>CM062920.1:116522271-119022271 GCA_031878705.1 Tapirus indicus
TTTTTTTTCCACTGTTAGGGATGCAGATGCCAGCACCCCTAGTCAGGATAGCCCAGCCACAGTCAGTCCTCTGGCCCCGCCTCTCTCCTCCCCCTGCCCATCCGCATCCAGGACCTGCCCCCCATCTGTATCTCTCAATTTTACAGGCAGTCAGTCACCCAAGCCAGGCTGGATGGTGGGCCTGGGGCGCGGCGGCAGATGGGTAATGACCTGGGCCTAGAGGGGCCGTGGAGCCCGCCCACGCCCCTTCTCTGTAGCTCTAGTTCCCTCTCCTTTTTCTCAGCTGCATGCCCAGACACGCGCTCCCTTCCTTACCACTCTCTCCCCCGGCACTTTCCGCAGCCTTTCCTGGCCAGTCGCCTGCTTGTCTGGCCCACTCTGGCCACTTGCCCTGGTGAGGGGGAGACGCCTGCTCTCCTGCTTTGCTGCTTCCAGACTCTGCACAGTGGTGGGGACAGCCCGTCAGAATCCGGATGGCGTGGCATTGCTGGGCCAGACGCTTGGGGGCAGGCTGCTTGTCAGGAGGGCAGCTACTCCCCCAGATGGGTGCGGGGTGGTGGGCCTTGGGCACAGGCGAAAACATGGACAGAGTGGATGGGTGCATCTAATCCGAGAGGCCGCTGAGGTTTCCAGACATGTGATCAGGACCAGGGGCATCTGAAGAATGGTCGGGTATCTCCCTTCATTCATGGAGTTCAACCCGAGGAACGTCCTGACTCAGCCATTGTGTCTAAATGACCTTGCACGAGTCACGTAACCTCTTGGGGCCTCATCTCTGAATTGGGAATAATGCTTCTGGTGAGGTGGTGTCAGCAGCACCGGCCCGATGCATGAACGCTCTGTGAACTGCGAGGCATGGGACTCGTCAGGGGTGCTTGTGCTTCGGGGCTTTGGGAGGACGACATTGAGGAGAAGCCGGGAGCTGGCCGGGCAGGGTGGGGGCCCTTCCCAGAGCAGTGGACTCCCCTCTGCATTCCAGCCTGTTTCTGCGCGAGGGGCCTCTGGCCTCTGGATTAGCTGTATCCTGGGACAAAGAGCCCTTCCTGGGTGCAGGAGGCAGATGCTCCTGCTGGGGGCATTGGGGGGAGGGCACAGCTCCAGGTTTGCTGTCAGGACCCATGGGGTGGAGAGCACCCAGTGCCTGCCAGGCCCCACCCACCCTGCCCTGTGCCTTGCAGAACTACAGGACGTCATGCAGATCTCCCGGGCCCGGAAGCCGGCGTTCATCCTGAGCTCCACGAGGGACGAGAAGCGGACGTAAGTGGGGGGGGAAGGGGGCCACATGTGTGAGGCCTCTGCTGAGGGCCCCGCAGGAGGCTCGGGCTCTTGTCCAGTCCTCACCGCGGCCCTGCGTGGTAGCTCACTTCCTCTGTAGTTCACGGCAAAGAGACCGAGTCTTTAGAGAGCCCGGGTCTGTGCCTTCTTCAATGACGGTGCAGGCTCTGGGTCACACAGTGGAGCTGGCTGCAGTCCTGTCCCTGCCCTCCCTGACTCTGTCATGGTTTGTCCGGGGAGATGGCCCGTATCCCTCTGGAGAGAAACTTCAGCTGCTGTGATGCTGAGCCTTCCACCCCGCTCCTTACCTTGCCTCCCTCCACATTGCTAGCGGGGTGGGCTGGTTTCCCAAGCACTGCTGTATACCTGGGCCCATCCTAGGAGGCAGGCCTGGGTGATGGGCACAAAGAGAAGAAGTCCAAGCCCTGTCCTTGAGGATAGTCCCTGGTGCCCAGAATCAGTGCCTGCCAGCACGGCCAGTTACCAGGACAGATGTTGGGCTGTTCCTAACAGCCTTCCTGGGGAAGTATTAGTAACCTTGTTTTGCAAATGCAGAACCTGAGTCCCCTGCAGGTTACATGACTTGCTCAAGGTGGCACAGAGTGAGTGTCAGAGCGGACACTCATGCCCAGGTCTTCTGAGTCCATGCCCTTTCTGCTACTGCAGCATTTCTCCTGGCTGTATCCCTGGTGCCAACCCTGCAGGGAAAGCTCTCTCCTGGAAGCAGATGCACCCCCTGCCCTGTGGGCCAGGCAGCCACATCGCGTGGCTCTGCCTCTCCTCGCCTGAAGGGACGGCCTCGCCTTGGCATATCCCACCCATTTCCACAGCCACCCTGTAATGTGGGCCCTGGGTGTACACCTGCCCCATCAGAGTTCTCACCCTTTCCTCCCACTGCACCCCCTGCACAGGTGCACGCACGTGCACACACACACACACACACACACACACCCCTACACAGGGGCTGGGGAAGGTCCCAGAGGGTGGACTGACATGTCCCGACCAGTAAGAGGAGGAGAGGAGGCAGATTTTCCAGCAGGACCAGGGGAGTCTGCAGGAGCCTGAGAGCCCTCCCTGGAGGTGGGACTGAGGTGAGAATTAGGACCCACTGTGGGGACCTCCCACGCAGGGCTGTGAGCCGCATAGCTCAGCCCTGCTTCCTCTGGGTCAATCCCTCTGTTGCCAGCCCTGCATCCTCAGAAGGGTCTTTTTTTTTTTTTTTTTTTTTCCTCAGAAAGGTCTTTTGCATGTTTACTGCGGCCTCCCTGGTCAGGGGCCCTGCAGGCGACCAGCGACAGCACAGCCTCCCCTGCCACCCTCTGGGCTTGCTGTAGGGCTGGGCAGCTTGTCCAGGAAAAGATGAGGGACCCTGGAGGCAGGCCGCACAGGTCTCCTTCATTCACCAGCTGCCTACTGGATGCCTCCCCTGCCCACTGGATATGCAACGCTGCACGGAGCAGAGCTGGTCCCTGCCCTCAGGGAGCCTCCAGCCCAGCGGGGAACAAAGACAGTAAATAAACAAGGAACAAGATACAGTTCCCTATGGAAGCAAGAAGTGCCCCCGCACAAGGAAGTGGGCGGGGCAGGAGCAGGCTGAGCTGGAGGGTCCTGATGGCAGCAGGGCAGGCTTCTCTCAGTGGTGACGTTGAAGCTGAGGAGGAAAGATGAGGAGAACAGAGGGGTTCCAGGTCTGAGCAGACTGTGGCCTTGCCCCGGGGTGGGGAGCTGGGAACGTGGACTGAGGGAGACGTCGGGCTGTGTTGGAGAGTGGGTGACTCAGGAGTCAGCAGCCCCGGGTCCCGATCCTGCTGCATCACTTACCAGCCGTGTGACTCTGGGCGGTCACCTAACCTCTTGAGTTCATTCCTTCACAGACATGCACAGGGGTAACAGGCAGTGTCCACCTCAGAGCCGTTTGGGGACATTTAAATGAGTTCGTGCTGGCGAAAGCCCCTCACAGCTCCCGGCACACAGACGGTGCTTCCTTCCTGCCCCTCCTCCCCTGCTGCTCCCCCCAGAGTGGAGGGTGCTGACCCTCCTCCTCCACCCCTCATGGCCGGTTGTAGGATGCCAGCCCTTCCCCCACAGCCTTGTTTAACTCAGACAGACTCTTATCAGGCACCCGCTTCGGGTCAGGCCCGGGACTGGGAACGTAGACCTAACTAAAGCCAAGTGGCTGTCCTCAGGGAGCTCCCCGTCCAGAGTTAGGGACAAACCCAGGGGTCTGCTGAGGTGGTGCTGGCCAGTGAGTTCTTCCCTGCTGCCCCTTAGCTTCATTTCTTTTCACCGCCCTCCTCCCCTACTCCCCAGTAGCACGCAGGCTCTGCTGGGCTTGGTCTTCACGTGCTCGAGTGGCTGCAGCTGCCATGGTGCACGTGCTCAGGGACACAGGCTCGAGGGTGAGAGGTAAAGAGCCAGGCCATAATGAGACCCCCTTCTCTCCCACCTCTGTCCCCGCTGCAGCCACGACCACCTGCTCTGCCTGGACGGCGGGGGCGTGAAAGGCCTTGTCATCATCCAGCTCCTCATCGCCATCGAGAAGGCCTCGGGCGTCGCCACCAAGGACCTCTTTGACTGGGTGGCAGGGACCAGCACGGGGGGCATCCTGGCCTTGGCCATTCTGCACGGTGAGGACAGCCCCCTGGGCAACGGGGGCAGGGCCGGGTGGGGTCGAGACCTGCCCAAAGATGGGGCTGAGTTTGTTTTCAGAGCTTTGCAGAGAGGGCCGTGGGGGAGGGCAGGGCCTGTAAACCCTTTGAGGGTGGCTGAGAGCACTGGGGTCCGAGGCCGGGAGGAAACGGGCTGGATGGGTGGGCTGGTGCCCCCACCCAGCCATGGCGGACAGAACGGACAGAACTAGTTGCCCTTCCTCTCAGTGTGGGAAGAGTTTTTGTATCAGTTGCCTCAACCACTCTTCCTCACACCCCCACGCGGCAGGCTCCGCAGGGCTTCAAAACCTGCCGGAAATCAGGCAAACCGTTCCCGTGGCGGATGGAGCGGGTGGCCTCAGGAGTGAGGAGCCACCGAGTCACAGAATGCCAGAGCCTAGTCTGCACACCTCATTTTACCCACAGGGAAATTAAGGCTCTATGGGGGAAGAGGTGACCAAAGTCACAGAGCCCATCTGTGGGGTTGCTGGGGCTGGGACAGTCCTCTAGACTCCCGGCCCAGCACGTCCCAAGGCCACAGGCCACTGGTGCAGTCTGCTTTCACTGCAGCTTCGCAAAGGTGACAGGGCACTTCGCTTACTGCACAGACTTCTGGGTGGGCCTTGTCTCCACTCAGGTGGGGTCTCCTTTATGGAGCTGTCTGGGCTCCATGATTCTGCCTGTGGGGGGCCCTCCCAGAACAGGGACCAGCCCCCACCCAGGAGGGAGTCATCCTCGGCCTCAGCATCCCGGACCGGCGATCCCTGCCCCCGTGCCGGTTGATTCCATGCTCTCCAGCGTGCCCTCCAGATCTGAAGGCAGCAGGAGAGGCCCCTCCTGCTCCGGGGGCAGCAGGGCCTGTGGGCCAGGCCTGTGCTGGGCGCTAGGGACGCGGGGCTGAGTCAGGTGCACGTCCTGCCTCGGACCCCCAGTCGGATGGGGGAGGCACAGACAGCTGGGGGCTCACCGTGGGGGGAGGCCATGGCCGGGCGGTCTAGGGTGTGTGGGGACGTGGGGCAAAGCCACCCCAGGTGCCCGTCCGGAGCAGCGTCCTCTGGGCTCTGGGACGAGGAGGATCACCAGTCGGCAGGTTGCTGGGACTCGTCGCCCCGGCAGTTTACTGCCTTGTGTTTCACTGCGTTTTGATGTCCTCGCCATAGGCATGTGCGGTTACCGGTGGGGAAACTGAGGATGAGAGAGTCACCCAGTGAGTCAGGGCGGAGCCAGGACCGGCTCTCTCCCCTGGCCTCGGGCCCCACGGCCCCTCTCTGGTCTTAGTTCCTGTCTTCCTGAGAGAGCAGCCATCTTAGGGGCCTCCCTCTGCCCCCGGGGCCAGAGTGGGCAGAGGTCCTAGCTCTTCCTCCAGAAAGGGTCACTCCCTTCTTCAGGGGACGTTTGTCCCCCATCCAGGGTCTTCAGACTCCTGGGGACTGTGGAAGGGATCTGAGCAACCGCCTAGTTCAGCCTCTTATAAGGGCAAAAAGCCTCTCTCTGAAGCCCCCTGGTTGCACACCCCTAGCTGGGGGGAGGCCTGCTTTGAGGTGCAGCCTGACCCTTTGACCCTGTCTGTTCTCAGAGGCCCAGAGGACAGGGCTGGTCCTTCTATTCCGTGACAAACAGAGTGGAACTAGATGTATAAGCTTTTTCACTTTCAGGGCCCTTTTTAAAGAGAAATAACACAAAATTATGAATACAAAACTAAGTACAGAGCCTTGGGGCTGCTGAAGAGGGATTTCTGCCTGTGTGGGAGGTTGCAAAGGGGGGGCCCGGGAGCTCCAGCTTGGTTACTGCCTTGGTAAATCCTCTCCTCTCCTGCCTCCTTTGGCCACCGCTGGCCTCTGGTTCCCGCAGCTGGCTTGTGCCCAGGCTCTTGGTCAGGGGCATGGCCCTCGTGTCCCTCCCCACCTCCAACCGACCCTCTTGTTCCTAGGCAAGTCCATGGCCTACATGCGTGGTGTGTATTTCCGCATGAAGGATGAGGTGTTCCGGGGCTCGCGGCCCTACGAGTCGGGGCCCCTGGAGGAGTTCCTGAAGCGGGAGTTTGGAGAGCACACCAAGATGACAGATGTCAAGAAACCCAAGTAAGCCTGCTAGGCGGGAGCACGGTGACCTTGACCCCAACTGTGCGCCCCTTCGCTGTTCCCTGGGGGCAGAGGGCTCCCTGCCTGGTCTGATTAAAGCTGAGGCGGGTGGAGTGGAGAGCAGCTTCTTCCAGTGAAACGGGGGGCTTCTCCTGGAGAACACAGGTGCAGAACAGCCTCCACCCAAACAGCACATCCCTGGGTCGGAGGGGGTCAGTTCTGGTCCACCACATGCTCGGGACCTTTTTACTGAGCATGGCTGTGCCCCAGGCACTGTGAGTTTGCACGTGGGGTTGATGGATGCAGCCTCCAGGTGGGAAGACTTACAGTCTAGTTGGGAGATGAGTGACCTGAAAAATGGCAGCCACGCAAGGCAGCACATGCTTAAGAGGTTGCAGAAGACCCTAGAGCACCACTACTTCTCTAGTCCGCCCTACCCCAGAATTACGGTGTTGTCTGTCTTATGCCTGTCTCACCTGCCAGCCTGTGGGCTCCCTGAAGCAGGAACTTGAACACATTGTTTCTTCTGTAGCCCCAGCATCTAGCCCAGGGCCTGCCCCGGAGTAGGCCATTGAAAAGTGTTCATCAACTGACTGTCCATGGGAGCAAGAGGGAGAGGGGACCGAGGATGAGGGGGTCAGGGAGGGCTTCCTGGAGGAAGCGAAGTGTGAGTGAAGCCTAGAGGGTTAGGGAGGATTTCTTTTCACATTAAAGCTTTTTAAAAAAATTTAAAGAATAATACATAGTCTTTTAAGAAAATTTGGAAAATACAAAGAGTAAAAAGAAGGGGAAAATATCATCCATAATTTATTAACCAAGGATAACATTTTGAAAACATTTTTGTATATTTTATTCTAGACATTTTTTTCTTTTTTTCATGGTGAAATGGAACATACATTGAGAAAAATACATAAACCTATTCAATGAATAATTATAAAGCAAACACCCATTTGACTGCCAGGCAAGTCCAAAAAGTCCTTGAGTGTGTGCCCTGCCCCCACCACAGCTCCTGCCCCACCCTGGGCCCGAGGTAGCTACCCTCCTGACCGGTGAGGAAGGGATTTCCTGGCTGTTCTGGATAGTTCCAGCACCTGTGCATGGCACCCTGACCAGCATGGTTTCGGTCTTGCCTGTCCCTGGGCGTGGACAGAGTCATTCTGCGTGTTCTTTCTTCTTTCCATCAGTGCTGCATTTGTCAGTGTCGTCCCTGCTGTTGCGGGAGGCTGTGCTTCATTCCTTCTCATTGCTGTGGAGGATTCCACCATGTGACTCGCTCCGCAGTTTATTTTCCTAAATACCTTCCGTGGACACTTGCGAAGCTTGGAGCTCCTGCAAAGAGTGCTTGTAGTGAACATCCGGGCACCTGTTTTCTGACCCGCGCGTGTCCTAGTCTCCCTGGGGTACGTGCCTGGGACTAGAGCTGGGAGTCGCAGAGAACGCGTGGCCTCAACCCTCAGATTCTGCCCAGCTGTCTTCCAAAGTGGTGCTTTCTGTTTTCACTCCCATTAGCTGAGTTTGAGAGGCCCTGTTCTGCATTTTTGCTAGTATTTGGTTATCGTCAAACGTTTTTATCTTTACCAATCTGGGAGGGTGTAAGATGGTGTCTCTGCTGGTTTGAGTTTTAATTTTCCCGATGATTAGGAAGGTTGAACGCCTTTTCAGAGGTGAAGACCGTTTGGATTTCCTCTTTTGTAAAGTTCCTGTTCAAATGCCTATTTTTGGCAAAATTGGGCTGTGTGATTTTGGGGTCAGGAGGCTTCTTAATGATCTTTCTTATATTTTGAGATCTAGTCCTTTGATGGATATATGGATTTGAAGTCTTTTCTCCCACTCCATGGCTTGTCTTTTCACTCTTTATGGTCTTTTGTTGATGAGCCGATGTTCTTAAAGTGGTAGAATTTAGAAATGTTTTCTTTTTATAGTTTGTACTTTTCACGTCCATTCAAGAACCCTTCCCTACTTAACCTGCGGCAGGAGCTGCTTTCCTGCGTCATGTCGGAAAGCTCTCTCCATCTGCCTTTCCTGTTTAGATCTTTTATCAACCTGGAATTGGTTTTTGCATCAGGACAGGTCAATTGCATGTTTTCCAGGTAAATAACAGGTTCCCCAGCCTCATCTGTGAAGAAGTCTGTGTCTCCCTCCACACCTGGAGGCCTTGCTCCCTGGGCGGTGGGTCAGGGGGTCCTTGCTCAGGTCCGTTTCTGGCTGTGCTCTGGTCCATGGGTTGGTGTCTGCGCTGTGCCCAGCCCACGGAGCCCTAACTCTAGTGTTATGATGAGTCCTGGTATAGGGGCAGCAGGGCCTCCCCCCCGGGTCCTTCTCCTTCAAGAGTATCGTGGCTATTCTTGGAGGCCCTGTGGAGAAGTGGTTAATAAGTGCATGCACCCTGAAGTTTCCTCTTCTTGACAATGGGAATAATATACTACCTGCCTCCTGGGGTTTTCATGAGGAGTAAAAAAGTTAATATTTATAAAGCTCTTACAAAGCACCTGGCACATGCAAGTGCTGTATAGGGATTATGCATTGCTATCTGCACTTCCATATAAATTGTAGAATCAGATTGTCAGATTTTCAGAAAACCAAATCCTGTTGGGATTTTGATTGAGATTACATTGAATCTGTTGGCTCATTTGGAGGAGAATTGACATCTGAAAACACTGAGTCTTCCAATTAGAGAACATAGTAAAACATTCCATTTGTTTGAAGTTTCTCAGTTCAATCTTACAATTTTATCTATAGGGATCTTATACATCTGTTGTTTTTATCTGTTTAGGTACTTCATAGGGTTTGTGTTACTGTAAATTATACATTGTTAAACATTTTGTTTTCTAACTGTAGCTGGTATCTAGAAATATCATTTATTTATTTACTTTTAAGTTTTTAATTATGGTAAAATACACATAACATAAAATTTACCATCTTAACCATTTTTAAGTATACAGTTCAGTAGTGATGACTGTATTCACGTTGTTGTGCAACTGATCTGCCGAACTTTTTCATCTTACAGAACTGAAACTCTGTACACATTAAACACCTCTCCATTCCCCCTCCCCCAGCCCCTGGCAACCACCATTCTCCTTTCTGTCTCTCTGAGTTTCACTGCTCTAAGTACTTCATGTGACTGGAATCAGACAATATTTGTCCTTTTGTGTCTGGCTCCTTTCACTTAGCATCATGTCCTCAAGTTTCGTCTGGGTTGTAGCGTGTGACAGAATTTCCATCCTTTTTAAGGCCGAATAATATTCCCCTGTATGTATGTGCCACGTTGTGTTTATCCATTCACCTGTGGATGGTCATTTGGGTCGTTTCCACCCTTTGGCTATTAAGAATAATGCCGCTCTGCACCTGGGTGTACAAGTACCTATCCGAGTCCCTGCTTTCAAGTCCTGGTACCTTTTACAGAGAAATTCTGATGAGCTCAGTTTGCTAATAGTCTGTTTAGGATTTTGCATCCAAGTTTATGAGTGAGCTTGACCTGTTTTTTCCCATTTAGAGGGTTGCTGGGTTTTGGTTTTGAGGGAGTGTTTCCTCTTTTTCTATTTTCTGGAAGGGTTAGTATAATAGTGACTTGAATTTTTGGTAGAATTTGCCAGTGAAGTCATCTAGGCCTGGAGTTTGCTTGGGGGAAGATTTTTGATGATGGAATTGATTTCTTTAATGGTTATAAGACTATTAGGGTTTCTAACTGTCTTTTTTGAGTTAGTTTTGGTTAGTTTTCTAGGGATATATCCATTTCATCAAATCTTCGGATTTATTGGCATAGAGTTGTTCATAGTCTTCTCTTATTATCTTTTTAATGTCTGCAGCATCTGTTGTGATGCCCCCTTTTCATTCCTGCTTATTTACACCTCCTTTCTTCTTGACCAGTCTTGTCACAGGTTTTTCTGTTGGATTGGTCTTTCAGAAAACCAACTTTTGGCTATTTATTGGTTCTCTATTGTATGTTTTCTGTTTCATTAAATTTCTGCTCTTATTTTTATTCCTTCTTGTACTTTCTTTGGGTTTATTTGGCAGTTCTCTTTTTAACTTCTTGAAAGAAATGTTTTGCTCATTGATTTTCAGCCTTTTTTCTATTCTACTATCTATGTGTGTATATTATATATGTGTGTGTGTGTGTATAGTCTAAACATTTTCCTCTAAGTACTGCTGCTTTAATTATGTCTCATAAGCATGTTTATGATTGTTTGGTTCAAATATTTTCTAATTTTCATTATAATTTTTTTAACCATAGATTATTCAAAATGCATTGATCGATTTCTAAACTTAGGGGATTTTCTAGTTATATTTTTGTTATGAATTGCTTTGTGGCCAGAGGACATGCTCTGTATGATTTTGGTCCTTTAATATTTGTTGAGGGCTGGCCCAGTGGTGCAGCAGTTTAGTTCACACTTAGCAGCCCGGGGTTCGCCAGTTTGGATCCCGGGCGCCTGCCGATGCACAGCTTGTCAGCCATGCTGTGGCGGCGTCCCATATAAAGTAGAGGAAGATGGGCACGGATGTTAGCTCAGGGCTGGTATTCCTCACACACACAAAAATAAATAAAATTAAATTAAATTTAAAAAGTAAAAAATAAAATTTGTTGAGAGCTGGTTTGTGGCCTTCTACAGTCAGTTTTTGTGCATGTCCCACGTGTAATTTAAAAGATATGGATTCTGCATTTGTTGGGTGCCAAGTTCTATACGTGTCAATTAAGGCATATTGGAAGGAGTCTTGTTTAAAATTTCTAAATCTTCCATATCCTTACTAATTTTTTGTCCACTTCTACCAATTATTGACATATTAAAGAGGTATGTTGAAATCTCTTACTCTGGGAATTTGCCTTTTGGCCCTTTAGTTCTGTCAATTTTTCTTTTAATATTTCGACATATGCTGATAAGTCCATATAAATTTAAATTTTTGTGTATTTTTCTGGTGACTGGAATCTTTTATTTTTATGAAGCAGCCCTCTTTATCTCTAGGAATGCTTTTTACTTTAAAGCCTATTTTGTCTGATATTAATATAGTTGTACTAGCTTTCTTTGGTTACATTTACATAATACATCTGTATTCATCTTTTAATCCAACCTTCTTGAATCCTGTTTTAGATGTATCTCTTGTAAATAGCCCATAGTTGGATTTGTTCTTTATCTAATCTGTTACTCTTTGTTTTTACCTTGAGCATTTAGTCCATTTATAGATTTTTAATGCATAGTAATGTATTTATTTAAGTTAACTAATTAGTTAAGTCTGGTTTAGCTGATTGGTTTGACTATCAGAACCTTCATACAGTTAATCTAATATTTTATATGACTGGTCCATTTATATTTACATAATTACTGATATATTTGGGATGACACATGCCATCCTATTTTGTTCTGCATTTCTTTTTCTCTTTCTTGCCTTCTTTTGAAATGACTGAATAGTTTTAATCATTTCATTCCACCTCCCCCAATAGTTTCAACTCTATGCATTCATTTCTTTTTTTTTCAGTGCATACTTAACTTATAAAAGTCTAAATTTAATTGATACCATTACCCTCCCCTCAGATAATCAAGGATTTTAAAATACTTTAATTCCATATACCTTCCCCATCTTATCTATAATTGTTTTCTGTAACTTAAATCAGTCTTGTTTTTTTAAGCCTCACAAGACATTATTATTATTTTTCAAAGATGACTTTCATTTAGATTTAGCCAGTGGTGTCCTGGTAAACCAGATCTCTGGGGGGAAGAAGCCCTGATCTGTAGTGCTTGCCAATTCCCATGGCATAAGTACTTCCACTATGGCCAATTTCAAACTCCCAACAGCTTAACAACCAGCTCGTGAGATTTAGCAATAGGTTCTTACAAGCCAGTATGAGCTGGCCCCAGCTCATGGATGGGTATGGATGTGTGTGTATGTGTGTGTGTATGTATATGTGTACATGTATGCATATGTGTATATATATGTGTCTATCACTTCTTTGCTGTACATTCTTTCTTGAATCTTATACTTCTGTCTGTGACCACTTTCCTTCTGCCTAAAGTACATTCTTTTGACTTTCCCTTAGAGAGGGTCTGCTGATGGTGAATTCTCCACCGGCAGAATTGTTTGAAAATAGTTTTATTTTACTCTTATTCTTGCTGGGTATAGAATTCTAGGCTGGCAATTTTCTTGTAGAACCTGCAGGATATCATGCTATCATCTTTTAGCTTCCATTGTTGCACTTGCAAAGTCAATTTCAATCTAACTGTTACCCCTTTGAAAGCAATTCGTCTTTTTTCTCTGAATGTTTTTGTTTGTTTGTTTGTTTTTGGTGCTCTACAGTAGTACTATGATGTATCTAGGTATGAATTCCTTCTAATTTATCCTGCATGGGATTTGTTCATCTTCTTAAATCTTTGGATTGGTGCCTTTCTTCAGTTCTGGAAACCTGAGTCGTTCTCTCTTCAACCCTTGCCTCTTCCTAATTTTCTCTCTCCTCTCCTTCTGGAACAGCAATTAAACATATGTTGGACTTTGTGTACCTTCCATGTCTTTTAACTTCTCGTGTATATTCTATCATTTTATCTCTCTGTGTTGCATTCTAGATAATTTTTTCTTACCTTTTTTCCAATTCACTAATTCTCTCTTTAGCTTTGTCTAATTTTCCATTTAACCCATCCATTGAGTTTTTTATTCTCTCGTATTTTTAAAAAATTTCTAGAAGTACTCTTTGGTTCTTCTTCATATCTTCTAGATCATTACTTATAGTTTCCTATTCCCTGAAGATATTATCAAGCTTGTCTTTGATGTCTTCGAACATTGTAAGCATAGCTGTTTTATAACCTTTGTTTGAAGATTCAAATATCTATAGTGTATATAGGTATGTTTGCTGTTTATGTTGGTTTAAGCTGGTTCTCATTCATGGTGTTTTACTTCATTGTGTGCCCCCATCCTACTTTTTTTTGAACTGTGTGATGTTCCTTAGCTTTGAAAAATAATACGTTAGTTTCTGTGAGACTTAGACCGAAAGTATCTTCCTTCAGAGTGTGTTGAGTTGTCTCTTCCAGGTACCTAGGTACACTGCCGTCTAGGGCCACTGTAACTGAATTCTTGGCATGAGGGTTTTGGAACTTCTCCCGGATGATGTGAGTTTAGACTGCAAATCAACTGGAGGGTTAGTTTGTGGTTATACATCTTCAGGGATTTTTTTTCTCCCTCTGTCCAGTGGCAGCTTTCCTCACAGCCTCCAGGGGTGGGAAAGGGGCAGGTTTATTTCTGGTTCACCCTTATCCAAGAGTGTAGCCCTTTGGGGTCCCAACCTAATGTGGGGGTCTCCCATTAGACCCCAGTCTTCGGTGGGCCCTGGGCTTTGCCTTGTCCCCCTGGTCCTGTGAGGCCATCAAAACTGAAGTTCAAATTTCCTGAGTTTGGTATCTGCCTTCAGGTCACAGCTGGGTCTGTGCTCCATTTACCTCTCTGGGTTCTTGCTTATCCTCAGAGTTTACCCTGATCTGTCTTTTCTATCACGTCAGGTTTTCTATGCTTTTAAGATTTTTTAAAATATTTTTTCCAGAATTTAATTTTTGGTTCAGTAGGAAGGTTGTTCAACTAACCTCTCCGCAATATTCCAGGAAGTGGAAAACTGATCTTTTTTTGCTAGGTAGAGTTTTTTTGTTCCCTTTCCTTTATATTTTTGTTTATGATATAACAAGTACATTTCTGTGTTACTCTGAACTCCTTGCCAGCATAATTTTGAAGGGCTGCAAAACATTCCGTTGTTTCATTACCTTTAGATGGGTTCATTTTTCACTAAAATAAATCACACTGTGATGAATAGCCTGTACAAGAAGCTTCCATTGTAGCTAAGATTATTCCTTTAGGATGGATTTTCCAAAATGGAATTCCCAGATCAAAGAGCCAGAGCCTTAATACATATTAGTTTCCAAGGGGGCTGTGCCAGTCTTCACTCGCCATGGTATTTAAGGATGTCTGATCTCAAGACGAATAGGAGTCTTCTTTAATAGGTTGTAGACTCACATGGTGGAACACTGAAGAGGCATCAGAGGTGACACAGTGAAAAGTCTCTTCCTGCTTCTGTCCTGGAGCTGCAGCCACCAAGCCGTCCCCTGCCCCAGAGGCAGCTCACTGTTGCCAGGTGCTGCTCATGGAGCCTTCCAGAGTTACCCTCTAACCAAGCAAATAGGTCCATAGGGTTTTTTTTTTTCATTTTAATTGATGTCTTAATAGTTTATAACATTGTGGAATTTTAGTTGTACATTATTATTTGTCTGTCACCATGTGGATGCATCCCTTCACCCCTTGTGCCCACCCCGCACCGCCCTTCCCCTTGGTAACCACCAACCAATTCTCTCTGTCCTTGTGTTCGTTTATATTCTACATATGAGTGAAATCATGAGGCGTCTGTCCTCTCTCTGGCTAATTTCACTTAACATAATACCCACTAGGTCCATCCATGTTGTTGCAAATGGGACAATTCTGTCTTTTTTTATGGCTGAGTAGTATTCCATTGTATACATATACCACACCTTATCCGATCATCAGTCGAGGGACACTTGGGTTGCTTCTACTTCTTGGCTATAGTGAATAATGCTGCAATGAACATAGGGGTGCATAAGCCTCTTGTGAAGCCTCTTGTGTTGATTTCACGTCCGTTGGGTAGATGCCCAAGAGTGGGATTGCTGGATCATAAGGTATTTCTATTTTTAATTTTTTGAGGAATCTCCATACTGTTTTCCATAGAGGCTGCACTAGTTTGCATTCCCATCAGCAGTGAATTAAGGTTCCAGTTTCTTCACAACCTCTCCAACATTTGTTGTTTTTTTGTCTTGGTGATTATAGCCATTCTAATGGGTGTAAGGTGATAGCTTAGTGTAGTTTTGATTTGCATTTCCCTGATGATTAGTGATGTTGAACATCTTTTCATGTGTCTGTTGGCCATCTGTATCTCTTCCTTGGAAACATGTCTGTTCATATCCTCTGCCCACTTTTTTATCGGGTTGTTTGTTTTTCTGTTGTTCAGTTGTGTGAGTTCTTTATATATTATGGAGATTAAGCCCTTGTCAGATATACGATTTGTGAATATTTTCTCCCAGCTGGTGGGTTGCTATTTGTTTTGATCCTGGTTTCATTTGCCTTTTAGACGCTCTGTAGTCTGACGAAGTCCCACTTGTTTATTTTTTCTTTTGTTTCCCTTGTCCGAGTACACATGGAATCTGAAAGGATCCCTTTATGTCCAATCTCAATTAGTGTACTGCCTATATTTTCTTCCAGGAGTTTTATAGTTTCAGGTCTCACTTTCGGGTCCTTGATCCATTTTGAATTGATTTTTGTATATGGCGATAGGAGATGGTCTACTTTCATTCTTTTGCATGTGGCTGTCCAATTTTCCCAGCACCATTTATTGAAAAGACTTCCCTTTCTCCATTGTATGTTCTTTGCTCCTTTGTTAAAGATTAGCTGTCCATAGGTGTGTGGTTTTATTTCTGGGCTTTCAGTTCTGTTCCATTGATCTGTGTATCTATTTTTGTACCAGTACCATGCTGTTTTGATTACTATAGCTCCATAGTATATTTTGAAATCAGGGATTGTGATTGGGTTTTGTTTTTAAATAAATGGTGGCATACTAAACACACTGTCCTGAGCCTTGCTTTTTCTACTTAACCATAAATATTGGTGCTCACTGTATATCAGTACATAAAGCCTTCCTCAGTCGTTCTGACACAGACCTGCTGTTTGGGGAGCCACGGTGTGTTGAACTGTCCTGCTGATGGACATTTCAGTTGTCTCCAGTCTTTTGCTTTAACAACCGATGCTGTTAATAGGCTGTGCATGCCCATCTCTCACACGTGTGAGAGCGTCTTAGGATGAACTCCCAGAAGTGGGATCGTGGGTCTAAGGATGAGGCCGTTGGCAGTTTGGACGAAAATTGCCAAGGGTGGATGGGTCAGTGACTTAAGCTGTCCTGCTCCTTGTTTTCTCCAGGGTGATGCTGACAGGGACACTGTCTGACCGGCAGCCGGCTGAACTCCACCTCTTCCGGAATTACGAGGCTCCGGAGTGCGTGCGGGAGCCTCGTTTTAGCCAGAACATCAACCTAAAGCCTCCAACTCAGCCCTCAGGTGAAAACCATGTTCAATGCATCTGTGGGAAGTGATTGGCCTGAGAGCCTGCGGGGTGGTAGGGGAGTCATAGGCGTGCCACCGGCACCCCAGCCACCACCATCCCACCCACTGCCCTCTTCTCTCTGGAGTCTTTATCAGCTGTGGAGGCAGAGCTGGGGAGCTGTCAGGCCTCGGGCAGGCTAGAGGAGGCCCTCAGCCACACTCAGGATGGTGGGGCCAGGCAGCATGGCCTTGTTGGTCCTGCTTCTGAAGAGTTCTGAGCCTCTCCCTCTCTCGCAGACCCACCCCCCCCATACCCACACGTGTGCGCGCGCGCGCGCGCGCGCGCACACACACACACACACACACACACACACACACAGATCTGAAGTGCGTGGGTTTCATACCAGTCTCTTGTGCCACTGGGCCACCCTCCTCCCCCACCCCCAGACCAGCTGGTGTGGCGGGCAGCCCGAAGCAGTGGGGCAGCCCCCACCTACTTCCGGCCCAACGGGCGCTTCCTGGATGGCGGGCTGCTGGCCAACAACCCCACACTGGACGCCATGACCGAGATCCATGAGTACAACCAGGACATGATCCGCAAGGTGAGAGCCACCTCAGGTTGGAGGGGACAAGACTGCCCACTGCAGCCACCCCTGTTTCAGCATGTATTCCTAAGGATTGACTCCTAGGAGAGCAATTTATGCATTGTTTGTGCATTTATTCATTTGTGCACTCAGCAGCGATTTATCTCACACTTGAACCTGCTTGATGAGTGGTGTCTGCCCGAAGCACTGTGCTAAGAGGGATTCTGAGGCCCAATCTAGGCTAAGAGGTGAAGAGTGTTATGATCCGTTAGCAGCATCTGCTGTGAGTGGAGAGGGCAGCATGCATTCCAGTACATGTCAGTCCCAGTGCTAGCCACTGTGCCCAGCCTGGGGACACATGGTTACCCTCGAGGAGCTCGCCTCTAGGGGAAACAGTCCGTAAACAAGGTCACGTCCCTCCGAGTGTCTCAGGTGCTGTGATAGAGGACTGTGCAGGGGCCCAGGAGGAGGGTCACCTTTGCTGAGAGGCCTGGGGGCTTGGAAAGGGCTCACAGGGGAGGGAACCCCATCCTGACACCTTTGGGGACAGGGCAGTGCAGAGTCAATGATCCGGAGGAAGAGAAGCGGCCCTTAGTGCAGAGGAGGGCGAGGCCCCCGCATGCCAGGAGAGGCAGTGTGGAGCAGTGGCGTGAGCTCGGGCCCTGGAGCCATGTGGCCTCCGGGTTTGGGTCATGGCTCTGCCCGTGCTTCACGTCAGCCACTGCAGGGGTGCTGACAGTCCTTGCCTGGGGCTATCATGACGCTTCCATGTGCTCTTATCTGTACGGTGTTTAGGACAGTGCCTGACCCGGAGTGTGCCGTATCCCTAATGGCTGTAGTTACCACTGTGGTCATTACAAGGCCCCAGGTGCAGCCCCTTGGTGGTGGGTCAGGGGCTCGGCCATGGGAGAGGCGAACACCCTCTAGGGGCCAGATGGAGCAGGGTGGGCTTCCTGGAGGAAGAGGGACTCAGTGAGAGACTGGGCTGGGGAAGGGTCCTTGGAAGATATAAGATATAAGCCACCTCGCATTGTGGAGGAGGAGCCTGGGTAGGAGCCGCTCGCCAAGGTCACCTGATAGATTGGCAGCAGAGCTTGTTCTGGAGCAAAGGGGAGAGGCAGCATAGGCTGTTCTCCTGCCCCAGAGGCCTGCCTCCCCCTCCTCACGCTCTCCCGGGGCTCCGGCCGGGGCGCCTCTCTCACCCCTGGGTGCCCCCCAACTGTGGAAAGGTCCACCCGTGGAAAGGTCTCCTCCAGCTACCCCTGCCCTGTCCCCAACAGGGTCAGGGCAACAAGGTGAAGAAGCTCGCCATCGTCGTCTCTCTGGGGACAGGGAGGTCCCCACAGGTGCCTGTGACTTGTGTGGATGTCTTCCGTCCCAGCAACCCTTGGGAACTGGCCAAGACTGTTTTTGGGGCCAAGGAACTGGGCAAGATGGTGGTGGACTGTGTGAGTATGGGCCCCTCCCCAGGCCCACTTCCCTCGGGATCTCGGCCCCGAGGGGACACCTTCACCCTCTTCCTGGGGGACCCTGGGTGTCAGGGGGCTCTCTTGAACCTCTTTAGCCAGCTCCGGGTAGGGGGATCCCCAATTCAGAGTCTCAGTGCTGGCAGGGACCCTACAGTAGGGGATTTCAGGCATCTTGTAGCTGTGGATCCCTTCCTTCAAATGCAGCTCCATGCGGAAGCCTGGAATATCAGATGGACAAAAGCTGCAGGGGGTGGGATCGTGGAGGCCTCTCCACTCAGCACCTACCCACCCCCCACCCCCCTGCAAACTCATTGACCCTGAACGGGCGCTGCTGAGTCACTGGTGAAAACCATAGACCGTGCCCCTCTGATTGCACAGCTGGGACATCACTGCAGCCCAGGGAGGGGGACTCACCCGTCTCTCTGCTGATGGGTGCTAAGCCAGGCTAGAACCTGGGGATCCCCAGGCAGGACTGTGGGTGCCGTGTGTGCTGGAGGCTTACAGGGGCTGCTTCTCGCCAGTGCACAGATCCAGATGGGCGGGCCGTGGACCGGGCCCGGGCCTGGTGCGAGATGGTTGGCATCCAGTACTTCAGGTGAGGGCTCAGCCGGCACTGGCCTTGGCCCCTGGCCCCGCGCCCTACGCCCTGGCCTGGCAAGACCCGGGGACCTTCCCCACCCAGCCCATGGCATGGACTTTCCCTTTCCCCAAGTCCTAGCTCTTGTCCCCCACCTGGGCCAAGCGTCCTGGGGTGACCCCTCCCCCTTGACCCGAACAGATTGAACCCCCAGCTGGGGACGGACATCATGCTGGATGAGGTTAGTGACATGGTGCTGGTCAATGCCCTCTGGGAGACCGAGGTCTACATCTATGAGCACCGGGATCAGTTCCAGAAGCTCATCCAGCTGCTGCTCTTGCCATGAGGCCACCAGGCCCCCAGCCGCCCCCCCACCCACCCACCTACCCACCTAGCCACCCAGCCCCTGCTCAGGAGGCCGGGGAGCTGGTCAGAGCAGGGCCCAGGCAGCTCTGTGTCCACAGACCGGCCTCAGAGAGGCTGGGCTTCCTGCTCAAGGCTGGTCCTGAGGCCTCTCTCCCTCTCTGTCCCCACCTTCTGGCACTTTTTGTCATTCCAGGCTTACAAAGCCTAGAGCCTCCCTTGGGCCTCTCCCTGACTGACAAGGACAATTGACTCAGGCCCTTCGCCCTGTCGGCTCCAACACTAAGGGCTCCCGGGTGTGCCCGCAGCCCGGCCTCGCCCCAGCCCGGCCTCCCAGAGGGCCCTGGGCTCTTCCAGGTCCCCTGGGGGTGCAGTGACCCCTGCCACCTTCTGCCCTCTTCCCTCGGGGCAGGGCTAGAGAAGGGGCTGTCACCCACCCTGTCAGCAGGGGAAATCCAGCCTCCCGGAGTTGGGGTGCCCCATTCGACTTTGCCCCTGAACACACACCCAGCCATCTGCACCCCTCAGAGCTGCCCCACCCGCGAGCTCTCCTCAACTCTCAAAGGTCCCTCCTGTGACTTAAGTTATTTTTCCCGAGAGGCAGTAGCTTATGAGTGGGGAGGGGCTCCAGGGGCTGCTCCCGAACTGTGAAATAAACTGTCTGATTCCAGTTTGCCTGTGTTGTATGCACCATTGTGTGAATGCCTCGTTTCCCCACACCCAGCAGCTCCCCTCAGCCTTGCCCTTCAGCCTTGACTGTGCCCACTTGGACAGACACTGTTTCCCCGGCTCCCAGGGCGGGGACACCTCTTCTCTTCTCCAGGCCTCCCCAGATCAGGCCTGTGAGGGTGTTCAGAGGTGGCAGCTAGGCCCACCTGCCCTGCTGGGGTGGGGTAAGGGAGAGCCCCATTTGCCAGGGGGAGGGGATGAGACCCAGAGAGGGCAGGGGGCTCAGGCCAGCCACACAGTTAGTGAGCAGGGCCAAGCTTTGCCCCCCGGTCTGTGCGACTCCAGGGTTCGTGCTGTCCCTTCTCCAGCAGGCGGAGGAGCTGGGCGGGCAGCAGCGGACGTGGGCACCTTGGCCTTTGAGGTGCAGGTCTGAGAGGCTCAGGGTAGAGAGGGGTCTGAGAACAGGGATGACCCACCATGCGCTCGGCCTCCAAGGGCTGGGTCTGTCAGGGAGGGTCCCAGAGGAGGGTGCTGAGCAGCTCTGGTCCGATAGGGTGGGCGATGCTCAGTGTAGTATAGGCAGGCAGGGGTCCCCCCAGAGCCAGGGGTCTGGCCTGGGGAAGCCTCGTCCTCGAGGAGGAGGTAACCTCGGAGAGTGGCCCATCCACGCGTGCTCAGAGGGGTAAATAATTGAAGGGCAGGTCACATGAACCCACCTGCGTCACAGGATGCCTTCCCCGCCGGGTCTGGTTACGCCCCAGATCGCATTCTGACATCCCTGGCTGGTGAATAATTAAGCTGCCACCTCCTCGGCCGGCCCTCCATCTCCGGGTCCCACTCTGCAGCCTCCTTCACTCCCACTGAGCAGTGGGCACCCGAGGGTACCAGTCTCCGGTGCTCCCAGCCCTGCCAGTGCCACCAGCCTGCTGCTCAGCAGCCCACTCATGGCCCCCGAGATGGACCAGTTCTACAGGTCCACCATGGCCATCTACAAGGTGAGCGCGTGTGCGGCCCAGGCCCAGGGCTGTAGCACCCCTCCCAGGGCACGAAGGTTGGGCCTGCTCTCGAGGACAGAGGGTGAGCATGGCTGCGGTGTGTCTGGGAAGGAAGGCCGGGAGCCAGGCTGGGCTGAGCTGTGGGCGTGAGGTTGGGGCTCCCGGGGGCAGTCAGCCACCCCAGCCCCAGCCTGAGGCTCCCAGGGCACGGGTTTGTCCACAGTCACCCAGTGGGTCACAGGCCTGCTGAGATGGCACTCAGCAGGAGCCCCAATTCCCAAACAATGGGCAGGCAGGACAAGGCCCAGGGTGGCTGTAGCTGTGAGCAGGGGGCCCGAAGAGCCACGTGGCCCGGGAGTGGGGAGTTTCTCTCTTCATCTCTGTCTCTCTCCCTCTCTCTCATCTCTCTGTCTCTCTCTCCGAGCCCCTCAAACTTCCTACTTCCCTCCAGAAGGGTTGCCTCAGTCTCCGTAGATGTTTATTGAGCACCTCCTGAATGCGAGACACTTTCACCTATAAGCCTCACAGCACCCTCCCTGTGGGGTAGAAAATAATCACCCCATTTAATAGATGAGAAAACTGAGGCCAGAGAGGTTAAACAGCTTGTTCAAGGTCCCCAAGTGGGGAAGAGGGGCTGCTGGGATTTGAACCAAGACCCAGGTCTAAGTCCGAGCCCAGAGCCGTCCTCACCACCCGGGTGCTCTCCAGCTGGCCACGGCCTGGGGCAGCCCAGTTAACCCACTACAGCCTTGCTCCCAAGGGGCTCTTTGAGGAAGACAGGATCTGCCCTCACCCCTGAGGGGACTGTCAGCAGCCCATATGTCCAGCCCAGCGAGGCTGGACTCGGGGCAGGGTTGAGCCTCGCCCAGCTGGGGCTGAGACACACAGGCTTCAACCCAGTGGGAGGAGGAGAAGCTTTTACGTGCATTGTCTCAGAAGCAAGTTCCTGCCAAGGCATATGTGTGAGCGAGAGCTGGCCAGAGGACCCTGGCCTGGATCAGGGCCCCAGGAAACGGTCTCTGAGGCCCCTGCAGCCGAGAGCCAGGTTTCTGGGTGACTCCAGGCTTCTAGATGGGCCCCCCCAGAGTCAGGCTTCTCACTGGGGATGGGGCGCTCTGCTGCTGAGGCCTGGTGACTTGCCTCTGTCCGTCATTCCTTCTTCCTCTCCCAATCCCACCCCTCCCCTTGCCCTCGGGGTCCAGAGCATCATGGAGCAGTTTAATCCCGCCCTGGAGAACCTGGTGTACCTGGGGAACAACTACCTCCGGGCCTTCCATGGTGAGTGTCTGGCCACGGGGCCCCCACCCTCAGCCTCCCCACCCACCTGGCCCCTCCACACAGACACTGCGCCCCCACCCGTATTCTCTGCACCCACCCTCCGCTCATCCTCACCCCTACACGCTCCCACCCACCACCCTCAACCTCACACCCCTGTGGCCAGAGACCCCTCACACACCCACACCCTCCTGTGCCTACTCCTTCAGGTGCCCCCGGATGCTCCCAGAGATACAGCGCCAGGTCCTGCAGGCCTTACAACCCCAACTACACACACACTTCTATATGTCACCTCGATGCTGCCCGGACAGCCCACTGCCACACCCAGGCCCACCCCTGCACCCCATCGTCCTCACCCTGACCGGCCATCCACACACCCGAGCTGAACCTCACCACTCACTCGCTCAGTGCTCGTGCAAACGGCTACCCTGCCCTCACTTCCCACAGCACCCCTCCACCTGCTCTAATCAACTGAGGGTGGTGAGCCCTCTGTGGGACGAGCAGGCCAGGGATACACCCAATTCCTCCCTGCCTTTTAGTACCTCAGAGTCAAAGCCTGCTTCCCCACACCAGCTCCCTGAGCCCGCCGCTCACCCCCAGCCCCACCCCGCGCCCCCACACCTGCAGCGCACAACACACCTGCCCACACCCTCCTTATGGGCACACACCTGCTCAGAGCCAGGCCCTGTGCTGGGTGCAGCTGCCCCAGGCCCTTCCCCCACAGGGAGAGCCACCCCTGTTCTACACCCCCCTCTCCTCTGGCCACTGCCACATCTCCACACATGCCACCAAGGGCACCCCTCCTCTCACATACCCCTATGCCACATCCCACAGTGTCCCCTCCACACACTCTCTCCTGACGGAAGGAGGGGTCTCCAGAAAGGTGGGGGTAGATAGGGGGCGCTGGGGCTGGACCCATTCCTTCTCCCCATGCAGCGCTGTCCGAGGCGGCTGAGGTGTACTTCACCGCCATCCAGAAGATCGGGGAGCAGGCCCTGCAGAGCTCCACCTCGCAGATTCTAGGTGAGGCGCTCCCCCACTACATCCCCCCTGCCTTCTTGGGCCTGGGGGCACTCCTCCTAGCCCCGCCTCCATCCCAGGCCTCCTCCTGCTGTCCAGGCCGCAGGCCCCTCTGCCTGTCTCCCTGCTGCCTCCCGTCAGACCTGGGGCCTGTCTTGCCCACCATCCTGGGGTCCCAGAAGGAGCTCTTTTTAGGTTCTTGCCTTTCCAGGAAGTACCCCCCAGACACAGGCTTTGCAGCCGAGGGCCCAGAGGCCAGACTCTTGTTCTGGAGCCCAAGGCCCTCCCCACCACTCCCTGCATGGCTGTTCCAGGGTTGGGACAAGTGCTGCCAGAGTCCCAGAGCCATATGGGAAATCCCTGGACTTTGGTCCCGTGATCCAGCCTTGGGCAGCCCCCCTCTGGCAACTTCTGGTGGGAAGAGGGGGGTGGGGGCAGGCTTCCCCCACCAAAGCCGCTGCTCTCTGTGCCTCCAGGTGAGATCCTGGTGCAGATGTCTGACACCCAGCGGCACTTGAACTCTGACCTGGAGGTGGTGGTGAGTATCAGACCCCATGCCCTTAGTGACATGACAATGACTGCCCTTGTGGGCATCTGCCAGGGCCAGGCTCTGCTGGGCACATTTACCTGCAACATCCCGTTCAAGCCTCCAACACCCCTGGGAGGCAGGTGCAATTTCTATCCCCATTTCACAGAGGAGGAAACTGAGTCTCAGAGATCTAGTCACTCGTCCAAGACTCCAAAGCGAGTGGAGGAGCTGGGAGGAGAAAAGACTGTTTCCAGGTGCACCAGGTCCAGGTCTCTGTCCCCTACCTGCCTCCCGGCCCCACCCGCCACTCTCTCAGGGAGCAGCCGTGGATCTGACCTTGTCACGCCCATGAGAAAAATCCTTCCACACCCCTGCCACCCATAGGACTAAACCCAGCCTCCCCAGTGAGCGATTCCAGGTCCTGTGGATTCAACAGCCTCCCTTTGGGTCCCCAATCCCAGCCCGGCCATCCTGAGGAGCTGCGCCCCCAGACTCTGCTGGGCCACTGTCCTGCTGCTCTCTCAGCCTAGAACGGCCCCCAGCCCTGCGCCCAGCAGGGTCGCCCTCCTCCGTGAAGCCCCCCCCCCCGGCCCCTGGGCATGTTCAGTCCCTCCTCTCTTCGGACTCCACAGATGCTTCCCCTGTTCTTAGCACGTGGCGGTCCAGAACGCAAGCTCTGCTGCCAGAGCACCTGAGTTCAAAGCCCAGCTCCACCAGTTACTGGCTTTGTGACCTTGGACAAGCCACTTAACCTGTCTGTGCCTCAGTTTATCTGTCTGTGAAATGGAGACAATCATAATCACTGCCTTGTAGGATTCTTGTGAGGATTAAGTGAATTAATAGTGTAAACTGTTTCCCGGGCACCCACAGCCCTCCATGTATCTGAGTTATGATAACGACAAGTAGAATTGACTGCCCTGTCTCTATCCCTGCCAAGACCGGGAACTCTGAAGGGCTGGGACACGGTCTTCTCTCTGCAGCTCCAGGGCCTGGGACAGGCCTGGCACCCAGCAGGGCTTTACTGACTGTGGAGGGAGAGAATGGGCTTTGAAAAGGGAGGGGGCTTGGCCAGACGGAGAGGAGAAGAGGGGGCATTCCGAGAGGGTCCAGTGGGCTGGGCATGTGTGGATCGTGGCATTGGACAGATTGAGCCATAGACTGGGAATGGGGTCAAAGGGTGGGGAGGGTGGGCCCCGGGGTGAGGGGCCTTGGAAGGTTCCAAAGAAAATTTCAACTAATTGTGACAGTGCCTGATTCTCAAATGTGTGTGGGGGAAGTCCTGGAAGTTAGGGTGTTCCTTGGGGGATACCATAAAATACTCATCAGTTTGGTTACCATGTTGACATTGGGAACGATTTGACCAGCAGAAAATGTGCATCTACCTACACACGATAAAACCACGCCCTGGTCCTGTCTCCCGGACACTTTGAGGCCAAGCACTGAGCCTAGGCCACCTCCTGGGCCTTGGGCAAGCGCTTATGGAGCACAGCTCACGCTGGCAGCCTGTGACTTCCTGTCCTTGTGTTTGATGGCCCTCCACATCACTTGTGACACACCTGGGCTGGACAGGCATGAGTGCCACCCAGGCCTTCTCTGTAAGGAGAGCTGCCCTCTCCGGGCACCGGTGTCTTGGCTGTGACAACTGGGCAGGGCCCTTGGCCAGAACCGTCCCGGCTGAACACACCAGAGGCCACCCCCTCCTTGGGCTCATTCATTCGACAGCTATTTACTGCCATATGCCAGGCACTGCTGTAGGCACTGGGGATACAGCAGACGAGACCCCTGCCCGCCCAAAGAGTGGGCCAGACAAAGCCCAGGATAAATAGGGTGTATGCATGTGACAGGCTGGGTGCAGAATATGCTGCAGAGAAAAATAGAGCAGAGGAGGGGACAGGAAGTGCTGGAGGGACGCAGTTTGTAACAGATGCTCAAGGAAAACATCACTAGAGAGGTGACATTGAGAGAAGGCCTGAAGGAGCTGAGGGAGTGAGCCAGGGGGACTTACCTGGAACAGAGTTCTGGGCAGAGGAACAGCATGTGGAGAGGCTGGAGGAGCAGAGGCAGCGAGGGCGAGTGTGGAGGAGATGACCAGCCAGCGGGGCCTTGTCGGGCCTCTGGCCGTTCCTCCTGCGAAAGGGGCACATTCGAGGGTGCTGTGGAAAGGAATGACAGGATCTGAGGTTTAAAAAAAAAAAAAACACCAAACTTTTTTTATTGTAAACTAAAACAGATGCTGAAAATCTCACTGAGAAAATTAGAGCTTATTGATCATTTCATTATACGGCAAACCACCCTTGAAACTACCACCCGGGTCAAGAACTTTGCCAGCCTCCCTAGAAGCCTCTCCATGTGCCCCATCAAAATCACAGCCTCTCCCCCCATCCCTCCCTCCAAAAGTGACCACTGCTCCGACACTTCCTTCTGTGCCTTCGTAGTCGATCAGCCACGTGTATGTCCCCAGACACTAGAGATTGGTCTTGCTCTTTTTTTTTTTTTCCTTCTTTTTTTTTTTTTTTTTTGTGGGGAAGACCAGCCCTGAGCTAACATCTGTTGCCAATCCTCCCCTTTTTGCTCAGGAAGACTGGCCCTGGGCTAACATCCGTGCCCATCTTCCTCCACTTTATATGGGACGCCGCCACGGCATGGCTGACAGGCAGTGCCGTCGGCGGGCGCCCGGGATCCGAACTCGCGAACTCCGGGCTGCCAAGCGCGGACTAAACCGCTGCGCCACCGGGCGGCCCCTCTTTTTTTTTTAAGTATGTCTTTGAGGCTCTTAATCTGCTGGCTCCCCTCCATCCCTTTCCTTACAGCTTGTCTCTCGAAGGCCCTGGGGCCTTTTGACTGGTCGGCTTTCTCACAGTCTGGAAGTTACTGACCGCACATTCCGGGTGCAGTTCAGCTTGTTCCTCTGTCCTCTGGGTCCAGAGGCCTGAGCAGACTCAGGTTCCATCCCTTTGGCAAGACTGGGGGGGTGCTGGCTTCTTCCGTCGGGAGGCACGTCACGTCTGTTGCCATGTGACATTAACAGCAGTGGAGGCTCAATGTGTCTAGATCCATTCACACAGACACTTGCTGTTGGGGGGTGGTGCTGTGGAGTCGATGCCGACCCCCAGCAACCCTGTGCACAGTGGAGCGAACCCTGCCCGGTCTTTCTGCGCCGTCCTCTCACTTTCTGGTGCTGTAGCAGACGATGCTCCGCTGCTGTTCGTGGGGTTTTCATGGCCAATTTTTTCGGAAGTGAGTGGCCAGGTCCTTCCTAGTCTGTCTTAGTCTGGAAGCTCCGCTGAAACCTGTCCTTCATGAGCGACACTGGTATGTGAAATCCCAGTGGCATAGCGTTCAGCATCACAGCACCATGCAGCTGACACAATGACAACCACCCAGACGGGTGGTGTGATTCCCTGACTGGGAAACGATCCCAGACCGGGCGGTGAGAGCGCCGAATCGTGACTCCTAGATACCAGGACTGGCTCTTCACGCACTGGGAGTTAGAGTGATGCTAGTCCAGTGCTCTTTCACTTACTAACTAGAGTATTCTACAAGAGATGCTTCTCCTCATCTGCTATTTGTTACCCAGTGACAAGTTTCATGTGGGAAAGGCGGACAAAGGCTTATTCACTCCCTTTACTTATCCTGTCATCCTCTGAAGGGAAAAATTAGCTTTATTTTTTCACTAGCACCGTTACTGTAGTATGTTTTAGTATCATAGATTTAAATATACTCAGTGTTTTTCAATCCTTTGCAAGTATTATCTTTATTCAAAGTTGCAAATGTCCCCTCTTTGGCCAGTAGATGCCTCTTCAGCCTGGCTGCTGAGTCCTTTCAGCGCGACCCTCGTGGTTTGACAGCTTTCTTGCTATCTAGTCTGAGAAGAGCTTCCAGCCTCGTGAGCGTTGTTTCTAGGCCTTTCCAGTGGCCAGTGCTACACACATGCATATGTATATATAACGTGGCTGCATATATACACACATAGATACACATATATGTACACACAATGTATGTATTTAAAGATAAGATACCTCACAGGTTCATACTGATACTTCCAATTCACATTCAGCACCACAAAATTTTCACCTGACCTCTTCAGTGTCACACCAGATTCTTCTTTGTTGCACATCAAGAATCCTTATTCTCAAGGATACAGAGAATGGGAGAATTGGAATATCCCACAATTAGCCCTTTGCTTTATCTCTCGCTCTGTACACAACAGCGTTACCGATTCTACCACCACCGACATGGTTTCTAAAAACAGTTAAAATTTGGTTTGCATTTGCTCTTCCCATTCTCCTCCACTTTTCAAGTAGCTGGACTGTGTCCACTTTGTCAGAACACAGAGCCGTCACACATCTTGCTGGCCCTTCTGTAGCCTCCCCGATCTTTGTTTACACGTAATTCCACGTGTAATGTACACCAATCCTTACGTCCACGTCTCGCTAGTCATTTTGGTCATCTGAAGCTTGTTCTGACAGTCCCCACAGGGCAGGCTCCTGTGAACAAGGGTCTCTGAGTTCTGACAAGGTGATAATAGTTTGTCTCTTCATACGTGAAAGTCAGTTTTGCTGGATATAAAGTCCTTGGCTCACATTTTCTTTTCTTTCCTTCCTTCCTGTCTTCCTTTCTTCCTTCTTTCCTTCCTTCCTTCCTTCCATCCTTCCTTCCTCCCTCACTCCCTCCCTCCCTTCCTTCCTTCTTTCTCTTTCTTTCTTTCTGTCATTTCTGAGTATCTTAAATATGTTTTTCTTCTGACATAGAACATTGAACATTGCTATTGAAAAGTCTGATTATCTATTTTTTTCCATTGTAAATCACTTGCTTTTTTTGCCTAGATGCCCAACAGACTTTTTTCTTTTTCTTAAGTCTAATAATTTTTCTAGAATGTGTCTTGGTGTTGGTTACTCTTGGTCAGTATTCTCAGTCATGTGGTATACTCTTTCAATATGTAGTTTCAAATCTTTTTTTTAGTTTCAGGAAAAGTTATCTTGAATTAAAGTTTCTAGAATTTTTTGTGTGTGTGTGAGGAAGACCAGTCCTGAGCTAACATCCGTTGCTAATCTTCCTCCTTTTTTGCTGAGGAAGACTGGCCCTGGGCTAACATCGTGCCCATCTTCCTCTACTTTATACGGGACGCTGCCACAGCATGGCTGACAAGCAGTGCGTCGGCAGGCGCCCGGGATCCGAAGCTGCAAACCCGGGGCTGCCAAGTGCAAACTAAACCGCTGCGCCACTTGGCTGGCCCCTTCCAGAATTTTTTTTCATTCCCTTTCTTTGCATTTTTTTCTTCAGGGACTCCTATTATCTGTATATTAGATCTTCATAGCCTATCTTTAATATCTGTCTCTTCCTCTTGGACATTTTTCCTTTTTTCTTCATCTCTTTTTTTTTTCTCCACTTCCAAATATTATGATTTGATATTTGAGTGAGAATGGAGCCCATAATAGGAGCCCTATCATGGAGATATATATATATATATCAGCTTTACTGAGATATACTTCAGATACCATAAAATTCACCCTTTCAAAATGTACAATTCAGAGGTTTTTAGTATATTCACAGTTTTGAAACTATCCCCACTATCTAGTTTTAGAACATTTTCATCACCCTCCCCAAAATACTCTGTAGCCATTCCTTAGCCATCACTCCTCATTTCTTTGTTTCTTTTTTATTTAAACTAGTTTCTTCCTTTTTACTTTATATTTCTCTTAAGACATTATTTGTTGTGTTTGTTACTCTTGTATTCCTTATAGTTTTGCCTTCATTACTATGCTTATGTTTGTCTTTTTAAATTTCTAATTCTTTCCTGAATTCTGTCACCTCATTGCTGAATTTTTCTAATTCACATCCACGTTGTTTCTTTCCTGTCTTGTATCATTTTCTTAATGTCTTTTAGTTCACTTTTAAACTGTAGGTGAGTTTCCTTCTGTTTGTGTGCCCATCTTTCTGGCGTGCTTTCATTGTAAGACTGTTATTTTGTTCCTCATTCTCTTTTTTCTCATAGTGACTTTTATTGGACTTAACTTCAAAGGTTTTCTATTACTCATTTTTATGTGAAATTAGTTTTTATCAAGGTAAAATTTACATATGATAAAATGCCCGGTTCTTAAGTGTTGAGTTTGTTTTGACAATTGTCTACACTATGTAACCACCACAAGATTTAGAACATTTCCATCAGCCCAGAAAGTTCCCTGGTGTCCTTTCCCAGTCAATCCTGCCCCCAGAGGCAACTGCTTTCTGATTTCTGTCTCCAAAGATTAATTTTGCCTGTTCTAGAACTTCATATGAATGGGATTGTACAATATGTATTCCTTTGGGCCCTGCTCCTTTCACTCAGCATAATGTCTGTAGGATTAATTCATGCTGTTGTGTGTATTGATGCTTTTCTTCTGTCCGATTGCTTAGTATTCCATTGTATGAACAGACCACAATTTGTTTATCCATTTTTCTGTTGATAGTCATTTGGCTTGTTTCCATTTTGGGGCAATTATGAGTAGCGCTGCTGTGAACATTCTTGTACAAGTCTTTTTGTTTCTTATGTTTTCATTTCTCTTGGGTAGATACCTAGGAGTGGAATTTATGGGTCGTTCCATAAGGTTGACATATATTTAGCTTTGTAAGAAACTGCCGAAGAGTTCCCCAAAGTTCTCAAAGTATTCTGCACTCCTGCCAGCAATGTATGAAAGCTACTCTTGCTCTATGTCCTTGCCATCGTTCAATATTTTCAGTCTTTTTCATTTTAGCCATTATAGTGGGTGTGGGATGGCACCTCACTGCAGTTGTATTTTGCATATCCTGATGACTAGAGAATTTCAACGGGCTTACTGGACATTTGTATATCTTCTTTCATTAGGTGTTTGTTTAGTCTTTTGCCCATTGCATATCAGGTTATACCTACTGTTGACGTATAGGAGCTCTTTATATAGTCAAGATACGAGTCCTTTGTCAGATATATGTACAGTGAATGTTTTTTCCCAACCTGTAGCTTGTCTATTCATTCATTTAATAGTGTCTTTGATGAGCAGAAATTTTAAATTTTTATGAAGCCCAATTTGGCTATTTTATTTTATCTTTTCCATTTTACAAAAAGTAGAATCTGTTTAAACTCAGTAAACTACCTTACAATTCACGGGGCTAATGCTATCACAACAGCAGCAAAAGACAACAAGGGCACCTGGAGGTTCTGGCTCTGCTAATTTGGAAATTTTAAAAACTGCTTTGTGCTTGGGTCCTACCCAAGAAATCCTTACCTGCCCCCCTGGTGAAGATATTCCCCTAAGTTTTCTTGTAGAAGCTCTATGTTCTGGGCTTTAAATTTATTTCTATGATCCATCTCAAATTTATGTTTGTGTAGGAAGTGAGAGGGAGTCAGGGTTCATTTTCCCCTGTACTGATATTTGTTGTTCCAGCCCATTTGAAAAAGACTTTCCTGTTCCCGTTGAACTGACTTGGTGTCTTGGTCAAAAATTGATTTGTTGTATTTGTGTGGGTCTATTTCTGGACTTTCTATTCTGTTCCATTGATATATTTGTCTATCCTTATACCGATACCACACTATTAATTATTGTAGCTCTATAGTAAGTCTTGAAATCAAGTAGTCTCAGAATTTTGAAAATTGTTTTGACCATTCAAGATCCTTTGCATTTCCATATATATTATAGAACCAGCTTGTCAATTTCTTCAAGAAAGCCTGCTGGAATTTTAACAGGGATTTCATTCATCTCTAAATCAATGGTCATCTTAACAATATTGGGTCTTCTGATCCATGAACATGGTATATCTCTCCAATAATTTATTTTTCATCGCAATGTTTTGTCATTTTCAGTGTAGCAGTCTTGCACATCTTTTGATAGATTTATTCCCAGGTATTTGATTTTCTTGAAGCCATTGTAAATGGCATTTTTTGTTTCATTTTCCAATGTTCATTGCTTGACTTATATTTTAATAGAATTACTCTGGCTCCTGTACAAGAATAAATTATCAGGAGCGGAGGGCAAAAGCAGAAGCGGGAAGACCAGTTAGGAGGGTATTGCGATAATCTAGGGGCGGGGTGATGTGGCTTGGGAGAGGGTGGCAGCGGTGGTGGTGTTGAGGAGAGATCAGATTGAAGGTAGAGCCAATAAGATTTTCTGACAGATTGGATGTCAGTTGCCAAAGACAGAGGAAAGTCAAGATAATACCAAGGTTCTAGCCTGACCAACTGGAACGGTGGAGGTGAGAAAAACCGAGTGTGGAGCAGTTTGGGTGGAGGGGAGAAATCGGGCTCGGTTTAGGACGTGGTATGTTTGAGACGCTTATTAGAAAACCAGCAGATAGAGAATCATCAGTTGTACGTATGAGACTAGAGTTTGGGGTGAGGTCTGGGCTGGGATATACATCTGGGCATCGTCAGCTTATGGGCTGATGAGCTCACCGAGGGAGGGTGTTGATAGAGAATCGAAGAGGCCCAAGGCCTGAGGTCTGGGCAATCCAACCTTAGGGGGTCAGGGAGATGAGGGGAATCAGCAAAGGGCGGAGGAGAGGCAGCCAGGGGTGCGAGGAAAACCAGGAGAGGGTGGTGGGCTGGAAGCTGAGGGAGGAAGATGTTTCAGGAGGGAGTGGTCAACCGCGTCGGAGGGTGACGGCGCAGTCGGATGACTCCTGAGAATTGACTTAGCCATGTGGAGTCTCAGGGATTTTGACAGAAACGTTCTTGTTGGCTTGGTGGGGCCATAGCCTGACTGGAGGGGGTTCAAGAGCAAATGGGAGGAGTTGGGTCAGCCCAGAGACAATTCTTTCAAGTGGGTCGCCCTGTATAGATGGCAAAAGGAGTTCTTGAGAGTTACTGGAATAAGCCGATCTGTAGAGCTTACAGTCATGTTCTCCACAGCGGGTCCACCCTCAGCTCTGTGCTGAGGAAGCTACAGGACCCACCAGTGAAGTGTGTGCCCGGGAGAGGGGAGCTGGGGAGCGCAACCTCTGTCCTGACCTGCTGGGAGCTCCTCAGCCTGCCCTGGGGTTGGTGATTCCTTGTTTCAGAAGCCACCTGCTAATTACACACAGTCCTCTGGTCCCCACAGCAAGAGATCAAAGTTCACTTCCGGTATCACCCTCTTAGTAGATCTGTTTCTTCAGGAGCTCGGTGAAGACTTTCCATGAACTCAGGGGTGCCTGGGCCCGTCTGGTTGGGGCATCCTGGGTCTGTGTCCCCTACCCTGTTGGCGATCACGGCCAAGCTGTGGTAATGGGAAGTGTTACAATCCAGCTGTCCTGCTCTAACGCACGTTTCCACGGTGACTCAGGTCCTCTGTGACTGGAAGCAGAAGGAGTGATGCACACCATGGAAGGCGGCTTGTTCATAAGCGAGGTTTCCTAGGCAGGGAGTGGGATCGGGTAAACAGAATTAGGAGGCAGGGGGAAAGCCCCAGCTTGTCTGCTGTCAGCGTTCTAAGAACATTTTAAAAGAGCTCCTGCGCCCTGGCCTCCCCGGGGAGAGTGCTCCCGGCCTCCCAGGGCTCTCAGCTGGGGGCAGGTGTCCCCGCCTCCCGTGCCTACCTGCGTGACAGCCCCACTTCCTCCCGCATTGTCTCAGCATGTCAGTTCTGAGTATTTAAGGTGTAGCCAGCTTGTCCGATCTGTTGGTTTTGTGCATTTAAAATATTTCCTGTGGCCTTTGGTGTGGTTCAAATTCATCTCTCCAGGTGCCATTCGCCGTCTTTCTCAGTGCTCTGGTTACCAAGTTGCCCTGGTGTTGAGGGTCGGCCCCAGCCACGCGTCCCCCATTAGCTCTGTTTATATTGGGTGATTTTGCAGGATGTGGGGATTCTCAAGAACTCACGTTTTGTGTTCGTGCAGAAGTCTTGGACATCTCTTCAGTGGGAAGCAGGGCTGGGAGGGGATGAGGCAAGTGTGCCCAGGAGGCCCCCCTGGGAGGTCCCGCAGGCGTAGGTCTGGAAGGCTCGCTTCCTCACTTCTGGGATCCGGCAGAAAAGGGCTCCCATCAGGCAGAAACTCGGCCTTGCTGACTCACTCACACACTCACACACACACGCACACACAGGCAGCCACAGCTCAGGGATTCAGGGTGTAGCCAGTCCCAAGGAGGCCACACTCAAGCTCCCTTACAAACCAGCAGTTACCATGGTTTCAGAAACAAATGTGGGAGAAAAACTTAAAATTTAGAACTTTTCTAATTTCCTGTTTTTTCCTGCATACTGGGAGGAGATTGCCAGCATTCCTTTTCTGGGCAGTGCCCTGCCCTGAGGGCAGAGCTCCCGCAGTGCTGCAGGGGGACCCCTGGGGCCGGAGGCAGGAGCCACTGAGGGTTCTTGAGCAGGGGCGGCCTTTGGGAAAGGTGTGCTGACAGAGCAGGCTGAGGAAAGGTGGGAGGGTCCCCAGAGGTGGTAGTGGGATGGGAGCCGTTCCTCTTTGCTCCCTGTGCAGCCTGAGCCCAGGGGCAAAGAGTGCAGCCCGAAGGATTTAGGTCCGAAGCCCCAACAATGCAGAGTGACCCAGGGAACGCTGACAGGGGGCTCAAGGGGAACGTGCTGGGTGACCACCGGCGCCAACAGAATCAAATCTTTGGATTCATGGGGCTGGGCCCTAGAGAGCATCTGGCCAAGCCTTTCCTGTTACAGATGGGGAAACCGAGGCCCCGAGATGGGCAAGCAACTTGTCCAACGTTACAGAGCAAATCGGAGGCAGCACCAGAACTACTAGAATGAAACTCTTCTGAGCCTGAGCCTGGGCCTACTGGTCACCCACGTGGTCAGCTGCCTCCTTCTCAACTGTCATGGGAACCCACCACCCCTCCACTAAGGCCTCAACGGTTCTAGCGCTTTCGCTGGGCCAGGCTCTGCCCATAGTGCCGGGGACACAGAGACGGGTCAGACTTGGTTCATGCCCACAGCGGCTTGCTGCTCGCACAAAGGGGCTATGACCAGGAGCCTGGCAAGAAATTCTGTCCTATGGCTGGAGGAATGAACGATGAACGAACAAATGTCTACACATTCCAGAAGCAAAATGAGAGAGCAGTGGATTCTGCCTGGGGAAGTCAGGAAGGCCTCCCAGCAGAGGGAGCAGGGAGGCTGGTATTTGGAGACTGGTAGGAAATTCCAGGCAGAGGGAACAGCATAATCAAAGCACAGACTGAGACTAAGAACCGGAAGACGTTGACACTTTTATCAAGGGTGTGTTTCAAGCCAGATACTGCGTCACGTCTTTTGCATGTTTAACTATTTGATCCTCCCTCCAACCAGGTGCTCTTGTTATGCCCATTTCTCTGACAGTTGAGCAGGTGTGTTAGGAACACGGTGGGCAATATATCTGAGTAGGCAGTACCAGGGATGCTGGGGCCTGGGAATGATAGGGCCGCCCTGATCACCCCCATCCTGCACTCCACACAGGTGCAGACATTCCATGGAGACCTGCTACAGCACATGGAGAAGAACACCAAGCTGGACATGCAGTTCATCAAAGTGAGTCTAGCTGCCCCACCGTGGCCCGCCAGCCCATCACAGGCAGGACTGCCTCTCTCCATTTGACAGATGAACACACTGAGGCCTGAGCTGGGCATTGACTGGCCCCACATTACCCACGTTCTCACCTGAGCACCCCCCCACCCCGTCCAGTGCTTTGACCCACGGGCTGAGTGTCTTTAGCTCTTTGACACGGGGTCTCCCTCCTCTCTCCACCCCAACCAAGGACAGCCGCCAGCACTACGAGATCGAGTACCGCCACCGAGCTGCCAATCTGGAGAAGTGCATGTCCGAGCTGTGGCGCATGGAGCGCAAGAGGGACAAGAATGCGCGGGAGATGAAGGTACAAGGGCTGGGGGCAAGACCGGGCTCTGGGGGGACCCCCTGACACCCTCCTGAGCTCCCCCACCAGCACTGGCCCCACTCCAGGAGTGTGGCTCACCCCACCCTCTGTGGCGAGCACAGCTGGAGAGGTCAGCCAGCCCCTGGCCCTCAGGGACACCCTCAGCACTGCGCCTTGCCCTGTCACTTCCTGGCCCTCCCCAGGTTCCCCAGGCCTCCCCCCTCCTCCTGCGTCACCAAGAAAACCTGAGGCCATCAGTCATGCTACTCCTGATCGTGGTGGCACAGGTGTAATCCACCACCAGCCCCAGCATCCCCCCTCCCTCCTGCCCGGGGAAGTGGTACCCTGCCGCTGGCTAAGGCTGGCCCTCCTCCCACGCTCAGGCCCCATCCCTGGCCTCTGTCTCCAAGACCTCTGTCTCCTTTGCTGTCTCTTCTTCTGGCTCCTTTAATAAGCTCCTGTCTCTCCTCTTCAGAATCTTTTCTCCCAAGTAGAGGGTTATTAATCAACTCACATGTTCATTAAACAACCTCCCTGGGCCCCACCTCTGTGCTCGGCCCTGTGCTCGGGGGTGGCGGGGAGACGCACAGCCCATCATGAGGATGAGATGCCCGTGAGAGGGCAGGCCTGGGAGCTAGGATGATGGGCTGGGTGCTCAGGGGAGGCCTCCAGGAGGAGGCAGCTGGGTCAGGAAGGACAGGGAGGCTTTGGATAGATGGCACTTGTTGGGGGTAGGATGAGGCACCCACCCCCGCCTCCAGCCAGAATCCCCTTTCCCCCCAGGAGAGTGTGAACCGGCTGCACGCGCAGATGCAGGCCTTCGTGTCTGAGAGTCAGAGGGCAGCTGAGCTGGAAGAGAAGCGGCGCTACCGTTTCCTGGCCGAGAAGCACCTGCTGCTCTCCAACACCTTCCTGCAGTTTTTTGGCCGGGTGAGCTAGGGCTGGGGACACGGCTAACACAGCCCTCCTGCGGGCTGTGCGCTCTGTGAGCTGGCTGTGCGGGGATTTCCCTCCCTTCCTCCCTTCCTCCCTTTTCCCTCTTTCCTTCCTTTCTGTAGGTATTTTTTATTTATTTACTCTCTCCATCTATTTCTTCATTTATTTCTGTTTATTTGTATTATTAGATATTCAGTCATGATTTTGTTTATTCTCGCATTCATTCACTAATTCATGCATTTATTCGTTCATGTATGAACAATTTATTTTTTCATTCCTGTATGCATATACTCACCATTCACAAATTCATTAATTCATAGGTTTACTCAGTTATTATCTATTAATTTTATCATATTATTTAAATCCTTTATGCTCTTGCTTTGTTCTTCTGCTAGATCAGTCAGATTCTTTCATTTCTCATTGGATTTCTAATGGATTTTGCTTTCTGTGTTTAGCTGCCATGTTGTTTAGTGCTGTTGGGTTTATGACTATTATGCCTTCCCTGTAAATATTGCCATTTATGTACTTAATGTCTCTCCTAATCCAGTCACTTTGAGATTAGTATTGCGCTTCCTACTTTCTCTTCTCTTATCTCTCTGTTTTAAGTGTGTTTTCTGTTACTAAGATATAGTTCCGTTTTGATTTTTGACCAGTCTGACAGGCTATGTCTTCTAATAGAGGAATTCAGTCCATTCCCATTTAACCTAAAAACTGATACACCTGTTGTACTTTTCCTGGGTAACTTGAGTTAACTGTTTACTTTGTCATTTCGTCTTTTTCTCCCATTCTCGTTCTTGTCAGTTTGGTTGAGTTACTACCCATTCCCCTTTCTCCTTTATTAACTTGGAAATTCTACTATTCTTTTCCTCTTTACTCATGGCGACCTCACTCTGTGACCTCATAATCACATATATTCATCTATTATCTTTTCCAAAAAATATGGGCACCCTCCACTACTCAGTCCACTGTTCCCCCCACCTCGTAAGATGAGACCTTGAGACCTTTCCTGCCCTCCTTACTACTCTAAGATGAGACCTTTGGAAAGTTTCTACTCCTCCTTTCATCCTCCCTGATCCCCACCTCTTAGTTTTGCCAAGGGACTTCAGGACTTTTAGTTCAGGACCCTCACTAGTCACTTCTTTGCAGCGTGACCCATCATTTCAAGACCCTTTACTTAGATGACGTATGTTCCCATTGCTCAGGGGACTGTCATCCTCCACTAGCATTTCACCACACATGTGGTCAGAAACCTGCTCACCATTGCTTTTCATCCCCCACCACCTTGAGGTTTCTATTTTGATTAACTATTGTGGCTGGAGAACTGTCATGAGTATTTTCTGCAGATACGCTGTCTGAATCCTTGTATACCTGCAGATGTCTCCCTTTTACCCTGACTGTGAGGGACACATTGGCGGGCTGAAGGACTCCAGAGCTGCCGGCTTTTTCTCTCATGGTCCAAGATGGTACCCCCTGTTTTCTTGTGCTTTGTGTTGTAGATGCTAAGTTGGGTGCTGGTCTGTCTCCTTTCCCTCTTAAGTAACTGGCTCTTTCTCTATGGATGCTTGGAGGTTTTCTTTGTGTCCTTGGGACTCAGGAACTTGTCTGGGCACCGCCTAGATGGGTGTCCGTTGGTGCCCCTTCAGTCCGCAGGCTCAAGTCTTTCTTCAGGCCCAGGGAGCTACCTCCTCTTCTGTTTCTTTGTTATCTCTCCTTCATCATTCCTTTTTCTCCTCCTGAAACTCCAATCATTTGGGCCTCCATATCTTTGACCTTCTCCGTCACCACGTCTATTTCATTTATTCTTGCTCCATAGTTTGAGATATTTCTCCCCTTGACCTGTCAGGCCACTGATTCTTTCTCAACAGGACTGTCCTCTCTTTTGGTTCACCTGTTCAACTTTAAATCTAATTCGCACTTTGTCGGGGTAAGAGGGTCTTTGTTATACACAGGTGCTCCTATCAAGTCCTTGTTAAGCTTGTCACCCCTTCTCTCAGCTGCTGGGTGGTCTGTGGGTTCTCCTCCCTGACCACTGGGTCCTCTCAGGTGCTTGTTCCTTTCCTTTGCCTCCTCATGACCCTGTTCCCTCTCTGGGTTGAGTTGAACTGCAAGGCCTCAGGCAGTGGTGCTGGCAAATGTGAGGGGATTGGGGAGTGGAGCAATCTCTACCCCAGTGGGGCCCCACTCTGCCCCAGGTCTTCCTGTTGCAAGCATCAGCTCTCGCTCAGCCTCAGGGATAGGAATTCATTTAGCCTACTCACGTGGAGAAACCACGGCAGACAGGGCTGCTAGGGAAGGTTGTGCAGGTTGTGCACTGCACAAGGGTGCCTGGTTGAGAGTAGGGACTGTGCTCTGCTCTCCAGGATGAACAAGCTGGTGCAGGCTGTGTTTGCCCAGAGAAAGGAGCATCTTTTTCTTTGCATAAAGAGGCCATTCTCTCACCAAATATGTGCCCACCAGGCTCTATCCATCCAGAGGGGACATCTGTTTCTAAATTATGAAGAGGTACCTTATCGGCTGGCAGCAGCCCAAGCCTAGGGACCCCTGGAACTTGGGAAAGCCAGCAGCTCCTCCCCGGTCACACTCAGGAGGGACACTCAATGATGCCCTACCCCATGTCTCTGTGGGCTGCACTGCTTGGGACTCAAGTCCTACTCCCTGACTGGCCTCTCAGCTGCAGGGCCTCGGGCCCCTGCCAGCCTGCAGTGGTCAGCGTTCTGTCCTGCTCTCTTCTGTAACGGGCCAACAGGGACCAAAGCCTCACTTTGCCCTCCTGGCACGTGGACTTGCCCACTGCCTGGCCTGGCCTAGCTGTTGACCGCTCTGGAGAGGGGCTAATGGCATCTGCAGGAGGAGGAGCTGGGACACTGGGACACCATCTTCCCACCATTCCCTCATAAATCGATGCCTTTGTCCCTGCATTTTTCCCACTCCATTCTTTCATTCATTCATTTGTTCAACAAATATTGTTTGAGCCCAGACGACACGTCAGGCCCTGGCTCTGTTTCGTATCTGAGAGCCAGTGGGTCCCTGACCCACCCACCCAGCCAGCCTCTCTCCTGAGGCCACACACACGGGCTCCTCCGCCCCTCCCCCAGTCTCTTTGCTCTTTCCATTACTTTCTATTTCTTCGTATTCTTATTTAGTTTCTATTTCTATTTGTTTGTTTCTTATTTACTTTCCCAACCACTGCACCCTGGCTGCAAATTCTAGCAAATGATTTCATTTCCTGGAGTCTCATATTCTTGTCTGGAAAAGGAGGGAACTAATCCCACCTCACAAGGTTGAGGCAGTGATGGAGCCTGGCAGGTGAGGGAGCCCAGTGGAATCAGGTTCGCCTCCCCTGCTCTCAAGATGAAAACAAAAGCTACCATACAGGGGCCCGGCTGCTGGCAGTCAGCTGCCCCGCAGGCCCCTCCCCGAGTCTCTGCAGCTAAAGCCAGGACCCCCTGGTGCTGAGCAGAGGGGCAGGCATGGCTGGATCCAGTGACCCATCTCAGCTCCGGCTGCCGTTCTCCCAGTGTCACCACCATGCCAGCCCCAGGCTCAGGGCTCGGCCCTCTCCTGCCCCTCCTCGTCTCTCCCACCGACTGATCCTCCAGGGAGGAACTGCTGCTGCTGCTTCTCTTAAGCAGTGTTTTTGAGATATAATTCACATACCGTGCAATTCCTGTGTTACTGAAATTAGCCCTTTCTTGGTGATGAATTGCAAATACTTTCCCAGTTTGTCATTTATCACTTAACTTCATTTATAGTAGGTTTCACCATGTAAAAAAATATATTTTTTTTATTTAGTTAAATTTATCAGTCTTTTCTTTTATAGTTTATGGGGTTTGTATCAAACTTAGAATGACTTTTCCACTCCATAAATGTTTTAAAAATTCTCCCATGGTCTCCTCTATGGTTCTGAAACCCAGTAGGGTGTTTCTTCCCAACCATGGGCTAAACCGCCTGGAGGCGGGGCCGCGGGAAGCCAGTGAAGTTGAATGCTGTCCGGGCTGGGACCCAGTGCTGCGGCCACTACTGCCAGAACCCGCAGTACCCTGGCAGGTGTGCTCCACCGAATGTTCTCGAATTGGACAAAACCCCCCTTTAAAATATAGTATGCAGAACTTCATGCTCTCTCTTTGCTTCCTGCCTCTGAAACAAGTGCACAGAGACCTTTGGAGTTCCTTCTTTATGCTGTTTTGCTAATTAACTATGCGAGGAAACAGAGGGGCGTCTACCTAGTGACCAACAGGACTAGCCACTCCTGTGGCGTGGGGCTCTGAGCCTTTCTGCTTTGCCGCCTGAGGTCACTCTGAGGTTTTCGGCAGCCGGGCCAGACTGAAGGGAGAGCTCATCCAACGGTGCGGTCACAGGAAGCTTTCTCAAGACAGACTAGTGCAGGCTGCTCCCCTGCTCACTGGGTGCGAGACCCTGAACCAGTCACTAACTCTCTGACCCTCGGCATCGTCCTCTGTAGAATGGAGATAATTGTTGCACCTACCTCCCAGGGCTATTATGAGAATCAAATAAGATAATGTAGGTAAAGCCTTTAACACTGGGCCTGGCACAGAGTAAATGCTCAACAAAGAGCAGCTTTGATTATTCCTTTTTTTTTTTTTTTGGTGAGGAAGATTGGCCCTGAGCTGACATCCACTGCCAATCCCTCTCTTTTTGCTGAGGAAGACTGGCCCTGGGCTAACATCCATGCCCATCTTCCTCTATGTTATGTGGGACACCGCCACAGCGTGGCTTGATGAGTGGTGCATGGGTCCACGCCTGGGATCCGAACCTGCGAACTCTGGGCTGCCACAGCAGAGCACACAAACTTAACCTCTACGCCACCGGGCAGGCCTCACTTTGATTATTCCTAAGGTGACAGTCTTGAGCTAGGCCTCAGGGCAGGGGATGTTTCAATAGAAAGGAGAGACCTTTATACTGGAGAGCACAGTGTTTCCATGTATCTGGGATTTAATTTATAGAGGTGACTGATTGACAACACACAGAGGTCAATGACATTGAAAGAAGTTTTATTACACATCACAGTTCCTCAAGAGGAGGGGTCATGCCATGCCACACAGGGCCACACAGGGAAGCACCAGGGGTTGGTCGGGAGGCAGAAGGAGCGAGGGGAAAGCATGGCCTGGAAACTTTATGATGGTTTCCAGAGGAAGGGATGGGCAAAGTGGGTCAGGAAGTTTAGGCAAATTTAGGATTGGATGGTTTGAATAATTCCATTGGGCTCTGGACTGTAGGGGTGCTCTCTACTTGTCTGTCACCTGGCCCTGGGGTGATAAGGGCAGGGGAAATATTGGTTTGGTGTGTGAGTTAGATAAAGGAGGTGGTTGCGGATATGGGTTTTGCGTTCGAAAGCTGTGCTCACAGGCAAGTTGTTTACTCTCTCTAAGAACTGTCTAGTCCTGGGAGGGGTAGTTGTCCAGGATTAGCAAGGCTCCAGGATCTCAAAGCATCATAAGATACAGAAAATTAAAAATGTGAATAATAGGGGGCTGGCCCAGTGGTGTAGTGGTTAATTTCGGCGCCCTCCCTTTCGGCAGCCCGGAATTCGCAGGTTTGAATCCCAGGCACAGACCTATGCACCCCTCATCAAGCCATGCGTGGCAGCATCCCACATACAAAAAATAGAGGAAGATGGGCACAGATGTTATCTCAGGGCTAATCTTCCTCAGCAAAAAGAGGAGGATTAGCAACAGATGTTAGCTCAGAGCCAGTCTTCCTCACACACACACACACACACAAAATGATTAATACACACAGCAGATCGAACATTTAAAGCCCTCCTTCCCCAAGTTGTTATGGACTATGTGGTCAGCTGCTGAGTTTCCTGTCCTTGAAAGTATTCAAGCAGAGTAAGATGCCCATGTGCTGGGGATACTAGAAAAGGGATGCTTATGTAGACTACAGGGATGAACTGGAAAAACTGTATTCGAAAGGCCTTTTTTAGAAAACTACTCAAACTGGCTTAAACAGAAAAGGTATTTATTACTTTAGTTACTGGGAAGTTTAAGGGTTTCAGGTATAGCTGGATCCAGGGGCACACAAGATGTCATCAGAAATTTGCCACTGTCTGTTGCTTAGTTGTAGCTTTCTGTGTTGGCTTCATCTACCTAGTTAGCAAACCCCATGAGGAGAAAGAATATATTTTCCCAGATTGTTCCAGGGTAAGTACTGGGATTGGGTTCTTTGGTCACAGTTTTGGGGTAAGTGCCATCCCTGAGTCCATCACTGTAGCCAGGAGGATGGAGTAACCTGAGTGGCCAGGCCTGGGTTCTATTCCTACCCCTGTATCCAGCAGTGGGAGAGCCCGCAAAGGGCACAGACTGGGAGAGGGGGCAGGGGAAGCTCCTCAAGGAAAACTGAGGGGCCTTTGGCAAAAGAAAGGGAGGGCTGGACAGTGGACGTGGCCAAAGTGACACCACATTGATCTTCGGCTCCTTCCAGCTAGAAGTCTGGTCATCCTCAGCTTGCAGGGCCCGAGTTCCCAAGTCCAGGGTGCCACTTTTGAGTCCCCAGGATTCTGGGGGCTGCTCGGACCGGGCTGACCCCTGTGCCCCTACCCGGCCAGGCCCGGGGGATGCTCCAGAACCGCGTGCTGTTGTGGAAGGAGCAGTCGGAGGCCAGCCGCAGCCCGTCGCGCGCCCACTCCCCGGGCCTGCTGGGCCCCGTGCTGGGGCCGCCCTACCCCTCGGGCCGCCTGACGCCCACCCGCCTGGACATGGTGAGGCCCTGGGCGCCCCCACCGCCATTCGCGCCCCCACCGCCCCGGGCACCCTCCGCCGGGCCCTGGGGCCCGAGGCCCTCCGCCTGGAGCCTCCTACCCCCCAGGGTCCCGTTCTACGCTGCGCCCCCGGACCGGCCCTTCCGCCCTGGCGCGTTCTCAGCGCCCCCGTGGTGGCTCGGCCGCAGGCCCGCGAACCCCTACGCCAACGCCTGGGACTGGGGGTGGGGGCTGGACTAGGGCGCCGGCCCGCCCCCTCCCCGCCCCACCCTCCCCTGCCCGTCTCCCCTCGCAGCCCCCGAGGCCTCTCGGAGAGTTCGGCTCCCCCCGCAGCCGGCACGGCTCTGGCTCCTACGGCCCCGAGCCCCCCGAGGCGAGGTCCGCGTCCCAGCTGGGGCCAGACCGCCGGTCTCTGCCCCGGACGCCGTCTGCCTGTGAGTGCCCCCGGACCCCGGAGCGCAGAGGGAGGGCCGGGGACACGGGCCGGGGACCGGGGGCCGGGAAGAGGAACTGAGGTGGTGCTGCAGCAGGAGGGATCGCGGGTAGACGCGAGGGAGAACTTCCCACCCACGTGCCGCCGCGCTCCCCCGCCCCGCGCAGCCTCGCTCTACAGCAGCAGCGCCCAGCGCTCGCGCTCCAACTCCTTCGGCGAGCGGCCGGGCGGCGGGGGCGCCAGGAGAGTCCGCGCCCTGGTCTCCCACTCGGAGGGCGCCAACCACACGCTGCTGCGCTTCTCGGCCGGAGACGTCGTGGAGGTGCTGGTGCCGGAGGCCCAGAACGGCTGGCTCTACGGCAAGCTGGAGGGCTCGTCCACGTGAGTGGGCGCCTCGGGTGCAGGGGTCGTTGGAAGGGGGACCCGGGAGGCCAGGGCTCCGGCTCCGACTGAGGCTTCTCCCGCCTCCCCCGGGGCCTCGGACGACTCTCCCCTTCCTCAGCCCCCTCCACCTCCCACCTCGGTTTCCTCACCCATTCGGCGGGGTAGGAAGATCCTCCGTTCTAAATTCGGGTGGTGGCCCTTGCGAGCGTGGTAGAGGGTGGGGAATGGGGAGGGTCTCACACGTGCGGAACCCTACAGAAACCCTATTGCTTGAGCACCTACTGTGCGCCCGACACTGAGGGAGGAGGCAGCTGCCGCTCTACCGCGAGAGGGTCAGCCGAGCTCCGATGGAGGGGATGGACGGGGAGGGGGGCTCCTCCAGGCCAGGCACAGGGGTGGTGCTGGGACCTTGCAGGCTGAGTGTGAGCACCTCCTTGCGGTCACGCGCGGTGGAAATCCTCAACCTGAACATGGGCTGTTTCTAGCTCCACGAGTGGAAGGAGGAGGTGGGGAATACACCGCGGTGGCTGCAAGCCACTCCCTCTCATGCTATGGGAGAAGGAATGAGGACAAGGAAAGGGGCATGAATGAATGGATGCGTAGATGGAGGGATCCGCAGGCGCACGCGAAGGCGCTTGCCAGGGCACTTGCGAGGGTGGTGGGACGTGTGGGTTAGTGGATGGGAGACAGGTGGAGGATGGATGAGGGGGTGATCTCATGGGCAGGTGGATGTGTGCTGGTGTGAGTGGATGGGTAGATGGGCGGGTAGGTGGGGGCATGGGGGGATGCACGGATGTGGAGCGCACGCACAGACTGATGGGTGATTGGAGAGGTATGTGAGTGGGTTGATAGAGGGGCAGGTAGGTGGGCAGGTGCCGATGGATGGATTACTGGATTGGTGGTCCATCAGTGGCTGCCCACGTGGATCGTGGTTGGGTGATGCATGGATGGGATGAGGTGTGGACAGATGGGTGGATGGCAGGTAACTACAGTCACGTGCTGCATAAGGACGTTTCAGTCAACAACTGCATATACGCTGGTGGTCCCATAAGATTAGTCCCACAGAGCTTAGGTGTGTGGTAGGCTGTGCCATCTAGGTTTGTGTAAGTACCCTCTGTGATGTTCACACGATGACATCACCTAACAACACATTTCTCAGAACGTGTCCCGTTGTTGACACATGACTGTACATGGGTCAGGAACGGAAGGACGGGCGGCGGATACACAGGCCTGGGAACACGAATGGCGGCAATGCCTGCTGTGCAGTCTCAGAGGGCAGCAGGGGGCTGCCCGGAGAGTCCCCACCGCAGGGGTGGAGCACACTTCCTGGGGACCTGATTACCAAACCACCTAGACCAGTCCTCTCAGACCGCGTTCCTGGGACATCGGCATTCTTTCTGTGACTTGTGGCTTCAGGAAAATGATGGCACGTTTTACCGTCAGTAGACACTTTATAGTGAAACAGAATTAAAATGTACTGAAATGGTTTTATTCGTCAGTTTGAGTTGAAATAGCTTCTGGTTACCTTTAGGAGAGAAGGGTGTTGACTGGGATTTGGAGAACATTCCCCCAGGTGTTCTGCAGGAATCTGACGGGTTCCGTGGAGTCTGAAAAGGCTCAGGAACGTGGATCATAGTGCCTCTACCCCAACCCCAGCTCTGAGGTGCAGTAATGAGCCTCCAGCCAGGCAAAGACGCCCAGAGCAGAGTCCCTTGGGTCGTCGGAGCCAGAGGGCCTGGGGCGAAGGGAAGCATCTGGGCCGAGGAGGAAAGAGCACTGGATTGGGAGGCAGGCACCCTGGGCTCTGTGCCCCTTCCTCTGGGCTCCTACAGTTGCCTGTGGTCCCCCGCCCCGTCCCCCTCACCATCACTCTTACAAGCACCTGCCTGCGGGTCTGTCTGCCTGCCAGGCGGGAGCCTCTGGGGAGCAGGGACCGTGTCTGGCTCTCTGTGGGCCCTCACGTGGTGGGTGCTCAGGGAGGAGGGAATGAAGCCAGTCACACGTGTCCTTGGACACATTGCTTTCCTTCTCGGACTTCCAGTTCCTCCTCTCTATGGTGCCCCAGCTCCCGGGGGGACAGGAGGCCTTGAATGTCGGGAACGACCTCCCAGCAAAGCCCTCGGAGCGAGGCCCAGCCCGCGCGGCGGTGCCCAGTGACTCTCTGCTCCTCCTAGGAGTGATGTTTTGACCACTGTTGTTGGGCCTTTTGCTTATGGGACCCTCGCCTCCGCCCTGCAGGAGCGGCTGGTTCCCTGAGGCCTATGTGAAGCCTTTGGAGGAGATGCCCTTGAATCCCATGAACCCCCTGAACCCGGTGACCTTGATGAACCCCATGAATGAGCTCCCTTCCAGGTACCTGGGTGGGAAGGGGCGAGGACTCCAGTGGGGGGGTGGCCCCACCCAGCAGGGGGGCATTTGTGAGTTGCAGTCCTGAGCCCCCTCGCCCCTGGAGAAAGGGCAGCCCCGTCTCTCTACATCTGAGGGTCGCTGTGTCCATCCCTCTGCCTCCTCCAGGACTGCCTTCAAGCCAACAGCCTCCTTTCACCAGGTGCAGGGGGAGGCTGTAGGATGCTCAGGAGCCCGGCACACAGGGTCGGGTGCACCAGGGCCTGACCCCTGACCCCCTTCCCTCCCCTTCTTTCTCTGGACTCAGGGGTTACCCGCTCCGGGGCAGCCACAGCCTTGATGACCTCCTCGACCGGCCGGGCAACTCCACAGCATCCCCAGAGTACTGGGATGGCCAGTCCCGCTTCCGAACCCCGAGCCGGGACCCGAGCCACGCCCCCAGCTCTGCACCTCCACCCTTGCCTGGAAGCCGCCGAAGTAGCATGGGCAGCACGGGGGTGGCCAGCGATGTCAAGGTGAGTGCCCTCCCCCAGCCTGTCCTCAACCCTGGGGTCATCCAGTGGGCAAGGAGGCCGGACCAGGTAACTGTCCCTGCTCTGCCACGGGCTGTCTGGCAGGGGACCCTCCCACCCCAGCCTCAGTCTGCCCGCCTATACAGGGAGGGGTGGGATGGGCTTCTGAGTCTGGGGCGGAGGGTGGGGGGAAAGCCTTCCTCTTGGGGACTGGAGCCCTGGGTGTTCTCCTGGGAGCACTGGAAACCGCCCCTGCCTCCCCAGGAGAGGCCAGACCAGGGTCCTGGGTCAGAGCCTGGGTTGGGCTGGCCTGGGCGGGACAGGAGGGTGGGGCAGGGAGGGCACCTTCCCATGGGTCACCCCAGTCTTTTCCTGGGGGCAATGGTTAGCCCTGGGAGATGGTGCTCTTGCCCAAAGTCTTCTCAAGTCTGAAACCCACACAATTCTGGGCTTCAGAACACTGGGGCCTCATTTCCTGGCACTGCAGGGACCTCTGCTCCAGTCCTCGGCCTCCCGGAATGGGGAGAGGGAGGGCAGGGGCTTGCCACTTCCCTCCTGCAAACCTGGGCCTTCTTCCATCCCCACTGCAGAAACTTACGTCCTGGGAGCAGCAACCCCCAGAGCTCTTCCCCCGGTGAGTCCTTGAGCGGGAGTCAGAGGGGACCAGGCTCAGTGGAGGGCTGTAGGGGGAGACAAGGTGCGGGGAGTGGAGGTGGACACCTGGCTCAGGTGCCCAGCTGCCTTCTCTGGGCCCCCCTCACCCCACCTCTCCCGCTCCAGGGGCACAAACCCCTTTGCCACCGTAAAGCTGCGTCCCACCGTCACCAATGACCGCTCAGCACCCCTCATCCGCTGAGGCGCCTTCCTCCGTCAGGAGTCTGAGGACCCCACACACCTGCCCAGGGGCTGCCCGGAGCTGGCGGCAGCAGAAGCAGCAGCAGTGGATCCGAGAGGCAGGGGCCCCGACCCTGGGGGTGGCTGCCTTTCCCCAAACCGCACCCCCGGCCTGAGCAGCACCAAAGGCACTGGCCTGGGGTCTGGAGCCTTCAAAATAAAGCAGGCGGAACTGGGGCACAGAACCATTTCTTCCCCTCCAGGGGCCCCAGGACTCTCCCTGGGGGACTACCTCGTGCCCCCCAGTCTCCTTCCTCCTCTGCCCCGGTGGGGAGGAGCCCCTTGCACACCCCCTCCCCTTCCCCACACATCCCCCTGTTTAACTTTTGTAAACGGCGAGAAATAAAGCACATGGACATGGCAGCAGGCTGGTGGTGTCTGATTTGGGGACAGGGTAGGGGGTTGGGGATGGAGACGGCCACTGGAGGTTGGAGTCCAGGAGGCCTCGCTCACTGCCAGCCCCTCCTTGTCCCTCATTTTAAGCAAGTCATTAGGTCTGCCCTGGGGGGCCCTCAAGCACTCTTCCCTCATCTCATTTCTGCTGTGGGTTCCCCAGGAAATGGTGGCCTCTCCAGAGGGGGAGGGGTGGCAGTGGCTGAGGTCTGGGACCACCAGCAAGTCACCCTCCAGTGGCCTGGGACACAGCACCCTTTGTTCTGGCCCCTCCCTGCCCCCTCAGTTCCAGGCTGTCCAGCCCCGATTAGCCTTATCCAGGGGAAAGCCACGGAGGCCCTTCCTGGAATGTGGCCTGGGGTGGGGGTAGGCAAGGAGTTGAGGTGATTAGGCTGGTGGGGTCTCTCCAGAGTAGGGCTGTGCCCCAGCACCACTAAGACCCCCCTGGTCAGGGCTTTGTGTCCTCTGCCCGAGGCGCCCGAGGCTCCAGGAGCCGGATGGTGTCCCCATCTCTCCAGCTCTCCTTGGAGGGGCCTGGGACAGGGAGCCCCACCATGGGGCCCAGCCTGGCCCTGTGCTGCTGTAACTCAGGCAAAAGCCTCTTAGAGGGATGGGGGTGGGGGTGGGGGAACACTCTAAGCCCCAGGCCTGCAGGGGCGAGCTGTCGGGTGAGACTCCACCGACGGGTGATCTGCAGGCAAGCCTGGCAGTCTTTGGCCGCGCCCCCATTGGGCTACGCTTCCCTGGGGAGCCGGCGGGGCAGCCCCTCCCTGCAGGCCTCAGGAGATGTGAGGCTGGACACACAAACCCAGGGGACGGCTCAGGTGAGTGGGGCGAGGGCTGCCAGGGATCACCCTCTAGGCCTCGTCCTCAAGTGGCTGCAGGAGATGAGGGGATGACGGGCAGGAAAAGCCAGACCCTGTCCTGCTGGGGGCAGGGGGGAGTCCCAGACACCCGCGGGGGGCCCTTGGCATTGCCCAGTGCAGGAGGGAGACCCCAGGCTCCAAGGGGCCTCAGGAGGGACGGAGGCTGGCTCCTGCCCCAGTTGTGGGCTGGTCTTGTGAGGCCCACCCTCCTCGTCTGTTATGGGGGTGCATGAGCTGCTGTGTGAACCCCTAGGTGGACCTCTAGGAGTGTGAGAATTCCTCCTTGTGGAGGGATTGGGGGGCTGCTGGGGGCTGGAAGGCAGAAGTTCTCTCTCTCGGGGCCCCCTCAAAGGTCCCCACCTGTCCAGTGGGAGCCAGAGATCTGACCACCACCACCAAGAGTCCCTGCTGGCCTGGGGTAGTCGCTCACCCGTCTCAGGTGGGAAAACTGAGTCTCAGCAAGGGGAACGGACCTGCCCAAGTCACAGAGCAAACCCAGGGCCCAGCTGGGGTAAACTGGAACTCGGCTCTCTTGGCTTCTGAGACAAGGCTAATGCTGCAATGTGTTTGGGTTTTTTTCCCCAAAATGTTCTAAAGACAATAGTCATTCCTGATCTTTGAGAAAAACGAGGAACATACCACAAGGGCAGGGAGGAAAAGAAACACCCATTTTGCTGCTGGCGCCTGTCTCCCCCTCTCCCCCTCCCCCGCATTTGTTCCTTTGTCCTGAGACCCTCACACGTGCACAGTGGGGTCCCCACGCACATCCCCGGGCACACACTGCCTGGCTCTCCCACTCACCGCACCCCCTCTCCTGCCACCACTAGGTCCTGAGGGGCAAGGAGTGTCCTCCGGAGGGGTTTTCCTGAAGTCCACTCAGGTGGGAAAGACTCTGGTATCCTCCCCTCACCCTTCACACGCCCTTTGGAGGAGGGGAGATTTGGAGTGAGGTTTCCCCTCCCGGCTCGGTTCCCTGAGGGGGGCTCACGTCAGTAGCCCCGTACCTCAGTTTCCCCATGCTGGGTCTCCATCCCCCTTCCCTGTCTGGGCTACAGTCCCTCGCCACTCCGTCTTGTCCCCCCTCCCCCAGCAGAGGCAGCAGCGATGGGCGCTGGCGGCCCCCGGCCGGGCGCGGGCCCCCCAGACGGCGGCTGGGGCTGGGCGGTGCTGGGCGCCTGCTTCGTGGTCACCGGTTTCGCCTACGGCTTCCCCAAGGCCGTGAGCGTCTTCTTCCGCGCGCTTATGCGCGACTTCGGTGCGGGCTACAGCGACACGGCCTGGGTGTCCTCCATCATGCTCGCCATGCTCTACGGCACCGGTCAGCGCCCCTTCCCCCCTCCCAGACCCAGGATTGAGGGTCTGGGGTCAGGAACCCGACCCTCGGAGCATCCCCCAGGCCCCTCGGGGTGGCGCGGAAACCCCTTCTTTCCCGTGGAAACGCTGGCACCAGAGAGAGAGGAGACGAGGGCAGTTAGGGGGCAGCGGCCAGAGGTGGAGCCCACACCCAGGTGTCTGACCCGGCAAATTTGGCCAGCGGGCAGGGCCCCTCCATTTCTGCCAAAAGACCCACACCCGCCGATGTTACAGGTGGGGAAGCTGAGGTCTAAGTTAAGATTCCCGCTCCCCGAAGCCCTAACCACCTGTGCGGTTGGGGGAGATGCTGGAGTTTTCCTGGCCAAGCAGGGTGGGGTTGTGGGGGTGAGGGGTGGGGGGAGCCTGGGGAGGAAAGCAGCCCAAGCGATGATTCCAGCTGTGAAGATAAAAAGGGAGTAGGGTCTGTCCCTTCTGCTTTGGGTTCCGTGTTTTCAGGAGAACTGGGGATGGCAGCTCTGGACCAGCACAGGTCCCTCCCCTTCATCCCCGGAGGGCGCTGTTTCCTTGTCCCAGCCAAGCTGCGTGACCTTGGCCAGACACTGCCCTCTCTGAACCCGGGGTGACCTTATCCCCTCCAGCCGTCTTCCAGGGCTGGGAGGTGCAAAGTTTGGAGGTCCACCGGAGAGGAGATGGATCCAGACCCAGTGGTGACCCTGCCCTACCCACAGGCCCAGTGTCCAGCATCCTCGTGACCCGCTTTGGCTGTCGCCCGGTGATGCTGGTGGGTGGGCTGTTGGCCTCGGCGGGCATGGTCCTAGCATCCTTTGCCACGCGCCTCCTGGAGCTATACCTGACGGCTGGGGTGCTCACAGGTGAGGGCGCCCACTGCTCTCCTCCCTGCGGGGGTGGGGGTCGGGAGTCCTTGCTGCAAGACCTCCTGTCCTCAGTTTCCCCATGAGGGTCAGTCCTCGAGGTCCCTCTGCTCAGTTCCCCGGGGGTCTGCCCGCCCTGTCGCCCTCCCCCCTCCCGCTGGGGGCTGGAGTGGGGGCGCCCCCGGAGAGCCCGGCACAGCGCCGCCTCGCCCGCAGGCCTGGGCCTGGCCCTCAACTTCCAGCCGTCGCTCATCATGCTGGGGCTGTACTTCGAGCGGCGGCGGCCTCTGGCCAACGGGCTGGCGGCGGCGGGCAGCCCGGTGTTCCTATCGGCGCTCTCGCCGCTCGGCCAGCAGCTGCTCGAGCGCTTCGGCTGGCGCGGCGGCTTCCTGCTGCTCGGCGGCCTCCTGCTGCACTGCTGCGCGTGCGGCGCCGTCATGCGGCCGCCCCCGGGGCCCGGCCCGCGGCCGCGCGGGGACAGCGCGGGCGACGCTCCCGGGGAGGCGGAGACGGACGGCGCCGGGCTGCGCCTGCGCGAGGCGCCCCCTGGCGGCCGGACCCGGCGGCGCCTGCTGGACGTGGCCGTGTGTGCCGACCGCGCCTTCGCGGTGTACGCCGTCACCAAGTTCCTGATGGCGCTCGGGCTCTTCGTGCCCGCCATCCTGTTGGTGAACTACGCCAAGGACGCGGGCGTGCCCGACGCCGACGCCGCCTTCCTGCTGTCCATCGTGGGCTTCGTAGACATCGTGGCGCGGCCGGCATGCGGCGCCCTGGCCGGCCTGGCACGCCTGCGACCGCACGTCGCCTACCTATTCAGCCTGGCCCTGATGGCCAACGGGCTCACGGACCTGAGCAGCGCGCGCGCGCGCTCCTACGGCGCCCTTGTCGCCTTCTGCGTCGCCTTTGGCCTCTCCTACGGCATGGTGGGCGCGCTGCAGTTCGAGGTGCTCATGGCGGCCGTGGGTGCGCACCGCTTCCCCAGTGCGCTGGGCCTGGTGCTTCTCGTCGAGGCCGTGGCTGTGCTCATCGGACCGCCCTCTGCCGGTGCGCCCCGCAGGAGACGGTGACCCGGCCTAGTGCCCCTAAGTCCGAAGGAAACCCCCTCCCTGTCCGAGATGGAACATCCAGGGATGAGGGGAAGGGACACATGGGCGGAGACAGCTTGGTGGGGTGGACTCCCCTTCCCATGGCCAGTCAGCCCCTCCTCAAGCAGGTACGGAAAAAGCCAGGAAAGGTGCCAGGAAGAGCCCAACACTGATAGCTGCCAGCCCACTAGGTCATCTCCAGCACTTGGCACAAAAGCCTTGTGAAGTGTGGATGCTTATTCTCCTTTTGCAGATGTGGGAACCGAGGCACAGAGGCCTAGTACAAGTTCCAGTCCCAGAATTAGATGGAAGCCCCGCCCAGTGCTAAATGCCATTACCTTTGAAACCTGCATCGGAGTGCCTTAGTCTCCCCTGCCCCTCAGGGTGACTGGAATAGGGACAGTGTCTTGGGGAACCAGCCCTGGGGCCAGGAGCAGAGTGGGGGTGCTTGGGTGCTCACGGGGAGGAGAGGCGCTGGGGTCTTCAGCTGTGCACACTGCCTGCTGGGCACTGTAGATTCATCATCTCTTAGGGCATCATCATGACGAGGGTGGTCGGGAGGGCTTTCTGCAGGGGCGGGCATGAAGGACCCCACAGGAGAGGGCACAGGGTGTGTTTGGGGGACAGTGTTCGTATACAGGTGAGGCAGGAGCTAAGATGGGAAAGGTGGGGGTGCGGGGATGTTAGGGTCTTCCTGGGTTGCCAGGTTTTCCCTGAAACGGCAGGAAGCCTGCGTGTGAGCAAGAGAGCTGAGGTCAGGCTGCGGGATGGAGCGCTGTCAGGGGGAGGCCACCTTTGCTGGGGCCCAGGCTGCACCTGAGATGGGATGAGCTGCCCATCCTTCCAAGGCTGGCCTAGCTGAGTGCCCCCATCAGGCTTTTTCATCTCACCTGACCCAGTGGGAACCACACAGCCCCTGACCAGTGGGGGGGACCTGTGTGGGGCCAGCCCCCAAGCCCATCACCAAAAGCCACAAAACCAGCCCTGCCGGAGGCTCGGGGAGCCATCTTCCATTTTCTTGTGTGACCCTGGGGTTGGATGTAAGAGGCAGAGAAGGCACATGGGCTGAGAAGAAGGTGAAGGACATTTCAGGGCCGAGTGTGGGAGGGACAGGACTGGCTGGCTGGGTGGGGACCAGGAAGGCAAGTTTGGGGGAGCGCTACTCAGAGAGGCTCAGGCGGGCAGCCAGCTTGGGGGACACTGGGGAACCTCCCCGAGGCCACAGAGATGCAGACCGAGGGGTCCCAGCCTGGTGCGGACAGCCACAAGAACGCCCCAGAGACGGGGGGCCCACAGGGGACCCACACTTTAGGGGAAAATATTTGCAATTAAAAGATTTTCCTGAGTACAAAAGTAGTAGTTGCCTGTGACAGAAAACTTGGAAACGACAGAGCTGAGCCAGGCCCCTGAAGACCAGAGGGTTAAGTGGAAAGAGCAAGAGTTGGGGGCCCCTGGGAGAGCAGGGCTGAGGCCAATGCCCCCTCCCCACTCCCACCCAAATAGCCCCAGCCGGGCAAATCATAGGGTATGCGTGGGGCTTGAATCGGGGGTGCAGGGGGGTGCCTTGTAAACTGTAAAGTGCTGCCTCACCAAAGGCCCCATGTCACTTAAGAAATGGAGGTCCAGGGAGGTGAAGTGAGTTTTAAGGTCTCAAATATTAGAACCTGCATGAAGTTTTGCATCTGTAAAATGGGAAGAAAGACTAGGACGTGTGTGTGTGTCACCCATGAGCCCCACCAAGAGCATTGCCCTTTATCTGAGGGTGCAGAGGGGTGAGTGGGGGGTCCCCCGCAGGCCCTTACTGCCCCATTGCCCCCCAGGCCGCCTGGTGGATGCGCTGAAGAACTACGAGATCATCTTCTACCTGGCTGGCTCTGAGGTGGTCCTGGCAGGGGTCTTCATGGCTGTCGCCACCAACTGTTGCCTGCGCCGCTCTCAGGACGCCCCGCCCAGCCCAGGCATGGAGGGCGGGGCCAGCGACACCGAGGACAATGAGGCCGAGGACGCAGAGGCCGAAGGGGACTCTGAGGCCCTGCCCACCTGCGCCGAGGAGCCCAGTGGCCTCGATGCCCTGGAGGTGCCGAGCCCGGGGGCTGGGCCCTCGGAACCCGAGGAGGAGGCAGAGGCAGAGCCAGGGGTGGACCCCGAGTCTGTGTAGTGCGGGGGCACTAGGCGGGGTGGCCGATGACTTCCCCTCTCAGAGCCCCGGCTGCCCCAAGAGGGCCTGGCACACTGGAGGCTGCTCTGGGGTTGTCACCGGGGTCCACGGGGGAGCTGCCTCCCTCATCTGCCCAGCAGGCCATGGCCGGGCCCTGCTCCCGCTCGTGAAGCTGCTGTGCACGGACGGGGTCTGGGCCTGTGTGGAACTGAAGCTCATAAAGCTCGGCTGAAAGACAGGTGCTGAAGGACACAAGGCTGTTTCTGCGCCGCCGCTGCGGCTCCGCTGCTCCCTGGGGGGTGGGGCAGGAGGGAGTCTGAGAGGCTCTCCCGGCGCCCTCTGACCCACAGGTGTTGGGGAGGAAGTGGCAGAGATGGGGAGGTGTCCCCAGACTGACAGGCAGTAGGGGGCCCCACCGCTCAGGGCTGTGCGCTGAAGCCCCGCTGGCGGCACCTGTCGCTGGAGGGGCCCGGAGCAGTCTGTGAGGAGCACAGGGTTGAATCCTGGCCCTGAGCCTTGGGCTCCTCTTGCACACTGGAGGGTGACGGTAAATGACTCCCTCTTGTGGCGTCCCAGGAGTGTGGAGCCAGCACCTGCCCTGCTGCCTTCTGCAAGGCGTGCCTGTCCCCTCACCTTCCTAAGAGGGACCGTCTCCCATCTGAGCTCCAGTCTCTTCTCCCTGGGGGATAAACTCAGGTCCTGGGGCCTCTGCTCTGGACACATGTCCCTGTGGGCAGCCTGGTCACCCTGGCATCTGCTTCCCACGGGGCATCCCAGGGGTCTCTCCTCACACTTTGATCCATGTGCAGGGAGCTCCAGGTCTCCTGCTGGCTGAGCAGACTCGGGGATCTATTTTCTCTGTGTATTCTTGTCCCACAAATGTGACAATCCTGTCCTTGCCTCCCTCCCTCCAAATCCTGAGCATGGTGACCAAGCCCCAGTGGAGGAAGCAGCCTTTCCCCGCAGACCCCTGCTCTGTCCAGCCATGCTCCCAGGAGGGCCCATCCCACTGGGACCCCTTCCCTGCTGGTCTTTCTCCATCTGCGCCCCAAGAAGGTGTGGGGGCCCCAGCAGATGCCTGGCGGGCTTGCACTGTACCTGCATTTCCCCGAGCACTCAAGCAATGACTACATCTTATTTTATTTAACAAATACCTGCAGAGCGCTGACTCTGTGCCAGACACTGTTCTAAGCCCTTTATAAATGTTAACTCATCTAATCCTCATAACAACCCAATGAGGTAGGTACCATTATTAGCCCCACTCACCGAGAGGGAAACTGAGGCATAGGTAGGTTAGGAAGTAGCCCAGGGTCACAGAGACTGTGATTGGAACCCAGGCTGTCGGTTCCAGTCTGTGCCCTTGGCCTGCATGCTGGCTGGCCCCTCAGAGAGGTGGTGTGGTCTGACAGCTTTAGGGGACCCACGTGGACTCCTGGTGACAGCCCATCCCTCCCTCCACACTCCCAATCTTGCCTGAGAACCCCATTTGGGTTTCTGCCCAGGACCTGCGCACTAAAGCTAACAAGCAGAAAACTCTCCTCCCCCATTGTGGACTCCACCCCCCACCCTCTGTGCCTCTCCCTTCTCAGGATGACCATATAATTCATTGTCCAACAGGGACACGGGGAGAGTGAAAAGGGCCACTATTCACAATTACACCGGGACCACATGTATGGAATGGGACTGTCCAGGTGAAGCAGGACACACGGCCACCGTTTCTACCACTTTGCAAAGGCACCAAGTAGTAGTGTGGCGCTGTCCACGGGGCTTCTCCTCACGGCCCTGGCAGAACAGGCGCACCTGGGCGGGGGGGGGCACCCATAACATTCTCTCCCCTATTTGGGGCCTCGGGTCCTGACCCGGTGTCCGTCCTGCCCTTCCCAAACAAAGGTTCAGCTCATGGCCAGAAGCACCAAAGGACCAAAGATGAGGGAGGATGGAAAAGGCTCCCCAGAGCAGAAAGCTTGGAGGCAGGGGAAAATCGGTCGAGTCTCTTGGACCTGGCAGATCTGAGACCAAATCCCACTGTCTGGGTACATGGTGTGGCCCTGAGCAAGATACTTCTCTGGGCCTCGGTTTCCCATCTGTAAATGGGGACAAAAGTGCTGATCACAGAGCTGCTGTGAGGAATAAGTGATGTCTATAAAGGGGACATCAATAAACCTGTCGCCCACCGTCCCTTGTGATCAGGGAGACAGAAGAGGGGCGTCGAGGAGAGAGGAAGGTCTGAGGCCGCTGCAGAGCCCGGCTCCATCTGGCTTTGTGTTTATTCAATACAGGCCCAGCGCCCAGCCCTTCCCCGGGGAGGAAGGGGAATACAATAAATAAAGGCCGCCGAGGTGTGAGTGTGGACTGGGACGGGGCCGGCCTGGGTGGTATGGGTGTACATGAGACATGGCCCCGGCCTCGGCTGGCCACCCCGGGCCCCACTCCCAGCAGGCTCCGGGCTGGTGGTGGACGTGCCCACGAGGAATGGGTCCTGGACTTCCTGCCACCTCCACCCACCCCCTCCTCTCTGCCCTCTCTCCTTCCTGGGCAGGTCCCGACACCAGGCTCTCCATCTGGCTTCGGAGGTGGGGAAGGAGGCTGGAGGGGCCAGTGTCCAGGTCCCAGGCCATGGCCCCAGTATCCTTCCTGGGCAGGAGCTGAGTTCGCTGTGCTAGGACAGAGGAGCAGGGAGGCAGGCGCCCCAAGCCAGCAGGCCTTTATGCGCCACCCCGTCATGCGGCGGCCCTGCGCCCACTCCCCGGCTGCCGCCCCCACCCCCACCCCCAGATCCCAGCCCGGGGGCACTCAGGAGTCACAGCAGCTCCCACCCTTGTCCGGGGGCCCAGCAGCCCCTTGTGCATCCCTGGACGGCTCCCCCGCTGCTGTGTCCTCGTCGTCTTCGTCCTCCTCATCCTCCCCGTCGGTGAACTCGTCCTGGCTGAGGCCGTAGGCCAGCGTGGTGTGGGCAAGGTCCACCTCGATGGGGAAGACGTCAGCGTCACGCAGCACAGCGTAGCAGTCGTTGTAGTACTTGGACATGGTGGACACGAAGCGCTGCAGCTGGAACACGATGTCCTGGACTGGTGCGGGAGGGCAGGCAGACACGCATGGTGGCCATGGCTGCCTGCCGCATGGAGAAGACCCTCCAAGGCAGCCTGGGCCCGCCCCCCTCCCCTGGGCCTCCCACAGTGTACCTCACTGACCTCTCCTGCCCTGGGAGGGGCAAGGCCAGGGCTGCCCGGCCCTACAGAGAACCCAGGTCTCCGAGCTCCTAGTTCAGGGACTGGAGGAGCCCTGCCAAGGGAGGTGGGGTGCCCACGGGGCACGGAGCAGTCCCACCAAGACCGGGCTACGGGAAGGTGGGTGGTCCTGCCAGGGCATTCCATCTTGGGTCTGACTCAAAGCTCTGCCAGGGCCTGCCCTGGGACCAGGTAAGTACTTCACTTCCCTGGGCCACAGTTTTCCCAGCTCTGAGGTGGGGAGAAGACAGCACCCACCCACCACACAGGGGATGGTGTAGGGACTGACTGAGGCAGAGCGTGACCCTCAGGCCCTCACCGTGCTTCTGATCCAGCAGCTCCATCTTCTCCAGCACGTCCTTGCGCATCTGGGAGAAGCGGGCGCGGGCCTCCTGGCGGCAGCGCAGGATCAGGCGGTACTCGTAGTTGCCTGTGCTCACGCGGTACAGGGGCTCCCCTAGGGCCTGGGGCGGGAAGGAGCACATCAGGGACCCTGGGTGGGGCGGGGAGCCTGCCCTGGGACAGATGGGCAGAGGGGCCGCAGAGGCCACCCACCAGCTCGCACCCTGGCACCACACAGCACTTTTCAAAGCTCCCGGGGTTCCCTGTTTCTGAGATGCCAGCGACTGCAGGAAGAACTTACTAAGAGCTTTGTGAAAACAACAACAGAAACCAAGCCCTTGCCACATTAAATAAATGGACATTTAGACATAAAATGGATCTTGATATCAAAAATACTAAAAATTTAAAAATGCCTCTTAGGAGTGAGGAAAGTCCATTTTTCCCTGCAAAAGCCTCACAAAGTCTGGGGGGGCAGCTGGTCTGAGCGCAGACTTGGGGAGTGGCCCCACAGCAAGCTGGCCAGCACTCCGAGGCCCAGAGGGGATGGGGGTGGGGATGGATAGCCCCAAATCTTCAGAAACAAGAGCCGGGTCAAGCCCCCTAGCACTCTCCTGGGCTGGCCTGACCCAGCTGGTGTCCCTGGCAGACCCAGGACATTCTTGGGACTTTGTGAGGCAGGAGGGGAAGGTCTGTACACCTGAGCCTTTCTAGTACCAGGGCCGTGCCCCCTCCCCGTGACACTCACAATGCAGCTGTACTCCTCGTCGTCCATCTCCTTCACCTTCAGGCAGTATGACTGTGGGACAGGTGAGGCCAGGCTGTCAGAGTGGCTGCACCTCCCGGATGCCCACCCTGATGTCCCTTGTCCTTCCCACATCACACTGTCCCCTAGGCCACTCAGAGGAGCAGCCATGCCAGACCTCCCAGGCCCTGCAAACCCCCAGCTGGATAAGCTGAGACACGTCAGGGAGAGCTGGCACCTCACTAGACTGGCCCCTGCTCAGGGAAGCCCAGGGCGGGGTGGCTGCAGGCGGGAGAGGGCACTCATCTGGGAGGGTGGAAAGGGCCTGAGGGGCAGTCCAGTGTTTAGCAAACTCAAGTCCTAGGAGATGCTTGGGGAAAAAGGGTCCCAGGGTCAAGAGTTTGGGAAGGCCCTTGAGGACTCATGTTGCACATGGGCCTCTCAAATGCTCTGAGAAGTCCTGCAGCAAAGGAAGCTTGGCTTGCTTAGTGACGCATTTTTCCTCAACTCCTTAGAATTACTATTTAAACAAAAACTCATCAACATCCCTTGGCACCCACTTTATAACCAATGACCTAGTCTAACCCACTGTTAAAAGTGACCAAAGAGTCCCAAGAGGTCAGAGTAGTCCAGAGAGAGGGCTCTGCCCACCCCAGGCTCCCAGCCCCCCAGAGCCTCCTCTGAGCAGTCGGGGCTGGGCCTGGGCTGTTGCCCGATTCCCCAGCAGCTCCCCAGGCCCCAGTCCCACATTCTCAATCAGATGTGACAGAGGTCCTGGCCCCGTCCTGCTTGCCATCATGTGGCTGGCTGAGGAGGGTGAGCAAATCTCCAGGTGGCTCTTAGCCCCGCAGGCCACACCGTCCCTCCCGGAGGCGGAGCCCCTCACCAGGTACTCGAACTTCACGTCCAAGTACTTCTTGATGGTGAGGCGAGTGTCCGGGATGGCCTTGTTGAGGTATGTGTTCAGGTCCGTCAGCATCTGGAAGGGGGCGGGGCGGATGCTTAGGCCCCCATGGCGGGGGCCCAATGCCATGGAGAATGGGCACTGACGTGTCAATCCTTCCAGCGGACTCAGGAGTCAGAGCCACAGGGCGCTCCCAGCCTTGCCCACCTCAAGGTCAAGGGCGAGCTGCAGCTCAGCCGTGGAGCCAGGACCAGAAACCAGCCTGGAGGTCAACGCTGAGGCCAAGGAGGCCAAGTGGCTTACCCACGGTCAGCTGTGCAGGTGACGGAGCCAGAACCTGCACCCAGGGCCCTGACTCTGGCACACGCCACGTGCCCCCCGCCCTCGCGGGCTGACACAAATGATCCCCACGACCTACCGGCTTGATGGTTTTCAGCAGCCGGATGCCAAACTTCTCGATGCTGCGGTGGGCGTCGGCGAACTTCACAAAAGCCTCGCTCGCAGCTGGCTGGGGCTCCCGCACCCCAATCACGGAGAACACGTCCCCAAAGGCTGCACGACAAGTTTGCCCTGAAGGCTGCCCCTACTTGACCCTTAACGGAGAGGCCAGGGATTTGTTGGGGAGAAGGCGGGGGCAGGCTAGGGGCCAAGATCTACACGGCATCTACACCCCCAAGGAAGTGGATCTACACCTTGAAGGAGCTGGTCTACACCCGAGGGAGCTGGCCCTCATTCCCCAGAGTGACCAGACCATGGGAGAAGGCTGGGTCAAGGTTGGAGGAGGTGGTGTTGTCTGAGGGCAGAGCACTGGTCTGGGAATCTGGATACTTGAGTCGTAAAGCCAGCTCTGCCCCTAAGGAGCCGTGTCACCATTTCCTCTGTCTGGGCTTCACTTTCCCAACTGTAAAATGGAGTTAACCGTAGCTGCCCCGCCCCGCTAACGGACTTGTAGGAAATGAGACCACGAATGAGGAAGGGCCTCGTACACTGGAAGAGGCAGTGCAGACAGATGGGCCAGGGTCTGGATGAGTGACCGTGCCCCACAGAAGATCAGCTGATCTAGGTGCTCCCCACTGGTCCCCTATCGCTACATCCCAGCATCTAGACGATGCCCAGCCCAAAGGTGGCCTGAGGCCAGATGCTGCAGTGCCTCCCTGAGCACAGCTGTGAGGAAGGCCCCAGGGAGGAGCTGGGCCACACCCTCACTGTATGGGAGTTGCTGAGCCCAGAGCAGGACAAAGGTTTTCCCAGGGTCACGCAGCAGGTTTTGGGGTGCCCTTACCCCGGTGTGTCTGCGACAGCTCATAAAAAGACCGTAGGAGGTTCTTGGTGTGTTCTGTCATCCCTGTGGGAGACACCCGACCAAGCGGGACATGGGCACGTGGCGGGGACCACACTGACCCAGGACACGGCCTCCAACCCCCCACCCCACCCCTGACCCTCACTGTTCCCGGGTTCACTGACTTCCCACAGCCCCACTAGGGCCCAGGGTTGAAGGCTCAGGACCAGCCCCAGCCCCAGCCCCGCCATGAGGAGCCCCCGTGAGACAGGGCAGAGGGTGAGCAAGGGCTCCAGCAGGCCTTACCCCTGGGAGAGAGTGCCAGTCTGGGGGCGCGCAGTATGTTTACATGTGCTATTATTTGAATTTTTATGGGTATGTATTACTTTTATAATCAGAAAAAGGATGTCTTAAGACTTTTTTCTTCTTAAGAATTCTTAATGGCCATGGTCCTAGAATCGTGTAGCTGGCATTCCTGCCCCCCACTGCCACCATTTTTAGAGCAGGGCTCTAAAGCTCCACCCCAAGGCAGAGCCAGTGCCGGGCTCCTCCTGGACTGGGCCACCCCCACCCACCATGGGGCTGCCAGCGAGGGGCGCCCGCCCACCTTTGTACAGCTCAGCCGTCCGTTCCAGCTCCTCAAGCCTCTTGACAAGCCCGTCTGGGGGTTAGAGAGAAGGCGAGCGCGGGTGAGGAGAGAGAGCCGGGGAGGCCTGGGCCCAGCTTGGGAGGGGAGAGGCGGCCCCCGGAGAACCAGGATGGGCACAGAATGGGGTCCCCGGGAGGGGGATTTGGCAGCTCAGGGTCAGCTGGGCTCAGAGGTGTTTTGTAAACAGCCCAGTGCAGCCAAACAAGAGGCAAGTGGGGGCCAGGCTGGCCACCCTCTGGACGCTCCTGAGACAAGCCCCCCTACCGGCAGGCTGGGCACATCGAACGGGCAGAGAGGTGATGATGACACAGGTACTTCCAACAGCCATGAGGGAAAACCAGTCGGGCCCACCCCAAGGCCAAACCCGTGGGTGGCCCCCCACAGCCTAGCCGTCAAGGCCCCCCGCACTTCTAACACCCTGCCGACAGCCAGCCGAGGACGACGGCAGTCAGAGACAAGACAGGTGACAACAACTCGAAGCAGGCTCAATGCAGCCCCCACCACAGGAGAGGCGAGCGTGACGGCTCAGAAGGGAGAACAATCTGGGGGGAGAAACTCAGGACGGGCTTCAAGGAAGAGCTCGCTTCAGAACACTGGGCCTTGGTGACCATCTCCATTTGCTTATCAAGCACCTACTGTGTGCAGACGCCGTGTTAGGCACAGGGAATGAGCGTGGTGACTGAGATCCAAGTTGTGCCCCGAGGCTCACAGGCCAGCAGAGGAGACAGTGGCCAGGCAATGACTGGCAGTGACAGGAAGGACTGTAAAGTGAGGGGCGAGGCAGCTGCCTCACCTCGAGGGCTGGAAGTGGGGACAAGTGGATTGCCAGGGATGGGGCAGGCACCCCAGAGGAGGAGAGGCGGGGCAGGGAGCTAAGGACACAGCTAAGGGGCAGGGCAGTGAGGAGCTGTAACATCCGGGGCTCCCTCCGGCAGTGAGCGCCACCCTCCCCCACTCCGATGGGGAGGAGGTATGTGCCACCTCCCCACTGGGAGCACCAGCAGCAACTGCAGGGCAGGGCCCAGTGTCAGTGGCCTCCTCACCCCGCCGCCCCCAGGGCGGGGCTTGGCCTTCCCGAGTGACTGTGCCGTGAGCAGGACCGCTCAAGGCTCCCTCCACACAGCTCAGCCCTTCCTCCATACGAGCCTTTGGGCCTTTATAGAGGAAACCGAGGGACAGAGAGGTAAAGCAACTTCCCCAGAGGCACACAGCCAGGGGCTGTCCGAGCCGGGATGCTCTCTGCCCCCTAGTCTCCTGCGTTGACCTGGGTCAGGTTTTCTGAGCGGGAGGGGAGTTGGGGAGTAACAGAGGCCGAGTCTGGGTCTTTCTCTGGGCAGAGAAGGCAGCTGTGTGACAGCCTGTCCGGGAGGAAGGCTTGGGCTCTGGGGGAAGGAAGGAAGCCCCTCGGAGGTCTTCAGGAGGCTTCGGCCACCCGGCTGGCTTCCAGGCCCTGGCTCTCCGGAGCCTCGGCCCCCAGCCAGCCTGGCAGGGAAGGAGCCACGTAAGCGCCGTGCTGTTGTTTTTAGCTGGGTCATGGGACATCATGACAGCTTCAATTTTAGAAACCCTATTTAAGGCTGGGGAAATTGCAAGGTTTGGGGGGAAAAAACACAACAACCAGTTCTAATTTCATCTCAACACATGGTAACTACAGTAACAGGGATTTATAGACACCAAGAGGCCGAAAATAGCAGCCACCACTTTTGTACACCACTTGGAACAGGCTCAGACCTCACCCCCACGTCTCAGCCAATAAAGCCCAGTGTGCCCAGCTGAGCCTACAATTTATATAGGTATTTATATCTATTCCCCACACACACGGCAGAGCCACGGCTATTTATAAACTCTGGCTGGTGACGGCAGGAGCAGGACCAAGTGTTCTACCGGCCGCCCTGGGGAGACAGCATGTGTGCACACGCATGTGTGGGTGTGAATGTGCATGTACATGGCTTCCCCCTGCCAGAGGCAGCAGCCACCTCCAGCCCTGGGCAGGAAGAGCTGAGACAAGGACCGCAGCGCCACCTCCTGGAGAGAGGCCCGGCAGGAGGTAGGCAGTGTGGGAGCGGCGTGCGTGCTGGGGCAGAGGGTGAGATGAGGGCACACGGCGGAGTGAGGGCAGGGGCTGAGGCCTGACTGTGTGAGAGCAGCTGGGGACAGTGGCGAAGGCACCAGCTGGGGGCGGCAGAAGGAGACACCTCCCCACCGTGAGTCTGTCTCCACCTATGACCTGTGCCTGTGAAGCCTTGCCTGGGGGCTGGGGGACACTGGCTGTAGTACGGCTCAGCTGACCACCGTGTATGCTCTCTGGGAGCTGAAGAGGCCTCTGGGGATGCAAAAGATGGTGACGATCGGCCCCACAGGCAGAGGCCAGGCCAGGTCAATGGGTCCCATGTTGGCTTGGTGCACAGCCAGGGTGCCCCTCCCCCTGGAAGCCTGGGCCTGAGTCCCCCAGGGCCCGAGTTGGGTGAGAGGAGGGGACTCACCATTGCACAGGATGGCCCGGCTCAGGCCCAGGGCGTCCGCAGTCCCCGAACTCATGTTCTCCACCAGCCGATGCTTTACCTTCTTCAACACTAGCGCGGAGGAGAGAGGGACTCAGCGAGGTGGAGTCCGCAGCTGGGCCCCAGGCCATCCCTGCCCCCAGCCTCACCATGCGTCCCTGGGAGCAACAGCAGGGACAGAAGGGGCTGAACTGGGGTGTGGTGTGGGGAGTGTCCAGTGGGGGTATTGGGCCCCTGGCCTGCTCAGTCTCTACTTCAGGGAGACATTGGGAGCCTGGAAGGAGGTAAATATGTAAAGTGCCATTGACGACTGGCTGTCACTGAGAGCTGACTGCCCCAGGCTCGACTCTGGCCGACAGGTAAACCAGGGAGAGCCTCTTCTCCTTTTCTCTCCACATCTGAACCTGGGGTGTCCTGTATGAGGGGAGCAGAGGCACCACCCGTGACAACTGACCTCAGACCCAGACTCAGTTATCACACACATGGTCGCATACTTAGTCCCTGGAAAAGGACCGGGATGGGACCAAAGGATTTTAGAGGAAGAACCTCCAGGACAGACTCCATCTGCTCTTAGCCTCTTTCCTTAAAAACCAGGAGGTGGCTCTGGCCCTAGGGTGTAGGAAAGGGGTGCTGGACTCGAGAGCCGAGAGATCTGGGTGTGGACTCACCCAGGGAACAGAGCCCTCTCTGGGTCTCAGGCCTGATCTGGAATGAGTGGCTGGTCTAGAGGACCTCGAAGCTACTGTCCAGCTCTTGAATCTTAAAGCTTCTATAGAACCAAGGCCCAGCCTCTCTAGCAGGAGGCAACTTGTCCCAGGGCGTGTTGTGGACAGAACAACATGTGACCCTCTGCCCAAGGCATGAGGTCCAGTTCAGATCTAGAACCTTCCTGGGAGGAGGTGGGTGGAAGAAGAGGCCAGGGCCGAGTGGGCGTGTGCAGGTGGACATGAGGTGCCAGGTCAGGGCCGGGCTGCCCTCCCTTTCGGAAGGGTGAGGGCCTGGGCCATGGTGAGTGGAGGGGCTGGCCTACAAGGAGGGCAGCAAAGTCCCAGAGGAGGTGGCCGGGAGCAGTGAGACCCCAGGGACAGGTTCCTGCGAATAGCTGCAGGGAGAGTACCCCTGGGGCCTCCCAGGCCCTTTGGATCACTTCACTGGAAAAGTCAGAGACCACAGCCACGTAACTACTGACGCACAGTCATAAAGAGGCAGAACAGGGGCCGGGGCTTGTGGGGCCACTGGACGGCACTGCTCTGGCTCAGCTTACCAATGTCCAGGGACATGCCCTGCTTGGGGTCTGCCTGCAGCTTGTTGTAGTGGATAGTCACCTCCCCCTGGAAAAGCAAGACAGGCAGAGTTGTCATGGAGTCTCTTGGACCCCAAGCCCCTTCCTCAGGGAGGCCTGTTTGCTCTGGAGTCTGTGGTCAGGAGGTCCTGAGTCCCGGGAGGGACCAGAGCAAATATGAATTCAGGCCTGCTGGGCTGAGGGCTAGGACAGGGCCATGTGTTGTGACCAGTCTGCTCCCAGGTCCCTCCCTTCTGTCACTATGAGCCAGGCTCTGGGGTATCAGCAGGGACAAGGGCAGACATGGTCCCTGCTGTCACAGAGCTCACAGCCTGGTGGTCTCTGATGTCCTGTGCTCCAGCCAGATCAGGCGCCCCCGCCCTCCCCACCACGCCACACTCCAAACCTCTGCCATGTCATTTTTTCCCACACTGAGTACCTTCTCCTCGGCTCTAAATCCCCTCCTCAGGGGTCCCTCCATTCACTCAGTGAACGTGTCTGATCACTGTCCCTGTGCCTGGTGCTGGGCGCCAAGGAGCGAGGGCAGGGGCAGCCCCAGCCCCCGAGAGCCCAAGGCCAGCAAGGGAGACCAATGCAGACCAGGGAATTACACAAATCGCATTCTAGTGACTGGAAGAGAGGTGCCAGCTTCTCCCAAGAAGCCTTCCCCAACCATGTGAGGCCACCACAGTCACTCTCGTCCTTACAATCCTAAGACCCTTGAACTTGGGACTGAATCCATTCAAATACAAAACAGAATTTCACAACTGAGTTCTGAAGGGAAACGAAAATCACCCGACACAGTCAGAGTCAGGGGTAGATGCAAAAGGCTCTCTCGGGCCGCAGAACAGTGTGCTCGGGGGACCACCCAGAGAGCAGCTGAGAGGTAGAGGAAGGAGCACTCTGCGGGAGGCAGACTTGGTTCTGGTCCAGCTCTGACCACAAGCAAATCCCTTCCTCCCTCTGGGCATGGGTAGAATGGTGACGGTGACCCCCGCCCGGCACCCGAACTTGAGGGCTGGGGAGATCCCTGTGCTAACATCAGGGCTGTGTGCGCACATGAAGAGCTCCGGGCCTCACAGGCGACAGGAGGGCTGGCGGGAGACAGGCCTCAGAGGACGGAGGGTTCTGTGAGTAGAGGTGGTGGGGGGTGAAGAAGGGGATCAAAAAGGGGCACACACCCCCCAGTTCTGTACCAGAATGAAACACCGTCCACCTGCTTTCCATGAGGAGCTCCTCCGCCCAACAGGTAATGCCCAGGGCAATAAAACCCACACCAGATGGAGCAGAGGAGGAGGATAAAGGGGAGAAGGTGGAGAAGCTGCTGGCCCTGGGCTGAGGTAAGAAAGAGGGACGGTAAGGGATGTTGGCACCTGGTCCTTGAGACACGGAGGATGGACAGGGTGAGGAGAGGTTTGGGTGGACAAGGCGAGGGAGCTAAAGCCCTCAGCCGAGCTCAATGTACAGTTGGGGCCCTTGACTCCAAGACTTTTTACATCTTCCTGGCTTTGCACCTCCGTCACCATTTTGGCTTCCCAAGAGTTACAAAGAGCAAAACCTCCAGGATGGCAAGAGGACTGCATGCTTGCTTCCAGCCAGGTGCTGCCTGCCATTCTGCGAGGGAGGCGCCCTGTGGGGAGAGGCCCGGGCCTGGAGCAGCTGGGGTGGGGAGGGGGAGGCAGGGAGCAGGAGACTGTAGTCTACAGAAGACCAGCAGCTGGCCTGGGAGCTGCCCCAGAGCCCAGAAGAGCCCCTAGGGGTCCCCAGAAGGAGCCCAGGAGGACCCACTGGACTGAGAGTTCCCACAGGGATGGGGAAGGGGCTCCTCTGTCCCTCCTACCCCTCCCAGGCCCAGCGTGGCCCAGCTGCCATTTACCGGGGGTCACTCACCCAGGAAGATTGGCCTGGGGCCTCTAGCTTCAGCTCCAGCCCTGACTGGGGAGACACTGGCTTGCCCTGAGGCATGGTTCTGACTCAGACAGCTCCCCTGGGAGCTCAAGGACGGGGACCTTTCGGTCTTGGTGCCCACTCTGTTACCAAGGCCAGCACAAGTCCTGGAGCACATTAGCATTCATTTAATGAATGCAGGAGACACTGAGGGAGGCTGTAGTGTGGCCCAGACCCTGATGCACCGAGGAGAGGAGCTATGAGAGGCCAGGCCCTCCAGGCCCGCTGGGGCATCCAGCAGGCTGGAGGTCTCAGATGTGGCCTGGTGGCCTCTGTGTCCCCATCCCATGGCAGCCCTTACCTTCACCTCCTGAATCATCTTTGCCACCTCCACCTTAGTTTTTCCTTTGATTGACCTGCCGTTGACACCGGTGATCTCATCGCCGGCTGCCACGGTGCCATCCAGGGCTGCGGGGGTGTTGTCAAACACCTGTGGATGCATAAGGAGGGCGGGGGGTCGGGGGAGAAACGAGAGAACTGAGAAGAAACCTGGCGAGAGACAGTCTTTCCCTTCACCCCAGCCAACACCGCTCTGTCCTGATCTCCACCCTCCAGTCTCTTACGTGGTGCTAGAGAAGGGCGAGGGCAGACAGCGCTGGAACAGGCAGCAACGATGACCCCACATTCTTAGGGGGAGGGGAAGGAGGACAGAAGGTAAATTTGAACTGATGAGACCTTCCTTTTCAAACATCAAATACACCAAACCTTACACGCCCATTGAGTGTTTGCTGCTCCGAAGTAATTTCTTTAATAGATTTTTCCAACAATGCTGCTCTGAGCTGACTCGGAACCCCAAAGGACCTCTTGTCAATTCCTGCCCCTCACCTCAGGCCCCAAAGAGCAAGGGCCCCACCGGGCATGTGAGCCCCTTTTCCCAAGTGACCCCTTCAACAGGGTCTGCACTTGGCTGTGTGAGGCTGGGTGTCTGTGTCAAAGGTCAGATGTGTAAGTGATACTTAGGGGGAAGGGAAAGTAGGCCACCTAAGGGTATACACAGATGGACACAAGAATATGAACACTATATCCAGAAAAACCACTAGGAGAGACACCAGAACCATTAGCAGTGGTAATCTGATATCGCCTTCCCTCCACCTTTGCTTCAGTCTCTAAATTTTCTACATAAAGCACGTAGAAAGAACACTAAATAATGTTTCATATATATAAGACTACAAAGGAAAAATGAAATAAATAAGATGAATGTTTTTTCTGATTCCTTCTAGAATTATACTAAAAACACAATAATGATTAAAAAAAAAAAGAATGGTAAAGGAGACTACAACAATGAGAGTTATTGAACTGTCTTTAGAAGATAAAACAGTGGGAATCCAAGGGCCTGCAGAGGGGGTTTAATAAGAAAGATCTAATCTTTGCTGGAAATTGCCAGAAGGTCAGGAATGGACCTCTGGAAACAGCCATAAGTGGGTGGAAGGCCAGGTGTAGAAAGCAGGGGGACGGACTCAACTCCAGGCTCCCTCCCACCCACACAGCCCCTTACTACCCCTTCTCCAGGGGAAGATGGGGGTTTATTCCCTGGAGAAGATCCTGACTCTGGGGCCCAGGACTAAAGGAGGCAGAAGTGGAAGGGGTTCGGGGTTAGGAGATGTTCACACACTGAAGAATAAGTCCCAAAGCCCCTAACCCCAGTGGGTCCCCAGAACCGCCCTTCCCCTCAGGAGACCGGAGGACCCTGCTCTGAACGGCTCCATAGCAAGGCCTCCACGTGTGGACACTGGGAGACCCCCACAGCTCGTCTGAGCCTGCCTGCCCCCCGGGGAAACCCTGCAGGTGACGCGGCCTGCACACAGAACTTTGCAACACTGTAGTGACTGTGATGGCCCCTCCTAAATACAGACAGGAGAGGATTACTGGGCACTTGAAAGAAGGGTACCACATGAAAAACACCAAACACAGAACAAAGGAACACAGGAAACAGAAACAAAGCAGGGACAATACAAAAACAAAAAGAAAACCATAATTAACATCTTCACAGTGATTAGAAAAACAAGAACAGGATGACGTAAAAGGATTGATTCGAAAATAGGAAAGACCTCTTAGAAATACAGAAGACAACTGAAATTTAAAATGCCAAAGAAGCTATGGAAACCTAGCAGAGGAAAGCCAAAAAGAGATGAGCAATCAGAAAAAAGAAAATTAAAAGATTGCCTGAGGAAGCCCAACATTTAACTGACAGGAGCGGCACAGAAGGAAGAGAGAACGTGGAGAGCAGGACGTCACCGGAGATGATACGTGAGACTTGCACCGAAGAGAAAGACACGGGGTCCCCAGTGAACCTGCCCTGAGGCTCCAGCGCAGGAGACAGAAAAAGGTCTGTGCCAAGAGCCATCATCATGACCCTGGCATCAGAATGCCGGGGACAAAAAGAAGTTCCTGAGAGTCTTGATAGATGAAGAATAAAATGCATTACAAATTAAGGATCACGAACAAGAATGGCATCATCAGACATAACAACAGTGCTGATGGCAGAAAGTAATGAAAGGGCACATGGATTGGAAGAATAAATATAGTTAAAATGTCCATTCTACCTAAAGCACTCTACAGATTCAATGCAATCCCAATCAGAATCCCAATGTCATTCTTCACGGTAATAGAACAAAAAGTACTGAAATTCGTATGGGGCAACAAAAGAGCCCGAATAGCTAAAGCAATTCTGAAAAAAAAAGAACAAAGCTGGAGGCATCACAATCCCTGATTTCAAAATATACTATAAAGCTACAGTAATCAAAACAGCATGGTACTGGTACAAGAATAGACACACAGATCAATGGAACAGAATTGAAAGCCCAGAAATAAAACCACACACCTATGGACAGCTAATCTTCGACAAAGGAGCAAAGAACATACAATGGAGAGAGGGAAGTCTCTTCAATAAATGGTGCTGGGAAAACTGGACAGCAACATGCAAAAGAATGAAAGTAGACCATCTCCTATCGCCATATACAAAAATCAATTCAAAATGGATCAAAGACCTCAAAGTGAGACCTGAAACTATAAAACTCCTGGAAGAAAATATAGGCAGTACACTAATTGAAATTGGACATAAAGGGATCCTTTCAGATTCCATGTCCACCCAGACAAGGGAAACAAAAGAAAAAATAAACAGGTGGGACCTCATCAGACTAAAGAGCTTCTACAAGGCAAACAAAACCAGGATCAAAATGAATAAACAACCCACCAGCTGGGAGAAAATATTTGCAAATCGTTTGTCCGACAAGGGATTAATCTCAGTAATATATAAAGATCTCATACAACTGAGCAACAAAAAAACAAACAACCCGATCAAAAAATGGGCAGAAGAAATGAACAGACATTTTTCCAAGGAAGAGATACAGATGGCCAATAGACACATGAAAAGATGTTCAACATCACTAATCATCAGGGAAATGCAAATCAAAACTACACTGAGATATCACCTTACACCGGTTAGAATGCCTATAATCACAAAGACAAATAACAACAAATGCTGGAGAGGTTGTGGAGAAATGGGGACCCTCATTCACTGCTGGTGGGAATGCAAACTGGTGCAGCCTCTATGGAAAACAGTATGGAGATTCCTCAAAAAATTAAAAATAGAAATACCGTATGATCCAGCAATCCCACTCTTGGGCATCTACCCAATGGACATGAAATCAACCATCACAAGAGGCGTATGCACCCCTATGTTCATTGCAGCATTATTCACTATAGCCAAGAAGTGGAAGCAACCCAGTGTCCCTCGACTGATGATTTGTTAAAGAAGATGTGGTATATACATACAATGGAATACTACTCAGCCATAAGAAAAGACACAATTGTCCCATTTGCAACAACATGGAAGGACCTAGAGGGTATTATGTTAAGTGAAATAAGCCAGAGAGAGAAGGACAGACACTGCATGAACTCACTCATATATGGAATATAAGTGAAGACACGGACAGAGAGAACTGATTGGTGGTTACCAAGGGGAAGGGGGGTGGGGTGGGGCACAAGGGGTGAAGGGTTACATCCACAAGGTGACGGACAAACAAAAATGTACAACTAAAACCCCACAGTGTTATAAACTATTAAGACATCAATTAAAAAATGGTAAAAAAAAAAAAAAGTAATGAAAGGATAGCACTGAATTTCTCAGTGAAAACTATTTTCAAATTTGATATTCATTCTTTTGTGTGAGTGTGTGTGTGAGGAAGACCAGCCCTGAACTAACATCCACTGCCAATCCTCCTCCTTTTTTCTGAGGAAGACTGGCCCTGGGCTAACATCTGTGCCCACCGTTCTCCACTTTATGTGGGACGCTGCCACAGCATGGCTTGACAAGCAGTGCGTCTGTCCACGCCCAGGATCCAAACCTGCGAACCCCGGGCTGCTGAAGCGGAGTGCGCAAACTTAACCGCTATGCCACCGGGCCAGCCCCGATATTCATTCTTGAATGTGATCTGCCCAAGTGTCAGTTGAAAGGTATATGAGCATGACAACAAAAGAGACAGAATAATGGCATTTTCAGAGACACAAGGTCTCAAAAAATTTACCTCCCATGCAGCCTTTCTCAGAAAGCTACAGAAGGATGTGCTCCACCAAGATGGGGAAGGAAGCCAAGGAAGAGGGATCCTGGAGATGGGGGAATCCAACAGAGGAGAGGGAAGGGGAGGCTCAAGGAAGAAAGACCACAGGAGGAAAACCAAAAGACGATGGGAAATGTTTGAGGAAAATGTATTGAAAACACAAGGAGAACGCAAATGGAAAAAACCCAAGAAATTTAAAAAAAAAAAAAAGAAGAAAAGATTGAGTTAAGAAAAGAAACTAGGGGGGCCGCCCGGTGGCGCAGCGGTTTAGTCCGCGCTTGGCAGCCCGGGGTTTGCGAGTTCGGATCCCGGGCGCCCGCCGACGCACTGCCTGTCAGCCATGCCGTGGTGGCGTCCCATATAAAGTGGAGGAAGATGGGCAAGGATGTTAGCCCAGGGCCAGTCTTCCTCAGCAAAAAGGGGAGGATTGGCAACAGATGTTAGCTCAGGGCTGGTCTTCCCCACAAAAAAAAAAAAAAAAGAAAAAAAAGAAAAGAAACATAGGTTCCTCAAAAAGTTAAACATAGAGTTACCATATGACCCAGCAGTTCCACTCCAAGTATATACCCAAAAGAAATGAAAGCATGTGTCCACACAGAAAATGTACGTGAATGTTCACAGCAGTATTATTTATAATAGTCAACCCAAATGTCCATCAACAGATGAATGGATAAACAAATTGTGGTATATCCACACAATGGAATAGTATTCAGCCATAAAAAAGAATGAAGTATTGAAACACGCTACAACTTGAATGAACTTCAAAAACATTATGCTAAGTGAAAGAAGCCAGACATCAAAGGTGACATGTGAGATTCCTTCTATACAAAATATCCAGAATAGGTAAACTCACAGAGCCAGATGAGTGGGGGCCAGGGGAGTAGGGGAGGGGAGAAATGAAGAGTGATTACTTAAAGAGCATGGGATGTTCTTCTGGAGTGATGAGAAAGTTCTAAAACTAGAGAGAGGTGGTGGTTGCATTTAATGAATGCACTAAACACCACTGAACTGTACACTAAAACTATTAATTGTATGTTACGTGAATTTCACCACAATAAAATTTTTTTTTTTTGGTGAAGAAGATTGGCTCTGAGCTAACATCCTCTTTTTGTGAGGAGGACTGTCCCTGAGCTAACATCTGTGCCCATCTTCCTCTATTTTGTATGTGGGACACCGTCACAGCATGGCTTGATGAGCGGTGTGTAGGTCCACTCCTGGGATCCAAACCTGCGAACCTCGGGCTGCTGAAGTGGAGTGCGAGAACTTAGCCACTATGCCACCAGGCCGGCCACTAAGAGTATTTTTTAAGAAAGCACAACCATAGAGGATTGCTATGCTCGGTGTGTAAAACAGCATGTTACCACTCTCCTAGACCTCGAGCCCTGCAAGGCCGGTCTCTGTTTTCTTTACTTCCTTATCCCTAGTGCCTCCAAAAGAGCCTGGTCAGGCCCGCGGAAGATATGTCGTAAACAAAATATCTGTTGCGCTAACACTGATTTAGCCAAAAACTGCAAAATAACTATGTTGGGAAGATGGAAGCAGAATGGTTTCAGAAGAGAGATAAATTCTCATGTACTGGACTGAGAAAAGTCAACAGATATCTACAAGTGATAGATCAAGAAATAACAGGATAAGCATCTTAGTGAGAAAAATGGAAGCTCGTACCTGAAGAAACAGTTGAGTGGAAAGCGGTGTTGCTGCCGGGATAGGGTGGGGACAGGGTAGAGCAGCAGAACATGAACATGTGACAGAGGTTTCTGGTACTTGGCTTGTTCAGAGCAAGTCAGATAGTCTGACAAAAACTAAATTGAATTTTATTTTGTTGAGGAAGACTGGCCCTGGGCTAACATCCTGCCCACCTTCCTCCACTTTATATGGGACGCCGCCACAGCATGGCTGACAAGCGGTACGTCTGTCCGCACCCGGGATCCAAACCTGCGAACCCCGGGCCACCAAAGCGGAGCGCGTGAACTTAACCGCTATGCCACCGTGCTGGCCCCTTAAACTGAATTTTAAAAAAGCAATTCCATTATTTTATAATCACAGTTCGTGCTAAGCAAACTTGGCCCCCAACAGGTAAGGAGGGGGAGGTGGCAGTAGAGGCTGAGCAGGCACATGGCAGGAAAGCCAGGTCTGGGGGAGGCCTTCCAAACACCTCCTGGGTCAGCAGAGGCCACATCGCTTGGGAAGGCAGCCCCCTGAGTAGGCAAGACCAGATCCTGGGAACCTCTGTCTTCACAGCCTAGAAGTGACTCTTTTGCAAGATCCTCAGAGAGACTGCAGTTTCCCACATGCCACCAAGGCTACTTAGCTGAGAAGGTTACAACAGGGTAGACTCCAGGTCAAGTTTACATCTGAGATGGCAAGCTTCCTTCCAAGGCTACAGAAAGATCCCTGACTCCGACCAGCCACAAAGGGAAGAAAACTGGCCCCACTCCTGAGTCATGGCTGACAGAACAACACCAGGGCAGCAGCTTCTACAGAGACCTCAAAATCGTTCATTACCACTGGCAGATCACCTGGGAAAGTGAACAACTGCCATAAAAAGAACAGCAGCTACTATTTAGCGAGTGCTTACTAAGTGCCAGGCATTGTGTTATGTCATTTTGTATAATCTTCACAACAACCCAAAGACACTCACACATATATATTTTACATCCCCACTTTCCAGGTAAGGAAACTGAGGCCCAGAGAAGTTAAGTAACTTGCTAATAAGCAGGGAAACTTTTATTTGAACTTAGCCCATTATTATTTCATAGTTCGTTAGTCTTTCTACTACACTTCCCTCGCAATAGTACCCAAGGCTGATGGTTTTGCTGATTCATTAAAGACGTTTTTATTGAAGGTCCACTATATGCCAGGCATTGTACTAGGTGCTGACTGCCATGGAAAAGCAAACTGGGATCCTGCCCTCAGACTGCAAAGAGTCTAGAAAAGTAGCTAGATACAGAACAACTAATGAGCAAATCCCTGATTATAGATGGTGATAAATGCTGAGAAGGAAAAGCACAGACTGAAATGAGAGAAAAACAAGGGCAGACCTACTGAGAGGGGGTGGTCAGGAAGGCCTCGCCAAGGAGGTCTGACCTCAAGAAGGAGGAGCCAGCTCTGCAGACTGGAGAAATGAAACTGCCTATGCCCAAGGAGGGAGGTGGCTCGCCCCTCCCAGGACCTTACTCCCCGCTCCAAAGCACCCAGTACCTGGACAATATAGAGGCAGGGACAGTACTGGGCTCCTCCTCCAATACTGATCCCAATCAGGTTCTGAGCATCCTTCTGCAGGGTCACCTTCCCCGGCACAGTAGGGATTCCGCTAAGAAGAGAAGCATATGAAGCCGAATGTCCTGGAGGAAGGATGACTGGAGGCAACGGGGCAGGAGACAGGCCCTCCAAAACCTCCGAGACTCCAAATGCTGCACAGCCTTTCCTCCTTCTCACTTGGCCAAAAAGATAGCATTTTGTGCTGGGATGTGCAGAGCTCTTAGAGTCAGGCAGACATGGGATCAAATCCCAGCTCTGTCATTCATCAGCTGTGGGACCCTCTCTGCACCTCAAATTCCCTCATTCATAAAATGGTAGGGATAAAAATGGCTGCTTTATCAAAGTTCTCACAAGAAAGTGCACAGCACTTAACACCAACCCAGCCCAGAGCTGGGTACTCCACAAAAATAGGTCCCCCTTCCCTTTCCTTCATTCTGCCTCTGAGATTTGAGTCAGACTCTGTCCTTGTCACCTTCTCAGGCACATGCAGAATATTATGGCCACCTCCTCTGGGAAGCCTTCTCCTGTTAAACTATCCGCCATCCATCTCTTAATTGCTCTACTCAGTTACCTTTCAGTTTTCACTATAAATTAGCACTTATTTATGTTTTGTGGTAAATATTCTCATTTATTCACTTATTCATTCAACAAACATTTGCTAATAGCAAATATTTGCTATTGATGTTGAGCACCTTGCTAAGTGCTAGGGACACAGAAAGGCATTGGATCCCATCCTTGCTCTGAAGGAGGATATATTCTAATAAGACTAACTTAATTTTTGAAAATCTGTCCCACTAATCGTCTTTACAGGGGAGGAAGGTATGTTTATGATATTCCTATTCATCCTTCAGAACCTGGCTCAATTGCCACCTCCTCTGTGAAGCCTTCCCTGAACACCCCAGTAGAGACACTGCTCCATCTGCTCTGCTCTCCTTGAGCCTGGTCATTCTCCTTTAGCGCCCTTATGACCCTGAACTTCCTATTATCTGTCAACATACCCAGAGCCCCCTACAGATGGTGGGCTCCTGGAAGGGCAGGGTCCATTTCTGCTTCAGGACAAGACCTAATTGGCCACTGAGAAGCAAGGGTTTGTGGAGCAGGGACCTGGGACTCCTGGGACTTGGGGGAACAAAATACTCACAGTTTATCCTCTTCGATATCATAATCCAAGTCTGCAAACATGGTTTCGGGAGTTGAGGTGGGCTGGCTAACTGCCCAGCTCGGCAGGGGAATGGGGAACTGGATCCGGGAGAGAAAAGAGCGTAGGGTTTAGGGAACTAAAGTGCCTGGATGTCAACCCCAACCCCGGCGATCCGAGAGAGCCGGGCCCTCCCTCTCCCCTCTGGAGGATGGGGGGAGTCCCGGGGTGGGGGAGAGGGTGGGTGATTCTTACAAGGTACAGAGGAGAACTCCAGGCCAGGGCGGGGGGCTCAGATCCCAGAGCCCGCCCCACGGGTCCCAGGCTCTTGGGAGCTGCCTCTGTCGCTCACCGGAAGCGTCGGTCCCACAGCCAGGTCCCGGCCAGGCTGGCACCTGAACCCACCTGCCGTTCCACCTGTCGGCGGCCGCGACTGTCGCGTCACTTCCGGTAGGGCACGGAAGTCCCGCCTTCCCGCCCTGGGTCTTTGCCCCAATCCCTGCAGGCGACTCTTCCCTCTCCGGCTCTCGGGGCTCCCAGAACCAGGAAAGAGAACAAGTATTCACGGAAGCTCGCCGTTAGCATGAAAAAGCGGAAACAGAGGAAAGGTCTGGACAGGCGGCAGCGCTCAACCCCGCCCCCTGCCCTGTGGCCGCCGCCATCTTGGTAAGGGCAGGGTTCTTCCCAGCTTCCTCAGCGGGACGCCGGGGACCACGCCGGCCGGGCGGTTGCCGTGGCAACGGAAGCATCTTTGGACCGGGAGCCCTCCGACGATGTTCAATAGACTACAAACCCGAGACCTTCCCTTTCACATCTTCGGCACCCCGTCCTAGGATGCTGTGACTCCTTTACTAGAATGACAGTGTCCAAGCTGGAAGGCCCCATCGAGATGCCAGCCTAATTCCAGTTTTGCAGATCAGGAAACTAAGTGCCAGAGAGGGAAGGGATTTTGTTCGGAGCTACCCACAGTTGGTATAAGATCCAGATCTTGACCCTGAGACTCCTGCCGCCTAGTCTAGTGCCCTTTCAACGCTTGCACACTTGTGTTCAGTGGCTCTGCTATTAACGACGGATTGGACAAGTTCCCTTCCCTTCCCTTTACGTGCTCCTTCCCCAAATGCAAACTAAGAGCGATGAGGCGGATGCTTTGTATTGTACTTGGCGAAAGACTCCTCACCCCATCTCCTTCCTTAGTTCTGAGGAGCAGCTCCCCTGGGATCCCACTGAGAGTCACAGCCCCCATGTGCCTGAGCCTCAGGAAATGCCATCAGTGCTTCCCTGCCGAGGAGTCCGAATCTCATCTCCCTGCCAACCTCTGCTGCCTCTGCTGTTGTGTAGAGTGGGTTCCCTGGAGGCAGGTGGTGTTCCCGGAGCCACAGCCCTGGCATCCACCTCATCCAGGCAGTGTGGGCCCAGACCTGCCCAGCTTCTTCTCTAGCTGCCCCCAGGGGCAGCAGAGGAAGGAAAGATGCAGAAAGATGATCATCCACATATCCCACAGCCTGAGGGGAGCCCCACCTCACCCCCTCCTTAGGTCTCAGCAGAGGTGCAGAATGCCACAATAGCAATGGCCTTGCCGTGTACCCACTGCTCTGCACTTCAGAGCATTTTCACAGGACTGTAAAGTTCACGACCCTGTGGGAGGAAAACGAGGATTGTCAGTCACATTGTGCAGCTAAGGAAACTGAGGCTCAGAGAAGCACCTTCCCCTTGTCTCACAGGTGGTCAGTGGTAGCCCAGGGCTGGAACCTCAAGCCCTGTTTGCAGGCCAGAATTTCAGTTTTAAAAAGGATAGCCTCCAAATCCAGGTGCTTTAACATGGACTGTGGCTTTTCCAGCCCACGATAGTCCTCGCTCAAGCCCAGATTCTGTCATTTTGTAGCTGAGTGATCTTGGGCAAGTCACTGCCTGACTCTGAACTTCAGGTATCTACGGACCGGGGACAGTGATCCTCCCAACAGGTCCTTGTGAAGGTCAAGATAAAAAGGAGAAACAGGTGTGAGTGCTTTGTAAACAGTTCACATGGCACAGATGTCACTCGAGCCTCCTGACCCCCAACCCACTCTGGTCCCTCTTCCCAGGTGAAGGCAAGATGCCCAGAGCCTCTTTTCTGCCTTGTCTTCCCCATCTTCCAGGCCCAGCTCTAATGCACCCTTTCCAGGCAGCTTTACCAGACAATCCCAGCTCACAAATCTTGCCCCTTTTTCTGAGCTCCTGAAACAGTTATTTGAATCATTCATTTGGCAATTAATTACGTATTGCCTTGTGAAATCCCTTTATGGCTTCCCTGAGCCAATTCTGTGTTAATTAACTTATTACATGATTGTATTTTGTCTGGGGAGGTTTTTCCCCTTTAAAATTGGGGCTTAGGGCTCATGTCGACAAGTTATAAATGGCTCCTCCTTGTCTGTCTTCTTCCTGAGTTCCCTTTCTGTACTGACTTTCTAATCCCTGGCATTCCCCGCTTCCATAGGATGCTAGGAATCCATCAATGGATGTCACTGTGACAAACAAGAAGAAAATTGGATTGCTCTGCAGTGCCTGTGAAAATATCACGACCCACTTTATATTTGCCAGTGGAGGGGTCTTCTGGGTTAGCCCACACAGCGTGAGAATCTCTTCCAACCAATTAAGGGGGCAAGGTTGGGACCATGAACTTATTTGAGGGGAAAGAATGTTCGAGTACGATGTACATCACCAAAGTAAGCACTTCTTGTCTTCCCAGCTGGACAGGAAGCCTCTGGGGCAGGTCTTGCCCTTCTCCGTATCCCCCACAGAGCCTGGCACAATACCTGGTTGTGGATGAAGTGCCATAGAAATAGCTGTGGCTTTATATGAGACGGGACGTTCTCTGGGCCCAGGAGGAGAGGACGTGGATGGGCAGAGAAGGAAAGAGATGATGAGGGCCTGAACCTGGACAGTGGCAGTGGCCTGAGCGTCCTCCACGGGGCTGGAATCACCAGACCAAGTGTAGGTCGTGAATTTGGGAATTTCAGTTTTTGACAAACAGCAACCGCCAAACCCAGACTGCTGCTCTCCCTCCTCGGGACGGCCCCAGATCAGATCCGAGCTCTGCTGTTTTCTAGCTGGGGGATCTTAGGCAAAGTCACCCTTTGCCTCTGAGCCTCGGGTGTCTGTAGAGTGGGGTTGGCGATTCCTCCCAAGACAGAAGTGATAGAGATGAAGATAAAGAGGAGAAACTGCGTGAAAGTGGCTTGGGAGTGATTCGCTTGGCACAGATGTCAGGGGTTATTTTCGTTCCTCATTATAACCATTTTGCCCGACTCCTTCAGAGGGCAGGGCCGATGGCACACTAAAGGGCCTTAGGATCTTCTGGGAAGTGTCTCACACGCAGATTCCTGACTCCACCTCAGACCTATCAGGTCAGAGTCTCTGGGGCGTGGGGGATCTTGGAGGCTGCATTTTCACAAAGCTCTGTGGTGGCTTCAAGGCCTAGTGCAGTTTGAGGACCCCTGTGTCACAGGCTCAGAATGTAGTGTCTGTGCACACTCAGGATGGGCCCATTCAGGTCCACCAACAATCCCAGCCCCAGAGGCCTCACCATCCACGAGGAGCCCAGGGCATTTTGTGGGCCCAGAGGAGGGGCTTGTGCCCAGGCTAAAGGCCTAGAAGGCTTCCTGGAGGAAGCGACCTCTCAGCTGAGTTCTGAAGGAGGTGCTGGTGGGACCCAGGTGGAGAAGAGAGGCAAGGTGACCCAGGCAGAGGGCACAGCTGGTGCAGGTAGCGGGGGTACAAGGCACAGTCCCCGTCCTCAGGGAATCACTGTCGGGGCAGGGGGAGACACACAGTGGAGGTGGTGACAGGTGTGATGAGGCCACCATAACATCCTGGTGGGAGCATGAAGAGAGCTGCCACCTCAGCCAGGGTCATGGATGACAGGGGTCAGCAAGGGCCTCAGAGGGGAGGTTTGAGCACCTTTCCCAAGGATGGGTAGGATTCTGGGGTTGAAATGGGGTGAGAGCACCTACCTACTTCCTGGAGGCTGATCCAGGGCTGGAGCTCAGACCCTCCTTCTTCCAACTTGCTCTTCCTTCTCCTTCTCCTCCCCACCTCTGCTCCTGGGTCCGTCCAGGCAGGTAGGTGACCTCTCACCTGGCCTGGTCCTGCCACTGAAAGCTGTGTGACCCCAGACAGGCCCCAACCCCTCTCTGGGCCTGGGTCCTCTCTAGGATTCACTCCCTCAGGTTCTGGAGCTTCAGATTCAATCCCAAGAAACCTCATCCCCCTAACCCCATATTCGTGGGGATGTGCTGCCACCCAGTGGCCTTTGGGAGAAACACCTCCTGGGACACCAGAGCAGCGGCAAGAGACCTGCCACCTTTCCGCTCCTGTCACTGTCACCACCGGGCTCAGCTCAGGGCTGGCTGGGGAGACCACGAGTCTTTGTAGTCCGTGGGCCGTGGGTGAGGCTGGTCATGCGTGTGCCGTGCTGTGCCTGCCGTGCCCACCCCTTGGCGCTGCTGTGGCCCCAGCACGAGGCCTGACTCCTCACTGACTCACCACTGGCTTTGCAGGCCCCTGGAAAGGTCAAGAAACCAGGGGTGGGTGGGTTCGGTTCAATTCATCATCAGCACAGACATTTAGAGCGTGGGCTTTAAAGTCAAATAGATGATGCCAGGAATCCCAGCAGCTGGCGCTTACTGGGCAGTCACTGTGCCAGGCCCCGTGCCAGGAGTCTCCATGGCTCTCAGTAACCCTCACACAACCCTTAGAGGGGTGCCATTCGCTCACGCATTCACTAATTCACGCATTCACTCATTCATTCGATAGGTATGCATCAAGCACCTACCACGTCCAGGCCACGAGGACACATCAGGGAACAAGAACATCCAGACCCCACCCTAACAGGGCTCAACCAGTGGGAGAGGCAGGCGGAGAGCCCAGGCAACACCTCCCACTTCAGAGCACTGGGCGAGGCCCCAGATCAAAAGGGGAGCCCGGTGGGAAGGGGCGGGACTGTGGACTCGTGGGGAGCTGGTGAGTGGGCTGGACAGAACATTGGCTCGGTGGCAGCTGTGTGACCCTGGAAACGTTACTTGACCTCTCTGAGCCTTGGTCTCCGTGGGTAAAATGGGTAGCAGGAGAGCCTGGGTGTTGGTTTTAAATTTAAGTCAGACCATGACGTGACCTGGTCAAACCCCTCCAACATCTTCCCATCCCGTGCACAGTAAGATCTCACCTAGAGATCTGGGCCTGGTTGCCCCTCCAGCACACGGCCCACTGCTCCTTTCTGTTCACGTTCTGTTCCAGGGCCTCTGGCCACCTGCTGTTCCCGGAACATGCTGGAATGTTTCTACCTCAGGGCCTTGATTCTTGCAGCTCCCTCTCCCTAGAATGTTCTCCCCCCAGGTATGCCCACTCCCTCACTTCATCCACATTTCTACTCACACGTCACCTCCTCAGGGAAGCCCTGCATGAGCACCAGCGCAAGTACAGCCCTTGGCTGGTCTCCTTCAAAGCACCCATGCGTTTCCTGCCCGGCACGCAGCACAGTCTGGGGTTACGCATTTGTTTGTTTGTCACCCAGCTTCTTGTCTGTCTCTCCACCAGAATGTAGGTCCCACCAGGGAGGCACCTGGCCCATTGGGGTCACACCCCTATTGCCAGTACCTAGCACAGTGCCCGGCACACGTGTTAAATGAATAACTGCCACAGCGACTAGGCAGTGGTCAGAGACAGCCGAGGCCTCACATTTCAGAATCAGGACCCCAGACTCTGTCTGGCACTGGGGAGTCGCAGGACACTAGGAGGCGAGGGCCAGAGCAGTCAGATCTGTGCATTGGCTGGAGCCCACTGGCTACCGAGCCAGAGAGGCCCGTCGGTGGAGGTGGGGGGCGTTGTCTGAAGCAAGGTGGGAAACCGGGCACAGGGGCTGCCCCACTGGGAGGCTGGGTTGGAGAGGCAGAAGGGGGCCCTGGCCTGGTGGGCCAGCCCTGGGGACCATGGGTCTGTGGGGGCCAGACTGCCCCTAGGAACAGGGAAGCCTCTCTCACTAGGGCAGCAGTGGGTAAGGAGGGGGCTTAGAGTGGCTTAGAGGCATTTACATCTTTCCAGAAGCCCATTCCTAGCTTTGATGGAGCCATGGACCTCATTACATGGGCAGCTGTCTCCCCTCTTCTCAACCGCCTCCTCCAGTCGGTGCCTCTGGCCAGAGGTGGGATGTGGGCTTCCGTGGGGCCCCGAGTTCCCCCAATCACCCCCAAAGCGACTCTATTCCTGGCTCTGCTTGGCATGTAATGGGCTGACCCCTGACCTTCCCGCCTCCCCCGCCCCAGTGCTCTGCCTGCTGGGTTAGGTCAGTGATGAAAGCTGTGGGAGCTGGGGCGGGGGGGGGGGGGGGCGGGGAGGGACAGTGCCTGACTGTTCCAGCCACACTGGCTGCAGAGTGAATGGCTCTGCTCTCTTTCTCTTTCTCTCCTTTTTCCTCTCTCTCTGTCATTCTCTCCCTTTCTCTTTCTCTAAGTCAGGGGTTCTCAAACTCAAGTGGGAAGTTATTGACCATGCAGATGCCAGGATAGCCCAGGAGCTTATGAATCAGCAGAGCCAGCAAGGGGGCCCATGGCTCAGACAGGAGGGTGGGAACCCTGGTTGGACCCACTTTGGAAAGAGCCTAGGACGAGAGCCAGAAGACCTTGGGCATCGCTGCCCTCTTTGGCCTCCACTGAGTGTGAAATGGGATCCTGGGATGCTAAGAGCCAAGCCAGCCCCACAGGAAGGCTGTGAGGATGACGTGTGACACAGATGTGACTACGTCTTCTCCCTCCTTTCCCCAGATCTGCCACGGCCCCGCCTTCAATATCCAGATGTGTCAGGTCTGCGTCAGGCTCCACTTTGTCCCATCGGTCTGGCTGTCCGTCTTCGCACCAATAACCACCACACTGGCCTGAGACTCCAGCTGTATGATGAGCCTTGATATCTGGGAGGACAGACGCCTCCTCCTTAAGGAGGGCCTCACTATTCTCAGTGCTTCGCTCTCGCTCGCTGCTTTAGAATCAGCTCGACAAGCTCCACCAAAACCCTGTGGGTGTTGGATCAGGACTGAATTGAACCTAGACATTAATTCGGGAAGATCTGACATCTTTATGGTATTGAATCTCCCTATGCACGTTCATGGCTGTCCATGTCATTTATTTAGGTCTCTTTCTTTTACTTTTTATTAAGGAAAATTTCAAATGTACAAAATTAGAGGCAAGAGGATAATGAAGCTCTTTTTACCCAACACAAGCTTTACCAATTACACCTCGTGGCCACTCTAATTTCAGTCATAATCCTGTCCATTCCTGCCCCTTCTCCCATCCCAGCATTCATGATTTTGAAGCAAATCTTTGGGGTCTTTAACATCTTCCAGTAATGTTTTTTGTCTTACTTTTAATTTTCAAATAATTATAGATTGACAGGAAGTTGCAAAAATAGTACAATTTCCCCCAATGGTGACATCTTACATAACATAGTGCTTCACCAAAACCAGGAAATTGACACAGGTACCATCCACGGACCTTATTCAGATTTCACTGGTTTTACATGCATTCGTGTGTGTGTGTGTGTGTGTGTGTGTGTAGTTGCATGCAATTTCATCACCTGTGTGGATTCATATAATCACCACCACCATCAGGATACAGAACTGTTCCACCACCACAAAGATCCCTCGTGCTAATCATTTATAGCAACATCCACCTCCCTTCTCTCCCCAACCCCTCCAACCACTACTCGTTTCTCCATCTCTATAGTTTTGTCATTTTGAGGACTTACATTAATGAACCTCACAGCATGTAACCTTTCTAGATAGGCTTTTTTCATTCAGCATAATTCCCTTGAGCTCTGTCCAGATTGCTACTTGTATCAATAGTTAGTTTCTTTTCATTGCTAAGTAGTGTTCTGTGGTCCGGATGTTCTAATTTGTTTAACCATTCACTCACTGAAGGACGTTTGGGTTGTTTCCAATTTTTGACTATAACAAATTAAGTTGCCCTGCACAATAGTACATATTTCCTTGTGGATGTGAGTTTTGGTTTCTCTGTGATAAATGCCCCAAAGTGCGGTTGCTGGGTCATCTGGTAAGTGTACATTTAGTTTTTTAAGAAACTGCCAAACTATTTTCCAGGGTGGCTATACGTCAGTAACATTTTATGCTTTTCTCTACAAATATTTTGTTATTTTTGTTATTATTGTAAATGAAGAATTTTTAAAAATTACACTTTGTTTCCTCTGATATTTATAAATGCAATTACTTTTTATTGAGATACAATTTGCATACCATAAAATTCACCCCTTTAAAGTGTACAATTCAGTGGTTTTAGTATATTCACAAGGTGGTACAACCATCACCACTATCTAATTCCAGAACATTTTCATCACCCCAGGAAGAAACCCCATCCCCATTGGCAGTCACTCCCTGCTCCCCCCTCCCCCAGCCCCTGGCAACCATTAATCTACTTTCTGTCTCTATGGAGTTACCTATTCTAGATATTTCCTATAAATGGAATCATACAATATGTGGCCTTTTGTGTCTGGCTTCTTTCACTTAGCATAATATTTTCAAGGTTTATCCACATGTTGCAGCTGCAATTAGTTGGTTTTTTTGTGTGTGTGTGTGGGGAAGACCAGCCCTGAGCTAACATCTGTTGCCAATCCTCCCCTTTTTGCTGAGGAAGACTGGCCCTGGGCTAACATCCGTGCCCGTCTTCCTCTACTTTATATGGGACGCCGCCACGGCATGGCTGACAGGCAGTGCGTTGGCGGGCGCCCGGGATCCGAACTCGCGAACCCCGGGCTGCCAAGCGCAGACTAAACCGCTGCGCCACCAGGCAGCCCCTGCAATTAGTTTTTGATATTGGTTTGATATGGGAATATCCTATATCAACTCTGCTAAATTTCTTTCATGGTTCTAATAACTTGTAGATTATTTTGGGTTTTCTATGTAGACAATTATATCATCTACAAATAATGTCCGTTTTGCTTCTTCCTTTCCAATCCTTATACCTTGTTGCTGTTTTGTTCATGTCTTACTGTCCCAGGTAGAGCCTCAGGGACAATGTTCAATAGAGGCATGGATGAGGACAAATTCATCTCTGATTATTTTTTTGCTAAGGAAGATTCACCCTGAGCTAACATCTGTGCCAATCTTCCTCTATTTTGTTTGTGGGTCGCCACCACAGTATGGCCGCCACCAAGTGGTGTAGGTCCACACCTGGGAAATGAACCTGGGCCGCCAAAGCAGAGTGCACCAAACTTAACCACTAGACCAGGGGCCCGCCCCCATCCTTGATTTTAAAGAATGTGTCTGTTGCTCCTTTAAGAACTATGTTTGTGCTGGTGTTTGTAGACAATCTTTACCAGTTTAAAGACATTCCTTTCTATCCCAAGTTTGCGAAAACATTTTTATCATAAGTAGGTGTTGACATTTATTGCTAGTGCTAAGACAATCATATGACTTTTCTCCCTGAATTTATTAACACAATGGATGGCATAAATAGATTTTCCAATGTGAAACCACCTTGCATTTCTAGGGTAAACCCAGTTTGGTCATGATGTATGTATCCTTTTTATTCATTGCTGGATTTGTTTTGCTAATATTTAGGGTTCTTGCATCAAATTTCACAAGCGGCACTGGTCTATAATGTCCCTTTGAATGTCCTATGTAAATCCAAGAGCCATCTCTGATCTAAAGTATCTCTCTCAGAATGCCTCTGTCCCTGTCTCTCTCCCAGGGTCCCTCTCTGTCCCTCCCCACACACACTGCTTTGGCTTGAGGGGTGCTCCCATGGGTGGCCGAGGGTAAGAGCACCAGCAGACCGAGGCAGCCACAGAGGATGGGAGAGCCAGGGCCTGGAGCTTTGGAAGGGCCCCGGAGCTGTGACTCCCCAAACCAGCCAAGAGGCCGTTGTTCCTGGGCCCCTCATTGAAGAGAGAGGCTTAATAGAAATCTCCCCCTCCCTTCACCTTGGGGAGGGGGAGCCCTCCAGAGGAAGTGGCTAAAAAGGGGCCTGGGTCAGGGGTTAATGACCCCATTGTGCTCGGGCTGACGGATGGCCCAGCTTGTCAGTGGCAGTGGCAGAGCCAGCAGCCCCAGGGCGACCCATTCCCCTTCCCAGTCCTCCTCTGAGGGAGGGTCCCTACCCGCCTCTGATAACCACTGGGGGCTGCCCTCCTGCTGTGGGGATGCCTGGCCAGGCTCTTTGGGGGGATCGGCTCTTGAGGCCCAGAACGTAGCCCTCCACCTCCTCTGCTCCACATCCACCCCCATTCCCTACCCCCAGGCACTGCAGGTGGCTGCAGTGGGCACTCTGGCCAGGGGCGCTGGCCATGCCCCTTGCCCCTTCCGATCTTGGGCACCCGACACAGGCTGTCCACACCGGCCCCGGCCATCTTGTGGGCCACTGGGTCCTCAGAAGTGATCTGGTGGAGCCCACTCTCCCACAATTGGGACAGGGAGCGGGAATGACAGGGTCAAGGCTCTTCTCAGGAGCAGGGCAGGGCTACAGCCAGGTCCAGACTGGGGCCAGCGCCACATGCTGAGGTGAACCAGAGGCAGTCCTCCCTCAAGGGCTTCCAGGCTGGGGGTGGGGGGGGGAGCTGGGTCCAGCACGTGAGCAGGAGAGGATAACTAAGTGTGGTAAATGCAGTAAGCACAGCGTACTGTGGGTGCAGAAAAGGAACCCCTAGCCCAGCCAGGGGGTCAGGGAGACTTCCAGGAGGAGAGGAGGCTGGGGCTAATTCTAAAAGGATGAGTAGAAGTTAGACCAAAGGGGGTTGGGACAGCAGGGAAAGGCATTCCAGGCAGAGGGAACAGCATAAGCAAAGGCACAGAGTAAAACCAATGTGGTGTGTGTGAGCTGTAGCAGTTCAGTAGTGAGAGATGGGGCTAAGCAGGTGGGCGGGGCCAGGTTACCAGGGCCTCATGTGCCATGTTAGTTGTTTAGACTTGGCAGTTTGTCACTCGGGTGGGGAAAGAGCTGAGAGCCAAGTTCTAATCGTGCCTCCATCCATCCATTCATCCTTTAGTCATTCAGCTCACGGAGCAGCAATGTGACCCTGGGCAGGTCACTTCCTCATGAACAGCCTCCCATAGCAGGCCCTGCACTGGGCCCCCCAAGTGGAACCTGGAAGACCAGGCCTGGATGAGCACAGGTTCTGACATTTTAATGTCACCAGGCTGGGCGGGATGGTTGTGCATAAGCTGTTCTCAGTCCCAGAATGTTGAAAAATGGCATGGATGACAGAAGCTTGTGAGCGGTGCTTCCAGGGTGACAGTAGGTTTCCCTTCAGCGGCAGTGTCCATAGCAGCATGGTGGAGCCCCATCGTCGGCCCTGGACAGCATGACAGGGACTTCCGGTTACAGGGGAACAAAGCAACCTCACCCCCCAACCCCCTACCGTGTGAGCTGGATTTTCTGTTATTCGTAGTCAAATACATTCCTAACTGATTCAAGCTCCTTACCTCAGGCTGAAAAATATAAAAATACACTCTAAGATCTTAAGTGTCCACATGAGAAGATTTTCCAGAGAAATGGGACTCTCTTAAGATACAGGATACATACATGTCTTCATTTCAGGAACTTTAAAATTTGAACTTTAAAACTTGGAAATACAATAAAAGACAAAGCACTAAAAACTTTAAAAATCACTCAAGGGGCCGGCCCAGTGGCGTAGCGGTTAAGTTCACACGCTCCGCTTTGGCGGCCCGGGGTTCGCAGGTTCAGGTCCTGGGTGCAGACCAACGCACTGCTTGTCAGCCACGCCGTGGCGGCGTCCCATATAAAGTAGAGGAAGATGGGCACGATGTTAGCCCAGGGCCAACTTCCTCACAAAAAATTTTTAAAAATAAAAGTTAAAAAAACATCACTCCAAATCCCACCCCCCAGAAGTAACTAAGGTTAGCATTTTTGTGTTTTCTTTCAGTTTTTTTCTGTACATTTTTAATGGACTTGAGCTCACAGCATGTAGTTTTGTCTTTTTGCCTTTTTTGAAGTTATATATATGCATGTATTGCTTTATATTCTGGTTTTTTAAGATTATACCAAAAACATTTCCTACGTCATTAAAATTCTTCATAAGCATCCCTTATGGTGGCTGTGTCACATTCTATCACAGGACTGTGTTATAGTTCACGTCACGAACTCCCACTGCTGCACACTGAGGTGCTGGCAGCTGCTCACTGTACAATCGACATCCTTGGGCATGACTCTTTCTCTATCCCTAGCTTGCTTTAACAAAGTGTCGTACAAATGCAGCCTCCCCTTGTACCACGTCACTGCAGCAGCCACTGAGCCAGGAGAGCGTCTGCGGGTCCTTCATACAGTGGCTCTGTGTCCTCCCTGGACAGCAGGCTGCAAATGTCGTCATCGACAAGGCCAACTTAGCAACTGTGTGTTTTGTTTGTTTTGTGATAAGAACCTTTAACGTGAGATCTACCCTCTTAGCAAATGTTTAAGTTTTAGCAACTGGTTCCCTCTTCCTGGACCCTCCCTCCCTCCATGCACCATTCTAATGATCTTTTATTCTGCTCTGGTGGAGGAAATCACAGCACCCAGGTACCATGACTGTGTCAAAAAGAAGTTTGCTCTGAGTGGGCTCCCTCTAGAGAAGGGCCTGATGGGGGCAGGGGAACCCAGCAAGACCTGCCCTCGGGCTCCTGAGATAATTCACCTGCTCTGCCTCCCTCACGGGAGCCTGGCCCCACGGAGGTCCTGAGAGTCTCCCTGCTGACCTCCTCTGCCACAGAGGCAAGACCCGGGGCCTACTGGGCAGGGGGCAGGAGGAGGGGAGCTGAATGAACCATACACAGAAGGGGTGAGGTGGCTGTGGCCACAGAAGGCCTGGGGCAGCCTCTTCTCTCCTTCCCTTCAGACACCCCCCTCCCCCTCAGGCCCTGGAGCCTGGGCCATGGTCAGTCACAGCCCTGGGCACGGGGCACTTTGGCCTACACTCTCAGTTGGGATGTGAAGTGAGAAGCCCAGGGGATCGGCCTGATGGCGACCACCCTCGGTGCTGGGAGGGAGGGGGACCGCCATACCTGGGCCTTCCCCTAGTGCCCTCCACCCCTCCTGGACTCCCGGCAGACACGGGGTCCCTCTTGTGGGAGAGGCTGAGGCTAAGTCTGTTGGCTGGGGGTCTCGCTCCTTCAGGAAGAGCAGTTGAGGCATTGTTCTACCCCCGTTATTCCTCCTCAAACCCCCCACCCCAAGTCATACGCAGCAAGCCCCCAAAACTTGCAGGTTGGGGGGTTACCACTTCCTGAGGCGGAGCGATCTCACCCAGGGGCAAAGATGTTCGGGTCCATAAGGACGAAGCCTCCTCGGAGGCCTCCACTGCCAGAAGTGCCATCCGCCCACAGGGCCAGGTCCCCCCCCAGTTTGGACCAGGTCACCAGGGAACCTGGCCTGACAAACCCCAGGGACGTCCAGGTCTCACTCCCTGGACCAGTCGGGAGGACAGCATCCTCCTCCAGCTTCTGGCCCAAACTGCCTCTGGCCCTGGCCCAGGCCTCCCTGTACCTGCCCTGCTCCTGCTCCTGGAGCAGCCCTTGCTCTCCCCGCCCCTTAAAGAGTCCCCGGGGGCCACGCCCCTGCCTCCCCTGTACTGGCTGGGTGACTTTCTCTCTCTTTTGGGTAACAGCTTTATTGAGACGTAACTCACATGCCACACAATTCACACATATAAAGTACACAATTCAACATTTTTAGTATATTCATAGAGTTGTGCAACCATCACCACAATCATTTTAGAACATTTTCCCCACCCCATAAAAGAACCCCTGCACCCTTTAGCTGTCACCCCCAACCCCCAGCCCTAGGCAACCACTAATCTACTTTCTGTCTCTAGAGATGTACCTATTCCAGACTTCTCTTGCCTCAGTTTCCCCATCTATAAAATGGGGATGATCATGGCGCCCCCTTATAGGGTTTGCTGGGAAGAGTCACATAAGTGAAGAGGAGGGTTCGGGATCAAGTCCGGCAGAGAGTAAACGCTGCGTAACGCCTGCTGTTGTTGCGCGACATCCTCTCCAGGGCTGGGCCCCTCCCCCGCCAGCATGCCTTCTACTTGCCCTATGAGCTCATTTCACCCTCGTCCAGATCCCCAGCCCAGACCTGTCTCCTAGACTCCAGACCCCCCGGGCATCTCCACCCAGACGTCAGCCCCTCGGCCTCAGCGAGTCCTTCCTCCCCGAGCCTGCCTGTCCACCTGGGTCCCTCACTCAGGAAATGCACTGACCTTCCACCTGGTCACCCAGGCCAGAAACCTAGGGGCATCCTTGACGCCTCCGTCCCCCTGTGCCTGCCCCCACATCTGGTCCATCAGTCTGGACTGCGTCCCCCCGCCTCTCCCTCCCCCAGTAGCTGCCCCGACTGTCCCCATCACCAGCTCAGGGGTCACAATCTGGGCTCTGGTGTCCAGTGCATTTCCGTCCACCGTCACCGGCTGAGCGGCCTCAGGCAAGTCACTTGTCCTCTCGGAGCCTCAGCCTCCTGGACGATAAAAGAGGGAGACAACAGTGTCTTCTTCGTTAGCTTGTCTCGAGGATTATACGCGTGAAACTATGAAGAGCTTAAGCCCTTGACAAACGCAACTGCTGTTAACACAGTTCTCTCGCCCGGTCCCGGCCTCGGTCTCGCCCGCAGCACGTCCTGCACACCTCACGCGGCACCGGTCGCGGAGCGCCGACCACGCGCAGGGCCCGGAGTGAAGCCCCACACGCGCTGCTCCCTCAGCCCTCACGACACTCCCACCAGGCGGGAGGGACACCGAGGCCCGAGGTCCCCCAGCTGGAGTTAACCACTGCCTCAGGGAACACTGCTGGCATTCGTGTATTGATTCAGAACAGTTATTGAGCACCTACTGTGTGCCAGGCACTGGGCTGGGCGCTGGGAGAACAGTAATAAAGCAGACCGGCATGGACCAGCCCGCATGATCTTTCTAGAACACAAATCTGACCCCTTTTAAAATCCTTCAGTGACCACCCCCCTGCCCTAAGGATCCAGTCCATCTACCTTATCAGGGCACCCTGGGCCCTCAGGAGCCCCCCTCTCTGCCCTCCGCTCACCTCTCCCACCTTCTCTACTCCCACTTTGCTCCAGCACACGGGCCTGGTGGGGCCTCACCCCCATCACACACCGTCCACCTTCTCCTCCTCCCAGCCTCGCCCCCAACGCCAGCTCCTTTCTCACCCTTTTAATTTCTTTGCCTGGTGAACTTTTACTATCTCTTGAGGCTCCATCCATGGGTCACCTCCTCCAGGAAGCTTTCCTTCCCCAACCTCCCAGCTGGGCGATGTGATTTTACCTCTTCTCGCCGAGGCCCAAAGGCCCCAGCCCCAGCCCCAGCGTACAGGCAATGCACACGGCCAGCGCCCCGAGCAGCCGCTCTGCTGCTCCACGTGTCCGTGAATGCGGGGCAGAGCGGGACGGAGGAATCCGCGCACGTGTGGAACACCTGAGCACAGCCTCCTCAGGCTGGCTTCTGTGACTCCAGACGGGGGGCCGGGGTTGCTGGGATCTGCCCAAGTCCCCTCCCCAAGCCCCGGGCCTCTCAAGGGGTGAGTGGGCAGCGGCCCCAGAAAGAGATGACCAGAGGGGCAGTCGACTGGGCAGCTCCTGGCTGTGAGTCCTCTGTGTGCCTCAGTTTCCTCATCTGAAAAACGGCATCTGTCAGCCTGTCCCTGCCTGCCTTGCAGGGCTGTCATGAGGGGGCAGGGGCGGGGACAGTGGACAGAGACCGTCTTCCCAGGGAGCAGACGCCTCATTATCTGACTGGCTTCCTGACACTCCCATCTTGGACACATTCTGTTTCATTTTCAAAAACTTCCAGTAGATTCGGTTTTAGGCTTTCGCTGGAAACCCAGGGCCATCTCGGCGTTTCCCACGGGTCAGGCATATTCCGAAGGCTCTTTTCTTGGAGAGGACTGTGGGGGGAGCACACGGCTTGGTCCAGCTGCAGCATCTGCTCACTGAGCCCCTGGGACAGACGGACACTTACCCGCCGAGCCTCAGTCTCACCTCCGGAAGACGGGGTGTCACCGCGCCCCAGAGGCTGCTGTGCAGATCGAGTGAGATGGTGGATGGGAAGGTGTCTCGTCTCGGTGTGTGCGGGCCGGCGGCCTGGGGTGGGGCTGGGGGCAGGAAGGGTCCCCCTCCCCCTGGAGGACAGGAGGTGTGCCACGGGACGTCACGTGGAGCCCCAGAGCCCGCACCGCGGCCTCACAGAGGCTCGGGGCTGCCTGGAAGGGCCGCGCTCAAGATGGCCGCGCGGCCACAAGGCCCCTTCTCCTCCCAGGCCTCGGGGGAGGGAGGGCACCACGGCCGGGCCACGGTCACTCCTCGCGGCCCAGGGGTGCAGCGTGGGGCGGGCGGCGCGGGGAGGAGGGAGACGGGGTGGCTGGGGGGCCGGGGAAGAGCCCGAGAGAGGGGCAGGGAGGGGAACAAAAGGTCCCTTTGTGGAGCGGGGCAGGGAGAAGAGGGAGCGCATTACCCAATGCCCAGAAGCCATGTTGGTAACAAGAGAACCATTCTCTACCTCCTTGGAAAACAACTTGGAGCGGAGAGAGACAGGGAGAGATTTAACCCCATGGGCGCGGGGCGCAGGGGCCCGAGGCCACTGTGGGAGGTGGGGAGGGGGTGAGGGCACACTTGGGGGCCTTTCGGGCCTGAGCCGGCGAGTCCCGTCTCCCAGGCCTGGTCTGCGGTTGACGCGACCAGAGTCCCAACATGGCCGCTTGGCCGAGCCCCGGCAGCCCGCAGACCCAGGAGGGGAGCCATGGCTTCTACTGCCTGGGCCTGGCCGGACATGTGACCCCTGCTTGCTCCAAGCTCCAGGGCCTGGCCCAGCCCAACCTCAAGGGGACCACCCAGAATCCTTACATCTTATGGCTTCAGGTCCTAGGGCTGGTCCCGGTTCGGGCCACCCAGCCTCCACTCGCCTCCTTTTGCAGACAGGGAGCATATTTCCTCCAGAGGAAGTCCCTTCCATCTTTGCACAGTTTTGCCTTTTTGAAAGTTTTCCCTAAAATTTAATTAAATCGCTTTCATCTCCACCCAGGTCTCGCTCCTTCCCCCACCCATCTGCCCACCAGCACTGCTTCTCAGGTTCGGCAAGATGACATCTGATAATCAGGCAAATGATACTAAAAGAAGCCACTGGGCACTTCACATATACTCACTTAATGGCCATTGCCACCTCGGGGCCAGCTTGGCTCAAGTGAGCTGCTGTCCCCTCTGCTGAGGTTACTTGTTCTAAAAGCACCTAACACAGGGCCACACGTGGGAGGCACTCATTGAATAAAAGGTAGTAGATTGCTCTTATTAGCAGAGGAAAGAGATCCTTCCTCCCTTCCTTCCCTCCCTCCTGTCTTCCTTCTTTCCACAAATACGGGTTGAGCACTGGCCATGTGCCCAGCACTGTCCCAGTTCTGGGGCTAAAGCAGTAGACAAAACAGACCACTCCTGCCCTCAGGGAGCAGATGTTCTTGTCAGGGAGATGGACAAGTAAATATACAAGCGAATGTCAGGTGGCCATATGTTGTATGGTGACAAACAAAGAAGGGTAAAGGGAGAGTGACAAGAGGGGTGTTACATTAGAAACAGTGGTCGGGGAGGCCCCCGCACTGGTGTGCCATTTGACAAAGATCTGAATGAACAGAGGAAGAATATCTGGGAGAAGAATGTTCCAGGCAGTGGGAGCAGCACGTGCAAAGGCCCTGAGAGGGAATTTGCTGGGGAGTCTAGGAACAGCCAGGAGGCCAGAGTGGCTGGAGCGGAGCGAGGGGAGACTTGGGAGAGGGGGTCGGATCACGTGGGGATGCCGGAGGAACCGAGGAGTGAGGGGCTGTGGGAGCTGGGAGTAGGGGGTGGTGTGGTCTGAGCTCCATTTCAGCAAGGAGGCTCTGGCTGCCATGTGGGGAATAACCTAGGAGGTCAAGGGTAAAAGCTGGAGGCCCACCGGGACTTTTGCCACAACCCCCCAACCCCGCACGCTGCCCCCCTCGAGGCGGCTACCCCGCAGGCCACCCACCCTCTAATGAGAGGGTCCAGTCATTCTTTGACTAAATGTTGACCCAACACCTTCTATGTGCTGAGAATGGGGCCCTCGTTCCTTTAGGACAGGTAGGTTCCTAAAGAGAGCAAGGTTGTCCCCAGGGCGGCTCACGACTGGCGGGTCTCCGGGCACCTGAAGGGGAACCACTGGGGTGACCCTAGCCTGTGGAGGACACCCTGGTTGAAGAACGAAGCCTCTTCTTTGGGCAGTTTTTAAAGCCTCACAGAGGGCTCTCTGGACATCCCTTCCCCCGCCCCCTGCCGAGCCCCACCATGCTGTGACATCAGCAAATGGCCCAGAAGAGCAGGGGCTAGTGGCCTGCCTCCCTCCTCACACAGGTCCCTGGCCCCCCAGAGCCTCAGTTGCCTCATCTGTGAAATGACACACATCTCGCAGGTTGCTGGGGCCATGAAAAGAGGCGGCTCATCCTTCAGGGGGTGGAAATGGAGGCCCCGAGAGGTGAGTGATGGCTCACGGTCACCAGCTGGGAAGGGGCAGTGCCGCCGACCCCTGGTCCAGGGCTTTCCCTGCCCTCTGCATGTCCCCAGTGCACTGTGGGCACCTCAGCTCAGCCCCGGTCAAGTGCCTGGAGAACTGCGTGGGCAGGGCAGTCACTTCAGAAAGGAGAGACAGTACCAGGGGAGCTTCAGATGGCAGCCGGGCCAGTGGGCAGAGAGGGAGTCCGCGTGGCCCAGAGGGACAGAACCAGGAGACTAGGGGGTTCCAACTGAACAGAAAGGAAACGTGCCCCTCCTGGGCCCCAGCCCTGGGCTAGGCGTCGCGGGGCAGACGAGAGAGAGAGATCCCTGCGATCCTGTCTGCCCCCCACTGGCTTGCTGTAGGCCCTGGGCAGCCCCTTGGCCTCTCGGGCCTCTGCATCCTCATCGGTCAAATAGGCCCCCATCCCCTCTAGCCCCATAGGATGGTGGCGAGGATTAGGCGAAGCGTGTGCAGCTGCTGGGGTGGGGGTAGGTAAAGCCCTCGGGGAGGCTGCTGTTGGCAATGGTTAATGGTTGCTGGGCTCCTGCTGGGATCCAAGCCTGGGCACCATTTACAATATGATCCAACACAGTGGATTTGGGCAACAGGCGGTGCTGCAAAGGAGAGAGGGAGGACAAGAGCCTGAGGGGGGGGGGGAGCTGGCTGTGGCAGGGGGCGGGAAGGCTTCCTGGAGGTAGTATTATGGGAGATGGGTAGGGTTTGCATAGGCCAAGGGCACAGGAGGACTTGTAAGTGGAAGGACCAGCACAAGTAAAGGCACAGAGGAGGGAGGCAGCTTGGAGAGCAGGAGAGGGGACATCAGCCCCTGGCTGGTGAGGTGGGGTGGGGAGGCTGGGGTGGGGTCCTGGAAAGCCCCTGCCCCTCCTAGACCAGAGCTCCAGGTCTCACCTCCACCCTCCCAGTCTTGGGCTTAATGCCACTGGTTTCCCCCTCCGGCCTCTGTTCAAGCCCTGCCCACCACTCTGGAGCACTCACCCGTGTCTTTGCTGCTAATTCTGACTCTGTTCAGAGCTATGCAGCACAACCTCCTCCAGGAAACCCTCCCTGAACCCCAGGCCACGTTAAGAATCCCTCCCGTGGGAGTAGTTCATTCCATCCCAAGGGGAAGGAACTATTATTATACCCATTTTATAGAGGAGGAAACTGCGGCTCAGAGAGATGCCATCATCGTCCAGGGTTGCACAGCTGGTGTCAGAGCCGGGATTCTAACCCGGAAAGAGGCCCGGCTCCTCTGAACACTTCCATTACCTCCCCCACACCCTGTGCCAGGCACCTCTCTCCTTAGATCCAGCACTGGAGCCCACAGAAGGGCTGGGACTCACTGCCACCACACAGTCAGGAGGTGGCCGAGCAGATTATAGAGCCAGGAGTGACTGACCCCACTCCTCCCGCAACAGTCTGAGAAGGTGCAAACAGGACTGGGACGCAGGGGAGAGTGAAAGAGGAGAGGCCAGACCTGAGGCCTGGTAGCCAGAGCGTGGACAGCCCTGGAAGGCAGGGAAGATGCCCTGCGGGGACAGCGAGCCCAGCGTGGCCAAGCCTGGGGAAGTCGGGGGATAGATGGCTGGCAGCAGAGGCAGAGGAGGAAGAAGGGGAACTGGCGACCGAGCTGTGTGAGGGCAGCTGGAGAGGTTGGAGGGGAACTGGGAGAACTGGAGAGGCGGGCTGCGCGAAGCCCCAGGGTTCCAGGGCACCCCTACCCTGTCTGGGTTTGGCCCAGGTTCCTGTCCCCAGGATGGTGCTGGAAGAGGGGTCAGGCAGCAGTCACAGGCCTCTTACCTCACAGTCACAGGGGCTGGGCCCAGTGGAAAGTGCACTGGAGACAGCGCGGTCACGTGGGAGGTCACCCAGTACGGGCCCAGTGCCCTGGTCCACGTCACACGCTGGCCGGGTGAGCGCAGGACGGAAGCCTCGAGGCCCTTCCACGCGGCATTGTCGTCAGTCGGGGAGTCACATGGGGGGCGGGCGGCCAGGACTGGCGCCTTCCGGTGGCCTCCCCGCCTCCGCCCCGCCCCTCCGGATCCTGCCACAGCTCTTGGAAAACAACTGAGGAAATCAAGTGGAAACACAGATCTGCCACCCAGTCCCTCCCACTTCCTGGGGCCAGACCCCACCCCGATGAGGCCCCACAACCCAGCATGGTGGGCCACCTGCACCTCGGCAAGGCCCAGGGGGCACGGTCCTCACTCTCAGGCTCCCAGCAGCTGGGCCTGTCGCTTCCTCTGCTCCCACAGAGCCAGCCCCTCCCCAGGGCAAACTAGGGCACCAAAGCTTGGGCCCCTCCCTCTCCCCCCGCTCCCTTGCCCTGCGACCTCTAGACTCAGGGATCCAGGGCCAGGGAGATGCCGGGCCTGGCCCTGCCAAAGACTAGCTGGTCACCCTGGACAAGCCCCTTCCCCTCCATGGGCCTTAGCTTCCTCATCTGTAAAATGGGAGCAATAAGCCTGCCCAGTCCCACATCACAGGGCTGGTAAAGGAAGACAAGGAACTAGGGAAGGACTGTGGAAACTGTGAAGTGCTGCGCCCATAGATTGTCACTTTGATTTTTACAGAGAAGAGTTGCCTCCCAGGTTGGGGGAGTCAGCTCCATTTGGGGGACGTGAATTACAGAGGGCAATAAGGGGTCCCTAAGGCTGCTCACCTCTGACCAGTAGGAGCCCCTTCCCTGGCCCATCCGGCCCTTCTCAGCCTCGCCCCTCCTAGCCCCTCTTACAACCGTACAGACAGGCTGCTTCCCCTGCCTGAAACATTGTTCTTCCACAGACTTCCTCAGTCTTTGAGACCCGCATCAGAGGTCTCCTCTGTGAAGCATCCTGACCCCGGCAGAATGAGCAGCACTGCGGTGTGCACTGTGTCAGGTGTGCGCCATCCTACTCGGGTCCCCAGAGAGTGCGTGAGCTCCGTGTGCTGTGGGCAGGGCCTGGAGTCCCTGCCCCACGCTCAGCGCTGGGCCTAAGGAACAGCAGTTGTGACTGAGCGGGTGTGTGCCTGGAGGGGTGCAGGAACGTGGGCATGAACACGGGTGTGAAGGAGGGCGTGAGTGCTGGCTCTGGGATGACCCGCGGCACCTGGGAAGGGTCACCATTTACTGCACCCCATACTCTGCTCAGGGCCCCCAGTCTCCCCAGAGCCCACTCAGGGGAGCAGCTCAGCCCCGTGCTGGCAGATTCGAGGGCAGTGAACCCCCTGCCAGCTGACAGCTGTGCGTCTCTAGGAGCAACGTAACCGTAGAATTTCAGGAGCTCTGCAGGGCCGTGATGGAAAGTGAGGGGACGCTGGCCAGTCAGAAAGTGGACAAAATCACCCATACTTCAGGTGGAGGGGCCTAGGATACCGGGGAGGGGACATCAGACGTGAGCGAAGCTTTGAAGGAAAACCTGCAGTGGCTGATGATTAGCTGTGGGGGGATGAAGGGGCGGATGAGTCAAAAATGACTCTGAGGTTTCACGCCTGGGTCGCTGGAGAACAGTGGAGCCATTGATGGGGCCGGGAAGCGGGTGGGGGCTGCTTTTCGGGTAGGACGGTGACTCGGGTTTGGAACATGGACTCAACATTTTCAGGCTGGAAGCAACCTCAGAGATCATCCAAGTCACACGTGAGGAAACAGAGGCTCGGTGAGGAGCAGCCACTTGGCCAGGACACCATGTGGGGCGGTGTCAGGGCCGGGGTCGGGGACCCGGCCAGGGTCAGTCCCACACCTAAAATACACTCTGTAGCCTGTGCCGGGCCCTGGGCTGCGCTCTGGGGCCCCGGAGGAGAATCAGACCCAGTCCCCACCCTCAGGGGCTTGCTGCCCTGTGGGAGAGACAGACCTGGCCATAATTATAGCCTGATTGAAGGGGTCCCTACTAGGCATGGTGGGGTTTCAAAGGGCCAAGCCTACCTTGGGGGGACACAGGGGAAGGGGGGTAACCAAGCAGTAATAATCATGTCCCAGTTGTCAGAAGTCGGGCCCTCTGTGCCAAGTGCATCTCATGTAATCCCTGCAACCAGCCTCCAAGCTTCAGAGCATCATTGTCCCCATTTTACAGGTGAGGTTGAGAAAGACTAAGCAGATTGTCTGGGGCCTCACAGGTCTGATGAGGCCCAAACTCGCACTCTTAACCCCTGCTTCTTGGAAGAGGTGTGCTGGGGCTGAGGCCTGTTGGATGAGTAGGAGTTTTCAAGTGATGGGGGGCGGGGGGGGGAGCACCAGGCAGAGGCACCCAGAAACCCACCTTTCCGTTGGCAGAGTTTGAGGTTTTAGTGGTCTGTAGCCCAGGCCCCCCCATCTGGCTCTTACTGCCTCCCACCCTGTCCCGAGTCCCCTCACTTCACAGGACGGCCTGTCCCAACCCCTACTGGTGATCTGATGAATGTGTCAGGCGAATGAGCTGGGGAACCATTGCCCATGCTCCCCAGGCCTTCCCAGCCCAATCCTGCCTCCACCCTCATGTCCCCACTGCATCATCTTCTCATCACAGGAGTGACTCCGCAAAGCGCCTCTGTCCAGAGGAGTAAGGAGTTGGTCTGAGTCACCCAGCACATGAGCAGCTGAACCAAGGCTCAAACCCACAGGGCCTGGGGTCTCAGACCACGGCAGAGCCCCCATGCTTGCACAAACCACAGAGTGGTTCCTCTCGGGTACTTCTCCATCCTGTGCTTCCCTCTGCAGGTTACCCTGAGAGTGAACCAGGAGAGGAGGGTCAAGCACTGGGAACTGCAGCTTAGAACCCAAGGTGCTGGAGTTAGCTCATAGCAGCCCGTGAGAGCCAATTGTTAAATTTTCTGGAATTTTCCAAGCCTGTTATCACCTTGGAAGCTTGAAACTGGCCCTGGTGAGAGTTTTTACACTGTGAAAATTGGCAGTCCGTCCTTCTGTGGCCACCCCCTGCCCTGACAGAGCTGGTTGTTAAGCACTTACCAGCACATCACTGTCCAGGGGGCCCATCTCCTGGCTCCCCTGGAGGCTTCTGGGTTCAAGCTCCCAGCCTAGTCTTGGGCTCTTGGGGGAACTGCTCTTGCTCAAATCCATGAGCTTCTCCTGCTTAACACAGATTAAAGCCCAAACTCTTCCCCCGGGCTGTCCAGCTCCAGCATCAGCCAATCTTTCCAGCTGTATCCTGAACTGCTCCCTTCATGCCCCTCTGCTCCAGCCACACAAAAATAGATGACACTTGTTGCATAGGTCCTTGCTTCCCAGCAGCCACGCCTTTGCTCCTGCTGTTCCCTTCCCTGGAATGCCTTTCCCTCATCTCTACCTCTTGAAATCCTTCCCATCCTGTAAGGTTTATTTCACAGTTGGTGCCCAATAAATGTTCTTTGACTGAATGGAAGGTGGTTGAATTGAGGTCCTGGAACTGGGGTTTTGGCTGGGGCTGGGGCCAGCCTGCTTGTCTCCGACGGAATGGGGTGTAATGGGCAGCTGCCCTCAGGGATGGCAAAAACAGGAACCAACTCAAACTACCCAGGCTACTTGGAAACTAATCCCTCCATTCCCTGTTCAGCCTTTTGAACTCCTCTTCATCCTTCAAAGCCCAACCTAGATGCTACCTCTACCAAGAAGTCTTGCCTAGATAATAGTCCTCCATTACCCCCTTGCCTCTCTGCCTTGTACATGCTTTGAGGAATTACACTGCTTGTTGAATTAACTTGAATTGATTCCATCACTGTCTTGGGCAAGTGATCCCTTCTCCCTGGGCCTCAGTTTCCCCCTCTGTATAAACTAGACTTGAACTAGGTAGTCTCCAAGGACCTCTTAGCTCTCACATTCTAGGATTCTGTGAGTTTTTACCCCTCCCTCTCCCCATCAGTCTCTACCCTTCAAGTCTCCTTCCCCAATCTCCCAGCCTTCCAGTGGGTGGATGACACCCCTTCCTCGGCTGCCTCCCGCCCTCCCCCCACACACATCTGAGGCTCATGTCTCAGATCCCTGAACTCCATTTTGCTGGGTGCTCTTTTCTCTCAGACTATGGGTTCCTCTGAAGGTTAGAGGCCTTGCCCCCCACCCCTGGCCCTGCCCACAGGACTGGCCCACATTCAGCATCCATAAATGCCAGTCAATGGGCTGTGATGGAGCACAGGGACTTGCAGGGCCTTTGGTGAGTCTCAGAGTCCCTGTTGAGACAGGCCCAGAGCTGCCTGCCCATCATAGCGGGGGGCTCCCCCTTGAGCCTCCAGGGCAAACAGCCACATCCCATCCTCTACCTGTTTTGCTCCACCTTCTGTGAGGGGGTGTGAGGGAGTGTGCAGGGGGTGGATGGCTGACCCGTCCTCCCCGTCCCATGCAGAGGATGTGGGTGGCTGCGTGGCCACTGTCCTCTCTCAATCTCTGCCTTCTCCTCCATCTCCCTAGCACATCCTGAGACAAAAGTGCACTGACTGGCCCCCACACAGGCACACCCAGAGACAGATGCATGAGCGTGTGCACACACCCATGTACACGGAGGGTCATGAAGCCCCAGATCAGTCACCCTGCACTGACATTTGGAGCACAGGGAGGTGTCAGTTGTGTCAGCAGGTATGTTGACCGCAGGGGGACCATGTGGGATTGTCAGAAGGGGTCCTGAATCCCTTGTGGGTCCTGAAATCCGAGTACCAAGGGCTGTCCCCACCCTGAGGCAGCATCGTGCAGCAGGAAAGATGCTGACCCCTGCCTTGCCTCTGAGTCCCCCAGGCCCCTCACTGCTCTCATGAGGTGACCTCCTGCAACTCAGCCTCTGTCTCAGCGTCCCTCCCATGCACACAGGGCAGAGTCAGGGCCCAGGGATGGACAAAACAGAGCAGGCCGCAGGACACGGGAAGGAGAGCGCAGTGTCGGCCAGTCCATCCCAGAAGGCTCCAGGGAGCCTCGGGTGATGCAGACGTACTTGTTTAGAGCCGGGACTCTGAGGCCTCCTCCAAGAGCTGGATGATCTTTAGTAAGATCCTGACCTCTCCATATCTCAGTTTCCCCATCTGTAGAGCAGCGATAGGTGTTAGCACCTACTTATAAAGTTGTTACAATTGCGTGAGTTAACAGATGTCGCCAGCCACGGTGTCTCGCATGCAGTCAGTTGATGCTCAATCAACATCAGCCGCTGCTGTTGTCAGTATAGAGAGGCGGCCAGCCCTCCCTGCTCCTTTCCTGAGCCCGGAGGGCTGTCCACTCACCCTGTGCTGTGTGCTGGGAAGACATCCCAGGCCCCTGCCCTCGATGAGCTCATGAAGATGGGGGAGGGTGCTGACAGGGAGAGAGCAGCTCGCCGCCCAGTGTGTGTATGTATGTGTATGTGTGCATGCGCACATGCGTCTGTCTCTGGGTGTGCCAGGGGAGACAACAAGGACACTTGAGGGGCCAGGCCCTGTTGGAGGAGGGTCAGGAGCTAGGAGAGGCCCCTAAGAGAGGGGAGGTGTGGCCTCAGAACAGCAGAGAGTGAGTTCCAGGTGGAAGGACGGCCTGAGCAAAGGTGCGGATAGTGAACTGTGGCCAGGGAGGGCGTGCTGCAGAATCCACCAGCTTCTGGACCATCGCTACCAGCAAGGGAAGCTGCTCTCGTCCCCCTGTCTGCCTATTATGCACAAGGCCCCCCTCCACATGCAGGACAACACACCTACTTTTGACGCCTCTGCACCTTTGTCCATGAAGCCCCTCCCACAGGTGTCACCTCCTCTGAGAAGCACGTGATCTTAGTGCTCTCTCCTGTAACCATCAGTGCCTCTCCATCCCTCCAGCATAGGAGCCCTGAGCCCTGCACGTGGTGGAACTCAGCAGAGGTTAGTTGAATGAATGAACAAATGATTGAATGAATGAATGAAGGGGATGACTGCTGCATCCCCCCTGGACACTGGTGATTCACCTGATGACTGACACCGTCCCGCACCCCGTGAGCACACTGCACAAGCCGCAGGAACTCTGACACACACCCAGCCAGGCCATCACACCCCAGGGAGCCACGTGGAGAGCTGCTCCCTGCCTGCATGCCCCCTCCCCATCCATCCTCCCACCCACACGCACTTTCCCTCTCGCCTGGGGCAGCTGGTGGGAGGGTGGGGGCTGGGGCGGGGCAGGGCCGGGGGGCCTCGGAGGCAGTGGGGGCAGGGGGCTGGGGGAGGCTGGGAAAGTCCAGGCTGTCTCTCCTGGGGGGCAGTGGGCGGCATGGCGGGGCACTCGCAGGGATGAGGGAGGGAGGAGGGTCGCCGGCCCTGTACAGCTGCGGTCCCCTCCCCAGAAGCCTGTGCGGGTACAGAAAGGCCTCTTTGTTCTCCGCCTTTAAAGGGTAAGAGAAACACTTATGCATGGCAAATTAGCCCAAAAATGTATTTCTCTAAAACACCCAATTGTCTCACCAGGCCTGCAGCTGCAGGGAAGTTCCAGGGAGCCGGGGGAGGGGGCGGCTTTGGGGTGACCCTGGGGGACAGGGAGAGGTGGTGGGGAGAGAGGGGCCATCTCGCCTTCCCGCGTCTGCTCTCAGGATCTCACAGTCACAGAGGGGCACAGCTGGGGAGGGCCCTGGGGTCGGGAAGACCAACCCCTTGGTGTTTCAGGGAGGGAAACTGAGGCCCAGAGAGGTGGTGTGACTACGGCAGAGTGAGTGCTGGCCTGCGGCAGAGAAAGAGCTGATCCCAGGTCTCCTGGACTCTCATCTGTACCCACCGCCTTGGCCGTCCTGGAAGGGAAGGGGCCCTGGGTCCCTGGTCAACCAAGCCAGCTGCCCTGGGCATGAAGGAGAGAGAAGGAAACTGGTGGCTCTGCTCATAAGCTGCCCACTCAGGGCTTCAGTGCCCAGGAGGATGGACAAGGGCACCAACCAAGCCCCGATCCTCCCCAACCTGCAGCATCTGAAGGCAGCATGCGAGGGGCAATGGAGGGCTCAGGCGAAGCCACCTGTAGGGAGTCCTCCACCGAAGTCTTCTCCCAGGAGCAGGCCAGAGAGCCCCCTGGTCATAGAACTGAATCAGATGCATGCACCAAGAAGGTTCAGGATTCTACATGTGCTTCCAGTCAAGGCACATTCTCCAGGAGCCTGCTCTGTGTGGGCCCCAGGAGCATCTCTGGGCTCCCAAAGAAGAACCAGAGACAGCCCTGTCCCCGGAGAGCCCCTAGTCCCACGGGGAGACAAATGTGTGAACAAACAACTATCATGAAAGAGGCCTACGGAGAGGGGAGGTCCAAACTGAGGGACACACACATGGAGGATGGGGATATTTGGGGGGGTTCCGAGGACGGCCCCCTCAAGGGGGTCCCGCCCAGGGCTGGGCCCTGAGAGGTCAGTCTGAGAGTGGGATGGGGGCACATTCCAGGCAGAGGGAACAGCACAAGGACAAACGGCGGCTCCTGAGACCAGCCCTTTGACATGGGAATTCAGAGTGGGTGATTGAAGAGAATTTATTGGGTGTCCTCAGAGTTCCAGCCCATGTAGGAGACACAAGAGAAGGAGAAAACAGGTCCTGACCCTGGGCTTGTCGGCTTGATGAAGTGAGTTTACAACAGAAAACACTGAGCTGGCCGTGGAAAGTGCCAAAAGGAGGGTGCAGAGTTGGGGCCCTGGGAGCCTGCGTTCAGGTTCTGACCCCAGCAGCTCCTGTGAGACCATCAGCCCCCAGGCTCAGTTTGTTCGTCTGTACAATGGGGTGACCATGTCTACCCAGCAAGACTGTCATGAGAAGACATGGAAAGAGCAAAACCCATTGGCTGACACCCTGTAGGTTCTCAGTATGTTAGTTCTGGCCCCGCAGAGAGAAGTGGGGTGGGGGATATATGTGTAAGAGAGAGTGTGTGTGAGTGTGAGTGTGAGTGTGCTTATGTGTGTGCGTGTGTGATTGTGTGCATGTGCATGTGTATGACTGGGTGCTGTGTGTGCATGCATATGAGGAGGTGAGTTGTGCACGTGTGTGTTGTGGTTGTGTGCAAGTGCACGTGCGTGTGTGTTAGTGAATTGTGTGCGTGCACACATGTGGGTATGTCATGGTTGTGTGAAGCGCATGCGTGAATGCATACGAGTAAGTGCACGTGTGTGCGTGTGAATACGTATGAGTGAGCGTGTGAACGAGTGTGCGTGCGTGTGTCTGTGGTGATGGGATCACGTATGGAATGCTTCTTGGCAAAGGCGATCGAGAGTTAAGCCTTGAAATGTCAAATGTATGAACAGGCCAAGTGGCCTAGAGAATGTCCTCTCGGGTGGCTGGAGGGACCAGAAAGGACACCAGGCCCCTTGGGGCTGCAAAAGGCTGGGAGATACCAAGAAGGGAGAAACCCACTGCGGGGTGGAGGCCTCATCTCCACCCGGCCTCCCCAGGTTCAAGGTGGCACCAGCAGAGGGCCAGACCCTAGAGTAGAGCAAGCCTTACCTAGGCCCCCCACCCACGCTTATGCAAGAATCTTCCTGGCTTCCTCTGCCCTCCAGGAGAAACACGGACTCCTCAGCAGCGTCAACCATGCCCTCCAGTCTGGTCCCTGCCTGCTCTCTGCTTCTTCCCCACTTCCAGCCTCCTGCACACCTTACTCTCCAGCCAGATCAACTCACCTGCTCAGACACACCACCTTCCCTCCCCCTCCACCTCGCCGGCCTGGGGAATCCTGAGTCAGCTGCCAAGTGCTACTCTTCCCCCATTTGTTCCTTCGCCTGCCTTCCTGCAGCCCCGTAACATTGTCTTGCACTCCCATATACATCTATGACAGTCCTCACGGCATGCTGTAATTTATAAAACTGTGATCACTAGACCCCAAAACCATGGGAAAACTTGTCAAAGAATTCTCTCTTCAAAAGGCACCAGGAATTGAAAGCGGGGACTTGGACAGGTATTTGTACACCTGTGTTCATAGCAGCATTATTCACAATAACCAAAAGATGGAAATGACCCAAGCATCCATTGACAAATGAATGGATAAACAAAATGTGGTACATACATACAACGGAATATTATTCAGTCTTAAAAAGGAAGGATTCTGACGCATGCTACAATATAAATGAAACTTGAAGACATCATGCTAAGTGAAAGAAGCCAGACACAAAAGGAAAATAGTGTATGATTCCACTCATATAAGGTACCTGCAGTAGTTAAATTCATAGAGGCAGAAAATAGAACAGTGCTTACCAGGGGCTGCAGGAGGGAGAATGGAGAGTTAGTGTTTAATGGGTACCGAGTTTCAGTTTGGGATGATGAAAAAGTTCTGGAAATGGATGGTGATGATGGTTGCACAAAATGTGAATGTACTTAATGGCACTGAACTGTGCAGTTAAAAAAGGCAGAAATGGAAAATTTTATGTTACATATAGTTTGCCACTGGGGGGAAAAAGGCAACAAGCACAGATAGTTTTTTCAAAGCTCTTTTTAGATTTTAAGAAACAGTTTTCTTTCTGTGCATCCTGCTGTGAATATAGAAAAAGACAGACAGACATCTCCAACTTCCTTCAGGCAGATGTCACGTCTCCTCCTTGGAGCCCCAGGCCCAGCACAGGTGTGCGTGGGACAGGTGCAAAGTGAAGCGTCTTGATCAACAAATGGCTTTGATGACGAGGTTCCCTCAGACCCTCCGGGATAACCACTCTAGATGCATCCTTTCCCCGCCACACCCCCCATTTCAGCCCAGGAGACTTCCGAGAGGTGTGGAGCATCCCAAGGGAAGCACAAAATGACCCAGTGGGGTGCAGAAAGAAAATATTAGCATTTCTTTCCATTCTTATTACTCTCATTATTTTGAAACTTCTACTTTGTGTGTGTTTAATATAGAAGTACATGTATATAGTTTATAGATACGTAAACAAACAGTTTTGCCTAGAGATCTGACTTAGGAACTGAATAGATTCTGAGAGATTCTTTTTTATATCCTTCATGATCCAAAACTCAGGAACCAAACATATTTCAATAACAGGCTCAATGACCAAACCTGGCATCGGATTCTTACCATCCAAACTCAGAAGCCAAATAGATTCTGATAGCAAGGAATATCTGTGCATATTTTGGGACTTTGTGCCTCCACATTTTTACTGACAAGGATGCACAATCAAACGAGTCAGAGACAGCTGCTTACACCGTTGGAGCAGTGATGTTTATGGCACCATTTAACAGATGGGAGAAGCGAGACTCTATCATTTTCACACGGCCCCCTGGAGACAGAATCCATTACCCTTTTCTATAGATGATAAACTGAGGCTCAGAGAGGTTTACTAGCTTTTCCCAGGTTACAGGGCTAGAAAGCATCAGAGCCAAGACTCAACCCCCCTGGGTCTAACCCCAAATTGCACAGTTTCTACTGGAGTTCCTCTCACCAGACCACGAGGAAGAGCTTGCCAAAGGCAGCCATGGCCAAGTTCCCTCCTATCAGCAGGTTCTGGGCTGTTCCCCCACAGCACATACATACCCTGCCCGGCCAATTCCTCCTTATCTACACACCTTAGTTCAAGGTCGCCATTCCCCAGCCGGGCGCTCTCCTAGCCCAACCTTCCCTGCTGGCCGTCACCCCCGCAGCAGTGGGCTCCCTGAGGACTGTCCTCTGTGCCCTGGATGCTCGGCCAGGGACATGGTACACAGCAGGGCTCAGCGAACGGTTGTGAGCGAGGGGGCAGGAGTGACACACACCGAGGAGCCCTCAGACTCAGCCACACACGCAGGTGTGGGATGAGGGTCCCTTCTGGTGCTGACACACTACGATGACCCGAGGTAAGCGAATGTGCAGCGACCCTCAGACCAGAAAGAAATCCCAGCGGTGGGGACGGGGTGGGAGTGGTGCTAAGAATGAGGAGGAGAACACAGAGAGGACAAGGGGGTGAGACTTGGAAGGGGCATCTCCCCATTTAGGCCCTGATGGTGACAGCAGAAAAGAACCAAGCAAACAGTGGCAATGAGGGTGGGTGCAGCAGGAAATCTTCAGATCCCACCTGACCTTCTTAAAAGGCCACTGAAGACCTGCTGCAGTGGGCCCCACCCACGTGATGAGGGGATGCCACCTTCTTCCTTGACCACAGCCTGACCTTGGCTGGTGTCCCCCTCCCCGTGCCCACTGTTGCCCTCCCAGGGGACCCTCTCTGTTCGCCTTGGGCTTGTCCATTGCCCTCAGCAGTTTCCTGTGAACTGTGCACAGTTTTAGGCTGCGCTTGGGCGATCTGGGAGGAAGGGTGTGAGGTCCATGGGGGCCACAAACATGACTCATAACCTGAGAGTCTCACTTCCTCCACTGCCTCCTGAGGACATCCTTGGTGAGGTCATGGACTATTCCAGAGAGGGTGCTCCTGGAGTGTCTCCTGCTACCAGGCAGTGGGTCACAGGCTCTCAGCTGATGGGTCATCCAGGGTTCAGATGCCACTCACGTGGGGATGGTCAAGACCCTTGGGGGATGCAGAGGCTGGGGGCTGAAGAAGGGGCTCCAGCAGCTTGGGGATAGAGGGATGGAGAGGGTGGAGGACGGTGTCATTCTACCCCAATCCTGACTCTGCGCATGCACCCCCAAACACATGTGCGGTGACCATCACACCCCCAGACACCGCACACCCTCACACACATGCCCACAGGCACAAGTATGTCCCCATCAACAGCTTCCCAGAACACATGCACGCACATGTCTGCACACACATTCACGCGTCACATACAAGGCCTGTCTGCACAGGAGGAAGGGCCAGACGCCCCAGAGATCACTCTTTCTCCCCCGTCCCACCCTCTCCCACTCCATCCCACCCTGGCCATTCTTCCCCACATCAGCGATGGTTCCCAACTCCAAACCACCCCTAAGAATCTGTTGGAAATCCTGAGGCCAGTGGCCTGGTTCTCACATCCCCAGAGAGTTTCACGTGCTGCAGGCTATTCTGGCCCTCATAGGCCACTCCGCCCCCACATCTGACCCCCAGCCTCCCCCCTCACACACACCACACTGTGGTCTCCTGCCATGGGCTGCCTGGAGAGATGACACCCTCCTGCTTCATCTCCCTCCCTACTGCACTCTCCTGGCACACTTTGGTGCTGCCAGCTCTGGTGACGGCTTCCGGAGACTGGAGTCTGCCATGGAAAACCTTGGGGAGCTGGGCCATTAGAGAGCAAGATGCAAAAACGCATATTCAGGAGTTCAGCACCAACCTAGGTCACCTACTAGTCAAGACACAGCTTCAAACTGAGTCCTGACCCACATCACAGCTGAGCCCTGACTGCAGCCCAGCCAAAGATGGAGCCTTGACTCTAGTTAAAGGTTGTCCATCAAACCTGGGTGATGGCCTGAGCCTTGACCTCAGCCTGGGCCTAAGGCCTGGCCCTGACCCCAGCCTGGGCCTAAGGCCTGACCCTGACCCCAGCCTGGGGCCTGACCTTAAACCCAAAGTGAATGCTTACAAGACTTGATCTTGGCCACAGACTGGACACTGATCCTGACTCCAAAAATGAACAGTTACCCTGGTCACAGCCTGAGCCCTGACCCCAGACTGAGCCATTATCCTAACTCGAGAATAAACCATCTCTGACACTGTCTATAAACTGAGCCCTATTCCAAACCGTAGACAACCCCGATCCTGATCCCTGACGGAACCTTTACCCTTGTCTGAGCTTGAGCCTTGATCTTGACCCCAGACTGAGCCCTCACCCTCTCCCAGAATGAACCTTTACCCCACTACAGCCTGAGCCCTGACCCTGACCAAAGCCTGAGGCTTTGCCCCAAGCCAACCCTCTCAGAAAACTCTGCCTTTATTCATATGAGGAATGGTCATCACCCCTTTCCCAGGGACAGAAAACCCTAGCTGAAGCCTAGGAAGATCTGGAGAACTTTCCGCAGGATCCAAACGACAGCCATTGCTACGTGGCAAGAGGGCAGGGACTATCGTTCCAATTTTACAGGTGAGGAAACCGATTCTCAAGGAAGTTTAACTTGTGGTTTCAGGGAATAGAACTGGAACCAAAAGGCAGAAGCTATAGGCAGACAGATTTCAGAAAGAACTTCCCAAAAGTCTGGGCCGGGCAAGGACAGACCGAGCCGTACGCGGAGTGGGAGCTCCGGGTCACTGGAGGTGTGCCAGCAGAGGCGGATGACTTGTTGACTGGTGCTACAGAGAGGCCTACAGGAAGTGGCAGGGAGAGGCCCATGGCCCACAGGGCCCCACCAGCCCCAAGATGTCGAGGGGGCTTCACTCCTCGTTCAGGTGCCCAAGCTCTTCCCCCCAACCTGGCAGCCGCCTCGACACAGCCCAGACTGCCAGGCCTGGAAGGCCCCAGAGTCTCCCATCTGATGAAGGAGAGACCCAGCCCAGCCAGGTGGGATCAGAGCTCCACCTTCCCCTGCTCAGGCTCCTCTCACTGCCCCTCCACATTGTCTGGATCAGGCCTAGATGGGAGATGAGGCCCACCTTGCCAAGCTGGCGTTGGGCACTGTCACTCTGGGGGCAGTGCCAGGCTCTCTGTCCCAGTGTGAGTCTCCACTCTGCCCCAGGCTCAGAAGTACAGACCCAGGACTGGGGAGGACAGACCAAGACCCAGAGAGGCTAGGTGGCCTGCCTTGGGTGGCACAGCCAGGCAGGGGCACATCAGGATGCGAACCCCAGACCCTGGCACCTGCCCCACTCGCACGGCCCCACAGCTGCCCCAGGAGGGCTGGAGGATGGTGGGGGGAACCTGGTGCCAGGCGGCAGAGGCTGGAGTGGGGGGCTGGATGGCCCCTCGTGCCGCCACTCCCCGGGCACCCCGGCCTGGCTCCATCCACCCGGCCGCCCAGCTGCCGGCACATCCGCCCAGGCGCAGACATCAATCCACACCAGGCCCTTGCTCCCTCTTTCTTCTCTGCCCTCCTCTTCCCTCCCCAACTCGCATCTTTTTTTTTCTCCTCTCTCTCTTCCAACATGTCATTACAGTAGAAACAAAAAGCGCGGGGACAATGCGGGCATTGACGGCAGCCCCCTCCTGGCCCCCTCCCCCCGCGGTGCGTGCCAGCACTCTTTCCACCCGCCCAGGGCTGGAACCACTGCCAAAGGAGCCCTGCTAATAAACAAGAGGAACCAGATAAACCAGGAACACAATAGAGGGATTTGTTGCACTTAGAATGGTGGGAACAATGTCAACGTCGCGCGCAGCTGCTTCTAAGCCCCCACCCCACCAAGTCCTGCCAAGCAGCCCCCTCACCCCACAGCCCCTCTGATTTATGAAAGGTCAGAGGGCATCATGGCTAAAGGGCCCCTTCCTCGGATCCCTCTTTAACCCTTCGGACACAATAGTCCCTTCTCTGGGAGGTGGCGGGTGGGGGCGGGTGTCATGCACAGCACTTCCTGGAGCATCCTGGGGCCGGCTGGTGGTGGTGCAGAGGGAGGAGAGGGCTCCAAGATGCCTTCAGGCCAGGGGCTTCATCCGGAGTGACAGCCTTATTGCAAGAGGCCTTCTTCTTAGTGACCCCCAAGGGTGTGGCCAGAGCCCACAACTGAGTCTACAAGATGGCAACCCAGGCTGCCGGCCGAGCTGTGCATTCAGAGCGAAAGAGATTCGCCGATGCCCTAGTGGGTGCTGAGTCCCTTGCTAGATGCTGGGGTGTGAGGATGAGCAAGACATAGTCCCTAATTTGGGGGAGCACAGGTGGTGGGTGTGTGGGAGCCCAGGGAAGTGGGCCTGACGCTGCTGGTGCTGGACAGGTAGTAGAGAGGACGGTCAGGGGAGAGTTCGGAGAGGAGGTGATGCTTGAGCTAAGGAGGCCACACAAGCAAAAGCATGACAGACAGTTCCCAGCAGAGGCCGGGAGTCAGACGCCCCCCTTCATCACCTGACTGCAGCTTCTTCATCAGTAAAATGAGGGTAATAATAATACCCACCTCACAGGGTACTTGGGAAGATTAAGTGATACAGATAAGGTCCTGAGAACAGCCTGGCACATGGTAAGGTTCAATAGGTGTGGCCACTATTATTACTGTCGTTGTTGTTGTTTTGGATGCTCACAATCACCCTGAGCTGCAGATCATGGCCCCCGCAGATGGGGCAACAGGCGCTGGGACTCCCCTCTGGTCACACAGCTGGCATTTATAGAGCCGGGATTCCAACCTAGGGCTCCATACTCCAAATCCAGGAATCTTTCCTGCCTACTCAACTGCTTTGGGATGGACACCCAAAACTAGGAATCTGGGATTGAGGGACAGAGGAGTGCTGAACAACCTATTTGGGAGCTGATCCCCATATCGGCTTTAGCCTGCCCTCCCTCCAAAAAAAAAAAAAATCACATGGAATCCTTTGTCCCTTCACATTTAAGCCCAAAGTGGAAGAAGGAAGATGTATAGGAAAGTCTCCTCTTCACCCACCTCTCATCTCTGCTGAGCAGGGGCCTTCTGACAACACCCTAACCACCCCTGCTCCCCACAAACCATCCCCACCACCCCCACTGGGCCCCCAGGCCCCTTCTGTGGGCACCAATTCTTTCTCCAATAGAGGAAAGTCAGCATTGATAATAATCGCTAAATTCCAATCCTTTAGGAAATCCTGTTAGCTTTATTTTCAAAACACACTCAGAATGTCCAATCTCACTTCTATTCAACATTGTACTAGAAGTTGTAGCCAGTGCAATAAGGCAAGAAAATGAAATAAAAGGCATACAGATTGGAAAGGAAGCAGTAACACTATCTTCATTCACAGGCAACACAATCATCTATATAGAAAATCCTAAATAGTCTACAAAAAATCAACTATAAAAAATAAGTGAGCTTAGCAAGGTTGCAAGATACAAGGTCAATATACAAAAAAATCAATTATATTTCTATATACTAGCAAAAACAATCAGAAATTTAAAATTTTTACATATCATTTAAAATAAAATCATAAAATATGAAATACTTAGGGATAAATGTGTATTACAAATGTATGACATAATGACACTGAAGAGGGTGGAAAAGAAAGGACTTGACCTATACAACTTTGTACAATGGTGTTTTTACTAAATACTGTAAAGCTAAAGACAAAAATAAGTGTACACAAATACTGTATGCTAGTTGGTAAATTTGTTTCTCACAAGCATGAGTTGCAATTCTGAGACCCTTTTACATATATACTAAGTTTGAACAAATAGGTAGATATACGATAGATAATGAGAGCCAGGTTTCTCGCTGTGGGAGAAAGAAATTACAAATAAGCAGTGGGGAAAGGCTAGAACAAACCCGTGGTGCTGGGGGTGGAGCCTAATTTCTCTCTCCTTGATTGTGAGCCAGACTTAGTGACTCACTTCTAATAGAGGATGAAAAGGGAAAATAACTTCTTTACGGGGGAGCGACGTGGCAAACACCACCTTAACCAAGTGGTCAAGGTTGACGTGACCATTATAAGGCAGATCAATACCATGCATCCTCTAATATGATGCAATGAGAGGGGCACATCCCCTATGTGGTGTTCTTCTCCCAAATCCATACCTTCAGTCTAACAATGAGAAAACATCAGGGACATTCTACAAAATGCTTGATCAGTACTCTTCAAAAATGTCAACATCATGAAACACAAGGAAAGACTGAGGAACTAACTGTCACAGGTAGGAGGAGACTAAGGAGACTTGACAGCTAAATGCAATGTGGGATCCTGGCTTGGATCCGGGCACAAAAAAAGGACATTAGAGGAAGCTGGGTGACGGATATACAGGGACTCTTTGTACTGTCCTCACAACTCTTCTGTAAGCCTAAAATTATTTCAAAGTAAAAAGTAAAAAAAAAAAAAAGAAATGCCTACCACTTAATCTAGCATAAAAATACGAAATACTTAGGGATAAACTGGACAAAAGATGAAAGCTGTAAAACATCACTGAGAGAAATTAATGAAGACATAAATAAATGGAGAGATATACCACATTCAGGGACTGAAAGACTCAACATTGTTAAGATAGCAATTCTCCCCCAAATTGTTCTAGAGATTCCAATCCTAATAAAAATCTTAGCAAGCTTTTTTTGAGAAATTGACAAGTTGATTCTAAAATTTATATGGAAATGCTAAGGATCTAGAATAGTCAAAACAATTTTGAAAAAGAACAAAGTTGGAGGAATTATACTGTCTGATCTCAAAACTTATTATAAAGCTACAATAATCAAGACAGTGTGGTATAAGCATAAAGACATATAGATCAGTGGAAAAACAGAGAAGCCAAGAACAGACCCACACATATGGTCAAGTGATTTCCAACAAAGGTGCAAAAGACAAATCAACAGGGAAAGGAGAATCTTTTCAACAAATGCTACTCAAACAATTCAATTGCCAGGTACAAAAAAATGAACCTTACCTCACACAATATACCCAAAAAATAAATAAATGAGTAACTCAAAATGGATCACAGACCTAACATCCAAAACTATAAAACTTCTAGGAGAAAATCTTTGGGACCTTAGTTAGGCAAAGATTTCCTGGATACAACATTAAATGCACAACCCATAAAAGAACAAATTGATGAATTGGACTTCATGAAAATTAAAAATTTTTGCTCTTCGAAAGACATCATTAAGAGAATGAAAAGATAAGCCAAAGACTGGAAGGAAACATCTACAAATTGTACATCTAATAAAGGACTGCAATCAGAATATGTGGAGAACTCTCAAAACTCAATAATAAGAAAAGAAACAACCCTATTTTTTAAATGGGCAAAAGATGTGACGAGACATTTCACCAAAGATATGCAGGTGGCAGATAAGTACATGAAAAGATGCTCAAGATGGTCCGTCACTAGAAAAATGCAAATTAAAACCACTGCACATGAGATGCTACTACACATTGACTAGATGGCCAGGCATTGTCCAGCCCATGGGGGAACTCCCACACAGTGCTGGTGGGAATGGAAAAGGGTGTAACCACTTTGGAAAACAGTTTGATCATTTCTTAAAAAGTTAAATATGTACTTACCATACAGTCCACACTCCACTCCGAGGTATTTACCTGCTAGAAATGAAAGTACGTGCCCACACAACCACTTGTACATCAGTGTTCACAGCAGCTTTATTTGTAACAGACAAAATCTGGAAACAACCCAAGCGTCCATCAACAGGTGAATGGATAAACAAATTGTGGTCTATCCATACAATGGAAGATTCTTCAGTAGTAAAAAGGATAAACTATTAATACACACAAACGACATGGATAAATCTCCAAACAATTATGCTGAGTGAAAGAAGCCAAACCAAAAAAAAAGAAAACACTATACACTGTATGATTCCATCTAGATATAACTCTAGAAAATGCAAATTAATCTCCAGTGACTGAAAGCAGATGATAGGGTGTCTGGGGATGGGTGGGGGTGGAGGGATGGATGACCCACAGGCAGGAGTAAAGTTTTGTGAGTGATGGATATGTCCATTTTATGACAGACAAGTCAAGCTCATCAAAGCGCACATTTTAAATACGTGCAGTTTATTGGATGTCAATTATACCTCAATAAAACTACTACAAAACAATAATTTTTAAACAGGAGAAACACACACAACCAGGAATCTGCCCATTTCTCACCTCCGCACTGGGGCCACCCTGGCCATCGCCACCATCCCCCGTCCTCAGAATTACCCCAGTGGCTTCTCCTCACTGGCCTCCCAGCTCCTGCCTGGCCCCTCAGGCCCTTCTCAGGCCCCCTCACTCACTGCTCCCGTCCTTCGAAAGCCTCAGACACACTCCCACCTTAGGGCCTGTGCCTGGCTGCTCACTCTGTCTGGAATGTTCTTTCCCAGATACTCATATTCCTGAGCAACCTCAGGTCTTCTCTCAGTGTCCCCTTCTCAGTGAGGCCTGCCTCAATCACCCACTTAAAACTGTGAGACTGCCTCCTCTCTACTCTACACAACCCTTTCCTGCACAACTTCTCCCCCCTTATCACACCAAATACAATTAACTTATTTGGGGTTTAGTTTGTTTCCCTCAACTGGAATTTGTATTTTTGTTATAGTTCACTGATACAGTCTGAGGGCCCACAGTAGGTGTTCAATAAATGTTTGCCAAAGAGATGTTTCATGTGTCCCCGACGCTGTTCTAAGGGCTATTCACAGATCGCTATAACCCCTGGAAGTGGCTCTGTGATTCTGCCAACTTTACAGATGGGGAAACTGAGGTGCAGAGAGGTTAAGCATGCCCAAGTTTACTCTAGAGCCTTGTTCTTAACCAGTATGCTCTGCCATCTCCTCCCCAGAGCTTGAGTCACCTGGTCATAGCTTCTGGTCACATTTAGTGTCTACAACTCGATGCCTCCCAGCACCTGGAGTCCAGGCCCCGCCCCACCCCCAGTCCAGGTGTTGAACATCTTAAAATAACAACAGGAATGATGACCCTTCCTGGTTTCCTCTAGATGTGCTCTCTGCCTTGGTCCAAAAGGGATATGAGGGAGATCAGAAGGGTCTGTAAAATACAAATGGCTTCATTAGAAATGGGGCAGAGGAGTTTAGGGCAGGTGGGAGAGTGGGCAAGGGGGAGTGTGGGCAGGGTCCCAAAGGGCAGTGGGCAACACGCAGACCCCACTGGCTCTGAGTGGGGCTCAACTCCTGCTGACGGGTCACAAGGCAGCTGACAGTGTGACAGTGCCCTGCTTCACAGTGTCCTCAGGACGAAATCGGCCACGGCTCCAACTGGTTTTCCCTCCCTTCCTCCCTCCCTCACCCAGGCGTTCGTTTCTTCACCGTTCATTATTCAGGGGGCCTGCCGTGCGGGCCCCACTCTGGCACAGTGAGGAACTGAGGCCTCATGCCCGCCGTCTCGGGAACCGGAGGCCCCGTGTGCCCACTCTGTTGTTTGCTCTCCACCAGATGCCCTGGGAGGCGTTGTTCCCACCTCATCTTGCAGATGTGGAAGGGGGTCTTTGGGTTGCTCCATGGTGTGAGCCCAGCCTGACCAGGTCCCTCCTACCTCCCCTGCTTCCAGGGCTGCCGTCGACCATGGCTCCTGCCCCCTCTCCCTCCTCCTCTGAGCAGGGTGCCTTCCTTTTTCTGGCTCATCCTCACAGATCAGGACTCTTGCCCCTGAACACCGGACCCTGCAGCTGGGTGCACCCCTCCTGCCTGCCAGCCACCTCACTGCTGCCCACCCTGCCAGCCCCTCAGGGTCTGCCCTGTCACCCAGCCTGCTCCCCCTCTGCCTGCTGCCCTCTTAGGAGGTGCCCCACGCAGGTACAGTCCTGGGTGGGTGCAGTCAGGAGACCCAGTGTGGAAGAGGCGGGGAGAGGGCTGCCAGACAAATGGTCCCTGCTGTCCAGGTGTCTGCACTGCCCCCCGCAGGCTCCTGGGGTGCGCGGCACCGCGTGCTGGACCTCACGTCAGAACTCAGGTTCAAGTTACCACTCTGTTGCTCACCCTTGGTGACCTCAGGCACATCCTTTGCCCTCTTTGGACCTCTTGGTTTTAGTCACTGAAAAATAGAGCACTTGTAAGTCATAAAATCCAAGTTCCTTCCAGATTTGTTGAGCCTGTGGCTTCCCAGAACATCTAGAAGACAGGAGCAGGATGCACCCCGAGAGCTCGAGGTGACCCCAGGCCGGCCCACTGCCCTCTCCAAAGCTCTTTCTAATCAGGGTGGCATTTTAACCTCAGTTCTGGGAGGTGAGGACAGGGAACCCCAGATTCTCACTGTGCAGAAGGGGAAGCTGGAGCTCAGAGAGGTGACAGACCCCCCAGGACCACAACATGAACAGAAGTGACAGAGCTGGGACCACGCTGCTGACCCAAGTCTGCTCTGTCCCTTGCCCTCCACTGCCTCTGCCCTGAGCCAGGCCCTTCCTGGGAGCTCTGTGTGGATGGGGCATATGGGGGCTGAAGGATCAAGTGGGATGGAAAAGTTGGTCCTTGCTCCCCTCGCTGGCCCTGTCCCAGAGCCAAGTTGACCCCCCAAGTTGGGACTGGGGTGAGAGGGTGTTAGCTCCAAGTGGACAAGGAAAGATCCAGCTCCTCTCCTCTGTGTTCTCAACGTGTGCTACAGCACCTATCCTGGCACATAGTGTGTGCTCAATAAATAGCTGCTGAGTGACTGGCTGGAGGAGGACGGCCCTCACCATAGGATGGGCGGCTGTGGTCAGTGTCCCATGATCACTTTGACCCTCTGACCCCATGAATAATCCCAGGGTCCCTTGGGCATGTGCACAGCCGCCCACACGCCTGCTCACTGCCCTCTCTGACCGGCTCACTACCCTCCCTGAGCACCAGCTGTCCATCTAGACTGGCACTTCTCCAGCTTGCTGGAAGGAAGGACAAACCTTTTTTTAAAACCAATCCTTTGTGGAGCAATACTTTTGTAAAATACAATAAAAATGAATTACTAAAAACTGATCACGCTCTTGGAAACTGCAGCTATGTCCAATTGTTACACGAGTTTCTCAACTCTGTACCTCCCTGAGTTCTGTACTTATCCCTTCAGGGAAGGGGCCAGCCTGTATCTCTCACCTGGAGGGGCTGCTCTAGATTTCTTCATGTCAGGTGCTGGGATCACCTCTCCCTCTCCCACTTTGCCTAACAACCCCTCACCCCGCCACCTACACAGACCAATCGGTCACCAACTTCCTTCTATCCTAGGGTCCCCTTGGTGGGATCCCTCCTCTCCAGCCCCCCAGGCCAGGACCCTGCTCTCCCACCTCTAGTCTTGCCTCCTCCCAAGGACAGGATGAGCTTGCAAAGCTCGGTAGTGCCCCATGGCCCTGAAACCCTTCACAGCTCCCCATGAGGGCTCCAAGAACTTGAACCTGGCATTTAGAGGCCCGTCACAACCTGGCCTTGCAGACTCCCCATCCTCGACTCTTCCTCCACCCTCCCTGCAAAGCTGGAACCCATGCAGCACTGCAATCCCCAGTGTACACATGCACCTTGTACCAGGGCTGTCTCCTGTGGGGAATGCTCGCACCCAACTCCTCTTCACCAGCTCGGTCCTCCCCTTGCTCTCTGTCCCAGCTTCTGCTCCCTCAGAAGCATTCCCTGAAGACCCTTCCTGCCTCCATCTGTCAAACTGCAGCAGCCCCTCTCCCAGCCACTCGTGTAGAAGTCGGAGCCCCACCTGGCACTGTCATCAGTTCTGCATGTGAATGTGCTGTCACCTCATAGATCCTGTAAGCGGCTGCTCAGAAATCTTTGAACTCCGCACAGCACCAGGCTCTGCAGACAGTGGTTGCCCACTCACAGCAATCTGTTGTTTTTAATGCAAGACTTTTCTCCTCTAATCACAACAACCCTATGAACCTTTCATCAAAAATGGAGATTTGAAACATTAAGGGACTTGCCCAAGGCCACACACCCAGTGAATGTCAGAATCAGGATTCCAACTCAGTTCTGTCGGCCTCTGGAGTTCAAACGTTTAAATATCTACGCTGTATATTCATTTGTTGACGGTAAAGGCATACCAGGAAAACACAGAGGATCAGGGCTTGCACCCTGATGATGTGCAGGTTAAATTTAGGCCAAAAAGCATTAAAAATGATGAGAAAGTGGACTTTATAAAGCTAAAAAGAATAAAGATATAAAAACATAAATCTTTATGCACCAAATAACATAGTATCAACATCCACAAAGCAGAAACAATTGGAGATTCAAGGAGAAATTGAAGCACGTTGGAAATACAAGGCTTTCACCCACTTCTCTCAGACCCTGACAGATCAAGTGAGCAAAAGCAAGAGTCAGGAAGAGTCTGCTGACCGTGAAGTTGACGTAACCCCAAACACACAGGTACACGTGTGTGCTCACACGCACCCCGTCCTCCACCTGGAGACAAGCTCATCCGCTGTGCATCCAGCTGCTCAGACAGACACACAGACACATTCGGATGCACACGTGGCTGCACACACACAGGCTTAACAGTTGGAAACATTTGCACTGAATTGTGGCCACTCTCTGGACAACAGGACTAGGGGTGAGTGTTACTTTCTTCTTTTTGTTTCTCTATATTTTCTCATTTGTCTACAAGGACTATATATCACTTACATGTTTTTTGACTTTTTTTTAAGTGCAGGGCACATAGGATTCTGGTTAGTTGGGGGATCACATGATGCAGAGCTCAGCTAAGGGGAGCCTGCTTCCTGTCTCCCTCTCCACAAGGGCAGTTGTGAAGATACAGTGGGGAGACACATCACAGAAAGTGCCAGGCCCACGCTGAGCACTCAGGGACTGTAGGGGTTGCTGTTACCACCTGTTTCCAGCCTCCTGCACTCCAGCCACTGCCTGGTTAGTCCTCGAATCTCTCCTCTCCTCTCCTCATCTTGGCCCTGTCCCAGCACAGGTCCACATCATCTTTTGCCAGGATCAACCCTCAGCGTCCTAAATGGCCTCCCTGCTTCCAGTCTCTGCCAGCACCTCCCTCCCCTCCCTGCCGGCCAAGCATCTCCCATGATGCTTTGCGAATGAACTTTAACATTAAAAATCTGACCATGTCACCACTCCCCTCTCCTTCTTAAAACTTCTCCATGGCTCCCCATCATCCTTAAGATGAAGTCCCCTGCCAACATTTCCAGTTTCACTCCAGCCCCTCCCCTATTCTCCATACCCTAAGTCCAAAATATCTTGCATTCCAAATATCTTACATGTCTTCCAAATTCCCCATATGCTTTCCTTTCTCCGTACCTTCGCTCATGCATCTCCTTCCACCTCATTTACCATTAGGCTGCTTCTCTCTCTGTTCAAACCCTTCTCTCTTTAAGGTTCGACCCAAATATCACCTCCACTGGGAAGCCCTCCTTGATTGCTCCAGGCACAGCTCCCCTTGCTGAGCACCCTCAGCCCCTGGTGCAGAGGTTCATTTCACAAGACCCTTGTGGGTCCCAGACTAACCCCACGTCATATCAATGTATTAAAATGTACCCATATCACATGCTAAATATAATCTTTTGGCTATAAACAAGTTCTAAAGGATTTTTGTGATTTTTCATTTGAAATTTTGATTAATTTCTATTTTCTTTCTTCACATACTTTGAAGCTGGTGCTTTTTCTTTAGTTCTCAAACACTTTTGTGGGCCAATAAAAAGCCTCTAGGCTCTGAGCTTCCCCTGCCAAAGGTTAAGAAGATCCCCCCGGTGCTGTCTCTACCCTGTGCTGACCACTGCTAGGTGCAGTGAATTAGGTGTGTATCGACCTGTCTCCTCCACGGGACCATGGACCTCAAGGTCAAGGGGCAGTGCCTGATTCTTCTCTGTGTCCCTGGCGGCTAGCAGACAGCCAGCATGGAGCAGGCGCTCAGGCTCTCCATTGTCCATGGAATGAATAAATTCATTAGTTCCCCCCAAAATCTATCTTTTCCCTCTGTGGATCTGATACAATGCAATTCATATTTATTTGCGTGTGTGTGAACCGTGTCTCTATAAAATATTCCTATAATTTATATGTTCTCTTTACAAATCTCTGTTCACGTCACACTGTTTGAATATCCAGAGTGTGTGCAGTCGACAGCCTACTATGCGCTCATGTGTTACCTCTCCTGAGCCTCATGACAACTCCATGAAATAGTTCCTATTACTTCTATTGGACAGATAAGGAAACTGAGGCTCAGAGCAGGGAACCAGCTTGCAAGTTAAGGGGTAGTGGAATGACGCAGTGAACTCAGGGCTGTCCGACTCCCAGTCCTTCTCTGACCTCCCTCACCACCCTCTCCCTCCGGCCGCAGGTCCCACTGCCAGCCATCTCTCCTCACTTGCTCCTCGTCCATTTCTCTGCTTCCAGGCAGGACGCAGACCTCGCCTCCACCCACACGCTTCATTTCGCCAGAGCAGGGCTGTCTCAGCATCATCACCCCATTCAATCCTATGAACGTCTTCTGAATACCTACTATGTGCAGGGCACTATGCTGAGAACTAGAGCTAGAATAACGAATGCCAAGGTCACCAGCCATGAACTCCTCAAGGACAGGGACGAGCCCAGAGCAGAGCAACAGCGGGATCTCGTCAGCCCATCCTTCACTTGGAGGACGTTGGAGAATGTCACATTCAAAACCCGCCACGCCTCTCAAGCTGGGCAGGGAGCCCCTGGGCTGCCCCACCTCTCACCCATGTTGAGTCTGTCCCTCGGGGTGGGGCCTCTGTCCAGCAGCCTCTGGGCTGGGGGCACCAGCCACCCTAGACCCCTACACAGGGTTTGTAGAGAAACATAGGGATGGGCCTGGCCGCCTGCTGTCCTCCTCCAGGGTCTCTAGCCAGAGGATCAGCACGTTCATGAGAGGTCCCAAGGTGACCATCCTGAAAACCCACAAATATACAGCACTTTACAGTTTGCAAAAGGTTCCACCTCCTTCCTTTCCATTGATCCTTTCCCCACCCCGGCTAGGGGTAAAGAATTATCCAGGTCCTCTTGGCTCCTAGAGGCAGAGTTGGGGCTGGGACCCAGGGGCCCCGACTCCAGCCCGATGTAGAGGGGCCTGCAAGCTCTGTTCATCTCTCAGAAAGGCCCCTCTCTTCTCCAGATCCCAGCTCCCTGTCTGTGGCGTAAAGGGCTATGGCTGGACAACCTCTAAGATCCCTCAGGCTTCCACATGCCCAGAGTCTACCTGGTGAGGAAGGCTGGAGGAGGAAACCGAGGCCTGGAGCTTTCCAGAGCTCCCACAGTGGTTGCTCACTCTGTCCCTGCACCATGCCATCACAGGGAAAGGCACCACGTGCCAGCAGGACCAGCAGGATGAGTCACCAGGTGTGGAAATGATGCTGGCACGGAGGAGGTTTGGGGGCCAGGAAACTCAGCCCCACCGAAACCACAGCCAAGGAGGAGTGACGATGAGATTCCTAAGATTCGTCCAGGAGGGCACCGGCTGCCAGGCACAGATGCAGACAGTCAAATGGTGCACTGGGTGCCTTTTAACCCAAGGGCATGGAAGCTGCCCAGACCTCCAACAATAATAATAATCACAATAAAAATAACAACCACGCTCAGCGGTTTGCCATGTGTCAGGCCCTTTACACCTGTTACCTTCTCTCACCTCACAACAAAGCTGCCAGGCAAGTGTTCATGACCCCACCTTACAGACGAGACTCTGGGCTCAGAGAGATGAAGGAGCTCTGCCCCAGGTCACACAGGCAGGAAGCGGGCGCCCTGCTCTGACCACCGGACGCAGTTGAGGCAGATATCGGCTCAGTGGCCTGGGAGGCCCTCAGTGGGGCAGAGTCAGGGCACTGGGCTGAGAGGCAGACGACCCAGGGGCAGGCGGGTGCCCGCTGGGACCTCAGCCTGCATGTCCACAAAAACAGGAGTTTGACCTGGAGCTTCTCCAAGTCCCTTCCTTAGGCTGTGACATTCAAGATGTCTCCAGAAGCCTGCAGGACCTCACCATAGGCTACAGCTGAGGCTGACACAGATAGGGGAGGCTGAGCCCCTGTGGTGGCTGAAGTGCCCTGGTGCCCCCCACATGCGGGCAGCTGAAGATGCCTGTGGTTCCCCCGGCAGGAATGTGCCTGAGCTGGACCTGGATAGGGCCACTGGACCCTGAGTCAGAGGGTACAACTCGGGAGCCCAAGCTGGCACTCCACAGCACCAGCCTCAGGGCTGTTTCCACAGGGAACACCAAGGACCTCTAGGCAAAGATGGGGGCAGGTGGGGGGGTCCAGGAGAGCAGGCCTGTCGGCCCGCCCTGACAGGCCCACAGCCTGGGCTGAGCTCCAGGCCTCAGGGGAGACAGTCACACGGGGGTGGAGGGTGCAGCCATCCTAGGAAAGAGGGAAGACAGAGGGGGAGACCCTTGGTGAGGGAATGACAGGAGGGGGTCTCAATCCCAAGTGGGGACAGGGGTACATCTGTGATGAAAATCAGGACCCCTGTCTTAGGGCCATGGACCCACCCGCCAGGGAGGGCTCCTGTTAGCAGCCAGACCCTGATGCCCTTCCTCTGACATCTCTGCCTCAGGCCTCTCCACCCCACCCCCCCCCAACTCTTTCTCTCTCTCTCTTGCATTCCTCTGGGAGCCGATCAGGGCTTGAATGACACCCCAGATGACTCTTTGCTATTAATTCCCACACACAGAATGGGGCCCTTGTTCTCCTCTCCCGGAGGAATAGCCGTGGCCAAAGCCATCCCAAGAGTTCCTGACTTAACCCTTCTCCTGGCTGCTCCTCTGCATGTCCCCACACCCAGGGCCCTGGGGCCGGCAGGGCGTGGGGCACAGAGAGGGAAGTCTAGGAGAAACAGGGGCTCTTCCAGCCCAGACAGAGCCCCTGGAATGAAGTCCCCAGGATGGGACAGCAGGACCAACCCGACCTCTCCGGGGAGCTGCCCCCAGCTCCTCATCGGAAGCTCTCGGCCAGGCCCTGGCGGCCAGAAGGCCTCTCCACTGGAGTGTGGGCAGCCCAAAATCTATAGCCTCCCCTGGGCCAGCCTGCTGTCTCTGGCCCCCAGGGAGGTTCCTCCAAGGGGCAGCTGGGAGGCTCAGGCCCTCGGCCCTGCCCTGGCCCTGAGGCAGTTAACAGGACTGGAGGCCAGACACCACCTGTCCGGGCAGGTCACTGAGGAGAGACAAGAGTTGCCCATGGCCTCTTTTGATCCTCTGAGCCTGGAGGACAAAGGAGGAACTGGTCTGTTGAAGCAAAGCCCACCATCCCCTCCTCTGTTCCACCCCACCCTCACTCCCGCCAGCTTAGAAAATGAGAGAGGGAAGAGCTTCAGAGGCCATCTAGGCCAGTCCCTCACTGCTCAGATGGGGAAACTGAGGCCCAGAGACAGGGAGAGCATGGCCCCTGTCCCTCCAGAAGTTGGTGGGAGGGTCCCAGGCCCCTGGCTTCTGGACCAAGACACTTCCTCCCTCCCCATCACCCTCCACTTCCACTTTCCACCCTCTTCCTACCCGGCCCCAATTCTGCAGGCCTGCTGTGTGACCTTGAGCAAATCCTCTTGGCTCTCTGGGTGCTGGAAAGCTCATGCAAGAGGGGAACACAAACACCTGCTCTACCATCAATATCTGCAACCTTTGCCTCCTGCCCTAGGATATGGTACAAATCCTTCGATCTGCGACTCAATGAGGACCAGGGAGGCTTGAGCCCATCCTCCCGCCTTATGTCCTGCCTGTGCCCCCCCCAGACACAGTGCCATGCGAGCTCCGGGGAAGGGCCTCAGAGGCAGCGGCAATTAAGCTGGAAATAGGAAGAGGGAGATGAGGTGCTGGGCACAGGCCCGAGGGGGCAGCAGGGTGACCAGGGCATGGCAGAGGGCCAGGCAGGGTGGCCTGGCGCAAAGTTGGCTGGAAATCTGTGCTGCAGCCTAGCCGGGAGGGCCCTGCCAGTCAGAACAGGAGGCACAGTGCCCCAGCCCCGATAGCCGCTCCACAATCGTTTGCACAAATCTTGGTTTCTCTAAGTTGTCACCTCTCCCCATCTCTCTCATTTTCCCAGGGTTCTCCACCCCCTGGCAGCCGCCTCACATTTCCAGGTAGACAGGGACAGGGCAGGTGAGGGATGGCCAGGGGCAGGGGCAGGGGCAGAGCCAGAGAAACTCGTGGAGAGAGAGAGAGAGACCAAGACAGATGGAGACCTTGAGAGCAGAGCCAGGGGCTGGAGAAAGAGGGAGAGCAAGGACAGAGACACAATGGCCAGCCAGGGGCAGAGAGGGCCACATGGGGAAGGACATCAAGAGACAGAAACAACCAACTGTGGGATCAAAATTATGAAGCCTCCTAGAGAGACGGGGCTGTGGACAGAAAGAGGAGAAAGTGGAAGCAATGGCGAGAGAGAAGGAAGTCAAGGCAGAAAGAGAGAGTAAAACAAGGCCGTGGACAAGGGGCATCGACAGAAGTGGAGAAGCAGGGAGAAAGCAGAGCCAGGAGGAAGAGGAGGGAAGGAGGAAGGAGGAAGGGGGCAGCCCCAGCTGCTCTGCTCAGGGCCCCTCCCAGGCTCCTCTGCGTTTTGGGCAGGTCCATGCAGCCCCACACAGCCCCTGCTCCTGGTGCACCTACTGTGCTCCAGCACCCTTGCCTTTGGAGGGCCGGGAGCACATACCTGCTCAAGACACAGCAGTCAGGAGGGCACACAGAAGCCCAGGGGGATGGCCTGCCCCAGAGGTAGATGTTTTGAGGCTGGGAAGAGTGGCCTTAGAGACCATCGATTCCAATCGTTCCCCCACCAGGTGCATCATAATCACGGTGGAGCTTTTAAAAAGAGATTCCCACCCAAATCTATGGCTCAGATGGGACCTGGGAATCAGGATTTACAGCAAGCTCTCCAATGAGCTCGCAGCGACAGCAGGTTTGGGCCACAGTGACAGATGAGGAGAACGCTAGTGGCCCATCCAAGGTCACAGCAATTCCCTGCAGTGCCGGGCCTCACAGTGAGGCCTTGCAGGTCCCAGCCCAAGGCTGCCAGGTGGGTCCACACAGTGCCAGGCACACAGGAAGGGCTTAAGTGGGCAGCGCCCTCTCCCATTCCCTCCATCCCTCTAGCCCCAAGGTCCAGGCTCAGCTGTCCAGGGGCTGCAAGGGCAGTTGCCATCCCGAGGCCCAGAAATCAAACAGGGGAGAGGAAGGCATGGGGCCAAAATGGGATTTCTGTCCCCAATTTCCCCACCCCCGTCCCCCAAGTGCCAAGGCCTGGGGCTGCAAGCTCTAGCCAGAGATGGGGGTGGAGGGTGGAGCAGGAGGGAGGGGGAAAGACCTGGGTGCTTCCTGTCTCCCCCTTTCCCTCTGCCTCCTTGGGCTCAGGGCTGGGTCCCCCGAGGCAGTGGTGTCTGAAGCTGACAGATCTGCCCTGTCCTTCCTGCCTGCCGGGGGAAGGGGTGGAGCTGGCTGGGAAGCTGGCTCAGATCCTCCATCCCCTCCTCCCCTTTGCTAGGTCCTCAGGGGCTTGGCATCCCCCTAAACCCAGCCTGTCCCTCCAGGGGCCCCAGTTCCAGAAGGAAGAGCCCTGGACTGGGAATCAAGACGCCTGCCTCCATCACGTGAGAGACCTTGGACAAATCTCCTCCCTCTAACCCTCAGCCTCCCTTCTCACTCTCATCACCTCTCCAGGCCTTCCATCGCCCCTCCCCACACCTGTCTCCCCATGAGGCTACATTCATTCATTCATTCATTCATTGGGCACCTCCAGTGTGCCAGGCACTCAGCTGATCACTGAGGATTTGTGAGGCTGACATCCTTGTGGGAAGACAGACCATGAATAACTAATCTCAGAATAAATATCTGATCATAAATTGTGTGAGTGCTATAGAGGAACAGGCCAGGGTGCTGTCAGACAGAATCACTGATTCTGGAGGATCGGGGAGGTGTCTCTGTGGACATGACCTTTAGGCTGAGCCCAAAGGAGGAGGCAATGAGGTGATGGTGGGAGAGCATCCAGTGGAGGGAGAGCGTGTGTGGAGGCTCAAGGCCCCCGTGTAAGGAGGTGGAGGGCGGCCACTCCAGCTGGAGTCTCGGGATGAGAGTGGGGCCAGGTCACGCCAGGCCAGGCTGAAGATTTGGGACTTCGATCCTAAGATCCATGAGCAGGAATCATTTATTTGACCCATCTGCCATCTGAAGTTCTAGCTCCCTATGCACACGAGTGGCTGCCGTATCTGTGTGCTTTAGAACAAATGAGTAAATGGCTGAGAGTGGAGAGTGAACTCCCAAAGGGCTAACAGGAGTGGTTTGACCCAGGCCAGGGGAGAGGCTCTCTGGGGAGAGGAGAAGTGGGGCAGGGTTTTGAGTGGGTTCTCTCTCTGGTCAGTGAGGTTCAACAAGCCTCAGTGAGCACCTGCTGTGTGCTCACATGTCCCACCCTGAGCAGCTGCCTCAGGGAGACAAAACCAGATGTGGGCCTTTTCCTATGGAACCCTAAAACTTCTGATAGTAAATCTGAAAGAACCCCCGGAGATCTCTGAGACCAATTCCCTCATTGTACAGATGAAGGAACAAGCAAGCCCAGAGAGGGTGCTGACTTCCCCAAGGTCACACAGCAAGAGTCAGGCCCTCGGCAGAGTCAGGAGCAGCTCCTCCCATTGCACCTGCCAAAGAGAAACTTCCACTCAGGGTTCTAGCCCCAAACAGATAAAGTCTGCACTCTGACTTCTCAGGCTGCCACCTGGTAGAGAGGCAAGACAAATACAAAATCCCCGTGCCTGGTGGCCTCATGGATACTGCACACTTTCTGCTTGAATCAAAGCCCCTGGACACACGAGCACACACCAGGGCTCTGCCTGAGTCTCTTGCTCTTACTGCATAAGTGCAACTCCTCCCCCTAGAAAGGGAAGAGATTCTCCTGGGTGTATTATATCCAAGACACTATAACATCCAATACAGTAGCCATCCTACCTGGAAAACGCAGGACATCGCCTGGCAGTTGAAACAACAGAGAAGGCAATCGCTGTGTCTACTTTTGTCCCACGCGCTGTGCTAAGCACTTGCTATTTCTTGTTTGCTTTTTTTCATCTTTGCAACATTCCTATGAGGCAAGTGTCGTTATCCTCATCTTACAGATGAATAAATTGAGGTGCGGGAAGCTTACACAACTGGCCCAAGCCCACTGCTGGTTAGGGGGCAAGGACCGCATTTGAACCTCGTCTGTCTGGCGCCAGATCTCAGGCTATCATCGCTCAGCCCCTTTTTCACTACAAAGTGACATCATCCAAGGATAAGGTAACCTTCTTGTGCGGAGGCCCCACTGAGCTCACACAAACACTAAAATCCCACCAGATCACCCCATTTTCACTTTTAGGGGACAGAGGTAAGCCTTGTGAGAGTAGGGATGCGCTCACAATGCCAAGCTCAAATGGGCATCCTTGGCTCCGTTCACACCCAGCCCGGCCCCTGCCCTTTGGCATCCATTGCCTGGTCCTGGGTGTCCTGTGAGCAGGACTTGGCCTCCTGGGGCTCGGGCCACACAGCGAGGGCGGGGAGAATGGATATGCTGCAGCCTAGGTTAAGAGTGGGGCCAAGGGGGGGGGTGGGAGTTGTGGAGCTCTGAGCTGGGATGGTGGGGAGCTGAGGAATTGAAGACAGCACCCTAAGGATGCCCAGGGCCTCCCTCAGAATTCCGCACGGGAGCACTCTACCTTCTTCTTGACTCTTGGGAGGGAAGAAGGGGAAGAGAAAAGGACCAGAGTCAGAGGAAAGTACTTAGAAGGAGGAGTTGGGGATAAGTGTTTTAAACAAAGATCCATTCTTAACTGCAGAACTTAGAGCTTTTACACCCTAATAGCCCTGCTTCTCTAAAAAGAGGAAATGGAAAGCAAGTGTTTCTCAAATTTGTTTGCCCACAAAACTTTTCAAGAGACACCGATCAATGTCTGAGGGACACCAAGGCACCATTTTGGAAACATTGGGTCAGGCACTGCCCTCTTGTTTTGAAATATAACTCACAGGTTGTCAAATCTGGAAATGCCCTTACAGATAACCTAGCCTGCCCCTCATTTTATAGATGGGGAAACTGAGGCCTGGAGAGGGAAGAAGGTGGTGGAGGCAACACGCAGCCTCCACAGCCCGGCTGGGACTTGACACCAGCCCTGGGGGCTCCAGTCGCCCGTTGGGCGTGGAGGACCTCGGCTGTGCCAGGCTCGGGGTTTCCCTGTAGGTCTCTCCCATCAAACTCGGAGATCCTCAAGGCCAGGGTCTGGGCCCATCACCTCCCCGCCCCAGCTCCTGGCCCAGAGCCCTGCACAGACGGTACATTCGCAAAAGTTCACCACAGCACGAGAGATTCAGAGGGGATGACAGGAAGGGCTTTCCGGCAGCTGGGTTTGGATGACAGGAATGAGCAGTCTCCTTCTCTGAGGACTTCTAAGAAGAGGGCAGAGGCCGGCTGCCCCGAGGCAGCACTGGGCACTGGCCCCAGCTTCCTTGTTCCCGGAGAGGGTGAGGTTGGGAGGGGAAGGAAGACTCAGGCCCTAGAAGCTGCCTTCCTGGCCCAGATCCGGGACCCTCAGCTTGGACCAGAAACAGGGACGAGTGAGAGCCCCTGTTGGGACAGGCCCTGGAATGCTGTCCTCCTCCCCAGATGAGTGCTCAGGCCCTCCGCCTCCAGGAAGCCACTCCTGCCCACTCCAGCCTCCCCAGTCTTTTCCTCCTTGGAACTCTGACAGCAGCTCAACTCAGGGAAGACTCCTCGAGGTGGTGCTGGGCCCTGGAGAGGCCAAGGCCAAGAGGAAGGCATGGCCATGCTCTCAGGGGCCCCCAGTAGGAAGTGGAGCCTGGCCTGGACGCCAGGCTGTGTGTGAGGAGGTGAGACAGGTATGAAGCTGTCTCCTTCTCCTCCACAGGAAAGTAAAACAGGAAAAGAATTCCAACCAAGGCGTCCAGGAGTGCGTCCCCGAAGAGAGGGCCTCGGAGCTGGGCTGCCAGCAGTGACTGGGGGAGTGCACAGGCCTGGGGGCAGGGAACCCGTGAGGCTGGCCAGGGGTCTAGTGGCAGCAGGCAGAGCAGTCAGAGGCTCGGGAAGTCAACTGCAGGGCCAGTCCACGCCCTCGCACCATTAGCTGGGGGAGCGGGGCCTGTCACTGAACCTCTTTGTGCCTCAGTTTCCTTCCTAGAAGAAGAAGAACAGCGTCTACTCATAGGGTGGTTGGGAGGACGAAATGAGCCCAGTGAGGAGCGCTCAGAGCGGGCAGCCCATGGGGAGGCTCCGGAGGCAGTGGCCTTCCTGTTGAGGGGGGCGCAGACACGGAGGCCCACCCACCAGGAGCTCATCACACACCACCCTGGTCTGATGCTGGGATTCGACAGGCAGATCACAAACTCCTGACGGCAGGTCCAGAGCGGCTGCTCAGGAAACCGTGTGCGCTGAACTGAGAAGCGGGTTCTTCGCCACCTCCCGGCACCTACAGAACTTTTGCTAATTACCATTTAGTGAGCCCTTACGACACACCAAACATGGAGCTAAGCGTGTGTGTGTGTGTGTTCTTATTTAATTCTCCCATCCACTTGGGGACTCAGTGATATAATTATCAACATTTCACACGTGCAAAAACCAAGTCCCAAGAGGTGAACACCATAATCTGCCCAAGGCCACATGGCTACTAGTGACAGGATTTCCACTGGTCCAGTGCTCTTTCCACTGCATCCCCAACCAAGAAGAACACAGCCCGTCCAGAGGTGGGGATGGCCTAGGAAACATTCGAGGGAGCCCCCCCACCCCCCATACACTCATCCAGACTAAGCTTCTGTCTCGGTCACTACTGTACCTTTGACCCCTGACCCATGCCCCTCAGCTCTCTGCCTTGCCAATCCACAGCCCCTCTCCTGCCACATGCCACAACTCCATACACTCCCCAGTGTAACTGCAGTTCTGGCCTCTGGCTTTGGGGTCCAGAGCTCCGGCCCCCTCCCCTCTCCTTGGAGGTTTTGGGCCCTGCAGAGGGTCATCACAGCCTCGGGGTTCCAGAGACCCCAGTGAGGGAGAGCAAGGCCTCCTAGGAAGCTTCAAAAAGTAAACATGTCTGAACTCCATCCCCAGAAACTCAGAATTAGCCAGTCTTCCGCGGGATCTGGGCTTCAGTAGTTTTTTAAAACTCCACACACGATTCTTAAAGTGCAGCAAGAATTATAACCAATGCTCTGCGAGCTGGTCAGGCCCCGCTCCAGACCTGCAGAGTGGGACAGGTGATGCTGAGCACCTTTATGTTGAGAAGCACTGCCCTAGGAACCCCGACTTCACAGCCCAGCAGGTGGGGATGGAAGGCCCCCTGAGGGCACGGGAGGGGGGTGGTGTGTGTTTGAGGCACTGGGAGAGGGCACAGCCTGAGGGAACGAGTGAGAGGACAGCCTGGACCAGCAGGTCTCATCCACATGTGCCTGGAGGTGGAAAATGCTTTCCCAGTGTCCTCTCATCTAGTCCTCAGCCCTATCCTCTGAGGGAGTCGGGAAGAGAGTCTCATGCCCACCTGGGGAAACTGAGGCTGGAGCACAGGCTCAACTTGACCAGCACCACCCGTCACCCCTGCACGGTCCCTGGTTCTGCGGAACAGCAGATTCCCCCCTCCTCTCAGCGTGTCCCAGGAGGCAGGCAGGGAGGGACATGATCACGCCCCAGGTGACAGATGAGGGGCTGGGCCCAGGGCAGGGAACCAAGGGCGGAGCTTTTCACAAAGCAGGACGAGGGCCCCAGGAAGAGGACTCGGAGATCCGAGGGGTTAAGGGTCACTGCTGACCTGAAACAGCTCTGCCAGGCGAGGCCATCAGGGAGCTTTACATTTGACTGACAAAATTTCATTTGCTCTCCTACTCTCGGGGGTCCCTCTGAGGAGGAAATGTGGAACCAGCTCCCACAGAACCAGGTTGGACCCCAAGAAAACATTGCTGCTCCTGAAAGGTCTTTCGGCCCAGGAAGGAAGCCTGAATCTCCACCATTATTCTCACACTTGGGGCCCTCTCTGCTGGGGAGAGATGGCAGGTCACAGAGTCCACCTGTCTGTCACCACACTTCATTGAGGATGGACGGATTCGATTGAGGGGTGTGTTAAGGGGGTTGCCAGCATCCTTGCAGAAGGGGACCCCTCCCACCCTGAGCAGGGAAGGGAACAGAAGGTGGCGCTGGCCCACCTGGTTGTTCTGCCAAGGGCAGATACCCGGTGTCTCCACCCAAGACCCCTGCCAATCTCCAAACTCCCTGTTCTCCCTGCTGGAGAAGGCTGGGCCCCCAGGGCTGGGATGGGATGGAGGGGATCACAGTGGCTGGCATGGAGGGGGGGGGTTGTTCACAGCAGGGGGTTCCCTCCAGCCCTGGACATCTGACAGCCCTTCCCCCACACCCCTGCAGCACCTCTCAGAAGAAGGCCCAAGCACAGCATTGGGGAGCAGGGCGAGTGAGGAAGAGAGAGAGACAGAGGGAGGGGAAGAGAGAGGCCCCCTCTGTCCAGTGTGGCTTCTCCGCAGACCCAGAGAGCCCACTGCCACCCCCACCCCCATCCTGGCACAGCTGGGCCAAGGAGGGTAAGGGAGGAGGCAGGGAGTCGGAGAGGGAGCTGTGGGACCCCACACCCGGCTTCCTTCCCTGGGCCCTCTCCCTCCACCACCACCCCTCCCTGCCCCAGGGGGTCTCAGGCCCGAACCACAGACACCACAGAGAGCAGGGAGGCCCTTCCCTCGAAGAGGAGGAACCAAGGGGTGGAGGGTGAATGGGGACCCACCGGGATCTAGAGATGCCAGGCAGGCGGGCAGCGGGCGGGCAGCAGCGGGTGTCGGAGACTGCTGCGGGCAGCTGGACACGAGCGGCTGGATGCTCGTCCCTCCGTCCCTCTGTCCATCCAGGGCGGCTCCTCTCTGGGCGGTTCTGAGGCCGGGCGGGCGCTGTTAAAAAGCTTTTTATGTGTGTGTGTGTTAATCACATGATTGCCGTTCACCTGTATTTCGAACAAAGACAGCTCACTGTTTCAAGGCCCCGAACAAGAGTCTGGGCACAGGGAAGAGCAGGGAGGCGGGGGGAGGAGGGTTGGCAGCGCCGGGGGTGGCGTCGAGGAAAACTGGGGGGAGATTGTCCAAGGCCGGCAAGCAAGAGAAAGAGAAAACCCTTATCAAACTCCTAATTCACTGGGCTCCGAGGCCCCAGACACACTGGCCCGATTGTCTGGCTGGTTGTGTGTGCGAGCATGTGTGTGTGTGTGTTCCAATGTCCGCTCCCCCCACCCCCAACATGCCTTCGCCTCGTGTGACTGCCTCATTGTGTCCCATTACCCACCCCCTCCACCCCCTTGGCCTTTCCCAAGCATGAGGCCTTGCCTGGACCCCCTTTCCAGCCCCACTCCAGACAGGACTCCCTGGGGGTGGGCCTGGGGCCTTGCTCAGATGCTGAGAGGCTCGGAACCATAGGTGGTCGCCAACTCGGCCTAGGCTCCATCTGTCCCTCCATGCACACCCCCACCTCTGCCTCAACACCCACCCGTCGAGAAGAGAGAGAGGCTGTGACCTTTGGAGGAGAGACCTAGGAAAGAGGAGAGAAGAAGGAGCCCCAGGTGATGGGCAAGACAGAAAAAGGGGAGGGGTCACCCAGCTGGGGAGGGGGCTGAGGGAGAAATGGGCAGAGAGGAAGAGGACAGGGCAACTCTCCACTCTTCTCCCGGTTGGGGAGTGGGGGACTTCACGACAACCAGGACTGGGACTCCCCCCACCAAGAGAGGGTGAACCTAGTGTAGAGAAAGTTGGGTGCTAGGAAGTGGGGCCCCAGAAGCCTTTCAGACCTACCTGAGGAGGACCCCAGTCCAGCCTCTTGGAACTCCAGTCCTGTCTCTCTACTTGAGCCAGCCCAGCCCTTCCATGTACAGGGGGTCTGGTGAGAAGGGACCAGGGGTCGAGCCAGGACATCTGCACAGGGCAGGGGGTGTTCGGCTGGTCCCTGCCTCAACAGGTATGGACGGACCTGCGATCCCTCTCTCCTGCCGTAAGTTGAGGCAGAGAGGGCAGCCTGGGTGTGGGTAGGAGGCAGAATGAGACAGGGTGAGAAGCAGTGCCTGGCTACAGGCACTCAATATGGCACTCAGTAAGATGTCTTAAGTGACACCACACGGGCCAGCCGCCCTCACAGTCGACAGGGCCTTCACCTGCCTTCTCATCACTCCCAATCCTCTGCCAACTGCCCATCCAGCCAACTGAGGCGGAGGTTGGGGGTCCCAGTTGGGCCCAATTTTCCTCCAAGCAACAGGTTGTGACTCTGCCCACCTGCATCCCTTGGCTTTCCTGGCCTGACCACCCCCACCCCTACACCTCCCCTAAGCCCAGGCCCCAAGACCGGCTTGGGGCAGGAGCTCAGGGAGCTGGGGTGGGGGGTGGGGGCTGGCGGAGGAGCCCTGAGTGTTGGGGATGAAGGCAGGCGCTGGAGGCTCCACCTTCTGCCCTTCCCTCCCCCCTCCCCCTCCCCCTCTCCCCCTCCTTCCTTCCCCGGCCCTCGGCAGCAGCTCAGCGCTCAGTCAGTCTCAGGCTGTCCGGCCAGGGTGGTTGGTGGTGAGGATTCAGGCTCCGTCCTGACGAGGCCGTGGCCTGAGGCTCAGGGCACCCCAGCCCCTCCCTCCCAACCCACCAGCGTCACCCCCCAGCCCCGAGCTGGACCGCACACCTTGGGACACGGTTTTCCACTTCCTAAGGACGAGTCCCAGACTGGAGGAGAGGTCCGAGGAGGTGAGTGAGTGCGCAGCCCGCTCCTCCGCTCCTCCCTTCCCCGGCCCAGGCTTGGACCCTGCTGTGGGGCGTGGGGTGGAGAGAGGCTGACACCCCATCTGCCCCCAACCCAGCTCCTCTAGACCCGTCAGGGGCAGGCGGGAGGGAAGACGGAAAGGTGAGAGAAAAGGTGGGAAATTCCAGGAGCCAGGATTAGAGCAGAATAAAGAATCCGTTTTTCTTCCTTTCCATCAACAAACCTCCACCCAAAAGGAGGTTTAAAAAAACCCAAACCCACCCACACCAAGAGACGGTTGGGACCAGGTGGTGGGAAGACGCGGAGGCGGGAGCTAGGAGGCCGAGCCAGGGTCTGGCATGTGCGCGGGCCCCAGGAGCTGCAACGGGTCTAGGGAGAGCAGGGCGGGCGCCACCTCGGGGCTGTGCCCGTGTCACGTCCCGGGCCGCCCTCGGGGCTGCGCTCACGGACTCTCCATCGCGCCCTCCTTCCCGTCCAGGTGGGCGTTGGACTCTTCGCGAGGATCCCAGCGGCGGGCCCCGGGGAGGCGGCCGAGGCGGCTGCGGCCGGGGGCGACATGGCGGAGGAGCAGGACCTCTCCGAGGTGGAGCTGAGCCCCGTGGGCTCCGAGGAGCCCCGCTGCCTGTCCCCGGGGAGCGCGCCCTCGCTGGGGCCCGACGGCGGCGGCGGCGGCGGATCGGGCCTGCGAGCCAGCCCGGGGCCCGGCGAGCTGGGCAAGGTCAAGAAGGAGCAGCAGGACGGCGAGGCGGACGATGACAAGTTCCCCGTGTGCATCCGCGAGGCCGTCAGCCAGGTGCTGAGCGGCTACGACTGGACGCTGGTGCCCATGCCCGTTCGCGTCAACGGCGCCAGCAAGAGCAAACCGCACGTCAAGCGGCCCATGAACGCCTTCATGGTGTGGGCGCAGGCGGCGCGCAGGAAGCTGGCCGACCAGTACCCGCACTTGCACAACGCCGAGCTCAGCAAGACGCTGGGCAAGCTCTGGAGGTGAGCGCCGACCCGCCTCCGGGGAGCTACCACGGGCCCTCTAGCTCGGGTGGATTCAGGATAGACGGGCACTGCCTGTGCCCTTCTCCTGGGGGCTGCCACCTCCTTGATGGATCTGGAGACCAGGTGTGGGCAGCCGGCCCGCCCCTCCCCCACATGTGCCCCCATGGGGTTGCGCTGGCTCCGAACTCCAGCGGCCTAGGCCCGGCTCCCCACCCGGGGCAGGGGGCTGGAAGGCGCCCCCTCGTGGTTGGAATTCTGTCGGTGGCAGGCGGTAGGGCCTGGGCTTCTTCCTGGAGGAGTGAAGGCGGGAGGGAGAGAAGCATGGCGCAGGGCGCCACACCGCGGGCCTTCACTGACCACTTTCCCACAGGCACGCACACTCACGGGGGCCACTGCCACCAGTTCCAGTGGTCAGGGGGATGCGGGGAAATGTCTGGAAAAGAACAGAAGGCCTCCCTGGAGAGGCAGGGAAACTGAGGCAGCCAGATGGAGAACTGGGGGCAGTTCAAGGGAAACAAGGAATTCAGACAAGAGTTTTTTAAAGAGTGAGGGATGAAGAACTGCCTGAGGATCCTGTCCTATCCCAGCTGCCGTCACTGTGCCTTCCTGACCCCACCCTGGTTCAAACAGAGCCTTCTCCACCCTCCAGGGAAGGGGATGCACAGAAAGAAGCCTCCCCCTCCCACCCTGTCCCAGCGCCGCCAGGCTTGTCTCTGTCTCCCTCTCTCTCCCAGTCCGACGCCATCTTCCTTTCCAGGGCCCCACCCAGCACTGAGTAACCTCCTGCCCCTCCAACCCGGGAGCTGGAGCTGAGCACCCTAACCTGAAGGAAAGCTGGGCCCCCTTCCAACCAGGGCCCCTCAGAGCCCCAGGTTCCCTGGGACCAGCCCAAACCTCTGAGGAAAACATCTCCCCAAGGAGGAAGTCTGCTACCCTTGCCTCAGGTTTGGGCCTCAGCCTGGCCCCTTTCAGGATATGTTGAGCAGGGTGACCCCCCACCCCTGGAGTCTTGGGCAGCTCCCAAAGAGAAGAGGGGCTCCAGGAGATGTGAACCTGCAGAGGTCACCCGATTCCCCACTAGACTGCCCAAGAGATAGCCCAAAAAGGCGAAGGGGCACAAAGGCCATGTAACAGCTGGTGACAGAGCCAGGGCCAGAACCCAGCTCTCCTGACTCTTCGTCCAGTGGTCAACCCCACACCGTCCTTGGTGACAGCAGTGGGTCACCCCTTCACTCTAAGGAGTGGTCAGGAGGTTGTGAGGGTGGGGACAGAGAAGAGGAGAGCAGAAGTGAGGCACATTTGGGGTTTCAGAAAGTTTGGGCTTTATCCGAGGAGCCTGCCTCCCTCCCCTTGCCAGCCCCCAGCACAGTGGAGATTGGGTCTAGAAGGCCAAAAGCTTAGGGCGGTGGAAGGAGCAGGAGGGTCCCCAAGAGACCAAGAGGGATTCACATCCAGCCCCCTGGCCCCATCCTTGCCATGTGTTTGCTGAAGGCCTGGTGGCCCTCCCCCTCCCCCTCTCAGCCTTCAGGCCTCTGCTCATCCTGGGCAGGCCCCAGGCTCAGCGGGCAGCCTGCTGCATGGACCCAGAGGGTCCAGCTTTGCCCAAGAGCAGAGGTCGAAGCTAGCTCCTCTACCCAAGGTCCATCCACACCTGGGGAGGGCTCAGCCCAGGCCAGCACCCTTGGTGCCGTGGGACAGAGAAAAGCAAGTGAGAGACAGACAAGCGGCAGGGAGACAGACGAGCAGACAGAGCAGGCCCTGGGGATCACAAGCAGGCCACAGCTCAAGCCCAGTGAGAGCATCCCACCACCTCCTATTGCCCGGGATTTAGGATTGGGCCCTCCACTCTCCCTGTCCCTCTTCCCCCAGTCCAGAACCCTGTGTTTGGGCTCCCTCGGGAGGATTTGTTCCCGGCCACCACTTAAGCTATGTGCACAGAGGCCCAAGGTGCCCCCCAGGGGCGGGACAGTCAGGAAAGCAGGCACTGTTGCTCAGGACCCAACCCTAGGGGAGGAGACTGGCAGGCAATGGCAAGGATCCAAGGCTTTACCACCAGATGGGTGGGCTACCTGCATCCTGGGTGGTGGCCCTGAGAGGCATCTGGATTTGGGCTGGGCTGGCCAGTCTCTCCAGGGCTCCTCCTGAAATTCCCCCAGGCTCATGACTCTCAGGCCATCAGGAAGGGGATGGTTAGGTAGACAGAACTGGACAACAGAGCCCCTAAACCTGAAAAGAGACAGACGTGCAGACAGACTGTGTAGGGTGCTGAAAGTGGGTTGGGGTCAGTGTCCAGCTCCTGGCTCCTAAGTGGCCATGTGCTCCGACTGTCACACAAACCTTTGGTGCCACCTAGGAATGACTGTTAGATGCTGACCCCGTGGTGCTGGTGGGACGTTGGTTGACCTGCCTGGAGAGAAGAACTAGAGCCAGCAGACTCAAGGGGTCACAGCTGGAGCCCTCCTGTCCCCTGGGCCCTCAGGCCCCTTCCCTGACAGGAGGAGCAGATGGGGCAGCAGCCAGTGCCCCAGCTTGGGACCCCCCAGGTGGGGTTTCCAGTTTGGGTGGGGAACCAGCCTACCCTCTCCCCACCCCTATTCCAAACCTTAAAGACCTAGAGGACAGAGGCAAAGTGAAGGCGCAAATGAGGACTGGGTTTGCAGTTAGAGCTGTGGGAGACACTGGGGGAGGTGGGGGACAACGTTGAGTGAGGGCTAGTGCTGGAGTCAAGATTAAATCTGAGATTGGGTTATGTGGTGGGGCAGGATGGGTCTGGGCTTAGGAGAGAGCCTGAACAGAGCTGAGGCTGGTCTGGATGAGGCTGGGGTTGGGGCTGGAGGTGGGGTTGGCCATCTGCAGCCTGTGAGGGACCAGGCTGAGGTTAGGGCTGGGGTCAGGGCTGGTGGTGCCCCCCAACACTGGGGTTAGGTTTCTGTCGAGGTTAGGGTACTGCTGGGAACTAGATGGGAGGCGACGGTGGAGTACAATGTTGGAATCTTCCCTCTCTTCTGGCTTGTGTCCCCGCTCAGCACCCCCTGCCATTTTCTTGCTCATTCACACCAGTTGCCAGCTAGACAGAGAGCACAGGGAAGGTTTGGGTGGGAGAGGGAGTTCAGTGTCCCCAGCCATCCCAGGAGCCTCTGTGCTGGGGCCCACAGCTGGCTGAGCCTGCTCTGCACCCTCATGTGCAGTTCCTACACACACACACACACACACACACACACACACACACACACACACACACACACACACACACACACCTTTGGGGCTGTCCCACCCACTCCCCTGAGCACAGTGGCCTGTGGGGGGGTCATGGCTGGGGGGAGGAAGCATCCCAGTCCCTGACCCCCAAGGTCCTGCTCTGGCGTCTCCATCCCATCACTCAGCTAGAGGGACCCTGGGAGAAAGCTGGGCCAGGGCTGGGCTTGGGTGGCCTTGGGGGAGGGGGCAGTAGGAGCGGCTAAGCTGCAGAGGAATGCTGCTGCCGGCTAGGAGGTGCCTGGTGTGACCACCCCCTCCCATCCTGGACAGGAAGGGCTCAGCCTTCTGCTGACTGGGGGAAGAGGGTGCCCACTATGGGGCAGGGGCGGCTGGAGAGAGAGGCCCTTTGGGCAGAGGGACAGAGCTGCTCCCACAGAGTCCCTTATGTCTAGGATTCTACGAATCTGTCTTCTTTCCCCTCAGCCCCCTCTGCACGGTACCCTGTCCTGCCCTCCTCACCCTGGGGCAGCCAAGCCCTGCCCTGAGGCTGGAGTTGGGTGGGCAGGGGCACTGCCTTCAGGCCTTCCTTCCTCTGGCTGGTCTCAGGGACTGAGAGGGTCTGTCTGCCCGTCCCAGGTCTGAGAAGAGCATCCGGCTTCCTTTACCCTCTGTCACCCCCTGGACAAGGAGCTATGATCCCCCCAGAAGGCAGTGCCCCCACATAGTGAAGGAGATTCACATCCTGCCCCCTGGTCCCACCAGGTTGGAATTCACAAAATCAGTATTCCTGAGTTGAAGGGCCCACCCCAGGCCCTCCTGTCCAACCTCCCCCCAGGCAGCATCAGAATGGACTCTATTTCTCAAGGTGCCCGCCCCCCATCCCCAGGCCCAGGGCAAAGTGTTTCCATCCATTATCCTAGCCAATCCCACACCCAGGGAAGTAGGTATTACCATCCTCGTTTTATAGGTGAAGAAACTAAGGCTCAGAGAAGTGACTTGCCCACGGTCACACAGCTAGTAAGTAGCAGAGACTGCGCTCTTTTCCCTCACCATGCCGCTTCTTTGTTTGCACACCTCCAGTCCCAGGGGAGCTCACCCCCTAACAAGGCAGCCAGCTCCACTTGCAGACAGTTTTGATGAGAAAGTTTTTCCTTCCTTGAACTGAAGGAAGCTCTATGCCCCTCAAAAGCTCTATTCCTGCTGCCAGGAGCAACAGGCTGACTCTTTCACACCCCAGCCCCCCAGAGATCACAGCCCTCTGAGGCTCTTGTTCCTTGGGCCTCGCCTCTTCCAGCCCATAAATCAAAGGGCAAGCCCCCACCCCAGGCCCTGCCCACTGGGCTCCCCACCCCCAGGCATCATTTCTTCCAGGACAGACACTCACTCTGGCCCCTCTGCTGTCTCCCCAACTGCCCCACCCCAGGCTGCTGAATGAGAGTGACAAGCGCCCCTTCATTGAAGAGGCTGAGCGTCTCCGGATGCAGCACAAGAAGGACCACCCCGACTACAAGTACCAACCGCGGAGGCGGAAGAACGGGAAGGCGGCCCAGGGGGAGGCAGAGTGCCCAGGTGGGGAGGCTGAGCAGGGCGGCGCTGCCGCCATCCAGGCCCACTACAAGAGCGCCCACCTGGACCACCGGCACCCGGGAGAGGGCTCCCCAATGTCAGACGGGAACCCTGAGCACCCTTCAGGTGAGCGCTGGGCTGGGAACTGGTCGGGGGCTGAGGAAGAGTTGTAGATGAGGGGAGCCTGGGTAGTGGAAGAGGCAAAGGCTGGATGGCCTGAGACCCTGACAGCACACAACCATCCTGGGCTCTGGGACGGGCTCGCCAGTCTGTGCAGTTGTCTCAGCTGGGTTGCGGGGGCCCAGAGTGAGCTCAGTGGGGACTCAGGTGCCAGGGAGGCGGCTAGGCAAGATGGCTGTGGCTGATGGCAGGGGGCACTGGTGCTGGGTGTAGAGGCCAGTGAAGGAGGCCTTGGAGGCCAGGGGGTGAGTTGCAACAAGGAAAGTGGGAACAGGATGATTTTGAGGAATGAAAGATCAAACGGAGGAGAGATCTCTTTCCCACCTCCTAGTCTGAAGGGATGGGGGAGACACGGCATGTGATGTTGAGCACACGCCCTGGATGGGCCAGACACATGACATCTTGTTTCACTCTCGTGAATTGAGCACCTGCTGTGTGCCGGGCACGGTGCTAACTGCTGTATGCATATTTACTCGGTCCATCACTCTCCACTGTGATGAGGCAGCCACGCTGCCGAGCTCAGCCCTCAGCTGTGTGGCAAGTTACTGTTATTCTACGGATAAGAAAAACAAGAGTAACTTGCCACACAGCAGAGGGCTGAGCCCAGGCAGTGTGGCTCCGGGGCCTCTGCTGGCACCACAGCTGCCTCGCTTGTGCTCATAACCTACAGAAGGCCGTGCACGGGTTCAGGCCCACGGGAGGTCTTGATGAGCAGAGCTCGCCTTCAGGATACATGCCCCAAACCCTCCTTTGTGCCAGGCCTGGGAGTGGACACCAGGGGCACAAACGAGAAGCCGTGGTCCCTGGCCTCAGGAGCCCATGGTCTAGGGGGAGGAGATGGGATGAAAACAAGTGAACTAAGTACGGGAAGAAGCAATTGCACATGAATCCCGTGTGACACCCAGAGTGGGCATGACCTCTAGGGAGGAGTCATCCACCTGTCCATCCAGTCAGGTCTCCAAAAATATCCAGCCACCCGCCAGACTCTGGTCAAGGAAGTCTTCCAGAAGGGGGCCATGTCTGGGCTGCTTGGTAGTCTCTGTTTTACTGATAAGGAAACTGGTTAAGAGAAGACAGCGGTTTTCCCAGGGTCACACAGTGACAGAGTCAGGATTCAAACCAAAGTCCAGAGTGCCTGGCCAGTGCAGGACTCGGCATTGCCGCTGGTCTGATGAAGGAGGCATAGGCCTGCCCTCAAGGAGCTCCTGGTCTCATGGACCATGGACTGTTCTCTCTCTGATGGGATCCCCAGTCCAGCCCTCCCGCCCCCATACACGTACACCTCACGTTCAGAGTCAGGGACACACACACATCCCAGAAGACCCTGGACCATGTACAGAACAACCACCTCCAAATATAACTGTGAGAGTGGCTTTTCCTCAGCCTTAAAGGCCCAGCTCAGCTCCCCGTCCTCAGTGAGACCTTCCCCAAGTCCCCAGGGCAGGGTGGGTGGCTTCCTCCACTGGTCTCCTGAGCCCTCTACATATCCCATCATCACAGCACTTCTGGTGCTGCCCTCTAGGCATGTGTGGATCTCTGGATCTTCCCCAAGACCATGGGCTTGTGAAGACAGGGACCCATTTTATTTACGTTTGTATGCCCTGTGCCTGGCACAGTGCCTGGCACTTAGCAGTGCCCTCTAAGTGTTTGCTGAATGAATATGTGAATGAGAAAATGAGCAGACAAAGGAACAGGGGTGGAGCAAGTCAGTTATCTAAGTGCTCTCCTGAACGAGCAGGGAAAAGCAGCTTGAGGAACAAGAGGGCAGGCAGCACAGCGCAGTGTGACAGGTATGGAGGGCGTGGCCAGGGGAACGTGGTCAGAGGGGACGTTTCCTGGAGTAAGGGGCACTTGAGCTGGCCTTGGGAGGAGGGATGGGGTTGGAGGGAACACATGGCTGTTCAGGGGCCAGGGCCAGAGGAGGCACAGGCAAGCCAGCAAAAGTGAAACAGAGGAGTTAAGAGTGACAAGGGTGGGTGATGTCAGCAAGAGAGCCAGCAGAGCCCCTCTGGTCAGTAGCAAGGGAACAGTGGGAGCAGGGAGGGAAGCCAACTTCAGCTAATGTGGGGAAGAACTTTCCTACAGGAAAGATTTTTCAAAATGAAGCAGGCCCCTCCAGGAGGTGGGGGACAGGGGAGTCCTGCTCTGGGTGGGAGGCAGGACCCATCCCTAAGATTCGGGAATTTCATAAACAACTGGAGACCAACCCGAGACCATTATATAAATGAATGCCAACTCGGGCTGCCCAAACGCGTAAAACTTACACAGTGATCAGCCCTTAGCCTCCTGGGGGCCTCTTGTCTGAAGGTGAACCATCAGAATCCAGAAGCCTCTTTGTTTCTCACTTTCTGTCTCCCTTCCACCCAGGTCAGAGCCATGGCCCGCCCACTCCTCCGACCACCCCAAAGACAGAGCTGCAGTCGGGCAAGGCAGACCCCAAGCGGGATGGGCGCTCCATGGGGGAGGGCGGGAAGCCTCACATCGACTTCGGCAACGTGGACATCGGTGAGATCAGCCACGAGGTAATGTCCAACATGGAGACCTTCGATGTGGCTGAGTTGGACCAGTACCTGCCGCCCAATGGGCACCCAGGCCACGTGGGCAGCTACTCAGCAGCTGGCTACGGGCTGGGCAGTGCCCTGGCTGTGGCTAGTGGACACTCTGCCTGGATCTCCAAGCCACCAGGCGTGGCTCTGCCCGCAGTCTCACCACCTGGGGTGGATGCCAAAGCCCAGGTGAAGACAGAGACCGCGGGGCCCCAGGGGCCCCCGCACTACACCGACCAGCCATCCACCTCGCAGATCGCCTACACCTCCCTCAGTCTGCCCCACTATGGCTCCGCCTTCCCCTCCATTTCCCGCCCCCAGTTTGACTACTCTGACCATCAGCCCTCAGGACCCTATTATGGCCATTCGGGCCAGGCCTCTGGCCTCTACTCGGCCTTCTCCTACATGGGGCCCTCACAGCGGCCCCTCTACACGGCCATCTCTGACCCCAGCCCCTCAGGGCCCCAGTCCCACAGCCCTACACACTGGGAGCAGCCAGTATATACGACGCTGTCCCGGCCTTAAAGGAGGCCCCGTCACCACCGCCCCGCCCAGCCCCTCTGGGTAGTGTGTCCCTTCCCCCAGCCCTTGCGCCCTGTTCCTCGCCCATTTTAGGCCTGGTGGTGGCTGTCGAGGAGGCTGCAGAGGCTGACCACTGAGGGAAGGCTTTCTGTCCGGCTCACTGCCTTTGATGACCCCACTCCATCCTATCCAGGCTCCAGCCCAGGCAAAGCCCTGGGCTACTAGGCTGGGCAGAGGAGAAGGAGGTTGATTGTTGCCCCTAGACTGAAAGATGAGGGGCTGCACCTTCCCCCCAGGAATGACCCTCAATCCCAGGACCTGAGAAGGACCCGCTCACCCTCCTCTGGGAGGAGGGGAAAGCATCCAGGGTTGGATGGGAATCGGAGGCCTTGCCACTCCTGTGCCCGTGTCTGCTCTCTTGTGGAGAATGAGGGGTCTGACATACCCATGCCACCTGTGCCACATGCCTAAGAGCAAGGCAACCAGAGACCTGCATCAGTGCCTGGAGCGGGCTACGTCTGCCCCTCGGGGGCTGAGGACAGCTTTGAACAGCCTCAGGGGGCGTGGGGGTGGGGTGGTGGCTCAGAAGAAGGTGTCCTCATCCCCTCAGTGCCCCCTCCCCTCCTGAACACAGGAAGGAATTGGCACAGAGGTCCCCAGATCCAATTCTGTGCCAATAACCTCATTCTTTGTCTTACTGAGGAAGAGAGCCCCTCTCCTACTCCACTCCACTCCCAGACCTAGAGGGGCATCCCAGGAAGTGAGGAGGCAGGGGCTCTAGGAAAGGATTCAGAGACAATTCATAGAGCCTTCCTCCCGGGCTCCTGGCCAACTCCCTCTTCCCTCACCAGGCTCTGTGGCCCCTGCGCTGTCAGCCCTAACTCCTTGGGCTTCCCAGAGTTAGAGCTGCTCAGGCCCAAACCTCCAGCTCCAGGAGGAGATGCAGGGCCCAGCCCCTAGGTTGCTGGCAGCAGGCTGAAGACACTAAACTCCTGATGTGTACATTCTGCCCTGGCCTTTTGCCCTGTGCTTCCCAGTGGTATTTGAATAAAGTATATAGCTCTGTCTGCCCCTACCTTCCTGTTCTGCATCCCCCTCAATCCACATGTAACTCATTACTGCCCCCCTCTTATTTATCTTGGTAGCTCCCTCTCCCCTACCCTAGCTATTCCAGCCCCTATTAACTCTGCATTAAGCATTCCACATAATAAAATTAAAGATTCCGGTTACCACTTGGTGGGCCTGACCTGGCCTGTCTCTTGGTCTCTTATCCCTGTAACTGTGCTTCCTTAAACACTTTCTGGAAATAGCTAGGGGTGAAATGCAAAGGTCAGATAATCCAAAATTCTCCTCTCTCCCCTAAGAAGGTGGAGGCAATGCAGTGGGTTCGGTTGTGCTCAGGACTGAGGCCTCAGATGGCAGCTCTTCCCCAGCCCAGCTGTGCCAACACTGCAGGTGGGCCACTCACTGGCTCAAGCGGGAACTCAGTGAGGGCGCCTTCCAAGCAGCCCCTGTGCTCGCCCAGCAGAGGGGGTCTTGCAAAGAATTCAAGGGACTGGTCCACTCCAGGATCTAGCTGAGACCTTAGAGCCACTGCCCATGTCTAGGTGTAAAGCAAGGATGGCAGATAAACAATCTAATCCTTCATTGCTTCCTCCCCAAGAGCTCTTTCCTCAGCAGCACCCCAGCCTGTACTCGGGGGCCAAGGGCCACTCCACCTCAGGGACAGGGGAAATCTCTTCACCACCCGCTCCACTGATGAACGGCTCCGGTGGTTGGACATCCTTCCTTATACCCAGCTCATAGTAACAGTAATAGCTGCCATGTATCACGTGCTCGCTGGCCAAGTGCTTTATGTCATCAGGCCTGAGGGAGTCCATCAGACCGTCAGCCCCATTTTCCAGATGGGGAACTGACGCTTTGAGAGATTGATGCTAAGCGCTGGTGCTGGAATTTGAAGCCAGCTCTGATGCCAAAGCTCACGCTCTTAACCATCATCTCTTCCACCTGCCCATTGTTTGCCAGCCCTACTTCTGCTTTAATCTGAAGCGATGCTTCCTTCACAGCTCCAGGTCAGCATCGCCAGCTCCCTGACCCGTTTCTTCTATCTGTGGGCTCCCGCCCCTCACCTCCTAGTCAGGACCTGGGGTGGGGTGGGGTGGGGAGCACCAAGAAGCAGCCCAGTCCTCCAGGGTGGCCAAACTCATCTGGAAGCTGCATCATGCAAGCTCTCCAGGCAACCTCGCCAAGACTGCTGGCCACCATGAAGCTTAGTGGTAACTGCAAACCCCTGCTCTTGTAGACGGTCTCTCTGCCAAGTCAGATCACCCCAAACTGTATATAAGCGGTTTTCTGGTGTTTTATTTTGTTGTGTTGTAGATAAATGCAGGATTTTATACTGATCTTTAACAGATTTCATCTTGTTGGATTTGACCATTTCCCCACCTGTATTAAATCTTTTGGAATTCTGAATCCAACTTAGCTCTCCTTCTGAGCTTTATGTATCTGCAAACTTGAATATCAAGTCACTAATAAAAGAGGTTGAAATGAAGAGGGACATGCCCTGTGTACACCACTAAATACCTCTCCACCATCAACTCTGTTATCTACACTCTTAGGAAAAGACTGTCCAATCAATTATGAATCTATCTAATTACATCACCATGAAGCGCAAACTTCTCCATCAGAGCTGTACGGGAAGACTGCCTGATGTCTTGCTGAAATCAAGATTCGTTCTATCTGTGGCATTCCTCCGACCTACCAGACCAGTAACCATTGAGAAAAGGAAATTTGGTTCTTTTGGCGATATTCTTAGAAACCCCAAGCTAGCTCCTGGATCTCCTCTTTATTATCTAAGTGTTCTCAAATATGCCATAACCTATTCTGGAATTTTGTTAGGGATCAATCAGTACTAATCTTATTCGCTCATTATTGCTACAACCCACCCTTTCCCCTCTACTGAAAAGCAGGACACTAGTCCATTTCCAGTCTATTCGCTGCTCCTGCTGTCAGTGGGATTGTGGACATGGAGCCAGCAGGGCAGACGGAAGGGGCTACATCAAGATGAAACCACCTCCAGGACCCTGCACCTCATGAGATCCACTGGGATGTCACTGGGATAGAGGAGGAGGAGAAATGCCCCCAAGAGGGCAAATGACCCCGGAGAAGTCAGAAGACCTGGCTTGTGCTCATCCCTTAGACCTAAGGTTCCAGATGTGCTCGGGCCTCAGTAAGGTAGTGGCTCCATGTGTAAAAAGAGCAAGGGCCAGGTGTTTCTGGAGAGGATTGAAGAGACTATGCCCAAGCCTGGTCACCTGAGTAGCAAGGGACTGACTCCCTGAAAGAGGAGCAGAATGGGAAGGGGGAGGTGGGAGAAAAACACCCCTTTCTCCATCTCCCTTACACCCTATCCCCTAAGGGTTAACCCCCTACTGCCTCTCCCAGCTCCTTCTGTCTTCTCCCCGCCCAAACCCCATCTCCCTTTAATCACATCTGATACTGAGCGGCCCAGCAGGAACAAAGAGACCATTTAGAGAAACGGGGCCGAGAAAGTGACCCCCACACTCTGGGGCGGCCGCCTGGATGCCAGCACAAAGGCGGCATTTCAGAGCTGAAATTTCAGCGCCCAACTTGATTAAAGGATTCCACAGGCTTGGAGGAGGGTGGAAGGGGGTACGAAGTCCACTGCTCCCTGAATTAACCCTTCTCCAAAGCAGCAAACACCCCTCCCACTCCTGTGGATGCTCATCACTCCCACACTGTCCAGGGTGCACCCACCCCAGGGAGCCTGCCTCTTACAGCAGTCCAGCAAGCCCAGCTCCTCCGTTTCCTGGCAGGGAGCTGGCAGTGGGATGGAGGTTGAGGCTGGAACATTCAGGCAGCCAATATTCCCTCCAGCTCGGTTGGTGTCTATATACACCTTCTCCCTGTCCCCCAAGGGAGGGAGGAACCGTGACTGGTCTTACTGCAAGTTGGGTAAGCAGGGTAGAGAAGATAACAGGATCTATTAGAACCCAGGGCAGAGGAAGGTGAGCTCCAGTCCTAATCTGATGTCACATCTTAAACCCAGGAGCCCTGCTTCCCTGCCCACCATCATCCCAGCACCCACCCCAGTCAAGGCCTCGGAGGATCACAAGCCCCACAGAAGGGAAAGGACATCTTCCAGAGGGTGGGAAGGAGAGGTTATGGGTGTGGCAGACCACAGGGGTGGGCCACAGAGAACAGTGTGTGGGAAGTGGCCCGAGGAGTGGGGACTGAGCGGAGCAGGGGTGGGCAGGTGCTCAGTCCTTGCTCCAGCTGCTGACTTGCCCAGCAGGGCTCTGCTTGGGGAGGGCAGATCACTGCATCCCCAAGCTTCCTGCTGGGGCACTGCTCCTGAAAGGGGATCCGAGCCCACGATAAGAGGCTCGAGGCAGGTCCTTAGGAAACAATGGGTGGCTTGATGAGACCTGCTCTGTGATACTCCTGAGAAGGGAGAAGCCCCTGCAGCCAGTCCCCACTGGAAAGGAAATTGGGGGTTTCCGTGGCAACCAGTTCCCTGGGCACAAAGGCTCGTCTGTCTGTTGGGAAGGCAGCTGAGGTGTCTCCCTGCAGCAGCCTTTGCTCTGGTGAACAGGGAGATGGAGGGAGGGATGCGGGGGATCCACAGGGGGTAAGAGCCCCTGGTGTTTCTTAAAGAGCTGACAGTCATGGGGCCACTGAGATGGGTGCACACTCCAGGCAGCAGGGCAGCAGCAGGTGGGCATCTCGGATTGCTGGAGGCAGAGAGGGGTGAAAGGTTGACGAGTTTATTATTTACATGTATAAAGAATGTGAGAATAGAAACTGGGGATGAGACGCAGTCAGGAAGATGATGCCAGCTCAGTCGGTGATGATGAGCTCGTCTACCCCCCAGTCTTCATAACTCCCGTCTGGCAGGTAGCGGCGAATGATGATGGGGATCTTTCGGGCCCTGTGGCAGGGGAGAAGTCACAAGTACATGAGGGCTGGTGACCCCAGCTCTACAGCAAAAGAGACAGATTGTGTGCAGAATGCAAGGAACGAGAAGTCTTAGGAACATCCTCTTGGGACTATGAGTGTACTCTGTAGGAAAGGAATTACAATTAGAAGAAAGTTCCTGCACCCCTGAGTGGGTCTGGAAGGGCTCTGCCATCCCATGGCTGAAGGGAGGAGGGGGATCAGTGGAGGGATGCTGGTAAGGCCATCTGCAGCAGGAACAGGCAGGTTCTGACAGACAGGAGAGGTCCATGTCTCATCAATGCCGCCCCCTTTGCCTGCCCTCCTCCTTCCTGGTGGGCTGATTCCTGAACAAACCACGGATCTAAAGGAACAAGAACTACGCCTCCCCCAGCCAGGGAAGTGGGGGTCGGAGTGTATAGCAGAGAACCCAAGGGAGGCCTCCCAGGCTCTGGAGCAGTGAACCATGATCTGGGCGACTTACTTGAGCTCTTTCATGGCGATGAGCAAGGGATCTGTCTCCCCCTCCAGCTCCACCATCACAGGGGCACACATCCTGTGGGTATAGGGACAGGTGTTGGGGGAAACTACAAACACAGGGAGAATCGGCATCCCAGTCGTCATCCAGAAAGGTCACCCTCTAGGCAGGCAGGCACGGTGGCCGAGGAGCAATAGCTCAGGGCACCAACAGTGAGGCTACACAAGTGGAAGCCAGTGGACTGGATTTAAATTTTGCCTCCAAGGACACTGAATTTCTCTCCAAACCTCAGTATCCTCATTTGAAAATGGAGACAAAAAGCCCTGCCTCACCTACACGACGATGAAGCTACCACACTACTGGCTAACAAGCAAGGGCTCACCAAGTGCCATACGCTGTTCTCTGCTCTTTACATAGATGATCTCATTTGAGGTGAGTACTACTGTTATTTCCATTTTACTGAAGAGGAAACTGAGACACAGAGAGGTCAGTAACTTCCCCAAGATCACACAGCCAATAAGTGGCAGAGCCAAGATTTGAACCCTGCGCACTCCTACCCACTGTGCTGTAACACCTCCCGTTAATAAGCTGAAGATCTATAACCTTAAGAAAGGTACTGTGTGTGGGACAAGGGTAAGCTTTCATCACAAGGCCAAATGACATTCATCCTGTCAGTTCCACTGCCAAGGACCTTCCCCAAGGCCTATCATAGACTCCTGAGCCCGGCAGCCACGGCAGAGTATTGAGCACAAAGGAACAAAAAGAAGGGCAGATGTAAAGGCAGGCCCTTCTGACTGCTCTAACCCAACCTCTTTTTTTTTTTTTTTTTTTGCTGAGGAAGACTGGCCCTGGGCTAACATCGTGCCCACCTTCCTCTACTTTATACGGGACGCCGCCACGGCATGGCTGACAAGCAGTGCGTCGGTGGGCGCTCGGGATCCGAACCGGCGAATCCCGGGCTGCCAAGCGCGAACTAAACTGCTGCGCCACCGGGCGGCCCCTAACCCAACCTCTTGGCACTGCCTCAGGGCCCAGCGCACCTCATTGTCCCTCAGGGGTCCTGCTCTTCCAGGCTCACACGGGGCCTGCAATCAGGCACTCATCTGCTTACAACCCTTCCACAATGCCCCACAACCATCAGACAGAACCCAGTCTGGCCCCTGCTCATCTTTCTAGCACCTTCTCACCCTACTTGCCTACTTACCCCACGTTCCCACCATACCAAACTACTATGGTTCCCTGGACACACCTCGTTTCTTCTGTGTCCTTTTACAAGCTCTTCCTCTCCCTACAGGCCTGAGAGAGGCTCAAATGTCTCCACTCTGGAAATCATTTGCTGAATCCTCAGTGCCCTGACACATTTTATATATCCTTCTCCATCTCACTGTATGGGAACTACTTGTTTGAAGTTTTCCACATTAGACCATGAGCACCTGGTGACCCAGGACCACAAGCCCTAGCACAATACCTGGCCCACAGAGAGGCTCTACAAACAAACAGGCGCAATGCCAGTTGTAGGCCCACCTGCTCCAAGAAGCCACCCTTCATGATTCCAGCTCAAGTTTACACTAATGGATCCCAAACCATTCTAGAATTCCCAGAATTACTAGAACATGCTAAAAATACAGGTTCCCAGGTCCTGCCCCAGACCCTCTGAACAGAACCCCTAGTAAAGGAGCCTGAGAACCTGCATTTGCAAAGCTCCCCAGGTGATTCTAATAATCAGCCAGTCTGAAACCCACCAGTTTACATCAAATAATTTACTAATTTTATTACTAAATAATTTTATTTCTGTTACTGCCAAAAGCCTAAAAATTTCCCAAGGGCAGAAGATCAAGTGTTTAACTGTCCCTATATCCTCTCTCAGTAATTATTTAAATTTCCCCCAAATTTAAAGCTTTAAAGGATGAGGCAAAATGCTTTTCCTGATCTGCATATGCCTTATTTCTTTCAAGATTAATAATTCAAAAGGATTCACTCACCCAGCCCTACTGTGTGCACGCAATGTGGAAACATGAGTGTGCCCTTAGGTAATTTGTCTCGCACCAGGGCTACAATCCTTAGGAAGTGGCCGCCAGGTGGTGCTAATGAACCAGAGCAAGACCATGCAAAAACTATCCAAGAAATGTTTGTTCAGCACCTAATAAGTGCAGGGTTGCATGCCTACTGCTAGGGATAAGGTACAGCCCTGGCTGTCCTAGGGCTTACAGCAGGCAGGGAACTGCCAGACAGCGTGCTAGCCCTTAATCAGAGGAGCACTACAGACCCCACTAAGCTGGACTGAACCTTGCTCCCAAAGAAAAGCAGGACGCTGGGACTTGGTAGTGGTCCAAATGTCTGCCTCCAAACTTTTTTTTTTTTTGTGGGGAAGACCAGCCCTGAGCTATCATCTGTTGCCAATCCTCCCCTTTTTTTTGCTGAGGAAGATTGGCCCTGGGCTAACATCCGTGCCCATCTTCCTCTACTTTATATGGGACGCCGCCACGGCATGGCTGACAGGCAGTGCGTCGGTGGGCGCCCGGGATCCGAACCTGCGAACCCCGGGCTGCCAAGCGCGAACTAAACCACTGCGCCACCGGGCGGCCCCCGTGCCTCCAAACTTTTAAGCACTCCACACTGCCCACCAAATGCAGGCCAATCTTCTGAACTTGTCACTCAAATCTTTTCTAGCCTTGTGCCCCAAGCCACTTGCCATTCCCCCACCACAAGCCACACTTGCCTGCCTCCACCTGGACCTTTCCTTGTGCTGCCTCTGGCGCCTGGGATACCCTTTCTCTGTCCCCACGTGACTTCTAATCCCTTCATAAGGCTCTCGCAGTCACCCCTCTAACTACCCCCTTCTCTCCTTTTTTGTCCCTCTTGTAAAGCACCAGTCCGGTCTGCCTCAGCTTCTGGGTGTTTGTGAACGGGTCCATCTCCCCCAGCAGACTGTAAACACCTGGAGGACTGGGGGGATTGTGTCTTTAATCATCTTCACGTGCCCAACAGGTGCAAGCACAGTATCGTATTCAAACTTGGAAGACTTTAACTTGCAAACAATCAGTCCATTTGTTTGAAAAATAACTTATGAATTATTCTTTCTGCTGGGTCACCTTCAGCAGACGAGCGCTGCCCAACAGAAAGCTGTGGAACGATGGGAATGTCCCCTATCTGTGCCATCTGTTATGGTAACTCCTCGCCACCTGTGGCTACCGCGCACCTGAAATGTGCCAAAAAAACAACTTTTATTTAATTTTACTTAATTTAAGTGGCCACAAGTATCTAGTGGCTACCATAATTTATGGTGCGGGCCTAGAGGATCCTGACCCCAGTGACATCAAAATTATCACAGTGAGTGCAGCTCTAATTTCACCCAGACCAGCAAGGAGTCCAGGCTGGTCAGAGGTCTACTGCTGCGGAATGGATAAGAACAATGTTGCCCGTCCACAAAACCCTTTATTAGGTGGACACGGTGGTCATCTCTACCCCACAGGACTGGAAGAAATCAAGTCCAATGTTGACTGACAGCGAGGGAGGGAAGGCAAGGATTGAGCATCACTGCCCCTCCAGCATGCATGACTCCACAAATCTGGCCCCAGCTTTTCTTTCTAGCCGATTTTACATTATTTCCTACTTGGAGCACCCCCTCCTCCAGCTACCCACCCTTTCCCACCCCAGCTTGTAAGAAGTTTGGGGTGGAGGCTCATTTCCCCGGCCTCGTGTTTCCCTGGGGAGGACATTCTATTAGAGTAACAGTATCAGGCCTGCCCTCTCTCTGTCCCCCCACTCACTCCTCCCCAGGAAGGAGGAATAACTTATCTGACAGGGGAGCCTGGGGGGAAAAAGCAGGCATCTATGGCCCAGCCTCTTTGAGAGTCCCTGCTCTCTCAAAGCCACCAGCCTATAGAGAGGGCACTTTCCAGTCCAGTCTGCCCACAACCTTAGCAGGCAGGCTTGTCCCTGCAGACACAGCCTCTGGATCCTGCACTGCGTGAATACACAACATCAGACATTTTGATCTCCACCTGTCTATGGGCTGTCTCCTGAATCTTGTTATTCTTCAAATGGTTCCAAACTTGGGAGAGAAAGGAAAGGTTGCAAATTTTGAATCCCTAGAACCCCACCACTGCTCTGTGCTTTCCCATCTCCAGTGGCGCCTCTACGTGGAGGGCCTCCCACCCCTCTGGGCTGGCCAGTCTACCTCGAGTCAAGAACCATTTTAAGCCCAACAGCTGCCGTGGCAGCAGCCCCAACTAACTGGGCGCTGCCAGGGCGCTCTGAAGTCACACTCTTTATTTTTCTTTGCTTCATTAACCTGACAGGCAATCACTGAGGTCTGTATTTTTACTGTTATTTTTCTATGTACTGTTATTTGACTTCTCAAATATTCATGTCCTATTTCTCCTAGTGGATCACAAACTCCCCAAGGGCCGGGGTCTAGCACAGTGCCTGGCGCTCAGGGGCAGCACCACCCTTGTCTAGAACGTGAGGGCAGGGAGGGGCCAGGCTGGGCTGGATCAGCAGCTCGAAGGCTTGCTGCGGCGTGACCAATGGAAAGGCGGGGAAGGGGCATGCACTCACGCGATCTGGAGGGCTCGGGTGCCCAGCACACGGGCTCGCTCATACTTGGTCATGTACGGGGTGGTGATTCGCTTCTGGTTGGCCTGCGGTCGCTCTCCAGAGGGGAGGATCTCAACGTTCTCCTGGCCCTCCTGGACACCAAGACAGAAAAGAGGGAAAACCTCAGGGTGCATTTTTTGGGGTGATGTTAGCTCAGGGCCAATCTTCACCAAAAAAAAGAGAGAGAGAGAATTAAGTTAACAAATATTTATTGAGTGCTTACCATGTCAGATAGTGTTCTAAGTGCTCAGGACAGAGCAGTAGAGCAGTGAGCAAGACAGGTAAAAATTCTTCCCCCTCTAGAACTTACATTATAAGGAGAAGATACAAACAATAAACAAAATTAATAAGTAAAACATGTAGTATAAAAAGAGAAAAAAGACAGGGAGCACCAGGGCAGTGGTGTGGGAGGAGGGGGAGACTGCAACAATTTTAAATAGGATAGTCACGGAAGGCCTCACTGAGGTGACACTTGGACAAAGACCTGAAGGATATGAGGAGCAGGTCATGTGCGTATCTAAGGGAAAAGTGTTCCTGGAAGAGGGAACAGCATGATCAAAGGTCCTGAGCAGGGGTCTGCCTGGCATGACAGGGACAGCAAGAAGAGATAAGGTCACAGAGGAAGCAGGTGGCTAGATCATGGAGGATCTTATACATCTTTTTGGCATTTACTCTGAATGAGATGGGAAGCCACTGGATGAGGGTTCTAAGCAAAGGAGAGACACAGTTTGACTTAAGATTTAAAAGGATCACCCTGGATACTCTGTTGAGAATATCCTGTAGGGGGCAAGGGCAGAAGCAGAGAGACCATTTAGGGAGACCAATAGTAATCGATCATGTAGGCAGGTAAGAAGGATGACTCTGCCAGCAGGAAGGCAAACCCAGCAGACTGAAGGCAGGAAAACCAGTCACACAATTTCTGCAGTAATGTGGGTGAAGAGCAATGAAGATCAAACCGGACTGAGGCACTAGGAATGGAGAAACGGAACAGGGCTGAACCACATGTAGGAGGCAAAATCAACAGGACAGGGATGGAAGGGACCAGACAGATGGAGAAGGAGGTTTCTAACTCAGTGAAGAGGTATCTGAAAGTGCCATGCAGAGAGAGGAAATCCAAAAAGTGGGCTTCAGCTTCCAAGCCTAAAAAAATCGAGGAATCACTCTCTCTCCAGGAGATATAAAGCACCTCTTCCTCCATCAGTCAAACAGAACAGAAAGCCCTATTTTATTCATGAAGCTGGTAACCCATCTGCCTAGTTGCTCAAGCCAGAAAGCTAGGAGTCATCCTTGTCATCTCCCACTTTCTCAGCCCCACATCCAATCCACCAAAATATCTCTTTCATGTTTTCTCATCACCGACACTAGCAGCATCCAAGTCCAAGCTACAGGTCTCTCACCTGGAGGTCTATTCGAGTCCCCTAATTGGTCTCTCTCTTTTACTCTTACCCCTCCCCAATTCACTCCTCACCCTGAGGCCAGAATGCTCTTTCTAAAGTGTAAACTGGATCATGCCTCTCCCCGACTCAAAACTACCTTTAGGCTACAAAAGCCTGCCTGATGTGAGCCCTCACCTGTCCAGCTTTATCACAGGTCACCCTCCACCTTGTTCCTCATGCAGCCCCACCCTGCAGAGCATCTGGCACCTAATAAACATTCAACAAGTGTTTGCTGAATGAATGAAGGTGATACTTCACCCATCAGTGAACTAACTGCCCCAGAAGCCATGGGCTGTGGTGCGAGTGAACAAAAGCCTTCAGGCCCACCTAAGGGCTTCTCCACTACCCAGGTCTGGAACTCTGCTCTCTCTAACGGGGGTGCCATGGCAGGGGCCCTGACTGTGAACAGGAGGCAGATGCATTCAGGCAATTATCACCGCTGGGCTATTTGGCAGCTTGGGCTGCAGAGCGGGGAGCCCACAGCCAAATACTGACCTCCTCAGCCTTCTCCAAGTCATCTAGCCCTTCATCTTCCTCCACATCATCAAAGTCATCGCCATCAAAACTGTATGAGAAGAAGAGGCCAGTTAGTTAGAGCATCACTTACTAGAATACAAGAAGGCAGAGATCTGCTTCTCATCCCATATGCAGGAGGCACTCGATATCTACTTAATAAATGAATCAAATTTGCGTTCCATTTACTCCTTCAACCTTACCCCCAAACATCAGCCACCAAATTTTGCTAGGACCCATTCATCATCACTGTTTCTCTCTCTACTGGATCATTCCCATCAGCATATAAACATGTGGTTATTTCCCCATCTTAAAAAACAAACCAACAAAACTCATTTCTCTATTCCCTCTCCGAAGAGCCCTGTTTCCATGCTCCCCTGGGGAGCAAAATTCACGGAAGAGTTGTCCATCTCCACTGTTTCCAATTCTTCTCTTCCCATTCTGTCATAATCTCACTCCAAGAAGACTTTCACCTCCACAGCTCCATCAAAACCACTCCTTTCAAGTTTGTTAATGATTTCCACGTGCCTGCATCCAGTGGCCTATTCTTGTTCTCATTTGGCTTGACCTGTCAGTTGGCACACTAGATCACCCCCTCTCGCTCAGTACACTCTCCTCACTTGACTGCAAGGACACATCACTCTCTTGGTGTTCCCCCACTTCCCTGGCTGCTCATTCTCAGCTTCCTTTGCTGGTTTCTCCTCTTTTCCCCCCAAGCACTCCATGTTGGAATGCTCTGACGCTCAGTCATCTCTTCTCTACTGACTCTCCCCTGTTTCTTCCTTTTGGCTAATATACTTATGCTGATGACTGCCCTATCTTTATCTCCTCCAACCCCACACGTCAGGAAATCTTTTTGGCTCTAGCTTCAAAATAAATCCAGAATTTAAAACCATTTCTCACTCTCCCTACTACTATCACCCTAGTACAAGCCACTACCTTCTCCCACGTAGATTAGTGCACGCCTCCCAGCCCTTTACCACCTCCAGGTCTGGCCAGACCCTCCTCTGCATTACTTCTACTGCGTAATCTCACGCGACCCCGTATCATCTGTTTATGGCCTGTCCCCTCTTCTAGAAAAGGAGCACTTGGAACGCAGGGACTACGTCTAATTCACCGCAATATTCCCATTACAAGACCCAGAGCGCGGCTCAGTGGAAGTTTGCTGAAAGACGTCTTTCTCACTGATCCCTTCTGATCCTCGAGCCTGGGCCTTTCTGTGCCCAGTCTCTGGCCCGGTCTATGCTCCCGGTTCCCCGCCCTTCCCTTCTCCAGCTCCGCAGACCCTCAGCACCCCCAGGCCCCTCGGACACTGTCTGTCCCTCGACCTGGCTCCTCAGGCTCCTCTGACCCAGGCACCCGCCCCTTCCGAGGCGCCGCAAAGGCCACTTCGCTCCAGCACTCACTTGTCCTCGTTGTCTGACATGACACCCGCGCCGCGGCGACACGGCTCTGAACCCCAGACCCGCGCGGGAACTCGCCAACAGCACACCTCGCCCCACTCGCGGCGCCACGCGTGCTCTGCGCCTGCGCCGTGACTCAGAAGCAATCACTTCCGGGAGGCAGCCCAGAGCCGTATATGTGCGCATGCGCCGAGAGGCGAGTGCTCGTTACCATGGTATCCAGAGCGTCTAGCTGCCGGCTCTGGTCCCAGCGATCTCCAGGTGTTTCTGCCGGCCCCGGCGCGGGTGCCGCGGTGGAGCAGTGGTCAGTGTCTCGGGAGCCCGCGCCGCTTTCTGTGGGGACAGGGGCACCCAGCCGGGGTCTTACTTTAGAGTGAGGTTTCAGTTTTGGCGTACCACCTAAAGGGCTCTGTCGTGACCACTGTTATCCCAACGCCCCCTTCTTCCCGAGGGGTCTTCCCTGCCACAGGCGCCGGGTCAGGATGAGGTCTCGGTTCGTGTGTGTGCACCTGCCTGTGTATCTGTTCCGGGTAGGAGGATCGGGCACTGTTGCAATATTGACAGGCGGGTCTTGCGGCCCGACTCCCGCTCCCAGACTTGGGGTGGTGTTGGGGGCTGTGGGAGCAGAGATTGGACCTGGGAGACATGGGTGTGTCATTGCGTTTTCCCTCCTCAGGGTCCTCCCATGGCTTCCCAGCAGAGGATGGAGGCAGTGGCCAAAGGAACGGGCTTCTGGGGCTGCCCCAAGCTAGCCACTTACACCCCGAGGACCTGTGAGCTGCTCAGAGGTCAGTGCATTAAAGGACACAAGAAGAACGGTGGTAACAGTTACGCTGTGTAACTCAGTTCTCCCCTACCTGACCTGTGGCTTAGTGATTGCTATTTTCATTTTATAGATAAGAAGGCTGGGGTTCAGAAAGGTTCAGGGAACCTACAACTAGCAAGTGGCCAGAAGTCAAAGAACTAAGAGTTTTAGAGGAGTTAACTCCTGTGCATCCCTTAGATCACACTTTCAATTTCCCCATGGAAGCCTTGTTTCCTCCTGACCTACCACCACCACAGTAGAACCAACGGTTATATGCCCTCACGCTACCAAATATTTTTCCCTTCACTGGGCTTAGCACAACTTGTAATCAGATGTTTAGTGTGTCCCATTGGATTAATATCCATCTACCCTTCTCGCTCGTGAACTCCTTCAGGGCAGGGATTGTGCCTGTTTTGGCTCACAACTGTAGCTCCAGCCCCCAGCACATGCTTAGTGAATACTTGTTCATTCATTCATTCACTCAACAAAAAACTTTTGAAAGCCCACTGTGTGCTTTAGACATTGTCCTTGGTGCTGAGGATATAGCAGTAAAAAAAAAAACCAGCAAAAATTCTTGCTCTCATGGAGCTAATATTCTAGTAGAAGGGTAACAAATGATAAGTAAAATATATAGAACTTAGATGTTGATAAGTGCTATAGAAAAAAATGAAGCAGGAGAGGGAGAGTGGGAGCACCCAGGTGCAGAATGGGGATAGGAGGTGATACAGTTGTAAGTATCAGTAGCGTGAGACGAGAACATCTGCCTGCACTCCAGGAGACCTCATAGAATGCTTTGTCTTGCAGTGATGATGAAGGAATCCAGACTGACTAACTTCCAACAGCGCCACATCATGGACACCATGAAAAGTAAGAGGCAGTCTACAGAGATTTCCTGGGCAGAGGGATTCTAGGCCACATTTTTAATGCTCCTCTATATAAGGGGCAGGGGACCTGTTTAAAAAGAGGTCATTTTAAAAGACAAAAAAAAAATTGAATAGTATTTCTGACCCTTGCTCCTGGGGAATTGACCTTGCGGGGCTTTTGCTTCTTCCCTGGACATGGGTCCTGATGCAACAAGCCTCCTGCAGTCCAGCTGTGGCCCACCTTCCCAAGGGATCACAGCCCAGTAGAGACTTCCTGCCCAGCCACATAGCCTCAACACTGTCAAGTCTGCAATCTCTCTCTCCCTGTCACACACATACCATGTGAGCCCTCCAGGGCAGAGGACTGTGTGTGTCTTATTCATCATTTTATTCATTCATAGCTTAGCTAGCAGAAAGAAGGTAATTGGCAGAATTCCAACTTAGGAAAAATATGCAAAACGTTTCCATAGCTCACCTCCAACCATATATTGTGTTATTTATTTTTAAGGAAAACAAAAAAGTGGAATTACATGGGCATAATAGCAAGGTACCCTCTACTATCTTGAAAACAACCTTGCTTTCTGAGCTTTAACTGAATCAAGATTTAATGGATCAGAACAGAAATCTGTAAAGTTGCCTTTAAGAGAGAGAATGCCAGAAGGTCCAAGCCTGCCAAGTTTTACTTGAATCTACTGAAAGCTGTTGCCTTCTCTCAGGAAGGAATGTGCCTATCAGGAGAGCATCTGATCAACCAAAGAAGCATAGAGAAGGGAGAGTCAGAGAGGCAAATATTGGCAATGCCTGCCCAGCACTGGCAGGGGGAGGGAGGCTCCGTCAGGCCAGTTCAGAAGTCAGATCTCCTTCCTCCTTGTAGACAAGGACAACTCAGGCTGCCAAAACCTAGTGCCACAACACAGCTGAATCACACAACTCAGTCTCCACACTCAGCAATCTAATAAGTTGGTGTCCCCTGTAGCATGACTACAAAGAGAATGCTAAAAATTCCACTAAAAGTAAATACCAGGAGACCAAGGACTGTGTCTGCCACAGTAGCCCCAGCTCCTAGGTGCTCAATATTTATTGAAGGACTAATTGCATTAGTGGTCAGGCCAACACAAGTAACCAGTTCACCTGGCGGTTTTATTCTCCTGTTTTCTTTTTGAAAAATTACCTCCAAGGGGGCTGGCCCAGTGGTGTAGTGGTTAAGTTCGTGCGCTCTGCTTCGGTGGCCTGGGGTTTATGGGTTCAGATCCCAGGTGTGGACCTACACACTGCTCATCAAGCCATGCTGTGGCAGCGTCCCATATACAAAATAGAGGAAGATGGGCATGGGTGTTAGCTCAGGGCTAATCTTCCTCAGCAAAAATAGAAAGATTGGCAGGGAGGTTAGCTCAGGGCCAGTCTTCCTCACCAAAAAAAAAAAAAATTGCCTCCAAGCACTGATGTTGAGTCTGCTTTCTTCTCCTAGAATCTTCTCTCTACCTCTCTCCTCTTAACCAAATCTTACGTGTTGTTTTGAGGTCTAGTTCAAATTCTGTAGCAAGCCACAAATTCATCTCCTTCACCTGAACTTCCAGAATTACTCAGGCCATAATTATTTGCTGAGAATGGGCCAAAGGAAGAGGTAGCATTTGGCAGTGGACAGGCAGAAATAGGGAGTGGGGGGAGCAGAAGGGACATTCTAGGAGGCACAGCATCTCCTTGGAGCAGAGAGAGAAAGCTGTGTGTGGCTCTAGGGAGGGGGTGTGAGAAGGAGAAGGTAGTGGGAAATAATGGCAACTCCATCCTTCCAGTTCCTCAGGACAAACACCTCAGAGTCATCCTTGACTCCTTTATCTTTCTCCCAGACCCCACATCCAATCCATCAGCAGTCCCATGCGCTTCACCTTCAAACCACATCCCCACTCTGACACCTCTGCCCCTAGCCCCCAACACTGTATTTTCAACAGCAGCAAAGGGATCATATCACCCCTCTGCTCAAACCCTGCAATGGCGTCCCACCTCACAAAGTAAGAGCCAGTCTTTCCAGAAGCCTACAAGGCCTTGTACTCCTCTTGCCCCCCATGACCTCTGACCTCTGCTTCCACTCCACTCCCCCCACTCTGTCCATTCCTGGCACCCTAGCCTTCTGGCTGTTCCTCAGACACGCCAAGCACATTCCCACCTCAGGGCCTGTGCTCTAGCCGTTCCCTCTGCCTGGAATGCTCTTCCCCAAAATATCTGCACAGCTGGCCTCTTAAAACTTTGGGGTCTTTTCTCAAATGTTACCCTCTTCATGAGACCCTCCCTGGCTACCCTATTTAAAACTGTAAATCCTGCTCTGACACACTCTGCTCCATCCCTGTACTGTCACTATCTCACATACCATATATTTTACCATCGTCCACACCCCTAACGTAAGCGCCATGAGGGCAGGACTTTGTCTTACTCACCACTTTACCCCCAGGGTCCTGGGCCTGGCACGTATTTGCTGGGTGGATGATAGGAAGCAGCTGGAGAGGTCAACGAGGTAGATGGGCCAGATCAAAACAGGGGGTGGGGCCTGCTCTGACCTAGGCTTTAAGGTAACTGAGAGGAGGGGCCAGTCAGCCAGATAGGTGACACACTTGGCTGGCCTCGGGGAGGAGCCCCAGATCTGGGTCAAGGCAGTGAGGATGGACAGTAGGAGGGATTGGTGTCTATTACCATCAAACCATCCCCCCCTCACCGTGGACCAAGCAGGTTTCAGGAATCCATCTACAGAAACAAAAGCACCAGTAGGAAGGCTCAATGTACAAGAATGTTTATTGCAGCGTTGTTTAAAGTAGTAAAACAAAAACGGAAACAGCCTCAATCTCCAAAACTAGGAGACTAGTTGAATAAATAATGCATCCATTCTTAAGAACTAGTATGCAGTTATAAAAAATAAGTTAAATATAAATAGAGTGATCTGGAAAGATGTCCATGATAAATTGTTGAGTCTGTTATTGAATATATTACAGTATGATCCAGTGTTTGAAAAACAAATCTTATATATGCAATCTATCTTTAAACATGTTTGTATACACATCAAAGAGTATGGAAAGAGACCAACAAATTGTTACCATTGCTCATTGTAGAGGGGGTTTTGGAGGGGAGAAGGGAAGACTCTTCTGTACTGTTTGACTTGTTATAACAGGCAGGGATCACTTTTATAAATTAAAAAAAAAAAAAAGCCAGGTGGACCTCTGTCCCAACCCTTCCTTCCCCAGGAGGAGACACTCTGCCCCTACAGTGCAGCTCAACATCCAGCCAGAGGGTCTTGCCCTCCAAGCAGCCGGCCCCGGCCATCTACCTGCCTCCCATCCTGGCGGCCCGGTCCCACCTCCGGCCTGCCAGCATGTGCCAAGCCAACGGGGCCTACAGCCGGGAGCAGTTCAAGCCTCAAGCCACCCGTGAGTGAGAGGCCTTGATGAGAGCCCCTCTTCTCCCTCCTTCCATGAGGGGGACAGGCCGGGGAGAGGCAGCCCACAGGGCAGGTGGGCAGATATCTAATCAAATTGTTTATAGCAATCCTCTTGAGCTGTGGCATGTGTTAGCTTGGGGGCATTTGAGGTACAAGGGAAACCATTAGGTGGTACTTCTTAAAAATTTTTCCAGAACTCTATTTAACAATTAACGGGATTCTATCAATCTCTGAGGAATCTTTGGCTGTCAGGTCTCTCGGCCACTGCTCTCTCAAGCTCACGCGGGGCCTTGAACCTAGAGCTCCTCTGCACTGCAGCCTACTTCACAGAATCATTCGCCCCCCCTTCCTACTTGGCACCTGATGTAACTCTTGGTCCAGACCCTCCTACAGCTGCACGCAGCCTCTACACATGGGCTACGCCAATGGCGATCACTGAGTTCCCTTAGCCTTGCCCTGCACCAAAGCAGTATGTGGATTTTGACCAAACTCTCTTCTTGGTTCATTCAACCCCTTCCCCTTCCTGCCTATCTTGACACAACGAGCTCAGGAGCACCCAGGGTAGAAGGCGCCGGGTTTGCAGAAGTGCCATCCATGTAACCCAGGCACCCTGGAGCAAGCATGCCCAATTAGGGACACAGACCATGAATGGGGGTGCCCTTCACACCTTAACTAGGCCACTTCTGGGCCTTACAGGAGATCTGGAGAAGGAGAAGCGAAGACTCCAAAATATCTTTGCCACTGGGAAGGACCCAGAGGAACGGAAAAGGAAGGCCCCTCCTGTGCAACAGGAGGACCCAGCCCCCGAGGTGGACCGGTTTGAAGAATGTAAGCCACTGATGGGCCAGTTATGCTGGGGAGGGAGTGTGTGTGGAGACCTGGAATCAGGTAACAGGGTAATCCCCGAGGGCCAACAAGTGAGAAACACTGTCTGAGCACAGAATTGCTTCCTCTCCCCAAGAGAGGCAACCCACCACCCCTCCCAGGAGCCTGTGGCCCCCACTGCCCTGTACACTGACGGCCCTTCTCCCTGTCCAGTGGTGAAGGAAATCCAGGAGAGGAAAGAATTCCTGGCTGACATGGAGGCGCTGGGACAGGGCAAACAGTACCGAGGGATCATCCTTGCTGAAATATCCCAGGTAGGAGAAGCAACAGAGGTTGAGCCAGAGGGGAGCTGACTGCATATGAGAGAGAGGGGAGGCGTGCACCATGAGTGAGGCACCAGACGTGAGTGGTGGAAAGGGGCAGCTGTGGCCGAGGTTTCGGGAGTCCAGCTCCAGCCTCACATCTGTGTGGCTCCTAGAGATCCTACCCTGAGACTCAGCTTTCCCCGATGCCCTGTTTGCAGAAACTTCGGGAAATGGAAGACATTGACCACAAGAGGAGTGAGGAACTTAGGAAGGCTCTCGCCACCGCTTAATCTGTCCCCAGGGATGCGGATGGCGTAGCCCAACCTTGAGCACTGGAGTCCACCCCCTTGCCAAGCAGGGTCATCCCTAAGTCAGCCCACCCACCCTGGCCTTCAGCCATGTCAAATGGTCACACTGCCCTGGCCAAGGGTACCCCAGGCATACACAGTACCCTAGAAAATGGACCACATCTCAGAGAATGAGCCACAGTCACAGACACACACACGACTTTGGGACTTTTCTCAGGGAAAGAGCCCCATACACAGTGAAAGCAAAGCCCACATCTCAGCATCTTGGGTGTGTGTCTGAGGGCCCTCTGCCCACCACCTCCACCCACCGTGTGTCCTGCAATGCTGTTTTCTGAACTCAGGAATGAATGTGATTCCTTTCCTCCTGTCTTAAGACCTACTTTGACTTCTTACAGCCTTGGGCAAATGTTTAACCGCTATGATTAATTGGCCAATAAAACACATTTAATGTAGGTCATTACACACACTGTTTTGTTTTCAGAAGGATAAGGCTTATTTGTTCAAGGACTTAGAATTTTTCAAGCACAGATGGTTTCTGGCTGTTAGCATATTTCAAGTGGAAATGGGAACCAACACTTGTTGAGCACCCCATGGCCAGGCACTGTGGCAGGTGCTGAGTCACTCTGAGTTAATTCTCAATAAACCCCTGTGATGGTTGGTCACTCTGTGCGAAAACTGAAGCTCACCAAGATACTGTAACCAAGGTCAGTTAACAAGCAAGTACCTACTCAGGATTAAAAGTGAGATTTATAAAAAAATAAAATTAAAACGAAAAGTGAGCTTTATGTCTTCCCACTAACCCCACAACCCAGAGAAAGAAACACCCGGGGTGGGGCGGATCCAGACAGAAAGAGCCCTGGTGTGGACCTCCGATCCCGGCCTGTGCTCTGTGCGCTCGGGCAACACCAACCTCAGCTCCCATTGCTCATCTGAGGCCCTGCCTCAAGGGGCTGCTGAAGCAACATCTGATCCCAAGAGCGCCCCCCAGGGCCTAGCAGACAGTACACAGCAGTCCCCACGTCTTCTGACAACCACGAGCCCTCTGTTCGCTGGTATTCTGTTATTTTCCCGTCCCCATAAATCAAAATATCTTGGAAATTTCAACCATCTCTCCCAGCCAGAGGGATTCATATAATCCCACAGGCCACATGACCCACATATTGGTTTGCAGAATAAACACAGCGCTGCAGCCTCAAACAGATAAGCGGAGAGGGCCAGATCAGGCCTGGCTCAGGAACATTCCATTGGAAGTCTGTGTCCACACACCCTCCAGAACCTGAGGGCAGAGGGTACAACATGGTGAGGATAGCCGTCCTCTACCTCTACCCCGGCATGTGGCCCAGAGGCAGCAAACTGGAGAACGCCAGGACAAATTCAGCCCACCCGTGACAACGCCGCCTACCCTTGATTTATATTCAGACTAATTGCCAACGTTTACAAATCACACACACACACAATCTGGATTTCTAGCTTCTTTTGAAAAATGGAAAGATCTAGCAACACCAGGCCCACATTCCCACAGGCTACAGTTGACTTAAGTGAGGAAGAACTTCCCCCTCTAGTTGTGACATAGACATCCCAGTTCACCCCAGTCCCCACCACCCAAGTCTCCTGACACTGAGACAGCCTAATGGAGCCATCCCTCAGGTTACACCCAGCCCAGTCCATGTGTGTTACTTGCTGGGCCCCTGAAAGGCCCTGGAGTTGGTGACCCGAGTTCCAGGTCAACAGGCACGTTTGGAAGGAAACTGACTGCCAGAGGCTACACAGGTGTGGGAGCCACCTCTCCCTGCAGTGGAAGGGGGTCCTGCCAAGTGGCAGGCAGTGAGGCCAAGGTCCATCGGTGGACAGCCATACATGGCCCTCCTGGGCGACCAGAGATGCCCGGCTGCAAGGCGTGGTGGAGGCAGGGAAGAAGGCAGACCTGGCCAAGGGGAAAGCACCCCGAGGCTGCAGGGCACTGGCAACTGAGGTTGTCTCCATTTATTGTCGGTGAGGAAAACCCTCGTGAGTTAATACAGTGCGATCTTTCCCTGGAGGTGTGCTGAGGGGAGGGGCCCTGGAGGCCCCAAAAATAGCTTATAGCAACAGTGCTTCGACCAAAGCTGCTGGACACATTCCCTGGGGAAAAGGCGGTGTCCCCTCGGCTCCTTCTCTCCCACAGCCAACCCAGTGGGGAAGTGGCCATCAGTCCTTCGGTGGCAACAAGTCAGGAGAGAACAGACAACAGACGGGTGTGAGGAGACAATGGGCCCACCATCCCCGAGCCCTGGGGAGGTGGGGACAAGCCTAAATGAAGGGCCAGACTACAGTGTGTTAGAGTCATGATTAGCACCTACGTGAAGCACAGCCCCTTGGCCCTGAAGATCAGGAACCAGAACTGCAGCTGGGGCCTGCGGCCCTCTCTGGGGGACTCAGCAGGAGGGCACCCAACCACCCAGCATGACCGTCAGAGCCCTGTGTCCCGGGAAGTGAGGTTTTGTTCCCATGGAACCAGGGGAGATGACAGAAGCACCTCCCAGAACATGGAGGGACAGAGAGAGGGATCTGTCTGTCAGGCCTATTTGTGTCTGAGGACAAAGTGACTAACTCAAACTTAATTCGAGACTTCATAAATAGAGCTCCTGAGTGCGGAGAAACAGATTCAGGGCCGCCTGCCCTGGAAAGGAAGCTGGGCCGGGGCAGGAAGAAGCCAGTGCAACCGAGCCCTGCTTACTGGCCTGCGAAGTGGGCAGAACCCTAGAGGCAGGAGACCAGGCCAGAGGCCAACCAAGGGCAGACCTCGTGCGTGGGAGGACCTTTGCGTCAGAACTTTGACAGCTAAGACTCCCAACTGGATGTGGGAAGAGGGAAGAGGGACCAAGGAGCTGCCCATAACAGCAAGGGCTGGGCGGGATGAGGGGCGGCTGTGCTCAGCTGCTGCCGCTCCCTGGACCCAGGACCCTGCTTGCTCATCAGTCACAGCATCTGGAGTCATCAGAACCAGGCTGGGCAGGGCTGAGCCTCAGCTGCCTGCGGCTCAGAGAAGAGGGAAGAAAACTCTTTGGCCCAGACCAGCCAGAGGACCCTGAGGAGGGAGAGGCCATTGCCCAGAGGCTCCCTCCCCGCAAGCCTTTCCTCTCGACTGGTCCTGAAGGGAAGCAGGTGCCCCCAGCGGAGCAGAGCCTGGGAGCCAAGCCAGGAGGGGTGGGACTCAGGAGGGGTGGAGTCCCGGCTGGTGGCCCTCGCTGTTAGCTCTTGTCCCCGGGGGACTTGCTCTTGGTATCACGCTTGTTTCCTAGCAGCTTCAGCACCTTCATGGTCTTGAACTTCCCCTTCTTCTTGCCCTCGGGTTCAGCCTCCTTCTGGAACTCTGTAGAGGAGAAAGGGGAGCCCACGAGGGCAGGCCAGGGGTAGAGATGAAGGCCTGGGAGCGCCGGCCAAGGGGCTGGGCTCAGCTCCACCCCGTCCTCCTGTGGAACCTCGGGCATCACTTCCCGTTGCTGAGCCTCCGGTTCTTGCCTGTAGGGTGGGAACCACAGCCCTCTCCCAGGGTTCTGGCAAGGACCCGGAGATAAAGGGATTTCCCATTCCGGGAAACAATCTGGGAACTCTGAAGTGTGCCATAAATTTATCTTGAAAAGGCTCCATTCTCCTAGGCTAGTGCTTACAGCTCCGTGGGTTACAACACAAACTGACTGTCAGAGCTTGAAGAAACCTCAGAAATCATCTGTCCTAGCCCTTAATTTTACAGACGAGGAAAATGTGGGTTTTGAAATGGACTAACCCCAACTGAGCTCTCTCTAGGGGCCAGGCGCTGGGCTAAGTGCTTTATGCACATTATCCCAGTAGTCCTCACTCAGCACACGCCTGAGGGGGGTGTCTATCACCCTCGTCCTGTAGACAAGGACAGTGCGGCCTAGAGGGTGACGTGGCTGGCACAAAGTCACCCAGCTAGTGAGCGCCAGAGCTGAGGCTGGAATCCTAGCAGTCTGACTGGAGTCCAGACTTAACCACAACACCACAGAATGAGTCACTGGTGGGACCCAGATTAACCCCAGGTCTCCTGACTCCCATCCAACGCTCTTTGAACCATTCCAGGCACCATCTTGTCCCAGTAGGCACTGCTGTTTGAGTCCACAGACCCCTCCAAGACCAGCTGCAGATCTCAAGGAGGAATGCAGAGCCCAAGGCAACCCACCCTGGGAGAGTGCTCCCCATGCACCACAGTTCTCCCTGTGGGCACCAGGGCATCCCTCGCCCACCCTCCCAGCCCAGGCCACAACCTTCTTGGCTGAAGGCTGGCCTGCCCTGCCACACACGGCCTTCCCAGCAAAACAGAGGCTGGGAGTCTGCACACACCATCCCTGTAGCACCCGCTCCAACCCTCTGTTCAACCTGCCCCCACCCTCCAGGAGTTTAAGTAGACCAGAGCACCAAGGGGCCTCACCTTTCTTCCTGATCATGGCTTCCAACATCTTGTCTTCCTCTTCCTCCCTGAAACAAGAAAGGGAAGCTGCGTGTCCCATAGGAAGAACCAGATAATCTCTCAGGCCCTTCCAGCCTCCGAGTATACACAGGGTTGAACAAGGGTGCACTGGGATCACTGGCAGTGGGGGCAGGGTTGGCCCAGCCTGTTCTGGGCTCCTCCCCCAAGGACCCCAGGGGAGCCCCTCCCCAGCCATGTCACCTCTGCCGGTCCTCGTCCAGGCAGTTGACGATGGCGTTGCGCTGCTCGATGAGGGTCACAAGCTCCTGCATCAGCACCTTCTCCCGGCCCCGATCCTCCTCTGTCCAGTCCTTTTCTGCCCAAGGAGAAAGTTGGGAGTGTGAGTACTGGGGAAACCCTCCTGTCTTCCCAGGAAGCCAGGAACCAACACCTAAGTGCTAAGGGGGCTGTGGGCCAGCCCCAGGCTAGTTCCTAAGAGGACAGATAGGAGGGGCCCAGATGAGTGGGGATTACAGGTTTTTGGAGAAATGAAGGTTGTTGTAGAAGAGACCAAGGACACTAGGCTGCCTACCAAGAAACCCTTCAAGGGGCCTCAGGAGGACCAGCACAACAGGCGTTCTGAGAACAGAGACCAGCGCGTGCCAAAGGGTTCCTGCTTCTGTTCATTCGTTCAACAGATGTTCGCTAGGTGGGTTTTGGAGGAGGCAAGACTCAGCTGGGCCTGCTGAGAGCCTCCAAAGGCGGCTGGCCAGATTGGGGCAGGGTGGGAGATAACAGGGACCCCAGGGGTCCTCATGCAGGAGAAGCGACATGACACAAATGGCATACTGGGGCATTCATCCAACGCCATGAAGGAGGGCAGATTAGAGAGGACCCTGGGGGCAGGGAGCCCAGCCAGGAGGTATCTTTGATATCTCATACACCTGCTGCCCCTCCAGCCTCCTCTCAAGAACCTAAGCCTTCCCCCAGGACCAGCCTCTGGGGCCCACCTGCACCTTCGTATTCCTCTCACCCAGCCCACGGGCTCCCGGGGAGGGGTGCCCACACTTGGCCTTCCCTTTACAACATCTGCCAGCACAGGCCTCCTGTCTCAAACACCCTGAGGCCCCTCAGCCATGCCCCAACCCCTCTGCCTCACCTTGCCAAAACTCAGGAGCAGGTAGTCCAGCATAGTTCTGGGGACAGCACGGGCTTCAGAGTCACCACCCCAGTTCAAATCCTATTCTGTCACTTCCCAAATCTGGGGCCTGGGTAAGTTATGTCCCAGTCCAGGATGTGCTGCCACCAGAGGGCTAGAGAAGCAACACAATAAGCCCAGGGCCAGGCTGGCCTGGGGTACACGGGGGCTGTGCCCACTCTGGCCACCGGGTGTCGCTGCAGCTCACTCTGCGTGGTGGCCACGCCCCAGCCTCCCAGAGATCTGGGAGTGACTCATAGATAGCAGCAGAAGGTTGAGACATTCCGTGGCTTCCCCAGGGACACTCCTGCCTCTGGGTCCCACACAGCCTCCCAAGCTCCCCAGTCAATGGAGAAGCAGGGCCACCGTTCCAGCGGGCTGTGTGCAGGGACGGGCCTGTCAGAGACATGGGTGGAAGCCCAGCTCCACCACCAGTGGGCAAGACTCTCCACCTCTCTGGCTCTCCATTTCCTCATCTGTTAAATGGGAACAACAATGCCCACCACCTGGGCCATAGGAAGTGGTTGAGAGCCCTGGCCCCCAGCTCTGGACACTCCACAGTCCTGCGGTCTCTCTCAGCCCGCAGCTGCAGCTCACTCCATGTCACGGCCACAGACCCCAACTCAGCCACGTAATAACCATCAACCCCTCAGAGGAAACAGAGTGTTTCCACATCCACTGTCTCCTCGTCCCAAGAACACCCTACAGGGTGGGTACCTCACCCTGTCTTACACTTGAAGCCACTGAGGCTCAGTGAAGCTAAGAACCCGCCCAGCCTCCCCTGTCCTCTGGCCCCAGCATGTTAGCAGGACACAGGACTGTCTGGCTCCACACCCAGTCCCTCCCGCTGCCCCTCCAGCATTCAGAGCACGTCCATCCCTCCCTCCCAGAGTCATTCTGAGCCATGCTGTGCAGGGGGTCCTTCCACCTTCCCCCCTGTACCGATGAAGTCCTGCCATGCCCTGACCTGATGGCTGTGAGCCCAGAGCTGCCTCTGGACAGGCACTGCTGTCACCCACTCATCTGGGGCAGCCCTGGGCCCTGGAGCCTGAACCCCTCCCCACTGAGGACCTGCCGACCCACATGTTCCAGGAGAGGGGGTGGCCGAAACAGGCCGGTCTGCTCCTGCAAGCCCGTCATCCCTGATACCACGTGTGTCCACACCCCCACGCTGGCCATGCTTTCCCTTTCCTGCCATGGCTCAAGCCTATTTATCACCTGTAACAACCCAGACGGCACCTCCTGGCCCTCTCCTCCTCTGGCCCTATTCCCAGAGTCTGCCTGCGCATCCTCTTCAGGGCTCTGTCCATCCACTCTTCAGCCTGGAGGGGAAGACTGGGGCCCACTCCTGCATGACACCAGGCCCCGGGGCAGGTACAGAGGAGGGCGTGTGGCTGCACTCACCTGGCTTATTGAGAAGGCACCGGAGCTCATACTCCACGTCAGCCTGGCGCTGCTCCAGGTGCTGCTGCTTGAAGCTGGAAAGGGGGAATAAGCCAACTATTAATTCTGCCCCATACACAGCTGCCCTGCCCTGTGCTGTCGGTGATGGGGGAAGACAGGAAAGAGCCTCTGTTCTAAGCTCTACGGATTCCGAGGAGGGGAGCACGGGCCAGGGGGAGGGAGGACTCACACGTAGATGAGCTCTGACTCCCGCCGCACCAGCAGGTGCTTCTCATGGATGAGCTTGAACCAGTCCACCAGCATGTCGTCCTCACGGCCCTCTGGAAGCCAGATGCCCACTGAGGCCAGGGTTGGCAGCAGTTCCCGCCCTCAAAGGAGCCATCGAGGTTCCCCCAGGGAGAGAGGCTCCCGCCACCCCTAAGTCCCACCCTCCAGGCCGTCCCAGCAGCTCCCGCACCGTTCGCTCCGCCACGCAGCTTCTCCTCCAGCAGGACCCCACGGTGTTCCAGGGCATCCAGCTGGCGCTCGATGGTGTCCATCTCTCCGTAGATGTCCTCCTCGGGGATGTACTGGTCAGCCTGGACCTGCCCGACAGCACCCTGGTCACCTGAAGAACAGCCCACCTCTCCCACCTGCCTGCTGCCAGGAGCTCTGCCATTTCTCCAGCCAGCACTGGGGACCACAGGCCCAGGGCCCTGGTTCTGTCCCACACCCCAGCATGCTCAGATGCAGGATCCCAGTGTGGGGCAGGACTGGTCTGGGGATAGCCAAACCCCCTCCATGCCCTTGGCCCCAGCGCCAACAGGCACAACCAGAGGGAGGCACAACTTCCTGCCTCTCGTGGCAACCCCTCCCACTTCTCTGCCACTCCAGAAATGACATCACAAAGTGAGAGAGTGACCCTACTAGAGAGAGAAACTTGAGAATATGCTCATCTGTAACCAGAAGTACATCCTGTGAGCACTTTGATCCTTGAACTACTGTCAGTAACAAGTTAAATGCACCACCCACTGCTCTTGCTCAGGAACAGCTGATCTGCTCAAAAACCCCCCCCAACAGCTGCCAGCGAAACCTTCCAGCTGGGCCACCCAAATGTCCCCTCTCCAACATCTGAGGGCAGCTACCCAGACAGCCCATCCTCTCAAGAGTCCCATGGGAAGCCCAAGGCTGCCCCGGGCAGGGCCAGGCCCAGGCGGCCGGGTGTCAGGAGCTCCCAGCTGGTACCTTGCGCTTGATGAGCGGGAAGCCGTGTCCTGGGGCAGGCGGCCTCGCTGGCTTGGATCCTTTGGTGACCTTCTTTGTGGTTGGGGACGCTGTGGGTGATGCCTTCCGGTTAAAAGGATTCTCCTTGCAGGAAGACTAAAGGCAGGGAGACATGACAGAGGATAAGTCTGGGGACGGGGCAGTAAGACCCTGCAGCCTGATCGTGTGGGACTATGGAAAACAGGCCTGGAGCCCAGGGCAGGAGGACTCGCCTTCAGGGGAGGAGGGCCCAGGCAGAGAGCATCTCCCAGAATTCAGTCTCTGATGCACTCAGTCATTCAACAAACACTCCACATCTGAGCACCTCCCATGTGCAGTGGCTACACCGGATACTCCGATAAGTTCTTTTTTTTTTTTTTTTTGGTGAGGAAGACCAGCCCTGAGCTAACATCCGTGCCCATTTTCCTCCACTTTATATGGGACGCTGCCACGGCATGGCTGCCAAGCAGTGCGTTGGCGGGCGCCCGGGATCCGAACCCACAAACCCCGGGCTGCCAAGCGCGAACTAAACCGCTGCGCCACCAGGCGGCCCCCCGATAAGTTCTTATTTTGTTCTCACAACCACTCCACAGGTGGGTACTGTAATGCCCATTTTACAGCTGAATAAACTCAAGTTCACAGAGGTTAGGTAACTGGCTCAAGGTCATGCACTCCCCAAGGGCCAAAGCTAGGGTGAGAATCTGTCTGTTTCACGGCCGGGGAAGCCACCCAGCACTGGGGGGCAGTGGTCAGGAGTTTAGGGCCAGGCAGAGCTAGAGTGGCTCATTCAGGCCTCACAAGCACCCTTTCCCAGCGGGCACTCTCAGGCTCAGGGAGAGCTCTCTGCCAAGCGTCGCTCAGCCAGAAGGTGTGAAAGCAGGGATCCCACCTTCCATCTGGCCAGCAGACGGAGGAAGGTAGCTCCCTCCTGCCCAGGAAATACCCTTATCCTCTGCTGCCCCCCCTCCACGCACCCAGAGCCCTGCATCTTTCTGTCCCTCTGGGGGACCCCTGCCCTCTGGGAGGCCAGCACAGCCGGCGGCCCCAGCACTGGGACAGGGCCCGGCCTGCCAGGTGGGCGATGCCAACATCTTCCAACCACTTTGCCCAGCTCATCGGGAAGAGAGGCCTCACTTGAGACTGGGAGTGCTCCCAGGAGTGTTTACCCAGCTTTCTCTCAGCAGCAGGTGGAGGCGGGAGAGCACCTGCTCACCTCACCTGCGCTGGCCAAGCCTGGGGAGTGGGATTTCTGAAGCAGGGGAAGTGCAGGGCCTGAGTCTGACATGGCAGGGAGACAGGGTTTGGCTTCCACAGGGCAGCACCCAACCAAGACCCCTGTCTCCTGTCCCCACTGACTATGGTATTCTCTCCTAATCCTGGGGTTAGGGTAGGGGATGGGGGCGCCCCAAAAGGAAGCCCACTTGGGGCTCTGACCCCTCCCTCCACAATCACACCCAGAGGGACCCAGTAGGGCCAAACAGCCCAAGCCCCCGAGCCCCTTGAGGGTTCTCAGGCTTTCCTCAGCCACAGAACCTCAAACCAACCTTTCACACACCCCAGGAGAGGAAACAAGTGTTTAAAGGGAACTGCCTGAAGGGGGGGAGTCCACATTGGCCCCCTCCCCCACCTTCTACCACCAAGGAACCCTGGACCTCCTCAGAGCAGCCTGAGGCCCATAGAGGGCGGGGCTTTCTCAAGGTCACATGGCAGCAGGGTGGCAGAGCTGGACAGGAGGCTGCTGCCCAGGCCAGGGAAGGTTACCTGTCTGAAAGGTGCATGTGTAGGGGCTCGACCAACAGCTCAGCCCCGTCCCCAGAGCTATCCTTTGTCAGGTGGGTCAGACCACAACTACAGCTGCCCCACGTGAGCTCTCCGGCCAGCCTCCACCCGGGGCTGGACAAGCCTTGGGCCCTCAGAGGGCTGAAGAATGCGGGGCGAAAGTGGACGATCAGAACCTGGTGGCCCAAAGGGGCTGTGGCTGCAAGAGAGGCGCCTCAGGAACCAGATGCCAGGAGGAATGTTCTGAGCCCTGGTGACCCCCAGTTCTTGTGCGACTAAGAAACAAGTGTGTCAACAGTCCACAAAGTCACCTGGAAAACAAGCTCCCTGGGATGGGCGCCCAGCCGGACCCTCCTCGTGCCCACTGCATCCCCGAGAGGCGACGGAGGGCAGGGCGGGCCTGGGAGGGGGCCTCTGGCATCCACAGGGCTTCAGTGAATGCAAGTGTGGGCAGGAGGACATGCGGATGCAGGGTGGCTAGGAGAATGGGTCCCAAATGGGCACGTGCACGGGACAGGCAGGTAAGCAGGTGTTTGGATGCATCAATTCATGGAGGGCCAGCGGGGGGACAGAGGAGTAGCTGGATGGGAGGTCTGGCCAATGGACGGAAGGATGTGCCTCAATGAATGGAGTGGTGATAAGGGTAGATGTACACAGCCAAGGTCAGTCAAGAGGTCAGAGGCCAACAAAGACGGAAGGCCCTGGACATTCCTGCCCTGAGACCAGACCCCCATCCAGTAGACCTTTGGTAGGGGTGAGGCACTCACCTTTACCTGGAGCTGCGGGGACGAGGTTCCAGGGGAAGGCACAGGGCTCTTGTCTCCAACCAACAAGAGAGGGGTGGGGGCAGCGCCACTGCAGGGCTTGGCTGGCTGGGGACCCGGGCTGCCCCTAGCATTGGGGGCCAGGCCAGGGCTGGCTTGAGGCGTCTGGTCCACGCTGGGCTGCACGAGCTCCCCAGAGGAGGACAGCGAGGAGTTGGCAGAGAGGCTGGCAGAGGTCCCAGGAGTGCCAGGGGCATGGACAGCAGGCTCTGAGGAGCTCTTGGGCACAACTGGTGGCTCCAGAAGCTCCCCAGCTGGGGTCTGGCTGGAGCCCTCAGACGATAGGCTCTCCACGCTGAGGGCTGGCGATGGGGTAGCCGAGGGCGGCTCTGAGTGGGAGAGGCGGGAGGCATGCAGAGCTGTACAAACAGATGAGCAGTGGGCGTCACACAAGGGGGCAGTCAAGGCTTCAGGCCTCACCTAACACACTCCACTCTTTTCCTTTTTTTGAGGAAGATTGGCCCCGTGCTGTCTTCTGTTGCCAATCCTCCTCTTTTTCTTTTTTCTCCCCAAAGCCCCAGTAGATAGTTGTATGTCATAGTTATTCAGCCTTCTAGTTGCTCTATGTGGGACACCGCCTCAGCATGGCTTGATGAGTGATGAGTAGGTCCACGCCCAGGATCGGAACCAGCGAAGCCCGGGCTGCTGAAGCAGAACACGCAAACTTAACTGCTGCGCCACCGGGCTGGCTGCTGACACACGCCACTCTCAATAGGGCTGCAGGTGGCCCTGAAACCTAAGTCCTTCCATGTCCACATGAGGCCAGGGCCCAGAGAAGAGCAAACACATGACAGGACAAAGCTCCTTACTGGACAAACCATCCAAATTCATCCTGTGCTCTCTGAGCTCTGGAGTGACGCCTCGTGGCACATCAAGTCCTGAGTGTCCTTACTGGCCCTCACCTCCTCATTCACCATGGTGCTGCCTCCACTTCCCCTCCATGTCTGATCTGACCCAGAGCAGAGCCGAATTTAAAAGGCAAATCTGCCAGGGGAGGGAAGGGCAGGCAAAACAGAGGCTGACCTCTCCTCTGCCTCCAACCCGGAGCAGAGGTGGGAGGGAGGGCACAGGGGACGGGAGGAGCGGGCAGCCCCACAGTGTCCAGCTCTGGGCCAGGCACTGCCCTGCACCACTTTAATCCTCATGCGGACGGTGGATACCATGCTTCAAAGTTCGCCATCTGTGTTTTCCAGATGAGGCAACAGACTCAGAGAGAAGGCACTTGCCCCAGCACAGGCTGGGACTGAACCCGGCCGCGTCTGACTCAGAGCTCATCCCACCAGCTACACCCCGCACACGCCCACGACCTCCATTCAGCCAACCACGCTCAGCCAGAGGGGCCCAGGACTCCCGCAGGGGTCGGAGCGTGAACGCCGGACCACCTCAGCACCTGCCTCTGGTCATTTCTGACATGCTCTCGGCCCTACTGTCTGAGGGGCTCCTCAGAGGTCTTGGAGGCAGCTGGACCCCAGCCATGGTGGAGGGTGACCAGGCCCAGGGTCTAAGACTGCAAGATGGTGAGAGTCAAAAATACAACATGCCTGGATGAGAGAGAGTGCTGGGTGGAGGGAAGCACAGTGCCCTGGAGCTGGCCCACCATCACCGTTTTCCAGATGGACAGACTCAGGACAGACACAGGGAAGGAACTGCTCACAGTCACTAGGCCTGTGTCACACATAGCCAGGTCAGAGCCCAGGGTGCCTAGCAGTGGAGGACAGTGACTGGACGGGCAGGATTCGAGCTAACCCCTGCCATGTGCTTTCTGCAAGTTCAAATCTGTGGAAAGCACTTCACCAGATAACACATTTAATTTTTACAACAGCCCTGTGAAGTGGGTTACAATGGGTTGAGTATGAAGTCTGCAGCCTGGGTTCAAATCCTGCCTCCACTGCTTAAGTGCTGTGAGGCCTTGGACAAATCACTTACCCTCTCTGTGCCTCACTTTCCTCACCTGCAAAATGGGGGTATGAAACCTACCCCACAGGTTTATGCTAGGATTAAATGAGAGGACACTCGTGAAACATGCAGCACCTGGTCTGGAGGGGATGCTGCTGTACCACATCCCCTTCCCTGGCCCTGGGCTGACCCAGGCACCAGACCCCCGAGTTCTGACGGCCAGAAGAGCTCCCAGGGAGGACACTCACCGAGCGGGGATGCACTGGGTGCTCGGGGAGCAGGGCGCTTCTTTGTCTTGGGGCTACTGGTGGGGGTGATGCCATACCAGGGGTGCAGGGACTTGGGTGTAGACTCAGGGGGGGCCAGTCCAGGGCCGGGGGCCAGGCTGGGTGCAGCGGGGGGCTCCTCCTCCTCCTCCTCAAAGGGGTTGTAGGGCTTGGGCTCCGGGCCAGCCGCCGCTGGGCTCTGCAGGGCGACCTCCTCCATGCCGCCGTTCTCCACCTGCCTGCTGTCCCGCCTGGGCGGCCTGGGGCTGCTGCTCGGGGGTAGGGGGGCGGGCTTCTTCTTTGGCTCTGCCTGCACTAGCGTGATCCACGGGGGGTCCTTCCTAGGCGTCCTGGAGGGAGGCAAGAAGAGGCAGAAACCATTAGGAGGCAAGGTGGGCATTGTCCTTCTCTGGACAGTTCTGAGTCCATTTCAAAGGCGGAGGATCAGAAACTGTGCCCTTCTCCTCCCCGACTCCCAGTCCAGGGGGGCCAGTCTGGGCCCAAGGCTGAAATGCACTGTTACAGTCACATCCCAGCTGGGCCCCTTGAGGCCCAGAGAGGGTAAACCTTCACATCACACAGCCCTGTTAGCCCAGCCCAGGAATGGACCCACAAGGGGCTCCCTGAATGTCGCTGAGAAAGTCACCTGCCCTCTCTGCGTCAGTCTCCTGCCCATGAAATGGGGACAAGATAATCCCTGCCTCACAAGGTCACTGTAAGACCTGGCACAGAGCACGTGCTCACTGAGTGTTAACTACTATTACGGCTGTGGCCACCTTTCTCCCTCACAGACCACGGTGAAGCCCGGCTCCCAAACCTCAGCTGGAGGTAGATGACCTCGCCTGGGACGCAGGCCCCGGGGGTGGAGGATCTGAGTCAGGTACACTGTGGAGCTTGTCCCAGTCTTTCTATACTCTGCTGCTAATTCTCACAACTATATGAGTGAGGCCTAGGCCTCCCAGGTGACAGAGGCAGCGGGGGCTGGAGAGGTGAAGGGACTCCAGAGGCGGCTATCTCCACCAGGCATTGCCACCCACAGGAGCAGGGATCCCAGGGGAGCCACGGGGAAGGGGAATGTGGACACAGCGCCCCTGCCCCACCCAGAGACAAACCCTGACCATTCTCGGGAGGGTGTGCTGGTGGGTGACATGTTCACAGGAAGCCGTGTCCCCCCCAGGCCTCAAGGGAACCCGTTCCCACCACCAGGGCCTTGAAAGCCTCTCAGGGCCCAGCTTACCTCTCTGATAGCTTGGGCGTCCCTCTTGGCTTGGGGACGGGGGGTTCGTGCAGCTTTCCTGGATGGGAAAGGACAGTGAGACACGCCTTCATGGGCGGCTATGGGCTGGGCAGAGAGCAGGGCGGTCAGGGAGCCAGCCAGAGTGCCTGCCCCACCCAGGCTGCCCTTCCTTCCTGCCTGGCAGGTCATGGCCTCCAGGTGGCCTTGGCAAACTCACCTGCACCCTCGCACTCCCCAGCCCAGCACTCAAGGAGATTAGGTAAGCACAGAGTGTGACAGGTAGAAAAGGACACAGGGACAAGGCCAGGACACCTAGAGATCCCATTTGCATTTCAGGTGAGAAGTGGGAACCCAAGTGCCCCTCAGACACTTGCCCGGTGGGCAGGAAATAGTGTCTCAACTCAGCCCCACTGTTACCTCCTCCTGGAAGCCTCCCCTGACTCCCAAGTGTCCTCTATGAATCCCACAGGGGCCTCTGCGTCCCCCATCATAACAGACTTCTACACCCTACCGAAATCCCCACGTATGTGCCTGTGTCCCCCTCAAGACTGGCAGTGCCTCAAAGGCGCAAATAGGTCTGAGCAGTATCTCCAGCCCCGTGCCTGGCTCCGAGCTGTGCCTGTGTCAGCGTGGAACGGGAGTGAATGTGTCTCCCAGGCCCACTGATCACTGACAAGCTTGCCCAGCACATCTCAGGTTACAAGGAGCCTTGTTTCCCTGAGCTCTTGGGAGCCCAGGGAGGTCATCTGGGAAGGTCTTGCAATGAGGGGGTGGGGCAGGGGTCTGCACTACAGTTCCGACCAGCCTGGAGAGCCCTCGGAGGCCCACCTGAGCAGGAGCACATCCTCAGCTGCCCCTGTCCCCAGCCCCTGAACTCTCCCTGCCAGACATCCAGACATGGCCAAGCACGTGGGCTGGGCACGGGAGGACAGGTCACCTGGAGTGTGCACTCAGACTAGCCAGGACACACAGAGACCCAGAGACACTCGGGACACAGGCACACACGGTGTACACTCACTATACACCCCGACACTGAAGCATACGAGACAGACACAAAAGAATAGGCGGATACACACAGAGTGGGGGCTGGGCAGGGATCTGTGTCTGTTTTGTTCGAGCTGTACCCCCAGCACGGAGAACAGAGCATGGCACAGAGGGCTCAGTAACTATTTGTTGCACGAGGTAATAACCCCAGAAACACAGTAATCCCTGGAGCACACACAGCACACAGAGGCATAGGGTGTGGCCCCATGAATGCCCCAGTGCACGTGCATATTTAAATGCCAGACACCCCAGCGAGCGCCGGGCCCCAGCTGGACCCCTGCTCACCATTCACTAGGCCACTGCTGCCGCCCTGCTCCAAGTTCTCATGCTGCAGACTGGACCGGGGCCGGGGCGTGGGGGGCGTCGGGGCTGTGTTCTCCGAGGCCTTCCTGGGGGCGGGCGTGGGGCGGCTGGCCGGGGGGCTGGCCAGCTCCTGGGGTTTGCCAGGAACCGGGGGCTTGGTGGGGATCTGGGGCCGGGCCTCAGGGCTGGCCTTGGGCGTGTCCACCTCAGCCCCTGCAGCCGCACGAGGGTGGGGGCTGTCTCCCTCCACATCCTTGGCTTCTTCTGCGAGTTGCTGCTGCTTTGGCTGTGTGGGAGGCCCGGGCCTGGCCCCCGATCGCCTAGCTGGGCCCCGCCTGGCGCAGTGCTCCGTACACACGAAGGTGCCCTCTTCAGGCCCACTCCTGTAAGCTCCAGGGAGCAGGGTGCTGGAACACTGCCGACACCTGCCAGGGAGAACGGGGGTGGGGGTATTCAGCTTAGCCAGGCAGCCTGGCCCAGGGCTACCCCTCCTCCAGCAACCCAGGCTGCTCCTCCCTCCTCTCTTCCCAACTGCCAGCCTGGATCCTGTCTCAATACCCTGGACTTCCCAGAGGAAAAGGAAAATGGTAACTGTCAGGGTCACAGTAGAACAACAAAACCACGTGAAACCAGCAACATGTTTTGTGCGACATGCCCCCAGTCTGTGCTGCAGGAGGAAGGAAAGGTCCCCCCGGAGGTACTATCCAGCGTGCAGGCTGCCCTCCTCAGGGGCTCAGGAAATCAATTCAGTGGTTTTCAACCAACCAGGGTTTTTTTGTTTTGTTTTATTTTTCATGAAATAGAATAAAATACAGTATATCAGAGTGGATCACACTTGTTTTACCAAACTCTAATTCCAGTTGTGCATCTATTTATACAAGTTTTATTTCAGGGACATATTTACAACTGGTCAGAATGTCAAATGCATTTCTTCGTGGTGGTCACTGTAAAAAGTTTTTAAAACACTGTCCTGGTGGCCAGACGGGACTGTGTCAGTGTAAGGGTCTCCTGCTCGAGATTTTTCCCTATGACACCTCAGCTCTGCCATCAGGTCCCCAGGTCCCAGGTCCAGCCACCACACACACAAACACACACTCACAAACACACACTCACTATACCACAATCGAATGCATGTTGTAACCCTCAGTCCCTGGCTTCCCCTGACTATTCGATTTTCTTTACTGATTTCTGTTTTGTAACATAAAGTTTTCATACATTTTCTAAGTTATTTGTATTTTCTTTGCCTCTTTTTCCATTTTCTTTAAACTTGGCTTTCTCTGGGAGCCACACACTGAAAGCAAGATGTTATTGTGATTTTTTTTTTAATCCTTTCTTTTCTCAATGGCTTTTAAAGCACATTCTGCTCCTTAATCAGCGTCAGGTAGTCGGCCTCAAAGAGCTCTGGTGCTGGAGGCAGAACCTGAGGTCCAGCCCCGTTTCTGTCTCTCATGTGACTGAGCAAGCCTTCTCCCCTCACTAGGCCTTAGTTTGCTCTCAGTAAAATGGGGATAAGCGAGATGCTCTGGCATGGACAGCCTGGCACACGGTGGTGCTGAATCCGCGGGAGCCCCCTCCCCTGCTCCCGTGCTCCCCCGGCCACTCACCGGAAGCAGTGCCGGTGGTACAGCTTGCCCTCAGCCAGGTAGCGCTGCACCAGGTGCACGTGCTGCTGGCAGGCCGCGCACGTGCTGCTGGGGGTCCGGTGGGCGCCCTGCTCTGACAGGCTGCCGGAAGAGAGCTCCTCACCCTGCAGGGAACGGGGTGGGCAGACTGGGAGCAGAAGTGTGGTCACCAGCCCCCCTGTTCAAGAACACTCCCCCCTCCCCCTAAGGCCACTGTCCCCCAAGTGCAGTGAGCTTCACAGTGGTAATGTGCTTCATCAGAGCCCCAGAGGAGCGGAGGATGGGAGATTGTCTCTGTTTTGCAAAGGAGGAAACTGAAGCCCAGAGAGGGGGAAAGACTTGCTCAAGGTCACTGAGTCAGGATGGAAACAAAATTCCTGACTTCTAGTTTCTGGGGCCCTCCCCCCAGAAAGGCAGCTCCTGGCTACATAACCCTTCGCCTCGGCTGCTCTTGCCCCTCTCCCATCCCTGCAGGTGGGCCCCTCATGGGTGACTGTCCTCTTAGGCCCACCTCATCTGCCTTCTCTGCCTCCCCTCCTAGAGCCGCGGCAGATTTAAATCCCAGTTTCTCTACTTCTAAGCACCGTGACCTTGAGCAAGCTGCTGGCTCTCTGGGCCTTGGGCTCCCACCTGCAAACTGGAATCCTATAACCCCTGCCTGTCTCGACCCTGCCCACACTCACTAGGCACCCACCCTGGCCCGGGCTCCCAGTCCCTCAGGAGCTCCTGCAGCAAGAAGCAGATGGGAGCAGGCGGGGCAAGCTCTTTGCACACTGGGAAGAGCTGTCCAGATGTGAAGGGCTGGGGTCACCCCCTAACCATCACAGAGCAGGAGAATGGCAGTGTGGCCTCCACTTCCCAGCTGAGAGCCCTTGAACAAATGACCAGACCTCTCAGTCTCAGTTTTCTCTTCTGTATACCAGGGCACACAATACTGACGCCCGGGGTTGTGGAGAGGATTAAACAGAGTCACACTGGGAAGTTAAAGCTGTCTCAGCAGGAGTCAAGGGGGTACCTGCTGTGTTATATGGTGTTGTGGACTGCCCTATGCGCCCTTCCCAGGCCTGCATCCCCTGCCCCTGCCCCTGCCCTGGCCTAGGAGACTCTACTTCCAAAGCCAACGGGAAAGGACCGAGAATGCCCTCTGAACAGCTGTCCCCCCACCCCACCCCCGCACACCCCAGGTATACACCTACCTGAGCCCTGTCTCCCAGTTCTGTTGGAGTAGGTGTTTCGGATGGCGGGGAGGAGGGGGCCAGGCCCTTTCTGGGTAGTGAGACACCAGCTGCCAAGAGACAGGAAAGAGACCCTGAGGCAGGTGGGGACCTTGGGGTCCCAGGAGGCCTCAACCTGGCCTACAACTGGAGCTCCACAGCCGTCATCTTTGGGCACACCACCCAACAGTGGGAGCACAGCAGGCTCCTGCTTCACACAGGCCAGGGACGCCTCCTCTTCCAAGCACCGAGGGCAAGCTACTTCACCTCGCTGAGCCTCCACAGGGGACAGTGACTCCGACTGCGCAGGGCAGTGTGAGCAACGAGGCAACAGCACCATCACAGAACTCACAGCGCCCAGGACGTGGCAGGACGGGCAGCCTCCCTCCCACCAGGGTAGGGGCTGAAGGGAAGGAAAAGAAAGGAACCGCATGGTGCTGGCCCGAAGATTCAGGAAGATGGGCTGGCTCCCTGGGGCTGACAGGAGCTGCCCTGCCTGTGCCCCAGTGGGCACTCGCACCAGAGGAAACCCAGCCCCCCCGCCCTCCTCCGAGAGACACTCCTTCATTACTTCAGCAAATATTCACCCAGCACGTCCTCTGTACGAGTGATTAAAATAAAACCCCCAAATTCAGAAAACTGTACACAAAATAAGGTCAGTTTTACTGTATGATAATTTAAAAAATAAAATCCAAGTTCCTTACTGTGGTCTAAAAGCGCATGTACCAAACATCGGGTCGCAATCCATTAATGGGCCCTGAAATCAATTTAGTGGGTTGCAACCAGCACATTTAAAAGATGAAACAGACTAGAAAATATCTGCCCGCATCACATGTTATAAGGGGAAGGATCGTTTCCTGAAACTTGTTTCAGTTACAATGTGTGCGTGGACTTGGATCGTGATGGGCAACGTATTTTTTACTGTGAGTCATGGTCAAAGAGTTTGGGAGCCCAGCAGCCTAATCAAGTCCCACCCCGCCGCCCCCTCTGTCCTCATCTCCTCCTTCCCCCTCAATCCCCTGAAGCACACGGACCCCCTGCTGCCCCCTTGCTTGGAACATTCCTCCCCAGATCTTCCCATAGCCTCCTTCTTCTCCTTATTCAAGGCTTAGCTCAAATGCCACCTCCTCAGAGAGGCCCTCCCTGACCACTTACCTAGAGTAGCCACTTCCTCCTGCCACAGCTCTTCATCCCATTACCTTAGTTTGTTTCCTTCCTTAGACTCACCTGAAACTGTATTACTTATGACTTTGTTTCTCTCCCTCCCCCATCCAGCAGACTGCAGCTCTGCGAGTCTGTTCTCAGCTCTCTCCCCAGCACCCAGCACACTGCCTGGCGCACAGTAGGGGTTCAACAAATATTTGTTAAAAGAATAAGTGCCAGGTGCTGGGGCTATGTAGCTGTGAACTAGACAGAGATGGACTGCAGGGGAGAATTCAAGATATTATGACCAGGGGCTCATGTGTTGACCATGGTGCAGGGACTACAAGAGCACCTGGAGTACAACACGGTAGGCTGCTTGGAGGAGGCAAACGTGAAGATGAGAGGATGAGTAGAGAAGAATGTGCCGGGGGTGGGAGGGGAGGAACAGAAAATGGAGTTTGGGGCTGGAGAATCATCAAGAAGAAAGGGTTAGCAGTGAAGGAATGAGGTGTGTTCAAAGAAACACAATGTACACCTAAAATTTACACGATGTTATAAGCCAATATGACCTCAATAAAATAATTTTTTTAAAAAAGGAAGCACAAGAAATTCAGCACGACTATGGTGGGGGCTGGAAGTGTTCGAGTTAAGTGGGGAGAGGCCCTCAGGGGCCCCACTAAGAAGCTGGACTTTATCCTTATGACACCTGCCTCTGCCACCCGGGGTGGAAATCGCCCTTGCAATCCCTCCACTGGCCCAGAAAGTACAGCCCAGGACCATCTGGGGGAGGCTAACAGCCGGCTTTGCCTCCAGGGTGGGAACACAGAGCTGTGTTTCCTTTGGCTGAGCAGCAGGTGGGATAAAAATGGTTTTCACTTAGGGGCCAAGTTGTATGAAAAGCACAAACTGTACTTTTATCAACAAGAATCCCTGCAGGCCGGGGGGTGCTCCCACCCAGGCACAGCTCAGGGGGCTGGGCCCACCAGGGTGCCCTCACCCCGGGGTCCCCAGTGAGGATCCAGGACCGGAGCAGGCCCCTCCGACAGTATTCTCGAGGGCCCTCCCGCACCACACCCACCCCGCAGGTCCCAGAAGGTGGCCCTCCAGAGAAGAGCTTACTAGAGAGAGACTGGGGTTTGGCAACAGGCAGCCTTCCAGAAGATAAGACTGAACTGTGACTCTAGGTAAACAAGCTAAACTCTAACCAGTGGAGGAAAGAAGTCATAATAATATCGAGTCCTACACCAGGGCCAGACACAGGCCCACATTTCCTCATTCCCTCCTCACATCAACCCTGTGAGACCAGCGCTATTCTTAGCCCCACTGCAGAGGGGAAACTGAGGCAGTGAGGTGACCACGGTGGCCCACTGTCACCCAGATAGTAGACAGCAGAGCAAAAATTTTGATCCCATGCTCTTAACTCCCACCCTACTGCCTCTCACCAAAGACTCAGTGATGGAGAAATACTTTCATTGTGATTTCTATTAAAATACACATGATGTTATCTGTTCAATCATGATATTAATCTCTATCATTATGGGGGCGTAACAGGTTATTTTAATTTTTATGGTTTTTTCTATGTTCTAAATTTCCTATAGTAAGCATGTTTTACTTTTAGTAAGAAAAAAACTCCTGACTTCATAGAATACTTTTTTTTAAAGAGATGGGCAGGTATTGTCCACATGGAGAGCAGAGGCAGGAGGCAGCACTGAAATGGGGCAGGAGAGGGGCATGTGCCCACCCCTCAGGTTCGTGGACAGTAGTGACCCCATGCAGCTCAGGACACCTGGATTCTCATCCCAGCCTGTTTGGTGCTGTTCCTGCTGTGTGACCTTGAACTTCTTGCTTCCCCTCTCTGGGCCCATCTCTTCTCTGCAGAAGCAGAGGCCCAGTTGCCCCCAGGAGAGATTTCTGCATGGAGATTCTCCAGGCAGGGGGCTCGGTACACCCGGTGACCTGACTCAGAGCAGAGAAGTACCCTTGTAGCCCCCCACCCTTCCTTCCCCTCATTCCTCAGCCTCTCAGTTCTTAGGCCTTAAAGGTCACTTCTGGGGAAGACTCTGCACAACAGTCCCACAGGGCCACTTCCCTGCTGGAGGAAAAAACCTCAGGGAAGTGTCTGTAAACAGGAAGTGAGGGTGTGTGCCAGAGAGGTGAACTCACATAGTGGATGAACTCACCCCACTGTGTCCTCTGACATTATTCTGCTCAGTTACTGCTTCCTGTGTTGTCTGTCTCCCCCACAAGACTGCGGGCTCCAAGGGGCAGTGATTGCGGTCACAGCTGTACCCCCAGGCCCAGCACAGTGACGTTTTACTCAATAAATAGTTCAATGAATGATCCCGTGAACGATGTGCTGCCTCCCCGGCTGCCTGTTTGCAGCTCAGAAAATAGTAGGACACATCCGCAGCCGGATCCCCAGGGCCAGCCTCCCTGCAGAGCTGTCCCCCTCTCACCTTGGCCAGGGCTGGCGAAGTGGTTGTAATACTGGGACACGTAGGTCATGATGCTGAGGCAGTCGGGGACACTCATGGAGACCATGTCATTGGGGTCCAGGAGAGCAGGGATCCCCAGCTCCTTCTCGGCCACTTCAAAGGCCTGGGGTGCAGCAGTGGGGGCAGATGTGGGGGTGAGGGCAGGTGTGGGGGTGGGGGCAGGTATGGGGGTGGAGGCAGGTGCGGGGATGAGGGGGCAGGTGGGGGGGGGCAGGTATGGGGGTGGGGGCAGATGCAGGGGTGGTGGTAGAAGCAGCCACAGCGGGAAGAGGAGGAGGAGACAGGGTTTGTGGGTGCCCCCTCAGCCTAGGCCCAGCTTCCCTCGGTGGGATGAGAGGCACCAGGGCAGGGGTGACTCTGGGCTCCCCTCAGCTCTGGCCCCACATGATGACCTGGAGAAGGGGGAGGACGGGTGCTCCAGGCACCAGCAGGCCAGAGGGAAGCAGCAGGTGGGGAGAGGAGCAGCCAGGACCCGAGTGCAAGGCAGCTCCTCAGGGTGCTGGTCCAGGAGCCCCTCGCCTCAGCTCCTGCCCCGCAAGGCCCCTGCCCACTCCCACCCCCATACACAGCCTCTTGGGCTTCCACCTGTCTGGGGACTCACCAAACGGTTATTCTCGAAGACATTGTCCTTGGAAAGTGAATCAAAATCTCTGCAAGAGGCAAAAGGGGGGAGGAGCGTTGAGGAGGTGACTGGGGCAGGGGTGTGGAGCGGGAAGGAGCCGAGTGGAGGTGACCTCATCCCAGCCAGTGGGGCCTCAGCAGGGCTGGGGAGGCGGCTGTGGACTGTGGAGGAGGAAACTGAGGCAACAAGCACATGCTAATAGACCAGGGCTGCCAGGCCGGGGCCGAGGATGAGCTCACGGCCCCCGGAGGCATCCAAGTAGAGGCTGGAAATCACTCAGAAGGGGCGGGCTCAAGTCAAAGCTTTCATGTTTAAGATGCCATCCCTCACTGCAAGCCGGACACCCTTCCCCAGGAAGCCATGTCCTGAGTCAGCGCAAAGACAAAACCAAGACCAGGCCCAACGCTTGTAACAACAGGGACGTCCACGGATTGCCGGCCTCACGCCAGGCGCTGTGCTGAGCTCCTGTCTAGAATTTACTTTATTTTCATAACAACTCTATTTGGCAGGTATTTACCCCATTTTACAGATGAGGCCTGGAGAAGGGATGCCACTCAGCCCTGGGAATCCACATTTCTGGCCCTTCCACTGCATGTCACAAACCCAGAGAAGCCACACCAACTCGCTGAATCCCCAACCCAGCCTGAAGATGAATGTTGTTTTTAATGGGGCCAGGAAAAGAAGAACAAGTCTGAACCAGAATGGAAACCATACATACTCCAGAGCCGCTGGCACTGCACGGCTGGCTGATCCCACTCGGCCACTCCTGGGGGCACCTTCCCTTGGGGAAGCAGTGAAGGGTTTCCCGGTTTCTAAGCTGGGACAGGTGAGAAGTGGCAGGGCCTGCCCCTGGGACCCTGGGAGGGGACAGCTGGCCGGCCTGCTGGCTTTATTTATCCCCCTCCTCCCCCTCCGAGCTCCAGGCTGCTGGAGTGGCTGACACCAGCGGAGGCAGCTCAGCCTTCTTGCTCAGCAGCCTGCCGGGTGCACCCGCCCAAAGTCTTGCCCATCTATGGCTGAAAACTGCAGCCCTCACTGCCCGAGACGGTGGGCCCAGAGGCCGGAGCAGGCAGCATCTCCTCCAAGGTCTAGGTCCCAGGCCCTGCTCTTCCAGGCCAGGCTGTGTGACCAAGGAGCCTTCATTTTCCCATCTGCTAACTGGGGAAACCTCTAGGACCACTCCCAGGCTGGTGGGGAGGACCGGTCGAGTCCAGGCTTGGTAAAGGGCAGGCCTCACAGACCTAGGGAGCAGGCAGGCACAGCCCCGTCCCCCTGCCCTCCTGACCCCTAACTTCTCCAGGCAGTCCAGGTACCATGAACTGCAGGCAAAGGCAAGAAAGGGTAGTTTGAGAACCCCTAGAAGGAGAAGCCCCAAGGCTGGGCGGACTGGGGAGGGGAGCTGACTATGTTGGAGCCTCGGCCCCCTTGGCCACTTCTGGCCAGGCTGCTTTCTTCTCCCCTCAGCTGGGTCCCTAACTCCCCTCGCCTTGCCACTGCCTAACAGTATGACCCTAAGCAAGCTATTTAACCTCTAAACCTCAGCCTCCTGGTCGGTGACACTGTGAAGAGGAGGACACCAGCCCAGACCCGAACAAGGGCTTGTCCCAAGACCAAATGAGACAAAAGCAACTTGGCCATTTCTTTCAGTCTCCCCAGCAGTGTTCCTAGAAGGTTGGGGTCACATTTGGTCACCCTGTGCCCCCAACACCCCACATAGTTCCCAGTACTTAGTAGGCACTCAATAAATGTTTATTGAATGAATAAATGCTGGAAACAGTGTGAAAACGATAAAGGCCCCCAAGATACTACAGTGTTTTCTCCAGCTTCTTCCCCCGCCCCCATCACTGTCCCTAATCTACATCTGGGCTTTGGTAACACAGATATTTTCTGAGAATTTTCAAAGGCCTGGGAAGTTCTATTTGGCTTGGGGAGATGAAGGACACAAAAAGGAAACCCACATGATCCCTGCCCTCAAGGGAGCTTAAAGATGCCTGGATTTGGGGGGCTGGCAATGAACCACCCCTCACCACTGCAGCAGAACCCCATCCCCAGCGGAGGCAGGGCTCTGAGCTCTGGGAGCCTGAACCACTTTGGAAGATGATTCCTGCCCTCGGCTCCTACGCCGCCCCTACTCTCATGGGCATCCCCTTCCCATCGCTGAGGTCCTCTCCCTGCCTTGTGTGGGACCTGGGCCTCAGTTTTTCTCCTGTGCAATGGGCTGGCAGCCCAACACTAGCCTGCCTTGCAAATGAAATGTCTGGACATGATTCTGGATCTCTTCTCAGGAGGGGAGCCGCCCTCTACTCCACACTTCCTCCAGCCGCATCCCTCCCCTGCTTAAAACCCCACAGCTCCCTGTGGCCCCATCCACTCTCCTTAGCCAGCAAGAGGCCCTAAGCACTCCGGCCCATCACATCTCCTGGCCCCCTGCTATGTGCTATGGGCTCCAGCAGTGCTCGCTGCCTATGTCTCTGCTTGGTGCCCCTCTGCCCAGAACGCCCTTCCCTCAGCCCTCACCTGGCTCCTGCTCTCCCCTGGAAGACTATGTGACGCCCTCTGATACAGCACTTCCCACACAGAATTATCATCACTGCTTATACATCTGTTTCCCCCGTAGACCGTGGGAGACCGTGTGGGGTTCGTCTCTTGGCTGGCTGGTTGCTGTCTGCATCACCAGGCACAGCATCCAGCACAGAGTAGTAACTCTATAAACACTTGTTAAATAAATGAGGGAGTAAGACACTTTCATCGTCCCCTACGGCCTACCAACACCACTTATACTAACTAATGTTATTGAATGTTCATTACCTCATTTATCCTCACAACGATCCTGGGAGGTAGGTCTTATTATTAACCCCACTTTACAGATGAGGAAACTGATGACTGGAGGGGTCCAGGATTTACCCAAGGTTGCACACTAGGACGTGAAGCAGCTGAACGCCAACCAAGCAGCCCACATGTCAATGCGGACAGCCTCAGGTCCACCACGCGGCTTAGCTTGACACCTTCATGCCCTGGCCCTGGCCCCTACCTCCCCGCCTGCCCCCAGCCAAAACAGAAGACCCCTCGAGGCCTCCACCCCAATGCATGAGTCTAATTCAGGTGCCCTTCTCCTCCATCCTCAAGCCCCTGCTCCTGAGCCCCGCCACCCCAGGCCTCTAATTAGTGCAGATGTCACACACACCACAGCAGGCAGCGGCCCACCTGCGTCTCCACCTCATCTCGTTCACATCTGCATCCACACCCCCCACAACCTCTCCTCCAGGGCCCAACACAGGGCCTGACCCACCATCCAGACCCTGTACCACATGGCACGGAGTAAACCCAGTGCATCTGCACCATTGAATCCTTGAGACAACCCTTTCCCTCCGTCATCAAAGCCCTCCCAGGTGCTGTCCCAGGGAGCGCAGGTCTGGGCAAGGGACAGACACAGAAAGACTCCAGAGCCTGCTAGGCCCCAGGAGCCCCATCGGGGGCTGCAGGCAAGACAGCCAAGGATCATGACTCTTGTCCCCGATTTGGAAGTGCTAGGAATGGCAGGCACCAGATACACTTTCACTCAATGTTTTATGAATGAATGAACGAATGAGGTCCCAGGGCCCAGGGCAGAGGGAGCTGAGACAGAAACTGCAAGTCAACTGCTCTGAATAAATTTTCCCATGAGAATTTCACTGGGCCGCTCCAGGCAAGAAGAGGCCATTTCACACCCTGGAGCGGCTGGTTGGTGGCTGTCACCGGAACCCTATGAGTCTTCCCTATGCCACTCCTCCTCCCTGTGGCACAGAGGACAGCAGGGCAGTGGGGCACACACCTGGGGAGGCAGGGCTGTGTCCTAATTGGGGGGGATATTTACATCCACTCATCCAACCACTGTTAATCTAGGGTCCTCTGTGCCAGGCACAGCGCTGGTGCCCCGGAGAAAAGATGGCATCAGGGAATCCGAGGAGGGGTTCGCTGTACTCAGAGCACGGGGGCCCCACAGAGGGAACAAGCTCAATGCCTCACGGGACGGGGGTGCTCAGTGCGCCCGTTTGAGAGTTTAGTACATACAGGAGAGGCCCAGGGTCCCCAGCGAGGGCTCGGTGTCCCTTCAGAGTCAAGGCCTTGGGGGACTCAGCGTCCTGTGGCGGAAATCAGAGCCCTGTGGGCGGGGCCGGGCCCCTCGCGGAGGGACCAGCATGGGGGCGGCTCGGTGCCCAGTGGGCGGGGTCAGACAGACCTAGTTGGGGAGGGGGCCCGGGCCCGGGGGTCTCCGTGACCGGCGAGGCGCTCAGGGCCAGTTGGGAGGGTCGGCGTCTCGGTCTCCGGGGGGCGGCGCCTGCCACCGCCCGGGCGCCGCGTCACTGAGGGGGGCGGGGGTCCCCGGCTCGGCCCGCGCCGCCCGCCCGCGCCGCAGCCCGCCGCCCGCCGTCCCGGCACTCACAGCAGGTCGGGCCGGTGCCGGTGCAGGATGGCGCAGAAGGCCAGGCCGTCCCGGAAGGAGCTGCTCAGGTCGCGGATGTCCACGCCGCGGTAGCCCTCGCACTGGCGGCGGCACCAGGCCAGCAGCGCGCCCCGCGGCCCCGCCATGAGCGCGCGGCTCGGGCCCGGCTCCGGGCGCCGCCGGTCGGGCTTCCCCCTCGGGCTTCCGGCTGCGGCTGCGGCTCCGGCAGCGGCTCCGCGCGGCCCTGCCCGCGCGCTCCGAGCTCCGGGCGCCGACCCGCGGGCGGCGGGCGCGGGGCGGGCCGGAGGCGGGGCCGCCGCCTCGGTGTCCGCGCTCGGGCTCCGGCGCGGGGGGCCTGCCCGGACCTGCCCGAGCAGCCGCCGCCCGCGTGGCCCGGCCCGGCTGGCCGCCGCCTACTCACCGCCGCCGGCTCCCTGCGCTGTGGGCCGGCCGCGGGCGTCCCGCTGGCCTGGGTCCCCGCCCGCCGCGGCCGGGGAGCGGGGAGGGGGCGGCGGCCTGGCGCCCCACCCAGCGGCGGCTCCGCCCCCAGGCGCGGGACACCTCCCCCCGCCCCTCTCCTCGGCGATCCCGAGTCACCCCTTCCCCACCGTGAACCCCTCAGAGAACTCTAGGACAGCCCCTGAGCCCCCGCTCACTAGCCCCTCCCCACAATGCCCTTCCTTCACCCCCATCAGCTCCACCGACCTGCCCACCGGGATCTCTTTCTCTCCGGTCCTGACTCCTTCCCGCACTTCGGCCTAAGGACCTGCAAATTCCCTACACCGGCTTCTCTAAACTCACCCACCTCCCTGGCCTGAACCTTTGGGGAGGCATTCCCCCTACTTCAGGGCAATCAGGCAGTTCCCCTGCAGACCCCAAAGCACCTCCAAATGGCCATCAGCTTCCTTCACCCCGTCTCGATTGCTAAACACCATCCCCTCCCCCATAGCCTGCCAGGGAGACTCCGTACTCCCCCCACACCACCACCATCAGTCAGGGGGTCCACTCGGTGATGTATTGAGCTGACAACCGGGCCTGCAGAGTTCTCCTGATGCCCTGTGTAGGCTCAGGTATCTCCCCGCTCCCCACTGGGGCCCCTCTCCTTCCACCCTGATTAGAGCAGTTGTGGGTTGGGCTCCTATGAGAAAGATCTATGGGAAGCAGGCCCTTGTCCGGTGGGGCACTGGGCGCCTGGCCTTGGAACCTCCCAGCCTCATTCTTCATCTGCCTTCCTTTCAAGACCTGGGCCATCGACACCTCCCCAGAGGCCTCTCCTGACCTCCAGGAGATGAATCAGCCTTCCACTCGGCTGCCATGACAGTGATATCACTCTGACCAATGCAGCAGTTAGCTGGGATGGATCTGTGCTCCACCCCCTAAGGGAAGGAGCAGGGTCTTAGTCATCTCAGTCACCCCTCAGCTCTTGGAGGAGTGGAAGGAACAAGGGTTTGGGAGTCACATCAACCCAGGCTCGAATCCTGGCTTTCTCCACTCGCTCAACCGTGTGATCTTGAGTTGCCCTGAACCTTAGTTTGCACATCTTAAAAATGGGGATGATTCCTTTTTTCACAAGGTGGCTGAGAGGATTAAGATGTAGTATACTTGTCCCTTTAGTCATCACTCATAAATTCTAACTATTGATACCTGGTACCTGGTAAACATGTGGTAAAATGGATTGAACACATTTTGTACCCAGCTTGTCACCTGGGCCTTTTTGAGTAAATTATTGAGGAGAGAGGCCAACTTGTGGAATCTCACCTCCTCAAAGGTCCACTGAGTCCCAGCCCAGAACACATTTATGACCCAGGACAGGCGACCCCAGCTTGCCAACCTGGGCCAGCCTCACACCCTGGATCTGTCCGAGCCTGGAAGGCTGCCATCTTGGCCCAGAATGTGGACTCTTAGGTGACCCAGGAAGGGGCTGCCATGGGCCAAGCTGCCTGGCCAGCCTTCCTTGCCCCTCACCAGCCCTTCACTGCCACTTCCTGCCCTGTCCCCTGTGGGAAAGCAACTCCAGGAAGGGAGGGTTCCAGGTGCTCTCATTAGGTCAGGGACAGGACCCTGACACCAGCATCCACGTTGACCTTCAAAGACCCCCAGGACTCTCATTAAAACCTCGGAGGGATTTTATCCCTGTCCTCACCAGCCTAAGGGGCTCCCTCTAGGTCCCTGAAGACAGCTCGAGATCTGCCCTTGATCTTGTTGCCATAATAACAGCTTACACAGCCTTCTAGGCCCCCATTAGCCATTCCTGGGCTTTGTAAACTCACTATCTGAGTCAGCCCACCACAACAGGCAGCAAGGACCTGCATGACCACAGCTGCGTGACCACAGGGCAGACAACTCACCTCTGTGAAACCCAATTTCCTACCCTGTAAAATGGGGGTAATAACTTTGCCACGCCTGCGTCCCAGGGTTGTGGGTAATCAGGTGAGATAATGGATGGAAAAATGCTGTGCAGACTAAATCCAGGGTTCAGGTAAAAGGTGGGACAGTGTTTACAGGTGAGGTCAGAAGCCACAGACAGCTAGGCAAGTCAAGTCACTGGCCCCAAATCATGCCATAATTTCAGGATTAGGACTGAGGGATCTCTTTATTTTTTAACTGTCAGTTAAGAAGTGAATACATTCTCCTTGTCAAAAATTTAAAAATAAAATAAAACTAAAGTTCCCGCTTGACTGTCTCCCACAATCCCAGTCCCCTCCTAAGAAGGAGCCACAGTTATCAGTTTGAAATATCCTTCCAGACCTTGTGCCTGCATTTATATTCAAACATGGATTCCACGAATATTCGCTGAGCACCAGCTTCCCACCTGGGGAATCAAGAGGAAACAGGAGTGAATAAGCCAGGCTTCCTGCCCTCATGGAACTAACATTCTTGTCAGGAAGACAGGCAGTGGACAAGGAAACAAATCAACAAAGATCGCTTCAAACGGTGAGAGGTGCTTGGAAGAAAATAAAGCAAAACACTGTGAGAGAGAACCATGGGAACAGACAGGGCAGCCAGGGAAGGCCCCCTTGAGGAGAGACATTTGAGCTGAGTGACACCCATCCCCCAAGAAAGCAAGTTGAATGCAAGCCATTGCAGGTAGAGTTTGAATCCTTTCTAATTTGTTCCAGGGTATCAGCTGCAGGTGTCCTGGCACCAGGGCTGGGAAGCGCTGGCTAGTCTGGTGAGCGAGGCAGACTCCTCGCTACCCTGTCCAGTGTGATAAAGGGCAAGGAAAAAGGAAGCCCAAGGAACAACGGGCATCCGAGGAGCCCCTGACTAGTTTGGGTCAGGGTGCCCTGCTTTCCACTTACCGTTCGTCCTGCCCACCTGCTTTGCCGGAGGGCCGTGGAGGAGAGAGGGGCAAGGGCAGGATGATACAACAGAACCCACTAGGGAGACACTAACCTAGAATGAGCACTGGTGGGAATGAACGAGTGAGTGAATGACCCAGACCCGCGGTTTACATTTATTTTCACACAGAAATCTCCAGGTGAGTTTCAGAACGCGACAAGAGAGAGGAACCGTCATGGAGGGGACCTGGAGAGGCTGTGGGGGAAAGAATTTCATCATCGCTACTGGGAACCTCTGGCTGAGTCCACCTGATTCTGCACCTCTTCAGAGGCCGCTGGGCTGCGTCTCTCTCAGAGCCAGAGGTCCATGCGTGTATGTGTTCCTGGGGGTGGGGGGCAACACCTGGCTGGCCCTGTTTCACCCACCACCTGCTTTTTGCCTCCGACTTGCTGGATGACCCTGGACGAGGTGCCACCTGTGTGAGGGCTCAATGTCAACATCTGTGAAAGGTGGGATGTGCTATGATGCAGCCTGTTTCTAGGACTCTGTCATCCAGAAATACTGCCCAGGGGCCCCAAGATGTACGTACAAAGATGTTCATTGTTTGCTCACAGCAGAGCACTGCCAGCAACCTAGATGTTCGTTAGGAAGGGACTGGGTAATTACGTGTCAACACAGCTGGACAACAGAAAGCCACACAGCTGCTGAAAAGAATGTCATGGAAATACATCCTCAACAGAAGTGAAAAGCAAGCTGCAGAATAACAGGTAATTAGGATCCCATTTTTGCAAAACAAGTTTATATATATTACATATATATCATCTATAGTTATGTATCTACCATTTACATGTGCATATATATGGACTTTTTTTCTTTTTCTTTTTCTTTTTTTTTTTTTTTGGTGAGGAAGACTGGTCCTGGGCTAAATTCCGTGCCCGTCTTCCTCTACTTTATATGGGAGGCCGCCACAGCATGGCTGACAAGCGGTGCATCGGTCCCCACCAGAGATCAGAACCTGTGAACCCAGGGCTGCTGAAGCAGAGCGCACGAACTTAACCAATACGCCACCAGGCCGGCTCCATGGAATTTTAAAATGTCAGGAAGAAGGGGCACCTGAGCAAATGCTGTCGGAGGTTAACTTTGGGAGTGAGACTGAGGGGTATGGCAGACTCACTTTTTACAAGTCATTATGGTTTGAATTTATAACGAAAGCAGGTGTAACTTTTTTAAATAACAGTTTTGAGATATAATTCACATACCATAAAATTCACTCTTTTAAAGTGTACAGTTCAGTGGCTTTTAGTGTATTCACAGAGTTGTGCAACCATTACCACTATTTAATTTAGAATATTTTCATCACCCCCAAAACTCTGTCCCCATTGGCACGCGTTCCCAATTTCCCTTCCCCTCCCCACAGCCCCTGGCAACCACCGTTCTACCTTCTGTCTCTGTGTATTTGACTACTCTAGGCACCTCATATACAGTGTTTGTTGCTGATTAATTTTTAGACTCTTATTCTGGTCATAGTATTAACCAGTCACTTGGGAAAGAAATCATTTTAACTTTCTCATATCAACACAACACAACATTGTTTGCAGTTTAATTAATGCTGCTAGAAGGAAATCAGACTCTAATTTTAAAACAAAACCAGCCCCAGATGAGCAAGAGGGAATTTGTCCACACAGCGCCAGGGCCACGGGCAGATCACCAGGAGATGAGAATCTGGGTGAGTCAGGTGGAGCAAGTATAACTTCATAACAAAAAGAATAAAAGAGGAGGGAGTAGGACTTGGTGAACAGGCCATCCCTCCAGTCTGGACAGCTGGAGCCTTGGCACCCCAGCCTTCTAATTCTAGGATGCGTTTTTTCCAAGCTTCTCTGGCTGCCAGATTCTAGAATTCTCCAGTTCCCTGTGGGTCTGACCACTCTGCCTTTCTGCCCAGGCTGTGCCCCAGGAATCGGGGCCCTGCCCAGGCCCTTGTCTCAGAGCTGCTCCCCGGGGCAGCCTGGCAGAGCTGTGGACAATAGCAGCATTGTGGGACCTGGGGAGCCAGGGCCTGGGGGCAACGGGATGCTTGTGGGAGGCCTGGGTGGCAGGAGTGGCAGCCGCCTCACTGCTCTCCTCCATCGTCCCTGGGCCGGAGGTGTGCCCCGAGCATGCCGGGACAGCGCCCGGAGCCCCGGCCCAGCCCACCTGGGTGAGGCCTGGGTCCCCTGGAATCCCAGCTATGTCTGGGGATAGGTGGCTATTCCAAGCCATTCTCCACAGCCCATGCAGCTCCCCACATACACACATTCTGGAAAATCCATCTGGGGCTGGGCAAGTGGGTTTGCATCCTTACCCCAAAACGGAACAACCCTCTAAACCCTCCAGAACAGAGACGACCACATGCTGCCTGTCACTGGGAGGGTGTTCTCTGAGCTGAGAGACACTTGTATTTCACCTTCTGGGTCTGTCCCAGGAGGGGAGGCAGGTCAAAGAAGCCCCTGAAATATCCAGGCTGGCAAGAACCCTTAGGGATTATCTGGCAAAACTCCCTCAGCATACTGAGAGGGGAGACTGGAGTCCAAGGGGGGGTAGGTAGAGGCACTTTGAGGGGGAGCTGGGACTGAACCCTGCTCTGTGCTACAGGCTGCTTGTGAGGTCTCAGCCTGCCATGGTCCCTCACCCCGTTTGCCTGAAATGCCTATTGCTGCTGTTCCAAATCCTACACAGGCATCAAGGCCCAGCTCAGAAATCACCCCCTCCCTGAAGCCTTCCCTGATAGGCCCAGACAGAAGCCACAACTCCCTATCTTCTCACAGGATCCCACCCTTAGAATTAGATGGAACCTAGATGGGATATCCTTGCCAGTTTCAGAGAGGAATTTCCACATGCCTATTCTGGAGGGGCTGGCAGACCAGTGTGGAAGACAGATATGTAAACAATTACAATAAACAGTCACAGAAAGAGGAGATAAGGGATGTGATGGAGAGATGGGCAAATTGCTTCCACAAAGAGCTTCTATAAGGAGCCTCTCATTTCCTGTCAAGTGACTGAGGGTACATCCCTGAGGGCTGCATGGAGGAAGTGGCAGTTGAACCGTTGCTCACATTGTGTGGCACTCTCCCCATTGGACCATGAGATCCTTAATAATACTAGGAGCTAACCGTCACTGAGCACTAACCATATGCTGGGCATTGTGTGTGTGTGTGTTTTTCTTGTTAGTATGAATCACCTCTCTGAGTCCCCACAACAACTCTGCGAGCTTCACATGACCCCTGTTTACCGAGGAGGACAAGGCTCCGAGAGGTTAAGGCTTGCTCGGCTCACAGCCACACAGCTGTCAAAGGTGCAGGACTGTCCGGCTCTTTCTGACCTCCAAAGAACTTCCACCGCAAGGATGTGTCACTGGTGTATTCAGGCAGCGTTGTGTCCGGTTCACCGCTGCGCACCGGGTTTTCACTGTGAATTTATCCACATGATGTACCTGTGAGCTCAGTGAGCAGGATCCCTCCGGGGAGCCCAGCCCCACAGCCCCTGGAGGCCTGGCCCACAGTGATCCATCCCCCTTCCAACTGCAGGAAACGTGACTGGGACTGGGATTCCTCCAACAGGCTAGTGGGTCGGGGCTGGGATGCTGATACGTATTCCAGGCCCTAACAGGTGGGTTCCTGTTGCTCCACAGGTGGGGCTCAAGGGCAGAAGTTTGGCAGGAAGGAGGGGGAGGCAGACCTGACGTAGGGGGAGGGCCTGACCTAGAGTTGGGTCTGCAAAGCCAGCCCCGTTTATGCTTTGACTCTTCAGGGGTGACTGGGGGTTATGGTGGAGATCAGGGGGCCAGAGCCCTCCCAACTGCCCCTCAGGATCACCCTGGCCTGCTCCGCAGGTCAAAAGCAGGCAGAGTGGAAAATGGTTTCTGGGCCTTCCTGACACAGGAAGGGCACCTCTCCTCTGAGGACCAAGTGACAAGGAAGGGGCTGTCAGGCTGGAGACATTTCAGTTAGCCAGAAGGTCAGACCAGCTGACAAGGCTGTCAGACACTGAGAAAGCACTGTTTGTCTCCCTCTTACCTGACTGTCTGCCCGGAGCTGTGAGCAAGGCTGCCCTTCCTCTGAAACAGAAAGTGAGACTTCTCTGTGGAAGCTCTGAGAGGGAGCTGATTCTTCCTCCAAGTAGAACAGAGGTTAGAGAGGGCACGCCTCCTCTCCAGGTGACACAGTGCAACACAACTGGGACAGATAGGAGTAACACCAAACACTCAGTCACACTCGACAGCTTTATTGCTGAGACTTAGAGGGGTGGGGAGGCAGGTGGGGAGAAGGACTCTCTCCATCTGACTGATGAGGAAGCAGAGGCTCAGAGAAGTGAAGCCACGTGCCTGAACCTTCCCAGTTTCTAAGGGGATGGCGTCAGGACTTAAACTTAGGCCCCCTGCCACTTCCCAGCTGTGACTAGAGTGACAAGTCCACTCTCCCAGGTCCACGGGCCCCAGAGAAAGATACGGGAGTGAGCGTGGGGGCAGGAGGGAGGTACCTCTGCCTTGCTCAGGTGGCTAGATAGGGGCAGGGTGGGGCCAGAAGTAAGAAAAAGCTGGGTTTTTCAGCTGCAGGCTTGACAGGAATGTGGAGTCACAGGAACCAGGAAGATTTGCTGCTTCCCATCCTCTCCTCCTTCCAGAAAACATCAGGAAATTGCTGGTCAGGCTTTGGACCTTCAGATTGGCCGTCCCCTGCCTCCCTCTCAGTCTCTTCCCGATGCCCTTCTCCCACACTGGAGGCTGGCTCCTGACCCCGTGCCACAGCACACTCCAGCCCATCTCCAGTCTGCAGGGCAGGGTGGGGTGGGGATGAAAGGCCCCTGTTGGAGCCAGTGCAGCCACAGCCACAGTTTTCATTTGCTGAAGACTGTGCGGGATAGTGCATACACATCATTTATTCATTCTGTGCCTCTACGTTCTAGAAAGGATTTAAGGCACGCTCCATCACTTATTCATACACTTACATTGTTTCCTTCAACCCTCATTCACTCTCTTCCTCATGCGTTCATCATTCATGCATGCATTCAACTAATTTTCTTTACTGCAAAGGCCACTGCTCCCAAGGGCTGCCTCTCTCTTCTCCAGTGTTCATGAGGCTCCTGGCCCATTTAGATCCTAGGATGTTACTCAGAATTCTAGAACTGCAGGGCTGCAGCCCCCAGACAACAGCTGGTCCCACTGCTTCATTCTGCAGATGAGGAGGTGGTCAGTAGCCACCCAAGGTCAAAGCTGCACTGGAAAGAAAAGCCCCATCTTGGGCTCACAGTCCAGTGTGTAAGGAAGCCAGAGAGAGACTGTGGAAAGGACGCCAAGGCCACCAAAGGCTGGTCTCTGTGTCGAGGAACCAGCTCTAGCTGTGGGGTCTGAAGATCAGGATTCCAGCCCCAGCTGTTCACCGCCTCTGCCCCAATTCTTTCGCCCTAGGCTTCTCCACCTGGATGTCCCACAGGATTCTTGAACATGTCCGAACCCAGTTCTCTACCCACCTGCACATGCCTCCTGCTCCAAACCTGCTCCAGCCACCCGTTTCAGAGAGTGCCTCCACTGTCTCCCCAGCTACAAAAGCCAAAGGACTGGGCATCTCCCTCCCCCACCGCCCATCCGGCCAACTATCAAGTCCTGTCCTCTGCAACCTCCCAAATCTAAATCGCTCTTGAATTCTCCCGCCTCTCCCCATGCCTGCTGCCGCCACTCTGCATGCAGCCCAGCTACTCTGGGCTGGGCTACTCTAGACAAGTGCCTCAGCCTCTCTGACTCAGCGTCTACACAGGCCCGCCTTTGGTCCACAGACCATTAGGGAGTGGAGAAAGCCCGTAGGTGAGTCTGGAGGCTGCAAGTCGCAGCCCCACCACGAAGTAGTAGCCATGCTGATCCGCTCAGGACCTTTCTGCCTCTATAGCCGTGACTCTGATTTCCAAGGTCACGGCCAGCTAATAGCAATAATGGCCTTCATTCTCTAATCACACAGTAGGACCAGGTGCTGTGCTAAGTCCTTTATGTAACTTAATCAACAGAACAATCCCGAGGCAGGCGCCATCCCCATTTTATAGATGAGGAAAGTGAGGCACTGAGAAGCTAAGTAATTGGCCCATGATCACACAGCTAGTAGGTGGACAGTCGGGATTCAAACCCAGGTCTGGCCGAGTCCAAGCCCTCACTCTTTGCTCTGCTGCCTTCTCTTGCTGGTGCAGGAACTTTTAGTCACTGGCATCACCCGGAGCCCCCCATTCCCTGATAACAAAACCCTTGCTTCCTTTATGCGTGGGAGGGTTATGAACCTGCTTCTCCCACTCTGGGCAAGCTGGAATAAAGATCCTGCAAGTTGGCTGCAGCTGCTGAATGCCCTGCATTCCTTGAGCGGTACCAGGCAGAGTTCAGCTGTGCCTGCCCCCTCACAAGGGCTGCTGGCCGCCCGGCACTGCCGCTGGACTTGGACCAAGCCACTGGGAAATGGCCCCAAGCCAGGCACTCACACACTGGGTCTGTGTGACCTTGGGCTCCTGCAATGGCCCGTCTCCCGGTGAGGTAAGAAGCGTGCTGAGAGGCTGTCAGACACAACGCAACTGACCTGGCGTGATTTTAATGACGGAGACAGGAGACTCTGACGCGAACTATGAGACTTTGGCATTAAATTCAAAATATTTAACCTGGGGGCTGCTCAGGTGGGTCTGAATTCCTATGAGCTGCCATTGCCAAATGTCAGGACCAGCGGTTGGTAGAGCAGAAGAGACGGTGCTGGATAGGCCATTCTTTTGGAGGCCAGGAAACCAGGGAGTAGACAGACATGGGGAGGGTAAGACGGCCTGGCTGGCACCAGCCTGGCACAGGATCCCAGCTCTGCCGCTCGTTTGGAGCCAGCAAGGTAACAGACGAAGAAATGCTTGGAAAGCTGTCGGGAGCTCTATGAATGCTCGGACTTATTACATATTAACGGAGAGGCTGCTTTTGTTTTCCCTCCTTCGGGAGGTGGGGCCAAGTTGTAGGATGGTGTCCCAGAGACAGCACAGGCTTGAGTTGGGTTGACTGGGGTTCAGTCCTGGCCCCACTCTTCGGCTCTGGAAACCTGGACAAGTTCTGTAACCTCCCTGGCGAAGAACGGCTTCCCACCTCACTCAGACCCACTGGAGTCCTCACGGTCATCTGCAGGGCCTGTGTATGACCTGGAGCTTCACCCAGGCTCTGGCCCTCCCCTCCCTCCCCCTTGCTCACTCTGCTCCCACTGGCCTTTTCCTACATTCTCTCAACGCTCAGGACAAGCTCTGGCCTCCGGGTCTTTCCATTTGCGGTTTCTTCTTCCCAGAACACTCTTTCCCCGGGTATCTGCAATGTGCCCCACTCAGGTCCGCCCAGAGAACACCAACTGGTGCCATCTTTTCTGACTATCCTAGTCAAAATGGTCACTGCTACCTTTCCTTGATTTTTCTCTGTAACACATATCTCCATCCAACATACTAAATATGGTTTATCACCTGTCTCTACCCACTAAAGTTTAAGCCCCATGAGGACAGGGATTTTACTTTTTTAAACTTTAAAAAATGTTTTTTATTTTTTTAGAGATTTTGTTTTTCATCCACTTCCATTTCCCCCTTGCCTAGCAGTGCCTGGCTTGCTCACTTGTAGGAAAAGGATCCAACCTTCTGTGCATAAAATCCTACAACATGCCTGATAAGACAGCAGGCACTCTATTCAGTTCCTAGGGCTGCCATAACAAATATTATCACAAACTTGGTGGCTTAAAACAGAAACTTATTCTCACAGTTCTGGAGGCCTAAAGTCCAAAATCAAGGTGTCAGTTCTAGGGGAGAACCCTTCCTTGCCTCTTCCAGCTCCTGGTGGCTCCAGGCATTTCCTTGGCTTGTGGCTGCATCACTCCAGCCTCCGCCTGTCTTCATGCAGCCTTCTCCTCCTTCTCCCTGTGTTTCTCTCAGTTCCTCTTATAAGGACACTTGTCATTGGATTGAGGGGCCACCTGGAGAATCCAAGATGATCTCATCTCGAGATCCTTAACTTACATCTGTGAAGACCTTTTCCCAAATGTCACACTGACAGGTTCCAGGAGTTAGGATACGGACATATCTTTTCAGGGACCAACATTCAACCCATGACAGCACTCAATAGTAACTTTTCCTGTATCAATGGGAAAAAAAGAGGATACAGAAAAGCTTATGAACTCAAAGTGTGGGGGAGGAGTAAATAACTGAGCACCCATGATAGGCCAGGCACTGTACTGGGCACTTGAAGAGCATCTCACTTATTCCTCACAACTGCCCAGGACGGCAGATTCTACTATCCTTGTTTTATATGCGAGCAACAGGCCTCAGAGGTGAAGTGACATGCAGGCAGGGGCCTCCACTCCAAGAGCCATACTGCTGCCCACCTCAGGGTGACAGATATAGCACTACAGAAACCCAGGGTGAGGAGGAAGCCATCTTGCCCAGCTCCAGTCCCCGCCTGCCATCGAAGTCCCCATGACGAGCAGCTGGAGCAGGCCCTCCAGCGTACTGCCCATCAGTGAGCAACATGGCACTTTCCCGCCCATTTCACCTCACAACCTGGGGAGAAATCTTCATTTTCGACAAGGATACCAGCCCAGAGAGGCCACAGAACAAACTAGTGACACAACTCAGACTTAGATCCAGGTGTCATCCCTTCAAGTTAGTGGCTCTTGCCATGTTCTCAAACTCCCTTACAACCAGAAAACTCAAAAGGAACCAACCACACACCAGGTGAGCACGAAGCTTGGCTAGAGAATTCATAGCAACCCTGTCACTGGGAGGCAGGGAGCAGCCCCACCAGCCGTGTCCTTCCAAGTTCCAGGAAATACCCCTTCACTTTGGGGCTAATATAAACACCATGCAGATTTTTATGGGTTATCTATTGCTGTTTCAACTTTTGCCGCCAGTCTTAGGATTGGGCTTTCTAGAGTAAAAAGACAAATTTGGGAAACAAAAGACCTGTCTTCACTACCTACTAACTTGCCCTTGGACAAGCTATTTAATTACTTACTCCAAGCTTCATTTTTCTCATCAATAAAATCAGGACACCAAGTTGGGACCGGCCCAGGGGCATAGTGGTTAAGTTCATGTGCTCTGCTTCAGTGGCCCGGGGTTCGCAGGCCTGGATCCCGGGCACAGACCAACGCACCACTTGTCAGCCATGCTGTGGCGGCGTCCCATATAAAGTAGAGGAAGATGGGCACGGATGTTAGCCCAGGGCCAATCTCCCTCAGCAAAAAGGACTGGCAACGGATGTTAGCTCAGGGCTGGTCTTATACACACACTGCCCCCCCCCCAGGACACTAAGTCTACCCAGCTTGGTCTTCCAGATGCCAAGTCTCCAGAGACAATGCATAACTTGTGTGCAGGCCTCTCGGAGGGTTTACTCCTGAATGCAGTTTCCACAGCTCCAACATTTGACTTTTGACGGGCAGATCGGGTGAGATGCCTGAGACAACCAGCTCCAGTGAAGTTTTCAACTATCAGAGATCTGTATTATCTGTACTTTGTTAGAAAAGATGAGAAACTGGCTGATAATAGTGTGGGCTGCTAGGTTTTGAGGTGCAGAAGCAGCCATCTCAGAGAGGTCACCAGCGTGGCAGGTCCCATATGGGTGTTTAAGGGAGGGAGGTGAGAGAGTGAACCAGACACAGCTCAGCCGTGAGTGCCCATGGAGGTGCAGGCAGACAAGCAGAAGTATCGAACTCACTGAGGGTGGGAGAGGCTGCACACAGCACAAACCCGGGTTTTCAGGGTAAGGAGCCAGAACTGGGCAGCAGAAGACAGTAGAAAAAAGTGGTAGTTTGGACCAGCTCTTCGGTTTTTTGTAACTACGTGACCTTGATCACGCAGTCCGTTTCCTCAACAGTGAAATGGGGACACTACTGCTCAACCCGAGCTGCACGGTGTAAGCGACGTACGTGGATGCCCCTCAGCACAGTTCCTGGCGGGAGGGGGTGTGCAGTCTTTCCTTCCCAAGACCCGGCACTTCCACTAACACGCATGCAAATCACGCCAGGTCACTGAATGCTCACAGGATTCTGTGAGGTGCAAACGAGATACCCAATGTGAAAAAGTCCTGTAATCTGTACAGTGCTTTACGATGAATACAGGAATTAAAGAATTCGATTTATTTTATTATTTATTTTTGGTGGGGAAGATCGGCCCTAAGCTAACATCTGTGCCACTCTTCCTCTAGTTTGTATATGGGACTCCGCCACACCATGGCTTGATAAGTGGTGTGTAGGTCCACAGCCAGGATCCAAACCCATGAACCCCAGGCGGGCCACCAAAGCAGAGTGTGAGACCTCAACCACCACGCCACGGGGCTGGCCCCTAAAGAATTCAATTAAACACCAATAACTTATGCATCAGGAGAAAGAACCATGACACGGGGGAAATCCTGTCCTGCTGCCCTCATCCACACATGCTCCCCAACAATAATGAGACGACAAATCTAGCTCCAAAGAAGATCCTTTACTGAGACATATATTTAAAACTTTTCAGTCCTCGATTCAAACAAACTTCAACTCCGTTGACTGGCTGATGGCTGAGCAAGGTAAAGGCTTCAGGGGGGTGAACACGTCCTCTGCCTGCAATGACATCAAGATAGGTTCCCATCTAATGCAAGTGTGAACATACTCAGGGCCTCTGTCCCATCTTCTTCAGGGTTCGATTGAGCTAGAAGAGAAAGAAAAGCAAAGTGTGATATGGGGTTTTCACCAAACCTTTTCCTCTGGTGTGCATGATCACCAGCTCAAGACTCCCGGCCCGCCCTGATGTCAGGGAGGGGAGTCTCTGATGTGGCCAGGAGCGTCCACTCTGTGTGCATGAGGGCCAGGTTAGGCCCTCCACCCAACATTCGTATGACCCCCACAATTCATGCAGACTGCCCTTCTGCCTGCCCTCCACACTCCACAAACACACATTCTATAGTGCCCCACCCATTTTACAGACAGGAAAGGGATTCAGAGTGGCTAGACATGCCAGAGCTGTATTACTATCCTGCAGGAGGAGCCTGGTGGCGTGGACACAGCATAGCAGTGACCTCTGCTGGAGGACTCAAAGCACCAGGACACAGTGGCTCCAGCTATGGCCACAAAGAGACCCACACCCTTGTGTGTTTGGCCTGACCCTAGGCAAGACGCAGAACGCACTGAGTCTGTCAAAACAGAGCTTCCTGTCCTCTGCCTGCAGGAACTGGCCAGACCTGTCTAAGTTGGAGAATAACTGCCAAATGGGGAGGGATGGGTAGGAGCAGGCAGTGAATCCACCCATATTAGGAAATACCAGGGAGGGAGAGTAGAGCTGGCCACCCGCAGAGGGAGATCTTGGAAAGAGATGCTCCAGAGAAGGCTGACACAGCAACTCAAACAGGCCCAACCCCACTCCCCAAACCCCAAGCAGCCAGCCAGTCTAGCTCAGAAACTTAAAACTCCCTACCCAGTTGCTAACCTCTGTCCCTAGCCCACACACCACTCTCTCAGACCTCTCACCTCCTCAAATTTGTGAATCTGCCGGATGAAGAAATCCCCATAGCGCCTGGCAACCTTGGTGTCTGCGATGTGGATCATGTCCTGCGGGAAAACCAGAGTCGAGAAGAGAAGTGAGGCAGAGCCACTTGCAGACTCACAAATAACCATGATGCCAAGTGCTAGATAAACCCCTACAGTGCTTTTCAAAAGCAAAGGGAAGAAGAAACCTTCTGGAAGAGCATTACCAGTTAATTTCTTTCTTTCCAGGTCGCTGATTTTTATTTTCTTGTTAACCCACTTACTTTTATTCTCTAGTCTTTTCAACGAACATGAATCTTTTGGCAATAGACATTTAAAACAGTATTTTATTCTCATACACTGCTGATAAGATTGCAAATTAATCTAGATTTTAAATTTTGTTTTTTAGCTCAAAATATTTTGTTGAATACCACTTTAGTTGTAAATTCTGACATATTCTAGGTTAAGACTCAAGAACTTTCTGAATCTCTTTGATGGGATTTTTTAAAGTTGAGGATGAGAAAAGAAAAGCCAAAAAACCCAGAAAGCAGCATTTCACCAAAGATGAGCTTGAACCAGTAAGAGGAACAATGATAAAAACAAAAACACGCAATTAAAAACTTTTGTTGTAAGGACTTTAAGTCATATTATTAATATTTTAACATATTATTAATTTAACCTGAATATAACCTCATAAAAAATTTTATTTTTAATAACGAAATTGCTAATTCTTGAGAGAAGTGTTTTATGAGAGACTATCCAGAGAGTTAGGACTAGTTCAGCCGGTCACTAAGCGATAGAGAGGGATGTAGCAGGTTACTGACATTGCCAAAGAATGTGTATATGCCAGGCACTGAGAAGAAGCTCAAAAGGACTTTAGGTGGTTTACGTGATACTGCAGGGGAGACAATTTTGTTTGATTTTTGTGTGTGTGTGAGGAAGACCAGCCCTGAGCTAACATCCGTTGCTAATCTTCCTCTCTTTTTGCTGAGGAAGACTGGCCCTGGGCTAACATCCGTGCCCATCTTCCTCTATATGGGACGCCACCACAGCATGGCTGACAAGCAGTGTGTCGGCAGGCGCCCAGGATCCGAACCGGTGAACCCCGGGCTGCCAAGCACTAACTAAACCACTGCGCCACTGGCCTGGCCCCCTTGTTTGATTTTTTTTTTTTTTTTTTTTGTGAGGAAGACCAGCCCTGAGCTAACATCCGTTGCTAATCCTCCTCTTTTTGCTGAGGAAGACTGGCCCTGGGCTAACATCCGTGCCCATCTTCCTCTACTTTATATGGGACGCCACCTCGGCATGGCTGACAGGCAGTGCGTCGGCGGGCGCCCGGGATCCGAACCCGCGAACCCCGGGCTGCCAAGCGCGGACTAAACCGCTGCGCCACCGGGCGGCCCCCCCCTTGTTTGATTTTTAAAAGCATGATTTTTAAACAACATGGAAAAACTTCCACTACTCTCAGTGAGTCTGTTCATGTCAGAGACAGCTAAGTTCTGCCAAACACCAAGTCTTCCAAAAAATATAAACTCAAAATGAGAGTACTCAGTTTAGCCAGATGAGCTTTCAAAAACAAAGTACTCAAACTGACTGAGCAATTCCACAACCAGGTATATACCCAAGAGAGTATGGTCACATAAAAACTGGTACACAAATATTCATAGCAGCATTATCCATAATAGCCAAAAAGTGAAAACAACTCAACTGTCCATCAACTAATGAATGGATAGACAAAGTGTGGTGTATCCATACAGGGGAATATCATTCAGCCATAAAAAGGAATAAAGTACTGATACATGCTACAGCCTGGATGAAACTTGAAAACATGCTCAATGAAAGAAGTCAAATACAAAAGGCCACATATTTTATGGTTCCATTTATATGACATGTCAAGAATAAACAAATCTACAGAGAGAGAAAGATTAGTGGTTTGCCAGGGACTGGGGGGAAAAAAGCAGAGATTGGGAATGACTGCCAACTGTTGTGGAGTTAGATAGTGGAGATGGTGGCACAACATTGTGAATATATTAATAATCACCGAATTGTACCCTTCAAAATGGTGAGGTTTGTTATGCAAATTGTATCTTAAAAAAACAGTCAAAAAAGTGTTATGTTTAGACCAACACACTTCCTGAAAACAACTGAAAATGCAGGATAATTTTTAAAAATCTTCTTATAGCATCAAAGAGCTGAAAAGAGAATAAAGAACTATTTAAGAGAAAACAGAAACCATTCTAAGTAAAGCCTTGTCTGCCCTGAGGGCATTTGCTAATTGTAGAAACCGGGCAGAGGGGACAAACCGGGCAGAGGGGACAAACCGAGGCCAGGGGCAGTCTAATGGAAGACTCTCCTTGTAATGCTGGGGTCCTAAAGGGCTACCCTGGAACTAAAGGTGAACCAGAAGGGAACTGCCATCTACCCCTGACATCAAGCAAGGCTGTCAAGTGGGAGGAGGGATACAAAAGAAAAAAGAGGCCCATCCCTGAGACCTTATAAACACAAGGTGATTCTTCTGACAATCCCTAACTGGGATCTGGCCCAGGGGACCTCAGGCTGTGAGCTCAGTCTATGGTGGTCCCAGACCAATAATATCCCCAGGCACCTTAAAGGGGCAAAAGCAAATCCCCTCTAGAGGAATGAATCTTCATCCTAGGATTCAAAGAATGCCAACAGTTTCTCAAGAACAATAAACCATGTGTAGTAAAAAAAATAACCAAGCACACAAGGAAACACTGCACCATGAGTAAAAAAAAATTACAGAAAGCAAGAAATAGAGCTGAAGAGATTAATTATGGATAGAATGATTGATCAAAAGAAAATAATCTATAATGGAGAAACAGAATGATGGAAGAAGGGTTTAAGAGACATGGAGGACAGGGTGAGGTCTAACGTATATTAAATAAGAACTCCAGAAGGCAGAGAATAGAGCAGAAACAATATCTAAGAGATACTGACTGAGAATATTCTAGAAGAGATGAAAGATCTAGTCTACTGATTTTAACAGACTGTTCTAAGTCCATGTCAGGGTTCCAAATACATCTGAGCAGAACATTTTCTTTACTTGTGGGTGTACGTATGTGGGGGAAACAAAGAGGGAAGGTGATATTTCATGGAAAGAACAATTCTAGAAGTCTAGCACATTTTAAGCCTGAAAAAAGTCATTAACAAAACAAAACAACTTAGTTCTTTAAAAAACCTCATTAAGAGATTAAAATGTCCAACTTGAAATTAAAATCCCAACAGTGACAATCAACACTGCTCCTCAACCTGCCTCTCCTCCTGAGAGAAAACGACTGCTATGCTGCTCCTGCATCCTTCCAGAAGTAACTCTTTGCATACACAAGAATATATACACACATCACTTAACAAAAAAAAAAACACTTAAGGGGCCGGCCCGGTGGCGTAGTGGTTAAGTTCACATGTTCTGCTTCAGCGGCATGGGTTTCACCGGTTCCAGTCCTGGGCACAGACCTACTCACCACTCATCAAGCCATGCCAAGGCGGCGTTCCACACAGAGCAAATAGAAAGACCTACAACTGCATATACAACTATGCACTGGGGCTTTGGGGAGAAAAAAACAAAAAGAAAAAGAGGAAGATTGGCAATAGGTGTTAGCTCAGGGCCAATCTTCCTCCAAAAAAAAAAAAAAGAAAAGAAACAAACAAACGTAAACGGACCATTGACAGCCACTCTATAAAACAATACGTGTACTTTTTGTAACAGCCAAAAACCACCGAAATGGCCATCAACATGGAAAAACTATAGTCAACAACTGCGGTAGATGCTGGACTATCAGAGCAACAAGCACGAATGAACTGCTATACACGACAATGGTGGACGGTGCCTCTCTCAAATATAATGTTGAGCAAAAGAAGCCAGACACAAAAAGAGCACAAACTGTGTAACTGCACCATGTGACGTTCAAACGAGGCGGCACTCATCTAGGGTCGCACGAGTCAGGACAACGGCTTCCCACTCGCTCAAGTACTTCCAACAGTCGGCAGGGCACCCCCCTTCCTCTCCAGCCTCACCTCCTGCCACAGCCTCCACTCTCAGGCCACTCCAGCCACACTGCACCCGTCTCAACCACGCTGGGCTCACTCCTGCTCCAGGGCCTTCGCTCTAACTGCTCCCCCTGCCTGGAACACTCTTCCCCCAGATATCTGCTTGGCTAACTTCCTGACTTCCTTCAAGTCTTAGCTTAAATTTTACCTTCTCAACAAAGCCTATCCCAAGCACCTTATCTAATACTGCAACCTGCGCCTCCCACCACCACTACCCTTACCTGTAGCACTCGGCAACTCCTACCCTACTACATGATTTGCTTACTTATAATGCTGACTGTCTATTTTTTTTACACTAGAATATCAGCACAAGAGCAGAGATCTTTGCTGACTTTGTTCACTGATGTATCCCAAATGCCCAGAACAGTGACTGGAAGACCCTGGCGCTTAATAAATACTGATTGCTGAATGGGTGAACAGAGTCCCCCAGAGAACCTAGCTCAGAGGGCAGCCATACCTTATCGATGTAGAAGTCAACCTCGGAGGCTGACTGAAACTCGCCGTCTAGGGCAGAGATGCCACTGGTCCACACCAGGTTCTTCATCTTGTGTTTGAAGACCAGAAGCTGGATCCGGAACTCCTGCTCTGTGAGGTCGAGGAAGCCAGCCAGCTTGGCCACAGGCATGGTGGTGTAGAGCTTGAGGAAGCTGCGGATGGTTGAAAGCTGGGCCTGCTGCTGCACTTCGTCGGAAAACACCTTCAGCTGCTGCAAGAAGGGCTCCTTGTGGTAGTTGGGGTGCACGTTGTCATAGTTGGGCACTACGGGTGACAGGAATTTGGGGCAGGAGTAGCTGAAAAGTTCCTCGTAGACCTGCGGGTCACCCTTCTGCATGCGGAGCATCTTGTCCCCATATTTCTCCCGCAGCTGGAGGTGAATGCTCTCGTCTATACGCATGGGGTACATAGTGAGGGCGATGGCCAGCAGCGCGTGCATCTGCTCATTCTGCTTGTTAATCTGGGGGTGGGGCAGAGAGATTGGAGCAGGGTCAAATGAAATGGACTTTCTGAAGTCCCCACACCAACGTGGCCCACCATCCTCCCAAGTACACTCCGCGCAGGTCTTCGACTTCTCCCCTTGTCTTCCACCAGTCAGTTAACTGTCCCATTGTCTCTCCCAGTCCTCCCTCTAGCTCTACTGAACTTCCAGCCTAGTTCATGTCGTCCTTAGTTGTTCCTTGGATTCTTTACTGGTACCTCTGCCTCAGTCTCTCCAGTTCACCCCACATACCACTGGCAGGTCAATCCTCCCACACCAGTTATCATCAAGTCACCCAGAAACCTTTGATGGCACCTCAATGCCTACAGAATAAAGACTAAGTACCTTAGCTGGGTAATGAAGGTTACTCCAGAATCTAACACCCCAATTCAACTACTCTCCTTCCCTCCAGCCAAAATGGTTTATTTGCCGCTACATCACCATAGTTCCAAGTCTCAACACCCCTGCCCTGCCTAAAAACCTCCTCCCAATTCTATGCACACCTTAGACCCATCTTCCTCCATGGCAAAGCTTAAGGATAACACCCACTCATTTTTAAACACCCACAGCCCAGTGAACACTCAACAAATCATTGCTGAATAAATAAATGCAGGCACTGCTGGGGGATAAAAGTGAAACAAAAGATACTGTCCTTATTGTCAAGGTGTTAACGATCTGAGGTAACAGGTATAACTAAAGAAACTCTTAAGAGTAAGCCAGCCATTAAGAAATCACTGTGTTGACAGGGCTGACCCGGTGGCGCAGCGGTTTAGTTCGTGCTTGGCAGCCCAGGGTTCGCGGGTTCGGATCCCGGGCACCTGCTGACGCACCGTTTGTCACCCATGCTGTGGCGGCGTCCCATACAGAGTGGAGGAAGATGGGCACAGATGTTAGCCCAGGGCCAGTCTTCCTCAGCCAAAAAAAAGAGGAGGATTGGCAACAGATGTTAGCTCAGGGCTGGTCTTCCTCACCAAAAAAAAAAAAAAAAAAAAAGAAATCACTGTGTTGAAAAAGCACACAAAACAGCAAAATTTTGGATGGTGTTTACTGAAAACTGTTGTCACAGGTGTCCAGGGATCAGCTGGTCAGAGCCCCGTACCATCTCATACTTGTACGTGGTCCTCTGGAACATGCTCTTGGTCCTCTGGATGTAGAGGAGAATGTTGGCAAAGACCCGGATGGCATCCTGATAGCGACGCATCATCAAATATGCAAAACCCACATAATAGTATGTGGTGACCTGGCACTCGGGCACACGGGAATACATGCTCTGTGGAAGGAGGTGGGAGAAGCATCCATGAGTCCCAAGACCAATTCATCCCAGACAGGGTCTGAAAGCTGGCAGGGCCTAGTGTCAGCTGAGGTGGAAGCAGTGAGAGCCGCCCTGCAGAGGCCCTGAACCACCCGGAGGAAGCCATGGCTCTGGAGCCAGAGGCTCTGAGAGCAGATCTTATGGTTCATCAGTTGAGTTATGTGACCCAAGGCCGCCATTTTCTTAGCTGTACAGAAACGGACTGGACAGGGGACCCTAAAGTCTCTCAGCTCTAAAACACTCAGTTTTCTATTCTTCCTGCCTTCTGCTCCTTGCTTTTTCAAATAAGTACCACAAAGGAACGTAAACAAGAAGACACGTCATACAAAAAGGTACCTATTTTTCTGTGGCTAGGAAAAACCACCACAGCTAATCATATCATTACCATCTCAGAATTAAGTCTTCTGTTAATTCTTTCAGACTAGTGAAACATGAATAGTAAAAGTCTGCCTTACCGTTCTGTTTTGAAAACAGAATCAAACGACTGCTGAATATGTTAAGTGTCATTAACCACCAGAGAGAAACCACCTTCTCCAGTTCAGATTCTCACTGCAGTGCTTTCCCCAGTTCTATTCTCAATTTTCAACTGGCCTGGGGAAGAGTCCTCCTTCTTCTCCCTGAAATCTGTCCTAACAGATCAGAGTTTCTCTAGAAGCAGACAGACTTTCTGGCTCTGGGAAGGGGGGCGGGGGAAATGGAATTACCTTCTTGTTCAATTCGATATTCTCCAGCACCTTGATGGCCTGGTAGTAATCCCCCAACAGGGAGTGCAGACGCAGAAGCCCCACCAGGCTGAAGTAACCGAGCATCTTGTAGAGGGAGTGCCGTCCATACTCCCCAGCCACACTCTCGGGGTCACCTGAAAGAGACAGACACTGTGAACACTCAGTAGGGACAGGCGAAGGAGGGCAAGCCTGGCCCTTGCATGTCACTCGGGAAACTCTTTACCTGCTGCCAGCCTCCAAAGCTTCCTGCAATAGGGAACAACTCTACCTTTGAAGGAACACCAAGAAACAGCATGCCTGGCCTTATGCAAATCGTACAGTTACCAACAGTTGCGTGGAGAATGACAGCTTTTCTGGGGGAGTCCTGATATAAGAAATATTTTCAAGTATATGGGGAAGCCATTCTGGTTTGAACCTGATTCGGCCTGAACTTTATTTAAACAAAGAAGCGTAACTTACACCCTGTCAAACACTGTCCCTCTGCTTTAACCTGCGGTAGAGAACGCACTCTCTGCAGACAGGATCAACGGCTCCCTGCCTGTGGCGCCAGGATCCCGTTGACGGAATGCCATGCACGCACCAGGCTAATGAAATCTCCCCGAACCCTTGAAGGAATGTACCCATCATGCTTGATGACATATCTTTGTTCTGAAATGCTACGTATGTAACTGTGCTGGAAATCACTCTTCTCTGGAGCACTTTCTTCCCTTGTGAAGGCTGTGACTCCTTGGCTATATATAGTCCTTAGTAAGGCTCAAATAAAACTCTCCTTTCCTTTTGCAACAGAAATGGTTACATTTGCCTCCACATTTCCAACATACTTGAGAATATGAGGGCCCCTCTGATCAGTAACAGTTACGCATCAAAGCCCTCCTTTCAGGAAATCCATGAAGTCAAAGCTATTTTCCTAATGACGCTAAGATGCTATTTGCCTTTCTCACTAAGTTGACACTTGCACTGATGGTGCAAAAACAACGCTAGGCAAAACTACTGACAACTTAGCATAAATTAGGCAGTGGCATCAAACTGTACTAGCAGTCATTGTATTCTTGACCACCACACACTTGCAGTAAAAGAACCAGCCACTTTTTTCACAAAACAATATTTTTACTTGAAAGAATAACTGACACACAAACGACAGTTATTTAGATTTGAGTATTAAGCAGACATTTTCTCACAAATGAACGAAGTGAGCCTGTTACACTTCAATGAAGAAAACTGACAGTGTTTGCTGCCAATGAAAATTTGAGCTTTTAAGCGAAAATTAGAATTTTATAAAACATTTATCTGGCACTATGAGCTCAAAGCTTCCAAATAAAGACTTATCTGATGAGCTTGATGGTGAAAGTAACAGAATTGGTTTTTAAAAACTGTATAATAAAATGTGTCAATATTTAGACAATCTTTGTAACTCAATGAACACAAAATCATGCACCGGTAAAAGATACATTCAAGCTGCAGGTTAGACCAATAAACTTTAATACAGTCACGCACCGCATAACAATGTTTCGCTCAACGATGGACGATGGACCACGTATACAACAGTGGTCACATAAGATCAGTACCATAGAGCCTAGGTGTGTAGTAGGCTCCATCATTTAGGTTTGTGTAAATACACTCTATGCTGTTCACACAAGGATGAAATTGCCTAATGACGCATTTCTCACAGAACGTATTCCCGTCATTAAGTGGTGAGTGACTGTATAACAAAGTAAAAGTTCACTGATAAGGTTTCAGATTCTTAACTAACCTGTATGAAACGACCACTTGTCAAGTTCTGATGTAGTATCAAAGAAGAACACCTGTACTACCTGAAAAGGTTGTTAATGTCCTCATCCCTTTCCCAACTGAGTATCTGTGAGGCCAGATTTCCCTTATATACTTCAACCAAAACAGTATATTGCAACAGATTGGATGTAGCAGCAGAATGAGAATCTCTTCTTTGAAGCCAGACACTAAAGGGATTTGCAAAAATGCCACTCTTCTCACTGAAAAATTTTTTATATAGATAAACTTTGTGATTTTCAATCTTTTAAGAGGTAACATGGTCTTGACACCAAGAAGTTTGAGAAGTGCTTATCTAAACAAAGGCCCTGGAGACACAGTAGAAATATTTACAAACGCAGATCCCAGGAAATGCTGGTTCTGTCAGCCAATAGACTGCCAAGCCCAGTAGCCCCCAACATCAGCACTTGGCTCCTGTTCACATATCAACAAGAGGAGCAGCCTAAGAGACGATGACTCCTCTGCACACCTGTGGTCCCTGCTCATTGGCCACAGGCGGCAAGCAGCACTCACCTCCACTCGTGTACACCTCCAACTGCCGGTTGATGTTGGACTTGTCTACCAGGGAGTGAAGGACATTGAGGACACTGTGAACGTTCCAGATTTTGGGATTGGAACGAAGAAAGTCAATCTCCTCCTCTGATTTCTTGGCGGTTTTACAGCGGTACTGACTAAATGACTGGAACTGTTGAGGAAGAAGGGAAAGATGCAGCAGATGCAAAACCCAGTGCCAGCCCGAGTGCACAATGCTAAAGATGAGCGATGCCCTGAACCGGAGAAGGTGAGGGCGAGACTACTACTTCTCACGCTGAACTGTTCTGTGCACTATTCGTTTTTTCAAATAGTGTAGCTATCTTGATTAAGCTGTGAGTTTTGTTCATTACTGAACATGTTACTTATTCCACAGCTAAGTAATAACTCTAAGATGAGAGGTAATTTTTGGAAAAAACATTCAATTTAGAGTCACACAGCCTCAAGTCACTTAATGTCTCAGCTTCACAATGCGGCCAACTTGGCCACCAGAATCAGGTGGCTTGTAACAAATCTATTCACGTCGGCTTTGCTGTGCCAGCATCAGGATTATGAACGATGACATGGTAAAGATGGCAAAGGTATCTGTATGTGTCTGTCTTCCCTATTAGAGTTGACCATCAATTCACCTGGGACAGAAACCCAATCTGAGTCACCTTTGTACAAAACACAGTGCCTGGCCAAGTGTAAGGCACATATAGGGGACATAACACAGGTATTTTGGGGGGGCAGTTGTTTTTTTCTGGGACCAACCTCAGGCTGGCTCCATCATTCACCCAAACAAGAGCACAAGAGACCTACCTACCTACTCAACCAGAATTTTTAAAAGCTCCTTGATTCTGGTGCACATGCAGGTTTGAAAACCAGTGACCTAGAATCTAGATCCTAAATGACCGAAGGTTGCTCTTCAATTCTAAAATATCATCTTCCTCTAAGAGTGCAGGACAACAAGTTTCCAAATTGACAATGAACAAACAATAGTATCCAGAATATAGAAGTGATTCTCATAAATCAATAAGAACAAGATAATCCAACAGAAAAATGGGCAAAGGATACTGATGATCAAAGAAAAACAGGACTGGTCAGTTAACAGGGATAATGCTCAATCTCTTCAGTTATCAGAAAAATGTAAATTAAAATGAGATTACCATTTCTTAAATTAGACAGACAGATAATATCCAGCATAGAAAACTTGCTCTCAAACACTGCTGGTAGTAGCATAATTTGATACAGCCTTTTGGGAGGGCAATATATTACTATTTATTAAACTTCAAAGTGACTAAAGTGTTCTATATCTTGATTGTGGTGGTGTATACGTTTGTCAAATCTCATCAACAGTACAATGAAAATTGGTATATTTTACTATATGCAAATGATAATTCTATAAAGCTGATTTAAAAAATTTTTAAAAGCAAGTATCTTTCAACCAACAATTTTAGTGATCCCTAGAGATAGATATATATTATCTTCCTCTAAGAGTGCAGGAGAGAAGTTTCCAAATGGACAATGAACAAAAAACACATACACGGATATCCACTGACTCACTGTGTGTAATAGTGAAATCTGAAAACCCAAAGGTTGGGCACCACAAGAGTGGTACATCCAGATACGCACACAGCACAAAACGAGGCAGATCCCCTACGTAGACACGGTAAGTGTTCCAAGTCATAACAAATTACACAACATAGTGTGATACCACTTTCCACATGATATATTTTTATATGTACACATTTATATAAATGCCTGAGAAACATTAATGTGGTGCCTATCTTTCCAGACCATAATTGATGCCTCTGTAAAGGCAAGGAAAGTAGACACTTGCACTTTACCTGCAGTTTAAAAAAGAAAAAACTCTTCATCAGTAATAACACATTCATCTATTACTTGTATCAATAAAAACAAATGAAAAAGAGTGGCGGGGAAGAGCCACTCATCCCCTGTGGCATCTACCTGGCTCTTACTGGCCAGTCTTTGTTAGAAGCGAGAGCATTTTAAGCCCCTTAAGAAGAGAACATCAGCTAAATCCAGGGAATTATGATTATCTTAAGAAGGATGAAGAGTCTTAGCAGAGATGATCCTCCTCGACTTGCTGTGAGTCAACAAGACTGCCAATCTCCTAAAATAAGAGGCTGACACAAGCCAAGAGGGCAAACAAGGCCAGCGTGGTTTGGGGTCTTCACTGCACAACGGCAGTGAAGCCTCAGCTTGAGCAGGAAGCCTCTCTCTCAAGGATCCCAGGAAGCTTTTCTCAGCTCACCAATCACAATTTATCAGCACTTTGTATTCACAAAGTCTCTCTGGTCCATGGAGCTTAAATAATAGTTTTATTAAGAAACTGATTTCTCCTGAAATACCCACTGAGAGCTATACCATCCCCATAAAACACATGGAAAAAGACTTTTTCCAAATTCAGTTACTTTGTTTTTTAGTCTTTATTTCTAAAGAGTAAAACTGGGCTAAAAGAAAGTGGAGAAGGATGATGATACTGACCATCATAACAAGCAGGTAATACGTCCTGTGTAATAATCACTCTATGACAGGCACTGCATTAAGCACTCTGTATGTAGTGGCCCAGGATCTTCCCAATAATCCCTGTTTCAGAGAAACCAGGGCACAGTGTGGTTAAGTAATCTGCCCAACGTCCAGGGCTAGTGAACAGCAAACTTGAATCTTTACCCCCAGGCCACACAGCTGCTGCACTTTACATCTGGCATGGTTCTTAGTGGAGACCTCAATAATAGCACTCTGAGATAGCTGACCTTTCCATGCAGGTAATAATGTTCTATTTTACTCTGACCCAGCACATATGCAGGTAACCACCATCACGACTGAGATATAGAACATTCTTGTTTTGTAGGTGAGGAAAGTGAGGCTCGGACAGCTTAAATAACAGGTCGCTGTTACAGAGCTACCAGGTGGCAGCCCCCAGATGAGCACCCGCTTCTGTCTGACTCCAAAGCCTGTGAAGCCCGTGTTCTTCCTGCCAGACCATCTCTCAAGGTCAGGTAAGAACTTGGTGAGAGTCAGGAGTACAACTCTCCTGACTTCCAAGTTCACAGCTGGAGCTCTGAGGTCTCACCGACTCTTCAGAAACCATGCCATGGGAGTCCACCACCGTGGGATATTTCACACTATGATGGGGACATTTTCATACCATGCATCTTTTAACATCACAATGGTAACAGCTGCTCCTCATTTGGACCAGTTTTTTCAAATCAGGCCAAGGCTGGCCACATACCTGATAGATGAACTCATCAATGATATCCCAGAGCCACTGGTTGGGTAGCTCAAGGGGAGCAGGACCATCAGCATCTGTGAAGGAGATCACAGAAAAGTCAGACTCAAACCAGTGACTACGCCCATTCAGTGAGGCTGCAGAACACACTTTGTAATTTCTCTCTTAAAAGGATTGTGAATCACAAGACTTCCCCCCTTCCCACCCGCATGTTAAAAATCGTGCTAAAAGGAGCTGGAGGCCAATAGTAGACCTCGTGATAACCTCACCCCTTGGCCAAACCTCAGACTCACTAAGAATGTAGTTGAAGAGATTGCAGTAGTTGTAATAGGATTCAAATCTCTGTTCCAAGGAGGGTCCTCCCTGTAAAGAGAACAGAGACATCAGGATGCAGGTATTAAATTTAAATGTATTTTTATGGTGACAGATGGTAACTAGACTTATCGTGGTGATCATTTCATAATGTATATTAATATCAAATCACTATGATGTACACCTGAAACTAACAGGATATTTTATGTCAATTATACTTCAACTTAAAAAAAAGTGTTTTACTCACAGCCTACCATGACAACTGAAAACAAACACGTGAGAATTGATGTCTGCTCTCTCCTCAGTAGGCAAAGAGCACTCGAGTGAGAGGAAAGACAGTTAAGTGCCACAGCAGTTCAAAGGGGCACTGAATACCTGACGACAACGGTCAGGTGTTATGGCAACAACCTCAACTGACAGAGAACAGCCATGCAGATCAGGCAAAGTGGAGGAGAGGGGCGGAAGGTGTTTCAGGAAAAACATACTAACAAAGGCAGAGAGCCAAAATCACGGCACTTAAAGGTTGGGGGGTGAGAGCAGACACCATCACCCAGGGCTACACTGGACTACAACACGCCAGGAATGTAGAGGTCTCAGTGCCAGATAAGAATCTAGTCCAGGGGGTCAGCAAATCCACCATCATTTGTTTTTATAAACAAAAAGCTTAGCTGGAACACAGCCATGCATACTCACTGTCTATGGCTCCTACAAAGGCACAGCTGAAAAGATTCAACAGAGACCACTATGGCCCTCAAAGCCAAAGATATTTACAATCTGGCCCTTTACGTAGAAGTCTGCTGACCCCCGATATAGACTTTATGTTGCTGGCACCTGAGAACCACTGAAGGTTCCTGAACTGGGAAACAACATGATGAACGATGTATTTGTGACAGAATAGAAAGAACAGGGCCTTCAAGATTTAGCACCACAGCTTACTAACTGTGGGGTTCTGACAAGATATTTATTATTTTTTTTTTTAGATTTTTTTGGATTTTTCAAATAATAAATGTGTGTTCCAAGCCCAGATCACACACTCCACACTCTCAGCACTAACCACTGGGGGAAGGGGAAGCACCACCTCCTGCACCCTCTACTTATAACCACCAATCCCCCGACCCGCGCCTGACGCCAGGGCCCTACAGGAGCCAGAGCCCTACGCTAGTCAGCACTGGAGGAGGTGGAGGAGAAAAGGAGGTGAGGGGGAAGAGGGAAGAGAAAACAGGAGGAAAGTGCAGAGAGAGAGAGGTGGCAGTGGCAGCGGCTGCTGCGGGTGTGGGGACGGGTGAAAAGATAAAATGAGATTATGTAGTTTAAATGCCTAATATAGTAAATGCTCTTTGGATCAAACACCTCCCCCTGGGGTTTGAAAACTGGTCATGTATGTGCAAGTGCCCCATCTGGTACCCAGCAAAGAGGTTATGGGATCAATAAACTTCTGCTCAATCTTCAGCTACAGACCAGAGGCAAGAGTAGAGGAAGCAGCTATACTATGGGTTCTGATGCCATGGCCTTCCCAAAGAAGCCATGTTATACAGGCCGCTAGATTCTCAGCCTAGCCCACAAAGTACGTGAGCCATAGCATCAACGGTAGGAGGGAATCTTTACTTTCTATCAGCTGAGGTAGTCAGAGACCTCATGGGGATGCCAGAAAAACGTGGCCCCTTGCATTACTTTGGCAACAGGAACTCCTCCAGCTACCACCACTGACGGTGGCTCCTGTGCCAAGGCAGGAGCTCTAGTCCAGTCAGTGGTCCTCAGGAGGACGAAAGGTGAAGTGTGAGAAGCTGGGACCTTCTTAAGTGGAAATACTCTTAAGGAGAGACTGTGGTGCCAGTTTCCTTCAGGTACACATGCACACACACGTTCCAACAATTCATGTGTCACCATCAAGGATTAGGCACTGGATTACAGCAGTGAACAAGATCAAGTCCATGCCCTGGTGCAGATTACCCTCTAGAGGGGGAAGCAAACAAAACCCAAAGAAACAAATAACACAAAACCAGCTACTGCTACGTGCTCTGAAGTGCCACAGAGCATGGCGAGGAGCCCAGGGAGGGAGTGAGAGTTGTAGGAAATGAGAAGGGAAGGGAGTCGGGCCAGATCAAGCAGGACCATGACCAAGACTTGGGATTTTATCCTAAGTATGATGGGAAGTCATGACAGGATTGTGAGGAAGGGTGTGACTTGATGAGACTATGTTTCAAAAGGCTCATGCTGGTCACTAGGTTGAGAATAAACTTAAGTGGACAAAAGTGGAAACTGACACGAGGTGAGCAGCTATGCAGTAGTTCAGGCAAGAGATGATGCCTTGAACTGGGGCAGCAGCAGTAGTGGCAGGGAGAGGTGGCTGGTTTCAAGAAGTATGCTGAAGCTAGAGTGGGACAAGATTTGCTGCAAGGCTCGAAGTTAAGTGAGAAAAAAGTCAATGACGCCAAGGTTTTCAGTCCAAGTAACTGACTGAATGGTGGTCTCATTTATTGAGAAGAGGAACAGGTTTAGAGGGAAAAGAAGAGTTCAGTTTTGGGCGTATTAAACTAGAGATGACTATCAGGCAGCCAAGTGGAGATGCTGAGCAGGTAGCTGGACATATGAGTCTGGATTTGGAGAGACCAGGCCCAAAGATAGAGATTATTAAGTCTCTGGCATATATAAATAGTACAGATAGTATTTCAAGAGACTTAGGGCACTCTAAAATTTAGAAATCAGGAAGAGAAGAATTAAGCAAGTACCCAGAGTTGAGGGAATGTGGTAGAAAGTACAATGGTGTCACAATAAGATAGGCCTGGGTTCAAGGAGTTTTGCCACTTACTAGTTGTGTGAATTTGAGAAAAAGCAACCTCTCTGCACCCTGGTTTGCCTACTTTGCAGGATCACTGTGAGGATCAGAGATGTGCAGATGTGTGCCAAGTGCCCAGCATTGAGTCTGGCACATACTGACAGTTTCATGTACGTTTCAGAGGGCAGGAGGCTCAGTGGCAATGCACTGAAGGGAAAAAGCAAGGGCAGCCCAGCCAGAGGCAGCAGAAGGTGCCTGGGAACACACTATGAGGATAGCAGCCTACAACCCAGGGCATGTGTAAGTGTCCAGTCAAGGAGAACTGTGGGGATGGAGAGATTAGAAAGGACAGGCTATGCAGTGTTTGGAACAGACATCCAGCTTTCTGGGTTCAATCATTCCCATCGTTTCTTAAAATGCTCAGAAAACATGCCAACCACTCTTGGGCACCGAACCGATATAAACTAATGATTGTGTTCCAGGAACAAAAATAGCATAGAGTTTAAAAAACTGCCAGCAACATTTAGATACTCACACTGACTTTGGCATATATGTGCCTGTAGTATAATTCTTTGTACAAAATCAGGAAGACAGCATCTGAAAGATATGGCAGAGGAGTGCTTTAGTAATCCACAAAACTAGGATCTTCTGGAATTCTTAGCCCTTTGAGGGGAGTAAAGTGATAAACGTGATTTCAGAGACTAAACAACATCTAAACTCTAATGCTCACACGCCAAGAATACATGCAACAAGAAAATTCATTTCTCATTTTACTCTTTTAACCTCATCTTAATCTCATTCAGACCCATTTCCCTTTGCCATTTAGAGACTTCTGCCATATAGTTGCTTAAATAAGCCAACACACAATTGCTCCATAGAAGGCAATATGACACTATCAAAATTGCAAATATATGGGTATCTTTGATTTAGAAATCCTATTTTTAAGGAATTTATCCCACTGACATGATATAACCATTAATAAGAAAGAAGGGGGAGAAAAAGAAACTCTGGGTATTGATGTTATGCAGAAAAGAGTTAACAAAGCAGGTCTGAGACTGCTATCCTTAGAAAGCCCTGCTAGTAAAGTTGGTCCTTGGCTGGCATCTGGGAACCTGGACTTCAGGAGGGTTCCCACTACCCTAATAAGGGTGTTCTGCTGTGCCTAAATTGTTTGTGCAAACATGGCTTATGCTGCACATCTGCTTTCCTTTCTGGGAGTCTGGAATTTCGGAACATGCTAGGCAGAGGGTGTGTCTACATGATCAGTGCCCAACAAAATCCCTGGACACTGGGTCTATAATAAACGTCTCTGGTAGACAACTTTTCACACAATTTCTTGCTCGAGGAATTAAGCACATCCCATGTGACTCCACGGGAGAGGACTGTTGGAAACTTGTCCCTGGTTTTCTCTGGACTTCACCACAGGCACCTTTCCCCTTTGCTGATTTTGCTCTGCATCCTTTTGCTGTAAATGCTCATAGCTGTGGGTACAACTACACACTGAGTCCCGTGAGTCCTCCTAGCAAATCATCAAACCTGGGGGTGGTCTTGGGAATCCTGGAGATGCAGAATACTCTCCAAAAATGTAATAAATTTAAAAAAGGGAAAGAAAGGGGCAATTAGTTTATGTAAAAAAAGGAACAAAAGAGTTATTCCTATTTGCTTATGTATGCATAGAGTACAAGGGGAAGAATAAACAAGAAAATGGTAACACTAGATGGCTCCAGAGAGAGAAACTGAAGACTTGGGGAAGGAAGTGGGAAGGGGATTTTTATACCAAATCTCCTTTTATACTATGAGTCCTGTGAATCCTTATCTGTTTAAAAACATACATTATGGGACTCCTACTGTTCTTAATATACACAGTTATTACATCGTTTACAGGCAAACAGGCTCTATAATATAGGCTCTATATTAAACATAAAGTCTGAATCACATAACATGTCTTTCAGAGTGAATTCTAAACCTATGTAATGATGATGATATTAATAGTAAGTGTTCAAAAATGTTAGCTACAACAAAAGACTTGTATGTTGAAAACTACAAACACTGTTGAAAGAAACTAAATGGAAAGACATCCTGTGTCCATGGATTGGACTTAATGTTAAGATGGCAATACTCCCCCAAATTAGTCTTCCAATTCAACGCAATCCCTATCAAAATCCCAGCTGGCTCCTTCTGCAGAAACTGACAAGCTTATCCTAAAATTCATATGGAAATCCAGGGACTCAGAAGAACCAAAACAATCTTGAAAAAGAAGAACAGTTGGAGGATGTAAACTTCCCAATTTCAAAACTTACTACAAGTTACAGGAATCAAGACACTGTGGTATAAGCATAAGGACAGACACAGACCAATCGAGTCAAACTGAGAGTCCAGAAATAAACCCTCACATTTACATGATGACCAGTTTCGACAAGGTGCCAAGACAATTCAATGGGGAAGGACTGGGCTTTTCAAAAACTGGCGATGGGACAGCTGGATACCCACATGCAAGCAAATGAAGTTGGATCCTCCCACTTCACAGCATATATATATAAGATACCATCAGAAAGTGAAAGGTAAGAGGAGGCTAGAGAAGCTATTCCAGAGCCGCTCTAATGAGCCCCAAAATTACAGAAGGATGTGGAAACAAATCAGGACAAAGATCTCGATTTCGGCTTTTGCCACATGAGAGATCTCTGTCCTCTTCATTTATTCAGCCTTCATTCAACAAGTTAGTTACTAAGAGTCCACTATGTACCAAGCCCTGAGGAAATAAAATGGTGAGCAAAACAGACGCAGATCACCAAGCTTTCCACTGACACTCAGTCACAGGATTCCGTCGAGCATACATGACACAAAGAGCTCAAACCTACCGTTGCCAACCTGTGGAGCGATGGCTTCAGCCTCAGGCCAAGGTGTATTCTTGAAGAATCTTTCTGTCAGTTTGGTCCAGCTGAAAACCAAGAAGAAATATTCTAGAACTCCAAAAGAGGAAGGACCTGAGAGAGGTAACCCTCACATTTTACAGATTAGGACCCAGGCTAGAAAAGGGAAGATGTCACAGAAATGAGAGTCAGGGCCAGAGCCTTCCAAGTCTACAACTTTCCTCAACTCAACCCTGCACCTCAGACAATCTTTCTTAACACGTAAAACACTCCTTTTGTCAGTTAGGCACCCACCAAGCTCTTCAGGATCATCTCCTGCCTCTGTATCATGGACTCTAGCCATGTTTAACTGCTTGCTGTACCCTGATTCGAGAACTACTTTTTAGACACTCCCACTCCCCCTCCCTTAGCAATACTGTTTCCACTTCCTGAGCACTGTGCCTCCTCCCCCTTTCCAAATAGGGAAGCAAATCAGTTTATTGCAGTCTGATGCCACAACAGACCTAGAGTATCCAACCCAAACACTGCTGCCCAAGATGTTTCACAACCCTACAAGAGGTTTCTATTCATTTTCTTTTTCCCAATCCCTTTAGCAGCTACTTCAACTTTCCCCTACTCTCCTCAAGTCCCACTTTTCACTCTCCTTTGGCTCTCAATTCAGTATAGCAACATGCTCAAGTTCCCCTTCACAACACAGAACAAAACAAAAAGTATCTCAAGGACCCCACAAGTCCTCTACACTTAACGATTCCCTTTTCTCAAGCCCCATTTCTTACCCCACTGTCATCTGGCTTCTGCCTCCACCACTCCACTTCTAAATCACCAAATCAACTGGCTCCTTTCTCATCTCAACCTTGCTAGACAGTTAACATCTGTGGACCATCCCCTTCTTTAAAGTCTCTTCTCTTTGGTTCCTGTGACCCTTCTCTCTACTGATTTACTGCTTACTTTTCTGATGCTTCTCTTTGATCATTTACTACTACTTCTTTCTTCTGTCTCCTTTACCGTTTCCTCTTTGTTTGCCCACACCCTGACCGGAACATATTTCCCAAGGTGCCAGCCATTCTCACTACATATTCTCTTAGGGACGGATCTACCACATGCTTGGCTTCAACTACTGTCTACACCTGCCTTCACTGTCCAATATAGTAGCCACTGGCCACATGTGACTAAATAACTGAATTTTAAATTTTAGTTAATTTTAATTAATTTAAATTTAAAAAACAATACTTGACTCAGTTACTGGAAAACTTTTAAAGTATATTTGGAACAACTTGGGTATATGAATCTATTTTTTGAATCATAAATGCAATGAAACCTAAAGAGAGATCAAGTATTTGTGATGCACACAAATTAAGATGTGCTATAAATGTAAAATATGGGATTTAGAAGACTTAGTACAAAGAAAAAGTAAAATATCTCATTAATAGTTTAATACTGATTATACGTGGAAATATTTTAGATATATTGGATTAAATAAATTGTTAAAATTAATTTTACCTGTTTCTTTTTACTTTTTTAAAAATGTTGCTGATGAAAAATTTTAATGACATCAGGCTAGCATTATATTTCCATTGGGCAGCGCTGGTCTATACACTTCTAACCAGAAAGACCTGAGGGATTAACTCCTATTCACTGACCCAATAGGCCTTTGGCTATTTGCTTTATCCACCCATCCTTCCAGGAATTACTTAAATTTCATCTCCTTGGTGAAGTCTTTCCTGACTATCTCAACCCCGACTATCTCACCTCTAATGCCCACTGCATGAGGGCAGTCCCCTAAAAACCAGAAGCAACCACGCAAAGCTTGGCTCACCCTGTTATACACTGAGAAGCTGTACAGCACAGTTTAAAAATGAAGCTCTGGTGTCAGACTGTGCAGGTTCAAAACTAAGCACATCCACTTAACTAGCTACTTGAGTTAGCCTCTCTGTGCTTTGTTTCTTCATCTGTAAAATAAGGAAAACAATAGTACAGTAGTCCCCCCTCATCTGCAGGGGATATGTTACAAGACCCCCCAGTGGATGCCTGAAACTGCAGACAGTACCAACCCTATGTATGTTATATTTTTCCCATATATACATAACTATGATAAAGTCCAATTTATAAATTAGGTACAGTAAGAGATTAATGACAATAACATTAAAATAGAACAATTATAACAATATACTGTAATAAAAGTTACTGTAGATCTTAGCAATCTCAGTACACGCTTTTTTTCTTTCCTTAAGTCAAGAACTTTCACCATTTCACTTAAAGGAAGCACTTTACAGCTTCTCCTTGGCATGTATGAATTGCCAGCATCACTACTCTTGCACTTTGGGGCCATTATTAAGTAAAACAAGGGTAACTTGAATACAAGTACTGTAACACTGTGACAGTCCACCTGATAACTGAGAAAGCGACTAAGTAACTAACAGGCAGGTAATGTATACAATGTGGATACTCTATAGACAAAGGGATGATTCATGTCCCAGGAGGGACAGTGTGAGATTTCCTAAAGCTACTCAGAATGGTGCATAATTGAAAACTTATGAATTATTTCTTGAATTTTCCATCTAATATTCTCAGACTGCGATTGACTGTGGGTAACTGAAACCACAAAAAATGAAACCGCAGACAAGTGGGGACTACTATACCTACCTCTTGGGGCCACTGTGAAAGGTAAATGAGTAAATACAGGAAATGCGTTCTGAACTTTGATATATACTGATATACATACTAATTGTTATTATAATTATTGATACTGACATTATTTTAGGCCTTGTACAAGCTCTGGGGATACAGAGACCAACAAAATAACAAGTCCCTAACCCTAAGGAATCACAGAAAACTCTTGGACACTCTCTTTACAGAAAAATGATTAACCATCACCCCTTTTCAGAGACTGCATCCCTAAGCCAGTCCCACTCAAAAAGGTCATTTCAGCCAGCAGCCAGTACCTGTTTTCATAGATGTCCTGGATCTCATACACTTTCTGGTCAATGACATCACTGGAGACACGACTGGCCTGTAGCTCATACACCTTCTGATCAATCAAATCCGAGACAGTTTTGTGGAAATACTGGATGAAGTTTTTGATCACTTCGGGGATCACCTGATAGGTCTGCTGTTCATACTGACGTTCGTAAGCCAGATCCTGCTTTGGATCTCCTAGAGGTTGAATATGACAAATATTTTACCAAGTGCTTTCAAACCCACATATATGATGTAACAAAAGGGCAATCCCATCCCCCAAACTAAACTCAAGTCTATTAAGTCAGATATAATTCCCTTTTAAACACTCAGAGATAGAATCCTCCCCAAGTCACTCCCAATCCCATCACCTTGTTTCTTTAGAACATTTACCACTACTTAGTTATTTATTTACTTATTATCTGTATTCCCCACTAGAATCTAAAGTCTATGAGGGCAAGAACCTTGTCTGCCCTGTACCCAGGTGTACCCTCAGAACCTGGAATAGTTACATGTGTTGGAGGAGAGAGGAAGACTGGAAGACTGGGAAGGGCGAGTAAGTAGTAGGCACTTCATTTCTATTTTTTTGGTAAGGAAGATTTGCTCTGAGCTAATGTCTGTGCCAATCTTCCTCTAGTTTGCACATGAGTTGCTGCCTCAGCATGGCTTATGAGTGGTGCAGGTCAGCACCCGGGATCCAAACCCACGAACCCCAGGCCCCTACAGTGGAGGGCACCGAACTTAACCACTAGGCCACGGCGCCGGTGAGGCGCTTAATATTTTTTGAACGAATGAATGATTGCCATTTTCTACCTCTAAGACTCAAAGCAAGTGACTAAACTTCTCTGTGCTCAGTTTTCTCATCTGTAAAACGGACACCACGTTAATTTACGTACTTCATATAACTGTTGTAATGACTAAATGAAATACTTCATACAAAGTACCCAGAACAATGCACAGCACTTTCTAAGTGCTAAGTCAAGCCAACTCACTATGATATTTCAGGAAACGTCAAAAAACTTCCAAAAAGATTTCATTTGGGCTTGGTTTGAATCACTAATTTTGCACAATAAGATTTTTCTCCTTCAGCTAATAGTTTAAACAAAGAAACCACAGCCAGGATAGTAACCATTCCATTCTGAAACTTTGAGGTGGACCATGAAAAAGGCCTGGTTAACGAGGCTCTATACTACCCTCCTGCTGAGAGCTAATACCTGACTCCAAACCTGGACCATTAAGAAGCAGTTTTAAACTGGTGCGCGTCAGAGCTGTTGCAAGACATTAATAAGGGTGCCAACCTCTAAAGGTACCCCCCTAGCCAGACAAACCCGTAGTCTCACCTGTATGCATATCATAGTCGCCCGGGTAAGCATAGGGATCATAAGCAGCCTGTCAACGAAAGACACAAAAACAAGAAGTTTCCAATCCGTGAATCCAAAATGCTCGTTCTAGGGCCTATGTGCCAAGCAGGGTACTAAGGATACAAAGGTGAATAGGACACAGTCCCTGTCTCTGAGGACCTCGCATGTCTGTGAGCAAAGGGAGAACAGACAATGACAACACAACGTTACGGGCGCAGTAAGGCAGAGCAGAGCACGAGAGGCCGTGGGAATCAGCGGGGTTTGACAAGACCGAGGCCAGACATAAGAGCTCAGCTACAGAAACAGAACCCCATAACGAGCCTCCGTCCCCGGTCTTGGGAAAGGAGAGGACGAGAGGACCGGGGACGTGAAGTGGGCGGGCAGAGACAGGGCTGACGAGGATCCGTGAGCTGTGGCAGCAATACGGGGGCCGCGGAGGCAGGGAGGCGGGCCGGAGCCGGTCGGCCCGCCGGGGCTCCCAGAGAGGCCCGGACACCGCCTCCCCGCGGGGCCCAGCATCCAGAGAGCCCTGCCCCCGTCGGGGAGCCCAGCACACGCTTAGGGCCAGGTTACCTCGGACTCGTAATCATCAGCGGGATAAGACATGGCTGCGAACACCGCGGGAGAGAGCAAACAGACCGTCCCGCCCCGGCGTGGTGAGACCGGAAGTTCAGGACTCTCGGGCCTGCCGGGAAACCGGAAGCTCTTCCGGGGCCGCCGGCACTCTGAGACAACCACGTTAGGAAGGGCGGAAACGACAAACATTTTCCTTCCTTCCTCAAACAGAGGCTTTACAAGGCTGGTGGCTCTATAATACTTGGGTAAATTCAGAAATAAGGGCGTGAGATAGTTTGGCATAATAAAGGACGGGCAAGCTAAGAGAAACCAGAAGTAAGGCCACACAAAAGATGGCTGACTACTTCCTCAGGCCGACTTCTCGCGTGAAGGGAAATACGGCTATGGGGGCCTGATGCTGGATGTAGGTGTAAGTGATTTGCCTGCGGCAAGAAATGTCTTCAAACGTTCCGGCCTCGAAAGGCTAAACTTATTGGGTGTCAAAGTTGAGACTTGGTCCCATGCAGTGAGAGGGCATTGAGGAAAGGCGCTTCCCGACTTTGGACATGAAGGTTGGAGCAGGCAAAGATGAGGCCAGCTGTAGTGTGAGGCCCTGGACGGAGTCCTGGGACCCACCCGTACAGCCCCGAGAGCTCAGGCTGTGGGTCGTGTTCGGAATCGGGCGCTAGGGTGGGTTCGAGTCCTGGGGAAGCCCTTGAGTTACGGGCGGGGTTATAAAACAGACCAACAGAAACTGGTATGTAGGTCAAGGTCCTTAGTTTAGCCATCTGCCCGTCCACAACACCCGTGGAAATCTGAGTCTAGTCCCTGCTCTGCCACTGACTTGCTGTCCGACCAGGCCACGTCACCCCTCTAGGCCCCAGCCTCCGCCTCCTCTTGTCACACAGCCTTCCTTGCTTTTCGAAGCGAGGCGCACTCCGCCTCAGGGCCCTTGCATTCACATTTACCTGGTCTAGATTCTAGAATGCAGACCTCCCGGCTATCCGCAAGCCTGGCTCCGTCACCTCCTTCAGTTGTTTCCGGTGATGCCAGAAGCTCTGAGCATCCTCCGTTTTTAGAATTGCAACGTCCCGCCCCAACTCCGCGTGCCGCGCTTTTGCTTTGCGTTCCCCCTTTGCACTGTCACCAAGAGGTGAGACCATCGTGGAACTAAAGCTTAAACTTTAGGGCCCCTCAATTCCCCGGGATTCTTCCGTGGTTCAAGGGAGGCCCCTGGCAATGTGCTCACATGGTCCTATGTTTTTGTAAACTTTGCAAAAGTAATGTTTTTACTGCAATTGCTTAAACCCACTTTCTCTAGTTTCCCCTCTGTCATACTTCCCCATGTGTTTAATGGCGTTTGGATCCAGCTAGAGGAAATCCAGTGGGGAACATTTGAGTTTAGTAGAATATGTTTATGCGACACTCTTCCGTGTGTAGTTAAGTAATGCTGGCCTTCCGGGTGTAAGATAGCCCTACCGTCCACTGTCATCAGTGAGTGTCCTCAATGAAAGGAGTATTTGAGGTTAATCAGGGTACTAGAAAGCTTGAAATTTTACAGTTCATATATGACAAAAATTTGATACAGGTAGCCCCCAACTTGGACAACAATTCTCAAACTGTTCATGACATTACTAAGAAGGATTTGTGAAATTGGAAAAGTTTTTCTAAATTAATTTAAAAATTTTGATGAAACATGCTAGAGGATAGACTAAATTATCAATCCATTCTCATTATGAAAAATTATGATATGAAATTGTCATATAAAAAGGCGGCCAAAGCATATTCAGCCTGCCAACGCCAATAATCCATAATCAATCTATAAATCAAAATTGGGGTGAGTTTATTATGAGCCAGGTTTGAGGGCTATAGCCCAGGGCCTTCCTTCCCTAAGGAAGGGAGGACACAAAAGAAGTGGGGTGTACTGAGTGGTTATATACCGTCTTGGAACAAGGAGCATTCATCACATATGATAGGAATGTCCCTTTTACAATAGTCACAAGATTGCCTTGCTGGCACAGCAGGTCAGTGGTCACAAGGTGAGCACAGCAGGTGGGTAATTAATCCTTAGTTTCTAGGAGGAGTTGCTTATCCTTAAGGACATGAAGATATGGGGGAAGATACATCTCTATCTTTAAGGGCATCATTCTTGTTTTTGAGACGTGGTAAATGTGTAAAACAGACGTACAATGCATGCTCAACAGGCCATGACAGGCCCTTTTGGAAAAACAAGGTCAGGCCGAATTAGTTTTAAACCAAATGGCTTCCTCATATACTCCAGTATATCCTGTTGCTTTTCATTTATTTATCAAGCCTAAAAAAGAAAAAATTTTATGGAGCTGTTTAAGAAAATTAACAAATATGTTTCTTCTTTGGATTTTGTGATGTTTGTGTTATTTGTTAGCTTTTTAAAATTACATATTGCACTTTGTAATTGCATGATTTCTCCCACAATTTGTGTTGTGATTCCTTGTTCTAAATAAATATTCTCTTTCCTACCTAGTTTTGGTTTTGTAATTTTCTATTCTTTATTCTTCATGTAAACATCCGTCAGCAGAGACTTGGATCCCTTGATTACAACCAGCTAATATGTATTTTATTTACTTATTTATGGCTTTCTACCTCTTCCAGAATGTACACTCTAACTTAAAGATGAGTAAAGGCTCTACAGGGACCTTCCTCACGGGATACTCCTTCTCCCTCTCTGTTGATTCCTCTTCCTCTCTCCAGTCACTAAACAGTGGACTGACCCTTCTCCCCGGGCGTCGTCTCATCTCTACCTGCCTTCACTCTCTGGTGTCTTATCCAGTGCAGTAGGTTTAAATACCATCCATATGCTGTTGACTCCCCGCATTTATATCTCCACCCCAGACCGCACCCCTGATGTGGGCTCAGTGGCCCATGTGAGTACCCGGATGTCTAATAGGCACCTTACGTCCAAACTGAGCTTCTGATTTGCTGCCTTGACATCGCTCCTCTCACGGTTTTCCCCGTCTTAGCTAAGGGCAACTTCATTCTTCCAGTTGCTCAGGCCAAAGCCCTCAGAACCACCCTTGACTTGACTCTCACACCACACGTTTGTGGCATCTGCGCTCTGTTGGCTCTACCTTCAAAACACTCCCAGACTCTCCATTCTCACCACCTTGTCGCTATCATTCTCGTCCAAGCCACCGTCATTTCACTGGTAGTGTAATGGCTTCCTCACCCTCCCTGCCTCCAATTCTCAATCCCATATTTGTAGAATTGCATTTGAAATCAAACTTAGGCCATTGCTTGACAGCACATTAAGTCTGCTTAGAAATGCAGCTTTGACCCGAAAGCAGCTGGAAGCCCATTACAGACTACGGAATGTCTGAGCACAGGGCGTTTGATTTTGCAAGGCTCTCTTCTTAATGGAAGCAGCACTTCAAAGGGAAAGAAACTGTGGGCAGACCAAAGCTCCTGGAATAATTTTACCTGGGAGAGTTGCTGGGACGACTTAGCAGCTGAAAAACTGCCCGTTTCTCTTGATCTTCTTTTGCCTGGGATTTGAGGCAGGAAATTCTCTGATACACAAAAGCCATTAGTTATATTTTACAGTCTGCCTGGGCTCTTCAGCTGGGTTCATTTCAGGTTCCACTTCCCAAGAACCTGGTCTGTGTTTGTAGTTTACTTACTGTCCTGTTTGTTTCACTCTCCTGAGCAGGATCTCACAAGGCCCTGCCTGCCTTACTGCAGTGGTCTGTGGGCCCTGGGAGAGCAGTAGCCGAGTCTTTACACATCAGAACTAGAAGCATCCTTAGCGATCGTCCGGTGCAGGAGTCCACTAGACAGAAAGACGCAGTGAAGTAGCAAGCTGTTTTCTGACCGCATGTTAGGTTGTACCCCTTCATTCACCACAGACATTGAAGACTATTATTCTTGCCTACAAATAAATATTCACTTACTTTCTGAAAACACAGGGCCCTCTCTCTAAAAGAGAGTAGTCTAAAAGATCAACTCTCAAACTGTTAAAAATATAATTGTCCGGCCGGCCTGGTGGTGTAGTGGTTAAGTTCACACGCTCTGCTTCGGTGGCAGAGGTTTGCCTCTGCCTGGGGTTTGCAGGTTCGAATCCCGGGTGCGGACCAATGCACCACTCATCAAGCCACACTGTGGCAGCATCCCACATACAAAATAGAGGAAGATGGGCACAGATGTTAGCTCAGGGCCAATCTTCCTCACAAAAAAAAAAAATTAAAGAAAATATACATATAATTGTCATGTTCTATATTTTAATAGGGGTGGTAGGCACATGAGTGTATACCTTTGTCAAAAATCATTGGCCTTGTACACTTAAAAAGTGAGAATTTTACTGCATGCAATTTATACCTTAATAAAATTGATTTAAAAATTATAAGTAAAATTAACAACAAACAACTAACCAAAAAAAATTTTGGAACTTAGACGATAGACAAAAGATTAATACCCTTAAGAGATTAAAAACAATTCTCATACTAATAAAGAGTGAGCTTATTTAATCGTTAATGAAGGAACCAACAGTATGACAGAGCTGGTTTGAAAAGAATTTGAGAATAGTTAATGGGCAAAGGAATGCTAAAATATGATTGCTGAGTTAGATCCAAACCTATTTCATGCTCTACAGAGTAATAAAACTGTAACCTTTGGTATTATATCTCCATTGGACATATAAAAATTATTGCACCTTATCACTTTCCTACAAGTTAACCTCTAACTTTACAGAGTTGTAAAATGTCACTGGGTCCTAATCAATTGTTAAATTTCTCCAGAGACTCAAATGTCCCTTATGTGGGTTTTATTAGAAATTCTCTAGCATGACAATAAAAAGCCACATAATCACTGTTTGTCATGTTTTCAGACACTAGATAATTTTCCTCTGCACTAGTTTTCATTATTCTACATTGTGTGTGTGTGTGTGTGTGTGTGTGTGTGTGTGAGGAAGATTAGCCCTTAGCTAATGTCTGTTGCCAATGCTCCTCTTTTTGCTGAGGAAGACTGGCCCTGGGCTGACATCCATGCCCATCTTCCTCTACTTTATATGGGATGCTGCCACAGCATGGTTTGACAAGTGGTGCATTGGTCCGTGCCTGGGATTCCAACCTGCAAACCCCTGGCTGCTGAAGCGGAGCTCGCTTAATAAACCACTACACCTCTGGGCCAGCCCCTGATTATTCTACGTTTTAAAGACAAGAAATATTTTAATTTTCTGTTAACTCTACTTAAGAAAAACAACAGCACAAGTATGATGAAAAATGGCAACTGCCTTTGGGCCTCTATGTGGAGGTAACAGAGAGTGGTGGGGACTGTGGCAAACAAGAACACCATGCCCATGGAAAGGGGAGAGTTGCCATGCAGCCCCAGCCAACTGTTGCCACATGGGAGAGCTGGTCCTATATTGCCATATCTTCCCATTTTTAAGAGAATCTGGAAATAAAACATTTTATGTGAAAGCTCTCAATTTTTAAATGTTGCCAACCAGTTCAAATTGCTCTAAAATACTGTGAAGACCAATAGGATGAGGGAAAGAATGAAAGGAAAGCCAGCCTGCTGAATCGGGCCTGAGCCAGTGTCAATATCTGACCTAGAACAATACCTTCTGATGGAAAGACTGAGGCCCAAAGAAGGGAAACACTTACCCCAAAATCGGGAGATGAGTTTGGGCTGGACCAGATTTAGAACACAAATCCCTGGATTCCAAGGCAGAAGCTCTTCCCACAAGGCAAACATTATAGGTACTTTCTTTGTCTCCCTCAAACTGCGTCATGTTTTATTTTCTGATTGACCAAATATAAATGAGTTGTGTATGAATGCTTGCCAGTACCCTTAGGTCAGGTTCAAGTCAGTGTGACGTGCCCACTGCTGCATAGGATTTGCATGGGCCCTAGCCTGCATCCTACCCTTATCTACAATAATAACAACAAGAGCTACCATTTTTGAGCACTAACTCTGTGCCAAGTTCTGTACTAGGTGCTTCACTCACATCATATCATTTAATCCTGTGGTAATCACATGATGTAGGTACTACTATTACCTCCATTTTATAGATGAGGAAACAGGCTCAGAAAGGTAAAGTCACTGGCTATACTATCCATACTGATTCATTCATTCAGTCAGTCAGTCAGTCAGTCAGTCAAATAGCTACAATGGGCTGGTACCAGTTGCTGAGCCATGCATTCTGGGGGAATACAACTTTACAGACCCAAGTTGCAGGCTAAAACCCTGAGGCTGACGCTACCTGGTCCACATTCAACATCCTATTCTTCTTTTTTCATGTGTGAGGAAGACCAGCCCTGAGCTAACATCCGTTGCCAATCCTCCCCTTTTTGCTGAGGAAGCCTGGCCCTGGGCTAACATCCGTGCCCATCTTCCTCTACTTTATATGGGACGCCGCCACGGCATGGCTGACAAGCGGTGTGTAGGTCCATGCCTGGGAGCTGAACCTGCAAACCCCTGGCTGCGCAAGCAGAGCATGTGAACTTAACCACTATGCCACCGGGCCGGCCCCAATATCCTATTCTTCTAATCCAAAATAATAAGTGGTTCTTGCAACACACAGAAGGTTGGGCTGTGTAATTTAGACTTCAACAAAGTTGATTCAAAAATTAGAAGTAACAACCACCTCTAGATGTTTAGGGATCCTGTTCAAATTAAAAGATTTGTGACAATGCAAACATCTTAGCAGACCAGATGGCCTGAAGACCAGACCCAGTGGTAGGAGGAAGACGATGGTATTGACTGCTAGGATAAAGGGTTTGGACTTTAGCCTGAGCTCAATGGGCAGGCAGATCCTAGAGATGTGAAGAGAACTGTAGTTTAGGCAGTACGTGCACCTTGAGTTCTGCAAAGAGAGACTGGCAGGATGAAGACTACTTTGGAGGTTATTACATGGAAAAAGAGGAGGGATGAATAATAAAGGTATTTCAGGGTACATTCAGTAGTAGTGAGGTATAAATACCTAGATGTCACTTAAACTCTCTAGAGCCAGGTTTCCAGCAGACTTCAATAAAGAAAGCAGTGTGATGGAAAGAGAGGACTTTTCTGGGTTCAAATCCCAGTTCAACTTTCTAGCTCGCTAGCCTTGGACAATTCATATAACATCTCAGGACCTCAATTTCCTGATGTGCAAAGCAGGTGTAATAATATCTACCTGCTAAGGCTTTTGTGAGGGAGAGTTAAGTGGTATAATACACATATCAAGCACTTGGTAAATGGTACATGTTCGATGTTTATTTCTTTCCTCTGTTTCCTTCCAGCTACAAGCAGAGTTGGCATATGTCATTACTAAATATGGGGCAGAGGAGGAGAGTTCAGATAAACAGCATTTTCTCCACACATTACCACGATAAACGTCACAATGGTGTTCTGAGAGCACCGCAAAATCTGAAAGTGCCTTTCAACTGTCAGGGAAAGATTACATTTTAAGTGGGTTGAATGAGAGGGAAGAACTTTTGCCTGGACACAAGTCCTCCTCCCGAGAGAGCTGGGCATCTATGAAAAGTCCCATATCTCTCTGGTTTCAGCTCCTCATCGATAAAATGGGGATGATCCTCCTTGCCCACCTTATAGAAGTGTTTGTGGGGTACAGGGTTGTGGAAATTCTTAGAAAACGGTGCACCCGTGAGGTGTTGCTGAGCTCATCGTTAATGGTTTGCGACTTCCCTGTTTCCGGCTCTGACTTCTTCCATCAGACCGTGAGCATCTCGAGGGCACCAAGTCGGATCCTGCGTCCAGGTCCTAGCACAGAGAGTTACCCGGCTCAGTGACTGGCTCTCGGACTGAAGTGTCGCTTTGGTGTAATTACGTTGAATTATAATTCTTTATAAATCAGTGATCAGCGCCGAGGTTACCGAGACAACTAAAGAGATCTATCGTATTCAGAAGCTATTATTCCACAGTTCGTGGTGATAGCCCCAAATTTTAACGTATTCTCACTTTCCTACTTACACTATGCATTTGTGGGAGCTTTTTTTTTACGTTCATTGATTTAAAATATATCTAGATGCATCTCTCTCAATCCCTGTAGTTTGGCTTCTTCCGTTTCCTTTGTGATTGGCTGCAGGTCGTCTTAATGTGATTGGCTAAGGCATCTGCCCGTTATCGTTCCCATGATCCGACGGGGGAAATGGAAAAAGACGAGTGTCTTAAACTCAGCTGTTTTATTGGCTCCGGTAGTTACGTACGGCGAGGGCGTGGGCACTTCAAATTTATGATTGATTATTATGTCCGTCAGTCACGCTGCCGGAAACCAATTCTATTGCTCGTTCTGTGCCCGGTGGGCGGTAGGGGATTAAGCTGGAAGGGTTTTCATTGGCCCGGAACCCTCCAGCTCGCGGCGCGAGCCCGCCCCCACTCGGTTGCCGTGGTTGCAGGCCGGGCCCGCCCGCTCGCCCGCTGACAGCGAGGCTTCGGGAAGAGGGAAGCGGGTCCGTTGGTCGGTCGGGAACGAGGCTCCGGCGGCCAGGCCCGCGCGGAGCCGTTGCCATGGCAGCCGCCGCCGGGGGCGCGGACGACGAGCCGCGCTCGGGCCGCTCGAGCTCCGATGGCGAGTGCGCGGTGGCGCCGGAGCCGCTGACTGGCCCCGAGGGCCTCTTCTCCTTCGCCGACTTCGGGTCTGCGCTGGGCGGCGGCGCGGGCCTCCCGGGCCGGGCGTCCGGCGGGGCCCAGTCCCCGCTGCGCTACCTCCACGTTCTGTGGCAGCAGGACGCGGAGCCCCGCGATGAACTGCGCTGTAAGATCCCCGCTGGCCGGCTGAGGCGCGCCGCCAGGCCCCACCGCCGGCTCGGGCCCACCGGCAAGGAGGTGCACGGTGAGCAGCGCGGCCCTCGGCCCGGACCCGCCCCTACCTCCTCCAGGCCCCGGGTCTGGAGTCCTCGGACGTCTGAGCCACGGGCCACAGTGGCCCCTGAGTCTCCTTTCAGGAGTGATTATTATAGCTGCTAAGGGCCGTGAGTGTGAAAAACGTTTCCTGCTCGGAGCCAGGCACCTGGGCTTTTCACACGTGGTGGTTCCTGAACAGAAACTTCTCCTGACTCCCATGTTCATTAGTAGATAATAAAATGGGGTCCTGGAGAAGACTTTATCAGAGGGAGGAGGCCAGAGCCTGTAGCCAAGTCCAACCAACCTGTGTAAACGCACAGACCTGGATGGGACCCCTCTGCCTCGTTTAGGCCTTAGGCAAACTATGGAACGTTTCAGCCTTAGTTTTCTCATTTGTAAAATGGGTACAATACCTACCTTACAGGGATGTTGCAAGAGTTAAGTAAGATAATGAATGTGTAGCTATTCTGCCTTTGTTGTGTGCCAAACCCTGCTGGGTGATGTGTGATCATTTCTAATCCTCACAATAACTCATTGAGATCCAGGTACCGTTCCCATTTTACTGAAGAGGAAGCTGAGGCTCAGAGAAATTACCTTGCTCCAAGTTACGTAGCTAGAAAGTGGCTGTGCTGGTGTTAGAACCCGGGTCTGCCAGATTCAAACTCCTGCTTGGGTATGTCTGCCACATTGTGTTTTACATTTCGTGGATGACATGGAAACCAATGCCCTGAAAGATTTAAGCATGAGGACTTTCAAGTCCCTTCTAGGACTGTGATTCCACTCATATCTTACTACAGTTATAAAGATTAAATGAGAATTTGAAAGTGATGTATAAACCGTAAAATGCTATATGAATGTAAGGAATCGTTATGTATCTGAGTAGCAATTTTTTTTTTTTGGTGAGGAAGAGTGGCCCTGAGCTAACATCTGTTGCCACTCTTCCTCTTTTTGCTGAGGAAGATTGGCTCTGCCCTAGCATCTGTGCCCAGCTTCCTCTATTTTGTACGTGGGACGCCATGACAATGTGGCTTGATGAGTGGTGCATTTGTCCATGCCCGGGATCCGAACCTGCAAACCCTGGGCCCCCAAAGCAGGACACGTGAACTTAACCACTACGCCATGGGGCTGGCCCCCTGAGCTGTGATTTTTGATCATATTTCTGATGACAAAGGCATTGCCTTCTATTAGCCTCTAATGTAGAGGTAGTGTCATTGTAGGAGGAAAAGTTTCTGCTTAGGAATTACCACACTTAAGTAAGTCATTTGGGAACGGCCTGTTCTGAAGGAGAATGTGAGATTGTCTGTGTAACCTGCTCACAGAGAGCTTCCATGTGAACATCTCATTTTGTCTTTGCCACAACCCGGGGCTGTCAGGACAGAGCTCAGCCTTGTTCTGCAGATGATAGACCTGAGGCCCAGGTGGGTTAACTAACTTGCTCAAGGTCACCCAGCTACCACAAGTGGCAGGACGAATATCTGGCTCCAAAGGCCTTGAAGGATTTGCTGCAGAACATGGCTTTTGCCCTCACTGGGCCACATTTCAAGTTTCTCCTTGTTGGCAGGGTAGTGTCTCCTGTAACCTGGCACCTTTCTTTCCCTTTAGATGCTATTGTGGCTGAAGGGTGGGTTAACTAGAAAGCCAACCACTTTCTGCTTCATCATGGCCGTTGTCTTTTTTTGTTTGTTTGTTTTGACTGGCACTCTCTTACTCTTTTCACAGCTTTAAAGAGGCTGAGGGACTCGGCCAACGCCAACGACGTGGAAACAGGTGAGTGTGCAGGGCAGGTACAGCTCCATGGGCTGGTTAGGGAAGGCGTTAGTACCCCTGGGAAGACAGTGCTTGAGTTCCATCTGCCAGCTCACCGCTGGGACCGGCTCGTTATAGTCACTGTGTACCTGCAGTCATCTTGCAGAAGAGAAGTCTGGCTTACATGCTCAGACTTCCCGTGCTTCCCTGTCACCATGAACCTCCTGATGTCATAGTGTTTATCGCCCTTTGAGCTCCCTGATGGTGGGGACCATGTCTGCTTTTGTATTCCTGGCACCCAGCAGTGGAGTAGGAGCTTTTTGGAACTTCTGGTTAATGGGAATGAACACTCCACTTTAACTGCCAGGAGAGCCACCATCTGCTCAGAGCCACCACCTTCCACTGCTCCCCGAGACTTTGTGGTCGTTGCGTCAGTGGTCTTCAAACTTGTTTAGGTGACAGATCATCTGAAAGGCATGGGAGGGGCTCCTAGCAGGACACCACTCTGGTTTGTTGTTGCTCTCCAGCCTTTACCAGCTGGCAGGGCAGTAGCAGCATCAAAGGTACAAGGACGAGTTATAGGAAAATACTTTTAATTTTATTCACTGACTTAATTCTGTGAATCAGGGAAAAGTGGTATATTCGTTTTCTATGGCTACTGTAACAATTACCACAAACAAGTGGTATAAAACCACACAAATTTGTCATACAGTTTCGTGGGTCAGAAGCTCAACACAGGTCTCACCAGGCTGAAATCCACGTGTCGGCAGGGCCGTAGTTCTTTCTGGAGGCTCTAGGGGAGAATCTGTTTCCCTGCCTTCTCCAGCTTCTAGAGGCTGCCCACGTTCCTTAGCTCGGGTGGACTGAGTCCTCACACTGCCATCTCTCTGGTTCCCACAGCAGGGAAGGTTCTCTGAGTTTAAGGACTCTTGTGATTAGATTGGGCCTGAATAATCCAGGATAATCTTCCATCTCAAGGTCCTTAACCTTAATCACATCTGCAAAGTCCCTTTGGCTGTGTAGGGTAACATCCATAAATTCTGGGGATTAGGGTGTGGCATCCTTGGGAGCCCTCATTCTGCCTACCTCAAGTGGACATCGTTCTATGTTGGCGGTGGGATGCTGTGGTCAACAGATAAAATGTGAGCATCGACTGAGGGCCATGGATAGGAGAGCTTGGGTACAGCCGGTGTGGAGAGGAGCTCGTGTACCTCAGGGAGCTGGCTGTCACACCGCGGGCCTTGAAATGCTTCCCTTCTCCCTGGCGCAGCAGCAGTGGGCGGACCTGGAAACCAGAGGGCTTTTCAGCTGTTTTCACTTTGGTCTTTTTTCCATGAACTTTAACATTTTAGAATATTTTGGACAGCAACCTAGATAGCTTTTCAAGGAAGAATAGATGTTCTCTTTTTAATATCTCCAGTGTGTGGCCAGGGAATATTTTAATTATACTTCCCTTCCACAGAAAGCTGGTTCATCTGGAATCAGGTGTTCACATGGTGGTTTTATTATTTTGGTAGAAATGCTGTAATTTTCTATTCAGAGGCTCTACCACACCCATCTTCACATCTGAATGGCCCTGAGATTCACCGGGCTCTTGCAGGCCTCTAATGGTGAGACTGGCTGTGGGATCAGCCTGTTCACTCCCTCTCTTTTATGGTTAGCATTTTGTTTTCTTTCTCTGTGTGTTTATTGGGTTTTTGTATAGTTTAGCAATTGCAGTGGACATAAAATTTTACCCTGCTATTGTTAAATCATAAGTCCTTTTCTATGAATTCATAATCATTTTAAATATGAAAATAATATATGCATTTAAAATGTTTTGGAAATTAAAGAAATATACAAGAAAAACATCCATAATGTCAGCAAAAGAACTAATCTCTATTAATATTTTGGTGAATATCTTTCCAGTCCTTTTTCCTATGCAGAGGAATATTCTTTATGGGCCTGCAAACTGTGCTGTATACACGGCTTTGTAGCCTGCATAATTTTTCATAGTCTTTGTAACCATTTGTTTTTTCAAAATGGAGGCATCATTTTTTTTCTATTTATAGAATGAATACATGGCTGTACGATTTTTTTAAAGCTTATAAAAAGCAAAAAACAGTTTATAATTCCATTCCCCAATTATAACTGCAACTTTGAATGGATGCACACTAGGTCTTCAGAGGGACAAAAGAAGAGTTATTAGTCAGTCATATATTTGCACGTTGGTTTTTCATTTTTAAGATAATTTCCCAGGTATGGGATTATTACATCAAAGGGTATGCATATTTTGATGGCTTCTGATAGATGTTGCTAACGTACTTTCTGAAAAGACCATAGCTGCACAAGTCACAAAATAGAACTGGCTGTTTTAGCTTTGCTTTCTCCCTGTGATACTGGCTGTCTTTCGGTGAACGTACTGATGATGCCGAGATGACCTGGAGCTCTTACTCCTCTGCTCTCATAAACCTTTTCCTACCACCTCAGTCCATCGATTCAGTCAGCCAGCAACGTTCTCTGAGCAGGGCAATAATACCTTGATCCAAGGTGTTAAAATAAAACAAAAAGCTACAATATAGTTGGAGAAGAAGAATATAAAGTGATACCACTTCCAAAACAAAAACCCCCAAAAACTGAAGTTATGTGTTTAATTGGAGGGGGGTAAGTTCTGGAGCCAGAGGAACCTGGGTTTATATCCCAGCTTTGCCTCCTGTTAGCTGGGTGAATGGAGCTTGAGTGCTTCACACGATCTCTCTGGGCCACAGGCGCCTGCTCTGTAAAATGGATGTGACACCTTGCTGGGTGGTGGGGGGGCTTAGCAGTCAGGTACCTGACGCCTGGCTGGTGCTCAGCGGACAGATGCAGTTACTCTAGAATAGTACAGCCCGTTAATATTAGAGGAGCAGTGTGATCAGGGCACGGAGGAGATGCAGGAGAGGGAGTGGCTAACTCAGCTTGAGGAGCCGGAAAAGATTTGTGGAGGAGGAGACATCTGGGCTTTCTCTGGAAGGACTCAAGCCCTTGAGAGGTTTGCTGGGAGAAAGAGACTAAAATGTTGCTTGCTCTAAAATGATGGCTGGCAGCAGTTTCTACATTTTAGTTGGATGTGTACATGCAATACGTAATGCCTCACATTTTATAATGGCTCCATATTTTTCAATCATGTCCATTATTCTCGTCACAGCAGCTCTGGAGATTGGAAGGACAGAGATTATTCCCATTTGCTGGTGAACTGGGGCCCAAATCCACACCTTCCTACTCCCAGCCCAGCTCTTTCCACTGCCCCATACTATTGTCAGTGCACCCCTTCCTTTTTTGCTTAGCTTAGCCTAGGACTTGGTCTGCGTGGCTCCAGAACCCGGGCTGTATCCACTCAAAAGGGCTGCCTCCTGGGAGCAGAGTAAGCATTGGCCCATAGCTGGGGCAGCTGTGTTCAGCTGGAATGGATGTGTATTCAAACTCAAGTTGAGGGACGTGGCCAAAGTCTATGCTGGGGAGTTCTGTGATTCCAGAATTCCCGACCCCGAGGGTCAAGATCCTTCTATGACATTCTATCCCTAGACACATAGTTTGAGCACCCAGAATCCATGGCCCTCAGTTGAGCCCTCAGGAAAACAAGTCCCTTGTCATGGCAGTCCTTGTGGGGCCAGCATCCAAGAGGGACTAGCTCTCCGATGCATTACAGATGCCTTGCCTAGAGGCACCTCTGAGCATCCCTCTCTACTCGCTGGGACTGCAGCTTAGCTAACACTGCCGCTGTCTCCCCCTGCCTCCCTCTGTCTTGGTGGTGTCAGTGCAGCAGCTGCTGGAGGATGGCGCAGATCCCTGTGCAGCTGATGACAAGGGCCGCACAGCTCTCCACTTTGCCTCCTGCAATGGCAACGACCAGATTGGTGAGTCTTGGGGAGGGAGGAGGGAGCGTCTCTGGAGAGATGCTGCGGGGTCATCTGTCTGCACAGCCAGGGTGCTGGATATAAGGAAGACCCCACAAGGTAGTGCCCCACCCTCTCACTCCCTTCGCCTGTGCAACTTGCAGCACCAGGCTGGGGAAGGGGCAAACCCGGGGAAAGAACGTGATGGATCCGAGGTCGGGGCCAGTCCTTCGGGACGTTCAGGCAGCACTCAGTGCCAAGGGCGGCGGGGACAGCCCTTTGTCTTAGGTGTGGTAGAACTTATTAACTTAGAAACAATGGACTTGCTGTGTGTACACTGCTGTAACCACCACCAAGATGAAGCTACAGAATATCTCCAGCAGCCTGCCTCGTGCGCCTTCTGGTCCTTACCCCCATGTGGACCTTGTTTCATGGATTAGTTTTGCCTGTTTTTGAATTTCACATAAATGGAAGCATTGAGTATGCACTCTTTTGTATCTTGGCTTCTTTTCTCAAAATTATATCCTTGAGATTCATGAATCTCTGAATGCTGTGTGTCTCAGTAGTTGTTCTTCCTTATTGGCACATAGTATTTCATTGTGTGATGTACACAGTTCACCCAGGCTACTGTGGATGGACGTCGGTGTTGTTTCCAGTCTGGGCTATTGTGAATAAAGCTGCTGTGAACGTTCCTGCACGTGTGACTGGGTGGATGTAAGCACTCGACTGTGTTAGATGTAAACCCAGGAGTGGAACTGTTGGGTCACGAGGGCACACATGCATTCAGCTTTAGTGGGTACTGCCAAACTTTATCCCAAGGGGGTTGTGCCACATATACTCCCCCTGCAACATCAGAGAGTTCCAGATCTTCGCCAAAGCTTAGTATTGTCTCTTTTTAGTTTAGCCATTCTGGTATAGTGGTATCTCATTGTGGTTTAATTTGCATTTCTCTGATGGCCTGTAATGTTGAGCATATCTTCATGTATTTATTGACTTTTTTTTTTGCTGAGGAAGACTGGCCCTGAGCTAACATCTGTGCCCATCTTCCTCTACTTTATATGTGGGACGCTGCCACAGCATGGCTTGATGAGTGGTGTGTAGGTCCACACCCGAGATCTGAAACTGCGAACCTCAGGCCACTGAAGCAGAGTGTGCAAACTTAACCACTGTGGATTGGCCATTTTTATATCCTCTTTTGTGAAGCATCTGTTCAAGTCTTTGGTCCATTTTTTAAAATTTTTTAAAAATTTTTATTATTATTTTTTTTAATGTAGTTTCTTTTTTTGTGTGTGTGTGTGAGGAAGACCAGCCCTGAGCTAACATCTGTTGCCAGTCCTTCTCTTTTAGCTGAGGAAGACTGGCCCTGGGCTAACATCCGTGCCCATCTTCCTCCACTTTATATGGGACGCCGCCACGGCACGGCTGACAAGCAGTCCGTCGGCAGGCGCCCGGGATCCGAACCGGCGAACCCCGGGCTGCCAAGCACGAACTAAACCGCTGCGCCACTGGACTGGCCCCCTGTCCATTTTTTTTAAACAAGTTGCCTATCTTTTTCTTATTAATTTGTAGAAATTCTTATATATTCTGGGTATAAATCATTTATTAAACATAGATGACTTACCTTTCCTGAGCTTGCCTTTTTGTTCTCTGAATGCTGTCTTTTGATGAACACAAGTTCTTAATATTAATAAATCCAATTTATTAATCTTTTCTTTTTTATGGTTAGTATTTTTGTGACCTATTTAAGAAATCTTTGCCTATCCCAATGTCATGAAGGTATTCTGTTTTCTTCTACAAGCCTGACTGTTGCAGCTTTCACATTTAGGTCTATGGTCCCTTGAGTCAGTTTCTGCATATGGTGTGAGACTCAGCCTTGTCTCCCTGTGTGAGTTAGTCTGCCAGTACGTCCATCTGGGTAACTGATGAGCCCTTGCGATACCACAGCCCACCCTTGAGGTGGCCCAGAGACTTTCAAGGACAGGGTGCTCAGCATCATCTATTGGCCTAATTCCCACTGTGGTGCTTGGCTGTGGAAGGAGCAGAAAATGCCCCTGAGAGCCCTCACTAGCAGCCATTGCTGTTGGAAGAACTTTCTTTAACCCTTAAAATCTCAGTCCCATAACACCTGCATAGGCCAGGGGGCCCTCCTGGAATCCTCAGTTCCTGGCCCTCAGAGTCCTGCCCGTGAACCCCATGAGTGAGTGAATGAATGAGTGAATGAATGAAACAACATAGGGAACCATGTTTGCTTTCAGTGTTCCACACCTTAAGTGAGCTTCTTTAGCTAGGTTAGGGGTGGGCATAGCGTCCAGTCCACAGAAGCCTCTGACAGCTCCTCCTGGGTTTTCCTGTTTCCAGTGCAGCTGCTCCTGGACCATGGGGCCGATCCCAACCAGCGAGATGGGCTGGGGAACACACCACTGCACCTGGGTAAGTGCCTGAAAAGCTGCCAAGACACCTTCTCTGCAGCACAGACAGGCCCCTTTGATGGAGAGCCTGGGGTCCTGCAGGCTCCCAGCAGGATCTCCCATCATCTGGGGAGAGCCTGAGCCCCCAGGGCTGCACTCCCCCAGGCTGTGTCCTGTGGACCTCCCCATCCATCACTAGTTGGCTGTGCCCTGAGCAGAGCTGAGTCAGCGACCTAAACTGGCTCAGCAGCAGCCCTGCTAGGGGAGGTGAGACCTGCAGCCGGCTCCTGCCCTGTGTCTGGCTCGCACCACGGCTCATGGTGGGGCCATCCCCTCTCCAAGCCTCAGTTTCCCCAGCTGTTCGGGAGAGTTGGACTTGTTGCTGGGTCCTGCCCAGTTGCTACCTGGGCGATGCCTTCTCAGGAGGCATGACCTAGTGCAGGTGCGCTTGGAGACACAGTCCTGCTCCCTCCAGTGGGCACACAGGGCCAAGCCCTGGTGGTCCTGGCCTCTCAAGTCCCTGTTGTTCTTCCTCAGCGGCCTGCACGAACCACGTCCCTGTCATCACTACACTGCTGCGAGGAGGTATGTGGGCCCTTCCCCTGCTCCCTCCTCTCTCACCCTTACCCCAGCATTCTCACTTCTGCCTGCTCCCGCAGGGGCCCGTGTGGATGCCCTGGACCGAGCTGGCCGCACGCCCCTGCACCTGGCCAAGTCAAAGCTGAACATCCTGCAGGAAGGCCACTCCCAGTGCCTGGAGGCCGTGCGGCTGGAGGTGAAGCAGGTGAGTGCCCCTCTCCTGCTGAGCCCGTGACACCAAGAAAGCACTGGACAGGTGCTGCCCTGACCACAGCACACCTGCCTCCTGTGCCAGGGCTCCTGGGTCACCTTGCAGTGACCCCAGTGGCACCTGCTTCACTGTACCTCTTGGCAGCAGCGTCAGGCCTCTCTGTGCCTCCCAGCAGCTCAGCCCCCACTCTCGTTTCAGATCATCCAGATGCTGAGGGAGTACCTGGAGCGCCTCGGGCGGCATGAGCAGCGGGAACGGCTGGACGACCTCTGCACCCGCCTCCAGATGACGAGCACCAAAGAGCAGGTGAGTGCTAGGTCCACACCCAGGGCCCCGCAGGAGCCTCAGGGCCAATCCATTCCTGCTCTGACGCAGCCCGACACTCAGAGGAGAAAGAGGCTGTGGCTGTGGGGTTGCCACCCACTGTGGACCTCCAAGCTTCTGTCCACTTCCTTTGAAGCTGCTCGTGGCTCTTCTCTCTGGGGCAGTCTGAGACCACCTGGTGTTAAGGATTAACCCTTGGACAGCTGTTCCATAGTCACAGTGAAGCCACGACATGCCCTGGGAGGAGAGACAATGCCTGCCCTCCATACCTACGGTATTGGGGAGGAGGCCGGGGGGCCCAGGCCCCTGTAACAGAGCCTCGGTTTGGTCCTGCAGGTGGATGAAGTGACTGACCTCCTGGCCAGCTTCACCTCCCTCAGCTTGCAGATGCAGAACATGGAGAAGAGGTAGCAAGAGAGGCTCCCTGCCTTCCCGCTCTGCCACTGCCCCACCCCTCCCTCATTACAAAGTAGAAGCCCGATGCCTGGGACTTTGGAGCAATACTTGTCTGGTGAGGCCCTTGCCCCCGACGCTGTGGGGCAGGGGTGCTCTCTCACCAACCTCAGAGCCACTCCCAGCCACGCTGTCCATCACCTCTGTGGGCCGGGACCACTGCCCCCAGCTGCTGCTTCCTCCGGCTTCTGCAGCCACACTCTGGCCGACATGCGCTGTCCTAGCAGGCCTCAGCTGTCCCACGGGCCCTTCTCTGTTTCTTCCTGGCCATGGGCTTGTTGCAGCCAGCAGGTGTGGGCTTAGGGCCGGTCCCCCGGGGCTAGGGGCTTCTTGGCTGGCCCTGCACCTCTCACCAGCACTGAGACTTAGATCTGTCACCCGACTCTCGAGGAGATGTTGCAGTGAGTTTCTCGGGTTGGAAGGAGAGGGTTGGTGAAGCCCAAACCTTACAAATACGAGGTTAGAAAGGACCCTGCTGAACCCAAAGCAGAAAATCCCCAACCCTTTCCCTCCCAATCACTGAAACACAGGAGGGCGTAACAGTTCTGCAGCCTAGTTGTAGTAGGCTGAATAGTGGTCCCCCTGAGATGTCCATGTTCTAATCCCAGGAACCTGTACGTGGTCCCTTATATGGCAAAAGGGACCTCACAGATGTAAATAAGTTAAGGATCTTTAGACAAGGCGATTATTCTAGATGATCCAGGTGGGCCTGATGTAATCACAGGGATCCTTTTAAGAGAGAAGCAGGAGATCAGAGAGGATGTAGGAGATATGGTGACAGAAGCAAGAAGTTGGAGTAATGCAAGGAAGGGGTCATAACCCAAGGAATGCAGGTGGCCTCCAGAAGCTAGAAAAGGCAAGGAAATGGAGTCTCCCCTCAGAACTTCCAGAAGGAACCAGTCCTGTTGACACCTTGACTTTAGCCCAGTGAGACAGATTTTAGAATTCTGACCGCCAGAACTGTAAGAGAATAAATTTGTGTTGTTTTAAACCACTAAGTTTGTGGTCATTTGTTGCTATAACAACAGGAAACTAATAGACTAGCGAAGGCTCAAAACTCACAGTAAAGGAGGTGCCCCACTCCCAGCCCTGCAGGAGCAGACAGTCCCTCTGTTGGGGGCCTAAGACAGGCAAAAGGTAGCGCCCCTCACGGCAGGGTCTGCGTGGCACTGGAGGGAGGATGGAAGGGAGGGCACTGCCGGGCCCAGCCCACTCCCAGGAGGCATTTGACTGCAGAGTAGAGAGAGGCTGTTTCCCGGGCGTCTGTCTCCGTCTATTCAGGCTCTCCCCATGTTCCCTCTCACCAACTTGGATCCTGGCTACTTTTCAGAGGAGGGGAGCTTGTCCCCCAAATCCCAGCTTGATCAGATCTGAATTGAACTCAAGGAACCCAGTTGTTTCCCAGACCCTGAAGAAAAAGGGTCTCTCTGTGGGTATGGGAAACAGGCCTGGGGCTGCCTCCAGGACCCTGTGCGAGGGAAAGCCGAAAGCCCCACCAGGTCGGCAGGGTTGGGGAAGGGGAAGTGTGGTAGCCCCCAAACTGGGGAGAGAGGGGCAGGGGAAGCAGTCAAATGTTTCCATGGAACTTAAGCTGCTGCTGCTTGCGTGAGGCTGCCGGCTGGCTGTGTGCTGGGGTGAGGCGAGGAGCAAGTGGGAGAGGTGCAGCGGGTGGGGCAGCTTTTCTCCCCTCCTTCCTGTCCATGTTAGTAACTCCGTCCATATGAGCCTGCTCGCTCAGGCGCAGGCTACGGGGCTACGGGGCTACGTTTGAGCCTGCCCTCCCACAGGGGCTCAGCCCACCCCGTGGCCCCTAGGGTGCGGCTGGGCAGGAAAGAGTGCAGGGCAGGGAAGAGGCAGGGGCAGGAGGCAGTGGACCTCAGACTCGATGGGCCCCTTCTCTTGGGACCTGCTTCTTTGGGCCTTCCCCCACCACAGAGGGGGCTGATCACCCTGGAGAGAGTTGAGGCAAGGTTTCTCAGCCTCAGGTCTAAGGGGTTCAATTAATGGACCCTTAGAGGTTTGAACCCCCTGAAAGGATGCAAGACTTTGTGTGGAGAGTGTGCGTGTGTGTTTCTGAGAAAGGGGCCCATAGTGTTCCCTCTCAGCAAGGTCCACGCTCAGAAAAGGTTAGGAACTCTTGCTACAGACTGGGAGCAGATAGATGAGGGACCTGCCAAGAGCCTCCTGGAGACTTCTGGGACCCGTTATTCCCTGGGGCAGGCTGCTTTGTATTGGCAGAGCTGAATGGGTGGAGCGTACTGGGACTTTGTGAAATTGTGAGGTGATCGCGTGTGTTTGTAGGACAGGCTGACACAGAGACTCACTGGCTAACTCCTAACAAGTCCTTGGCCTGGACCAAGCCATCCTTACCTGGAAAGTGGGGCGCATCCTTGCAGTATCCTCCATCCCTGTGGTGCCTCACCCACGCCCTCCTGGCCCTGTAGCCATGTAACCATGAGAACAGGCCGTTGGGGCAAGTGAAGGGGCTTGTCAACTCCCTCGCTGGCCATATAGACAGTGATCGAAGGGCTTGACACATGAAGGTGGTTTATAGGCCAGTCATCAAACACCTTCCAGATGGCCAGGCAGCCAGCCAGTCTGCTTCACCCCATCTCCAGCCAGGATTTTTCCTGCAACCCCAAATCTGTCTGAAGAGCCAGCAGTTAAAGTCAGCCCCAGACGTTGGAGTGAGTCAGAAAACACACAAGTGGGCCCTGAGCTGGCTGGGCTGGGCAGGGGCAGGATGGAGAATGCAGAGGTTGCCTGCAGGAGATTTGTTTGTTCGGTTACAGCTGCTCCAGGAGTTACTGAGTTAGCGGGGGGAAGCAGAAGCAGGGTGGGGGCAGCTGGAAGAAGAAATCCCCACTTGTCGATTTCACCTCCTGGGTGGGGTCCTCTGCTTTACACCTCACATTTCACTCATGTTAGAAATAGGTCGTGAGCACTTCTTTCGTGCTAGGCAGTGTGCTAGGTCAGGACACAGCAGTGACGGAAAGGACAGTGTCTCGGCTGTTGCCCGCCTGCGGCAAACGGTGCTAAGTGCTTGGAGAGAAACATTCACAGCTTCCCACAACCGTCCTGCAATCAACTGGCCTTGCTGCTGCCTTTGATAGGTAAGAAAATGCAGGTTTGCCAGGGTGACCCAACCAGGCAGCTGGGCCAGAACCTGGACCCACCCCCAGAGCCCATGCTGTTCCCACCACACCTGAAACAAGAGCCTCAGAAGCAGTTTCCTAAAACTAAGGGCAACGACATCTGCTGAGCTCCTACTGGGTACCAGCAGGCCCTTTATACAAGCCCTTTGATTTCGCGTTGGCAAGAAAATGTTAGGGAGCCAACGTGGGGAGCCACTATTTTACAGATGCAGAAAACTGAGGCTCCGAGAGAGTTAACTTGCTTGAGGTCAGATAGCTATGCGCCAGGCCCGGCCTAGGTCTAGCGGAATCTCTGCCAAGGTTTCCAAAGCGCCAGTGTCCCCAGCACTCCTGGGACCAGTCTGTAGGAACAAACAGACCTTACTAAGTGGATGTCTCTGTCTCTGTGACCAGTCTCAGGTGCGAGGAGGGTCTGGCCCTTGCCTTGCTGAGCGCATGATGCAGTGTGCTTAGTGGACAAGACGTGCACCTGTCACCTGGGGAAGAGAGGACAGTACGAGGTGACGGGGCTGAGCTGGGTCTGGAGTGTCCTCGCTGATCTTTGGTGGCTACCTCAACTATTACAGGCATCTGAGAGGTTGGAGAGCTGGGTGGGTGGAGGAAGCAACATGAGCCAGGCCTGGAGGCTGGAGGACAGGCACCAGCTGGCGGTGGAACCAGGAGGTTGAGAGGCTGGCCAGAGAGGGAGGTGGGACCAGGCTGCGGAGCTGCCGAGGTCTGAAGATTTGCCCTGGCGGCAGAAACCAGGTGAGGCAGGCTTCACCTCCACCTGGAGGTCAGATGCCTCCTTACCCAGAGCAGGCACCACGAGCTCCGGGGAAAAGCCCCTCTGGGAGAAGGTCCCTACCCACCAGGGCCGCCTGCTCCCCAGACTGCTTCAGATGCGGAGCCCAAGCCAGTTAGGTCAGGAAGCTGAACTGATGCCCGGGTAATCCCAGAAAACACCCTGGCTCCCCCAAGCTGTGGAGCCCGAAGGGAATTACAGCCCAAGCCCCCCGATGCTGGCTCTCAAGTGGACACCAAGGCCTCGGGGCCTGCGGGGAGATATGATCAGCTCGCTTTACAGATGAGGAAACAAGCTCAGAGAAGCAAAGGAATCTTGCCTGAAACCCCAGACCAGGGGCCAGAGTGTTTGTTCTCTTGTCTCTCTGACTGGCCCACAACAGCCTGGTGACTTTCTTCTGCGGGAGAAAGTGTTATAGGAGCCCTTGGCGGTCAGCATGCCCAGCGGAGCAGAGGTGGGCGAGCGGCATCTCAGCTGGATTGTGAGGGTTTTGATGGAGACAAGGATCTGCCTGGGAGAGCCCTTGAAACATGGCATATGGCTGGCAGCAGCTGGCGAGCAACCTGGCGGTCTGCCTCCTATGGGACCTGGCTCAGCTTAGTTCCACAGGAAACTGAGGCACATGAAGTGCAGGAGCCAGGATTCAAACCCGACAGTGGTGAAATGCCATGCCTTGACCCCTGCACTATGCCACCTCTCTGAGTTGACCTGGCAGGTCCACCAGATGCCCAGGCCGGCACCCTCCCCAGCACCACAGCCATCCAGGGACCCCCCAGTACTCCAAGCTGGCACCCTTGTCCCTCAGCCCTCCTCACCACCCTTCCTTCTGCTTCAGTCTCACCCACAAAGCCTGGGTCACTAAAACAACTTGGCACCAAGCACACGCCTCAATAAATCAGGGTCTGTTCCTCTTAAACCAGAAACAGTTCCACCCCTGCACAGCCTGTCCGTCTGGCCTCGTGCCATCTTGGACTCAGCCGGTGGCTCACAAATGAGCCCTGCATCTGGGCTGAGGAGCTGATGTTCATTAATAGGAAGCTGTGGGTGGTTAATGGGTATTGATGTCCCCAGGTGCGCACCTAGAAGTTGATAGATGGCGCTGTGCCTGCCAGCCTTAGGCAGGGAGAGGGCTCGGTGAACGTGGCTGTGCCAGGGCCCTCACCTCGCCTGCCCTCCCCAGGGCTGAGTTTCAGCCCTGGTGATGACTGCTACACAGGCCAGGGCATGTGGGGTCACCTTTGCACATTCAAGTTCCTCCCTCCCCTTCGACCAACTCCCTCCTGCCTCTTCTCCCTAAAGACCATGGAACCGAAATCAGACAAACCTGAGTTAAACCCCAGCTCTGTTTTGGGCTCGCTCTGTGATCTTGGGCAAGTTACTTGATCTCTCTGAGCCTCAGCTTCTCCAAACTCTAGAGTTTGGAGTTCTTCAACCTCTGAAGCAGTTAAGACACAAGTTCCAGGGCCAAGCACAAGCCTGAAATGTAGCAGGTGCCCCCACCATGTCCCCTAGGCCCCTCAGTCTCAACAGGTTCCAACTGAGTTCAACATCTTCCCTCCAAACCTGTCCCCCGCCATCCCCACTGCCACCCTCAATAGCCCAAGCCAGAAGTCTTGGGTGTCATCTGGGACACCTCTCTCCTCACCCCCAATGTTTAATCAAGTCCCAACAGTTGTACCTCCCAAATGGTTGTCCCGTGTGTCCACGTCTCCCCACCCACCACCAACGTCTTGGAGATCTTCTCTCGGAGTCTCACACCAGCCTCCCACCTGGTCTTCCTGGCCCCAGTCTCATTCTGCTCTCCCTCCCCAGGAAAGCCTGCCTTGTAGACAGAAAGCGTTCCCTAAAGAGTAAATCTGGTCAGGTCACTCTTTTGTTTAAAACCTTTTGGTGGCTCCCCATTGCCCTCAGGACAAAGTACAGTCTCAGTTTCAGACAGGACTTACAGAATCCTTTGCAACTGCCCCCACCCCTCCCATCTCCCTTCCCATTGGGGCTCCTGTGTGCCCTGTTCCAGGCCCTCGGTGCTTCACATTGTGCCTGACTCCAGATGGCCTGTGCACATGTTCTTTCATCTCTCTCTTCCCCATCTGCCCTGATTAACTCCCACTTCAGGACTTGGCTTGGGCACCAGCTCCTCCAGGAAGTCTTCTCTGCCTCCCTAGGCTGGGTTAGGGCCCTCCTGTAGGCTCCGATAGTCCTCCGTGCTTCTGTCTTTCTTTCCTGCAGGAGAACCCTGTACCTAGTAGGTGCTCAGACATGAATGCTGCAGGTCCATCCCTAGGAGGTTTGCACAAATAGGAAAGTGAGAGGGCTGTAGAATTCAAATCCCCCTCCAACTCAGAGGGACTCCTTCCCGGGATCCCCAGGCTGCCCCAAGCCCAGCCTGAGACTTTGCAGGGGCTCAAGTGGGGTGGGTTCTCCTGGGTCCCATGGACAGTGACCAGGGCTCATTCGGCCTCTACTCCAGCACCCGTTGACTGCCTCTGGCCTTACAGGCCTCACAGCTCTCTCCTAACCAAAGTATTATGACCATCTGCTCTTCCAAGCATTTCATTAGCCCCCTGAAGCAGACCCAGGAGCCTCGGGGGCCAAGCCCAAGCCCAATAGCAGGCCATCAATCTGCCTGCCAAATCCATGGCAAAAATAATTTCCTAGCCCTAGGCCAGGCCCTTGGTGGTGGCTTTCCTGGCAAAGGGCTCACAGAGCAGCCTCTGGATTGAGCTCCTCGCTGCCAGCCTGGCACCTCCATCCCAGCCTCTACACAGCAACCCCAGGGGCTTTCTGACCACATGTCTGATGGGGCCTCTCCCCTCCTAAAAACCTCCAGTGGCATCCCTGCCTGCCTGAAGGCTGAAGCTTGCGCTCTCCAGCTGGCCCAGGAGCACACGGATTCTCACTGCAGCCACCCTCCTGGCGTCCCCGGACCCCACCTCACCCTGCTTCAGCCGCAAGAGCCCACTGATTGCTCCCACCTGTACCCTGCCTTGGCACAGGCTATTGCTCCAGCTGGCAAGCTCTTCCCACCTTTTTCCAGGAAAATGCATGTTAAATGTCACTTCCTCTGGGACTCCTGCTTGGATTTCCCAGGAAGGCAGGAATTTCCTCCTCTGTGCCCTTACAGAACTGTGTGTGTTCTCTGTTATGGCCCCATCACATGGTGCTGTCCTTCCTTCTGTTGGTAGTTGGCTCTCCAGCTGGACTGCGAGCTCCCGGAAGGCAGGGACCAGGTTAGACTCATGCCGTCTCTGTCTTCCCCTCAAGGCCTAGCTTAGGGCCGGCACTCACATGTTTGGGAGACAGAGGAAAGAAGGAAGGAAGGGTCATGTTTTTCCTTCCCTGGCATCTCTGTCCTCATGTGTCAAATACCTGCTGTGCCTACTCTGGGCCAGGCCACGCTGTTCTCCATTAGTCGGGGCCTCTGGGCTTCTTTATCTGGCTCCAATGGGCCGGAGAGACCTGCTTCAGAAACAGGAGGCCTTGGGAGCCAGCCAGGGGCCTGGGCTCTGCCAGTTGAGCAGAGGCCCAGGCCACTGTGGAGGGCTTCCACTGACCAACCCCTCCCTGGGGCCCAGGGTTTCATACAGGTTCAAATCCCGGCTCTGCCACTCCCTGGCTGGGTGTCTTGTCTCCTGCCTGTCCTAGAAGGCTATTCACAGTCAGTCACCTGTCCACGCCCACAGAAGTGACTGGAGGAACAGCAGCCCAGCTGGGTGGCTGGACTGACCACAGCATATGTCAACCCCGGGAGATTCTGTTCCTTACTTCTCCTTTGCAGGCACTCGCCACCGTTGTGCAGAGAACTTCGTCAGCTACTCTTAGATGTTTTCCGATGCTGCCTGGGCTGCCGTGAGAGCCATCCCTCGGGCCAGTTAGGATCCCAGCTCTGCTGTGAATGTGCCACTTGGCTCTGGTCAAGTTACCTCACCTCCTGGAGCCTCAGTTTTCACTTGTGAAAATGGAAGTAACATCCCTGGCTTGCCAGGGTTGGTGTGAGGCACAGATGAGCCGGTGGCGGTGTGAGAGACGGAGGCCACACTGGGTGCTGTGGAAGCGGGCAGCATCACACCTCCTGCCCTCCAGGACACACTCCCACTGCTGTGGCCTGAGTCAGCTGTGGAAACTTTGGCAGAGACGTGGGAAAAAGAACACTGGACCAGGGGTCAGGCCCTTGCACTGAGCCCTTGAAGCAGTCGTTCCCGGAGCTGGGTCTCAGCCTCCTCCTGTGAAGGGTGACTGCCACTCTGACCCCTGGGTCTGTGGCAGGTGGCAGGCACTGACAAGGTCTCAGCAGCCACCTACTGTCAAGGAGGGGTCTTCCCCAGGTGCCCAGCAGCCAGAAGGTGTGTTGGGGAGACACAGAGGCCAAGAGGTCTCAGGCCTTGGTCCGAAGCTAATAAACATTGGTGTGTGGTGAGGGAGGGAGGGAACTGGGCGGCTCTGCAACCATCAGGACTGATTTATTGGTTAATTAGGACGTTTCCGCAGTCACAGACAACCCAGCGTTGGGCAGGGACAGGGAGGGAGGGGCCACAGAGCAGCAGGGGCTGCTGGGAGGCCAGCTGGGGTCTGAGTGTGGCTCAGTCTCTTCCCTGAGCCAGGAGCACCAAGAAGCTGAAGGAATAATGCAAGGGGTTTGGGTCAGGCAGTGGACCTAGGACCTGCTGGTCCAAGCACCTGAACAGAACTCTCTGAAGGAAGGGGAGTGGAAGCACTCTGAGGTTTCCAGGGCTTCCAGTTGAATGTGGGGAGCTGCAGGCTGGGGAAGAAGGCTGATGCAGAATCAGGAAGAACCAAGAAGAACCTTGGAAACCAGGGAAACCAAGAGCAGAGGCCCAAGAGGTGGAGAAGGAGGTTCCATTGAGCAGAAAAAGGTAGACAGCAGCGAGTTTGAATCCAAACTCTGCCAACACTAGCTATGTTACCTTGGGCAAAAGACTAAACCTCCCTGATTCTTAACTTCCAGGTCTATAAAATGGAACAAGTTATATATTGCAAAGCTGTTGCGATAATTAGACTGAAGGATGTTGCACCACACAAGATACATAGTAAGTGCTTAATAAAGATTTGCTATATTAGTTGCTAGTGTTAAATTACCCAGGCCAGGGCCTGGAAGGGAGAAGAGGCTTGGTAAACGGTGGTGGAGCAAGCTGGGCCTAGAAGGTGCTGACCGAGTTGCAGAGATGGGCAGAGGGACTGCCCTCCTGCCACACTGGCTATGGACAGAGTCTGGGGGCCGCCGAGCTGGGAGGCTGCGCTTGGCGGAGTGGACCCAGTTTCACCGCCCAGGGATATTCAGTGGGCTGGAGCTCCAGCTCAACCCTCGCTCCTCAGAGGGCTCCTGGCGTTGGCTCCATCCCCTAGCCCATCCCCTGGGGGAAGGGGAATGACAGACAGACACCCAGCAGAGTGGAAGCGGACAAGGTTTATTCCGGTCCTCGGGCAGACAGGTCTCGTGCAGCCTCTCCGTCGCGGGCAGGCTCCCCCCGTGGCTGTCCGCCCCAGCCCCCGCCCGCCGGCAGCCTCCCGCGAGGCCAGGCGTCCCCGGGGCAGCCGGCAGGGCCCGAGGACGCCGGGCCGATGCGCCGGAGGGCGCGGCGGGCGCCCGGGGGGCAGCAGGCGCGGTGGCGGCGGCGGCGGCCGCAGGGCCACAGGCGGCGGAAGCGCGCGCGGAAGTGGCGCGACGCGAGCGCGTAGACGAGCGGGTTGAGGCAGGAGTTGGCATAGGCGAGGCAGTGCGAGGCCAGGCGGCAGGCGTAGGTGGCCGGACTGAAGGCGAAGCGGCCGTACCAGAAGCAGAGGATGAGCGCGTGGTGCGGGCCCCAGCAGAGGGCGTAGAGCGCGGCCACCGCCAGCATGGCGCGCCCCGCGCGGCCCGTGGCTCTGCGCCGGGCCTCGGCCGCCGCGGCGCCCGCGGGGCCCACGGCCGCCCACAGGAAGCGCAGTGTGCGCCCGTAGGCCAGGCTCACCACGGCCACCGGCAGCAGGTAGCCGGCGGCGAAGGTGGCCACGTCGAGGGCGCGCCGGCGCGCGTCCTCCCAGGTGGGCACGCAGAGCTCGAGCGCGCCGTAGCGCACCGTGCCGTAGTAGCTGAGGTAGGGCGCGGAGAAGAGCGCCGCCAGCAGCCAGACGAGGCCCACGGCGGCGCGGGCGTTGCGCGGGCTGCGCAGGGCGCGCGAGCGCAGCGGGTGCCGCACGGCCAGGTACCTGCGGGCGGGTGCCGGGTCAGCGCGGCGGGCGGGCCAGTATCCGCGCCCCCGCGTTGACGCTGCCCCGGGGACCCGTGGGCCGGGCGGCCTCGATTCCGCGTCCGAACGGTGCGGGGGATCGCGCGCCCTGCCTCACTGGGTGGTTGTGAGGACTGAGGGAGTTAACACACAAAGCGCTTAGAGCCGTGCCTGGCACCTAGCAAGGCTGGGTCGGAGGCTCAGAGAGAAGGGACTTGCCCAAGGTCATCAGCTAGAGAGTGAGCCTGGATTTGACCCCAAGTTTCAAGCCCCGAAAGCAGTTATGACCACAACTTGGGCCAGGTGTGGACGGTAATAAAATACCTGATGAGTTTGTGTTCCTTTTGCCATTCACTTCACACTTACAGAGCACCCGCTATGTGCCAGGCCCTGTGCTGAGACTTGAGACACAGAAATGTTCTCGGGAAGCTCACACTGGAGTCCGGGGGAGAGCAGGATGGTCCTCTCAAGCAAGCCCTGTAGGTGCTCAGAGACCGGTTGCTGGGGACCAGACAGCTGATCCTTCCCTCCCTCCCTTCTCCCTTTTTGGTCCCTCATTCTCTCCTTCCTATGGCCAATAATCTGTTTAGGTCTTCCCTCCCCAGCCAGACCCAGCCAGAGCGCACCTGTCCACTGAGACGGCGGCCAGCGTGAAGCTGCTGGCGTACATGGTGAGGTAGATGAGCAGGTGCACAGCCTTACAAACAAGGGCTCCAAAGAGCCAGGCGTCCAGCGTGTAGATGGCCGCCTGGAAAGGCACGCAGCACAGGATGAAGCAGAGGTCAGCCACCGCCAGGTTGAGGATGAATAGATCTGTAGTGCTGCCCGGCTCCTGCCAGGCACTCGGGCCTGGCTGCAACAGCACCGCCAGCACCAGCCCGTTGCCCACTGTGCCCAGCAAGAAGATGAGGGCAAAGACCACAGGCACTGCCATAGCCCCCACACTCCCTGGGCTGTCCAGCGAAATGTTCTGGGCATCAGCCATCTCCCCATCAGATGGACACCTGGGGAAGAGAAGCTGGAGTCCTCAGGAAGGAGCCCCCAGCTCTGGTCACTCGACTCAGGGGTCTAGTTCCCCCACCCTGCGCCTGGCCAGGTCTCCTGGGCTGGAAGGTCATGGGGGTGGGGGTGGGGGAGCAGAGCTGAGAGTCATCACTGAGACCCACTGTGCAAGCTGCTGGCACCATCACGTTGGTTTCTTGGGTGGGCTTCTCAGTTTCCTAGGGAACAACCCCATAGCCCAGGGCGCGAAGGGCTGATTAGGAAGTTGATGGACACCGCCAAGCAATGATGCAGGTTAAGACACAGGCAGAGCGGGGTGAGGACATGGCAGGTGGGGGGAGGGGCAGCTCCACCCCCAGGAGCTGGTGTATTTTTCCTTATTTCTCAGAGGGGATCTGAAGCTCAAGGAAGACTCTCGGACATGGGTAATGGGCTTCCATCCGGCTACAAGCTGTAGCCTCAGGTGACATCCCTGAGTCACTGGAGAGTCCAGTCTACTGAGAGCCCCACAGTGGCACAGCTGGGAAGACCATATAGGTCACTGCCCCTTTTTTGCACATGAGGAAATTGAGGCCCAAAGAGGGCACGTGGGAGGCTAATATCACACTTTGAGTGGCAGATGTGGGGCTGTCGCCACCCTGGTACCTGACTCCTGGACGGGAGTGCTCATCTGAGAGCCTGTGACAGGTGGTACCTCTGACAACCTGCATGTGTGCATGCATTTGTGCAAGCTGTGCACACTCTCACCCCTGCCCCGCCCTGCAGCCCACATGGGCTACTACCTGTGGATCTCCCTGCATGCCCGGGACCTCTGGGGTTGTGGGACAAATTAAGGGCAAGGGGGAACAGGCAGGGAGGAGGGAAGAAAGGTGATATCTGCCCCCCACCAGCACCCAGCATGCAGCAGCCCCCCGAAGCCCAGGATTGGCAACACCCACCTCAACCCTGGGCACTGGGCCCCCCGCTTGATCCTGGGTGAACCGGCCAGGCTGAGGCTGTCTCCTGGCTCAGTGGCTGCCCTTCGGTGCCTCCGGGCAGGTACAGGTCTGCCTCCCACTTCTCCCTCTTCTCCTTTAAGGCCCCTCCACTGCTGAGCCGGACTTGTGCACTCCCTCCGGAGTAGCCTCTGGCCACCTCCTTGTCAGCCCCTGATTGCCCACGGAAGGCATGCTCTTCTGCCTGGCTCTTCCCTGCCTCTGCGTTGCTTCTGCCTCTTTCTGCAGCGAGTAACCCATTGATCTCGCTCTCTCAGACTTGCTTTGTAGTTAACCCCTCCGTGTCCAGGGCCCAGCCCATTCCTGGCACTGCCTCCTGTGGCCCTGCCTGATGACTCCACCCCCCATCCTCTCCCCTTCCTGCTCCAAGCAGGGCTCCAATCCAAGCTCAGAAAGGATTCCTAGTCTTGAATGGGGTGTCCTAGGCTAGGAAACCAGAATATCAATCTATTTTCTACAGACTTCAGATAGGACTCCTCTTCTGGGCCCTGAGACCCAAGACCCATCGGCTTCCCTAAGCTTGTTCCAGGGGTTGTCTGGCTGGAGATGGGAGGGTTTATGTGCCATCCAGAGTCTGGCTTAGCCAGAGGGCAATGGGGAGCTTATGAAAGTTCTAGAGGAGACATGATCTTTCCATTTATTTTGTTACAAGTTTATTATGGCCTAGGGTGAAAAGAGTGGAGAGAGGTGAAGCAATTTTAAGAATGACCTGTTAGGAGCCTCTTGTCCAGGTAAGAACCAAAGAGGTTAATGGGTCTTGGTGAATGACTGTGTGACTTGGTCATGGGGTTCTGGCCTGGACCTCTTGGAGGAGTGGGCCACATAGCCAATTGCTTCCAGAGGGTTAGAGAGGCCAGCACCTGGGGGCGAGGTACATTAGATTTAGCAAAAAGGAGGTTGCTGGTAAACTGGACAAGTGTAGTGGAGCAGAAGGCAGTCTACAGTGATTTAAGGGAGAGAAGCAGCAGTAAGGACTGTGTGTGGAGTCTTTCTAGAAGCTGGGAGGGGGGGGCATAGAGAGAAGTCTGTGAGGAGAGAAAATAGTCTGGGGGCACTGATGAAGCCAGGACTTGCATTCAACGCCTGAAGAGCTGGGGAAGAGAACTTCAGTCTAGCTCCTCGAAGGCCCTGGGATTCTCACCAGCGCTCAGAGGGGCTTCTCCAGGTTCTGACGTCACTCACCCCCGATGCAGAGCATCCATGAATTTTTAGATGCAGGACTCACTGAACTGAAGATATTGGGAATCATACCTAGATTCTGCTAACGTAAATTCAGAGCTATCAGAACTGAATTAAGGAATTAGAATTGTAGAATCTTACGATTACTAAAGGGCAGAATTGTAGGATTCTACACTCCGTGGGGTGGGTTCAGAATCACTGACAGTTAGAGGCCCACAACCACCCTGTATGTGAGCAATGCACTTAGACTCCCAGAAGCCTGGACACACGACTGAACCCTGAAAGCCCCTGAGATCCCTGACACTGTCCTCCCTCCCTTCGGGAGCCCCCGGCCCGCAAGGCCCCTCCTCGTGGGGAATGGGCTCTGGAAGGACTGCGACAGGACTGGAGCAAAGAGCTCCCAGCAGCGGCAAGGTTGAGCAGCTATGCTAGCAGAGGTGGAGGGAAGGTCGGAGGTAACCATCGAGGGCTCGGCCATGGGGCAGACAGGACCGACGCGCCTCTGGCGCCACCTCCTCCTCTTGCTTCAACTGTTGCTCCTGGCGGCCGGTCGCGGCCTTGAACCAGGCGCCCGACGCAGAGGACGTGGCAGGCGTGCCCAGGGAGTGGTTCCCGGAACTCCTGGCCCCGCAGGGCACGGAAGTGCGGTCCTACAGCCCGTCGCGGCCGTCCGGCGACTACCAGTACGCGCCCAGGGCGAAGCACACGCGTCCGGAGCTGCTGCTGCGCCTGCTGGCGCGTCCCACGACCCCTCCTGGATGGCGGCGAACTGGGGCCAGCGCGGCTTCGCAAGCTGAGCCGTGAGCTGGCCAACAGCGCGGCGCGCTACCACAGCAAGCTGGCCCAGGAGGTCGCCGCGATGCCGCTGCCACGCTGTTTGCCTGGGAACTGCCGGAGGCGGTGCACACTCTGCGTCACTGCCTGGTGGACCTAGCCTCGTGCCGCCTCTCGTCGGCCTGAGTATACCCAGGCCGGTGTCATGGCCCTGCTGGGTACGCCGCACGGATTGTGACATGTCACTCTGCGGCTGCTCGTGGCCGCCCGGTATGACCTGCAGACCACGCACTTCAAGCTGCTAACTGGTCCCGGCAGTGCGCCTGGAGCCCTACCCCGTGATGGCAGCATACAAGTGTGCATGTCGCTCATGTGGCCCCAGCAGCCCCCTTCCCGGGGCCGCATCCCCCAGGACCCCGAGCTCCTGGAACCCCGCCTCAAGCTCCTCCAGAGCACAGGCTAGAATTCCCAGAATCCCAGCGTTAAGATCCTGCAGGATTGCGCCGGATCTCGCCCAGATTGTCCATTCCGAGATGTCCAAGCTAAGGGGAGGGCTAGGGGTGCGGGGCGCCAGGGATGTCATCCTAGTTCTCCGTTGTTAACGAAGAGCCTTTTCAACCTCCCTGTCCTACCTCCAGCAAATTACAAGCTTCCCAAGGCCACACCACGCAGAGGCTGGAGCTGCGGTGACTCAGAACCCACCCCCACCCCCACCCCCACCCGGTGCGCGTAAGGCTGAGCGGGGAGGACAATGAGAGGACCAGGAGCAGCGACTGTGGGAGGGGGTGGCATCTCCAGCACGGGAGCAGAGAGCCGTTGTGGGAGACAACGGTGGATGTGGCCTCGGCGGCAGCAAGTCGGCTGCCGGCGGAGTCCAAGGCCTGAAGTCTGGAGAGGGCGGGGCGAGCAGGCGGCGATAGCGGCCGGAGCCTGAGCTCGCTGCGCCCCCTGGTGGCTGACCATCAGGCCAGTAGGCCTTGCGATGAGCGAGATGGAAGGGCCCCAGATAACAATATAACATCCATCTTGGTACAGGGGAGGGAAACTGAGGCACACATAGGGGATGGGGCCTGCCCAAGGCGACCGAGTCAGGGACAAAGTGGGCCAGAACATTGGTTCCAGACTGTCAGGGGCCTCTCCAGTAGTGACCCACATTCTTTCTTTTGAGACCTGAATCCTGTCTCTCCCCCCAAACATGGGTTTGGAGGCCAAGCCTCTTCTTATCCAGGCAGCTGTAGGCCATCCTTTGGACAGGTAGCAGAGGACAGGTGTTCACCAAGGCTAGACTCAAGGGGCTGCAGAGTGGGGCGGGGGGTGGCATGAGAAAGGCCTGCGGGCTGGTGCTCAGCCACCCTCCAAAGCAGCACAGACTCCAGCTGAGCCACGTGGTGGCCCCCTGCCTGGATTACCCCAGCTGCCTGGGTCTCATCTTAATCTGGGGGAAGCGGTCAGCTCTGAGATCCACTACAGTCCCCTGGAGCCTGCCCTGAGCCCCAGCCCTGCCTGATTCCTCTACCAATCACAGGACTGGGCCTGCCCGGGGAGAAGAAAGCAGACCGACGCGTCACAGCAGTTTCCACACTGTTGCCCCACATTCACGGCTTTGCCCCAGCCGGCTGCAGTCCTCGGAGAGGGGTCAGACCCTCTGGCCTGGGCTGATCAAAGGCCCTCTTTGTCACTGTGGAGGGGGGGGGGGGCCTCGGCTCTGCTTGTCATTACGTGGGGCTCAGGGCAGTGCCCCATGCAGCCGCCCCACCTCCACGAAGGCCTCCACGCAGCGGTCGATGTCCTCCTCACTGTGCACCGCTGAGATCTGTACCCGGATCCGGGCCTTGCCCTTGGGGACCACAGGGTAGCTGAACCCGATGACAAAGATGCCTGGGAAGGTAGAGAAGGTGAACTTGGGACTCACCAGAGCCAGAGAGGCTTTCGGGGTGTGACATACAGCCCCTACCTCCCTGAAAACCACAGAGGGCAAGGGAGCTGCCCAAGGTCTCTCAGACATGGGACTGCCTCTTGTCCTGCGGTTTTCAAGCTTAGACAGACAGCTGGTCAAAGAGGCGTAGTAGGGTGGGAGTCAGGGGCAGTATTCATGGCCCAGGTTCCCCCCTTTTCTCTTAGGACCCACAGCCAGTCCTCTCATCCTGGGATCCCTCACCTCTCTTTAGCATGTCATCTGCCATACAAGATGCCAGCCGTGCATCACCCAGCATCACAGGGCAGATCGGGTGATGGGCTCCTGCGATGGTGAAGCCAGCTGCCTCCATCTTACTGCGGAACCTGTGGGAACAAGCCGGGGGCCAGAGGTAGCTGGGGGTCTGTGGAGCATTCACACCTGCTCCTGATGGGCATGTGAACCAATATCTGTGCCCAAGTCTGCAGGAAGGACCAACAAAGACAGAGATGCAGACCCAGAGAGGCAGATGGGGAGCCAGGCAGACCAGAAAGACAGAACTGCACATGAGAGGGAGACACAGGGTCATTTGCAAAGAAATGCACCAGGCAATGGAAGAAGGACGCGGCGAGAGAGAGGAGGGAGGTGGGCAAGCAGGCAGCCCTTGGGTGAGAGAGCTGAGTCTCAGTGCAACCTGCTGGGGACATGGTGGGGGTAGACGCAGAACCCGGAGGCACGGAGCTATGGGCCTGGGCAGGCACACAGGGCAGGCCCTCACCATCTCCCCACCCCAGCCTGCCCCACCCCTGCCAGGGACCGCACCGCTGGGTCTTGGCCGCCATAGACTGGACAATGGCATTGCTCTCCATGAGTAGGTCCAGGGCCTTGGAGGCACAGCTAACGATGGCAGGTGGCAGGCTGTTGGAGAAGAGATAGGGCCGGGCACGCTGCCGTAGCAGAGACACCAGGGGCCCAGGCCCTGTCGTGTAGCCCCCTGGGAACAAAGGCAGAGACGGTGGTGGTCAGAGGCCAGGAGAGCACCCTCCTGAGAGTACAGTCCATGCTGCCCTCTTTCCGCAGCCCCAGGTCTCCCCTCCCCACCTTCCCTGAGACCCCTCCAGGACCCTGTATGTGGAGAAGGGACCCCAGGGACACAACCCTGCAGGCACCTGATGCTCCGCCGAGTGCCTTCCCCAGAGTGGAGTTGATGATGGTGACCTGGTCCATCACACCCAGCAGCTCATCCGTGCCCCTGCAAGAGAAGCTGCCACTGCCAGCACTGGGCACCTGAGTGCCCAGTGATCATGGGCTGGGCTGGGGGCTGGCCTCCCAGTTTCCCACCCACAGAAGCCCAACCCAAGGCCTAAGGTGTCAGGTGCTCCCACCTTCCTGTGGCCCCCAGGAAGCCAGTGGCATGGCATTCGTCCACAAAGACCAGGGCACCACACTGAGAGGCAAGGCGGCAGATCTCCTGCAGGGGCGCAATGTCACCGTCCATGGAAAAGACCCCATCAGTGGCCACTAGGCGTAGCCGATGCTTCTGCAGGGAAGACACAGACAGGTGGTGGCTGGTGTCGCGAGTTGGGCCAAACTACCCACCTTCTGTGCTGCTTGGGGCTCCAAGAGCTCACCTGGCCCAGAGCCTAGTACAGAGGCGGGCACAAAAGCACCACCATGGTGGGGCTGGAACATTCTCTCCCTTTACCCATCTCTTCCAGGGCAGTCTGGAGCCACACTTAGCCCAGGGCAGTGAGAATGCTCTGTTTCCTCTCAGAGGGCAGGGTGAGGCAGGGCCAGTTCTAGCCATAAGATCACCTCACCCCTGCCTCGCAGGGGCCGGCCACACACAAGGTGCCTGCTGAAACTCAAGGCAGCATGGTGCAAAGGAATAAAACTTTGGGTCTGAGAGATTTAGGTTCAAATCTTGGCTGTTTCAAACTTTCAGACTATTTGTGAGTGAAGAATTGGCCTCTCCAAGCCTCACTTCCTTCACCAGGGTGAGGCTGCAGGTAGGCCCAGTCCTTGCCCCTGGAACCCCAGGGTCTTGCCTCACCTGGGCCTCCTGCAGCTTGGCCTCCAGATCAGCCATGTCCAAGTGGCGGTAGCGGTACTTGTGGGCCTTGCACAGACGGATGCCATCGATGATGGAGGCATGGTTCAGCTCGTCCGACAGGACTGCGTCCTCCGGGGTCAGCAGGGCCTGGGGGAAGGCAGTTGGAGTAAAGCCATCACTCAACCACCTTGGGGTGGTCCCTTCCCCATAACTCCCCCAGAGTCCAAATTTCACTGTCAGCCAGGGTGTTCCTCTGGGCAGGGAGGCAAGGAGCCCTCTGCCTCGATCTGGGTCCCCAGAGCCTCAGGACTGGGCGAGCAGCATCCTGCTCTAGTGAGAGCAGGTGAGGACATGTTTGGTGAGTGCCTGGCCCCTGGCACCCCTAACTTTCCAGCTGATGTAGGTTACCCCCCAAATGCTCAGGCAGCTGGCCTCCTTGCAAGCCCCAGGATTTCTCCCAGAGCACCTGCCTGGGCCAACCTTGACCTCCATAAGAAATGGGCACTGGAGCCTCTAGGCATGGTGCTGGCATCCTGCCAGGTTCCCCTAATCGCCTTCCCAAGCCTTCCACAGCCTAACAGGCCTCAGCAACCCCATCCACGGCCCCCACACACCTCAAAGAGGCCAGCATTGGCATCAAAACAGCTGGGATAGAGGATGGCGTCCTCCCGCTGATGGAAGTGGGCTATTTTTGCTTCTAGTTTCTTGTGGATGCTCTGAAGAAAGCGAGTGAAACAGGTGTTAATACCTGCAGGGCCACATGGGACAAATCCTGGGGACAGAGGCTTAGAGGGCCAGAAACAGACCCAGCCCAGAAGGCCTGCAGCCTTGGCCTCTCCCTTCCTTCTTCACCACAAGGGTTTCCCCCACAGCCAAAAGGAATCTGGCAGATGGTTCTGAGGAATCAGGGGCTTGCTAGGTGTTCCTTTCTGGTTGGGTCTTCACTTCGTAATGGGGGTCTGATGGTGGAATGATGGGTGCTGACGGTGAAGGAAGATGTGTCTTCCTGATAACAAACTGATGCATTTTTTTGGTTGCTTCATGGCAAAGAAGAGGATTATATAAGGAACTCTAGGTTCATTTGGGCCCCGAATTCTCAGATTTGAAAGCTGTCCAGTCTGGGTGAGGGTTTTGTTGGAAAGTGCCCTGGCTGGGAGTTAGGAGTTCCACCCCTGACATTCATGCCAGCTTCACCTTTCTGAGAGGACAGGTAAGAATCATCACAAGGCGGCAGAAGCACAGACTGCATTCCAGGCCACCTGCATTCAAATCCCACACGTACACTGTGTGTACGTACCCTTGGGCAAGTCACTTAACTTCTCTGGGCTTCAGTGTCCTCATCACTATAACAGGGACAAGAACAGCACCTATGACCTAGGATTGTTATGAGCACTAATGAGTTAATGTTTGTAATGTTCTTAAAACAATGCCTAGAACATAGTAAGTTTCATGTTTATGTAAGTTTATCTTGTAACATTTACAAAATAAAATGATAACCAACATTTATCAAGCACTACTATGTGCTTAGCACTGTTCTAAGCATTTTGATGTGTGTTAACCCCTTAATTTGAACAATCCTATTAAGTACTATTACCCTCACTTTACCAATGAAGAGACTGAGGCACAGAGAAGTTAAGACACCTGCCTTTGGTAACAGAACCAACAAACGGTGGTGCTGGGAACTGAGCTCAGGCAGAATAGCTCCAGAAGCCTCCATCTCAATCCCTGCCTTCTATTCTTACTTTCCCAAAGGGGAACAGGTGTGAGGAGCTCTGTTCTGCAGGTGGGGAAATGGTGCTCAGAGAGATTAAGTTTTTTGCCCAAGGCTTCACAGCAAAACAGAAGTCTGAACCAGCCTTTTTCTGTGTGTGAGGAAGACCAGTCCTGAGCTAACATCCTTTGCCAACCCTCCTCTATTTTTTGCTGAGGAAGACTGGCCCTGGGCTAACATCTGTGTCCATCTTCCTCTACTTTATATGGGACGCCGGCACGCATAGCTGACAAGCAGTGCGTCGGCTGGCGCCCAGGATCCAGGCCCACGCACCCCGGGCTGCCAAAGCACGACTAAACCGCTGTGCCACCGGGCCAGCCCCTGAACCAGCCTTTCTAATGGACAGCTCTGGGGTTAAGAGTGGGCCCAGGGCCCTGGGGTGAGCTTAGCTGGCTAAACCAGCCCTGCTGACTGTGGGAAGCAGACAGCTGGGGCCAGTGCCCAATGCTGGGGATAATCCTCCCCACCTCCCACAACACCCGCTGTCTACCTGGGTCCCACAGATGAAGCGGACAGAGCTAAGGCCAGCCCCAAACTCCTCCAGGGCCTGCAGACCTGCCTGGATCACCTCGGGGTGGCTGCTCAGGCCCAGGTAGTTGTTGGCACAGAAGTTAAGGATTCCTGAGATGGAGAAAAGGAACAGACACAGCAGCTCAGGGCAAGGAAGGGCCTGGAAAGGGGTCAGTGCCAGGCCCTGGGGACTCAGAGAGGAGATGAACCTGGATTCACCCTTGAGGAGGCGACAACCACACAGTATGATCACCCTAGGAGGCACGGAATCCAACAGCTACAGGAGAGGGAGGATCAGGAAAGGACTCTGAGCAGCGCCTTGAAGGATGAGTTTAAACTCTGTCTTTGAATCACACACCACCCTGGGAGGAACTCAGTCCTGCCTCACAGGCTTCCCCTGTCCCTGAAGACCACTGGCAACCCCTCATCTGGGCCTTGGTTTCCTCCTGGGTAAAAGAAGAGGGCTGGGTCAAGTGCCCGCCGTGGTCCTCCAACTCCACACTGGTGACTTTGCTGCCTGGCACAGAATTGAATGCCCAAAGCAGGTGCCTCTGAGACCCCGACCGCTGACTTATAAAGCCCCAAGTGAACACAGCTGACCTGAGGAGGAAATTGAAACCCGAGGAGGGCAAGGTTCATTCAGCCTGCAAGAGGCAAAAACAGGATGAGAAGCTGGGTCTCCTAATTTTCCATGTTTTGACCTGTTCCAAGCTTCCCCTGGAGGAAGGTAGGGATTTCCTGGGACCTCCATTTTGCAAAAGAGTACAACAGCAAGGATTCCATGCTTATTTCCTGGACAGAAGGCAGGTTTGGGAGCCTGTTTATAACCAGCACCACCTGGGATAGGCAGTGACCACTGGTTGGACAGAAATGAGGGAGGCCTGGTGGGCAGATTCATGGTGTGACTTCTGCAGCAGCCCTTGAGCCAGGCTCACGGTTACTTTGGCCAGGAAGTTGGCCTCTCTGGCCAGTTAGCTGACCTTCCACCTCCGATATACCAGCGCACCTAGACCAAAGTCCAGCTCTGCCTGCAGCTAGCTGGGGGCTTTGGGGCAAGCCACTTCATCCACATCTCTGGGCTTCAGCTTCTCCGTTTGTGAAATGGGATTAGTCACTCCTACTCGTGGAGGTTTGCGGGAGTCCATGTGCAGCAATTAGCAGAGACCTGCACACAGCAGTAGCTCCAGAAATGCAGGGTTTCTTGCTGCTGCTTTCCCACCAACCTTCCTTGAAGTGGCAGGGTGGGAGCCACCTGGTGTCTCTCTTTTTTTCTCACGTCTCCCAGGGCTGGGTCTCGGTCCAGCCCGGCTATCTGAGCCAAAAGAGTGGTCAAGGGCAAATCACCCCCCTGGGTGGAAACGGGTTTAATCAGGTTAGAGTTAACACTGGGAAGCCATAAAGACGGCCTGATGGATTGGAAAGGGGCCAGTGGCCAAGCGTGCAGGTGATCCCACCCGCCCACTGCCTCCAGGATCTCCATTCCAACGCAAACCTCGGAATGGCCAGGTCCGACGACTCCCAGGAGGGGGAGTTACCTCCGGAAACGCCGTCCACGTGGATGCGCGGTCCCTGACGGGACGTGATGACTCGCTCGCTCTTCCAGGTGCCAGCCCCGCGGATCCCTTCCAGCTCCTCCTCCAGAATGCCACGCAGCTGGGCCAGCGCTGACTGCGCGCGGCGGCCTCGGGGGCCCCCAGAGAGCGCCGCGTGTAGGACGCGGCTGGCCCACATCGCGCCCAACTCGCCCGAGCGCGCCCGCCCGCTCCTGGACCGTGCACACTGCGGCCGCGACCTGGTCACGTGGCCGGGGGCCGGGCCCCCGCAGCCAATCGAAGCGAGAGGGGCCCTGTTAAAGGGGCAGGGAGGCGGGCCCAGGGCCGGGCTGGCGGGGTCCGGCGGGATCCGCAGAGGACCAAAGTGGCTTGATTTGTAAGTTGAGACTGAAGCGGTGCGCGTGGAGGGAGGGGGGAGGCGACGAGGCGGAGGAAAGTGCGCCTGAGCCCAGCCCATCAAACCCCCACCCCATTTCCTATCCCTTACCTACACACCCACCTTTCGGAAGGTGGTGCCCTCTGGACCCCAAAGGCAGGAGCCTAGAAGCAGGCTGAGGCACGTTCTGTACCTACTTCCAGCCATAAGGCTTCCCAGATTTAGTCGAGCTCTTGGAACGCTCCCCCATTCTCAGGTGCAAACACCCCCAGATTTCCCCCACTGCTAGCCCGACCAATCGCTCCGCATTCTCCTCCTCCAGTCTTAAAAGCAAGGAAGAATACACCGCTCGTTTTTTCCTTTTTCAACTTTATTTTAAAGTTTTAAAATTACAAAGACAGCAATTCTTCCCGGCACAAATAACACTTGTAAAAAAAAAAACCCAAAACAGGTTGGGTGGGGGGATGACGCGTTAACTGCGCGTTTTCCTATTTTATTAAAAATAAGAGAAAGACTGTACAGGTTTTTTTCTCCCAGCTCCCGGGTGTGAAACTAAGTACTAGCCCTAGATATGTATATATACATATACACACACATACACAGATCTAGCTCTGTAAAACTACTTAGCAATTCAAAATCAACTGCAGTATGTCTGACTGTCCACTCCCCGCCCACTACCCCTCCCCCATCTACAACTACTTATAAAAGACTCAGAAGTAAAGGGATCGGGAAGTTTTTAAGTGGCAGGTGCCTGGGCTGGACTCCACCAGACCGCCTAGTAAAGCCATCTCTTGTACAGGAGGAACAAAAAGCCAGGGGCAAAGAAAAAAGTCGTCCTAGGATACAATCCAATGTGTGGAAAAACCCAAGTTTCAACAGGGCACACTGAGGCACTTGGCTGACTGACCCCCCACCCTACCCCCAAAGTTTCCACTCCCGTTTATCTTGAGACTTTCCTAAATCACAAAGACACCCCCCCCCCCCCCCCCGGCTAGTTTCTGACAGAGAAGCCACAGCTTCTCCGACCAGCTGTCACTTCGACCTCCCTTCCCCTTCTTCAGGACAATAGGGAGGCCACAGGAGCAGACCAATAGAAGTAAGGAGGTGACTGGATTTGGACCCCCTACTGCTCACCATTGGGAGGTGGAAATCAGCCCAGAGTTTTTTTCCATCTCCCTTCTTTGCCTTCCAGCTGCTGCCACCTCTCTCCTCTCCTCCCCAAGGTTCTGAAACTCACAAGGGGTGCTCAATTTAAAGAAAGCTTGCTGGCTTTAAAGATACTCTTACAAGCCTTACAATTCCTGGGCTTCCTCTCATCTAGCAGAACAAGTTGTTTTGCTCTTTCTCCTCCCATTTTTACCTTCCTAGCAAACCATCCAACTAGATAAAACACCCCCCCCCCAAATCCCTAAACCCATAAGTAGATTAATAACAAATTAACAAAACGTTAAGTACACTCTCATCATTACAGAGATGAGATTTGTTGTTGCTGTCCTTGCATGACTGGTTAAGGAAAAATGAATTATTCCCTATTTTCGGAGAAATCCAAATTGTCTCTTATAAAGTCAGAATAGAAAGGGGCGAAGTTTGCAGATGAGGATCAAGAGAAAAAAAGAAGTATTTACAGAAAATAGGAGACAAGCAGGAGTGTCCACAAGAAAAGCCTCATTGTCACTTCTTCTTGCCGGCCCTCTTGGCACTGGACTTGGCTTTGGGCTTCACTGGTTTGGCCTTCTTAGACTTGGATGCCTTGACTGGCTTGGCTTTGACAGTCTTGGGTTTTTTGGTTTTCTTGGGCGTGGCAGCCGGCTTCTTCTTGGCCTTCTTGACTGGGGTGGCTTTGGGCTTCTTACTTGGGGCTTTGGAAGCAGCCTTCTTGGGCTTGGCTACCTTCTTTGGCGTAGCCACTTTCTTGACTTCCTTCTTTGTCTTCTTGAAGGCCACTGACCTCTTGGGCTCATCGCTCTTAGCCAGCCGGAAGGACCCCGAGGCACCCACCCCTTTGGTCTGCTTCAGGACCCCGGTAGTGACCAGGCGCTTGATGGACAACTTGATCTGCGAGTCGGCGTTCTCACCCACCTTGTAGTGGCTCTTGATGTACTTCTGGATGGACTGGCGCGAGGAGCCAGCGCGGTTCTTCTCCGCCTGAATGGCAGCCACGATCATGTCTGAATACTTGGGGTGGTCCGTGGACTTCTTGGAGGCCTTGGCCCGCTTAGGCTTGGCCGCAGGGGTGGACGCGGAGTTCTCGGTCATGGTGGCCTGCCTGGTCCTGCTGTTGAAGAAGGCGCCTTCAAAAGGGCCAGTCCTCGTCGGAGACCGAGGAAAGCCTGCCTCACAATCTGCTCTCGCGCCCCTGACGCCCAGGCCAGTCGGGAGCGCGGCGCGCGGGGACCTGGCTCGGGTCGCGGGAGGACTCGCCGGGCCGGCTCTGCGTGGCCCAACCCCGCCGGTCTGTCGCTCGCTCTCGGCGCCTGGCTCTGGCTCCGGCTCTGCCTCCGCCTCCCTTTTCCCAGCTCCGCGTCTGGCGCGCGAGCGGCGCATCCGGGTATTTAGCGGCGGCGGGCGGACCGCGGTGAGGACAGGGCTGCTGGCTGCCTGCTCCCGGCCCGGAATGGCGCCTCGCCGCCGCCATCTGTGTTTCTTCCGCCCAGCAAATCCGACCTTTCCCCCCGGCCTGAGCCTTCCCGCTCCCTGCCGCCGCCCAGGGCCGCTGCCCGGCTCCCTGGGCTCCCCCGCCGGCCGTGTCGCCGGCCCGGCCACCGCCCCCCGCGCCCGCCACGCGCCCCAAACGGCGCCGAGGACCGCCGGGGCGCCGGCACATTTCCCCTTTGCGGGGGGCTGGCTCTGCGGGGCCGGGGAGCCCCGGTGCGGGAAACCCCCCGTAGCAAAGCTGCCCCCTGGGGCTACCGGGGACCCCGCTCCCGGCCCGCGGCGGAGCCCCCCAGCCGGGCGGAGCGGCCGGAAAGCGGCCCCAACTAACACACGCCGCCCCGAGCCGGGCGACTCCCAGCCGGGCCGAGCCGGGACAGGGGGGAGGGGTCGCTCCCCCGGGGTCCGGTCACCTCTCGGGGGTCATCCCGCCACCCAGCCCCCCGCACCTCTACCCCCTCTCTGTCCATGGGGCCCCCAAGCAAACTTTCCCTGGAAGAGTTGGAAGGGCACTTTCAAACTTTGTCCCTTCCCCCTCCTGTGTCATCTCTCCCCCAGCGCGCCCCCTGACCTCTGCATCCAGAGTCTCTCCTGAGGCCAAACCCCCAATGCTGCCTGGGTCCCTTGAGGGAATGAGGAGGGGTCTCTCGAGTCGCTTCCTCTCCTCAAAGACCCCCACATCTCCCATATATCCTAACCGGGAATTCACTTCTCTACCTCCCTCAGCCTAGGAGTGTTGGGGTGTCAGAGGCAGAGCTCGCTGCCCCGACCCCTGAGGCCCATCCTGGGGGTCCAGTCCCCCTCCCCAAACCCCTTGAAAGCAGGGGGCGGGGGCGAGCGGTGGTCCACAATGGAGGAGCTGCCCTAAAGGCTTTAACAAGAGACTGTCCGGGGGGCCCCTGGGATGAGGAGAGGCCCTGAGTGCTTTGGGAACTTGGGAAAACCGGGGTCTGGGGGAGAGGTCGAGGAGGGCGTAGTGTTCCTTGGGCCTTGACTAATCCTCAGAAAGTGTGCAGTTGTTCAGGCAGCAGTGGCCGGGACCACCGCCATTTTGCTGGGAGGATGTGATGTCTTTGTTGAAATGTACACATCTTCTCCCGTGCAGCCTGGCAGGTATAGATGAGGCAGACAAGGGGCACCCTCGTCTGTATGGAGTGTTGGGGGCTCTGAGGGGCTTTAGGGGCTCAGAGGCCAGCGTAAGGGACTCCAGAGTTCCTGGGACCCCTTGTCTGCGACAGACATCCTACTCACGTGCAGGGTCCCACTTGGCAGGGGCCCCAGATTCCGGGATGCTGGCTCCCTGAGCCCCCTCCCACAACAAACCTGCTATATTCCCTAAGCAAAGAAGCCCGGCACTCTTCAATTAAACAATATCCTGGGAGTGGGGGGTTATAGCTGGTCAAAATGGTGAACGGGCCTCTGGTAGGATCCGGGAGATGTTTGCAAACACTGGCTGTTGGGGAGGGGAGGTGGGAGGGGTTGGAGGGTTTAGATGGGGAGACGGGTCGTAGCTAGGGGGTGTGGCGGGAAGGGTTCCTACTGGACTTGGAAGTCTCTGAGGCCGGGGAAATTAATGGGTTTCCCCCCTACACCAAGGGATGGATTAATCCAAATGATTGGGAGGGGGGAGGGGGAGGCCTGAGACTCGGTATCAGTATCGGATGCCTTCTCCTTGGGCTTATCTTGGTGGCACAGGCGGGGAAGAGGAACAACTGAAAGGGCCAGGTTAGTTCAAAAGGTCAAGGTTCTTATTTGGATGATGTCATTTACCCCGAAGTTTCCTGATTTGAAAACACAACATTCTGGTGGGCTTGTTTTGGTTATTTTCAAAGACAGTTCTGGTTCCCACTAAGATCTGGATGGGGAAATAGGCATTATTTGCACACCCCAGGTCCAAGATATTGCTCCACTCCCCCACCCCTCTCCCAGAGACCTGTCATCCCCCCAGGTCCGTGCATGTCTTAGAATAAGGACTGGATGAATCTAACGGCACGATGATGAAATAATTTTATTTACATAGTGTATTACAGTTTGCAAAGTGCTCTCCACCGGTTTCTTGATCCTTTGCGCCTCCAGCTGGGGGAGGCAGGTAATGTGATCACTCCCCCCATCACCTCATTCGGAAGGATGGATATGTGGCGCACTGTGAGGCTCAGCTCCCGGCGCCCCCAGGCCTTCACTTAATTTTGTAGCCCCCCCAATCCCAGCGACCCATAAATTCTCTCCTGGAACTGAAGCCAGAAATGGAGGGCGGGGTCGCCTCAGGGTCGCGGGGGCTTCCCGCCGGCGGACAGCCCTGCTCCCGCCTGGCGGCGAGCTTCACCGCCCCTCCCCCTGTTCGGGAGAAGGGGAGGGGAGGGGAGGGGGCCCGGAGGGGTGCCCGGGAGCTGGACGCAGAAGCCGAGGCCGAGCGGGGCACGATGAGGAGGGGCTGCCTCCAGACTGGCTTGGCCTCACATCGCCTCGCCCACACTGCAGGGCCTGGGGGCTTCTCGACTCCGGCCCGACCCCGCCCGGGCACCCCCGCAGCCGGCTATCGGGTACCCCTCCCCACCCCACACGCAGCGCAGAGCAGTTTCCCGCCGGCAGACGGCGGAACTCCCCCCTACCCCTTTAGCGCGAGCCCTTTAAAAACCCGGGAACCGCAGCGCTGCGGGCAACTCCTCCTGGGAAATGTAGTCCCCGGCGCGGGGCTGCTGCGCCCGGCCCGGGACCCTCGGAGCCGCCGGCCGCCCCGGGCGTGGGGACGGGGCCAGACACCGTCCGTCCAGTCGCGCGGGGAGGGGCCCAGGCCTCCCCGCTGTTTTTTCACCTGTCGAAAAGGGGCTCTACCTACTTCTGGGGTCGGTGTGAGAGCGAAATGAAATCCTGTATGGAAAAATGTAAATCGCATGAGAATGCCAGAGGTCGTGTTTTTACTGATGCGCTGGAGGGTGCCTGTGCCAGCATTTATGAGCCCTTGACACACATCTCCATTTTTCAGACAGGAGGTCTGGAGAGGCTAAATGCCTTGTCCAAGGAGAGTCAGGCTGAAGGAGGGTGACCAAGTGACAGACTCCCAAGCCAGTGACTCTCCACTGCACCACCTGTGGTCTCGTGAGACCTTGCAAGACATGCACTCATTCTGGGCTTTGGAATGATAACGTGTTCACTTGATATGTGCTGGGCACTGGGATAGGCTCTGGGACACAGCTGTGAACAAAAGAAGAGAGATCCCTGCCCTGTGGAGCTAACATTCTAGTGGAGAAGATAGGTAAGCAATAGACTAAATAAAGAAGTCAATTGTATAGTATGTTGGAAAGCCATAATTGCAAAGACAAAATTGAGCCGGGTGAGGGGGAGGTAATAGGCAGTGCTGAGAGGAGCTGGTTTGCAGTTTTAAGTAGGGTGGTCAGAAAAGGCCTTTTTGAGAAGCTGACATGTGAGCAAAGATTCAAAGGAGGCAAGGGAGGGGGCCGTTCTTATTCTTGGAGGAAGAATCCGCCAAGCAGTGGGAATAGGCAGTGCAAAGCCCTGAGGCAGGAATGTACAGGGTGGCTGAATCAAGGACAGTAGGAGGAGATGAGTTTAAGAAAGGTAAGCAAGGGGAGTGAAGGAGGCACAGGTCACATAGGGTGTTGTAGGGACTTTGACTTTTATTCTGAGTAGGATGGGAGCCAGTGGAGGGTTTTGAGCAGAGGAAGGATGTGATGGGACCCACAGTCAACTGTCACCCACCGTTCACACTGGCTGTTGTGCACAGCAGAGGCTGCAGAGGGCAAGAACAGAAGCACGGTTAGGTTAGGTGGCTGTTGCGGTAATCCAGGTGAGAGATAATGGTGGTTTGACCCAGGTGGCAGCAGTGGAGGGGATGGGAAGTGGTCAGGTCCCAGGAGGACCCCAAGGATTTTGGCTTGAACAAGAGAAGATAGAGCTGTCATTAACTGAGGCAGGGAAGACTGAGGGTGGGCAGAGCAGGTTGGAGAGTTCTGGCCAGGCTAGGTTTGAAATTCTCCCAGATGTGTGAGTGGAGATGCTAAGAAGGCAGGTAAATAGAAGAATCCCGAGTCTGGAGTTCAGGGAGAGAGTGTGGGGCCTTGGATGCACACTTGGGAGTCACCAGCAGATAGCTGGTGTTTAAAGACCTGAACTGAGCGTGAGCAGAGGGAGTGAGAGCCGACCGGAAGGGGACAAAGGATGGAGCCTGGGGACACTGAGATAAGAAGATGGGAGTGAAGAGGAGGTACCAGCAAAGAAGACCAAGAAGAAGCAGCCAGAGGGGTGGGGGAAAACCAGGGGAGGGGTGTCTTTAAGGCCAGTGAAGAAGGAGAGCATATGGGGGGGGGGGAGGCCAGTCTGTCCAGTGCCACCGGCCAGGGCAGCAAAGGCCATCCTCCGTCCTTGTGGAATGGCGGTTGACCTCGTCAGGAAAATGAAGATGTTTGACCAGAGGATCTGCAAGAGCCCTTCCAACTTCCTGGGGCTCATGAGCAGGGCTCTGGGGGCACAGGCGCAGCCCCCAGCTTTTAACCATCTTTCCTTCCGGGGCAAGAGGAAGTCAGAACCCTGGCCGGGGGCTGGGAGATGAGGGGAGACTTCCCAGAAGAGGAGACAGGAGCTGGGCTTTGAAGGATGAATAGAATTCCCACAGGTAATGGGGAGGTGTGGCCTTCCAGTCAGATGGAACAGCAGGAGTAAAGGCGTGGAGGAGGGAAGGGAGGTGACCTTACAGGCGGCGGCGGTGAGGGACTGGATGGTTTGCGCAGGAGATCTGGCAGGAGAGGGAGCCAGGCCTTGCAGCTGGGCAGAGGGGCATGGAAGGTTTTGTGCAAGGGAAAGAGTGTGTGACGTGATCAGATTGGCATTTTAGAAGGATGTCTGGCTGCAGTGTGATGGGTGGACTGGAGAGGGTGAGACTGAAATAAGAGAGACCAGTGTGGAGGCAGTGAAGCCGGCGTGGGGATTGGGGTGGGGGCTGGATTGCAGGGACATTAAAGAGGTCAAACTGCCCAGTCTTGAAGAGAGGGATGAGGGAGAGAAAACTGACAGTGTCAGGATGTGGACTGTGGCGGGGAGGGGAGAGGGCAACTCTGGCCACACTGGGATTGCACAGCCTGGAGGGCTCTGGGTGGAGGTGTCTGGAGGCAGCTGGACAAGGAATCAGGGGCTTAGGAGAAATGTCTGGGCCGGAGATGGGGAATATGAAGGGTTCGCAGCAAAGAGTCAGCCGTTCTCAATGAGAGATCTCCCAGGGAAGTGTGGAGAGAGATTGGGGAAGGGGCCGTGGACACAGCCCCGGGATCCTGGCATTTCAGGATCAGGTGGAGGAAGAGGAGCCAAAAACGATGGGGAGGTGGGACGAGAGCCAGGGCAGTGTGATGACCCCGCTCCTCCGGAAATCCTCCCCAACCTCGAGTCCCACGGACTGCCTCCTCCAGGAAGCCTACTGACTTGCCTGTCTCCCCTAGTTTAGTTCTTTATCGAGAGCTTTCTGCCTTGTAGATCAGTGGTTCTCAAATGGAGTCGATTTTGTGCCCCCAAGAACATCTGGCAAAGCCTGGAAACATTTTTGATTGTCACAACTAGGGAGATGCTGCTGGCATCTATGGATAGAGGCCAGGGATGCTGCTTTAACACCCCACAGTGCACAACACAGTGCCTCCCCCCAACAGAGAAGAATCCCACCCCAAATGTCCACAGTGCCAAGGTGGAGAAACTGGTGTAGTTCAAGAAACTCTGTGAGGTCAGGAGTTCCCTCAGTGTGGGGGATCCTGCCTTACTTGTCATGTCGGTCCCCATGCTGAGCAAGTTTTCTCATTGAAGATGCTCAGAGGTTGTTAATGGACACAATGTGAGCTTAGATGAATTCTACTCCTGGGATGGCCAGCACATGGTAGTGTGTGCCAAGCACTGGGCTAATTTAAGACTTGTTAAATCTTCCTAGCAACTGTTATTATCCCCAATTTACAGACGGGGAAGCTGAAGCAGAGAGGTGAAGTAACTTGCCCAAAGTCACACAGCCAGTAAGCCTCGGGGACAGAGGCCCTTTAACATCACCTATGTGACACCAAAAGCAAAAGCAACAAAAGCAAAAATCAACAAGTGGGACTACATCAAACTAAAAACCTTCTGCACAGCAAAGGAAGCCATCAACAAAATGAAAAGGCGACCTACCAAATGGGAGAAAATAATTGCAAGTCATTTATCTGATAAGGGGCTAACATCCAAAATATATAAAGAACTCATATAACTCAATAGCAAAAAAACCCAAACAATTTGATTTTAAAAAGGGCAGAAGATCTGAATAGACAATTTTCCAAAGAAGACATACAGATGGCCAACAGGTACATGAAAAGATGCTCAACATCACTCATCATCAGGGAAATGCAAATCAAAACCACAATGAGATGTCACCTCACACCTGTTGGAATGGCTATTATCAGAAAGAGAAGAGCTAACAAGTGCTGGCAGGGATGTGGAGAAAAGGGAGCCCATGTGCACTGTTGGTGAGAATGTAAACTGGCGCAGCCACCATGGAAAACAGTACGGAAGTGCCTCAAAAAATTAAAAGTAGAACTACTATATGATCCAGCAATCCTACTTCTGGGTATATATCCAAAGGAAATGGAATATATATGTAATGGAATATTATTCAGCCATAAAAAAGAATGAGATCTTGCCATGTGCAACAACATGGATGGATCTCGGGGGCATTCTGCTAAGTCAAATAAGTCAGACAGAGAAAGACAAATACTACTGTATGATCTCTCTTATATGTGGAATCTAAAAAGAAAGCAACAAGCTATAGATAGAGAGAACAGATTGGTGGTTTCCAGAAGTAGGGGAGTGAAGGGTGAGAAAAATGGGTGAAGGGGGTCAAAAGGTAAAAATAAAAAATAAAATAAATGCCAATCACCTAGGTGGTCATATATACACATATTAAAAAAAAATCACTTGTGACCATCCTTCCTTCTCTTGGAAATTCATCAAGTTAATAGATTATCACCATTGTCCTTAAGTAAGGGACTCCTTACTTAGTTCACAGAATAAATGAGTGTATTTGTGTGTCCCTTCCTGGCATACAGATTATACATATTACAACAAGGGGAGAAAAATGTCGGCAGATTTTTCCTCCTGGTGAGAGATCCATCTTCATTTAAGGTGATGTCACTGCTTTCCAAGCTTTAGTTTTCACTTTTTTAATTGTGGTAAAATACACATAACATAAAATTTACCATATTAGCTATTTTTAAGTGTAAGTTTAGTAGTGTTAAGTACTTCACATTGTTGTGCAACCAATCTCCACAACACTTCATCTTGCAAAACTGACACCCTGTACCCATTAAACAACATCTCTCTCCCCCTCCCCCCAGCCCCTGGCAACCACCATTCTACTTTCCGTCTCTGTGACTTTGACTCCTCTAGGTGCCTCATATAAGTGGAATCATACAGTCTCTGTCCTTTTGTAACTGGCTTATTTCACTTAGCGTAATGTCTTCAAGGTTCATCCTTGTTGTAGCACGTGTCAGAATTTCTGTCCTTTTTAAGGCTGAATAATATTCCCATTCTATGTACATACCACATTTTGCTTATCCATTCATCCATTGATGGGCACTTGGGTTGCTTCCACCTTTTGACTATTGTGAATAATGCTGCTATAAATATGGGGTATCCAAGCTTCTTTTAAGAGTAGAGAAAATTTTGCCCTCAGCACCCCAGATGAGGTCAGAGAGTTACACCTGGCTGTTCTTGGGTGTCTCCCTTCTACCCTGAGGAGAGGTAGGAAAAGAAAAAGTTACCCAGTGTATAGTCTCCTGCTGCTGCTGCAACAAATTACCCCAAACTTGGTGGCTTAAAATAACATATTTGTTATCTTACAGTTCTGCAGGTCAGAAATACAAAATGGGTCTCACTGGGCTAAAATCAAGGTGAGGGCAGGTGTGCATTCCTTCTGGATGCTCTAGGGGAGAATCTGATTTCTTGCCTTTTCCAGCTTCTAGAGGCCACCTGCATTCCTTGGCTTGTGGGCCCTTTCCATCTTAAGAGGTAGCACTGGGGGCTGGCCCCATGGCCTAGTGGTTAAGTTCAGCATGCTCCACTTCAGCAGCCCAGGTTTGATTCCCAGGCGCAGACCTACACCACCTGTCAGCCATGCTGTGGCGGTGACCCACATACAAAATAGAGGAAGATGGGCACAGATGTTAGCTCAGGGTCAATCTTCCTCAGAAAAAATAAAAGGGCAGCACTGGTTGGTTGAGTCTTTCTCATGAGACAATGTCTCTGGTTCTGACTCTTCTGCCTGCCTCTTCCTCCATAAGGGCCCCTGTGGTTATCCTGGGCCCACCTGGATAATCTGGGATACTCTCCCACCTCAGGGTCAGTTTAATTCCCCTGGGCATGCAGCGTAGCATATTCACAGGGTCCAGGGATTAGGACATGGACATCTTTGGGGGCTGTTATTCTGCCCCCCCCCCCAGCTATCTGTGTGTATAACTGGGTGGGGGCTGGGGGCTGGGAACAACATCCCTCCACACCCCACAGCACCGAGTGAGGCCCGGCCCCCATCTAGGCTGTTCCCATGTTCTGAGAACTCCCTCCCTGGACAGAGAGCTGGAGGCAGTGTGGGCACCGTCCAGTCACCTCACTGCAGTGTGGCTGGTAGGGAAGGTGGGGACATTTGTTAAAATAAGCCTCGACTCAAACCAAACAAGCCAGAGCCCTTCGGAAGTGGAGGAGGCCCTGGCGGGCACCAGTTGAGTCTCTGCACTTGCAGGGTACTGGATGTGAGCAGAACAGACCCGGCGCTTGGCCTCGTGGGGCTCAGAGTCCAGTGGGGGAGACGGCATTGATATCATCTCAAACTGTGATGGTAGCAAGCACCAGGAAGGAAAAGAACAAGGGACTGTGAGAGGGGGTGACAGGCGGGCTTATGTGGATCAGGTGCCAGGGAATGCCATGTGGCTGGAGTGGGGACAGCGAGGGGGTGTGTGATGTGAGATGCTGTCAGAGAGGTGAGCTGGCCAGAGCACGTGGGGCTGTGAGCCACAGCAAGGGATGTGGATTTTCTGAGTGTGGTGAGAAGTCACTGAGGAATTTTAAGCTTAAAATTTAAGTCTCTTCAAATAATCAATCCAGTTGTTTTAAAATAGAAAATTTAAATTATGACATACATCATTCATGCAAGAGAGTATGCAACATATGTACAATCTAAAACTAATATGGAAACAAACACCCGTGTTTCCATCGCTCAAGTTAACATAAGAAACATGGCCAGTCCCTCGGGGCCCCTTTGTACTCTGATCACACATCCGTGACCTCTGTCCAGAATTGTATAGACAACTGTCTGCTTTCTTTATAGTTTTCCCATAGACGTACTTATCCCCATACACTATATAGCTTAGTTTTGCCTATTTTGGGACTATATACAAGTGGAATCATACTGTGGGTGTTGTTTTCTAGGACTCGCTTCTTTCACTCTGTGTATTTTTGAGAGTCATCCACGTTGGTGCAAGAAGCTGTGGCTCATTCCTTTTCCCTGCTGTGGCCAGAGCACATTCTGGTTTTGTAGAGCCTGAAGTTTATACAATTTTTGGAGTCCTTTAAAAAAAATTATAATGGAATATTAGGTAAAAAGTGAATTTATATTTAGAATGAGAATAGAACTTACAACAAATTATAGTTTTTTTAAAAAGCTGATAAATACCACAAGCATCACAACACCCAGAAATATAATATTTTTACTAATTAGCTGTTTTACCCGCATTGCTAAGATCCCTCTCAGGGCCTTGCAAGGGACTTGGGTAAGGGAAGGACCCTAAGGCTTCAGCGAGGTCAGCTTTACAGTGAATCGGTCTCAGAATGTGGTATGTTCCACTGTAGGAAGAGGCCACAGCTTGTCTCCATTCTCCTCGTGGCAGAGCAGCTCCCAAAGATGTCTGTGTCCTAATCCCTGGAACCTGTGTATATGATCTGTTACATGGAAAGAAAGAATTAAGGTTGCAGATGGAATTGAGGTTGCTGATCTTGAAATGGGAGATTATCCTGAATTATCCAGGTGAGCCCAGCGTAATCACAAGGGTCCTTATATGGAAGAAGAGGGAGGCAGAAGAGTCAGGACCAGAGAGATGGTGTCATGAAAAAGACTCGACCAACCAGTCCTGCCTTTTAAGATGGAAAGGGCCCACGAGCCACGGATTGCAGGCTGCCTGTGAAAACTGGAAAAGATGAAAAAACAGATCCTCTCCTGGAGCCTCCAGAAAGAATGCACACCTGCCAACATCTTGATTTTTGCCCAGTGAGACCCATTTTGGACTTCTAACATCCAGAACTATAAGATAATAAACATGTGTTTTAAGCCACCAAGTTTGGGACAATTTGTTACAGCAGCCATAGGAAACTCATAGACTAATGTTGATGGATGTTTGGGTTGTTTCCAGTTTCTTGCCTTGCAGACAATGTTGCTGTGACTTTTCTACTCCAAGTGTCCTGGTGCAGACAGGAAGGAGTTGCAACATGCACAGCTTTAGCTTTGCCAGGTGGTGCCAGCTGCTTTTCCCGGGCTGCAGTATGGACGATGATTAGGGAAGGGCAGAATGAAGGTGACGAGACCATTAGGGGCCCTCTCAGCTCTGCAGGTACTGAACTAACAGGTGGCAGTGGAGGTGGAAAGAAGGAGCAGATGTGAGAAATATTTAGGAGGACCAGTCCACGGCATTTGCTAAAGGTTTCATTGTGGTGGGTAAGGGAGGAACCGGAAGGACTGTCAGGCTCCTGGAGCAGAAGCAAGGCTGGGGGTGGGTCCAAAGATGGTGATGGCCCCCTGACACCAGGACCCTTCCTCAGTGGGCCTTCCCCTTTCCTGCCATAATTGGCAGCTCTCCTGGTCCCTTGTCATCCTTTACAGCTTCATCCTGTGGAAGCTGACCTCTCACCTGCTTTTTCCAAGTTAGGAAACCAGTCGCAATCCCAGGTGGATGGAGAGTCAAAAGATGGACAGAAAGACAAACACACACTCCCAGGACAGAGCCTGAGAACGCAGGTAACAGCTTCACAGTTAAACTTTAACTGAGCTCACTGAGCTGAACTTTAACCAATTTCCCAGGATTTAAAGCAACAGAAGACATCACCAAGGGTGATGCCAGTTGACCTTGGTCAGGACTATCCCAATGGGTCAGATGGCAGCCAATCCCACTGACCCGCACAAGGGAGGGCTCGGCGCCCAGAGCTCATCCCTTACTCTGAGGGTTTTGACCCTACAGAGACAGTTTAACCTCCTGCCTGGGCACCATCTGTCCAAAGCTCTGTGCCTCTCACACAGGAGAGAAGTCTGCACATGAAGACGTGGGCAGTGTCTATGGTATAGTCATTGAGAAAAGCAAGCTACAAACAATATGATCTCATTCTTATAAAATAGGGAAAATAGAGAGCTCCATACAGGGGCACATAATAGTTCACGTTTATTGAGAGTTACTGTGTGACCGCACTGGGCTATGGGACCACTCTCTTTTTTTGTTTTTTTTGTGGGGAAGACCAGCCCTGAGCTAACATCCATTCCCAATCTTCCCCTTTTTGCTGAGGAAGACCGGCCCTGGGCTAACATCCGTGCCCATCTTCCTCTACTTTATATGGGACGCCGTCACGGCATGGCTGACAAGCAGTGCGTCCGCGGGCGCCCGGGATCCGAACTCACGAACCCAGGGCTGCCAAGCACGAACTAAACCGCTGCGCCACCGGGCGGCCCCGGGACTGCTCTCTTGATAGGTACTAATGTGTTGGATCTTTTGCTGTTATTGTCACTTCCTTTGAAAGATGGGCAAGGAAAGGGTCTGACTCCATGCTCTTAACCAACTCTCAAAGCTGTCCCTCCCTTACTCTGGGGACCAGGTGGCAAATTTGTGGCCGGTCTGAGGAGCCCCAGGAGGAATGAGCTCGGGGCGCCGAGCCCTCCCTTGTGCGAGTCAGTGGGATTGGCTGCCATCTGACCCATTGGGATAGTCCTGACCAAGGTCAGCTGGCAAAGAGGATGCCTATGCCTCAGAAGAGGGAACTCACCCTGTGGAAAAGGGGAGTGGAAGGTGACCCAAGGTCAGAGACAGGCCAGGCACTGGGACAGGGGCAGACGCCACACGTGGCTTGGGCTGGAAGCCCTGCTGGATGCACCCATTCTGGCATCATTCCCACTTCAGGGAGCAAGGACTGAGCTTGTGGCATGAACGAGAGGGCTGTAACCTTGGGGCCCATGGGCAGGCAGGACTGGGCTTTGTGAAGGTGAGATTGGCCTCCTTTGGACGGAGTGAGCTCCTTGGGATTCTCAGACTGTTCTGGAAGACACTTCAAGAGGGAGATGCTGGGCTTCTTACCAATAAATGCTTGAGGGTGCATGAGAGATTGGTTAATAAGCAACCACACAGCACTGGGACCGGGTCATTCTCCAGGCTGGGCCAACGGGCTGTGAGTGTGTGCCTGCGTGCACTCCACGAGATTACTGACAGTTTCCTCTGAGAAGTGGAATTGGGTCGTGGGGGGCTTTTATTTTTTACTTTATACACTTCTATATTGTTTTAATTTGATAAACAATAAGCAGGTATTACTTTTGTAATAAAGAACCTTCATAATGTCAAAACATACATATGATGAAAAGGAAAAAATAATATAGAAAAAACCCTTCAGAGTAAATATGGTCAATGGTAAGTATCCTTAGCATGTAGAATAGTTTTACAAATCTTTAAGAGAAAATGGTAACACCTCAATGGGAGAAAGTACATAAACAGATAATTTATAGACGAGTAAATAGCAGTAGCTAATTTGATCTCATAAATAAGCAAAATGTGCAGCTTTAAACAACAGCAGTGTCTATTTGTCACCTTTCACATTAACCAAGATTTTTAGAAATGACAATAGTGTTGGCAAGAGTGGAGGGCGATGGGCACTCCCTTACCCTGCTCACCAAGTACGCAGGACATTGGATCTACCTGTTTGGATAACAATTTGCCACTAGGAACCAAGAGCCGTAAATTGTTCAAACTCACCCTGGACCTGACCACGAGAAAGGACCTGGACAACCCAAACGGGGGACGTTTTGCAAAATGACAGGCCTGAACCCTCCAAAATCGTTAGTCACGAAAGACAAGAGCAGGCAGGAGACGTGTTCTGGAATAAAGGAGACAGAAGAGATCTGCCAACTAAATGCAACACGGGATCCTCAGTTGGACCTTGGATTTAAAAAAGAACAAATTCTAGAAGACCTTCTTGAAACAGTTGAGGAAATTTGAGTGTGGACTGTGTACTCGATAATATTGTGCCTATCTTCCATCTCTTGGATGTGCTCGTTGGATGGTGTTCATGGAGGCTGAATGTCCTTCCACTTGAGAGATGTACACTGAAGGGTTGAGAGAGTGTCACGATGTCAGCAACTCCGATCAGTCACAAAATGTATGTATTCACACGTGGATACAGCTGTATGAATTGACAGCTGTGTATATGTAGACGTAGGTGTCAATAGAGCCCAAAAGAGAAAAAAGTGGCAAAATGGTGACCATTGGTGAGCCTGGGCAAGGGATATATGGGTATTTATTGTACTATTCTTGCAGCCCATCTGCAGGTTTGAAAATGTACAAACTAAATTGGAGGAAAAGTGTTCAAGTCCAGGTGAATCCATTCTTGGCCCCGCTCCTGCGTGGGAGAGGCAAGGTGCACAGCTGGGAGAGGCTGGCCCTGGCTCTGGTCCCGAACGCCACCCCAACCTGCTCCTGCTCTCCCCAGTCCTTAGAGCCCCACCCTCAGCACCTCTGGGCTGGAGACCCTTTGCAGTCCCATCTGGAGGTTCACACCATGTGCCACCTACTCCACCCTGGCCCTACTCCGGATCCCTGAGCCAGCCCCTGCCACTCAACCCCTCATCCTACATCAGGCCCAGGATGAAGCCAAATCCAACCCTGGTCCCAGAGCCTGGCACTCACGCCTGGGCTGTGACAAGCAGAGCGGGACCTGTCCTGGCTCTGCCTGTGTTCTTGCTGAGTCTCCCCTTCAGCCCTGCTCGGGGACCGTTCTCTCACTGCACTTGTCCATCCATCCTCCCTAACATTCTGGGTTTGGGTCTTTTCCAGCCATGGCCAAGCGTGTGGACAGGCAGCCACAGCCAGGAAGGTCATAGAAGCCCCCAGAGGAGGGGGTCTTCCAGGAGAGACCCCAGAGCACCCCATCCCTAATCCGAGGCTCTGCTCCTGCCCCTCAGTGCAGGCACATGGAGGAGCTGTTTGTGTTCCTTATTTTCAAAAAGCAATAACACACAACGTCAGCGCCTGGTGTTTTCCTAACCTCGGGACATGTGCTCTGCTATCAAAGTGGTCAGCTGAGCTTGACCGTGGGGCCCCTCACGTGAGCAAGAGCCCGCCTGGAGGAGGAGATAAGGAGGGGTCTCTGGGTGGCAGGACTAGAGTATCCTGGGAGCAACACAGAATGCAAAACAAAACCAGAGGTTCCAGAAGAAGATGACAAAGCACATGGGTCATGGCCCCTTCCTTCTGAGAGACCTAAACCAGCTGCCCCCCGAACTATGACGTCCTCCAGGCAGCCCACGTCCTGACTGTCCAGAGGAAGGAGCAATGGCTTTCCTTGGCCCCAGCTTTTGGGAATGAAGCAAAGACTTCTAGAATCAAAGAATTCAGAATAATCAAATTATGGAAGCTGAGAATTCTGTACTCACTTATATTAGAATTCCCACTTATGTTAGGATTCTAAAATATAAAATATTAGAATCACGGTCTCTTGTAGCTGGAAACTGGTTAGGCAGATGGGCAAATTCTGCTTTTCTACTGCATGCCCACACTCTCAAATACACTAGCTGGTGCCCTGACCAGCACCAGCGGCCAAAGGGACCTGGGGCTGAGGCTGGGATGCCCGGGATGGTGAGGAGGCCCACGCACTGGGCTTGGCTGCTGTTTAGCAGGGGTCACGCCCAGCTGGGGCCCAAACGCAGCTGGCATTACTCCCTGCAGGTGTTCAAAACATTTGGTGCTGGCTGGGGTGGAGAGCAAAGTGCTGCTCCCAGAGAGGAGTGGACGTATACTCTGGGTCACTGCCACTTCTTTAGAAAGTTTGAGTCCTTTTCCCACGGGCATTAAGGTGTTTCAACACACCCTAAGAGGCATGCAGGCTGTGGGAGAAGCTCCCAAATCTGCTGTGTGACCTGAGGTAGTTGGCTAACCCTCTCTGAGCACACATGCTCTCTCCTATAAACTCAGGGTTTGGATAGGCCTCATCAACCCACTAGAAGTCCCCAAAGTCTAGCATAGTGGTGAGGCCCAAGCACCACAGACCCACGTTGTCTGTTCAAGTCCCAACCCCATCACTTACAGGGATGAAGCTCTTGGCAAGCTGACCCTTCTGTGCCTAGTTTCCTCCCCTGTAAACTGGGGATAATAGTGGCACCTACCTGACAAGAGTTTTCATGAGGACTAAATGTATATATATGTATATAAATATATGTGTGTATGTAATATGTATATAATAAGTGATACATATAGATGTCACTTAGAAGACAGCCTGACATGTAGTCAGTGCAGTTTAAGTGTTAGCTGTCATCATTGTTGGTATATCAGACACCTGGACGGAAATGGGGTTTACCCACAACAGGGCAGCAGAGACTCACAAACACATTAAGTGTCTTTACTTTGGGCTAAGATTTGTGTCGATTCAATGTGGGAACAATGGATTTTCTCCTGCTGATCCAAAGCATTAATTGGCAGTTCCATATGGCTTTGCTTTGTAGGAATCTCTTATTTCTGAATGTAGTTCATTTGAGAGACCAAAACTTTTAAAACATGGAAGAGGCTCCCTTATAAGAATCTAGCCTAAGGAAATAACCAGAAATTCCCACAAATATTTGTATATGAGCATTATTTTTAACCCTAGAAAAACTGGGAAAAACCTACATGTGAAGCTGTCAGAGAGGAACCAGTGGAATAAATCTTGGTCTTATGAAGCCAGGAAGAATAATGTTGGAGCTCCCCAATTTGTTCGCATGGAGAGATATTGATATGTCAAGAGGTGAAAAAGTTGTATTTCAACAGGGTAGTTTTTAGCGTTTTGAGGTTTTCAAGTAGCCTATGTGTAGTGTGATCCCATGAAAAACATAAAGTTTACATTTAAAGAAGGATCAAGTGTCCATAGGTACGTGTACACACAGGATTACGAAACATCTGACAGGATATTCAACAGATTAATAAAGTTTAGCTCCTGGTGGTAGGTTTATTGATGATTCTTTTTTCTTTCAGCTCATCTGCTTTTTCTCACTTTCAAAAATTAACATACCTCACTTGTATAATAAATAATTTTTTTAACTTACAGGGGATACGATAAAAGTGACAAAAAAGCTGGTTCCTGCTGTATTCAGAGGACTCCAGGTCCCTTGGTGGCCAAGCCTGAGCCCTAGCCCAATTCCCCAAGACTCGTGCCCAATCAAGTGACCCCTTCCCCTCTATGCCTAGCAATGTGCCAAGTGCCTTGTGTTCATGACATCATTGCATCTCTATGACTTCCTTTGAGGCAGGGACTATTATTCCCATTTTACAGATAAGGAAGTGGAGGCTCAGAGAAGTTAAGGGATGTGCCCAAGGTCACACAGGTGAAAGGTGCTGGAGCCAGAACCAAAACATGCGCAACTTGTGGAGATCAGTAAGACACCTTAACTAAACTGGACTCGGGAAGGCCTGTAGGGGGAGCTCTCACGCCCTATCGCACAGTTACACCAACCGGGAAGACAGGGAGGCTTGCATCTCAGACAGGAAGCAAACCTACTTTACTTTACTGGGGAAGACTTCTCTCCCCACCTGCAACAGCCTGGCCAACGAGAAGCCGTTGTCGCCCTAAACTGTTACTTTCCCCCAGTGGACTTCCTTCAGAGCAGCCCCCACTCCTCCCCCTTTTTCTCTATGAAGGCGGCTCCCCTCCTTTGTTTTCTGGATTTGCCTATGGTTCGCCATAGCACACACATCCTGTATTGCAATTCTTTTGGCTATTCCCGAATAAACTCATTTTGAGGATAAAATAACAAGTGAATTTGCTTTTTAAGTTGACAGATTCTAAAGCGCATACCTTTAACCCTTACGTGGTCCTGTCTCACACTTTCTCTGAGCTCTGGCTAGCAGAAGTTACTGCCAGCCCTCTCTGTACAGGTGGTACAGGCTGGGGCACAACTAAATTGAGTCCTTCTTTCTCTGAGTACAGTTTATGTGTCCCTAGCCTGACAAAGAATTCCTGCCATGCTCACTGAATCTTAGACAGCAGAGTTAGCAAATACCAATAATGGTGGAGCCAATATCCATGTCCCCCATGGAGCACAGTGATACAGCCTCTGATGTTTGGGTCGGGCACATGGCCACCCAAAGTGGAGACTGCCTTTCCCAGCCTCTTTTACAGCTAGGAGTGGCCATGTGACCAAGTTCTGGCCAAAGGAATATAAGTGGAAGTGTTGTGCTAGAGCTTCCTTAAGAGAAAGCTGGCATAGGCTCTTTGCCCCTTCTTCTTCATTTTACTTCTCCCTGCTGGCTGAGATGCAGATGTGTTGACTGGAACTAGAGCAGCCATCTTGGACCATGAGGTGTATTTGTGGATGGAGACTGTGCATGATGGAGTCTTAGATAAAAGGATATAAGGAGTCTGGATCCTAGCCACACTGTGGCTCAGCGTGGGATCCCTCCCTTCAGACTTTTCCAGGTAAAGTAAATAAACGTCTTTCCTGTTCAAGCTATTGTTTTTGCCACTCACAGACAAACACATCCTAATTCACTCACTGATGACCACTCTTTGCCAGAATCTGGGCTGGGTGCTGGGAACAAAGACAAATTAGACAGGAGCCATATCTTCATGAAACTCACAGCCCAGAGGGGAGATGAAGATGAAATAGGCAATCCCAAGACAACTCTATTTTCATTTCATACAATAGGCAGCCATTTGTTCACATAGTCAGTCAACTCTCGCCACGAGCTGGGCCTCCTGCTCAATGCCAGGCACTGTGCCGGGTGCAGGGGCTCCCAGGCTAGAACACACACCATGGCCCTGGAGCCATCTCTCTGTCTTCTCTCCACTGGGTCAGCTGGCCTCTGACCCAGTGGCTCTAGAATGTGGTTCCTGGCCCCCATCAGTCTGGGTCTACTCTTCTCAGCAGATCTGAGAAGGCAGCCTGGAGCCTGGGGGACTGGCCTGCCTCGGGCTAGGGCGACATTTCGGACCACCTGCCTCACTGCCCTGCATGGACATTCCACTTAGGAGGAGAGGGCGGAGGTGGAGTGGGCATGTAGAGAGATGCGTGTGTGCATACGTACATATGCATTTAGGTGTGCACGAGATGGGTGAGAGGGTGCATAGAGGCTTTCGTGTGTATCTAATGCATACGGATATGCACACTAGGCGTGCATTTAATAAAACAGCATATACTATGAAATATGAACACAATGTAATGATTATTATGTACATTATTATACACGTTAATATGCACATTAAAAATCGTAACCGTGAACATCTGCTGAATGGTGTTCTCAGTTCTCTACAGGAACTGCCTCCTGCAACCTCACCACATCTCTCTGAGGCCGGTGCTGTTATTATCCCCAGGTTAGAGGTGTGGGCACTGAGGCACAGAGGGGTTAAGTGGCTTGCCTGTCCCCAGCCTGCACCCCTGACCCCCAAGCTGCCCCGCCCTCCATGCTCAGCCCGGCCTGCGAACATCTGGACCATGTACAGCATGTGCGAGTGCTGTGTCTGTGCGCAGGGGAGTGTGTGTCGATGGCGGGGGTGCGCGCAGGTGCTCGTGACCACGTGTGTCTACAATTCTGTTGACGGGGTGTGGCTCCAGGTGCGTCCAGCCTGCTCCCCCAGCCTGGAGCGCCCTTCCTCCCCTTTGTCTCCTGTCTACTTATCTTTGGAGCCTCAGCGTGGGCGTCACCTCTGTGTGCAGCCTGCACTGGCTCCTCCGGCCGGTCAGTTGCATCATCTGCCCTCCCTGGGGTTGTTGTCCTCGAGCGGGGTGAGGGCGTGTCCCTTCATGTCTGTGTCACCCGGGGGCCTGGAACAGGCCTGACCAGAACATTAACAGTAATAACAGCCACCACTCGGTGGCATGGCAGCCGCGGCAGGCATGTGCCATGCCCTCTGCCCTCGCTTCATTCTATTTATTAACCCCATCTCAGGGGAGGAGGAAGAGAGGTCTCAGAGGGAAATTGACTGGAGCAGGTACAAGGCAGAACCAGAAACTGAACCCTGAGCTTGGCTCCAGCTCTGTCGTCCCCATACCATGCTCCCTTTGGGGCTATTTCATTATTTTTTAAATGTTTATTTATTTTGGAATAGATATCTCACGCGCCTGGGAGACAATTCACTGGTATGAAAATGTATAATGTTGAAATAAGTGTCCCTTGTCTCCCAACCTTCCCGCCCCCTCCCTGAGCCGTCTCCAGGGCCCCCTTCACACCAGCTTTTCTCACTGTGTGTGTGTGTGCACATGCATGGGTGTGTGCGTGAATCCTTCCAGAGAGGTTTTAAGCATTTATAAACACATATGCCAATCTGCCCCTGCCATATTTTCCTTCTTTTACACGAATAGTGCCACATCCCACGCCCGGTTCTGCACTTGCTTTGTCTCCTTTACAAGGCGCCTGGGAGATCTCTCTGCATCAGCATGTAGAGAACTTTCTCACTGCTTTGTATAACTGCTTGGCACACGTGGTGGTGAATTTATTTAAACACTTCCTACTTCCAATGCTGCGATGAACGTTCTTGTAGCCTTTCATTGAATGAATAGATCTGGGGATGAATGAATGAAGAGGTGAGAGCAGGCATGAGGCTGGGGCCTGGGTTCTGGGGGGGGACCCTGGGGGTGGGGCCAGAGACATCTGCAAACCTGTCTTCCTCAAGAAACAGGAGAACATGAGAATCTGCTGGAGTCCAGAGGGTCAGAGCCAGCCCGGCCCACCTGGAGGTCTCTCGGCAGTGCCCCCTTGGTGCCTTCTCCGCCTTGAGGCAGCGTCACTCTGCTGGGGAAGCATGTCCACATTAGTCACCTTTCAGACTTGCTTGGCCAGTGCAGCCAGCTGCCTCGCTCCCAGGGCTGGGGCCTCACTCTGGAGATGTCTCAGCTGAGGTCACAGGGCCAGTAGGTGGCCAAGCCAGGGCTCAGGCTCAGGTGACTATCTTGGGGATGCAGGCTCCTCCCTCCACACTGGTAGTGGAGAGGGAGACACAGAGATGGCCACAGGCCTCTTTAAGCCATGGCCTTGAGGAGCCGCAAGGGAGCTTGGAGAGGGCGACTGACTGGGTCTAGGGTGGCCAGAGCTGGGGAGGGTCTGGCCTGGGAGTCAAGGGAGTGGGGTGGAGGTCTAGGTAGGGAGCAGCACTGCAGGAGCTGTGGGGAGAAAGCGTGGTTGGCACCCCCATGACGCATGGGGTGAGACTGGAGCTGCAGGACGGTGAAGGGGTAGGGCCAGCCAACGATGCAGGCACCCCTGAAACACCCTCCTGCCCTTTCTAGGGGCCTCCAGCCTTCCTGGCCCCCTTGAGAGGAAGCTCTCGCTCTGCTTTACCAGGAAAACTGAGGCAGGAGCGTGGAGGTGGCTCATCCAAGTCACCCCAACAGAGGGGCACCCAGACCTCTCCCCACACCTGCACCCAAGCAGGGGACCCAAGGCACCTGGTCTCCAGGCAGGCTCCAATGAGAAGACCTGGGTCAGCTCAGGAGGCCACCTGCGTGGTGAGACCCACAGACCTGGACTCCAGCTCTGTGACCCGGTGACTCACTGCGCCCCTCTGAGTCCCGACCCCTCACTTATAAAGTGGGGATCATTGCGCCCCTCCCTCCCTGGGCTGTTCCAGGGACAAAGGAGATAATGAATGTGAAATGCTTCCTGCAGGGCCTGGCACACAGTAAGTACTCAACCAAAGGTAGACATTATTACTGTTGGGGAGGTGGCCTGAGGGAGGAGATTTGGGTGCTGGAGTCAGACGTGCTGAGATGTGTCACTAAATTATTGACCTTGGTGAGTCAGGTCCCCTCTCTGAGCCTCAGTTTCCTTCTCTGTAAAATGGGGACTTCAAAGGTTGTTGTGAGCATTAACAGGAATGCTGTCTATAAAGTCTGCTTACAGCAGAAGCTCTAAGTAAGCTCCTCCCTCCCGGGCCCTCAGAGCCTGAAGGGCCCTTGTAAAGTCCAGATGGGACACTGGGATGACAGAGATGACTCACAGTGACAGCCCGGCCCTTTCATGTACTGGAAACTGCCATTAGCGCCCAGCCCCTCAGGCTGGCTGCTGGGCTCCCCAGCTGGCTTATGGGGAGACCCAGCCCTTTGCCATTTGGCGTGCGGGTGGGGCTGAGGCTGTGGCTGTGCTCTGTCTAGAGGGTGCCTGGCTGGGTAGTGAAGGGGCAGAAAAGTATCCTCTATCCACTCTGGGTCCTTTCTGGCTGGGCTACGAATTAAATTGACATGAGACCGAATAGCAGGAGAAAATCAAACAAAGCTTTATAACATGTATACATGGGAGAGACCAGGGAAACTGAGTTTCTTGACAGAATGGTGGAGGGTCTCCTCTTACATAGACAAAAGAGGATATTGGGAGTTGGGGGTGTCAGCTATGGGGGATTACGGAGAAGCACAGCAAACAAGAGTATGCAGATTTAAGTCCTCACCTTCCGCACTGATAAGAGTTTCTAGAGATAAAGTCATCCCCCCTTCTTCCTGGTACAGAGAGGGAGATATCTTTACAAAGGGTAACTTCTTGGTTTTCAGAGCCTCTCCCCTGTCTGTAGATTTTTTAAAAGTATCCAGCCCATGGGCCGGCCCGGTGGTACAGTGGTTTAGTTCGCGCTTTGGCAGCCCGGGGTTCACGGCTTCAGATCCCGGGTGCCAGCTGACGCGCTGCTTGTGTCATACTGTGGCAGCGTCCCAAAGAAAGTAGAGGAAGGTGGGCACGGATGTTAGCCCAGGGCCAGTCTTTCTCAGAAAAAAAAGAGGAGGATTGGCAATGGATGTTAGCTCAGGGCTGGTCTTCCTCACACACACACAAAAATAAAATAAAAGTATCCAGCCCAGAATAATCTACATGCCAAGGAGACACATTTTGGGGTAGCCAATTCTGATCTCCCACAGTACTCATTCACTTCTGGTCCATCAGTCAGTTTGTCAATCAACAAACACTCATCTAGCCGAGACTCCATGTGCTCTGCGCCAGGCCCTTGGGGAAACAGAAGTGAATCTGAGCTAGTCCTTTGGCTCAGGGGGCTCAAAGTCTGGGGGAGCCATGTAGAAAGAACATGTCAAGTGGAGGGGCTGTGGAAGTCAGAGCAGTCATCTAGCCCCGTCTGGGGGATCTGGGAGGGCTTCCTGGATGCCTGAATGGCAGATGATGGCTGATATGAGTCCTGACTCTACCAGGGGAGGGGCAGGGAGTGGGCAGGTGCCTGTGGAGGAGAGCAGTGAGGACAGACGAGTGCGTGCTTGGGCACCCTTGGGAGCTGCAGGTGGCTTCATGTGGAAGCCTGGAGCCCAGGGAGCCCGAAGGGGCAGGAAGAGGCTGGGGCAGGCTGAGGGGCTCATGTGCCAAGACTTGATCCTAAGGTCAGCAGGGGATCGGGGCCAGACTTCAAGAAGGGAACGACCGCCAGCTGTCCGTTTTAGAAAGCCCACACTGGTGGTATGTGGATTGGACTGGAGGGAAAAAACAGAGGCTGGGGACCAGGGAAGAGGCTGAATGAGGCCATGGTCATGGGGACAAGGATAAGCAGCTGCATCCAAGAGCAGTAAAGAGTAGCTGGCCAGGGCTTGGTGGGGAGGAGGGGTTGGGCGGTACCCAGGGGCCAGGCTGGACTCCTCCCAGACTGCCAGGTGCCCCCCACCTGCCCAGGGTCGAGATGGTGCAAGGGGCAAGATGTTGAGAGCCCCTAATAGGACACTCTTTGTGAGAGGATTTATTGTGGAACGACTGAAGGGTCTGGCTTTGTACCTGGCAATACATCCCGCCCCAAGAGAAAGGGAGTCTCGGAAGCCCTGAAAAGTGACAGGCGGGAACCTGCCAAAAATGGAAGGAAGAGGTCTGGATTCTCACAGGCCATGGAATTGCAGTTTGGACCAAGTTTAACCAGATCTCCTGGGGAAGGTGGGTGACAGGGGCATCTGCTGACCTCCAAGTAATAATAATAAAATAACAGCTCCTGTCTTTGAAATACTTACTGTATTCCGGGCCCTGCACCATGCATTTTACTTCCATCATTTCACATAATCTGCTCTATAACAATAACCACCACCACAATAATAATAATAGGTAACATTTGTATTGCACTTATCAGGCCCCAGGCCTTCTTCTCAGCGTTTTACATGTATTAGCTTGTTATTCGTCTTCACAACACTTCTGCGAGGTAGGCGCTACTATCGCCATTTTACAGATGAGGAAACTGAGGCACAGAAAAGTTACGTGACTTGCCCATGGTTGCAGAGGTAGGAGTGAGGATACGGATGGAGGACTGCCTGAGCCCCCAACCTGAGCTCTGACTCCTTCCTCATCCTGCCTGCAGGAGAGACTTCGCTTGGTGAGGGAGGGGTGTCCAGGGTCAGAGCAGGGGCGGGAGTAAACGAGGGCAGTTGGAAGAAGAGGGAGAGCTGGAGCGGGAGGGCGGGGGTCTGCATCATTAGTGCTTTCTGAAGGGGAGCCGCTGTGGGTGACGTGGGCCCCCCCAGAGGAGCTACAGGTCCCTGGAGCCCCAGGATGGGGTAGGGCTGGGGTGACTGGAGCCCTAGGCCTTAGAAAAGGGAGGCAGAGCAAAGCCTGACTTGTTGGTGACAAGGAAGTGACAAAACTTGTCTGTCCTCCCCCACAGTCCCCGTACCCCACACAGCTCCCCACCCTCTGTGGCCTGACGAAATTCAGTGGACTCTTTGTGGGCCCTTTCTTCAGGCCCCTGTTGGCCACTCCCTTATTGAAGCATTCGCTCACTCTGGCTGCTATTAACCTACCCCTCAACCTCCCCACCCCCCATATACCACCCTCAAGGCCAACTCAGGGCCTGCGCTAACCCCCATGTGATGATGACACCCCCATCTTCACTCAGACCTTGGGTCTGAGCCAGGGCACTGCCCATTTAAGACTCCCCAACAGCTCCCCACTGGGTTAAGAAGGAAGCCAGAGCGTGGACCCATGGCCCCACCATCCTTGAAGAATTGGATTCTAGCTCTGGCCTGCCTTTCTAGCCTCATTTCAGATCCCTCTGTGTGCTCCAAACTCTAGCCAAACCCAGCTGCTCAGTCCCTGAATGGGCTTACTTTCCCATCTCAGTGCCTTTGAACATGATGTCCATTCAACCTAGAATACACTCTCCATCCTCCTAGCCTAGCTAGTTCCTGCTCAGTTCCAGCACCCTCTCTTCCAATAAGCCTCCCCCGGCCTCCTGGACTGGGTTTGCTGCATCCTCTGTGCTGACTGTGGCTTCTTGTAATTAACTGAAGGGGAGCAGGTTGGAAGGAAGACAGGGCTTTGACTGTGGCCTTGGGACTGAGGCTGCCCAGGTCTGGAGTTCCCAAGGAAGATCTGGGCTGGAGAGTCAGAAGCCAAGGATGAGAGAGATCGAGGTCGTCACAGGAGAACGTGCAGAAGGACAAGACAGGAGAGCTGAGGACAGACCCCCGGGGACCCCAACATTAGAGGACTGGGCAGAAGAGAATTCCATAAAGGAGACTGAGGAGGAGGGGCTGCACGAGGAGGTGGAGGTACAGAGCACAGAGAAGAAAGATGGCTCCCAACAAGCCACCCACCCAGCATTCATGCCCTATGAGGTGTTGTCCCCTCCCTTTGATCTGGGCTGGCCCTATGACCTGCTCTTGACTGATGTGATGGAAGGAATGCCACAGCATTTCCAAGCCGAAGTCATAATAAGTTTGTAGATTCCACCAGTGTCTCTTGAAACTCTCTAAGAGAAGTCAACCACCGTGTAAGATATCAGACTACAGACCACCCTGAGACCACCATGCTGGGAGGAAGCACGTGGAGAAAGGGAGAGAGATGTCCAGCGGCACCCAGCTGTCACAGCCGTCCCAGCTGAGGCGCCAGATAGGTGAGTGAAGAAGCCGTCTTGGACGTCCAACCCAGCTGAGCCTTCAGATGACTCCAGCCCAGCCACATGTGACAGCAACTGCAAAAAAGACACCAAAAGAACTGCCCAGTGGAGCCCCGTCACTCCACAAGACCACAAGTGACAACAAAGAGCTGTTGTTCTAAGCTGTTCAGTCCGGCTCAGTTGGTCACACAGTAATAGAGAATTGAAATAGTTGGTAATTTAATACCTAAACAGCTCTCTGTGGTGGACATTATTGTCCCCATTTAACAGATGGGGAAATAAAGCCCAGAGAGGGCTGTGACTCGGGGACGTTCACGTAGCCAGCTGCAGGCAGCAGCTGGGGTTTGAACCCAGGCGCGTTTGTCTGACACCCCAGCCTCTGCTCTTTCCATAGCACACGCCTGGCTGCTCAAGGAGACCAGACCTGCAGCCAAGCCATATGGTTTTGGCCAAATTCCCTGGGTGATGGGTTACTAGGGTTTTTCCCTAGGTGGCTCACCTGGGCACCTGCTGGAATCCTGGCTCTTTTTCTTTTTAATTGAGACATGATTCACACAGTCAAACGGACAAATCATTAAGTGTAAAGCACAGTCAATTTTTACATGTGTATACACCCATGTGACCACTGCCCAGATCAAGATATGGAATGTTTCTGGCACTCCAGGAAGTTCCCTTGTGTCCACTGCTAGTCAATGTGCCCCACCCCACCCGGAGCGCAGAGGGACCCACTGTTCTGATGACTATCACCATAGTAACAGCTTTGCCTGTTCTTGAACTTCAAATAAATGGAATCATACAGCATGTGCTCTTTTGTGACTGGCTTCTTTTGCTCAACACTATGTTTGGAAGATTCATCATGTTGTTACATGTAGCCGTAATACTTTTTCATGGCCGTATAATATTCTAATGTACTAATATACCACCCTTTATTTGTCCTCCTGTTGATGGACACATTGGCCTACTGTGAGTAAGACTGATGCGAATATTATTGGATTAGTCGATTTGTGGCCCTAAGCACTCGTTTCTCTGGGCGTATATGCAGGAGTGGAAATGCTAGGTCATAGAGCAGGCGTGTGTTTAATTTCCTAAGAAACTGCCAGTTTCCCATTGTGTTGGTATGAAGACCACTCCCACCTGCAGCGCGTGAGAACTCCAGTTCTGCACATCCTCCACAACCCTTGGTATTGTCAGTCCTTTTAATTTGAGCTGTTCTAGCAGGTGGGGAGAGAGATCTCATTGTTTTCAAAGGACTGAGGTGGAGCACCTTTTCACATTTTTCAGTTTTTAGCGTGTCCAGGCAGCCCCGAGTTGGGGGTGGGGTGGGAGGGAGCCGGGGGGAGGATGTTGCCACAGCCCAGGGCTAGAGGGGCAGCCCGAGTTGGGCTGAGGCAGGCACGGAGGCAGAGGATGGCATCGAGGGATGTCAGGAGGGCTGGTGGGGTCGACAGAGCATGTTGGGGATGGCGGGGCTCTGGACTCCACCCTCTGGACCCTGGGGCTGCCAGTGGCAGACGTCCCCTCCCCGAGTGGCTCCAGGATGCTCCTTATCTCATGAGACAAGAAGTCCCGAGTCAGTGCAGTGCCAAGTCTAGATGGTTCGATGGCTCAGGGGTCGTGGTTCTTCCTTCTTTTTGCTCGGCCGTCTTTAGCGTATTGATGTGACAAGGTGGTGGCAACCTGGGGACCTCACCAACACTGTGCAAAGGCCAGGAGAGAGAGGCTTCCCGTACTTGTGCCCCTTTTTAAGAGCAAGGAAGACCTTCCCAGATGACCCCCTCCACCCCTCCACCCCCACTCAATACCGCCCCTGGCATCTCACTGGCCGGAGCTGCATCCCCTGCCCTCCCTAAACCCACTGCTGGCAAGGGAATGGGGTATGTCTCCCCAGCACCCCACAAGCAAAGGACCAGCCCCTGCAGATCTTCCCCTGAACACACCAGTGGTGCTCACAGGGCATGTGCTCGTGCTGTTCCCTCACTTAGATGCCCTTCCTGGTCTTTCTATCTGGAGAAGTCGTATTCCAAAGCCACCTCCAAAAGTCCTTTGACCTGCAGGCTGGGTCAGGGTCTCCTCCAGGTGCCCACAGTCCTCTGGGACCTGACCCGATGTGGCCTGTTTTTGTGGCCTCGGTGGGGGCAGGGCCAGTTCTTGTTCAGCTCTATACACCCAGGGCCCAGCCCAGAGGAGGAGCCCAAGAGTTGATGGGAATAGCCCTGTGGATGAGGCGAGGCCGGCTCAAGCTGTCCTCTCCCATCTTCATCATCTTAGCCACAGCCCTGCGAATCAGACAGCCCAGGCTGGGCCTGCAGCAGCTCAGAACTGGGGCCTCTTCCCAGCCCCACACGTGGCCATGATCAGCACAGCGGGCCAGCCACGATGAGGCCTCCTAGCCTGGTGGGCCTGGGGTGACCACGTCCACTGCCCCCATCCCAACCCTGCTCGGGGCTGGACATGACCTCTGGGCACAGCCTCAGTATAGGACTGGGGCTGAAAGGCACCCAATTTGATGGAGAAGCAGATGAAGCCTCAGAGAGGGAACGTGGCCCGCCCAAGGTCAGTCAGGGGCAAAGTCTCAGCTCCTCTTTCTGGGCCTGGGCCCAGGGCCACTCCAGGACTTCTCAGACTCTGAGGTGCACACAAATCGCTGGGGGGCTGTGTGAGGGTCCAGATTCTGATTCAGAAGGTCGGGTGGGGCCTGGACTTGGTATTTCTTAACAATTTCCCAGCTCCCTGCTGCTGCTGCCGCCGCCAGTGTGCAAACCCCGCGTGGAGCTGCAAAGCCGTTGTCGGGTGGAGGAACAAGATCCTCAACTCCACCCTCAGGAGTCCACGTGCCACCCCTTAGGAAGGGAGGTGTGCTGGGGGGTGTGGGTGGTGAAGCCACTTTAAGACACCACAACCTCCATAACCCGCCCTGCCCCAGCCATCCAGACACCAGAGCTGCTGAAACATTGTATTAAGTTAAGAAGGCTCACGGAGCAGGAGAGAAACGCCTTCGTGGGGTGGTTCCAGCAGTTCCATGCCCAGCACCCCCTGAGGAGGAGGTGGGGCCATGGGGACAGCTGCCGGCTCCCTCTGTCCATCTGTCCCTCCGTCCAGAGTCCCAGGGTGTGGGGTCCCCAGGGCAGGAAGTAGTTAGTGGGAGGTAGGGTAGGAAGAGGGTGGCTGGTTCCCTGTCTCTCCCACCAGAGTCAACCCTGCTGTGGCCACTGCTGGGCCTCCACCAGACCCCGGGGCAGGGACACAGGCCCAGAAGCCCAAGCAGGCGGCTGGAGACAGAGTGGGAGCCAGTGTGGGAGGCACACGGCCACCAGGAACTGCTTTTTAAAAGGTATAAAGTGTTTTGGGAAAAAAAAAAGGGAAAAATTCTATATAAAAATCTCTTCACATATAAAATCCTGAAGAAGGTGCAAGATAAGACCCAGTGCGAGGGGCGCGCTCAGATACGCAGAGTGTGTGTGTGTGCCTGTGTGTGTGCGTGTGTACGTGCGGCCCACAGAGGGTGGGGAGAAAGCTTGGCTTCCGACTTCCATCCAGTAGGGAAGGAGGGTGACTGGTCCCCTTGGGCCGGGGCGTCTGCAGCGGGGCTGGACCACGAGGACCTGGAAGACAAGGGTGGGAGCTGAGGGCTGAGGGAGCCCCAGCCTTGGCCCTGGGCCCTGGCTTAGGCCAGGCAAGGGTGGCCAGTAGGTCCTTCCAGTGCCTCTCGGCCCCAAAGGCTAGGCCAGATCTGGTCCTCCAGGCTTCTCCCTGAACAGCCTGGCCCACAGGGTGGCCTCTCCCACGTGCCTTGGGAAGCCCACAAGGACTCGTCAGAAAGAGGGGGCTCCAGGTAGACGTGGCGATAGGAAAAGCAGCATAAAAACGTTTCAAACCCTGCTAACTCAAGGGTGACTGTGAGGCCTAGGGGACAGAGGGCCGGCCTCCCTCAGGGTGTGAGGGTGAAGCCGGCAGAAGGGATGCTGTGAGGGGTCAGCGCTGAGCGCCTGGCGGCCAGGTCTGACGGCGGGGTGGGGGCGGCACGCTGGAGCCCGGGCAGATCAGCCAGGGGTGCCGGCAGCCCTGGGGAGGGCGGGACTCATCAGGCTGCGGGTGTGGCGCTGTGTTAAGCACCCGCTGTCACACAGCAACAATCAGATCCTGAACCCCACCCCTGAAGGAACACGCTCAAGTTTACAAAGTTCACTCTGACTGATCCCCAAGACAACCCCGTGTTGCTGGGGTCACTGTCCCCATTTACAGAAAGGGAAACAGAGGCCAGGAGAAGGAAGTGTCCCGGCCCACGTGGCACAGCGAGTCGGGTGTGGATGAGCCTTGAGTGCACACCTCCAGGCCCGGTGTCCCGCCTGGCTTCACCCCTGCCCACCCCCGGTGCGCACCCCGTCGCACCCACCTCTACTCAGCCAGGCTGTTGCGCACGGCCTCCTTCTCCTGCAGGGCAGCCATGGCGAGGCGCAGGTGCTCCTTCAGCTGCTCGATCTCCCGCTCTGACCGCGTCTTGATGTGGCTCAGCTCCACGTACACGTCCTGGTACTTTCCCGAGGTGAAGCGCTTGTCCTGGGGGCAGCCGGGTGTGAGGGCAGAGGCCCTCCCTGCCTGGCCCTGCCCACCTGGCACATGCCCACCACACTCCCTTCTGGCCTGCACAATGCGGCCGGGCCCCTCCACTGCCCCCTGGGCCTCACCCCTCCCAGTACCCCCCAGTGACACAGGCTTTGGCATCATTTTCATCCTGCTCAAGACGAGAAGGGCGCAGGGAGGTGAAGCTTTTGCCCAAGACCACACAGCAGCGAGTGGCTGGGATGAGGACCAGGTCAGCCTGGCCCAGGGCTGGGCCCTCTTCCACGAGTCTGGCTCACACGCTCAGAGCCACCAACACATAGAGGGTGTCAAAGGCACAGGGACGCGGCACCAAGGTGTCACAGGCGGGCCACAGACCCACAGACCTGAGCCTGAAAATCCCGGCCCTCCCAACTACTAGCAGCGTGGCTCATTCCTCACGGAACGCACGCTCCGCGTGGTGGGGGTTGGTCTATCTCCTTCTCTGCTTTCTCCCCGCACCTCGCACAGTGCCTGGCACACAGCAGGTGCTCAGTAAATATTTGCTGAATACAGGAAAGCAACTGTGGCCTCGGGCAAGGCCTTTACCCTTTCTGAGCCTCAGTCTCTTTATCTGTAAATGGGGACAAACACCTACGTAGGCGAGGCCCAGGAGAGCCGGATGAAGTGAGGAGGAAGGAGTGGCAGGCCCACAGCAGGTGCCCCCAGGACCAGGCACTCAGGTGGATCAGAGGTTCCCTTGCCCCACTGACCCCCGCCTGGCCAGCAGGCCCTACCTTCTGCATCATCTGGAGCTCATCCCGGAGGCACTGCACCTCCTTCTTCAGGTACTGGAGTTCGTTCTCCTTCACTCGCAGCAGCACCTGGGGTCATGGATGCCAGGCTGACTGAAGGCCAGAGCTACCCTGGCCCACAGCGCCCCGCAGCCTGGCTTCTCCCTGCCTCAGGCCCCAAGAATGCAGCTCCCAACCTGCACCAAGACCCGCTACACCGCAGAGGCAGACTCCTCCAGGAAGCCCTCTCTGATTTCTCCTTGCTCTCTAACCTCTGTCCATACCACGGGAGTGGGTATTTTATGGTCACCTCTGCTGTGGCCCCAACACAGCACCAGGTCCTCAACTTGAGGGCAAAAAGTATAAAAAGAAGCCATAGTGTGACCATATTGGGAACCAGAGAGGGCTGGGCTTCCCTGCAGACCACCTCACTAACCCCTCCCCAGACCCTAGGGGCAGGTGTTGCTATCCTGACTTGACCAAGGGGGAGACAGGTTCAGCCCGCTGGGAAGATTCAATGAGCTAATGGATACACAGGGCTTACCGAAGCGCCAGGCAGAGTAAAGCCCCATGTAAGTTTTTGTTAAATAAAACAAGACGGGCGATCCTGGGAGCGCAGACACATTTCCTCACTCCAACTTCTCCCCTAAGGGAGGTGCTTGCCCCATTTTACAGATGAGTTCCTGGGGCTCAGAAAGGTGAGGTGACTTGTCACAGTCACACAGCATGCAGGTGGCAGGACTGGGACAGGAGGGCTGGACTCTGGCTGCAGGGCTTCTGCCCTGCCCAGTAGTGCCGGCGCACATAGGTGTCCTTCCAGCTGAGAGGCCCAGCCCCAGTGCTCCCCATCGCAGGGCAGACGCAGCCTGTCAGGCCCCGAGAGCCAGCTGGGCCACCCGGCACGGGGGAGGGCGCTCACCTCCAGCTCACAGGAGCTCCGCTCGCTGCTGCGCCCACAGCCATTGCCTGTGCCCTGCGAGGCGATGAAGCCGCGCAGCCGGTCGATCTCCTCGGACAGGTGGGCATGCAGCTCCTGGAAGGGTGCGGGGTCAGTGCAGGCTGCCAGGACCGCCCAGGTGCCCCCACCTCCAGCCCTGGGGCCGGGCCCACCTGGTTGTGGCGCAGCAGCTCCTGGCCCTCCTGCTGGCAGCGCCGCAGCGTGTGCTCGCGCTCCTCTGCCTGCCGCGTCAGGGCCCCGATCTGCAGGCACTTCTGCGAGTACTGCTCCGACAGCACCTGCAGCTCCCGCTTCAGTGCCTCCACGTCTGACCTGCCCAGGGCGGAGGAGGCAAGGACAGCGTGGCTCTCCTGCTCTCCCCAAGCCCGAGGTAGGTCGTGGCAGCCTCAAAACAGCTCAGGACCCCTGGGTTCCCACCCTTGTTCTGCCTCCAGCCCACTGTGGGGCTGTGAACTGCTGACAGCCTCTCTGGGCCACAGGAAGGTCCTCTGTGAGCGGGTGGGTTGGAGGAGCCCATCTGTAAAGCCCCCGTGGCCAAATTCCAGAACTGTGCTCTGCAGTGGGGAGGGACACCTATTGGCCAAGGATGATACTGCAGCCCAGCTCTAGGGGACACTAAAGAGGGGAAGAGGAGGGTGGAAGCTGAGACTGGTTAGACAGGAAGAGGCCTGAAGAACTGTCTTTGCAGACTGGCCTAGGGGTCTAGCTGAGGCCTCACTGCTTCTGTTCCCTGTGCCACATGACTGCAGTGGGAATCTCAGCTGGGGGCAACTGACGTGTCCTCTGCCAAGAGGCCTCAGCACAGGTCCCCGACTCATAACCACCAGGGTGGACAGCTGGGCCCCTGGCTCAGAGGGAGGCCCAGCCCACAGACCCCAGGGCCCAGGTGTCATCTTACTGGTGCTGCTTTCGGAGGCCGTCCGGGCCCTGCTGGAGACTCCGTGTCTTGCTCACCTCCCGGCTTAGCTCCTCCTGGTAGGCCTTCTTCATAGCTTCGATGGCTAGAAGCAGGGCAGAGAGGCGGAGGGGAGACTGAGGAGGGGTCAGCAGCACCAAGCTCCACCTCCTCTGAAACTCCACACATACCATGGAGACAGGAGCAGGGAGTGGTATGCAGAGAGTACTGGATCAGGCGCTGTCATGAACTGAGTGGCTTTGGGTAAGTTGCTTGACCTCTCTGAGCTTGTCTATCAAGGGAGGATAAAAGGCCCGGTCTGATAGACCCTGCTGGGGAGACGCCTCAATGTCTGACTACTGGTACCTCTTGTTAGTGATTTCTGGGTAAGACCCCACATAGTCCTCCCTGCAGAACCCGGATGTTCTTTAACAAGCCCCAGCTACCTGCCCAGCCTAGTGGTCAAGAGCGCAGGCTCTGGAGTCGACAGAAATCTGTGACTTTGCACAGGGGACTTAACCCCTCTGTGCCTCAGGTCCCTTATCTGGAGAACAGGGATAACGACAGCTCCTCCGTCCTGGGTTACCGGGAGATGCGTGCAGAGCACGTAGAACAATGCAGGGCACAGAGCACATGCCCGGACGTGAGCTCCCACTGGTTTCTTTTTCAGACTGTGAGCTTGCAAGGACTGAGTCTCTTCTCACACTCACATGGGGTTGTTGTGAGGATTAAGCAACCCTCATCCACAGTCTTATCCGTAATTCCCAAATCCAAAAGCTGTGAACACTGAAAGTTTTTCATAACCCTTGTGGTGGCAATCCCTGACCTAACAAACACAAGGCTCTTTGTGGTCATCATTATCCCGCTTAAGGGCGACTTTGAGAAATTTTCCTGCAAAACCTTAGTGCTAGATTTCAGGGTGAAGCCCAGACCCTGCTGGGGCGGGGGGATATCTAATACATGCACTGGGTTATCTTCCTAAAATGCAAAGCACACAGGCCCCAGGGTGTGGGATGAGGGGCCATGGCCTTGAGTGCGAGAAGCCCTTGGCAGGTGGCAAGTCCCAGATCATGTGACCTCTTCCATCATTTCCATTACTCTGCAAACACCATGGAGTGCCTAGGATGCAGCAGGCATACACAGCAGTGGACAGAGGGAGGGAGCTGCCCACCCTCTTGGGTATTCCTGTTTCTGGCCTGAGAGAGCAGAGGGTCGGGTCCGGGGTGTGGCTTTGCAGTCAAGTGCCCTGGGCTCCGACTCCAGCTTCTGCCACCTCCAAGCTATGCCGTCTGGGACAAGTCACGAACCTGAGCCCTGGTTTCCTTGTCGGTGAAATGGGGTCACTCCCTCAGGCACTGCAAGGGCTGGGTAACGTCACGTGGGTGCCAGGGCTTAGTGCATGCTCACCCCTCCTCCGCTCTCCCCGGGGTCCAGCCTATGTGCCCAGCGAGGCCGCGGCACTGCTGTGAGGACAGGCTCTGTGGCTGCTGTCCCCCCAGCACACTGATGGGCCTGGGCATGGAGATGGAGTCAGTGCATGTTTGTAGCTTGAGGTGGATCTCCCAGTGGCTGCAGGCCGCTGAGGTAGAAGAGTCACAACCCACTGGGGGGCGGGGGGGGGGTGTCTTTTATTGCCTCAGTTTCCCCTTTTCTAGTAGGGTCAGAGGCCAGTGCTGGGAGCTTCCAACCCCTCCTGATCCCTTACCCCAAGTTTGGCACTGAGACCTGCACCTCTTATTTCAAAGCCTCCCAAGTCCAGTTAGGAGCCCAGCCCCCTTTGCTGCTCCTGCCTGGGGTCCTCACCCGAGGCCGTGGCTGCCGTCTCCTCGGCCAGGAGCCACTCCTTCTCCTGCTGCAGCCGCTGTAGCTCCCGCTCGTGGTGCCGCTGCAGCTCCTCCATCACTTGCTGGTGCGAGGACTCCATCTCAGCCAGGCTGCGCTCGCACGCCTCCTGTGGGTAGGAGGCCAGGTGGTCACGGGGTTGCCCCCATCGCTGGGACGGCGGCCCTCTCCCAGCCTGAGGTGAGAAGCCCCAAGGGAAGGCCTGCCCTGGTCCAGGCTTCATCCCCTCTCCCTGGACCCTGGCACCACCAGCCTGCACCTGCCCCCGATCCCCCCGCTACTCCCCCTACCCACAAACCTCGCCCTGTCACCCTCCTGCTTCAACCCTTCTGAGGCTCCCAATCCCACAGGGTCAAGTCCCTGCTCCTGGGTCTGACCCTTGTGGCTTCATCCTGGGTCCTTCCCCCAAGAAACCCCATCATTATAAAAACAAGCCACGGCAGGGCCACACCTCTGAGCTTTAGCTCATGCTATTCCCACTGCTGGGAACATTCTTTTGCAACTTTCTCTTCCTGGGTAATTCACTTGTCCTGCAGCCCAGCTTAAATATCCTCCTAGCTCTTCTCTGGGCAGCCTCTCCCCCGCCTCCAAAGGCTCTGCTTCTGCCAGGACATAAGGTCCCCAAAGACAGGGAAGATCGGACCCAGCGTGGAGTCCCTGGGGCCCCGGCCAGGCCTGACCTGTGGCAGGTGCTGAGTAAGTGAGCTGAAATCAATGACATCACAAAATGGGGCCTTGTAGACAAGACTGGCATGTATTTAAAAGACTGATAATATCCACTGCGGGGAGAGCCAGCTGTGACGGGGTGCATGGAGGGCAGTCTGGTGGCATCGTCTCATTTTAATGACCCATCCCTTGACCTACCAGGTCCACTCCTAGGAATGACCCCACAGAAAGTCACATGTGAAAAAGACTCTTGGACAAAGGTATTCCCTACGGCAACACTGGAAACAGATGAAAACTGGAAACAATCTAAATGCCTCACAGGGGAGTCTTGAAATAAATGATGGCATCGCGCCTTACAAAGGACCCAGGCAGCTGTTAGAAGACAGAGCTGCCCACAGGGACTGTGTGGAAGGTGTCCCGAAAGTTAGGTGACAAAAGCTGCCTTGTGACAACACGCACTCACGGAAACAAAACACAGAGCCGTACCTCCGAGTACATAAACACGAAAACACAGGAACAGGTATGGAAGGTACTGTAGGGGCAGAGTAGTGGCCCCCCAAAGATGACTGCGTCCTACTCCCCAGAACCTGCCTTACCTTACGTGGCAGAGAGGAATTGAGGTTGCTAATCAGCTGACCTTAAAACTGGCAGGCTATCCCGGATTATCACTGGGCCCAGTGTAACCACAGGGTCCTTAGATGTGGAAGAGGAGGCAGGAGAGCAGAGGGAGACGGAGAAGTGACTCGGAAGGTCAGAGTGACACGAAGTGAGAAGGACCTGACTCTCCTTTGCAGGCTTTGAGGACGAAGGAAGGGGCCATGAGGCCAAGGAATGCGGGCAGCCACCAGACGCTGGGCAAAGCAAGGAGAGGGGATCCTACCTAGGAAGGAACCTGCGGGTGCCTGGATTTTAGCCCTGCGAGACCCACGTGAGACTTCTACTCTACAACACTGTGTGATGATACATTTGTCAACAGGAAACTATACAGCTGGGCTCAAATGGTAACCAAGGTGGCCCCAGGGTGGGAACAGGCAGGGGAAGGAGAGTTCATGTATTTATTTCCAACTGTTTAATTTGGTAGAATTATTTCTGAAAATGTAAACGTATTTCTTATATAATTAAGAAATATTCAAGATCATTAAAAGGGGAAGGGGAAGAGCCAGGGAAGAAACTGAGGTACAGAGGGCCAGATAAGAGACTGTATGCTCCCCATGCCACAGGGCACCTCATGGCGAGCGGGAACTGACCCCTGGGGCTGCGAGGGTCAGTGTGGGGGAAGGGCAAGGGCCTGGCCTCCTGGGTCCAGTGTTGAGTGGTGGGCGGTATATCTGTCCCATTGGGCCTCTGCACCTGTCCTCCATGTGTCCCCTCAGGTAGGACAACAGAACATGGCTTTGGAGCCCACAGACCGGGTCCTAGTGCTGGCTGTACCATGCAGTGAACTTGAACAAGCCCCCTCCCCCTCAGAGTCTGTCTCATCATCTGTAAAACAGATCCCATAAAACCAACTCACAAGGGTCCCTAAGGAAAGCCAACGCCCACCTGTGGAGATCACCCACCTGTAGAGATTGGAGCAATATGGGGGTGGAGACTGATGCTCTTAAAGGGCCAGATCAGGCCGGTGGACTTGGCAGCTAATAGGGTGTCCAGAGGCTGATACCAGGAGGTGGGAACCAGCCCATGAGGGGCTTCTAGAAGGTCAGGTGCTGCTCTCTGACCTACCTTCCTGAGGGCTCAAGGTGTTGGCTGCCACCTCTGACGCGGATCAAAGCAGATAAAGAAATGCCTGTGGCCCCAACTGCAAGGCTGGAGGGCTCCCCTTTGCCAGAGGAGGCACTGAAGCCCCAGTGGGTGAAGCCCCAGTGGGTGAAGCCCCAGATCCCCCAGATGCTGTCCTGTGGTGGCAAACCCCACAAGCTGAAGGCGGTGCACCCACTGAGCTGGAGCTACCGGGCTGGGGAATCCCTCCCCAGCTGTCACCTCTCCAGGGTCCACTGGACCTCCAGCTACCTCCAGCGCCTGAGGGGAAACCGATGGCTCAGCTCCTCTTCTCCGGTGCCCTCCGCATCTGGGGCCACTCCTACACCCCCGTCTCGGGCTCTCTGTTTCCCCATTTCCCTTCTCACCCCCCACCCCATTCCACCTGCTCCCCCTACCCATCCCAACCTGACAGGACGAAATGCTGACAGCCCTTGGACCTGGGACCAAGAAGCCTGGATTGCAGACACAGGTCTGCCTCCAGCTCGAAGGTCTTGCCACCTCTCTGGGCCTCAGTTTCCCCATCGGCAAGCCGAGAAGTCAGAGCAGTGCTTTTCAAATTTCATTTTAGTGATGGAAACCTTTTTCCAAAGGAAATCTAATGCAGGTGCTAATAGTAAAATGGACAAGGATGGAGCTGCTCCAATTACTGGTGGGTGTGGATGGACCCATCTGGAAAGGCAGCCCCTGGGGTGTCCAAGGGCTCCACAGAGCACAGTTTGAAGCTCTCTGGGTGGGGGTCTCTGAGGTGGTCCCAGATGCGTGAGGCCATCGTGTTGGGCCCCACCCTGCCTGGAAATGCCCCACCCACCCCTTCTTCTGGCCTCAAGAGAGCCTTTGACAGTATGGGTCCCTCCCCTCTCCCCCTCCCCATGTCAGGTGACCCTCAAGCTGGCCCTCCCTGTCAGGTCCCAACTTCCCTTGGCCCTGGTCTCCCTTCTGCCATTCAGCCCTGGACAGCCCCCTGGCCCTACACAGCAGCCCCAGCCTCAGGGCCCCTGGGGGCTCCCCCTGCCTTCGTCAGGCCCAAACTCTCCTCCCTCCACACACCCTCCTACATTCCTCTCCTTCAGCCATCATCCTTGCTCCTGACTCTGGCCTTGCCCCCTTCCAAGTCCCCCTCCTCCCCAACACCACCTCCCCGAGGTCACTGCCAGACCCCAAACCTCCTCAGGTCTGTGGAATGAGATCCCAGACCCTTGGCATGGCATTGGAGGTCTCTACGATAGGTACCCACCGGCCTTCCACCTCGTGCCACAGCCCATGCCCCACCCCTCACCCAGGGCTCAGTTCAGTACCCGCTCCCAGGAAGCCTTCCTGAGAGCCCCGGCACAGCGACCTCCCTCCTTGGAACCTCTAGAGGTTCCTCCTGACCAGAGCCTGGGATCCCAGCATTCTTTTCTGCTTCAGGCAATGGTGTGCTGACTGGAGGCAGCTGACTGTCAATTTTTCAGGAATTTTGCGACACGGATGCTAAGCACAGGTGTTATTAAAATGAAATTATATAAACTTATAATTAAGTTAACTACACTAAAACAAAGCTGATGCTCAAAATTCATCACTTCCTAATTATTTCACTGAATTTTATTATTATCTATGCTCTTGAGGTTATTTACATCTGTATCTGTACGGCGGAAATGCTATATAATAGCGTGCACACATCTTCCCAACTCCGCGTTCAGGCACATCAGCCACAGTGGGGGTATTTACACCATGGAAACTGGTAAACATGACAGATCAGGGCTTGATTTATTGTTCTGTTGATTGTCTAGACTTAAGCAAGTGATGAGAAAACGCCAACAATGCAGATTAAACTTAAAAGTGTGCCATATCTCCGACCACCACATTGTAAACACAGCAAAAACCTGAGGAAATATCGACAAGAAAAGTTTCCACACACGTCTTCTCGTCTTACTCGTTAGCACAAACAACATCAACATTCATGTTAGGACGACGCGTCTGTCAGTGAGCTGTGGACACAAGCATTCAGAAAAAACAATGAAGGTATTCTGAGAAGAATCAAGTTGCTAAATGGAATTCACAATAAAAAGTATTACGTATTTTTTATTTGTGAGTTGTGTACTAAACATCCTTTATGTCAGTAAAATTGGTAATGAACAAATAGAAGTGTGGATGCATATACACACACACGTATTTTTCTGTCAAAAGTGTTTCCAGACATGACCAAAAGTCCCCAGGGGAACAAAATCAGCCCCGCTGAGAAGCGCTGTCCTAGCAGACTGTGCGTCCCCCGAGGGCCATGGAGGCTCCCACGTCCCACAGACCACCTTGAGCAGGGCCTTGGCCTGGCAGGCCTGAGCAGGATTTCCCTGTTCAGGGAGCAACTCCCAGGAGCCTGCCCCTTGGGGCTCTCACTCTCCACTGGCTCCCCACCTCCCAGGGTGGGGTGGGAGAAGGGGTGCAGGTGCACAGTGTCACATGGGGACTCACACACGGGCTCTGCAGTCAGCCGGACCCGAGCTCAGATCCCACCTCTGACATCTCCAGGCCGGCAGACCTCGGGCAAGTCACATAACCTTTCATAGCTCAGTGGCCTTGTCTGTAAAATGGGCACAGTGATCATGTCCACCCACTGGACATTAAGCGGGATGACGCATGTCAAATGCCTCACACAGGTCCTGGGACAAAGGAAGGGCTCCCGAAACATTAGCTGTTTTCTGAGAACATGGCAACCAGAAACCTCCCCCATCCCCTATGAAACAGCTCCCCAGACTCACCTGCGAGATGTAGCCTGGGGGGATGTGGCCGTCCTCCTGGGATCTGGGTGCACCCTGAGGGGCCTCCCCTTGGAGACGCCACGCCTCCAGCTGGGCACGCAGAGACTGGACCTATGAGGGGAGGGGGTGAGGTCAGTGGGGGCCTGGAAGCGGGGAGGGGGCTGGTGGGAGGCAGTGAGGGGCTGTGGGTTTGAGAAGGGGAAGCGACCCTCGTGTGGAGATGTGGGCAAGGGGGACACTCCTGGATGGCCAGGTCAGGGACCCAGGAGAGCTATGTCCCACAAAAGACTAGACAGGGTTGGGAGCAGGACACGTGGTCACAGATATTTACCACATTACGTAGGTGGCAGGGGAAATGTCTTTGAGCTTCTGTTTCCCATCAGTAAAAGTGTGACAAGGTCTACCCTATGGGGCCATGACACTGCTGTGAGGGTTACATGAGCCAGTGCAGGCAAAGAGGGCCTAGGACAAGGCTTGGTATGCCGAAGGCACTCAATAAATGGTCTCTCCTTTCTCTTCCCTCTTCCTTTCTCTGTGGTTGCTGAGGATAGAACTAAGAAGGAAAATAAAAAACAAAAAACAAAAAACCCAAGGTCCAGGAAAGAAATTTCCAGTTCACAAGGAGTCTGAGGTGTTGGACAGTGGATCAGGAGTGAGCTCCCCATCACTGTAGGTATGCAAGATAAATGCCATAGCGTGACTGCAGGGACAGGAGGGCCTTTGGTGGGGTGATGCCTACCTCCTTCTCCAGTGCCTCGTGGCTGTCACTCGGGGGCCCCCGGCGCTCCCCGCGGCTTTGGTTGAGCAGGGCAGTGAGAGGCACCCGTTTGTTCTCCCGCAGGGGCAGCTTCTCCAGCTCCTGCCACTTCTTCTCGATCTCCTCGCTGAGTCGGCTCTGCTGGTCCTCAGTCAGGGGGGCACCCAGGCCCCGGCGCAGCCCCTCGCCAGCCGGTGTCTCTGTGGCCCTGCTGTCCGTGGCCTCGAACCACTTGCGTCGCTCCTCGGAGCGCTGGGCCAGGTCCCGTTCCAGCTCTTCCTGCTTGGCTGGGCGGTCAACGGTGCGGGCCGGTGTGCGGGCCCGCTGCGGGGAGCCCTGAATCAGCGGGGAGAGCTCCACGTAGTCCAGGGATGGCCGCTGCCCGTCTGCCTTCCGCGGGCCACCGCCCCGGCCAATGACCTCAGAGCCCAGGCGCTGCTCCCCCGCCTTCAGGGAACCCTTCTGGGTGCTGTAGCCGTGCAGTGTGTTCTCCTTATTGCAGTCCGAGAGCCTAGGGTGGCAGCAGAGCCATGTCAGGCAGGACCTTGCCCACTCAGTCCCAAATGAGCACTTCTGGAGTGCCACCCGTGCACCAGGGCCTGGAGATAGACCCCAGGGCAGGAAGCAGCCCAACCTGGAGGTTAGAACTAGAGCTTCATCGTTAACAGACCCGGGAACCTTCCCAGCTCCACCACTTACCAGCAGAGGGACCGGGCTACCTGGCTTCCCTCTTTGAGCCTCAGTCACCTCATCTGTCACATGAGACAATGCCTCTCACAGGACAGAGGAGGACTGGGTGAGCCAATGTGTGCAAAGCAACCAGGGAGCCCTTTGCAAATGGTGATCAAAGTGTTATTATCGAGAGTATGGGGGGAGACAAGGTCCTGGACTCACAGCGGAACAGGGGAGAAGCCCACGGTCCCTGCTGAGGAGGTGAACAGTGACCTCTGGGTGCACAGAGCACAGACGGTGGAGACTTAACAACTGAGGCAGCTCTCCTCTTCTTCCACAGCACCAGCTGGGTACATGGTCGCCAAGCCGAAAACTACACTTCCCAGCGGCCCCTGCAGCTTTCTGTAGCCACGTGACTACATTCCGCCCAGTGGTGTGAGGGGACTGGGCATGCCCTGGCCTAGCTCCTGGCTGGGACTCCATGAGAACCTGCAGTCCCTCTGGCCCAGAGGCAGAGCTGTGAATTGAAGGCCGCAGAGCTGCCCCAGCGGGTCTGGACTATCCACCTGTAAACTGTTCTAGAGAGAGAAATAAACCTCTCCCTCGTTGAAGCCACTGTTTGGGGTTTCTGTGTTACAGCCGCCAAGCCTATGTACTAAGTAATGGTCCAGCTGCACAGTACTTCCAAGTTGACACAGGGCCTCTGTGCACGTCCTCACACAGCACTTGGCATGACAGATGAGGGACCTGAGACTCGACAAGAAAGCGACTGGCCTTGTTGAGCAGCCAGGTGTGGCCAGGCGGGAGACTCTCGATTCCGTTCCTGCTGCCCAGCAGCCACCGGTCCCAGCCCCCGTGGGTGTCTGGTTTTTTTACTGTGTGGGGGCTCTGCCACCAGGTAACTCAGCTCTCCTGCCCCTCTACCCACGGTGACCTCCAGAGGGAGGGAGCTCCCCCAGACTACCCAGCCATCCCCTCTCCCTAACACGGGCTCAGACACAACCCCCACTACACAGACAGTGAGCACCCAGCGGGGCCTCCGACTTCCCAGCACCTTCTCTCCCCACGGTCTCAGGATGTGGAGGGACATAAGGGGGCGGCAGTCACACCTCAAATCTACAATGCGTTTCTGGATGACTGCCAAGAACGCTCACTGTCCTCTCCCCAGTTTGTTGACAGGGAAACTGAGGCCCAGAAGGTACAGCCACAGGGCCATCAGGTGATACCAGAATCCCACTCACGGATGCAGGGTGAGGACATCCCCCAAGGCCCTGGTCCAGCCCAGCACATACTTGGTGACATCTGGGGCTGAGGTTGGGCGCACGGTCTTCCTCAGAGCCTCGATCCAGTTCCTCCGGATGCCCGAGGTCATGGCCGACAAGGTGTAGACAGCGTCCTTAGTCTGCAAGTCCACCGCACGGGTAGGTTGCCACCTGGCCAGCCTCATCGCTCCCTCCCCACTATGGACCCAAGAGGGGGGCCTTCCGTCCCCGGAGGATAGCTAAGATCTTGAACCCGGAGGCGAGCAGAGGGTGTAAAACCTCTCCTCCACTAGCCTTGGAAGAGCTCCACTGGCTCCAAGATCTCCCCAACATGCAAACCGCCCCTGCAGTGATATGCGGGCTCTCCCCGGATATGCTAAGCGTTGGCAGCAGAGCTGCTGCCTGGCTCTGAGGACAGTCTCTGATGGTGAGCCGCGCTCCACGCCAACACCTCCTCTGGGGGCCTCCAGTCATGCCACCCCCCAGCCGCACGCAGCCTCACGTGGATCTGGAAGCCATAGTTGCGTTGCACTGCATACTCGGTGACGTCTGTGCAGGAGCGCAGGTCGATCTCGCCATCCAGCTCGTCTGCCTGCAGCAGGAAGGCCCATGAGGATCCACGTTCTCCAGTGATCCCACTTGAGCCCCCAAGCCCCTTCCAGGGGTCCTCCCGCACCTGACGGGGAGGGAGCCCTCCCACCTCATCATCTCACCTCCTCAGCGGTGGAGTCCCTGTAGTACTTGAGGCTTGAATCGGTCAGCACGAACCAGTGCTTCTTCCACTGTGAAAGAGAGGGCGTGGTGAGTGGGGGGAGGGGGCCGACAGGGAGGGTGGAATAAAAGAGTGTGTGTGTGTCATTCTGCGGGTGTCCTGGGCGCTGCTGGGTCAACCATTCTGCTCACAGTAGGGAGGGCACCCTCATCCGCCTGCTGAGGGGTTGGGGGCAGGTGACAGTGCAGAGTCAGAAAATCCACATTTGAAGTTAGCCCCTCCATTTCCTTTCTGAGCCTCAGGGGCAGCATCTGTGAAATGGGTCAGCTTCTCCTCAGTAAGCACTCTTTCCCTTTCCTTCTGGGAGCCCTTCCCTTCCTTCTCTTCTCTTCCATACCCTCCCTGATCCCTTCCACCAAGATCGCCAAGGCTCTACCAGCAAAACCCCCCAGTGCAGATCAGGAAGAGGCTGTGACCTGTGTAAGGTCATTTTCCTAGCAAGTCAGTGACCAGAACTTTGCAAGTCTTTTTCCAAATGCCCCTCTGGATCACCTCAGTGGCCAAGGATAAGTCCCCCAGAGAGTAGGTCTGGAAGGTGGCCCACAGGGAGGCATCTTGGCGGTGGTCGGATTCCGTTTCTTGGTCTGGGTGCTGGTTACACGTGTGCTCAGCTTGTGGGAATGCATTACCTGTACATGTAGGGTTTAGGCACCTTTCTGCGCTGTCTCTCTCTGCTCCGGCGGGGTTAGGCTGGCAGGTCACATAGGAAAGGGATAGGGGCACCAGAATAGCCTGATATGAAATGTGCCAAGCTCAACCCACCTCTGGGCTTCTGGCCATTCAATGGAATGCCAGTTGAGGTCCGCCCACTGCCAGGGTCAGTGCATGTCACCCAGTCCCCAGCCCTCCTGGGGCTCCCTCACATCACCAAGCCCTATCCACAGTTTGTTATTTCAAGTACTTAGTTTTCTTTCCTCAAGAAGATGGAAAGTTTTCAAGAAAGTGTCAGGATGACACTTTCTACTTCTTTCCACACTGCCCCCTCTAAGAAACAGGGTTTTAGCATCCAACAGATCTAGGTTACAACTACTGTATCCCTTGCTAGCTGTGTCTTTAGACAAGTGTCTCGACCTCTCTGAGCGTCAGTCTTCTGACTTGTCAAGTTAGGCCAGTAAGGAGTCCCTCAGCTTTCTTGTGAGGGTAGAAGTTCCTAACCCTCCCTCTTAAGTCTCTCATAGCACCTGGCATAGGGTCAGGCACTGGGTTGTTGGAGACTGCTCTTAGAACCACCTGCTCTTCTTGAGTGGCCCGAGTTGCTGCTCGGGACCTCAACTGTCCCCCTGGAAAGCAGGGCAGGGGTTCTATGCCAAATGATCTCTTTGGCCCTTCCAGGCCTAGTTGAGGACTGTCTGAGATGGGAGCTGGATGGAGCTCCGTGGGCCTCGGGCGCCCCAAGTTCTAGGCCTGGGTCTGCCCGGTGCTGCTAGGCCTGGAACACACTGAAGCCCTCGTGGTCCTGTCCCCTGTCTGTGCACCAAGGGGTTGGGCTGGCTGAACTCCCAGAGCCCTTCCAGCTCAGACATTCCAAAACCCTGTACAAGAGAATGAGTAACGGCCAGCTCTGGGTGGGGCCCATAATTTCTGCCCTTCAGAGACCCTGGGGGGGAGGCGGGAAGGGTTACTGGCTGAGTGCCAGGCCTTGTGTGAGACTGGAGCACAGCCACCAGAGGACAGGCAGGCAGGCAGCGAGGATGGAAGGCCGTGTGGGCTGGAGAGAATAAAACATGTGGGTAGGAAACACAATGAGATTCCCTTTGGCTCCGAGCCCTCCCTGACAGGCAGGCTGCACGCAGACCTGAGCCGCGGGAGCATGCAGGACAGGGGCGGGGAGACATCCCCTCCCAGGCTGGGTGGGCAGGAAGCCAGCTCCAGCCTGGCAGCTGAAAGGGCAGAGCCGGTGAAGGGCCACTGTCCCTCTGGTTCTAAGGATGGACACATTAGAGAAAGGGAAGGGTTATTAGCTGAGGCCCCAGTAGGCGTGGGAGGCTGTGCGGGACCTCTATGACTCTGTTATCTGCCCTAGAAACAATCGTCATTATCCATCATGCCCATTTCACAGACGTGGCCACTGAGGCCAGAGGAGGCTGTGACTCAACCAATGGGGACCCACATTTCTTGAGACTTCAAGAAATGTGCTCTGAGCCCCACTCCGGGGGAGGGGGGCTATTGATGGCTGAATCTTGGGAATCTGCCAGATGATCTCTGTGACCTTTCCACCCCAGCCCCTTGGATACCCAGCCAGGTTGTCAACAGGTGGGAGGGCTCTTGGTGAGAGGAGGGGATGGGGTGCAGGGCATGAGTCACCCTCCAACCCTGGTGACTTTTACACACTGCAGCCTGCTCCAAGAGGCTCAGAGATGACCGGCAGCCTCTGGCCTCCCATCCCCACAGCCCAAGGCCCTCTTTCTGACTGGACAAGAAACCTCTTGCCCTTAGGCTTCCACTCGGGCCCCTACCCTGGACCCCCTCTACCCAGAGGCCAGGGACAGGCATGGGAAGCAGCTCAGCCTCCTGGGGTGCCCCAGGGACCCTACAGGGCACTGCAGCAGGTCACCCTCCTCCCCCTCCCGCTTCAGCCCTCCTACCTCTCCCGGCTCGTCCAGGATTGACATCCATCCTTTCTTGAAGTTGAGCAGATCGGGCTACGGGGAGAGGAGGCAGATGAGTCAGCCCAGCAGAGGACCAAATGGGGCTAGGGAAGAGGGGGGTGCTGTGCCCATCCTGCCCCCGAGTCCTGTAAGACTGAGGTCCTGGGAAGCCAGGAGAGAGGGCTGAGGGTGCAGTAACCCCCAAATCCAGGCAGGCTCCCCAGCCACTGAGGCAGCCTTGGCCCCTTTCCCCAACATCCGGCAATCTCTGAGAGCCAAGAGGGTGGGCCGGGTGACTGGCGCCTCCACCACAGACGTCCAAGCTCCCCTCCCATCAGCCTCCTTCCTCACCCAGGAGTAAGAGAGGGGGCCAGGAGAACTCTGCCTGTGAAAAGAGACCCTTTGAGAGCTCAGAACAGGCAGGACCAGCAGCTGGGCGAACCATCCAGTTCCTCTCGCTGACGAGGCCCAAGCGGCCCACCAGAAAAATGCCTTAACGTTCCTGCCCACCCCCAACCCACTGACCCTCCTGTGGTCCAACCAGCCCTGCTCTTCCCTCAGAGATCCTGAAAGATGGAGCCAGGCCCAGGCTGGTGTCAGAGATCACCTGGTCCGCCCTAGATCTCTGGAAGGGCCAGAGAGATGGCACCTTAGTCCTGGCAAGCCCTACCTGCCGGGTGCTGCCCAGTGGGGCACGGCCCCGGGGTCTGGGGGCTCCCAGCTGCAGCATGTTCCACAGAGGCCTGTGAGCTAGGTACCCCCACCTAGTCCTGGATGAGGAAGCTGCTCATCCCGGCATTTTCTCTGGCCTTGCCCATCTGGTGGGCACCAGCCACCAGACCCTCCCTGCCCGCTGGGGAGACCTCCCTCTAGTCTAAGTTCCGTCCCTCTGTGGTCTCAGCTCCTGCCCACTGGCAGGGAGGAGAGCAGGGCGGCCTGGCTGGCGGGCAGGGAGGTGGCGGCCACCTGTTGCCATGGCTCTGAGCCCACCTATCAGCACCCGCATCGCAGCCTCACAGGCCAGGGTGTCTGGTTGCGCGGAGGGAGCGGGTGGTATGGCTCGAGGGCGAGCAGCGATGACGACGGCAGCTGGACACCTGGAAACCGGAGCACCGACCTGGCCACCTCCCCTGACCCTCCTTCCTCCCAGGGAGCCCTTCTCCTCTTCCTCAGGTGGAGGAAGTAGCCTGAGAGGGCTTGGGCCAGCAGCCTGGACAGCCAGAGCCATGGCCATGGGACCAGGGGCCCTGGATCTCAGCAGGCCAGCAGCCCCTCCCTGCATACCTGTCTGAGGGAGGGGACACGGGCTCTGCTCAGAGCTGGGAAGCCCTGGGGCTGTATGCCCTGTCTTTCTCCACTCTTCCCTGCCCTATTTTCCACAGGTGCCCAAGTCATCCCAAGCTAACACTGAAAACTGGTAGCCACGCTCAGGGCCACCACCAAGTCACCTGGGTCCACCTCATTCAAACTGGGACCTCCTGTGGCCCCAGGGCCTGGCATGCTGTGGCTAGGCCCCAGGGAAAACCTGATGAATCAATATCCACCCTCCTCTACCTCCCTCGTCTGAATTCCTGTGCTTTGGGAGCAGTCCCCACCTCCACCCCTGGCCCTGAGGAGCCAGGCTTTTTGGGGTGGCACATGGAGCTGGCATCGCTGTGCTGACCCAGGGGAAAGCCCCTGGGAAGGATGAGCAGATGACCCAGCCAATCGGACTGCACCAGGGTTAGGAGACCAGCCATAGGCTTCCAGACGAATGACAGGCTGGCACCCCAAGGGCTGCCCGGGAAGTGAGGTCACGGTGACCTTCCTCAGCCATATCCCCTCCCTGACGGCTGCCTAACGTGGCAAATGATGGAGGGGGTCCTGCCCTCCCCCAAGCTTTGCGAGAGGACTGAGTGTGCCACACATGGAGAAGTCTGGTGACTCCCGGAAGCCAGCACAAACACGCCGCACGCCGCATCAGGCATGAGATGGCATGGTGACCTTGGAGAGAGGAGGCTGCCAACGTGAGTTTTTAAACCCACTGGCAGGGGAGGTCCTGCAGTCACCTGAGAACCACCCCCAGGGTCAGAAGGTCTGATAACTGAAATCTCTCGCTGCGCCTTCACACATGGCTCCTCAGACCCGGACACCCTTCCTCCACCTGCAGGAAGCCCACTTTCTCCTTTTTCCCTCCAGGAGCACCAAGAGGCTCTTGCAGCCCACCTTCTTCCCTTTGGCCACGGCCACAGGTCAGCATTGCCTCCTGCCTGCCTGGACCGTAGACCCGGCCTCCTCTAAGCATGCTCCGGCAGGGGGACCCGCTCAAAAAAGCCTAGTGTCACAAGTCTGCTTAAAACCTCCAAGACTGGCTTCAAAACAAGGTCCAGCTCCTTAAGATGGCACAAAAGTCTCAGTCCACCCTTTCAGCCTGGTCTCCCCCCTGCTTCGGGGGCCCCATGTTTATGTCTCCACCCATCGTCTCTGATCCCCAACACATCAGGACACCGGGCCCTCCACACACGCCTGTGCCCTCTGCTTGAAGACCAGACTTCCTCCTCCTCCACTGACCAGGAGAACCCCTTAAGACTCTGTCTGAGGGTCTTTACTGCCACATCTGAGGCCCCCTTCCCAGTACATACCACACACGACACCAGCTGCCCTCCCCCAGCCTCTGCTGCATCCACAATTATCTTGAAGCCACTTACTTATCCCTCACAGGCTACGCTAGAGGCAACTCACAGGCAGGGACACGCGCTCTTCACCCTCCGGGACCCGGGGCACAGAGAAAGTTTCTAGAAATTTCTTCCTTTTTTTTTTTTTAAGCTCCAGGCACTGTTCCAAGAAATCAACTGTGAATGAGAGATGTGGCCCCTGCCCTGGTGGAACTCAGGAGAGACAGACAATAAACAAGTGAACAGGTATATAATTTGACGCCAGGCCGTGGCTGAGGAACGAGGCCCCAGGGGCAAGGCTGCACTGGCCTAAGGCAAAGGGAGGCGGAGCGGATCCTGACTCCAGGGCTGGCTGCCAGAAGCCTCCAAGCATTTACCCATCCACAGCACCTTTGCCACTTGCTCCATGCAGATCCCTGAGGTCAGGGACGAGGGTCAGGGAGTTGAGGCCAGGAGAGAGGGAAAGGCTGTGAAGAAGGTATGGGAGGAACACCAGCCTGGAGCAGGCTCAGGTCTTAAGGCAGCCAGGATGAACCCAGCAAACACTGTCAATGGTGATCATGAGCCTCCTCTCTGCCCTAACACCTTTCATGGCTCCCCAGTGCCCCTGATTGAAGCCCAAGCTGCTTTTCCTGGCCTTTGAGGCCTCTTTCCCGGACCCTTGTCTTGCCATTCCCCAAACATCATCAGCCTTTGTCCACACTGTTCCCTCCTCCCAGTCCATCTCCACCTGACAAAGTCCTGTAATCACAGGAGGGGATCTCTCTCTGGAAGCCCCCTCCCCCCAGCTGTGCTGTGCTGTCCCTCCTCCAAGTGCCCCCACAGGCGCTTCTAGCAGCTGTATCCTGTTCAGCACGTGCTTCCCTGGGAGAGGCAACTGTGTACATTTCTTATCTCGGCCCAGAGAGAAAACTGGGACAGACCTGGATACAAATTCTGGCTCAGCCAGGGCCCAGCCCTGTCACCTGGGGTGTGTTCCTTCACCTCCCTACACCTCAGTGTCCTCGTCTGTCAGATGGGGAGTTACCGAGTTACCATCAACCGTAAAGAGTGGACTCTGGGAATGGGAAAGCACCCAGTCCAGGGCCTGGCAGGCACCCAGTGGGCAATGCGGGGGGCGGGGGGTGGGGGGGCGCGGAGGACACTGACTCAGCTCCTCCCTGGACATCCCTCTCTGCTCCCCAACGGGGAAGGGGAGGCTGCTGACGACAGGAAGGGCCAGCAGAGAGGTGGCAGGATGTGCGGAGGCCGAGGAAGTCCAGGCAGCAGCCAGGTCATCACAGTCACAGGGGCAGGGGCCCTTGGTGCCAATCCCCCGGCAGCCCCGCCCACTCCAGGTCAGGGTCTCCACTCCCTTGAGGAGAGGGGACGCGCGCATGCTCATACACACCCTGCTTAACCCCCCCCTCCACCCCCCCCCCCCGCCCCGAGCTTGTCAGAGCCTCACTGAGCGCTAGTCAGAAACCAAAAGCAGCCCTGCCCCTCCCAGAACCTCACGGTCAAGGGGCCAGACTGACCTGGAGAGAGGCTACTCCTTCCCTTACACTCAGGGTAACCTCGGGAAACTCACCAAGTTCCCTCCTCAAGCCTCAGTTTCTCCGACTGTGAAATGGGAATAATGGTGAACACGGCTGCGCGGGGCACTACGATAATTGAGGCACAGGTATTGATAGAGCGTGGGTAGGGCTCATTCCCAAGAGAAGGACAAACCCCTGCCATCGTGTCCCCGATCCCCACTCGGGGCTTGCCCCACCCAGGGCCCAGCGCCGCTGCGAAGGGGCCAGCTCGGGAGGACACGGTATCTGCCGCTTGAGAAATCCCAGGACAGGCTCCCAGACAGGGCGGGACGGGGCGGCCCCTTCTCACCCACCCAACCGCCGGCCAGCGCCCACAGGGGTGGGCAGCCCTCCCAGGCCTGGGACAGCGCGACCCATCCGAGCAGGGGAGCGCCTCTCTCCAGCCCCGGGGGAGCCCCCAGACCCGGGCCAGGCCCATCTCCGCCCCTCCCACGGCACAGAGCCCCGGGAGCCCCTCGGGGTCTGGCAGCTCGGGGGAATCGGGTCAGGTCTTCACCAAGGGGGCTGGAGGGGAGGTGGGAAAGGGCCACCCGTCTCCGTTCGTGACTTCCCCGCAGAAGTGAGGAGGGGGTGCCCGGGACGGGGCGTTCCCATCTCCTCGGGGCCGCCCGGGCTTCTGGCCGGGAAGGGTGAGGAGGGGGCTGGGGAAGATGGGGCAGGTCGGCCGCCCAGTGCGCTGGGGCCGCCCCGTCTTCCGGCCGAGCCCTCCTCTCGCCTCCGGGAAGTGAGGAGGGGGCTGCCCGGGCGGCGGGCGTCTGGGCTCGGGCTCGGGCCGCCGCTCTCGCCCGGCCTGGGGCGCTCGGGGGCTGCCCGGGGGGCACTCACCGTCATGGCGGCGCCCCGGGGCGGCGGGAGCAGGAGGCAGGAAGGTGGAAAGGGCTCTCGGGCCGGGCTCAGCGGCGCGGGAACCCCGCCGCCGCCCCTCTCGGCCGCCCGCCGCCGCTCCTCCGGCCCTTCCCTTCCCCGGCGCTGCCCCGGCCCCTTCCATCCGCCCATAAAACTTTTTTTTTTTTCAAACTTCCTGGGAGGACCCGGACGGGCCAATGAGCGGCGGGGACGCCGGGACAAGCACCGGCGGGGGCCGCGGGCGGGCCAATGGGAGCGCGGGCCTGGCCGGGGGCGGGGCCTGCCGCGACGGGACGGGCGGGGGCGGGGAGGCGGGCCCGGTTCAGCCCCGGGCGCGCTGGGAGGAAGGAAGAGCCCGGCGTGCAGGTGACTCCGCCGGGCCACGGCGCTGAGTGCGGGGTGGGGGCAGCCGGGTGTGGCCCCGCGTCGCCCCGGCTACGGCTCCCCGCCCCAGCCGCGAGCCGCCGGACGGAGCGATGGGTCCGCTAGGGCTCGGCGCCTCGGTTCGATAGAGACGTGGGCAGAGCACCCAGTACGAACAACTCAGTGGGCCCCACTCACCGAGCCCCGCTCGTTACCTGTGTAATCGACTTTCGTCCTCACCAAGACCTGACAGGGAGGCGTCCTTGTCCCCTTTTTACTAATGAGAAAACGGAGGCTCAGAGAGGTGAGCCGGCTTGCCCAAGGTCGCACAGTAGGAAGAGACGGGAATCCTAGCACGAAATCTAAGCACAAAGTGAATTCTGGAATGGTAAGGCCTTGGCCAAATGACCCCTCCTCACAAGCAGGTCTTTCTGGGCTTAAGAATCTCACTTTGGGTTCCTGGGTTTGGGCGTACACCCGTTTCTCATGTTCCCAGAGCACTTGGCAGTTTGTAAGAGGCTTTTTGCCTAAAGGAGCTCATCTGAGCCCTGCAGCGGAGGAAGGACCTTGGCGAAATTTGTTGCTAAATGCAGGTGAGCTTGTGTGGCATTGTGATTCAAGCCCTGTGTTACCTTAAGCAAGGTACTTAACCTCTCTGTGCCTCAACTTCACCCTCTGTAAAGTGGGATAATGTTATTATTTCCCGGGGTTGCTGTAGGATTCAATGTTAAATTAAGTAAAGCACCTAGAACAACCTCTTTATCCCTAGTTAGCTATCCTAGTAGGGGGCCAGGGGGGCTTAGACTAATTGCCATTTCAATTATTCTGCCATCTCAGTTTGGGGTTCAAAAATTATTGCTGTCATAGAGAAAGACAAACACCGCATCATTTCACTCACATGTGGAAGGTAAACCAACAGACAGAACAGTTTGGTGGTTACCAGGGGGAAGGGGGTTGGGGGTGGGCACAAGGGGTGAAGAGACACATTTATATGGTGACTGACAAACAATAATGTACAACTAAAAATTTCACAATGTTATAAACAATTATGATAGCAATAAAAAATTATTGCTATCATAATTATAATTACTATCCCCATTTCACAGATACAGAAATAGAGGCCCAGGGAGCTAAAGTTCTTTCCCAGCATTTCCACTGGGAGTCTCTGCTCCACCCTGAGGAATGAGGCCAAGGGTAAGCCCACCTTCCTCTAGACACTGGCCTCCCGGCATCTCCGTGCTGAGTTTTCCCACCCCACCCTGCACCTCACTCAGGCATTGGTCCCTGGGAGAGTGAGTGAACACACAGAAGACCTCACCTACCACCGGTGAGTGCCCTGGCCCAGTGGCCTGGCCCTCTGATGGCACCAGCCTCCTTGCTAGTTCCCTGGCCTCTAAGACGCCCCTTCTAGTACCCTCAACCCAGTGATCAGACCACTCCCCTGCTCAGAGTTCTTCAGTGCTTCCCCAGTGCTAATAGATCGGCTCTACATTCTTGTTCCAGACAGTCAGCACCCATCATAATCTGGCCCGGGGCTTCTGTCCTCTGTCATTATATACACACATTTTACATGCTAGGGATACACAATGCTGGACAACTGGGAATTCCCAGAATAAGCCAGGTCCTTTGTACCTCAGATGGGACTGCACATGTTGTTCTCTGCCGTGTCTGGAACATTTCCCTTCCTGTCTTCTGTGCCCCAACACACACACATTCTCTCTCTCCCTCTCCCCCTCCCCCTCTCCCCCTCCCCTCCCTCCAAATGTTTGTTTGCCTGGAAAATTCCTCCTCACCCTTCAAGTCTCAGTCCCAAGGAAGCCAAAGTGCCCCTAGCACAGACTTAGAATCTCCTTGTCCAGTGTTCCCTGCATTATCTCCCTGCCCAGTGCTCCCCGCATCTGTACGTTGCCCCACTGAAGTGATGGCCACACTGGGTTCCACCCAGTTACATGGCATTATCCTCACCAAACTGGGAGCTCCTTGTGGGCAGGGATGGAGTGTTCTTTGTCTCTGTCTCAGAGGCCAGCCCAGGGCCTCAGCCCACAGTAGTTCCTTAGTAACAGTGGTCAAGTGAAGAATGCACAAATGGAGGAATGACCCGGTACCACAACTTGCCCTGGTAGGACAGTGATGGCACAGCCTCAGGGACCCAGGAGTGAGTTAATAACCAGAGCCACCAAATTTGAGGGTTATCCAGTCTCAAACCATTACTCTATTGAGGAGAACAGTGTGAGGCTGAGAAAAAGGAGACAATGGCCCAAAACCACACAAGGGAGGGGCAGAGACAGAACTCAAGCTCAGGCTTCCTGGCTCTTGACCTTGGACTAATTTCACCATCCAGCGCGAGAGATGTTTGAAGCTGCTCTAGGTAACTGTCTGCGGGGCTCCACTGGCAGTTCCACCCCTCAGCTCCTCATTTTCCTCATTCCCAGATGAGAGCACAGCTGCACACTCACCAAGCCTCAGTTGCCACATCTGTCTAATGGGAAAATCCGTGGAGATGCTTGAGGCTGCAGGGAGGGCTCAGGGAGATCAGGATGCCGGGGGGGGGGGTAGGGGGGGCTCTGAGGTCAGCCACAGCAGGGTTCAGATCTTAGCTCTGCCCTTGTGTGACTAGAACAAGAGATTTCTCCTCTCCAAGCTTCATTTCCTCATCTGTAAAATGGACAGTATGAACTGCACCTGGTATGCCTGGGGGTCAGGGTTAAATGCAGTCAGGCATGCCGAGCAATGAATGCAGAGTTGAGCCCACTGTCGGTACACAATACATCCTGCTTATCATCATCATCCCAGAGTCCTTGTCTGTCCCCATTTCTCTCCCCTAGGGACTTACCTTGCCCCTCCTGCCAGACCTGCTGTGTGTGGGTGACCTTTAGTTAGTCTGATAAGGTAATTCCAGCCCATGGCTTGTGGGTACCACCCTGCCCAGCTCACCACGTTTGCCTGATCACCCTCAAGTCTTAACTCCCAGAGAGCAGCAGAGAGGAAATTCTGGAGTGGATAGGAAAGTTAGTTTTTGGACACCCGCCCACTATCATGCCTCTGTGCATCCGATCTCTCTGAGCCTCCCTGGAGCCCTGAGCGTCTCCATAGATTGTCCCCATTAGACGGATGTGGCAGCTGAAGCTCCGCGAGTTTGGCTGCCGTTGTTCTTTTATGGAGGAATAAGGAAAATCAGCAAGAGGCTGGCTGCTCCAAACCCTAGCTGTGTGGCCTTGGGCAAGTCAACTCTCCTCCCCAAGCCTCAGTCCCTTCATCTGTAAAATGGGTATACTGTCTCTAACGTGGCTGGCCTAGTGCTGGACCCAGAGCCCATGAGAGTATGAGAGTCAGCCTGTCACTGAGAGGAGAGACCCCACGAGGCAGCCTGTGGCCCCTGGAGATGGCCAGGCTCCTTCCCTCCCACTGTGTAGGGGACAGGAGGGAGTGAGTCACAGCTGCCTCCCCTCCCTGCCCTTGAGGAAGCCCCGAACCAGAGGCCCGAGTGTTTACAGCCCTCTCTGGGCAGGGGATGGTTACGTAATGCCAGATGTTTGTGAAACTGGCTCAGGCCCAGGTCTGAGACACACTTTGCAGTCCCAGAGCCCCTTGCAGGCCTTCCCTTCCTCTCCTCTTTCCCCCCAACCTGCCTCCCCCTGGCCCACTTGCTGACTGGGAGCTTTCAGCTGTGTAGATTATTCAATCACCCCTCACCCTGAAAGCTGAAAACAGCCCAGCCTGGGAAATCTGCTCACTTGCAGAGACCACAGGGCCTTAGGACTCCGCTTCCATCTCTCTCGTGTGGGGGCCCTCAATCCCTCCCTCTCAGCCCCCACTCTCTCTTCTTTGACTAACCTCCTCCCTCCCCTCCCCCCCTCCCTCCCCACCCCACTGGAGCCAGCCTACCCTTTGCCACCTGAGGACCCCCAGAGACAGCAGGAACGGATTGAACAGCGTGGGACGGTCCCCGGGCATCCGCCATGAGGTCACCAGTCGGCCCTTGAGCGGGCTCCCAGCCTTGCCCTCCGCTGGCCTCTTGTCTGCCTGTCAAACATGGTCCAGTGTTGGCCCCCAGGTCTCTTTGGTGGGATGGGGGAGTCCCTGACTACAGCCTCCCCTGCCCGTTGTGCCATGCCCTGCTCAAAGGCCCAGAGTTCCCACCTTCCTCCTCTCCCAGAACTGCTGAGAAAAGAGCTTATTAACTTGTTCACACCACGTGGGGTTTGGTTGGCAGGGCTCCTGCGGCTGCCCCCTTGGGGATGTGCGCTTCACCACCCTAAAGTCAAACCACAGGTGGCCAGCGGGAGGGGAGTGCAGACCAAAGACGTGTGCTCAGCCCGCGTGGGCTTTTCAGATGATTTTGTGTTGGGTTCCAACGTTAAATAATCAGGAGGTTTAACATAGAATTACATATTTCTAGTTTCTCTTGAAATATCTAAAGGTGGGAAAACTCTGGTCCCCTCTTCCCTATGGCATCAACCATCTGGAACCAAGGGGTCACACAAGGGCCCCCCAATCTCAAGTCCCCCTTCTGCCTACTTTCCTCACCTTTGTGAAAGGAATGAGTCACAGCCACCCCCAGCAGAGCCCCAAAAGCCCCCCCTTTGGAGTCATCCTTGTTGGGGAAACTGAGGCCCCAAAGAAGCAGAGGCATTTGCCCAAAGTCACAGAGCAGGTCACTGGCAGAGGCAGGACAGAGTCCAGTGCCCAACTCTCCAGAATTCAGAGGTGGAATGTGAAGCATCAAAGCACAGGTCCAGGGGGACTTTGGGGAAGGACCGCCCCCCACCCTGCCACCACATCCCCCATCACAGCCCTGACCGCTAGACCGTGAGCTCCATGCTTGCACTCCACTTCGCCCCTGGCCCACAGCCAGGCATGCAGAAGGCGCTCACTAATGGTATGTGAGTGAATGAATGAATGAGGCAGTTCTGTCCAGTCCACGCTGCCCGGGGGTGGATTGAGAGGTTTTCCATGTCGCTGGGACGGCCTATTTTGTGGAGACCAGAGGGGGACCACTGTATTGCTATTTCTTCTTGGTTCACAAAACTCTGGCTCCAGGAAGTATGAAGAAATAACCCAGAAAGAGGAAGAGCAGAGTTGCCAGAGCCCCCATGAGAGCTGGAAGTGCTTTCAGTGACCAGCCTCCTGTCCCCTCCCATTTCCCAGATGGGAAGACTGGCCCACCAAGCAGTTGGAATGCTGCTGCTGCTGCTGCTGCTGCTGCTGCTGTGCGAGGCCATGCAGGGAATCAGGCACAGCCAAGAAGATGCAGGGCGGGGAGCGGAGAGAACACTGGGTGGGGGTCCCGAGCTCTGGGTTCTAGTTTGAGTCCAGCCACCGACTGGCTGAGTGACCTGGATGACTCCCCTGCCCCTTGTTTCCTCATCTGCACAGTGAGGGGTTGGGCAGAATCCCCCCAGTTCTGACTAGCAGCAGGGCTAGACTCAGGGGCTCCAGGCTGCCAGACAGATGTCCCCCCCACCAAATCACACCTGGCTTCTCAGGGTTAGGTTAGGACAGGGAACAGCAGGACAAGGAAAACACAGCCCCAGTAGCCAGTCTCCTTCCCGCCTCCCGCTGCCCCCTCTCAGCTCTGACCTCACCTCTCTGGAGGCTGAGGGTGATGAGAACAGTCTGTTTGGCAGGTCATAGGGAGGGGTGGGGTAGAGCAGTGTGCTCCAGCTGCATCCAGGCCTCAGAGCAGCCTCAGTGAGTCCCACCCCCTGCACACATCTCTCCCACCCCAGGACCCTGGAGGCCCAGCTGACTGTGGCACCTCCTCATCCCTTTTCAACCAGCTCCTGGAATCCCTACCCTTTCTCCCAGCCTGGCCAGTCCTCCAGAGCCAGAAGGACCTTGCTTTTAGAGACTGTTGGGACCAAACTGCCATTTGCCCAGGGAAAGGCAGTGACCTTTTCAAGGCATCCTAGCAAGCTAGAAGCAGAGCCCTGGGCTTCGGACCCCAGGATTGTCCACCCACCCTGGTCCCCAAGCCAGAAAGTGGTCTGCTGCCCAGCTCCTCCAGAGCCCCTCTTCTCAAGGCCCCACCACAACACACAAATGACCCCATGGCAGAGCCAACTTTGATCTGGATGACCCCAGAACTCATCTGGACCTCAGCCCACCTCCAACCTGATTTCCCTCCCCTTCTCCTCCCTATATCCCCACCCCAACAACCCAACTACCGAGTCTGCCTGCTTCTCGTCAGTCAGTGAGTCTTGGCCTCTGCTTGGTTCTGACTCTTCAGGCTCCTCTGATTGGAACTAGAGATAAGAAAGAACACAGCTTAGCCCAGACTATTCCCCAGGGTTCATCCACCTATCCATCCATTCATCACCCATCCATCCAACATTTATCTAGCTTCCAACATCAATAGATCCATGTATCCATCCAACCATCCAACATCCATCTTACATTATCTACCCACTCATCTATCTAACATCCATTATCCCATTTATATACCCATCCTCTATTTATTCATCATCTCTCCATTCATCCTACATCCATATATCCTTCCTCAATCCATCCAACATCCATTCATCCATCATCCATCTATCCATCCTTCCAACATTCATTCACTATCCATCCATAGTCCACCCAACATTCATTCCTACATCCATTCATCGTCCCATCCATTGTCTAAGCAACATCCATCTATCCAACACCCACCATCTGTTTGTCATCCATTCATCACCCATCTATCCATCCATCCATTCATTGTCATCCATCCAACATCTATCTATTATTTGTCCAACATATATCTGTGCACCACCCATTCACACATCTGTCATCCATCTTTCATTCATCATCTACCCAATGACCCACCCATCCTCTATCTGTTGCTTGCGTGCACTCAAGCATCCACGTATTCACTGATCAATGAACAGGCATTTGGTGAGTGAAGAGGGAAGAGAAGAGCATCCTAGGCAATGAGAACAGCCTCCTCAAAGGTAGGGGGATGTGTGCACGGAGCTCTGCAGCCAGCTCAGCACAACTAGAGGGCAAATCTGGGGTGGAAGGAAGGCCAGGAGGTCCTGAATGCCAAGCCAAGGATTTTCATGGAGGGTGAGCAGCTGGAGCCCCAGCAGGACCTTGTGACTGTCTCTGTTGTGTCATCTTTGAAATGCCTTTAACCACCTGATGCCCCAGCCCCTCCCCAGTCACCATCTCTTAACCTCCCAGGGACCCCTGGGCCTCACCATGGTAACTCCAGCTGAAGAATCCCTCTGCCCTTCCTCCTCCCATTTGACCAGGCCAGCCTGCAGCACCCCAGCATCCACTGGGACACAGCATCTGGCCCTCCCTGAGCGGCCTGTGGTCCGCCTGCCTCCCCAACAAGCCTGACAGCAACCTGAGGGCAGGACCAAGCTGGCTCATCTGCACATCTCTGGTGTCTGTGCATTGAGTTGACTAGAGGAAATCAACAAAAGCCACGGGGAATAGCAGGGAGGTGGCTCCCCAGTCCTGCCGTGGGCCCAGAGGCATCACAACATGGTGGTTAAAGCTCAGGCTTTGGAGTTGACACTTGGATCTCATTTCTCATGACCTATAAAACGTGTGTGGCCCACGGGAAATGCCTACAGAGTCTGAGCCTCAGTTTCCTCATCTGTAAGATGGGGGCAGAGGCAGCTGCCTCATTTCCAGCTGAGGCACGTACGGCAAAGCACGTGAAGCACGAAGCCTGGGCCTCGCATGCTGTCAGCCCTCCCCCGTCATCCACACGGGGGCCAGCGTTGGACTGCACACATGGCCATGAGGAGGGTTTGGATGAACGAGCAGGAGCCTGTGAGGGTGCCTGTCAGGGGAGCTGGTCCCATTTTGCAGGGAAGACCGGGGCCGAGAGGCTGGGTGTCTGAAACCAGGTGCTGCGTTCCCGGGGAGCCGAGGCCGGGTTGCAGGGCTCCGGCCTCCGGGACTTTCCCCACCCACTATCTGCAGATAGATGCTCCGGGCAGCCCCAGAGTACCAGTGACTGTGACCCTGCCCCTGGGCCAAGGAGGCAGGGAAGGGACGTGGCGAGGACCTACTGTGTAGGCACTGGGCCTACTTTGCACATAGCCCTCATGTAAGCAGCCTGTCTCGGCAGCCAGCTGAACCCAGCGAGCATCTGGGCGACCACTTGTTTGTCCTGAGAGGAGCTGTAGGGCCAGAGAGGGGTAAGTGGGGCTGTCCTGGGCTTTGAGGAACACAGCAGGGGGAGGGGACGCGACCACATTGGCTGCAAGTCCTACACAGGGTCAGGTAAGAGCCACCAGAGGCAACACAAACCAGGTGTTGTGGGACCAGGGTGCGGGGGCAGGGAGAAGCCCCTGGCCAGAGCATCTTGCTGTGGGACCTCAGGGTGATCTGCACTGAGCAGACCTGGGTTCCACTCCCACCCCAGCCATTACTAGCTGTGTGACCTTGGGCAAGTGGCTTAACCTCTCTGTCTTAGTTTCCTTATCTGTAAATAAACAGTGCCTTTCTCATCAGGTTGCTATGGAGATTAAATGAGGAAAATAGCCATAAAACATTCAGATCAGGGCTTAGCACATAGTAAATGCTCAAAAAAGTGTTGGTCATGGTCACTGCTGTCCAGTTTGGTGGTTGGGAAAGGTTTTGGTCAGGAGAGAGGATTAGGGCCGAGTCTTGGAGGGTGTACAGGAGCTGAAGGGAGACCTTTCTAAGGACACTCATCTGGGGACGGGCTGACTTTTGGGATGCCCATCGCAGGTGAGACTGACTTACCTCCCACTGTGTTGAGCTGGGGCCCTCTGCAGGGCTCCTATTCCCTGGCCGGCCGGTCTTCTCCAGACCAGCCATAGTCAGGGTCTCTGGTCCACTCGTCACTTTGGTCTTTGGCCACTGGGTGGAGGTACAGGCAGGGCTGGGCGGCTGGGCTGAACTCTGAGGCCACTGCCCGGGGCTGTGTCCATTGACTAGGGTGGCCTCCGCCCAGCCTTCAGGTTGACCATGTTGTTCTCTCTCCAGAGCACCCTTTGTGCCTGGGGAACCCAGCTCTGACCCCGAAGCTGTGGCCAGGCCACCCCAATGTCCAGCTGGGTCCTTTCCGGGCAGCTGGGCCTGCAGGAGCTCCAGGAGGCCTTCCCAGTCCAGCCTTGGAAGATGGGAAGCGAGCGTCGGCTCTTCCATATGGGCCCAGGCCTCCTCTCTGGGTGTCCCGAGAAGGGCCACCAGGTCCCTCCAGTCAAACTCAGGTGGCCTCTCAGGGCTGTGCAGGTGTGGGCATGCTCCCTCAGTTCCCTGGCCCATGGGGGTGGGTGTCTCAGGCTCCTGGGATTTTGAGAACTCTGCTGGGCCCACCCTGGAGTTCCCTGGGGGGCTCAGAGGCTGGTGTGCACTGGACAGCTCCTGCAGGCTGCCCCAGCCTCTCTGAACTGGCCTGTCGGGGGGCTCCTCCCAGGCCTCTGATTGCCCCCTGTGGCAGGTGGGGCCACCCAGCTGCCCCCAGCTCTCCTCAGACTTCCTAGGAAGGCCCCTCCGTGTTCCCTCCGAGGCTCTGGCAGCCCCCCAGCTGGGCTTCCCAAGTCCTTGCCAGCCCCCCAGGCCCGGGTCCTCCTGGCTGCTCCAGCCTCTCTCCAGGCGTTTGTGAGGGCCCCGGGATCCTGGCAGCTCCTCCTGGCTCCGCCACCCCACCAGAGGCTGTCTCTGGCCCACCCGTCCACTCTCCAGTGATCTCTCTGTCCGTCGCTCCCTCTCAGGGGTCCTGGCTGATGTCCTCGGGGGCGGCGAGGACCCCTGGAGCCACCGGTCCCCCTCAGGCCGCCTCTCGGGGCTTCTGGGATGAGGAGCCTCTGCTCGACTCCGCCGGGCCAGTTCTGCCTGCTTCACAAGGGGCTTGGCTACCTGAGGATGAGGTGAGGGGGTGGGTGAGGCTCCAGGACCCTGACTCAGTGGCCTCTGTCTGGGAGGATGGGAAACTGGGGTCTTAGCCAGGCCCCAGGGAAAGGCAAGCTGTGTCCTCCCAGCAGCCTGGATTAAAGCAGGTCAAAGGGTACCTAGGGTCTCTGGAGACCCGCCCTGGGTGAGTCAGCTCTTCCCTCTCACCCACTTGCCTCAGTTCCAGAGAGACATCTGCAAAGAGCTGCTCACTTTCTGGCTTCCCCCTCCCCCCAAGATATTGATTCCAACCTGGGCTCTCAGGTGCCGGAATTTCCACCAGCAATGCTCTGTTCCACCGGGTCAGCCTCGCCCTCTAAAACTTTCTTTAAAAATACAAATCCCCAAGGGGCCAGCCCGGTGGTGTAGTGGTCAATTTTGCCCTCTGCTTCTGCGGCCCGGGGTTCGCAGGTTTGGATCCTGGGGGCAGACCTACGCAATGCTCATCAAGCCATGCTGTGGCGGGATCCCACATATAAAGTAGAGGAAGATGGGCACGATGTTAGCCCAGAGCCAGTCTTCCTCAGCAAAAAGAGGAGGATTGGCAACAGATGTTAGCTCGGGGCTAATCTTCCTCACCAAAAAAAAAATACAAGTCACCACCCTGGAAGAGATGGCCCTTAGAGCTAGACTGACGTATCCAAGGCTTTCCCTGAAAACCCTTCAAGATAGCAGGAACCTAATGAGGAAAGGGGACAGCATGGAAGGGCCATCTTCAAAGGACTAATTTGGGGTCCTTCTCAATTTGCCAAGAGCTGCTGGAGCTTTGGGAGACGGGGAAGATGGACATCCACGATGGGGACTCTGACCCCTTCATAACGGACCTCCCTCCCCAGAACCCCCGCCTGGCACCTGGGGGAGGGGAGAAGCAGTGGCCCACCCCTTGGGGGCGCAGGGGCCCAGGGTAGGCTGGCAGTGCTCACCTCCCTGCTGAGGGCAGGGCTGGACTGTCTTCGGAGAAGTTGGCTCTGACCTTGGCCGGGCCGCTGCGACCGCCCCTGGTGCTGGGCCTGGAAGGCCTCCGGTGCCTCGGACTTCCTATGAGCAAATGCAGCCGCCCCTCTGAGGGCCGTTGGGACTGTCCCACTCCCGGCAGCCCAGTCCTGTACTCACACCCCCAACCGGAGGAGATGTGGGAGATCCAGGGACCCACCACAAGCTCGTTGAGGGGCCCTATGTGAGGGATGATCCTCTCAGGGCCTCAGTTTCCCCTTCTGAAAAACAGGGATGGTCAATAACGCTCTACCCTCCCTGCCTCATGGGGCTGTTGTGAAGATGAAATGAGAAATGGGGTGAGAAAGGTGGGGGGCTCTGCCTTGACCTTGACTGCCTCCCGTCTCTCTCAGTACTTCCTGTTTCTGACCACCACCCACCAGCAGCCCACCGCTCACCCCCAGACAGAGGTTAGACTGGTCCTCGTGGGAATGAAGATTTATTGAGCACCTACTGTGTACCAGGCACTGTGCACACAGGAAGATAATGGCAGACATTCATTGGGCACTTCCTGTGTTCCAGGGGCCAAGCCCATGACCATCTCATTTCATCTCACACAACCCACGGCGTGGGGACAGGAGATGCAGAATGTTACGTGCCCCTGTATTCCATTCCTTCTGCCCTCTTTCTGTCCATAGGGTAAATTTTGGGTTTCCCAGGCCCACATTTTCCCCCTCCGTACTGACTAATGGGATTCCAGCATTTAGCCTGAAAACTCCAGGCCATCCTAGCTGTTGGTAAAAGAGCTGTCAGCAAGATCAGAAGGAAGAAATGTCCCCTCTTCCCCCACAACTCCAGAAAGGTCAACATCAACCGTCCATGCAAATCTCATTCTAAGACACCTGGACTTCAGGCACTGTTGTCACGTGCGCCGAAGATGACCTCTGAGCTGTAAAAAGCCCCTGGTCCCAGTTAGCTGTCTGGCCTAATAATTGGTAGTCATGGTTATTAATATTCAACATGATATCTCTGTTGGAAGGTAGGCACGCCAAACAGAATCTGGGCGCACATCTCTCCTCTCCCGAATGTAACAGGGTCAATACAAAAGACCTAACCACTCCCCTGGATATTTATTTCAGCAGAGTTTGAGGGTCTGACTTCATCTAAATTGACAAATGGAGCTGTGCCTCTGGTGGCTGAACCAAACCAGAAGAAGCTTGAAAAAGACAATGAGGTGCTGAGCCCCGACTGAGCCATGACAAGGGAAGGTCTCAGTGGGGACTGTGCTCTGCCGTCTGCCTCCAGCTTGGGAACTCTGCTGAAACTCTGCGGGCTTTCTAGAGTAAAAAAACTATGGGCTTGGGGTTTGTTGTTGCTGTCTTATGGCTTTTGCCAATGTCATTAGAATCGGATCCATAAATAAGATCAGTTTTCAGTTCTTAGCAGCTGACTCACAGGGAACCAAAATTAGGGCTGCCTGATCAGGTTCAGTTTTTCATCTAATTTGAAGTGAGGGCAGTTCCTTGCTCCATGAGATCTGAGGTCTTAGAGTGAGTTTTCCCCAGAACCGGGCGTAGGAGCCTTTACGAAGCAAAAGCCCCAAACGTGACCAGGTGGGGAGGATAAGGGAGGAAAATATTCGGTGCAGGGCGGTGAGGCGAATGTGTGCTCTCTTTCGAGTGGCATTTTCCATAGAAACTCCAGCTTGCTCAATGATCATTCCTTCTGAGAAGTTTCCCCCCATGTGGAATTGAGAGATAGGAGCGAAGGACTCAAGAAGATTCTGAAACTCCAGCAGAGACCCAGCCTTTCTGATGCCGAGGCAACAGCATCCCCTGGGCCACCTGCTGCTGAGGGTTGGTGTGGCTGCACCAAGGGTGACAAAGGAAACCCGTTTCCTTTGGAAGTTTGGCTGGGCTCTTCCACCTCCAGAAAGTATTAAAGGACAAAAGGCATCAAACCTAGCGAATTCCTGAAGGCTCTGTTTTGAATTCAAGAGACTACGAAACGCTTATCTGATTCTAAGATAAGAGATTCCAAAGGCATCTAGGCGGGAAAAATGAAGATATTAAGGAAAATTCCTAATGCTTTAATGTGATAGCCCTTTAAGAAAAAATTTCGAGGCTCAGTTAGAACAATGCTTGGACAGAGTAGATGCTCAACAGATACACGTGGAAGGAGTAAGCGGGAGAAAGTAAAAGTGCAGCTCTCAACCACCCACTCATAAATTTCAGTCTGCCCCTTACAGTTACTTAAATAGGTTTGAAAATTTCATCTTCAGAGGACAAATGGTTTTCTACTTGGAAAAAGTGCCATACAAGAGGAAAAATTTTAATGACTCAGTAGAGTTATAAAACCTTGGTTAAAAGGTAAATAATTTTCTTCACCAAAATGTATACATTAAATATATGCAATTATTTGTATATCAATTATACTTCAAAAAAGCTTTAAAAAAGTAACCTACTTCAAAGAGAGTAAAATAAAATGAATGGAAGTAACTGTATAAAAACAATTAAATGATTAATAAAAGAATAAATAGGGGCCGGCCCAGTGGCGCAGCGGTTTAGCTTGCGCTTGGCAGCCCGGGGTCCGCGGGTTCGGATCCCAGGTGCCCGCCGATGCACTGCCTCTCAGCCATGCTGTGGCGTCGTCCCATACAAAGTAGAGGAAGATGGGCACGGATGTTAGCCCAGGGCCAGTCTTCCTCAGCAAAAAGAGGAGGATTGGCAACAGATGTTAGCTCAGGGCTGTCTTCCTCACCAAAAAAAAAAAAGAATAAACATATTCCGGACTTCTATTATAAACCCTTTCTCTCTCTAAGTTATCCCCGTAAGAAAAAGAAAGAAAGAAAATTTAACTTTCGTTTAAAGACCTTAGTGTCCCTGTTAACAGATAAAATCAAAGATATGCAAATTGACATCAGACCGAAAATAGTCATCATAAAAAGGTCAAAGACAAAGGGGGTTTTCAGGGCAGTGAAACTATTCTGTATGATCCCATACTGCTAGACACATGTCATTACACATTTGTCCAAACCCACAGAATGTACACACAGTGAGTGAACCCCAGTGTAAATGATGGACTCTGGGTGATAAGGATGTGTCAGTGTAGGTTCATGGATTGTAACAAATGTACCCCTCTGGTCAACAGTGGGGGTGGCTATGCATGTGGGGGCCAGCGGGTGTCTGGGAAATCTCTGTACTTTCCGCTTAATTTTGCTGTAAAACTGCTCTAAAAAATTATTAAATTTTTTAAATTAAATTTTTTTTAAAGTGTATTACTATTTTTTTAAAGGTCAAAGAAAGAATTTCACTAATGCTGGAGACCACAAAAGTTATCACCTGGACAGTAAATAGGTCAAACTTACTGGAAAAGTAAATTTGAAGAATAAGATATAAGGTTTCTCATGCAGATTCAAATCTAAGAGAAAACATTGCCCAAGGGACAACAAACAGGGAATTCTAGATGCAAAATAGTACGTGTTCCTTCAGCGTGATGGAAATTAGGTTCTAAAGTTAGGTTGTGGTGATAGTTGTACAAGTTGGTCTTGGTAAATATACTATAATTCATTGAATTTTGTGGTGAAAGTTTTGAGTCTTCCAGACCTGCGTTTTTGCTGTTTTCTTGCCTCTAACTAATGGAATTCCAGCCCTGATCTTTGAAAACTCCAAGGCTGGAACTGCTGAAGAAAGAAATCTCAGCCAGATAGGGAGGAAATGTTTCCCCTCCCAGTGGCTGTGGAATAGCAGCGGCTCTGCTGGGTCCTAAACCGCCTGTGTGTGTGGTGCTGCTGACCAAGGAGACTCGCAAGACACCTGGACTTCAGGCATTGCCGCCATGTCCCGGGAAAGTCACATTTAACCCCTAAAAAGTCTGCAATTCTGTGAGTTTTCTTATTTAAAATATGTGGCTCCGGCCATACATTTTAAATTAACACCTCTGTTTTCTGAAATGCGTGGGGACCTGTGGGTTTTCTTTGTTAAGGCAGAAGAGAATCATGGGCACTCTATTCTTGCATCTCACGGAAGGAGGAAAAAACAAAATAAACCTGTGACTCTAGATCAAAGAAAATCAATGTACTAATGCTCTCCCCATTTTACAGATGAGGAAACTGAAGCTCAGGTAGGTAAAATCACTTAACTAGGTCACATAGGTTAGGGAGTGGCTTTGACCCAGGATTTGAACCCAGCCTGCCTGACCCTGGTCTTTGCTCTTAACCACTAGGCTATGCACAGCATCACTTAATTGTCAAAAAAACCCCTCCTAAGATGCAGAAACAGAGAGATGAAGTGACTCGCCCAAGGTCACACAGCCAGTTAGTGGTAGGGCGGGGGTCTAAACACTTTCCATCTAGCAACCTAAGCCTGTGAACCATCCACCTGTCCTGCTGCCGAGCCTCCTCCCCAGCCCACCTGGCTGACCCCGCTCTGGGCTCACCTGCGCTCTTGGCCGAAAAGGCGCTCCACCTCTGCACGGCCAGGGCTGCGGGTGCGGCCCCCGTTGCTGCACTGGGGCCCTGGCTCCCTCTGCGCCAGCCTCCTGGGCGGTGGCAGGTCGGCCAGCATGGTGTACTCCTCCCTCTCCAAGTTGTGCCTGGTCTCCCCAGGGGGTGCTGAGTTCCGGGAGCCCTCTGAGCTGCCTGGCGGAGGTGAGGGTGCCAGGAGTGCCAGGTCACTGGGCGGGTGGCGGGGTGGGGATGAAGCTCGAGGTGCATCTCGGTGCCCGATGCACACTTGTGGGAGCAGCAGTGGGGAGCCATGCAGAGAGTCAGTGGAGGGGGCCAGGCTCTCCATACTAGTCCCGGGGGGGTCCTGGAAGAAGAGTGAGGGCTCAGGGGCCTGGCGTGGTGGGGATGAGAAGGAGGGTGCGTCCCGGTGCCCAATGCACACAGGGGTGGGGATGTGGAGGGGTTCATGCAGAGAGTCGGTGGAGGGGACAAGGCTCTCGGTGCTGGCCCTGGGGAGATCCTGGAACAAGAGGGAGGGCTCTGGGGCCTGACGTGGTGGGGAGGAGGCCCGGGGTGCATCACGGTACCCGATACACACAGATGGGGGGAACTGAGGAGGGTCGTGCTGGGGGAGCTGGATCTCAGCATCTGTTATGTCTGGTAGGAAGGGGAAGGGGTCGAACTGGGTGTGGCGGGGGGGTGAGGAAGCCCAGGGGGCATCCCGGTGTCCAATGCACACAGCTGGGGGCATACAGGGGGGGTCGTAGTGGGGTGATTCATTCTCAGATGCATGGGGCTCTGGGAAGAAGGGGAAGGGGTCATGTTGCAAATAGCGAGGAGGTGAAGAGGCTCGAGGGGCATCCCGGTGTCCAATGCACACAGCACATGGATGCTGGGAGGGCTCAGAAGAGGTCTGGGGTGCCCCATGGGTACCAGGGAGCAGAGGCGAGGAAGTCCGGGAGGCACTGTGGTGGCCCGGGCTGTGGGAGGAAGAAGTGGCCCGGGATGGTGAGTTGTGCTGGGAAGGACCAGAGGAGGACTGGGGTGGGTCCCGCTGGGCTGGTCTAGTGGGAGATGAGGTCTGAGGCCTGTCACCCTGGGTTGGCCGGAGGGCAATGGATGCCCAGGGAACCTCACTTTGCTTGGAGCGAGATGTGGAAGAGGTTCGGGGGCCATCACTTGGGGTCGGCCGGAGGGGAAAGGAGGCCCAGGGAATGTCTTTGTTAGTACGATGGGGAGAAGAATTCCCAGGATTGTTCCATTGAGTGGAGCAATGGGGAAATGATGGTCCAGGATTGTCCTGTTGGGTGCAGCATTGAGGGGAGGAGGTTCCAGGGTTGTCCCGCCGAAAGGAAGAGGGTTGCCAGTTGTACCGCTGGGTAAAAGAGGTTCTGAGGTTATCCCATTGGGTACAAGAGGTTTTAGGGTTAACCCGTTGGGTAGAAGAGGTTCTAGGGGTGTTGTGTTGAGTACAAGAAGTTCTGGGATTGTCCCGTTGGGTGGTTCTGTTGGGAGAGGTGGCTCTGGGGTTGTCCCGTTGGGCACAGGATGTTCTGGGGTTGTCCTGTTGGGTGCTTCTGTTGGGAGAGGTGGCTCTGGGGTTGTCCCGTTGGGCACAGGATGTTCTGGAGTTTTCCCTCTGGGTGGCTCGGTTGGGAGAGGTGGCTCTGGGGTTGTCCCGTTGGGCATAGGATGTTCTGGGGTTGTCCTGTTGGGTGGTTCTGTTGGGAGAGGTGGCTCTGGGGTTGTCCCGTTGGGCACAGGATGTTCTGGGGTTGTCCCGTCGGGTGGCTCGGTTGGGAGAGGAGGCTCTGGGGTTGTCCCGTTGGGCACAGGATGTTCTGGAGTTTTCCCTCTGGGTGGCTTGGTTGGGAGAGGTGGCTCTGGGGTTGTCCCGTTGGGCATAGGATGTTCTGGGGTTGGCCTGTTGGGTGGTTCTGTTGGGAGAGGTGGCTCTGGGGTTGTCCCGTTGGGCACAGGATGTTCTGGGGTTGTCCCGTCGGGTGGCTCGGTTGGGAGAGGAGGCTCTGGGGTTGTCCCGTTGGGCACAGGATGTTCTGGAGTTTTCTTGTTGTAGAGTACACATAGGAAAAGAAGTTTGAGGCCTGTCTTGTTGGGTGGCTCTTGGGGGAGAGGAAACTTGAGGATTATTTCTTTGTGTGGATGAGGTTCTAGTGTTGTCCCATTGGGCGGTTCTTGAGGGAGAGGACGCTCTAGGGATGTTCCGCTGTGTAGAAGAGGTCCTGGGGGTGTCCTGTTGGGGGGACGAAGTTCTGGGGTTGTCCCGTTGGGTGATTCTTGGGGGAGAGGAGGCTCGGGGGGTATCGAGTTGTGTGGAAGCAGCCTGGGCAACGTCCTCTTGGGTCGAGCAATGGAGAGAGGAAGCCTGGGAGGTGGCACTTCGAGGTCCATTCTGTGTTGTTGCAGAGGCAGCCTGGTTTAGTGCTGACTGGTGCTGCTCTGAGAAATACCTGCTTTCTCCCCGGAGCTTTGCCCAGTGCTGTCCAGCACTTCGGCTCCCACCGCCGGTGTCTGGAGAGAGAAGAAGGAGGTTCAAAGTAAAGGGAGAGGTCCAGGCAGCTCTCACACCCTACCTTTCTTTGTCCTCTGGGACAGATGATTAGGGCAGACCCCAACCTTCTTCTTAGAGGACGCACATTCCATGCCAAGTGACTCCACCCCCTGACCAGGCAGACGGGAGAAGGATTCAGATGCCACTCTCAAACTGAGGCTGGGACCTTGAAACTGAAACCCAGGCTGACTCAGTCAATGGGGCGTGGGCTCCAGAACTGGAAGGTCACGTAGTCTGGGGGTCCACGGACAAGTCAGAGAACAAGCAAACTCGTAGAGAGCAGTTTTGACAACAGCCCCTGGACCCCAGAGAGGGAGGGGTCGATCGGGCAGCAGCCACCTAACAACTCTCCATTCCTGGCTCTACTTCCTGCAACTGGATCCTGAGAAATTCCCCCATCTCTTCTCATGAGCTTCTTCCATGTATGATAGCTCTGGAAAGTTCCGTTCCTCATACCCAGGAGCTCCTGCCCCGGAGGCTCCTCTCAGAGCTGCCATGAGGAAGAGATGGGCGCAGAGACGGGGTAGCCTTTTGTGAACAGGCAGCATTGGCCTCACCTGGGAGTTGGCTAGAAACACAGAATCTCAGGTCCCACCCGGGCATACTGCTTCAAAATCCACATTTTAATAAGATTCCAGGTGATTTGCATGTGCATACAGTTTAAGAAGCCCTGGTCTAAGGGATTAAACAGTGACCCCTTCACAACTCCCATCGCCATGAAGTTGGAGTCACCCTCCACCCCCCTCAGTCCCTTGGTCACCGAGCATGTGGTGGCTACCAGCAGTTTGCATGTCCCTGGGCCGCTGCTTCAGGAGAGAAGTAAAGGGTATTGTGGCCTCGTCTTAAAGGAGCTGTGACTGTCTTCATTAAAGGCCATGCTTAATATTCCCTCTCCACCCCCTTCGAAACTTCTGCCTCCTCCCACCTCCCTGAGCTGGTGTCACTGAAGTCTGCATGCCCAGCACCTAGTGAGGAACCAGAACCAATCACATAGCAGCACTTAACATTTGGGTTGTCGTTGCCTGATGAACTGATGCCCCGCCTTCCAAATCTTCCTGCTCCTCTCCTCCGCCTCCCCTCCCCTCCCCACCCTCATTTCTTGCCTGGATCGTTGCAATAGCCCCCAACACGTGCGCTCTGGGCCCAAGGTCATCGTCCTGTCCAGGAAGACCCTTCCCAAAGGCAAACCTGGTTAGATGGCCCCTGCTTACGAGGAGAGACCGAAAGCCACCACAGACTGGAGGAGACCAAGGCGACACGGTGACCAAATGCAACGTGGGGTCCTGGACCAGAAAAGGGGTGTTCGTGGAAAAACTGGTGAATCCCAGTGAAGTCTGTAGTTTAGTTAATAGCACTGTACTAATGGTAAGGTCTTAATTTTGGTAACCGTACTCTGGTTATAGAAGATGTTGGTAACCGTGCTATGGTTATATAAGATGTTAACACAGGGGAACCCAGGTGAGGGGTGTAATGGAAACACTCTGTACTATCTTGGCAACTCTTCTATAAATCTAAAACTACTTCAGAAAACAAGGTTAAAAAAAACTTCAGGGGCTCCCAACTGCACTTGGAATAAAATTCAGGGATTTCCCAAGGCTGGCAATGCTCTGCCCGCCCCCAGCAGCCTCCCAGCTCCACGTGGGCAGGGGCCCCCCTTCCTGTTTTCCATTGTGTCTCCTGGACTCGGAAAAGTGCTTAGCACAGCGTGGGTGCTCGATGATACTGTGCTGCCCGCCTCCAGCTCTGCGTTCTGCCTCGTCCCGGAGTCTTCCCTGCCTGTGGGCATGGTGCTGGCTGAGCCAGTGTTTCCCATCGCTCCCAGTGGCTCGCAGCTGGGTCAGCGCCCCCAGCCCCGGTTTCTTCCCTTTCCCACCCATCTCAAGCTTCCCTTTGAGCCTGGCCCACCCAGGATCCGACTTCACTCCTGCAGCCCCCTCAGTGGGCAGACGGGCAGGCTCTACAGATGTCCCAGGGCAGTCTGTCCCCGGCTCTGCACAACCTGCCCCACGGAGTGTGCTTTGCAAACCGGAAGGTGCCCTGAGAGGGGTGTCAAGGAGTTCCTAGCATCTTGGACTTGAGAAATTCCTCCTGGGCTTTGGCCCTCTGGCTGCAATTTGGCAACCTGCCACCAGGTGGACAGTGGTGACTGCCTTTGATCGAGGGGGTCACATAGCAAGGCTCCCCCACCTACTGCCCCTGTGTTTAAGAGCAAGAAAGCAGGTATTTAGAACAAAATCCCACCTGCCTATCAGGCCATTCGCACTCTGGGGAGGCACTGGGTCCCCTCGTGTTATTATTTCCTCCCACACTCTTGTCCCAGGGGCCTGATAGGGCAGGGCGGTGGGGGTGGGGTGGGGACAAGATCTGATTAATGGTTTTAAAAGATGGCTGCAGCTGCTGGGGATGGGTAAGTGGACTGAAGGGGGCCAGGGCAGAAACAGGAGATCTTGAGGGAGCGCTGGCAATAATCCCGACAAGGGGCAGTGGTGGCTTGGCCAGTGAGTAGCGGTACAGATGGGAGGAATGGGACAGATTTGGGGTGTGTTTTGGAGGCGCCACTGAGCAGAACTGCTGATGGTTGGATATAAAGGGTGAGGAAAGAGAAATCACAATAACATGAGATTTGGGGCCTGAGCTGCGGGACAGGTGGTGACACAGAACAGACTGCAGGAGAAACAGGTTGGGAGAGGGATCAGGTTACTGGTGGCCCCCACACACACACCAGCCTCCTCTCCACCCTCTCCCACGTTCCATATGCTCCCGTCACCCCACCTTCCTTCTGCTTCTCAAACCCGCCACCTCTGTCCCCTTCTTAGCGTCTCTGCACTGGCTGGTCCTTCTGCTTCTGAATCAGATCTCAGCTGCAGTGTCGCCTCCCCAGAGGCCCTTCCTGTCCACCCAGCCACTCGCTGTCACAGCCTCCTGTCCTAATTCTCCAAAAATCAGTTACTGCTGTCTGGTCTAGCTTTCTTCTGTGTTCTGTCTGCCTTACCTCCACTGGATTGCCAGCTCCGTTATCTGTCTTGTTCACTGCGGTTTCTCCAGCACTAGGACAGAGCCTGGCACACAGTAGGTACTCAATAAATTCTTATCAACTGCTTGAAATAAAGAGTGCTGGGATGAGTTTGAGGTGCTATCTTACACGCCAGGGGACAGGTCAGTCGTACAGATGAACTAGAGTTCAGGGGAGAAATCAAGGCCAGAGGTGTAGACTCAGGAGTCATCGATTTTTCCAGAAAGTACTGAAAGCCAAGCAGCTGAGTGTGCAGGGAGAGAACAGAAGGGGCCCAGGACTGGGCTCTGGGGCATCCGATATTTGAAGGGCGAGCAGAGGAGGAAGCATCAGCAAAGGAGAGCGAGAATGACTGGCCAGTGAGGAAGGCCCTGACCCTGGCTGAGCACCCCCGGGCTCTAAACCTCTTCCTGGGGCTCCCAGATCCAGACCGCCCAGCTGTCCCGATAACATCTTTCATGGCTGTATCTTTCCTATCCTGCCTCCAAACCAGGATCACACATGGCATTTCGCTTCCCTGTGTCTGTAGCCTCTTTCATTCAAGAACAACTCCCCAGCCCTTTTTTGTCCTTCAGGAAGAGTCCAGTCAGTTATCTTGCAGAATGTCCCTCAGTTTGGGTTTGTCTGATGTTTTGGGGGGATTAGATGCAGGCGATGCATTTTCAGCAGGAAGATTTGGAAAGGATGCTTGTCCTACCCTGTGCATCACGTGGGGGCACCTAAGGCCGGTTTGCCCCACGCTGGGATGCTGAGTGGCCACTTGGTTAATGTGGCGTCTGCCATATCTTCCCGTTCTAAGGGTGCCTTTTCCCTCTGTGACCGATGTGTCATCTGGGGGGTAATACTTTGAGACCATGTGACTATCCTGTTCCCTGACACCCTTTCTCCCAGGAATTTAGCATCAGCCGGTGATTCGTGCCTGGACTGTGATCACTACAGTGGCCACAACAGTCCCTCCCCTGGTTTCTCATCCCTCAGCCTCGCCCTGCTCTGATTCATCCTTCCCTCCTTTGCCTGGTGAACTTCCTAAGACACAGGTCCAGTTACATCACCCGCTCCTCAATAACCTTCCGTGGCTCCCACTGCTTAGAGAAGAAAGTCCAAACTCCTTGGCTAGACTGTTGAGGCCCAGCCTGGTCTGGCCCAACTGTCTACTCCCCTCTGTGCTCAAGCTGTACACAGCAGGACACCCCCTACTCACACCTCCACGCCTCTGCCCGGCTGTTTCCTCAGCCAGAGCACCATGTCCAGAGGCCCTTCTCCGAGTCCTTCCCAGGCCAGAACGAGCTCTTTCTCCTCTGCCCCATCCCCCACCCAGCCCTTCGCTCACAGTGCGGCACATCCGTCTCTGTCCTGGGTTGTTGTTCGTCATCTCCCGTCTGTCTGCTTTACTAGATGATGAGCTTCTGGGCAGGGACCACGTCTAACTCTTCCCGAACACCCAAGCTGTCTAGTACGAGGTTTTACACACAATTAGTGCTCGCATATTTGATGACTGAATGCTACAGGAGCCATGGGAAGCCAGGGCTGCCCGCTGGATGGCCTGGCCCCACATCTCCAAACTCTGACGATGCTGAAGACACAGACCAGGAGGCAACCAGTGCAGTAGGGATGGAGGGCCCAAACTGGGGCCCAGCACACTGGGCGCACACACCAGCAAGATGCTGACCAGTGTCATGGGCGTCTGTGGGCTTGGTCTGATCAGCAGCCTTAGAACATCACTGTGATTTCCTTTGGGCAATCTCCTTTCCCCCACTCTCAGGCCATGAGGTCTGCACAGGAGCTGATCCTATCCCTGGTCACCAGGTTGGACACGTGATCCATGCTGGGTCCCAGAGAGAACCCTTCCTGGGACTTTAGCTACATCTATTGGGAAGATGGTGCCCTCTTTCTTGGGTGTAGAGAAGCAGGTAGCATACAGCCTGGCAGTGCTGCTCATCAGGCCACTATCAGGGGAGGGTTGGGCTGAGAGAGAAGCCAAAACGGAAGAAGGCAGAGCAGAGACCAGGTTTCTGATGCTGCTTGAACACCTGGACCCAGTCATGCCTGAAGTCACATCCTTCTAGACTTTATACTAAGCTAGTTTCTGTCACTTGCAACCTGAAGACCCTAACCCACCAATGGTGAGACGATGTATTTAAAGCAGGTTGCGTGGCACGTCATGGCTGCTCCATAATTATATGGGAACTGGTACTATTATTAAGACTTGAGCCAGCAAAGTAAGATGTGCCCAGGGGCCCAGATGGCCAGTGAGATGGCTATCTGGGCTCCAGGCCCCTAGCCATCACCACATCTGTGGTCACAGGGGCCAACCTGGCCTGGCAGAAGGACTCACCCTCCTTTCTCTGGCCTGCAGTGTCTCCTCCCACAGGGGACCGGGTGAGGACCCATGGAGCCCTTCGGGCACTGTCGGCTCTCGGCCCCTCCTGTGTCTTCCGTGGGATCATCACGGTGAGCTCCTCCCAGCTGGGGGCCTCCTCCTGCCTATCGACAGCGTCCCAGTCCTGCCAGGGAAGAGGAGGAGAAAGTGTTTGGAGGGTAAGAAGAGAGCCCCCAGGGCCTGCGCTCCCCGCATGAGATGGGTAGAAGGAAGGGAGAGGAACCGACACTGAAAGAGCGCCTGTGTGTACCCAGCACTGTGTGGGGCGCGTCACAGGTGCTAACACAGCTGATCTTCAATCAACCCTGTGAGGCGGGCATGTCCGCTGGAGCTAAGAACGTGCCGGAAGTCGCACAGCTGGGAAATAGTTTATACGGGAGGGCACTTGAACCCGGGGCAGTTGGGCTTCAGTGGGAGGAGGGCCCTGATAGCAGCCCCCGCCCCAGAGACACCCCCAGGCTCCAGGAGGTGGGTTTGAAGCCTCGCCCCACCACTTCCCCGATGTGTGGCCTCAAATAAGTTGCTTCCCTTCTCTGAGGTTGTTTTTTTGCCCCACAATGGGATCATAGAAGTCTCTCCCTCAGAGGAGGTGGTGAGCCTTCCTGAGCCCTTGCCTGCCTTCCCATCACTTCTCCCTGGGGGTCTCGGGGGCAGCCTGCCTCTTCTACCACATGACAGCCCTTTGAGGGGTGAACGCCCCAGGAAGTTCCACTGAGTCTCTTCTTCTCCCGGCTAAATGGCCCCCAGCCCCTGCCAGGCGCCCACAGCCTGCTCCCTTTCCTCTGTCCCTCAGAGATCTCTGCCAGGGCTGGTCATGGGGCTCAGCAGTGTGTGACCAGGGCAGGGCCCAGGGCCAGTCAGATTCTTGCTCTGGACACCACACCCAACATCCCGGCCGGCTATGACCTGAGAGTTTTGTGCAGCCTGAGCCCTCCGGTGATTCACCCGTAGCTCCCTGTCAACTGAAGCTCCTTCCTCCATCTTTTCACAGCCAGAACCCCCGCCCTCCTGGGCCAGCCCTGCAGACCCCCCTGCTCTCCCGGGGGTGGGGTGGTCCAGGTGGCCAGAGGTGCCAGCTAAGTCTCCAGAGGACCTTGGCCTGTTCCCTGGTGTGAGAGGCTCAGCCTGGTCTGAAGTTTGGGTGGGACCCCAGGGCTGGCACGGAGGGGTGATCTACTCTCGCCCCCGGCCTCCCACCCCCGGCTCACCACTGAGGACGAGTGGCTGGTATCATCAGGGGCGTCGCAGTCAGGGCTGGAGCTGGTGCCAGAGTCAGGGCCCTCGTCAAAGCTGCCACACAGGGAGGAGGCCAGGCCCTCCAGGTAGAGCACTGCCTCGCGTTCCTGGCTCCTGCACCTGGGGGCGGCGGTGGGGCCTTCTGCAGGGAGACCTGCAGGGTCCCTGGGAGAGGAAACAGACCCATGACTTTTTCCCCAAAATAGTGGGAATTAAGGAATAACACCCCCACCTCCACTCAGGTACACACACATCTCACACAGGGGCCAGGAACCTGCACGTTAGAGGAGAAGGGGGCTCTTCCCATGGGCTGCCTTATTTAGCTACAACAGCCTCCCTTTGAAGTGAGTGGAAAGATTCCCACTCCACAGATAAAGAAACCGAGGCTCGGAGAGGTCAAGGAACTGGCCAAGATTGTGGAGCTAAGAAAGAGCAGAGCTGTGTTGTGAACCAGGCTGTGGCCCCAGCCCCAACACTCTGTCACTGAAGCAGGAGTGGGGACCCCAGACTCAGTACGACTAGGAAGACAGAATCGTGTTGGGCTAATGGGGGACCTTGAGAGGCAGCAGGGCTCTAGGGACAGTGACAGGGCCACCAGCCTGGATCCCAAGGGAGGGAACTGCAGAGAAATCCCTGCTTTAGAGAAGACAGTTGGGGTGGCCACAGGCCCAAGTAGACTTAGAGCCGGCAATATCCCCAAAGTGAGACCTATAAGATGGAAATGGGTGATGACCCTGAAAAAGAGGTCTGTGGTCAAATATGGGACATACTACACACCTCTCCTACTGCCCCCACCCAGAAGCATAATGCATGCTAGCTCTGACAAAGGGACAAGTCCTGCAGGAAAGATACAGCATTCAACTTTGTTTATCCCAGACTTTCCGAAACATACTTGATGGCAGAACTGTTGTTGTTGTTTTTTAATAACACCTACCTGTGAGGAACACACGTTTCCAAAGCAATGCTGATTTGATTCAATCCCTCTTATTTTTTAAAAAGGGAAACTGAGGCACAAGAAGAGAGAATATCCCACAGCATCAGGGATGGAGCTGAAGCTGGAACCCAGGTTTCTAGACCCTCAGTCATTCCCTCCCACGGCACCAGGGCCCCAAAGGGGAATTTCAGTTCAGCTCGGGCCTGGGCGGGGGGTGGGAATCCCAGAGCCAGGAGCAGTGCACGTTATGTGGGAGGTGATACCGAGTGCGCCTGGGCGCCGAGGCTGTTGAATCTTTTCAAGCAGTGCGAAGGGAACCAGGAAAGGTGAGCGGGCTGTGGGCCATGCCCACTGCAGGGGGGTGCATGGCTGCTCCACACCCGAGTGAAGCTGAGCAAGGGCCCGAGGACCATGCCCACTGCCTGCCCGTGCCCAGGCTATGTGGACTGACCACGTGACCCATGACCGCAGCCATCAGACAGATGCTGCCATCGTGAAGGGGTGGGTGAGGGCATCCTCCCCCAGGAAGCCCCTGCCCGGGCTCCAGGGTTCTACCCACCTCTCGGGCCCTGACCCAAGGCCGGGGCCCACCGTGGACTGGCAGCCGGAGGTCGAGGCACCGAGCGGGTCGTCAGAGGCAGGTGGGCGGCGGGGCAGGTCGCAGTAGGGCACCTCAGCACTTAGAGGGCTCCTGGGCTCCTGGGACAGAGTGCAGAGAGGAGGCAGCTCAGCGCCCGCGTGGGGGCTCCCCTCCCACTGTGCAGCCCCTCCCCCACCAGGCCTCTCCTCCTGGGATCTCACATGCTCAAGGAGAGCTGTCCATCAGGCTGGAAGCGCCCCTTGGGACCCAAGCCGAGGGCTGGCAGATGTACAGTGTGCCTGCACACGTGTGTACAGGTATGTGTGTGTATAGAGGCCTGTGTGTGTACACACACATGCATGTGTGTGCAAGCCCGGTGGGTGCACTAATGCATATATTTGCATGAGTCCCTGTAAGTTTATTTACGTTTGTGTTGGCACATAGGTATGTGTGTGTGTCCGAGGCTGGGAAGTGCACGAAGGACGCAGAAGGGTCTTCTGCAGCCTGAAGACCAGGAGGATGGGGGAGGGGAGGAGGGAGGATGAGGCCGGCCTAGAGAGTGAAGGAGAAGGTCTGAGGGAGGAAGAGGTAGTCTGAGGAAGGAGGAGATGGGAAAATAAGACCGAGGAAAGGTGAGATTTACCCCACTAAAGGAGGGGGGGAGGGGGCTCCAGCAGGGGTAGGGGCAGGGGCCCTGAGCTGGCTGTGACTTCCCTGTCTCTCCCGCCCTGAGCAAGGCCACACCTGTGAAGGCTGGTGCTGGGCTCACCCAGGGGGAACAGCTGCCGGCCTCCAGGAAGGCCCCCCCATCTCTCCCCACCTCCCGGGTGGCAGGGCCCTCCCCCGGCGGTGGGAGACAGCAGCCACAGCACCCTGCACCCCGCCTCCTCTCGGGTTACCTGGGCGGCGGGCTCCGGTGGTGGCGGCTGGCGGCTGTCAGCACCCTCGTCCCCGGGGGGCTCTGGCTCAGGCCCCCACACTGCCGCCCTCTCAGGCCCCGACTCTGGGCTGTGGCAGCGCCGGCCGAGGCAGTGGAAACCTTAGAGGGGCCGGCCACGGGAGCAGGGGCCCCTCATTACTGTTTCATAAGCCGGGGCCCAGCCAAGAACAATGCAAGACACCAAACTGCAGGAACCGGATCCCCGCGCTCACCTGAGAGCTGGCCGGGCGGGGCCTGGGCACAGGCTCCCTGGGGACCCTGGAGCCTAGAGCCCACGGCTGAGGCCACAGCCCCAGGTGGGCACAGACTTTCCGGGTTCCGAGAAGTCCGCCACTAGCAGGACCTCGGCAGGGCAAGGAGTGGGGCCAGGGTGTCTGCTGCACCCTCCAGGCCAGAGGAGGCCCGTCTGGGTTCGGTTTCGACCCCTGCCCCAGAGCCAGATTCTGATCAGAGCTCAGCAGTGGGAGGTGTCAGATCCACAGCCCGGCCTGGCGCCTTGGCTGCCCTGGGGACCTTGCCACATGACTGAGGAGGGAGCAGCTCACTGGGCATCACCAAGGGGGCCCAGCCCGGCTGGGCCCAGCAGGACCCCCACCGTGTCATGGCGCCTCCTCCCTCTTTCACCCCCGGCCCCCATCACTACCCACCACTGCATGAGCAGGCCCAGCAGCCAGTCCCTGGCTCTGATTTCCTCTCTGGCGGGTCAGCAAGGGCTCTGGCCTTAGATGGACATCAGGCTCAATCCTGGCACCTCCACTTCCCAGATGGGTGACCTCAGCCCTGTGGCTTCCCTCTCTGAGCCTAGTTTTCTCATCTACAGAACTGAGAAGATAAGAGGACCCACCTCCGAGGGGTGTTATGAGAATTAAATGAGTTAATGCTTGTAAAAGGCTTAGAACAGTGCCTGCTCTGTACATCTTAAATATAACAAATAATGTAAAAGCATTAAATAGAATTTTTTTAGTGTTAAATCAATAGAATGTTAAATACACTTAAGAAATAAATACATTGAAAAGGGATGTGGGTGCCTGGCTGAACCCTCCCACCTAGCCCTCCTCCCTCTCTCCAGAACGTGACCATGACCTGGTCAAGGTGGTGTGATTTCCAGGGATAAGCCCTCCCCACCCCTGCCAGCCTGTGGGAGACTCGGCTGAGAGCGGAGCAGGGACGCCTCCAGAGCCCAGGATCCTCGGGGAGCTGGAGCCAGGTTCTCGGAAAAGTTGCCCTGGGACCTGGGGCCATTTCTGCATATTCTAGGGTAGAAGAAGCTGTCAGAACTGGCTCCAGCCCCAGGAGACACCTTTATCAGCCCACAGGGACGAGTTTGCACCCAAGTGTCACTAGGGACCCAGCTGGAAGCTGCACAACTCCATCAAGGCTGGAGATGCTTTTTTAATGCACAGATTATGTGACTGCACATGTTTGAAACTGCTCCTCCATGAGCAGGACTTTCATCAGCGCCTGATCCTCGTGACCGGAGAGGCTCTATCCCCTGCTGAGCTCAGTAAACTTGCCTGGTCACCCAGATTCACTCACCCTCCCTGCACTCCATTCTCCGCCCCGCAGTCAGAGCAACTTTGGAAAACGCAAATCTGATCACATCACTCCCCTGTTCAAAATGTTCAGTGGCTCCCAGGCCTCTCAGGAAAAAGTCCAAAGTCCTCAGCATGGCCAGAAGGCCCAGTGAGACCCAGCCCCCACCCCATGCTCCATCCTCGTCCCAGAGTTCCTCTGCCCCTCCCTTTCACTGGCCTCTCTCCATCCTCCAATGTACCTCCTCCTTTCTGCCTCAGGGCCTTTGCACATACTGTTCTTTTCCTCTCCTCTTCCCCCAACTTCACTGGCCAATGCCCCCACAACCTTTACCAAGCAGCTGAAATGTCATTTCCTTGGAGAAACGATCCCTGATGCCCTATCATTTACCCTCATGCCACTACAACAGTCATCACAACCATGATTAAATAATTCTTTGCATGATTACTTTCTTAGTCTCTATTTCTCTTGCTAGACTACAAGCCCCATGGACCAGGGACTGTATCTGTTTTATTTATCACTGCTTCCCCGACATCTAGCATAATACCTGGCACATTTTAAGCACCTATTCAATATGTGAGAACACGTGAGCTGGCCCAAGGTCTCAGCTGGGAAGTGGTGGGACCGAGACTGAACTCAGACTGTCTGAATCCAAGTTTCTCCTGCTGTTCCGCGCCTGCCATCTCCCCACCCACTGGGAGGAGGTCACTTGCATGGGAGACAGCCTCTCAGGGCTTTCAGCCAGCTGTTCCCTGAACTCGGGGTGAGGATAAGCGAGCTGTTATTGGAGGCATCGAGACAGGCAGGAAGGCGTCTCCCAGGCTTCCTTTTCTGGTGGGGAAGGAGGGAGAGGAAACCAACGTGCACTGAATCAGCCACATGTGACGGGCTGAGTGGTGCCAGATGACCCGAGTGAGGGGCCTGGTTGCCCCACTTTTCCCAGTAGGAGAATGAAGCCGGAGGGGTCAGATGACACAAGGTCACACCGCAGCTCAATGCCAAACCTAGGACTAGAACTCCAGCCTACCTGGCTCCAAAGCTGAAGGGTGACTCGTTTACAATGGCCACCTCCTTAGTGCCCTGCGTGGAGCTGCCTGCCAGGCTCAGGGGAGCCTCAGGACCCTCTGGGGATGCCCGTGGAGATTCACGGTCCTGTGCTTCTCAAAGCCTGTGTACAGGCGCTCTGGGTTTACGTGTACCAGCGCTTGGCCTACGACCAGCTCGATGGCGAAGCGAGGACTGCCTCCCCTTTCTCTCCTTCGCTACCTTCAAGGAGAAAGTCTCCGCCACCCGCCAGTCCCTTTCAACAGAGACTAAGACTCAGGCTGAGGGGCTTCGGCCGACAACACTCTAGTTAGAATTGAATTGTTTCCGGTTTTCTCTTTTTCTTTCTTTTTAACCTTCTCTCTAAAGGATATGATCCTAGTTTTCTATTCGTGGTAGTAACGTAAAGATTTGGTTTAGGATAAGTGAAAAAAGAGTATTGATTTAAAGAACAATAAGGTAAGTAATAGATTACATGAGGCTATGACAAAAAAATCATCAAAGCAGGAGGAGAATGACCGGAGTTTGGGAAACATTAACATGGTCCCACCACCTCGTTGTACAGATGGAGAAACTGAGGCTCTGCCCAGGAGGAAGGCCAGTGTCTGGGTTCAAGTGCAAGTTAGTGGCCCAGCCAGGCCCCAGCCCATCAAGGACTCCCCCATCCCAAACCACCCTGACCGCTCAGGAAGGCCGGCCCACCTGGTGCCTTGTTCTGTGGGCCTCGGCGGAGCGGAGGCAGTTTGGACAGCAGCTCTGGGCAAGCACACTGGCCTCAAGGTGTTCACAGGGGGCCTTCCCAGCCGCCTCCTCCATATTGGCTGAGCCAGGCCAGGGCAGTTCCTGCGATCTGTGGCGGGGCCTGGGAAGAATGGGGAGGAGGCAAAGACCAGGTGACTGGCTGGCAGCCCACCCAGACCCCAGCCCCAGCTTGCACCGGACAGATAAAGACCAAGGAAATGAGGTTATCCATTCATTCATTCATCTGTTCACTTATTCACTCAACAAACACTCATTAGGCACTAGGCCCTCTGCCAAGCACAAGACATGTGCTTTCTAGTCATTACTGCATTGTTGCTTCAAGAGTGTTCTGAGGACCCTGCATGAGCCCCAGCCGCTGTTCATAAAATGCATGTTCCCAGGTCCCTACCTAGATCCGCCCAGTCAGAATCTCTGGAGATGAGGCCTGGGGGTGTGCATTTTAAACAAGTCCCCTAGGTGATTCGAATGCACCCCAAAGTTTGAGAGCCCTTGCCTTACAGTTTTCCTGCACTGGAGGTAAAACTAATGCCAATTTCAGATGAGGCGGGAAAGGCGCACAGACGTTCCGTAACTTGTTCAAGGTCCTAGTGGCTGAACTGGATTCAAACCCAGGTCTGTGTGCCTCCCCACTCTCTCGGAGGTGAAGATGACAGGCTGGGTCACACTGCCAACTCTCACAGGTCCCTTGGGAAACACTGAGAGTGAGGCAAAAGCCCAGCCAGGTATGTTTGGAGTTGAAGACAGTCAGGGAAGAAAGTGAACGACCCAGGATCACACAGCAAGTCTGCGGCAGAGCTGAGCCCAGGAGAAAGCCTGCTGTCTGACTTGAGTACAGGGCTGTCCATTCTGGGCGCCACCAAAGGCTCCGACACCATGCTCCGGGGGTACCCCCGACAGAGGAGTGACATGGAGATGCCCTCCTCATCCACAGGGCCCTGGGAGGCGAGTGGGGGTGGGAGGAACCCATATCCCCAAACTCACATTCACCTTACGGTACCCCCAGGTCACCTGCGCATACCTGTCCTCACCCGGCGAGTTTCCTTCAAAGAGTCCCAGAGGGTCGGGCCTTTCTTGGCAATCTGGGGTGAGAGCTGGGGAATTTCACATCCTCCCCTGGGTCAACCAGAGCGAGGGTTCCTGGCTCCTCCACCATCAGACCTGGGGAGGCGACAGGGCACGGGGTAGGGGGCACCCACCGGCCCCTCAGTGGCCCGGGATCTCCGATCCTCCCTGGGCTGTCATCTCCCGCGTCGTTCCCTGCTCCCAGTAGAGGGGGCGCGCATCCGTCCCGCCCAGCCTGGGCGGTTCTTTCCCGGTCCGGCCAAATAAAGAAGCATCGCCTGGGAGAGAGAACGCCGCTCATTTCCCTGGGGGCGGGTGTGGGGGGCTCTATTCCACGCGCCCCTCACTGCTCCCACTTCCGCCTCCCCACCCCCAACCAACGGGCACATCCTTCTCTCAAATGCACTTTAGGTGTGGATATAACAATGGAAAACCTTCAGCGGACACGCATGCCCCGCCCGGAGAATGGACCCCTGGACCTCTCTCCATCCAGCCAGTCAGCCAGTCCCTCCCCGTACCCCTCGCCCCTCCACCTTCCCCCACAACGTGCCCCCCCTTTCCGGCACGCAGTACTCACCTCCGCTCAGGTTTCTACACACGGGGGGTGCTGGGCTGGGGTGCCGGGGTCACAGCCTTTCTATTTTAACAACGATTAGAACGTTGCCCGGGAGGCGGACGAAGACCACGCCCCTGCCGCTCCCGCATAGGCTCTCTCCAGGTGCCTCATTTACATGAAGGCTGTGGGATTGGACAACCCGAGGCCAAGGGGCGGGGCGCAGGCGGGCGGCGCCCAGATGCCTCCGAGCGCGGGATCTGCCGCACGTTTAGCCTGAGCAGCTGGCTCAGGGTCCCCAGTGGGCTTGAGCGGGCTGGCACTGGGGTCTGGCTCCTTCTGATATCTTTCCCATCTGTTCATTCCCGCCACAGTCCCCTAGGCTGGCTTCAGCACAGACCCTGGGCTAGAGACTTAACCTCTCTGTGCCTCAGTTACCTTATCTGTAAAATGGGGAGAGTAATAGTACCTATCAGGATGAAATGAAATGCCCAGGGGTTTTCAACCCCCATTTGCACACTTCCACTGATGCGGAGCTCACTCACAAAATGCACAGCTCTCCCTTTTTTAAAATCTGTCGCCCCCCCCCTTTTTTGAGGAAGAGTGGCCCTGCACTAACATCTGTTGCCAATCTTCCTCTTTTTTTCCTTTTTCTCCCCAAAGCGCCAGTACATAGTTGTTATCATAGTTGTAGAGCTGTAGCTCTTCTATATGGGACGCCGCCCCAGCATGGCTTGATGTGTGGTGAGTAGGTCTGCGCCCAGGATCCCAACCGGCGAACCCTGAGCAGCCAAAGCAGAACGTGAGAACTTAACTGCTACACCACCAGGGCAGCCCCTGCCCGCCTTTTTAAGCTAACATTTACTCTGGACTATGTGCCAGCTCCTATTCCAGAATCTATATATTCATAAGGACAGAGTAACCTGAGGGATTAAGTATCAAGATCCTCATTTCAGAGCATCTGAAGATCAAAGAAATTAACTAACTCCCCAGTGTCACACAGCTAGTGAGTGGCAGAGCCAAGACTAAAACCCTGGTGTGTCTGACTCCACCAGCCACCACAGAGCATCTTCATTCACTAGTTCACTCAGGCATTCATGTACCTGGACTATGCCGCGCCTGTGCTGGGCACTGGGAGACAGTAACACGAACAACATGTGGCTCCTTCTGACATATGGAGCCCACTGACCTGTGCGAGAGACAGCTCCTGAACAGGTCATCCCAGCCCAGGATGGAACGGGTGAAAACACAGCTTTGTAACAAGGATAATGAGCTTTCTGCTCCGTCCCAATTACTGTAAGCAAAACAGGGAGTAGGGAGACCCATGTTCAATATCTGGCTCTAGCACTTCCTGGCTGTGTGATCTTCAGAAAGTTTCTTGACTTCTCTGAGCCTGGAGTTAGGTGGGTACTTGGTTTGAGTTTGAAGCTCAGGGTATGGCCCCAACCCTCTAGCCCCCACCAGTCAGTAAAATCTGGAGCCAACCCGGGGTGGCACCCCCAGCAATTCATTAGATATTTATGGAGCCTCTACTTTGTCAGATGCGTGCTGAGGACCCATCAGTGAACAAAAGATTGAATCTCTTGTTTTCGTGGTGCCTACATTCTAGTGGAGACAAACAGACCCAAACAAGATAAATAAGCAATATACAGAGTATGTTGGCCGGTGATAGGTGCTAAGGAGAAAAATGAAGCAGGGAAGGGGCCTGGAAGTGGCTGGTGTGGGGAGGGCATTACATTTTAAATAAGGTGGTCAGGGGAGGCCTGGCTGAGAGGTGACATTTGAGCCAAGACCTGGAGAAGAGGGAGTGAGCCTGCAGTCCTGGGGAAGAGAGTTTCTGGCTGAGGAGACAGAAGCAGCGAGGCCAGAGTGGGGAAGAGCAAGGGGGATTGGTGGGTCGTCCTGAGCACTCTCCCCAGCTTTGGAGCTGCCTGGCTGGGCTCCTTAAGGGCAGAGGAGGATGGTGGGCGGGTGGGCAGCAGCCAGGGTCCTGAAGGAGAGATGATTGGGAGGCAGGAGGAGGGGGGCCAGGGAGCCAAGGATGGTCGGGAGGAGTGAAGGGGACTGTTGGAGGAAGCCCCCCTCTCGTGGGGGGAAAGTGGCCGTGAGGGTGGTTGAGGCCCGAAGAGGTAATAACCACCCCTCCTTTTCCCAAGAAGGCGATGCTGCCCTCCTCGCACACATTAGCGTGTTTCTCCCAACACCGTCCCTGTGATGGGAAGGGCAGCCATCATTATCCCCATTTTGTAGAAGTGAAACTCAAGACTCAAGCAAATTGCCCAAAGCCACTCGGTTACTCAGTGACAGGGTCTGATCTCAAAAACACACGCCCAGAGTTCTGGGGGATGGTTCAGACGGCTCAGGGCCAAGGGTGTAATGGTGGCAGCCACGTGTCACCATTTAGTCTCAGCCTCACGTCCCCCTTTCTGCTCCCTGAAGAGTCTGTGCCTGCCCATCTCCACCTCTGCTCCTGCTGTTCGCTGTGGCGTGGACACCACTCTTCAGAGATCAGAGGAAGCAGAACGATGACTGACAGCTCCAGCCCGTCTACTCCTCTGAGCCTCAGTTTCCTACAATCAAGTGGGAACGGTCATCCCAGCCCTCCCACAGGCCTGTTGGAGAAGCATGCGCTCTGGGCAGGCACGGCAGAGATGCAGGGGGCTGTGACCCACGAGTGTCTAAAGGGGTCATCAGGGCTGGCTCCAGCCCACGGCCACCCCGTGAAGCGGTGATCCAACATGGCCAGGCTTGCTTTTACTGGAGAAGCTGGAAATATGAACTTTTACACGAAATCTCAACATTTTAGAATATGCCTAAGTCAAGTTGTTTTTAAACACTCTGTGAGTCAAACCAAACTAATCTTCATTTTATGCAGTGTCTCTGAAAAGCTAAATCACAGATAGATTTTCATTCCTTTAGTGATGACTTAAATGCCACCCCCTCCAGGAAGGCCTCCCTGGCTTCCCCAGCCTTAAGTAAGAGCTCACTTTGCTGGGATCCTGTGCAAGACTCGCATTGCTCCTGGCATGTCCTTCATATTATGGACCACGTGAGTGCGCCCCCTGGAGGTAAGATCGTGGATCTCGGCCTCCATTTCTTTGGGTTTGTTCAGCCAGTCTGGCAGTGTTAACGTATGTATCTAAGGTGTGGCTTGTTTCCCTGGGGAAGGACAACTGCTTTCTGGATCTTTCCCTGGGATTGTGCATGTGCCCACCCAGAGGCCACCTACAACTTAAATCCTGGCTCCAAAGGAGGGGCAGGGAGTAGTGAGAACTCAGCTAAGATAGCGTCCTGGCCAATGGGGGCCCACCCCTGTGTGCCTCACCTGCAAAATGGACTTAACGGAATTGCCCACCTGGTGGGGTTACTGTGAGAACTCAGTGAGTTAAAGCATGTAATGAGTGATTCGTATACAGTGAGTGCTCAATAAATGTTACTATCATTCTCTCTCCTCCAGTCTTCTCTCCGCCCCACAGCTACAGCCCATGAAATGTAAGTCCCTGGAAATACTACTCAGCCATAAGACAGAATCGTGCCATTTGCAACAACATGGATGGACCTAGAGGGTATTATGTTAAGTGAAATAAGCCAGAGAGAGAAGGACAAACCCTGCATGATTTCACTCATATGTGGAAAACAAACGGACACACGGACAGAGAGAACTGGTTGGTGGTTACCAGGGGCAAGAGGGATGGGGGTGGGCGCAAGGGGTGAAGGGATGCATCCACATGGTGACAGACAAAAAATAATGTACAGGTAAAACCCCACAATGTTATAAACTATTAAGACGTCAATAAAAATGAAAATTAAAAAAAAAAGAAGAAGAAATGTAAGTCCCTGGAGGACAGGGACCACCCTGTCTTGCTCACCAGTGTATCCCCGGTGCCTGGGATTCCGCAGGTGCTCAGTCAATGCTTGGTGAGAGAGTGAGTGGGAGGCCACGCGAGAGAAGGGTCTCCCCGTCTCTGCCCTGGATAACTGCAGCAGGGTCTTGGAGTCTCCCGCGCACCCTCCACGCTGCCACCAGGCAGATCTCTCTGGAACAATCGCTGACCCCGACTTTCCCCTGGCTAAACTCCCACCCCCACCCCTACCCCAGGGGCTCCCACTGCCCACAGGGTAAGGGCCAGATCCTTGGCTCAGTGTTGGAGGCCCTTCGGGGTCTGGGCCCTGTGGGCCTCTTCAGCTTTCTCTTCTCCTTTGACCACGCCCCCTTTTGCTCACCAAGGCTCTCTGTCTGCCCACCCACCCCCTCCCCCGCCAGCCTGGCCAAGTCATCTCTCAAGATTCATGTCAAGGGTCACCTCCTCTCGGAAGCCTTCTTGAATGCCCTCCTCTCTGCTCTGTGCCCCCAGGGCCCGTACGGACGTCTGCCCTCTAACACTTTATGGAACCCCTGACCTCCAGGGGGAATTCCACATGTCTGTCTCCTCCACGAGATGTAAGGACCATGTCTTATCAGCCATGATGGGGTAACTTCTGACATTACCTAACCCCTCTGAGACTCAGTTTTCTCATTTGTCAAATAGCGCTGATATCCACTTCACAACGCTGTTCTGAGTTAATAATGTAACTGTCTGGCACATTAGAGGTGCTCGATTAAATGTGTTTACCATCCTCTTTTATTTGCTAATCATGGTGACTTGGCTGGAAGCGAGAGAGCAAAGTTCACTGGACAGGGAAGAAGGTTTCAGCAGGGGCCCAGGGGAGATGATGTGGTGATGGGAAGGAGAAAAAAAGATTCAGAACCTTGTAGACAGGCAAACATGGCACTAGGGCCAAGAAAATTCTAGAACAGATCGTTTCAAGAGCAATTGGGAGCACCTGGGGGGAGGGGAATGGGTCCCACGTAATTCAGCTGGGATTGGCTGAGAACCTCTGGTGAGGCAGGCCCTGGGCCAGGAGCAGAAACAGAAATTATTGACACACTCTCTCTCAGAAGGGCTCATCGTCTGGTAGGGGACAGACATAACCAGGTAACAATGTGTTCAGCGTTTAAAAGAAGGAAACACACAGTGTCATTGGAGCCCAGATGGAGAAATGATTACTTCCCAGGGTAGGAAGGAGGGGTCAGGGAAGACTTCTCAGAGGAGGTGCCTCAAAGACAGGAGAGTGGGACAGGCTGTGAGAGCAGCCTGTGTACATCCACAGGGCGCCTATGGCATCTGGAGGAAGCAGATGTTAGCTCAGAACAAGGAGGGCTTTTCTAATGATCCACTCACTCACAATGGAACAGGCAGTGAGCTCTCCAAGCTCCAGATGAATCGGGAACCTCTCGCCAGAGCCATCTGCACAGCCAAAGGGAGGTCAGTGGCTCAAACCTGGGGGCTTCAAGCCCTCTGAGGTCATGGGGACCCTGGAGAGGATGGAAGCTGCAGCTTCCCTGACATGGGACCCTCTCCTCCACGGTTCCTGACCCAGGCAGGCAGCTCCACCAGCCTGCTCGCCTCAGCCCCCTGGGAGGCCTCAGGCCACCCCGAAACAGATCCTACTGGGAGAGTTCTTTCCTCTCTTGAGCTGAGGCCTGGCTCCCGGCAACCACGGCCATTGCTCCTTGTCATACAGTAGTCCCCCCTTATCCGCGGGGGATGTGTTCCAAGACCCCCAGTGGATGCCTGAAATGGCGGATAGTACTGAACCTTATATAGACTATGTTTTTTCCTACTCATACATACCTACGATAAAGTTTAATTTATAAATTAGGCTCAGTAAGAGATTAACAATAAAATAGAACAATTATAACAATATACTGTAATAAAAGTTACGTGAATGTGGTCTTTCTCTCTCAAAATATCCCATGCTACCGTACTCCCTCCTTGTGATGGTGTGAGATGATATGATACGATACATCCTGTGAGGAGATCAAGTGGGGTGAATGATGTAGCAGTATTTTCGGACCACAGTCGACCTCGGGTAACTGAAACCGCAGAAAGGGAAACCGCGGACGGGGAGACTACCATACTAGCACAGGGCCTGACCCACCGGGGAAGTTCAGTGCGGTAACTGGGGACCAGACAGGCCTCTGCTATGGCTTCAGTTCCACACAGCTGGAACTCCTGTGGTTCCTCCCGAGAGGCCTTCACATATTGGGCTTCTCTGGGAGAATCTGCTGCTTGAACCCCAATGCGGATTCTCCCCTTTGTTAGTAGCAATCCCCAATTCTGATCTGGGCACATGGCTCTCCAGAAGAGACCAAGGTCCCCAGCCTTCCCTGCAGCTGGGAGCTCCCTCTTCCTCCTGCCCCACGCCGTTGCCTTCTGCCCGACCAACGGCACATGACAGGAGTCAAGTGTTCTTAAAAGTAAAAGGAGAGGCATGTTCTTCATCCCTTCCTCCTTCCTGCTGGCTGAAAGGCCGATGTGATGGCTGAAGCTCAAGCAGCCATCTTGGACATGAGGTAGAAGCCATGTGTTGAAAATGGTACAACACAAAAAACTAAAAGCCTACCATCCCAGCCTCCCAGCCCCGGGCTAGCTATCTCCCACCTCTGTTAACTCCTCTCCTACATAAGCCAGTTATTTAAACATTTTGTTTTGTATTATATGCAGCTGAACCTAATCCTTCTTGATAAAGCTGGGGGCCACAGGCTGGGGAGCAGCAGGAGGAAAGAATCCAGGTGTGAGGCATGGAGGGGCTCTGGGGAGAAAAGACAAGTTCTCCAGAGGGTTCTATTCCACTACTCCTGATCCTAGGATTGGCAAAAATCACTGTGACTCAAGTCCCTTGGTCTGCTGGAGGAATGGATGGCACACAGGAGAGTGGACGAGAATTTCATACTAGTGATCGCTGCAAACTCTAGATGTAAATTGCAAGTGACCCCAAGTCACGGGGGATGGGAGACCCGGATCACATGTCTCAGCAGACAGCAGCAGCTGCAAATCAGCACAGAAGGTGCACCCAGGCAACGCCAGGTGCTGGAGAAGCGGTTCGTGCACACGGTCTCATTTCAGCCACGGGGCAGCCCTAAGAGGTAACTGTCTTCTGTCGTCTTACACATGGGGAAATAGACCCAGAGAGGTCAGCACAGCAAGGAGCTCACCGGTGGCCTAGTGGCAGAGCCAGGATTCACACCCAAGCCCTGCTGTGTGCAGGATCCTGGGGCCCAGCTCCGTTCTGCTCACAGGGGCCTGTGAGGGCGAGGCTCCCACTCGCTGCCCTGGGCTGAGAACCAGAACCACCTGGAGGGCTCGGGAACAGGCCCCACCCTCTGCCCAGGAAGGAGGCAGCCCAGTGGAACGACTCACCCCACCCCAAGCACCGGGGAGGACAACAGGAAGGCAGCAGGAAGAGCAGGTGGAAGGAGCTGAGAAGCCAGGTCACAGGGCCTCCCAGCCACAAGCCCTGGGCTTCACGTTCCCATGCCCAGGTGTGGCCTTCAGACCCCCCAGCCATCATCAGACATCACCAGGCGGCGGGTTTTGGTGGTGACATGGCAGAGTGTCTAACGGCAGGCCGGGCTGCTCCTGGCAGGCCCTCCCTGGGGTGAGTGGAGGCAAAGGCTGCCCTGTCGACCCCAGCTTCCTGCTCCCCTTCCTCAGGAGCCTCCACACCCAGGGCAGGCAGCACCTGCTGCCGTGCTGTCTCACACACACGCGTGCACACATGTGCGTGCGCGCACACGCTCCTGTCACCCTGACCCTCTTTCTCACTAGTCCATGAGCTTCACCAGGGCTGAGAGCACGTTGCTCCCCTTTGCAGTCCTAGTGTTAGGGCCCAACATGGCTCCCCTAACCAGGGCACAACCTGAAATTACTGTGCTCCGGCCCCGGGATCAGAGGAACCAGGAAGTGGCAAGAGGGGTCTGACAATACTCCAGAACAGGTGCTCTACTTGTCCTAGCCGCACCTCATCTACCCGCCGCAGGTGGACCTGGATTCTGCCAACGGCCCTGCTCGGTCAGGGGACGGTGGGGTGTGGACGTGAGGCGGGTCACTCACAAGCTGGGACAAGGAAGGAACAAGGCTGGTGCCCGTCGACTCTGAAGGTGCACCTGAAGGTCCAGCTGGAAGGAGCAGGAAGAAATGGCAGTCCTTACACCAACCGGCCTCCTGAGGGGCTGTTCTGAAAGGGCCACACTTGCAGACAAATCAAGACGCACCTTCTTTAAAAGGGATCAATCAATCACTGCTTCTTCACTGGGCTCCAGCAGGGAGCTGCTGGAAGCCTGGAGGAGCTGCCCACGCTTGGGGGCGGGAAACGCTCCAGGACTCATCTCCTCCATCACTTCAGTTTCAGCCGGGAGACCAACGAGGCCAAGGGGAAGGGACAGGCCCAAAGTCTCAGCCAGCACAGGGCAGAGATGGGCACTGCTCACCCACCTGCCCCAGCTGCCCGCCTTCAGAGCAGCAGTGGACTCCAGATTCTACCAGTGGTTGCGCTGCTCTTCACCCCTGGTTAGGGGGCCCAGACCTAACACCACCTTTTCCTACCCACACAGAGAAGTGCTGGAGAGTGAGGATGGCCCCGCTCCCCGAGCGTTTCCACCACCCCGGAGGCCTGCCCTTTGTGCAGGGCATCAGGGCCGGCGAAAAAACAAACCACAGGCACACTTAGTTTCACAAATCTGATGAAGGCCCCATGAGTATACATTTGGCAAGACGCCCCAACTTGGTCCTGAAGGCTCCTCGTGGGAGGCCAGCTCTCAGCTGCCTGCTCCTTCTGGGTCCAAGCCCCAGACCAGAGAGGAGAGGTGCTGGCCTCCCAACCTTGGGCTGTGGAGTCATCAGCTCGGTGTAGGCTGGCTTGTGGGGACAGCCAAGCTGAGACAGGACAGGTCCCTGCAGCCTCGGCTGGGGCCTGGCCTGGTTCTCCGGTCTCACTCCCCGCTGTGCCGGGCTTTGCCAGTCAGCCGGCGGCGCTGGGTCTTGCTGGTACGAGTGGCACTTGGGGGCTTCTTGGTGGAGTCCTGGGCCCGTCGGGGATGTTTCCTCTTGACCTTTTTGCGACTGTGTGCGTGCAGTGATGCTGTGAGAGAGGAGATCCTGTGGAAGGGGGAAGGCTGGTGAGGTTAGGGCCTCAGTCCACCTGGGGAAGAGGGCATGGGTGGAGGGTTGGGCAGGGGGGTGACTGATGGCCCAGCTCACGGAGGGGAAGTCAGGACATGCCCCGAACGCTGGGAGTACCAAATCCATTCCAAAGGCGGCCCCCCCCGACCAGAGGGCCTGCCAGCTCCTCAGCTCATAGAGAAAGGCCCCTCCCCCAGGCACTGAGCGCACCCAGGGTCGAACATTCTTGGGGTGGAGGCAGGAGGCAGTGAGGAGGGACTGAGGACCACTTGACGAGCAGAGCAGAGGGCTGCTCCAGGCCCTACATCTGCCCCACACCACCTCCATGGGCCAGTGGGAGGTGACTCTGCAGGCCCGGTCACCAACGCCAGCCACAAAGAGCAGGCTCAGAGGGGAGGCCAGGCCAGGGCTCACCGCTGGGACAGCAGGGGGTCTTTGGACTTCCTGGGTAAGGCTCTGGTCAGCTTCTCCACGGAGGGTGCCTCCTCCTCAGGCCCAGGCCTGGGCCCTTGCTAGAAAAGCATAGGACAAGACCATCACAGAGAGCGGTGGATCGAGAGGCCTTGGCTGGACACCCTGAGCAATCACGGCTCTGTCGAGTGGGGACATGGCCTGCTGCCTCCCAGGCCTGGTCAGGGCTTAGAGAAGGCAGAAAAGCCGTGGACACCCTGGAGCAGGGATCACCAGGGGAAGGTGTTTCCACGTCCTCCTCTGCCTTGGCTCACAGCAGACACTCCAACACTCCCAGTGGGAGAGCTATGACATGGGGACAAGACTTGTCTCTGCACTGGACCTTACAGAAGAACGAGCACCAAACAGAAGGTGAGGGCAAGATCAGTAAGGATGTGATACAGCAGAGACTCCAGGACTCCAGGACACTGTGACCTAGGACAGGAAATATGGTTGACTTTGTACTGTATATAAACCTGTGTATAAATTCCTACACAACCCAGACGCAAATTTAACCGAAACAAACCTTTCACAAGACAATGCTTACTGTGATGCTTTCTGATATCCCCAATGATATTCTGTTTCTTTCTTTTTTTTTTATAATGCTGGTCACAACCTGCTAATGACTCACAGCCCGTAGGTTGAAAACACTGTCAGTGCACACAGACATGCCGTGTTACTGCCACGTATCACGCAATGAGAGTGATCAGTCAACAACTGTCGTAAGCGCTTCTCGTGGATCAACCACTTCTACCCTCACAGCAACCCCAAGAGGCAGCTTCTATTATCAGCGAGCCCCAATTTACTGACGAAGGGAAGCAGGCAAGGCAAAGAAACCTGCCTGAAAATGCAAACCAAAACCACAACGAGATCTCACCTCACGCCCGTCAGGATGGCTGTTATTAACACGGCAAGAAATAACAAGCGTTGGAGAGGATGTGGAGAAAAGGGAGCCCTCGTACACTGCTGGTGGGAATGAAAACTGGTGCAGCCACTATGGGAATACTATGGGAAACAGTATGGAGATTTCTCAAAAAATTAAAGATAGAACTACCATATGATCCAAATATTCCACTTCTAGGTATTTATCTAAAGAAAACAAAGACACTAATTTGAAAAGATATATATATACTTCTATGTTCATTGCAACATTATTCACAATTGCCAAGACATGGAAATAACCTAAGGGTCCATCGATGGATGAATGGATAAAGACGAGGTAGTGTGTATATGTATATATATATATATATATATATATGCACATACATACATATATACACACACACATACATATATATATACACATACACACATACATATATATACACATACGTATATACACATACATACATACACATATATATACACATACATACATACATATATATATATACACATACATACATACATATATATATATACACAATGGAATACTAAGCCATAAAAAAAATGAAATCTTGCCATTTGCAAGAATATGGACGGACCTTGAGGGTAGGGTACTGTGCTAAGCGAATTAAGTCAAATGGAGAAAGCCAAATACCATATGATTTCACTCATATATAGAAAACAAAACAACAAACAAACATATAGACAGAGAGAATGGATTGGTTACCAGAGGGAAAGGGGGTGGGGGAAGGCGAAAGAGGTAAAGGGGCACACGTGTATGGTGACGGATGAAAACTAGACTATTGCTGATGAACACGATGCAGTCTACACCAAAGTCGAAATATAATGCTGTACACCTGAAATTTATATAATGTTATAAACCAATGTGACCTCAATGAAACAGTAAATTTAAAAAAAAAAGAAAGAAACCTGCCTGCACTCCCACAGCCGCTCGGCGGTGGAGCTGGCGTCTGAAGGCCCAGGGCTCAGAGGCTGTCCAGACCCTGAAGGGTGCCCAGAGGGAAAGCGCCCCTTGCACTGGAATCCCCACGACATGGACCAGCACTTAGCAACCCCAACAAGCCAGTCTGCCCCTGTCCCTTCTTCCCCCAGGCTAGGAGAGAGACCCACCTCAGGCAGGGGCAGTCCGAGCAGCCGAGCCCCGGAGAGGTCCAGGTCACTGATGGTGGTCACGGTGACCGTGTGGTTCGGGTGATCATACTGCACTGACTCCGTCTTTGCTGTCACCAGCCGGTCCAGTTCGTCTGCCTCCTCTGTACAGGGTGGGCACAGACCCAGGCCTCAGCCCCAGGGCACAAGGGACCAGGCTTCAACCCGCTCCCGGCCCTGGAGTGCAACAGCCCCTCTACTCTACAGGAGAGGACCCAGGAAGTCACCAGCTCCAGAGCCTGGCCTGCAGACAAATGGTCTAAATGATCCAATTCCTCCTTTCGTGCTCTAGGGAGACCTCAGGTCACCTGGTCCCCACCTAGGACAAACCCCACGTGACACCAGGAGCTGCTGCTGCCTCCTGCCCTCTACCCCTAGTCCCTCCAGGCCTCAGAAACTGGGTTTTCTGCTCAGGATCCGTTTACCAAGAGGTTTGGGTCTCCTTGTGGTCTCTGATCCACTCACATTTGGAGGTACCTGAGGACCACCCCTGGCCCCCAGGTCACCACCAAGTCCCCCAGAGCTAGGGAAGTCAGCTTCTGTGCAGCCCCCACACCTCCCACCCATGGAGGAATAACTAAACCCAGGCCTGCTGGCCATTCTTCAGGTCAGGCCAAGGATGGACTTACCCAGCGCCTCCTCTCTCTCCGCCAGCATCTTCAAGTATTCCTGGTGGCGCTGAAACCCAAAGGGAAGGGAACACTATATGGCCTCCGCCCAACCTCAGGCAGCGGCATCACTCACCTCCGGGGTGAGACCATGGCTAGGAGTGAAGAGACGAGGAGATTCCACCTTAAACCTTCCCCAGACCTGGGCCCCCGGCATCTCTACTGGTACAAACTGCTCCCCAGGCCTGCCCACACCTCCACTCATCCCTGCAGACGCCCCTGTTCAGGCCATCGGAGGCTGCAAGTCCCCTGGGAGTCAGAGACTGTTTCCCCGCCCTCCCCCTCTGCACCTCCTCCCGGAGCTTCTTCTGCTCCTCCTTGAGCCGCTGCTTGATCTCCTCAATGGCTGCCTTCTTCCGCTCCACCTTCCGCTTGTGGAAGCCTGTCAGGTACTCCCTACAGGGAAGAGTCAAGGACGAGTCAGGAGAGGGTCAGGAGGGGAAACAAGGAAAGGGCTCGCTCCAGGAAGAGAAACACAGCTAACACTGCCCTCACTGAGTGCAGGCAGCACTCCAAAAACATACACGTGCTAACCCATGCCATCCTTACGTAGAAAGTACCAATCTCTGTTTTACAGAAGGGGACACTGGGGCACAGAGAGGCAAGGTTACTTGCCTGAGGTCACAGAGAGTGTAAGGTTAGGAAAAAGAGGGAGATGCTGCCTCTTTCCACTCACTACCCTCCAGGGCTCTCAGCTTCAGGCAGCGGGGCCAGGTGGCGGGCACAGGTTGTGGGCCTGTGAACCTAGAACAGGTGGGGGCCCCTTCTACACGGACAAACTCCATTACCCAGTGAATCAAGCCACTTTTAGTGGGGCTGTCAAGGCCATCCTCACCTCCACAAACCCTACACTGGGCCAACATCCCATTTCCCCGGGACCCTGCCCCCTGGACCACCTGTAGTGCCTGCTGCCGCTACCCTGGGTTTCTGACGATGCCCCAGCATTTCTCTCCCTCCCCCATCTCATCTCTCCAGTGCCGGCTGCGCCGGGGCCCAACACCAGGCTTTTCGCTGACCCACAACCAAAGGCCAAGGTGGCACTCTGGGGGACATCTGATGGACCGGACGCTGAGGCTTAGGGGTCCCATTCAGGGGTCCCGAGGTCCAGCACACACACCGAAGGAGCTGAGTAAACGTCTGGAGAGTGAACAAACTGAAGCCACTCATTTCATGCATTCATCATCCAGCGACAACAGCTGGGATCCCACCGCGTGCGGGGCCGCCGGGCTGGGGAGACAGACGCCATTGCTCCGACCTCCCGGCTGTCCGGCCGCACCCACAGCGCGTGTCGGGCAAGCTGGGGCCCCGGAGAGAGCGAGGCGAGGGAGGTAAGCGAGTCCATTCCCCCGGGCGGGGCCGAGGGCCGAGGGGCAGGGACTAGAGGGGGTAGACAGAGGCGGAGCCTAGGGCAGAGGGGCGGGGCCGGAAGGGCGCTCCGCGTGATCGTGCGCCGCCGGACCTGGCCTTGGCCGTGCCCCGCGGCCGGAAGGGGATCCGGTCCAGCATTGGCACTCACCGCCGCTTCTCCTCGTCGAAGGTGAGAACGAGCCGCGGCCGCCGGTCGTCGCCATCTCGCTTCTTCTTCTTGTTGCGGCCCATAGCAGAGAGGCCTGGGTGGCGCGGCGTCCGTGCGGCTGAGACACTTCCGGGTGCAGCGTGTTCAGCCTCCCGGGGGTGCCTCACCGCTGCGTTCCGCAGTTCCGCTCGCCAGGCACCGCCTTTTAAAGGGGCCGCCCCGCCCCTCCCTCCCGCTACCGCACACATCCCTGCCCCCGCGGCGACTCCCAGCCCCACTTCCTCTCCTAGATTAGCGCCAGAGAGAGCGAGGCCCCGATGTCCCAGCGCTTCGCGCGGTGCTTGGCACACGTAGGCGCTCAATAGAGAGTTATTCGTGAATGGCCAAAGATCGCTGATTCTACTTTTGATTCTGAGGTCAACTTGTCGGTGGTCTCCAAGAGCACGTTTCTGGAGCCAAACTACGTGAATTGAAATCCTAGTACCCTAATTACAGCTGCGTGGTGCTGGACTAATTGCCTTCGCTATGCCTCAATTACCCTATTTGTAAAATGGGGATAAATAATTATAGTGACTTTGTAGGGTTATTGTAAGGCAGTGGTTTTCAAACTTCGGTGTGCATCAGAATCCCTCGGGGGACTTGCTGAGACCCAGATCATCGGGCCCCACCCGAGTTTCTGATTCAGCAGATCTGGAGTGAGCCCCGGGATTTGCATTTCTAACAAATTTTCAGGTGATGCTGATGTTGCTGGTCCATGGACCAAACTTTGAGAACCATGATTGTGAGGAATAAGTGAATTATGTAACGTGTGTACAACATAATACATGCCACACATGTGTTTGCTACACAAGCCATCGCCCCTCCCTGTGCCTCAGTTTCCCCAAGTATGGAATGGGGGTGTAATAACACATCCTCTACTGAAAATGAGGGCACAAATATGAAGGCATTCAGTAAAACAACACCCAAAGGGGAATTTTAGTAACTGGGATTGCGTGCCTGAGACCCCATCCTCATCTGTGCTGGGGGCTGCAGACAAGCTGCTGCTCTGGCCTATAAGGACTGACCCGATCAGCAGGGTCAATGATCGTTAGTCCAGGGGATGAAAGCTCTGCAGCAAGAAGTACAGGAGGCTGCAGGAGCTTGGGGTTGGCTCTTCCAGCGTGGGCTTCCCAGAGGAGGTGACCCCAAAACTGGGCAAGAGTGGAAATACCAGAGGAATAACAGATCTTAGGACCCAGCCTCCTCCTTTAACAAGTGACTGGAGCCCAGAGAGCAAGTAAGCACACATGTATTGAGTGCCTACTGTGTGCCAGGCAGGCAGAGAAGGAAACTGTTATCTCAGAGAGAGGAAGCAACTTGTCCAGGGTCGCACTGCTGCTCTCTGGCAAAGCTGGGACTTGAACCTGGGTCACTGGCCTCATGGCCCAGCATCCTGGGCTGCTGGCTTGGGGGATCAGTCTCCCAGGAGCTGGCATGCCCCCTCTGGAGGGCAAGATGCAGGCTCTGGTCGTGAGTTTTGGAAGGAGCCGGGCACACGAGGGTGCATCTCTCCATGGATGCTGAACTCATTCCACGAGGGTCCTCTGCCTGGGGGACTCCATGTTGGGTGCTGAGAGGAAGTTATCCCTCAAACCCAGGCTACAGCAGGGGGCTGCCTCAATGGTGAGGCCTCAGGGTGATGAGCAACTGCCCATCTTCCCCTCCACCCCTGGTGGCTGTGCCCTCATGCCACCCTTGGCACCCTCCCTCTCGGAAGAAGCATCGCCCTGCGAGCCGCCTTCTGCAGCTGGGCTGCCTCCTCTGAGCCCCAGGCACTGGGTCTCTGGGCTGTGCCTGCTGTTTACAGGCTCCACTCCCGACCCACACTGGCCGTAGATGAAAAGTGAAGGGTCTACCGCCAGACTTGAGAGGTCCTGCACCTTCCCGGGCCCTTTCCTCTCCACGGGTCATTCATTCAATCTCCCACCTGCAGAGGAATGCTCCCAGTCCTCACAACCTCCCTGTGAGTTGGCGCCGCTTTCATCTATTTTACAGGTGAGGGAGCTGAGGCTCAGAGAGGGGAGGTGACTTGACCAAAGTCACCCAGGTACTGAGCGGGGTACAGAGCCTTCCCCGGCTGCTGCCCTGTGTGCGGTGTGCTTCTGCCCTCCCGGAGCTTCCAGTCTGGCGCAGAGACAGGGACCGAGAGGAGACAGCTGCTCCTGCGGGACCTCGTGTGGGTCCTTGCCGCCCACCCAGCCCGACCTGCCGGCCACGTGGGGCTCAGGGTGGCCTCGTCTGCGCAAGCTCCCAGTGCGGAGGGAAGTCCACCACCTCGGGCAGGCGCCCTTGCTGCAAACTCTCCCCGGGGAGCTTCAGGCCCCTTGACCCAGGAAAAGAGACGAGGGTCTGGCAACCCCACCCAGATTCCAGAAACTTGAGAGTCCTTCACTGCAGCTCATGGTCTAAGACCCACTGCCCTTTTGGGGTTGGTTTCTCCTTGAAGTTATTTTTATGTTTATTGAGCACCTACTGTATGCCAGGCACAGCAAGAAATGGCACATTCTCTTAATAGAAATGACGATGGAGATGAGCAAAAAGAATAACAATAGCTGCTGCCATTTATGTAGCTCTGTACATGATTATCTCTTTTGAGGTATGAGTCCCATTTTACTGAGGCTCAGAGAGGTGCAGTCACGTGCCCAAGGTCACACAGGAAAGAGCAACTGCTGAGGGTGGAGCCCAGGTGGTCCAAGGGCAGAGCTCTACTTAATTCTCTGCTCTCAGTTTCATAGGCTCTTGGGACACACGGAGACTTAAAGATGAGAAGGAAACCAACATTTATAGACTCCCAACTATGTGCAGACACCATGCATTTCTCTACATTATCTCAGTTAATCCTTGCAACAACCCAAAGGATAGATACTGGTATTAATGCAATTTGATAGATGAGGGAACTGAGGTTCAGAGAGGTTGAGTAACTGGTCTCAGGGCACACAGTGATGGAGATGGGGTTTGAACACAGGTCTGTCTGACTCCCAGCTCAGTTTCCTTCCTCCACGCCCATGATCTCTCTTCTTATCTGCCCCAGGGCTTTCCTCTGCCCTGCTGTAGTCCCAGTCCAGTACTGTGGGTGGTCAGTCAGTGTAGGGAGAATCAGTGTGGGTGAACTGTGGGGACCAGAGAAAGGCAGCCAAGGGGACACTTCCTCCAATGTCCAGCAGAGGGCGCGCCTCCACAGCCAGTCTTCCAAAGCTGTTTCTCCTTGGGTGGCCACTTGGGTGCCCCAGGAGAGCCTGGAGACTGGGTGTGGCTCACTGAGCAGTTCTCAGCCTGTGCGTGTCATCCTCCTTGGCCCTCTTATAGAGATGTGCCCCCCAGGGGACCTCTTCCACACCCCCCTCTTCCACACCCAACACTGAGATGGGAATCATCCACGCAAAGGGGCGCAAGTGCAAATAACGACCCTTAGTTTATAGATGAGGAAACTAAGGCTGCTGGTGAAGGAGACCTACCTGGGGCCCACAGCTGGTGCCGGCTGTTCTGGAGAGTGAGATTCGCCAAGCCCCCACCCCACACACACCTCAGGAGACAGTGCCCTGGGGTTTTGGGGGAGCCCATTGAGGTTCTGATTCAAAGCTGTCCAGAATATTGGCTCAGTTCCCCGGGACTGTTTCCCGGGCAGGTAGGGGCCCTGCAGAGGGAGCAGGAAGGAGAAGGTGCAGAGAAGTGGTCAGTCTGCGGGGTGGCCCAGGCATCAGCTCAGGTCCCATCCCCTGTGGTAAGTGAGTGTGATGGGCTGGGTTGCCCTCCTGGGTACCAGAGCCTGGCTGGTCTTGGAAGACACATCCTCTGTGGAAACAGAAGAGGAGAGGTTCAGCCAAGTGAGTCTCCCACACTCCTTTGCTCTCCAGGGAGGAGGCTGTGGGCAGCAGGAGGCGTCTGGGAGCCTGGAGGCTGGGCCTCAAGTTGGCCGCCTGCCTCTACTTCTTGGTTCTCTGCAGGGGCTGGCATATACCCCCACACCCAGCTCCTCTGTTCAGAGACGGGCCACCAGTGGGTGCCAGGGCCATTGCCCAAGCCCATCTTCCCAGTGTTGTGTTGAGGGTCCTGCCCAGGGCCACAGGGGCAGCAGTTTCTAGACTAGCACCCTGGCCGCCCTGACACGCCAGCACTGGGGTATGTGGCCTGGGGAGCCCCCGGGCTCAGCTGGGCCTGGCACAGACCGGGGAGTCATGTCATCACTCAGGGCCTGCTCCTCCCCTTCAAACTGGGGTAACAATGTCTCAAGAGGTAGTGCAGCCGGGACGGGAAACCACTACCCGCTGAGCGTTGACCAGGCACTAAACTGTCCTCCTTCACACGGCTCACTGAGCCCTCACAACAACCCTACGACAGGCTACATGCTGTTATCCCCTCATATAAATGAACAAACTGAGGCTCAGAGAGGTCAGTTAATGTGCCCAAGGCCACACAGCTGGTAGCCCAGCTGTCTGAACCAGCTCTGTCTAGCTCATGAAAACAGAAGAGAGGGACCCCAGTTATTCTTCCCTCCACCTCCCTCTGTGCTGCCCTGGATACCAGGGCATGAATCTGTCTGTCCTTGCCTCTTGCCCCCTGGTTTCATTTATTCAGCATCTTTTGAGCACCTACTGTGTGCTGGGGACCCCTGGGTTGGGCGCTATTTGAGAGCAGTGACTGGGTATTATTTGGCAGTCACCGAGCCCCCTACTGTGTCCTGAGCTCTCTGCTTGGCCCAGAGGACCCAGGGGAGGAAGATGTCACTGGCACTTAGGGGGTGTGCACTGAGGAAGTAAATGGAAGTGCAGGAAGGGGCAGAGCCTGGGGGAGTTGGCGGAACCCCCTCTTCCACACCCAACCACACACACACACACACAGGAGGTTGGTTCAGGGGGAGCAGAGGCAGCTGCCTTTATTGGGGGCCATGGGCCGGCTGGCTTCACTCAAAGGCCACGCACTTGATCTTGAAGTCGCCATTGGCCGACAGGTAGTTGATGACCTCCAGGTTGAGGCGGTTGGGGAACTTGAACGAGTATCCATCTGGCAGAGTGACAGTCAGGTCTGCCTGGTCGAAGGAGATGCACACCTGGCGGTGGAGAAGGGTAGTGAGTGGTGTGGACCCCACGGCCACAGCGGCAGGTCAGGGGCCCTCCCAGAGCCCTTTCCTCATGCGGCCCTGACCACAGCCCCACGTCGCAGGCGAGCTGCTGAGGTTGGGGGAGGGGACAACGCTCGCTGGGATCACACAGCAGGTGAGCCGGGAGACGGGAGGGGACATGGGGGGCAGGGCAGGGTGGGACCTAGGTCTTTAGCCGCTAAACCCAGCTCTACCCCAGCCCACCCAGCGCCCTGCCCCTGGTGCCCAGTCCCCAGCCCACCTCCACGACACTTCCAGGCTGGAAGGGGAAGGCCGACTCCCGCTGCTCGGTGCCCCAGGCCCCGCCATCCTTGCTGTTGCACACAATGGTGTTGACGTCCCCATGCTGGTCGAAGCGGGGGTTGAAGTGCAGGCACAGGTTGTTGTCGTCTTTGCCCAGGTTTAGCGCAAAGCTAGGAGCAAACAGGTGGGATTGAGGCCTCCTCAGCCAGCTGCAGCCCCTCTGTCTGCGCTGTTTGGCACCCCACTAATGCTCCAAGCTGGGAGAACTCTCTGAAAGGAGGCAGGAAACCTGCATTCTAGTTCTGGCCCTGCCACCTCCTTGCTGTGTGACCTTGAGCAAGTCCCTGTCCCTCTCTGAGTGTCAGTTTCTTCATCTGCACAATGGGGGCTGCACAAGAAGGCTCTCTTAGGGTCTTGCTGGGCTGACAGCCAAGACTCACAAACATTAGTTTGTGTCCCAGCCCCTTTGGTCAAGGTTGGAGACTCCCTCCAGATGACGGCCTCTGGGAGGGCAAGTGTCCTGTCTGTCCTGTATATCTCTGTACCCCTGGTGCCCGGCATGTTGCACGACACACAGTAGGTGCTCAATGCCTGTGAGGCAGCGAATGAGCAAATAATAATAATAATAATAATACATTTGCCGAGTGGAGACAACAGCAACACCTACCACTGAGGGCTTCGTAAGAATCATATGAATAGCGCACACGAGGGGCAAGCTCTTTATCACGTCAGCTGGTCATCAGCACTGTCATGGAGAAATCCAGCATCTCACTTCCTCCACACAACCACCTCCCCCCTCGGTTAACTGATTAACAAACTGAGGCTCAGTGTGGTGGGTTGACTGGTCCAAGGTCACAGGGCTGCTGCTGAATGAATGATGGGTGAAGGAAGGACCCAAGGAACAAAAGGTTGAGTGAGGAACGCAGGGAAGAGGGACCTCAGAGGAGAGCAGCGGGGATGACACCCTCCCATCCCCTCTCCCCGTCCCCCTGCAGCCTCAGGTCCTGCCCACAGCAGGGGGGGAGGTGCGGGGGGGGGGTGGAGGGTGAGCCAAGGTAGATGAGGCCGCAGCTGGTTTAGTTTAAGAGGCTCCAGCTGGAGGGAAAGGGGCTACAACGGTGGGGGCGTCCAGACCCCGCGGAGGAAGTGACTCATCCGGACAACGCAGCCTCAGCAGCTGCTGGCCTTAACCCCTTCCTGGAGGGAGCAGCGGGGCCTGGCCGGCCACGCCCCTACCAGACGCCGGTCAGGACCCTGGAGCTCCAGGCCCCCCGCCGCCCAGCCTTTGCCCCCTCACCTCTTGGCGTCGGGGGCCACCTCGCCCCGCACTTTGACACAGACCCCGGGTTTGAGACTCAGGCTGCTGGCGACCAGACCCTGCGCAGACAAGACCACGCCCAGCCGGTTAGAGGACGCAGTGTCCGGGTGGGGTGGGGTGGGGTCGTCCCCACCCTGGATCCTCTGACCAGGCCAACCGGAACCCTGGGGAACCCGGGTGCGAGTTCTAGCCTCACTTTCTCTGTGTGGCCCTGGGCAAGTCCCTACTCCTCACCGGCCCAGTTTCCTGCAGTTCTAGAAGCCAAGATCTAGAACTGTTTGTGGTTCAGCTTGGGGATTTTGGATTCAGAGTGGCCTGGGAGGTGGGGTGCTATGCCCCATCGCCTCTCATAGATGGAGAGAACCAGATTCAGGTTGGTCACACTGTGAGTTGGTGGCAAAGCAAGGTGAATGGAGGGGTCTGCTCCTCTGCTGGAGAAGTGGCTTGGGGCTGGGAGATCCCCCACCATTCCCTTCCAGCCCCTCTGTCCAGAGAGGTGCAGGGGCTGGAGAGGAGACCCCTAAGGAGCTCCACCAGGCCCCTCTGCAGAAGGGAGAGCGGCCAAGGGCCAGAGGCTGCAGCCTGGCTGGCTCAGGGTTAACAAGATTGAGTGCAGAGCTTAACTAGTGTGAGTGGTTCCTTCTGCCAGAAATTTGAACTCTTTCCCTTGGGGCCTGGAAGATTCTTGTCTCCTCTCTCCCTTAGCACCCGGGCCTCCCAGCTTGGGGGAGTGGGTGGTGGGGAATTCCCCCAGCCCCCACCTGACCAGCCTGGACAGAACCATCCTCCACCCACTAACCCAGGCAGCCTCCCTCCCAGACAGCTTCTCAGATCCTGGCGACTTTTCAGAGCTCTCTAGAGCAGAGGGTGACTCTGCCCTGGCTGGTGACTGGGGACAGCTGCAGGGGGGAGGGGACAGGAGGCTCTTTGGGGTGGAGGAAGAGGGGGAAAGGACAGTGGTCTGGGAGTCATCAAAGGGCCGCCCCCACCTCCTAGTTGGCCACACCCTTCCCACTCCAATTTCTCAGAGAGCTGCAGAATGTCAGACCTTGGCAGAAAAAAAACTGTGCTGTCAGACCCTGGAGGAATCCAGAAAATTCTGAAGCCAGAGAAGGTCTTGGGGGACCATGGTGCCCACCCCTATTTTACAGACATGGCCCCTGGACCCAAAAAAGAGAAGGTACTTGCTCAGGGCCACACCGTGGGGACTAGAACCCAGATCCTGATCTGCCCCCACTGGCCCCTGGCCGTCTGTCCCCACGCCATCCCTGGGCCTTGGGGCGGGGTCCCCACACTCACACAAGCCATGACTGAGGACAGGAAGATATTCCTGGGGACTGCGGCACCAGCTGTCTGAAGACTCCACCCGAGAGATGGGCCTTGGGCGGCTCCCACCCTTTTAACTGGACTAGACCCCGGTGAGTCCCACCCCCTGGAAGCTCAGCCAATTGTAAGTCAGGACAGGGATGGGGGCCATTGGAGGCGGAGTCAATGGAATTTTGAAGCCGGTTCTGGAGCGGAGGTGACCAATCAGAGTGGAGACCCCCCCATTCCTTCTTAGTCACTCCCCCAGGGTCCAGGCTCCACCTCCCATTCTCCTTCATCCCTCCCTACCCCTCCAAAAACTGTGCTGTGGTGGGGATTGGGGGAAGCCAATGGAAAATAGTTTGAGGATGAGCTAGGCTCAGGAGTTGGCGGGAAGGGGGCCCAGCGCCAGCAGGCTGAGCTCAAGGGGTACCCAGAGAAGACAGCAGAGGGGTGCAGAGTCCTTCAGGGAATTCCAGCTGGGGACCTGAGGCTGTCCCTGGCAGGGACCAGGGCGTGGCCCTCTCTGTGCACCTCTGCAGAGGCCCAGGACCCATTAACCACAAGGCCCTGGCCCCACCCGGGCCTCCCCCGGAAGCAGGGATTGTGGCTGCCGCTGTGCTCCTCCCCAGCGCTAAAGAAAGTCTGGGCCCGTGCCAGGCCTGAGGCGGCCGCTCAGCTCAGAGCTCAGGCCTCGGGCTCCGGCCCTCCGGAGGAGCCTGCTGGGGATCCTCCAAGAGCCCTTGCCTGACAGCCTCTGGCCTGTCTGAGAGGGTCAGGCCTGGAAGGGGGCCCAGGGTGGGCCAGGCCAGGCCAGGAGGGGTTGGGGGGTCCCTGCTCTGGGCACCCCCGCCTACTCTCTTCACATCTCTCTCTCTGAGGCCAGGCCTTTCCTTTCCCTACCCACTTAGCAGACATTTTACTGAGCACCTACCATGTGTCCTGGCCCTGAGCTGGCCTTAGAGGATTCGAAGTTGAACCCCTCCCAGTCCTGCTCAAGTAGCCCACTGCTGGGGCAGGATCTGGCCATGAACCTGATCAAGAACTAGCATGATGCTGGCTCTAAGGGAAGTCATGCGCAAGCACTGCAGCGGGATGGAGACTGTCCAGAATGTGAAGAAGGTGAGTCTTGAAGGATGGGCGAAGAAGGAGGGCCTGGCATTCCAGCACGGGCAAAGGCAAGAAATGAGAAAGCACAGGTTTGGGGACCAGTGAGCACTGGGGAATGGCTGGAGTTAAGGGTGTGCTGGGGAAAGATGGGGCATGAGGCTGGGAGGCCAAGAGTACCTGGATCATGAAGGGCCTCATTGAGGAGCTTGGACATTGTTTTATCTGAGGGTGCTGGGGAGCCACAGAAGATTATAAGGAGGGTGAGTATTGACGCCAAATTTGGGCTGCAGGGAAGATCAGTGTAGCAACAGAGTTGAGGATGGGTCGGAGGGGTGCTTACCTCACACCCAAGAACCTGGTAGAGACCGGGCATGGGGAGCACTGGGCAAGGTGGGGGGGCTTGCTATAGGAGTTGTCAATGGCACCTCCTCCTCCACATTGCCACCCCCATCTGAAACTGCCAGCACTGAAGAGGGAGGAAGACGCGGACCAGGAGTGACTCACATCTGGAGGCCAAGCCAGCAAACCGGCACTGCCCTCCCCAGCCCACCTTCCTCCCGATGACTGAAGCCCACCCTGGCACAGGAGGAGTGGGGAGTGCACGGGGCAGCGGGAAGGCCCAGAAGGAGGCTGGGCTGCATGCCCTGTGAGCCCCTCATCCCTCCTCCCAGACCAAGCCGGCTGCCTCAGAAACCAACCACAGTTGCTTCACTTTTTCCTCCAGGGCCTCCCCCAAACCTCAGCATAGGGAGGGGTGGCTGGGACCCAGCTCCACTGCCTCTCCTCTATGCTTCCTCTCCCAGGGCCCAGACACCCTCTCGTCTGATGGAGAAATCGAGGCATTTCAGGAATCCTGCCCGAGGACCAGAGGTGCTTCAGGCACAGTCCTGGCCCAACTGCCGTCAGGTGGGCCTGGCTGGCTGTTCCAGCCCTGAAGTTGAGCTCTCAGGGCCGCCAGAGCTGCTGCTCCATTCTTCCCCAACCTGGAAGACGGGCCCAGCACCAGGAAGTGTTTGCTGTTGGATGAGGGGCTGCTTTCTTCCCCTCCAGGATCTGGCCAGCTAAGGGCTGGTAAAGAGGGGGCGTGGGATTGTGAATAGGCCCCAGAAAGGCCCCTTTGGGAGTCTGGAGACTTAGATTCTGGTCCGAGCCCTGCCACACCCTCCCCAAGGCATCCTGGCAAGTTGCTTCTCCCTTCTTGCCTCAGTCCCCATCTGTAAATTGGGGAGGTGAAACCCTGCTCTCCTGCACGAGGTTAGTACAGGGTGGAGTTCAGGTCTGTTGTACTAAATAGATGATTGTTTTTTTCCATAGTCTCAGGTTTTAGCCTCCCTCTTGTCTGTTTTCCCAGGCTGAATTTACCTTCCTGGGGTCAACACCTCTGGGAGGCCTCCCTCCTACCCCCACCTCATCCCCAACAGTCCTCTCCTGCCTAGGCTGGGATGGGGAGTCTCTCTCTATTCCGGTGTCCCCTATAACAGGGACTGTGGTTTCCCTGGGGGAGGCAGGGACAAGGTGCACTGTGCCCCCCCGAAGTCCTCAGGGCCTCCTCGTGGTGGCGCCCACTTATCTGCCAGGCCCTGTGCCCGGCACCTTCTTTCATACGTTATCTCATTTCTTCTTCACCTCCCCACTGCTTCGTGTCTGCCAACTGGGTTGAAATTCCACACAGGGAAGCTGTGCAGAAATGAAGCTGACGTTAGAATCGGGAGAAGAGAGGCAATTCCTGATTTGGGGCTGCCCGGCTGTGACTGTGGCCAAGGTCCTTGACCTCTCTGAACTGTTTTGGAAAGTGGGAACGTTACCCAGTCAGTAGCTGCTTGGAGGATTACAGGACAGATGTGTGAGATTCAACATTAGTTCTCTCTCCCGCACGCCCCAAGGCCAGGGGCCCCCACCCCAGGGCCTCTTCTCCCCCCTCACTGCCCTGTAGCAGAGGCAGCGAGCTCTCTGGAATTCCTCCATCCTACAGGCTGGTCCTGCAGGCTGGACCTTGGCTGCTGCCATGAGAAATGAACTCAGCTCATTTGGTCTGGAGATCCAGGCCAGTGCAGCCCTTCCCAGCCCACCTCCTCCCACCCTGCCCGCTCCTGCCCTTCCTCCGTGAAGTCTGCACCTCCTCCAGCTGGCAGTGGTGGGGCGGGCTGCAAGGCCCACATGGACACCATCCGCAGCCCCCAGCCAACCTGGCTGGCTCAGCCTGGGAAGGAGGGGGTGACCAGAGCCAGCTCGAGTCCTAGAAGTCAGAGCAGGGAGGGACCCCAGAGATGCTACACCTGAGCTACTCCTTTCTTTTTTTTGTGAGGAAGACTGGCCCTAAGCTAACATCTGTTGCCGATCTTCCTCTAGTTTGTATGTGGGACGCCACCACTGCATGGCTTCATGAGTGGTGTAGGTCTGCACCCGGGATCCGAAACTGTGAACCCGGGCCGCCAAAGTGGAGGAAGCAAACTTAACTGCTACGCCACTGGGCTGGCCACAACCTGCTCTTTCTTTAATGATGCAAAAACCACCAAGAGTGGCCACTTGACCAAGGTCATACAGGGAGCTAGGGCTGAAGCCCTTTCACCTGCTAAGCCAAGGAAAGAACACTGTGGTCCTGGGGTACCTGGAACTCAAAACCCATCTTTTTTTGGATCTTGCTCCATGAAGGGTAGGAAGGACTAGTAGGGGGTGCCCTCAACTTCAGGGACTTTTCCAAAGTGTTTGTGTGGGAGCCCGCCCCTGCGTACCTGCTCATCCATTCTCACCTCTCTGCCTTCACTCGTGCTGTCCCACCTGCCCAGACAGCCTCCTCCTCAAACACACTGCACCTCTGTCACTCCCGCCCTCCCACCTGGTGTCTGTCCCCCTTCTCAATACAGGCCCCTGCTTGCCTTTGGGGTCTGTTCCTGCTCTCGTATGGGGTCTGGGTGGGGTCCAGACTCTGTCATTCATTAGCCTTCCAGGACTCGCGCATGAGTCCTGCTTTTTTTTTTTTAATATTTTCTTTTGAAATAATTATAGACTCACAGGAAACTCAGAGCTTTTTAAGAGCTTAGAAAATATTTGAGACCTGAAGAAAAACATGTGTTGGCTCTAAAATACTAAAACTGCAGAGCTGAAATTAATAAATGTTTACTGTAGTCAAACTTAATACTTGGTAGTCATAAAAACTGTATTACATTTAAAAACAATTCTGTAGGTTGAATCTTCTTTGAAAGTGTGCACAAGTATCCCTAGAGGTTGGTCACTCCTAAATTAGATCCCCATGGCCAAATAGCGTCTAAAACAAAAGTATGAAAATACTTCGAAAAATGTAGCAAAAACCCCTATTTGGATTTAGGGTGGGATATGGGTGCATTTTAATGTTTTCTATCATGGGCCTGGGGCCTGCATATCAGGAGAGTTTGGGGCGCAAGTAACAGAAAAATCAACAGAAATTGCTTTAAAATTAAGGAAAACTTTCATACAAGAAGTCTGAAGCTAAGAGGTTTCCGTGGCAGGTTAATTCAGTGGCTTGATGAAATCATCAAAGCTCTGGGCTTCTGTCTGATCGGGGACTGTGGCTGGGGACACAGTCTGTGCTGTCCTGCACAGCCATAATCCACGATTAGTCCTTGCTCTTAGGCACATGAGCCAAAGTATTTGGGATGAACGGTCTTTACATCTGCAGTGTACCCTCGAATGAATCAGCTTAAAAATGTAAATATATATAAAGAGCAATTAAGCAAATTGAGCAAATATTAACAACCAGGAACCCGGATGAAGGGCATATGGGTGTTCACTGTGCTGTTCTTACATCTTTTCTGTTGGTTTGGAACTTTTCTAAATTAAAAGTTTAAATTAAAAGGGGAGCGTGACAGAAGAAATGTTTATCTGGTCTCTGACCCGTTCCTGACCCAGAGCTCCTAACAACCTCCTAATTCCCTAAGTGGTAGGGCTACTAGGGGCATCTTTTGTTCTAATATTTGGTCTTTGACCCCAGTTCCTGACATAGGGCTCCTAAGTCCTTGGAATTCCCCAGGTGACAGGAGCATCTTTTGTTCTAATGAGGTGACTCTGGGTGGGCTCCTGGATGGCTTCAGCATGGGGGCTGCTCACCAGAAAGACCCAGTCATGAGTAGAGGGTTGGAACTTTCAGCCTCACTCCCCCATCCTCCGGGGAGGGGAGAGGAGCTGGAGATTGAGTTAATGATCCATCACGCTGGCAGGATGAAGCCTTCATAAAAATCTCTAAACTACAGGTTTGGGGAAGCTTCTGGGTTGGTGAACACATCTGCCTGCCGGGAGGGTGGCACACCCAACTCCTCAGAGACAGAAGCTCCTGCACTCGGGACCCTTCTGGATCTCACCCTCTGCATCTCTTCACCTGGCTTTTCATCTGTATCCTTTATCATATCCTTTAGTATATAATAAACTGGTGAACACAAGTGTTGCCCTGAGTTTTGTGAGCCGTTATAGCAAATTATCGAAACTGAGAAGGGGGTTGTGGGAACGCATGATTTACAGCCATTTGGTCAGAAGTGCAGGTGACAACCTGGGACTTGTGACTGGCATCTGAAGTGGGGGAGTCTTGTGGGACTGAGCCCTTAACCTGCAGGGTCCATGCTAACTCTGGGTCGTGTCAGCATTGAATTTAGTCGCAGGACACCCCGTCAGTGTCTGCAGAAAACTGGAGAATTGCTTGGTGTAGAAAACCCACATAGTCGGTGTCAGAAATACTCTGTGGTTAGAGGAAAGCGTTTTCTCTTTTAGTTGCTGTCAGAGGAGGGGGATTTGCTGGAATGGCCCTGGCTCATGGAAACATGTGGTTTGGGAAGAGAAAGGGGGAAAGGGCGGGCATGAGGAACCCTTGATTCCCAAGCAGCTGCGCGTCACCCCCGATATGGAGCAGAAGCCGTGTCACTGTTACTGAAGATGAGTTTCCAGTGGAATCTCGAGATGGCTCCCACCCCCAGGAGTTGGTTTACCGGATGCCTGAGGAAATGTGAAAAAAGCAAAGTCTACAGTCCCTTGGTTATGGTTATCGTAATGGCAAAAATGAAATCAGGAGTGCTGGGTGGGACCTTGATGCTGGACCAAGCTCAGATTTTGGTGAGTCTGGGCTGCAGTCACTCGCCTCGAAACCACCCCCAAAGGGAAAAATTATGCAGGGACGATAGAAAGTACCTCTGAGGCCTCTGGTCATGAAGAGTCATCAGCACGGGGGAGGGCAAAACCAGGAAACTACTGAAACCGGCGGGCCTAGTGCAAAGGAGCTGTTTCATCTCGCGGACTGGTGCCATCAGCTTCCTGAAATGCTGACGTCTGAATCCAGGGGAAGCCCATATGGGCATTCATTGTGCCGTTCTTGCATTTTTTCTGATGGTTTGAAACTCTTTTAAATTAAAAGTTGGGTCGGGGGAACAATCCCCACAAGTTCCTCCCATCTTTCTGCTCTGCCACCTGAAGCAGAGTCACAAAGCAGATAAATTTCTTGGGTCACACCTCATGATCACAGAATGGCTGCAACAGCTTCTACACCCAAAGTCCAGAAGAGCAAGTCTCTCCTCCATGTTCTTTAAAAGTGAGGCAAACATCATTCTCAGAAATCTCCCAGCAGACCTCCCCTCAGAAGCGCATCACAAGTCCATGGCTCAACAAATCACTGAAGGGACTCAACCATGATTGGCTTAGACTCAAGCTTTAAGCCACTTGAGATTCACTACCTGGGACTGGGTGCCCACCCCCACAGTGCTCCCCTGAAGGAAATCAAGATTCTATGAGCAAGGAAGAAGGTTGGGAGTGGCTGCTAGGTCCAGAGTGGGGCCAGGGAGGAAGCACTCCCCTCCTCTGGGGGGCACACGACCCAGGCTGGCCAGGAGCTGTGCTCTACCCCCTCGGGCACAGCCAGGCCGATGATCTGCCCTGGGATGCTGGTTTAGTGAGAGGCACCCTCCATGTGGAAGGCATCACAGCTGAGACACCCCGAGAGGCTGCTGGACCACCTCACAGGGCAGCCAGTAAACCCCTGTGCCTTAGCAGGTTGACTGAGTGTCGCAGCCAGAAGTCTCCGTGGGTGCACATCCGCTCCGACGTCACGGCGCAGCCAGGCTCTGTCAAGCACTCCCTCTCCCAAGAATCTCACTGGGGAGAATTTCCCAGACCTCGAAGTCCCACCCCTCACTTTCCAAATGTGGGAACAGCCTGGGGAGGAAGGGGGCTCGTTGAAGCTCAAGTGACAAGTGCATCAGTGACAGGCCTGAACAGCCACGGCATCTCCTACTCAGCGTCTGTGGGACTTTCTGGGCTGCCCCTCTGCCAGCGGACGGCGGAGCACCCGCTCTGCAGGAGGCCCTGGGATGGAGGACTCGGGCCGGTGGGGCAGACACTCACAGCAGCACCCCAGGAGAGAAGGAAGCCTGAGGGGGCACCTCAGCATTTCACCTGAGCTCCGGGACGGCGAGGACCTGCCTCCCCCTGGCTCCACAGAAGGGGGCTGCAGCCTCGTGGAGTCAGCGGGCACAGGTTCAAATACTGCCTCAGGGGAGCACGCTTTTTAGATGCATGCCCTTGTGTAACATTGCGTTTTGGCCTCAGTTCCCAAGTAGTAAAATGGGATGAGGAATACAAGCTTGCTGGGTTTTCTGAAGGACTGAAACAAATTGGTATGTAGACTCGGCGAGGCATAAAGTGCTATTGAGTCAAGGTGCTCCTGCACACAAAGAACACTCTGGAACTGGGATGGATCATTTCATGCAGGGGAAGGTCTTGGTGGGCCTGTTACAAGGAGACCAGTCTCAGGCAGGGGCTCCTCCTCCTGCCCCGCCCCACCCCCAGACTTGACCCCACACACATTCCCACTCACACTTTATTACGTCCCGGAGCACTGGTTACAACAGGGGTGGAGGTGGCGGGAAAGCCCAGCCCCCACCCCCACTGCCACTGGCACATGGTAATAAATAAATAAATAAATAGCTGGGGGTGGGCAAGGGGGAGAGGTGGCACAGCAAACACTGACGGCACAGGGAGGGACACAAAAGCCCTCCTCCCGAGCTGCGGCCACCATCAACACTGGACTGGTACCATGATCAGGGAAGGGCACGGCTCTAGGCTACAGAAACCCCCAGAGCCACTGAGGGGCCCCCTGGATCACAATCTGTGGAGGAGGGGTGTTTTCAGCACTTGGACCCTTATTTATTGACAGAAATCTGGACCCCTGGCTGGTCCAGTCAGAACCAGATTGTCAAGAGGCCACTGTCTCAGACTTCTCAATTGCTCTATTCAGGATCTAAAAGACCAGTGGGTCATTATTACCTGGTGTCCTGATTGGTCTACCCAGGACCTAGGACATGAAAGGATTACTGTCACTTAGCCTTCTAATTGGTCCGCTCAGGCTCCAGACCATCAAAGGATCATTGTTACTTAGGCTCCCAATTGGTCCACTTAGGACCCATCAATGCTAATCTATCACTTAGCCTCCTGATTGGTCCATTCAGGGCTCAAGACAATAATGTTCAAGGAAACCTGACCTGTGGTTGGTCAACAGGAACCCAAAGCCAGGACCCAGGGGCAGGTGGAGCTCTACAGCCCCAGGGAGGGGGTGGGGGATTAAGTGCTCAGGCTTGGGGGAATTCAGCGGGCATCACGGCCCAGATTTCAGGGAGGGGAGGTCACAGGGCAAGAAATAAGGCCACCTGGCTGGGTGAGGCCAGGGCAAACCAGTGGGGGTAGGGAGGCAGCTTCTGGGACAGCAGAGTGCCCAGCCACCACTGGGAGGGGCTGCAAGGGCCCTAAAACCTTCCCTGGGTCCCAGCCCCACCAGATACAGAAACCAGGGCCAGGGAGCTGGTGGCACTTAATGTGGCCCTCGGCCATTGCCTCCATCTACGGGATCAGGGTGGGGGAGGGGCGGGGCTGTGGTTGCAGATTGGCTGGGCTCAGTCCTCCAACCCCTCCATCAAGTCTGCAATGCTTTCCACATAGTAATGGGGCACGAGGTTCTCCTGGCCAGCTGCCAAGTAGGCCTCGGCTTCCTCCAGGCGGGAGACGCCCGTGAGTGTGAGCACGGTGGTCATGCCGCAGCGGTGGCCAAAGAGGATGTCGGTCTCCAGGCGGTCACCCACCATGAGCATGCGGGCGGGGTCCACGGTGAAGTGCTCCGTGATGCACTCGAACATGTAAGGGCTAGGCTTGCCCACCACCAGGGCCTGGCGGCCTGAGGCTGTTTCCACGGCGGCAGTCAGGCTCCCAGTGCCTGCAGGGAGATGGGAGATGGAGACTCGGTCAGTGTGGGGGCAGCTGGGCAGGCATCCAGGCCCTGAAACTGGAATTCTCAGGGAGGCAGCTTGACGCAGGGGTCAAATTAGATGCTGAAATGAGCCAAAAGGCCTGCTTCCAAGCCTCAGTGTGGTGGTTAAGAATACAGACTTGGGGCCGGCCCAGTGGTTAAGTTTGCTGTGCTCCGCTTCAGTGGCCTGGGTTTGGTTCCTGGGTGTGGGCCTACACCACTCATCAGTGGCCATGCCGTGGCAGTAACCCACACACAAAATAGAGGAAGATTGGGACAGATGTTAGCTTGCGGTGAATCTCCCGCAGCAAAAATAATAATAATAATAAAAAAGAATACAGACTCTGCAACTGGATGCCTGCATTCAGACTCCATCTCTACCTTCCTTGGGCAGGCTACTGAACCTCTCTGGGCCTCAGTTTTCCCATCTCTAATACGGCGCTTATGGGTGGTTTTGTAAGGACTCAATGAGCCACTGCATGTAACTGGGCCTGGCTCACTCAGTCCTGCCTGAGGTTCACTATTCTACCCTGGCAGCTGTGTACCTTCAGGCAAGCCACTCAACTGCTCTGAGTTTCCTTGGACTCCTTGGAAAAGGAGGATCCAAGTAATGCCTACCTTCAAGGAGGTGCTGCGGGCATCAGAGGGGCTGGGGCTTTGGAAAAGGAAAAGCACTTAGCAAACAGCAGTTGTGGTTACTGCTACAAGAATGTGTGCTCCTGGCATTGGAGACTGGCACTGCCCACTGGGAACACAGCAGGGTGCAGAAACGTTTGCCTCTCTGACCCAGTCCGCCTCCGCTGGGAAGGTGATCCAAGAGAATTCAAACTGCAGACAAAAAGCTACATGCTTGAAGATGTCTGTGGCCGCAGTAACTATAATAAGCAAAATTGTGGAAGGCGCCCAAGTGTTTAACAATAGGCAGACTGTTTAGAGAAGCAGAGCTGTGACTCCCAGCCCACTGCCACCCTGCCCCACACAGGGAGGCCACTGTGACCAGCCCACAGGCACATCTTTGTGCCAGAATGTTCTGCCTTCACAGTAATGTCCCTGAACAAATGATGATGATAATAATCACAATTTACTAAGCACATTCTAAAGGGCCAGGGCTGTGCTGGGTGCTCCTGGAAGCCCATTTTACAGATAAGAAAGCTGATGCTCAGACATTAAGTAACTTGCCCAGGGTTGCACAGCTTAATAAATGGCAGATGAAGGATCTGCATTCAGGGGGGTCTGACCCCGTTGTGTGCTGAGCCAGCTTGTACTGGCTTGGGAGTGCAGTTTCATTTCCAGGAATTTTGTGAGCTGGTGCTTAAACAAAGTCACTATTAAAAGTCAACTTATATGAATTTACAATCACATGAATTATGTTTAAAACAAAGGTAATAAATTCTCAGAGCTCGTCACTTCCTAATTATTGTACCACTATCTATGCTCTTGAGGTTATTTACATTGGCCACAATGGGAACACCGGATAATGGTGTGCACAAATCTTCCCGACTCCATGTTCAGGGGCTAAACATCGGTAGCTTGAAATTGGCCATGGTGGGAGTATTCACACCACAGAAACTGGCGACTGGTATAAATCAGGGTCCCCCCAGTTATGCAACATTTATCAGTACACCACCGGTCTGGCCCCAAATGCTCTGGGCCTCCTGTCTCCCTTCTCACAGCAATTCCAAAGGCACAGAGGGTTAAAGTGGGCACAAACAGCAAGAATCCTCAGCTCTGCGGCCCCCAGATGAGAAGGAACTTCCCCAGTGTCACAGGATCAGGGCAGAGCTGGCCCAGAGCAACACTGCTGGGAGGTTCTCCCTGCTCTCTGACCTACAGCTTGCCAACTTGTTTTCTTGAGAACTGGGCAAGGAAGAAAAGCCATCTGCCTGTAGGTTAGAAATTCCTTCCAGGATGGGAAGGGCTCAATTGAGTCACCCCCAGGTGTTTTTCTCAGCTCAAGAATGGTCTCAGCTCTGTCAGCAACTTCCTTTCCCACTGGGACAGAGCTGATCACTCTTGGCCCCCAACGTCCCATGTCATTCACTCAGTATATACTGAAGCCCAATGACAGGCCAGGCACTACTAGGCACTGGGGACGGAGCCTGAACGCAACAAAGATCCCTGCCCCGGGGGAGCGAGCGTCCTGGCAGGGGAGTCTATGAATGTACCTCTGTCCTCGGACCACCATTATCCACTTTTCTCAACATCCTGTCATCCAAGCTATCACATGTTTTGCTGGTGATGTACTCCTAAGACAGCAGCATTTTCTGTTTGCCACTTCAAGTGGCTGCCATGTGGTCTAACAACGTAAACACACAGTTTAGGAGACCCATGGGGCAGGGGAGGGGAAACTGAGGTGAGAGAGTTGCATTATTTCAGATTTTATGCATTAACGGGGGCCTCTATTTTTACATCACTTTTAAAGCTGCACCATTCAGTTGTGCACAAACAGGACAGCAGTGCTATATTTTCAAGCCTCTGTCTCCCCCTCCAGGCTGTGGGAACGACTGGTAGAGCAGATGTGCATAGCCAGTGGGGTGCTGGAGACCAAAGGGGCACGCATGGCAGGGCCTGGGCTCTCCTCCACACCACCCTTCCTGAGCCCTGGGGGGCCTCTTAACCCACAGCCTTACCCTGAGCTTTGAGGGTAAGTTCTCCAGGGAGAAACTCACGTTTCACAGCGTGGCCCAGGGCAGGCAGGAGCTGCTGTGGCTGGGAGCCCTGGCCAGAGCCCTCCTCTTGGATTTATGGGGAAATCAAGACTGAGGGTGTCATGCAGCAAATAGGTCTGCAGTCAAGCTAGGACAGGCCTAGAACTGGTCCCACCATGGCCCAAGCCCTGTTCCATGTTTTATCCCCTAGCACTCTGTTCTGCAAGATGCCTCCTCCAGGAAGCCTTCCCAGATCCCTCAGCTCTAGACCCTCCTTACCACCCCATCATAATACTGTGTCTAATCCTCGCTCAATACCACCGTGCCCTGCCCCGATTTGGTATCAATGACTGTCTGGGTCAGTGATCAGCAGAGGGACTGATGGAGATCTGTCCCTGCCCTCAGCCTACTGACTGGGACACTGACCTGTCCACACACTACTGTCAGTTAGCCTCTGCTGTCATCTGCTCTGGTCTAACTTGAATCCTCCAAGATGTAGGAGCCTCCGCCTGCTCCTGCCTCCTCTGCAGGTCTGAATACCTAAGATGACAAGTGAAGAGCTCTTCTTGGAGGGTGGGGAGGCAGATGGCAAGCACTGGAACCAAGTTCAAATCCCTGTGCTCTTGAGCAGCTCATGTCCCGTCTTAGCCTCTGTTTCTTTAAATGAGAAATGGGACAATAATTCCCATCTCCAGAGTAATGTGGAAACTAAGAACAGACACCAAAATGCTTCCTAAAGCTCTGTAACGTGAGAAAGCTCTGGATACAACTTCCATCATCTGAGCACCTACTAGTGCCAGGCACTCACCCTGATCACTTTCCCCTTGGATGAAACCGGCACGGTTAGCATTCCCAGTTCACCGCCAGGACCGAGATGCTCGGAGGTTACGTAACTCAGCAAGATGAGAGAGCCGTGGTGCTGGAACTCGAACTCGGGTCCAACTCCATCCACCTCCTATGCTCTCCACACACCTGCTTCCAACCTGCCCCTGGGATTGGTGCTCCAACCCTCCCAGAGGAGAACAATCTTTCCAGGCTTTGTCCCTAACTCTCCGACCTCACCCCGACGGTGGGTGGGACAAAATGACAGGAGTCCTTGAGGCTGGGTCAGGAAGGCTAGGGCTGGGAGTCAGGGACTTGCAACCCCCTGAGCCACAGTGGGCCTCAGTTTCCTCATCTGTAAAAATGTAAGCACTGCTGCCTCCCCCTCCCCCAAGGATGGTGGCTGCAAGAATTACCAAACGTGGACACGTGGGTTCTTGCTGGGTGGGGGCCGCCCTCGCACCCCTCCCGCTCCCCAACTGTCGCCTGGAGACGCCCCTTCCCCGCCCCTCACCCCCAAGCGCGGAGGTGAAAGCGCAGGTCGCCCCCTCACCTCAGTGTCCCCGCCAGCCCCGCACTCACCGGGGGTCCGGCTGCCGTCGCTGAGCGGGTGCCACGGGTCGCGGTCGGTGGCCACAAGCAGGCAGTCGGGGTCGCGCAGGTGCGCGCACGCCTCGCTCAGCTTGGCGAAGGAGAAGTGCTCGTCGTAGCCCACGAGCACGGCGCGCACGCGCGGGGCCGCGCCCTGGTCCTCGCCGGGGTCCCCGGCCAGGCGCAGCCCAGCGGCGCGCAGCTCGGCACGCAGCCCCTCGCCGCCCAGCACGAACACGGCGCCCGGCGCGTCGGCCGGTCCGAGCAGGCGCTGGCGCAGCAGGCGCGCGGCGCACAGCGCGGAGCTGAAGAGCTGCTCGGCGCGCAGCCCCCCGAAGCCGAGGCGCGCGAAGCGGAGGGCGAGCTCGGGCCGCGCGCGCCGGCTGTTGTTGCTCACGAACAGCGCCGCCTTGCCGGCCCGTGCTAGCCGCTGCAGCAGCTCCGGGGCGCCCGGCACGGCGCGCTCGCCGTTCCACAGCACCCCGTCGCAGTCGAACAGGACCCCCTGAGCCCGGCCCAGCACGTCGCGCAGGGCCGCGCCGCGCAGCCGCTCGCAGCGCGCCATGCAGCCGGCCGGCCGCCCGCACGCACGTCCGCGCCGCCCCGCTCTCTCTCCGCGGGCACGGCGCGCCCGCCACGCCGTCGGCGCGTCCCCCGCACCTGCCAATCGGCGCGCCGGAAGGGCCGGGGGCGGGGCCACGGCCTGGCCTGTGGCCAATGGGGGCGAGCGTCTCGGAGAGGCGCGAGGCCGCGAGCTAACGGAGCTTGGAGAAAAGGGCGGAATCGCGACCAACGCCGAGGGAAGGGGACCAATGAAGACCTAGCCTGGCCCTTAGCCCCGCCTCCCAGCTCTGCTGAGCCAGTCGCCGCTGAGTTTCAACCCCGACTAGCCTCTTACAGGGGTGGGAGTCTGAGAGACTGACGTTCTTTTTGGCCAGTAATGAATTTCGGATAGAAAATGTGGAGCGACTAGCCGCCCCGTGTTCCCCAGCCAATCAGAAGCTTAGGAGAGCTGGTTGCTAGGAGGAAAACAGATGCCACAGGAGATGTCGTCTTTGGGTGGAATCTCATTGCCCTTTGAACCGTGGGACGCTCCAGTTCTGAGCGAAGTCCTGAGAAGCGTGTGGGTATGATGGGGAGAGGTGCATGGTGTCTTGGACGCTGGAGCCCTTGGCCTAGACCAGTGGTTCTCCACGCTGGCTGTGCAGTAGAGTCCCCTGGGGAACTGACTTTTTGAGATGTAATTTACATACGGTAAGATGCATGGATCTTAAATGCACAGTTTGATGACTTTTGACAAATGCTTTTTTAAAATACCAATGCGTGGCAGGGCCTCCGAGATTCTGATTTAATTTTTCGGTGGGACCTGGCAGTTTTCGGTTTGTTTTTTAATTATACCCGGGGATTCTTCTGTGAGGCCACCGTAGAGAGGCACTAGGCTAAAGGCAGCCTGTCACCAAGCTCCCCGCGGAAGGAAGGAGCCAGAGCCGCAGTGGCCAGTTGCCCAGGGCGGTGATGGGGTGACCTGCCTGCCTAGGTCCCCACTTGGGGAGGGGTGTGTCACAATTCTGAATTTGCCAACTTCTGAGAAGGCTCTGAAGACCTGTCTGACCCCCAGAAGCAACTGGAGCTCCAAAGTCCTGGGGAAAGCCACACTCTGTCACCCAGCCTCTGAGGCTCAGATGCTTTCTGTTCCCCAGTGCCCTGGGCTTTTGCTCCTGGTCTTTGCATAGGTGGTCTCCTTGGCTTGGAATATTCTTCCTTCTTCCCTGACTTTTACACCTGGCCAAGTCCTGAGAAACTTCCCTTCGATATTACCCCCTCCAGGAAGCCTTCCTTGACCTCCACCCTCTACACACACACACACCCACACACACACACCCACACACACACACCTCTCTCTCTCTCGTTTAAATGACTCACCCCTAACTGGTCTAACCTGGGCTCCTAGCGCCATGACACTTGATTTTAATTGTCAGTTCTCCTGCCTGTCTGTTCCCAGGATTTCCTTGGGTGTTGGGCTGAGTTGGGGACCTAGCCCAGGGTCTGGCACAGAGCAGCCTCAGGGAGTGTGTGAGGACAGATCCAACCCTGCCCCTTGGGGAGCCTTCCCTGCCTTTTCCAAGAACACAGCAGGCTGGGGGAACAGCATCAACGGCAGCTGTCAATTACAGGGGGCTTCTATGTGCAAGGGTGGTGCTTTGGTCTTTACAGGAGGGTCGCATTCAGTCCTCACAACAGTCCTGTGGTGGAAGTGGTTACAGTTTCACACATGAGGAAACCAGAACACCAGGAAGTTAAATAAATTGCTTGGGATGTCAGGGACAGGGACAGGCTCTGGAGTCAGTCAGACCTGGGTCCCAATCCCAGGTCCACACATCATTTGCTGTGTGACCTTCCCGGGTCACTTTCTGAGCCTCAGTCTCCTCACCTGTAGGAGGGAACGGGATTTACTTCCCTGGAAGAGGATTTAATGGAAATCATGCATACAAAAGCACAGTGTGTAGCATTGAGAAAGTGCTACAGACATTGGCTGTTATTTCAGACAGGAAGAAAGACAGGAGGCAAAGACTAGTTTTTTTCTCTTTTATGAAAGTGGCTTCTTTATTTCAAGGACAGAAAATAAAACGATCATTTGGGCAGCTGCTCCAGTTTTGTCCAAAATAATTTATTTACCAGCCTTACAAAAAAAATACATTGGCAAGAGAAAAATAAAAGTCCTGTAGGAGCAGGCAAGCTCTCCTTCCTTCCGGCAGCTCCCCTGGGACCCTGCCAGAGAGTGGGGAGTGGGCTGAGGGGCCCCTCAAGCCCAGGATGGACCCCAGAGGAAAAGATCTGGAAGTGGAGGACTGTGCTGAGTGCTCCTTGTGGTGGGGCCGACCCAGCGGGCACCCAGGCACTTGCAGGCAAAGGCTGAAGGCCCCCCACCTTGGGAGGGGCAAGGGCTGTGTCCTGGGAGGACAAGGCGGGGAGGGAGGGAGGCTGAGGGCTGTCAGGCAGTAGCTGCTAGCTCAGTCAGTCTCTGAGGCAAGGCTCCTGGGCCGGGGCTGAGGGCGGTTAGGTGGGGAAGTGGGGGCCCTGCCTACAGCCTCAGGGACCCCTCCCTCCTCTGTGGCCACCCCCACATCCCCCCGCACAGGCCCACTTAGAGAGACTGGGCTGGGGGAGGCTGGACGCGGGGAAGCCGGACCTGGGGAGGCTGGACCCGGGGAGGCCGAGCTGGGGGAGGCTGGTGAATGCCGCCTCTGGCGCCGGGCAGGCTGGGGGGGCATGGGGGGCAATGGGGGTGGCACTGTGGGGGCTCGGAGGCTGCTGCCAACTAGACGGCGGGGCAGAGCCCGGGGGGTCACAGGGCTGCCAGAGCCAGGGGGCAGGGGTGGGGCCGGAGGGGAGCCACGGGTGCTGGAGACCTGGGGGGGCGGCATGGTGGGCCTGGCCGGCGCTTGGCGCTTGGCTGTGGAGGAAAGAAAGGGGCAATTAGGCATCTACATGGCCTGTGGCGAACCCACCAAGCTTGATGCCACCTCAGGACCTTTGTATGTGCCGTTCTTTCTGCTGGGAACAGTTTCCATGGCCGGTGCTCATCACTCAGGCCTCTCTTCCTGTCCCTTCACCCCCTCAGCTGGGGTGCACCCCTTCCCCCACCCTGCCCCAGGTACTGTCATATTCTCCTCTTGTGGTTTCTTCGTAGACTTGTGCCCTCTGAAATGACCTTGTCAGTTTTTAGTGATAGCGCTTGTCTCCCGGACCAGAAGGTAAACTAAGTGAGGCCATCTTATGGGCAGGGGGCTAGCATGGTGCTGGGCATGGAGTAGGCGTTCAGTATGTATTTATTGAATAAAGAAATGTTGCTTTTCCCCTTGACACTTGAGTCCTGTTCACCTCCTCTCAGAAGCCCACCAGAACTACCCCACCTCAGCTCTCAGAGACCCCACCGCACAGTTCCAACCTGGTGAGGCAGCCGAGGGGCTGCGTGGGGCCAGGAGGTCTGGACTCTCATCCTGGCTTTGCCTCCACCCCCTGGGGGATTGGGGCAAATCACTTGCCCCCGGGGCCACAGTTTCCTCATCGGTAAGATGGGATGAAAGCCTCGACCTCGCAGGGCTGACATGAAGACAGCTCAGGTGAGAATGTGACAGTCCTTCAACTTGTGCTCCAGTTAGCAACTATCCCCCCTGCCCCCCACCCAGGAAAAGTGGCTAGAAGCTCCCCTCCCGCAAGAAGATCCCTGTGTGACCTGCCAACTCCTGCTGGTCCAGAGGCTTCTGCGGCTGCTCCATCTACTGCCAGCTCCACATGGTGTACCCAGGTAGAAAACTCTAGAGCCTCCTGGGCCGGGCGGGGCCTCCCTAGTGACCTGGTCACCCTGGCAGACTCCTCACCTGAGCCCTTGGCCTTCTCGTCTGCCTGGCTTTAGGCCACCTCAACAGGTGAGTGCACCAAACGGGCGCAGGAGGCCCCAGGCTTCTCCCGTCCACCACCTCCCCTCCTTTCCTGCCCTTGGAAGACCCTGTCCTCTGTCTTCCCTCTGTGGTCTCTGGGCAGCCTGAGGGACTGGACTCCACTGTGCCCCCCACTCATGACCACTGACCTTTATCGGACATTTACTGTGTGCTGGGTATGAGCCAGGCAGCACCTCTAATTCTCCAAAGAGCCCCACAAGGCCAGTGCGGTTATTGTTCCGTTAGAGAGAGGAGGGAGCTGAGGCGCAGACAGGTGAGTCACCTGCCCAAGGTCCCAGAGTGGGAATCTGAACCGAGTGCCGGGCATCGAACCTGGGCCTCAGCCACCTGGATTCCGGGCCTCCCCAGCTGCCTGAAAACGGGGGACGGTCTGCCCACCTCTTTCCCTGCCCACCCTCTGTCTCCCTTCTCCTCACGGCCAACTCACTCCTCCGAGCCGTGTCCTCCGCTGGGGGGGCTGCCTCCGGGGGGCTCCTACTGACCTTGGGGGAGGCTGGTCTGGGGGGCGCCTCGGACTCTGTCCTGTGAGGGAAAGAGAGGGTCAGGGTCGGTCTTGGCCATCTCCCAGAAGTCTCCTGGAACCTTGGGGAGACTCCCAGCCAACGGGCTGAGTTGGGGTCCTCCAGGACTTGTTCCCTACCACCCTGTGGCTGGGCCTGGGATCTGTCCCCAGGCTGGCCCCTGAGGAGATGCTTCGGGCACTGGCCAGGGTTTGCATCCACCAAGCCCCTGGCTGCTGTGTGATGCTGCGACAGTGTCCATGGTCCCCCATGGGACCAGGACGGGGCCATTCATATCTGTCAGTCCTTACCTTTCCTTGGCAGCCACTGAGGCCGGGGTGGTGGCCGCAGCTGGAGCCGGGGCGGTGGCTGGGGTGGGCATGGCAATCGTTGGAAGCTCCTCAGAGGCTGGCTTGTCGCTGACCTTGTCCTGGGGGGCGGGGACTGAGAACAGGCCTGACACCTTGAAGTTGATGTCTGCAGACAGAAGGGAGCTGGTCTTAACCTTCAGAGCCTCCGCCAGCCTCAGGACCGCTGTCCCTCTCCCGATATTGTCAGGGCTGTGTTTCACTTTCCTGCTCCAATGTGAGCCTCACAACAATCCCATGAGGCAGGCAGGATCATCCCCATTTTACAGATGAGAAACTGAGGCTCAGGGTGGAGACACAGTTTCCACCAGGCCTCGTGGGGAGTTTGCGGGGCTGCCAGGGACTGAGGCTGAGTCTGGAGGGCACCGAGCTGGGCAGATGAGGGCACAAAGGGACACGTTCACAAAGGCAGGAGCTTCACCTCCAGGGAAGAGGGTGTCTGCGTTCTGTATCAGCGCCTCGACCACGCCCACCACCTGGATGGACGACACTGAGGCTGCATCCAGCTGGGCCTGGTCCCTGTGACAGAAAGGGACCAAAAGTGGGTCATCATTTAGCAAAGTCTTAGTGACCAAACTCTGCCTAGCCCTGTGCTGGGCACTGGGGACACAAGGACCAATCACATGGGGTCCCTGTTCTCAAAAAAACTCACAGACCACCAGTGGACGGCAAGCGTGTCGCTCACATGCCAAACTTTCCCTTCCTTCCCCCACGACAGACAGCGCTGGGCAGTCCGGCTCCCTTCCTATAGTTCTTGGATCTAGGCCGCCTCCACCGAGTAACCGCACTCAGCAAATGAATGGAATCTTTTTGCCATCCATGGCCAGGTGAATAAGACCGCTCACATATCATAGCACTTCACAGTTTATAAGACATTTCTCCATTCGTTATCTCATCTAATTCCCAAAGCGAAAATCCTCAAAATTTATATAATTTCTCTCCAGTTTACAGGTGAGGAAATGGAGGTCCAGAGAGTGACTTGCCAAGGCCCATCTCTGGAAGGTGGAGGGGTGGGGCTGGAACCAGATTTCTGGGCTCCCAGCCCCCCTAGCACCCCATTATCCAGAACGCCTCTCTCCAAAGTCTGGTGGGGTCCCTTCGGGCTGCTCCTCACAGCAGCCTTGAGAAGAGAAACTGCTCAACCCACTCTAAGGATGGGGAAACTGAGGCCAGGGGAAAATCAAGCCGCACATAGTTGGGGTGGGGACTGCCATCTTCCACCCCACCGGCCGCTCACCCTTCCTTCTCAGGGGGCCACAGCAGGTTGGGCCCTAGGACAATGGCGATGTTGCTGGGGGTCATCTTGTTCACCTCCTGCTCCTCCGCCAGCTGTGCCAGGAACTTCATCAGGTACCTGGGGAGGCAGGAGGTGGGTTGGCCAGGGGCAGGGCACCTCGGCCATGAACACCCATTGACACCCCAAGACCTGAGAATTTCCCAGCCCGGGGTTTCCAAAGAGTGGCAGAGACCACACAAGATGGTTTAAAACATTTAAACCGTGAAATTAGCTGACCCACCAGCGCCACCTGTGTGTCAGGCACTGAGCTGAGTTGAGTCTCCCAGCCACCCTGGGGGCTGGGACTGTGATGCTCCACGTTTCCAGATGAGGGCGCTGAGGCCCTGAGAGGTCAGCTGCCTGCTCAGGACCACACAGTGGTAGAGGTGGGACTTGAAGCCCCGTGGTGTGGCTTCAAAGGTTCATGGTATGTGTTTAGTTCCATGTCTAGTATAAAAAAATATGACTAGTACATCAAAGCTGTGTTTTCAGAAATATGCTTAGGACAAGGAGACAGGACTCCGACCCAGGGCCCCAGCGTCCTGGCTTTCCAGGGAGGTCCGGGGGCGGGCTCCGGGCTCACCTGAGGTTGTTGAGGTTCTCGTGAGGCAGACGGCAGCACACCTCTTGGAGGGCCTCCTGCCGGGCCCCTGGCTCCTTCAGGCTGGGGAGGGAGAGAGACCGGGTGAACAGGCTCAGGGTCACACCTCTGCAGCCTCATCCTCCCCAGCACCCCCTCCCCAATCCTCACCTGGCTGCCCTCATCCAATCATCATAGAGGTCAAAGGTCATCAGGGGCTCCGGCAGCTCCCGTAGATAGGACTTGAGGGCACCTGAAGTAGCGGTGAGGGCTCAGACACAGCCCCCAAGCCCCCACCTCCACCTCCAGTACCCAGCTCTCTCTATCTGTTAGGAATCTCTAGCCCTTGTTCACACTAATATGTCTAGGTCTGATCATTTCTTTGGGCGATGGGCCCTTTTGTGAAAATGATGGGTTCCCAGAAAAACATACATTTCAGGGGGTTCATCATGGACCCCTCATCAAGGACCCCATGTCTCCTCAACAGATTATCAGGCCTTAAGCCAGACTATCATGGGATCATCTCAGGCAGCTGTGGGGAAGGGATCTGGGGAGAAGGCCCCCCGCGGGCTCCCTGGAGCAGGCACCTGCCACGGCGTGGGGGTCAGAGCAGAACTCCTGCAGGCTGCGGGGGTCTGAGGCCATCGTCTGCTTGAGGCGCTTCAGCACCGAGGCCCCGGCGGCCAGACGGAAGAGGCCCTGGGGAGCGAGAGGGAGCAAGTGGGGGTCACAGAGGGGTGGGCGGGACAGCCTGACTGGGAGCCTCTGGGTCACTCATGGCCTGGGGTAGGCGGCTGGCCTCGCTGGGCCTCAGTATCCCCACTGGTCTGGTGGGCAGAGTGGACAACACAGTGTCTGTGGATCCTCTCGACTCTCAAGTTCTAGAGTTCTGAGCAAAGTGGGAAGTCTGAGAGGAATTGGGAAAAGTCACGGGGAGACGGGTCTGGTTAGGAGTGGAAGGGAGACAGGAGGCCGAGCAGGATTATCCAGAAGCCTACGCCTGTCTTTGAGTCTGCCCCACCTTCTGAGGGTCTGTCCTCAGGAGAGGAACCGGAGCCGGTGTCCTAGCAACGCTGAGAGATGCAAAGGACGGATGAGGGCAGCGTGTGGCAGGGACTGCACGTGGAGTCCTGGCTGCACTGCCACCTGCTCATGTGCCGCTGGGCACGTCTACCCCTTGGCCTCGGTCCCCCTCTTGTAAAATGAAGCCAGTGAGAGCTCCTTTCAAGGGTTATGGGGGTAATTAAATGGAGCAAGGCATGCAGAGGGCTTACAGCACAGTGCCTGGCCCACAGGAGCAGCATTAAGTGGGAGGTGGTGTCAATTCAGCAACAGGGGGCCATGCCTTCTCCCGGGTCCTGTGCTCTAACAGGATTACAGGAGCCAGCGCAGGGCAGCATGTGGGAGGTCTGGGACAGAGTGAGGGCCCCGATGCCCCTTCCCCACCTGCCCCAGTGGGTCCCACCTCTTCCTTCATGCCCTCAGAAAGCAGCATCATGACGCAGGCCTCGATGGGCAGGGCGATGTCCCGGCCCAGCTCTTGCAGGTGGGTTCCCAGCGACACCCCATATACCCTGGAGGAGGGGGCGGCCGTCACCGAGGGGGAGGGGTCTGCAGGGATGAGACAGATCAGCGGCCCAGGGTCCTCCCACCCCTGGGCAGCCAGTTCAGGGTAGACAGGGGCACCCCCAGACGTCTTCAAGGGGGCTACTGCTTTGGCCAAGGGTACCACTTCCCACCCGACCACCCATGCCACACACCTTGGCAGCAGCCAACATATCTCTCGAATCACCACCTCCACTGCCTCCACCCCATCCCCTCCCTCCTGCCTCCTAACAGGTTTCCTGGCTCCAGTCCTGCCCCCTTCATTCCATCCTCCACGCAGCAACCAGAGCAAGCTCTCCATTACAAATCTAATGGAGCCCTCCCTTGCTCAGAACTCATCCATGGCTCCCTATTGCCCTTCAGGATGGGGTGCAAGCTTTTTAACATGCCCTGAGCGGGGCGTGGGGCGGGGGTACAGGGTTGGGGCCTGCCTGCATCCCTACCTGTTTGGCTGTGGTTCTCCCTCAGCTCCACCAGGGCTGTGTCCAGCGAGCTCAGAGACTTGCGATGGTAATCGGCCTGAATCTCCATGAGCTGTGGGGACAAGGGGGCATCCCCGGGGGAAGTGGGTGAACCTGAGCATTCCCCAGGGTCCACAAGAGCAGACCCCTCCCCCCACCGTCTCACAGGGGCTCTCAGTGGCCCCTGGCTCTGGCATCCACCTTTGAGCTTGGGTGGCTGGAGCCTGGTCTTGGACTCACGTGGATGAAGTAGTTGGCATATGTGTCCTCCTTGGTGGCAAAGTGGTATAGGTCGGCCAAGTACTCGTCCTTGGGGACAGAGAGGAGATGGCTTAGATCAGTGAGGCGGGGGCCCAGGGGGGAAGCTTGGAGGGGTTGGTGACTTGCCCAGGCTGTACCTGGAGGGTCCCAGCCAGCTCTCCTCTCTCTGCCAAGGTTTGCTCTTGGAGCCAGCCCACAGGAACCCCTTCGAATTCTTAAGGGTCTTTTACAGCTTCTAGTTATCACCTCTGTGTCCCCATATCCTTAGCACAGTGCCTTGTGTTACTCATCGTTCATTCATTCATTCACCCTTCATTCATTCATTCACTTATGTAGCAAACACACTAAGATTCTGGGAAACAGACCAAGTCTCTCTCCCAGGAGTTATGCATATGGTGTAGACAGAAGAGGCTATAAGGTAATGGCTAAGTACACAGGCCTTGGAGCCTGACTGGATTCAAATCGTGGCTCTGCTGCTTCCTAGCTGTGTGGCCTTGGGCAAGTCACATCACCTCTCTGAGTTTCGGTTTCCTCATCTGACAAATGGGGACAGTACCTGCCCGTCACCCCCACACACCCAGGGAACCTCAAATGCCCCCTCACCTTGCACTGCTCCACCTTCCTCTTCAGCTCCTCCTCCTCCTCCTTCAGCGTCTCCACCTTGTTGGCTGTGGTGGTGTGGCTGTAATTGCCCGGGTTGCCGGCCAGGCCCTGACCACTGCCTGAGTTCTTAGCTGCTTGACTGAGCCTGGGGACGATACCAAGGTGGGGTGGTCACTGTCCCCACTGCATGTCCAGAGCCAAGTGTCCCCTCCATATCCCCAACTACACGGGATTCCCAGATTTTAGACGCAAATCTGAGCTCCATTAGCCCTGGGCCCCTGCCCGGCCTGGGCCATGAGCGCTCTGGGGCACCCCCTGGTGGTGGGCTTGGTGATCACAGCCACCCAGCTCCAGAGTGGAGGGTGAGGGCCCTCCTTCCTCCAGGGATCTTGGAGGATTGTTTATGGCTATCCTAGGCTTTGGGGTCACCCCCACTTGGCACAAGCATGTGCACACACACGTGCACAGGGGCACGCTCACATGCACCCTCACCACATGTGTTCCTAAGGACCAGCCGTGTGCACAAGTACACACATTACACAGTGGGCCCTGCAGTGTCCTCCTAGTGTGGGAAGGGCCTTGAAGCTCTGTGGCACCTCTGTGGGCCGACCTAGGCATAGACCCCACCCCAAGGCTGTGGCTCCCACCTGCTCTTGAGAGTGTTCCAGTCAGACACCAGCTTCTGCAGGCTTTTCTTGTGCTTAAGGATGGTTGGCAGCTCCTCCTGGGGGCAGGGGAGGGGAGGGGTTCAGTGGGCTGGGGGATGCGGGAGCTAGAGGCTGGGGAAGCTGGGGGCAGGGGGCAGGGTCACCTCACTCAGCCTGCTGAGTGGCTGCAGGACATCCCTCTCCAGGGTCATCTCAAACTCGGCCAGGATGCGGGCCAGCTGGTTCTGAATGGCACAGCTCATCTCCAAGGCCTTCCTGTGGACACAGCACCCAGTGGGCCCAGGCTCCCACAGCCCCTCACCACCATCTGGAAAGAGGTGGTGGGGTCTCCTCCCTTCCCCATTGTCTCCTGCCCTTCTCTCTCTCCTTCATCTTCACTGAGCCCAGCACCGTCCCAGGCTTGGCTGCCCTCACTGACCCCGACACTGTCCCCAGCCTGGTCATCCTTCTACTGTGGATGCCCTCTCTGACCTGAACCCCCTCCGAGCCCAGATCCCTCCTTGGCATCTCCAGGTGCAGGCGGAGGACCCCATCCGTGCTCACCCCATGCTGGAATCGGGATCCAGCTCCTTGAAGCTCTCGGCCATTGTAGTAGACAGAGCCATGAGAGGAAGTTTCTTCTGCAAGGAGGGGTGGGGCCGGCGGGGAGCGTGAGGGCATGTGCTCACCTGTGGGGCCTCCCCCAACCCTGCCTGAGCACTTGGCAAGTCCCTGGGGGGCAGAGCCCTGCTGAGGCACTGGGTGGGACAGGGGAGGAGGGAACCCAGGAGGCCACAGTCACAGGTGAGAGTGGAAGCAGGATGTTGACAAGGCATGGTGGGCGTGACATCTCCCTGTGACCATGTACAGAGCCCCGCCCATCTGGGGGTCCCCTTTCCCCTCTCAGAAGCCACTTGATTGTGCAGGAAGGAATGACCAAGTCCCATCACAGACTGGAAAACTAAGAAGAGAGGGCGTGGAGCTTGCCCCAGGTCAGACAGCTGGAGAGAGAATGCAGGAGCTCGTGGGGCTCTTTCCCCTTGCCCAGGGCAGATGTGGCTTCCCCCCAGTGCTCTGGCCACAGTGCACTGTGACTGATTCCCCAGCAAGCCCCATACATTCCCACCCAGAGTTATGGAGAGCACCAGCTTTGGTGAGAGAGACCAGGGTTCAAATCTCAGATCTGCCACTTACTAGCTATGTGACCTTGAGCAACTCACTTTACCTCTCTAAGCCTCCATTTCCTCATCTGTACACAATGCTAATAAACACAGCCTCCTCCGAGGGTTGCTATCAGCATTAAGTAAGGCAGTGCATTGACACATCTTACCAACAGACTGGCAGTAATCAGTCCAGAAATGCTGGCTGTTGGTTAATACCAGTCAGTAGCACTCAAAATCCGGCTCAAATGGCACTTCCTTCAGGAAGCTCTCACAGACTGCCTCAGTTGAGAGGGCCTGCTCTGCTCTGAGTGCTGATTGGACAGAGAAGTTCAGGGGCTGTCAGAAGCCTGGCCTTGGCTCAGGGGATTGGTGCAGAGGGAGGAGGGGTCAAGAAGGGGATGGGGAAGAGACAGGGCCTCATGAACGGGGTGCCCGAGGGGCCTTAGAGCAGTCTTCACTCTCTTGGTGCCAGAGGCTCAGACTGGCAGGGAGACCCCAGCCCCAACCTTGCTCTGCCATTGGACAGAGGTGTCCTGCCCAGGCCCCTCCTCCCTGGGACCCCCACTCACCACCCGCTTGTCCATGTCCGCCCCACTCTGGCCCTGCAGACAGGCCTGCAGCCGTTTCTGGACATTGTGGGCTGCTCGCTTGGCTGGCTCCAGCCGCTGCTCCACCTGGGAGGGGAGCCCAGGGGTTATGGATCACGGGAGGTTGTCATCCACCCCCTCCTCCCGCCCTGTTCTCCCCCAGAGCAGGAACCACCTTTCTCTTCCCTCCTCCTGGGGACCCCATGGCCAACAGCTTGGGGAATGACTCAACCTGGGCCCCCAACTGGCGTCCCCGCCCGGCCCTCTGCTGACACCTGCATGGGCCTGCCCTGCCACCCGCCGGCCCAGGCATGTACCTGCTGCAGGTCCTCACCCAGGAACTCGGCGGTCTCGGGGGTGCTGCGGGGGGAGAGAGCATCTGCTGAGCCGGCCCAGGTTAGGAACCCCCTGCTCCCCCCACAGGGCACCTGGACCCCAGTTGCTTCCAGTGCCCCTCCCAGTTGGGGCCCGCCCTGGGTGGCCTGCCTGCCTCATCCCAGTCGGAGCACATTCCGTGGGGGCGGGAATAGGATTCATGGCTTTTTCCTCCTCCACCCAGGGCTGTGTCTTGAGAGAGGGCGGACGAAACCACAGGGGGGACTGAGGGAGCCACCCCAGGGCCCAGCCTCTCTCTTCTGCTGACCCTGGGGAGAGGAGGCCTGGGCTGGCCCCTAGAACGGGAAGTGTGCGAGCTCAGACTCCTGGGCTGTCAGTCACACAGGACTCTGGACTAGTAGTGGGCAGGCCCTGGGCCCCTGCCTGGGGACACATGGGGACACAGGCCCGGAGCAAGGTGGCCTGACTGCCCAGGCTCACACAGGTATCTGTGCCAGTGTGAGATGAGAGCCAGGTCTCTAGACCCAGTCCCCTCCCCTGGGCCCAGAGAATGGGAAACTCCCAATGCAGGGGGAAGAGGAGAGAAAACAGGCTCTCAGAGCTCCCCAAACATCCGGCCTCCACTCCACCAGCTCAGGGGCTGGGGGTGGGAACAGGGAGACCTGGGGATGTTTCCACCTGAGGATGGGAAAAGCAGAAGCAAGATAGAGAAGCAGGAGGCGGCTGAGGGCGGGAGGGAGAGGCACACAGCAGGACAGAAGCAGGCTCCTCCTCCCCCTTGCCGGGACCCTGTTTCCTCCCCTCCCCCAAGGTCTGGGGCCCTGATCACCCCTCCCCCCTCCACAAGCAACCAGAGATGGTTAATGTCCCCATTGTACAGAGGGGACAAGTGAGGCCAGGGAGGATTGTCCACTCAGAGGCTCATGGAGGCAGAGAAGACCCAGCATCCTTGATCCTCCCCACCCCCCCTCCCATCAGGGGCGAGGGTGCCCCTTCTCCCAAAAGCCAGCGCCTGCCTCTCCTGCTCTGGCTGGGAGGTGGGGGTGGCATTCAGAGGAGAGGGAGAAAGGGCAGGACTCTGGCCGGGCAGAGGGTGGCTGTCCAGCTGGCCCCAGCCTCTCCCTCCCTTCTACCTCCCCTAGGGTCCTGCGGGGTGAGCCTGGGGCTGGAAGGGAGGGGGCTGACACTCACCGTCCCAAGCTGCCCGTCTGGGCCAGCTGCCGCATGCGATGCAGCTGCCTCTTCATCATCTTGGGGCCGGGCTGGGGTTGCGGGGTCACGGTGGGGGTCGAGGGCCCGGCAGCCCCCAGCCCAGCCTGCCTGCCCGCAGCGCCTCTCTCGCCCCGGATGGGTGGGCGGCGCTCTCCGCTTCCTGGGCCAGCCGCGCTCTCGCCGCGGCTCGCGCTCTCCTCCCCCGCTCGCGGCTCCGCCCCCGGCCCCCAGGTCACTCCTCTCTCCAAGTTTGTTTCCTCGCTCTCCCCTGTCTTCCGGGCCCCCCACGGGCCCCCGGCCGGTCCCGTGAGCGTCGGTCGGGCTGGCCGCCCGGCCGTCCAGAGGTTGTGTGCGCGGCCTCTCCTCCCCTGCTCCGCCCGGCCCCGCCCGGCCCCGGTGGCGGGAAGCAGGTAAGCCGGCTCCTGCCACCGCGCCGCCTTGGCCTCCCGGGTTCCTGCCCCACCCGCCGGCCTGCAGGCCCCGGGTATAAATAACCTTTGCACCCTTCTTAAAGGGGAAAGAGGGTTCCATGCTTAGGAGGCAGAGCCCAAGGACAGGCCTCTCTGACCCCTTATGACCCATCTGGGCCTGCCAAAGGATGCTGCCCTGTACCCCCTCCCCAAAGGACCTCCTGGCTGCCTTGAGCTAAAGGTCACTCCTGGTACCCTGCTGGACGACTGGCTGAGGGCTTTGGCTTCCTGGGGCCACCCCACTGCTGTGTGCCCTTGGACAAGTCCCTGGAACTCTGGACTTGCTATCTAATGGCCTGATGGGCCAGCTGTCCTGACCCTGCCCACCCAGAAAAGTGGACAAGATACACCTGCCTGTCCCTCCAGCAACCATGTTCCTGCTCCCATCACCCCTTTAAGGGGTACCCACCACCATCCAGCCACAGTGAACCCTCCCAGGGCTGTTCCCTGACACCCTGCTGTCTCCAGGCCCCAACACCGACAGTTTCCTCCATCTGTAAAGCCCCTTCTCCTAGCTAACTTCCTCAGGCCCTGCCCTTCCTTCTTGTAAGGCAGTGGTGTGGGTACTGCTCTGGCCCCCAGACTCAGTAGTTCTCTGGCCCTCTACCCAACAGAGTTGGGCATACAGGAGGTGCTTCAAAATTGCTGGTTAATACAAGATGAGAGCCTTTGGGAAACCCTGCACCCCTCAGCCATCAGGAGCCCCAGGGGTGGGGGAGAGGGAGGGGCGTGGGGGAGAGTCCTGCCGTACCCACTACACTTTGCTTGTTGGAGTTTCAGTTCAGTTTGAGGATTACTTGAGCAACTACTGTGTGTGGATTGGCAGACTGAGCACTTCTCAAGGGCAGGACCTCGGCCTCAGACATCACAGTGTTCCAGTGCCCAGCATGGGGCCTGGCACACAGGCACTCGCTGCGTGCTGGCTGCCCCTCCACTCCCTACAGGGAGAGCCAAGCAGCCCCTGGCTGGGTGGGGAAGGGCCAAGGGACCCCCCCCCAGCTGCTGCTGCTTGAGCCAGACCCTCCCAGCTGGGAGCCTACCTGGGTGTGGAATCCCTGCCGGAAGTTGGGAGGCTCCTCGCTCAGAGGCTCAGGCCGGGATGAGGAGATCCCAGGCCCAGTTCCCTCCCCACCTCCCTTCTCCCACTGGAAGGCCCCTGGAGGGGATTCTAGAAAGGGGGCAGGGCTTGAGGAATGACTGGAAGGAGGGAGACACCAGAGTCCAGTGTAGACCTGGCTTCTTAAAATGCAGGGCCAGGGTGTACAATGTCCGGGTTCTAGTCTGGGTCTCACTTTCCTCACTGGCCAGGTCCAGAACTTTGTGGTGACTCAGTTTTCCTTGTCTCTGCAACAGGCACAACTTACTGTGTGCAGAACTAGGAAACTGAAGACTCCCAAGCCAGCAGGTTGACACCTGGTGCCACAGTCCTGCTGTCTGGGAAATTTCCAGGCTACTTGGTGTCTCCACCCTGTTCCAGCCCCACCTCCAGCCTAGACCACACTGGGCCTGGGCTTGTCCACTTCCCCAGTTGTTCTGAAGGTCCCTGAGGGCAAAGCCTGGCTTCTACCTCTGTCCCTCCTGGGCTTGCCTAGGCCTGAGCCCCAGCTCCTGCCTGGGGAGGGGTCCATCCACATGGGCTGTAGGAGCAGCTGCTGTGGAAACAACCTCAGCCACATAATCAGACCCCCCGGGCTCTGGGCCTCCCACCTGGGCTCCAGGCTCCCCTCCCCAGACCCAGGAGCCTCTGCCGGAAGGGCACTGGGGATGGACTGCCTGGATGGAGCAGCTGGCCTCCTGGCCAGGGGAGGGGTATATTGTGGGGTATATTTAAGCTCAAGCATACTTGGATGTTGGATCGTAAAAGGTTGGAAGCCTCAAAGGTTGGGTCCTAGGCTGTTTCTTCGAAGGATGTTGTAATCAGAGACTTTTGGACTCAGAATGTGAGACCATAGTTTTAGAACTGCAGATGCGGACGGGGGACCTCGGAGGTCACCAGCCAACCCCTTCTCCGATTGCAAGACCTTTTCATACTGCATTGCAAGGGCCTGTTGACTAGGCTGGGTCTCCTCCTGCAGAGAGCTTGGGTCCCGTCTGGCTCATGCTGAATCTTCCGGGGCCTAGCAATGTGCCACAGTCTCAGGAGCTCAGTAAACACAGCGGACTTGAACTGCAAGTGAAGACATTGTATCAATGGACGCTTATTTCCAACCCAAAAGACAGCAAGAACAGAGCTTAAGGGTGTGGATGGAAGGACTAGCTGGGCTCAGCCTCTCACTAGCTGGGTGACCTTGGGTGAGGGGGTTCACCTCCCTGAGCCTCAGTGTTCTCCTCAGTAAAATGGAATAATAATAATAGCAACAACCTAATAGGTTGTGGTGAGAATTCAATGAATTAATATGTAAAATGCTTAGGACAGTGCTGCCCTGTGTCTTATTATTCAGCTTGCACAGTCAAGAATGGAAAGACCCTTTACTCCCATTCCTGCCTCAGTTGCCCCCTAAATGTGTCCTGCTCCTGGGGATGGCACATATTGTCATGTACTGGAGCACATCCTCCGGTGAGGCTGGTATTGTTGTTCCCACTTTACAGGTGAGCAGAGCTCCCAGCCTGAGGTCTAGAGCTGGTTAAGGGGTAGAGGCCAAGTTAGAAAACAGATCTGACAGGCTCCAAAACCCCCCATGTTCTCTCCTGCTGTGCCAGACAGCGCAGCCCGGAGACTCCAGAAATGCTGGTCCTGCCCCCGCCTTAATCCCTGTGGCTGCTTTGAGGGGCCCAGAGGCCTCAGTTCAGATCGTCTGTGAAAACCTGTGACGGTCTAGGCAGTGTCTGCTGGTCAAGCTCGAGCAGGATGTGGGCAGGGAGGCCGGTGGCCAGGCGCTGAAGTGGTGGGAGCAGAGGTCAGCTGTGGGGCCGCAGACTGAGCAAAAACATCCCACTTTAGACACTTGGACAAATTGCTTCTTTGTGGCCATATCTGCACTGCCCTCCTGGTGGCGGTTTCTGCCCCGAGCAGCTGGGCGTGGTGTGATTTCTGGGGCTCTGAAAATGTCCTTGCCTCCTCCTCAAGCCAAAAGGACTTCCCAGGACACCCTGGGGTGGGGCTGAGGCACAAGGACTCCACCATAATCCCAATGGCCCTGGAGAGAGTGCAGCCCTGACCCTGGCCCCAGAGGACAGCAGCTGACAGGGGTTGGGGAGGAGTGGGGCAGAGGGCCATGTGCCACCATAGTGGACATTGCACAGGACTGCTGGTAACACTTGGGCCCTAATGTGTGCCCTCAGGCATGTTATGAGCTCTCAGCCTCGGTTTCCCATCTTCATGGGGCGGTTATGAGGATGAAGGGAGAGGCCTAGGGCTGGCTCCTGTGCCCTGGCCAGGAGGCCCGTGGAGACTGGGAGCAGGGGCATCGAGAAAACAGCAGAGAGGCTCCCCAGGCGAGCAGTGGCCTCTCCTTTTCTTGGCTGCTGTGAACAGACAAGCACAGTGTGCTGTAGTTGCTAAAAAAGAAAACAAAAGAGCTGCTGCCTCCAGCTGCACAAATAGAAGTGGAAGTGTGGCTTCAGGGCTGGGAAGCCCCACTGCTCCCAGGGTGGAACTTCCCCATGCAGCCCGTTCCAGCCCGAGGACTCGAGGCGCGGGGTCTCCCGTACAGTGCTCTGGAGCTCTGAACCGACACAGTATTTGAGGAATGACTCCTCCAGGGAGTGGGGGCCCAGGGTTCCCTCTTCTGATTAGATGCCCACCCCAGCCCCTCAGACAGGTGTGGGGCCCTGTGGTCTGCATGTCCACCTCCCTCCCAGCTTGCAGCATGTTACACTGAGCTCCTGGCTTGCAGGTTCCACGCCAAGCTGTGAGCTGAGAACAGGGTCGTGCCTGACACAAGGGCTGCCCAAGAGGCACTGTCAGGACAGACAGACATTTGGATGGATAGACTAGAACAGGGAAGGTGGGAGGTCTGAAAGATTGAAGGGACCTGTCCCTGTAATATCTGGGTCACTGCAAGCTGAGAGCCTGGGGAACCCTTTTGCCCAAGGACTCTTCAGAAGGCTTCCGAGGGGCCTGACAGCTCACCGGGTCCCTCCCACCTTTTCAAACAAGGAACCGAAGGGCAGAGAAGGAACCACCTTGCTCAAAGTCACACAGCAAGCCAGGGAGCCCGCTGGAAGCAGGCCCAGCCTCCCAGCTTTAAGTTGCTCGCATGCCCACGCCACCCTGCAGCCCTTCACTGGCTAGTATGAGACTCTGCTCCAGATGGTGCTTCTGGAACCCCAGCGGATGGTACAGGGAGCAGGGTTTTGTTTTCTTCAGAAGGAAGAACCTTCCAACTAGAGAGTCTTTGGGAGACATCACAAGTGATTAGGCAGAGTGCTGCCTGGGGGGAAGGGAACAGGAACTGGGCCCTGTGGCTGGGGGGGCAGGTGTCTGGCAGGCATGCTGCAGGGGGGCTGTGTCCAGGGCAGGGGTCATACTGTAGGGACCTGATAGGAGGCTTCAGCTGAGGAGGAGCCACAAGTGTCCACTCAGAGTCCTCCTTCCCACTCTTTGGCCCTCAGCAGCACGGCCAACGTGGAGCAGCCCTCACCCTGCACTGCCAGTGTGGGCCCTCATTTGCTAAATGGAAAAAAGCGCACAGGCTGGGGAGTCGGGCGGGCTGAGCTACTCTCCAGCATGTCTCAGTATCTGTGGAAAGGGGTTCAGTGGCCCAGTCCAGACTGGGAAACATTAGGTTAGCCAAAGTGAAACTCGTTTCTTAGATGCAGGACCTGCCATCATCTGCTAGGGAGGAGACAGGGCGGGCAGCCTTCCCCAGACTTGTCCCTCTCCTGCAGAGCAGCATGCGGGGCTGGACTAACTCCCCCTCGCTCTGCTCTGCTCTGGTTGGCTGTCTCAGCTGCGTGGCCTCTAAGCCACTCCCCGGGCCTGGACCCCAGCATCCCAGTTAAGTGAGCACACTGATAACAGCAGCGGGGGGCGCCGCAGCTCGGTGTGGCAGAGGGCCCGCTGCAGGTCTCTCCAGAAACAAAAGCTGCAATTGGGGGCCTTGCTTCCTGGGAGCAGCGCCTGGGGCGAGGGAGAAGCTGAGGCACGGCCCTCCGGTAGGTTCTGCATCACAGCTGTGTTCTGCAGGCTGAGTGCAGCAGGAGGAAGTTGTGAGCGGCCAGGGGCCTCCCCCTCAGTGTCTGCAGCAGCTGGGGCTCCTGGCAGGCCTGAGCGGCCACTCACTTCTAGCTAGGACAGCTCTAGGCCCGCCACAGCCCTCGGCCCTCTCTGGTGACTCAGCACGGGCCACGGGCCCCAGAGCAGGGCCTCTTCCGGTGCAGGGCTCAGGGGTGGTGGGGAGAACTGTGGCCTGATCTCCACAGAGGCAGAGAGGTCTGCAGGGTGGCCCCGGGACTCCCACTCGGACCCCTCCTGTCTCAGAAGGGCCATGAGAGCAGCTGGTCCAGGAAAAAGGACGTTTTATTTCCATAAATACTCCTGCTCTCACTCACACACTGACCCCACTTCTGCCCACATACAGATGGATGGACAGGGGTGAGACGCCCACAGGAGGCCCCGGCACAGGCCAGCGAATGAAGGAGACACACCAAGAACTCCAGTGCAGCATCTCCCTTGGCCAGAAGCCTCAGAACCCCTAGCTGGGGCCACCCACCGTGGCATTCCTCTTGGCCAGCAGTCACATAGCCCCATAGCCCCTCAAGAGGCCTGAGAGCAAAGGGGCCAGGCAGGTGGAGGGAGACCCCCAGGAGGAGTGGGGGATACATGGGGGTCCCCCAACTGGGCCCCCTGAGATGGTGACCACAAGGCCACTCAGAAAGAAAAGCAGAGAGTCAAACCACACACCAGAGAGTGCAAACAGCTGGGGATGCAGGCGTCACCCCCACAGTCACCCAGTTCCTATGGAGGAGGCCTGAGCTGGTCCCCGGTTCCAGCATGGCCCCCGAGGTATGGCTGGGCCTTCCCATAAGGCATAAGAGATAGGCGGGGATGACCCCACCCCAGGCTGGGTTCAGGGCTGGGCCTGAGGTCCTGGCCCTTGTCCGACAGCTATGCTTCTCTCCTATGACCCCAGGTCCTTCCAGGGCCACACAGCCCTTCCCTGCTCCAGGCTCCCCTCTGTGGTGAAGGTCCCCAGCAGTGCAAACCCAGGCCCAGCCTCCTGCTGGGTTTGGCTCGGCAGGGGAGAGGGCAAGGAAGGAGGGGGCCACAGGGGTGAGGAGAGAAGCACCAGGCCCAGGAGCTATGGCCACGGGAACAAAGGGTGTCTTCGGCCACATAGCCTCCTACCCAGGCTGGACAGAGGCCAATCCTGTCGCCCCCCTCTCCCCAGCCCCTCTCTGTTCTAGAGGCTCCCCCAGGTCTCGGGTGGGGGGAACTGGTCCACGTCCCCCACCTCGTTGTAGGTCTGGTCGCCCATGGTGAAGAGGAGCTTGTAGCGGAGGCGAACCTTCTCCTGGGGCAGAAACGGGGAAGGGAGAAGGGTCAGCGGGGAAGAGGCCGCCCCACCCCATAGCGGCACCCTGTCACAGCTGGGCCCTCACCTTCTGGGGGTTGGCGAGGAGCAGGACCTGGGTGATAGCTGAGGGGTGGACGATGGGGTTAAAGGCTGGTAGCTCCGTGCCCGAGGGCGGCTGCAGCTTCACCTTCATGACCTGTGGACAGGAGGGCGGGACGGGGCACAGCTAGCCCCGGCTTCTTGTCCCCAGTCTCTGAGGAACCAGGCCCAGCCTGCCTGCTACCTCCTCCTCTGGGGTCCTGGGGCTCTGTCCTTTGATTCCCTTCTACCCCCAACTCCCCAGGAAGAGAGGGAGTACAACTCTCTCCCTGCCCAGGAGAGCTGGCTCCCCATCCAGCCCAGATCACCCTGCCTTGAGAGGAGGGAGGCATGCCGTGTCACCTTGGGGACAGCCGACTGGAAAACGATGTTGCGAATGGGCTGGGGGGCGGTGCTCAGCATGGAAACCACCACCACCAGCACATCCGAGCGCCCGGGCAGCGGGTCTCGGGCAAAGTGGAAGAGGACCCGGAAGCCATGCTGGTCATACACCGTCACTGGCAACATGCTGCCTGGCAGGGAGGAAGAGAGGGCGATGGGGGGGTGCCAGCCAGGAGCCCAAGCACATCCAACCACCCCCCACACCCGGCTGAGATCAGGCGCCCATTACTCTGCTGGGAATGAACGAACAACCTACAACTGAGATCCTGGCCTCGACCCTGGACGGCAGTGCAGCCAAGGGTGCCCCCTGACGCTCAGAGCGGGCGGGTGAACCTCTAGTGTGATGGTGGATGCTCGACACCCACCCGGAACTGAGTCACAGCCGGGAGTCCCCAGTGCCGTGCGGCTGCTTCCTAGCATGCCAGAGTGAAGGACTGAGGGTGACTTGGGGTCACGCTCTCACTATGTAACCCCGGTGCAGTCGCTCCACCTCTCTGAGCTCAGGGTCCTCCCTACTGGTAACGTGGGCACCACTACCCGCCTCCTGGGAACACCGGGGTGTGATACGCTCGCTCACAGTGAGCTCACGAGATGGACGAGGCTGAGAAGGCCGGCCAGTCTTCACCGGTCTGCTTGGGGCCTGGTGCTGCGAGTGGCCCCCCCAGGGCTCCTGGGCAGGAGAGACCCAGGCTCGGACCTGACTCTTTATCCTGGTTCTGTTTCACGATCTTAAAGACCCCAAACCTCTCTGTGTCCTGGCCCTGCCTTCTGGGGAGGGTCTCAGGGGCCATCCATAAGCTGTCCTCCTGCCCATGTAACCCTGGGGTTTAGGAAGCAGTTTTGTGATCACTCTGGACATATGAGGGAAACTGAGTCCTAGGAAGGGGAAGGTCTTGCCCAGAGCTCCCCACTGAGTCAGGCAGGCTGGGAGGAGAGCCCCATTTTTCCACCTGCTCCCCCACACAGAGCTCCCGACAGGGCGACGAGCTGACCCAGCCCAGCCTGTGCCCGCCTGCGACGCCGCCCTACTCACTGGGTTTGATGGACTCCAGGGGCACAGTGATGTTCGCCAGTGAGAGCTCAGTCGACGTGGGCTGCCGCGGGGGCCTGGGGGGCTCGGGGGACGCAGTGTGGAGGAGGCTGGCGGCACTGGGGCTGGGTGAGCTGCAGCTGCCTTTGTTCTGCAGGTCCCGGAGCGTGAGCCGGGGGGCCGGCTGCTGCTTCTCCCTTATTGGAGGACAGCGCACTGAGAGGTGACCCTTTGGTGGCCGCGAGATCAGGGTCACAGGAAAGGCTGGGCTTCCAGGTTGACCCTGACGGCTGGCTCAGTTGCCTCCCTGTCTCTCTGGCCTTGGTCTCCTCACCGTGGAATGGGCAGCTCTTGCTCTCCCTCCCCCGCCAACCCCACCCCCGCCCACTGGGGCTCAGCTTCCCCCTCACTGCTGGCCCCCCGCGCCTTCGGTCTTTCTCAGGTGCCAGGAACGCCTGGGGGGGGGGTGTGTGAGACACAGGTCCCCCTACTCTCATACAGTCCACGCTCTGTGGGGCGGGCCCTGCGCCTGCCCTGGTCACTGCTGCCTCCCTCAAGCCCAGTGCAGTGCTTGGCACACGGTGGGCTCCAGCAGCCACTGCTCACAGGACCAGACCAGCACTGGGCCTCTCCCTGCTGGGCCTGAGAAAGCCCAAGAGAAGCTGCTGGTTGCGGGGGGCGAGGGCTCCCACCCCATGCCAACCACGGTGTGCCCTCACCACCGCACTTGCTGGGACTCCGGGGGCAGTGACTGCTGCAGGAGGGTCTTCCCCAGGAGGTCCAGGTCATCCAGACCACTGCTTGATGGCAGGGACGTCTGCGCTGGGGGCCGACTGTCCGTGCCGGGGGCCAGAGTGGGGGCTGGGGGTTCAGTGCCATCAGATGACTGTTGGGCATACAAAGCATGCAGGTGGGTGGGGCTGTGCTGACAGGTGTCAGGGTCACCTGGTGCTGCCCTGAGGCTCCTTCCCCTCCCTGCAGGTGACCTCTGGGGAGGAAGCAGCAGGGATGGGGACAGCATTCCTGCTGGGCCTGCACCCCTCTCACTCCAGGGCCGTCAGTGGGCCAGGCCTGGTCTGGGGTTGGGACCTCAAAGTTGCCCTTGAGAGAAAAGGAAGAGGGAACTCCCATCTCAAGCCCCAAGGCCAAGATTCGCAGAGATGCGCCTGGAGGAGAGCAGAAGACAGCCTTTCTTCCTCGGCCCAGGATGGTGCCTCAGCCCCCGGGCCACCCCCTGCCCCATGGCCCTCCCGCCCATGTCTCCCTTCAGTGCACCCTCAGGCTGCCTGTCCCAGCTGCCCTGCCCCTCCTACCTGGAAGCTGTTCCATCCAGCACCATCCAAGCTTGGCCCTGAAGGGGGTGTGGGGTCGCTTAGGCCTGCAGGGAAGCAAGATACAGGTCAAGAATCTGGGTTCCTGAGCAGAGGCAAGAGAGCTGGGGGAAACAGCATGCTGGCTGGGGTTCCCTGATCCCTACCCCCCCCACGTCCCCTCCTCCAAGAGGTATAGCTCAAAGGGGAAAGCCCCCACTTTCAGAGGGAACCAGCAGCAGAGCAGAAGTAGAGACCAAAGGTCCTGACAGCCCATTCCCCAAGTCCAAACACGCTTCCTCTTGCCACTCAGAAGCCAACTCAACTACAGACGTCAGGACTTGCATCTTCGTTCGTCAGCTGACAGCTGGGAGCTGGTGGGACGGGTGCAGGGAGGGGGGAGGGCGTGGGGTTCCTAACCTCCTCGATCCAGGTAGGCAGGGGTCAGCCATCCTGCACCCAATATCTGACTCAAGGGGTGCCCTCTGACCATGAGAAGGGCTCTGTGGTGCAGTGAACAAGGCCCTGGGCCCAGGCCTGCCCTAGCATCTGAGCAACTGCGGGCCAGGTACCGGCTGGGCCGCAGCATCCCCATGGGCACAAAGGCAGGTTGGAGTGGGGCCGACTCTAAAGGCCCTGCCTGCCCTGGCACGTGCCAACAGGGCTGGCTGCCTGGTGCAAAGGCAAGCTGTGGGCCCTCCGGGTGGCCCCACTCACTGGCCTGCTGATGAGTGGAAGGGAGGGGTCACCCCCCGGTCTGAGGCACACCCCAGCCAAGTTTACTCCAGGCTGCACCTAGAGAAGACAAGTTCTCCTGTTTCTGGCAAATCTTGAATAAGTGAGGTCCAGCCTGAAGTGCCATCTGACAGCGAAGGCAGGCCCGGGAAGCGGGGACTCCTGGGTCCCCTCCTCCGGCTGCACCTCTCACAACACAGTGGGAATGGCTACCATTTCTTACGCCCCCTGACGTGTCAGGTGCTTCAGACGTGGGTCTCATTTAACCCTCAGACAACCTTAAAAGGCAGGTGTGGGGTTCTCATCCCTCTCTCATGGATAAAGAAATGGACACTCAGAGGGATTAAGTAACCTGCCCAAGGTCACACTGCTGGAAGGTAGCAGAGGCCGGACTTGGACAGAGTGTGACCTAATTACTGGAGTTTCAACACAGCTCTGCCGCTTAGCTGTGTGACCTTAGCCTGGCGACAACCTCCCTGTGCCCTGTCTGTAAAATGGAGACAATGGTAGCATCTATACCAGAGAATTATTGTAATAAACCAGACAAATCAGATGAAGTGCCTGAACAGTGCTGGAACACCCTCTTTGACAGGCAGGACATCCACACTGCTTGCCCCGCCCCTCATCCCTCACCCCTCCCCTCATCCCTCACCCCTCCTGCCACAGAGAACCGTTTAGGACAAGCCCCCTTTGTGGTCCCAAGGCTTCCTCCACACCCCGGAGCTGGGCGGGTGCTGCCCTGGCACTTCTGGTTCCTGTTCCCACATTCTTTGGCTCTGAGAAGAAACCAGAGGAAGTGGGAGGCTCAGGGCTCTGCCGAAGTGACTTGGGGACAGGAAGTGCAAAGCACACCTCACTTCTCATGAGGAGGTGGCTTTGCCACAGCCACTCACTGGGAGACTGGGCCATGCACACGAACCACCTGGTCAGGTAGCTGCCACCCGGTCCTGGCTCTGCTGGGGAAGACGGGCCTGCATGCTCTGTCACTGGATCAGCCTTTACCTCTTGGTAAATAGTCAGGGGTCTCTCCCTGAGTCCCCTGGGCTGACTGGAAAGGGGACAGGTGGGGGACTCGTAAGCAGGCACACGGACGCCCCGTGGTCAGACCCTCCTAGGTAGGCTGCCGGGTGACACGCCTACAGAGGGGACTCCACCTGGGCTGCGGCCCCCTCGTTCCTCCCTCTTCATCCTCGTTTCCCGCCCCCAGCTGAGGGGCTGAGTCAGAGCAGCAGAGGCTCAGAGGAGGCTTCAAAATCTGAGCGCCTCGCCCACACCTGGGTGCCCACTGTGGCAAGTCCCCTAGCCTTTCCAGGCCTCGCTTTCACATCTGTAAAATGGGGGTGTTGACGGCACCCATCTCAGGTAGAGGGTGGAGGCAGCGTAAGGTCACACAGCGTGGCAGCACCGGCTAGGGAAGCACTCCTCCATCGCAGGGCCAGCCCGCCTGGGGCCCAGCACACCAGCCGGGGGCCCACATGCCATCGCTTCTTCGAGTCCGGCAGGTTTGGTGTTTTTATCTCAGAACTGGCTCAGAAGAATGCTGTCTGACTCTTGGCTTCCATGTTAGTTTCCCAACGTACCCTTCCAGTTCCTCTGACAGGGCCCGACCACCTCGTTCTTTACAGCCTCAGGCTGTTACGAGGAGGCTGTTACTCCGCTCTCCTGCTGCTAAGCTCTCACATGGGGCTGCTGCACCCCAAAGGGGGAACCTGAAAACTGCTCGGCTGGCTGGGCACCCTCTGCTTCTTCCCCAGGGCCGAGCCTGCCTCCCGTCAGGCTCTGGAGCCCTGACCCTGAGCTGTGGTGACTGCAGGCCCGGCCGAGGACCAGCGTGGGACATGGAGAGCCCTGTGCTCTGGCGCTGGCTTCCCTGGAGCTTCTGGTGCTGTGGAGCCCAGTTCCCCACTCTTCCTCTCAGTCGGGCGCGGGGGCAAATGCTCAACTCTTGCTTAGGCAGCTTCCAGTTCTAGGCTCTAACCTGCCGCAGGGAAGTCCCTCCGTTTTCCCTCAGGCCACCGTAGCCTAGGTGTGGCTGGCTTATCAGAGGCTGGCGGCCTCCTCCTTTGACCTATGACTTTGCACGAACTCCTTAACTTCCCTGAGCCTCAGCTTCCTCAGCTGTGAAATGGGCCTAACGCCCATCCCCCAGCCTCCACAGGACTCGCAGAAGCAACACACTGACCTGACCAGGCTCTGCAAGCTGCATCGTGTGCTGAGCATCACCCCCCATCTGCAGCCGAGCCCGCCCTCCTCCGGGCCCGGCCCCTTCCTCACCCAGAGACATGAGCTCATCATCAAGCAGGGAAACTGAGGTGCTGGGCTGCTCAGGGCTGGCCTGGTCACCAGGGCGGGGGGTCGTGGCTGGGTGGGTGGTCCCTGCAGGAGGGAGATCCAGGCCTGAGAGGTCCAACAGGGCCGAGGTGCTCCCTGGGGTAGGAAAGGAGAGTCAGACAAGTCCTGGGTGGAGGAGACCCAGGCTCTTGAAGCCCAGGGGGGCTGGGGCAGCAACCTGTCCCCTGCCCTTCACAACCCTCCTGCTTCCCCTCCTTGGCCGCACTGTCCTGGCCTTGCAATCTGCCCCCCAGGCCCTCTCTTCAGCACACGGTGGGTGTTCCTTCAGTCTGGAATGTACTGCCTCCTCTTCTCTACTTGGCGAACTGCCTCCCATCCTTTAAGGCCCCTCTTAAACCCTGCTGCTTCTGTGTAGTGCCCACCCCCACCTCTGCCCAACAGGGCCAACTCTCCCCTTTTCTGTGGTCCCCCAGGGCTGTCACTTTACCCTTACTGGAGCTGGGCCTGTAATGCTGATGTGTCAAACCCTCCCTCTCGCCTTCTGATAATTAAACTAAGCCTTGGGGGTGCCATCTAGCCCGGCACAACAGGTGCCAGATTTGTCAAATGGAAGAAAGGCCTTCCTTCTTCTGCCTGTCCGTGCCAAACCCTCGGCTCCCTCCCTGCTCTGTCCACATCCAGACTTCCTCCCCCCCACAGCTGCAGGCTTGGCACAGACTTTGCGCCCAGCTCTCCCGGTGGGGCCTTCCCCATCTTAAGGGGCCAGGGTCACCCTGGTGGTCATGGCTACCAGCTCTGTGCTCCTCCAGCCTGGCGGGCCCCTCTGTAGCTCCCCTGTCACCTCCTCACCAGGGATGGAGCCAGCCACAGCATCCCCGTTGACCTCCTCGCCCCGCACCAGCTGCTTGTAGAGGGTGATCACCTGGGTGAGGTTGTCGTTGGCCTGCAGGATCTCCGCTGGAACGGGCAGGAGGGGAGAGGCCAGTTGGAAGGAAGGAGGGGTCCTCTGGCGAGGAGACGGACACCCTGCATCTACCCCGCCTTTGTGTGAGGGGGCGGGCCAGGGGCATCCCATCTCATCTACTCAGACTCAAGCACTCTGCTACCTGCCCTTGTCCACTGTCTCCTCCATACCGCCCTGTGCCAGCCCCTGAACACAGTGGCGTGCTCCCGCCTCCAGCCTCCACACTGGCCTTGCCATCTGGATGCCCCCGGACCTCAGCATGGTTTCATCCCTTCCTGCCTTCAAGTCTTTACCCAAAAGTCACCTCAGGGAGGCCTGCCCTAACCCTCATCCCGCACTACCCAGTCCCCTCCCTGCTTGTTTTTCTCCATGCCACTTAGCACCACCTGACAAAGTGTCACTGCTCATGTCCTTGCTTTACTGTCTGTGTCCTCTCATTAGGCTACAGGCTCCATGAGGATATGACTTTTGTTGATTTTGATCGTGGCCATAACCTGAGGGCCTGGAGCAGTGCCTGGCACAAACTAGGCCGTCATCAGTATGACATCCTCAGGGGCCAGGGCCTAGAGGGATCTGGGCAGCAAGCCTCTTGGATGGGGACCAGGTACCTGGCACATGGGAGGCACTCAGTAAACTGCTGAATGAGGAGCTGAGATGGTACCTAGACCACTGCCCGAGAGGCCCTGGCTGACACAGTGGCAGAGAACAAGGATGAGAGCCTGACATGTGGCCCTGGCAGAGGCCCCGGGGCCCAGCTCTGGAACCACTCAAGCTTGTGGGATTTGCTCTCAGTTTCTAGCTCACCCTTACTACGGACGCAGTGTCTGGAGGGAGAGAGCCCCCAGTTCACCCTGGCTCTGCACCTGTTCTGTTCCATGATCTGGGCAAGTCACTTTCCTCTCTGAGTCCCAGCTATGAAGAGGGGACAATTCTCTCTCCTGTGCAACTTGTGCACAGGAAATGAGGTGCCTGCGAAGGGGCTTGGCCATAAGGTCTCTCAACCACATCAACCCCTGCTCTCTGCTCCCTTCTTCCTCAGAGGGGAGAAACCCAAGGTCAGTGCTGGAGAAGGGGGCCCCCTGGTGGTGGCTCTTTCCAACTGCGCATACTTAGCAGGGGCCAGGAGAGGCAGGGGAAGGTGGAGGAATAGGGCCAACTCTACCCAGGGCTCACCTAAGGCCTCGTCATTGTCCTCTGTGTCGCTGGCCAGTCTGAAGAGTGTGGGCCGCATCCGCTCACAGCGCTGGTACAGTTCCTGGGGGCAGCAGGGTGGGCAGGTCAGGGACAGCAGGGGCCCTGAAGTGGGTAGGGACGGGGCAGAGGCGGGCGCACCTTCATGAGGTCCTCGCTGCTGCGGGCTGCCGCGCCGCCCTGGCTGTGGCTCATCACCATCTCCGTCAGCAGCTTCACATTGTTGTTCACCTCCTCAATGGCACTCACTCGCTTCGAGATCTTCTCCATCCGCTTCTGGTCCTAGGGTGGCATCAGCAAATGGCCCCTGAGAGCCTGGGTCAGGCCTGACCCGGAGCCAGGCACTGCCCACACCACTCGGGAGTGTCTGTGGGCTGGGTGTGAGATCAGACTCTGTGGGGGGCTCACTGCACCTATTAAGAGCCCCTCATGCTCAGGACGGGGCACTCCGGTCCAAGAACCCTTTGGTCAACCCTGGGCTCACTTCCTCTCCTCCTGCCAACGCCCCCTGGACCCAGGCCTTGGCACGAGCCCATCAGAACCTCCTGGGCCCTCAGCCGGAATCTCTAGGGATGGCCCAGGAACCTGGGTTTGCCAGGTGATTCTGGAGGACCAGGGCCCTAGACCTACCCCTGTGGTTCTACATGACTCTCGCCCTCCTTGTGTTTGTCCCTGGAAAGAAAGTTCCTGTACTTGAGAATGAAAGGGGACCTTAGTGGTCACCAGGTACAACCTAGAAACTAGTGCAGTGACCCCTCCCAATGTCTGTCACTGTGGCACGTGGTGGGGGAGCTCATGGGCTTGAAAGGCCACTGCAGGAAGTGACCCTGCTATCCCTGGCCCATGGTGCTTACCACGTATGTCCCTCCCTTGCAGAATGAAAAGTGGGCTTGTACTGTGCCATCTGATACATTCGTCTCCTTAAGAGGGGGCCCCGACTTTCTCCTGGCTGTCAGAGCATGCAGAACTTCTGCCCTCTGGGTCTCTGCACTGCAAACTTTTTTGATGACTTACCCTTATCAATAAAAGTTTCAGCGTGCACCCACAACACATGTATACTTACTTATAAATTAAACATATATTATTTTCTCTCTTTATGTATATATACATATATGTGCACATATATATATATATATATATATATATATATATATATACACTTTAAATATAGTAAGGCCTAATTTGTTTCTAATTTTTGTGTGTGTGTGTGAGGAGGATTAGCTCTGAGCTAACATCCGTTGCCAATCCTCCTTTTTTTGCTGAGGAATATTGGCCCTGGGCTAACATCTGTGTCCACCTTCCTCTACTTTTATATGGGATGCAGCTACAGCATGGCTTGAAGAGCAGTGCGTTGGGCAGCACCCGGGATCCGAACCTGCGAACGCCGGGCTGCCGAAGCGGAGTGCACAAACTTAACCACTATGCCACCAGGCCAGGCCCAATTTATTTCTAATTTTAATGGAAGAAGTAGTCAGCCTCGCAAAAGTCCATCCAGGGCACGTTAACTGGGCTGCTGGAAAATTCTTCTCTCCTCACGCTGGTCCTGGCTCTGCCTACTGGTGCCCCTCAGTCAGTCACCTCTTTCTTTGCTGTGAGAGCCCTTTAGCTGGGTCACTGCAGGGTTTCTCACATGCGCACACACAACCCCACACTGGTGGCCCAGCTCAGCACCCCCATCCCGCCTCCTCCCTGTGCTCTGGGCTTGGCCATCACCTCCTGCACCATCTCCTTGATGAGTTTGTTGGCCGCTCGGAGGTCCTCGGGGTGGGAGCTCTTCAGCAGGCGGGCCAGCATCTGCAGAGACAGAGGGGCATGACTGTGAAGGCAGTACCCGGGCCTGGGGTCACGTTCTGGCTCCCTATTTACCAGCTGTGGGATGTGAGTTAGGTTAAACTCTCTGTGAAATGGTGAGAATCTACTGACACTTGATGGGGTAGCTGTGGGACACCTGCGACACAGCACAGAAGTGTTCCCCACAGAGTCCACCAGAAACCAGTTCTCAAGAAATGGTGCAAAACATATATTACTATGGCTAGAGCACCTTCCTGGAAGGATATCCAAGGAACTTCACAGTGGTTACCCTCTGGGACTGGACTGGGGAGAGAGGAGCTTTTACTTTTTATCTGACCTCCTTCTGTGCTAATTTCTTGCCCATGAGCACATGCTTCTTTAACAAAAAGCGAATAAAATTATTGTTGAAAGACTCAAAGACATAGAGATACACAGACTCCTGATCAACCTCTGAAATGCCCTCAAATCAACCTCAGGGACACCAGACCCACTCTTGTGTTTATTAAATGCACAGGCATGGTATGGAAAGTACTCACTATGCAGTAAGTGCTCAATAAATACTGCCTGTCACCCACTCCGTGCTAGCATAAGCCTCTGCTCCAAGAGCAGGCAGCCAAGCACTGGGATTCACTGACCCTTAGTGGGGCCTAGAGTTTCCCCTGCCCCTCCTGGAGCCTCACCTTGGACTTCTCCTCATCTTCAAAGATCACATTCTTGGGCCGTGGAGGAGGAAGGGGAAAGGTGGCGTCATCTGGAAGCTTGGGGTCAGACTTCACAATCCCTGGGGTAGACAGGTGGTGGCAAGGCTGTCAGCAGGGCCCAGGGGCAGGGGATGAGACAGGAATGGGGGATGGGGGGGAGGCAAGGGTAGGATGGAAGATGGAGGACAGTCTTTCTCCAGCATGCTGGCTCTGGACTTCGGTGAGCCAGGGCCTGCTCCTGACCTACCACGTCCAACTGCATCGGGGAGAGCTTAGGCACCTATATTTGAAGCTACTCCTTGGGGGCCACTCTCCAAGGGAAAGCTCGACCCAAACCCACCTTCTTTCCACCCAAGCTAGCCTCAGGCAGAGCCACAAAAAGGCCCCACTGGCCATATGTTCTTGAGAAGTTAAAGGGAAGACCCATAACCTTGCTGCCAGAAGCCCCTGAAACTGCTGGAGCCCCAGCTCAGGAGAGGGAGGAGGCGCCGGTCACACCCCTCGTGCCTCACCCTGCTTCTTCAGCATCTGGTAGGCCTCTGTGATCTTCACCTCCTCAGGCAGGCCGACCGTCCAGCTGTACAGGAGCTCCAAGATCTTGTTCTTCACCTTCTCCGACGTCCGAGAGCCCAGGTACTTCAGGGACCAAGGGGAGGGGAGGCCTTTGACAATGCCCAGCCCCACTCACCGCAGCCCCACCCCCAGCCCCAACCTGGCTGCCTCCCCAGGACTTCCTTGGAAAGCCTCTGGCCTACAGGGCCCTCACATCCCACCCAACCAGCCTGGCACAGATGGAGCTCACCTCCTACCTCTGCTGCTCACTAGCTGTGCCAGCCCTGTGGGTCTCAGTTCCCCCACCTGTTAACTGGGGGTGACAGCAGTGGCACCACGGTGAGGATGCAGAGCTGACACAGGGAAGGTACAGAGCCCAGGGCCTGCTCATGGTTAGCTCACGTAAGACGTAACTCTGTGACTTCAGGAAGGAGGAGCCACCAGGCTCCGGGCTGACCAGGGAAGGGGCAGGTGGGGAACTGCTTGGTCCTGGGACTTACTCACAGTCTCCCAGCAGCAAACTAGGCCGAGGGAACCAGCTTTCACACCAGTCACCTCCCGGGAGAAGAATGGGGGCCAGCTGGGTCACTCAGCTGCTTTGGTCAAGGGATGGGTCTGAGTGACAAAGGGTGACACGTTCATGCCCTGTGGGAGGACTGAGGGCTCCTTGGGCCAAGCCGGGGGTGTGGCCCATCTGCAGCCAGCAGGCTCTGTCACTCAGGTTTGGGACATCAGCGTCCAAGGCCTCAAGGAGGCCACTCTCGTGAGGTGGAGACAGGAAGACCCTCCACCAGAGACCGAGGTGGGGTGCCGCAGCCAGGTGTGCAGAGAGAGATCCGAGAGCTAGAGCCACCCGTGCTGGGGCAGCTGTTCAGCAGCTGGATGCGAGCCCTGTGGTTGTTCCCCGCTAAGTACCAAGCAGTGCCACTGCTGGCCCGCACCAGTCAGCCTGGAAGCACTTTCCCCAAAAACCCAGCTGTCCTGGGCTCAGCTGTGTGAAGGAGACTGTGAGGAAGGGTTTGTGTTCCTGCCGGGTCAGAGTTCTACTGGGCTGAGGCAGCAGCAGACGTGGGAGCCCCAATGGGAAACCCCAGGATGAGTGGCAGTCGGTCACCCCCCATCTGGGGACCCTCTTTCCTCAACCCTCACCTGCCAGTGCAGGGCTGAGCTCAGGCCTGGAGCACCCACCTTGGGAGACACGACCTTGATGAGCTCGTTGAGAAAGCGGAACTTGCCCACCTCATCGTGGAACCTCTTGCCGCAGCTCTTCATGCATGTTTCCAACACCTGGGGGAGGGGGTGCGGGAACCCCCAAGGAGGATCAGAGGCAGCCTCCGCCCACACCTCAGCCAGGGCCCAGAAGCCCAGGGACCAGCATTTATTTATTTATTTTTGTGAGGAAGACCAGCCCTGAACTAACATCCGTTGCCAATCCTCCTCTCATTTTTTTTGCTGAGGAAGCCTGGCCCTGGGCTAACATCCATGCCCATCTTCCTCTACTTTATATGGGACGCTGCCAAGCATGGCTGACAAGCAGTGTGTCAGCCGGTGCCTGGGATGTGAACCCACGAATGCCAGGCTGCCAAAGCGAGACCTAAACCGGTGCGCCATCAGGCCAGCTAGGGACAGGCATTTAGAATGGAGGGAATGACTTACAAGGACAAGAGGACTCTGAGGTGTAAAGGCCCCTGAGACTGATCACCACCCCCTGGGGGGCAGGGCGGGGTGACTCCAGTGTCCAGCAATGCCCCCAACTTGCAGCACCGCTGTAGCCCCTCCACGGCTTGGCATGTCTGAGTACCACTTGTAAATTATTTTCTCACTATTTTTCCTTTGATTGTTTTTTTAAACTTAAATAGGCACCATCCACCTTGGCCTTACCCTAAGCTATCTATCTGGGAAATCATAGGACTAGCATATTTGAGGGAAAAAAACCATGTTAAAATAAGTAGATAACTATTAAAAGAAAATCTACCACTACCTAAAATCAGCTTTGCTCCCTGGTCGGTTGCTATGTGGCCCATGCTTGGGGGTCCTGGACAGTGCACCCCCCTGCTCTTCTGATATTGGCACAGCTTCAAAACTTCTTGCCTTTGGGGCCGCCCAGTGGCGCAGCGGTTTAGTTCGCGCTTGGCAGCTCGGGGTTCGCGAGTTCGGATCCGGGGCACCCGCCAACGAGCTGCCTGTCAGCCATGCCGTGGCGGCGTCCCATGTAGAGTAGAGGAAGATGGGCACGGATGTTGGCCCAGGGCCAGTCTTCCTCGGCAAGGAGGGGAGGATTGGCAACGGATGTTAGCTCAGGGCTGGTCTTCCCCACAAAAAAAAAAAAAAAAACTTCTTGCCTGAGCCCAGGCGTCACCCCGTGCACCCCATGGAAAGGACAGCACTGCCCTGTGTCTAGAGACACTGATGGGCTGGGCTGGCTCTGTAATGCACTCAGGGAGCTTGATAAACATGCAGACACTGCAGGTTCTGATTCAGTGGGTCTGGGACGGGCCTCTCGGTATGTTTACCAGCCTCCTAGAGATCTGACACACAGCTGGAGCAGGGAACCCCTGGACCAGATGACCCAAGGGGGCCCCCTCCAGACAAGAGGCCTAACTGTGCAGGGTCTGGAGGGGAGGCTAGCCCACTGGTTGCAGAGGAACCCTCAGGGGCTGGTCCAGACCCCCATTTCAGGCCATCTTGGCATAACTCCCTTGGGCTCTACAGAAGAGCCTGATGGGACCAAAACCTCAGTCTTGGGCTCCCCTGGGGCCATCCACGAAGTTGGGGGATGGCCAGCACCCTCTCCCCCCTTCTCCTCACCGTCAGAGCCTGGATCGCCTCCCACTCCTGCGGGGACTGGATCTTGTGGGCCAAGAGCCGGGTGGCAAGTGGAGGCCTGGGTGAGAGGAAGAGTACAGAGCCAGAATAGCCACAGAGCCCCAGACACCTGAGGAAAGGGCCACCACGCCACCCCACTGGGGCTGCAGCCCTCAGTGGCTCCTGCGGGGCATACGCAAAGGCCCATCTCCCTCTCCGGAGCAGACAGGCAGAGACTGTGGCATGACAGGGCGGGGCCAGGCAGGAAGTGCAGGCCAGGGACCTTCAAAAGGCATGAGCTCAGCCCCTTGGCTGGCTTTACTGAGAACTACGACCTGCTGTGTCCTCGGTTCGCCACAGAGACAAGAATAGAGAGATGACCACAGCCTTTAAGGGCCCAGTCTTGGAGCACAACATGACAATGTACCATGAGAGATGGGCAGACACAGCTCCCTGGGAACTCGAGGTGGCACAGGACATTCTGCTGGGGGAAATCAGAGCAGCTTCATGGTAGAGGTGGTGACACTGTGTACCAGACCATAAAAGACCTGTCCTAACAACTGAGTGTACTGAGAGCCTATGGTGTACGAGGTGCCTCACATGCATTTTCCCGCCTAACCTCCCTAAGAGCCCTCCAAGGGAGGCAGCGCTATCCCCTCACTTTACAGGTGAAGAAAGGGAGGTGCAGAGGCATTCAATCACTTGCCCAAGGTGACTGGCTAACAGAGGGGATGGGATTCACACTCAAGCAGCTGCACCCTAGAGCACACCCATCACGCCCCAAGCATGGCCTCCCCAAGTGGAGCGCCTGTATTCCTGGAGGTGCAGTGGAGGTGAGGCACACTGAGTTGTGCCCCCCAACCCTCAGCACCCCCTGGGGAGACTGCTCACAACGCCCACCCCAAGCCCACTGCTGGACACTCTAGTCCAAGTCTGGGTGCAGCCCAAGAATGTGCATTTTGACAAGTACTCCAGGTGATTCTAATGCAGGTGGTTCTAGTTTCTCCTTGAGCAAAGGGCCTGCCGGCCTCGTCCCAGCTGGGGCACATGCAGTTCTCTCTCTGGAACGTCCTCCTCAATAAAACACAGGCTGGGGCTTAGGCAGGCCTGGGCTTAACAAGCCCGGGACTACTATATTCTCTCTGTGACATCTTGGGGCAACTGCTGAGCCCCCTGAGCCTCAGTTTCCTCACCTGTAAGATGGGTCCAGTGAGGCCTGCCTCAGAGAGTGGCACACAAGAGGCACTAAGTACAAAGTACCCATTACCATCATTGATTTGTAAGCACACTGAGAATGGAAAGTGGGTCTCAACCCACCCACATCTCTGCCTGAAGCCAGGGTATGGAGTGTGCAGGGTAGGCACACCGCAGATTCTGTTGAGTACATGAGCAAAAGAGGAAGAGGCCACCTACCCCTCCAAGTCCTCGTTGAGATGCTCGCAGAAGCCGTTGATGCTGGCCCAGTTCAGTTCCTTGTTCAGGGGGTTCGTGGCTCTGTCTGCAGGAGAGAGGACCAGTGGGCCTGCCGAATGGATCCCTGACTCTCCCACTCCCGACCTCGGCAGCAGGGGGCAGCGTGTCTGACTGAGCATGTGAGAAAGGCTGCCCCTCGACTTCCTGCTCCCACAGCCCAAGGCTGGAGGCTGATGTTAGTTGAGTCAGTGGACAGAGGAGCTCCTGTCCACTGGCTTCCCCTTGAAGCTTCTCCCCGAAGGGCCCCCCTTTTAGAGTTGTGCTCAAGGGTCGTTCCCCTACTCCCCGTCGCCCCACACCAGCAGCTGTACGCCTGCCTCACTGACCACACGCCATCTGAGTCTGCTCCTGAAGAGTGTCCCACAGTTCTCATGGAGTGTGTGCTCGGCGGAGATCCAGAGGTAAGGAGAAAAAGCCACAGTTCTGCCCTGAAGGAACTGTGTAGCTGGGAAGTGGGCCAAGGGAAGCTAGGTCCTCAACACAACATGAAAGAGGGAGGCAAAGGAGCCGCGGGAACCAGAGGAGGGGATTCAGCTGAGCCTGAGGCTGGGGGAGGCTGTGGCAACATTCAAACAGGGACTGGAAGGAGCGCACCAGGCTGGGGATGGCGTACCTCTGACAGCTCAAGGGCTGTGTGTGAGAAGAGTTGTGGATAACTGAGCACAGGGCAGAGCATGAAGGACTTTGGTAAGGAGTGCGGCTCAGGTACCACTTCCTCCAGGAAGTCTTCCCTAACCCCTACTCCTGCCTGGGGTGGCACTGCTGCGTCAGCTCTCTCTTCTGCGCCCCCCAGCCCTGACCTTCATCATGGGCCCAGCCTACTATGGCACTGCATCCCAGCCACTTGTGTACACACCCACCTCCCCTTGGCAAACGAATGAATGAGGGGTCAGCAGCTGGCAGGCAGGCATCAGGTTCTGAGAGTCCAAAGCCAGGAATGGTAGTGATCAGGAAAGGGCAAACAGGTCTACAGGAGAGGGTGGTAAAGAAGGCTAGACAGTCACCTCCCTTACCCCCAACGTTGGTTAAACAACAGTCAAGTAGTTCACATCACTTCCCCAAATCTCCGTTTCCCCATTTGTAAAGCTGGAGTGAAACATGGATTGATTTTGGATGAGAAAATACTTTATGCATGGTAAGGCCGTGGGGGCAGCCAGAGCTGGATCACCTCCCCAGGGCCTGTCTCTAAGCCTCACCCTCTCCTGGCCAGTTCTGCCCAAGCCTGAGCACTGAGCATGGGGTGTGGAGAGAAAACAGCCCTGGAGGTGGGACAGAGAAGGATCTGTGGACAGGAGGAGGCTGGGGACCCAGCATGTGGTGCCCTACGCTATTGTGGGAGGTTGGGAGCCCTGGGATCCCAGTGCTGGCAGCCATTCATTTAATTCCTATTTATTCAATAAATATTGGGGCCACAGCAGCGAACAACAAAATCCTAGCCCTCCTGGAGCTCACAGCCCAGCAGGAGAAACACTGACTAGTCAGATAAACAAACAAACACAGAATACCGTATACCGAATATTGTATACTGTTGCGAAGTGCTATAAAGAAAAACTGAGCAGGGAGAAAGTATAGAGAGTGCGTGTGCGGGGAGGCTGCTCTCCGGCAGGGCTCTCAGAGGTACAGCTGAGCAGAGATCTGAACGAAGCATTTTCTCTCTGGGTACTAATCTCTGTTCCAGGAGCCCTGCAAAGCCCTCCAGTCCCTCAGAGAAATGAAGCCCCTGCTGACCACCCAGGGATCCCAGGAATAGGCACCCCCCCCGCCGTGGCCATCTATTCTGCCTCCCAGCCCCCAACATGGTCAGAGGCTGGGGAACACCAGTCTGGAGTTAGAAAAACAGAACGGGGCTGGACACTGCCCACTCGATGACACCCGGCTGGGCGACCCTAAAACAGGAAGTCCCTTCAAGTGTCAAAGACACGTGAGTCTGAGTGAGGACAGAGAAGTTGATTCTAGAGACCGCTCCTGAGTCAGAAGCCAGTGAGGAAGGAATGGCATCATGAGACATAAGCTTTCTCCCTGCATCTGGCTCAGAGCGAGGGCCTCTGGGTCCAAGATCTGACCAACTTCTCTGGCCCTGGCCGCCAACCCACAGCTCTCTTACCTCTACCTGGGGGGAGCACTTTCCCCAGCAGGCAGTAGGGGAGAACACCCAGGGAAGGAGGGAGGTGTTTCACAACGGGTGTGACTCCACCCTGTCACTCCACAGAGGTGACAATCTCATCATTTACCCCACCAAAAGCTACTCGTTACCTCCAACCACAGCAAGGGAAGAGCTCACAATTTTGCTGGGGCACAAAGGGGAAGACAAAGGGAAAACAATCTCAGCCTCAATCTGTTGCGGTCCAGGCTACTGCCAAACCCCGGGGTCCTGACTCCTCTGTTTCTCAGATTGGACTCTTTGGCCTCTCAGAAAATCCCCACTGTTGTTAAACCTGACACTGTTTTGTTATCACCCAGAGTTCAGGTCCTTCAACCTGCCATATCTGTCAGCCAGGGCCCGCCCCACCCCCAAGCTACTGCTAAGACCTGGACACTTGTGGGGTTCTGCAACAATCTCAATGGCCACTGAGTGCCTCCTTTGCACCCGCCCCCTCCACTGGTCAGACTGACTCCGAAACGTCCCTGGAGATGGTGTGGTTCTGGGGTCAACCTCGGGGTTCAACTCTGCTCAAGACTGGCTTAAAAGGAGCTGGTTATGCCCCCAAATCACCCTGCACAGCTCCCTGGTGTGCCCGGGGCCAAGGGGCTGAGCTGAAGGCAGACCCAGAGACCTCCCTGAGGCCCTGGCACAGAACTGGAGAAAAGGCTTGGAAGGGAGCTGTCACAAGCCCAGGGAGAGGCAAGCCACAGCTCTCCCGGGCAGAGTCCAGGAGTGGGGTTGTGAGGATCGTCAGCAATGTGGGACAGGGAGCTCAGGTAGAGAGTGTGGGGGCTCGCAAGCCTGAGTAGCAGCAAGCTGTGTCTGAGGACACACAGAGGAAGCAGTGTAGGGGCCTTTGGTGGAAGCTCAGCAAGGGCTGGGAAAGGAGTCTTGGGTGGAGGTGCAGAGTCTGAGAGGTTGGGTTCAGGGCAGTGATAGAAAACTTGAAATTACTTCTGGAGTCTGAGATGGGACCCTCCCAAGCCCGTAGGGTTTGGGAGCCTCTTACTGTGTGGCCAGAGCCTGGGAGATCAGCTGGGCCCGTGGGTCCTCCCTTCCTGGACGGGGGAACGAGTGAATCTGAGTAGTTACAGACTCAAAGAACGGATAAGAAGGAGTCAGGCCATGCAGGGCCAGAGTGAAGGATTCACGGCCCACGGGGAACAGAGTCTCTCCCTTCCAGGTCTGAGGTGCAGCCCTGGGGGCCGCTCGCTTGCTCCCTCCGGAGTCCCAGGTGGATGACTCGGGGGGTCCGCTCCTCGGTGGAGAAGTCTGGGCCTGAGGGGCTGTAGGCTGCTCTCTCCTCCCCGGGGATCGCGGCCCAGAGATCAAACGGGTGGTCGGCACAGCCGGTGGGGTCTTCCTTCACCCCGGGGTCTGCTAGATGGGCTCGGGGCACCGCCCCTCGAGGGCCGGGGGCGGGGCGTGAGGAGGGGGCGCCCCGTACCCCGCCCCCTCCGGGAAGGGGCCCGCCTCGTGCCCCCGGTTCCGGTTCCGGTCCGGCCCGCGCCCCTCCCGGACACTCACTGATTCGCGCCTCCAGAGTCTCCGGCTCCATCGCGGGCTCCATCTACCACGGGTCCCCAGCCTCGGCACCGCCCCCCGCCCCCCGCCGCTCTCGCGGGACCTCCTCGGCACCGCCCTCCGCCGATTAAAGGGGCAACGTCCGCCCCGACGCGCGGGAGCGGCGCACGCGAGTGCTCGGCACCATAGAGACGCGAACGAGCTCGCCTAGAGCGCCACCCAGCCCCTCCCCCAAGAGGCATCTACGTCGCGGGCGGCACCCGCCGCCTGCCTTCTCGTTCCCGGCGCTCAGGCGGGAGAGGAAGCGGAGGAACTGGGGGCTGAGGACGGCACCATGGAAACCCCACGGGACGCTCTAACTCGTTCTACGTCACGGAGGTGCCAGTGACGGCTTCCGGAAGAACGCTCCGCGGCCATGTTTCTGAGGGGCTCTGAGGTCATTTCCGGGGCCCTGAGTGTGTACTTCCGCCTGTATGCGAAAGTGGGAGGGTCCTTTGAAAGGGCTGCGACGTGCGTCGGACCCTGTGCAAATGACTTCGAGTCCAAAGTTTGTTGACTGCTTACGACGGTCCAGGCGTTGTTCTAAGCACTTTTTGTACATTAATTCACTTACTCCTCATAACAAACCCATCAGCCAGATAACTAGTTTGCCGGAGGTCACACGAGTGGCAGAGCCTGAACCCGGTACTATCTCCTGCTTTCATTCTGCAACCATTTAATGCACTTTGCGTTTGCTTGCTCTGTGACGGTCCCTGGGGGAGAAAGGCAAGGCCGGATATTTATTGCACAATGTGATGGGGGAAGCCCACGGGGTAGTGGCAACACAGGACGGGCCCCCTACCCAAACTGGGGTGGGGGTGAGGGATGAGGGGGGTCTTGTCAGGGGAGTTTTTTCCGAGAAGGATATTTAGCTGAAAGACAGTCTGATTTTCCCGGGTACACCTTGTATGAAAGGTATTCCAGGTGGAGGGAACCAAACGTTTCAGCGCTCAAAGGGGAGAAACAGCATGATGAGTTCAGGGAATTCAAAGTATTACAACACGGCTCCAGAGGATGTCAGCCTGGAACTAGCCTGGGACAAGATCACGCAGGTCCTGAGTTGATCTTTTTTTCTGTAAGCTATGTTGGCGGTGTCGTTAAAGAGTTTCACGGGTGGTGACAAAGTCAGGCTTTTGTTTTAGAGAGGTCCAGGCGGCAACAGTGGGCAGAAGATTCTGTTGGGGGCCAGACTGGCCTCAGGGAGGGCAGAATGAACAGACTCGGTGCCGTTTCTCCCTCCATCAAAGACCCTCCTCTTCTGCCTTTCCCACCTGCAGCCCGGGACCGCCTGGTGACGTCACGCCCAGGGCAGCCGGGGCTCCGGCTCACTTGGGCCCATTGCGATGCGTCGCTCCCCGGCGGCCCGCCGGGGAACCGGCCCGTGGCGCCCTGTCGAACTGCCCACTTCCTGGGAGGGTTGAAGCGCCACCGAGACTAGGGAATCCGGTGAATCCGGTTCTGCTCGGCTGTTGCCTTGGCGGGCGACCTCGACTCACCTTGCAGAACCGCAGTGACCTCATCTGGGAGATGAGAGCATTGTGCTGGGTCAGTTTTTCCCCTAAACTCAACCATTCAGCAGGCTGGGACGCTTTTCTAAACTCGCCCTCACAGGCCATTAACATATACAGGAAAGTGACATGTATGTTTATTGCATTCCTCAATAAAAGCTGTAATGTAATATGTACTTGGAGCTCTTTCCATTTGTTTCTTTTATTACTGAAATGAATTATTACAGAAATAACACACTATATAACTGCAACAATATAATACAACAATAACTGCATATACCGCATTGATTTATGGGTGTATCCACTTTGTCAGGAGTCTTGTTTTAAAGATAGCATAGATTTGACCTGGGTTCAAATTCTGACTTTGCTGCTTTCTAAACAGTATGACCCAGGACAAATCACTTAGCCTCCCTAGATCTCAGGTTTCTCGTTTGAAACATGGTTGTGAGACTTCAATGAAAGGGTGTCTTCAAAGTGAACCTCCTAACACACGCTCCCCACCCACTTTCTCTGCAGAACTTTTCTCTTTAGCATTTATTGCCACTGTACATTTCCTTTCTTCATCGTATTTTTGTCTTTCTCCTCCACCAGAATGTAAGCTCCATGAGGACAAGGAATTTCATCTATTTTTGTTCACTGATGTATCCCCCAAAGCTTGAAAGAGTAACTGGCACATAGTAGGTGTTCAATAAACATGCACTGAACAAATGAATGAGTAGAAACTATCATTCATAAGCTTTATGGGTGGAGGGATGCAGGAATGTGGCCAACATTGCACAGCAAGTATATGTGTGTGTTGGGGGGGAGCCAGGTTGTGCTTGTAAGGAAGGCTTTAGGCTGTGCCTCAGTGAATCTTGGAGAGCAGGGATTGGTGAGGGAGACCCAGGAGCTGTGGCTCTGCAGGTAGGGCCTGGCCCAGATGGGAGTCAGGGTCGAAGGTGTGGAAGGAGGAAGCTGAAGATGTTGAGGACAGAGGATGGTGAAAGGAAGGAGGACCAACACAGGAGACAGGAAATGCAAGAATTTGACAGCTGTTCCCATCTCCACCATTTGCAAATGTGTTGCTCTGAGTGACTAGGAGAACCTCTGGGAGGGCAGGGGCAAGTAAAGCTGAGCTGTCCTTGAAGCAGCTGTAATCATCTAACTCATGCAGACCTCCAGTGACTTAATGCCTTCAGACCTTTCCCAGGAAAACCCCTCCAACGGTGGAAATGCTGGTGAGGAGGGTTAGGGAAAGCGGAAAGAGGAGATGGGGAAAGAACTTGGAGGAGAGATATGTGGGAGGGCACCCAATCCTTTCTTGGGGGAATTGTAGAAGGTCCAGGGAACAAGCTGAGACCCGGCCTCAACTCCAGCGCCTGTGACCCCAGCCCTACCCTGGCTCACATCTCCCTTCCAGGCAGACCCTGGGGGCGGGAGCACAAAGGCCCATGGCTGTCACTGTCTTTTGTAATCCTCACACAGACCTCAGAGTTGGGCATTATTCTTTCTGTTTCATAGATGAGAATTCTGAGGCCCTGCATGAGGATGTGGTAAGCCAACATCCCCACACAGCCTCCATCACAAGAACCCACATAACACCAGTCCTTGCCTTCAAAGGACAGAAAACACAAAAGCAAACAAAGCATACACTGAGATAATTACACAGGTACCCAAATGGGCTGGTGCGAGGACAGTGGAGGTCATGTGTGGAGTGGCTCAGGCAGGCCTTTCTGAGGAGTTGACATTTAAGCTGAGAAGGAGCCAGCTGTAGAAAAGGTGTCTAGGCAGAGAGAACAGCAAGTGCAAAGGTCTTGAGGTCAGCTAAGAAGACCAGAGCCAGAATTTGAATTCAAGCTTGAGTCTCTGCACCCAAAGTCCGTGCTTAGTCCCGGGAACCACGATGCCAGGTGCCACTTCTGACTGAGGAGAGAGCAGACATCAGAAAGATAGTAAAGTGCATGAAACTTATGTATTAACCCCTTATGTATGTGTGCAAGGACAGGGAAGGAGCTCATATTTTGTGAATCACAACTAGGCCACACAGTACAAAGAAGATTATTGCCCTGATTCATGAATTTACTTAAATGAAAAGACTCACAAAATATTAATATTCAGCCCCATTTCCATGTACATTTAATAAACTATCTTTATCGAAAAGGATGACCTTTTAGGTGGAAGGAGAAATAAATTCAGAACAAATATAAATGCCTATGTTACAGAAGATGATTTAATTGGTTGCTTGCAATTAAAGCTTTCCCAGAAGATCTGGATTGCCCGAAATAATGGGACAACAAAATAAGATTTGGTTCAAGGGAGACCGGGTCATTTCTTGTGTGTGGAGGGAGAAGATGGAGGCCACTAGTGAAATGAGCTTGTTCACTGGGCGTTTCCATGCCCTGGGGTGTTGGGAGGTGGGTGGGAGCTGGGACCAAGTTCAGCTTGATTTCCCAGGTTTTGCTGGGTCTGCTCTCCTGGTTTTCTCTGAGGTGACTGCCTGTGTCAAAATCCCCAGGGAGCTAATTAAGCATGCAGGCTCCTGGACAACCTCATATTCAGCGTGGACTCTCTGGGGGTGTGGCCTAGGAAGTCCCAATCCAAAGGTAGACTTATCCAGTGCTCACTGTCGTGGCTGCCCCTCCCTCTCTTCCCGAGCCCTACACCTGCCTGCTCTGGGTCCTCAAGGACCTTAGATCCTGGATGGGCGCGTCTAAGGTGACTCAGACTCACCCCAAGGTCTTGACTGCCCGGTGTGGTGGGACCCTACGCCTCCTTCTGCCCCGGCTCTTCCTAATATCAACTTCTCCCAGCTCTGGCTCTCAGATACACCAGGCGGGGTCACACTTTCTGGTCACTGAATTGTGTGCCAACCCGGGTAGCGGGAGGAAGAAGGGGCTGGAGAGTGAAGAGTCTGAGCAACCCCCTTTCCAACAGGTAGGAAGAGCGGGTTTACAGGGGGTGTGGCCACAGATACTATGACCCTCGCCCCACTGGCTGAAGGAAACCAGAGACCCCGGGTTTCACCAATAGGAAGGCAATATGCAAATATCGCCCCTCTTCAATTGGCTGATGGACAGGTGCGTGTCATTCATTCTTGTGCTCCTGGGCTCAGAGCTTTAACACCGCCCTGAGGTAGAGGTTACACGTGAAAGCAATTATTGAGCACCCCACCTTGCGTCAAGTCCTGTGTCCGGGGATACAGGGGCGAGTAAGAGAGGTGAGGCGTCGCCCTCGTGGAACTTCCATTCTAGTAAACTAATAAACACACAAGTGAGCAATATAATTTCAGATCGAGGTGGTGCCGCGAAGACAACGCACCAGGGAGCTGTGAGCCCGCGGCGCTGTAAGGAGTCCCGGATGGGTACTTCTAAGTGCTGCCGAGGAGGCGAGACCAGTTATCCCAGAGGTGGTGAGCCGTGTGAGAGAGGAGATGCTCTAGAGCAGGGAACTGAAGAAGGAGGAGGAATTTCCTCCCCAAGACGAGGAGACAGCATGTGCGAAGAAAGGTCATTAGGAACCCTGGAAGTATGACCTGGCTGGAGGAAAGGGTGTGCAGGGCAGGAGAGAGCAGAGGTATGTGACTTTGGGCAAGTCCTTCACCTCTTGAGCTTCGGCTGCCAGAGGATTAGAGATAACATGTGGAACACCTAGCATACAGCAGGCACTCGATAGCTGCTAAATAAAGAAAGCTCCAAATGGTGACTACTATTGTTATATTGGGGCAGACCCTCAGTTCTATTCCCTAGGTTTAGGGCTTTGATCCCCTCCCTTTCTCCCAAAGTTCTACACCTTCAGGGCATGTCTTCCCCTCCCCCTCCCCCGGAACTCTGCACACTGGCACTTTATCTCCCTGCCTCTCCGAGGGACAAGGACTCCAAGTACAGCAGGAAGGACTTGGATAAGCTCCAAGAAAGGACTTCCTTGTCTTTCTGTCAGAGGCGCAGCTGCTGGGGGGAGAGGGACAGGGCGCATTTCCCACAGTTAGAGAATTCCGGAGCTGGAAGAAATCTTTGCGATCATTTATCTAGTCCAGAGCTTTTCAATCTTTTTTGACAGATATCCAATGTAAGAAATGCACTTTACATCAGGAGCAGGTGAACTCTGGTTATATAGAGCCTGAAGTTTGTAAAAATTTGGAGACATTTAAAAAAAACAAAAAAGAATACAAAATGACGCGTGCAAAACTAAATTCCTATAAATTACAAACTTTAAAAAGCTGTCAAACACCATAATTATAAAATCAGAACAATAAGAAAATTTTATTTAACTACTTGACGTGCCACTATAGTACTTTTTTCCTACAATTTTAAGCTGCATGCTCTTCATATAAGTGATTTGATAATATTTTCTATAAGGAGAAAGAAAAGTCAGACTTCTAGCATGTTTGGTCAGAAAATGTTTTTTATTATTTTAGACAAGTTTTTTTCAGCTTCATAATCTGTCATTGGTAATGTCATGTAAATCTCACATTTTTAATATTGTCAAATTTGGGAAAGCCAAATTTTTCATGTTGTTTAATTAGGAGCTGCAGATTTTGTCAGAACAAAGTGTGTTATATGCTGAGACACGACACCATGGGTCGTGATATATAAAATACTGCACGTCACACACGGATGTTCCTGCTGTTTGCAATACTGCTACAGGTTTGTGTCCTACAACAGAGGCGTTCTGGTCAGTTCTATTGCATGTGATTCCCAACAAAAAGGTAAATAATATGGTGCATTTGTAATTACATATGCTGCGTTGTTAACTGTCTTCCCAATGGCACAGGGTTCTGTTGTAACTAGGTGTCACTGTAAACTGAATCCTCCCCTTGTTATTTTACACGTCTGGGAATTGGAAGAGTTTTCTACATACTAGCTTCTGGCTCCATACCATGCAGACCTTGGTTGTCCTCCACTGCCCACGTTCTTCCCGTGTTGGATGCCTAGGACATATGTCACGGTGACATGGTGATATGACCTCTTTCCCTGCACCTTTCTGTCAGGACACCAGATGAATCAGCAGAGTGGGTCTGGGTGATAGGAGTCTTTCTGGAAACCATTCCCTACACTAGGATGGCTGGCGATCACCTAACTATTCCTAGAAGTGACTCTGGACCTTTTAACTGTAAACCACTAAACTCAAACTAAACATATGTCCAACTCGACTTTCCATTAGTTGGATCTCAAATTAGTCAGACATTAGAAAGAGAAAAATGTTTTACTGATATGGAACAATCTCCAAGATATATTGTTAAGAGAATAAAACCAAGGGCTGGGACAGTGTGTACAGCGCACTTTCACCCATGTGGCACGTAGAATCTCTCTCTGGAAGGAAACATGAGAAGGGTATTCATCTCTGGGGGGCTTGAGGATTGGGGTAGGAGGGAGACTGGCTTTTCCCTGTGAAACCCTTTCGACCTTTGTGAAGTTGACCTTGTGAACCCTTTTTTAATCACATGAATGTCTTAATTTTTCATTTTTTTCAGGTAGATGCTTAGCAATTGACAGGCTATTTTTCTTCCTAGTTTAGACTGTTCCCTTAGTGGCCAGCAGGAGGAGGCAAATGCTTTCTCTCTCCTGGAAAGAGGTTATCCCTTTGGCAACCTCCTAAAAACACAGTGGCCATGCCATGTGGCTGGAACCCAGACTCCAGACAGGGATTAAAAGGAAAATAAATGAAATAAGTTGCCATTATGAATTCCAGGGAAGCTCTGACTTTCAAAATAGCTTTACTGAGATATGAGTCACATACTGTACGATTCACCCATTTAAAGGGTACAATTCAATGCTTTCTGCTATATTACATGATTAATTTTTAAAAATTGTAGCAAAATATATATAACATAAAGTTTTCCATTTTCACCATTTTTTTTTTTTTTGGTGAGGAAGACCGGCCCTTAGCTAACATCCGTCGCCAATCCTCCTCTTTTTGCTGAGGAAGACTGGCCCTGGGCTAACATACGTGCCCATCTTCCTCTACTTTATATGGGACGCCCACGGCATGGCTGACAGGCAGTGCGTCCGCGGGCGCCCGGGATCCGAACCTGCGAACCCCGGGCTGCCAAGCGCGCACTAAACTGCTGCGCCACCAGGCTGGCCCCCATTTTCACCATTTTTAAGTGCACAATTCAGTGGCATTGATTACATTCACAATGTTGTGCAACAATCGCCATCTGTTTCCAAAACTTTTTCATCACCCCAAATAGAAACTCGGTACTCATAACACGATAAATCCCATCCCCCCTCCCCCAGTCCCTGGGAACTTCTAATTTGCTTTGTCTCTATGAATTTATCTCTTGTGGATATTTCTTAAAAGTGGAATCATACAGTATTGGGCTTTTTGTGTATTCCTTCTTTCACTGAACATAACATTTTCAAGGTTCATCCATGTTGTAGCATATAGCAGTACTTCATTCCTTTTTAAGGCTGAATACTATTCCATTGTGTATATATACCACATTTTGTTTACACATTCTGTTAACAGACACCAGGTTTTCTCTATCTCCTATCTATTGTGAATAATGTTTCTATGAACACTGGGGTACAGGTGTCTGTTTGAGTCCCTGTTTTCAATTCCTTTCAATTCTACCTAGGAGCAAAAGTGCTGGGTCATATGGTAATTCTCCATCTAGCTTTTTGAGGAACCGGCAAACTGTTTTCCATAATGGCTGCACCATTTTACATTCCCACCAGCAATGTATGAGGGTTGAAACCGTGGTTTCTAAAACCAGACAGGTGTCAGCTACTCGCCAGGAAATGGGCAGACTCTGGTGAACTGATGGTGAGATCTCTTGTTCTCTGCAAACTAACTCCTGTGGGCTGGGCTGAGGACATAGGGTGTGAAGAACAGGGAGGAAGGGGCTGGGGGCCTCTAGAATTCTGCAGGGGAGAAGGGCGTGTGAGTCTGTGAGTGGAACCTCCGGATGGGTTGTGGGGGCAGGAGGAGGTGGCAGAGGGAGTAACCAGGACCCAGAAATCCCCAGACACTGAGCTGGAAGGTCATTGCTCCCAATCCGTCCTGCTGCAGCTGGCGACACCGAGGGCTGGAGCTGTCATGTGTCCAGAGGAGAGAATGACTGTCTACTGGGTTCCAGCTCTGCACAGCTCCCTGAGCACCTTACGGTAAATCTCATGATGTAGGTGAGGGGCCTCGCCATGGCCTAATGCATGAGAAACGTTCACTACATGCCAGCCATGAGCTACTAACTCCAGACTAATAATAGTTGAGCACCTACTATGTGCCAGATTCTGTAGGCCGAGCCCATTACATATGTCCTCTCATTTAACTCTATGGCAATCCTGTGAAGTAGTGATCTTTAAAATTACTTTCCAGGGGAAGAAACCGAGGCCACCTGGCCTGCCCAAGGCCACAAGCCAGTAAGAGGCAGAGTTGGGGCTTGAGGATGGTGTCATTCCACTGAGGCCCCAGCGCAGGCAGCGGGTCTGGACCTGGAGCCACCGTTCCCTCCGGTCTCCTCCAGCACCGTGCCGGCAGCCTATGGTCTCCCCGGGGGCCTCTGGGAGTTGGGGGAGTGTCCGTTACTGCTCTGGGTCGTGGGTCTCTGAGGTTGAGAACTTGACCTGCAGGGGTGTCATGGGGTTGCCTAACCTAAAAAGGGAGGGCTGGCCTCTGAAATGGACAGTTTCCTGATGACCTCGTGGGCCCCTGGAATCCTCAGCATCTGCTCCCTGCTTCTGGAGTGTGAGGCCCTGGAGGCTGGCAGATGGTGATGGGCACAGCCTGGCGCTAATGGGGGCACTGTCAGCCCAGACTAGGACCAAGACCTGAGCGTCTCTGTACCCCACCCCCTCCCATCCCCCTGCTGAGCACAGCATAGTGCCTGGAGGCCAAAGGGCCTTGATAAATACTGACTAACGGATGAGCTGATGAGGGCAAGGCCAAGCACAGCCATGCAGACAGAGGGACGGATCTGGGCTCTCCGCCTTCAGCCCGTTGGAATCCTTAGAAGCCTGATATGGGGGGAGAGGGCATCACCTCGCCTTCTCCTTGCTGTCCAGGATGCTCTTTGTGAAGCCCTGAAAGGAGGCAGCTGACCCTGCTCTGTTTCCACTACTACCTGACCTGGCAAGTCACTTCACCTCTCTGAGCCTCAGTTTCCTCATCCGTTCAATGGGCACAATAATACTCAGATCAAACGAGGGAATATGTAAAGATCCTGGCATCCAACTAACATCAAATAAATGTCTGCTCTCTCGTTCTCTTTTCCTGGTCACCATGCATTAGGAAGAAGGGTGTGTATTATGTTGAGTTTATTAACCAATGTAGCCCCAGGGCTTTGCACACAGTAGGTGATCAATAAGAGCTTATTGAATACTATTGTTGAATCAATTGACCACTTTGACCAGACTGGCTATAAGGTGAGGAGATTTGAAGCCATATTTTTTCTCAGACCTTCAATTAAGAACTCGGTCATTGAAATGAGGGCCGTCCCTCCCGGAGAAGAGAAGGCTGCAAACGTCATAAGGGCAGCTGGGCAGCCGGGGCAGAGCTGGGGCCAGTTAGGAACAGGGAGGAGATTATCTCCAGGGACAGCTGTTGGCTCAGTAAGAAGGAGGTCTTTCCAGTGGCATCGGGGGCTCAAGGTGGATGAGAGGCCCTGGGAGGGGGTGAGCTTCCCGTGGCTGGGGACCTCCTCTCATCTTTACTACATCAGGACTGATAAATGCCACCCCCTCCCACAGACACAAAGAATGCCCACCTTCCCTGAGGCAGATATAGTCCTGCCCTTGGGTTTGCCAGGAGCTGGGAGTGGGGTGGGAATGCTGGGTTGGGGGTTGTAATCCAGATGTTGTTTCTGCTCCCCATGGATCCACCCACTCAGACAACTGTGACCAGGCCATCGAGGCATACCAGATCCCTTGTCCACAGGAAGATTGGGTGGCCCAGGCCAGGGCTCAGGGCTGGGGTCTCCCCTCCCCGAGGAAGAGCACTCCAGGACCACCTAAGTAACAGAAACAGCTTGCTTTACTTGTTTAATTTCTAGAGAGATGTTCTCTATGGAAAGTGTTCCAATTGCTGCTTATAAGAAGCAGAACATAGAACACTATGGTCTCTTCTGTAAATCTACCTAGCACCAAGTGTATATAGGTAGGTGTGACCCTGAGAAGGAGCCTTCCTGGTCCAAAGGGTTCTAGATGATATGCTTAAGGGTGTGTGAGGGAAGTGATGGGGCTATGCATCACTAGATTGGAGCCCCCCCAAAATACCCACCCTTCTGGGCTCTGTGATGAGTGCTTCCTGCTGCTGATCCATCATCCAAACACCCATCCATCCGTCCACCTTCTCACCTACCCACCCAACCACCCATTCACCTTCTCATCCTCCCATCCACCCACTCATCTATCTATCCATCCACGCATCCATCCATCCACCTCCTCACCCCCCCACCTAACCATCCATCCACCTCTTCATCCTCTCATGTATGTATCCATGCATCCATTCATGCATCATCAATCTACTCACCTTGGAATTAAGACTGACATGATAAGGTCCAGCCAAGAGCTGGGGAAGAGTTCTAGGTGGAGGGAATGGCAAGGACAAAGGCTTGAGGCTGGAACAAGCTTGGTGAATTTAAGGGACAAAGAAGTTAGCCTGGCCTGGGGGCATGTGGGGTGAGATGCAAGGTGGACAGGACCAGATCAGGTGGGCCTCATCAGCCAAGAGAGAAGTTTGGATTTTGTTCTAAGTGCAGGAAGAAGCCACTGGAGGGTTTAGAGCAGGAGAGTGGGGTGTTGTCATTGACATTTTACCTAGACCCCAATGGGTGGTGGAAGGATTGTGGGGGCGGGAGTGGAGAAGGGGAGACAGCTAAGTGGCTGCGGCCCATCCCCTCCTCGTACTTTCCAAATTTCTTCCTCCTTCGAGGCCCCTCCCCAATTCCAGGGGAGGTGAGGATGACCCAGAGCTCCAGGGAACCTAGGTGGTCCTGGAAGGATGCCAGCTGGGAGTGCGGAATGCCACCAGGTGTTTAGGGTGGGGCCACAGAACCTGGGGATCAGGTTAAACAAGGAAGATCCCTGGGCTGGATGAGGCGAGGGCTCTCTGGAAGTCCCTCAAAGAGCAGATGGTTGGCTGGTCAGAGCTGGAGAGGCTGGGCTGGATATTTGCTCAGGCAGCCCAAACATCCAAGCAGGCCTAAAAATAATATTTAATAATAGCAAATATTTATTCAGTACTGGACATGGGTTGGCACTGTGCTTAGCACTTAACACACATTCTCCCTTAAGGTTCACGTCTACCCTTTGAGGTGTGACAGTTTCAGTTCCCCTTTTACAGATGGACAAACTGAAGCCCAGAGAGGTTATGTGACTTGCCCAAGGTCACACAGCTATAGAAAGGCCTTCCTATGCCTGAGGCTAACACACCTGAAGAAAGGTGGTGGGAATAGGAGGGTTTTTGATCTGCATGGTGACTGGAAAGCGTAGATCATGAACCCCAGCTCTGTCCAGGAGAGGCGGGGCCCCTAACTTGCTGGTGGGAGCATCTGGCCCCTTGAGATGGTACATCTGTCTGTCACCAGTGTCTTTCTTCTCACCCTCCGTGCTGCGGTTCCAGGCTCCACGGGGTCTGGGAGGACGGACACTGACTTCCTAAGGAGACCTGTCCTCCAGGGGCAGGGGGAGGAATGTGCTCGCCAGCCAAAGTCCAGGCTGGGATGCTGCTTGGGATGCTGCTTGCAAATTCACCCCAGGCTTCTGCTCTCTCCGTTGTCCTCCTGGACTCGGCTTCATCATCTCAGGGGAAACCTCTCACCATTTAGGGATTCTCCCTCCAAGAAATGAAGACATTTCTATATTTAACTGTTAGCATCCAGTATGTGCCCCACAGGATACATACGTTAAATTTTTTAATGAGAAGAATCGTTTTCAAATCTCACAATCACTGTGTGAAGAAGGCATTATTAGCTCCCTTTCACAGATGAGGAAACTGAGGCCCAAAGCGACTTGCCATGGCCACTCAGCCTGTGGAAGACAGAGCCAGGATGTGACATTTACCCGTTGAGGCCAGAAGCTCGGTCTCCCCCCACCCCCCAGCACCTCCTGACCTCCCTGCTCCCTCCATCATCTCCAAAAGAGGATGTCCGGGAGGGAGCGGGCCGGGAGGGAAGCAGGGGCACACAGCACTGGTGTGCTGATCTTTTGTTCTTTGGGAGGAGGACAGGAGAGGAGATGGGCAGGGATCTCAAGACCTCAGGACCAAAGTCCCCCAACAGCAGAAGCCAGTGGGGGACAGTCACCGGAAGCCACGGGCGACTGCTCTGTCAGGCGTGGCAGGTACAGTGCCTCGGGCCCAGGACACCTTGGGGGCCTATGGAAATGTTTTAATCTCTTGTAAAATCAGAAGAAGGACGCGAGCTTCTCCGTAGAAGACAATGTTTTCATATATAACATTGATATATTTATTCAGTGCACTCATAAAATGTAATTCTGTATACGTGTGTGTTTATGTATGTATGTGTATACACACGTATAAAATGTATTTTTTAATGTAGGAAGGGGCCATGAAGGCAGAAGTACCTCAGGCTCACGGAAGTCGTAATGGAACCCTGGGAAGTTGCAAGGAGAATCTTCCCGCAGGCCTGGGGGTCAGACGCAGCTGCCAGGTGGGAGGTGAGCTGCTTCCCTCAGAGCCGACACAAGTGAGGCACTGGGCTCCTGATATTAATGATAAATATTATCTGTTAACTATTAATGAAGTGCCAGACTTTATCTCCCTTAATCCTCACAAGACTTATTGTTCTCATTTTACAGAGGAGGAAGCTGAACTCAGAGAGGTTAACTGTGCCTGAGGTCACACAGCTCGGAAGCGGCAAAACAAAGTGAAGTCCTGTGCTGTCCTCCAAATGACATTCGAGGAACCCCCCCTGCTCCAGGAGTCTGGGTCTTTCTGAAATCTTCCATTGGGGTCTAATTAATTGTTTTCTAGTTATTTCCTGTGCCCGAGCTTGTCTTCCCACCTAGACTTGGTCCTTTTAAGGCCTGGCTCTATGTTACCCTTTTCTTCTGTGGAGCCCCTCAATCCTACACATCTGAATAAAGTCATATCTGCTTGTGTTACATGAAGGAGACCCGGTGTAACGGCTGCATAACAGTTCATTTATATTTTTGTAGCTTCATTAACTTAGCCAATCCTGTATTATTGATATTTCACTTGTCAATTCTTCCTCAATGATTATTATCACTATTTTTGCTATTCCATAAGTCAGTCAACAAACACTTATTAAGCACTTGCTAAGTGCTGAGAACAACTTTCTGATCATCTGGCTTGAATCAAGGGTAACATTTGGCAGAACATCTCAAAACCTATGAGAAGTGGCCAAAGTGGCAGGCAGAGGAAGATTCATAGCCCTAAAAGCATTTATTACTAAGCAGAAAAGATGAAAAATTAATGAACTAAACATTCAACTCAACAAGCCAGAAAAAGCAATAAAATAAAAGAAAAACTGAAAGAAAAAGTTAATAAGCATAAAGGCAGAAAATAATGAAGGAAACAAAACCAACAGCTGGTTCTTTAAAAAGATTAATATAGTAGACTGTCTAGAGACATGTATGGGCTGCAAACTCTTTAGTCAGGAGGCCTTCTTGAATATTATTTCTCCCACCAAGCTTTTGATAACAACTGCTTGGCAAAGTGTATTAGTTACCTATCGCTGTGTAACACATGAACCAAACTTAGGGACTTAAAATAAGAAACACATTTCTCACAGTTCCTCTGGGCCAGGAATGCAGACAGGACTTTGCTGGCTCGCTTTCTGGCGAGTCTCTTGTAAGGCTGCAGTCCAGGTGTTGGCCACACCAGCCATCCGAAGGCTCAAATGGGAGAAGACCCACGGCCAGGTTCACTCCCGGGGGCGTCGGCAGGCCTCAGATCTTCATTGGCAATTGGCTGAAGACATCAGTTCCTTGGCACATGGGCCTCTCTGTAGGGCTACTCACAACATGGCTTGCTTCCCCCAGAGCTAGGGCACAGGGAGGGAGAGAGAGAGAGAGAGAACAGTTTTTTTGTAACCCAACTTTGGAAGTGACATCCCATCATTTTTCCACATTCTAGTATTCTATTAGTTAGAATCAAGCCACCGGGTCCAGCCACATGCCAGGGGAGCCAATTATACATGGGGGTGAACACCTGGAGGAAGGGATCATTGGGGGCCATCCCCGAGGCTGCCACCCCACAAAGGGTTTAGGATCATACTCCTGAAGGTCAACTACTCTTTCTACTAAGTGAGGGCGATGTTACATGCCGTGACAGCTATCTGAGCAATGGGTTCATAGACAAGGCAAGCTCTGCAACTCACTGGTTGTGTAAGGCCTGGGAATCTTCTTTCCTCATCTGAAAAATGGGGTAATAATAAAGATCACCTTCAGAATTTGAGTTTATTGTGATGAGGTCTGGAGAAAGTGCTTTGTAAAGTGTAAAATACCCTTCAGAAAGTAGGCATTATCAAGAGAACGAGGTTGGAGAGGCAAGTGTTAGTGATTTAGTTTTTTCTTTTATTTATTTTTAAAAATTTTTCGTTGATTTAAAACATGCATACAGAAAAGTGCACGGTTCAGAAATGCGGTCACCTTCCCCGCCTTTAAACATTCTTCTAAAACAAGTGAACTTTTAAGTTCTTTTTACTTTGCGCCCTTTCCAAAACCTTCTACAGTGAGCTAGAATTACTTCTATAATCAGAAAAATACCACCTTTACAAGGTGTAGTTTCTGTTTAGACAGCACTGTAAACTCCTTATCTCGCTTGGGCTTTACCATGGCCTTGGGAGAAAGGCCGGGAAGTGACTGATTTCCTTGTGGGTAAAATGAGGAGATCACTCTCCCCTGGGGTCGGGGGGAGGGGACGGAAGGTGGTGTTGGCTCCTGGCACGGGAGGGCCCTCAGCACAGCTACCCTCCCACCACCCCACCCAGAGCGGTTGCTGCCAGCTGTGACGGAAAACCCTCTGGCTCACCAAACCAGGGCTCTAGAAAAAAATCTACTTCTGGGAATCTGCCCAAAATAAGTTGTCATGATGCAGCCAAAATTTATGTGCACGTAGATTTAATGCAGCAGCATTTTTAATAGCAAACATTTAGAATTAATGTAAGTGTTCAGCAGAAGGAAATCGGCTGAATAAATTTAGTCATTGAAAGGTAGAGTATTTCACTACCATTAAAATATAGTTCTGAAATATAGATTTGTGGGCTTTAATGTTTACTGAATGAAGCAGGATGAACAATTGCCTAGACAGAGGGATGTCTATGATATAAATCTGTAGAAAACCACGCAGAAGGAAATGTGCCAATGGAGTCAGTAGGTTCCTCCTGGGGTGGGAGTATGACTGTTTTCTCTTCTTTCTTTTTTTTTCCTTCTTTGCTGAGGAAGATTTGCCCTGAGCTAACATCTGTGCCAATCTTCCTCTATTTTGTATGTGGGTGGCCGCCACAGCATGGCTGACGAGTGGTGTAGGTCCGCCCCTGGGAACCAAACCCACCAACAGGGCTGCTGAAGCAGAATGAGCTGAACTTAACTACTACGCCCCTGGGCTGGCCCTTTTCTTCTGTAATATCTCTAACTGCCTATGGTAAGCTTGTCAATTACACAAGTAACAGAAGTAAAGACAAAGCATTTAAATTGCCAGTACCCACCACCTCAGCCCTCACTCCCTTCTCCACTTTTAAGTTTGTTGTGGATACTTCTAGATGTTTTCTTTGAATCCATCATGTATTGCTTTTAAAACTGACATGTACAATCAGAAGAATCATGGAGTGAGAGGAGAGAATAGAACAAAACAAAATACTCTCTCAAAATGAATTTGAACATCATGGAAAACGAGAAGCTTAGAGATTTTTTACAAAGCATGTCTTTCTGTTTAAGGACGAGGAAGTGGGGCTCAGGGTACTGGGTGGCCTGCCAAGCTCACACGGCATTTGTGCCCGGCTCCTGGTGCCCAGTCCGGGGTTCTTCCTGGCTGGGCAGCCTCCCTCGGGCTCTGGGAGGAGGAGGGAGGCCGGAAGGATGCTCTGGGCTGAGTGGGGTCTGTCGGGGTGAGGAGCTTTCCACCTGTTTGTTCTGGGTACCAGCAGATGCGGGCAGAGAGACACCCTGGCAGAAGCGACCAAAGTCCCCATTTATGGCCTTGGGGGAGTTAATGTGTAATTTTCAAGGATATATAAGCTGGACCGTGAAGTGAGCCCCTGAGCCCAGGTCTCCAGCAGCCACCGAGAGCTGCCGCCAGGAGCTGCTGCCATGTCGGTGAGGATGCTGGCTCCCCCGCTGCCCCCTCCTCCATTCCTCTGGGTCTTTGCCTGAGTGGGGTGGGGTGGAGGTGCTGGGGGAAAGTGTTGCTGCCCCTCTCCGGGCCTCGGTTTCCCCATCTGTATAGTGAGGAAGTTGGACAGATCATCCCCGCAGCCCTTTAGCATGAAGGTTCTCTGCTCCCTCCACCTCCGTCCTGCTGTGGGAGCCTGAACCTGTCTCCTCCCCAGTCTGGACTCAGTTTTCTCATCAGTAATAATAATTACTGCTAACATCTATTGAGCTTTACAAAGGTGGAGAAACTGAGGCTCAGAGATTAAATTGCCCGAGGTTAGGATCTGTAAGTTGCCGGAGTTCGAGTGGCTCCTCTTTGAGGTCCCTGATATTTTGGTTCTGAACCTGGCTCTGTGGCAGAGCTTGCTGTGTGGCCTTGGACAAGTCACTGCCCTTCTCTGAGCCTCAGTCTCTCTCCTGCATTTGTGGAATTGGATCACAGATGGCATCTTCTGAGGATTAGATGGTGTATTAGTTTCCTGTGGCTGCCGTAACAAAGTTATTCTCTCACAGTTTTGGAGGCTGGAGCTCTGAAATCAAGGTGTTGGCAGGGCCAGCCTCTCTATGAAGGCTCTGGGGAGATCCTCTCTTGTCTTGTCCAGCTTCTGGTGGTGGCTGGCAGTCTGTGGCATTCCTTGGCTTGTGGCTGCATCACTCCAACCTCTGCCTCTGTCTTCACACAGCCTTCTCCTTTGTGTGTCTGTCTCTGTGCCTAATTTTTCTCTTCTTGTAAGGACACCAGTCATATTGGATCAGGGCCCATCCTAAACCAGTACCAACTTATCTTAACTTGCTTACATCTGCAAAGACTTGATTCCCAAATGGGTCACATTCACGGGCTCCAAGTGGACACGAATTTTGGGGAGACATATTCAAGCCAGTACAGAGGGGAGGCAGGAGATGGATGTGACCAGATGGGGTCAAGTGTGGAGGACTGATGCTCTCTGCCCCCACCCCCCGACTCTCAGGGAGGACGTTTTTTTTTGTCCAGAGACTTTCCTGACTTGCTCCTTCCCCTGGTCCTCCCATCCCTCCCCTTTCTGCCTCCTCCAGAGACCACCTGGTCCAAATCTCTTATGTTACAGATGGGGGAACCGAGGTCCAGAAAGGGGTGCAGCTGGCCCCAGGTCACTCAGCCCTTAGGGGCAGAGCCGGGACTAGCTCCCTGACTGCTGGCACCTGCCCCCGCGTCTAGCTTTGCCTCTCCGTCTTTCTCTGGGCCTCAGACTTTGCTGAGTGGGGACAAGGATCCCGGGCCTGCACACCCCCATGGGCACCCTGCTTGTCCAGAGGCACCGTGGCCCTGGCCTTGCTCACAGGCCTTGCTGCCCTGCAGCAGCCCCGGCCTCCATCCTCGGGGGCTTGGGTTTTCTGTTTCAGCCAGGCAGCCCCCAGGAGGTACAAAGGGCGTGGGGTGCTTCTCCTCACCCCAGCCCCACCCCGGCTGTTCCAGGGTCCTGGGGGGAGACAGGAGGCGCGTTCTGCTCATGACATCTGGCGGTGGACGTGTGCGTGTTGCAGAGCACACGTCTGTGGGGGCCTGTGAGTTCCTTGTAACGTATGAACCTCCTTGGGAGGGACTGGATAACCTCCTCCCTGAGTGGTAAAGTTCTCTGTCTGTCTGTGAGGCTGAAGGAGAACATTAACCCAGTCCGTCAGCTTCTGAAGACGGTGATCCAGCTACTGCATTAAGCATCTTTCTGAGGGGGCAGGCCCTTCTCTAAGGCAGGGAGATTTTGCCCCCCAGGGGACATTTGGCCATATTTGGAGACATTGTTCATTGTCATAACTGGGGGGCGGTTGCTACAGGCATCTGGTGGATAGAGACCAGGGACGCTGCTCCACCTCCTACGATGCACAGGACAGCTCCACCACAAAGAATCACCCAGCCCCAAATGTCAAGAGGGCCGAGGCTGAAAAACCTGCTCTAGAGCATCGTGGTGTCTGCCGTCCTCCTCTACCCTCCTGGGTGGTGCATGGCCTCGTTCAGGCCTTCCTTTTAAAGTGCACAGGCTCTGGGAGAACTGGGCAACCCCACCCCTGTGTGTGAACCCGTGGATCACTTTCCTCCTTCAGAGAAAGGAGGCGGCTGCCAGCGGGGGAGTATTGACCACCCTCCCGTGGACACTGCAAAGCGCCCAGGCCCGCGAGCTGGTTCAGGGCTTCTCAGGCATGCTCCTTCCAGAAAACAAACAAGCACATCCGTGAACAGCAACCCCACAATGTAAATGTGTCCTCCCACAGTATTTTAAACCTTTGGTGCCTCCTGCATCCTGTCCAGCCCGACCCCACATCTCCAGTCACAGATGTGATAAATGGACATTTTCTCCATGTTGGGTAATGAGCTTTGAAAACCTAGCTTCCAGACCTTCCCTCTTAACCCTAGTGCAGCTGCGGGAAGCTCCTGCTGTATAGAAATTCAGGCGCTGCCGAGGTCCCACGGAAAAATAGGGAGTTAATGAATAATAACAGTAAGTGATCATAATGACGACTGCCCCTCGATTTGCCTTTTGTCTGTGCCAGGCCCTGTGCGTGGGCCTCACAGACATGATCTCTCCCAACCACCTTGAAGATGGCTGTTAACCTCAGGGCCTCCAACGGAGTCTGTCACAGAACGAGCTCAGCAACTGGTTTTGAATGAATAAATCAAATTAGCCCATATTACAGATGAGGAAAGTGAGGTTTGGAGAGGGACTCTGATGGATGCGTTCAGACACGTGACTTATGGAGTTTTATAGATTCTTGGTTTCAGGTGGGCCAAGACCCGCACGTGTCTGATACGGTCATTTTCTGTTTGCGCAGGAACTGAACAAATCCTAGTTTTGGGGATTCTGCCAAGGGCGCCATTTGGAATGGTGAGGTCAGTGGGGACCTCTCCACCCGTTTCATAGATGGGCGAACTGAGGTTCCCTCAGCTGGGCCGTCTCCAGATCCAAGGCTCTTCTCATCGGGCTGGGGTGGAGAGAGTGAAGAGAACAGGCAGGGGGCACTCTGGAAAGCTTTGATCGAGCCTTCCAGCTCTTTCTTTTCTCAGTGCCCTTGTGTGTGCAGAGGGAGCAGGACTCCTGGCCACGTGGGATGATGTTTGTGAATGGGCTTCCCCCACAGAAGCCGCGGGGCGTGTGTGTGATCAGTTCTTTGTGGAACGTTTCTCTGTTGGCTCAGGGGAAATTTGAGATCATGAACATGGACATGAAGCTGGGGACAACCCTGAGGATCAAGGGCAAGATCGCCAACGACGCTGATAGGTGAGAGGGGGAAGGCGGGGCAGGAGGGGGGAGGAGGGACTGTCCACAGACCTGGAACAGGCAGAGCGACCCTGTGACAGATGAGTGCCCTCAGGCCAAGGGGGCCTTTCTGACATCCTTGCTCGCTCTCACCCCCCTCCCACAGCCCTGCTGGCTGCTCCCCCGTTAGGGCCTGCATTCGCATCTGAGGCTGAGTGTGGGGACCCTTGGGATTTCAAGGCTCACACGATATGCCCTATTCATGGGCCCCAACAGACGTTGAAGGAGCAGGCAGAGAAGCCCCTGGAGCTCTATCCAGCCCCTGTGGGGAGGGTGTCTCTACTGAAAGCCCAATCCCTGCAGGACACCACCCTCTTTACCCAGCTGAGAGGGCAGGGGCCAGTCTTTCACACATGTTAAACCAGGGATAGTCACCAGGGGGCGCCAAGTGGTCTCGTTTGCATCCTCTGTTCAAACCAGACACATTATCCGCCGCAGGTGTGGCTCAGCATTAGGCTCTCCCGTGTGCAGAGCAATTGCAGCATTTCTTGGGACTGATATCCATCAACCTCTGGTTGTGGAGGGCGGGTGGGTGCATGGGGTAGGAGCCAAGAGAAAAGTTGCCCCTCTCTCCTACTTGGGTCACTCGAGGCTGCAGAAATGCGGGATACCTCTGGTCTGAGACCTCCCCGTGAAGGCACCCCATGACTCAGAACGTCCTGCTCTCAGGAGGGCCTAACCCAGGCTCCTGTGGTGATCCTGCCAAGAGGTCACACAACCCCTGATCACATGCCTCTAACGACAGGGAGCTCAGCACCTTAGGTTGACAACTGTTTATGGACAAACTTATTAAGTCTCCAGATAGCTAAGGATAGCAATTCTCTCTCCCAGGATAGACACCCCCAATTCCTGAAACTGTCACTATCAGTTACCCTCCTGTCGAGAGCCTAAGTCTGTGCTTCAAATGGAATGTGATACTCCAGCGCCAAGTCTGACCAGGTTGTCACCTCTTATTTTAAGGCACAGACCTCAGTTAATAGGACCTTTCTTTGGTGATTCTTCCAGCTTGTGGTCAACCAAGACCCTGCGACCCAAGCTGTTTTACCCAGGGCTGGCCCCTAATCCTTACCTGCTACCCCTTCCCCTGCAGCTTTGTAATTAATCTGGGCCAGGGGACAGATAAGCTGAACCTGCATTTCAACCCACGCTTCCGTGAATCCACCATTGTCTGCAACTCACGGGATGGCAACAGCTGGGGGAAGGAGCAACGGGAAAATCACATATGCTTCAGCCCAGGGTCAGAGGTCAAGGTGAGGTCAAAGGGGAAAGGGGCCTGAGGAAGATGTCAAGGGGAGAGCCCAGATGGCAGGGCACCCGGCCTAGACACGTGCAGCACTGTTTGAGCCACTAGGTACTGCCTTTTCTGGGGGCCTCCTGCCTCCCTGACACCCTCCCTCCCACCACAGTTCATCGTGACCTTTGAGAGCGACGGATTCAAGGTGAAGCTGCCAGACGGGCACCTGCTGACCTTTCCCAATAGGCTGGGCCACAGCCATCTAAGCTACCTGGGCGTGCAGGGCGGGTTCAGCCTCTCCTCCTTCAAGCTCGAATGAGTGGGCAACACCTCGCCAGGATCAAAGACCCCCAGCGTGGACACCCTCTCCTGAGCCTCTTCCCCATCACACAGGATCGGCACCCTCGGGTCCTGGCTCCCCACCTGCAGTTCCTGCCCCCCAACCCCATTTTCCTCCCCCAACACTAAGAACAAACAAAAGAATCCACCTTTGTCCAGCCTTTCTGTGGCAGGAACTGTGGTTAGTGTTTCTCATGCATTTTAATGCTCCCAGCATCCTCAGGATACAGAAGAGGAAACTGAGGCACAAGGTCATAGGACTGCCAAGTGGGGTTGAGACATGCTCCCTAACACCTCCAAGCACCTACTTCTGCCTACCTGTCCCCTATTATCACCGGGGCAAGTGCCAGGCTGCCCGTGGGATTACGGAGCAGACACTGGTTCCAGGCACCTGGGCCAGGGGCCGATCCCGGAACTGCAGATAAGGGCTCCCACCTGGGCCTCTTATCTCAGGAACATTCATTCCAGCCTGGTTACTCATTACCCCCTGCCTTGGCCCTTCCCCTCCCTGGGGGCCCTGAGGGTCCTTGGCTTTCCAGACGGGACGCTGAGGGTATTGAAGCAGGTGGAGCTGATGCTGTTCTCCCAGGTCCCCACGCATCTTGAAGGACACCTTTTACCAAAAAGCCTTTTTTAATCAGGGTCCAGAGGCAGGTCAGGGGTGCACGGGAAGGTGGAGTTCCTCCCCTGTGGGGTCCCACCTGACTTTCCTCTGAGGCTTCTGGGACCAGGGAGGGTTGGGGTGGGAATGTGGGGGAAGCAGCCTTGGGGAGGCCTGGGGCTTTCGGGATGCAGTGGGGACCCTGCTGGGGGCAGCTCCAGGACAAGCTGGGGCAGGCGGTCCCTCTGGGAGGGACAAAGGCCCTGTGTGGTAGGCTCCCCCACCCCCCCCACCGGACAGCTTCCCCAGCACAAAGGCTGCACTGTGAGGCTGGGCCCTCCAGCCAGTCGGGGTGGCACAGGGTTGGGGGTAGGCCTAAGGAATGGCCATTGGATCCAGAGGGGCAGTCGGGGGAGGCAGGTCAACCCGGCAGGGCCCACAGGAACTCCCAGGTCCCAGAACAAGCCTGGTCTCCTGCGGCCTCCCCCCATGCGTGTCCTGCAGAGGTGTGGAGGGGTTTGGGAGCAACTTGGGCTCTCCTGTGTTGTCAGCAGGACCCAGCTGTCAGGGGAGGTGCTGGCTCTGCACCTGGACTCTTCATAGGCAGTGCCCTGAGGCTGGGCAGGGTCCTGAGCCCATGCCTGGCCACTCACACCTTGACCTCATCGTCCTCCTCAGCATCAGCAAACTCGAAGGTGTTTGCTTGTACTGTGCTGGGCACCGGACCCCTGCTGCCCGCCTGGGGTGCCCCCCACTCTTTGTCCAGGCTCTCCCAAGAGGCCCGGGTCTGAGGCAGCACCCCCACCAGCTCCCTCCTAGCATCCATCTCAGGGTAGTGGCGGCTGCCCTGGCTGCCACCCCAGCTAGCTCCCCAGTGCCTGCCAGGAGCCATGTCAGCAGGTGCCCGGGGACATTCTCCTACTGGCCTGGCCCTCGCCTCAGCCGCTGGGCCCAACTCAGCAGTTATCCCATTGGGGCAGTGTCCACGGGGTGGGGGGCTTGAGGCAGGGGCTGGGGGGCTTGTAGCATTGGCTGAAGGGTTTGCGGCAAGAGCCGGGGCCGGGGCTGGGGCCTCAGCAGCACAGGCTTCTGAGAGGCTCATGACCCCCAGCAGCTCGCTGAGGAGAGAGGGCCCAAGGTCAAGGTCCAGGCGAAAGGACAGGAGGGAGTCAGAGCGGCGAAGCTCGGGCTCAGGGGGGAAGGAACTGTCGCGGTCTCGGTCACGAGGCTTTTCCGGGCGAGGCAGGCGGGAGATGGTGCAGAACCCGGAGTCCAGGCCTAGAAGAGAAATGGGATCAGGGTCATAGCTGGGGTCCCAACCAGGAGCTGGGAGGGGAGAGGCAGGACCAACCCCAGCTTGCTATGTGGCCTCTAGCAAGTAACTCCCCATCTGGCCTCCATGTCTCCCATCTTTCCAACATAGTGAACCCACAGTCTCTCGTGTGATCCTCCCCACAACCCTGGAAGCTGAAAATTGACAGAATCCTCATTCCTATTTTGCAGATGAAGAAAGCGAGGCTCAGTTTGGGACGAGGGGAAGGGCTTGCTCAGGGCCACAGAGTCTAATGGGGTGGAGCCAAGCCTGCAGCTCAGATCTCCTGACTCAAGTCCCAGCTATGAACTTGGCCATGGCCCCTGGTCCCCTGCCATGACAGTGGCCAATGGCTACGGATGAACCCACAGCACGTGGCTCATTTGTGGGCATGGGGATGGAACCAGCAGCCAGAGTCTGACTGCATAGAAATTAGAGTCAAAGGATGGGTGGATGTCCTCCAAAAGGTCTTCTGGTGAAGCTCCCGGCTCCAGGACCACCAGGCCTGAGACACAGTGGGGTTACTGTGGACCAGCCCTCAGTGGGGTTCTGAGCAGGGGCCCCTGGAGTGGGAGTGCTGGAGGAAGCCCCTGGGGGTCAGGAAAAGCCGCAGGGCAGGGAATGGCCACCAGGGGGGCAGCAGGGGCCCTGGTTTCCAGGTGAGCTGTCCAGCGGAGCAAGTGGCAGCTGCCACTCCCCACCAGGGCAGGAAGGGCCTCTGGCTTCTGTCCACTTGAGTGGCTTTCCAAATTTGTCAAGTTGCGGGAAGCTCTGTTCGAACAGCAACACAACAGCTACCATGTCCTGAGCACCTACTACGTGCCAGACTCTGGGCCACACCTGATGCAATGAACCTTAGCAATGACCGTAAGGGACCCATCATATACAGGCTGGGACTTGACCTCACAGAGGTCAATCGACTCGCTAGAAATCAGGCAGAACCAGAATTTGAGTCCAGAGCCCAGGCTCTTAGTCTCTCCAGCCTATCCTTCTGATCCAAGGGGGCTGCTTCGGTTGAAGGGGGCATGAGGGGGTGGGCTGGCCCTGCCGACGGCCCAGAGACGGGGAGGCAGGTTAGGGGCAGGTAGAAGCCAAACCCCATCTTCTCGCCTCTCAGCCTCAGTGTGTTTTGGAGAGTGGTTCCCACCCCTTGACCCCCTCCCCATCCATGGTCTGGGGTTTGGGTCTGACCTCCATGGTGCGACCAAACCACTGTGGGGATTGTGAGCCCTGGCTGAACTGTTGAACCCTCTGGCCTCAGCATCTGAAAAATGGGCACCTAGCCCATGCCTCACCATAACCGGAGTGGCCATCTGTGGAGCTGGCAGGGCTGCGGTCGAAGCTGAGCTTGCCCACTACGAGGCTGTCATAGGCGGCCTGGTTGAGCTGGGGCAGGGAGATGGCATTCTTGATGATGGGGGAGACGGCGGGTGGAGCGGGCGAGGGCGCAGGCGGCGAAGCCATCCGCCGGGGTGGCGCCCCCACCCTGCGCACCTGCTGTATCTTCTTGGCCAGAAAGCTGCGGGGTGAGCGGTGATGGCCCCTGGAGCTGCCACCGTGGTTGCTGAGGAAGGAGGTGTCGCCAAAGACGTCCCCGCCACGGCCCACATGCATGGTGTGGCGGAAGTCCCCGAGTGGGGGGCTGATCATGTCTGCAGTCAGCCGCCTCTTCCCCTGCGAGCTGGACACCCAGCCCACGGGCGAGAGCTTGCCCAGGCTCATGGCGGGGGCTCCTCCGGCCCCCTGGGGGCCCGGCATCAGCTCTGGCTGTTCACAGCTGCTGGTCCATGCCCACCTGGGGCCTGGGGAGGGCAGAGGGCTGGGCTCAGAGTCCACTTCTCAGCTTCCTCTTCCTGGTGGAACGGGGTGGATGGAGGCTGTCCCCTGCTTTCCTAAGGTTGCTGAGGCTGTGGGGGGTCCATGGCTTTTCTCTCCCTGAGACAGGGCTCCTGGCCCCGTGGCAGCAGCTGTAGATGTTCCGTCCAAGGACAGAGAAGGAATGAGATGTCCCTCAAAGGTGGACAGAGCCTCTCCTGCCCTGGGGTGGAGACCTGAAAGGAAGACACGGAGAAAAGTGATGATAGGCCTGGGGGATCCTGGGTCCAAACAATAACAGCTAAAGAGAACAAACGATTACACCCAGATAAAGGGATGGGGATCACCGACAAAATGCTGACAGATGCACAAAGGAGGACACATTGTGATTTCACGTGTGGGACATTTAAGAACAGGCAAAACTAAGCAATAGTGATAGAAATCAGAATTGTGGTTGCCTCTGAGCAGGTATTGACTGAGAGGGGGCCCAAAAACTTCATCGAGCTGTACGCATAAGATGTGTATCAGTAAAAAGTGTGAAGGGTCATTATACAGAGCCATTCGTGAAGCACCTACAAGTGCCAGTGACTTCCGTTCATCACTCATCTAACCCACCCAACAGCCCCGAGGGAGGCACTAGATTCGAGAGGAGAAACTGAGGCAGAGAGAAGTGCAGTGACTTGCCTGAGGCTACACAGTAGGAAATGGTGAAGCAGGGCCCCCCAAACCCAGAGCCCTGGAGCCCTAAGCTACACTGCCTCCTGCTGGCAGGTTGAGCAAGTCACCTCCCTCTGTGGGTTAAACGGTCTTCCACTTAGAGAGGCCAGGCCAAAGGGGATGCCCCGCCCAAGGCTGTGTGAACTGCTCTGTAAATAGCCTCCGCAGAGGTTCCTCAGAACCCTCCACCTTCAAGGTGCTTCCTGGAAAAAGGATCCTGTGCTCAAAAGTGGCTTTTGCCAACTGCCTCCTGCATGCCCGAGCATATTCAAGGCTCTGAGAAGGCCCGCAGGAAAGAACCTTATCCTAGTTTGTCAAATTGACGTAGGAGCCTTGTCGTCAGGGAACAAGTTTTGGAAGCGCAGCTGGTGCCAAAAACCATTCCTTGCCTACTCCCTCCCCTTCTAATCTCCCTCCGACCTCCTCTCCAGCCCCAGTCCTCTCTAAGCTTCTCTTGGTCTAACTTCATTCCTTCTACTCATAGATGTGTGGGCTGGAGGACACCTACGAGCCTGTGGTCTGACCTCTGGTTTTCCTGTGGCCCAGAGAGAGGTCAAACTTGCTCAAGGTCATTCGAGAGAGCTAGCCGAGACTTGAACTCAGAGCCTCTGACTCATGTCGACTCTGACTGGCTCTGGAGCCCGGGTCTTGTCTCCCCAGATCCTCACACACACTGAGGGTGGGGCAGCTGCCTGGATTTTCCCGCCTTCCTCCCTCCCAGCACCCAGCTTGGGCTCTGCACATGGCAAGAGCCAAATTCATTCTGGTTTAGTCACAGGAGATCTTTGTGATAACCTTCACACCAAGGGATTGCTCCTTGCCACCTTCCGAGGGAGGTCGGAGGGGGAGTCGGTGGCCTCACAGTGTGACCTTGGGCAAGTCACTTACCTCCCCGGGCCTGGGACCTCAGCTGAGGAAAGCTGCTAGTGACCCTCAACAAGAACACTTAGGTCTGAGCCTCAACTTTTTTTAAAGAAACTTTGCTGCCACCTCCAAGCATAAAAATCTCAGTATTGCCCTTTGAATGTTATTTGAAATTCAAAATAGGTTAAATAACAAGATAAAAACAACGAAAGCAATAAGACAAAGCTTGCTTTGTTTCCTGACTACATTCTCTTCCCTTCCCACCATCTGATCCTCCCCCAAACCTAACTCCGCCCCCCGGGGGGGGAATCTGAATCATCCCCTTCCCTGGCACCCCCAGCACGGAGAAGTCCTCGTGGAATGTTTGCTGAAGTGCTGAAGCTCTGCAGTTGGCCAACCGTTCCATGATGTCATCTGATTCTCCAACGGCCGCGCAAAGCCGCAGGGTTAGCCCATTTACAGGGAGAGCCAAGGTTCGGAGGGAAGGGACCTGGCCAAGGTCACGTGGCAGGTATACAGCACGTGGCAGGTTTGCCTGCTCTGCAGAGATGAGGGAGGAATCTCTGGGGGAAGGAACTGGGGGGGGGTCATTCTGAAACCTCATGTGGAGGGGTCACTGTGTGGCACTCTGCCCACTGCAGTGGAGAGACCCGGCCGCTTTGTGGGGCCGGGCTGGGGCACTGCTACTGGGGACCTGTTTTCCCACATGGGAAGTGAGAACAGCAGGGAAAGCTGGGAAGTTCTAAGTGTGGAAGGCGCTGTAATTAAACCCTCACTCAGATCCTGAGGCAGGGCAGCCCCGGGTTCAAATCCAACATCCTGACACTAACATCTCTCATTCTGGTGACCCTTGGTGGCAAATATTTGGCACTTGATGCTGGCCACAGGGTACTGCTGGTGATCAGGTGTGCCCTACCTGGCACTGGAATAAACAGGGCTCTCTCTGGGTGTCCTGATGCAAGCCCTGTCTCCCCTCACCAGCCCAGGGATACTACCCACTAATGCTCACAATGCCCATTTACAGATGAAAAAAACGAGGCACAGAAAGGGAATTGACTTGCTCCAGGTCACACAGCAAAAAAGTAGTGTGGCTGGGAATCCCCCCAGGATTCTGCCAACATCGATAGTAAATGCAGGGGGAGAGGGGAAGGTTCCAGGAGCACCGGGGAGAACTCCTGGAGGAGAATGCCCAGCCGCTGAGCCCGGAAGGGCAGGCCTGGAAGACAGGAGACAACTCTGCAGTTTCAGTGCCTTGCGACCTGGGCAACAGTGGTCACCATGCAGCCTCAGTGTCCCAGGTCCTGATATTTACCTTGCAGAGGGCAGTCAGGCCTGGGCCCTGGGGAGGAGTTTACTCAGTGGTGGTAATGACCGCGAGGATAAGGCTTGGGGCCGGAGGCAGCGAGCATGCTGCCAGGAGAGGCCAACAGGGGCCGCTGTGGAGGCACATGCGGCTGGGGGAGGCCAGGGGCTGTCCGACTGAGGGGTGCGGGGGCGGCCGCACCCTGGCGCTCACCTGGGGGTCACCGCAGGCCGCTGCGTGCCAGCGGCACCACCTCTCTTCCTGGAGCCCACTCGCGTGCACTGGGCCCCCTCCCCGCGAGTGTGCAGCTGGGTAACACGACCCCCACCGCTGGACAGCGGGACCCTGTCTTGGTTAGGGCTGCTCTGGCCTCTGGAATAAGGGGTTAACTCCAGGGGGCTGGCTCCTCGTGCCCCTCAAAGTCCAGCCGCTTCAAGGTGGTGAGACGGGGAAACTGAGCCCCGAAAGGGGGTGGCAAGCTGTCCGCAGTGGCAGCGGGGACCCGGTTCTCAGGACTCTGAGGGGGGTAGGAAGAGGGAGTACCGTGGGCCAGAGGGAAGGAATGAGGAGGGGGAGGAGAGAAGCTTCTTGCTCCATCACCCCAAGTTAGAGCTGAATCAGCTCTCGACTGGGCGAGACGGGGCGGCCGCGGGCCGAGTCTCCCCTAGTCCCGGGTTCCAGTCCCCGAGCCGCATTCCGTGCGGCTGTGGCCTCCGGGGCAGTCCTTTCGCCTCTCTGAGCCTTGGTTTCCCTGTCCAGAAAATGGGCTTCCAGCTCCGTGGGTCTTGCATGGTTCGGCAAGAACAGAACAATCTCGAGGGCAGTCGGGACTGGAAGTCCGGGAAAGACTTTAGCCATAAAGCATTCCCTCTGGGAGGCAGGGGTTAGCATGCGGAGGGTCGCTCCGCGCGGGAAGGGGCAGCCGGCTGCCTTGGCCCGAGGGGAACCGGACAGGATGACCTCATCCGCTGCTCGGGCCTGGAATGCGGCGGTTGGGGAGGGGGCAGGGTGCCTGGTCCATCTCCCCGGCGGTCCCCCCACTTCCCGCTCTCCGCGCCGGCCTCGCCGCCGGCCGACAAGTCGCCCCCTCCCCGTTCCTTCGCTTCCTTTCCCAGGGCAGGAAGGAGCGTAGACGGCCCGCTCGCCCCCTCCTCCCGCAACCGCGTCCACCGCCCACCCGCTCCAATTCTCTGCCCTCTCCGCCTGCCTGGAATATTGCAAAACAACCCGAAAACTTGGAGCGTCCCCGTGGCGCTCCCGCGGCCAGCGCTCCGGGCCTTCCTCTTGGCACCGGGGGCGCTTTGGCAGGCTGGCCCCCTTCCCCGGTCCCAGCCCCCGAGAGCCTAGGGGGGTGCAGAGTCCTCGCGGGCGTCCACGCCCACCCGAGGCTCGGGGACCCGCGGGCCGGCTGGCTGTTACCTTCTCTCCGCGAGGCCCGGGGGCGGGGGTGGAAGGGCGGACGCGGCGGCAGCGCGTCCCGGCGCGCAGCCCGGGCGAGTCGCTGGGCCGGTCTGCGCCGCCCTGGCCTCGGGCTCCGCGGGCTGGCTCCGGGGGCGGGGGCGGGGTGTGGGCGCGCTCCCTCCCCCCGCCTCTCTCCTCCCGCCCGCGGGCGGGGCCGGGCCCCCCTCCCGGGCCCCGATCGTGCCGCCCCGAGCGGCGGCGAGAGCTGGAGGGGGCGCCGGGCAGGCCCTTGCCCGCTGCTCGGGGGCAGGGGACGCCGGGCAATGTGCGGGTTGCCGGGCCGAGGTGACTCGGGTCCTCTGCCGCCAGCCCCTCCTCTACTGGCTCCCCGCGTGGCCTTGGGACGCCCTGACCTGATAACGCTGCTCCTGGGCTCTCCAGCCACTCCCTGCGGGAGTTTGGGGAAGTCGGATCCCCCAGGCCTTGAATGCCGGAGAGACCCGCTGAGACCTTGAGTTCTACAAGCTGGGATGCCCACTCCCTTTCTCCTGAGCCCCCATTCCTTTCAATCCAATACAGGCTTCACGGGTGCCAGGACACAGACGAGCCAGATTGGGGTGCAGGCCACTGGTAGAGTGGTGTGGTGGTCATTGCTGTGGACTGTGGAGCCCAACAGCCTGGCTTCCTATTCTGCCCTGGCCACTCCTTCCTTATCTTTTCTGTGCCTCCGTTTTCCCATCTGTTTAATGGGATAATAACAGCAGGCATCAGGTGCTATGTTATTAAGTGTTCTCTGCTGTGTCAGCACCTAGGAGTCTTGCTGAACAGGTAAATGAGATCACGTCTCAGATGGATGTGTTCTGAAGGCTTTATTGAGTGCCCCTCAACCCTGCCCGTGAGGGGTAGGGGATCAGCCATGCACAGGACCCGGCGCCATCCTCAAGGAGGGGAGACAGATCTCTGATCCGGCCTCATGTTGTTTTGCCCTCTGATGTTCCCCTTGGACTGTGAGCTCCTGGAGGACAGGCGGGAAGTCCTGGGGGCTGTCCATGCACAGAGAGACCCCTCACGCAGCCTGCAGTGGCGGGGAGGGGCTCAGCAAGGTTCCCTGGAGGGCGTGATACCAGAGGTAAGTTGTAAAGGACACACAGGCAGAGGGGAGGGCAGAGGAAGTGCACCCACACCTGGCGGGAGACGAGGGCACAGCAAAAGCTTGGAGCTAAGGATCCGCCTGGAGGAAGTGGGTGTGGCTGCTGGAAATTGTCTGAACGCACAGGTGGAGGAGACAAGGGTTTTTCGTCTTTCATTGGCTCCCTGACTCCTCATGCTGGCCACCAAGGGAGGGGGTTATTTCCACAGCTGGACAGATGGGGAAACTGAGGTATAAAGAATTCCAGCACTGGCTCAAGTGGCTCAGCAGTAGGACTGAGACGCCAGTCAGTCAGAGCTCCTTCCCTGGAGTCAGGCTTGGAGGTGCTTTTTCTGGGCGAGAATTTGGAACAATCTCAGAGGCGCTGAAGAGCTGGGGTGAGGGGGAAGGGGGCTGCCTGGAAGAGGCAGGGATGGGGGAGCCACAGTTAAGGGCTGGGAGAGAACCGGGCCAGGTCTTGGGAGCTTAATCTTGGGCCGGGTGCCCCACCTCACTGAGGTGGGGATGGGGAGCCAGCAGGCAGTGTGATCAGGTGTGCATTTGGAAGCTCTTGCTGTGAGCCCAGAATGGACTAGAAGCACAGTGATGGAGGCAGGGACTAGTGCTGCTGTGGTTGTTACCATTCACAGCAGTAATAACCAGCATTTACTGAGCATCTAATGCCTACCGGGCCCCATGGCCCCTTACGTGCATCATCACACTTAATCCCCATGACAGCCCCATGGGGACGATACTGCCATCGTGTCTATTTGGCAGAGAAGTGAAGTGACTTGCCCAGAGCCCCTAACTGTGGCAGAATGGCCACCCTCCCGGTTTGCCCAGGACAGTCCTGGGTGACGCCTACTGTCCCAGCGTAATTATTAATAGCACTTCCTTTCACTCTCCAAGGTGACCTGGTTAGACAATGAATTACACGTCACTCTAGTCAGAGAGTCCCCAGAGCAGCTGGCAAAGGAAGCAGTGTGGTATGACATCAGAGGCCCTGAACCCAAATCCTGGCCCATCGACTTCCCAGCCATTGTGTGACCATGAGCAAGGCACTTGGCCTCTCTGAGCCTCAAGTTCTTGTCTATAAAATGGGTATAATACCAGTGGGGGTATTTGCTACTTGTTGCGAGCCCCAGAGAGATGGCAGAGAAAACAGTCTTAGTGGAAATGGTTATAACCTGTCACCTGCTTGCTCCATCCTCTTAATTTTTTTTTTTGAGGTGAGGAAGGTTAGCCCTGAGCTAACATCTGTGCCCCTCCTCCTCTATTTTCTATGTGGGATGTCGCCACAGCATGGCTTGATGTGTGGTGTGCATGGTCCGCACCCAGCATTCGAACCTGTGAACCCTGGGCCGCGGAAGCGGAGCGTGTCAGCTTAACCACTGGGCCGGCCCCTCACTCCATCCTCTTTAGAGCTGGGCTGGGGGCCGGGCAGGGAACCACCAGGGGTTGAGAACCTTCCTACTATGTGCCAGGCACTTTGCCTCTGCTAGTGAGGCAGCCGGTGACTCAGGAATCCTTTGCCCCGTTTTACTGATGGGTAAACTGAGGCTGAGAGGAGCTATCTCCCCTCATTCAAAGCCTCTCTCCAGATAGAAGTGCCTCTCCATGTAGGCTGCATTCCTGTTCCTGGCTCCACTCCTGATTTAAGGATCTAACTCAGTTTTTCCCTCTGGAAAGTGGGAGAAAGGGAGGGGTCTGGGCATCCTTGTGAAGTCCCCATTTCCCATGGTTTTCTCTTCTTCCAATTTCCTGTGGTCTCCTTCCTTCCCCTGTCAAGAGGCTGTGCCCAGGAGTGCAGGGGTTAACCCTGGCCAAGCTGTAATCACCGTGCAGAATGCAGAACAAATGCCTCCCAGCTGGGGATTGGGAGCTGCTAGGTGGGACTGGCTGCCTGGAGTTCAGGAGCCCGGTCTCCTCCCCTGCCCTGGAGGAACCAGGCCCCTGGGGCCATAATCACAGAGCTCAGCTGCCCCCTCAACTCACCCCTGCAGACTGGGTGGGCCGAGACATGGGGAGGGAATTTCTGGGCAGGGAGTCCCCTGTGGAGCTAGGGTGGAGGGGACAGGGCACAACAAAGAGGGACACTTCCCCCTTGGGGACCCAGGAATGCCAGTGACTGCCCACCAGGCTCCAGTGAGGTTTGGAGTGGGAGCCTTGAGCTGAGTGAATGGGCTTGGCCACATCTATCAGCCCCCATCCCAGCCCCTCCCTAGGGAGAATGCACCCTTTCCATCCCAAAGTCTGGCTGGGTTTTTGCTCAATTTATGCATCTGCTCGTTGGCCATTCATTGGTCTTCCCAGTCCTCCATCTCTTGAGTGTCCACTGGTCCATCCACCCACAGATGCAATCACCAATCCGTTCATCTACCCACTGCCCACACTCCTATCTATCCATCTACCCACCCCTCTACCCATCTGTTTACCCACCCATCTGTTGACCTACTACCCACACCCATCCAATCACCTAACCACTTATCCACCCCTTGGTTGACCCAATGTCTACACCCTGTCCATTCATCCATCTACCCCCCTCATCCACCCACCTACCCACCCATGCATCCTTCCACCCCATCCATTTACCCACCCATATATCCACCCACCCACTCTATCTGTCCAGCATCCCTTGATCTACTGCCCTCACCCGCACCCATCTACTACCCACCTGTCCCTCCATGCAACCGCCCACTCACTTTCCTCTCCGTCATGTGATGCTCTTACATCAACTCACATCTGGCCTCTGCTGACCAACATGAGTTTCTGAGCGTGTCTTCATCTTTCTCGCATGCATGCGCCTCGCTCAGCTTCATCAGTGGGTCACCCTTGGGCAAAACATCCTTGAAGGCGGCTTTGAAATGTCACCTCCTCCTGGGGCCCTCCTTCAGAGTGAGCCTCTCCCCTGCACCTGGCCCATCCTACCTTTGGCATCTGTCACCCTGTGAGATCTCCAGGGAGATGGTGATGTCTGTGCTCCTGGCACAGTTGGGGAATGAATGGCCACGGCCAGCATAGGAAGGGGGTCCTTGTCGCCCCAACTGGACTGCAACCAACATGAGGGCAGGTACCCTCCTTCTGGGACCACTGCAGGGACCATGGGCTAGACTCCTGGCAGGTGCTCAGACTCACCCCTGCGTTGCAGGGGAGGGGGCAGCGTGGGCTTGTCCAATAACTAGTTCAGACTAGTTCCCAGCCCAGGGAGACTGGCAATGGGCCAGGGGGCTCTCCCGCGTGCTCCCACCTCCACGACCCAGCGTGCATTTCCAAGTCAGACAAACCCGAGTTCAAATCCCAGTTTTGCTTCTTGTTAACAGAGTGACCTTGGACAAGCCGCTTCCTGGCCAGGGCCTCACTTGCATCATCTGTGATGAGCCATAAAGTTCACTGGCTGACCTGTAGTTAACGTCAAGGAAGGGTAGCTATTATTATTACTATTGTTATCATTTTCCTTTCCCCAGGAGGCAGTTCCACTTAACACACGTTAAGCAAGCAGGCCCTGGGCTGGGGACCTTGTGAGGAGGAGTGGTGAGCGAGGAACATAGTCCCTGCTCTCAAGAGACTTGTGGTCTGGTGGGGAAGACAGGCTGGGATATTAGTGGGGATGAAGGGCCAAAACAGTGGTGGAAGGGGCCGGGGAGGCAGAGGACTGACTGAGGAGTCCAGGGAGGCTTCCTGGAGGAGGTGGCATTTGAGCTGGGCCTTGTGTCTTGGGGTAAGATTGCCCATAGGTGGATGGTAGAAGGTGAGCTGGGAAGGGTCTACTGTGGAGGATGGGAGAGAGGCCTTGAACACTGTGCTGAGGGAGGGAGGGGTGTGGGAGGGCCCTCTGTGGCATGGGCTAGGCTGGGCCACAGCCCCGCCCCCAGCAATGGCTGTCCTCAGGGGTCACACACCCTGGGTGCCTTGGGATCCTTGTTGGGGTTTCCCCATCAGCAGAAGCCAGGCAGTAACCTGACCCAAAATTTTCCCCTGGCTGACCTTGAGGATGGGAATGTGCTCTGAGGGGGACAGGGGACGGAGACCTTCCTGCTCCCCCAGAGCCCCAAGAGTCGGCACCAGGTGGAGAGTGTCAGGGCCTCAGAGGGCTTCTGGGGACGCTGAGGCCCAGAGGGGTAGGACTTGCCAGGGCTGCACAGCGAGTCTGCAGGGGGATCGGGATCTCGGCCGCCACGTGCCCCAGGGCTGCCCGCAGTGTGGGTGCACATCTGCTGAGCGCCTGCTGTGTCCCAGCTCCCCGCCTGACAGCGCAGGCTGCCCGGAGAGGTGGGGGCTGGCTCTACACAGACGTGTGAGCGGTACAGACCGGAAGGCGTGAGAGCTGTCTGGTACGCCAAGTGCATGTGCCTGGCACGAGTGTGTGCCACGGGGTGTCAGCGAGGGCGATGACGGAGGCTGAGGAGTCAGGGTGCTGCCTGGGGCTGGCGGGTGGCCTGGGGGCCGGGTGATGACAGATTAGTCCCTGGCCGTCCCGACGTCCGGCTGTTTCTCGAGGTGATGCCCGGGTGTGAGTGGTTTCTTGGGAGCAGTGGGGTCAGGATGGGAGTTAATCCCAAGGGCATTGTGGAGGGCGTGGCCTCGAGGCTGCAGGGAGAGCATGGCCCCAGGGGCGGGCAGCTGTCAGGGCCGGAAACGCCTCTGGAATTCCAGGCTCTGGGAAAAGGGCTGGCCGCGTGGAAGAGTTTTCTCAGCGCAGCCTTCCAGGGAGAGCCAGCTCTGGTTCCTTGTTCAGTGCTCTGCGGGGAAATGGGGGAGGGGAAGGGCCCCCCCACCCCGCAGGCTCCCTTTCTCCTGGAGAACAGGACAAGAAGTTGGATGGGGGCTGAGGAAGGATGTGGGGGCAGTTCCTCCAGCTCCACCCCTGAGGAGGACAGTCAGATGGGTGGAGGGGGGGTGGGGGTCTGAGGTGCCTGTAGCTGCAGGGGGTGGGGAGGGACAGCAGAAGGGTCAGGGCCAGGTGCCCCTGGGGTCCCAGGGGTGATGGGGCTGGGTTCTGCAGAGCTGGGCCAGGTGTCCAGGGCTGGATGGAAGGACAATGCGGAGGGGTCCTCCAGGAGATCTTTGTTCTCAGCGTGGGGGGCGGGGTGTGGAGAGGGGAGGGGCAGGGGGACAGGAAAAGTATTTGAGGAGCAGAAACAATGGCCTATTCTCTGCCGTCCAGCCTGGCCCGGGAGATAGGCCGGTGGGCTGGAGGCCAGCCCTGCCTTGCCCTGACCATCTCCAGCGTCGCCTCCTCCAGCCTAGCCCAGCCCTTGGGGCTCCACGTGGCCCTGCCTATCTGGGGTGGGGGCTCCTTCCTCCCCCCAGTGACCATGGTCTCACTCCTGGATGCACGGGTCTGTTTTCTTCTAACAAAAGTCGCTCACTCGGTGGATGAAGGGTCTTCCTGTGCCTGATCTCCTTTGTGCGGTGGACACAGACACCGAGGTGCCAGAGCGACTTGCCCAGGGCACCTGCCTGTTCGCAGCAGAGCTGGGAATCAAACTGGTGCCCCAGGCTCCATCCGAGTCCTGGCTCCATCCAATGATCTGCCCTCCCCGCCACTGCCTCTTAGCTCCCGGTTTCCTCTTCCCTTTCATGGACCGATGATAAGAGGATTATCAGAAGTGAGGGGAGCATTAATTAAGTACTTCCTAAGTGCCAGCTCAGGCTCGGCGCATTACTTGCGTCTGCTCTAATGCTCACAACACCATGTTCAGATGAGGAAACTGAGGCCAAGGAGGTAAAGTTACCTTCTTAACCTCTCACATTCGGAAGGGGTCCTGCTGGATTGGAGCCAGGTCTGTGGTCCACAGTGCCCTGCTGCCTTGAGGGCAAAGCCTCGGGGACCAGGAGGGGACCTGTGCTCTCAGTCTCGGGGTGTGGGAAGGAACCTCCTGTGCTGCACACACACCCTCCTGGCACCAGAATCACCCAGAAGCATCCCTGACTGATGGGTGCTGCCTCTACTCACACCTCTTTGGTGACGGAGAGCTCACTCCAAGATGACAGCTCTGCCAGGCAAGAATTTCTCCTGAAATGGAGCAGAAATCGACTCCCATAACCTCAGCGCACGTTCCTTAGCCTCCCTGTGCCTCAGTTTTCTCATCCATAAAATGGGAATAACAATGCCTGTGGTCCAAGGAGATGGCTGGGAAAGGAGCTTTACAAACACCAGTTAAGGGGGTGTCATAATTATTGCAGCTGTTCAGGCTCCTTGTACTTCTCTGAGTTGTTTCATGAACTTAACTGTCACATCACAGCAGCGCTTATTAGGCACCGACTCGGCACCTGGCAACAGGGCACGGCTATTGCTTTTGGACTCAGGAATTGGCCCCCCAGCCCGCAGAGGCGGGACATGACGGTTTGCAGTTTTCTCTGCAGAGTAACATTTATGAACTCATAAAGACTGACGATATCCTCATGGATAAGTAGAGGATCTCACAGGTGAGGAAAGCAGCCCAGAGAGGTGAAGCGACCTTCCTGCGGTCCCACAGCACCTTTCTGCAGTGACGGACGGATGGATTCTCACCAGGCCATTCCTGTGTCAGGCCCGCGGGGGTTAACTGGGCCGGCCGGCTCCCAAAGAAGCAGGAGGGAGGGTCTTATGGGGGTGAGGGGTGGGGAGTGGGCGGCCCCCTCAAGGTCTCTGACTCCACCTCGGTGGGCAGCTTGAACCCCTGCCAGCCCCTTGTGGACTCAGCAGGCCTCTCTTCTGCCAAAGCCTGCTGGCCGGAGCTCCCACGGGGAGGGTCAGGCCGCATTCTTCTCCGGCTGGAGCCTGGGGGGAGGCTGGCACCTCCTGGTGGAGTCTGTGTGCTGGTTTGTGGGTGCTGGGACAGATGCTGGGGTGAGGCGGGGAAATGTTTTGGGGGGACAAAGTGGGGGACCCAAGGGGCCACCGCAGGATGAATGGACTAGCCTGGGCTACTTGAGCACGGGGCTCCACTTTGCCGTATAACGAGCATTGAGGAATGTGCACAGAGGTTGTGGGAGACCTCGGCAAGCCGCCACCACATCCTGTGCCCCCCCACCTCAGTTTCCCTGTCCATCAGATGGAGACAATGGTCACGAGCCTGCCCGCCCTACCTCAGAGCTGCTGGGAGGATCAAAGGAGAAGTGAGTTGGGCCGAAGTGATTGCCCTTTGTAGTTCAAGGGCCCATGCACATCATCGGCTGGCCAGCCAGCCTGGCATTGTCTAGGTGGAGTAAGTGAAGGGGAAGTGATGCAGGGGCAGCCCTCAGCTGTGGAATGTCTGCCTGACATCCCTGCCTCCTCCCCAGACTTGACATAGTGGCAATAACAATAAGAACCCCGCCTTCCAAGTGCACAGCCCTTGAGAGCTCACAAAGTCCTTCCATACCCATTTTCTCAGGTCACCCCCCTACCTCCTGCCTCAGGGCCTTTGCACTGCTGTTCCTTCTGCCTGAGATGAGTGAAAGGCTACCTTCTTCCTGGCTCAAATGTCACCTCCTCAGAAGCCTACCAAACCACCCATCTAGATTAACCCCCCACCCCTCGCCCCACCAGCACCCTCCCTTCTATGCCTCTGCTCTGTGTCTGTGTGAGTGCCTGACCTTATTCACACAGGGGACCACAGCCTTCTACGGTAGTTACCATACAGGCTCCTCTTACAGGGGAGGAGCCTGAGGCCAAATGACTTGCCCAAGGCCACACAGCCAGGAAGGAAGGGAGCCAGTCGGGGGCTCTTCCCAGAACTGCCCCCACCGCGCTGCCTGTCAGCCCCGACGAGGTTGAGCCTGTGCCTCCTTCCTTATGCACAGTAGGTGCTCTGCACACTTTTGTTTGGTGGAAGTGGGGACACAAAGCTTCGCTTTACAGAATAAGCCACTGGATTCAAAATACAAATCCAGCTGGGCCAACACCTCGGGCCCGGGGTGGGGGGCAGCCCAGGGGCCTCCGTGCCCCGCTCAGGCAGGCTGGCTGGCCTCGTAGCCCTCCCAGAATTGCATCGGCAGCTGTGGGGTGGCCGGATGCCCCACCCCCGGCGCCTCTGGGCCCTGAGCCCAGGCCGCAGGCGGATCTGTGGCTGGCACTGCTCCTTCGGTTTGGGGTGGGAACACCACAGGGATTTTAAAAATAAAGGGCCTTGAGACAGTGGCCTGGCTCAGCCAGCCGTGGGGCGGGGTGGGGGCCAGACAGGGACAATGGGATGCTGAGACTTGGGGGCTGTCCACCCACAGGGAGCAGCCAGGCCACGGGAGCCCCATTCTCCCTGCACCCCAACAGTGCTGCTCTCCCAAGAACATTCCCTCCCGCCTATCCTAAACAGAAGTCTCAAATCCTTACTGAGGACCTACTGTGTGCGAGGCCTCAGTGAGCATGGGGTGGGAGCCTCCAGCCTCTCCTTCCCTAGTTATGCTGTTCTTTCCCAGCAGCCCCTCTCCCCCTCCCCCAGCCTCAGGCCAGATCATTTATTGAGCGCCTACTGCGTGCTAGGCTTGTTCTGGCCTCTTTCCTCTCAGCCTCTGCGCTTTTCTCCTCTGCTCTCACACTCCCTCAGGCCTCTCCCCATCTCAGGCCATTTCTGTCTCCCTGTCTCTCCTCTGGCCCGGCTAACAGGAAGCAGCCGGAGAGGTCAAGGGCCGCTGGGCCTCCAGAGCCCAGCATCTGCACACACAGGGGCCCGTCTGCGGAGGGGGGGGACACTTCCTGTTTATGAGAATCACAAGGACCCCCCCACCAGGGGCGGTGCCTTGAACAGGCCTCCCTGGCAGCCCCTCTAGTCTTGAGCTCAGTCCCTCCCTGGAGAGGTCCCCACAGGCCCCAAGCAGCTTGCTTAGACCCAGGCCACTGCCCTCCCCCTGTGTTGGGGAGGGAGGACAGGGAGGAGGAGAGAGGAGTCTTCGGATGGCTAGGAATGTGGGAGTCAAATGTCCAAATGTCCAATGTCCGCAGGAAGCATCCCTGGCTCCAGGGCCCAGCCCCCCAAGTCTGGGCGCCCCACCCCATTCTCCTCCTCGACTCCAGAGCCCTTCCCTGCTTTGATGGGGGAGGGGCTGAGGGAGCTGGGAGGGAGGGGCCAGACCCCACTCTGCCTGATGGGGACACGAGGCTTCAGATCTGGCTTGACTAGGCTCTGGTGGCCTCAGTCTCTCATCTTGGGTGGGGGCGATGGGCCGGCAACTCCATCAGCTGCATCCCACACTATTTTCCTCATTTTCCCCTGTGGCCCCCTTCACAGCAGATGGGGTGCCCTGAGGATGGGGTGGTGCTGCCAGGGCGCTTGGGACCAGCAGGAGAGACCTCAGACCAAGATGTCACTTCACACCCTGAAGAATCCCTCCACGTTCAAAGCCCCAGGTCCCAGTGAGGTGGGGGGCAGATGGCGGGGTGGGACTGGCCAAAGGTGCCTCAGGGAAGCAAACAGCCCTCCCCTCCTCACCTCCAGGCAGCCCGGCCAGTCCGCCCTGTGGTTGCCCAACGGGAGCTATTGACCGAGGGCCTGAGGGTCAGGGCCAGGAGGAAGAGGCTGGGCAGAGGGAGACCGGCCTGTCCCTCTTCCCCTACCTAATCCAGAAGGAGGTAAGTGGCACCTGTCCTGTCTCCCCTCCGTCACCACACACCCCGTCAGCTCAGATATGTGGAGACAGATCCTTAGGACACAACATCATTAGTGCTTGAGGCAGTCATCCCCTAGAGGACAGTGGGGGCACTGAGGAGCCAGCTAGCCCAGAGGAGACAGTCAGGGAGGGCTTCCCAGAGGAGGCCACCCTCTCAACATGGAAGCCTGAAATTGGGAAAGGATGCGCCTGGCCCAGGAAGCAACCTGGTCAAAGGCACGGCATTTCCAGAGAAATGCTAGCCACGTGATGGGGCTGGGAAAAGGCGCAGGTGAGGGAGCGAGGGGAGATTTGTGGGAGTGGAGGATGGGGGGGGGATGAGGTCACGCCCCCGGGGCCCCAAAGCCTGGGCTTCCCATCACTCTGGAGCTCCCTCTTTTGCCCTCGCCAGGAGGCGGAGGGGAGTTGGGTATAGGAACCACCGTGATTGGTGTGGCTGTGTGGACAGGGTGAGGCGAAGGGCCTGGGGTGTGGGACTGGGACCCTGGCCTCTGGCTCTGGGAAACTGTAGGCTTTCCGGCTCCTGAGCGACCTGCTCCGGGCCGTGGCATCTAGGCACCTCCCCAAGGTGCTGGCTACTTGCACAGGCCGTGCCTACTGTGGTGGTGACGAGTCCTGGCCCTACCAAGTTCCAGCTACGTGACCTTGGGCAAGTTATTAACGTCCCTGCCCTCAGTTTCTGCCTCTGTAAAATGGGGCTAAAGAGAAGACCTGCCTCAGAGGGCTGTTGGTGGATGGAATTAATTTCGCAAAGCACCTGGCACTAGTGAGCGCTGAATACCGGTTAACAAGTGTTATTACTAACTGGGAGAAAGAGAAAGTCAGTTTCCCCCAAGGACACGCTGACAGGTGGGTGGAAGGCATGTTCCCAGAAGTGTCTTCAGAAAAACTCCTGAAACTCAGCCCCTGGGATTCCCAGACTTGCCTGATGCAAGGAACCCCTGGGGGCTCTTGTTAAAAATATCAGCTTCCCACCCCCAGACTCTGACCTGGCAGGTCTGGGGAAGGACAGGCCTCAGAACTTACAGGGAGGCCCCAGGCCGGAGCCTTCTACCAGACAGGTGTGGGGAACATTCCTCTCTGGTGACAGCAGGATTCACTCCACATGCTTCCTCCTTGGCGAATGAGTCCTACAAAATACCCTCTACGTGGTGCTGTTTGTGGAGTATGCACCGCCCGTTCTGAGCCCTTCCTGCATTAACTCATAACCACGATGTGAAGGTACTTAGAGTTGCTCCCATCTTACTGATGGGGAAACTGAGGCCTACAGAAGCTAAGAAACTTGCACAAGAACGTGTGACTCGTCAGGAGTCAACCTGGGTTTTGAACTTGGACGTGGGCCCTTAACCCCTGGGTTGTAGTTTCCCCACCTGCCTGGAGCCTCGGGACACTTGATAAGATCCTCTGGCGTCTTGGGGTAGGAGCTGGGAATCCACACTCTTCACTCCTTTGTTCTCTAGGGCTGTGACCCTTGAATCAAGAAATGCCTGGTCCTGCTTTAAACCCCGCTGGGAGGCAGAAAACCGGGATTCAGCTTCCTAAGGTGGTCTAGGTTGTTCCTTCTCCCTGAGCTGGTTTCCCAACCTCTCAGATGGGGATGCAGCACCTCCCTGGGTGTCACCAATGAGTCGCCAAGACCAGGGATGGGAAGGGGGGACTGTTCAGGCTGGGGGGTTCTTTGGGACCTGGGAGTGGCAAGGGTGGGGCTGGGGGACAGTCTAGGAGTGGCTCAAAGTCACCTGCACCCAGGGCTAGGCCCTTTTCCAGCTAGCAAGACTCGACGTCATACAGTGATGCAGGGCTTTGGTGGCAGGGGTAGGGGAGGCTGATGGGGAGCCTGGCGTCTCCCTTCCCGCCTGACACCCCAACAGGCCCTGGCTGGCTGGTGGCTGCTAGTGATTCACCAGCTTTAAGCCCTAGTTTCATCTGTCATCAGGAAACGGGCCACTAGAGAGCCTGGGGCTTTTTCTGGAGAGCCCAGTGCCCTCCCAGAAACCTGAGGGGGAGGAGCGAGGGGGAGGGAGAGTGGAGGGAGAAGGCAGAAGGTCTGGCCCCAGAGAAGTTGCATAATTTATTCTTTTCTTTGAGGAGGGTGAGAAATCCCCAGGACCTGATGCCTGGAAACCATTCCCTCCTTCACTCACTCTCTCTAGTTTATTGAACCCCTTACACTGTGCCAGTTACCAGGGACCTAGAGAAGTAAAGGGAAGCTTTCCAGAGCTTCCTGGCGGGGACACCACTGTGTAATTGACTAATTCTTGCACAGCATAGTCAGGGGCGCATTTACAAAATTCAGAATCCATGGAGGAGAGAGCAATGAAGTGGGGGTTGGGTGGCTGTATCATGGGTGGGGGAGGTTTCAATAGTTCAGTTCAGCAGTCCCGAGGCCCCTACCCAGAGGAATGGCCGTGCAGGCCGGGTTCAGCTCCTTCTGCCACTTCTGAACGCTCTTCTCCCATCTGGGCCTCAGTTTCCCCACCTGTGAACTGGACACAGTGATGGTGCCTTTCTCCTGGGGTTGTTATGAAAATTCAAAAGGTTAACACGTGTAGAGCACTTAGAACAGCACCTGGCGTGTGGTCAGCCTGGTGATGTTTTAGCCATTGTCGCTGCTGAATGGTGGGTACCGCGGGAGGGGCTGCCTGAGACATGGGAGGGAGTAAGCGAGGCAGACAGGGAGATGGCGTTCCAGGTGAAGGGCGCTACCGGGCAAAGGCCCAGAAATGTGTGACACCTGGGTGCATTGGACATCGGTGGGTGGGGTGAGAGGTGGGAAGGGTATTTGAACTACTGTCCTTCCCTTTGGACATTCTCCTCAGAGCAGCAGGGAGCCACGGAAGGCTTTTGAGCAGAGGAGGAACATGGTAGATCTCAGCATCACAGCTACAGAGTCGTGATGAACTGGAGGGCCAGACGGGGACAGGGAGAGATGGGGTAGACACAGTGGGCCGAGGGAAATGGGGGAGTCCAGGTGTGCTGGGAGTCATTGATTCAGAGTATACTAATATACTTAGGAGAGGATGTTTAAGGAGGGCCTTGAAGGGTGCATAGGAGTTGTCCAGGGGACCCATGAGGGAATGGAAGCCCAGACAGAGGCCACCAAAAGCAGAAGTGTAGAGGTGCAAAAGAGTCCGTGTTTGGAAAGCAGTGGGTGTGGTGGAGTTTGGGTTTGGGGAGGGAACGGTGGGGTCAGGAGTTGGGGGGCGTTGGGTGCCATCCTGGAAGCTATTGGGGGTGGGGGTCAGCAGGCTGAGCAGCAGGAAGAGAATTTAAACAACTGTGTTAGTTTCCTGTAGCTGTTGTAACAGATTAGCACAAACCGGGTGGCTTAAAACAAGAGAAATTTCTTCTCTCACTGTTCTGGAGGCCAGAAGCTTGAACTCAGGGTGTGTCGGCAGGGCTGTGCTCCCACGAGGGCTCTGGGGAGAAGCCTTCCTTGCTCTTCCAGCTTCTGGTGGTTCCAGGTCTTGTGGCTGCATCACTCCAGTCTCTGCCTCTGTTTCCACATGGCCTTCTCTGTGTCAGTGTCTTCTCTTATAAGGACACTTGTCATTGGATTTAGGGCCCACTGGGTAATCCACGATGACTTCATCTCAAGATCCTTGTTAATTACATCTGCAAAGACTCTTTTTCCAAATAAGGTCACATTCATAGGCTCTGGGTGGACCTACCTTTTAGGGGGCCACCATTCAACACGCTACAAGATCCTAAACTCTAATCCCAGTGCTCCATCCCGGACAGAGAACATTTCCCCTGTCCCACCCTTCCTGGACTCCCGGCCCCTCCAGTCCTGCCTCCTTGAGCAGGGACGGCGCCCTGTCTTCACCCTTCCATCCCCAGGGCCCAGAAGTGTGTCTGTGTGTGCAGAAGTAGCTTCCCCCCACCTCCCTCCAGTAGCCAACGCCCTCGGAGGCTGGGACCCAGCAGGACCTGCGGGGGCGGGCGCCACCGTGTGTCCGTTTCGGAGCAGTGCGGGCGGAGGCTCTAGCCGGGTCCCTGCCCCGCTGACGGGCACGTGCCGGCCACTTACAGAGCTCCTGCTGTCCGCAAGCCACTCTGGACACATCGGTACTGCTGGCCTCAGTATGAAGCGGGGGGGTGTGGGGGGGGGTGTGGGGGGGTATGTCCCCATTTTTCAGACTAGGAGGCCCCGGCTTTGGAGCCAAGGTCGCCCAATCTTCCACTCCCTCTGACTAAAGCAGCAAAACCCAAAGAGGTGCATAGGGATGGGGGGCTGTAGACTCGGGCATGCGGTGTGACTTCTCGGGGTCTCCGTTTCCCCGTCTGTCTGTAAAGGGGGCAGGAGCGCACGCGAGCCTCCCCGCCCCCCCGGCCCCCCGCCTGTGGCCCATTGCAAGTTGTCTGATCCCAAGAGAAGCCCAAAGAACCCAGAACTCAGCCTTTCGCGGAGGTACCCCGTGGACCTCGCTGCTTCCCAGTACTTTCCAAACATTGGTCTTTTTTTTTTTCTCCTGAGGAAGATTAGCCCTGAGCTAACATCTGTGCCCATCTTCCTCTAGTTTGTACGTGGGTCACAGCCACAGCATGGCTTACAAGTGCTGTAAGTCTGTGCCGGGAACCGAACCTGTGAACCTGGGTCGTGGAAGCAGAGCTCACGAACTGAACCAGTAGGCCAGGAGGCTGGCCCCCAAACACTGGTCTTTTAAAGAAATTTTAGGTGTTCATTGTTTTTCTCGAAACATTTTCATATGTGTGAACTATTTAATAGTTTTAAAAATATACTTACTGGATAAAAACTCTATGTGGCCTCCAGCAGTTTCTTCCACATTCTTCCAGGGATGACCTGTGCCTGTGCATATATGAACAAATACACATGTATGCACCCACACGTGTATATGCACCCCACCATTTTTTTTAAGCAAACGATGGCATGCAATATACATTCTGCATTTGCATTTGTCACTTAATGACATTTTTGCATTTAATCCACGTGATTACATATAATTTACTTTTGGGGTTACAGGTTTCTATTGAAATATATTTATAAATCATATAACATATTTATAAATCATATAACGTATATAACATAAATATATACACAAATCATAAGTGTGCACAGAGCGAACACAACATGTAGCCAGCACCCAGGCAAAGACACGGATCACAACCAGCCCCCAACAACCCCCTTTGTGCCTCCTTCCAACTCCCCACAACGGGAACCACTGTCCTGACCTCTCAGACTCTGGTCTGTTTTTGTTCTCTGTGTGAACGGTCATGTCCTCTTCTGTCTGCAGCTTCTTTTGCTCAACATTATGTCGTGGGACCCATCCATGTTGTTGCCTGTAGCTGTTCCTTTTTTATTCACCTTGCTGTGTAGCTCCTCAGTGTGTAGATACCACACTTTATCTCCTCCATTCTACTATGGATGGACATTTGGATAGTTTCCAGGGTTTGCCCATTACAAATAGTGTTGCTATGAATATTCTAGTGGGTATGTGTCTTTGGTGAATATGTTGGGTATATACCTAGAAAATTGCTGGGTCGAAGGTCTGTGTATGTTCTGTTTTAGCAGAAGCTGCCAAAAAGTTTTCCAAAGTGATGGTAACAGTTTACATTCCCATCAGTTCTGATTACTCCACATCCTCACCAACACTTGCTATTTTCTGCCTTTTTCATTTTAGCCATTCTGGTAGGTGTATTGTGGTTTTCATTAGCATTTACGTGATTACTAATGAAGTTTTGCGCCTTTTCATGTGTTTATTGGCCATTTGGGTATTCTCTTTTATCTGTTCAAGTCTTTTGCCCATTTTTCTTTTGGGGTGTCTGCCTTTTTCATATTGATTTGTAGGAGCTCTTTATATATTCTGAGTAGAAGTCTTTTGCTGTATATATGTTTTGCAAAGATCCTCTCCCACTTTGTGGGTTGTCTTTTAACGCTTCTAAATGTGTTTTTTGTTGAACATAGTTCTTGATTTTAATATAATTCAATTTATCTTTTTTCTTTTTAGTGGTTAATGCTTTTTTGTTTGTTTGTTTGTTTAAGAAACTTTTGCCTGTTCCAAGGTCATGAAGATGTTCTGTTGTGCTTTCTTCTAAGGCTTTATTGTTTTAATCTTTCACATTTAGGTCTGGAATTTATTTCTGTTTATGGTGTGAGGTAGGGGTTGTGGTAGGCTGAAAAACAGGCTCCCAAAGATGCTTACATCCTAATCCCTGGAACCTGTTACCTTATGAGGTAAAGTGTTTGCAGATGTGAGTAAGTTAAGGCTCTTTGGATAGAGAGATTATCCTGGATTATCTGGTTGGGCCCTAAATACAACCACATGTATCCTTATAAAAGGAAGGCAGAGGGAGATTTCACACACACACACACACACACACACACACACACACACACACACACACACACGGCGGACCCCAAGAAGATGGAGCAGAGAGGAACAGAGAGATTTGAAGTTGCTGCCCTAGTGACTGGATTGATGCTGCCATAAACCAAGGAATGCTGGCCGCTCAAGAAACTCCAGCAAGCTCCAGGAAGAGGCAAGCAACAGATTCTCCTCCTAGAGCCTCCAGAGGGGGGTTGGCCCTGCTAAGACCTTGATTTTGGCCCAGTGATACTGATTCTGGTTCTGACCTCCAGAACTGTGAGGGTGTAAAGTTCTATTGTTTTACGCCACGAGTTTGTGGTAATTTTTTAAAAATTTTTATTGATGTCTTAATAATTTGTAACATTGTGGGGTTTTCGTTGTACATGATTGTCTGTCAATCACCATATAGATGCTTCCATTCACCCCTTGTGCCCACCCCACACCCCTCCTCCCCCTGGTAACCACCAACCAGTTCTCTCTGTCTGTGTGTTCGTTTATATTCCACACATGAGTGAAATCATGCAGTGTTTGTCCTTCTCTCTCTGGCTTATTTCACTTAGCATAGTACCCTCCAGGTCCATCCATGTTGTTGCAAATGGGACAATTCTGTCTTTTCTTATGGCTGAGTAGTATTCCATTGTATGTATATACCACATCTTCTTTAACCAATCATCAGTTGAGGGACACTTGGGTTGCTTCCACTTCTTGGCTATAGTGAATAATGCTGCAATGAGCATAGGGGTGCATAAGCCTCTTGTGATGGTTGATTTCATGTCCGTTGGGTAGATGCCCAAGAGTGGTATTGCTGGATCATAAGGTATTTCTATTTTTAATTTTTTGAGGCATCTCCGTACTTTTTTCCATAGAGGCTGCACCAGTTTGCATTCCCACCAGCAGTGAATTAGGGTTCCCATTTCTCCACAACCTCTCCAACATTTGTTGTTTTTTGTCTTGGTGATTATAGCCATTCTAACAGGTGTAAGGTAATATCTTAGTGTAGTTTTGATTTGCATTTCCCTGATGATTAGTGATGTTGAACATCTTTTCATGTGTCTATTGGTCATCTGTATATCTTCCTTGGAAAAATGTCTGCTCATATCCTCTGCCCATTTTTTGATCGGGTTGTTTGTTTTTTCGTTGCTCAGTTGTGTGAGTTCTTTATAAATTATGGAGATTAACCCCTTGTCATATATACGATATTGTGAATATTTTCTCCCAGCTGGTGGGTTGTCTATTCATTTTGATCCTGGTTTCATTTGCCTTGTAGAAGCTCTGCAGTCTGAAGTCCCACTTGTTTATTTTTTTTTTTTGTTTCCCTTGTCGGAGTAGATATGGAATCTGAAAGGATCCCTTTATGACTGATGTCAATTAGCGTACCGCCTATATTTTCTTCCAGGAGTTTTATAGTTTCAGGTCTCACTTTCAGGTCTCACTTTCAGGTCTTTAATCCATTTTGAGTTAATTTTTGTATATGGCAATAGAAGATGGTCTACTTTCATTCTTTTGCATGTGGCTGTCCAATTTTCCCAGCACCATTTATTGAAGAGACTTTCCTTTCTCCGTTGTATGTTCTTAGCTCCTTTGTTGAAGATTAGCTGTCCATAGATGTATGGTTTTATTTCTGGGCTTTCAATTTTGCTCCATTGATCTGTGTGTTGGTTTTTGTACCAGTACCATGCTGTTTTGATTACTATAGCTTTGTAGTATATTTTGAAGTCAGGGATTGTAATACCTCCAGCTTTGTTCTTTTTTCTCAGGATTGCTTTAGCTATTTGGGGTCTTTTCTTGCCCCATATGAATTTCAGTATTTTTTGTTCTATTTCCATGAAGAATGTCATTAGGATTCCAATTGAGACTGCATTGAATCTGTAGATTACTTTAGGTAGTATGGACATTTTAACTATGTTTATTCTTCCTATCCATGTGCATGGGATATTTTTCCATTTCTTTTATGTCATCATTGATTTCTTTCAATAGTGTCTTATAGTTTTCATTGTATAGGTCTTTCACCTCCTTGGTTAAATTTATTCCTAGATATTTTATTCTTTTTGTTGCAATTGTAAATGGGATTGTCTTTTTGAGCTCTCTTTCTGTTAGTTCATTATTAGCGTATAGAAATGCAACTGATTTTTATAAGTTGATTTTATACCCTGCCACTTTGCTGTAGTTGTTGATTATTTCTAGTAGTTTTCCAATGGATTTTTTAGAGTTTTCTATATATAAGATCATGTCGTCTGCAGACAGTTCGTGGTAATTTTTGACAGCAGCCACAAGAAATTATTACAGGGGTGAAGATACATTCCCCCCCCAGTATTCCATTCAGTTGACCCGGCACTATTTACTGAAAAGATCATCCTTCTCCCACTGCATGGCAGTGTCCCTTTGTCATGGAGCAGGTGTGGTTTGTTTCTGGACTCTGTTCTGTTTCATTGTCTGTTTATCTATTCTTGTACCAACACCTCCCTGTTTGAATTCCTATACTTACACTAGTTCTTCAGATCTGGTGCAGTAAGTTCTCCTGTTTTGTTCTTTATTTGTGTATTTTATATAAATGGCTTTGCCTTTGCATCTCCATATAAATTTTAGAATCATCTTGTTAACTTCAGGGAAAAAACTTGGGGGATTTTGACTGGGATTGCATTGAATCTGTAGAGTAATTTGAGAAGCATTGGATGTTTACAATATTGAGTCTTCAAGCCCATGAAAATGATATATCCCTCAACTTATTTAGATCTTATTCAATTTCACACAATAATGTTATTAAAAAATTTTAAATTGAGATGTAATTCACATACCATAAAATTCACCCATTTAAAGTATACAATTTAGTGGTTTTTTTAGTATATTTACAAAGTTGTACAACCATCATAACTATCTAATTCCAGAATATTTTTATCACTCCCAAAAGAAACTCCATACTCATTAGCAATCTTTCCCTATTCCTGCTTCCCCCAGCCCTTGGTAACCACTGATTACCTTCTGTCTCTGTGGATTTGCCTGTTCTGGACTTTTCATATAAATGGAATCATGCAATATGTGGCCTTTTGTGTCTGGCTTCTTTCACTTAGCGTAATGTTTTCAAGATTCATTCATGTTGTAGCATGTATCAAACTTCATTCCTTTTTATGGCTGAATAATATTCCACTGTATGGAGATATATATATATATACCTTTTGTTCATCCATGTGTCAGTTGATGGACATTTGGGGTGTTTCCACTTTTGGGCTATTATGAATAACACTGCTATGAACATCATGTGTAAGTTTTTGTGTGGGCATATATTTTCAGTTCTCTTGGGTATTTTACACCTAGGAGTAAGTTGTCAGGACGTACAGTAACTCTGTAGTTAACATTTTGAGGAACTGCTAAGCTGTTTTCCAAAGGGGCTGCACCATTTTACATTCCCACCAGCAGTGTGAGAGGGTTCTGATTTCTCCACATCCTGGCCAATACTTGTTATCATTTGTCACTTTGATTATAGCCGTTCTACTGGGTGTGAAATAGGATTTCATTGCTGTTTTTATTTGCATTTTCCTAATAACTAATAACACAATAATATTTTGTAGTTTCCAGTGCAGAGGTGTTGCACACATTTTGTTTGATTTATTCCCAGGAAGTTGATGTTTTTAATGGTCCGATAGATGGCTTCATTTTTATAAAATAGTTTTTCTTAGTGCAGTTTTAGGTTCACAGCAAAATTGAGTGGACAGTACAGAGTTCCCCATATCCCACCCCCTCACACACACAGCTTCTCCCACTATCAACATCCCGTCGTTTCAATCGATGAACCTACACTGACACGTCATCAGCACCCAAAGTCCGTAGTTTACATTAGGGTTCACTCTTGGTGGTGTACATCCTGTGGGTTTGGACAAAGTTATAATGACATGTATCCACCATATGGTACCACACGGAGTACTGTCACTGTCCTAGAAATCCTCTGTGCTCCGTCTATCCCTACCCCCCATGTAAGCCCTGGCGACCACTGATCCTTTTACTGTCTCCATAGTTGTGCCTTTTCCAGAAAATCGTGTAGTCGGAATCATGCAGAATGTTAGCCTTTTCAGATTGGCTTCTTTCACTTAGTCACATGCAGTTGAGCTCCCTCCCTGTCTTTTTGTGGCTTGATACTAATTTCTTTTTGGCGCTGAATAAGATTCCACAGTTTATTTACCCATTAATACCACAGTTGTACCACAGTTTATTTATCCATTCACTTGCTGAAGGACATCTTGGTTGCTTCCAAATTTTGGCAATTATGAATAAAGCTGCCATAAACATCTGTGTGCAGGTTTTTGTGTGGACTTAAGCTTTCCACTCAGTTGGGTAATACCAAGGAGTGTGATTGCTGGATCCTATGGTAAGAGTATGTTTAATTTTGTAAGAAACTGCCAAACTTTCTTCTGCAGTGGCTGTGCCATTTTGCACTCCCACCAGCAGTGAATGAGAGTTCCTGTTGCCCCACATCCTTGCCAGCATTTGGCGTTGTCAGTGTTCTGGGTTTTGGCCATTCTAATAGGTGCACAGTGGGATCTTATTGTTTTAATTTGCATTTCCTTGATGACGTATGATGTGGACCATCTTTTCATGTGCTTCTTTGCCATCCGTGCATCTTCTTTGGAGGTGTCTGTTCACATCCCCCACCCCCCGCCTTTTTAGTTGGATTGTTCCTTTTCTTATCGTTGAGTTTTGAGAGTTTTATATATTTTGGAATAAAAGCCCTTTATCAGATATGTCTTTTGGAATATTTTCTCCCAGGCTGCGGTTGTCTTCTTATTCTCTTGACAGTGTCTTTTGCAGAGCAGAAGTTTCAAATTTTAATGAAATCCAGCTTATCAATTCTCTCTTTCACGGATCCTGACTTTGATGTTGTATCTAAAAAGTCATCACCAAACCCAAGGTCATCTAGGTTTTCTCCTATGTTATCTTCTAGGAGTTTAATGGTTTTAGTTTTAAAATGTTGTTTTATGGTTTTGTTTTTTTTTTTGGTGAGGAAGATTAGCCCTGAGCTAACATCTGTTGCCAATCCTCCTCCTTTTGCTGAGGAAGACTGGCCCTGGGCTAACATCTGTGCCCATCTTCCTCTACTTTATATGGGATGCCGCCATGGCGTGGCTGACAGGCAGTGCATCGGCAGGCGCCCAGGATCCGAACCTGCGAACCCTGGGCCGCCAAAGCGGAGCGCATGAACTTAACCACTACACCACTGGGCTGGCCCCAAAATGTTGTTTTATGTTTGTGACCAGTGTGGCCATAGTTGATGTTGAATATTGACCCCATATCTATTGACTTTGTTGAATCCATGTAAATTTGTTGAGAGATGTGTATTAAAGTTTCCTATCATGAGTATAGATTTGTCTGTTTCTCCTGCTGCTTCCATTAAGTTTTGCTTGTAATTTGAAGCTACTGGCTGCACACAAATTTGGGATTGTGATATCTTCCTGATTGAAATATTCCTTTTATTTCTAGCAATGTTTGTTACCTTTAAGTCTACTCTGTAACATCGGGACAGCTACAGCAGATTTTTTGGTGAACTGTGTGATATTTCTCTCTCTAGTGTTTCATTTTCAGTCTTTCTGTTTTCTTATATTTCAATCACGTCTCTCGTGAGTAGCATATAGGTGGGTTTGTTATTTTTATCTGGTCTGACAATCTTTCACTTGGAATGTTTGCAGTAATTTTTGAAAAACTACATGTTTCTATTTAATGAGCATGAAGTGACTCTTTGAAATAAAAGATGAATTAGCTCTTTTACGTTTTCTCCCACCTGCTTCCCAGTTATTATTGTTTATATTGTTTTTGCTTTGTTGGAGTTTGTAACATTTAAAATCTGTGTTTTCACCAGAACTTCTTCAGTTGTTTGGTTTTAATTGTATGTTGAAGTGGATTTGATGCCTTTCCCCACAGCTTCCCCATTTCTGAGTTCATTTATTTAGAGTTGTCTCTACTTGGCTGCTTGTGTTTATCAAGAAGGGCCCATATATGCTTTATGTTACTACTTTTAATTTAACAACACAAATAACCTCAATAAAGACATGACCATATAAAATAAAGCAAAATCAAATAAAACAAGATGCTCCCGTAGGCTCCCCATTGTGCGTCGTATTTGCTTTCATTTCGTCTCCTTTGATCTGTCTTAGAAATGGTGGTTCTTAGTGAGATTTCATTCAAAAAACTGGTTTCCACTTTACCTCCAACAGATCGGCCAAAATTAAACTGACCACATCTAGTGTTGGTGAGGATGTGGGACTCTCACACGCCCCCGGTGGGAGGTGAATTGGTACAAGCACGTGGCAAGATCTGCTCAGCAGATCTGAGGCTGAGCATGCGCCGAACCTATGACCAAGCAAGCCCACTCTTGGTATGAACCCAACAGAAATGCATATGTGTGTTTCTCGGAAGAAGTGCACATGAGTGTTCATAGCAGAGTATCTGTAATCGCCCCCAAAAGGAACTACCCCAATGCCCATTAAACAGTATATTCACACAGTGGAATACCATTCAGTAATGATGGACAATCTGCAAATACATGTTCCTACGTGGAAGAATCCCACTGACATATGGTAAATGGAAGCCTCCAGACATAAGAGAGCACACGCTGTGTGATTCCATTTATGCAAAGAACAAAGATAGGTGAAGCTGGTCCACGGCGACAGAGGACAGAAGAGGAGTTGCCTCTGGAGGAGTCGTGACTGGACGCTGGAAACGCTGAGCATCTTGATCTGGGTGGTGGTCACCTGGGTGTGTACACAGGGAAACATCCACTGAGCTCCCACTTAAGATCTGTGTACCTTGCTGTGTTTTACACGTAAGCAAAAAAAATTTTAAAAGCTTTTAAAAAAGCTTTGAGGCACAAGGTCACCTCCACCCAGGACTTGGAGACTGAATCAGCCACACGCAGGCAGAGCAGCCTCCTTGGCTGGCACCTCGATCCAGCCCGTCACCCACTGTGACAGAATAAATTTTCCGAAGATATCTGGCACAGAATTTCCACTTCACACCTGCTCTTCCAGAACTTTGCCACTCCTCTAGCGAGAGGTGCAGTCTATGCCCTGTCCCCCCTGACCCCACTCCCAACCTGGGCGAGCTTGTGACTGCTTAGACGATAGAGGGTGACAGAAGTGACACCGGCTGACTTCCAAGGCCGGGTCATAAAGGGCGATAGCTTCCTCTGGCTTTCTTTTGATACATGTCTTTGAAACCACCCTGTAGGAAGCTGCTGCCCCGATGCCACAATGCTGGAGGGACCATGCAGTGACCACAGAAAGACAGAGGGGCGCCTGAGGACCCCAGCTGTCTGGCTTCTAGCCGCCCTTTGAGGTGTCCCAACTGATGCCATGTGAGCAGAGAGGAGCAGAGCAATTCAACCACAGATTCACGAGCTAAATAAACGGTGGTGGTTGTTTCGTGCTACTGCGTTTTGGGGTGGGTTGATGTGCACCAATAGGTAACCGGAGCACCTGGTAACTTTCTTGCCCAGGCTCTTCCAGGCCCTCTCTACTCCACACCTGCCAGTTGCACCCGGTACACTCAGTTCCCTCCCCCAGGAATGAGCTCCCCCGTCTGTGCTGCAGGAATCTGCTCCACTCTTCCAGGCCCAGCTTCTGCCCTGCCTCCTCCAGGAAGCCTTCCTGTTTGCAGTGTTTAAAAGTGAGCTGATGGTGGAGGATGGTGATGATGAAGGAGACCACGCATGTGCGGGGGCAGGGGGTATATGGGAAATCGCTACCTTCCACTCAATTTTGCTGTGAACCTAAAACTGCTCTAAAATATAAAATCTATCTATCAAAAGAAAAAAAAAGGCAAAACTGTGTGTCTGGGTTCAAATCCCAGATCCTCCACTTCCCAGCTGTGTGCCCTTGGGCAAGTTAGTTAACTTGAGCCTTAGTTACCTCATCCATAAAGTGGGGCAGTAATAGTGGCTCCTTTCTGGGTCTGCTGTGAGGATTAAAGGGGTTAACCCATGGGAAGCGCTCAGAAGGACACCGGCACCCAGCAAGCGCTCCACAAAGTTGGCGGTTATGATGATTGCCCCAGGCCTGGGTGCTGTCGTCTCTGAGCGCTGGGAGCCTGCTCAGTGTGTGAGCCGCACTGGAGACCTGATGTGTATCATTCACTCACTCACTCATTCTCCCTGCACCTTTGGAGCATCAGCTGTGCGTCAGGCACTGGGCTCAGCTCTCGGGGCAGCCGTGAAGGAGGTGGACAGACCTTTGCCCTCAGGGGCTCACACCCTACTGGGGATGGAAGTGGACAGATACTTCAAAGAGTTGACAGTTTCATGAGAGCTCCAAAGGGCAAAAAGAGGAGGCGGGGACAGAAAAATAGAGGATTTCCTTTCCATAGGGTGGACAGGGAAACCTCTCTGAGGAGGGACATGTGAGAAGAGAAGGGTATGGAGGAGCCAGTCACAGAAAAGGGGAGGGTGGGCTGGCCTGGTGGCATAGGGGTTAAGTCTGCACGCTACACTTTGGCAGCCCAGGGTTCGCAGGTTTGGATCCCAGGCATGGACTTACACACCACTTGTCAAGCCATGCTGTGGCAGGCGTCCCACATATAAAATAGAGGAAGATGGGCACAGATGTTAGTTCAGGGCCAATCTTCCTCACCAAAAAAAAAAAAAAGAAAGAAAAGAAAAGAAGAGGGGAGGAAAAAGCCTTCCAGACAGAGGGGCGGGACTAGAGCAGAGGTTTCTGTGGGGTCTGAGCGTGCCGGGACGAAGGCCAGGGTGAGCGTGGAGGTGGGGGAGGTAGGGAGGGGGCAGAATTGGCCAGAGTCACGGGTCTTCCCAGCAGATAGAGCCCTTGGGGGTTGCAACGGCCAACACGACGTGCAGGGCACTTGTGGTGTGCGGTACTCACCCGATTCTTCCTCAGAACAGCCCTGGCCCATAGGTAGTGTGGTCATCCCACTTTACAGAGAAGGAGACTGAGCGTGTCGAAGGCAACAGGTTCCTAGTTGGGACCGGGCAGCTCTGACTGGGCCTTACCTGAGCCTTGGCTTCCTCGCTTGTTCTGACAGTGACAGGCCCGCCCCCGGGATAACGTGAGAGGGAATGACTTCAGCACCGGGCAGGGGTCAGAAGGCCCTCTGTGAAGCCAGTGGGCCAATTATTCACCAGCCTTCTAGGTGGGACTGCCCACTCACCTCACCTCCTCCCCTGGGGGGGTTTCTGAGTCACAGGGACTTCGGTGAGCAGGACTGATGGCTTGGAATGTGCAAGTTCGAACTAGTGAGAGGAATGAAGGGCCCTTTCGGAATTTAACGTGAGATATCCCGCCCCTGGGCCTTTGCACTGGCTGTTCCTTCTGCCTGGACGGCCCTTCCCTCTCTTGCCTCTTTCTCAGCTTTAGTTTTTGATGGCCCTGGGCAGAGTTGAGGAGTCCCTCTTCCTCCTCTGCAAGCAGCTTCACCTGAAGAGGTTGGCCCAGGGCACCAAACAGGGCTGTGCATGGGGACTGGGCAGGGAACTGTGCTGGCAGGCGGGGTGGGGGTCACACAGGGCAGGGCAGACACCCCCCCCATGCTTAGCACAGCACCAACAATATTGCCCATGTGGCTCCACATGTCCTAGCTGTGTCTTCATCTGAAAAACGGGGATAATAGGAGGAGCCACGTGACGGGTTTGTTAAGATTTGAGGAGCTAATCCTGGAAAACGCTTGCATATAATATGTCCCATACATCACAAGCACTCAGAACTCTCGTTTGCTCTCGTCACTGAGCGCCAAGTTTGTGCCAACACTTTGTAGAAAGTCATTCATTCAATGGTACACAACTGTTATCGTCTCCACTTCTCAGTCCGGCCAAGGGTCAAAAGCTCACTGAAGCACTGTCTGCGTGATCCGGAGGTCTGTCCTACCGACCGCAAAGGAAGGCATGCAAGCCAGTGGGGCCCTAGTGACTCAGCTGGAAGGTCCCCGGCCCTCCCTTTCCTACTGACTCAGCTCGGATGATTCTGCAGGCCTTTCTCTGGAATTCCAGTCCCAGGCAGCATTCCCCGTGGCCACCGCCTCCCGGACGCCCCACCTGGAGAGCTGGCAGGCGGCTTGTGCTCCCACAGCAGCCCTGGGCTGTGTTTTGCTTCCCCCTTGGGGTCACCATCTTCTCTTGGGAGGAGGGTCAGTGGCTTGTTGGGATGGGCATCTCCCTCCAGTTACCTAGTGGTGTAGAGGGGCAAACGGAGGCGCAGAGGGGACCGGAGATGTGGCTGGGTGGCACAGCCATGGTGAGGGGGGCCCGGCTGGAGAAGCTCAGCTTCAATTTCTGGACACTTCCTCTGTCTTCTTCCAGCCCAGCCCTGGATCCCCTAGAATGGGAACCCCCAGCCCAGCCCAGCTCCCACCCCCAGGGAGCCCAAGGCGAGGCAGGCACAAATCTCTCTATGATTGATCTGCATTGGGACTAGGGTGAGTCAGCCTTTCTACTCCCCCCTGCCAAGGCTGCTGGGGGAGCCCTGGGGGAAAGAGAAAGTGGAGGCAGGGCCACCACTCTCCCTCTGGCCCCTGTGAAGTCCCCACTCAGTCATGTGATGCTGAAGGGCAGCTCCTGCGGCCACTCCTTCTGCTGCCTTACGCTGCCCAGCTGTCTCTGCCTTGGAGACCCAGGGCTCACCCAAGCCACTGAAGCCTCCAGCCTCAGTCCCCCAATTTCTGTAAAACAATAGTCTTCCCCCTCCAGCTTTATTGAGATACAATTGACGTACAACATTGTATTAGTTTAAGGTGTGCAACATAATGATTTGATATATGTACATACTGTGAAATGACCACCACAATAAGTGTAGTCATCCATCCCCTCACATAATTACGAATTCTTTTTTTCTTTTTGCCGAGGAAGATTCGCCCTGAGCTAACACCTGTTGCCAATCTTCCTCTATTTTGTATGTAAGCCGCCACCATAGCATGGCCACTGATAGATGAGTGGTGTAGGTCTGCGCCCAGGAACCAAACCTGGGCCACTGAAGCAGAGGGAACCAAACTTAACCACTAGGCCACTGGGGCTGGCCCACAAATTATTTTTTTCTTGTGGTGAGAATTTTTAAGATTTACTTTCTTAGCAATTTTCAAATAAACAATACAATCTTGCTAACTATAGTCACCCTGCTGTATATTACATCCCCAGCACTTATTTTTCTTGTAACTGGAGGTTTGTACCTTTTGACCCCCTTCACTCATTTTTCCAACTCACCCCCACCTCTAGCAACCACCAATCTGTTCTCTGTTTCTATAGGTCTAGTGTTTTTAGATTCTACATGTAAGTGAGATCACACTGTATTTGTCTTTCTCTGTCTGACTTATTTCACTTAGCATCATGCCCTCAAGGTCCATTCAGGTTGTTGCAAATTTTCTTTTTTACGGCTAATGTAAAGTGGTCATCTTAAAGACTCTTCCAGCCCAGACTCCTGTGATGGGCCACAAAAGACTCTCCAGCCTCCCCCTGCCTCCCCCACCCCCATGGAGTAGGTCTCAGGGGGACACTGGGCAGCAGGGAGGGAAGAGACATCACTGCATGAACTCAGTTGAGTATGCGCATTTAGTATCCACCTGCAAGCTGTGCTAGGCCCCCTCAGATGATGGGCAGAAGAAAGTCTAGTAACTTGCCCAGGATCGCCAGCGCCTGTTGTACTGGCTTTGAACACTGGGCTGGTCTGGCTCTGGTGTCGTGCAGCCCATCAAAAGGAGTCTCTCCAATGCCGGGTCTGTTCACCAGTCTCCTATTGAACACCTACTATGTGCCAGGTCCTGTGCTGGGCACTGCCACATATCGACTGATGTGACCCAGGCCCTGCTCTTGGCAAAGAGATGGCCAGACAAGGTGAGATCAGTCTGGGGGCTGGGGCGGGGGAGCCCAGGTTCACCACGCGCCCACATTTACAGTCTAGCAGGAGAGAGAAATCAAGGCTCCAATTCCTGGGCTGCAATCAGAGGCTGCCAAAGAGGAACAGAGAAGGTGCCGGGGCCAGAGGCACCCCTGGAAGTGGGAATGAAAATGTAGATCCTGCCTCTGTGTGCTTTGAGGCTGGTTTGGGGAAGACAAAATAACACAGGATTACTACTGATAAGGAAAACCAGTCTTGACAGTGACCTGCGCAGACGCCTTCTGCTCTGTCCCCCACACTCTGACCTCGTCTCCTGTCGTACTCCACTCTTCATCCTCATTCTTCTTGGAACATTCCGGCCCACTCCTACTGACCAAGGACATTTCTGTTCTTGGAGTGGAAGCAGACACCAAACAGGTAAAGAAAGTGAGAAATGGGGAAATGTCTGATGGGGAGAAGGGCTGTGAAGAAAACAGCACAGAGTGGTGCAGTGGGGGTGCATGGGCACCGTCTTGGGGAGCTCTCCCTGTGGATGCTCCTGTCCCAAGAGAGGTGACATTTGATCGGAGACTTGCATAGCTAGAAGGAGCCCTCCATGCCAGAAGCTGAGGGACAAGCATTTCAGGCAGAGCGGACAGGCTGAAGAGAGGCCCTCAGGTGGAAAAAGCTGACCGGTTCCAGGAACAGAAGGGGCCAGTGAGTGAGCGGGCCAGTGGGAGGAGAGGGGGTGGGGCAGCTGGCAGGGTCTGGGGGCAGTTTGCATTTTTTTTCCAGTTTCGTGGGGAACTTTTGGAGGGTTTTAGCTGTTTTTAAGGTGATCCCTCTGGCCGCAGAGTGGACTGTGGTCCAGAGACCTGTGGGTGTGCAGATTAGTGGCTTGGACCAGGGGGTCAGAGGTGGTGGGATGTGGACTTGTTTGATACATGGGGACATGCTTTGCTGTGAAGCAGGAAGAAGACTCACCTCCCTGTGCCCATTTCACAAATGAAGGAATTGCAGCTCAGGGGCAGTCACTGCGTAGGGGGATTATTATGCCCATTTTCCAGACGTAGAAATTGAGAGGGGAAGGAATTTGTCCGAGGAGATTTAAGCTCCCTAGGGCACTTTCTCTGCTCGTAGACAGTCTCCCTCTCTAGGTGTGGCTGGGATGACTCACCAACTGCCTTTTGCAGACAAGGAAATTGAGGCTCAGAAGAACAGCACCCATAGCAATGAGCCTGTGATAGGACCCTCTGTCTCCCTGCCTTCCTGGTGTGATTGTAGAGAGAAGAAGAATGTAGCAGAACCCCCAAGAGGACAATAATGGAATTGATGCTTAATTGCACATTTCCACCCTCGGTGCTGTGAGTGCCCAGGGACAGGAGGCGGATGAGAAGGTTCTGCTTTGTGGGGAAGTGGATACGTCCCCCTCTGCCTCCCCCCTGGCTCTGTGCCCACTGTGGGCGAGCGTGTGTGTGACTGTGCGTGTGGATATGTGAGTGTGGTGCCCACGGGAAGTGCAGCTCCCCCAGGATTGTCGGGGACCAAGGGGGACCCAGCTAACCCCTGCTCAGACCCAGTGTCCCCTCACTTCTCTGTCCACTTATCCGCAGGCTCTTTGGTTTTGGTGTCTTATCTCCCGGCCTGCTTAGGCTTCTGGATGAGAAAATAATTAACCACAGACGCATTTTCCAAGCTTCCATCCCGTTCTCCTGGCCGAGTTAAAAATATTCACAATGAGCAGGGCTGCTGGTGGGAGGAGTGTAGGAGGCCCAGGGCACCGGGCCACAGAGAGGACGAGGTCTGCTGGGAGGGAGGCCTGGTGTGTACCTGGGCACGGAGCTTGGGCGAGGAGAAAGAGGGGCCAGGGGCCGGGCTCCCTGTGAGAATTCGGGCAAGTTCCTTGCCTTATTGGGCCTCTGCTTACTCCTCTGTGACTTGAAGAATTTGCACCAGAAGTCAGTACTTCCAAAGCATTTCCATCGCATGTAAATAGGTGATTCCCAAACAAAAACAAACAAAAAATAATAAAAACGTCTGTGGTTAATTAAGCTTGTAGATGACACCAGGATATATAATAAAGTCAGACCAGTTTCTTTCACACACAGTTTTTCAGAGCCCCTATTCATTGGAAACTTATTTCTTTGGGTAACACAAGTTCACACAGCGTTTAATTCAGATGGTGTGGAAGGAGTTTGGGGGAGTTCACACCTCTTTCCTGAACCTGCTCTGCCCCCTCCGATCCTCGCTCTCAGCAGGCACCACTGGCAGTTTCTGGTGTATGCAGAGATGGTATCGCACGTACCAGCAGATATGGGTATAGACTTCATCGCAGTAAGTGGCCACCAGTTTCCCAAAGAGGGCGGGAGAATAGGGATGCAGCATTTCTCAGACTGACTTACAGAACCTCTCCCAAGCATTTCTGGGTCCGGCATCTGGAGGAACACCCTTTGGGAATCATGGGGTCCCTGGTCCCCATGTTCTCCAATGAGACTTTCTGTAGGAGGGGAGTCAGCGGTGGTGCCCGAGAGTTCAGACTTCATCTCTGAGAAAGCGGCCAGGACTTCTCTTCTTTGCTGCCCACCCAGGGACTGCCCTGAAGCTTGAGGGAAGGTGCCAGAGCTGGCTGTCTATTTGGGGACACTGAGGCCCGAGAGGGCAAGCCTTGCCCAGGTCAGGAGCAGGTCACAGGGCCTGGCTGGGATCAGGATCCAAGACTCCAAGGCACTGCTCCCACCATGAGGGCCCCAGTGGCCCCAGAGCTGAGCAGGGCCATAGAAGTGCTTTGGACATGGAGAGCTCTGGGGGGAGACCTGTGGGAGTTCTCTGAAGCCTGGGAGCCCTTGTCCCACACTTCACGGTCATTTCCCAGGAGATGGAGCACATAGGGTTGTGACGTGCTGTGTGGCATATGCACAGGGCTGGTGTGATGTGTAGCTTACGTGGGACCATTGTGCTGTGTGAGCTCTGCATGAGCATGCTGTGTGCTGGTATGCGCAGTGTGGTGTGGCGCTGTGTGCTGGTGTGACGTGTGCTCTATGTGGTGTGACGCTGTGTGCTGGTGTGATGTGTGCTGGTGTGACGTATACTGGTGTGACGTGTGCTGGTGTGACGCTGTGTGCTGGTGTGATGTGTGCTCCGTGTGGTGTGACGCTGTGTGGTGTGATGCTGTGTGCTGGTGTGACGTGTGCTGGTGTGACGTATACTGGTGTGACGTGTGCTGGTGTGACGTGTGCTCCGTGTGGTGTGACGTGTGCTGGTGCTCCGTGTGCTCCGTGTGGTGTGATGCTGTGTGCTGGTATGACGTGTGCTCTATGTGGTGTGACGCTGTGTACTGGTGTGACGTGTGCTCTATGTGGTGTGACGCTGTGTGCTGGTGTGACGTGTGCTCCGTGTGGTGTGACACTGTGTGCTGGTGTGACGTGTGCTGGTGTGACGTGTGCTCCGTGTGGTGTGACGCTGTGTGCTGGTGCTCCGTGTGCTCCGTGTGGTGTGACGCTGTGTGCTGGTGTGACGCTGTGTGCTGGTGTGACGTGTGCTGGTGTGACGCGTGCTCCGTGTGGTGTGGCGCTGTGTGGTGTGGCGCTGCGTGCTGGTGTGACGTGTGCGCCGTGTGGCTGCTGCGCGGGCTGCGGGCCGAGGTCCGGCCGGCGTGCGCCGGGAGCCTCGCGCGGGGGCGTGTCGTGGGCGTGGGGAGCGGCCGCGTGTCCGGGAGAAGGTGTGTCGCGGCGCGCGGAGGGTCTGAGCGTGCGTGTCGCGGCCCCGCCCCGCCCGGAGGTCGGGCAGGTGTGGGCGGGCCGCCCCGACCCCGCCGCGCCGGCCGGGAGAGCCGGCGGGAAACAGGAAGCGGGGGGAGGCGCGCGGCCGGACGGCCGGGAGGCAGGGCGTGCGGGCGGACGTGCGGGTGGCTGGCCGGCCGGACGCTCGGCCCGGGCCGGGGCGGCGATGTGGGGCGGCCCGGGCAGCCCGGGTGGCCGCGGGGACGGGGGCGGAGCCGGGGGCGCCGCGGACACCGCCCCCCTGCGCCGCCGGAGCCGCCGCCCGAGCGCCGAGCCCGGGGCTCGAGGCGGCGTGCGGGGTGAGTCCCGGGGCGCGGGGGCCGCGCAGCCGCCGGGGCGCGGGGGAGTGGGCTCGGGCGGCGCCGGGCGGCCGGCCCTGTGGGCGACGCCCGAGGTGGGATCGGCCGGCGCAGCCCGCCCCGGGGCGCCCCCGCTGACCCCCGCGCGCCTCTGGCCCGCAGACCCCGAGGACGCGGCCATGCCGGGCGGGGCCGAGGCGGAGGAGGCTGAGGAGGAGGCCGGGGCCGGCTCGGGGTCCGAGGCGGAGGAGGACGCGCTGTGGGAGCGGATCGAGGGCGTCCGGCACCGGCTGACGCGCGCGCTCAACCCGGCCAAGCTCACGCCGTACCTGCGCCAGTGCCGGGTCATCGACGAGCAGGACGAGGAGGAGGTGCTCAGCACCTACCGCTTCCCGTGCCGCGTCAACCGCACCGGTGAGCCGCGGGGCGCGGGGTTGGCCCGAGCGGGCCCTGCCCCGCCTTCCCTGGCGCCTTGGCCGGGCCGTCCGTGTCCCTGAGCGCCGCGCGCGGAGCCCTGGAGCCGAGGGCAGGGCTCTGGTCCCCTGGGCCTCGGTCTCCACCTCGGTCGAGTGGGGTGGTTGGGTGCGCCCACCATCCCGACTCCTCCCGAACCACCGTCACCGGCGTCTGGGTTTTGTCCGTCCTGGGGTTTCCTCCCACTTCTGGGCCCACGTTAGAGCGGGGGTTGCAGGGGCAGGCTGGGCCTGGGACCTCCCGGCCACAGCCGTGGACTTGGCATCTTTCCTGTGCCCTTTGATCTCTTGGGTTCTCTCTGTCCCTTCCCTCTGTGTGCCACACATTCCTTGGAGAGTCATTTTTCAAGTGCTCAAGTCCTGTCTCAGCTTTGTGAGGGTCCCCTCTGCCACAGGGTGTGCTTTTGAACCAGAGCTGGCAGAGGGATGAGGGTCTAATGGTGGAACTGCAAGCGTTGAGCGTTGGCCAATGGGAGAAATATTTTACTTTTTGTTTGAGGATGGGGGTGCTTCTCTGTGTCCCTGAAAAAGCTGGCTGCATTTGCTGGCCCTGCATCCGTGTGAGTGGGAATCAGGGGGTCGGGCGGGCTGTTGAAGCACTGGGGCCATGCTGGGGTCTGGCTCTCCTGGCTGTGGCAGACGGGCTCTCCCCCATGATGTGTTGAAACAGGCCCCTGTGTGTGTCACAGGCTCAAAAATCTGGGGAACGTGATCCCTGGAGCATGAGTGGGGAGGGGGAGGAAGTGGCTAGGCACTGGGGGACGACCTCACCTTGACCCTTGGGCACCCCTCTGCCTCCCCCCCAGGGCGCCTGATGGACATCTTGCGCTGCCGTGGCAAGAGGGGCTACGAGGCCTTCCTGGAAGCCCTGGAATTCTACTACCCCGAGCACTTCACGCTGCTCACGGGCCAAGAACCTGCCCAGCGCTGCTCCATGATCCTCGGTGAGTGGTTGGCAGTGCAGAGGTTCCTTGCCCGTCCCCGTCAGGGAGGCACTCTTATTATCCCTGTTGAACGGATAGGGAGACTGAGGCATGGAGAGAAGTGAAGTGATCTGCCCAGGGGCCCACAGCAGGCTGAGGAAGGGGCGGGGATTCTAATCCAGTTAGTCTGAGTTCAGAGCCCACACACCGAACATGGCTATTTCCCCCTAAAATAGTTTTCAGACGTGTATGTATCAGGCATTCCTGGGTTTATGGTTTCTCATGTGAAAAATTCAAATGCTCCAGATAACTTTAGAATAAAAACAAAAGATCTTTACTTCTTCCTTCAGCTCTGTTCTGCTGGTAACATTTGGCGAGTCTCCTTTTTCTTTGCTTTTATACACACAGACACACACACACACACACACACACACACACACACACGGGATCATCCTACATGTGTTGCTTCGTTTTTCACTTTTTCTCAGAATGACTGCTTTTAGTGATTCTTCCACTTCTGTTACACTTGTTTTAAATGACTGAGTAGGGTTCATTAGTGGTGTTGTGCCATAAGTCATGTAACTGGTCCCCTGTTGATGGATATCTAGGTTGTTTCCAGTTTTGCAACATTACAAACGATGCTGGGAACATCTTTCTCTGTGCATCTTTGTGCACATGTGTGTCTCAGGAGCAGAGGTTCTGAGAACTAAAAAGACCATGTGTATTTTAAATATTAAATCAACATACGTCCCACCGGCAGTGTGTGAGTGCTCATTTTGCTGTACCCTCATGCATCCTGGGGATCATTTAAAAACATTTTTGCCAGTCTGATATGTCAAAAATAATGTGTTATTGTTGTAAGTTTGCACTTCGTTGAGAGATGTAGTTCATAGCTTACTAGTTAGTAAACTTTAGGCAAATGACTTGACCTTTCTGTACCCCAGTTTTTCTGTCTTTAAAATGGGTACAATAATAGTACCTACCTTAAGTGTTGTCATGAAGATTAAATAAATTAATATATGCATCTAGATAAGAGAATAAGGTAAAATGTTAGTGGCTACTATTAATATTATTGCTGTGAGTTGGAGCATATTTTCCTATGTTTATTAGCCATTTTTGTTTTGGGACTTGCCTATTGATAGTTTTCGCCCATATTTTTATTTGGTTGTTTGACTTTTCTTATTGATTTGTAGGAGCTCTTTATATATTGTGGCTCTGATATATTCTCCTGCTTTGTTGCTTGTCTTTAACTTTGTTACATCTTTCATTGTTCAGAAATTTAAACATTTTTATATGGATTTGTCCTTCTTTTCTCTTATAGCTCCTGGATTTTGTGTCTTGTGTAGGAAGGCCTTCCCTACCCCCAAATTATGAAAATATAGTCCAGGATTTCCTTCTAGTGTTTTTATGGTTTGGGCTTTTCTGTGCAGTCTGCTATCCGCCTGGGTTTTTTGTGCCCTACCTGACTTTTCTCTGCCCTGTTCCCGCAGATGAGGAGGGCCCCGAGGGCCTGACTCAGTTCCTGATGACGGAGGTGCGGCGGCTGCGCGAGGCTCGCAAGAGCCAGCTTCAGCGGGAGCAGCAGCTGCAGGCTCGGGGCCGGGCGCTGGAGGAGGAGCGGGCAGGCCTGGAGCAGCGGCTGCGGGAGCAACAGCAGGCGCAGGAGCGCTGCCAGCGGCTGCGGGAGGACTGGGAGGCGGGCAGCCTGGAGCTGCTGCGGCTGAAGGACGAGAACTACATGATCGCCATGCGCCTGGCGCAGCTCAGCGAAGAGAAGAACTCGGCCGTGCTGCGCAGCCGGGACCTGCAGCTGGCGGTAGGCCCCGGGGTGACGGGCAGGGGCAACCTCTGTGAAAAGTGACGGTAATGTGGCAGCCACTGGAGTCCCAGAGCCACCGTCTGCCGCCTGTTGGCTCGTGGGCAGGTCCCTTCACCTCCCTGTGCCTCAGTGTTCTCGTCTGTAGGATGGGGATGCTGATAGCCCTTATCTCCTCGAGTCATGACTGTGCGTCTCAACTGGGGGCGATTTTGCCCCCAGAAACATTTGGCCTTGTTTGGAAACATTTTCGGTTGTCACAACTAGGAGTGTGCTGTTGGCATCTAGTGGGTGAGCCCAGGGATGCTGCTAGACATTCTACAGTGCACGGGACGGCCCCACAGCCAAGAATGATCCAGCCCGAGATGTCAGTAAGTGCTGGGGCGGAGAAGCCTCGCATGACGAGGATTCTGTGAGTCGAAGTCACGCACAGTGCCTGGCCCAGTTAGTGCTCAAAACCCACATCGCCGTTGGCCATTGTTGGTGATGATTATTACTGAGTGCTACCGTGTGCCGTGCAGGTTCCATGTGTCGTCGCACCATCCCGCTAAGTCACCTCACGCCAGGTTCTCACTTCCAAATACAGACACTGAGGCTTAGATTGTAAAGGACGCGCTCAAGTCGCAAAGCCGGGAAGCAGCACAGCCAGGCCCGCCTGGCACCAGTGCTGGCCTCCACCCCATGGTGCTGTTCTGCCCGCCCCGTCCGGGGGGAGTCGCGCCCACCGTGTCTTACAGACGGAGACACCGAGTCTCACTCTCTGGGTTCCTCACTGGGACTTAGCATGGGGCGAAAGCTGCTATTTTGCTGCTGCCGGGAGTTGTCCCGCGGATTTAACAGTGCTCGTGTGCAGTAGGCTCTCTCTGGCAATACCTTGGAAGGTTCCATGGGGTTCTGACCGTGGGATTGGAAGCCCCCTGACCCCACGGGCCTCAGCCGTGGCTGCGGCATTGCAGGCGGTGGGGGGTGCCCGTAGACGATGGGTGACACGTGTGAGGCTGTGCGTGTGGGTGCACCACTGTGCCGGAGCCTGCGGCTGACCGTGCCAGCAGGTTGATGTTGGGGAAATGAGTCCTGATCGGGGGCGGCGAGGCCACAGGTGAAGGGCCCAGGCTGCCGGGCCTGCTTGAGGGTGCAGGAGGCTGATGCGCGGGTGTGCGGTGACCGTGAGGCTGTTGTCCGAGGGCCTGCCTGGTGTTTGGCATGCGGTGGGGCTGTCTGAGGCCCGCAGGCTGGCTGCAAATTGAGCGAAGGGTGGCACGGACAAGGCTTCCCTCTCTGTGCCTCAGTTTCCTCGTCCACCTCGAAGTGGGAGGTCCTGGTGAGGATGGTAGAACGATACAGCATCCTATGCGTGGGCGCATTCTCAGTGCTTGCCACGCACCGGCTCTAATGTTCCAGCAACTCTGTTGGAATGGAGGCGGGGGCCACTGTTATTGTCCCCCTTTATGGATGAGGAAGCCGAGGCACAGAGAAGTGGGTTAGAGCGCTTTCCCAGGGTCCCAAGATTAAGAATTTCTGACTTTGCTCTGAGCACTGCTGGGGGTAGGGTGGGGTGGGTTGTAGGCGGGGGTCCCCCCTCTTCACCCAGGTCCTCTTTTTCTGAAATGGACATGGGACTTCCTGTGAGGTTTTCTTGGAAGAGAGGATTCTGCTGCTCATGGAGGACAGTGTGATGGCCACAGCCTGGGGGTGTGGGAGGGGCTGTGGCCTGCACGACTTGTCTCGCCTTTGGGTTGGGTGTGATTGTGAGTTGGGTCGGATGTGTGCACGTGACTTGTGGGGGTGTCCTGTGCATGTGTGTGGCCGTCTGGGGTCCCCTGGTGTGGGGTAGGGGGATGAAGGAGAGGCGATGGAGGTGCCTCTGTGTGCCTGCACATAAGCTGCAGGTGTGCATAGTATGACCACCTAGGGGTGAGGTGATCTGCCACTAGGCAGACAACAATGGCTTTCCCCTAGTTTAGGGGGTGGAGGATAAGGGGTGAAATTTAATTCATAGATAAGATTTTCTTTACATGTAGCTACTGTAAAATTGTCTTAACTTCTTGGAGATTTTCTGCCACAAAATTAACAAAGGCTTTGCAGATGGAAATGAGCAGAACAGCTGATGGTGCCTGGCTTGGCAGCTTGGGTCACCTCCCCCTGTGGACAGGTGTGTGGTGTGACTTAATACTGTGTTTAAAAGGTGCAAATTTAATGAGCTGTTATTTCTAAGTAACATAAACTTAAGGAATGAATGCTGTAATTTTGTGCTAAGTGAGTTTGTACACCGGGATTAAACACATCCGTATTTCTTGGCATTCCGTGGAGACTCCCCGGTGCCCTGGCCTCTGAGCTCCTCGGGAGAGCCTGCTGACCGCGAGTCAGGGGAGAGGCCGTGTGTGGGGCTGCGATTTGCCGGAGAGAGTGACCACACTTGCCCTTGTAACTGGCTGTCTTTCTCTGGCGATTCACAAAGCGTGTTTTGTGAGGGGAAAGGAATGTGAGAGTCATGAATTTCTTTCTGAGTCTCTTGCGGAGGAGGAGTGGACTGTTAATTCCAGTGGAGCTGCCTGACCCAGCCTCCAGACCCGCGCGTGTGTGTGTGCGTGTGCGTGTGTGGGGTCATGTTAGGCTTTGAGGGGTGGGGGCTGTAAGTCATTTTTCAAGAGAGGCCAGGGGCTCACTGAGTGTGGCACCAGAGGTCATTGTGCCCTTTTTCCAACAATGGCTTCATTTTGTGGCCTGCCACCTGCTGCTCCTCTTGTCACTGTCTAGCCACCTCAGACCCCACATGAATTTGGAAAATAACCCTGGCTGAGTGCATTCATAATCCAACAAACTGGCCGTGTGTATCCACTCTCAGCCAGGCGGCCACCACACAGCCGTCCACCCACCCCCCGGGGCCAGCTTCTGGCTGCGCACACTGAACTGGTGACAGGCAGGTGTTCTGGGGTTTTATTTAAAGCTGTGAAGACAGCCACTGTCACACCACTGGCAGCTCGGCAGCCAGCCTTTGACAGTTTAAAGGCCTCTGCCCACCGCCTTGTTTGATTCTTGCAACGATTTTGGGAGGCGCATTTTACTGATAAGGAGATCAAGGCACAGAGAGGGGCGGTGACTTGCCCACGGCCACACTGAGCAGAGGCAGAGCTGAGCCCAGGCCCGGGCTCCCCTGTTCTTGGTGCAGCCCTGCTTCCCCTCGTCACGCTGGTCCTGGGCCACACTGCCTGTGCTTGCGGTCAGAATCACGGGACAGACAAGCATGCTGTGATGCAGGACATCCGCCATCAGTCCTTGGAGCCATTCCCATGGGAGGGCGGCTGCCCCTCTTTCCTCATCGTATTTGCCCAGCCTGTCCCTTCTTCATAGACAAGTCCTGGGAGGACTCCTGCTCCGGCCCCTCTGGGGACCTGGGTGGCACCCAGGAGTGAGGGGGCAGCGCCTCTCCTGCTGGCCTGGCTGGTGGTCCCTCCCTGGGCTGCGTCCCTCCTGGGGCTGAGCCCTGTCTTGGGCCGCAGGTGGATCAGCTCAAGCTCAAGGTGAGCCGGCTGGAGGAAGAGTGCACGCTGCTGCGAAGGGCCCGGGGGCCGCTGCCCGGGGCTGAGGAGAAGGAGAAGGAGCCCGACCACGCGGACCTCGTCTGGGAGCTGCGCGCCGAGAACCAGCGGCTCACAGCGTCGCTGCAGGAGCTGCAGGAAGGCCTGCAGCAGGTACGGGGCGGCGCTGGGGCCCGGGGCCTCCTGCCGCTCACCCATCCTCCTGAGGCCTGGAGAAAGGACTCGGGATCTGGGATCTGGGATCTGGATCTGGATGGAGTCCTGGCCGGCCTCTTGTCTTAGGTCTGAGCAGAGGCCCTTAGCGTGTGGCTCTCCCTGGGCGTTTGGTCCGGTGTCTGTGGGTGGCCCCTGGAGGTCTCTGAATGCCCCGACGCTGTGCACCTGATTTTGGAGTGAGCCTTTTTCTGGGGAGAGGGCCCCTAGCTTTCCTCGGATTTGTAGAGGAGTCTGTGACCCTGGGAAGGTTGAGATCCCTGAGGTCTGGGTGGCCCTGGGGCTTGCTCGCTGTCCTGTAGCAGGTCAGTGGCAGGTCAGCGGCAGTGTGGGCCTGCCGCCTGGCCACTGCTCCCATGCCTCAGGAAGTGGGGGATGGGAGCCAGGGCTCTGGTGTATTTCATGGGGTTGGGGGTGCCTGGCTGGGGTGTGGTCTGGGGGCTGGATCTCAGGCCTATGGTTTACCTGCCTGGGCCAGGCTTAGCCCCCGTGAGGTCCGCCTGCCAGAGGGGCGGGAACAAGCCTTGGAAATAGCACCCGTCTGCTGCCCTGGGCGGTGGGTGGGGTTCGGAGAAGAGAGAGGGCCTGGTTCTTGTTTAGGAATAAGATCCTGGCTGCACTTGTCCCAGCACGCCCTCATCCACTGACCTCATTTGCACCCTAGATGCTCCCTGGAGGGCGGGCAGGGCTGGTGGGGCCACACCCACTCTCCATACTGGGAAACTGAGGTCCAGAGAGGTCACGGCCCTCTGCCAAGGCAGCGGAGCTAGTGGGGTGGGTCCGAGGGCTGGGCCCCTCCCCCCACACTCACGCTGGGCCCTGGGCCACAGGCTGAGGCAGCCATGAACTCTGATTCCCAGGAGGTGAGCCGGCCGGGGGCCTCAGGCTCTGAGCGCATCCTCCTGGACATCCTGGAGCACGACTGGCGGGAGGCTCAGGACAGCAGGCAGGAGCTGTGCCAGAAGCTGCACTCCGTGCAGGGGGAGCTGCAATGGGCTGAGGAGCTGCGGGACAAGGTAATGTCCACTGTGCACCCCGTCCTCCCCCTGCCGGGCCCCCACGTTCCTTCTTGCTAACAGCCCAGCTCCTGGGGAGGGCAGGGTGGTGGACATCATCGGTTTACTTCACCGACCTTTCCTGAAGGCGCCGTGCTGAGAACTGTGTGTTCATTCATTCTCAAACATTTGAGATACGTCACTGAACAGAACAAAGGTCCCTGCTCCCGTGGAGGGTAAATTCTAGCAGGGGAGACAGATGGTACGCCATGCACGCAATCCTAAGTCATTTACTTCATGCAGCGGAAGGTAGAAGCAGAGCAGGGGAAGGGGGTGGATTGCAGTTTAAATGGGGGGCCACGGTTGGCCTGGAGGGTATCATTATTATTGCTGTCCCCATTTTACAGATTAGGCAGCTGAGGCCCAGTGAGGTGAAGTCAGTGGTCCAGGCCACCCAGCTGGGGAGGTGGGCACTTATTATTGGGGCTCAGGCCTCTTTCCCTGGACCTGTTGGGCACCTACCTGCTGGTTAGCTTCCCTTGTCCCCAGCCCTGTGGTCTAACCTGGGCACCCCACCCTGCCCTGCCCACAGTACCTGCAGGAGATGGAGGACCTGCGGCTGAAGCACCGCACGCTGCAGAAGGACTGCGACCTGTACAAGCACCGCATGGCCACCGTCCTGGCCCAGCTGGAGGAGATCGAGAAGGAGCGGGACCAGGTGAGCCCAGCCTGCTGTGCACGCAGCCCTGGTCCGGCCATAGGTTCTGGTACAGGGGTAGACGAGGAGAAGTGGACGGGACTAGTAGAAAAAGACTTTAACAGGGCACTGATCGGTGTAGGATGGGACAAGTAGGCCAGGAGAAACACAGACATGGGACCTTGATGGCTCGAGATCCACCGACCACGCCCCCCGGACACACCTGCCTCACCTGAGCTCCTGGGACAGGAAAGCCGGTGCTGGCGCCCTGCGTTTCTGAATCTCTTGTTTTTTGCACGTCAAGGACAAGGTCTACACAGGGGAGGTGCTTGCAAATATTTGCTGATGAAGACATTCTCAAAAGTTCTGGCTGCCAGGCCCGGGGCACCATGGCCCCCATCTCCTGAGGGCAAGGGGTGGGCTGAGGACCCCAGGCCAGTTCCTCCAGGCCCCCAGCCCTCCTTGTGGGTGGCTCCCATGTCGGGGGAGGGCACGAGATTTTGTCCTTGGACCAAGTTTGAATCCCCCTAGAGGAGTTGATGTCCTCATATTAGCATGGGGCTCAGGACCCCCTGGTGGGCTTGGTGAAAACGCACATTGGAGGCTCCATCCCCAGATGTTCTGACTCAGGTGGTCTGAGGTGGGCCCAGCATCTGCACTTGACCCGGCTGCTCCCAGGCTCTGGGCCTCTGTCCCCATTGGGTGGCAGGTCCGGGTGATGGGCCCAGCTCTCAGGGACCCTGGTCTTCACTGTGGGGAAAGTGCTCTGCGTGCAGCGGGCTGGGTTTGAATCCAGGCTCCCCCGCTAACACGGATGCTGTGAATAAAGCCCCCGGCGCACAGTAGTTCTCAGAAGAGTTTTCAGTTGTTCTTAGGAGGTGGTAAGAGCCTGAACTCTTCAGCTAGACTGCCTGGGTGTGCACCCCGGCTCTGTCCCTGCGGCTTGCTTTCCCTCTCTGTGAAACAAGAAAAAGGAGACTCTCTAACTTGGACAGTTAGTGTGAAGATGGGTGAGCTGGTCGCAAAGGGCCCGGCACACGGGAGGTACTTAGTACCTGTTGGCTGCTGTTCCTGTGGCCACCCCCGTCCAAGCCAGCCTGGCCCCTCCAGCCACCGGCCCCAGACCCTCCCGCCCTCCCCAGGCCATCCAGAGCCGCGACCGCGTCCAGCTGCAGTACTCCCAGAGCCTCGTCGAGAAGGACCAGTACCGCAAGCAGGTGCGGGGCCTGGAGGCCGAGCGCGACGAGCTGCTGACCGCGCTCACCAGCCTGGAGGGCGCCAAGGCCCTGCTGGAGGCACAGCTGCAGCGGGTCCAGGGCGGCTCAGGCCTCAAGGTGGGTGGGGTCCGGAGTCTGCGGGTCCTGGTGCAATGCTGGGGTCGTGGCGGGAGTGGGAGCCCTTAGCTGGGACGGGTGTGGGTTGGGGCACCGGGGAACAGGACGGGAGCGTGTGGGTCTCTGAGTTTCTGGGGTTGCTCCTGGGGCGCTAGGAATAGTCTGAAGCCTGTCTTTGCATACACTTGGAGAAGCCCGGCTGCCTGAGGGCCTGCGAGCAACTCGGAATGCAAACCATGGGCCTTGAAGTCCCTCAGGGACCAGCTGGTCCAATTCCCTCATTGCACAGGGCCCAGAGAGGGTCAGAGGCTTGCCCAAGGTCACACAGCCAGCCAGCACTGGAGCTGGGCCCCCAGACCCCTCATAAACCAGATACTGGTCCTTGGACCTCTGCCAGGAAATCTATCTTTTCCTGTCTTGGGTTTACTTGAAGATGACCAGTAGGCCAGGTGTTTAATGCCTGAAGGATTAGAGCAGGAGGCAAGAATCTGTGATTTCTCACTTTTTAAGACCCTCAGGGGCTTTTTTTGCTTTTAGGTAAAGACAAAGCCCCATACCATGCCCTAGAGGCCCTGCAGGGTAGACCCTTCCCTCCCCCCCTCCCTCTAGCCTGGTTTCCTGGGTCTCAGCCTTTTAATTCCTGGGATGTGTCACAGTCCTGCCTCAGGGCCTTTGCATGTACTGTTTTGTCTGCCTAGACCATCATCCCTCACTTTATCTACTTAACACCTGCTTATCCTTGAGTTCTTGGATCAAACCACACTTTCTCTGGAAGGCCCTCGGATGCCCCCAGGCTGTGTGGTGCCTTCCCCACCCCGGGTACCTTCCTTCTCTGCTCTTCTGGCAGCTTAGGGTCATTTCCTTCATCTGTCTGCTTGTTTACAGCTTGTCTCCTCCTCTAGGCTTCGAGCCCCACGAGGGCAGGGACCCAGCTCCCTCGTTCCCCACTGTGCCCCTGTTCCTGGCACACGGCGGGTGTTCAGTAAATGGCTGTGGCTGACCCCCTCCCACCCACTTCCTCTCCCAGGCTTGCGCCTCCTCCCATTCCCTGTGCTCCAACCTCAGCAGCACCTGGAGCCTGAGCGAGTTCCCCTCCCCGCTGGGAGGCCCGGAAGCAGCCGGGGAGACGGCTGTCACAGGAGGATCTGAGCCCCACACCTCGGTAAGACCCCTACCCTACCCCGAATATGGGAGACACCATTTTACATGTGAGGAAACAGAGGCCCACGAAGGCTAAGTGCCCTGTTACTCAAGCTCACCCAGAGCCAGCTCGGCGCTGGGCCCAGGCCTGGGTGCCCGGAGACGGGGGTGGGGGGTCACTCACATGCTGTAACCTTGCAGAACCTGCTTCTCCGCTCTGGGCCCTAGTTCTCGTCTGTGAAATGGGCACAAACTAGGGGCGGCGAGTTGTGGGAAGGTGCAGTGGGGGTGACCAGGCCCCGTGGTGGCGTTGCAGGAGGAGGCCACGGACAGCGAGAAGGAGATCAACCGACTCTCCATCCTGCCCTTCCCCCCCAGCGCTGGCTCCATCCTCCGCCGGCAGCGCGAGGAGGACCTTGCGCCCCCTAAGAGGTGAACAGGCTGGGGAGAGCAGCAGAAGCCCAGGGAGGTGGTGCTACTATTTCCCAAAACAGCCACCTCCCAGAGTCCTTAATGCCAGAGCCAGGTCCAGGCCGTCACCTCCCTTTACTGCCCCGAAGTCACCAGAGCTCTGGAAACCCAGGTCCCAGGAGTCATCGGCGTGACCGAGGTCATGGGTTAGGACAAGGCCAAAGGGCAGAGGGGGTCAGCCCCCACGAGCACCCTGGCAGGAGAGTCGCTGGAGGTCAGGCCTCAAAGACCCTAATTCCAGGGGAGAGCCTGGATGGTTCAGGACTAGGGGATGCAGAGAATGTTCCAAGGGGTCAGGGACCTCAGACAAGAAAGCCAGGCCAGGTTTGGGCATCAGCAGCAAACAGGAGCCAGAAAAACCAAGCCAAATCCACTGGGGTGAAGACCAAGGGTGAGGGATGTCCCACCTCCTGGCATGCGTCCCCTGTCATGGGCTTGATTGGATGAGTGGGTCCACCGTGACTGCGGCTGGCGATGAGGAGGTCACAGTGTGGTGTGGGAGGCAGACCCAGGAGCCACGAATGACGAAGGTGGAGAGTAGGGGCGAGAGGTCAGGGGAGGCTTCCAGGTGGGGGTGGCATTGAAGCACAGGCCAGGGCATTCTAGGGGAAGGACATGGGCAGAGGTCAGAATGTTAGCTTCGTGCCCTGTGAGTTGAGGGGAGCGGGGTGGCACGCGTGCCCTGTGCCTGGGACCCCTGCCTTCGGTCTGGCCTGCATGTACTTGGGGGCAGCAGGACCTTTTGGTGGCCTGGGGCAGGAGGTGGGGGTGGGGCAGAGTGCCCACTGTGCCTCAGCGCTTGACCCTCCCTGCCCTCTCTCTGCCAGGTCCTTCAGCAGCATGTCAGACATCACAGGTAATGGCCCGTGGGGACTCTGGGGAGGGCTCGTATGGGGGGTGGCTTTTCAGCCCACCTGAGGCCTATGCTGCCTGCTCTGCCCTTGGCCTGTGTCCCCCTCCCTGAGGCCCCACTGTCCCCTGGCCAGGCAGGGAGGCTCTGCTCCCGAGGCCCCTGGGGGAGCTGGTTCACACCTGTCACCCTGAGCCCACTCCGGTCCCAGTCCCATTCCTGGCTGTGCTGTCTGGGGCTCCTCCTCGATTCCAGCCCACCCTCCACCCTCTTCCAGGAAACTGAAGGGTCACTCTGCAGGCCCCGGCCTCTGGGCCCTGGGCCATCCCTGGGCTTGTGGGGCTCTGCTCCTTCTCATGGACCCCAGGCCTCCCCTGTTTCTCAGTCCAGCACCCCTGAAACCCCCTCCTCCTCCCTAGGGAGCGTGACGCTTAAGCCCTGGTCCCCCGGCCTCTCCTCGTCCTCGTCCTCTGACAGCGTGTGGCCTTTGGGAAAGCCGGACTGCCTCCTGGCCAGAGGCTGTGGCCTGGATCTCCTCAACAGGTACCACAGCTGTGTGGGGGCGGTGCATCTGGGGGGCCGGGTCTTGGATTCCTGGAGAGGGCGAGCAGGGGCGAGGTGGGAGAGAGCAGCGTTGAGCCTTTGCCTGATGCGTCTGTCAGAATAGTAAGATTTTCAGACACAGGCCGACCTCGGATTCAAATCCTGTCACCACTGCTTATCCTCTGGGTGACATGGGCTGGTCACTTCACCTCTCTCAGTTTCCGCATCGGCTAAAGGGGGACAGTGATCTCTTCTGCGTGTGGGTGTTTCTGAGGTTAGGACTCGTGTCAGTAGAGCACCCAGCTTTGCCAGGCACTTAGTAGGCGCTTAGTAGGTGCTTAGTACATGGTAATTGTTACTTGCACCGACACCCTGCTTGCCTGTCCTCCCTGGCCCAGAGCTCCCAGCAGGACTGAGTGGCCCAGCAAAGCTTCATGCGGTGGGTGGGGTGGGGCCACTGCGGGAGCCCCTGCAGCTGGGCTGGCTCCAAGCCCGGGACAGGAGTCACGAAACACACTGGCTCCGAGTGCACGGCCGGTGGTGTGCTCTGTACTGTTGGTCCATGAGGGGCCTCCCTGGTCAGGCTGGCTGGTGGATCTCAGGGGGTGGGCAATAGAGGAGACCGTGCTGAGGATGTGGCTTTTGACCTTAGCCATGGAGAGAGAGCAGGTGGGGAGGGCAGCTGGGTGACTGGACGAGGAGAGAGCAGACGCTGTCCAGGGGTGGCCCAGAGTTTGGCAGTGACTGTAGCTTGAGAGGGGGCGAGGGGGAAAGTCGAGGCTGGGCTGAGTCACAGCGGCTTTGTGAGTCAGGCTGGGAGAGTGTGGACGGGGGTTTGTGTGCTCTGGGAACCCGGGAGGGTTGAGCTATTACTAAGTGCAAGGCCAGCTGCTGCCTGCCTGACAGCATTCTCCCTGTCCTGGGAGTTGATTCTCTCTGTCCTGGAAGGTAGGCGTTGTTATGATCACCCCTGTTTTATAGAATAGGAAACTGAAGCTCAGATAGGTTAAGCGACTTGCCTGAGGTTGCACAGCTGGGAAGTGCCAGGGCCAAGGTCCCAAGGACTTGATCAGATTTGGGTTTTTGGAAAGGGTGTGCGAAGCACTGAATGTCCGAGCTGGAATGTGGGGGCACTGGATACAGAGGACAGGTCACACGAGAAGTCAGGGCAGAGCAGGACCAGGGCCTCTTGCCTCCTGGAAGCAGCTTGGCCGGCCTGCGTCCAGGCCCTGCCCCCACCCTCACCCCCGGCAGCGGGCCAATGTGACATTGTTTCTCCCCGTGCAGGACGTGCTTCTGGGGGAAGGGACGGAGGTGCCTCCCTTCCTGCCTGCCTCGGCCCTTCCTCCAGCTCCGGCCAGCAGCGGGGGTCCTGGCTGCTGTCCAGGGGGCGCCGGGATGCGGCAGAGGGAGCAGGAGCTTCTGGCCCAGCCCCCATCCCGTCCCTGTGATCACATGGGGCCACCTCTGCTGCCCACGCCGTTCCTGGAAAGGAGGGAGCTGGGGGAGGAACACAGATCGGGGTGGGAGCAGGGGTGGTGCACGAGAAAGAGGTGGACGGACAGGCAGAGGGAGGCGAGGTGCTGGGGGTAACGTGACAGCACAGTGGGGCAGAACAGACTTGGGCGCCAGCTGAAATCCCAGCTCTGTCACTTGCTACTGTGGGGCCTCAGGCAAGTCAGTTTCCCAGTGCCTCAGTTTCCTGCTTTGTAAAATGGGGTTCCTCTTCCCTGGGGTCATTGTAGGGGTTCCAGTGTTCCCAGCAGAGAGCTGGGAACAGTGTCTGGTCCACAGCGATGGTGATGTCAGCTCTTAGCTGTTGTTATTGCCACCGTTGTTGCTTACTTCTCAGAGCAGCCCTGCATGGCTGGGGGTTTTCGCTCCATTGTACAGATGAGGGAAATGAGGCTCAGGGAGAGTCAGGAGTTTGTCCCAAGGCCACGTGTGGTGGAGTTGGGGATTCTGCTGTGCCTTCCTTCCGTCTAAGCTACTTTTCACCGCATGCTCCTGTTCAGTCCTCAGTACGTGCTGGGCATTTTCAGCCCTCTGCTCTCCCCTGTCCTTCATGGCTCGAGGGCCTTGGGACAGGGCAGAGGTTGATGGACATGGGCATGCTGGGGCAGGCTGAAGGATGGATGGACAGATGGACAGGAAGGAGACAGTGAGGAAGAGCCCAAGAGTGCAAGTGGGGCGCTGAGTGGGGAGGGTGGGAGAGGAGGGCACTGGGAGAATATCAGGCCCCGCCCTGCCTGCACTTGTCATGTAGACACCCAATCGCTGGCACGTCCGTCTTTGCACAGAGAGGGTCTGAATAGGTCATTGCCTGCCTCCACCACCCACAGCTGTGCAACCCTTGTCAAGTTATAACTTCCTTGTGCCTCAGTTTCCCTCCTCTCTAACATGGGGAGAATAACAGACACCTCCCACAGGGCTGTGGGGAGCAGTGATGAGGTACTCTGTGTGACATGCTTAAGTCTCAGCTTCATAGGTCCCTGACCTGGAACAAAGCAGTCATGTACACTGCCTAGAGATCTTCCCACAGTGCCCTGGGGCGGGGGGACACTCACTGGGGCCTCTTGTCCCATCCCTGCTCAGAACTGACAGAGAGAAAGACTGGCCCTATTCCCCTCCGTTCCCCTGTGACCTGACCTGACCTAACACTGGGGGAGGGGCTGGGAGCCCTCACCTGGTAGACGGGGACCCCATCCTTCCCACCGCCCACAGGCAGGGTTGGGGTCCATCTCTGTGGATGGAGATCGTGTTGCTGGAGACTCAGGAGTCCTGGAAGGTTGGACCAGGCAGCCCCCGCCCTCCACCGTGTTCCTCTCTCTTCCGCCACCCGCTTGTCTGCCGAGGCCTGGGGCTGAGAGGGACCTGATCTGGACCCTGCCCCCAGCGAGCCCCCAGGTGGACTCTGAAGAGTGTTGAGAGCTGGTAGCCTGGGGTGGTGGAGGCTCAGAGAAGTCACTTGGTCCCTGGAGGCAGAGGGCAAGGGTGTCCTGAAGGAGCCGATGCCAAGCTGGGTCTCAGGGAGCAGCAGGAGTTGGCAAGAAGAGCCTGAAAACCTGGGGTGAGCGAGGAATTGCCCTGATGCTGGAGTCGCAGGGAGGGGAGGGGTGTGCCGGGGGTGGGTGGTGAGCAGGTGGGGCGTGGAGGGCCTGGGTGCAGGCTGCTCTCTGGGCCCTCGACTAGGGAAGCCATGATGGTCACTTGTCTGTGGGTCTGTAACAGGTGGGGACACTGGGGCCACAGAGAGGTGATTTGCTCTGAATCACACCTGGTGACAGTGCATGTCTGGATTTTACTGAGTGCTTAGTTTCGCCAGGCCCTGTTCTAAGCGCGTCCTCTGTTTTAACTCCCCGAGTTGTACAAAGAGGTAGAAGCAGACGGGGCTGCTGAGGACTGGAGGTTAAGCGGCCGGGCCATCTGGCCCCAGAGTTCCTGCTGGCACCCTCCATGCCACTTTCCTCAAACTCTGCTGACTGCAGCCCACAGAGAGAGAAACCCCGAAACCCAGGACACGTGCCTGGGACAAAAGGGTCACGAGACAGTCGTTGGGTTTACCTGGAGGGAGGCAGCTGTATGTTTTCTATTCTATTCCATTTAAACACAGAATTTCACAGCCCACTAGGGACAGGCCTGCAGTTGGAAGCCCCCGGAGCCCTCTGGCCTCCACCTCTACCTGCATTATCCCTGCATCCATCTGACCCTTGCACCCACAGTGGAGACGAGTGCCATCATTGTCCTTGCTTGATGGACGTAGTGACAGAATCAAGCAGCAGCTCACTCGCCCATGTCTAGGGCACAGTTAACGCTGGGGTTTGGATCTGGATAGTGTTGCTCCAGCCATAAGGCCATTGGGCAGCATAGCCAGGCCTGGCCTCAGCCTCCCAACTCTGCCCAGGCCTTTCCACGCCACCTGGATGCAGCCAGGCCAGTCCCTGGGCTGACAGAGCCTGGGAAGGCAGCGCCGATGCTCCAGCACCCCTGTCCAGCCGCAGCCCTTCAGGCCTCGCGCTCTGTTTTGACTGAGGGGGCGGGAGCTGAGACGGGCTCCCTGGGCTCAAAGTTCCCCCTCTGCGTAGGTGTTGATTCAGTTATGGTCCTTGCAGCCTAGCCCACCCCAGGCTGGCAGCAGGGGGCAGTGTGGCTGTGTGCGCTGCAGCTGCGAGGGTGGGTGGGGAGGTGGGTGGACGCCCAGCTCTGCCTGGGCCCCCTCTCCAGCTGGGGCACACCCACTAACTCTGGTCTCTCCCCTTCCCTAATCCCATGGCCGGGGGATCCTGGAAGAGAATTCCGGTCACTTGTCTCTGAGCCTGGCCGCAGACCTCACCAGTTCTCCTGCAGGGACAGGCAGAGCCCTGCCATGATGGGGATCATGGTGACTCTTTGTCTTAACCCTCAGTGGGTCCCACTGCTCACGAGAGGAAGGCCAGATGTCTTCATTCTGTGTTGTCCACAGGCTGGCTCCAGCTTGCCTTTTCTGGGAGCTGTTTCCCAGGATGTTAAATTAGTTAATTAGGGCGAGGAGCTTAGCGTGGGGTCTGGCACATGGGAAGCACCCAGGGAGTGTTTGCTGTTACTGTTATTATTGTTGTGATTAAATTCTTCCACACCTCCTGTGTTCTGCCCTCCACACCTTTGCCCGTGCCAGCCCTTCAGCCTGGAGCAGCATCTCCTCTCTGTCTGTTCCCCGTGGGCTTCTATTCTTCCCCGCAGTGTGGCCCAGCTGGGCTTCCTCTGGGAAGTGGCTCCCCCGTGCTCCCACTGCAGGACATGGCCACCTCTGATCTGTGCCATGTTCTAATGGCGACCTCCCTGCCTAGACTGTGAGCACGACAAGCTTTTATTAGTCATCTGCTCTGTGCCAGACACTGTGTTTGGTGCTAGGGATCCAGAGCTGAGCACGAAAGAAGGCTGGTTCCAAGGGTGTGCTTTCTGGTGCAGGAAAGAAAAGGGAAGATGCAAACCCACAGCAAGGTGCAGATGGTGCGCTCCTGCGGGAAGCCTGCCTCACCCTCTGCAGGGGTCGGGAGGGAGAGGTGGCTGTTGACTTGAGCTTCGAAGGCTAAGCAGAATTTCCCAGCCAGAGAAGAGGGGGAAGCGCATTCCAGGCAGCAGGCACAGCAGGTGCAACGGCCCCGGGGTGGGAGTCATGCAGTCGCTGCGGTTCTCCAGGAATGGTGAACTGAATCAAAACAGTGACTGGACTCTGATTCCCCTCTCCTGTCTCTTTTCTTAGGTCTCTGGCCATCCGAGTGTCTGGCCGGAGCCCCCCGGGGGGGCCGGAGCCTCAGGACAAGGGCCCAGATGGCCTGTCGTTCGTCGGGGACAGCTGGTCGGGGGCCGTGGTGCGGAGGGTGCTCTCTGGACCTGGGTCGGCCAGGGCGGAACCAGGAGAGGTGAGGCCCCTCCCCTCCGACCTGGAGGCGGGGTCAGAACTCCAGGCGGGGCTGGACGCTCTCTGATTGGTGGATCTAGGTCACTGGGCGGAGTTTCTGGGGATTGGCCGGAGCAGAGGCAGGTTCCGTGATTAACCGCTGGTTGTCCCACCTCAGCCCGCGTTAAAAGAAATCGGAGTGGGCAGGGGCTGGGAGGTGGGGCAGACTGACAGCACCTGGACGGATCCCGCCCTCGAACATGGGAGAGACCAGGACGGGCCAGGCTGGGCGGGGAGCCCTGTGGAGTGGAGCAGGGTATGACGGGGCAGCCCCTTGTGAAGTGGGGGCATCTGAATATGAGACGTGGTCACCACCCTGCCCGCACGCGATCCTCCTCCAGCCCCAGGGCCGGGAAGCTCACCTCTTTCCCTTCCTGCCTGGGTTTTCTCCCAGCCAAGGGCGGAGGCTGCTGGCCTGGAGGGGGCAGGCCTGGAGGGCGAGGCCCAGCAGAGAACATTGCCCTGGAGCCAGGTGTCCACGCTCCCCTTCCTGTTGGATGTGAAGGGTAAGTCTGGCCCCGGGCGGGGGGCGGGGACTGGGAACTCACGAGTCCTAGGAGCTCAGAGCTGAGGGCCCAAGAGAGGGCTCATCCCGCCCACAGTGTGGGTGGGACAGCCGAGGCCGAGAGGGAGCTGCCCCTCCTCCAGCCTCCTGGCAGTGCCCTTCACTCCCACGCCGCTGCCTCCTTGCTGGTCATCCCTTCTCGTGCTCTTCCTCTGTCCTGTCCTCAGTCCACAGCTTACAGTGGAAGGAGCACTCAATAGGAGTCCTGCTTCTGTCCCTAGTGGGCTTGGTGGCTGTGAACAAGTCCCCACCCTCTCTGGGTCTCAGACTGTCACTTTAAGAAGGGGACGGTGGGGTCCTGGCAGCTCAGGCCTCGGGAGGGCCGTGTCTTTGGCCTCTCCATGGCCGATCCCTGACTTCGTCCTCCTCTTGTCCTCCCTGCTGCCCCCTGCCCTGTCCGTGCCCAGCCTGCCAGTCCTTCCATGAGGCCCTGGACGCCTGGGTGAAGGGGCTGGGAGCCGAGCCTTTCTACATTCGAGCCAACCTCACCCTGCCCGAGCGGGCCGACCCCCACGCCCTGTGTGTGAAAGCCCAGGAGATCCTGCGGCTGGTGGACCCGGCGTACAAGCGGCGGCAGGAGTGGTTTTGCGCCCGGGTCGACCCCCTCACGCTGCGGGACCTGGATCGGGGCACTGTGCCCAATTATCAGAGGTGACACCGAGCCTGGGGTCGGGGTCCCCCTGGGAGCTGGGGCTGGGATGGGGGACTCTTTCTCCACCCTCTTGCAGTCCTTCACCATCTGGGACAGGATGGGGGTCTGGAGGAGAGGAGGTGAGGGGCTCCCCTTCTCCCTACAAACACACGGCTTGACTCCCCCGCAGAGCCCAGCAGCTCCTAGAAGTTCAGGAGAAGTGCCTGCCCTCCGGCCGCCACCGAGGACCCCGCAGTAATGTAAGCAGGGCTGGGGGGGCGGGGCTAGGGCCTGGGGGGAGGGAGTGCCAAGGGTGGGGTCCAGAGGGAGAGGGCAGGCTCCATGCCCTGGGGGAGGAGGGGAGGGAGGCCCCCAACCCACTCCTTCGCCCCGACTTGGTGGATCATCCGTGTGCCCGGCAAACAGAACAACAGGGCTGACTGTCGGGTGGTGGAGAGGGTGAACTGAGGAAGACGCGCCGTGTGCGTGGCGCATGGCAAGCAGTTAACCAAACAGCAGCCACATCCCCTTTGCCAAACCTTGGATAAGGGCTGGGCTGCGCGGCTCAGAGACGTGAAGTAACTTAGGAGGCCGTGGCGCGAGAGTCGGGGTGCAGAGCGTGGCCTCTGGAGCCAGGCTGCCTGGATTGGATCCCGGCTCTGCTGCTTATCAGCCATGTGACCTTGGACAGCCGCCTGACCCTCCCTTGAGGCTCTATTTCCTCATCTGTAAAATGGGGGACTTAGGCTCCCGCCTCATGGGCAGTGGAAGGCTGCAGTGAGTTCACGCACGCCCGGGGCCTAGCTCGTGTTTGTCACGTTGTAGGGATCCGATACCTGTCAGCTGTGGGTGTGATTGCCGCTGTTAGTCTCCCTACCTAAGGTCATGTTGCTAATTCATTGGAAGAGACCCCAGAGTTTGTCTCTTATGTGACATGAGCTTCCTCTGGGCTCTGGGCCTTGGTCTCCCCATCTGTAAAGTGGGGGTACACCTGAGGCTCCTCTGGCTCTAACTGGCTCCGTCAGGCTTGCTTCCCTGGGCCTGTAGGGATGGTTGCCCTCACCTGCCCGGGGGGCTGCGCCGGGCCGAGTCGGGGAGGGAGGGGCTGGTGTTGACCCAGAGCCCCTGCACAGCGGTGGCAGTGGGGCCCCCACTCCCTGAGGGTGGGGTGGAGCTGGGCCCTCAGCTGCCCCTCACTCCCTACCTCCTCCGCAGCTGAAGAAGCGAGCCCTGGACCAGCTGCGGCTGGTGAAGCCCAAGCCCGTGGGGAGCCCTGCGGGGGACCCCCCGGAGCAGCTGCTGCTGGAGGCCTGCTCAGGTGAGCGCGCGGGGGTGAAGCTGCGGCTGGCTGCTGCCCGTGTCTGGGGCTGTGCACACTGCGGTGTCCCTTGGCCTGGAAGGGCCTGTTGTGAGGGTCCCGGTGGGGGCGGGGCCCAGCTGGGAGCCTGAGGGACGAGGCTGCCCCGGTGGGAGAGGGGCTGCCAGGGCCGAGGGAGCGGGTGGGGGGAGGCGCGTGTACGATTGTGACTGTGGGTCTCTGTGAGCTCGGGGCACGCACCGGCGTGGGCCTGTTCTCGTCTGGCAGAGCACGGGTAGCTGTGCTTCTCGCACGAGCCAGGAGGGCCCCAGAGGGGGTTCCCGCAGGCAGCAGGGCGAGGCCTCAGGCCAGATCACGGAGAAGGGGCTGCGGGAGCCCACATAGGGGAGTAGCAATTCTGAGGGGCCAGGAGGAGAGGAGAGGGTGGTTCTGGGAGACTTCCTGGAAGGGAGGTTGTTTGAACTGGGGCCTTCAAGGATGAAGAGGAGTTTGTTCCAGGCAGAAGGTACAGCTTGTGCAAAGGCACAGAGGCATGGCTGTGTGGTGTGTTTGGAGGACACTGAGTACAGCGAGTGGGTGTCAGGTGCCAGCTCTGTCCTGCATTGTGCTCGGCCCAGGGGACAGAGTGGTCCCCCTCTCTTGGAGCTTACTGCCCAGTGGGGGACAGGAGGCAGATGCCTGCCAATGAGATAATCACACCCGTGAACATAATTACAAAGTGTGACGTGTAATGGAGAACTGGGTCCTGAGGGGCACGTGCCAGGGCCTTGCCCATCTTGGGACCAGGGCTCTGAGGGAGAGTGAGGGTTGACCGGGCCGAGCGGTGCAGGGGCGGGCCTGTGGCCTCCACAGGGCATGCAAAGGCCCTGTGATTGGAGGCGGTTGATCTGTGAGGCAGGAGTGGAGTCTGTGATGGGGCACGTGGCTCGCTGCCTCCCCAGGTTCTGGCAGGGCTGGGCCACCCACGTGGAGGATGTGGCCTTTTTCCCCGAGAGCCATGGAAAGTCACTGGTGCATTGAAGGCAGGGGGATTAAAGGATCTGACTAGTTGTAGAGCCTCTCCAGCTGCTGAGTGGAGAAGGGCCTGTAGAGGGCCAGGGTGAGGCCAAGGGTCAGGGAGGAGCCTACTGCAGTGGTCCCAGCGAGGGAGGGGGCAGCTCTCGTGTGTGTGTGTGTGTGTGTGTGTGTGTGTGTGTGTGTCCGCGTGTGCACGTGTGCATCTGTAGGAGGAGCATCGGCAGGACTTAGGAAGGGAAAAAAGATGGGGGGCTTGAGCAGACATGACGGGGTTTTGAGTATCTAGGAGAGGAAGCCCTGCTTGCACCCTCATCTCTTCCGAACCCCTCCCCGCCACAGAGCCAGAGCGGAGCCTTAAACCCTACAGCCTGGTGCGGCCACTGCTGGTGTCCGCCCTGCGGCCGGTGGTGCTCTTGCCCGAGTGCCTGGCGCCACGTCTCATCCGCAACCTGCTAGACCTGCCCAGCTCCCGGCTGGACTTCCAAGTGTGCCCAGCGGGTGAGCCTGTGCGCCCAGAGAGGGGAAGGCGGGGTGGCTCCCTGGCGCAGCCGGGCCCCCTGGCCCTTCATCCCTGCCTCTCCCCGCTCTGCAGAAAGCCTCTCTGGGGAAGAACAGTGCACGTCCTCAGCACCCGGAGCCCCCAAGGCCCGGCCTGCCACCCCCGGGCTGGGCAGCAGGATCCGCGCCATCCAGGAGTCTGTCGGGAAGGTAGGTGCGGGGGCGGGGGCTGCCCTTCTGGGCCTGAGAGCCAGAGTCTGAGTGCAGGCCTGTGCTGCTCACTTGCAGTGACTCTGGCCGACTCCCCACCTGTGACACGGGGGGCTGGGCAGCCGACCACATGTGGGTCCCCCCTGAGGTGTTTGACTGATAACATCCCACCTATTCCTCCTTGTCCTCAAACTCGCCACTCCCCTGGGAGCTGCTGGGGGTGGGGGGTGGGGTTAGCCCCAGCCTACAGGTGGGGGGGCCGAGGTCCAGAGAGGGGAAGTGACTTATTTCCCCAGGTCTCCTGCCTTCTCTTCCTCTTCTTTCCTTGCTGCCAAGGTCCCCTGGATGGGGAGGCCGGACCCTGTAGGGGGCTGTGCCAGGGGGCCCAGTCAGGGGGCAGGGAGGTTAGAGTCTCTGGGCTGGGAATAAAATGTAGCCTTGACCCCCGAGAAGAAGCACTGCCTGTTGGAGCTGGGTGTGCGGGGCGTGCGGGAGCTGGTCCAGAATGACATCTACCCCATTGTCATCCACGTGGAGGTGACCGAGAAGAATGTCCGGGAAGTCAGGTGAGGCGGGCTGGGGGGATGGGTGGGACCCCAGTGCCTCCTCTCTGTCTGTCTCTGTGTCTGTCCGTCTGTCTCCATCTCACTGTTTGCCGTCTCTCTGTCTGTCCTCTCTCTCTGACTCTCCCTGTCTTAGTCTGTCCCCATCTGTCTCTTTGTCCCCCATGATGACCGCTGCCCACTCTCCTCTCTCGGCAGGGGTCTGCTGGGCCGGCCGGGCTGGCGGGACTCAGAGCTGCTGCGGCAGTGCCGGGGCTCGGAGCAGGTGCTCTGGGGGCTGCCCTGCTCCTGGGTGCAGGTGCCCGCCCACGCCTGGGGCCACTCGGAGGAGCTGGCCAAGGTGGTGCGCGGCCGCATCCTGCAGGAGCAGGCCCGCCTCGTGTGGGTGGAGCGTGGCAGCAGCAGAGGCTGCAGCAGCAGCAGCGAGGCCTGAGGCCCCTTCTGAGGCCCGTGGCGTCCTCACGCGCTTCGGCAGCTGCCAGCGGGACCCTGGTGTCTTCAGTGGAGCCAGGTCCTCCCCGCCCTGAGCCTTCCTAGATCCTTGGACTCTCGGACGGGGGGGCCGTCGGCTCTGGGCTCTCTCCCCCGAGTGAGCCTGTGGGAGCCCTCGGAGCAGAGCTTCCACCGCCTGTCCTTGCTGCCCTGGGCCTTCCCGTGTGCCCCCGTGTCTCTGTGTGCCCCCTCGTGGGCTCACGCACATGTCTGTGTCCTCCCCCTCATTGGTCGGCCGGAGCAGCCGAGTTCTCAGCCCCGTACACAGGTTTGCACAGCCCAGTTCTCACGGGTCAGGCTCATGTCTGTCCCCACGCCCGGGCACACGAGTCTCCCGGGTTCTCAGCCCGCTCTGCTCGCAGGAGCCCCGAGCCAGCCTGTCACGAGTGACTCCTGCCGTCCAGCTCACATTTCTCATGTACGCCTCCACACGCGGGCCTCGTGGCTGCCCTGGTCCACCGTCCCCTGTGCCCCTCGTGTCTTCTAGTCACGCGTGTCCATGGTTCTCTCCCGTGTAAATGTCATGCCCCCGCCCCGTGACTCGGGCACTAACACGCGTGTGTCCCGGTGAGCACACCCAGGACCATGTTCTCTCAGCACGCGCTCCCTGCCCTGCCCGCCTCTCGGAGGGACAGTGGGGAGGGGCCGCTGCTCTGCCACCAGAACGTACGGCTTGTGCTCTCTCAATGGGCCTTTTTCACTCAGAAGCCGCACATTGTGGAACATTAAACAGTTTGTCATAGAAGCTGGTTGCCTTTTGCTTGCTTGCTTCCCTGGCCTTGGTCCCCCTCCCCACTCCCCCCACTTGTCCCCACCCCCAGCTCAGGCTGATAACCACCTTTCAGGTCCCCACTCGCCCGTTGGGAGGGTCAGATTTCGCTCCTGACTCATCCCAGAGCCGCCCGCCATCTGTGCTGGCATCACCTTACCTGCCCCCGAATGACCGGAGGAGGGCCCCACAGATGGGCCACCCCCATGCTCAGCCCTGCCTGTGTCTGATTATCAAAGGAGTGTCCATTGGAGCGGTGACACCAAGGCCAGCAGGGCATGGTTTTAGGCTTAAGGGGCCTGGCTGCTGAGTCCAGGAGACCAAGAACAAACCCTCAGTGTGCAATCAAGTCCCTGAGACAGCTCCACCAGAGAGAGGATGGTCACCTCCCTTGGGAGAAACCCAGGTGGGCTTACAGGAGGAGGTGCCACTTGAGTTTGGGGTTTGGGATTCCTTTCTTCAAGAAGCATTTATTGGACCTCTGGGCCTATGTGCTGTCCTTGGTCCTTCTGACTGTCCTTGGTCACAGTGATGAACTTGTGCAGGCCGCTGGGAGTTTGGGGGAGTGGGTGTGCTAGGTGGAGGGAACCTCAAGGACAAAGGCTCAGAGGCAAAAAATAGGTTGAGTTTGGCCAACCAGGGAGTGGTAGGAAGTGAGGCTGGGAAGTCCAAGTCAGGGAGTGGAGGCTGCTTAAATCCTGTTGTCCTCAGGTCTGGCTCAGACGCTGTCTCCGTGAAGCCTGCCTGGTTCTCCCTGCCCTTGGACTTCCGGGCCCTGCTATGCTCTGCCTCCTGTGGGTCGCTGTGGGCTCCTTGGGTGTGGAGACCAGGTCATGCTCATTTGGGTAAACGAGCCTCCTCCTTCCTTGCTGTGTGTCTGGCCCAGTGCTTGGTCTCTGGACGAGTCTGGGTGAAGATGCGGGAGCCCTGGGGCTCAGCTGCCTTTGCCTGGTCCCATATGGGCGTCCTTTCCATGGAGTGGAGAAGCCCACTTATCCTTTAATCCTTACCAAGTCTTATTTTTGTCCCCATTTTACAAATGATGAAAGTCAAGTTCAGAGAGGTGAAGTAACTTGCCCAGAGTCACACAGCTAGTAAGTGGCCCAGGCAGGATTTGAACCCTGGTCTGTGTGGCACGAAGCCTGGCCTCGTCCCTTGGTGATGCTGTTCTGAGACGGCGGGCGGTGAAGGGGCCTGGCACGGGGTGGCCCAGAGGAGGGTGATTCAAAATGGGTGGTTTTCCTTTCCTCCCCCTCCGCAGGCCTAATGCAGGGTTGGCCCGTTCAGTTCACCAGCCACCTGGTACTTGTGTCTAATTAACAAATACTCCTGGGGCTCCTGCTATGTGCCAGGCAGTGTTCTAGCACTGGGGATGCAGTGGATAAAAAGAAGAAATCACCGTCCTGGTATTCTCATGAGGGAGACAGACAATAAATAAGTAAAATATACAGGATGTTGGAAGATGAAGTGCTATGGAGAGAACTTAGCAAGAAAGGGGGCCTGGAAGGAGAGGGGAGAAGGGATTGCAGTTTAAATAAAGTGGTCCGGGGGGAAGGCCTCATGGAGAAGATGACATTTGTGTAAAGACCTGAAGGAGGTGAGGGAGTGAGATGTGCTGTTCTCTAGAGAGAGGCCCAGGCAGGAACAGCATGTGCAAAGGTCCTGAGGTGGATGTGTGCCTGGACTGGTCAGAAGCCTATGGGTCTGGAGTGGAGGGAGCAAGGGGAGAGGAGTAGGAGGTGGGGCTGGAGGTGACGGGACCAGCTCACAGTGCCTGGATGCTGGTGTATGGTCTTTGGCTTTTGTTCCAAGGGATATGGGAGCCAGTGCAGGGTTCTGGTGGAGAAAGGACGAGACAGGTGCCTTGTGCAAAACAAGACGGAGTTGGTGGCTAGAGGAGGCCCTCTGTCCACTGGCCTGGCTGGGAGAGAGGCAACAATAAAGACTGCTGAGTGAGAAGGGGTACAGTGGGCCACAGCAGGACAGGCACCCTCAGGGGGCCTCCTGTGGTCTGGGTTCCACCTGGCTCTGTGGCTGAGCTGCTGGGTCCTCTTAGATCCTTCTGTGTCTCGTGTGCTCAGCTATAAACCGGGAATAACAAGTCCAGCGCTGTCGTGAAGATCAAAGGAACTGAGCGGACTATTGTGGGAGCCCCGGAGGTTGGGAGGGGCATCAGGGAAGGCTTCCTGGAGGAGGGAACCCTTGAGCTGAGCCTTAAAGTCCCAATAGACTTAAGCCTGGAGGAGGGGACCTGGGTGAGGGTGGCTGGGGGCACCCGGGAGAAGGAACAGAGTGAGCAAGAGCTGGGAGGCTGGGTACAGGAGACCATAAAACAGGGGTGTTGGATGAGTTCAGCCAACAGTCTCTGCGGAGGGGGAAGGCTGGAGGGCCCCTCCCTTCCATCCAGGCATGGAGGGTTAGTTGCCCCCACCCCACTGCAGCAGCTGGCACGGCCAGGGCTGTCCCCTCCCCCGTGCCTCTTCTTTAGCCGCCTCTGGGGCTCCCTTGGGCGGCCCCGCCCCTCGGGCTGCGCTGGAGGCAGGGGCGGGGCCAGGCGCCCGAGAGCCTGCGCGGGCGGCGGGCAGGCGGTAGCGGGGCAGGTGGAGGGCTGGCGGCAGCCGGGCTGCCGTGGCTCAGCCTCCGGGTCCGCAGTACCACCTCCCGCCTCTCCCCTCCTTGCCTGTCCCCGATGCCCGCCACAATTCTGCCTTTGCCAGGGGCCCCGCCTCACCAGCCTCCCCTCCCCGTCCGATTGGGATTTGGGGGCTGAGCTGTCTGGGGTCCCAGGGCCAATGCAGTGCCGGCTCCTCCGGGGCCTGGCCGGAGCCCTCCTCACCCTTCTGTGCACAGGGCTCCTCTCCCTGCGGTACCACTCGAGCCTGTCCCCCCAGGGTGTGCGGGAGGCCCCCGAGCTGAGCCCGCCGAGCCCCCCGCCCCCTGAGCTGCAGCCGCACGATGTCTTCATCGCAGTCAAGACGACCCGCGCCTTCCACCGCTCCCGCCTGGAGCTGCTGCTTGACACATGGGTCTCCAGGACCAGGGAACAGGTGACATGTGGGCAACTGGGGGCCTCGGGAGTGGGCCCTGGCCCAAGGGGCTCACGGAAGTCTTTCTCCTGGGCTGGGGTTCCTGGTGGACTTGACGGAGAAGCTGCCCGCCCACCTGCCCACTCCTCCTCCTTGCCAGGCCTGCGGGCTCTTGTGGCCCTGACTGTGCCCTTGCTGGCCCTGAAGCCAGGTGCTCCTCAGGCCCCCTGCTCCATCTCTTTCCGGGGACAAACTGGGCCCCTGCCCCAGGCTCCCGGGTCCCTCCTGGGGGTCCCTGTATCCTCTGGCCATTCCAGCACAGGCTTCGTTCTGCCCACCCTAGCCTGGCACGGGGTCAGAGGCAGCTGGGGCAGAGGCCTCTGGGTGGTCCTGACTCTGACATGCGCCCAGGCCAGGCTGCCCCCCGTCCAGGCCCTGGGTGCTGTCGTCCTGCCTTGACTGTGAGGATGGAGACCAGGGGCTGAGTGGCTGAGGAGGGGACCGTCTGGGTGGGGCCTGTTTGGGGAGAGGGCCGGAGGAAGGGGCACCCTTTCAGATTTCCTGACTGATCTGCCCCCAGGCCCCTGCTGACCAGGCTGTGCCAAGGGGAGCGGCTGCTCACCTCCGGTGCTTGTTTCCTGCTGGGCTGTTTCCGAGGAAGGGAGGGAGAGTGTGAGCTGTGTTGGTGGTGGCTGAGGCCGTGGTGGGCAAGAGGTCGGGGTAGAGTCCCGCCTGGCATGTGGGACTGTGTGTGTATGTGAGCCAAAGTGTCAGTGTCAGACGTGCTTGACAAGAGGCGTGGGGTGACGAGCACGTGGCTTGTCTTTCTGGGGAGACAGCTCTGACAAGCTGAATCCCTCCAGCTCTTCCCCTCCCCTCACCCAGTGCCCTCCCCAAGCAGTCAGTGACTGGTGTTGGGGACCCTCTCTGGGGAGGTATAGGAGCAGATTTACACGCGCGCGCACACACACACGCCGTCCCCACATTGGCGGCTGGCTCAGTAGGAGGAAGTGACAGAGCCTCCGGAGGAGGTTGGGGGCTCCTGGGAGACCAAGGAGGAGGGGATGTGACGTCTGGAAGACTCCAGGGCCCCCTAGGGAGAGTGGACCCCCCACTCTGATTTCCTGGCCCCGAGGTCCTAGCACCCCAGATTAACCCTCTCCCTGCCAGGTCCCCAGCACCCCAGGCTCTTCCCTAGCGCCCCGCACAGCTTCTCCTCTTGGGGAGATTCTGGTTCCGCCCTCGGGAGCCTCCGAGCCTGGCCCTCCCCGCAGACCTTCCTGTTTATGGCGCTGTGTCTGTGTGTACCGGGGACGTGGCTCACGTGGTCGGAGGCCCTTTCCTGTCTTGTCTGGATCATCATGGTGGTGCCTTTGCCCCGGATGAGGAAACTGAGGACAGGGAGGAGGAGGTGCTTGCCAGCGGCACCCCAAAGGCCTGAGGGGGGAGAGCCCAGTGGGACCCCGTCCCCTCCTCTTCACTGAGACCCGGGATCCCAGGGCTGCCTGGATCCCTGGGCCACAGGAGAGGGTCCTTGGGCCTCCAGCCTGGGTGGCTGGCCTGGTGGACCAGGCTGGCAGAGGAGAGGCAAGCAGTCACCCCCTCTGTGCCCCGAGCTCAATCCAAGGCAGCCAGCGGGGTACCTGCCTCCACTCAGTGTCTGAGGCTGCATATCCGATGCATCGCTCTCGTTGACCCTCACAACAAGCTGAGTGGTAGGTGCTGATACATGGTCCCATTTTACAGGTGAGGAGACTGAGCACGGTTAAGCAGAGCTAGGGGATGAATTCACTCAGTTGGACCCCAGTGCAGGGGACAGAGTCTAGAAACCCTGTCCTTTGAGAAGGAGTTGAAAGAGGGAAGGATGCTCAGACAGTGGAAGAGGAGGGGAGAGAGGGAGACTCACTCTCACCACCGCGTCTGGGCCCCCTCCGTCTCCACCCTTTGCTCACCTCTCTCTGCAACCTTGGCCAAGGTCCTCCCCCTTTCAGCCCTCAGTTTCCCCATCCGCACAGGACAGGAGGGTCTGGGAGGCCCCATCAGCTCTGCCATGAGGAGCGGGCCTGAGCTGATTAACTCCAGGGCTGGGCGCCCGCCCCAGCTGGTTAAGGGCGGCCAGTGGCAGGTGGGTCTTTGTGGCAGCGGGCTGGGGCTCATGTGCCGGCTTTTGTGCCCGGCGGAGGGGGTGGGCTGGGAGAGGCACGTTCTGTGATCCATGGGGAGCCTTTCTCTTCCCCACAGCTCCCTCGAGGGCTGGCGGAGCAGCGCCGCCCCCCACCCCCAACCCCGCAGCAGATGGTCCCGGCCACCCCTTCCCCTGACCCCAGCAGGCTGCCTGTCCTTTTGTTTTCCTGTGAGGTTTTAACCATCATCGGGGGCCCCTCCCTAAACAAATCAAATGCAACCCTTGGCTCAGGAAACTGCCCACCGCTCTGTGCCGACCTCAGGATTCCCGGGACTGACCACCAGCCTCACGCGTCCGCCCAGCCCGGGCCCTGCAGGACCCTCCTCCCCCTTCCAGCTGATTCATTCGGGCTTACTCCTCAGCCCATTTGGCCCGTGCTCCGAACTTGAGCAAGTCCCACTCTCTGATGGCTGTTTGGTGGCAGAAGTTTGCCAGGGAGCAGGGCAAGAAAGCCTGCCTTATTTCCCGGGGTCCCTCGGGGGCTGTTGAAAATGGACGGGGTGGGGGCAGGACCGAGCAGGGAGGCCAGGGCAAGGGTGACTGCAGCGAAGCAGGCAGGAGGTGACGAGGCTGGGCTGGACCACTGGGTGGCCGCAGAGACTGCTGGGGAGAGGTCATGCCCCATGCAGTCTGAGGTCAGGTGGACAGAGTGGTGACAGACTGGGTGTGGGTGTGAGAGAAAGAGAGGAGGCACGGTGACCCCAGCAAGGTGGGGAAGATGGAGAGAAGGACAGGTCCGGGGGAGCTGGGCCCCCAGGGAGAAGTCGCGGCCGCGGTGGATCTGAGAGCTCAGAGAGGCCAGGGCTGGGGGTGTGAATGCGAGACTCTCCGGCTTCTGGATGGGGTTTAAAGGCGAGAGGCGGGATGGGAGTGGATGGGATGGAAAAGAGGACCAGGGCCTGGGCTTGGGCCACCAACACTTTCCCCAGGGAGATCCAGGCACCCACAGTGTTAGCTAAATCTGATGACAGACCCCAGGGAGAGGGGCTTGGAAGGTGGACGCTGCCCAGGCCTCCCAGGGGCAAGCCGGATGCCAAGACAGGGAGACATATCAGAGCAGGCCTGTGCCCTCGAGGATGTCACTGTCTGGTGGGGGAGACCAAGGGATAGATTTCCATAACTGACAGGTTGCTGTTACCATAAGGAGGAACTGGAGGCTGAGGGGCACATGGGATGGGTGCCAGGGAAGTCTTCCTGGAGGAGGTGATGACTGAGCTGGGGGTTAAGGCACCAGAAGAGGGCACAGCCTGTGCAAAGACTCAGAGGGAAGTGTGTGTGGCATATTTGGGGAACTGAAAGACCTTCAGGTTCAAAAGCAGCCCCAGGGGTGGGGCAGGAAGTGATGAGAAAGGCTGCATTGGGCGCGGGGCCAGGTGGCCCCTCACTGGGCACACTTAGGTGGCTGGCCTTAATCCCAAGGGCAGTAGGGAGCCACAGAAGGTGTTAGCGGGGGTGATGGGTATGTGTATTATCTGATTCTGGTCCTGACAGGAAAACGGTTCTGAGGGAGTGGGGGGGGGGTGTCTGGCAATAACCCCCTGAGAGAGAATAGTGGCTCAGAAGAAGGCCGATGGCCGTGGGGAGACAGGCCTGGTTCCCTGCTGCCCCTTCCTGTGCCCAGCCTTGGCTTCTGGCCTCTTGTGCCTCAGTTTTCCCTGAGATACAGGAAGCTGGGCCCGGCCTCACCACCGACTCTTCCTTGTTCTTTCACACATTATCTCGTTTTACGTCGCAGCTACCACTGTTCCCCACTTTACAGATGGGTAAACTGAGGCTCACGGCAGGGGCTGTTCTGATCTGAAGGGCTGATTTCTGGAAAGGAGGGAGGGGTTTGTGGATGAGCAGGGAGGGGCAGTGCGGGGAGGCCCTGAGCTTGGAGGGAGGACAGGGCTGGGCCCGGGTGTGGCCTGAGGCAGGGACAGGGGAGTCAGGGGCTCCCTGGGTGGGACGCTTTCTCTTTGGTCCTCACTTGGAAGGGGTTCAAAACTGCCCCAGGCCCTGGGCCGGGCAGCCTAGGGGGCAGAGGCCGCCCTGGATGTGCTCGGACGGAGAGAGGCTCTGCACGTGCTGGGCTGGGTGCTGAGTGGGTGATAGTCCCCGGCTGGCGCGTCTTCCTCCTGCCACGTGCTGCCTCTGGAGGGTTTGTCGCTGCCTGTCTTCAGAGTTTGTCTTCGGTTTATTTAGGGTGTTGAGTGGCTTTCCTGTGGGTTCGAATCCCAGCTCGGCACATGCCAGCTGCACAGCCTCGGTCCATCACTTGGTCAGTTTCGCCCTCTGGGACAGGGAGAGATCACAGCAGCTGCCTCGAGGCAGCGAGGTTGTTGGGGACCCGGCGTGTGAAAGCTCACAGTGGGGGCGGCTCAGGTCTGGGGGAGCTGGACTGGGTCGCGACGTGAAATTTCTGAGATGCGTCAGGGCCCCCACGTTGGTGGAGGTTGTGACCTTCTCCCAAAGGGGTGCGGCGTCCCAGCGTGTGGGTCTTTTCACACAGAGTCTGTCTCCTGATGAAGTGTTCAGGGTTGTAGAGGGGCCAAGCGGGGTGTGCTGCCTGTGTGCGACAGAAGAGGGTGTGTCAGGGTGTGTGACTGGTGGGGTCCCTGGGGGTCTGTAAGGTGCGGCCTGTGGGTGAGACACCTGGGCTGGGGCACACCGGGAAGTTGTGTGTCTACAGAAGCTGGGTTGTGTGTGTTGTTTGGGGGGGTAGCTGAGGAAGTCATGTTGTCCTAAAGGAGTGTGACTGCGAGAGGGTGTGTGTCTGTCCCTGAAGGAGGACAGAGGTCGGGACAGGTGGTTGGTCTGGGCTTGGCCGTGGTGGGCGGTGGGTGGTGGGCTGGCCGACCGGAGTCCTGATGCCTGTGTCTCCTTCCCAGACGTTCGTCTTCACCGACAGCCCGGACGAAGGCCTTCAGGAGAGACTGGGTGACTCTGGAGGGGGGGTGGCCCTCGGCTGTTGCCAGGGAAAGCTGGGGTGGCTGTCCCCTAGCCTGCGGGTCCCCAGGAAACAGGGGCATCCTTGGCACGTGGGGATTCCCCTTTGCCCAGGAAGGGCAGCTTCTTCCCTGGAAACGGGTGTGGGTGTGGGGAGGGGCTGTGCTAGACATGACCCTGGACACGTGGCTCCCAGCCCAGCCACTAGCTACCAGCCTTGCTCTGTGTTCTCGCTGTGTGCAGGGCTGTGCGGAGGAGCTGGGCAGGGTCCCTGACTGGGCCTCACTTCTCCAGGGTCCCACCTCGTGGTCACCAACTGCTCTGCAGAGCACAGCCACCCCGCCCTCTCCTGCAAGATGGCTGCTGAGTTCGACGCCTTCTTGGCCAGCGGGCTGAGGTGAGTGCACCTGGGTCTCTGGGGGCAGGTGTGACCTTTGCCTCAGGCCAGTTCCCGAATGGGGTGTTGTGTCAAAAAAGTGAAGTCCCCTGGTCCTGTGAATTTCATCATGTGGGGCCTCGGGACTCCACCCGCCCATCCACCTGATAGGCAGCGTTCAGTGGGCTGGGCAGGCCATCTGAGTTCCAATTCTGCCATTCACTGGCTGTGTGACCTTGTGCAAGTGTCTTTACCTCTCTGAGTCTTGGTCTCCATCTGTTAAGTGGGCACGCCTTCCTTACAAGCTTACAAGAGAAGCTTCCTGGCACCTAACAGATGCTTTAAATGATAGTCACCCCCACCCCGTAACTCTTTGTTGACTGACTATGGGGGCCAGGGGTGCCTCCCTAGGAAGCCCCTCCAAGCTCACTATCCCCCCTTCCATCTCCACAGGTGGTTTTGCCACGTGGACGACGACAACTACGTGAACCCGCGGGCGCTGCTGAAGCTGCTGAACGGTTTCCCGCTGACCCGCGACGTCTACATAGGCCGGCCCAGCCTGGACCGGCCCATCCACGCCTCTGAGCCGCAACCCCACAACCGCACAGTGGGTCCCTCCCCTCCTCCTCCGTCCACTGGACACCGGTTCCGGGGGCGGGGGTGTAGAGCAGAGGGTCGGGTGGGTTTTCTAGGTTCGTATCTGGCCTCGTTGCTGTGTGTTTGGGCTGGTGGCTTTGTCTCCGCTCCTCAGTCTCCTCCTCTGTGAAGCAGGGAGACTGAGATGATGCAGGTAAAGGCACGGAGGCTGCATCACCGAGGAGCAGTGGCGTGTCCTGGTCACACAGGGAGGTCACCAGGGGGCTCCCAGCCCCCGGTGTCATTGTTAGTCGTCCGGGTTGTTAAAATGCTGAGAACTGCTGGGCCGGTGTAAGCTGCCGTGGCCGGTGTCCTTGGACGCTCCCCTCCCCGGGACCCTCCTGTCTCCAGACTTCACTAACCAGCAGCTGGAGAGCTGACACCCGGCACAGCAAGCCCCAGCACCAGCTTCAGCTCCAGACCTGGGTGGACACTGATTAGGACGGCCAGATTTAGAAGACAAATAAACAAAAAACCAGGATATCAGTTAAATTTGGCTTTCAGATCAACAGTGAAGAATTTTTTAGTATAAACATGTTGCAGATTCTCCCCCCAGGCCCCAGGACCCACCAGGCTTCTGGTGGTGGGGTGGCCCAGCCCACTAGGGCTCCCTTGGCCCCAGGAAAAGGCAAGTTCGGGAGCCCCCTCTGCCTGGAGCAGGAGCTGGCCCGCTGTGGGGCTCTCTCCCTCCCTAGGTCACCATCTGCTTCGTTAGGAAAACCAAGAGCAGGGAACACCAAGCCTTAATTAGGAGCAGCTAATCAGCCTCTGAGCCCTAATTAAACCCTCCTGGGCCCCGGGGCTGTGTGTGTGAGTTGATTCCGGGTGAGCTGAGGTCCCCCAGGCTCCCACCTACCTTACCCCTGGCCTTAGGAGTTGAGAATTCCGCTCTGAAGCCCGACTCGCTAGGTTCACATGCCAGCCTGCCACCTCCTGGCTTCGCGACCTTGACTGAAGTCACCCCATCTCTCTGTGCCTCAGTTTTCTCATCTGTGAAATGGGTAATTGTCCCTACCTCATAGGGTGTGTGTGGTTGTGAACAAAACAGGAAGAATTAAATGAGGTCATCTATCCAGGGGCTTGGAGTGGGACCCGGCATGTAACAGACATGAGTAAGTGTCAGCATCAGTACCTGACTCAGCTCAGCCTTCATCTCCGAGCCTGTTCTTCCTGGGCAGGCTCAGCACCCTGCTAGGCACACCCGGGCCCTGCCCCACAACGTGCACGAGTGCCCTCCTTGGCACACACCCCAGTGGGATCCCAGGATTCTGCCCCGGAGTGTCCTGGCCTGTTCAGACCCTGGGGTGCCCCAGGGTGGGACAGCAAAGGGGGCAAGAGGGCCACTTCGGGGTCAATCCTGGCTCTGGGACATCAGGCAAGTGACCTCACTTCTGTGCTCCTTGGTCACCTCATCTGTGGCACAGCTCTTGGCACAGTCAGTGCTCAGGGTTAGGCGCTTATATTGTCACTGCTGCTGTCGCGGTAATTATATGAGAGCAGGGGCCCTGCACTCATTCATTCATTCAACAAGCATTTATTGGGCACCTCCTGTGTGCCAGGGCCTCAGGAACCCATTCACTTTGCTTGCTGAGCCCCGACCTCTCTCTAAGAGGGCAGAGTTTCCAGAAGTAAGCTCACAGAGGTCTGTAGGAGGAGGACGCCCCCGGGCCAGGAGCACCTTCGGCTTTCAGAACTGGAGCAGGTGTTGTGCTCACAGGTGACACATCTGAGGCCCAGAGAGGGGCGGTGACTTTCTCAAGGTTACACAGCTGTGCAGTGGAGGAGGTGGGGGTCCCGGAGTTAGGGCCCCAGCTCCCTGCATAGGGCTCTTCTCACTGCTGCACCGTGGGGATAACCCGAACCCATGCAACGTGCATCAGTGAAGCACCCGCTGTGTACGTGGGACTTGTTCCACCAAGAGACGGTCCAGCTGAAAGGGTACAGTGTTTCCCAGAAGCCTGAGAGAACTCCATGGGTGAATTCACGGCTCCTCCCAGAGGAGGCGGACAAGGCCTTGGGCTGCGGTGCTGTCGGGCGGGGGCAGAAAGTGGTTCAAACTGCAGAGGGACGTTATTGGTTCCTGTGACTGGGACGTCAGGGGTTTGGGGGCTTAGGGGCTCACAGGCCTGTCTGCCCTTCTCTCTTTACTCCATACGAGGCCTCGTTCTCTCCTTTCATGGAAAAGCTTTCTCAGTCCCAGGAGTTGGGAGTGGCGAGGCCAGTGTATGTGGCCATGTAGGTGTGGCATCAGGATTATAGCTCCCGAGCCTGGTGACCCTGTAGAGAGCATCTCTTTCTCACAATTAGCATAGAGTGTTCAGGGAAGAACTCTGATTGGCTGGCCTAAGTCACGTGCCCGTCGCTGAGCCAATCACTGGATCAAGGGGTGTGGCCGTGTGATCCCTCATTCCGGGGGCACCGGCCCACCTCTGTCCTGGGGGAGCAGGGGCTGTGTGTGCCAGCCCCTCCTGAACCACATGGGGTGAGGTACAGACACTTCTCTGGGGAAAGGGGTAAGGCATGCTGGGCTGACAGATATGACACATGTCCTCTTTTACCAGAATCCAGCCAGATTGGGGTCTCGTTGCAGACCCCATCAGTCTTAATTAGCTGTGTGACTTTCGGCCTCAGTTTCTTTCTCTATAAAACGGGCACAATAACGTCAGGCTGCAGCAAGACTCTAGTGAAGTGTGGGATAAAAAGCTTTTGAGCCTGCTGGCTGGGGGTGAGGGGTGGCCAGGCTGTTGTCCCCACCCACCCCACCCCCAGGCTCGCTCCGCACCTCGGCCCTCCCTTCCTCTTCCCGCAGAGGCTGGTACGGTTCTGGTTCGCCACTGGGGGTGCCGGCTTCTGCATCAACCGCAAACTAGCTTTGAAGATGGCCCCATGGGCCAGGTAAGTGGGGGGATGGGGGTGGGATGGCTGGGGTGTGTGGGGCCTTTGCAGCAGGAAGGGCTTGCGAGCAAGCCCAGGAGAATGCCCATTATTCATGCTGTGTCACGGAGTTACACAGTTAGTGGTGAGCAGGCGCCTGCTACCCTTCCCTTGGGGGTGCACCGCCTAGGACACTCTGCCACACACAGGCAAGCTGTGTAATCTTGGGGGCCTCAGTGCCCCCATCTGTAAAATGGACCTGATAATACACAACCAATGGCCGTTAAATGAGAAAGAGTCTGGGCTGGCACCTGGTGGGAGCCAGGCAAACATTAAGTCCCGTTTGCAGCCCTCTTCTGACCGGTTATTGGCACAGGGAGGTGAAGGCCAAGTGTAGTGGCACTCAGAGGAGGCAGAAGGAGGGAAGACTTCCCAGAAGAGGTGGCATTTAAGCTGGGATAGCCTTAGAGGGCTCCAGATTGAGGGAGATCCTAGCGGTAGTGGAAGCCCTCAGTATGGTGGGGGGAGCACAGCTATTCTAGAGAGGAAGTGGCAAAGGCCTGGCCTCTTGACGTCTGCCTGCATAGGCTGTTATTATTATGAACAGCAACATCAATGTCACCACCTTGTATGGGGGGTTGGCTCTGAGCCAGGCTGTGCTTCACTAAGGGTATCACAGCATCTGAGGGGGAAGGTGGTGGTAGCCTTGTTTCTACAGCTGAGGAAACTGAGGCACCAGGAAGTTAAGCCAGTGACTGGCCCAAGGTCACCCAGATCCAAGGTCACTCAGCCGCTGGCTTTGGCTCCAAGGCCTGCGTGCCTTGCCACCACACCAGCCTGCCTGCCCCGGATGGGAGGGGTCCTCCGGGGGGTTTGTGCCTGAATGGGAGCGGAAGTGCTGTCCTAGGGCATGTCGACAGCAGGCCTGTACACGGGACGGGGGTCTGCCTGGGCCTGGGGTCTTCTGCCCGCCTCTATGGTACCTTCATGTGAATTAGAAAAAGGCACTTCCTCTGGGCAGGTGCAGCTGGCGGAGGGGCACGAAGGTGGGTCTCTGCGCCCCCTCGGCCAGGCGTCCTGTGCAGCAGCGGGAAGACTGCCCAACCTGGCCCCCAGGGTGTTAATGGGGTCCGTGCAGTCAGGGGACACCCTTGCCTGGGACGCTGCTCCGCCCCCCGGAAACCTGGCTGACTCCAGCTCATCCAGTAAGATTCTGTTTAAACTGCCATGATTAAATACAAAGCAAAACAAGACTGCCACCTCCTCTGGGAAGCCTGCCTTCCCTCCTTGTGTCCCTCAGCCCTCCTGCTTCCCTCTGACTTAGCGCCAGTCCTACTCTGAAATGACCTGCTCGTCTGTCTGTCTCCCCCCCAAATGGGGGCTGCTGCTGAGGGCAGGAGGGTTTCTTTTTCATCTCTGTATCCTCAGCCCTAGCATGGTGTCTGGCACCAGGCAGATGCTCAAGCTGAACGATGAATGAATGAGTGAATGAATGAATGGAAAGAAAGGGAGAGAAGGAAGGGATACATTTATAAAGGGCTTCATCTCATCATTCCTCCACTTAATCCTCACAAGGGCCCTGTCAGGGCAGGGCTATCATCACGCCCATTTCACAGAATCGGAAACTGAGGCTCCCCGAGGTTTGTGACTTGCCCGAGGCCACACAGTACGCAGGAGGCAGATGCTAGAGCCGAGCTCTGGTCTGCAGCTGGCCCTGGTGGGCGGGGGGCCTTCTGGGTGGCGGGGAGGGCTCTGGGTGTGGAGGGCCTAGGCCAGTGGTCACAGCACGGCTCTGTCCCTCAGCGGCCCCCGCTTCGTGGACACATCTGCCCTCATCCGGCTGCCGGACGACTGCACTGTGGGCTACATCATCGAGTGCAAGCTGGGCGGCCACCTGCGGCCCAGCCCCCTTTTCCACTCCCACCTGGAGACCCTGCAGCTGCTGGGGGCTGCCCAGCTCCCAGAGCAGGTGAGCAGGCCTCGGGGCAGGTGGCAGTGGGGGAGGGGTGTGTGTGGGTATCCCCTATTGATGGGGAAACCGAGGCCCAGGGTGGCAAAGGTCCCCTGAAGGTCTTTGAGATCAGTGATTCAGCCCTCTCCACCTTTAACCCTCAAGGGCTGGCATTTGTGATGCTAAACTTCTTTGATCTGGTTCCCAGATTCCATCTGGAAGGACCTACACAGACAGATGAAGCTTGTCTTCAGGTTCAGACCCGCTCCCCACCTGCTACCTCCTGTCCCTCTCTCTGTCCTTCGATCTTCCCTCCTCCCTCCATCCCTCCGAAGGGGCCAGGCCTGCCCTTCCCAACTTTGCCGGTCGGCAGCCCCTCCTTCGTCAAGGCTCACCTGTCCGCTGCTCGCTGCTTCTCCTTCTAACCCAGACGTTACTGGGAAGGACTGGGTCTTCAGTGGGGACACTGAGGCATAACGTTGGGCTGGGGGAGGGTGGGGCCGCAGCCCACCTGGCAGGTAGTGACCCTGCTGAGGTCCACCCGGCGCTGCCTTGTAGACCCTGCTCCCCAGCTCATGGGTTTGCAGCCCTGTCGGTGGTCCAGGGGACACCCCTGGGGTCTTCCATCCAACAGTACGAGTCAGGCCCTTTCGGCTGCAAGTGACAGAAAGGCATCCCAGATGGGTCAAACCTAAAAGGATGTTTATGGGCCGCGTACCTGAGAAGCCGAGGGCTTGGCTTGACTTCCTGGAGCTGGCTGCGTCTGGGGGCTCTGACTGTCCCCTCTCTCAGCTGCCCTGCCCCACGTGGGCCTCACTCTCAGGCAGCCGGACCTTGTGCTGTCAAGATGGCGGCCCCAGGGGGTCTCTCCCTGCCTTCTTCCATCCCAGGGCTGCTGCTCATTGGTCAGATGGCCCCGCTTGGGTCACGTGACCTGTCTCCTAGCAGCACCTAGAGTTAGTGTTAATTGACCAGCCTGGAACTGGAGTGTGGGGTTGGTCCCGTTAGCAGGGCTTGAAGCCAGGAAAGAGGGGCTGATTTGGGGTAGCCAAAACCAGGGCACCATAATGATTGGGGTTTCCAGAGCACCCACTGTGCCGGGCACTGGGGGCCTTCTCTTCTTTAACTCTGGTTGGTGCTAACATTATACCCATTCTACAGATGGAGAAACTGAGGCACAGAGAGCGGACCTAACCATGACACACAGCTGGCACAGGGCAGAGGGGGATTTGAACCTTGGCTGGATGGCCCCTAAGCCCACAGTCTTTAGCCACTGTGCTTAACTGCCCCGGGTCATTATCCCGCGTTCTCATTGCATGTGGGGTAACCTGGGGCTCTGGGTGGAGAGCGAGAGGTCAGGCCCCACATGAGTCTCAGGAAACCTCCATCCAGGCCGCAACTTCCTGGAAAGGTGCCTTCCCCTCTTGAGCCTCAGTTTCCCCATCTGTGGATGAGGGAATCGTTCCAGCCTCCCAGGAAAGCTGTTGGGGGCACAAATGGCAGTTGGGCCTGAAAGTGCTCTGCAGGCTTCGGGTTCTGTGGAGATGGGTGGGCTCCTTGGTGAAGCACCCACAGCCAAGGAATTTCAGGTGCAGAGGAGGGCTTTCTGTGTCCTCAAAATGCCTATGTGCCTTCCCTGCTTCCCCCCTTGTGGGGTCCCCAGTGGGACGCCTCCCAACCCTCTTTCTCTTCTGCGCTTCTCCTTGCCCAGGTCACCCTCAGCTACGGTGTCTTTGAGGGGAAGCTCAACGTCATTAAGCTGCAGGGCCCGTTCTCCCCCGAGGAGGATCCCTCCAGGTGGGTCTGGGAGCTGAACCCGTAGGGGGAGGAGTGGGGCGGGTCCATCGGAAGATGGGGGAGCAGGGAGGGAGGGAAGTGAGAGAGGACCTGGTGGCTGACAGCACAGAGCTGGGAGTGGAGGGAGGGGATTTCAGCCCCTGCTCTGCCACTGGCTTGCTGGGTGACCTTGGGCAAGTGCCTTGCCCTCTGTGGGCCTCAGTCTCTCCTGTAACACAGGGAGGCTGGGCATTATGGATCTGAAGGGCTCTCCCAGCCCCGATCCTCGAGGATTCTTCAGAAACCCCTGGAAGACTGAAATGTCTTCACTGAGCAAAGGAGATGTTCTAATGGAGGAGCTTCAGGTGCTGATGGGGAATTTTTATTTGATCTTTGTAGGCTCTTTGTTTCTTTGATTTTCTTCAGTGGTTCTTTTCTATGGGTAGACGGGGAGTGGAGGGTAAGACGCCACCCAGGCATCTTCAGGTTCTGCCCCCAAACTGGCCACAGAGGGATTAGGGCTGCTCAGCTCGGCCCCCATTGCTGTAGAGCAGCTTGGAGCACAGCCTGTGACACACTGTAGTGAGAGGGACAAGACTTGCTGGTGAAGTAAAGGGAGCCACTGTGACTGCAATGTGGGAGGAGAGAGGAGGGCAGCATCAAATTCAGTTGGGGACATGATATGGGGACATGCCCCCAGGCCCTTTAGGCCATCTGGACTTTGGATTTATCTGAAGTATGTAACCCTTGGGGGAACTGGGACTCCTGGCTCTGAAGTTCTGCAGAGCTGTCTGCTCTGGGGCAGAAGGCTTACAATTATTTCGAGGGCCCTGGGGCCGAGGCTGCATTGAACAAGCTGGACATTACAATGAGACAGAGTTTGGCTCAATATAGGAAAAAAGTATTCAAATTTCCAAGATGAAAGGAGCTACCTTCTAATGGGATGAGCTCCCCATCAGTGGAGGTGTGTAAGCTATACTGCCAAGAGGTTTAAGAATTGATGTTAAATTCTCTCTCAGCTTGAAGATTCTGGAATCTGTAGGTTCCTGCCTTATGAGGCTGGAGCCAACTGGGGACTCAGATATGTGTGGTCAGATGGCCCGGCCTCAGCTGAGGTCTCTTCATGGCTTCTCTGGCCTTTGAAGTCTCTCTAAACCAGTGGTTCTCAGCCAGGGGCCATTTTGCCGTCCTCCCCCACCAGCCCCCAGGGACCCTGGCAATGTCTGGAGACATTTTTATTGTTATGACTTGGGAGGTGCTGCTGGCATCTAGTGAGTAGAGGTCAGGGATGCTGCTAAACATCCTACAATGCACAGGACAGCCCCGCAACAAATGATCTGGCCCCAAATGTTAATAGTGCTGAGGTGGGGAACCCCGCTCCAGACCATCCGTGTGACCTGTGCTGCCCTGGGAGCCTGTAGGGCGAGGGCAGGAGTGGGACTGGCTGTCTTGTCCGTTTCTGGTCTCTCCGCAGGTTTCGCTCCCTGCATTGTCTCCTCTACCCAGAGACTCCCTGGTGCCCACAGCTCGTGGCCCGCTGAACCCTGAGCCACTGGGCTGAAGTCTCTGGTTGTCCTTCGCCTCCTCAGGCAGCCCTGAGGGCCTGTGGCAAGTGTCCCGTGATGGGCAGTCCCTGGCAGGGCCTCCGAGTGGTGGGCAAGCCCAGGATTGGCTGGTGGCTGGTGGTGAAGGCATCCCGAGCCCCCGGGAGGTGGGTTGGACAGCCCAGGGACTGGGTGTACCAGGTGAGGGCCGGAGAGGCCCCAGGGGCTGGACTTCCATGGGCCTTGGGTGGCTGAATTGAACCAGGGTGGGGCCCTTGAGCTGGGCTTGGGCTCACGAGTCCTAACCCTCCAGAGAATCACAGGGGCCCTGGGTGGGGTCTGGCCCCTGCTCCTGGCTCTGGTCTGAGTCATTCCCCTGGGGTCAAGCACTGGGCCACCCACCCCCAGATTCCTTGGCTGGATCTCCAACCACTGAGGGGACCCAGGTGGAATAATGGCGGAATCCAGGGCTGGCGGCAGATGCTATTGTTGGTGACCAGTCTCCAGCCCCTTGCTCCCCACCCCTTGCTAACAGCACCCAGTTTTGTTTGAAGCGTCAGCATGCCCAGAATCAGATGATGGATCATAATGGGTCCCAGAAAATCGTGATGATCCTTTTGCTTATTTTCCCAGCCTCCCTTGGGGTTAGGGGCTACCATGTGACCTAGCTCTGGCCAGAGCCAGACTCTAACAGAGAAGCTTCTGGGGAAGGTTTTGCAGTTCCATGCCCCATCTTTCTGCCGTGAACGTCAGTGTGATGTCTGGATCTGGGGCAGCCACCTTGCTGCCATGAAGGAAAGGCCAAGACAGTCATCCACAGCTGTCCCTGTCAGCACTTGGTTCTGTAAAAAAATTAAACCCTTATTTGTTTAAGCCACTCTTGGTCCAGTTTCCTGTTCCCTGCAGCCACAGGGTTCCTGCTGGAGCAGGGTCTTCGATCTGTCTGTCACGGTGGTGATGGTGACCTCTTTTGGGGGTGTTGCCCATTTTATGGGTGAGAACAGGAACACCAGCGTCACGGGTCGGTATGTGGGTGAAGTGACATAGTGTTTGTCACGGGCGCAGTGCAGAGCCTGGCGCGGAGGAAAGGGACTCCGTGAACAGGGGCTGTTAGTGTGTGCTTGTGTTGCGGTGTGCTGGGTGTGTGTGTGTGGTGTGTACCCTCCTGCATGTCTGTGCATAAGGCTGTATGTGTGGTGTATGTGTGTGTGCCTGTGTCATGCATGTGTGTGTGTGCACATGCGTGTGAATACGTATGTGCCGTGAGGTGCTGGTGTGCTGGGAGATGCTCCTCCTTTCCTCTGCCCTCAGGTCCTGGGGGGGTGGTCAGGGACTCAGGAGGGCAGGATGGAGGCTCCGAGCTGAGGGATTCAGCCTCTGGTGTCAGATAAAGGGATAATTTGACAGCCAGGGTAGGAGCTGAAGAAATGCCAGTGCTCTCAGAATTTCAGGTCCCAAAGAGGTCGAGTGAATGAATGAAAGTGACGTTGGTGAAAATTCCAGGCCTGGTGGTGCCTGGCGGGGGTGGGGAGAGATGAGAGGTCTCTTCTCCGCACCTGCGTCCTGCCCGGTGAAGTTGGAAGTTGGGGCTACAGTGGGGCTCAGGGCGGGGGGAGGAGGGAGGAGAGATCCTGAGGGCCAGAGGGGCTCTGACCCAGGCAGCCAGAGCTGGGGGCTCCTCTGGGGCACGTCCTCTAGCCCTTGAAGGGCCTTGTCCCGGCCGCAACTCTGTCTGGGACAGTGGAACCATGGAGCACTGGAGTCTCAGCCCTTGCTTCCCAGGAGGAGCTTGAGGCTCAGAGAGGGACCACCGTATGCCTCTGGTCACACAGCAGGTCAGGTGTAGAGCTGGGCGGCTTGGGCTCTTCCAAAGCCCCCTTTCTCTCTGGGTTTGTGGGATGAGTGGGGGTGGCCCCTGGCCCTGCAGCCGGTGATGGATGGACTGGTGTGCCCCCCAGCTGCTGTCCTCTCCACCCTGGATGTGGGAGGCTGCCGGCCGGCTTGCTTTTAGAAGTAGCAGCCGATTTGCGGGTTGTTCCCAGATCCTGAGGGTCGGGTGGGGGGAACAGGACTCGGGCCATCTGCTGCCTCCATTGTCCCAGAATAGCTGCCGGGAGAGGGAGCAGAGTCAGCAAGGAACAGAATTGGGATGGAGGAAGGAGGGAGTCTGGCGTTAACCCTTCGTGTGTCTGTATGGCAGGGTGTGGAGCTGCCTGCGCTCTGCACTAAGGTGACCGATGGGGGCTCCACAAGCATGGGCTGGGAGTGGGGGGGCAAGGTTGGAGCACCCTTTCTTGGCCTTGCTGTGCCCCTTGGGCAAGTGTTATTCCCATTTTACAGATTAGGAAACTGAGGCATAGAGAGGGAGAAGGCCAGTGGTCTAGGTCACAGGGCTTATAGGTGCCAGAGCCAAGATTTGACTGGCAGCAGTCCTCTCAGTGTGGGACAGCTTTGGAGGGCCGGAGAGCCACGAGAGGCCTGGGCTCTGTGCCCTCAGGCAGGCGACTTCACTCTTCACTGGCCTCACCTGTAAAATTGGCACAATATCTTCTACGTAGCGTGCTTGTGGTTTTGAGAAGCTTCACAGAGAGCTCCTGGCGCAGGTAGTTGCTCAGTAACAAACCTCCTGCTGTCTCTGAGCTCGGTGTTCTCAGCTGTAAAGGGTGGAAGGAATGCTGGATCGGCCATCATCTGCACTCCACCATCCAGGTCCGAGCCATTGTCAGTCTCAACTGCATTACCACAGCAGCCTCCTCGCTGGCCTCCCCTCAGGTCCGTCTCTGCTCACTGGCTCCGGCCACACTGGTCTCCTGGTTCCTCCTGGCGGGTGCCCAGGTTCTCTGCCTGCACCAGCTCTTCCCTCTCCTGGAGTGCACCCCCACGTCTGCATCGCTGGCTTGTTCTTGTCAAGCTCCACTGTCCTCTCCTGGGGAGGCTCTCCCTGATCACCCATCACAAAGCAGCCACCTGACAGGGGTCGCTGCCAGTCACCCCACTCTGTGGAGCTCTATAGAGCTCTAACCCTCACAGACGCGGCTCTTGTCGGTGCGTGTGCTTACTCGTGCATTTGTTTGTTGCTGCCCCATCTGACTGTTGGCTCTGTGATCCTGGGGACATGTCGGTTCTGTTCACTGCAGCCCTCTGCCTGGCACACAGGAGATGCTCAACAACTGTTTGTGGGATGAAGAGAAGTGAGTGAATGGGCTTCTCAGAGCTCCCAGCTCCCTCAGTTCTAAGATTCTATGAAAGGTGCTAAAACCACTGGGCGCGAGGTGATGGGAGAGCTTTGTGAGGGAGGGATCAGGCTGGCGACACTGGACATTTTTAGTGTCACCAAAAAGGGAAAATCTGACCAAGTGCTCCTGAAATGATGCACTAGAGGGGACACAGCACTGCCCAGGGAGTCTGCTTGCCCAAGTAATTGACCTTACAAAGTTGAACCCTTTGGATCTAAATCTTGGTTCCCAGGAAATAGGGGGACAGTGGGACATGTTAAATGACACCAGGAGGGTTCAACCCACCAAATCAACAACGAGGACAATTCTACAGGACAAAGGACCTGGTTTCTTCAACACATAAAATGATGTAAGAAAGGAAGGGAGGAGAGACTGTCAGGGATTAAAAGAGATTTAAGAGACATAGCAACGCAGTGCAAAGCATGGACCTTATTTAGATTCCGATTCAAATAAATGGACCCTAAAAAGACATTTTTGAGGAAAATGAGGAAACTTGAATATGGACTTTGTATTAAATGGTGTTAAGAAACTGTTAATTTTATTAGGTGTGATAATGATACTGAGGTTTTTTTTTTCCCTATAGAAATGTTCTAATGTGTGAGATGTATGTTCTGAAATATTTATGGGTAAAATGATATAACATCTGGAATTTTCTTTAAAAAGGTGCTTGAGGAGAGGAATGAAACAAGAATAGCAAAATGGGGATGGTTGTTGAAGCTAGGTGAGGGGTACGTGGGGTTCATGGTGCTATTCCCTTTACTTTGGTGTGTGTTTGAAAATTTCCATAATAAAAATAAAAATTAAATAAATAAAGGGGGCCTGTGGATTCCACTTTGCTGGCTATGGCCCTCCCTCTTCCCCCTTTCCCTTCTCCCTCCTCTTGCCCCTCCTCCATGCCCCACATTCAGGCCCAGAGAACATCTGTTTTCATCAGACAGCTGTCCTGACTCCACTTCCTGCTCTCCCCAAACACCCAGAGAAAGGAGAGGCAGACCTTGACTGGAAGCCAGCCCCTGCCTGATTTGCATTTTTCCCGTTGCCAGATTTCTCTGAGGCCCACCCCGATTTCTTTTGGTTCTGAGTGCTTGTCCCAGCTGCTTAGTAACCCAGCAGCATTTTCCTTGGGCACAGTCATTGGGCACATTCCTCTGCCCACTTACCACCCCCCTAGTCATCCATCCAATAAGAATTCACTGTTCGCCTCCTCTGGGCGTGGGGTCCATGTGTTTGAGGCTACACAGGAGAATCAGGTGCAAGCCCCACCCTCAATAGGGAGCTCAAATCCCAATTGGGACAGTAATGAAAACATGGCATATCATGTAATCGATGACAAAATGGGACCATAGGCACAAGGAGGGAGGACTAAATTCGGGGGCGGGGGGATGTGGGTCAGCAGGAATCAGGACGATTCTGGGTCTTGAGTCCTGGGGAGATCAGAGGGAGCAGAATGCATCACACACTGCCTTGCAAATGGGGCCAGGGAGACCCTAAGATACAAATATTATGGCTGTGAGTATGAGTGTTTTCACGTGCCTACGTAGCTCCTCTTGCAGGATAAAGGTGAAGTGTGAGCCTGGCACGGTGTCCACATAAAACAGAGGGAGTGCTCTCCCTCCTTCCCTCCCTATAGCTCCTCCTGAATGACTTTGTAGATTCCCCCAGAGCAGAGGCCCTGCACATGCACCTCTGTGCCTCACAGTCTCTGGCACAGGGCTGGGCACATAGCAGGCACTTCATGAAGACCAGTGACTAGTTAGGTGAGTGAGTCAGCTTGAGGCGGGTACCAAGCTGGCTGTATCAGAATCAAGGTGCTTGGTAAAAACAGATTCCAGGGCCCCATCTTAGATCCCCAGAACCCAGGTCTCCAAAGAAAGGGCCAGAGCATCTGTATTTTTCCCTGGTTCCCTGAGAGGCTCTTAGTTGCTGGGTTACAGAACAAGGGGGAGTTGAGATGAGTTCAGCACCATGGACAGAACCCGCACCGCGCCTCTGTCTACTCTCCTTTCCGCACTCGCTGGGGCAAGGGCATTCTGTGTGTGTGTGTGGTGGGGGCCAAGTGACACCTGTGACTTTGGCCCCCAGGTGACACAGCCCTTCTCTGGGCTTCAGGAGCGAGTTTCGGGGCGGGCACTGGTCCTGCTGTGCTCTGACTCAGCACAGGGAGGGGCCATATAATAAATATCCCTTCCGTTTCTTTTATAACTTGTAAGCGACCCTCATACTGTGCAAGCAGCAAAGCATGAAGCCTGAGCCGGTATGAACAAATTAATCCCCCAAACATGGTTTGAGCACCTACTGTGTTCAAGGGCTGTGCTGGCAGCCAAGGGGCACATACGGATGAGTGAGATATGTGTGCCCCAAGGAACCCACAGCTTGTCAAACACAGCTCACTGATTGTTAGAAAGGAGAGCGGCCTTGAAGATAACCAGACCCCGAGTCAGAGAGTGGTGCTCACTGAAGAGGCAGCCAGGGGAGTGGAGAGAACAGACATTTGATGGGGGAGGCTTCCTGGGTTTGAGATGTGGCCCGGAGACTGACTAGCTGCGTGGCCTTGTGCTTAGCTCTCAGAGCCTCAGTTTCCTAATCTGAGAAATGGGAGTGACTACAGCCCCATTCCCCAGGGCATTTGTAAGGAAAGTGCTCCCTCAGCCCAGTGCACAGGATGCAGCCCCAGCACCATTCATTCACTCAAGGACTCCACATTTATGCCAGGCGTGGTGCCAGACACTGTGAATAAAATGGATGAGGGCTGGCACCCAGGGATCCTATACCAGGGAAGAAGGGCAGAGGTGGCGCTTCCTCTCTTCCTCCTGGCCCCCAGATGGACTACATTTCCAGTCTCCCTTGCAGGGAGGGTGGCCATGTGACTGAGTTCTGGCTGATGAATGTGCCCCACTTGCAGGCCTGGCCCATAGAACCCTCCCGCACGGGAAGATCTCTCTCTGTCCTCGTCACTGGCTGGCTAGAGAGGACTCTGGGTTAGAGGAGGGTGGGGCCTGGAGACTCCACTTGAGTTGAGTTGAGCCCCTGGGTTTCGGGGTGGTGGTGTGGTGCTCAGCCTACCCTGACAAACACGGGGAGACACAACAAACAGGTAAGCAACCAGAGGAGCTCCAGAGAGTGATGGAGTGACAAGGGACACACACAGGAAGGAGACAGTGGAGACCTTTGGGGGACACACTGTGGATTTGTTTTTAAATTCTTCTAAGCTTAACTAATAAACCTTTAGCCCCTCATGGTCCTGGTCTGAAATTCTCCTGCTTTGGCCGCATAATTTCCTTCTCAAATGTCTTGAAACCCCATCTTGGGGGGTATATAAGTCACTCACATAACTCCTCCACCTTCTAGACTTTATTTCAAGGACCTGCTGACCAGGCTTGTCTGTACTTTGACCCTGCTGGGTTGGAAACCTCTCTCTTCTTGCTTTGTGGCTCCAGCGACCTTTCTCGTTGCCACCCACATCCTTGCCTTCTGAGTAAAGAGCGGACTATGTTCCTGTCTCCCCAGCCTGCTGACACCCCAGCTCCGTCTGGTATTCAGGTAAAAGTATCTTTGCACCTTTAATGACTTTACAGAAGCAGGATACAGAGCACGAGAGTGAAAACACCCAACTCACCAGTTGATTTGCAAGAGATGTGCGTATAGTCCAAATCTCTTTTGTTTGTATTTGATTATTTTTAAATTAAATTTAAATAAATTCGAATACATAAGTAATGTGGTTACTGTTCCATTTACCCATTGCTGCAAAACAAACTACCCCAAAACTTAGTGGCTTGAGATGGCGACACCACTTATTTTGTTCATGAAATCTGCCAGTTTGGGTGGGGCTTGGTGGGACAGCTCGTCTGCTCCACTTGGTGTTGGCTGGGGTGGCTCTGGGCTGGGACTGGGGTCGTTTGAAGCTTCTCTCACGCATCTGATGCCTGGGTGGGGAAGACTGAAATTGCTGGCATTGTTCTCTGTCTCTGTGAGGTCTCTCTAGAATGACAGTGCAGGGTAGCTGGACTTCTTACATGTTGGCTTAGGGCTCCCAGCCAAGAGAGCCAGGTAGAAGCTGGGTCACCTCTCATGTCCCAGCCTTGGAAGTCAGTCAGCATCACTTCATTAGAGCCAGTGACCAAGGCCGGCCCATATTCAGAGAGGGGATTTAGACTCCCCACCCCCTCCTTTAAAAGTTACATTATTAATTTAAAATAATTGTGTTAAAATATATATAACATAAAATTTGCCATTTTAACCATTTTAAGTGTACAATTCAGTGGCATTAATTATACTCACAATGTTGTGCAACCACCACCAAAACTTTTTCAGGATGTTTAAACATGTTTTCAAGGTTCATCTACAGTATAGCATGTATTAGAATGCCATTCCTTTTAATGGCTGCATGCTGTTCCATTGTGTGGATATGCCAAATTTTGTTTATGCATTCATCCATCCATGGATGCTTGGGTCACTTCCATCTTTTGGCTGTTGTGAATAATGCTGCTATGAACACAGGTGTACAAATATCTGTTTGCACCCCTGCTTTCAATTCTTTTGGGAATATACCCAGGAGGGGAATTGCTGGATTGTGTGGTAATTCTATGTTTCATTTCTTTTGAGGAAGCGCCATATCGTTTTCCACAGCAGCTGCACCATTTTACATGCCCACAACAGTGCACAAGGGTTCCGATTTCCCCACATCCTCACCAACGCTTGTCATTTTCTGTTTATCTTTTTAAAATTAATAGCCATCCTAGTGGGTGTGAAGTGGTGTCTCATTGTGGTTTTGATTTGCATTTCCCTGATGATGAGGGATATTGAGCATCTTTTCACGTGCTTATTGGCCATTTTATATCGTCTTTGGAGAAATGTCCTTTCAAGTCCTGTGCCCAGTGTTTTTGTTGTTTTTTGGTGAAGAAGACTGGCCCTGGGCTAACATCCGTGCCCATCTTCCTCTACTTTATATGGGACGCTGCCGCAGCATGGCTGACAGGTGGTGCGTTGGTCTGCGCCCAGGATCCGAACCTACGAACCCCGGGCCGCTGAAGTGGAGCGCGTGAACTTAACCACGAAGCCAACCGGGCTGGCCCCCTGTGCCCAGTTTTTAATTGGGTTGTTTTTTGTTATGGATGAGTCTTCATTCTTTTTTACAGCCATGTCATTTCGAAGAATAGTTAAACCGTTTTCTATCAACCAGTCCTCTGCTGATGGATATTCAGCTTGTTCCCAATCACTTGCTGTTCAAACAATGCTACAATGAATTTTCTCAGACACATGTTATGCTCACATGTGAGTGTACTGGAGGATAAATTCCTAGCAGTGGGAATTGGTGAATTAAAGAGAAGGTGCATTTATCATTTAGGTAGATACTGTCCAGTTGCCCTTGAGAGAAGATTTACTGACTCATCTTCCCTGTAGTCATGCAAGAGAGCAAGACACAGCTTTACAACCAATACATATGTTTTCTGCATTGTGCCAAAGATTTCTTCTTCCTTGGGGATGCTAATCTGACATTTCCTAATACCGATTAAAACATTGGCCTAACACTACACTCTGTTAAGGGATTTGCATCTTAATTGCATTTGTTCATAAAATGGAATTAATATCAAATAACTTGCCATCAACAGAACTGATTCTGACCCTGCACTATGACAGATCTATTCATGTTTTATGTTTTAAAAATCTCTTCAAAGTTAAAAAAACAAAAGCTGCTACTTGATTACCATTAAACTGATAGAAAAACATCAGACTCAGTGTCAGTGTGTACGCCAATCTTTCCAAATAGTACAAAATTTATTTTTATCAATTTTTTCCCAGAGGTGCAGCCTTGAAAATTCATGACTGGAAATTCTTTTCTCTTATTAGTAATATCTAACAAGATAACGGAACAATTCACACATCAAGGATTAACTCACCCACACGTTCAAAGCGAGGTATGGATTTAGAAGCAAACAGCATCCCTTTACAAAGCCCACACCAAACCGCTCGCTCCTCCAATTTCTAATCAATAAAGTAACTGAAAATTGCTATGAGCAAATCAGGATCCAATTAAAACAGATAAACACATTATAACCACATTAACTATGTTACATTAATGTATGTTCATAATTAACTAGTCACACTTTTCAAGACGGAGTTTTTTTTTTTTGTGGGGAAGACCAGCCCTGAGCTAACATCCGTTGCCAATCCTCCCATTTTTGCTGAGGAAGACTGGCCCTGGGCTAACATCCGTGCCCGTCTTCCTCCACTTTATATGGGACGCCGCCACGGCATGGCTGACAAGCTGTGCGTCCGCGGGCGCCCGGGATCCGAACTCGCTAACCTCGGGCTGCCAAGCGCGGACTAAACCGCTGCGCCACCAGGTGGCCCCAGGGAGTTTTTTTTTTAGGGGAGAAAGTTCCCATAAATGAAGAACGAACTTGAAAATGAACTCAGGACAGCAAATTCTGTATGTTCTGGACAGAAACGTACGTAATATTTATATTAACTGTCAATAAAGACATATGCCAAACAAAACATGACATGCAGGGTGAATAAACGAGAAATACTTAATCAGTATGGTAAAACCGTAGTAAACACACATGAACTTTACACTGTGTGTCAATTTAGAAGCCAGTTTACATAAATATTGGCTCACTTCTCTTGCCTTGCACGATATCTTTGCGTTCATCTAGTCCCAACTCTCACCCAGCAGTGGAATCCCAGGTCACCCCATCTTGCTTGCTCCTTTGACGGCAGTTTCACTATCTCAAATGGCAGCGAAGCCAGGCTGCTCCTTATGTGACGCCCATATTGGGTGCTTGTGGCTTTCCCTCCTCTGGGAGCTGGCCAGGACACGGCGGCTTCCTCCTCAGCTCTCTGAGATTCAGAGACACCTGCCTGACCAGAGAAAGTTTTTAATGCTCCCCAGGTGGCTCCAATGTACAGCCAAATCTGGGACCTACTTCTCTGTAAAGACCATCCCTGATCTTCTTGGTCATCCCTACGTTCATTCATTTTTACGTTAGCATGTATTGGACACCTTCATGCTAAGTCCCGAGGATTCCCACATGTTATTTACCTAGTGTTTTCTTTGTATTGACCCTTTGTACCCAAAGACCTTTGTTTTAAAAAGAAACTTTCTATCGTAGATTTGATGGGCTGGGCATATTATATCTAACACACATCAAAATAAGTACATAATTCTTAAAAGAAACAAGTTAATCACCATCATCTGAAAATTACCTTGTCTATTACTAGTGATACTCACACCGCCTTCTAGGAGACAATTAATTCATTATTCCTTCACTCACTCATTCCTTCCTTCATCCATCCCACATTTGCTGAGCTCCTCTGAGGGGCCGTGCTCGATGCTGGACATCCTCCTCTGCCCTCCTGCTTGGCCTTACCCGGCATCCACCTGCCACCCAGGAGCCTCCCTCACTCTCTGCTGCTGGAACAGGAATGGAGCCATCCTCAACTTCTTCAGGCCCTGATTAAGCTCCTTCTCAGGGTTTTGAGCTCCTTCCACAGACTCCCAACCTTCCCTTGGCCTAGCCAGTCCTGGAGGTGTGTGGGGGGTGCTGCTACCTAGCTCCCTGGCTGGAGTCGTGGTGGGCAGTGCAGGCTGTTACCACCAGGGGGCACTCCTGCCTCGCCACTGGGTTCTTGCCCAGGCCCCGGCCAGAAGGGCCTGAGGAAAGGTTAGGACGCCTGGGGAGCTGCTGCAGGGAGCAGGCCAGGCTTGGGAAGGGCCTTGTTGGATAAGGGGGCATGAAAATGGGCCACCTGCACTCAGATTCTGAAACAGCCTTCCCTCCTCCCTGCCAGGGGTGAAAAGTACACATCACATCTCTTTACCAGGCTCAACAAAACACGGCCAGCTGGGGACAGCAGCCGTCAATTAAATACCATGCCACTTGGTGAGAGGCACGGTCGCTCAGGTGCAGATGCCGAGCCCACATGAGCACTAGACAGCGTGTCTACGACCTGGTCGCGAAACCACCCTGTACCTCAACCCTTTGCTGATTCTTTCCAGGGAGGGGAGGGGGCAGAGAAGAGGGTGGAAGGCCAATGGTGGCCTCTCCTGGGGAGTGGGTCCACCCTGATCCCCACCTCCAGCCAGGAAGACCAGTCCGGGTAGACCAGGCCTTTTGCAACCGTCCTTTCCCAGTCCCCTGGGCCTCAGTTTCCCCTTCTGTAAAACAGGACTGAAATCATTTCTGCCCTGCCTGCCTCTCTTGGGAGCACAGATGTGACAGCAGCTGCAAACAGTAGAGAGCAGGTTTCAACAAAAAGGAGAATATCTAACATGGAACTCGGTTCCCCTCTCCCCACTATTCCTGCTTTAGAAGTTGTGCAAATTTGTAGTCTGTGCCGGTGAGTCTATGCTTCACCAGGCCTTGCTGGAGCTGGCAATTAGGTGCGGTGGTGGCTCCTGCCTTGCCCTCTGATGACTTTTCTAATTGCTCTAATCTGTGTTTTCACGCACTCGCTGAAATAAGAAGAGCCGCCGGCTCCCCCAGGAGGGGAGACGAGGAGAGAGCCCCAGGCAGGAGGGAGGGGCGTTTGGGGTCCAGCACCTACTGTGTGCAGCTCCTGTGATGGGGGCCGGGGAGACAAATGGCAGACGTGCTCCTGTTCCTGGGTTCTCACAGTTCCCGGGGCTCAGTTAGAGGAGGAAGTATGGGGGGGTGAAAAGATTCCTGGGGGGCCTGAGACCTGGGAAAGGGGGTGGAGGAAAGGGAGCCCTGATTGGGTTGGGGTCCCAGGAGAAGACTTGGGGCTACCCTGGAGGAGGGAGCTGAGAGCCTCTGGGGGCAGGAGGCGGGGCGCAGGGCAGAGAGACCCCAGGGGAAGCAGGTCTTTGGTGAGCGTTTCTCTCCGCCTGGCTCCCTTGTTTTGGGGAGCATGCAGCTGTGGCTTTCTCCGAGATGGGACAATTCTGTGCCATCTCTCTGGATTTGTCATGCTTTCGGGAGGACAGGTCAGTGTTCATCTGTGTCTAGTGTGCTGTCTCCGACTGTGTGTCTGTGCACGAGTGTGTGTGTGTGTGTGTGTGAGAGAGAGAGGGCTGTGTGTTACCACTGGTAGCTGCGAGCTCTGTGGCATTCAGCTTCCAGCCTTGCAGGGTTTCCTTGCTGAGCCTCTGGGAACCCGGGCTTGGGACCGAGGTGGCCGGTGCAGCTGGGGGCGGGGGTGGGGCTAGCCTAGATTGTGGCTTAAGCCTCTACTGCTGGGATAAAGCGATTATCGGGGTGTGTGTGTGCCCATGCGTGCATGTGTGTAGGTGGGGGAGACTGAGCTCACAGCCTTTAGTGGCTGCAGAATCCTCAACCACCCCAAGAAGATCCAAAAATTTGCCCGTGGCCTTTCCCTCCCTTTCCTTAACGTGATTCACTCCCCCTGGCTGACCTGGGTACGTGCATTTACTCCAAGATTCTGTCTCCTAAATTGCTTCTCCTCCTAGGGGTTCTCTGGCTCTAATGGTGAAATTTCCAGTGGTGTCAGAGGGGAGACAGCTTGGGATACAAGGAGCTTCCTGGTGCTGTCTTAGTGACACGGACAAATTAAGATTCTTGACCTTGTGTTTGACAAATGAATCGCTTACAATCACCACTTATTTTCACTTGCATAAACCCAAGCAAGAGGAAAAGCTTTGGGTTGCTCTTCCCGGTGCCAGGAGACTCTACACGGGGTTAATTATCATAAGAGCAGTGAGTGTGAAGTCAGCGGATGAAATGTTCCAAAACTGGTGAGTAAATTCACTTTCCTATAACACACACACAAGGAAGAAACCAAGTTCTCACCACGAGCACGTCAGTACTTACCAGCCCCTCCTACATCCCAGGCATTGCTGGGAGCTCCTCCCTGGTCAGCTGTAATCCTCACCGCCCCGCCAGGGTGCCCATTTTACAGATGAAGAGACTAAGGCACGAAGAGGGTAAGGAATTTGCCCTGCAGATTACACAGTTCATAGAGCAGAGATTTGAACGCAGGCTGTCTGGTGTCCTTGCTGAGTCCCCAGCCACTGTGCCGTGTGTTGTGGGACAGCCCAGGAGGGTGGTCACGGTGTGGGTAATGGTACCCCCTCTTGCAGGAGAAGCACAAACTTTGTCTCCCCGGAGAGCTTGCCAGCTACTCAGTTTCACACAGCAAAGACAGAGGGGGACCATGTAAAGGAGACTTACCCCACCCGGCTGGTGTTCGTCCTGTTTGTGTGTTTTTTGCTCTTTGTGATTTGTGAATATTCTCCAGCTTCCCCTTCATCTCACAGTGGGCAGGCTGTCTGGGCCAGCGCTTTGCTGTCTCAGCAGCGCTGTGTCAACAGCTCCAGCCACAGTGATCTGATCCACGTGGGGCATCAGCGACACTGGGCTGTGGGGCCCACTCCAGGCCAGGCCAACGCTGATTCTCAGTGTCTGGGAGCTGGGCTTTGAATGCTGGTCTTTGGGGCATCACGGATATCTGAGAGGGAGGCAGGGAGGCTGGGGGGCTGGGGGGGCATCTGTAAAATGGGGATGCAAGAGGTGGGGGTTGCACGGTAATATCTACCTCAAAGCCTTTTGTGTATCAGTCAGGAATTGCTTCCCATTGCTGGTAGCAGAGACTGGAAGTAACAGTGGCTTAAAGCAGATTGAGGCTTGTCCCTCTCACATAAAGGATGTCAGGGGGGGAGGCATCCAGGGCTGGTGGGGGTCTCAACGGTGTCATCAGGGACATAGCCTCCTTCTCTCTTTTAGTCCCATCAACTTTAGCTTGTGGCGCCCATCCTCAAGGTCACCTCATGTTCCAAGATGGTGCTGGATCTCCATCATCACGTCTACTTTCCAGGGGAGGTGGGCAGAGATTGGCCGAATGATCCTCTCTGCCTACCTACCAACTTATGCTCACCCCTCATTGGCCTCTCCTAGCTGCAGGGGAGGCTGAGAAATGGAATCTTTTGCCTGGGCGCATTGCACCATGGATGTTTGTTACTAAGGTAAATGGGATATGGGATATTCTAAGGGTACCCTGCAGTCTCTGCCACAGTAGAGTCCTCCTGTGTACCCCACGGTGAAGCCCGTCTTTTTCCAGGTACTGTGACTGTTTCAGACCAAACAGCCAGAGAAGGTGAGGGGAAGGAGCCCCAGCACTGAGCACCAGGACCCAGGCCCTTCAGGGGCTTTGCTAGTTTGAGGTTTTATTACCCCCTTAGTATCCTGTAGCTGTTCCAGCCTTGGGGAAGGGGGGTCTGCTGGACGACCACGGAGGGGTTGTGGGGAGAGGGGAGAAAGCTGCCAAGCACGGGGCTCTGTGCCTGCAGATGTGTTCCAGAAGGACGAGTGATGGCGGCAGTGATGGCGCAGCTTGGCACTGAGTTGGGAGGTCCAGGTGCTCCACCTGGGAGGGCAGGCTGGGGGATAATGAGTCAAGCTGCAGTGCGCGTTCACGTTCAAGTCTTCGTGTAGACATTTACTTTCACTTTTAAATACCTAGGAGTGGAATGGCTGGGTTGTAGGAGAGTTGATCCTCATCCTTCCAATATTTGATATTATCAGTCTGTCTGGCCATTCCTGTGAGTGTGAATCATAGCTTAGAGTGGTTTCAATTTGCATATCTCTGACAGTTGCTAATGTTGAATGTCTTTTCATGTGCACATAGGCCATTTTGATATTCTCTTTTGTGAAGTGTTAGTTCATATCTTTTGCCTATTTAAAAAATTGTGTTGTTTGTTTTTTCTTATTGATTTGTAGGAGTTCTTTATATACGCTAGATACTAGTCCTCCGTCAGATATATGTACTGAAACATCTTTTATGCATCTGTGGATTGGCTTTTTTTTCCCTCTTTATAGTGTCATTTCTTTTGCTGAACCTAAGTTCTTAATTTTAATGAAGCCCAATTTGTCATTTTTTTCTTTTATGGTTAGTGTTTCTCGTGACCCGTTTAACAAAACTTTGCCTTCCAAAGCAAAGCCTTTTTTACACATCACCCCACCTGGTTCATCCCATCTGGCTCCTCTCTCTGCCTCCTCATCCCATATTAAAAGTGCCTCCCAGGAGCAGGGGGCGAGGAAGGCCAAGATGAGATGGGAGGCCTGTGGTGAAGTGCGGGCTTAAAGCCTAGATTACCTGCCTCCCCAGGACAGAAGATGTGTGTCCCCCACTCCCTTCCTTCCCCTGTGCGGATTTAGGTTTATGCTGGGCTGCAAGATTAAAGCCAAAGAGATTAAAAGATTACCTCTAGCTGGGAAGGCAAATTCTGGCTCTTTGCTCCGGGAGCCACAGGGTTGGGGGAGGAGGGGGGGTGATGGCAGGGATGGAACCACCTCCACCTCCAGGGCCCTCCCCTTCCTGCTGAGAGCCCTGCCCCCCGGGAGGCCAGGCCTGGGCCACCCTTGTTGTGTGTGGCCTGGGGCACTCTCTCACCTCTCCGGCCTCCGTTCCCAAGTGATAGAGTGGGTGGGCGAGCTGAGCCGGACAGTGAGCACCAACGTGGGCTTCAGTGGGTTCTCAAAGTGTGGCCCCCGGACCAGCAGCCCCAGCATCAGCTGGTAGGTAATGTGTTAGAAATGCAAACTTCAGGCCCCTCCCCAGACCTGCTGAGGCAGAAAGTCTGGGGGGGTGGGGAGGGGGGACAGCAATCTGTTTTAAAAGGCCTCCAGGGGATTCTGCTGCGTCTTTTACTTATCATAATTGCTAATTTTTAGAGCATTTAACTGCTCCCCAGTGACTCTTCTAAAGAGCATGTACCCACTGGCTTATGATGCAGGTACTATTACTCACCCCACTTTACATCGAGAAGGAAACTGAGGCACGGAGAGGTGAAGCAGTTTCCTCAGGGTCACACAGCTACTAAGTGGCCGAGCCTGGATTTGCACTCGAGGGGGTGGCTCTAGAGGCCGAGCCACTGACCACTGCTCTGTATGGTTTCGAATTCCCAGCCTTTTCAGAAGCCCACAGCTTTCATCAGCTGCTCCAAGGGGTGGGGGCTCCAAAAGGCCGACAGCCCCCAGGGCCCGAGCTCTCAAGGTCCTTTCCTGGCCTCCCCCAGGGCCCACTGACATCTGCTCCAACCACACAGGGCACCTTCCCGCTTCCTCTTCCTGCCTCCGGGGGAGGCGGCTGCTGGGAAAGCGCTCGGCCGAGGCTGATGGAAGTGGACGCTGAGAGCTGACCCCGGCTGCCCAGTCAGCCAGACCAGGGACAGAGGCCCACAGCGTCTGACGTCTCAGGAATTCACTCGTGTCTCTGTTCCTTTCCTCATTCACTATTTAGTGATCCCAACCAGAGAGAGGAGAGGCCAGCAAAAAGCCGGAGGCAGAGAGAAGGAGGGGGGAGAGGAAACCTGTCCATTAATTTCACGGTTCTCCCTGCCAGCCCCCTCCTGTCACCAGGGATGGTGGAAAACCCCACCCCCGATGCTGGAACGTGATCAGGGAACAGCCAAACCCGAGATGAGGAGGCTGATTTATGGGGCCACGCCGGGGAGCGGGAGTGAGTGTGCCAGTGCTGGGAGAGAGCAATTTGTCACAGCTCCCTGGGAGAGCAGGGACAGCCAGGGCGCCCAGCTCCGCTGCCTGGGCCCGTCAACCCGGGCCCCACTGGGCCGCCCGGCCTCCCTGCTCTCTGCTGGGTCACCAAGGGGGAGGGGGCACTGCTGGGTAGCTTTGGGATCCCCAGCATCCCCCCCACTTCTCTTGGGCCTGCAGCCTCTTTGAACCTTTGAGCGGGGGGTGGGGTGGGGAGGAAGGACCCCTGGATACGACCCCAGGGCAAGTCCCTTCTCTGAGCTTCTGTTTGCTCCTCCCAGCAGGGCCAGCCTCCCGGGGCAACCGTGGAGGTGAAATGGTGTGGCCTGCAGCTGCAAACTCTGTCCCACCTACGAGGTGACAGTGTGAGCTTGGAATGGGGAACTTGCCCCCTGCAGCTGTGTTCCCGGGCACATGCTGGGCTGTGGGTGGGGAGATGTGCGCTGGGCACACAGGGGCTGTGGCTGAGGGCCTGTGTGCACAGGTGTGTCCACCTGTGCACGTACACGGCGGGTCCAAAGCCGCAGCTGCGTGCGTGTGCGCATGTGCACATGCGTGTGCGAGTATGCGTGTGTACGTGTCTGTGCAACTGCACTGACAGCCGTGGGCTGCAGTTCTCATGTAACCCGTCCACCCCTGCCAGCTGGGGGACCCATCTGGGGTGGTGGTGGGGGCGTGGCCGGGTGCTCGTGCCCGGGCCCCATCCAGCTGGTTATTTATTGATTAATTCTGCCACCAGCTGAGGGATGCGGAGCCTGTGCCAGGCCGGGCCCTAGGCTGATTTACATAATTAAAAACCATCAGTGACAGAGCCAGGCCTCACCCACCGGCTGCCTCCTCTAGCACAACTGGCTGAGCCGCCCTCCTCCACCCTGCCCTGTCCTCTGCACCCAGGGCCTCCTCGCCTCCCCGGCCCCTTCACTCCCCGGGCCTGTCCTGTGTCGGCCCCCCGGCCTGGGCCTCTCCAGACATCACCACCGCCCAGTCCGTGACGGAGATGGTGGTGTTCCGGGATTCTCGAGTCACTGGCTCCGAGATTCTATTATTCAACGGTTCTGAGAGTCTTTGATGGAGAGCCCCAGATTATAAGATTCAGCCGTGATCCTCTGAGTATGTGATTTTTCAAGAGTCTATTACTCGATGTGACAAAGGGGAAGAATGTTTCCTCTCACAGCCCTGCCTGCTCTCAGGAGGTGAGGCTGCTGCTGGGAGGGCCCGGCTTTCCGTGGAGGCCACCACGGTGGGCTGGGTGTCAGTCACAGCTTTACAGGAGGTGGCATTTGTCACTCCGGAGGGCTGGGGGGGGGGTGGGCACTGCAGGAATCTAGTCAGAAGGAAGGACCCAGGGACACGGCGGGGAGGGCTGGAGGGATAAACCTTGGTGGCAGCCCGGCCTCCCGGAGGGACTTCAGAGAATATCGGATCCTGTGGAGTGTGTGGTGTCAACCCCCTTGCTGGTGTCCCCTTCAGTGTCTTCACAAAAGGCTCTCGCATTTAGAGAGGCAGTTTGGGGTGACGAGTGTGGCTCCCCTACTTCCCAGCTGTGGGATCTTGGGGAAGCTACTCTGCCTCTCTGAGCTGCAATCACCTTCTCGTCTGTAGGATGGAGGTTATTGTGAGGATTAAGTGCAGCCAGCACATGGTGAACCCCTCATGAATGGGGGCTATTGTTGCGTGGGAATGGGTCTTTTGGGGAGACTGTTAGCAGGCTGGTTAGACTCGGTGACAGCAGAGACTCGTGGAAGGGTGGGGGCTCTACACACAGGAGGGCTGGGTCTTCCTATTTCCCTAGGCCAGGTCCCAGTGGGGCCAGCGGTCGGAGGATGTTTGTTGAGTGAATGAATGATTTTCTCTTCTCTCAGCCCTTCCCCAACATGGTGCCAACCCCAGCCAGCCCTCAGCCAGTTTAGGGAGGGGATCACGGACACACGGCTTCTCTCGGGGTGGGGGGGGGCGGGCCTTGTTGTCTCCTGCTCCATCTGTCCCCATCTCCTCTTCCTCTCTACTCCCCCAGCCCCACAGTGCTGCTCAGATGGAATTCCTGCCCCTCCCCAGCTGGTCCCCTGCAGCCAGCCTTCCTCTGAAGCAGTTTGGGGAAGACATGGCTGACTGTCCCCACATCCGCCAGCGCGGCCTGGAAGGGCACTCACAGACCCTGTCCCACAACGCTGCACGTCTTAGTCCTAGCGTGACAGAACCCCAGAACCCCGGTCCTCTCATCCAGGAAGCTCAGAACTGAAAACCCCCAGCGCAGCTTCGCTCTGACCTGTGATGTCGTGGACGCCATCACTGCACAGGTACCCAGGTGAACCACCAGGCTTAGGAAAATTAAGAGCAGATTTGTCATGATTTGAAACATCTGACTAAAATATAATGTTTAAAATTAATGATAGAATGTAAGATGGTGCAGCCGCTGTGGAAAACAGTTTGGCAATTTCTCAAAAAGTTAAACATAGAATTATCATATGACCCAGCAACTCCACTCCAGGCATGTACCCAGAGGAGGCTGAAAATACTCTGAAAGCAGAGACTCAGAGATCGTTGTACCCTGTGTTCATAGCAGCATCATTCACAATAGTCAAATGTGGAAACAAACCAATGTCCATCAACAGAGGAACGGATAAACAAAGTACAAAATGCATAAAACAAATGCATACAATGGAATATTATTCACCCCTAAAAAGGAATAAAATTCTGACACATGCTACCACATGGATGACCCTTGAGGACATTATTCTAAGTGAAAGAAACCAGACACAAAAGGACAAATACCGTAGGATTCCACTTATATGAAGTCTCTAGAGTCGTCAAATTCATAGAGAGAGAAAGCTGAAGAGAGGTTGCCAGGGGCTGGGGGAGGGGTGGGGGTTAGTGTCCAGTGGGTGCACTTTCAGTGTGCAAGTGGGTGGTGGTGACGGTGGCACAACGATGTGAATGCACCTAATGCCACTGAAGTGTCCACTTAACCATGGTTAAAATGGCAAATTTTATGTTATGTATATTTTGCCACAATGAAAAAATAAGGGCTTCATTTTATTGAGATAGATTATTTTGTTTGTAATCCCTTTTTTTTTTAATGTTCACTATTGATCATCCAGGCCCCTGTGTTCCTGGCACATAGTAGGCCCTCAATCATTATTTGCTGAGTAGACGAATGAGCCAGGCCTCCCCTCTGGCCCAATGACCAGCTTGACCAGCAGCTCATGCTTCCCATCCGTGAAAACCAGCTGCTCTCCCTTTACTCTTGATTTCACCAACCAGATAACCCATTCCTTAGCCGCAGGCTGTTGGGGACAGGGACAAATGCCTGGTGGCGGTCCAGTGGTTCCCGGCTTTGAGGATCGGACACGGCCCCGAGGTGATGAAGAAGCAATTTCTCACGGAAGCCTCTTTCCAGCGTCCATCAGGAGAGAAGATGCCCCGCGCAGCACCCTCGAGAGCCGGAGAGCGGTGGGGACAAGTGGCCTGCACCCCGCTTTGGTTACATTTCACGCTGGAGAGAATTCCTTCTTGTTCGGCGGCAGCTCTTAGGTTGTGGCTTTCATACGCTCATTGCTGTGTCATCGATTTCTTCCCCGAGCAAATGCAGAAAATCAAGTGCTGGGACAGAGTCAGGCTTTGGGGATCAAGGAATGTGCCCCACCATTTGGTCTTACAAAACCCTGGTCTCTTTTTATCAAATGTGAAAATTATAATTTAGCCCCAAGGTGACAGTCAGATTTTTGAAGGTGCTGACTATATAGCCACGCCATGTTTCTTAAAATCAAAGGGATGGTTTTCACTGGCATTATCGTGTTGTAGAGAAAGACTTTTTAACTTGTCCCTCATTTTAAAAAAACCTGAAGTACACCTTCATTCAGTGGCGAGAGTTGCTCAGGTCGGAGAAGCAGATTTTGGCTCGGTCCATCTCTTCTGACAGCTGGCCAAAAAGACGTCCGCTCAGTGGCTTTGGTTTGATTACTCTTGTGATTTTCTCACTTTTGGCGTTAAATGAAGACCGGGAGGCACCTTGTCACCCACCAGCTGGTCGTTGTGAATAAGCCCTGAGCACCAGCATTCCCAAGCTGGCACCTCCATCCTCGTAGCTGTGCCCTTCCTTGCAACCCACACGGTGGCTAAGATTCTGTCCTGATCCCAGTGTCCCTTTCCAGTCTACATCGTGGTTCGCAAAGTAATCATCAACTTAACCAAAACAATGTCCTCCCTGGCAGCATCAATGTTAAATGATGAATAAGGATTCAAATAAATTGTGGAGGACATTTCCCTTGTGTCTGTATGGATCAGGCTGCAGGTGATGTAAAAAACCGAACTACAAATGCTTTAATAAAAAAGGTCCATTCCTGAGACCATAGGTCTGTCTGCTATAACAAAAGCCAAAATATCAGTGATTTAAATAAGATGGAAGTTTACTTCTCTCTTGTATAACAGTCTGAGCATAATGTGATGAGTGCTGATAGGCTGCAGCTTTTTAATTACCTGCCTTCCTGAACCTGCAGGTAGCTCCACCATCTGGTTTAACATAGCTGCTCCAGCTCCTGCCATTGCATCACCATTCCAGCCTATGGGAAGGACAGAAAAACAAAGGAGAAGTGTGTACCTTTCCTTTTGAAAGCATGAACAGATATTATCTCATTTCATTGGCCAGAATCTAGTCATATGACCACACCTATCTACATGGTGAGCTGGGAAATATAGTCTTTATCTGGGCAGCTATGTATTCAGTGAAACTTTTATTTCTGTAGAAGAAAGGGAGACCTGATTTGGGGGACAACTAGGAGTCCCTTCATTAATTCAATGAATCGTGTTGAGCCCCCACTGTGGTGAGGATGGAGCAGTGAGCGAGAATTCAAACATCTTATTTTTCACGGAGTTTACACTCAAGTGGGAGGAGAGCAAGAGGAGAGGGTTTCAAGGAAGAGGGAGTGGTCAGCTGTGTCTAACCTGGCTGTTCTCGCACAGCGGGGCAAGCAGCCTGGAGGAGAGGCAAGCCGGCTGCCACAGTGGGCTCCGGCATTACACCAGCATTCCAGGTGGAAGAAGGTGGGAGAAAGGCGGGGCCTCACCAGTTGCGTATGACTTCTCTTAAGAGAAAAGAAAAAGCTTTCTTAGGAACCAGCAGCTCCTTTCTACTTAGATCTTGTTGGTCAGAACAGGTTGCGGGGCCACCCCTAGCTGCAAGGGAGGCTGGGAAATCAAGAACAGGATTCTCAAGACTGGCTGGGAGCTTGGCCCATCGCCCCATCAAACGCAGCCAGGGCTCCGCTAAGGGAAAGATGCTGCCGCACACGTGCCAAAGTCTGACATGCCCTGGCCGCCAGCGGTTTTGTGCATCCGTACAGGGAAACTTCCGCCTGCACCCACATGTGATCATCACCATCTTCCACATCGCTGACCGCTAATTTCATGCCCCTCCACTGGCCCGCTCCCAACAGTGTTATCTGATAAAAGATAAAATAATTCTGCCAATAGCTTAACCCATCTGCTCTGACTTGTCATCACCGCTGGCTGGCTTTATAAGTGTCCTGGCAATAGAACGGTTCGTCCCTGGCCTTTTAGGAGGCCAGCCACTTTGAATGACGCCTCTCCTCTGCCTTTCCTGATGGCAGTCATTAATTTTGCACTGGAAAGCTTTGTTTTTTGCTTGTTCTAGAAACACTCCAATGGTTTCCCAGAACGATGCCTTGGTTGTTTGGTGGGCAGAAAGATGTGAAACTTCAAAGGCTCCCAGCTGCCACTGGACAACTTACATGAGAGACCGACATTGGTCATCAGTGTGACGCAACTCTACTTTCAGGTATTTTGGGTTGTTCTTTCTATTTTTACTCTTCTTCTTTGCTTGTGCAAAATCCTGCCTCTCCAATCTAGCACATTCCACAGGCATATCAAAATCCTATTCCTTATTTATGGTTACATCCTATTCTGAATTGTGGAATTTTTGTTGATATTTTCATCCCTACTTTAGTGTTACAACAAACCATTTTGCATTATTAATCCATTTTTGTTATTTGAGGCTGTAACACAACAGCAAATGCGTCTGAGGGCGTACTATGTGCCAGGTACTGTTCGAAGTGCTTTATTTATATTGTGGCAGTTTTAAAACATGCTCCCAATTCTTTTGACACTCCTCCTGTTAAGAGGTGGCATCTTTGTCCTTTGATTTCAATCTGAGGTGGACTTAGTGACCTGCTTCTCACCAAAGGTGGTAGAACTGATGTTTTGTGGTTTCCAAGGCCAGGTGCAAAAAGATTGTGTAGCTTCGGCCTGGTTCTCCTGGGACACTCGTTCTGGGGGAAGCCAGCCACCAGGTAGAAAGCCCAGCTCCCCTGTTTCTGCCATGCGTGAGGTGGGCATTTCAGTTGGCTCCCGCAGAGCTGCCAACCTACAGCGGGCAGCAGGTGCCAGCATGTGAGTGACCCATCTCGGACGCCCGGCGCAGCCCAGCTGGGCCATCAAAGGATGGCAGCCCCGGCCCACATCCGACCGCACCCGCACGAGAACCCCGAGCGAGAACTGCCCAGCTGAGCCCTTCCAGAATTCCTGAACCACGGACCTGTGAGCAGAATAAAATGGTTGTGTGCGTGTGTGTGGGTTTTTTTTGCACCGCTAGAATTTTTAAGCAGCAGCAGTAACTAGAAGACATAGAACTCATTCAGTCTCGATTTTTCAGATAAGGAAATTGAGCCTCAGTGAGATTAAGCAACTTGCACACGTTTTCATGGCAGAGATAAGAGATGAGTGCAGGCGGGCTGATTCTAGCATTCTGGCTCTTGACAATAAGGGGAAAGACGTGCAAAGTCAACAAACAGGGAGTAACGCACAAAATGTAAAAATGTGCCCACCGGGCTACCGGCTCCCTGTGAGGGAAGGCTGGTGCCTGCGGACTCACCATCGCACCGATGGCCCTCGGAGCACACGCTGCCTTTCAGAACCAAGCGAGTCCGGCAAAATTCGCAATTAATTTCACATTTCAAATTTGCAAAGTGTAAGTGAATGAAATTCTTCTGACCCTTCTTCTTTCTACTAAACCCTCCAAACTGCCCGGGGACATCAGAGTGTTGAGGTCACACGAGGGAAGCCCTGACCCCTTGAGTCTTAGCGTCTTAGGCACTGGAGCCAGAAGCTTCCTGGAGAAAATATTACAGCCATAAAATTAAAGGACATCAAGTGTGACTGTTGGAAGCACCTTGGAGTTCATCTCATCCAACCTTCCACCCGGGCAAGACAAGGAAGAGCCACGTGAGACAGAGCAGCCGCTGGATACAGGGCTCCGAGCAGTGTCGGGAGGCAGCTTGTGATGAATGGCCAAGAACTGCAGGGAAAATACAGCCGTCAGATCACAGGGTAGGGGTGGTCACTGAGGGCGGGGGACTGGGTCGGCTTCGTGATCACGTGACCTGTGCGGTCACCCAGGGCCCCCCGCCTTAAGGACCCCACATTTGGTTTAATGCTCTGTATCGCTGTCAGAAATTCTTTTTTTTTTTTTTGTGAGGAAGACCAGCCCTGAGCTAACATCCGTTGCTAATCTTCCTCTTTTTTTGCTGAGGAAGACTGGCCCTGGGCTAACATCTGTGCCCATCTTCCTCTACTTTATATGGGATGCCACCACAGCATGGCTGACAAGCAGTGCGTCGGCGGGTGCCCGGGATCCGAACTCGCAAACCCCAGGCTGCCAAGCGCGGACTAAACTGCTGCACCACCGGGCCGGCCCCATATCGCTGTCAGAAATTCTTAATAATTTTTGAATAAGGGTGTCACGTTTTCATTTTTCACTGGGTCCCAGAAAGTATGTGACTGTGCAGGCTGGGGAGGTCTGAGAGCTGGCTCAGGAATGGGCATTTCAGGTGGGCGAGCAGGGCAGGAAAAGTCTGGGAGCTAGAAAGCCCCAAATCAGCTCGGGAAGCGGGGACTTGCCCGAGACCACCTAGTCAGGACGTGGTAGCACAAGGAACTGAATCCAGTCTTTTCGGACTCCAAGGCTCATGGTCTTAAACACTTTGCTCTCCTGGCTCCTGGGATGGACCTCACACCTGAGCCACCTTGCTGACTGTTCCTATAATCTCAGCCTTCTCTTCCAGGGAGCCTTCCTTGATTGCTCTGGCCCAATCATGCTTGCCATTCCCTCCTTCCTTCACCCTGCCTATCTGGCTGAGCCACAGCCCTTGTGCCAACCTGCCTCCTTTCCCTGCCCCTCCTGGCTAGAGTCTACTGTGGCTTCTGGGCCCCCAGGCCAATCTGACAGCGCTTTGCTCCCCCACCCCGGAGAAGAAGTCAAGGGTTCAGTCCTCTTGCTGCACACCTCATGCAGATTCCATGGTGCAGTCTTTCTCACCTTCCCATTCCTAGAGCTGGGCTCCTGCCTCAGTTTCCCTGTCTAAGACACCAAAGAACTGTGGGAAAATGGGAGTCAGACAGGGCTCCAGCACAAGCAGCTTAGCCTCTCCAAGCCTCAGTTTCCCTATCTGTTAAGTGGGGGGAGACCCCACACTCACCAAGCGATCAAGGTTAGCATCACCAGTCATGTGAACGTCACACACCCCATGACATGCCACAATGACAAGGGCAGCACACCTCTGTGCTCTCTCCCTCCCATGACCCCGACCAATCATGAGAAAACATCAGACACACCCAAACTGAGGGACATGCTACAAAGCACCTGACCGGTACCCTCCCAAACTGTTAAGGTCATGAAAAGGAAGGAAAGAATGAGAAGCTGTCACAGAGCAGAGGAGACTAAGGAGACACGTGGCCACATGCAATGTGGGGTCCTGGATGGGGTCCTGGAACAGAAAAAGGACAGGAGCGGGAACATGAGTGAACCTGAATGAGGTCTGGAGTTTAGTTAATGGTAGTGCACCAGCGCTAATTTCTTAATTTTGACAAAGGTACCGTGGTTATGTAAGACATTAACATCAGGGGAAGCTGGATGAAGGGTATACAGCAACCCTCTGTGCTATCTTTGCATTTTTTTCTATAAATCTAAAATTATTCCAAAATAAGATGTTTATTTAAAAAAGAAACCAAACCTGCACCATGGCTATTGCTTTTGTCCGCACAGTGTCCCTCCCCTATTCTTCTGTTGTCCAGCCCTCCTCTGGCTACAAGGGTGGGGGTACCTGGCCCCTGGGCCATCCATCTGCCTGCATCATTCTGGCCACAGTGATTGGTCCAAGGAGTAAGCATGTGACCCAGGCTGGGCCAATCAGAGTCCTCCCCTAGAATTGTTCAGATTGGAATTGGAACAAAAGCTCTTCCCAGGCTCACCAGGAATCTATAAGGCTGTGAGCCGGTGGCGTGGGTGCTCTTGGCTGCGCCGCAGTAGGAACCGTGGCCTGAAAGAACTAAGCCACCGAGAGAGAGAATGCTGATGGCGTTCCAGATGGCCTCCTCCTTCCCAGTCTTCCTCAGGGCGACCCTCCCGCCCTGCCTTGTTATGAGAGTTGATATATCCTCCTTTGAGTTTAAGCCAGTTCAAAATTGGGTTTCTGTCACTTGCAACCATCGAGTCCTGACCGGTAACTTCCTCTCAAGTTGTGAGGACGCGACGGGGTCTGGCCAGACCCAGGAGGACGTAACCTGGCACCCGGCAGGCACCCTGAGACGGTGAGGGAGGTTGTTATCCTCTCCGGGCTGCCTGGAGCCTGCCCTGACCTCCAGCCTGCTGGGCTGTGGCCCTGACGCCTGCCTTGCGCCCTCCTGGCTCCCGTGCAGCCCTGGTGGGGGTCCTGCTTCAAACAAGCCCACTGACTTCACTCACCCTCCCACCCCCAGGCCCTGCTCGGCCGTCTCCTCTCGGTGCTGGGAGCTGAGTCTGAGCCGAGATTGGGCTCAGCTCTGGGAAAGGTATCAGAGAGGAGGAACGGGAACTTGGCCTCCAGCACAAAACTCCCTCCTCAGAAGTGGGGGAAAAACCCAACACTGGCCTGGCCAGACCCAGGGAACTCAAGATGTGGCTGGGTGTTTGGGATGCCAAGGTTTGTCTGGTGCTTGCTCTGAGAATGAAGCGTGACCGGGCTGTGGAGACTGGAGTTCCACGGGCCTCAAGTGGGAGCTGGGCGGGCGAGCAGGAGATGCGAGGGGAGGTTTTGGAGAAACCACAGGCAGAGCAATCAGAAGGATCTGAGTGAGAAAGGGCAGAAGTTGCTCTTTTATCTCAGGTCTGGGCTGTGGGCCAGGAAGAGAGAGATGCCACCAGGGAAATAGAGGGAGTGTACAGAGGACATGCAGCCACTTTGTTCGAGGGGGGGGCACCTGGGCCCGGGCTGGGAAGGACATTGCGTAGCCCGAGGAGGGATGGGGCAAGGTCCAGGGTTGCCTGCCTGGGTCTCAGTTGCCCCTGCTGCCCCGGCCATTTCAGGCCTCCGTGATTGCTCCTTCCAGGGCCCTGCCCTTGTGCCCCTCCCACCCGTCTGGCCGGCAGGCAGCTGGAGCATCTCTTCCTCTGTGCACGGTTCCTTTCGCCCAGTGCCCCACCCTGGCCCCCAGGACAGAGCTGAATCCACTTGCCGTTCTGCTCCCCTGTGCATTTTCTTTCCCATCTGGTCACACTTCCTTCCTTCCTTCATTCATTTGTTCACTCAGGCACGAACTTGATCATTTTATTCAACAAATACTTTCCAAGAGCTACTGCGTGCCAGATTCTGGGCAAACAGGTGAAGAGGACGGACCCCACCCTCGCCTTTGTGGGAGTGAGGGGAGAGAAGGGGCTGGGTCGAGGGAACCTTCTGGAGGCGGAGCTGATGGGAGTTGTTAATGGCCCAGATTTGTAGGGAGCCCAGGTGGCTTCAGGGTGGCATCTGGATTTTGGGCCTGAGTCACTCAGTGGCAGCCACACCCCCCCTCCATTTCCCACAGAGCCTGTGCATGCACCGCTCCTCACCCACCCGCAGGGACCTTCAGACGCACGGACTCTAGACTGAGAGAACATTAGGAATAAAAGCAAGGTGCTGGGAACGAGGAGATATCCTGGGGCTGAGAATGAGACCACCAGCCTGAAGTACCCTGGGAATCCTGCAGTCCCAGCATGGCCCCGTAAGGATAACCAGGGTGAATCCCGGTGTTGCCTCTTCCTCTGTGTGATGGTGGTCAAACTGCTTAGCCTCTCTGACCTCATCAGTAAAATGGGAATAGTAACAGTAAGGACCTCATCGGACTGTCATCATTATTCACTGAGATTTAATTCATGGGGAACACTTGGCATTGAGCCTGAAAGAGATAGTCAACACCCCCATTTTGAGCTATTATTGTGATTCTAGGTAGAATGTGGCCAGGCTGCAGGGAACTCCAGATGCTGGTGTAGGGAGCTGGCGCGTCACCCCGTGGAGTCAGAGCCTGGAAGTTTTTGAGCAGAGAAGGAACACGAGGAAACCAGCCAGTCAGCGCGTCTCCAGTCCCTGCAGAACCGGCAGCAGGTCAGCAGTGACAAGCCTGGCCACGGGGCCGGTGACCTCCAGCTCCCAGGGGCCTCCGGCTGCCCCAGTTCTGGACCTGGGCAGTAGAAGCGAGTCTGCCCCCCGCCACCAGCATCCCTCCGGGCAGAGCCAGATAGATGGTTTAATAATGCAGGCCGCCTGGCTGACCTTGTGGCCACAGAACCAGCCGAGACTCACCCGCCTCCTGCCGCGGCTGCAGAGCCCAGTCCTGAGGCCCCAGCAGATCCCTGGATGGCAGAGTGCTGGAGCCCCAGGTAAGGGAGCCTGGATCCAAGCGGCAGACACCATGACAGTGCAGGGCTCGGCGGCCTCTGGCTAGTGGGCAGCGTAAGTCAGGTAGATGCAGAGAGCCCTGAGCCTCTCTCCAGCCCCCTCCAGCTCTCCCTGGGGGTGTCTGTCACGGGGCTCTCCACGCCTGCAGACCCCGCCCGTGTTGGAACACGCTTCCCAGTCTGACCCTTGCACCACTGGGTGGGGCAGCTCATGAGGGCCCTCCCCGAGCACCCCCTTTGTGCCTGGCGAGGGGCTGGGCACCCAGGGCACAGGCCGGATCAGACGTGACCGGGTCTGGGAGTTGCCTGCATTCTAGAGGAGGCACCAGGGGGGTGACGCTCATTCCTTCCCTGTCCAGGGTGTGCACCAGGCCTGCTCTACCGAGACTGGGAGACGGCAGGCTGGCCGACATCACCACACAGGAGTCTCAGCCCCAAGCCAGGCCATCAGGGTGCCATCAGCACCCCAGTGAGGTTCCCTGGGGCCCCTCCCATAGCCGGATCTCTGGGTCAAAGGGTATCAACCTGGACACTTCAAAATATCCCCCAGAGTGTGGCTTGGCCTCTGGCCCTCATAAGCACTCTCCCACTGGGGCCACATGCCCGGTCACCCTGTACTCTTGTCTGGCCTCTTCAGGAACTTTATGCACATTCTTCATGTCCCAATAGCTCTGAGCTGCCCTTGATTCACGGACTGTGAGGACTGAGACCCTCAGAATCACAGCACCCTGTGGAAACAGTCCTCCAACTCCGGTATCCACACCCCAGTTCTATTTTTGCCCTTGCTAGTCTGGATGCAGAACACAGAACCTCCTCAATTTCCCCAGATATAACTGATTGATCTCAAGCCCATTGGCCCCCAAGATGGCTCCTGATGACGGCTTCCTCCCGGAATTCACACCTTGTCCTCTCCCACGATGCACAGGGTGGACCCGCGTAACTAACAGGAAATCGCAACAGTGACAGTGTGTAACTTCTGACGGTAGGTCGGACAGGACATTGTGGTTTACTCCTTGTTCTCACCCCGTGAGGACACTCAGTGACGAGGAACTGAGGCCTCCCGCCCACAGCCGGCACCAACCTGCCAGCCACGTGAATGACCCTCTCGGAAGCAGAGCCTCCAGCCCCAGTCCAGCCTTCAGATGAGTGCAGCCCCAGACAACACCTTGACTCGATCTTGTGAGAAATCTCAAGCCAGAATCACGCACTTCCAATTCCTGACCACGGGAACTGTGAATGATAACAATTTTGGGCTGATTTAAGCCACTAAGTTTTGAGGTGATGTGTTACACAGCAACAGATGGTTAATGTGATAACCATGTAGACTTTTCTAAGGGGAGTGGAGGGGAGAGGGTGGTAGGGCTTATATTGCACACTCCACAGCAAAATAACTTAAAAATCCCTTTTAGAAATGTGCATGTTCCCCAAAGACCCTTCACAACCAGGCCTCCTCTGGGGCTTCCCTCCCTCTCACCTTCTCCTGACCTGTGGTCTCCTTTCCCTCAACCCCCGGCTCCAAATCCTCTCATCCTTATTGGGCCCTGGAATTATTTGTTCCCTAACTCCTACCTTCAACCTTGCATCCCTTGACCTGTCACGGTGCCCAACAAAACAAAACCCTCCTAGATAAGAGGACCCGCGTTCCTGAGAAAGCAGCTCAGTCTCCACGCCTTCATATTCCGTCTGGGGTGGCTCCTGGTGGGCAAGAGGCAGAGGTTTTAGGGGGGACTCTTCATCTGTTTTCCTCCTGGGTTCTGTGTCTCATCACCGGTCTCTGTCCCCCGTGACTGCAGACCTCAGTTCCAGCATTGGAGGCACAGCAGAAAATCTAATTTTTGGTCTGGATCCAAAACGGGAATGTGACACCCTATCCACGCTCTGCTGTGTGTATGTATTTCTCTAAAAGAATCACTTAACCTAATTTTCTTAGCATCAACTCAAAATGCCACGTAGACCAAATGAAAAAAATTCACCCAAGTACAGAGGGTAGATCTTGTTATGCACCTTCAACAATGCATCAAGCTTTTAGCATTTCTGTGTGCCTCTCACTCCCCTGTTCCTGAAGACCTGCAGAAAGGAGGATCTCCCGGAAAATGTCGTCTTGGCGATGTGGCCAGGGCAGTGGGGTCATTTGGATGTGAGCCATATCTCGTCAGCTCAGGAAAAAAGGGCATTTGTTGGTGGGCTGTTAGAGGCAGGCCCACACACCGCAGGGAGATCCCAGGGCAGACGGGGGTCTGGGATTAAGGACAGGGGGCCAGGCAGCCGGAATTACCGCCTGTCGTCTGGCACTGAGGCTGCTGGGATGGTTCTGCTTCGGCTGTTCTTCCTGTCCCCACATCATCACTCCACCCACGACTCAATTAGCCCGGCTGGGGGCAGGGGAGGCACCTGACTCACATTCCATCAAGACTACGTCGTGGTGGGGAGAGAGGAAGTTGGGGTGTTGGTGGGAAGGGGATAGATGCTGGATGCCCGGAACAATACCCCCTAATGATCACTTTGGTGACCTATTCATGAGACTGATGTATGAAAAGGGCCCTGCCTAGTGCCTGGCCCTGAGTGAGCCCCCATGACAGAGGCGACGGAGAGAGGAATAAGTCGGGCGGGCACATGTGAGAATGAATGATAATACGATGTCATGCGTGCTGTCATTAAGGCCTATCCAGAGTGTTCCGGGAGCCAGTGGAGGAAGAAGTAACTTGGCCAGTTCTGCCTGGGGGTGGTCAGGGGAGGCTTCCCCAAGGAGGTGGCCTTTAAGCAGTACCTAATGATAGACTGGAATTAGATGGGCAGGGGAGGAATACGAGAGGAGGAAAGTCTTCCAGGCCAAGAGAACAGCAGGATCAAAAGCATAAAGGTGTGGAGATGATGCAGTGAGAGATTCATGGCATGTTCTGGAAAGGGCAGATATTGGTGTTGCTGAGAGCATGTGGGGGGATAGGAGATGATGCTGGAGGGGTAAGTCAGGGCCCCGCTGCAGAGGGCCTTCTTTGGGCAAGTTAAGGAGTTTGGGTTTTATTCCCTAGCAGAGAGGGCACCCATTCATCTCTGCACCCAAGGCAGACAGCACCCATGGGTCATGGCACTTTCTGCAGAGGGAGCACCTAGGCCGCCGGCGTTGTCGTGAGAGATGGAACATGCTGCATCCCTGCATGGGCTCCGGGAGCTCCTGGGGGATTTAAATAGGGGGGTGACGAGGGAGGTTGTTGTCGGCATCCAGGTGAAAGACAGCAAGGCCTAACCCAGGACAGTGACCACGGGGATGGACATGTGGCTGCTCACGTTTGTCTTAAGCTTACCTGTCCACCAAGCAGTCTCCTCATCACCCCCACGCCCCGCGCCTGGCCAGGGCGCTCAGGGACCCCTGTGTGTGTGTGTTAGCTCTGTCTGAGCTCTGTTTTAGCGAGGAGGTTGCTGTTTTTCTGGACCTGCACCACCCAACGTGGTAGCCGCTGGCCATGGCTATTCAAGTCTACATTAATAATATAAAAATTAAAAATTCAGTTCCTCAGTCCCACTAGCCACAATTTCAAGCGCTCAGTAGCCACATATGGTTAGTGGCAAACTGCATTGGACAGAGCAGATACAGAATGCTCCCACCATCACAGAGAGTTTTATCAGGCAGCGCTGGTCTAGAGAAAGCCCAATCCAGTGTCCAGATGGTGTGGTCCACACGACCCTCGGTTAGCCCAGGCCAACTCCATCTTCCATCTGGTGGCAGTGACTAAGTTGAGAGTCTGAAATTTACATCTGCCTACTAGGGACAGAGTATCCAAAGGGAGAATCTCAGAACTTTTGAGAACCCAGAACCACCTCAGAGCTAACCCAGCCAGACCTGGAGGTCCCAAGGGGAAGGGAGTGCCCATGTGGTGACCCCAGCATCGTGCTGGGGGCAGGACTGCTTTTGTATTCTCATTTCACAAAGGGGGAAACTGAGGCTCAGAGAGGGGTGTGACTTGCCCTTTGGCAGATGACTGGGAAAGTCACGCAAACAGAACCAGACTGGTGCCGCCCACTGACTGGCATTCCTTGGGGTCACTGCTCAGTTTCTTGGGCCGGAGCGGATTAGGTGGGCCGCTGCCGGTGCCCCCTCTGAAGGGGTGTGCGGGGGAGCCGCAGCCACGGGGGTAGATTGGGGAGCTCTCTGCAGTTGCGCGCTAGGTCCGCCAGAGGGCGCAGGGGCCGCTGTGTCTCCGCCTGAGCTGGGCCAGGCGGCGGGGGAAGGCTCTTCCAGCATGGACCTTGGGCTGGGACCCTGCTTCTCGCCCAGCCCCGTGCGGAGCACGTACAATGTGTTCCAAACGGCCCCTGCCCTCTAGGAGGGCTCACTTTAGAGGGCAGAGACAACCCATTATGTTTGGATCTGCAGCGAGGGGCCTTGAAGGATGGGTAGGAGTGTGTCAGGCAGCTTGGAGGGCAGTTGCGGAGGGCAGAGGTGGAACGCCCAACAGTCTGTCTCCTACTCAGAAATAACGGTGGCCTGCCTCTCAGCGCTTGTCTGCCCTCCCACCCCCAGCCTGGGTCTGCTTTCCTGTTGTCAATTGACAGGAGGGAGGAATTTCTGAACAGACGTTCTTTCTGCTCTAGTGATGACCAACTCCGTGGAGTTCCCTGTACACACACACACCAGGCTGTTTCATGCCTCTGTGCCTTTGCACATGCTGTTCCTGCAGCCTGGGACTCCTTCTCCACCTTCTTCAGCTGAACAACATCCGTCAAGATTCAGCTCAGGCCGTGGCTTCTTCAGGGAGCCTCGCCCATTCCTGGCCTGGACGAGACGCTCCTGCAGCCGGGCTCCGCGTTCTGCTGTGCACTTCCTGAGGACAGGCGCTGCGCAGGCGGCCCCATACGGTGGTTGAGATGCACAGGCCCGCTCCAGACAGGACTTCGGCCGCGTGGGTTTGCGGGTCCCAGGGGCGACGGCGCCTGTTTCTTCCCGCACGCGTGACACAGGCGAGTCTCCTCACCAGGGGCGTGTGTGCCCCAGCGCAGGTACAGTCCCCGGACGCCAAAGGCGCAGGTGTGTGTGTGGGGAGCAGGGAGGCGTTGGCCAGGGAGGGGCTTGGGCTCAGAGGCCTTTGGAAGCTTCTCTGGGATGCAATAGAGCTCAGTATTCCCCCCCAACCCCGCATACTCCCAGAGGGGTGGGGAAAGGTAGCGAGGGGGAGAGACTTGGAGTCCAATACCGTCTCTCCTGGCAAGCTCGCCGTGCGACCTTGCGGGAGTCACTCCTCTCCCCGAGCCTCAGTTGTCCCGCCTGTAAAATGGGAAGGCAGCAGCCACACTTCTTTGGTTGCCAGCGGTTGAGCACGGGACGCTGGCGGCTGACCCTGGGGTAGGGAGGGGGGGGTCGGCGGCTGGAGGGGAGTCCAGGGGGCGCGGGCGTCCTGGGGCGGGCGCTGGGGGGCGCTGTGCACCTCGGGCGGTCCGCCCCGCGGTAAGTTTGCTTCCAGCTGTTGAATGCACTCGCGACGGCGCCGGCGGGACCCGGACCCCGGGGGTGAGCAGGCCCGGGGGCCGGGGCGGGACCGGGGTAGGGGGGCGCCCGGTCGGTGCCCGGGGCTCAGCCGTCCGCGGTGCCGCCGCCTCCCGGGCGCTGCAGCTGCAGCGGTGGAGCCGGCGCGTCCCCCGCCCCGGGTGTGTGTCTGCGAGTGCGCGTGTGTCCGTGGAAGGATCCAGCCGGGAGAGGGGGCGGGAGGGGTCCGGCTGCGGAAAGGCCTGCGGAGGGAGCCGGGCGCCGGGGCGGGCGAGGGCGGGCGGACGGACAGACCGCCGGCCGCGGCCCCTGACGCACGCTGCGCCCCGGCCCCCTCCCGGGCGGCGGCGGGGGTGGCGGTGTCTGCGCGCACACGCTCGCTCGCAGACACATACACGGGCCACGCCACAGACACACGACACGCACCGAGCCACGGCCGGGCGCCGCGCACACTCGCACCCGCGCTCGCACTCACACTCACGCGCAGGCCCCGCAGCCGCGGCTGCCGGAGGCGGCGCTCGGCCCGGATACCGGCTGGGGCTGGAGGTGAGTGAATTCCTCCGGATCCGAGCGCCCGGGGCCGGCGGGGACGGTGGGAGTGGGGGCAGGAACCGGAGGGCACCCCCTCCGCCAGGGGCGGTGGGGCTTGGAGGCGGACGCAGCAGGGGGAGGATGAGATGGAGAAAGCCACCCTAGTACCACCTGGGTCTGGGGATCCCCGTGAGACCCCCGGGGGCCCACCCTGCGCGGGGGGCGGGGGTGGTGGCGGAGGTGGGCGGAGGTGGGAGGACGCGGAGGATGGTCGGTGTGGTGAGCGTTTTGGGGGGTGGTGCAGAGGCTCGATGGTGGACGGTTGTGCCAGCGAGTGCCACACCGCACCTCTCTGTCCCCATCTTTGCCAATCGGGGGCCCTCTCCCCCACCTTCACGGAGTGCTGCCCGGGTCAAGGAATTCGTCTTCGTAGCTGGTAAGGGGGGGTTGATTGGTGCCGGCTGACAGCTCCAGGGTGAGGGGGCCAGGGTGGGGCTTCACCCCCCTTCCCCGCAGGAGGGCCATGGGTTTGGTAAGAGGATCAGAATTGCGGAGTGGGGGCCCCAGGGGGGTGGGGACCCTTGCAAGGGCTTTGCCCCTTTCTCCGTGGCGCTGGTGTGGGGCAAGCAGGGAGGCGGCCCAGGGAGGCAGCGGAAATCGTCAGAGACCGCAGCTCTGGCAGGGCCACTGCCGGGCCGTGTGTGTGTGAGTGTGTGTGTGTGTGTGTGTGTGTGTGTGCTCCAGCAACTGGCAGAGGAGAAGGGCAGGGCGGTGGGCGTGTTGGCTGGAGGGGCAGTGTGTGCACGTGGGGAGGGATGTGTGTGTGCACACAGGGCTGTGTGCAGGGGTGGACCCCGCTCTCTGTACACACATACACACAGACACACACACTGTCCGTGGCCCAGCAGGGTTTCCTCAGTGTTTGGAGGAGAGAGAGCTGGTGTGTCTGTGTGTGTGTGCACTCAGGGAGCTCGTGTCCAGGACAGAGGCAGCCAGGCCGCGGAGTGTCAGGCGTGCCCAAGGAGGGAGAGGAGAAAGGGATGGTGGCAGTGACCCTTGGCTCGCTTTGGAGGAACGGGGTGGTTGAGGGCACTTTCTGCGTCTCTGGGCTCCTCTCACCCCAGTGGCTGCCTCCCCCTCTGTCCCCTTGCTGAGACACAGGTGTTGGACTGGAGTGTGTGTGTGTCTGGGCTGCGGCTGTCGCTGTCAGCAGGCCAGGCGGTTGGAGGAGAGAAGCTGGGGAAGGAGGGGTGGTGCTGGCAGCACCTGGAGGAATGTTGTGGAAGCTGCGGGCCCTGGGCTGCCTGATTTCCTTCCTGGGGGACTCCTTCCTGGGGACGTTTCCATGTGGGGAGCTGCGGCGTGGGGGGCTGGGGGTATTTGCATGTGTGTATGTGTGTGCGTGCGCCTGGCTCACACACCTGTTCCTGTGGCCTGTGGGCACCTGTTGGGATGTGTTGTGTCTAGGCCATCGGGGCCTGCACATGTGTGTAAATGCGTGTCCTATGAGAGGAACGCATACACACACACACACAAGTGCAGTCTGTAGATGCCTGTCCTGAGTGAGCTCTGTGCCCTGCAGCTGTGTACATGGGTGGGGACCTCTGGGCAGGAAGAAAGAGGAATAATTGAGGGGTACATCAGGGAGAAGTGTGTGTGTGTGTGACGTCAGTGAGAACCTCTGGGTGTGACGTCAGCTCCAGGTTGCTGGTGACGTCACTGGGACAGCAGTGTGACGGGTCACCCCCACCAGCCGGAGTGTGTGGTGTCGCTGTGAGTGTGTGTGGCCGAGTGTGGTTGTGTCCCCTGTGTTGTGAGGGGTGAGAAGGGGAGACGGATGGGGCCTGAGAGTGAGCGGTCCCTCCAAGAGGCCCTGTGTCCTGAGTGGGTGTGGGACCCTTTCCTTAAGGCCTGCCCCCCCAAGAGCGCATCTCCTCTGCACCCACATTTCATAGGGGGCGCCTCTCCCCCCCCTCCCTGGCCAGTCCCTGTTCTGGGCCCGGTCCCAGCCGGGTTGCACAGACCCTGGGGTGTGTGTGCACTAGTGAGTGTGTAAGTGCTTAGAACACTGCCACAGCCAGGGAGCCAGAGACCTTCAGGTCTAATCCCATGTTGTCACGCTGTGTTTGTGATTTAGGGACCCCCTCACCTCTCTGAGCCTCAGTTTCTCATCTGTAACCCATGGTGGTTACAGAGGTGCAGGGGGTACAGGAGACGGTGGGCCTCCAGGGGGCAGCTGCCTGGCCCATGGTGGGGGCTCACCTCTGTCTCCCAGCCCAGAGCAGCTGCTCCCATTGGGGTTTAAGTCTAACTTTGTGAAGAACTTTCTTTTCTCTCCGTGGATCCTCGTGGTAGTCCTGTGAGGCAGTCAGGCTGGCTGCTCTTGTGTGGACGTGTGACAGATGAGCAGACTGAGGTCTGGAGGGTACAGTAAGCTGTCGTTGATTCATTCCTTGGTGAGAATGCCCCCGCTCGGTGGGTGCGGGGGACACATTTGATTGACAAGCCCCTTTCCACAGGACACTCTCATTTTATGGAGGGACAGGGAGCTGTGTGCAGTGGGGGAGGGGGGTGCCAGGGTGATGGCCCCAAGGCCAAGAGGTCGCTGGTTACAGTAGAGGCTGCCTTTTGACCCCCAGTCCAGTGCTTGCTTGTCCTTCCACCCCACAAGATTCGAGATAGCCAGGGTGATGGAAATGGGCGCATCCAGCTGCCAAGCCTTCTCTAGTGGGGTGGGCCCCGGGTGGTCACTGGGGGTTCCATGCCTGCTTCCCAGTGGGGCTCCCTCGTCCCCTGAGGTCTGGCAGGTTGCCTCCCGTGGAAGCAGAACTGGTTCCAGGGACACCTCTGCTGTGTCCCGGCCGTGTATGACACAGGGGTCAGCCTCTCCTGTCTGTCTGCGAGGCGGTGGCTGCTTGCCTTACAGGATAAGCGAGTGTGAGAGTGTGGCCCCCACGTGCAGGGCCAGGACGGCACCCGTCACAGCTACCCTCACCTGCTTCAGCTGCAGTGCCCCTGGGCCCAGGTCCTCCCTCCTGCCCCCCCCACCCCCAATCTGCTGTGACGGTGGGTGTGCCGTGCAGAGCAGACAGCCAGGAAGCAGGATTGCCTCGAATCCCGAGCCTTCTTAGCAAGTCAAGCCTCTCGAGGGGCAGCGTAATAGTCCAGAAGGTTAGCTGGATCCTCCGCTCCCTGCTGTCCGGGCCCGATCCCCTATTAAGTTAACCTTCCCCTGCCTCCATGGGCACCTGGCGCAGAGGCCGACATGAGTGCTGGGGACAGAGTAATAGAGCCCCCTCCTTCTCCCCCCAGAGAGCCCCCGAGGACTGGAGAGCCACCTGGGCAAGCTTGCACCTGGGGTGCCAGAGGCAGGGCACTGACTGCACGTTGCTGCTGACAGCAATAATTATAGTGATGATAATAATAATGATGTTAGCGAATATTCATCGAGCCTGTCCTGAGCCGGCCCGGTGTGAAGCTCTTTATAAAAGGCACCATGTAATCTCACAAAAGCCTTCTGCCGTAGAGCCACGACTATTCCGCATTTCACAGACAAGAACAGAGGGGTTACAGACCAGCTGAGGGCCACACAGCGGTGGGACCAGGACAGGTGGACTCTTGCATCATTAACCGTTTATCGATGAACAACTTTCAGGGGACCCTTCCATCTTGGGGTGCCCCTCTCGCTGAGGGACCTCTCAGGCCTTGCTTTGCTCATCTGTAAATGGGGAAGCAGCAGGTGGGGAAGCCCTTCATGGTGGCTGCAGGGACAGAAAGGCTCCTGGGTCCGGGTCCCGCTCCCCATCCCTCCTGCGCCCCTCCCTCCATAGTGACCTGTGACGTTCCTGAGGGCAGCCCCTTGCTCCCTTGTTCTCCCACCGTGCCTGGCACAGCACTGGGCACATGTTGGGTGCTCTGTCGGCGCTGCCCTGGGTGATGGAGGGGATGCTGCCCCCGGATCAGTATCTTCCCCAGGCCCCGAGTCTGTCATGGCCTCAGCTCTGGGCCCCTGGACCACTCTGCCACACTCTTGCCTGGCTCGCTTGTGGAAAAGCAGGGGCTCAGGGTCCAAATCCTGCCTCTTTCTCTCCTCGATGTGTGTCCTGGGCAAGAGCGTTCGCTTCCCCAAGGCCCTGTTTCCTCAGTGTAAATGGGGATGGTGGCACCGAATTCCTGACTCTCCCAGGTCAGTTACATAAGAGGATGTGAAGTGTGTAGCATTGTGTCTGGCACATAGTAGGTGTCAATTAGATGAGCTCCCTCCCCCTTCCCATCTGTCTCCCTATTCATTCCTGGTTCCCTGGAGTGGGTCTTGGGCTGTGTGTGTGTGTGTGTGTGTGTGTGTGTTTCCTTCCCTCTCTTTTCAGCCTCCACATCCACCCCCTGAAATGCAGAAACTGTTTCCTGGAGCCAGGCTGTGGGGCCTGAAAAAGATTGGGAAGGGCCTGGGAGCTGCCTATCCCCCAGCTGGAGCGTGCAGAGGGGCTGGGAGGGGGGCAAGGCATGTCTGTGTGTGTGTGTGTGTGTGACTGTGCATGTGTGTGTATGAACATGTGACTGCACTGGTCACCACCTGTCTCAGGGGGACGTGGGGGGCAGTTCCCAAGGGCTGCCTGACTAGTCTGCTCTGAGCCCAGCCCCTAGAGGCAGGCCACTAGGGGCTTTGCTGGCTTTCCCTGGCAGGCAGCAAAGCCTCGCTTTCCCTCCTTGGCCTGTCTCCAGCATCTCTCTCCTCCCACGGTTCTCCCTGGGTCTTGGGGAGACAGAGGCTGTGGGGTCAGCCTGCCTGCCTCCCTCCCTTTCTCCTCCTTCTCGTTATCTCGGGGGGGGGGTTTCATGATTCTGCTTATTTAGCCATTTCCTGTCTGTCTCTCCTAGTGTGTCAGCTCCACACAGGTGGAGACTAGTGGGCCCTCAGAAAACGCTTGTTGAACAACTTCCTTTTAACTACGTGCAACTGAGGATGGACTGCTGCATTTTCCATTCAGTCCACACACACACACGTCACTGCTGGGCCCGGGGCTCAGGCAGGAACCCCAGAGATGAGCTCCTGTCCTGGAGGAGAGATGGGGCCCGTGGAACATCTGCCAAGTGCCCAGCGTGGGGCCTGCGCCCAGTAGGGCTGCTTGTCAGGTGGTTCTTGTTAGTCTGTGTCCCGACCGAAAGGGGTCTGGTACTGCGGGCTGGAGGCCAGGTGCTGAGCCAGCCTTTGAGTAGGGCGGGAGAGGCTGGAGCGACTTCTGCTCAGGGCCTTGCAGAACACCCAGGACTGCACCCCCGCTGGGCGCCAGGCACAGGGCGAACACTCTGATCTTGTTTAATTCTGGAGGATTGTGAGAGGTCCAGCCTGCCTCTGGGCGGGGGCATGCCAGGTGGAGCGAACACCTGCACTGAGGTCCGAGGTAGGCAAGCCGGGAGTGGATTTTGGGAAGATGAGTCTGGACGTGTAGCTCGGGGACCCACCACACGGGACCATAAATTCTGGGCTAAGAAATCAAGCATTAGCAGTCTCTGTGTATTTGTTGAAATGCAGATTCTTGGGCCCTGCCTGCTGAGGTTTTGACTCAGTAGGGTCGATGTAGGGCCCAGAAACCTGCCTTTTTAGTGCATTTCCAGAAGATGAATTCACCCATGTTTGTGGGTGGGATGGCAGCAGAGGGGTCTGCTGCGTGTTCCCAGGGATCTTCGGGACTCCTCCCCCACTCCCTGGCAGGCAGCAAAGCCATCTTCGTTTTCCGGAGGAGCCTGAGCTCAGAGAAGTGAGGCGCCCTACCTGGGGTGACACAGCAGCAAGACCGAGCCCGATACCGACTAACCCTGACTAATGATCTTCGCGTTCACGACTGCTGCTCTAAGTCTGCTCAAGGAGCCCCTCATTCAATCCTCAGAACGCCCCTTTGCTCATTCCTGTCGCTCAGATGAGGAGTCGGAGGCAGAGTGTGTGGTCACGGTCAAGGCCGCCCCGCTGGTAAAAGCATGAAGTGCGGGGGGATGCAGTGAGACTGGAGGGGCCTGCCCCGGCGTCTTGGACGGAGCGATGCCCTCCCTCTCCCTTCCTTGGGTGCGAGGGCGCGGGTGGAGCTGAGCCTGCGGCGGGGGTGGAGGTGGGAGCAGAAAAGCCAGAGGAGGACTGAGAGCCGGGAAGGCGTCCCGGGGGAGGCGACGCAGAGTCGCGTAGCTGGGGCCGAGGCCGTTCCTCCGGTGGGCGCTCCGGCCAGGCAGGTCCGGGTCTGGCGGGCGGCGGGGTGTGTCGGTCCCTGGTGCGCGTCCCGGGCTGGCCCACGCGGTGCACCGGGCGCAGCCCCCGGCGGGGCGGGTGCGCGGGGGCGGGGCCGGAGGGGGGCGGGGGAGGAGGCGCGGCGGGGGCGGGAGCGCGCACAGACCCCCCCTCCCCGCCCCTGGGCGCCCGCCCGCGGCCCGGCGGGGTCCCAGCCCCAGCTGCCGGCGGCTCTGCGGTGTCCCCGCCCCGCGCGGCCGCCCGGCCGGTTTCCGCCTTCCTTCCCTGTGCTCAGAATTTGCAGCCGCATCCCCGACGCTCGCGGCCAATCTCACGGCCTGTGGGCTCAGCGCGCTGCGCGGGATCGTAAACGGCCGGCGCGGGGCTGGGACTGGCGGCGGGGAAAGGGGGTGGAGGGGGCGGCCGGAGCCAGGACCCGCCGAGTGGTTGGCAAGGGGGTGTGTGTGTCAGGTGGGTGTGGACAGGAGGGGGGGGCGCGCTGTGAACTGCCCTGGGAATGCTGTGCAGGCGTGCCCATGTGTGCGCGGGGTGGGAGGTGTCTGGGAGAGGTTCCGCGTGTGTGGACGTCGTTGGGCATGTATGTGTTGGCGTGTGCGTCTGTGTAGGGCCCTGTGCCCGTGGGCGTGTTTGTCTGGGTGTGTGTTGGGGGACGGTGCACAGCGAGTGGGGCCAGTATGTTTCCGTGGGTGTGTTGACATGTGTCTGGGCAGTGTCCCCGGGCGTGCTGGCACATGTGCCGGTCTGCATGTGGGGGAGGGCACCTCTGTCTGGGTGCTGTGGGCAGCTGTGTACGGTGGTCTGTGTGCACATGTGTGTCTGAGGGAGTGTGAAATTCTGGTGTGTTGGCTGCTGTCTGGGTGTCCTGTGGGTGCTGGTGTGTGTGAGGGTACACTGTGCACCCTGGGGTGCCATCCCGTCCCTGCCGGCCACTGGGCTCAGGGTCAAGTGTGAGCCCCGTAGCTAGGGGGAAGGTGCCCCCCCACCTTGGCTGGGGAGCCCTTTCCTGGAGCAAGCCTTTGGGTGGGGGTGATGGAGTTGAGGCAGGGCAGGGGGCCGTGTGTGTGTGTTTCTGTTCTGTCGCTGGCTGCCAGCACTTGCTGGGTCTACATATGTTTGTGAAAGACAGTGTTGAGGGGGTAGAGATGTGAGCCCTTGCCTACAGGGAGGGCCGGGGGTGCCATCTGAGCAGGTGGGGGTGTGGGGCCAGACAGGGAGAGGGGCCCCCACGAGAAGGGGATGAGTGTCTCTGTGTGCACGTGTGGCACAGATGGAGGGAGGGTTCAGCTGAGGCACATCTGTCTGGGAGTGTGTGTGTCTGTGCAGGTGGGGGTCAGACAGGTACGTCGCTCTTCGGGTGTGTGAGCACATATGGCGGGAAGTGGGGCAGAGGTGTTACACCTGGCAGAGCACAGGCTGTGGGCACCCTGGGGAAGGCGTGTGTGCCTGTCCTCACAGAGTTCTGAATTAGAGACGTGTGCTGGGGCAGGGGGTGGGGGGAGGGGGCCTGTTCCCTGCACGGGGTGAGGGTGGGGGTGGGGGGGCAGCTGTCGAGGGAGTGGGTGGTGTTGGGGTGACCAGCAGGCAGGTGGTGTGGTAGGGCATGAGAGGGGGTGAGGGCTGTGTGTGTGGGCACTGGGCATCAGGGCAGTGTGAGGTGCGTGCGGCCATCCCCACCTGGGTGTGACATGTGTGTCCATGAGTGTGAGTGGGGTGTGGGGCTGGGGCTTCGGCTTGAGAGGGACCTCCAGGCTGTGGAGCCCAGCAAGGTGTGGAGTGGGGTGGGGTGGGTGGGAGTGGGGGCCCTTCAGTTCCCAGAAAATCTACCCATCTATTGCTCGCGCCTCCTGCCCAAGGGCCGTGGGGGGATTGAAGAAGTCCTGTGGCCCCTGGCCCCTGCGCTCCCCCCTGAACTCCTGGGGTAGGGTGGGGAGCACCCCGTCCTCCAGCTGGGTCTTGAGGCCGTTCTCCATCTCTCGTGCCCCATCATCTCTGTCTCTATCTCCCTGCCTCCATCTCTCCATCTCCCTGCCCCCATCTCCCCATCTCTCTGCCTCCATCTCTCTCCATCTCTGCCTCCATCTCCCTGCAGTCCTCCCCTCCCTCTGCCTCCTTCCTCTCTCTCGCACTGATATTCATTTGTGGTATATTTGGTTGCCATGGGAAACCTAAGAAAGAAGTGAGTGTACCCTTCAAGACTTCAGCGTTTTTCCCTCCTCCCTCCCTCCTGCTGTCCCCCTCCCTCTCCTCTCTTCTCCCTCCCTCCCTCCCCGGTCTCCCCTCGCCTCCTCGCAGAAGGAGAGGACTTGGATGAGGAGCTGCCGCTGAGCTGGGCCAGGACCTGAGACCCTATTGCTACCGCTGCTGAGACCAGGCCAGGGACAGATCCTCGCCGGCCGGAGGGGCCCCCTTTGCCTGCAGACGTCTGGTAAGGACGGGATCCCTCTGGCTGTGTGCGAGTGTGTGGCTGTGTGTGAGCACGGCTCACATGACCTGGCCTTTGCGAACCCGTGATGTAGCGCGGCCTCTGCCTCCTGTTTGTCCCTTCGTGCCTTGCTGGGTCCCTGCCCCCAGCTTCGGGCACCCCAAACGTGCCCCTCCCCAGCTGCCCTTCCACGGGGCCTGTGAGGCAGTGGCAGAGCGGTGGGTGTCTGAGGGCTGGGACAGGTCCACTGGGAGGGGGGGGAGGGAGCCCCTGCTGGCTCAGAGACCCCTCTCCTGCCCCTTTGTCCACCTGAGAGGCTGAGCCAGGCCCGCCGACACCCCAGCTAGGTAGGGGGTGTCTGTGCACCGGCTGGGGGTGGGAGGCTGGCTTCCAGGGGATGGCCCTGGAGGACATGGTCTCTCCTCCCTCGGGTGGGGGCCTTTCCATTGTAGAGAGGGGCAGACTGAGGGGCTGGGGGCCAGCTGGAGCAGGGGAATGCTGGGCTGAGTCAGTCCTGGGCCTGATCCAGGGTCATGGAATTCTGGAGGCGGCGGGGAGAGCAGTCTGACACGAGGAGGCCGCAGGCAGGTGCCGTTCTGTCCTGGTTGGGGCTGGTGGCTGCCCTGGAGAGGAGAGGCTGAGGCTGTCGCTGCTGTCACCGAGGCTGTGTTGGTGGTGGCCACGTGGAGGGAGCTGTTGTCCAGGGCGGGTGCTGAGTGACGGTGGTTGCTGTGGCGAGGAGCCGCCTCTGTGGCATTGTGGTCTCCATGGAGAGAGGAGGAGAGAGGGAGGAGGCTGGCTGGCTGGGCCCGGTGTTGGTGGTTGCTAAGGAGAGGGAGATGCCGTCTCTAAGATGTGGTGGTCCCCACGTGGAGGGGCTGTGGCTGCGAGGTGTTGAGATCCCCGGGGAAGGGCTGGTGATGGATGCTCTGGATGGGGCTTGTGGGTGGTGGGTGCTCCATGGAGGATGGTGCGGGTGCGAGGGGGAGGGGCTGCTGCACCATCGGCGTCCCTCCTGCCAAGACCCTCTCTGTCCTTCCTCCCCACTTCTGGGGCCAGGTTCTCTGGCCTCTGCCTCCTTGAGCCCTCTCCCTCCTTAGGGCCTTTAAGTATACAAGTCCCCATCACGCTCCCTCCTTGCCCTCAAATGACTTCACCCCCATCCTTCGTGTTTGCTGTGCTCCAGGAAGCCCGGCATTGATACCTACCTTTGAGGTATCAGAGAGGGGAAGTGACTTGCCCAAGGTTGCACAGCTGGCACACACTGGGGCTGGGATTCAACCCTGGGGCACACTGCTTCCTCAAATGTCCAAGTCACCAGGCCTAACTCCTCCCCTGGGAGCCTGCCCTTCCACGACCACGCCATTCTCTTCCCTCAGTCCCCAAGTATTCTCCCAAAGCACACATTTTATTTAAACCGTAACAATAGGAAGCAGCATGGAAGAGTACAGAGTTCGGGTTTGAATCCTGGTTCTGGCCCTTACAGCTGTATGACCCCGTGCCTCAGTTTCCCCACCTGTAAAATGGAGCTGATGCACCTGCCTCTCGGGGTTGCTGTCACTTGGGATGATGTATGTGATGTCCTTGGTGTGCTCCCCGTACATAAACTCAGTAAGTGGTAACCACCACCATCATCATAATTGGATGGGAGGACAGTGGTGCCTTCTCACCAGAGGTCTGCCTCATTCTGCCCTTCCCCGTGACTCTTGAGCAGCAGCGTTGTTGACCTGACTTCGAGGAAGCAGGAAGGGGGGCCCCGAGGGGAGGAGGGCCTCCCGATGGTCACGTGGTACCTTGGTCGCCAAGCAGGGTTGGAACCAGGTGTGGCTGGCTCCCTGTCCAGTGCTCCTCCCTGCTTGCTCCAGGGCCTGTGTGTGTGTGCTTTAATGAGGTGGGCCTTGTACCCCCAGCTGTTGCCCGAGTCCCTTGCCTCCTGGCTGCTTTCACAGGGCACAGCATGTCAGGCTAGTGGCTGGCAGTCCCCTGGGAGTATCACGGGAAGTCTGTTCTGTCAACTTCCTTGGCACCACCAGGGGACAGGCCACACAAGGGACTGAAAAGGATGTCCAAAGAGTGACATTTGGGGGGCCTGGACAGTGACAGGCAGAGTCACTGTCTTTTGAGCGATAGAGACCTGGGTTCAGATCCTGACTGTGCCACTTTCTAAGTGGGTGGCCCTGGACACGTTTCTTTGCCCTTCTGGGCCTCAGTTTCTCCATCTGTACAATGGGTATGAGAAGAATCCCTCCTTCACTTTGCCCATGTGATGCAGGGGGAGGACGTTAAAGCATGGGGCCTGGCCTGGGAGGTGCTTCCTGGAGCAGCGGCCGCTTCTGCTAACCTATCAGCCCTCTTCACATTGCAGGTTGACCTGGGAAAGAGGCGAGAGAGCTGTCCTGGGTGGCCCCAAAGGGCAGAAGTGGGACCAGCCAGGCACAGACCTCAGTTCATCCCAGCAAGAGACTTTCTAACAGTCAGAGCTTTCTTGGGATGGAATGGGGGAGGGTAGCAAGTGCTCTGTGTACCGTGGGACCACAGAAGTCCTGCAGGAGCGGAGGGTTTGGGGTTTCAAGACTTGAGTTCATGTCCTGATGTTGCCATTTATAGGCTGTGGGATCTTGGGAGCCTCGATTTCCCCACCTGCAGAATGGAAGGAATAATAATGGAACAAGGGTTCCTTTAAATGAATTCAGATATATGGAAGAGACCTAGGATTCCCTTGAATCTGCACAGCATCCCGTTTTCCAGAAGAGAAAAGCAAGGCGCGGGGAGCTTATGGGGTTTATAGCAGGAACACCAACAGCTGCTCTTTATGGAGCATCTGCTATGCCAGGCATCGTCCCACACGCTCCCGGTCTCATCTAATTCCCCGGCCTCTGCACTTGCTGTTCCTCCTGCAGGAGTTGCTGTTCCTCTTGTGCTCATTGCTGCTCCCCGGGCTTGTTGCACGGCTGTCTCCTGTTGCGGTTCATTGTCACCTCCTCAGGGAGGCCCTCCCTGACCACTCTGTTCCTGTGTTTCCTCATAGCTCCTAACACAACCAGATGCTGTTTTGTTTGCTTGTTTATTATCCACCCTCCGGCCACTGTGGAGTGTCAGCTCCACGAGGGCAGGGACTTGTTCTGTCTTGTTCCTGCTCTGTCCCAAGAGCCTTGAATGGGGCCTGGCACGTAGTAGGTGTTCAATAAACACGTGCTGACTGCATGGATGGGCAACCGTGCCAGCCACCCTGGGAAGTCAGGCTTGTCATTCCCATTTGACACACGAGCACAGTGGGGCTGGGGAGGCCTGGTAAATTGCCTGTGGACACGCAGCTGGAAGTAGGTGCCAGACCTGGCATTTGACCCTAGATCGGCTGACTCCAGGTCAAGTGCTTTTTCTGCTGCCCTGCCCTGCCCTGCCCTGCCGGGGAGCCTGGCATTTCAGGTAGAGAGTTTGGACTTCGCTGTGAACACAGAGGCAAAATCTCAGAGAGGCTCTTAAGTAGGGAAGGCTCCTGCCAGCAGTAAGAGCTTTTGGCAGCAGCCTGGATTGTCAAAAGAAATCAGTTCAGCTGCTCACTAGCTGTGTGACCTTAGGCAAATTACTTAACCACTCTGTGTCTCAGTTTACCTGTCTGTAAAATGGGGATAATATCTTGGCTTATCTTGGCTGGCTTCTGGGAGGCAGTGGCACTGAGCTTTGATTTGCAGGCTGGGCTCCAAGGCTCCCTCCCCAGGGTGGAAAAACAACCTCTGCTGAATCCCCCCAGTCCTGGGAGGCCTCACTGCCAGCCCCTGGGGGGTTCGAGATTTTGACTGCTGAATAGGGGGCATTTTAAGCACTTGGGACAGGTCATTTTCTACCCTGGCAGCCTGAGCTCTCTTGCCTACCCCCCTCCCCGCCACCACCGGAAAAAAAACAGAGAAAAAGAGGAGAGAGAAGGAAACTGGTTTTAACTGAGCATCTACCACATGCTAGGGACCTTCCTGCCTGTGTCCCCTTTCACAGTCACAGCAGCCCATGCAGACTTGGGATTGTTACATCCGTTTTACAAATGACGAAAGTCAGGTTTGGGGAAATTCTCGATAGGGGACAGAGCAGGGGTTTGGACCTAGGCTCAGAGGCTCCTGCCTGCACTGTTGGGAGAGGGGCGAGGACCATGAAGGAGCCGGAGATGGGTCTGCTCTGGGGTCACCCAGGGAGTGGGCTGTTGGTCTCAGCTCCACCAGGGTGGAGCTTAGAGTGGCCCCGATTTCAGAGCTGGACCTCGAGGGGCTGTGGAATGGACAGACTGCTTCCCCCGCCTGGCAGCTCCCCCTGCCCCACTGCTGGCAGCCACGCCATCCCGGGGAATAGATCTGGCGTTGTGTGCGGTTGTCCTAGCATCTCACTCAAGACCCCATTTGTTTGGGGAGGAGAAAGGGGGGTCTGTGGTGCCCAACAGAGGTGGGATTCATGGACAGGGCCGGGGTGGGGGGTAGCCTGCCTGGTACCGGCCAGGCCTGGAGGGGTGCCAGGACGGAGTGAGAGGAGGGGCCAGGGTGGCCTGGGGTCCTCTGTGCCCTTGGGGCAGAGTCTTGTACTCTGGGCGGGGGGCTGCGTGGATGGAGGTGCAGGAGGAGGGGGTGGGAGTCCTGTCCTCATTACTTCCTAGTCCAGAGGAAGGAGAGCGTGGTGGCCCCTAGTCTTGGGGGGAGGGGGGACCGTGCTGTCAGGATCCTTGTCTGAGGGAGACAGCCCTGACTTCAGGGGGTGCCCTGTCTGAGGGGTGATAGAGCCTCCGCTCCCAGGAGCTCCGGTGTGAGGGCGGAGGCACTGCGGGTGTTCTGGGCTCCGTCCGCTATCTGAGTGCAGGAGGAGAGGGCGGTGCCCCTGAGTGGAGGCTCACCGAGTTCTGGGACGACTCCTGGAAGAGGCAGTCCCTGAGGACTAGGAAGGGGTTGGATTCGGGGCAGGGGCCACAAGAGGGCCTGTTCTGGGGTGGGAAGCGAGGCGCGGTGGGTTAGATCCTGATTCTGAGTGGTCGCGTGCACCTGAGTCTCAGTTTGCTCATCTGCAAAATGGGGACACTGCTGGGCTCCTGGAGGAGATGGGATGAGATGGGGCTGGAGAGAGGAGTGTCTGCACACAGTAGGGCTGCAGGGCTGCCAGAAGCTCCATGGTTGTAAAGGGCTACGGAGTTCTAGAAGCTGCCGAAAACCTATCTCCCCACCCCCTGCGTCTTCACTGGGTCACAGCTCAGCCAGTCCAGCTTCAATCTTTACAGGCACAGGAGGGAGGGCGGAACCTGTGCTGAGCTGTGAGGTGGAGACATGGGCCTTAGATAGGGTTCCTTCTTGCCTCCAACTTGCTGTGTGGCCCTGGCTCTCCCACACCCTCTCTGGGCCTCAGGCTGAGACCCAGCCCCATCCTTGAGGACACTATCTGAGATCTGTGGGGAGATACAGACCTTCCCCTCCCCAGGGCTGGGCCTCAAGGACAGAGGTGGTGGCTCACCAAGGACCTTGAGCATCCTGGGAGGAGACGGGCCACAGAGGGGTCGGCAGAGGAGAGCAGGTACCCAGGTGATGGTGGCTTAGGGGCCTTCGAGCTAAGCAGAACCTCGGGGAGTGAGGCCTTGCCCACCTCTGCCAGACACTGAGGTGCTGGCTTGGGGGCGGCGGGTCAGAGCAGCGAAACCCCCGGGGCCGAGAGATGGGTGACACAGTGGTCAAGCAGGTGGGCCCAGGCCTGGGCTCAACTCCCGATTCTACCCCTAACAAATTGCTTCACCTCTGTGTGCCTCGATGTCCTCGTCTGTCAAATGGGAACAAAAGTAGCACCCACCTCACAGGGTTGATTCTGTAAGGCGCGTAGCACCCCGCCTGACGCCGCGAGTGCGCCGTGCATGCTGACTCGACTCACTCATGGGTTTCCTGGTGGTGGAGCAGGCAGGCAGGGCTTCAGCAGCCTTTCCCGCCACCACCTCTGGGGCTGTTGGGGAAAGGCTGTGGCTTGTGGAGTCCCGAGGCCTGGGGTGCTGGGTCTGGAAATGTGGGGGCGTCTGCCTCTCCGGCCCCTCCTGCTCTCCCCAGAGCCTGCCAGACAAGATGTGGTCAGAGCTGATGAGTTTTGGGGCAGGCAGTGTGGGTTCCATCCCGGCTCATTCAGCCCCTGGCTGGCTGCGTGGCTCTGGGCAGATCATCCCCTGAACCTCAGTTTCCTCATCTGTAGAATGGATTGAGAGCTGTTATGAGGATGAAGTGAGATGATGCAGGAAGGCAGCATCCATCCATCCTTCTCTCCAGACACGGGTTGGTACCTGCTGTCTCCCGTCGCTGCCCTGCTCCTCCCCTCTCTGATGCGGTGCTGGGGCTGATGACTGGGGAGGGGTTTTGGGAATGGGGTTCCTGGCTTGGCTGAGCTGGCCGCTGACCTGGATGCTCTGTCCTGCACTCAGGGAGAGTTTGGGGGGCTGTCCTCGGGTACCATCTAGGCCTCCAGGGCAGCTGCAGATGCTGAGGGGCTGGGGGTGAGGTGGGAGCCGGGCCTTGATGGGGGATCAGGACCGCAGAGCGCTGGAGTGCAGCGCTGTGGGGTCTCACCCACTCCCTGTGCCCATGGGTGGGCGGGCTGATGCCCGGGGGGGGGGGGTCACACCGCAGTGAGTGGCCGGGTCCAGCGGTTTTCAGCTGGAACTCTCACTTTCCCCAGCCCCGGGCAGCCTGAAGTGGCTGTGTCTGTGCGGCCCCGTCCCCCGGGCCTGAGCGGAGCTGTCTCAGCTCTGCCTGCCTCTCACCGTCCTTGTCTCCCTCCTCGGTCTCCATCTGCCCACCCGTCTATCCGCCCGTGGCCCCCGACAGCCCTGTCCGGTCTGTTCACGGCCGCCTTCATGTCCCTCCCTCCGGCCATACGAGGGTGGGTGGACTAAAGCTGGGTGTGTGTGGGAGTGCGTGCACTGGGTGGTTTTTGTTGTGTGTTGGAGTGTGTACAGGTGAAGGAATGTGTGATGTGTGCACCCCCTTTCTAGCTTGGGAGCTGACACATGCTCTCTGTGTGTAAAGCAGACAGGGACGAGCTGCTGGCCCCTCCCCATCCCCGGTGGGGCCCTCCCCCATGTTCCGGGCACCCGCGAACACGTGTCCGCCATCTGTTTTTACCCACGTGGGATCTGCCTCGCTGCCTCTGCCCCTCACGTGGCCCCTGACTCCACACCAGGGCATCTCCCCTTGGGGCACAGTGGGGTCCTGATCCCCCTTGGCAAGGGGTCCCCTTGCATGGCCGTTTCCCTGCTGTGGGCAGCTGGGTTGGTCGAATTTTTCCACTTTCACAACAGTACATGACTTCAAAGACTCACACCTCTGACCCGGGCGGGCTGCCCTGTGACACGGGCGGGCGTGTTTGTAGGGGTCTGCTTCTGAGGTTGAGTGAGGTCGTCTGCGTTCCCCTCGAAGCTGTTGGCTGAGAGCTTTAGGCAGGACCCCTACTCTGGATGGGATTCCCGCTGGCGGGGCTCCCTGGGACCTGGAGAGCGCTGGGGTGTGGGGGTCCCGGGGCAGAATGCCGGGGACTGGGACAGCCATAGCAGATGCTGGGACGCCATGCTGCCCCTTGCCCACCTGCTGTGTCCCAGGACCACTGGGCCTTGGTCCCTTGGCACTAAGGGGAGCTGCTTCAGCACCTGGCTGAGTGGCCCTGAGTGGCCACAGGAGTGCCCGGGCCTTCTGGGGCTGGGGGTGGGCCAGGGTAGGTGAGTGGCAGCCACAGAGGGAGGGAGTGCAGGAGGCTGGGGCAGGGTCCCGAGTCCTGGCCCCCAGCCTGTGCTCTCACCTCTGTCTTCCTCAGTGTCCTTTTAGCCCCTCTGTTCCCTGGGGCCTGAGCTAGGGTGGGTCCTGGGACTTCTTCATTCTGTTGGCCAAGCTGGAGACACCTCAGTGCTGTAGGGAGAGAGCACTGGGCAGCGAGTCCTGGGTCCAGGGTTTGAGTCTCAAGTCTGCCCCTTATCCTCTGTGGGACCCAATTCAGAGACTGCCCGTAGAATCAGAGGGAATCATTTATTCCCTTTATTTAATAACATCTGACTAACACTTACCACGTGCTGGGCACTGTTCTAGGAACTTTACAGAAATTAAATCCTCACAGAAATTCAACAAAATACAATTATCCCCATTTTACAGATGGAGACATCAAGGCACAGAGAGGTTAGGGATCCTGCCCATGGTCACACAGCGAGTTAGGGGTGAGACCAGGTTTTGAACCTGGGCCATCTGGCTCCCCAGACCGCCCTCCTAGCCCCCTTGCTGTGTTGAGTGCCCCTGGTGCTCTGTGGAGAGCTGTGCCCCGGCCAGCCTGGTACCTCTGGCCTGAGCCTTGAGGGTGGCCCAGGGAGGTGGTCCTGGTGCATGGTTGTGGCATCTTGGGATCAGGGCAGATTTGAGTCCCTAGCTTATCACTTACTGAGCAAGTCAGTTGACCGAGCTGAGCCTCAGTTTCCCCATATGTAACAGGGTAACAGTACTCACCTGGCAGGGCTGTTGTGGGAATTCTGTGCACCAGGCATGGGGGCACGGGGCACACAGTAGGCACTCAGCACATGGCGGCAGCTCTGATGGCCCCATGACAGGGTGAGAGGGAAGCAGCTGGAGGGGTGCCCTGTGCCAGCCCGCGGGGACCTGCGACTAGGGGAGGATGGGCCGAGGGGACGCGCCGCAGCCCCGCTCATCACTGGGCGCACACCTGTCCATCTGGCGTGCCCCTCGTGCAGCTGGGCCCAGGGCTGGCACATGGTCAGCTGTGTGTGTGTGTGAGTGTCAGGGCCGCACCACAGCCCCTGGAGTCACACACACACACATATTCACAAAGGAGAAACAGCTGAGAATCCTCTCTTGTGAGGGCCGTGGTGAACCTTGGGGACTGTCTCATCCTGCTCCCTCATTGTTGCAAATGGGGAAACTGAGGCCTAGAGAGGGGAGGGGATCTGCACTCCGCCCACAGTGAGTTCTGATTATCTGAAGTTTCGTTGCTGGGCGGGACCTTTTCTAAAAAATGCAGCGGCAAGCCTGCCGGGTCCCGGTCACACTGGCCCGCATCCTACAGGCTCAGTCCCTGCAGGGCGCTTTTCTCCATCCCAGTTTATGTGTCGACTCCCTGGCTCGTCCAGCACAGGGAGCCACGAGGACAGGGCCTTGTCTGTCCGTTCACAGCTGAGCCTGAGAGCTCAGCACAGAGCCCGGGGCGTGCGTGGTGGGTGTTCAGTAAGCATGTTGAAGACTAGGTGACCTTAGCCCCCACCCTCCAACCCTCTCATGGTAAAGGCTGGATTTCACAGGGGCCGGAACTTGACCAGGGCCGAGCAGGGAGGAACGCAGGCCTCCTGGCTCCCAGGCCTGAGCCCTCCTGTTTTGTGCACTTGTGCACACATGCAGCGCACACCCATGCACGCACACACACACATACACGCAACAAACACATGCAGTATACACGTGCACTCACACAGACGTAAAACACATGCATAAGCACAGATCAGCACACACTGCACATCGTGATCCAAAAGCTTCACTCTGATCATTGCTCAATTTTCTAGCTTAAAACTGTCCATCTGTCCATCTCTCTGCCAAGGCCGTGGGCTGGATACCTACTGGGCACCTGTTCTGGGGCCTCCTCTCAGCCTGAGGATGCCCCTAGGATGGGGCAGGAGTCCTGGAAGGGGACCCTGGGAGGATGGGGCCCACCCAAGGGATACCCCCTCAGGCACATTCCCTGCTGTGTGTCCAGTGGACTTTCTGTGTCTGCTGCTTCTGGCCACACCCATCGAGTCCCACGGCCCGAGCCTCCTGGTGCATCCCCCACCGCTGGGCCATCTCAGGCACCCTCAAGGAAGGGGTGTCATTCCTGGGGACCAGCCTCCCCACCCCCTCCCCCAGGAAGTCTGCCCTAATGCCCGGGAGGATGGTAATTAGTATGAGGCAGGCTGATTAGCTCAGAAATTAAGTCTTTGTTTCCTTGCTCCCCAGTTTCCCTAACTGAGCAGATGTAGAGAGTGGGAGGGGGAGGGGCTGCGGTTGGTCACGGGGCTGGGTAGGGGCACACGTGGCTGTGCACTCGCCGCAGGGTGGCAGGGGTGGAGTGGGCATGGACGTGGGTGGGGGGGTGGTCCGCGGCCCTGGGGGAGGGATGTGGGGGGGGGAACCTGGGCGTGGATCCCGGGGCTGCAGCCCTGGGGGTGTGCTTGCGGGGCTCTGCGAGGGTAGCACACCTGGGACCCCACTGAGTGCTTGTCTGCGTTCATTCCTTCCTTTGGGTCTTCACATCCTATCACTAAGCATAACTGCTGTCATTTATTGAGCACCTACTGCGTGCAGTCCCTGGGCTGGGTGCCTTTTGTGTATTGCCTTGTTCAGTCCTCAGATGACCGTGCAGGGATGGGACCCCTCATTTCGTAGTGGAGGAACTTGAGGCTCAGAGAGGTGAGGGGACTTGTCCAAAGTCACACAGCTCGGAGCAGCCAGGGCAGGGTTCAGACCCAGGTGGCCTCACAGGGCCCTGTCCTGGGCTGTGCGATCCTATGATCAGATGGTGGCTAGTCCGGGTCCTGGACGCTGGGGCGGGGGAGGTCTTTGTCCTTCTTGTTCCGTGGGGATCAGTCCACCCACCTTCTTGGCTGTGGGAGGAGCAGGAACAAGTATAACAATGACAACAGTGGTGATTTATTTAACGCTTGCTGTATACCTGGCAGTGGCAGATGCTTCACCTGTTTTCTTATCTTACGCGCACAACAGTCCCCTGGGCCGTGGGTGGGTACCCTCGTTATCTGAATTTCACGTTCGCAGAAGTTGAGGTTTGGGGTCCCACAGTTAGTAAGCAGGGGACCCAGGATTCGGCTTGGGGCCGTCTGACTCCAGACCCTTGTTCCTCGATCACCACTCCATACGGTCTGTGACGCATGTGAGGTGCCTGGTGCAGAGTTAGGTGCTCAGCAAAGGTGAGTGGGCTGTCCCCTCCCCGAAAGAGCCGGTCCCTGGAGATCCTGTGTCCCTGGGGCTCGGCCTGGGGGATTCAGGGGGACGGCCCTCCTCGAAACAACCTGTGGCGTAGGTATTGCTTTTATTTCCATTTTACAGATGGGGGTGTTGAGGCTCACAGAGGTGAAATGACTTGCCCAGGATCTCACAGCTGGAGAGGTGCTGGGGCTGGGATTTGAACCCAGGTGGTCTGGCTCCAAGTGCTGCCGTCCACTCCCAGCCACGCCTGTTCCTGAGGGGCGATCCGCCCAGCCTGGCCCTCAGCCTCTGCTCTCAGGGTGGTGCCTCCACTTCCCTGGCTCCTCTGAACACCTGTGAGCAGGGATGCCCAAGTCTCCATCCTCTGCTGTGCCCTGCCTCTGGCTGTTGGGCATTGGGTGTGGCCACTTGCTGACTGGACACGTCTTTTGAGGTGTCCCTCTGGCCCCTACAACTCAACTGTCTGATATTGGACTCTTCCTCTCTCCTCCTGCACCCTGGCCCACGTGCTCCTTCTCTGAAGCTCCCTGTCCCAGGGTGGGCGCTACCATCCCTCAGACAACCACCTGGACCCTGGGAGTCATCCCGGAACTCCACCCTTGGCCTCCCATCCTCATCCTGTAGGTCGCCAAGCCCTGCTCTCAAATCCTCCCATCGCCTGTCCACACCGCTGCCCTCGCCCACATCGAGTCACCATCACGGGCGTGCGCCATGTCAGCAGCCTCCTCCAAGGTCGGCTGCCTCTGCTCTCACCCCCTCCTTCCAGTTCATTCTGCACCCTTCCGTCGGCGTGAGCTCCCCAGCATGTCACTGGCTCCCCACTGTCCTTGAGCTAAGATCCAGAATCCTTACCCTGGCTTCAGACCTGTCAGGGCTTGGCTGAGCCTTGGGGCTCCTCCTCGGGGCTCCCTCTCCCTCTCCCTCTCACATGCCCCGACCTGGTCTTCCTGGCCTCGGTCCCGTTACTCAAAAGTGCCACCCTCTGGGTACTGCATAGGTAGCTCTATCGCCAGGTTCACCCTTGGCAAAGCCTTCCCTGACCCCAGGGTCGATGAGGCCCCTCAGGTGCTCCTGCACTGGGGACGTTCTTCTAATTCTCCTAAGAGCCCTTTGAGGGGAGTGGAGCTGCCCATTTTGCAGACGGGGAAGCTAAGACTCAGAACGCTAAGCTGGCATCTGAACCCAAGTCTCTCTCCCTGTGGCGCCTGTGTCCCCTCGGTGTGTGCGTGTTTGTGGGCACGTGTGGGCACACTGCAGGCACTGCTGTCTGTGCCAGGCGTGTCTGGACTGGGATGAGCCGCCCCCTCTCTGGGGAGGAGGTCCGCGAAGGTCCATGGGGGCCGAGCCGGCCTCCTCCTGTGGGGGTGGAGATGCTACCTGTGAACGCGGGGCGGGGGTGTCAGCCCCTCGCTGGCCCCCGGGACCGCAGCCTCCCAGCTCCTCCTGCTTTTCTCCCATTCGCTTCAAAACAAGCACCCGCGAGCCCAAACCGCCCATCCCGCCAAGGCACAGATGGAACCGGAGTAGGAATTAATTGGTCCTGTTGCCAGGGCAACCGGGCCCGGGATCCGGCCTCCTCTGTCGGCCCGCCCCCATCTGTCAGGCCCCGCCCCCATCTGTCAGGCCCCGCCCCAGTCTCTGGTCCCGCCCCCAGCCTCTGGGGGTGCCCTTGTGGACGCTTCCGAAATCGGGGATGGAGTGGGTGGGGATTCTAAGAGCTGGGTTCGAGTCCCCGCTCGGCCACTCTTGGCTTGGTGGCAGCTTGGGCAAGGCCCTGAGCCTCTGGGAGCCAGCTTTGTGGCTGGATGGCTGGACCCGCCTGGGGAGGGCGCGGAGGGCGAGGTGAGTCTGGTGAGAGGCGAGGAGTGAACGTGGCCCGAACTTGAGATGAGCGACGGGCGTGCAGCGCTGCAGAGGCAGGCGGGCAGTGATGGGCGCCGGCAGGGGCCCCGGCCTCCTCAGGTGACAGCAGTTATGGTGCTGCCTCCCCCGGCCACAGGCTCCGGACTCGGTCCTCCTCCTCCGTCCCCACCTTGTTCCTCTCGTCCTCGGAGCCCACACCCCTCCGAGGGCTCCCTGGACACCAGTAACCAGGGTCGTGTTCTCCGTCCTCGTCCATTGGTCTGTCCAGCAGTCCACCCCGCTCCGTTTCTTCCTGGGCGGCCCCGGGCAAATTACTTAACTTCTCTGTGCTTCCAATTCCTTGTCTGAAAAATGGACAGAACAGCCCCCACCTGGTAGCTGTAGAAAGCCCCCAGCACGGTGTCTAGTCCATGGTAACCCCTCGGTGGTTTCTTGTGCCTCTGCTGGATGCGGGCCAGGGGGCGCCCTGTGAGAGGGGCTGTGGGGAAGATGGGGGGACAGAAGGCCACGTCCTCTTGGGGAAGTTGCGGCTTATGCACGTGGCCACATTGCTGGGTGTTGAGGCTCTCCAGCCTCACCGTCCTCTCCTCTCCAAGAACAGCTCACTGTGTCAGAGTCAGCCACACTGCGTGGCAGACGGAGATGTCATGGCCTGGAGGGGTGGCTGAGGGGCGGGGGCTGACCACTCCAGCGTGGGTCTGGCACTGTGTTCTGGGTCTTGCTGGCTGGTGCTGGCTGGAGGGTAGTCTCCTCTTCTGTGAGGTGGGGGATCACGGGGTGTGGCTGGTGGCAACTCTAAAGCAGGTGGGGGCCATGGCTTTTTATGCCTTGTGCCGGCAGAAGGGGGCTGGTGTGGCCATTCCTAGAGGGGTGCTCCAGGTGGAGGATGTAGAGGGGACCGGAGGGGAATGGGCCCGTTCTAACCCCCGTCCCCCGTCTTTTGGAGCCCCCCTGCTGGGCTCTGCCAGGGTGTAGCACATAGGAGGGCCACCCTGGCTTGGCACACCCCTCGCCCGGCTGGGATGAGGCCCAGCGCAGGTCTGGTCCCCCGGGAACACCTGAGCCCATGGAGACCAGGTGCCGTCTCTTCTGCCACCTGGCTAATGGGCCATTTGCTCCTCCGTGTGGCAGGGAGGTGTTTCTCAAGCTGGCATGGTGGGGCAGGGGCTCAGGAGAGAAAACGGGCCAGGACTGGTGACTGGACTTGGCTCCACACCCGCTCTCTCAGGGACTGTGGGCAAGTGGCTGCCCCTCTGTGAGCCTCAGTTTCCTCATCTTTCAGCTGGGCCTAACGATGCATTCAAAGGATCACCAGTTGGAAAAGCTTTTGAGAGGCATAAACTAGCGGTGGCAAACTCAGATGCCCACAGGGACCAGGTCACTCTGAGGTGTGCATCTTGGTCTGAGTAAGGCAATAGGGTATGGTGGGGCCTGGGGTAAACGCCAGCGTTCAGGCTCTGCCTCATGGCATCGAGCTGGGATTTGTGTCAACACTGAGCCGGCCAACAGAACTGATCCGCGGGCTGCCTGAGCTGCCAGCTTGCCCCAGAAGGCAAGCTCTACAAATGGATTAACTGGGGGTGGTGGTGGTGGTATTTAACTCTCCTTTGCATAATAACAAAGGCTAACATTTATTGAGGGCTTGCTCTGTGCCAGGAGCGAACTAAGCACTTTACTGGGATTATCTTGTTTGATCCTCACACCAACCCCAGGCAGGCAGGGTACAAGTGCAATTCCTACTTTGTAGATGAGGCAATTAGACCAGAGAGGGTAAGTCAGAGCCCAAGGTCACACAGCAATGGGGGAGGGAGCAGGGCCTGCCTCTGGGCCTTCTGATTCCTTATCTGGGTTTTTTTTTCCTCCAGCCTCTCTGGGGCAGGGTGGAGGGAGGGAAGGGCAGACCCACTTGGCAGAAAAACACCAAAATCTGGAGCTTTTTGTTTCTGTCACGGAGGAGGCCTGGGAAGGGAGGGGAAACAAAATTAAGCAAACGAAGGGTATTGTGGAGCTGAGGAAGAATAACTTATTTTTTATGAGCTTGTTAACATTTGTGGAGTTAAGTAAGCAGAAATTTATGCCCTTCATTTGCATGCATTAAAGGGAGGGCTGCGCTGGCCCAGCGTAGTTACCAGAACCCGCACGCACCTCCCAGGGCAGTAGCCCCTCGGCTCACATTAAGCAGCTCCCACATACGGGTTTGTTTGGTTGTTTGCAAGATTTCTGCAGATCCAGCTGTGGCCGTGTTTCCTGACGGCCCACTGTGTGCGTGGCACCAGCCTACTGCAGCTGTGGCTCTCCTTGCTGTGTCTGGGAGCAGCTGACCTGGGTGCCATCAGAGCAGCGTGGCCCTTGGTTCAGGGGCTGAATGTTCTAGAAACTGTTCCCAGCCTCCCTGGGCCTCAGAAGGTGCAGGAGGCCCAAAGACCACCAGCTTTGCCTCAGCTCTCTGGGCCTCAGTTTCCTCATCTGTAAAACGGGGGCAGTAGTCGTCATACCTCACGGGGCTGTGTCCTCTCGTAACGCTGCTCATCTGAGATGACAGTGACTCGTGGGGGTGGCATGCTCTCTTCGCTAGTTGACCTGGCTCGTTGGGTCCTCTTTCCCATGGCCTGAGAGCTAAATGATCCTCCAGGACGCCTTTCTGGACACCCCTACCCACCTTGTCTCACAGCCCACGGCTCCCCCACGTTCCTCCTGCAATCGCTGCTCTCCTGCACCACTCCCTTCGAGCCGTGGGCTTCCTTGGGGCAGCGCCCTGTCTGTCCTGACCACTGTGGGTGCCCCACTCCTGCCCCAGGGCTTGAGAGATGGTGAACTGGAGGAGTGAATGAATACTTCAGCTCGGCCTTGAGTTTCACTCCTTTGAAATTAAAAGTCCCAGGGCCGGCCCGCTGCCGTAGTAGTTCAGTTTGCATGCTCCACTTCGGCGGCCCGGGATTCGCAGGTTCGGATCCCTGGCGCTGGCCGACGCACTGCTTGTCAGCCATGCCGAGGCGGCGTCCCATATAAAGTAGAGGAAGATGGGCACGGATGTTAGCCCAGGGCCAGTCTTCCTCAGGAAAAAAAAAAAAAAGTACCTTCCAGGTGTGTCGTGAGTGATGGTTTTAATGCCCTCGTTTGATTTCCACCTTTTGATTCCCCTGCAAAGAAGGCAAGGACTGATCTGCAGTTCCAGGTGGGGAAACAAGCCCAGGCGGAAGCGGAGGGATCTGAACCCAGTGCTCACTCGCTCACTCACTTGTTTGTCCCAGGGAACTTTTGGACTCCTGCTCTGGGCTAGGTATTGGGGATCTTGGGAGGAGTAAGGTGGGGTCCTGCCCTCCAGGGGCGTAGAGGCTGCACTCAACGGCAGGCACAGTGAGGGTCAGGAAGCTGAGGAGGCTGTGGGGAGTCACTGCACCTCCGCGGGCCTCAGTCTCCCACCTGTGTAATGGGTGACAGCCAAGAAGCTTGTAGCCTCTTTCAGTTCCGATGGGCTGAAATTCTTGGCAGTTTGGGGGATTTGTCACCAGGCACCTGCTAAGAGGCCCTAAGACCTCAGGACTGCCCTTCTCCCAGCCCTGTCCACGCAGCCCCGGCCAGTCAGGAGGCCGAGGGCCCCAGACACACACAGGTGTCTGGGCCTCTGGGGCTGGAGGAGGTGGCTGCCCCTGCTGTGGTCCCCAGGCCTGTGACAGTGGGGGTGGCTGTCTGCACACTGTGGGGGGTCTGGCTCTGGACACGTGGTGAGGCCAGACTGGACCCAGGGGGTGGGTTAGAAGTGGGGGAAGAGGGGCCTGAGGGCTGGTGGGAGGGGGTAGATACGTGAGGGGGGTCAGCTTCTGTGAATTGGGTTCCATTTGGGGGCTCCCTGAGGCCACAGACCAGGGAAGATCGACAACCCCACCTCCCTTTCTGATTTTCTCCCTGCCACCCCTGCCACCCTCCCCGTTTCCCAGGGACCTGCTGGGTGGGCCCAGGATGCAAGGGCTTGGCCTTAGGAGGCAGGGCGGGGCCTGGCTTTGGGCAGTCTGTCCCCCTCTCCGTGCCTCGGTCCCCTTGTCCGTGCCTTGGGGACCGTGCTCGTTCATACCGTTCTCCCAGGGGTGTAGTGAGGGTTGCATCAGCTGAGCGATGCAGGTGAGGCGTGTAGACGAGTGTCTGCAAGTCCTGAATTCTTGCGGGGGGGCGGGGGGTGCTGGCGCTCGCTGGGCGAGTGAGGAGAGAGGTGGAGAGAGGGAGCCGGGGAAGGCTGTGGATTTTATCTGACCTGACGGGAGTCAGCAGACAGGTGAGGGGGCGGCCGGGAGGAAGGTGATGGCCACTGGGTCGTTCAGGGTGCGACGGGAGGCTGGCGGAGGTGGGGGAGGGGCCGTTTCCTGTTGGTCGTTGCTGGCTGGGGAGCTTGTTCCCTCTGCCTGCAGGAGCTCAGGGAAGGCAGGGGAGGGAGGAAGGGCGTGTATTCAGCAGATGGTTCTCAAGCATTTGGTGTGGGCCAAGCATTGTGCAAGGCACTGGGGGTCTGGGGGTGAATGAGTACAGTCCCTGCCGTCAGGGACCCCACAGCCAAGGAGGAAGGCAGACTAAGGTGACTGATGCCCACGTGGGCTGGAGGGCTTCCTGTAGGAGGCGGCTTTGAATTCTGAGTGATGAGCAGCATTCCTGAGGTGGGGGTGGGGCAGGCGAGCACAGCAGGTCATGGGAATTTCCAGGGGAAAGGCCAAGAGGTGTGAAAAGACCCCATGAATTCAGAGAAGGGTGAGAAGCTCACCTGCTAGGGCCTGGGAGTGGGGAAGAAGGATCCAGGAGTCTGGGGAGGAGGGAGAGCCCGGGAGCTCCCTCCAGGCCAGGAGAAGGAGTCTGGACTGTGCGTCTTCCAGCAGCAGGGAGCATGCGGGCATTTAAACATGGGTGTGGATGATGTGTCCCGGGATGGAGCACGGGGTGGGAAGAGCTGAGGAATTGCGGGGGGCAGTTCTCAGAGGTGCTCTTCTGGGGCTGGCGGGTGGGAGGCTGGTGGTGGTAGAGAAGGGGTCGAGGGAGGGGCCCAAGTAAGGGAGGAACCAAGGAGGCTCAGTGCCGGGTGTGCACACGTATCCATGCATGTACGTGTGTGTGCACTGTGGGGAGTGGTTTGTTCTGGCGGTGTCCTCGTTACAGGAGGGGTGTCGGAGGGCAGATTTGCAGAGACCGGGCCCAGCCGGATCATGAGGGGTCTTGAATACTGGGGCAGGACTAGGGAGGCGCCAAGGCTTCTGAGCCGGGCAGTGACCCAGGAGCCTGCCTGTGCTTTGGGAAGTTTCTCCTGGCAGGTGTGCGGAGCAGGGGGGTCGGGGCAGAGACCCGTGAGGAGACGGCTGCACCTGATGGGGAGCTTTCGTGGGTGCTGGCAAGGCGACGGAGAGGAGGGAGGGTGGCAGAGTGCAGGGAAGGCTCGGGGGAGAGACGGCCTTTGATCAGGGCTGCAGAGGGCGAGAAGGTTCTGCTCTGTGGGGGTGGAAGGGAAGACACAGTGGGTGGCTGGAAGGGGGGTGGGGGAGGCCATCTATTCAGGACACCTTTGAAGTGTGGAAGGGAAGTCAGAGCCGGGAAGAACATCATTAGTGAGGACCCTCTGGGTGCCGGGTGTCCCTGCTCCACACTTACAGCTGCGTGGCTTTGGGTAGGTCCTCTGACCCCTGTGCCTTCATTTCTTTGTCTGCAAAATGGGGACACTTGCTAGGACCTGCCTCTCGTGGGGTCGTTGTGGGGATTAGATGAGATGACCCACCTCCAGCCCAGCTGGGACACGCTCCGTGGTGGCGACTGGCTGTGGGCATTATGACCTCCTTTAACTCTCACAGCAGGCCTTCAGGCAGCCTCGCATCCCCAGGGACAGATGAGGAATCGGCTCAGAGAAGCTCTTCGGCCTGCCTGAGGCCACACAGCTGGGAGGGGTACAAAGTGAGGGCCTGAATCCCAGGCGTGCGGGACCCCAGGCTTGGTGCTCTTTCCTCCAGGCCTGCGGCCTCCCGGAACGTCTGTAAATGCCTGGATGCTCAGTAAACATTCGTTCCCCTCCTGCTTTGAAAGCTCCTGGGTCCAGTGCAAGGAGAGGTGGGCAGGAGTCCAGTTCCGATCCCTCGCTTGGCCCCCAGGGGCCGTGACACTCCAGGTCAGCTGCTTGCCCTCTGAGCCTCACCCTCCTCGTCTGTAAATGGGGGCCCTGTGTGCCCAGGGTAGGGGGTCCAGCAAGGTCAGCTGTGACAGGCCCAGGCTCACGTGAGGCTCCTGGTCAGGGCTCCCTCCACGTTCCCTCCCATTCCCTGTTCCTCTGCACCTGCCTGACCACGTTGACCTGGGTGGGCTGACGCCAGCATGGGTCCGGGAGCCCTGGCACTGGTCGAGGCCCTAATGGTCGCATTAATAACGATAAGGAGCTGGGAGGCCCTGTTGTCACCAGCAGTAATGATGAGCCCACTCGGCGTGTGGGGAGGTGGGCGGGTGGGGACAGAGGCCAGCTGGGAATTACCTGCCTGGGGGCCATGTGGTTCTTTTGCTTTTTCCATCCCCACGCCCCAGGCACCTCATCTGTGTCAGGCCTCCTGCTGGCACTGGGGGCACAGAGGGGCACATGATGCCGTCTTGGCCCCCAGGAGGGAAAATTGTGACTGTTTAGGGGGATGCCACTTGGAGCTGGTGGGCATGGGGGTGCTGTGGAGTGGCAAAACCAGACCTAGGGTTCAGGGCGGGCTTCTTGGAGGAGGTGATGCCTGAGCTGAAGCGGTAGGGGTTCACAGTGGTCGTGGTGAGTGGCAGGGAGAGGGAGGGGATTGTGCCGTTGCGGGGGTGGGCAGCCCAGCGTGGGACATGAGGAGGGCCGTGTGGCTGGGGCAGGAGGTGGGGAGGGTAAGGCCCGCCTCACAGAAGCTTCGCATGACAGTAGGGAGCGTGGCCTCTGTCCCCGGGTCTCAGGGGGCAGGACAGGCAGCCTCAGAGCTGTGTGGAGGGGCTGGAGGAGGGGGAGGCCACGGCAGGCAACCAGGCGAGTGACGATGGTGGCCTGTCCTGCTGAGGTGGGGTGCAAAGGACAAACATGCGAGACATTTTGAGGACAGAAGTGGCAGACTTCCGGCGGGAAGGGGAGGAGTTGAGTTGAAGCTGGGATCTGTGGCCTGAGCAAGCAGGCAGGTGGTGGTGACCTTGACCAAGAGGAGACGTGTGGGCAGGAGGGGGCTTGGGTGAGAAGATGCCCCGGACCGGCTGAGCCTGGGGCATTGAGGGCATCGGTGGAGGCGTCCGGCAGGCACAGGCCGGGGATCTGGGCGGCCAGGGGCCTGCATGAGGCCACCCCAGAAGGGAGGACAGATGTAGGTAGGTCGAGGACAGAGCCTGGGGGAGCAGCAGCGTTTCTGGGGCTGGGGCAGGAAGGGGCTCCCCAGGGGGAAGTGGGGCCTGGCCGTGAGTTGCCCTCTCTGCCTCAGTTTCCTCACCTGACACATAACAGGGACCCGGATGTGCTAAGGGAGCTGCCAGCTCTGACCTTCTCTGAAGTACCCCAGAGGGTCTGAAAGAGGACAGAGCAGGTGCACGGATCAGGGGGTCCCCACACCGTAGCTCTGATACTGTGGCACGGAAATGAGTGCGCTAGCGGAGTTTGGTCGGCCAGAATTTGCTGAGCCCCCGTGTTGGGGGCTGGGACAGAGGGGCGACCCGGCCGTGGTCCCCACCCTCAGCGCTCACACTGGGTGTGTGACGAGGAAGTCCCTGGAGAGCCAGGAGTCTTAGCTCACTTTGAGCAACCTCATCTGTAACATTCAGATTTTTCTGTAAGAGAAATTTGAGGCTGGTTATTTATTTTACAAAATAATTCGCAGGAGGGTTTCCTTAAAAACCAGTGATCTCCAGCGCGTGCATGCTGGGTTCCCATTGGCCTAAGTCTCCTGCTCCGTGAATTCCTCGCTTACCTTGGTCTTTTGCACTCTGTGCCGGGAATCCCAGGCTGGGCGCGCAGTAGGGGCTTTTTAGGTGTGGACTGTCTGGTTGGCAGGGAGCAGCCCCTCCGGGGATCCCAAGCCCCCTCGGGTAGCGGCAGGTCCTCAGAGGTGCTGAGCCCTCCCAGTGAGTCATCAGCTTCGGCGTCCGGGGATCAGCTGCACCCTCAGCCTCTCTTCTGTCCCTTGGCTTTGTGGTGCTCTTGGTGCCAGCAGGCGGGGGCGGGCTCCCTGCTTGTCCCCGAACCCGGAACGAGCCCCCTGCCCCTTCCCACCCTGGCCCTCCCATCCCTTGGTGGCCCTCTGCAGGCCAGAGGCCAGGTTTGCCAGCCCAGGGCCTGGTGCACAGTAGGCCCACAGGCGCGTGCATAACGTGCCACCGCGGACGAGACCCCGGGTTGTCTTGTCCACCCCCTTACAGACAACGCAGCTGGGGCCCAGAAAGGGGAGGGCCTGGCTCACGTCCTGGCTGATGATGATGTCCGGGATGATGAGGGGGCTGGCAGAGGGGACGCCTCCCCCCAGAGCGCGCTGGGGGCGGAGGGCCTGGGGAGGAGGCTGGGGCAGAGCTGGAGGGCAGGACGCTCCGTGGCTGCACCTGGGCGTCGCAGGCTCTCCCACGTCTTAGCTGCGCGCGCCGGGCCTCCGTGTCCTCGTTTGTCAAATGCTGTAGTAACGGTCGGGTGAGGTCGTTCACGAAAACACTCATTAGGGTCTCGCGTGTCATCGGCTCACCGTGCGCGGGCACAGATGGCACGGCCTGAGGCCCAGCCCCACCGCTCACCAGCAGTGACCGGCGAGGACACTGTCCCTCTGAGCCTTCGTGTCCTCGTTTGAGGGATGGGTCTGACGACCCTTCCTTTGTCGTCCTGTTCGGGGGGGCCGTGTCTGCACGCAGACGAAGTGTGGCGAGGTCTTCATGATGGTCCACTGGGTTCCCTGTCGGCAGTGACCACAGCCCCGTGGGTTTGACGTCCTGACTGGACAGAGGCCTTTGTTCAGGCCACAGGATTGCTGCTGACCGTGCCGGGGCTGGAGCTGCAGCTGACAACACACTGTGCTCGCTGGGCGGCCCCTACGGTGTGGGAGGGACAGACGCCACGGTAGGGTCAGACAAGAACAGGGATAGTCACCGTGGGAGACGGAGGAAAGGCAGGAGGGAGGGTCTGGGGTGGGCAGCCGGGCCAGGCCTTGTGGGGCCTTGGCCTTCTGGAGGACTTTTGGCTTCAGCCTGGGAGCCACGGAAGCTTCTGGAAAGACTTTAAGAGAGGGGCCCTCAGTGGCTCCACGATAGACGGCATTTTGAGAGGCTCTCTGACAGCAGAGCAGAGGGGAGGGGAGGAACCAGGGGAGGCCAGGAGATGCTGGGGGGCAGTTGCTGCCGTCCAGTTGAGAGCCATCGGTGGCTTGGACACACACAGGTGTGTGGCCCGGACAGGTGTCGGGATGGATAGGAATTGGGAGACGAGGGAGGGGCGGAGTTAGGCGTGATTTGGATGACAGCACGGAGGCACAGAGAAGTTTGGTGATAGGCCCACAGTCACACAGCCCGTGGGTCGGGGAGGAAGCCTCGGGCCCAGCATCTGTAGGAGGTGGCGGCTTGGTCTGCTGCCATCAGCAACCCCGCAGCCCAGTGAGCAGCCCACACAGAGGCTCCAGGGAGTGGAGGCGGAAGGCAGGTCAGAGCCATCGGCAATGCTGGCAGTGTCACGCTTCGTTCACGGGCTCCACTCCGGCCGGGCATAATGGAGATGAATTAGGGCTTCTGCCGGGGAATGGGGATCCATTCTGCGTCGCCCGCAGCTCCGTGAGGCAGGCGTCGGCGTACAGAGGAACCGGGCAGGGAAGGGCGGAGCCGGGGCAAGAGGGAGGCTGAGTGTCCCCCTCCCGGCGGCGTGGGACGGCGAGGAGCTCAGGGCCCTGGATGGGAGAGACCCGGTTCACAGCCAGGGCCAGCATTTCCTGGGAGATGGCCTGGACCTCACTGGCCTCGGTTTCCCCATCTGTAAAGTGGAGGTTGTTCTAAGAAGGATGGGACAGGGTAGGACTTGGCACAGGCCTGGGGCCCGGTCCGTGCTCAGGAAGTGCTGGTGGCTATTATTACTTTTGTCACCGTCCATGCTATTGTTGTGTGGCAGCCGGAGTTCACCCTTGCTGGCTGTAGGGGTGTTGGCTTCTGTTCTGGGACATGTCGTGGTCTGCCGAGCCAGCTTAGCTCAGGGGCAGTTGCCGCCCTCGAGATGATGGGTCGGTGCCAGGACCCGAGGCCTGCTGGCTGCAAAGGCCAGGCCCAGGTGCTAGTGGAGGCTGCTGGTGGGGGAGGGTCAAGAAAACTACGGAGAGGACGGGCTAGCGTTTCATGGAGAAGAGAGGGTTATGTGAGTCCAAGAAAGACATGTAAGTGCAGAGATGAGACAAAGGAGTCTGCAGAAGGATGGGATGGGGTCGAGTTTGATGGAGCTCAGTTGATGCTCAGAGACTGTCCTTTGCCTAATTTTACCAGGTAAACATGCAGGAGGCCCAGAGAGGGTGAGGGCCTGGCTCAAGGTCACACAGCAGCTGGTGCTGGGAGCAGACCAGCCGGCACTGGGGCCTGGGCGCTGCCCCCCTCTGTGAAGGAGGGATGTGATCATTTGTCAGAGGAGTTTAATAATGAATGAAGTCGAAGTGTCTTTAATGCAGGCAGCAGGCCCGAAGTAATAAGGGGCCCTGTATTAATTCGGAAGTTAATGAATATGCAGGTGTGTCTGAATGATTAATGGGGCTCCCGAAGGCTTCGGAGAGGGGTGCGTGAGCTGCTGCTGATGGAAATATGAATATTGCATACAACTGGGAAGTCGGATAAACCAGGGAGCAGGTGGGCGTTCATGAACCAGAGGACTAGCAGCCACAGAGGGCTGAGTATACAGACACACGGGTAAATATACAGCGTCGTGGCTAAGTGCTCTCGTTTCTTGCTGTGTGATCTTGAGCAAGTTGCTTAACCTGTCTGAGCCTCAATTTCATCATCTGCAGAATGGGCATAAAAATGGCACCTGGTTCCTAGGATCCTGAGGATGAAATGGGTGACAAGCCCTGAGCATCGGGGCAGGCACAGTGTGAGCCTCTGAAAAAAACTGTCAGAGTTTTTTTAGAAAGGAGAGCAGAGAAGTGGTTGAGGAAGACCAAGGAAAGTATAGCAGTAACAAGTAAATTCCCTTGAGTGTGGACAGCACTTTACAGTTTGTGGTCTCTCACTGGGGGTGGTCTCTCGTTGGTCTACCCCTTTGCTCCTTGCAGAAGCTGCCGGGGGCAGAGGAGGTGGGTCTTGGGGAAGCTGATGCTCAGAGAGGGCTGGTCACAGCCCGCGGGAGCTGAGCTGGGCCTGGGCCCAGGTCTACACCCCTTGCCCGTGAATCTCAGAGCGGGTGGAGGTGGAACCGCCAAGGCACTGACCGGGCAGGGCCTTCAGAGCATTTGCTGGGCCTGGGGCTGGGGGATCTCGCATCACCTCCTGGAGCCTCAGTTTCCCTGCCTGTCGGGTGAGGGTCTGTCCGCGCCTCAGGCTGTTTTGAGGCTTTGATGGGAAAATGGGACGCTGACAACTGGCCTGCGCCGGCCATGGGGAGTCCCCGACTCTGCCGACGTCATTCCTGTGACACTCAGGACAGCTGTGCCGGAAGTTTGTACACACCGGGGGCCTGTGGGAACTGGGCCACCTCGTAACTTTAGTCCTTGGCACGTCTCTTCGCCTCCCAGCCTCAGTTTCCTCATCTCTCAAGTGGGCGTAGCAGCGTGACTGTTGTGCATTGAGTGTGTGGGCCTGGCACACAGTGGGTGCTGGGTGAAGTGAGCTCCCTTCCCCCGCCCCCCCAGGGCCCACCGCATGGCCCTGTGCACGGACGCCCATTTTCATGCTCCCGTGGCGCCTCATTCATCCTTTCAGCCCACGAACATTTACGGAGCGCCTCCTGGGCGCCGTGTTGGGCCCTGCGTTTACGGGGTGAGTGAGACTGCCCTCCCTGTCCCTGTCCTTGACGGGGTCCTGTCCAGGCAGAAGGCAGATGTGGATCCAGTGTCCCCTGATACAAGCTGGGATGGGGCACAGGAGCCAGAGGACGACCGGCCCGGACGTGGGCAGGGGGGCGTGCTGGTTTATCTGGCTGTTTCCCCCCTAGACCTCCCACCCCAGGCTGTCTTTTGGCCGTGAGTCCTCAGCTCCCGGCAGGAGACACTCAAAGAATGGCTGTTGGAATGAGTGAGGGAGTGAAGGAGTGAATGGCTGGCGTCTAAGGGAGCAGAGGCACAGCCAAGCCCCTCCCTTGGCTGTTCCAGGTGGACCCTGCGTCCTTCTCTTTTCCTCCCCGGGGCTCTGGCCTGGGCCCTGAGGGCCTCCCTGCATGCCGGCCTGGCTGGGTCAGAGAACTCTAGGTTGTTGGGTAGAAACCTGAGCCCTCAAGGTCACGCTGTGGCCTGCTGTTGACAGATGAGGAAACTGAGGCCCAGGGGGAGAGGCTGTGGGGCAGGGCTGGGGTCAGAGCCCCCGCTGGGCTGCTCCTCGGCCGGCCCCGTGGAGCCCCCTGGCTGTGTATTTATAGTCTCGCTGAGCTATATTAACACCGGGCCTGCCCAGGCCTCTGCTGTCTCTGGATCTGAAGATGGCTTTGAACCCTCCGGGGCTGTGGAACCAGAGTGCACCCCCACAGGGAGGGAGCACGTGGCTTCTCACCGTCCCCTTCACAGCCCTGGGGCTCTGGCTGGGCCCTCTGCCTGGAGAACGTCCCCAGCTGGGCCTGGGCTCCGGCCGCCCTTTGGCGGGTGCAGCGTCCTTGTCCTGGGTTGCTGCCAGGCCACGCTTCTCTCCAGCTCTGCAGGGAGACTGTGCAAACAGCATGGGGTCGAGAGCAGGGCTGCTTGGCCTCAGGCAAGCCACGCCCTCTCCGAGCGTCATTCCCGCCCCACTCGGTGTGTCAGGCGCTGAGCACTCAGCGCTCGTGAGCGGAGTCGCTGTGTACGCTCCCCGAGTCTCTCCTGGTCCTCGTCACAAGCGGTCCTCAGAGTCCCCAGGGACTGGAGTGTCGGCTCCATTGGACAGATGAGGCCACCGAGGCCCTAGGGGCGGCGTGACTTGCCAGGCCACGCTGCCTGTGGGGGCAGAATTCAGACTCATCTGAGTCCGAATGTTCTAGCTTCCCAGACCCCAGTCCTTCCCAGGGCCCACAGGGTCCTTGGGGCAGGCCGGACTCCTCACCCCACCAGCTCCTGTCGCCACGGGAGCAGCTCCACTAACTCTTTGCTTCTCTTACAGAGCAGAGACGACTGGCCGCCCTGAGCGCAATTCAATTCAACAGACATTTACTGAGTGCCTACTATGCGCCAGGCCTAGGCTAGGCACTGGGGTGGGGGGCAGAGAGGAAGAGGGGGTCCCATCCTCAGGTAGCTCCGGGCTGGGGGTGCGGAGAGGACAAGCAAGGGCTGAACAACAGCTCAGCACCAGGAGAGAAGCAGCCCGCAGGGCTGGAAGCAGCAGAGAAGCTGGGTTCAAGTGCATCCCTGGAGAGCTGTCGTCCCTCATCTGTGCCTCAGTTTCCCCATCTGTAAAATGGGGGGAGGCAAGGTGGGGTGAGACAATCTCTAAGATCCTTCCAGGATTCCATGGGGATGGAATCAGGGCATGGGGTAGAGCAGGGAGGCCATCACTCTCCCTGTGGAGAGGAAATCTCTGAAGGCTTCTCGGAGGAGGAGGCATGAGGTCTGGGCTGCAGGGAGTGGGGAAGGGTGAGTATGGCACCCCAGGCTCAGGAACAGAATGAGCAAAGGCCCAGAGGACATGCAGATGGGCGTCCCCACAGCTCCATAGGTTGTGAAGGGATGTGGTGGGGTATGAGCTCACAGAGGGAGAGGGGGCCCACATGGAGGGCTAATGTTGGGCTGTGAGCTCTAGTCTGCAGGTGTTGAGGATGGAGAGTCAGGAACAGATGGTCCTGCTCTATCCTGCCCCCTTCTCCTCCCCTCTCTCCCTGGGGTGCATTTCAGGATCACATGCCCATAGAACCTTGTGGCCCTGGTAGTGCCTGCACTGTGCTAGGTACTTCACACATCTGCTCCTGTGGCAACCCCATAAAGTGGGCATTCGTGGGCCTGCTTCTCAGATGAGGACACTGAGGCTGAGAGAGGGAAGCTTCTTGCCCAAGGTCACGATCTGACTCCCAACCCCCACCCCCCACTTCTCTCATCAGCTCTCTCTGTCCTGTGTGACATCTCCGATCCTGGGACCCCCCCAAGCTCTGAGGAGTGCCTGCCAGGGGCAGCACGGCAGGGCTGGAGGGGAGGGTGGGAAACCCTCAGCTGTTCGCAGGCCGGGCTTTCTCCAGGTCCTGAGTTTCTAGCCCTGCAGCCACCCTGGGAGATGGAGAGTAAAGCGGGGCCCCTTCCCACTTTACAGATGAGCAGACTGAGGCCCTGGGAGTCATGTGGCTAGTCCAAGGTCGAGGCAGTGACGGCCTGGGCATCTCCTTATAGAGCTGAGGCTGCAGGGAGGTTCTAGTCCCCTGCGATCTGTGCAGAAGCTGACCCACAGCCGTCCCCAGGGAGAGGAAAGGGCTGGCCTTGGAATCTCAGGCCTGGGTTCACATCCTGGTTTTGTCTTGCACAAACGGTGTGATCTGGAGTAAGTCATTGATTACTCTGAGCCTCGGTTTCCTCATCCATGAAGGGAGAGAGCAGGTCTCTTTCGTTGTCATTAACAGGTACTTACTGACCATCCACTGGGTGGCGAGTGTGGGGCTCGAGCGGAGAATCGGGCCCTTCCTCGGAGAGCTCAGTCCAGGAGCAAAAGCAGCAGTTATGATTCCAGTTGTGATGGAAGAAGCCCAGGGGGCTGTGGGACCCCACAGGAGGGACCCCACCTGGTCCGTTTTGATTGGTGGGAGGAGGCAGGAGGCAGGAGAGGAGGGCAGGAACTGGCTCCTCAGGACCCCATGGCTGGGCTTCTGATGTCTGCTGGAATTTTCCCAGGACAGTGGGGAGCCAAGGAAGGCTTTTGAGCAGGGGGGTGCCATGCTCAGATTTACGTGTTAGAACGTGCATCCTCTGCTGGGTGGAGGATGGCTTGAAGGGGGCGGTAAGATTGGAGGCAGAGAGACCAGGGAGGATGCTGGTTGAGAAATTCACTTGGGGGGAGGAGGGAGGCTGAAGCAGAGCAGGCGCAGTGTGGGGGAGGGGTGCGTATGAAGACCTTCCAGGTGTGGAGGCGCTGGGCAGCTGTGGATGCTTCTCGCTGGCTCAGGGACTGGGGAGAAAAGCAGAGGTGGGGAGTGGGTGGACAGTGGGAGGTGAGCCCAGTCGTGGATGTGGCGTTTCAGGTGCCAGGGAGGGGTGCAGGAGGCAGCCGGGATGCGGTGGTTTGGGCACCAAGCTGGTAACAGAAGCCTTGGGAGGGGCCGAGATGCTGGGGAAATGGGGGAGCAGGTTTGGGAAGAGCAGAGGGCCAGGACCAGGACCTCAGGGAAGGCCACTGCATAGGAGCCCGAAGGGGAGTGGCCTGGGGGGGGCTAGGAGGGAAACCGAGGTGTAGGGACGGAGGTCTGCCGGGAGATAGAGAAGTCACGTGTGTCAGGCACTCTGCCCAGTGCCAAGCACACAGGAGGGGCCCGGGAGGGTCCGTTCCCACCTGTCTTTCACGGGAAAGCAGAACCGTAGTCTATCCCCTTGCCGTCCCCATCCAGGAGGACGGTATTGGGGAAGGAGAGAAGGGGAAAGAACATTTGCATGCATAACAAGGCCAAAGTGAGGGAGAGAGAGAGAGGGAGCAGGAGATGAAAAGAAATTACCATACACCAGGATCTTGTTATTCAACCCAATTTTCAAAGGACCACAGCTGTCGCACTGAGATAATCCGTTAATTATAACAGCCATTGTGCTTTGGCAATGGGAGAGAAACCGAGGCTGGGAACGGGCTGAAGGCGGGGGTGGGAGCAGGCCTTTGGGGGGCTGGACCTATGAGAGGGGGCAGGGTCAGGCAAAGAGGGGTGTGTTGCCCCTCCAGAAGGAAAGGAAGACACTGTCAGGGGCCAGGCCCCATCCCTTCCTCGCTGCTGTTGCTACAGCAGTGGGCGATGAGGACCCGCTGTGCCCGGCACTGCCTCCCCGTGAGCCGGGCCAGGATGACCGTGCAGGCAGCAACTAACTTTACTGAGCACTTACTGTGTGCCAGACCGTGCTCTGTAGCTGTTCACTGTCCCCACTCTGAGGTAGTGCCCGACTAGTCCCATTTTACAGAAGAGGAGACTGAGACCCAGAGAGAAGAAGTAGCCTGCCAGGGCCACACTGTTAGTTCAGTGGCAGAGCCGGGATTTGAGCTGAGCGTGGCCCCCCCTTTAGGGAGAACGTTAGGGAGGGCCGGTCTCCATGGATTGGCCCCCCTGACTTGGTGGCCATGCGTCCCAGGCCGTGGTTGCTGTGCAGCCGGCAGTCATGGGGTGGCCCTCCCCCCGGGCATTTCCGGGGCTCCTCCAGCACGGACAGAGCTTCCTTGTTCTCCGGTGCCACAGCTGCAGGCCCCTGCTGGCTCCCCCACCTGCCCCAGAGAAGCCAGTCTCAGGGCCAGGGGAGGGACCCTGTGCGACTGCCTGGTGAGGGGTTGCAATGGGCTGCCGCCCTCGGGGGACTCCTCAGCCTGGCCCTGGCTGGCCTCGGGCCCTCGTGCCGGGGCCTGGGCGAGGGGAAGGGCAGGCAGGAGTCCCAGGTGAGCAGAGCCAGGGGGCCCCGAAGTCTGTGGGCAGAGGGATGGGAGCAAGGGGCCATCCCACAAACCCCAGGCCCTCCTCTGGGGTGACCTAAAAGCTCTCCCTGGGGTGTGGCTTTAGCAGCTGAGGCCTCAGGCCTCCTGGTGTCCCCTGCAGCCTTGGCTGGAACATCAGCCCAGACTGGCTGGCGGAGTTGTGTTCGGGCACGAGTGACCCTCCAACCCCAACAGGAGCCCCCAACTTGACCTGGCAACCCAGGCAGCATCGTTGGAGAGCCAGGGGCCCACAGGGTGACAGGCAGGTCTGCGGGGCCGTACAGGTGCTCCCCTGGTTTCGGGTCCCACTGCAGTGGGCCTGCTCGGAGCCAAGGAGGGGTTGTGGGCGGGTCAGGGCAGCTTAAAGTCCTGTAGATTGGTGACCCGGAGACCAAGACCCACTAGAGTTTTAGGACCAAAGAATCGTAGATGCGTATGGAACTCTTGAGCTCCAGACTTGTGATCAGAGACCCCCGAAAATGACAGACCCATGCTGTTAGAGTGTCCCAGAGCTCAGAAACCCAGGGCCACAGGACCAAGCAGCACAAGGGTCAGAGGGAGGCAGGTCGTGGGACCCCAGAGGCTCCTGGGATCTGCCACCCATGCCGGGATTCGAATTGTCCCCACTCTGGGGTTCCCCCTCTGCCGGCCTCACAGACTCCAGTGCTCAGGGGTCAGCGGGCAGCCTCTGCCAGAGAGGCAGGAGGAGGAGGGGCACACCAGGCCTGTGCCACCTGCTCTGTCCCTGCAGGGATGCAGACCCTGGGCAGCGGGTGTTCCAGGTTGTTCAGTGGTTTCCAGAAATGGGGTTTTTAAAAATAAACTCTCCCAAGTTTTCAATATTGGCAACTAATTAAGAAAGTTTTTTAAACCACTGTCCAGATAAAACAGGATCCCACAGCATCTCTTGACCCAGAGCTGGTGCTGTGGAGACTCAGAGCCACTGTGAAGCAGCCGTGAGGCCTCAGTTTCCTCCTCTGTAAAGTGGGAATAATAATAGGACTGACTCGTAAGGTTGTGCTGAGAGTAAACGAGTTATCAGGCCCAGCAGGCTCCATGACTCTGTTGTCATTATGCCCCGGCTGCCCATCCCTCCCCCACCAGGCTGCCTCCCAGTGGGCCGTGCTCCCTGCCCCCAGAGCCTCCACTTCTCCCGGTGGGCCCCCGATGCGCCACCCCGCCTTGGGACAGCCCTGAGGATATTGGAAGGCAGGGAAACATTCACCCCTTGGGGCCCTGGAGGAGGAGCAGGTGGAGGAGGCAGAGCCGGGAGGGCGGGCCTAGCCGGCGCCTGGTACATAGTAGGTGCTCCATAAATGTTTATTGAATGAATGAATGGAGGCCATGCAGGCAGAGGCAGCTGCGCGTGCGCAGGCACTGGTGAAAGAGCGGGTCCAGTGGAGACTGGTGAGTAGTGCCCGGGGCTGCAGCTGAGCGGGCCTGGGGTTTGCTGGAGCCAAGGCCAAGAGGCCAGCAGGGGCCAGGCGGGGGAGGCAGGGGTCAGGCGGGGGAGGCAGGGGCCAGGTGGGGAGGCAGGGGCCAGGTCGGGGGATCAGGGGCCAGGTCGGGGAGGCAGGGGTCAGGTGGGGAGGCAGGGGTCAGGGGAGGTAGGGGCCAGGTGAGGGAGGCAGGGGTCAGATGGGAGGTCAGGGGCCAGGTAGGGGAGGCAGGGGTCAGGTGGGAGATTAAGGGTCAGGTGGGGGGTCAGGGGTCAAGTGAAGGTTAGGAGTCAACTGGGGAGGCAGGGGCACGGTGAGGGCTCAGGAGTCATGTCAGGGGACAGGGGTCAGGTGGGTAGGGCAGGAGTTAGCTGGGGGAGGCAGTCCCCTGAATAGTCTGGAGGATTCTGGGAAAGCCAGAGATGACCCCTGGGGTGGGACTAGGAGATGGACTTTGAATACAGGTCATCCTTGGCTGTGGGTAGGAGGGTCACGTGCTCCCCCAGGTGCCTGGAGTGGGTGGGGTGGGTCCTGGGCTGCCTGGGGCTGGGGAGCGGGTGCCAGGGAGTGGGCCGTCTGTGAAGAGCTGCCCACAGAGCCGGTGTCGGGGCCTCTCCTGTCGGGCTGCTGGGTGGTCTCCCAAGGCCTTTTGGTAAAAACCCTTCCATCCTCCTGCCTACCTCCTTCCATCGAGGCATTGTGGGCAGGTGCCCACGACAAATGTGACACCCGGGAGCAGGGGAGGCCCAGGGACTGCTTGAGTTTGTGGGGGATGACACAGGGGCAGTGACAGAGGGCTTTGGGTGGCCCAGTAAACCAGAGAGACACATGTGCACAGCTGTTCTCCCCCAAACAGATGAGGAAACTGAGGCCCAGAGGGGTGAGGGACTGACCTGCCCAAGGTCACACACTGAGCCAGCCATCAATGTGTCCTAGCAGCCTGTGACACTGCAGACTGGCCCAGGCCCCTTCTCTGGCCAAGGTCACTGGGCTTGGAGATGAGTGCCTGATACACTGAGGCCTCGCAAACCCAATTAAGCCCCCATAACTGTCAGCTGTTGCTGTGGACGTGGGTGTCTTCCTGTTAAGCTCTCCGAGGTAAGTGGGAAGCTCGGTGAAGGCAGGGCATACTTTGCTGCGGTGCCGGGCACGTGGTAGGTGTGCAGTAAATGTGTGCGGGTGTGTAAGGAACGTGGGTGAGTGCGCGGCTGGTGGGACAGCGTGCCCCACCCGCCCCGAGGTGAGCTGCGGGCCTGGTGCCCGCTTCCCCGTGACATGGGTACAAATGCAGCGCAGGATGGCACAGAGCCGGGAGCGGGTGCCGAGGTATCAAGGGGCAGAAGCCAGCTCCCCCGAGATGTGGAGCAGCTGGCACGAGGGCCGAGACTAATGAGACGTGATGGAATGGGGTGGATGGTAACCCAGCACCTCGGGCGAAACGCAGACGGATACTGCCCGGAGCTGCCCAAGGACGTGCTGAGGGCACCGGGGTTGCCTGGCAGGAAACATGAAGGGCCCCGGGGTTTGGCTGACATCTAGGACAAGTTGAGGACACAAGGCTGGCGCACACTCACGCTGCTCTAACAGGAGCGTGGTGCCAAACCAGGGGAGGCAGAGGGCCTCCCGCTCAGTCCACGCTCAGTCACCGCACAGACCCCATGGGCACGGATGCTTGGCTCCAGGTGATGCATTTTAGGAGGGACCCTGACAGCAAGCCTGACCCGGGGCAGCTGGACCCGAGGGTGGGGGACTTGACACTGCGCGTAGGAAGAGCAGGAGAGGACGTGAGGCTGTTAGCCTGGCTAAGCGGATTGCCGGGGCGCGAGATAACAGATTAGCAAATATCAGAGGGGCCTTGGAGGGGGGCTAGTGGCCTTGTTCTCCGGGACTCCGGACGGCACTGGGACCAATGACAGAGGTACAGGGAGCCAGATTTGGCTTTGTGACAGAAGAAATTTCTCACAATCAGAGCTGCTCAAGGAGGGAATAAGCAGCTGAGATCGCTGTTACGGGTGGTATGCAAGTTGGGAGAAGTCACCTCTGCAGGACTCTGGAAAGCCTGGTAGTTCTAAGAGCTCAGGCCAGCCCAGGTTCCTGGCCGTGTGGTCTTGGGCAAATCATTGCACCTTTCTGAGCCTCAGTTTCCTCATCTGCAAAATGGGAAGCATAAGGGAGGTCATGAGGGGCTCAGACATTTCCTGCACACCGTGAGCACCCCGTCAGCAGTGGGCCCCTCCCTCCGATATTTCACATCCTGACTCAGTGGAGTCAGGGACTCCAGATCTCCCTCCATCCCCTGTCCCCAGCCCTGAGCTCTCATCCACACATCACATTCTGGTGCTGTTACATGCATCTGCTACGTGCCTGACCCTGTTCCAGGTGTGGGGGTGACAGCTGCAAACAAGAGAAAGCCTGCTTTGATTTTGTGATGGGGCGGGGATGACAATAAAAAACTACACGATATCTGGTATTGTTGAGTGCTCTGAGGGGACCAAAGCCAGGGTTGAGTGACCAGTGAGTTACCTCAGATTTGGTGTCAGGGAAGGTGGGGTCGGGGGTAGCAGCTGGACAGAGACCTGAAGGAAGTGAGGTAGTGGGTTGTACAGATACTGGGGGAAGAGCATTCCGGGCAAAGAACAGCACGTGCAAAGGCCCTGAGGTGGGAGTGTGCCTGGGGGTTTGAGGAGCTTAGCTGGCCTGAAACCAGTACTTCCTGGTTGATGGAGAAATTGAAGTCTCTCTCCGCTTGCGGATAGTCCACACTTGCACACTTTCCTGATGGGAGGAGGTGCTTACACAAGGGGCAGGAAACCCACCAGATGGTCCATGCGTGTCCAGTCCCTGCCGTGGGCCCAGCTCTTTGGAGGAAGCTGGGGAAGGAGAGAGCCTCAGTTTTCTTACCTGTAAAAGGAAGCTAACAACAGCAGTCATGCAGGGTTGGTATAAGATTCAAGGAATAAAAAAATGTCAGACACAAACAAGCCACTGGGTAAGGGATAGCTATGGGTGAGGAGACTGAAGTCTAGAGAGGTTAATGAATGTGCCTTATGTCACACAGCTCAGCATTCAATCCCAGGATGCTTTGCCTCCGACATCCATGCTTTTTTCTCTCTGCCCAGCAGCTGGGGCTCACTGCACCTGAAATCCACACAGTTCACCAGCCAAACAGTGGTTCATTGTCAAAGGTATGATTACCCATTTTACAGACGAGGAACCGAGGCCCAGAGCAGCCTGCCCGAGGAGCCCTGGTGAGGTAGAGGCAGCGACAGGATCCAGTGTCCGGCCCCCAGGGGCTGGCAGGCTTTGTTGCAGAGGGCAGAGTGGTAGGAACCCATCTCTTGGGCCCCCGGCCTGGTGCTGTGTTTCCAGCAGAGAGAGGGGAGGCGGCTGCCCGCCCTGCGAGTTCAGGCTGGGCCCGAGGAGTCCTCAGTGCTCCTAATCCCGGGTAATGGCATTGACACGGACAGTGGCAATGGCACCTCGGGGAGCCTTGGCCAGCCTGGCCCTGGGAGGGGGCTGTGCCAGGGCTTATCAGCTGCTGCAAATGTCCCGGCTCCTGGGAGGCCAGGAAGTGACTGCGCCTCCCCACCTGCTCCCCAACCCCGCCACAGTCCCCGCAGGAGCAGGAGCCCGAGGGGGGGCATTCGCCGGGCCTCCTGCCCTGTGCAGAGCGCATCTGTCTCCACTGTGTCCCGGGGTTTCGTGGGAGCCCTGGGAGATGGGTGGACTCACCTCAGAGAGGGCCTGCAGCTTGCCCAAGGTCTCAGAGCTGGCCAGCCCCATGTCTTCCCTGCCGACCCCCGCTCCCCTGTCCCCCGTCCCATCCCCCCTCAGCCACGGGACACTCAGGCAAAGCCTGCCCTGTCAGTTCTCTCACCCGGCCCAGGGAGGGGGAGGCTGACGAGGGGACCCGTGTCAGGGCAGTCAGCTCCCCGAGGGGATTCGAGATTGCCAGGTCAGGATCTGTCACTGCCACCCTGGGTCCTGAGCCTGACCCACCACCCGCTGAACATGTCCCTTCCGCAGTCCTGGCCTCAGTTTCCCCTCTGAGAAAGGCCGGGACTGGGCTGAGCAAGGGCTCCTCGTCCTTCCAGCTCTGAAGCTTTAGGATTCTGAGTCCATAGAAGGGCCCAGAACCTTGTGGCACCTGGAGGAGAAGGACATAGAAACCAGTGGGGTCAACCGGTGACTTCTGGGGGGAGCGGTGCTGAGGCCCAGAGAGGGGGAGGCATCTGCCCAGAGTGACTCAGACGTCCTGCAGCCGCCGGCTCTGGGCTGAGACCCCACCTCCGCTCTGCCCTCAGACCTGTCGGGTCTCGCTGACTCTTCTCCCTCCTCTCCTTCCCAGGGTGTCCCCGTGAGAGGGGACATCATACTGTGTGCAGCCAGCGAGACTGGGGGCCCACCCCAAGATCCCTCGACAGCACGCTGCCCCCCAACTTTGCTGCGTTGCTTCTCCCTGTGGTGGAAGGAGAGAGCGACCTGGAAGAGGTGTTGGGGGGGCACCTTGGGCCTGTCTCATGCTCTGGCCAGAGGTCACTCATTCCAGCCACACCTGTGTGAGCAGGGGCAGGCACAGTGGGGGTGGAGGGAGGATACGGGGAGGGGTCCCTCAGGCCAGGTCAGCTGGGAGCACTGCTCTTTGCCAGACACAGCACCGGCCCACAGCCCACCTCCCTGCACGGCCGCACCCTCCCAGGTTTGGCACCATTGAGGCCCTGGGCAGAAAAGGCCTCTGCTTCCCAGGGCTGCTTCCTGCCCCTTCCCCCTCCCTCTGGGCTGGTCACAGGCTGCATTTCAGTGGCTCAGCCGGCTGGACCCAGTGCTCATCTGTCTCCCTGCCCCTGGGTGGCGGGCGGGCTGAGCAGCAGGCGCTGTCCCCCCCACATCTGTCATCTGGCTGTGCCTCCCTGCTGATGGTGCCTCTCTCTCGGATGCGCTCTCTCCATTTATCTCCATTCCTCTGTCTCTTCCTGCTTGGCTGTCTCCTTATTTTTGCTTTTCCGTCCTTCTCAGTCCTGGCCTCCTGTCTGCAGCTCCCTCACCTCCTTCCTTTCTTTCCCTGCCCCCCCAGGTGTGTGGGGGGTGGGGCCCTGTTTCCCCCACTAGCGTGTGTGCTGGGGGACCACCCTCGCAGGAGCAGGGGACGGCCCTGACCCTCGGGACCCTCAGCCCCAGGCCCGAGAGAACCATGGCGGCCCCCCCCCCCGCCCCCGGCCTTGAGTGGGTGCGCATCCGGGCGGGGGGCCAAGTGCTGCTATCAGCGCCTTCACGGCCTCGCCGTCCCCACTACTGGCTGCGTCAGGCCTCGTCGGGTGGTGGGCAGGCAGCCCAGGGAAGGGGACAGGGCAGCTGACGCACATGGGACAGGGTGACAGGGAGCCTGCTCCCCCCTCCCTCTGAGTCATGGGCAGGGTGGGGGTAGCTGGGCCCCAGCCCCAGCCGTCCTGGAGGCCAGGAGGAGTGGGGGAGAGGGCGACAGGCAGGGTCACCTGGAGGGCTCAGGAGGACAGAGCTCAGAGTGGCTGGGGTGGGGGCACAGCGGGCCTCTGCCCACCCAGGAAGGGAAGAGATGGGACAGGACTAGCCCCGCCCCCAACCCTGGGCCCCTCCCCTACTCCCCTCCCCTCCCCCTCAGCCTCTTCACATCCCCTCTATGGCCTGGGATTTCCAGAGGCTCCAGCCAACTCAGCTTGCCCGACACCCCCGGGCCGGGCTCTGGGGGTGCTGGTTTGAGTAGCTCCGACCTGAGGAGGCTGAAGTTGCATATGTGCACACACACGTACACATACATGTGGAACACACGTGCTTAAACCTGTCGACACATAGGCAGGTGCTATGCGTTCCCTTGAGAGGCCCCCACACATGTCCCCTCCCACCCCTCCACACACAAGCACGCCCACGTTCACTCGAGAGTGCTCCTGTAGCTGGCCGCACGTCCAAATGTCCTGTGCACACGGGCGTACGTGTGCACACACGCCTGCCTGCACTTCCGTCTCCTTGTACACGTGAGCCTTCTCCGGCACCGGCAGCGGCGGCGCCCGAGCCAGCGCACACCTGCGCGTGCACCTGCATACAAATGCGCTCCCCAGATGTTCCCAGCCGGAGAAGCTGCAGAGCGGAGGTTCTCTGACAGGGCGAGCCGCGACTCAGCCTCCTCCAGTACAACCTAGCTGCCTGTGGGGTGGACACTGAGGCCCCGAGATGGGGAGCACTGGCCCAGCGTCCCCCAGGAGCCAGCAATCAGCCAGATGGGAGCCCAGGTCATCTGCGTGGCACCGCCAAGGACAGAAATGCTCTCTGCTGCCTGGGCCCCCCTTCCTGCCCGGCTGCCTCATGGTGCCCCCCCACCCCCTCTCCGGGCCCTCAGGGGACAGGGAGGTGTGAGGCCGCGTCGCCCGGAGGCCGGATCATCAGCTTCTGGCGCCCCCGTCAGCCTTTTATCCGAGGGGCCATCTGGACGCCCTGTTCACCGGCCACCTCAACAGAAACTGCCTGCCTGGACTTCTTTGGGGACTTTCCCCCTCTCGCTTTCCTTTCCTCTGTTCCAGTCCTCTGGGGCTCAGGGCTGTAAATTGGTTTTGCTTTAACAGCAAAGGTTTACATTTTTTTTTTCAAAGTGCTCTCTTTCCTGGAGTTTCCCAGGAGGGAGAGCAGGAGGCAGAGGGGGGCTCTTGTGAACAGTCTCTGGCTCTCTTTATCCAAACATGGATTTCTCTGGCCTCATCTTCACATCCCTGGCCACTGCCAGGGCGCAGGGAGGGAGCACCGGGCTCTCTCCGCGGTCCAGAGAGCGGGGGATGGGGACTGGAGCCCCATCTGGCCGGAGGGGCTGAGTCTGGGGCTCAGTGTCCCCACTTAGAAAATGAGGGTCTGTGGGCTGTGAGCCCTGTGCCACCAGTGCTGCCCCTCTGCATCTTGGGCACGGGCAGCACAGCTCACCTGACTTCTTCCCCCATCAGATGGCCAGGCAGCAACCTGATGCCCACTTTATAGATGTGCAAACAAACTCGGAGGTGGTGTGCCCCATCCGGCTAATCAGACCAGTGGTGCCTCGGGACCTTGACCCTGGCTCAGGCTGTGCTGTGTGACTCGGGGCAAGTCCCTGCCTCTCTCTGGGCCCCAGACTCTTCAGCCATGGAGGGGATGTGGGGCTTCAGTTAAATTGTTCGGAGGCCTCTGGCTTCTTCACCTGCCTGAGCACCACCCTCATCCCCCCATCCCCCCCCACCCCACCCCCAGGGATCAGGGTCTGTAATGAAAAGCACTCTGGGGAAGTGCTATTGGAGGTGTGTCTGGCTTCCCAGACTCTCCCCCTCTCTTTCCCTTGGCTCTACTCTTGCCTGGAGGATGAGCTCTCCCTGTGTCCTGCCACTGAGGGACACCCCAGCCTCTGCATCCCCTTGCTTGGGGGGCCCACAGCCTCGCTGCTCTGCTCCCCCTCCCCCGTGGAAGCTGAGACAAGGCAATTATTTTTGGAACAAGAGCAGTTACACAACAAATGAATTATTTATCTTGGGGCGTGGAGGAGAGGAGGCATTTTGCTGGGCGTCTTAATTCTTTATCTGGATTGGAGGGTGCCCGCTCGGGTGCGTGGCCATGTGTGTACAAGCCCATTTGTCATACCCAAGACTGTAGGGGTGTGTGTGTGTGTGTGCGTGTGTGTGTGTGTGCGTGTGTGTGTGTGTGCACGCCTATCTCTGTGTGCATGCTGTGGAATTCTGGCTCCTGTGGGGCATGCAGGTGGATGAGTGTGGATATGAGTGTGCTGGGGCGTGTGTGTAAGGGTGTATGTGTACCTGACCTGTTGCTCTCCGGGCTCCCGTCTTTCCCCCCTGTCCTCAGACTCTGTCCCAACACCTCATTTCTTCAGTCTCCCTCCTTCCAGTCACCCCCCCTTCTCTTACGTAACGGGGACCCTAGAGTGCTGTGGCACAGGGGACCCCGCCGGGAAGGATGGAGAGGGACTGGGGCCTGTGCTGGAGCTTTGAGGGGTGCTCTGAGCCTTCACACTGATCTGCCACCCCTCTCGCTGCTGCCTTTTAGGAACCAGGTGACAGATGGATCTCTTCCTTCCTGCCCCCGTCTCTCGCGCTCTCCCTCAGAGCTCCGCTCGCCAGCCTCCCGTGGGAATCTTCTGAAGTTCTGAGCCCAGAACCCCAGGAGGAAGAGGAGGAGGAGGGAGAGGAAGTCGAGCCCTGAGAACCTGTGCACCTTCCCAGCAGGAGGGCAGCAACGCGGGGACGCAGGCTGTGGGGCTTGCCGCCCCCCTGGCCCTGGCCTGGCCGCGGCGCCCAGCACCTGCTGGTAGTGCCCCTGAAGACCCCCGGCTGTTGGCACTGGCCGTGCCTGCCTCACCTGGGGACCCTGGGTTGGGGGTCGCCCCCAAGATGGTGGCGGCCCCAGGGAGGACTGTGCTGCCAGCCCCAGCCTCTGGCCGCTAGGCCCCCGGCGCCCCGGCCCCTCACCCCCAGCCCGGCCTGCGAAGGGGCCGCGGCCGGCGCCATGCTGCGCCTGGGGCTGTGTGCGGCTGCGCTGCTGTGCGTGTGCCGGCCGGGCGCCGTGCGTGCCGACTGCTGGCTCATCGAGGGCGACAAGGGGTACGTGTGGCTGGCTATCTGCAGCCAGAACCAGCCGCCCTACGAGACCATCCCACAGCACATCAACAGCACGGTGCACGACCTGCGCCTCAACGAGAACAAGCTGAAGGCCGTGCTCTACTCCTCGCTGAACCGCTTCGGGAACCTCACGGACCTCAACCTCACCAAGAACGAGATCTCCTACATCGAGGACGGCGCCTTCCTGGGCCAGTCGAGCCTGCAGGTGCTGCAGCTGGGCTACAACAGGCTCAGCAACCTAACCGAGGGCATGCTGCGTGGCATGGGCCGCCTGCAGTTCCTCTTCGTGCAGCACAACCTCATCGAGGTGGTGACGCCCGCCGCCTTCTCCGAGTGCCCGAGCCTCATCAGCATCGACCTGTCCTCCAACCGCCTCAGCCGCCTCGATGGCGCCACCTTCGCCAGCCTGGCCAGCCTCATGGTGTGCGAGCTGGCGGGCAACCCCTTCAACTGCGAGTGCGACCTCTTCGGCTTCCTGGCCTGGCTGGTGGTCTTCAACAACGTCACCAAGAACTACGACCGCCTGCAGTGCGAGTCGCCGCGCGAGTTCGCCGGCTACCCGCTGCTGGTGCCCCGGCCCTACCACAGCCTCAACGCCATCACCGTGCTCCAGGCCAAGTGTCGCAATGGCTCGCTGCCCGCCCGGCCCGCAAGCCACCCCACGCCCTACTCCACCGACGCCCAGAGGGAGCCCGACGAGAACTCGGGCTTCAACCCGGAGGAGATTCTGTCGGTGGAGCCGCCGGCCTCGTCCACCACGGATGCCTCGGCGGGGCCTGTCATCAAGCTGCACCACGTCACCTTCACCTCGGCCACCCTGGTGGTCATCATCCCACACCCCTACAGCAAGATGTACGTCCTGGTCCAGTACAACAACAGCTACTTCTCTGACGTCATGACGCTCAAGAACAAGAAGGAGATCGTCACGCTTGACAAGCTGCGGGCGCACACCGAGTACACCTTCTGTGTGACCTCGCTGCGCAACAGCCGCCGCTTCAACCACACCTGCCTGACCTTCACCACGCGGGACCCAGTCCCCGGGGACCTGGCACCCAGCACCTCCACCACCACCCACTACATCATGACCATCCTGGGCTGCCTCTTCGGCATGGTCATCGTGCTGGGAGCTGTCTACTACTGCCTGCGCAAGCGGCGCCTGCAGGAGGAGAAGCAGAAGTCGGTCAAGGTCAAGAAGACCATCCTGGAGATGCGCTACGGCGCTGATGTGGAGGCCGGCTCCGTCGTCCATGCCGCCCAGAAGCTGGGCGAGCCCCCCGTGCTGCCCGTGTCCCGCATGTCCTCCATCCCCAGCATGATTGGGGAGAAGCTGCCCGCCTCCAAGGGACTGGAGGCCGGGCTGGAAACGCCCAAGGTGGCCACGAAGGGCAACTATATTGAGGTGCGCACCGGCACTGGCGGGGACGGCCTGGCCCGGCCCGAGGACGACCTCCCTGACCTGGAGAACGGCCAGGGCTCGGCCGCTGAGATCTCCACCATCGCCAAGGAGGTGGACAAGGTCAACCAGATCATTAACAACTGCATCGATGCCCTCAAGCTGGACTCGGCCTCTTTCCTGGGGGGTGGTGGCGGTGGCGGGGACCCCGAGCTGGCCTTCGAGTGCCAGTCCCTCCCTGCGGCTGCTGCCGCCGCCTCGGTCGCGGCCCCCGGGGCGCTGGAGCGGCCCAGCTTCCTCTCACCCCCCTACAAGGAGAGCTCCCACCACCCGCTCCAGCGCCAGCTGAGCGCGGATGCCGCCGTGGCCCGCAAGACCTGCAGCGTCTCGTCCAGCGGCTCCATCAAGAGCGCCAAGGTCTTCAGCCTGGACGTGCCCGACCACCCGGCCGCCGCGGGGCTGGCCAAGGGCGACTCCAAGTACATCGAGAAGGGCAGCCCTCTCAACAGCCCCCTGGACCGGCTCCCGCTGGTGCCCGCGGGCGGCGGGGGGGGCGGCGGGGGCGGCGTCCACCACCTGGAGGTGAAGCCCGCCTACCACTGCAGCGAGCACCGGCACAGCTTCCCGGCCCTGTACTACGAGGAGGGCGCCGACAGCCTGAGCCAGCGCGTGTCCTTCCTCAAGCCGCTGACCCGCTCCAAGCGGGACTCCACCTACTCGCAGCTCTCCCCCAGACACTACTACTCAGGGTACTCCTCCAGCCCCGAGTACTCCTCCGAGAGCACGCACAAGATCTGGGAGCGCTTCCGGCCCTACAAGAAGCACCACCGGGAGGAGGTGTACATGGCCGCCGGCCACGCCCTGCGCAAGAAGGTCCAGTTCGCCAAGGACGAGGACCTGCACGACATCCTCGATTACTGGAAGGGGGTCTCGGCCCAGCAGAAGCTGTGACCCTCTCCTCCCCGGTGAGGTCGGAGCGGGAGGGCGGGGGTCACGTGGGGCAGGGCCCGGGTGGCCGGGCGGGGGCGCGCTGGGGCCGAGGCAGAGGAGTGGACGCACACGCACACCCGCACGCACGCACCCACGCACACACCTGACCACCACCTGACTGTGAACAACTACCACCCAACGATAACGGACGGGAAAACAGAGACACGTTCTCCTTAAAGTTTACACACTGATATTGAAACCAGTCGTCTTTACTGTGCTGCCCAGGGACTCTGCTGGGGTGTGCGGGCTCGGGGGCGGGGGCTGGTGAGGAAGCCAAAGGAGGGTGTGGGGTCTGGGGCTCTGGGACTAGGGGCATGTTTGGGGGCAAAGGAGCCTAGGGCAAGAGAGGGACTGAAGCCCCTCTGGGTCAGGGAGAAGATCCCCCCACCTGGGGGACAGGTCACTTGGAGATGAAGCACCAGGTGGACACTGGGCATCGTTTACTTTCTGGCTGGGGAAACTAAGGCCCAGAGACAGGAAATGATAAGCTCAGGGTCACACGGCAGGTTACGGTCAGTCTCCCAACTTCCCAGCCCAGTGCCACCTCCCACCTGCAGTGGCTGCCCTGGGACCCTCCACCCTCTGTTCACCTACCACCCCCTTCCAGAGCTGTGGTCTCCTGGGGCTGAGGGACTTGACTCCAGCGGGTGCTTTTCCTTTCTAGAAAGCCCCATGGCCACTCCCCCAGAGCAGGGAGCTATGATCATCACGTGGGGGGTCCTTTGCCCCCATGCCAGCACCCACGAGAGGCAGGGTTCCTGCTGACAGGAAAAGAGCTGAGGCATGGGGACATTCCACCAGCCCCTTTCAAGTGTCTTCCAAGTAGTCTGGGATCTGCGGACGGGGTCTGAGGAGAGCGGCTGGGCCAGCTGCCACCGCGTCTCAGGTGCAGGCCTCCAGGCCCCGGCCCCCAGCCTCTCTGGGCCTCCAGGACCCCTGCTCCTCCCAGAGGGCAGCAGCGAACTGTGAGGCCGGGGGCAGCGGGGAGGCAGGGTGTGATGGGGGCCTTCCTGCCTGTGCCCCTACATCCTGGCCTCCCCCCTGCTGGACCCCCATCATGGGCTCTAGGGACAGCGTCTCAGCCTGCCCAGAGGAAGGAGGGCTTTACCCCCACCCCCTCTTGGCTACTCATCCCTGCCCCACCCCCTGGCCTGAGGGGCTCCCATGTTTCCATGGAAATGGCCACTCCTCCCTTGCTGACCCCCACCCAACATCGAACAAAGCACAAACAGTGAGCACCCCCCCCCCGCTGGGGGGGCAGGCAGTTCGTGGGGCCCCTCCCCCTCCCTGGCCAGCCTCTGTTGCTGTGGCAACACAGAGCCTGGCAGTTGGGACCGTTGGGCTCCTGGGGTTCTCTCTCAGTGTGGGCGGCAGAGGGTGGCAAGGGAGGGCAGGGCCAGAGGCGAGCTCTGGGGGGCAGATCTGGGGTCCTGAGATTGTGGGTCTTGAACACTGTTGGGGTGCTGGATGACCTTCACCTTCGGTTGGGGGGGCAGTGGGGAGCAGGGACAATTATAGCTTTGCCCACCCATCAATGTGCCCCTTGGCTCCCCACCCACCTCAGGATGGGGAGGAGCTTATTTTCCCCACACCCCTACCAGAGACCCCCAGGCTCTGGTCTGTCACCCAGTGGGGTTTCTTGAGATTTGGGGAGTGTGGCTGTGGGTGAGGGTGGGCACTGGGGTGGGACCAAGACCTGTACTGTGGAGGTTCTGACCATCCCTGGGTGGGGGGCTTCAGCGACCTTCCTACGGGGGTAGGGTTTGGGGGAGGACAGTGGAGGGCAAGGGGCCTTAGAGCTCAACTGAATGCTTCTCTCACATCCACTTGGGGGACGGACCCAGCCCAGGCTCACTTTGGGGGTGACATTTGCAAAGAAAGGACTGTTCTCCTGGGGAGTGGAGGGGAGGGGGTCCAGCATGGATATGTAGAGCAGACCTCCCCCAACCCCCAAAACCTGCTCCCCAGCCCCTCCTCACACCGGATTGGCAAAACTGAGCAAAGCAAGCAGGTGGAGAAGCCAGTGGTGTGAGAAAGCAGATTCCCTGTTATATTTGCATGACGATTTTACTGTATTTTTCTGAGCAAACATCTGTCGTGTATGTGCCAGTTTGTCCAGACTCCCCTGCCCCTCTCCCCGCGGCCCCCTTTCCCACATTCCCTCTGTTGTGATCTGACAAGCAGCTCTTGAAACCCGGGGAGGGGCCAACTCTGCAAAAGACCCAAAACAGGTGCCACCAAAACACCCCATGCTCCACCCCACCTCCTGTCTTTCTGGACTTGGGGCCCACAAGTGCCACCTCCCCTCCTCCCTCGTCTTGTGTCCCCACTTCCATCTCATCCGTCCTTGCCCTTCCCCTTCTCCCTGTCAGGAAGGCGGCCCCCGGAAAGGGAGCACAGGAGAACCTCTCCTCTGTCCCAGTTTCTCCCGTTATGCAGATAAAGAAGTCGGGGCCCCCAAAGAGGGAGGGGCCTGGTGATTTGGCTGTCAGGTGCGGTGGGGGGTCAGTCACACTGCTGAGTACAGGAGGCCGAGAGCTTGGGGCTTCCTGGGCAGCTTTATGGGGAGACTTGGGGCCCTGAGGGAGGAACCATGGAAGGAACGGTAGTGCGGGCCCCCAAAGTGGGCCTGGCCTCCCGGGAGGTGGAGCTGCCCACAGGGAGGGTTGCTGGCAGCGTTCCTGGAGGAAGAGGACCTATAAAAACCTCAGGCGGTCTCATCCAGGGGGCTTTAAGGATGGGTCTCCATCTTAACAGTGAGGGCCTTGCCACTCCAGGAGGTGAACCCACCTTTGCTACCCAGGCCACACCGATTTTTGAGGCAAAACAGGATCTAGAACTCAGGCCTCTGGCCTCCTGGCAAGACTGGATTTCCAGCCGCCCAGGCCAGACCCCTTGCCCTAGGGAAGAGGTCCCTGCCTTATAGCCTATTCAGAAGTCTTCCTGCATCTGCATCCTGGGTCCTGTTCAGGATAATTCTTCCCCAGATGGGAGCAAAATAGTCGTGAAAGACAATGCACATTTATGTCAAGGAGTCTGGCTGGCCAGGACCCTTTGTTTAAAACCGTGATAGAATGGTGGCCCTGGCCCATGGCCGGGAGGGCAGGCAGCCAGCAGAGAAGGGAAGGGGGGCTCCTGGGGAGGGAGAGCGGGAGGGGGCTGGTGGAGTGGGGGTCAAGTGGGCTGGAGATGTGGGTGTTGCACCCCGGACCTCCTGGGGGAGGTCTCCCTGCCTTGGGTCATGCCTGGGCTTGCTGTCCCCATCAGAGAATCTCCAGAGGAAATTCCTGGGTGCTTGTTCCTGGAAAGTAGCACCAGTGGGTCCACTCTCTCCTCAAGGGCACGGCAGGCGCCGCTAACCCTCTGTTGGAGCTAATGGCCTCCCAGAAGCGAAAGGCGGAGGTCTGGCGGGAAGAAAGCTTAGTCTGGTGCAGACACCTGGTCAGGGGCCCCGGGGTCGCTTCTCCCCTCCACAGGACGGCCCTTTCTCTGCCCGCCGAAGGCCCCTTGCCTCTGCACCCCTCCAGGGGACAGCGCCGGAGATCGGTGGAGGCTGCCTGTGTCCAGGCCGGGAAACGGCTATCTGCGGGGCCGTGGGAGGGGAAGGACCCAATTGGGAAGAATAGGCCGGGATAGCCCCAGAGAGGCAGGGGAGAGTCTGGGCCTGGCCTGAGGGTCTCCGAGGGTCTCTGATGTTCCCAACTGGAAGTCGCTCACTCCCTCCTGGAAATTTAACAGAGCGGGAAACAGAAGCCCAGGAAAGGGAAGGAAGGAAATCTTCTAGGGTCTCCAAACCAGTAAGGACAGACAGAGGCCAGGAAGGAAGCCAGGCATGGGGGACAAGAGTGACGGATCCTAGCTTATAAGGGGCTTACATGCATTGAAAAGACAGCTACAAAATGTTTCCCAGTGATGGACACTGTGCAGAGAATTTAAATAGGGTGACGGAGTGGGGAGGGGCTGGGGGCTCCCCTCAGAGGAGGAGGTGGCCAGGGCCGAGCTCTGAATGACGAGCCAGAGGATGAGCCAGTGTGCGAATGAATCTAGGGGGAGAGTGAGGTTAGGGGTGGCTGGACGTCCCGAAGTACCTCCACGGCTGCACTGCCCCCACCACTCTGCCCCCACCCTCCGAGGGAACCTAGCGTTCAGCGTCCCCCCCATTCCTGGCAGAGCGGGGCCCTCTTCCTGGGGGGGTGGAGGGATGGGCCAGGCAGGGGAAGCCGGGGGGTGTCTGACCCCTGCAGGGCTAAGGGGCCGGGCTGCAGCTTGCCCCCCAGGCCAGCAGGAAGGTTGGGGCTCGCCTGATCCCACTGCTGTTCTCTCTGCCGAGACTTTCCCTCCTGGCCACCTCAGTCCCAGAAGCTGCTGTGCTCCTTGTCCATCCTAACTCTGTGTCCCCCCCCTTTAAGACAGAACCAGTATCTACTCTCCTCGCCTCTCATGCCTGCCTTGGAGTCCCCACTGAAGGTCCCTCACTGCTGCTGAGCCGTGGGGAGAGGAAGGGGGCGTCGAATGGGGGTGGGTGGAAGGGTCTGGGCAGCCTCTCCTTCCCCTGCCCCTCGCCAAACAAGTACAGGGCTGGACAGGGGACAGGGGTCCACTCTCCCTCCCTCCCTCTACAAGGAGCCGCCAGCCCCGCCTTTGGCACCTGGTTTGGATCCTGCAGAGCTGGGCTCCGGGCCCTGGGCTATGAACCTGTGAACCCTAGCTGTGTGTGGACCTTTCCTCCCTCGGGGGGCCTGAGTCCTCTCCTTTTCTTCTTTTGGGGGTAACTTCATTTATTTTCTCTTCCCTCTATCTGCCTCTCCCTCCTCCCCATTTCCTGTTTTAAAGTGAATGGCACGAAATTGTTTTCCTCAACTTGGAGATTCCTGTATGGAGAGAATCAATTTCTATATTTGCAATAAATTTCTTATTTAAAACAACGGGGCCACGGTCTGTGTTGAATGTCAACCCCTGCTCAAGTTGGGGTCCCAGCGCCTCCAGTTTCTGGTGCCCGGTCCCCAATTCCCTGTCTCACCAGAACCTCATATGCAGGGTTAAGGGATGGGGCACCCTGATGGGCAGTCAGCCGTGGCCGAGGAGAAATGTGTCTGCCAGACAGAGCATGGGCCCGTAGGACACAGAGGGTCACTGTCTCCCCCCAGCCTGCAAGCCTGGCAGGCTGGGGGCCTGGTGGCCTCTCCTCCTGAAAACCTGGAAGCTTCTCTGCCAACTGCCCTCCCTCCCCCTCCTGGTGTCTTGGCTTCCATCGTCACTGAGAGATCGAGGGACATTTGGGCATCACTAATTCTCAGCTGATTCCCAGGGATTATGCCCCCTAAGCAGGTGCCGAGGACCCCAGTTTCTCACAGGCCTGCCTCTAACTGCTTTCCGCCTTGGAGGGTGGGGATGATGTGGGACCCAGGGGGTCTCCTCCTGGCCATTGTCAGGCAATCTTCCAGACTGCCTGCTGCATCCCCTGGTGTCCCCCTACTGGTCTGCGGCCCTGTCCTCCACAGCTCTGACCCACCCCTGCTCCTCCTCAGGGAGCAGGAAATGCACCGTCTCTCTCTTGTCAAGCATGGAGCTCAGGTCTTCATGTAGTAACCTCAGGCTGGACTCCCAAACTTTTGCTCAGGTGGAGCCCGGAGCCACTTCCAAGCCCAGCCTCCTTGTGTCCCCAGGAGGCAGAGCCCTCCCTGCTCTTTTCTCAGACCCCTGCTTTCCACGTGGGGCAAACCCCTCCTCAGGGAAGGCCCTGGATTCAGCCTGGATTGCTCTAGGGGTACCTGGAGTGGACTCTCTGGTACCGAGCTATTCCCTCGTGAGTGATGTCACATGGTGGCATTGGGCAGCTCTGCCCCTGGGTCAGCAGTCCCTGTGGCCCTGGTGGTCTGTGGCCCATGGGTCTTTCCTAATGACTTTTGCCTCCCTGAGAGTTGGTGTGGACAGGGAGGATCCTTCTGGACAGGCCCAGGGCTGGAGCCCCAGCCGGCCTCCTGTCCCCTCCAAGCTGCCCTCAAGCACCCTCAGTACTGCTGTCCCAAGATGGCTGCAGCCTGGGCCACGGTCTCCCTCTCTGTTTACTGGCTCTCCCCAAGCAGCCGTGTGCTGCTTCCTGAGGGAAGGGTCACCGTGAATTTGCACCAGGGCGGGAGGAGGAGGGAGGGGCAGGTTTGTGGGAGGCATCAGGGAGCAGACACTTGAACCCCACAGGCTCTGGCACCCCAGGCCTGTAGCTGGGGCTGCCCCGGGGTCCCCCGCCTGGCTCAGGCTTGGGCCATTCCGCCCAACTGCCTTCCTGTGACACTTTGCCCCAGTGGCTGTCATGAGCGTGGGCCTTTCTCTGGAAGGGTTCCTATTATTCCTGAGGAAACAGAGGTGACCAAAGGTAGACATGAGGTTAGGGGTCCAGGCCAGTCCAGGTCCTTCCCCTCCCGGTGCCCCGAGTCCCCCAAGTCCCCTCATGGGTTAGGGGTGACCTGCAGTCCCTGGGAGTTTGGAAGTTCCTCAAGGACAGCTTTGCTTTTGGGTACAGAAGTGCTCATTCCGTTATTACTCAGGTTTCAAACTGAACTTTTCTTCACAAAGTCACAAATTTAAAGACCCCTACCTTTTCATTCCAACACAAAAGTTCCTCTAGTTATAAATCTAGTAAATTTGAACATTCACATTTAAGGGGACTTTTGGTTAACTCAGGTCCTGTTTACAAATGTAATTAAGTATCCTTAACTACCCCAAACTTGATCCAGAAGTTTAATATATTTGATTACCTTTGTAAATACTTCATTTATTTGAAGAACAAACAAAACCGTGTATCCTGAAAATTTTCTGCTTCCTCCTGGGGTGACTTTGGGTTCTTGTCCTGTCCCAATCGTCTTATCACGAGTGGTATTTCAAGGAAAATCACAGTTCTGGATTAAATTCTTACAAATAATCGATGTGAATTTCAAGGACACTGGTGTTTTCGTAGAGGAAACATCACAAGTACCTAAAACCCTAATATGCCCACATGTCTTAACACAAGCATTCATTATGCAAACGTGACATATGTGTTTTGCACCTACTTCTAGTTCTTTCTGGGGTGAGGAGGCATTCGTCCAGTAATGAATGCCACCCAATGGGCCTGCCATGTGGGCAGTTTTGGGTGGAACCTTCTTGCTGGCTGGGGTTCCCATGGCTGGAGGTTTCACTTGGGACTGGGATCTGGGCCCTATAGACAGGAGACCAGTAGCGAGGGGACCCCACTTTCACACTTTCTGTGTCGTGCCCTCTAAATGAGGGGCTCTCTCTCAAACCAGTGCCCGTGGGGCCAAGCTGCGGGTGGCCTGATTCTTGTGACTTGTCCAGGAAGTCTGCCACCCCACCACGTCTTCCCAGCCTTGAGCCTGTCCAGCTCAGGACTGCATCCTCCTCCAGATTCACGGACACTCCTCCCACACAGAGGGCCCCCACTTTGCTGGGCGCTCTGCTGGGGCTTGGTTTGAAGGTGTTCACAGTTCCCAGGTTATTCTGTGACCCCTCACGGCTGCTGGCCGGGGACCTTCCTCTTCCATTTAGTCCCTACCTCGGTTGCTCTCCCCCACGCTCCCACCCTGCCTTAGCAACAGCAAAACCTCTTCCTCCAGAGAGGCCCTCACGTGAGCCCTTGTGCCTGAAAGGGCACTGGGGACATCCCTGGCTCTCAGCCAGTTCCCAGAGACAAGTCTGAAGGCACGGTTCTGGGCACCCCAGGCTCTGGCTGCCCCCAGACCCGCCTCCTCCTGTCTCTGTGCTGGATGGTCGCAGTTTCTGTGGGACCCAAGGGCCTTCTCCTCCAGGCCATGGCCAGGGAAACCTCCAGGCCTGGCCAGACTCTTGAACTGAGCCCTCTTGCCTGCTGTGTCCCCTGATGTCCCCCCACCAGTCTGCGGCCCTGTCCTCCACAGCTGTGAACCACCCCTGCTCCTCCTCAGGGAGCAAGAAATGCACCATATCTCTTGTCGGGCATGGAGCTCAGGTCTTCACCTAAGAGGCCCTCCTTTTACTGTTGTTATGAGGATGGGGGCCTGTTAGCCCCTTCTTCGAGGGAAGCATTCAAATTCAGCTCTTGGTGGTAGGGTGCTTAAGGTGATTCCACAGCATCTGAAGTGTTTTCCTAGACCATGGGGCTGGAGAATCCAGTTCTGGGTCTGGACTCTCTTGCCCCAACTCACCCCCTTTCCCTGGATTACAGGTCCCACATTGAAGCTTCTCAACCCCTCCATCTGGAGGCAAATGAATAAGGGCTCAGCCCCCATGAACCACCTTCCTGGGGCCCTTTACCTGCAAGAAAGGAGACCTGGTACAGATGTGAGTCAGAGAAAGTTCTGGGCTCCCATAGTCACCGTGTTCCCATCCCTCCTCCTGTGGGTCGGCCCTGGCTCCTGTTCCCAGCCCTGCTCCCCAGCTTTGCTGTCCTAGGAACTCAGACGTTGTCTCCTTCCCCAGGCCCCTAGGTCTTGGAGCGTCTCCCCTTCACGCCTGTCTTGGGTCTCAGGACGTCCTGAAGTGCCAGCTCCAAACAGCAGTGTCTCTGGCACTGGAGCGCTGAGAGGCCACTCAGGGCCTGTCCGCCTCCCCCTCCACTCCTGCCTGGAGGGTTTTGTGTCTTGATCTCCAGGGTCCAACCTCCAAGTGAGGTCCGAGGACTGCGGCCCCAGCCTGCTGTTCATTGACCTCTCCTCCGTGCCAAGTCGGCCACACCCAGTCCTGCCCAGCTCCCCTCTAGACTGGAAGCCCTGCCCCGAATCTCCTTTCTTGGGCTACAGTACCCCTCGCCCGCGTGTCTGACAGCCTGTCTTCGGTCCTCCTGGCTCTTGCCAAACTGAGCAAGATCACGTGTTCACACAGCGACAGGGGCGGAGACGTGGGAAATTGTAGCCTCTCAATGTCCCTGGCCTCAGTATTCTTGCTTTCCCTCTTCCTGACCTCCTTCTCCAGCACCTCTTCTCCGCCGTTGCTTAGAGAGCCGCCAGAATCTGTAACGGCCCAGGAGATCAAACTCACCCATCTACCCCTTCCTCTTCTCGCTTTTGCAAACAGTGTGTCTGGCCCACTCTCTGTTTGCTTGGCACAATATAGCTGTGACTTGATGGACTTCGGCCCAGGCCATGTGGCAGACGACAGAATTCTCTAGAGCTAACTTAAGCGGGGAAGGATTTGTGAGAGGAGACCAAGAGGTGTCTAGAATCATTGAGGGCTGAAGACCCAGACTCAATCTTGTGCTTTCTGGACTGACTTTCAAAGTAACCATGCAGACCTGGGCCACCTACGAGGCTGCTGCCCCTCGGCCCATGAGGAGGCCCCGGGCCACAGCAGCAGGATGGACGCCCGTGGAAGCTGCTGGTGGCCCGAGGGTTCCTCTGCCCAGGCAGGGGGGTGGTCCCAGAAGCGGAAGCACACCCTCTGCCTCATTGCCGCCTGCCACACCTCTCCGAAGAGTATCTGACCTGCAGAACCAAAACCGCCTCTGACCCTCAGCCTCAGAGGGTCTTAGCAGGCCGGTTTTAGTTTTCCGGCCCCCACAGTGCCAGGAGGTGTCCTGTAGGAGGGTGGGCCCACGCCTCCCACCCCTCCCACCCCTCCCACCCGTGGCACAGACCAAGTTGCGTTTAATTCCCATAGCAACCGTGTGATGTAGGTGCTTTAGCTCTGTTTTACATTTTGGGGAAGAGGATCAGAAACGGGAATTTCCCCAAGTGGGCACAGCTCCTCCAGAGCAGGCTGGGATGGAAGCCCACCCCATTTTACTCCCAAGCTTTGCCCGTCCTTCTAGATAGCTTCTTCCAGACATCCCCCAGGCCGAGGTCCAAAGGCCCGAGGCCCAGTTAGGGCACTGCAGGAAGTCCCAACCTGTAGGCCTGCAGGGAGTGGAGGGAGGCCAGCTTCGCAGGAGGCCCAGGGCCTGTGACCATCTTGAGCCTTGGACTTATGGGGAGATGTCCCGAGCATTGTCAGACCCTGCATCCTGATTCTGGCTGTTAAAATCCTGGTTACTTCTGAGCTATCTGTTGCAAATCATTTCAAGATAAGAATAAAGTCCAAAAAATAGGGGATGAGGAGAGCCTTCCCAGGTCATAGGGAGCACAGCATGACCTGGGAGGATGGGGGTCAGGTCTTGCAATATTTCAATTAGGCCCCAGAGATGGGAGGGGGAGGAGGCAGATGGGACCAGGGTCAAGAGGGACCCTGCCCTGGGCCATGCGCATCAGAGGGCCTGCTCTGACACGCCTCTAGCCCCCAGCTCCTCTCCATGGGGCGATGAGTCTGCAGGGCTGACACGTGCGTGCCCGGGGGCTCCCCACTTCTAGACCCTGCTCAGAACACCTGGGATCCTGGGATTGTGTGCCCAGTTGGACCTAGGTCTGCTTTCAGGGTCTGTCCTCCCAAAGGCAGACTGTGCCGCCCATGTGGGCACCCCTAGCAGAGATGGCTGAGGGGTAGCTGTGTGTGGAAGAGGTGGACAGAGTTAGACGTGTGGGCTGGGGGGCTATGTGCATGCATTTGAGACCCCTTAAGTTGTGGGATAGTGCTGAGGGTGAGAAGGCAGTGTGCTGTGGGCCAGGAAATGGGGGCTCATTTTCCCTGGGTCACCACATTCAAGGAGTCCAGGAATTTGAAATTCAGATCTGCCACAGGTCACTATGAAGGTCTATTTGTCCAGGCAGGGGGACGTTCTAATGGTTTGTTAGCTTGATTTATAACTCAAATATTTAGATCGACGGTACTTGAACTCTCCTTTATATTCGTGGCCAGGCTTTGCAAGCACTGGGGGTGGGCTTGGGCTCAGGGAGGATGGAGGGAGCCCACCGGGTGTCAGATGGTGGGGGATGGGCCCACGTTTGGGGGAAAAGGCTCTGTAAATGGTGTCGGATGAGGAAATGGTTTTGCTTTTTTTGTGTCTGGGCAAGAGCAGGGTGGGCTTGAAGGCCCGTCACGGAGGAGGGAAGGACCCTGCAGAGAGGGGCAGGGAGGGAAGGGAGATGGCATAGCATGGGCCCAGGATGGAGGGGGAGGGCTGGACCTCCTGGGGGAGGGAGGGAGGGGATGATGGAAGTGGCTTCTGAGGGTGGGAGATGGGGCAGGGATAAGGGGAGGTCAGAAGGTCAGTTTGCATTTGGGGTCCGTCCCCCCTTTGCCTTTTCCAGCTAAATAAAAAAAGTCATTTTCCTTCCCTCTGCTACTACTTAGCAGAATCCCACAGCCCAGGTTTTCCTAGTTTCTTACTCTAAGGGTCAACCCTTGAGCCCTGTTCCATGTGCCCTCTGGGGCACCAGCCCTGGCTGACATCTGCATTGGAGAAGCCAGAAGTATACACGTCCTCTGTCTCTTGGGAGCCAAGAGATGCTGAGGCAGGACAGGGGCCCTGGGGTCAGCACCCTGGCAAGGGCCACGTGTGAGGAGCTGGGTGGATGTGCCATCCCTTAGCTATTGACAAAGTTCCTTGCACATTTTTCAGGTCAGGAGCAAATGCTGGAACGTAACCCTAGTAGGTAAGGGGCCTCGCGTGGCCCAGTCTCTGCAGTGAGTACTGCCCCAGAGCACACGCAGACCATCAAAGAGCAGCGAAAGAGGAATGCCACTCTTGAAGAACATCTAGATCGCATTTAGGATTTATGGCAGTCCTTCTGCTAAGCCCCTTCTTTATTCTGGCTGGACAGTGTCTCATGCCCAGAAGCTGTTCCTGCACCCCCGACCCTCTGCTTCTCTGGTGTTGCTGCTGTCAGCTCTGATCCCAGCACCCCCATTTTTGGTCATGGGTCCCCTTTGCCCAGCTCCTTCTGGCCTAAGGAGATGCTCCAGCTTTAGGACCGGAGGGCAGAAGTCTCCCCACCAATGCCTCATTGCCGGTTGCCAGTCAACTCCCCAGCCAGTTCCTGAGCTGCGGCCGTGCCAGGCCTGCTGTGGGTTGCTCTGTTGGGGGGTGGGGTGGTCCGGGGCTCCTGCCCCAGAGGACCTCACTGAGGGACAAAGCACCTACTGTGTGTCGGCACTGTGCTGGCACACACTGTTAGCCATTTAAACTTCACAACAGTGACGTGAGGTGGGCATTAGGTCACTAGATCTTTGTAGGATGCCAGCGAGGTAAACGTAGTTCTGATCCCCAGCGCGCTGGCCAGGGAACTGAGGGTCATCAATGTCGATTAACACAGGCAGGGCCAGACTCCCCCAGCTCCTGCCCCGCGCCAGGCCCAGCTGCCCCCAGTCCCCATTGGTGGAGGAGGAGATGTGCCAGGCCAGGCCAGGCTGTGAGCCCAGGGCTGGACTAACCACTGGGGGTGACCCTGCAAAGGGGAGTATGGTGGCCAGGCGCTGACTTGGAGTGCTCGTCTGAACTCCAGAGGCTCTGTTTCCACGTCTGTGAAATGGAGCTGGAGACACTCACGTCCCCAAGCTGTAGGTAGGCACTGAAGACCTGAGAGCGGGGGTCCTGCCCAGGGAGGTGGCTGAGAAGGGTAGCTGCACAGAGGAGGGTGTGGCAGAGCTGCAGACACAGAAATGGAAGCAGATGCTTTGTCCGAAAGAAACAGAGCTCAGAGAGGGTGTGTGGGGGCAGCTATGAACCAGGAGGGGGGATGCGACAGAGAGTGGGGTAAAAGGAAAGGGGGAGCGGCCAGGGCATGTGGGGTGGGAGCTGGCAGCTGCCTGGCCAGGGAGGCCCCAGTATGGGTGTCCGGGAGGGACCAGGCCGGGCAGGGCCAAGCCTGTCGTGCTGAGGGTCGGGGTTGGACCTCACACCGCCCAATCCTCTCTGAGGCCCAAACCTGGGAGTTACTCCTCCCTCTCCTTCCCCACCTGCACCTGGTTAGGTCGGGAAGTCGTACAGATTGTGTCTTCACTGCTCCCGAAGTCAGTGCTCTCCAGGGCGGCCTCAACGGGAGCCTCCGTCTCTCTCCGGGTTCCCGCCATAGCTAGACAGAAGCTGGGGTACAAACGTGCCCTCACTGATTCTCTGCTGAACGCTCTCTCCGAAGTCCCAGGGCTTCAAACACCATGTTTATTCTCAGCAAAGGATCCAGTTCAGACACCCCCAGTGGCCCCCAAACCTCCTGCTTCCTACGTAAATGGCACCACTTGGCTGCTCAAGTGACACCACAGGACGTCTTGACTGAGCTGGCCCCGCACTCCCGGCCTCTGATGCTGCAGCCTGTCCCGTTGACTTTCTCTCGAAAACCCATCTCAAGTCTGACTGATCCTCTCCATGTACACTGTTCCCCCTGTGGTCCAAGCCACGTCTCCCTTCACCTGGGAGGCTGCAGCAGCCTCCTAACTGGCCTCCTGCCTCCGTGGTGAGCCCCCGTCACTCTCCTTGCGGCAGCCAGGGGGACCTGGGTGAGCCTGCCTCTGGTCGTGCCCCTCATCTGCTTAAATAATCTCACTGCTTCCTCCAGGCGGACTGAGAAGGCCCCTCATCCAGTCACACCTCTGGGCCTTTGCACCTGCTCTTCCTCTCCTGGGCGTTTCCCCACTGAACCTCCATTTCTCCCCTTGATTGTCCCTAAAAGAACCTCGTTTTGTTCAGAAGAGCCCTCCCCACGCACAGCACTGCACATGGCCCCGCCCCCGCCCCGGGGCAAATCTGGGGGGCTGAGCTGATCACGGTGGTCCTCCCCGCCTTGCCAGTGATTGGTTGAGGAATGGCCATGTGAGCCGGTTCCCATCCAGGAGCCGAAACTTGATAAGCTTCTGCTGAAGGGTCTCGGGCTTCCCCCGAACACCCTTGTATCTAACTGGGGCGCAGATACCTGGGTCCACCCCAGCCTCGAGCCGCGAGGCCCTCTCTGAGCAAAGCCGGCATATTGGGAAGAACGTGGAGGAGGCGAAACTCCTATGGGAAGGAACGGGGCCGAAGCTCGCCCTGGGCCTGGGCCTGCCTGTCTCTGCCTTCTCGGGTGGGATGGTGTCTTTTCGGCTTGAATTCACCTGAAGAGCAGTTTTCTGTTACTTGCAGCCCTATGTGGATATACCTCACCATAAACTCCCACTCCTGGACACTGTGGTCTGTTTGGGCTCAGGGTTGGTCCACAGGGTGACAAAGCTGCGTGAGGGCTGACGCAGCCAGGGGCACGTTAATAGAGCACAGGGTCCAGGTTGGGGGAGGTGAGGGTTCTACGCTCTTCTGTACTACCCAGACCCCAACTGGAGAGGCTGTGGCCAATTCAGGGGGACTGTTCCAGGAGCGAGGTTGACCCCCCAGGGTCCATCTGCTGAGAACAATATCATTTGGAAAGGTTTGGAAAGCCTGTCACATGAGGGACAGGTGAGAAAATGGGGTTTTTAGCCTGGCAAAGAGAAGGCCCAGGAGAGGCCTGATTAGTCTCTTCAAGATGCACAAGGGACTGCTGAATGGAGGAGAGCCCGGCCACGTTTGTGCTGCTCTGGATGACGAAGCGGAAGCGCAGGACAGTATAAGGCAGTCTGCTAACAATTTAGGGCCGACAGACTTCAGTGGCATTGTTCTCACCTGGGGGACTTGGTGAAACCACAAAGGCCAGGCGGTCTTTCAACGAGCCCGGGCCTCTGAGTTCTCAGCCCTCCAGAGGATTCTGACGCATGTGGACGGTGGGCAACCCCTGACTTAGGAGAAGGAGGCCGACATTTGTGGGCACCGAGCTGGGCCTGTCACTGTGGCTTTCATTTGATTTTGACACAAACCCTGAGAGCCAAGCGTTGTCGTTACAGATTGTTTTGGGAAGTAGGGGTTCTCCGTAAGAAGCATCACTAAAAATAAGAAAAGAACACCAATGCAATAGACAAAGGAGGGTATGAAAAGGTAATTCTTAGGTGAAGAAATAAAATTGGCCAAGAAACCTATGCAAAGATGCTTCCTCATTGTGGCAGAGGTCACAGCTGTCCTCCAGTGTCCACCTTCCCTTCTTCCACAGGAGCAGAACCCTTGATCTGTGGCTGGGCATGTGGTCATCTAGAATAAAGACACTCCCCAGCCTCCTATCTAGGTGAGGCCATGTGCCCAAGTTCTGGCCAATGAGAGGAAGCAGATTCCAGGAAACTTCATGAAAAGAGAGCTGGTAGTTTTCTCTGTCTCCTTGTTTGGTATCCCTTCTTTATTCCCATGGCTGGAAGACAGGATGTGATTTTTGGGGCTCCAGCAGCCATATTGGACTGTGAGGAGATCTTGGGAACAAAGATCACACACAACAAAGTAACGAGAGAAGGAGCCTGCGAAGTAGGACAATGAATTGTCACTTTTCATTCATGAGATTGGTAAGAATTAAAAGATTATCATATCATTAGAGATAGTGTAGCACAGTGGTTAATATCCCATCTGGGTTGGACTCCTGCCCCAGACTTACCAGCTGTGGAAACTTGGATGAAGTATGTAGCCTCTGTGCCTCATGCCTTTTTTTGGGTGTTTCCTGACCTGAAAAATGATTGTAAGAACAGTACCAGTCTGTAGAGTCACTGTGAGAGATCAGTTCTTAGAACGGTGCCTGGCCCTGGGCGCACACACAGTGTCTGCCGTTACTCGTATGCCCAGCCAACACATCTGCCGTGGTGTGCGTCCAGATGCAACATGCTCACAGCTGGTCAGAGGCAGTGTGAGAGGTAGACAGCCATTTCAGAGGGCCCGTGGTCGCATCTATTAAAACTTTGCAAGTGCACACAAGTCCCTCCCCACTGTGTCCCCTCGAACCCAGCAGTTCCACTCTGGGAACCTGAAACCCTTGGGCCAGAAATGTTCCAGATTTTAGGATGGTAATTTGGTGGCATATGCCACATTCTGGGTCCCTCTCCCACAGGGTCTGAGGTGCCCCATGCTGCAGACTCCTTGGGGTCTTCAGCCCACCTCTGATTTCAGCCTCGGCAGACAAGGGCCCTGCTTGAGTGCAGCTGGGAGGGTGGGGGAAGTGAATGCCCCTTGGGACGGCCCTCAGCTGATGGGGGCCCAGGAGCAGGGGTGGGTGCTCAGCAGGCTCCCATCCTTCAGGCTTGAAGGGCTTTTCACGAGGTCCCCAAGGAGCCGACCTCCCCCCTCATTGTCCTTTGCAGTGACCTTGACAATGACCCCGTTTTGGCTTCTCTCTATCCCTTTCTCCCTCACCCCAATCCCTGCCCCTGCGTCCTGGTGTCACCCTTCAAGTCAAGCATCTGTCCCCAAGTCCTCCCTCTTGCTGTGCTTTTGGGGAGCCCAGCCCGAGACCCCTCGTGAAACACATTAATGTCTCTTCAGCGAGCTGCACGCACATTCCCAGTAAGTGAGCTCAACAGAGACTGGAAATAGCCTCACATCAATCTGGGTCAGGTTTGCTGCCAAATAGGTAAAGAAGCAGCATTTGGTTTTCCAAGCGTTGGGATTTCATGGCTGTGGGTGAAGGACCCGCCTGTAGTCAACCCTGCGCCCTCTTCCCGGTGCCGTGGACTCTCCCAGAAGGCCCCACGGACGCAGCAGTGACCAGGTCGTTGAGGCCCCACCCTCAAGGAGCTGACATCCAAACATGAGGAGACAGTGGATATACACAGATACAGAAGGTGACGTGGCTTCTGGCGACACTGGGGAAGGGGACCCCAGGGTGGTGATACCAAGCTGCTTTTGTTGAGCTGCTGAGGGGAGGCCTACCTGCAGAGGTGATGTCTGAGCAGGGACCTGACTGATGAGAAGGCGCCCAGGACCCATGATCCCGGCACAGGGAACAGCAGATGCAAAGGCCCTGAGGCAGTGTGGGGTTTGACCTGTTTGAGGAAGAGCAAGGAAGCCATGGGGGGGTGGGGGAGGGGGGCACAAGAGCTGGCAGGGAGATGGGAGCAGGCCCGGGTTAAGAGTCGCTAACTCCTAAGAGCAGAGGAGTGTACTGAAGGCTTCAAGCCGGGGGGCACCAAGATCTGATTTGGAAGAGCCCTCTACTTGTTGCTAGGGGCGTGGATGGGAGCATTAGGGCAAATTCAGAATCAGCCACGTGTTGTTTGCTGCCCACCCAGCACCCAAGCCCCTGTGTCCTCTCTTAAGGGGACCCACTCCCCCCTGCCCCTTCAGGGAATGAGAACCGCCACCACCACGGGTGCTCCTGATTGGTCTAACTGTGGCCACACCCCCTGCCAGTGATAGGTCGGGAGTGGGCAAGTAACCAGTCCTGGCTAATGAAACGAGGGAAAGTCGAGGAGGGGCTCTGCTGGGGAGTCCTCGGACACAGCTGCCTTGGTGGTGACACCTGCTAGCTAGCTAGTTGGGGGGTGAGCAGAACGAGGGAAGAGGCTGCTTCAGGCATCCATGAACCCAAAGCTCACTCTACGCTTCTGGCGCGCAGAGCTGGGGATGTGCTGTGGTCCACGCGAGATGGAGCAGGGGGTTCTGTTAGTTGCAGCAGAAAACCTCCAGGGGGCCCACAAACGTGTCCATCAGAAGGGGAGGCTTACCAAGTCAGGGCACGTCCATGGAATACACAGGGCCACTGCGGAGAATGAGGGCAGCCTCGGCCCCAAAAGGGAACCGGCCACAAGAGACACTGCTGGTTCTCACTGGGGATAATTTTGTCCCCCAGGTAGGTTGCCAGATTAAGCAAACAAAAATGGAGGGTGCCCAGTTAAATTTGAATTCCAGATAAACAACGGATAGTTTTATAAAGTAAAAAAGGTCCCAGATAGCGCATATTAACAGGATGTCCTGTATTTTATCTGGCAACCCTCCCCCCAGGGACATTTGGCAATATCTGGAGACAATTCTGCTCGTCACTACTGAGGGGGCGGTGCTAGTGGGTAGAGGCCAGGGATGCTGCTAAACATCTTACAGTTCAGAGGACAGCCCCACAACAAAGAATTATCGAGCCTAAAAGGTCAATAGTGCCAAAGTTGAGAAACTCTGTATTATATGAAAGACCCAATAAAATAAGGTAGAATCCCATTTCTGTTTTAAAAAAATCCAGCTAAGCTATACAATTGCATAGAAAAAGGAGTGCAGGATCACACTGCGAGGTGATGTGGAGTGGGGAGTGGATATACTGCTTCCTCTAAATACTTCTGCAGTGGTTTATTATTTTTTTTAAGTTAATATATTTGAAGTTAGTATAAAGGTACCCACACAGAGAAAGTACACAGATCAAAATGGTGGATTTTTCACAAAGTGAGCACACCCATGACAGCCTCTCAGGTGAAGACACAGAACGTGACCGGCATTCCTAGAGGCCCCTCGTGTCCCCTTCTGGTCTCTCGCTGCCGTGCAAGAATAATGGCTCTCCAGACTTCTAACCTGTTTTGAACTTCAAATAAACGGAATCTGTAAGCATGCAGTCGTCGGTGTCCGGCTTCTTTTCGGTCAGCAGTGTGTCATGAGCTTCATTCGTGTTGAGTATCACGGGAGTTTGTTCTCATTGCTGTGAAATATACCACAGTTTATTCATTCATTCTACCATTGATGGACATGTGGTACCATGAAGAATAAAGCTCGTATGGACTTTCTTTCTTTCACAAGTCTTTTGGTGGGTATCCATGCTCGTTCTGTTGGGAAGATACCTAGGAATACATCATTCGGTTATTGTGTGTAAGTTCAGCTTTACTAGATATGACCAAAGAGTCATCCCAAAGTGCTTGTGCCAATTTACACGCCCTCCAATGGTAAGTGAAAGTTCTGGTTGTGCCGAATCCTCGCCAACCCTTGATATGGTCCAGCTATTTCATTTTAGATCCTCTGGTGGATGCGTAAATTGGAAATCACTGTCATTTTAATTTGCATTTCCCTGATAACTAAGTTGAGTGATTTTTTGTGTCTTTATTGACTTTTTGGATATCCTCTTTTGTGAAATGCCTATTCAAGTCATTCGTCCATTTTTCTATTAGGTTAGCTCCTTTACTCTCATTGATTTGTCACTGGGTCCTATTTGCAAGTCTCTCCCCGCTGTGCGGCTTGCCTTCCTTCACTTAGAGGGCTGCATCCTTTTCTGGACTCTGACATCTCCCAGGCTCAGGTAATAGAAGGGGGATTTGGCAAGGTGACTCGGGGCTGAGAAGGTAACAGATGCTGTTCGCATCATAAGGTGCAGGTAAAGAACAGCCGGAGGTTAATCCTGGCAGGGTGAAAGGCCTGGTGTCTTTTATAAGCACCACTATTGGACTAGACGCTGTGAGGGTCCCTGCTCCTCCCCTCCCCTGAGGACCTGAGGTCCCTTTCCCCGCGGGGGCAGTCGCAGAACTGGAGAAAGCTGGGAAAGACTGATAGCCCTTGCTGAAGGATGCAAGAGGAGGCAGGACTTCGGTGGAGAGAAGGAATGAAAAAGAACCAAGATGTGGAGTGGAGGGCGAAGGAAGTATGGAGTGGGGAGAGGGTCCTAGGAACACGCTTCCTGCTCTCGTGGACAGAACCAAGTCAACAGACCTCACCCCACAGACACTCCACCTGCCCGAACCACTTCTCTTCACGCTGCCACTGTGCCGGGCCACCAGCGTCTCTTGCCTGCATCACTGCACCATCCCTTTAACTGGCCTCCCAGCTGCTATTCTTGCCACCCCATCCTCAACAACCCATTCTGTGCCAGCAGCCAGAGTATCGAGACCACTTAAAATGAACAATAGAATCCATTTCTCTTGTGCTTAAAACCTCCAGTGGCTGGTTGTTGCGCTTAGAATGCGCTGCCAGCAACTTCCAGGGCCAACCAGGTAAGACGCGATCTCGCCCGGACAAGGTCTCCTACCGCCCTCTGCTCCAGCCACACTCGCCACCTGTTCCTTAGATGACCACGGGTTCCGGCCCCAGGGCCTTGGCACTTGCCGTTTCCTCCATCTAGAATGCTATGTCCCAAGCCTTTTCACACTGGCTTCTTGTCATTCAGACCCTATTGCAGTGTCACCTGCCCCGAGGTGTCTTCCCCGAGCCCTGGAATCAGCCCTGCCTGAGTCATTATCCCCTCCCTCGGCTTTACTTCCTTCCTGACGCTGGTCACTCTGAATGATCGACTTTGCTATCTACTTGTTTGTATACTTGAGACAAGAGGACTTGTCTGTCGGTTCCTTGCTGGGTCCCGAGAGTCCCGGCACGCACCTGGCACACAGTAGGTACTTGATAACCATCCTCCCCAGAAGGTTGCTGGGGTCTAGACCAACGGGAGGTCCTCTGGGGTCCCGTGTGGGCTCCACCAGCTGAGGGAAGGTGCTAAGAGGCTGCTCGTTGGGGTTACTTATTACTGGGATCACTAAAAAATAGTTACAAAAAGTCATTTAATTACAAGAGAACTGTCGAGCTGGGTGAACCACCAGTGTCCTCCACCCTTGCCAACTTAGGACATGAAGAAGATCTGAGGGACGGAAAAGGAGGTGGACCCCTGAGACTGGGGCTGGCTTTAGAGGGGAGCAGGAGGGGGACAGGGTGAGCGCATCTTTCTGTTCCAGCCGGAGGCACCCCCTGGGGCTGCCTGGGAGGAGGTGGAGGTGGTCCTGGCTGACTGGCAGCTGAGTCAGGGAGCCCGGGGGCCCCAGGAGGAGCCGGAACACCGTCTGCTCAGGGGCCAGGCAGGAGCAGAGCGGCGTGAGGCGGCCCCAGGGGCAGAGGGAGTGAGAGGGTCTGGGAGGAACTGGAACTCTGTGCCTAGCCCCAAACCACTCACAGTGAAAACAAAACAAAGTGAGAAATGGGGCCCGAGCAGGTGTGGAGGGAACTGATGGCTGCCTGCTGCTTTGGATGAAAATCTGAAAGGTCTGGAGGCCACGCAGCCTGACCCGGAAGGGCTCCAAAGCCTGACCTGGAAGGGCTCCGAGGTGGAACCTTGTTTTACAGATGCGCAAACTGGCCCAGAGAGGTCCTCAGTCGAGCCCAGTGCTCTTCCCTCCAAGCTTTGAATTCTGCTGATAGCCAGAGCTCAAGGGAGGGGACAGTAGAGCATGGGGGGTGTTGGGGGTTCTGCTCCCATCTGGGGAGGTGAGAGGAGCCTGCAGGCCTGGGAGGAGGGGGAGCAGCAGGGGGAGTGGAATCAGCCCCAGCGCCCAGCCCTGCCAACGAGGGAGAGGTGAGGGAGGAGGAGGGCAGGCCGGAGGCATTAGGATTCCAGGCGGCTCCACACCCAATTTTCCAGCTGGGTGCCCTAGCCTGCTCTCTGAGCGTCCTGCCAGAGCCGGTGTAATTGACAGGGAGAGAGAAGCCTTTTGGGGGGGGGTGAGGAAAGGGGGAGGAGAGGGACAGAGGAGGAGGGAAAGAAGGGAGAGTAGGGAGGAGGTGGGGGTGGAGAAGAGAAGGAGGAGGAACTGGGAGGAGAGAGTGGAGGAGGGGGAGAAGCTAGGAAGGAGCAGGCAGAGGAAGCAGCCAGCCCCCTGGGGCAGGCTGGTAGCCCCTGACACTGGTGGGAGGAGGGTTTGCAGGGCGATGCAGCTGGAAGGGAATCCAGAAATGCCACCCCCTGGTTTAAGAGAGGAGGAAGCAGGCCCAGAGAGGAGAAGCAACCTACCTGGGCTCACACAGCCAACCGGAGGCAGAGGCGGGATGAGAAGTTTCCTGACTCTCAGGCGCTGGGAGGGAGACAGAATCCAGGGAGGGGAGGGCAGGTGGTTCCCGGCCTCCTCCCAGGGTCAGGGAAAGTGCTGGGGCACCGGTGGCCTCCTGCTGCCTGCCTCCCACAGGCCCTCCCCACCGGGAGTGGTGGGAGCAGGGCTAATGGGCACTTCTGACTCTGGGTAGATGGCCGCTGTGGGTGCCCCCCCCACCTCCCACGGTGCTGACTGGAGTAATTAGCGCTAATGACAGGATCAGGGGATCTGTTATCACATAGACACTCAGCCCCCGCTGGGGCGCAACTGAGGGAGGCCTGGAGGGGTTGGCAGATGGAGAGAGGTCTGAAGGGGGGAGGGGGGAGGGAGGCAGGGAGGGGAGGAGCGGCCCAGCCCCTACAGCCTGCAGGGAGACCCAAGTCTGCCTCAAAATGCTCCACAGCCACGTGGGGTCGGTTGTGGGCATTTGCTCAGCTGCTGGGCCTGGAGTGTCCGTGCTCTCCTCAATCCCGGGTCCCCTGCAGCGGCCGGGCACCGTCTGCTCACGGAGCTGCATGCTGTGTGGCCGCAGACTCAAGTGGAGTTTACATGAACCAAACGTGATCTGTTTCTTGGGCCCCCACCTCGGTCCTGCTTCTTATATGTTTCTGCTACTTGGCCCTTTCTGGACAAACTCAGCCCCAATGGGGATTCCGCTGTCCCATCAGATGCCCCCTTGACCCGCTCCTGGGGGGGTCTGTGTGGGCCCACGGCCTCTGTCATGCGGATGTGAGCTGGACAGCGTTGCCCTGGCAGGATCAGGATGTCATGGGATGTCATGGGGTCGGCGCTGCCAGGCCCTCTCGGGTGCAATGTCCCTCTGAGGAATCCCTCCCTGTCCCCCTGCCTGGGCAGGCCCCACACCAGGAGTGCCCGAGACTGTGGGGTGCTGCCCCTTGTAGGCAGAGTGGGGGGGTTCCTCCTCACCCCCTTGGATTGGACAGGAGCCCCACAGCCACTTAACTCTCAACTGCCCTTCCTCCCTCTCCCAGAGATCCCTTCTTCAATCCAGCTCTCAGGAGAAGCTGGCTTCCCCAGCGTCCTCTGCGCCCACCGATGGGGCCGGAATCTCCTTCCTCTCAGTGCTGCTCTGACACAAGTTTCAGCTTTTTATTTAGAAACTCAAAACCCGAGCCTTACCTTCTGTGAGCACAACCACAACCTGAAGGCAGTGGGCCTGGAATGTTCTGGGCTGGAGAAAACCAGTAGCGTAAGCTGGTTGTGGTGAAGTGGGGAGGAAGGTCAGCATGGGTGGGTACACGTGCCCTGCAGAGCCCCACATGCATCTGTGCCTCCCAGATGTGGGGGGATTCTCCAATTGGTGAGGAAGCGGGGAGGGGCTGAGGGGAGGGGCTGAGGGATCTGGCACAGCTGGGAGGGAGGGGGGTCCATGAAGGGGGTTCCCATGCCCGGCTCACTCTGTGCCAAGCTGGGAGTTGAGTGTGTGGGCCTAGGATGAAGTGGAGGTGGAGGTGGAGGTGGGGGGGGGTCCCTGGGGGCTTCTCAGGAGCCTCCAAGCATCCTTGAGCGGAAGTAGGCCAGTTGGTCAGCCAAACTGGGGCAGGTGCTGGGAATCTGGGCTGAGGGCCCGGCTGGTCCCCAGGGCTGTGTCTTGTGTGCTGGTGCCTCTCTGCAGCCTGCCCCTGCTGGGGGAGTCCAGGGCAGGGCCACCGGTCCACCCACCAGTCAGTCCCTGCCCTTGGCAAGCGCACGGCCCTTTGCTGACCCCTGGCTCCATCATGAGGAAACTGAGTCTCACAGAGGCAGAGTAGCCTGTCTCGGACCCCAGGGCAGCTACGTGGTGGGGCAGGCATCTGTACCCATGCTGCCCCAATGTTGGGGCTTGGCCTCTTCCAGGACATCACACTGCTGTGGGGAGCCAGAGACCCAGGACAGCCCATCGGCATCACCAGCCCAGCCCGGGCCAGTGCCTGGCTCCTAGGAGGAGCTCGCCAGGTATCTGTGCACTGACTGGCTGCCGTAAAGCGCCCAGCGTGTAGCAACACCCAGCTCCACCAGTGAGAAATGAGCCAGTGGGTAAGCGTGTAAGAAGTGCAGGCAGGTGGCCCCCAGGAGCAGGGGACCCTCCCTGGGCAGATCTCCCGACCATCAAGGCCCATTTTGTACCCCATCTCCTCCAGCCTGAGGGCCGTATGCCTTCTATGTGGGGTGTGTGTGTGTGTCTGTGAACTGCCAGGCTAAACACGGCCCGGGAAGTTTCCTGCCCTTGGCCAACAGGCCTGGAATGAGGAGGGCACCTCAAATGGCAGCCAGGAGATGAGAGTGTTTGGAGCCCCAGGGAGGAGCCCCCACACCCAAGGTGGGAGAAGCCCCGGGGGTCAGAGTTCAGCTCAGCATAAGGGGGGCGTCCAACCTTCACAGGAGAGGGGAGAGTGGGAGGGAGCTCCTCAGTCCTGGAGGTGTGCAAGGACAGGCTGAATAGCCACAGGCAGGGATATCAGAGGGGTCAGACTAGATGGAATTTAGGGTCTCTTTTGGCCCAAGATACAAGGAATTTGGGGGATTCCCTGCCTTAAAATATTGGACATTATGCCTTTCCCAGGGGAATCTTCATCTTTCTAGAGAACTCTTGGAAATCTTCCAGATGCAAATGAATGGACTGATAATGGTAGGTTGGAGGCTCAGTGACTAGCTTGTGTGTGTGTGTGTGCGTGTGTACGTGTGTGGGTGTGTGAACTGCCACCTACCAGCTGTGCAACCTTGGGTGAGTCCCTCAACCTCTCTGAGCTCAGTGTGTTCATCCATGACATGGAGGCTGTCAGGACAGATGGGGTATCGAGTGCAGATGTACCTCAGCAGCAGGAGGTGAGGACTGTTATGGCCGTGGTTTTGGTTGTGATCCTTGTCCAGCCAGGCAATAGGGAGCCCGTGAAGGCTAATGAGTGAGGTAGTGATGTCCGATTATGAATGTCTGCAGCTTCAGATCTGGAATGGACCCTTGGAATAGACATGGAAGCCAACCCCTCCCGGAAATAATGAAGGTAAGTTTGGTCTTGGAGCAGGGTGCACCGGAGCCTGGAGGCAGGCAGTGGGAGCTGGTGGCAGAGGGGTCCAGCTGCGCCCACTCCCTGCACTGCTGAGGGGGCTGCCGGGAGGGGGCTGGGGCTCCTGAGGAGTGGGGACAGGCTGTTGGCCGAGTGGGGGCTGTGCGTGCACACGTGTATGCATGTCGTGTGCATGTACGACTGTGTCTGCCGTACATGTGCTGTGTGTCTGTTGTGTGTGCTTGTGCGCATGTGGTGTGCACGTGTGTGTGTCGGGCACGTGTGCCTTCCTGGGCACCCCTGTTTTCTGCTGTCACAGTGAGAGATGCACACGGGCCCCGCAGTCTCTGGTCAAGGGCAGAGGAATTCTTTATCTCCATGGCCTTCCACGGTGATTAAGTCTCCAAACTTTTCCTTAACCATCATTTCTTCAAAATGAAAAACCAAATTGCATCTCCAAGCAGCTTGGAAATCGATTTCTTTCAAAATGAAGTTTTGGAGAAGCGATTCCAAAGAGAAATAAGAGGAAGAAGGTGGGAGGGTGCAGAAGGGGTGGGGACAGAGCAGCCGCCAGGGCCTCTGAGGGCTGAGGGGGTGTGGGGAGGGGCGTGAGGGTGGAGGGGGGGTGGAGAGGGGGCAGGAGGCCCTCTGGGCTCCTCCAGCCTCAGCCAGGACAATCTCACCCCACCCCCACCCCTGCTGGCCCCTCGGTTCCCCAGGGCCTGGTGTGGGGACCCAGGGAGGGGCCCACCTCACACCCAGGGCTGAGCTCCTCTGGGCGCAAACAGGTCCCAGCAACAAACCCAGGAACAAGGGCGCTGGGCCAAGCGCTTTTCCGGCACCATCTCATTTAATTCTCACATCACCCTGGGCCGGCTTCATCATCCCGTTTTAGTGACGGAGAAACCGTGGCCCAGAGAGGTTAGTGAGCGTTTTGAGGAGATGGTGGAGAGGATTCCGGGGAGAACAGAAGTGAAGGGCTGTGCCTGGGGTCCGCACTGGATCAACCGACGTCAGGTCCCAGGAGGAGGAAGATGACGACTTGACTCCTGGACACAAACAACGATGACAGAAAACACCCTCCGTGCTGAGGGAGAGCCACAGCCGTGACGTCCGGTGTAAAAGGAAGGACAGGATGGCCCTTCACCAGAGTGTGTGTGTGTGTGTGTGTGTACATGCGCACGCACGTGCACACATGCCTCAGGGTTTGTTGAGCACCTACTGTGTGCCAGGGACTTTGACGTTTATTAATCCATTTTACACACAAGGAATTAAGGCTCAGAGAGGTGGAGCAACTTGCCTGTAGTCACACAGACAGGGAGACAGCCCAGATCATCCTGGGTCCAAAGCCTGTACACACCCAGAGTCATCATGCTGAGCATCTGGAGAGGGCTTCCTGGAGGAGGTGGCTTTCGAAGATGGTGGGGAGGGAGCAGCAGAGAGGGTGGGACAGGCAAAGAGGGTGGGAGGAGTGGGGACTGCAAGGAGGAAGCTCACAGTTGGGGGGAAGGGGTCGCAGACAGGTAACAGGCCAATTCAACCCCTGTGATGGGGGAGTGCTGGGGTGGAGGGAGGCCCAGAGGAGAGAGGCAGGCGCTTGGGGAGGGGCGCCTGGGCCGGGTCCGGATAGGAGAGTGGTGCTCAACAGGCTGAGAAGGGGAATGAGGTGGGCCGCGTGGCAGAGGGACCAACATGTGCACATGTGCGAACGCACAGAGGTGGGGGGATGGTGATGATGGCTCACACTGACTGAGCGCTCACTAGGTGCTAAGGGTCTCATAGTAACTAATCCCACAATCCAATGAGGTGCGTCCCATGACTATCCCACTTTACAGATGAGGAAACTGAGGCTCAGAGAGGTTACACAAGAGCTAAGAAGTGGTGGGTCTGGGAACCCCACACAGGCTTGCCCCTACCCACCGCAGGTGAGAGCAGGGGCGGGGGTGCAGGGCGTCTGCGGGCTGAGGGACCGTGGCGGACAGGGAGAGGAGAGAGGGCAGCGGAGGCCAGCATGTGAAGACCCCTGAAGGCCATGCTGAGGAGTTCGGGCTTCCCCGGAAGGCTGGGGCACGGGGAGTCTTCCGGGGCAGGGGTGGTGGGTGATGATGTGACCAGGGCCACCATCACATTAGCCCTCCCCTGCCACCCGCAGAACGACACGATGAGCGCCAGGAGGGGAAGGCAGTGTGTCTGGTGGTGGCCGAGGTGGCCTCTGAGGCAGAAGTTCCTAGGGTGTGACAAGGGGCACCTGAGACCAGGCCTTGTCCACCCCCAGCGCTCTGTCCACCTGGCCCTGAGGATGGGGAGTGCCAGGGGCCACGGTGATGGGGGAGGGCTCCTGGGTGAGTGTGTCTGCTGTGTCTGCTGGGTTTGTGTTTGTGTGTGTGTGTGCACGTGTGAGTGTAGGTGTGTGTGTCTGAGGTGTCCGTGGGGTTGTGTTTTTGGGTGGGGGATTTATGCCTGTGTGTGTGCGTGCACGCACATGTGGTCGTGGTGGGTGTGGACCTGGTGCAGCCAGCCCAGTGCAGATGGGTGCCTGTCACTCAGTGTTGGGAGGGGGCTGTGGGCCCTGGTGACGGGGCAGTGGGAGGGGTGGTGGCTGGTGCCACTGCCCTGTAGGAGCTGGGTGTGGCTCCCAGAGCCCCTGATCCCATCAGGTGGGCAGGTGGACAGGTGGGGGGCCGCACTCAGCCCCGGCTTCCCCTCACTGCTCTGCCCCGCCCCCTATTTGACAGGCCTAAGTGATCTGGAGGCTTGAGGGGCAAGGGCTGGAGGAGATTTGGGACGACTGGAGGGAGGAGTGGGGGGAGATCTGGAGGGGTCTGGAGAGGGCTGAGCGGCTGCAGGGGTCTGGGGACTGGGAGGAGTTGAGGGCCTGGAGGGGCTGGGGGTTTGGAGGGGATGTGGTAAGAAAGAGAGTGGGGCGCTGGAGGTCAATGGGGGAGCCTAGGCCGGTGGGGGGCCCTGGAGATTTCGGAGCCAAGATGAAAAGTGCCAGCGAGGCTGCAGTGCCACCTTTCCCTCCCTCCCTGGTTGGCAGCCAGGTTTGGTGTCTTCACAGCGGGAGCTGCGAGCCTGGGGAGGGGCAGGCCGGTGAGCAGCGGTGAGGAGGCCCGGGAGGGGAGGGAGCAGGGCTGAGAGGGAGACAGACGGAAAGCTCAGACTGGAGGCGGCCTCGCGGGGGAGGCGGGCGTGGGCCGGCACCTCCTCTGTGCCAGGTGGGTGGGCGAGTCCTCACAGGGACCAAGAGATGGGCTGGTGTGGGGCCCAGTTTCCCTGGGGAAACTGAGGCTCAGAGCGGGCAGGTTGTTCTTCAACCATCCAGTCAGCTGGGATACAGAGCCCACTGCTTTGTGGGGGGAGGGAGGGAGGGGAAGGGGTGATGGGGAGGAGGTGTGTGGTCTAGACCTTCAGGCTGAAGACTTCCACGGCCTCGCTTGGTCCTCATTCCCCGGGATTCCTGGACAGAGGAAGGAGGCTGGCCCCAGGGCAGGAGCCCTCAGTTCTAGTCTCCACCCTGTGAAGCCTCCCGCGTGTCCTTGGCAAGTCACTGCCCCTCTGCGGGCCTCAGTCTCTGGCCTGTGAAATGGAGGCGACCTCGGAAGGACCATCTCTATATTTCTTTCAGGCTTTGTGACTTGAAGCCCATGAGACCCATCTCGCCAGCATCAACAGGTGCTGAGGGGGCACAGCTGAGCTCCCTACTCAGGACTGTCCCTTAGCTGCTGTGGGACCTTGGGCAACTCTCTCAAGCTCTCTGTGCCTCAGCTTCCCCCCACTCCAAAGGAGGCTTGAAACAGACCCGTCTGCCCAGGCCTGGCGCAGAATAGCCGGATGAACGAGGCTCCCTTCCCCCCACTCCGACCCCGCAGCTCCCACAGCTCTTGAAGCCTCCACAGGGGCTCTGATGAAAGGTTCATTTTCCTTTCATTGTGCGGGTGACAAATTCTGCCGCCAATAATCACTTGTGAAGAATCAACAGTGAAGCCCAGCGGCTCCCAGGCCCCCGGAGAAATTTGAGTGGATTTCCGGAGAAGCAAGGTGGAAAAAACCCAGGGGCGGCTGTGGGATCTGAGGGCCAGGGGCCTGGGGAGGGACAGCCACCCTCGGCAGTGTGTGGGCACTGCAGGGGGAGGGGCCCGTGGGCGTGCTCCGAGGCTAGAGGGGAGGGTAGAGAAAGGGGAGGGATGGGAGACAAGACAGAAGAGAGGTGGGTCCAGTTCTGAAGGGCCTGAAAGCCCAGGGAAGTTCGGCTCGGTTGGAGGACAGTAAGGAGCCACAGAAGGTTTTGGAGCAGGAGGTGGCCACGCAGAAGCTCTGTTGCACTATCTTCTCTGCCCCTTCAGGAGGGGGCCTGCAGGGGAAGACTTAGTCAGCCTCTGAGGACCCAAGCCCACATCCTCTCTGGGGGGTGGGGTTGGGGAGCGCATGGAGCGGTGGGGCAGAGGGAGGGAGGCACCCACTTACCACAGATGGAGCGCCACCCTTGTGCCAGGTGACCTCAGGGCTCCCCACAGGGTGAGGCAGGCAGTGAGCCACCAGCCTGGCTTCGGTCTAGGTCTGTCTGACTACAGAGCCGGCAGGAAGAGCATCCTGGCCGGGAGCTGTCTGGGGGGGGGGGGAATTCCCCTAACTGGTCCCAGCTGTGCCTCTTCCGCCTTCTGGGTGGCGGGGGCGGGGGGGGGGGCGGTGCTGACCTCACTGGCCCATTTCACAGAGGAAGAAACCAAGGTTCAGAATTGTCAAGGCTTAGAGGTCATCAAAGACACCAGGATTTCTGGCTTCTGGCCCAGTGCTTGGCATACAGTAGGTGCTTAATGAAGGGATGAGAGTCAGGACTTGAACCCCCTCTTTGGACTCCAGAATCAGTGCTCTCCAGATGGCACCACAGAGCTTTCTCTGCACTGGTGCTGTGTCAGACAGCATGAAAACCCCAGAAATAGAACCATCTGGGAAGTGTTTGACCATCTTGGAAACATGGCCCAGAGAGGGAAAGGGACTTGCCCGAGGCCACACAGTGGCAGAGCAGGGACCAAGACCCAGGTCTTCAGATTTCCTCCCCTCCCTGGGCCCAGGCTGGTGGGCACCGTGGACTCAGCCCCGAGCTGGGCAGGAGCTCCCGGGCTCCAAAGCGGGACAGGAGGGCCCATAATGGGCAGGGAACGAGGGCAGGTGCCATGGCAACCAGCCACAGTGATGGGGCAGCAAGCTGCAGAGTGGACAGCAGGGTTGGGGGAAGGACTGAGCCCCCTTCACCTCCTGGGGGGCCCCGAGGGTCTCCACCTCCATCCTCTCCTTGCAGACACATGGCTCCACTCAGCCTCTAGTTTCTACTTATATCGCGGCCCCCAGGGCTGTCAGTGAGGATTTCTCGCCTCAGGATCCCGCACCTTCTCTCTCCCTCTTTCTCTCTAGCCTGGCCTTTCTCCCTCTCTCTCTCCATCTCTCCATCTGTTCTTGTCTCTTTCAGACTTTAGCTTCAGACAGATGTGGTTTCAAAGTCCCGGCCCAGGCATTTCTGTGCTGTGTGACCTTTGTGGAGCCACGTCCATTTGCCGGTTGCCTTGGCCGGCCCTCACTTTTCTCATCTGTACAATGGGGTTGATACCCGGTGCCCGCCTCTCACCGTTTACGTGTCTACAGAGGCCCCGGAGCGTTCAGCAGGAGCTCACGCCTGGTAGCCGCCAGACGGTGATGGGATTTGTGATAGAAATCACTGGACTCCCAGCGCATCACCACCCACCCACCACCTGACGCCCGCCCGCCGGCTCTCCACCACCGCGGGGGAGGCGGGCAAGCTCCCCACTCCCGCTCTCCTCCTCTGGAGCCTCCCGGGAGGTTCATCGCAGCTTCTCACCAGGATATTTGGCTTTTTCTCGGAGTTTCCTCTGCCTCTTCTCTGTGACGATGTTTTCAGGGAGCCATGGTGGAGAAGGGAAGGAGGGGAGACTCTCCAGGCACTTGCTGGCTAAGGGGAGCACTTCGGGATGGGAGGAGGCCTGGTCGAGGCAGGGCTTAGACCAGGCAGTGCCTGCCTCCTACCAGCTCCCAGGTGCTGGACTGGGTTTAAATGCAGCAGAGGCTGGGGAGTGGGGTTGCGGGTCCCAACTACCGCAACCTATGCCTGTGGGGGTCTCTGAGACTGTTGGGGCCTCAGTCTCCTCTCCTGGAAAATGGGTCTGATGATCCAATACCCTGCCTCCCGAGCCCCTGATCTCCCTGGCTCATCACTGGGTCCTTAGCTCCCGCTGTTCTCCACCCCGCCTGAGCTCCGGGTAGCCCCTCCACTGCCCCGGCTCAAGGCCGCCCTCAGAGCTCAAGCCCCCACACCCTTCCCTGCTATGAGCCCCCGCCAGCCCTGGGGGGTAGGGGCCGACCACTTTTTTTGTTGTTGTATTTTTAAAACATTGTGGTAAAATATCTGTAACATAAAATTTACCGTCTTAAGTGTACAGTTCTGTAGCACTAAGCACATTCACAATGTTGCACAACCATCACCAAAATCCATCTCCAGGACTTTCTCATCTTCCCAAACAGAAACTCTACCCCTGAGACAACTCCCCATTCCCTCCTCCCTCCCATCAGCCCCTGGGAACCACTATTCTATTTTCTGTCTCTACGAATTTGCCTACTCCAGGAACCTCACATAAGCGGAACTAAACATTTGTCCTTTTGTGTCTGGCTCATTTCACTTAGCACAATCGGTGACCTCTTTTAACAGATGAGTGAACTGAGGCACAGAGAGACCACGGGCTTCTCCTTTCCACCTCCTCTCTGCTATTCCCTACATCCCGGTTCACGTGTCACGCCCCCATTTCACGGAGGAAGAGAGGAGCCATGAGCCCGAGGTCCTGAGGGGCTAAGAGCCCCTGGCCTGAGAGACTCCGAGTGCAGTGCTCACACACTCTGGGCAGCCCAGCTCTGCCCGGGAGGGCTGGGGGCTGGGCCAGTCCCAGGGCTTGATGGGGAACGTGCGGGGACCACCCTGCCCCTTGCAGGCCCAGTGTCTCTTTTCCAGGCTGACCCAGTGACCAGACCCTGCAGGTTGCCTCGGGCTGTGCTGACATCACCCCTCCCCAGGGCTCTCTGGGTAAGAGAGGGGACAGGCTAGCAGCTAGCAACACGGCCTGAGGGGCTGCCTGGGGCAAAGAAGAGCCTGATCCGGGGTTCTGGCCTCCCGGTGACCCAGCCAGCCTGACACAGCCCCTACCCGCCCCCCACCCGCCCCCAGCCTCCCAACTCAGTGTGTGCATGCTTGGAGAGGGCTAGGGTGGCTGGGAAGATTTTAGGAATTGGGAAACACATTTATTGTGCTCTCCGTGTGAGCTTGGAGACATAAGCAAGTCAGGCCTCCTGTGAGGGGAAGGAAGGTGGCAAGATTTCCTCGAAGCCCCACTTACTTTCTTAGTTTTACCCTTAAAGCCTTTTGCAATCCCGCCCAACCCGTGTGTCCGCCTGCAGATCCTGCTATCCACTGAGCTTTCCACAGATTCGTTCATTCATTCATTCATTCATTCGGCAAGTGTGGACTGAGGATGGCTGTGCCTAGGCGCAGTGTCAGGCAGTGGGGCCAAGGCCACAGCTGCGCAGATGACAAACGCACCCTCCTCGCCAGCAGTCCCCAAGCTTGTGGTCCGACGGCGAAACCCACCGCGAAGCAATGCTCGGACAATGAGCGAGCACAGGCAGCGCCCAGGGCTCTGCGCAAAAGTCGGGGTCCCGCGGGACTGAGGAGCAAGCTGGATCCAGCCCGGGAGGTGGAGGAGGGCTTCCCCGAGAGGCTGCTGAGCAGAGGGGTGGAAGAGGGGTGGACGGACCAACCGGGCAAAGAGCTTCAGGAAGCGTGTCCCAGGCAGAGGGAACAGCATGTGAAATGGCCCAGAGGTGCAAGAGAACTCAGTGAGGTTGGGGACCCTAGAGGGACTCAGGGAGGGGCAGCCACAGCAAGTGGGGGGCAGTGGGCTGGGGGCTGCACTCAGGACTCTCCACAGGCGCTGGTTACACAGAGTGACTAGAAAAGTTAGAAGGGGACAAGGAGGAGAGATTCCCCTAGGCCAGGGGACAGAGGGAGGGGATGGTAGTACCGGACTGTAAGGACTGTGGAGCCAGGCCGAGCATTTCCAGTGGGAGCTAGGGCCTAGGAGGGGACAGAGCCACGCCCGTCCATGGCAGACAGCAGACAGAGAAGGAGGACTGCCCTGGCTTCTCCCTTCCTCCCGCCCTCCAGGCTCCCAGCTGGGTTTTCCATTGGCTGAATCCAGCTGGAAGCCAACCAATACGGGAGCCCAGGAAACGGCCTGTGTGGCCTTGGGCAAGTGTCTTAGTCTCTCGAGCCTCAGGTTCCGCATCTGTTAAAGGGGCCCATCACACTGACTTTGCAGGTCTGTGGCAAAGGCTGGAGATAAAGGCAGGGGGATGTTTCTCCTCTGGGCACTGGTGGCCCTGGTGGCCTGGAGCGTGGCCTGGACCCTGCTTGGCCCTCCTCTGCCTCAGGTTTGACCTGCAGAACCTCTGTCATTCCTCTGATCCTTCAGGGGTCACTCTGGTCCAGTGGTCCTGGAGACTCAGAGATGGGTCAGCCCCCCGCCTTTATGTCCTCAATCTGGGGGGCTGGGCTATGCTCTCACAAAAGGCGGGCAGGTTAGCACTTTTCGCTCCCAGAATGGACAGGGGAGTATGAGGGAGGGGGTGGGCAGGGTGGTGGGGTTACACATTCAGAAAGCCCTCCTGGGGTAGGAGGCTGCGCCTTGAAGGCTAGGTAGGTCGTCTCAGGCAGAGGAAGCATACAGCACACTCCAGGAACCAGGAGTAAACTGGTTTATGTGGGGACAGAGACCGTGTAGACAAGACTGCAGATGATGCGAGGGTGCCCAGTGGGGCCAGGTCTGAAGGGCCTTGAACGCCACGCTGAGTGGTTTGACTTGACCCTCAAAGCTGTGGGAGTCACTGATGGTTCTTGAGAGAGGGAGAGACTTAGCAGATGTGCACTGGGAAAGACCTGTTAAGACCCAGCCCCGTGTCAGGTCCCTTAAGACCTCGCTGTGGGCAGTGGCCTGGAAAGAGTCGGGCTGGAGACGGAGACCAGTGAGGAGGGCCACTAGGGGGTCCCAAGACCTAGTCCCCTGGGTTCCCAGCCAGCCCCACCCTTTGCACTGACTTTCTGGGGCTGGTAAGGTGACCCCCCCCCCATCCTGCGTTGAGGCCACACCTCAGACTGGCCCGGCACTGAATACTTGTTGTCCTCTCTGGGCACATTCTTGCCCGGGAGGTGATGAGGAGAGCCTGGAGGATGCTGGGGAGGGGAGGGGAGGAGGAGCCAGCCGATGAGAAGAGGGAAGGCCAGGAGGCCAGGGGCTCTGCGTGTGCAGTGATGGTCCTCGTGATGCTGCGACAGATGCCTGTGTGCTGAGGGCGTGTGTCTTGGAAGGGGGTGTACAGGGGACTCTGGTGGTCCACTGGGGGCTGCTCCCGCTGTGTGTACTATCCCCTCCCACCCTTTCATCACCCATCCAAGGTTAAACTGGGACCCTGGAAGCTCCCAGAGGGAAGATCCCTGCAGTCGGGCTGGGAATCCCCAGCTAAGGGGCATCCTGGAGGCTGGTGGGAGGCACAGCTGCCCCAGTCCCTTCCCGTGACTCCGCGGTGGCCCTGCTCCACTGTCACAGGTGCTCCGCTACCCCGGGAGGAGAGGAGAGAGGCTGGGGGTGGGCAGCAAGGTACTTCAGCACGGGGCGGGGCTGCAGGGAGGCGGGGGGGGGGCGGGGAGGAGAGGGGCGGGGAGGGGGGAGGGGAGGGGGAAGAGAAGAGGCCTGAGAAGGTGGGGAGAAAAGGAGGACAGAAGCTGAGAGCAGGCGGAGGGAGAGCAGGTCAGCCCGCGGTGACAGTCAAAGCAGGCGGGTTGACTGAAACTTCCCTGTCTGTCTGCTTCACACATACCATCTCGCTTCATCCTCACAAGACCTCCTGGTACGAGTATTATTTCTAAAGTTGAGTTTGGTAATTATTTGTGTTTTACTTAATCTATTCGTTGGAATTGCTAACACATTTATATATTTCAATATTTAAAAGATAAGTCTCCTTATCTTTTAAATAAGGGACCAGGCTCCCCTCCCTGGAGGCAGCCAGCTTCACCTGCGACTTCGCTTCCCTTCCAGGGTGTCTGCGCAGAGACAAGCAAACATATGCATTAGGAACGCAAATACGTACACACACATTTTCCCCTTTTTAACCCATTAAAGGTTGCCATTCCATTACCCGGGTCTTCTGATTTTTTTCCCACTTAAATTTGTTTTATACCGGAGGCCACTACTAAGGCTCAGAGAGGTTAAGACACTCGTCTAGGGTCGTACAGCAGGGATAGAGAGGTGGGCACTGACCACCACTGGGGACGGATGGAGGCGGATGGGGGCGGGGGACAGGCTCAGTTTCGGGAGAGAGAGGCGGGAGGAGGAGAAGAGCTCTCCAGGAGGCGGGAGGCGAGCGGAGGCGCCAGGTGGGGGCGCGGGGCCAGCCGAGCGCAGAGGCGCGAGCCAGGGCGGGAGGGGGAAGCGGCGGAGACGCCGGGGCGGGGGAGGCTCTGTCTCCCGCCGCCTCCGCTCCGGCGGGTGCGGGTGGTGCGGGGGCGCCTTCCTGGACGTCCTCCTCCGCCCCCTTCCAAATGCCCCTCCAGGGGCCGGGCAGCTCTTTGGCCCCCGCCCGACTCCCAGCCTCTCAATCAGGTCGGGAAACGGGGCGGCGAGCCGCTTGGTTCTAGTCCTGCCCCTGCCGCCGTCTGACCTCCGACGAGCCACCTGTAAATGAGTGTGTGTGTGTGTGTGTGTGTGTGTGTGTGTGTGTGTGCGCGCGCGCGTGTGTGTGTGGGGGGGACGGGGGCGCGGTGAGGGGACGACGGGAAGGGAACGAGATGACTAAGGGCTTTTCGCCCTCGGAGGTTCTGGGGCGACTCTCTGTGTTGACACCGCCCCCGCCCCTATGTGATGTGGTCCCCCCTCCCCGCCCTCGGGGCACTCGCGCTCCTTTCCCTACTCCCCGGGCCTGGAGGAGGGGCGGCCCCCGAGCGTGGGGGGCCCTACAGACCCCTGCCCCGCGCCCCAGCTGTTCCCCGAGGCTGCAGGTCGGGGCCGCGGGCGCCCAGCCGGGTGCGGGCAGCCTCTGCGGCGCCGGCTAAGGAGCTCCGGCCCGGTCCTAGAGCGCTGCCTCCGCTGACCGACCCCGGGTTCGAATCCCCACAGAGCCGGGCACTGGGACTCTCCTGTGAGACACGTGTCTGAGCCTCACTTTGCTTCTCCGTAAGCGGAGGGGGGAGAAGAGAACCTCTCAGGGTGGCTGAGAGGACAGAAGAGAGTAATCCGTGCCGATGGCGCGGCTCAGTGCCTGCACTTAATAAATGCTCGATAAAGGTCTGCCAGGGTGACATGGTGGGGATGATGATGGGCATGATGATGGTGATGATGGTGATGATGATGATGATGGTGACGATGATGATGGTGATGATGGTGATGATGATGATGATGGTGACGATGATGATGGGGATGGTGATGATGGGGATGATGGTGATGATGATGATGGTGATGATGATGATGGTGATGATGATGATGATGGGGATGATGGTGATGATGATGATGGTGATGACGATGGGGATGACGGTGATGACGATGATGATAATGGTGATGATGATGGGGATGATGATGATGATGGTGGTGGTGATGGTGATGGGGATGACGGTGATGATGATGATGATAATGGTGATGATGATGAGGATGATGATGGTGATGATGATGATGGTGATGATGATGGGGATGATGGTGATGATGATGGTGATGATGGTGACGATGGGGATGATGATGGTGATAATGATGATGATGATGGGGATGATGGTGATGATGGTGATAATGATGATGATGATGGTGACGATGGGGATGATGGTGGGGATGGTGATGATGATGGGGATGGTGATGATGATGGGGATGATGGTGAGATGATGGGATAATGGTGATGATGATAGTGATGGTGATGGTGGTGATGATGATGATTCCACCTGGCCTGGCTGGAGGATTCTGGAGCCAGAATGAACTTTGGAGAGACCTCATGCAAATCTTCAGTTCCTTTTTTACATTCAGGGACGGAGGAGTAACTTGCTCAAGGTCTAAAACCAACGTTGGGGAGGGAATATGGTTCCCAAGTGGCAATTTGAGGGTTCTTAGCTCTGGACCACTCAGCAAGCCTTCCTCTCCCTGACAGTGGTGGCACACCTGAGCCCCCCTTCACTCTTTGTCTTTACCCCTTTCTTTGAAGTGCCTTAACTGGAAAGGCTGGTAGGTCATCTGGCCTAATCTTCTGGCTCACTGTTTGACCCTGAGCTGGACACTCACCCTCTCTGGGCCCACATTCACACCTGTCCCCAGAGGGGGCTGGACTAGCCTGGCCGTCCCTAAACCCCAGCTGCATATTAGAGTCATTTGGAAAGCTTTTTAAAGAAGTCAGCACCTGGACCCCTTTTCAGACCTGGTGAGCCAGCACCTCCAGGATCTGGGCTGGGGAATCTGCAGCTGCTGAGTCCTGGCCCCAGACTTGTGCCTTGAGGCACAGACCAAAGGGCCTTGCAGCTTGTGATTCTGAGCCCCTCCCCAGCCCCTCCTGGGACAGATCCAGAGAGGGGAGGTCATCTGCCCCCTCCAGTCTCTTCTCTCACTGGGCCGCCTGCCCAGCCTTCTGTCCATTCTCTTGGGCCGAGACGAAGTGTCTAAGGACTAGACTGACCTGGGGTGTGTGGGGGAGTGGGCAGCTGCGACCCTGCCTGTGGCCGACCATCCTTGTGCCCTTGCTGCTTCTGACCCCAGCACAGGGAGCCCTGCCTCACTTTTCTGAGCCCACAGTTGTAGGAGTCTCTTGGGTGCTCCTTGAACAAGTCAAGTGCCCACAGGGTCCCCTCCCCCTGGGGCACCCAGGAAGGACAGAGGTGGTGGGTGTGCATGTAGTGGAGACAGGCACGCAGGAAGTAGGCTCAGCTGTCTGCGGCCTTGGGCGCTTGGGTTCTGGCCCTGGCTCCTCTTAGGAGGGTTGGTTTGGGAGAGGAACTGATTGAAATGTACTTTTCCTTTTGGGAAATTCAAGTCCTCAATTTGCGAGCATGGCAGCAATTAGTGTTTAATCATGGGAGGGTAGAGCCCAGGGAACTGCTCCTAGCACACGGGCGGGTGGGCTGATTATCAGCCCTGCTTCCTCCTGGGGGGGTGGGTGAGGCTCATCTCCCCCTCCCCAGGACAGATTAAAGGTGTAATTTGATGAATCAATTTGTTTTCTGGAGAAGGGAAGAAGGAAGCAGAAATATGATAATAGCTGAAATCCAGTTGCTCCATCGTGTCCTACAGGAGCCATTAGGAAGGGGGCAGGGAGAAGAGGCAGATCCAGCAGAAGAGGCTGGGTGTCTGCCTTCAGATATTGCACCGATGCAGTGGATTTTGAAGTCTCACAGACCTGAGTTCAAATCCGGGTTCTGGCATTCATCAGCTGTGTGACCTGGAGAAATCCACTTAACCTCTCTGTGCCTCCATTTCCTCATATCTAAGGAGGGACAGCCAAGCAGGGTGGCTGGGTTAACATTTGTAAATATGCCTCATGCAGGGTCTGGCACACAGTAGGTGCTCGGTGAAGGTGACAGGAGAGAGAACACTGGGTTTAGAGGCCAGCCGGCAGGGAGGAGAAGGAAGCTGGAGTAGGTTGAGTGGGGCTGAGACAATTGACCCCGGTTGGGCTGGGCTTGGGGTGCTAGGCCAAATGGTTCTCTGTGCAGCAAGGCATGGGTCCTAGCAGAGAGGGCATGGGAATGGGGACTTCTAGGCAGAGGGCAGAAGTTCCAACCATGGGCAGCAGGAGCTGCTGTGTGGTGCTGGGACCCCAGCCTGAGGAGCGAAAATAACCTCTTCCTTCCTCCCAGAAGACTCCCCATCACCTAAACCAGGTCGGGTCACCCTGGCACATCTCAACGTCCCTTGACTCTCCTTCTGTGGCCCTGTGGGTGCCGGTGGCACTGTGGCAGGGGGTGCCTGGTGTGCCAGGAACACAGCAGGTCCTCCGTCAGTGCTGAGCACTGTGGAGGGCTGGGCAGCAGTGGCACAGGGGACAGGCTCTGGCAGCAGCTGGACTGGCCGGGAGAGGCCGGGCTGCAGCAGAGAGGGCTCAGGTGTCAGTCAGACAGTCCTGGGTTCGAATCCTGCCTCTTCCTCGCTGTGTCTGGGGCAAGTTGCTGCCTTTCTCTAAATCTCATCTGTAATTTACATTTTCCTGGGCTGGTCATTAATAACAGTAGCATTTGCCTCCTGCCTCTTCCTAGTGAGGGGGTGCTAGAGTAGCCTTAGCTCAGCTCCGAGGGACAGTTTTGGGCACTGAGAGGGGACAACAGGGATGGAGAGAGAGGTTTCTCTCCAGTTACTGAGTACAAGCCACAGGCCAGGCCCTGTGCTAAGGTCTCCGTGCCCTTTGTTGGACTCCATCACTCCCCTATAAGAGAGATAATTATTCCCATTTCCTGAGTAGGGAAACTGAGGCTCAGAGAGGTTACCTGGCTCGCTCAGGCTCACCAGTGAGGAGCCAGTTACTGAACTTGGGGCTCTCTGACTCTGAGTCTGGGCTCTGCCCAATCTGGCTGGCGCTGCGGGAAGATGGGGGACCAGGCCTGGAGGGCTGGAGGCTGCAGCCGGGCGTGGGTGGGCAGGTGGATGGGCAGGCCCTTTGATCTCTGCTGATGGGCCTGGCACTAATGGGCACTGAAGTGTTGGGCATAGATGTAGTGGGAAGCCGGGTGCTGGCTGTCGAGGCACCAAGAGCTCCTCTGCTCCCCTTTCTTGCTCCCACTCCTCTACCAGGGAGGAGGGGGTGGGAGGTGAGGGCTCAGGGAGGGGGTGTGTGCCCAGCTTCCACTGGCTCTCCAGCTGGGCCTCAGCTTTCCCTTCTGCCCAATGGGCTAATGATCGCCACCTCTCAGGTCTGTCCTGAGCACTAAGGGCAGTAATATATGGGGATAAACCTTGTAAAAATCAGGAGGCCAGCTGTAGTAGTCGTTCCCCTCCTCCAAGAAGATGCTGTCTCTTTGGGGATCCCAGGGTCTTGAGGATGCAGGCAGGTGCCCCCAGATTATGCCAGAGCCCCCCTTGTCTCCCCCAGAGCAGTCCTAGGTGAGGGCCCTGCACAGCCTGGCCTGAGTGGGTGGGTGGGTGGCAAGCTGGCTCAGCCAAGAAGTGCGTGCCTCTGATTGGAGGGCTGGTTTCCATGGCGACCGATTGATTGCTGAGCTGCAGAGACTCAAGGGGAATGAGCAATGGGCTTTTCTCCCAAGCTGGGCAGCTCAAGCTTAGGCCGGGAGGCCAAGGCAGGGGAGACACCTACGCCTCCTCTCAGGGCCAAGGGGCGCACTGGGGACAGGATGGCACCTCAGTTCAGTCCAGGTGCCACTGTGGGGCACCTGCTCTGTGTGCGGCCTGAGCTACCAATGGGCAAAGAAGAGGGGAGGGCTTAGCATTCACGAAGCACCTACTACATGAAAATGAAGCTACTGGGACTCAAACCTGGCCCAGCAGAGTCCCAAGCTCACGAGCTTAACCACTAGGCTATGAAGCGTCCCCATGAAGTGTGTGAGGACCAAGCACATCTGTGGGGGCCCAGCACGACCCTCGGACCACCAGAATGTAACCCCTGAGGGTGAGGGAGGGATGGTCATTGCTGAGAGAGGTCGGGGCTGGGTGTCTGAGGGCCGGAAGAGTCGGGGACACGGACTGGGGATGCGATGAGGCTGGGAGGACGAAGTGTTTGGTGTGGGGGAATAAAGGCATCCCTGGTGGGGGCGTGGCTTGAGCGAGGGCAGGGAGGCGGGGTGAGCAGGGCAAGTGGCAGGAGTCAGACCCTCCGCTGTGCCGTGGGCTCCCTGGTTTGTGAGCCCCAGAAGTCTGTGTCTGCCCCCTTCTTACCCGCTTCCCGCTCGCTCCCTCCTGCCTCCTCCCTGGGTCTGGAGATAGGCTGGCTCCAGCGGCTCCTCCTCCCCTTCCCTGGGCCTGGGTGAGTCCTGGGCCCTCCCTGGCTGCACTCGTTCTACCTGCCAAAGAAAGAGGTTGGCCCAGGTGGTGCTGCCCCCAGGACTCAAGTGGCAGTGGCTCCCTTCTCTCCTCTCCTGGCTCATACTCCTCTTTTGGGTTCCTTCTTTCTCTCCGACTCCTTCTCAAACTGCATCTTTCTCTCCCCTGGCCTGGGATGACAACTACCTTTCTCATAGTCTCTTTTCCTGCCCCCCATGGGGAGGGGATTTTGTCCTGGTCCCTGCTCCAGCTCCATCTCCCTTGTGAACCCAACCCCTGCTCTGGCCATTATGGTTCCTGCCCCCAGCCCAGCCCCCATCCTATTTTTCCAGCCTCTGCCCTGCTCCACCCGTCTCCTATCCAGCCCTGGCCCCATCTTCATCCAGAACTCCTACCCCAGCCACTGCCCCTCTCCTACCCCTGCCTCAGTCCTGCCTGCCCCTGCCTTCGTTCCGAGCCCCTGCCCCAGCCTCAGGTTCCCAGATGGGCTGGCTTAGGTCCTGGCCTCATTGTCATTCTGTCCACGGCAGCATCAGCATCAGCCACTGGCTGCGGGCGCTGTCAGGGGTGAGGAAGAGAGTGAGAAACAGAGGTGGGGCTGCGGGGGGTGGGGAGCGCTAGGTCTGCCTCCTGAGCCTCCTTTCTGTTAGGAGGGCTCTCATCAGGGCTGGAAATAACGGCCTGAAACTTTAGACAACGGCATCTCTAACCTCCCATTGCCCTAGGTGACAGGTGTTATTCTCCATTTTACTCCAAGAGGTAAAGCCATGTGCCCATAGTCGACGTTGGCAGGATTCACTGTGGACCCAGGTCCTCCTGGTCAGAGCCCCCACTCACTGTCTTTTGCTGTGTGATTTGGGGGAATGTGGGAGTAGTTGGTCCCCTACTTCAGGTGCCCCTGGGTCCCTGAAGCCCTGTGAGGTCTCCAAGGATGGTCAGGGCTCTCATAGGCACAAATGGGGAGGAGTGAGGAGGATAGACAGGGAGGTGAACTGCATGAGCAGATGCTTAGAGGCTGGGCCTCCTCAGGGAAGACGGGGGATGCAGTTTGAATCAGGGCTGGGAGGGGCATCAGAGCCACTTGATACAGAGCTTGAAGACTTGAGGGCTGAGTGGCTGGCCTCTATGGAGGAGAGCTGGGGAGCTGTTGAGCAAGGGAGGGACAAGATCCTATCTGCTTTAATTCCTTCCTTCCTTCATCAATTCATTTATCAAAAATGTACTAAGCACCTTCTCTGGGCCCTGCCTTTGCTGGAACTGGTGATATAGAAATACCAGTCACGCCTGGCCCCCAAGGGGCTCATGGGCTCACCAGGAGAATCTCATGCATCCTCATAATGAAGGAGTCCCGCTGGTACCAGAATAGCTTTGTACAGTTTCATAGATTCGGGGCCTGAACTGAGTCTTGAGGGGATGGAGTAGAGGATGCCAGGCCCATTGCACTGGAGCTAAGGAAGAAGATTCCAGGCAGAGGGAACAGCATGAGCCACCATGTGAATTCAAAGAGGTGCTAGTGGTTTGGGTGTTTGGTGAGATTGAAGGGCCTTGTCTGCTGCACTGGGGAGCAGCCTGAACGGAGAGGGCAGTGAGGAGCCAGTGGGGGAGGCGTGACACGGGCAGGTTACCCTGTCCGCAGGGTGGGAGATGAATGGAGAGAGCTCAAGGGGGCAGGGAGACCTGGCAGGAGATGATGAAGGTCAGAGCAGAGGGAATGGAGCAACGGGAAAGACTGCCAAGTATCTACCCATCCACCCATCTAGAATGTGTTCGCTGAGCACCGACTGTATGCCAGGGCTGTGCTGGGCGCTGGAGGGGGAACCAGCCAGGCTTGGTCACTGACTGGGCAGGGGGCTGGGGGCTCCGTTAGTGAGCACAGAGCGAGGATTAGGGGGTGGGGGATGTACACTTGGAGTTCAAGGTGCATCCATCCTGGTGGCTGTGACTGGGGCTGGGGGAGGCAGCCAGGGGCCGGGGCTGGGAGAAAGTAGAAGGTATTTCAATGGGGGAGCAGGTGGGGGCCAACTCTGAGAGGGGCTGTGCTGGTTTTTTCACTTAATCCTCATTTAACATTATTCCAGATGAGGAAACAGGCTCAGAGACATCACTTGTCCCCTTAGCGCAAGGGTGGGCAAACTTTTTCTGGAAAGAGCTTGGTAATAAATATTTTCAGCTTTGCGGGCCATACCTCTGGGTAAAACTACTGGACTCTGCCGTTGGAGTGGAAGAGCAGCCATAGACTGCCCAAAATTTATGGGTATGTTTTAATAAAGTTGTGTTCTAATAAAACTGTATGTTTGAACATTGAAATGTGAATTTCATATAATTTTCACATGTCAGGAAATATTATTATTCTTTTGATTTTTTTTCAATATTAAAAAATGTAGGGGCAAGCCCAGTGGCGTAGTGGTTAAGTTCACGCACTCTGCTTCAGCTGCCCGGGGTTTGCCAGTTCGGATCCTGGGCGCAGACCTACTCACCGCTCATCAAGCCATGCTGGGGCAGCATCCCACAGAGAAGAGCTACAACTCTACAACTGTGATACACAACTATCTACTGGGGCTTTGGGGAGAAAAAAGAAAAAGAGGAAGATGGCAACAGATGTTAGTGCAGGGCCAATCTTCCTCAAAAAGAAAAAAGAAAAAAGAGAGAAAAGTAAAAACCACGTTAGCCAAAGAGTTGGTGGACAGGATTTGGCCCAGGGCTGTGACTGTTCACCCCTGGTTGGGAGGTGGTAGAGCCGGGGTTCAAACTCAGTTCTGCAGGCCCACGGACTTCGAGAGGAGACCATCTCCAAGTGCTGGGCACAACCTGGGCCTCCCTCCTCCGGCTCGGCTCAGTCTGGCTCCTTGTCTGTCCGCCGTGGTCCAGTCTTCTCCGGACGCACCCGCGCACCCTGCTCCCGGGCCGCCTGGCTTGGGGAGGAGGCAGTGGCGTACGCCATGGGCTCTGGATCCGCCAACCCGATGGGGGTCCCTGCCCAGCCACTCACTAGCTGGGAAGACCTGAAACCTCTCCCAGCCTCAGTTTCCCCATCTGTAACAGTGGGGCTTAGCGGAGAATCCACTTTCAGGGTCGCCGTGAGGCCGCAGTGAGAATGTGCCCGGAAACGCGCCTCCTTCCCGGGCTGCCTCAGTTTCCCTTCTCCGCTCCTCGTCTCTGAGCCTGGTCTACCCTTGCGCCGTGGCCTCTCCCTGCCCGCCCCCTCCACCGCCCCCTCCTTAATGGCGAAAACCACTACTTGGGTGTCTCCCAGCTGCCTCCCGCGCCGACGGTTTCTCGGAAGCTTTTAAAAATGAGGCCCCCTCCGGGGCGGCGGGGATGGTCGGGAGAGGGGCTCCCGGCCTTTTCGGGGGATCCGTGGCTGACTGTTACGGAAATCAGGCCCCAGCAGCGCGCCCGGCGGCGGGGAGCGCGAAGGTGCGCACGGCGTCCGCTCGGCTCTGCGGCCCGGGGGAGGGGCGCCGTGTCGCAGCCCCCTCCGCGCTCCTGGCCCAAGCGTGGCCTCTCCGAGCCCGGAGACTGAGAGGCGCCGTTCCCGCCCGGGGCTGATGGGCTGAGCTGCAGCTGGAGGTCTGGGGTCGCGCGCGGAAGCCTGGACGCGGTAGAGCTTTGCGGCGCTGAGGTTCATTTCCGCGGAGATCCGGGGAGTTGGCCCCGCGGTGCTGGGTATTTTCAGTCCAAACCGAGGAAAAGGCTGTGGGGCTCACGCGCGCGCCCTGGGAATAGAATTGGGCATAACCGCGAGTCCTTATTGAGCGCATACTTTGCGCCCAGCACTGTACTGAGAGCCCTGTGGCTGTGGATCTATTTAAAATTTTCCGTTGATGTGGGTATTATCACTCTCATTTTATAGATGAGAAAATAGAGACTCAAAGAGGCAGAGCTCACAGGGTAAACACTTGAGAGATCTGAACCCGAGACCAGCCTGTGACCAGCTCTTACACCCTGTCCCGCTGTCTCCAGCTGGAGGATGGATCACTTGACCTTCTGGTGGCCCCATCCAACCCTGAATGTCCCTGTCTCCGTGGGGCAGAGCTGAGGGTGAAGGGTGGTCAACAGGTTCCTGGCTGTGACTTGTGCGGTGACCAGGGTGTTTGAGGTGAGCCAGGAAATCACCCCCCCAACTGTCAAGGTGCATGAAATCCCATCATTCAAAATCCAATTCCTTTATATTTTTACATTCTGGAGAAAGGACACAATCTCAGCTTAAAAGTGGTAGAGGAAATAAAAATGGGAAAGTCAGATGGATTTGGTCACTCTGTAAGCCGGAAAAATGACTCCAGTAGAAAGGCAAGCAGCAGCCTTGGAAAAATTTTCTAGCAAACAAGACGGATCATGGGGTCTGTTGTCTTTGATCTGTAAGGAGCAGAAACCAGCAGGGTAGACAGGCAAAGGGCAGGGGCAGACGAGTCACACTGGAGAGGAAACACACATGCTCAACCACCACATGGAAAAACACTCATTCCCACTCAGAGACATAAAAGGCATGAGAACTTTAATAAATGCAATTCTGTTCAAATTAACAAATATTTTAAAACACGAAGTTATTTAATCTACTGCTGAATAACTAAAACTATCTTTAACTGAACTCTTGTGACCCGCCTTTCAGAGCTCTACAAATGTTAGCTGCACAAATGTTCACAATGATTCCAATTCACAGATGTGGAAACTGAGGCTGAGGGGTTAAGTAGGTAATTGACCCATGGATACACAGCTGGTGAGCAGCTGAGCAGAATCACCTGTCAGATTACAAAGCAGGAGCATTTAACCACCAGGCCAGTGGTTCTCAGAGCGTGGTCCCAGGCCGGGAGCGGCAACATTACCTGGGAATTTGTTAGAAATGCAAATGATTAGGCCTCACCCGAGACCAACTGAATCAGAAACTAGGGATGGGGCCCCACCATCCCATCCGTGTTTTAACAATCAATCCCTCCAGGTGACTCTGATGCTAGGATTTGAGAATTACTGCTCTGGGCTCCGGTAAGTGTTCAGAAGTGGGCACTTGCTGATGCTGTAAAAGGCGAGTGGTGTTGGTCCGATCCTTTTGAAATATGAGTGGATAGCAGGTATTCTGAGCCTGAAAGGTGGCCAGTAATTGCACTTCTGAGAAGCCATATGGGCAAGGTTTTCTTCATGAAGATATTTTAGATGATATTTATAAAAGTGTAAAACTGGAAACAATCTAAGTCTCCAACTATAGGGGATTAGGGAGGAAAACCACGACTCATCTACTAGACGGACGGTTGTGCGGTCACTGAGAGTGAGGTTGTGAAGCATGTATAACTTGGACAATGAGGGTAAACCACTTGTTCTGGTTTGCCCAGGATTTCTCAGTTTTAGCTCTGACAGTCCCGCGATCCAGGAAACCCATCGGTCCTGACAAGTGAGGACAATCGGTCATCAGCATCAGTGCTGCAGTCCGAGTATTTCTGTTCTCCCTTCTCAATGCACAGGTGTGGGATGGTACTTCCCCGCCCCCTTGAGTTTCGGTGGCCACGTGACTTGCTTTGGCCAATGAAATGTGAGTGGAAGTAACATGTCATGCCCAGACAGAACTGACAGCCTGTCAGGACGGCCCCGCCTCAGCCTGGGTCCCACGGAGCAAACGGTGTGAGCAGCGCATAAACTCGTGTGTGTGAAGTCACTGAGATCTTGGGGTTATTTGTTACCACAGCATAACCTAGCCGGTCCTGACGGGTACACGTGGAGAAATGGAAATACCAATTCCATGGTGTTAAGGAAGACACGTTACACACTTGTGTATACGGTAGCATCACAGAGATGTCACACGTAAAGCATACAGATGTGCTGGAAATAATCTGAAATGTTTATATTGTCGGGTAGAGGAATTCTTGATCTAAATTTTTTCTTCCTGATCATTACCTTTTCCAATATTCCCCAATGAGCACGTTTTATTGTTTTTTTAAATAGGGGACATTTTATTCAAAAAATAATTTGCTTGGGTTAAAGCTGGGTCCTCTCTGGGCTCTTATTTATGAAACGGAAATCCCCGGGAGGAGAGAGGAAGAGAAGAGAGTCAAGCTTTAGCTTCAAAGGATCAAAGGGACTGGAAAGGTCACGGAGTTAATCCCCCACTTCTGCTGGAAACTCCTTTCTGGTCCCCGGTCCTCGTGTTGTCAACAACTCAACGGAAACCAGTTGATCAGATGCCACTTCCTGGCCAAGTGGCCCTGGGCAAGTCACAACCTCGTTGAGCCTCCACCTCCTCATCGGTTAAACGGGAATGATCCTGTCTACCTGTGGGCTCCTGGGGGGATCAGATGGGATCAAGTATGCTCAGTAAACGCTGCTGTTTTCTGCCTCTGGCTTCCTCATGGAGCCTCCATGTTGGGTGACCCAGGACATGTCCCTTAACCTCTGTAAGCCTCAGTTCCCTCATGAGGGGAAGGATGATTTTATAGGCCGGGGCATTCCGTGACGGGGCCGGAGGACTCCGCGTAGAAGCACGGAGAGAAGCAGCAGAACCACAGCGTACACCCGCCTTTGAGCCTGGCAGCCCCAGACCATGAAGCTGGCTCTCCAAAAGCTAAAGCTGTGAACGCTTAAGATCAGGACAAAAGCCGGTGTTGAGTCCCCTTTGGAGATTCTGGGCTAGTACAACTGTTTCCTGAAACCTCTGGAGTCTTAAAGGAGCACTGGGGGCTGGGGTGGTCAAGGAGGACTTCCTGCAGGAGGGCTTCAGCTGGTCCCAGAAGGATGCAATGGACAGCCCGTGGCACCTGTGGTGGTTCTATCCAGGGCCCTTGCTCTCAGCCCCACAAGGAAGACCCCATCAGAAATATTATAGTGGCAGCTGATATCTGCAGAGGGCATGTGGTGGGCCAGGCTCGCTGCTTTCATGATCAGCCCACACAGCGCCCCTTTGGGGCAGGACTTGGGGAGGCTCATAAAGGGGAAGTGTTCTTTGGAATTGGGTGGTCCTGGAGGCCTGGAGCCCAGTCTGCTCTGGATAAAAGAGCTGCGCCTTGCCTCTCCAGGATTAGACAACCATGAGCACATCCTTTTCGTCCCACAGGGCCACCTAGGATGTTCCCACTTCCTTGCTGGACTCTTGTAGACATGTCCAGTCTCTAGGGTGACCATATGTCTTGGGGTGCCTGGGGCCGTCCTGGTTTCCTCCTCTTGTCTCGGCATCCCCTCTAACCCGGCACTCTCAGAAGAGTCCGGTCTTGGATGGTGATTTTGTAGCTACCCTAAATCTACATAGGTCTCAAGTCATATGGCCTTGGTTCCATGCTGGCTCTGGCCCTTCTGGCAGGGCCATGTGCCCCCCTGAGCCTCAGAGCCCTTATCTGTAAAGTGGGGATAATCATGCCCCCTCTGGAGAGTGCTGGGAGGCTGGAAGGCAGCCTGGTGGCAGAGGCCCTGGCACTAGTTAGTACCCATGATTGGCGTCTTGGCCATGACATATTGATGCTGGGCGTGGTGGGGGGACAGGGGTGTCCTGGGCTAATCTGGAGCACTGGGTCTTTGTGGGTTGGCTGTGAGGGTCACTTGCTGCTCAGAACTCATAGGAGAATATAAGGGGGGCCTCCATAAATATTGCCCTTGGGGCGAAGGTGGCAGAGGCCTCGGCCCCTGCCTTGCACTGTGGGTCCGGGAGAAGCCAGGCGGGCTTGGGAGGGGCAGGAACTTCTGTGATGCGTAGAAGTGTCCGCCTTCTCTGGGGCAGGCCTGAGGTTTGAGTAGGCCCAGCTGGGCTGTCCAGCTGGGTCTGGGTCTTATCAGAAGACCAGGGAGACTCTGGGGTCCATGACTGCTGGAGGGGAGCCCCCAGCCTCCAGCAGTAGGAGTTGCCACCACAGCTTCAAGTTGAGGAACGGAGGTCCAGAGACGGTGGGGTATCAGGCTCAGAGCCATACAGATGGGGATGGGGAGCCGGGATTCGAACCCAGGTCTGCAGGCAGGCCAGGGCCCACATGCTGGTCAGTACTCACAAGTACTACACCCTCAGCCAGGACTGGAATGACCAGGAAGGCGGCTGAGCCCCAGCTTAGGCTTAGGGCGCCAGCAAGGTGGGAGAGGGTAGAAGGAGAGGGAAATAGGGCCAGAGGGGAGGGAGGGTCAAGTGGAAAGGGAGGAGGGGGAAGAGGAGGAGCAGACAAGAGGGTGCAGAAGGGGGAGGTGGGGAGGGCTTTGTCCTGAGCCCGTGCAGGTCCTACAGGCCCCTGTGACTCAGTGTGACCCCGTTCATCTGCCCCCTCCCCCAAACCTTTACTCCCACCTGCCCTTCACTGAGCTGTTGGGGGGCTGCCCTCACGCTCCCACGAGCCTTAGCCTTGGGGGCCCATCAAGCCTCCTCCGTCTTCCTCCCCATCAGGCCCAGGCTGCTCCTGTCCAACCCCCATCCTGTCCCTTACTCGCTTCCTCCAGCCCCCTGTGCCTCCTCAACCCATCCCCGCAAGCAGCCAGAGGGACCACCGCAAACAGCCTCCAGCCGTCTCTCTCCTGCTGTGAGGTCTTCCCCAGCTCCCGTGCCGTCTAGATAAAGCCTGACCCTCGGCAGCCACGCTGGTCCCAGTTTCCCTTCAACACCAAGTCTTGCTGTTCCAGGGCAGGCGCCCCTCGATGCCCACTCACGGTTCACCGCTCCCCAAACGTGCTGCACTACTGTGTCAGGCCCCATGCATTTTGCAGTCCCTCACATCAGGGCTGTCCCCACTAGGGCCTGGCAGATGTCCCCCCCACCCCCAGCAACCCCTCCTCCCCTGCTCCTCCCAGGCCCCCAGGCTCGCTTCTCACACCCCTACTGCAGCCCCCAGCGCTCTGCCCCACGAGGGGGTCATTTCTCCCCACTCTGTCTGCCCCGCCTCCCGCCTCAGACACTGATTCATCCCCGTTTCTCCAGAGCCCCGCGCACGCCGCGGGCCTAGAACCCGGTCCCGGAAGGGCGTGCTCGCCCCCAGTGAGGCCCTGTGGAATCTGGCTTTTCTCCTGGAGGGAGGTTGGTGGATTTTAGTCAGAGGAGGCTGTGCTCACAGCTGCCTGGAAGAAGCCGAATGGGGTGGGAACGACACTGCCAGACAGGGAGGGGGATCCGTCTTGGTGGGGATCTATCCTCTCTGGTGAATGTGGGTTCAGAGAGGGTCAGCCACTTGTCCAAGATCACATAGCAGTTTGGGGCAAGGCCAGGACTTGGGCCCAGATGCGTCTCACTCTGAGGCTTCAGCCATTCGGGGAGTTCTGATGGGGGGGGGGGCACGCAGGCTGGAGTGGCTGGGTCTCCGCTGCCCCTTGGAGGCCAGGCTCTCAGGACACGGGGGTGGTCCTTCTGTCAAGGGGAAGGAGGGGCTCGAGGCTGGCAGAGCCGGGTGGGAGCAGTCCTGTCTGATTCTCTGATGCTCACACTTTGTGGACCCCTGGGGAACGCCTGAGTCATCGCTGAGCCGGCAAACATTTTTAGCTCCTTTCATCGTCCCTAATAAATCAATTTCTCCAGGTCTCTCACACCTGCCTCTCGGCTCCTGGCTGCCTGCCCCCCATCTCCTGCCCCCTGGCTTCCGGGCGCAGGGCCCTGGTGCCAGCTCTGGGTTACCAGGCCAGAAGTGCTCCCACTCCCCTGGCACGGGGCAGGGGTCCCTTTGCCTTCTCAGAGTCCCCCACCCTCTCCTACTCCACCCCAGGGCATCCTGCGCCAAGCTTGTCCTCCCTCGTTCTGTGATGGCTCTGTTCAGCAGCCGTGTTACTAGGTCCCGGTCAGAACTTCACAATGGGGGCATGGTGGCCTCGGAGACTCGAGGGATTACAGGATCGTGCACACAGCTCAGCCCTTGCCAGGGCCCAGCCTCCCTCAACCTTGCATCCTCTTGGCCTGCTGGGGCTTGTGTTTGGGGCCCAAGGGAGTCCCCAAAATACCTTGCTTTGTCATGCATCTTTGTCTTGGCTCCTGGCCCCACTGGCTGGAAGAGCCAGGCCTCCATTTAGTTCATCGTTCTTGGGCACCTCTTCCAAGAAGCCTTCCCAGATCTTCAGCCCCGCCCCCCCATGAATCTTTCCTCCTCCAATGGCCCAGCCTGTTTTATATCTCCATGCAAGCACATACACAGTTTGCCCTGTATAATAATAATAATAGCAGTTAATATAACCTTGAGTAGGTGCCCAACACTGTTCTAGGTATTTTGCATATATTTAATTATTCCCATTTTATAGATGGGAAATCTGAGGCTCAGAGAGCTTAGGAAAGAGAGCTTGCTTAAGACACAGGGTAGAGTTGGGCCTTGAACCCGGGCCCTCACTACTGCCCCCTGGCCTACTGGCCTTTCTCAGGAAGTGGCTTTTGTGGTGGCACCTTCTCGTTTGCCGTCCACCTTTGCCGCACACAACAGTCTCAGTTCCTCCCAGGACAGGGGCTATGTTGTACCCACGTCCGAGACCCCCTTGCACAGCGAAGTCCCCGTTAAAGGTTTGTGTCATGGAACTCGCCTGGCCCAGCCCTTCGGGGAGGAAGATCACGTCTAGGAGAGTGAGCTACTAGTTCAGGGTCCCTCAGCCAGAAAGCGAGAGAGCCGGGGTACCCGACTCCGAGGCTAAGCAGGGCGACTGTGCCACATGATGGGGGTGGGGGCAGTTCCGTGCTCATCTGCGCTGTGGCGTCTGTCGGGCTTCTCGAGCCTGCAGGTCCTCGACCCGGTGCTTCTCCCTCCAGGATGCCCAAGCCCAGGCTCCCCTCTGTCCAGAGGCCTCGTCCCTGCCAGGGGCGGCGGGTTGGGCCTCCATTCTGGCTGCATCGTCAACCCTCTCATCCACGTGTGGTGGGAGCCCCCTGCTGCCCAGAGCGAGGAGTGGCCGAATGGTGGGACGGTGGGCAGAGGCCGCTCTGGGAAAGGGCAAGGGGGCCTGGGCCAGCAAGTCAGAGCCCACCGCACGCCCTGGATTGTGGTGGGCCCTACCCACCTCTTTGGCCACTCCCCCCACCCCATGGAAGTACCGACGTTCTCAGGGTTCCCTGTGCCTCGACATTTGCACCTGCTGATGCTGAGGCCAGAGGGCCTTTTCAGTTGACTTCGGTCCAACCCAGAATCAGTGTGCACCTACTGTGTGCCAGGCATGGCCGTGACAGTCTGGCCTGCGAGGAGTCCCCAGTGTGTGTGTGTGTGTGGGTGTGTGTGTGGTGGGGGCGGCAGACATGAGGGGAGCTCATGCATTACCAGGTGGGTGGTCTTTCCCCCAGCTGGCTGCCAACACTCAAGCACAGCTCCCCTGAGAAGCCTCCGGGGTCGCCCCTCTGCCAGCCCAGCCCTCACTGGCCCCTGCGCCCTCCTCTGTAACAGCATGGGTCAGCCCAGGCTGTCACTGCTCATCAGCTGTCCCCCCCACCAGACCTGAGCTCCTTTTGAGGGCAAGGGCTTGTCTCGATCGTCTTTGGATCCCTGGTTCTGTGCATGGAGTTGGTATACAGTAGGTGCTCAATAAGCGTGGGCTGAAGGAAACAATGTGTGGGGAAGTCTATCAGCTTGGCGCCTTAAGGTCTTCAAGGAGTGACTCCACGGTAGAATTTCAGGCAGGGGCTGGGTTAGGCTGTGGGGGCCCCCGCAGTGCCCTGCACATCCGGAGGGGGCTGGCTCGAGTCCTAGAATTCAGGACCAGGATGTAAGCCCTGTGCAGGCAGGGATTCTGTCTTGTCCCACCAGTGCCTGGAACAGTGTCTGAAACACTGTAGGTTCTTAATAAACGTTGTGGAAAGTACAAATAAATGAAGGTTACCAAATTCAAGCCCTTCTGAAACACCCCGAGTGATCACTGGAGCCAGCCTGTGCTTGCATCGCTCCATAGACAGGGAGGTTATCGCCTCCCTCCCGAGGCAGCAGCTCTTTCTCTCTTTAGACAGCGCTGCCTGTTGGGAAGTTCTGTCTTTCCCTCGTCTTGACAGAACCGGCTCATCCTGGCCCCTGCTCTGAGGGACCTCTGTCACACATCCAACGCCTGGGGACGTCTGTCCAGCGTGGCAGCCCCAGTGCCCTGAGGGGAGGGTCCAGGCCCTCTGAGTGCCCATCTTCCCTGTCTGGCCTTCCTGCCCTCAGCTGGGAAAGGGCTGAAGGTGCAGGGCCAGGGCGGGGTTGAGGATGGCAGATGTGGTCACGGAGACGACAGAGCCCCACACACGAGGTGAGTTACGAGCTTTATTCTCTCTTCTGAAGGATTCCCAGAATAGCCACTCATGCCCAGGAAGTACTGATTGCTCCCCTCAACGATGTGAGAGGAAGCTGAGGACCAGAGAGGGGAAGGGAGTGGACTAAGATCACACAGCCGGCGTATGCCAATGGCAGGAAAGGACCTCAGACCCCATGACCCCTAGCCCAGTGCTCCTTCCATGATCCCTGGCTGTCCCTTCAGGGGCCACCTGAGATGGTAGAGGTGGCATTCGGCTCCCAGGCTGACATGGGGTCTGTGAAAGTCCCCAAATGTCTTGCAAGGCCTCCTCCTGCAGATGCTCAACCCAGACCCTCTTCAATGCCATATCATTACCAGGCACTTGCACACCTCCAGAGACAGGGATCTCACCACTCACACACAAGGCAGCTACTCTCTCCTGACTCCGTGGGAGGTGTGCATGTGTTTCTGGGGGTGGAGGGGAGGACAGGTTGCTTCCCCGCCCCTGGGGAATCCACCTTGCTCCAGCTCACCCACTCAGGCTGGCAGTGGGGCAAAAGCAACCCCATATCTTGCTTTCCTGCCAGGGAATTTCCCTCCAGGGCCCCCCAAGGCCTGTGTGAGGGGTGAGAAGTGCTTCTGAGAAGAAGCCTGTTGCCGGAATCCTCCTCTAGGTGGGGCCTCTCTGGAGACAGAGCTGCCTGACCATGTGCTGGGAAGTCAGCTCCACTCTTGATGGTGCTGCTGCAGAGGGTCTCAGGATGCTGGGACCCCGCTGGAGCAGCCCCTCACCGCCACAGGATCCCTGGTCAGTGGTCTAGTGGGGAACCTGTGGCTGAGACTTTGCCACAAGCTTCTGGGTCACTCATTGGCATGGCTGGTGCCTCCAGGCAGCCCTCATGGCCACCACAGCTCAGAAAGCTCTCTTCTTGGCTTCTTGGTTGTACCACCAGTCCTGCTTGAGTACGTCTATCTGGGATGCTCTCTGCCATTTTCTTGAGGAGTCCCACGTACCCCTCCTCCAAAATGGACATCCTTGAGGAGGGAGCCCACTCTGCTCTCGGCTCCCCAGCAGCCTTCAGTCCAGAGCCGCCCTCCAGCTCAGTAAGTGCAGACATCTCCCGTCAGAAGCTCCTTAGGGGGACCCAGTGTGATGCTGTGCTTCAACTGGGAGGAAGCAGTCCGAGAGAGGGAGGTGGCCAGCTCACGCACTGCTGGGTGCCTGCCGTCGTTGGTGGGGGCAGGGGCCACAGAGCCAGAAGGGGCTCAGACATTTCTAGCCAAACAAACACTGCAGTCTTCCAAGAACCAGAGACGAGTGTGACTTGGCAGAGGGGACACAGCAAGTTGGAGACAGAGCTGGGACTGTAGGGTCTGGGCTCCCAGTCCAGTGCTCCTAGCGTCTCCCAGTGGTCCTGTCCGTGGGTCTCAGCTGTATGTGTGTGTCCCTTGGGCAGGGAGGGCCAAGCCCCAGCTGAGGACAGGGAGGGGCTGGCCGAGAAACCCCCTGAGCAGGAAGAGCAGGCGATCACCTAGGGCAGGAAGTGCTCAGGAACCGCACAGCCCCTCCTGCTTTGAGGGCTGCCAGCAACTCAGAGTGCAAGGAGACGCTGGACAGAAGAGGAAACTGAGGCCCCGACAGAGGACAGGCTGCCGGTTCTGGGGCTGGTTTCTCTGCAGCTGCTTGCCTCACCCTTTACTGCGGCGGACTTGGGGCGGGCCGAGGCCTTTCCTGGCAGCCGCTGGGTGCCTGGGGGCCAGGGGCCTCATTGCTCCGAGCCACCCTCCTGAGCCCTGCCTCCCACTCCTGTCAGCTCGAAGTGTGGGGGAGGGTGAGGATGTCTGCGGGCCAGGAAAGGGTGCCTTGGGGTGGGAGGTGGGTCACCAGATACCACAGGTCATGGCGTTCCCTGGACGCTGGCCCCAGCACCGCCTCCCAGGATGCTCAGTGCTTGCTGGCAATCTTCTTCTTCCGAGCAGAGACTAGGTCGTAGAAGGGGACACGGGTGATGCTGGCTCTGAAAGGAGAGCAGGTGAAAAGATCTCAGGGCTGAGCTGGCTGGCGAGGGGGTCTCATCTCCCAGGGCTTGTAACGGGGGCGTGGGTCTCCCCGGGGGCGGGGGCGGTTGGCCTACTCTGCTGCGCGGGAAAGGCCGATGATCCAACAAGGACCAAGCCAGGGTGAGCCCAGCCTCGCTAGTCTAACTCAGAGTCCCAAGGGCAGGGCTGGAGAGGGTGAAACTGACAGCTGAGAGCCTTGGGAATTCTGCCCCCACATGTCTCTGGACCCCTCTTCAGGCTCCCATCAGACTCTCGGAAAGAGATAGAAAGAGTGCAGGTGGAGCCAGCAGACCTGCTTGCACACTGGCTGTGTGGCCCTGGGTAAGTCCCTCCCCTCTCTGGGTCTCAGGTCCTCCTCTATAAAATGGAGATGAATATGGGTTTGGCCCAGCAGCCTCCCAGGGCTGCCGCAGGGCCCCAGGGAAAAAGACCCTACAAGTTCCTGGGACACGCCCCGGCCCAGTGACCACTCCTACGTCTGTGCTGACAGAACCCTCCCTGGCCCATGTCTTCTCGTTGATTAAGAGTCAAGGTTGTCATCCTGCCCCTCCCCTGGCTGCCCTCCACCTGTTCCTCCACTGCCCATCTCGGCCCCTCAAAACCAGGCCTGACACTGTGGCCTTTCTCCATGCCATACCTCTTCTCTGTTTACCTAGCTGTGGCTCCCCAGTACCCCCAGGAGAAACCCGAGCTCACTGCCATGGCAACCAAAGCCTGGACGCCCTCTGCAGCCTCATCTCCCCCTGCCCAGCCCCCACACTGCACAGTCCCTGCACAGCCAGGCTCCTGCACCGCCCGGCACTGCCCACCCCCACGCCACCCAGCATCAGCCACCCAAGACTGCAGGGGACTGTCCAGGTAGGCATGCTGACTGCCCGCACTGGTCTTTCCCCTGGAAGGCCCTTCCTCTCCCTCCACCAGGTCTTTCTAGGGCCACTTTGGATCCTGACGCTAGCAGGAGCGTCATTCGCGAGCACTTCCCAAGTGCCAGGCTCCGGGCAAGGAGCTCTACCTGCGACATCTGGTGTGATCCTTCCACCAGCCCCACGAAGGTGGGGCCTCGCTCCCCCGTGACCCGGGCCTGGCGCCGTGCCGGCACCGAGGGGGTGCTCACGGGGTATGGCCGGAAGGGATTTGCGGGTTCTGGAGTTAGCCCCTCACAGACAAGGAAACAAGACCCCGAGAGAAGCAGGGGCTCTGGAAGGTGACAGGAGGCCCGTCCCCGCCTCGAGGCCGCCCCTCACCGTATGGCCTCGATCCACTGGTCCCTCTCCTCCGCGCTGGAGGCCGAGATCCGGTAAGACTCGTGCTTGCCCTCCACCACCTTGCCGTCGCCATCCGTCTTGCAGGCCTTTATCTTCTGGCCCCGGCAGCTGGGGTTGTAGAGCTCCAGGCAGAACTGCGGGCAGGTGGCCAGGTGAGGGCAAGGCAGGGGCGGGAGGAGAGGGCGCCGGCCTGGGCCCTCGGGGAGGCTCAGAGAGGACTGGACCCTTGGGCAAGACCAGGCTCAGAGAAGCAGCAGGGCACAGCCCCCCCGGGCCTGCTTCCCGTGAGAGGCAAGGGGCAGGAGCTCACGATAGAACTTACTGCATGCCAGGCTCGCCCTAAATCCCCCGTTCTCCCTAAAATCCCCAGACGGATGGGGAAGCTGAGGCTCGGAGAGGAGCAGAGACTTACCCAGGTCTCTGCCAGTATGAGTGACAGGTCACCCAGCCAGTGTGAATGGCAGTGAGGCCATGCCCCAGGAGGGAGACCGAGGCAACACTGAGCCCGTGGAAAGTGTGATGGGCACAGCTGGGTTTCCTCGAGAGCCCAGCCCGGCCGCCCTCTCCTCCCACCCTGTTTCGGAGATTCTTGCAGCCACCCAGGCCTCAGGCCCCTCCCTGACACCTACCGGCTTCTTGGGGTCGTCCACCTTCTGTACAGAGAGGTTCTCAAGGGGTATGATTCCCCGGGGCTCCCTGTCCTGGAGGGACCAGAGGGAAGGGCAGGGAGTGAACTTGTGGGGCTCCCCCAGAGCAAAGAGGAGTGCACCCATCTTCCCTGACCCTGCCCAGCCCTGGAGGGATAGAGCCCTGGCTGGGAGTCCCGGTTCTGCTCAGATCTCGGCCTGGCCCCTTCTTCTCTTCGTAGCTCAGTTTTCCCTGTCTGTAAAATGGGTGTGGAGGTGGACTGAACGATCTGTTGGTCGAGTGCTTAGTGGAAGTCTGGAAGGGGTTGGGGGCGTGGGCAGGGGCAGGGAAGACTCACCGTGGTGAACTCGAAGTAGTAGAGGCAGCTGTCGGTCAGGATGAACCAGCGCCGTTTCCACGTCTTCACGCGGCCCCCTGCGCCAGGCCAATAGTGTGGTCAGTCAGTCCTCCTCCTCCCGGGCCACCTTCTCTCCCCGGGAGAGCAGGGCCTCAGATGCTTTCCCCTGAGGCCCCCAGAATTATCCCTTCCTCACTCAGAAACCTCAGCTCCCATCACCCCCAGGCTTCCTCAGAGCTGCCTGACCCAGCACTTGAGGCTCCTCCGTGACCAGGCCCCGGGAGCAGTGGCTGGCCGTTCCCTGCCCTTTCCTGCTGCCCTTACCCGTCCTTCATCCCTCGCCCTGCTCCCTCCAGGCCTGGCATGTACTAAGCAGTTCACCTTTCATTTGCCAGGCTATGTTCTAGAGGTTTTAAAAAAAGTCACTTATGAATCCCTGTAACCACCGATGAGGAGGGACCATTATTATCCATGTTACAGAGGGCGAGACCGAGGCACAGAGAGGCTGTCACCCGCCCAGGGTCCTGCGGCAGAGCTGACAGTCGCACCCCGGTGTCCCAGCTCCAGACCCGAGCACTTGGGATTTTGCTGCACATTTCACCCTCCCAGTGATTACTGTCCCCGTCTTGCAGCGGGGACACTGAGGCTGAGGAACCTGACCCCGGCACCGGGGTGGAGGGGCTGGGATCTGTGACGTAGAGCCTCCCTGGGGCTGGGAACCGTCAGCTGGGCAGGAAAGGAGGCCAGGCGATCTGTGGGAGGACGGACTGGGATGTGGGCACGGAGAGAGCGGGCTTGGATGGCACCCCAGGCCATGGCCCGTGCTCCAGCATGAGGTGTCTGTCCTCACCTGCTTCAGAAGGCTACTGTCCCTGCTGGGATTCCCCTGCCAGGGAAGCATCCGGGAGCGTGGTGGGGGAGGGCAGATGGCTGGGCCCGGTGGTTAACCTGCAAGATTCTGTAGCTGCCGCCCCCACCACCGCAGCTCCCACCACAGCTCCTCTCTGCAGGCCTGAGGCCTCCCTGCTCCCAGTCACACGGAGGGGAGGCTCCCCTGAGCCACATCCTGTCACACTGCCTCCCCCATCCTTCAGGGACAGCCAGCCCTCTGCCCACCAAAATCTGCCACTTGCTGGCTGTGTGGCCTCAGGCAAGCGCCCTAACCTCTCTGATCCTTGGCTTCCTCAGAAGCCCTCTGGGAAGAGAGACAGAACTGCAGTTGAAGGGTTTGTCTATGGATCTGTCTGCCTCCCATCCCCCCTTCCTGCTTGTCCTTCCCCTCCCCCACTGTGCCTTTCATTCCCAGGGCAGACAGATGGATGGACGGGGCGGGCAGACTCCTGCACTGGGGGTCAGGAGACCTGGGGCTGCCCTGACTCCACCCCCGAGGCTGCACATCAACGTGCGTGTGTGTGCCAGCCATGTGCCCGAGTGTGTGCGAGTGTGCGTGGCCGAGTGTGTCAGCTATGTGCACGAGTGAGCGTCTCACCCAGCTTGAGCAGCCAGCCCTCGCGGTCCGGGTTGAAGAAGGTGTGAGTGAGGTCGTTGCCGTCATCCTCGGGGATGGAGAAGGGTTCGCTCTTGATGCTGTCAAAGAGGTTCTGCCCGGAGAGAAGGGAGGGAAAGGCCTGGCTGTAACGTCCCTCCCAGTCTGGGGCCTGGCCTGGCCTGTGTGGCCCCGGGCAGGTCACTGGCCCTCTGGGCAAACTCTTTTGCCTCGTGTTAGCTCACTGTTGGCCTCTGGCCTTCTTGGTGAAACTGTCCTTGGTCCCCAGGCCCTCTGGTGCTCCCCCATGTCATCCCCCTCCTGCCCTGTGCTACTGGAGGGCAGGCGAGTGGGGGCAGCACCTAAGGGAGATGGCCTGGCTGCCTTACCCATGGCCCCCACGCTGTCAGCATTTCGATATCAGTTTGCTTGCTGGGGCTGACCTCCCCAAATAGATGGGGAGCTCCTCCAGGGAAGGCCTGGGTGTCACAACCTCCCCCCCGGCCTGGCCTAAAGTAGGTTGGCAGGCTGCTGACCGAGTGGACGATGGTTCCCACCCCCACCCTCCACTGGAATTCCAGCCAGTGCATGAAAACGCATGGGGGACAAGAGCAGCGGCTTTGGCATCAGCCCGTCTGGCTTAAAACTGCAGCTCGGTCACTCAGTGGCTGTGTGATCCTGGGCATGTCCCCCAACCTCTCTGAGCTGCTGTGTCCTCATCCGAAAAATGGAGAACAATGCTGACTGGCCAGGGCCCTGGGGAGCAAATGGACTACACAGGGGTCAGAGCCCCTCTCCCCAGGTCAAGGGGAAGGTGAGGAGGAGGGAGGAGTACAGCCCCACCCTCACCCCGACTGCCTGGCACTGCTCTTACGGGTCAGATGAGTGAGCCTGAGACTGTCACCCCCGTGTCTGAGAGTGCTGGAGACAGGACACACGGCTGGGACCTGGACACCCCCACGCATGTTTACTTGTGCATGCACGTATGTGTGGGCACACACACATATACAAACACACAGACACACATACACACTCTGGGGCACAGCAGCCAAGGTCAGGGCCTCCTCCTCTGCTTACATGCAGGAGCAGAGACTTCCAGGTGCGCCCTGGGTGGGGGACACAGAGGGGCTTCCGGGAGTTGGGATTGGCTGCCTGTGTGGAGCAACCTTGTAGGGTAACGAGTTCCCTGTCACCGGAGGCATGCAAGCCAGGGCAGAGACCTCCTTGTGGGCGAGCTGTGGATGTTGGCGATGGGTCCCCTCTGTGTGTTTTGAACTCTCTGCCATGGGGCACTGCATTCTGTGAACAACCTGCCCAGATTTCCAAGTATTTGGAAAAACATCCTAAACTGTCTATTTCTGCTTATTAAAACCAGACACAAATCTGGGTCTCCATCTCCAAAACAATTAAATCATTTCCTTTGGTTGCATTTGTGTGCAGAGCTGTTCAGATGGTTTCCTTGAAATCTTAAATGAAAAATTTCACAAATACTGTTTGATTTCCCCAAAGTTTTAGAAATGGAGTTTGCTGGTTTTTAAAGGTCCGGGTCGGGGCGGGGGTGGCGCAGGCTGGAAGCCAGTTTTCCTGGGCCTGTAGAGGTGTCTTCCAACCGCAGGCTCCACAGTCCCTGGGCTCAGCCTGGCTGTGGTGGGGTGGGCGTGGGGAAGAGCAGGGACCACTCTCTCTTCTTGGAGCCCCTGCACCCCCCAGAGCAGCCGGATGCCCTGTGCCCCTCCCCTCTGGGAATTCCCAAGAGGTGCTGGCTGGTTGAACAAGGGCCCATGGCAGGAAGGCCTTTGTCAGCACAGCTGTCAACAGAGAGGAATATTTGGAAGTCCTGAGGAGGCGGGCAGGGGAGCAGAGGGGGGCCTCGGCCTCCACGACACCCACGGGGAGCCCTGGCGGCTTCTGTGGGCGCCCTATCAGCCTGCGCATTCTGCCCCCACAAAGAAAACAGCTCAGTTCGCCCACATTTCCTGTATCTCGTAAACACCAGCCCCCCTTGCCCCCGAAGGAAACATCCCTGCACCCCACACCAGCAAACCACGGGGCCCTGCACGCTGTCTTCTTCTGGCTGGGTGGGTGTGATCAGAAAGACAATGGCCACCTTCCAGTGGCTCTGCTGGCTTTGCATCCACCCCTCCCCACCCCCTCCGTTTTCCTCTGGGAAACCTCCCCACTGCTGTCCAGGCTGCTCCTGGGGGTTGACACCCGCTGCCCCTCACTCCCAGGCTCCAGGAGGGGCTGAATGACTCCCATGTCACTAATCAGAGCATCTCATCCTGCTGGCCAGTGACTGGTTCAGGGAGGGACAGGTGCCCCCAGCCAGCCAATAAGCGTTAATTCTGAGACTTTGGTTTAAACTGTTAGGCAAGAGAGAAGTCTGGAGCTGCCCAGGCCACCTCTGCCGCAGCTTGGGGAGAGCCTGTTTTAGAGGGAGGCTGACATGGTGGAGAGGGTTGCTGAGAGATGGAGAGACCAGACCCAGCCCTGACCTCGCTGGATCTAGCTGAGCCTGAAGCTGACAGATCTGAAGCCAAATCGATCCCTGATCTTTTCTGTTACGTGAGTTGAGATTCCTCTACCTGGGAAGCAACTGGCAGCTGGGAAACACAGCTAAGTTCTCTGTCCCCAAATCTGGCCTTCCGATCTCTGCGGAGGAGGGGCTCTGGAGTCAGACAGACGTGGGTTCGCGTCTGGACTCTTCACAAACTATGAGACCCCTGGCCAGCTCCCCCTCTCGCAGCTCAGTTTCCTTCGCTGTAAACTGGGGGCGGCACCTGCTGCCGAAGGTTGTCCGGAGGAGGGAATGGGAGCACAAAGTGCCCGGTGCACGGTCAGTTCTGACGGAGACGCTCGGACAAGGACGCCCGAGGTCCCGGGCTGCCCACGGCAGAAGATGCTCTGAACTGGGAGACTGTTCCCCTGCCCGGGCCCTCTTCTTGCCTCTTCCCTTCCTCCCCTCTTCCACCCCAGCTCCCTCCCCAGGCGGCTCTTAAGGTGAGAGTTTCTCTCTCAGCATCTCTCGGGTGCCGGCCACGTGCCAGGAACAACGTGGGGTCAGAGTCATCAGCCCACTTCGAAGACGAGGCAACTGAGGCTCTCGCCCAAGGTGACACAGCCGTAAGGGCAGAGCTGGGATCTGATCTCCCATCCTCCGAGTCCACACCCTGCACCTCTGGCCGGAGCATGTCAGGCCCTGCCTGCCCCATCAGGATGGCAGGGGCAAGACCGCTCAACCCGCCTGTCCCCCCACTCCCACCGGGCAGCTCATGAAGCCTGTCCCCGCCGTGCACCCTTGTGGTCTGCGTGCCCTCGGGTGGCCTCTTTCCAGATAATGTATCTGTGTCAATTTAATTTTGTAAATCAGGCCACTTAAAAGCGCATTATGTTGGGGCTGGCCCGGTGGCGTGGCGGTTGGGTTTGCACACTCTGCTTTGGTGGCCCCGGGTTGGCGGGTTCGGATCCCGGGCGCCCGGCTGACGCACTGCTTGTCAGCCACGCCGTGGCGGAGTCCCATATAAAGTGGAGGAAGATGGGCACGGATGTTAGCCCAGGGCCCGTCTTCCTCGCACACACAGCGTCTGTGTCCTCAGCAGGGCACAAGCTGGAGGAGCTTTATAGAGAATCCTTCTGCAAAGTGGCAAACTTTGAATATCTGAAGGTGCTTAAAGCTGAGTCCTTGCTTTACATATGGGGAAGATGAGGCCCAGAGAGAATTCCAGAAGACCCCACACTCCACAGCAGCTACCCGTGAAAGCCTTGAACAGCAAGGACCAGGCCTGTGTGTTCCCTTTGATGGTGCCCTGGGAAGCTTCCGGATTAATTAGCCACTCCGGTTACACCAGGCACTTTGCTCAACACCGTACATTTCTATGCTAATGCTGTGAGCTGGGAGCTCAGAGAGGTCAAGCCACTTATCTAACGTCACACGAGCAGAAAGCGCAGGGGCCAGGATGTGACCCCCAGGCTCTGTTCTTTCCCCCTCGCTCGAGTCCCTGCCTCTTCTGGCTGCCAAGGAGGATAATAAACCCTTCGCAGACCTCCCAGGCTGAGTTTGAAGCTAAATTGAGATAATAGACCGAAAGCCCTATGAGAGGAAAGTTACAAGCTCTATACAAATCTGGCGCATTGTTATTCACAAAAGGCTGGAAATGGGAAAAATGCCCAAGGAGGGAGACGCTGAAGAGCGCTCACTGGGGGCTGAAGCAATAATGTGGCACCTGGGCGGCCGGGTGGGCCGCGTGCTGGCACGGCGTTAACTCATTCCCTGCCAGACAAGGGTGCCCTCGAATGACCAATTCTCAAATGCCTTTTCCGTTTCAGGCATTTTACTCAGTGCTGGGGTTTTTAAATTGTTATTAATTACTCTTAATAGTGACATAAACCACCATTTAGAGCTCGTGCTATGTACCTGGCATAAGCTTTGACCTTTACATTTTTAAAGGTTGCTCCTCACAGCAGCTCTGTGACGCAGGTGTCATTATCCTCGCTCTCCCGGGCCAGGAATGGTGGCGTGGGGAGGGTGAGTCATCTCCCAAGGTCACCCACGGGCTCACGATCTGAGCTCTAACCAACTCAAGCCCTCGTTCGATGTCGTGCCCCCTCCCCAGGACAAACTTTCTCGCTGGGGACAAAGGAGGGTCCTGGGCTAAGGGCATGGCCCTTCCCAAACACTGAGGGGCGCCAGGATCATTCCAGAGCCAGGCTCCCCTGGACTCCTGCAGCGGCCGGAGGGCACGGGGTGCTGAGCTGGGAGGTGGTGTTCACCCCTCTCCTCCTCCTGCCGGCCTCTGGCTGGGAGGGGCCTGAAGCCACACTGAGCTGGAGATGAACTGTCAATTCGCCTTTGCTAAGCCAGGTTCCAAATCTCTCGCTCCCGTGTTTACAAACTGCTCGTGCCTCCGTGTTGCCCGTAGGAAACCGGCAAACTCCGAGGCTGGCGTTCGAAGCCCTGGACATTCTGGCTGCACCTCAGTGCCCATCACTGTCCGTTCACACCCACACCCCAGCCAGCCACTCTGGACGCCCCTCCCTTTCCCAACCAGGCCAGGCCTGGGTTCTGGCCGCTTCCTCTTTCTGAAATGCCTTTTCCTTACTTCTGCTCTGGGAAAACTCCCATTCGACCTTCAAGGCCCAGTTCAAAAGTCACCTCCTCTGTGGAGGCTTCCAGGATGGCACCCTTCCCCTGCCCTCCAGAGAGTGACGGTAGTGTCCTCTGTGTCTCCTTAGGTATGTTCCCATGGTCAGTGAGGCATGAATCACACAGGGCTGTGATTCACATGTGTATGGTCTTCTCACCAGACCCTGCACTTGGTCTGGGCAGGGCCTGTGGTTATCAGCCCTGGGTCCCCCGTGCCGGGCACAGGGCCTGGTGCAGTGTGGCAGGGGTGGGGGCCTGGGTTCTGCTTGGCTCTTGAGCTGACGTGAAGCCTTGGGGACGACCTGTTTCCTCCTCTCTGAAGGGGGGAGGGGTTTGAACAGAGAGTCTGGGAGTTTTCAGCTCTGACACTGAGTCTAAGAATCTGGGGTTCCAAGAAATAGACCTGGGCCACGTGAGGCATCCTTTCTGGAAGGTGTGAATGGTGGGTGGCCAGAGTCCCCCAGAGGCTGAAGTCTGGGAGGACCTCCGGGTGGTCTATCACTGGACATCCTTCTTAAGTTGGGGGCCACTGGGGAAGGCCCCCCTCGGGACCAGCCTCCTTTGTGGTGGTCCATCTCAGCAGAGCCCCCTCTGGGAGTGGTCTATCTCAGAGGAGCCCCTCTTGGGCTGTCCACCTCAGGACGGTCCCTCCCGGGCACTCGGGCCGGGCTGGGTGTGGCCGCAGGCCTCTTACCCGCAGCTGCTCCTCCGGCAGGTCGCCGCCGTCATTGATGCCGCGGTTCATGGACACGAAGCGCTCGAAGGGGGGTCTGTCCCGCACGTTGGGGTTGTGGAGGCTGGTGTTGAGCATGATGATGGAGAAGGACAGCACGTAGCAGGTGTCTGCCGGGTGGGACGGCGGTCACAGTCCTGGCCCTGCTCACTCTCCCTCCTCCGCCAGACCCCTTCCAGGGCCCAAAGGTCCGCCCTGATCTCCCGGCGTGGCCTTCGAGGCCCGGCCTCACCCCCACTCTTGCTGGACTCCCTGCTCCAAACAAACCTCAGCGGTCACCATCCCGAGCCCCGCGGGGCCGTCCCAGCCCGCACTCCGCTCCCGCTGGGCCCCTGCCGGGCGTGTCCTCCCCTTCTCTTCTCGCCCCCCCCCCAAACCTCCTCCTCTCAGCTCCCGCTCCAGCCCCTTCCCGCCGAGCCCTGCCAGCCCCGCCCACTCTGTTCTCGGCCTCCCGGGCTCGGAGAACACGCATTGTTGGCAACACTGTTCGGGGCTCAGTCACGTGCCGCGTGGTGATCTTGCCGGCACCGCGGGGCTCCGGGGCTGAGCTCCCCCTCCATTGTTCAGACTTTCATGTGCTCGGGAGAGAGGCTGCGCGGAGCCTCTGGGAGGGACGTGACTACTCTGGGGCTTTCGTGGTGCTTTTAGGATCCAGAGCTGGGGAAGTCTCCCTGTGTCTCCAGCTCTCCGGTTGACCTTGGGAAAGTACTTGACCTCTCTGAGCCTCAGTTTCCCCAACTGTGACATCAGGAGGCTTAACTTTGAAGTAGCTTCTTGTTCTAGAACATCGACAATTTGACCTTTGATCGCAGTGGCCCCTAACATTGGCGCTTGCCCTGGGCTGAGCTCTTTGCATCCCCACGACAACCCTATGAGTCAGCTACCGTTACCACCCCGTTTGACTGATGAGGAAACTGAGGCACAAGAAGGTTAAGTTACACGCCCAAGGTTACAGAATTAAGAAGCAGTTGGACTGTGATTCAAACCTGGTGCTTTCAAGTTCCTTCTTTCCTACGAATTTTCATTGAGGACTAAGGGCTGCAGGCTGGGGATTCACTGGTGAACAAATCTGATCTGGTCCCCGCCCTTGTGGGATGTTTAGACTCGTGGAGCTGACGGATAATAGACAAGAACACCCCCAATTTATGTATAACTACAAGGTAGGGCAACGCTCTGTGGGACTTGTCCACGGACACGCAGCCAAAAAGTGGTGTGTCTGTGGACAGGTCACTCCACCCGAGTCTGTATTCTGTGCAGGGACGAGAATACGGCAGACCTCACAGAGTGGATGCAAGGATGAGATGACTTTGCACAGGTAATGTGCTTAGCACGGGGGAGTACTCAGTAAGTGGAATTGGTTATTGATGTCATGGGAACTTCAGATCCAGAGAAGAGGCCAGGATGGCTTCTCTTCCGCCCTGCGGGGGGGAGTGTGGCGGACTGACCTTCGTTGATATCCTTCTATGCCCCTTTGCCCTGTATCCTGCCCAGACTGTTTCAAGCTTCTGGGCCTTTGCTTGGTCTAGAACTCTTGTCGAAGAGGCCCTTTCTCCCCTTGACTTCCTGGAGAACTCCTATTCATCCTTCAAAACCCCATTCGGACCCCACCGCCTCTGGGAAGCCATCCTGGACATGCTGATTCCCCCATCCCTGCCCTCTGACAGGTGCCGCTGCCTTAGCACCCTAGGCCATCATTTCCTGCCTCCTCTCCCAAAGATCATGTCCTGAGGCAGCTCTGCCCGACAAGCTCCCAGCAGAGGGTCTGGCATGGAGTTGGGGCTCAGTGAGGGCTTGTGACGGGATCTAGGCTCCTGGGGTCTGGGTGCTGGGGGGAAGCCCGAGGGGGTCGGGTGGCCACGGTGCCTCGGGAGGCAGCCCTGTGCCTGGCAATGCCGAAGGGGTCCCAGGGCCCCTGGCCCCACCCCCACCGGCACCTGTGGACTGGAAGACTCCGGGGTTGCAGAGGCAGTAGCGGGTGGCGAAGGTCTCCATCATCCGGTCGATCTTCTGGGCCTCACCCGGCAGCCGGAAGCTCCACAGGAACTGCCTGGGGAGGGACAGGGCCGTGGGCAGCGGGGCGGCTGGGGCTCGCAGGGGACCCCGGATCTGCGCCTGTCATCTAGGCACACCGGGAGGGTAGGTGGGACCTGCACCAGCACCGAGCAGGAGGAGGTGCCAAGAAACGCCTTTGCTTTGAGAATGCAGTGGCTGGGCGTGCGCTCCTCTGCCCGCCTGAGGCCCAGCGCCACTTGCGGCCCGTCTGCCTCAGCCCACGAGGGCCTCTGCCTGCCCTGGGTTCTGCAGCACCACACCTGGCCACAGGGCCCTGGGGTCTGACTGGGGGACGCTGGCGAGGGCCTCCCCGTCTTGGAACCTACGCTTCAGCCCTGGACGTCGGTGATTCCCCAGCTTCAGACCAGCTCCTTGAGGGCAAAGGCCGTGCCTGCTTCTCTCCCGCCGCCTGTTGGGCCTCGCACGGGCCTGGCACCCAGGAACTGCTCTGGAAAGGCTTGATGGACGAGTGAGTGAACGAAGGAATGAACAAATGAGTACTGGAGACTGTCTCTCTCCCTTAAAGAGCATGGGAGTCAGAGGGCAGACAGCATTGCCTGGATGGTGGTGGCTTCTTTCTTCTCTGCCTTGAAAACTCCTAATCATCCTTCAAAGCCCAGATCAAATGTCCCCTCTCAGGAGCCAATTTTCCAGGCCTTAAGCAGCAGCACTTTCTATGGGCCAATTCTAAGCCCTGTCTCATTTAGTCCTCACAACCCTGTGCAGCAGGGGCTGGTATTATCTCCATTTTACAGAAGAAGAAACTGAGGCACAGAGAGGTCTTTGTGACTTGCCCAAGGTCATGCAGGAGGTGAAGGGCAGAGCTAGGATTTGAACTGGGCAGTCTGGCTCAGAGTTTGTGCTCCTAACTGCTATACTGTAATGCCTCCCGTGGTCGTAAAAACAAAAGTAGCAACGATAATATTCTAATCAGAAAATAATGAGTAATAATAAATGCAGTACATACTAGGCTGTAGTAATAAAATGAATAAAACAAGCGCTAATCCGAGGAGTAGAGGGAATGGCAGTAGTGACAGTAATAATGACCACGGTGACTAAGGAGTGCTGTAACAGCGCTGTAGTACAGAACACTGGCGGGAGCGGCGTTGATGAGCCCGGCACTGTTCCATGTGGTCCCGCCTGTCATCCCACCTAACCGGGGCTCTAGGAGGTGAGGACGGTCATTAACGAACTTTTGCTGGTTGCTTCCTCCTCTTTGCTCCCGACGCTTTGTTTGTGCTGTTAGTTACATGGATTAAGATGCCTGGCCCCCCCCAGCTGTGACACCCTTGAGGGCCGGGCCCCCGCCCCCCGGACCACTCACCTGAGGGCCTGGACGAGGTTGAGGTTGGCGAACTCGTGGCAGTCCACGAAGGCCTGGAGGACCTGCAGGTTGAGGGGGTCCCTGGGGAGGGGCAGAGGGAGGGCGGGATGCACTTGGAACTTGCTGGCCCCCACCTCCTGGAGGGGGTTGGGGGGACGGAGAGGAGGGGAGAGACGTCCTCCCTCCGGATCCAGCCACCGTCTGGTCTGCTCACATCGCCTGACCCCCAGCCCTCCCCACACCGATGTGCACACCCATGTCCTCACACTCACGAGCAGACCCCCAGAGCCCCCCAGGGCTCCCCAGCACTGTCCTCACCCAGGACGGGAGGGGAGCCCTGGCTTTGGAGCGTCCTGCTCTGGCATCCTTCCCTTTTTCTGCCTGCCAGGTGACCCCACTCAAGCCACTTGACCTCCCCAAGCCCCGGTTTCCTCATCTGTGGAATGGACAGAGCCACGCCTATCCCCATTTCCTCCTCTTCCCAGGTCTTAAATCAGGAAGCACTGCCCTTCTTGCCACCCGCATCCCTTGCTCCCTCAGGAGAAGGGACATGTCCTCTGGGGAGCCTGGGAGAAGGGTTGCTGGCTCACTGGCCCAGCTCCACCCTCGTCCCTTACAGTCCACCCCCCACCCAGCAGCCAGAGGGGGCCTGTCAGACCACTCCTCTGCCCAGAACCCTCTCATGGATCCCCACCTTGTCGTCTATTACTTCCTCCCTCCCTTGCTCCCTTCCAGTCTCACTGGCCTACTGTTCCTTGAGCACACTTCTGCCCCGGGGCCTTTGCACATGCTATTCCTTCTGCCTGGAATGCTCTTCCCCTGGATATCTACACTGCTCACCTCCTTTAAGATTCAGTCAAGCATCACCTCCTACGTGGGACCCTTCTTGTCCACACTGTTTAAAGTCACAGCCCTTGGCCCGAGGTTCTCAGCACGTCTCACCTGCCTTCCCTGCTTTATTTGCATTCCAAAAAACTTGTAATTTTCTAACATATTTTGGGGTCTATCTTTCCCACTAGAATGTACCTCCCTGGGGGCAGGAGTTTTGTCTGTCTGGTTCACTGGTGTAAATCCAGGCCTTAGAACAGAGCCTGGCACACAGTAGACACCAAAAAATAACTATTTGTTGAATAAACGAAGGCAGGCAGGCAGGCTTTGGTTTGGAATCTGGAGGGGAGGGATCAGTCAGCCCCCTCAAGCCCCAGGAGTCAGGACTTTCCTAACACAATTCACTTGCTCACTTACCAGCACACACCTGCACACACACACACTCATCTGCGCACAGCAGCACACCCTCATTCCCCGCCTCTCTAGGCCCCGCCCCCTCACCTCTCCCCCAGGTAGGTGCCGATGGCCATCTTGTTGAGGCCCTCGCCCTTGTACAGGAACTGGGCGATGTCCTGGACGTTGGGGGCCAGCAGCTTGTGCTCAGTGAGGTACTGGATGCCCTGCAGGGGGTACAGGGAGCCCGTGAGCAGCCCCCTGCCCCCGACAGCAGCTGGCCTGGGAGGAGGGAGGGAGGAAGGGAGGGAGCCCCTATGGCCAGAGCACTGGGGCCCAGCATTCCGACACTGGCACTGCCTGTTCTGGGAAGTTGTGTCCCTCCTTAATAGAAGCTGCCTTTGTAAGGTGGTGAGTTCCCCATCACCGGAGGCGTGCAAAGAGAGATGGGGTTCCTGCAATGAACCAGGTTCATGCCAGGTGCTCCCCAGGCTCCCTTCAGTCTGACACTCTGATTATATGCTTCAATGATTCTATGAATTTATTATTTTGAGATTCAATGATTCAGCCATTCCTTTTGTCCTCTTAAAATTCATGCTATTTAAAAATATTGTTTCATTTTTTTCTCACAAGTAATCTATGTCCATTGTATAAAAATAAGAAAAAAATAGCTAAATCAAAAGGACAGGAGGTCGAGTTTCCACGACGGTGACTTTCCTTCCGTTTCTCTATGGAAGTGGGAGTCCGCCACGCCTGCCATGCCTGCCCTGTTGAGACCACTTTGCTGGTTTGGCAGTAAACAAACATCCCTCGCCACCGACCCAGCCACTCGGGGCCTGTCATTCAAATCTGAGGAGTCTGAGGGGTTGGCTTGTGGGTTAGAGAAGAGGCTGCTGGAGGGGCAGGTTGTGGAGGGCTCTGAGTGACAGCAGAGGGCGCTGGGGACCCTTTGGTGCCCGCCCACCCCCCCCCACCGGCCAGGTGTTCGGGCTGGGGTGTGGGTTGGTGTGTGTGTGTGTGTGTGTGCGTGCGCGCAGGCAGTCCGTGTGGATGGGGGCAGGGGTCGGTGGGGCTGCGGCTGTGGGAGGTGAATGGGTGTGTGACACTGTGGGCCTGTGATGGGGATGACAGTCAGCTTTCTAAGCCAGAGCAGTACCTTTCCAGGGACCCCAGCTTGGCATTCCATGCTGGCTGCCCTGGCCCCATGTCTGTGTGTCAGCTTGTGGCTTCCTCCTGTCTCTGTCCCTGCAGGAAGCTTAGTGGGGCAAGGCCTGGGGGCTGGCGTTGCTCTGAGGCCAGCGGGGGTGGGGCCGCGGGGAGGGGGAGAGCAGTAGCTGAGCCCTGAGCCCCCAGTGCTCTGTGCCAGCGCCCCAGGACTGGCTCGCCCCCAGCTGAATGGCTGGAAGACACGCTGGAGGATCTAAGGGCCCCCTGTCCAAGGCCCTGCTCACAGAGGAGGAAGCAGAGGCCCAGGGCCAGGGACCCCAAGTCCAGGGACATCATAGACGCCCCCCATCCTCCTGGTTTCCATCTCATGCCCCGGGGCTGCTGTGCTGTGGGGTGACAGAGCCCCAGCCATGACAGGCCATGGGGCACGGGACAAGATGCTCAGCCCCGCTGGGCCTCAGTTTCCTCATCTGTAAAGTGAGTAATTGTGTCAGTTGAGGGGAACGAGAGGACACTGTGAAGGTGCCCAGCAGGCAGCCCCCGACCCCATGACCCCAGCCCCCACAACTGCCTACCTTCACAGGGTCCATGTTGAATTTCTTGCGCCCAATGCACAGCTCCTTCTCCTTCTGGGCCATCCGGCTGTGGACGTGAGGATGTCAGCCCGAACTGCCCTCGGGCCCTGGGGCACCCCCTCCAACCTCCAAGGACCCTCGGGGACCTTGAGGACCCCCTCAACTAGAGCCAATATTCCCTAGCAGCCTCTAAATGGGGTCTCTAGGCCCTGCGCTGGCATCACCTGGGAGGGCATGAGAAATGTGGGGTCTGGGCCCCTCCCAGAGCCGCTACACCAGACTCTTCCCACGGGCCTGGTGCCAGCACTTTAACCAGCTCTGGAGCCGTGGCCTCGGGAGCCCAGAGCTGCTCCAGGGGGAGACTCAGAGGGGCCCTGTGCTTGGAGTTGGGGGAAGACAGCGGGGTGGCCGGGGTGAGGGCACAGGCTCCAGAGCCAGACGCCTGGTGCCAACCCCGCTCTGTCGCTCGCTGGCTGAGCACTGAGGGCGAGTTACTTCCTCTCTCTGGGACTCAGTTTCCTCATCTGTCAAATGGAGGCGACACCACTGCCTGCCTCCCAGCATCGTTGGCGGTTAAAGCACTGAAAACGGCTGGTGGTACGTGCCCTGTAAATATTTCGTTGTTGTATTATTGGGGCTGGAACGGAATCTGGAGACACGGGGCCATGTGCGTGTGTACATTGGTGTGTGCGTGCTGGAAAGGTGGAGATCAGGGGCATCCGGAACTAAGGGGGGGCAGGGCAGGGTGGGGATTTCCTGGGACACTGTGTGTCGGAGTCAGTGCCCTGGGCCCCTAGGGGATTACGTAGGGACCAACCTTCTCATCGCACAAGTGGGGAAACTGAGGCCCAGAGAGGGGAGGGGGCCAGCCCCAGGTCACAGAGCCAGTGGGAGTCCTCCCATAGCAGGGGCGGGGTGGATGACACCCTGTGGGTGGCGTGAGGTGGACCAGCCTCGGCCTTGCCACAGGCCAGGCTCCTGTCCCCGTGACGCCCTTGGCGTCCTCGTCCTTGTCCTCAGAGCTGAGCTTCCCTTCTCCCTGCCCATCCCGGGATGCTCCTGGGCAGTGACTGGTCGGGCTGGGCCAGGCGGGTTGGGAGAGACTCTGGGTGGAGGGGGTGGGAGGATGGGGTTGTCTCTTAGGAGAGGGGGCTGCCCCAAAGCAAGGACCAGAGCAGACCACAGGACGGAGCCTCGGGCTGCCCTGTTCCTGTCTTGCCACCACTGCCTCCTCCTCTGGGGGCCCATCCCTGACTTCACCAGGGCCCGGGCCCAGGCATGGCCCCTGCTCATTCACAGGTGACATCTTGGGAAGCCACCCTGGCAGCATCCCGGGGTCCCCTGGCCCCTCACCTCTCCTCCGCGGTCTCGAAGCAGTCGATTTGGGCAAACACATCTGCGATCTCATCCTTCAGTTTCTGTGGCGGTGGGGGGGGGGGGGACACGACGGGGAGAGGGTCGGGGGCAGAGGCCAGGACAGAAAGGGTTTCACGACCCTCCCCCTCCACACCACCACTCCCACCCTGGCTGTGACTCCCAAACCTCTGTCCTCAGCCCCAACGGCAGGACGCTCCCCTGAGTGGTCCCCTCCGCAGATGTCTCGCATCAAGATCCCAAGCCAACCTTATTGCCTCTGTCTGCACTCTTCCTTCCACCAGCTCCTGTCTTGGAAAGTCCCCACCCTTGCCCCACTCTATTCCCAGCCTTCCGTCTCTCCTCTCTGCAGCTGTAAAGTCTCCTGCCCTCTAGCCGCGCCCACCCACAAGCCCTCCTCCACCAGCTGCCATCTTTCTGAAGCACAGCTTGGCACCTGCCCTTCCCCTGCTCCAACTCCTTCCATGGCTCCCTACTGCCTCCTCAGTTGGGAAGCACAAATTCCCACACTATGGTCAGGCCCCAACTCCTCTCTGAGTTCCCTCCATCCATCCATTTTATCTGTCACTCTACTTGGCTTGGTGCCCGCTTGTGTGCCAGGTATTATGGGTACACCAGGGTACAAGACCATGTAGACCGTCTTCTCAGGGACTTTGCAATTCCAGTGGAATTTACAGAAGAGGACACTGAGGCACGGAGAGGTGAAGTGACATGTCTAAGTTCTGACTCCAAGCCTGTGCTTTCACCAACTCCCCGGAGCCTGTTTTGTCTTGACCCTGCAGGAGGCACCCAGGGGCAGAGGAGACCCCTAACTCTGCCAACCACCACCACTGGGCTGACGGGAAGAGACGGCAGCTCGTCCAGCGTCACCCTGCACGGCGGCAGCACGAGCACCTGGCAAGAGGCCCTAAAAGGCACCCCAGCCCTCCCACCTCCCCTGAGGTCTGTGGGATGGGGGTGGTCATGGGGGCTTGTCCTGGGACCCAGGGTCAGCCTGGGGCCTGGAGCCTACATCTGAGTCCTGTCAGCTCCCGTCCATGCGATCTTGGCCGAGTGACTGAGTGGCTCCCCCACAAATAAAAAGGGGGCTCACTCGCAAGTATTCGCTGGGCACCTACTGTGGTCTGACTCTTGGGATGCAGATACGGTGATGGGCAGGACAGACCTGGGCTCCATGGAGCTCATAGTCTAGTGGGGCTGGGATCGTGGTGGTCACGGGGCAAATGAAATGACCACACAGCAAGTTATCAGAGTAATGGCAGAGAGAGCCTGGCACACAGTGGGTGCTCAGAAAAATCCTTGCTGAGTGAGTGATTTTGTGTCTTCCTCCTCCCCCGGAATCTCAGGTGAACGTGTGTTGGGGTGGGGATGGGGTCCCAGAAGCTTCAGCAGGGGGGTCAGGGCAGCCTCTAGGAGGAGGCGGCGTTTGAGCTGAGAATGCAGTGATGAGAAGGGGGAGCCATTAGGAGGGCTTGGGAGAGTCCCAGGCAGAGAGAACTGTGAGTGCAAAGGCCCAGGGGCAGGACGGAGCGGGGCACACTCTAGGAACAGAACCAGGGCCTGTCTCAGAAGGTTCCTGAGAATCAGAGAGGCTGACATCTGAGAAACTGGTGAATTGGCAAGTCTGGGCACGTGTTGGTGTTGTCTCAACCATATGGTCCAAATTTTCAAGGGGAAGCTGAGGCCCAGCGTGGGGATGAGACCTAATGGAGGCCACACAGGTGGGACTAGAACCCACCGCACAACGAGGTGTCCAGAGCCCCAGGTGGGACCTGGCACACAGTAGGTGCTTAATCTGTTGCTCCCCTTCCCTCCCACTCTCCTGGCTCTCTCTGGGTCCTGTTGGCTGAGCCTGGGAGTGGGGACTCCCCTGGGAATGCTGTTCCCCCCTCTCCTGGGGGCCGGGCTGAGGCCGGGTGTGGGCTGGAACCAGGCCAGCTCTCTTGTCCAAGCAAGCTGGGGTCGGGAGTGAGCGGGAGGTGTGTGAGTGTGAGTGTTTGCTTGTGGGTGGGCGTGGTTTGTCAGCATGACCGTGTGGACATGAGCACGTGTGTGTCAGTCAGTGTGCACACACCTGGATGTCCTCCAGAAGCTGCTTCCGGTGCCACTTGATGCGCTGCAGCTCCTCGGTCTCCCCGCTGCTCAGCTCCGTGGGGTCTGGAGAAGAGGAACCGGCAGTCAGTGGCACATTCACCGCCCTCCCCGCTGCTTAGCTCCAGCCGCACTGCCTAGCCCTCACCTCCACAGGGCCCACTTCCCTCCAGAAACCCAGGAGTCACTTGCCCCCTTCACTCAGGCTCAGCTCAGATGTCACCTCCTCTGAGAGGCCTTCCCTGACCACTGCCTAAAGCAGTCTCTCCTGCCTCCCGGCTTTGTGTTCCTTCTACCCTCTGGGTCCAGAATCCCTGAACTCCTCTTGTTTGTTCGCATCTTTTCTGTGGCTCTCGTTACCCTCTCTGCTCCATGAAAGCAGGCACTTTAGCTGTTTTGCTCGCTGCTGAGTCCCCAGCACCTAGAAAGAGGCTGACACCCAGCAGGTGCTCGATTAAGTACTTGCTGGAGGCATCCTTCCTGCCCTGGAACCTTAACTTACTCCTTCACTGGATCACGTGTTGATCATTTATTCCCTTATTTATTTGCATAACCAGGAAGTGGTATCACTTGCCTCACGCCCCATTGGCCAGATGTAGTCACATGGCCATGCCTAGCTGCAAGGGAGGCTGGGAAATGAGCCTGTAGTAGGGTGGTCCTGATATCCTTACTGTGCCAGATGGGGAAACTGGATTTGGGGGAGATTTTAGTTTCTGGCCCAGACACTGAGGCTCAGAGAGGTAGGTGACCTGGCCAGGGTCCCACAGGGACGAGTTGTAGAGCTGGGATGGGGCCTTGGGTGGGGCCGATGACAAAGCCTGCACTCTCTCCTCTTCACCTGGAGACAGGTGTGTGACAGTGTTCTGTGCAAGACGCCACGAAGCTTCCCCTGCCTGGGTCAGCAGGCCCCCTCCACCCGCCATCATGCTTCCTGTGCCATCACAGCACTCTCTTTGGACTCCCTGTTACTAAGAGGGAAAAGCCCTCATTCCTGGCCCCAGGGCCTCCAGTCTCCCCAGCCTCTCGGCTGGGCTCTCCCCACTGTTCTCAGTGAGAGCCTCCAGTCCCGCCTGCCAGCTCCTCGCTGCCCCCAAGTCGTCTAACTCTCCGCCTTCCTTCCTCACTTTGCCTGAGCGGTTCCTCTGTGTTGGGATGACTTCTCCTGTCTGCCTATCCAAACCCTCCCTGACACTCAAGTCCTAGCTTTGGGAAGTGCCTGGTCATGTTTCTTAAAGCTTTTACATGGGTAGACCTTCTCTCTCCCCCAAAGCAGAGGGAAAATCAAGCCCTCCCCTCCCCTCCTTCCCCTCCTGCTGACTGAGCAGCCCTCTGGGACTGTGACATGGAAGCTGGGGATGAGGTGGCAAAGCACCAAGCTAGAAGGAACCTGGGTCCCTGGGCAACTGTGGAGAAAAGTCATCTTATTCCCCATGACCAGCTACCCACTTGGACTTCCAACGAGAGAGAAATAAGTTTTGAGAATGTCTCGGTCACTGTTATTCTGAGTTTTTGTTACAGCAGCCAAACCTGAGGACAATATGATGTCCTTTTCTGTGAAACACGAACCATAATCCTTACCTTGAGGGTGGTTATCAGGATTAAAAGAGCTGAATTTTGTCAAACACCCAGCAGGTATCTGACATCCGGTAAGTGTCCAACATATGTACAACGGACACTGTGTTGTGTCATCCAGCTCCCCCTCCAGGACCAAGGCACCTACTCGCTCAGCTGCTGGTGGGGGTGTGGGTGTAGCCTACTGATGGCTCCTAGCTGAGTCCCTCCCCAAGAACTTAGCTCAGCCAAAAGGATCTGCCTCACCCAGGATCGACCCCTCCCAAAGGGAGCCACTGCATAAAAAGCCAAGACCCTTTGCCTAGTTTCTGAACTGGAGACAGTTTTCAGACCCAGAACCTATTGACTGAAGGAGAAGCTGGGGCCCCAGATGGAAGGGTCCTGCAACACTGGGGCAAGTGTATATGGTACTGATTCCTCCGGGAAAGCAGCCAAGAAGGGTCTGTCTGGCCCACCAAATCATAAAGTCAAGCGAGCCCAACAGCATCCTTCATAAGTGGCTCACCCGTACGTGGTTCAGGCGTGAGCAGGGCCAGAAGGCTGCAGTGAGCCCCGTGGACAGGTGGCCCAGACCCCCATGTCATCCACTGCTGGTGCACCAGGTCCCTCAGCTCACCCCACGTCTGCATGAGTGGGTCCCTTGTGACCTTCTGACAAAGGAGGAAAATGTCTCAACTTGGCTCCAGGATGGGTGGCTCAGTGTTTGGGTACAAGTGGAAACTGGACAGCTACTGGACAACAGCCCTGCTCGAAGGTGTCCCGGAATGACAGTGGTGAGACGTCCTCCCAATGGGCAGGGCTTTGCACAGGGCACCTGGTCACCCATTTCGTGTGGAAAGAGAAGTGGCATGAAGCAAGGATATACAGGCGTGTGGGCAGTCGGATGGCTTGACTTCTTGATCAGAGGCTGGAAAGAAGGAAGATCGGAAGACTGGGAACAGAGAGGTCTGGGGGAGAGGCGAGCGATGGCCCTGCGGGAGTGGGCACAGAGTGTGAAGATTTTTGCACAGCATACTAATGCTCTGCGGCAACCATCCACCGCAGGGGAGGCGCTGAGCCACCAAGCAGACAGGGTGACTCGGCCAGCGGACATCAGCCAGTCTCTGCCTGGCCAGCCCAGTGCTGGCACAATGGTGCAGGAATGAAGTAGCCATGTGGCCTGGAGGGACGCTAGGCGTGGACTCACTCACCGGGATCCTCCAGCTACACTTCTGAATGTCTGACCGGCCAGCAACAGAGACCCATTATTTCTTGAGACAAACCAGCAACTTGGTGGCAAACTGATCACACTGGACCCTTTCTCTTCTGCAAAGGCCAGTGATTCATCTTGACTGGAATCCATGTTTTGAATATGTGGTTTTCTTTTCTGCCCAAGGAACCTCAGCCAGCACCTCTATCTAAGGGCCTCCAGAGTATTTGATCTGCTGACGCAGAACATGGCATAATATCACGTGAGAACAAGGGACCCTCTTTCAGTAAGGGAGGTGTGGGAGGAGCGTGTGGCTGTAGGACCCCATGGTCCTCTCACACCGGCCCTATGGAGCCGTGGGGCAGCCTCCTGAAGGTCTCCCGAAGCTGAGGTGTCAGCTTAGAGATGATACCCTGCTTGAATGGGCGCCATCCTCCAGGATGCACGGTGCACCCCAAATCAACCACAGTTAGATGGCGCTCCGTCCCATAGGCAGTCTGCAGGGATCCAGGAACAAGAAGAAGGAATGGCTCTATGCACCGTCCTCCTAGGCCCTCATGGGAGTTTTCCCTTCTGTCCCTGCTGCTCTGAGCTCTGCGGGTCTGGAGAGCCTGGTTTCCAGGGGGGCAGGGAGAGGTGGCACTTACACCAGGGGACAAAGCAAGAGTCTCATTAAACTTTAAGCTCAAAAACCCCTACCTCATGCCAGCAGCGCCATGTAAATTATGTCATTTAATCTTCACAGCTCTTTGAAGTGGGTCTTTTTTAGCTTAAGACGCTGAGGCTCAGAGAGGTAAAGTGACTTGCCCCAGGTCACACAGCCGGCGCGTGGCAGTGCTGGGATCAGAACCCAGGTTAGCCGACACCCAGGCCTCTGCCCCAGGAGAGGTGGATTCTGCGTGCCATTGGGGACACGCAGGGATAGCAGGGGTGAGGGGCCATCCACGTGGAGGCCTGAGCAGGGACACGGCAGGGACGCAGCGCTAGAGGCTGGGACCCGGAACTCCTCTGTCTGGAGTGGGAGGGAGGCTGAGTTCCATGATGGAAAAACCCAGTCACCTCTAGTTGACTTTGGGGTGAATGCTCAGCCTTTTTGGTTTGGCTTGCCTGCTTCCCGTTCTCCTGCTGGCTGGGGCCTGTGTCCTCCAGGCCTGCTTCTGGCCGGGGCAGGTGTGCCGCTGGAGGCCGTGGGCGTCCCCGCAGGCTGCTTGTCGGCGAGAAGCCGGGGTGGGCTTCAGTGTTTGTGGGTAACCCACGATGTGCATGGTCAAGGGCTGAGCGGTGGGGCTCTGGGGGCCCAGTCCTAGGCCGACTTCTGCTCTCCCCGCGGGGTCTCGTTAGCTCCCCACTCCCCTCCTCTCACGGGCCAAGGAATCACACACACGTCCTCAGCTCCAGCCCCTTCCTGAGCTCCAGACGCTTCCATCCCCCTGTGTACTGGCCTTCATCATGCTTGGCATTGCGACCGAAACAGAACTCCTAGAATTTCCCCTCAACCTGGCCCCCTTCCTGAGTTCCCGAGCCCCGGGAATGGCCCCCAGACACCCCGGCCAGAACCCCAGGGTGCACCTTGACACACACCTCTCTCTCACCCCTCGTGTCTCCTCCATCACCAAGCCCTGTCCGCCTTTCTGTTTCCACAGCCCCCACTCTCCCCCAGACCACTGGTCCTCTCTCTGGGTGACGGCAGGGCCGCCCGCCGTCTCCCTGCCTCCACTCTACCCCTCCAGTCCAGTCTCCCATGGCGTCCCATTGTCCTGGGGATAAAGACCCCAAGTCTGACAGGCCCACCGGTCCTACTGGCACATCCCCATGCTCATCTCACACGGCACCCACCCCCTGCCCCAGGCTTGAGGCCGCCTGGCCGCCCTTCATTCACACCCACGTCCTCTCCCTCCACAGACCTTTGCACATGCTATTCCCGGGTCTGGAACACCCTTCCTTCTCCTCTATGCTCAGGAGCTCCTACTCATCCCTCGACCTCCTCTCCGGTGCCCTCCTGCGCTCCGTCTGGGCACCGAGGTCTCCCTCACCTCCTTCCCATTCCCTGCAGCAGTTCCGGGAGCTGCATGGCTCAATAAACAAGCCAGACCGTTGGTTAAGTTGCCAGGCCGGGCGGTTGCTGGTTGAGTACCTACTATGTGACAGGCCCTGTGTGCCCCAGGCTCTTCCGTCCCCGATCTCATTTGATCCCGACAACAGCTCTGAAAGGAAGGTTTTGCTACTCTCATTCTATAGATGAGGCATCTGAGGCTCAGAGAGGTTAAGTGACCTGCCCAAGGTGACACAGCTGGAAGGTGGGGGAGCTGGGATTCACACCCAGGCCCGTCTGGGGCTCTGAGGCCACAACCCTGACGTTGAGCTTCTGAAGCCAGATGTCTCCACAGAAATCGTCCAAACCCCATCAGACACTCACCCCGGACGTTCTGACAGAAGTGCCGACCACGGCTGCACGTCTGAGAATGAAGACAAGAGGCAGACGGAGACCTGCTCTCTGAGCCCCTTCTCTGTTTGGGGTAAGAAGCACAACAAAGGCCGCAGCGTGGAGCTGGGGAAACTGAGGTACAGATGCGGATGGGAACGGCTTTCCCAGGAGAGGGGGGCGGTGCGGAGGAGGGAGGGGGCTGTTTGCACTTTTTCTTCCTACAGCTCCTTTCGTGGTTTGACAGCTGTATTTATGAAGCCCCTCACTCCGCCGTCCCCTTCTGGCGGGGTCCTGACCCCAACAGGTGGCAGCTGGCCAAGCGCCTCTGCCCCCACGGGGCAGGGCTGACGGCTCTGGACTGCTGCATCGATCATGGTGCCCATGGTGAGCGAGGGCCCTCCAACCCTCCAGCTGTTTGTTAAAAAGTGGGGATTTCTCCCCATTTCAGAGCCGAGGACACTCAGGTTCAGGGAGGGGCGAGGACACAGCCTGAGAGTGGCACTTCTGACTCCAAGGCTGGTGATGGTGGTGTTTCAGGCCCTGGCGCCGCTTGTCGGAGACGGGTTTTTAATACTACTAATAATGATAAAACACAAAAAATAATAAAACGGTAATGACAACCGCCATGAGCTCTGTTTACTCCCACTTGGCTCTGTGCTTGTCACACCTCACAAAGGCCACCTTCGAATTACCGACCCCACCCCAGCCGCGGGCTGCCGCTCCCTCTGCCCCGCGCCCCAGGCCGGCCGCGAGCGCGCTGGTGCCCGCCTCGACCGTGTCCCCAGCTCCTCCCCACTTCCCCTTTGTCCTTCCTCTTTCCCATCGTATTTTTAGAAATCTTTCTGCTTGCAGCCCCGCTTCCAGGACAGCTGGCCTCGCTTCCCCTTTCCAGGGCAGGAGGAGGGCGCTATCCTGGGGGCCCGCAGGCGGAGGCCCCTCAAAGTCTGGGTGTGAGGGGCACCCGGGCGGGAGGGGGGTGTCCCGTGGAGCTGCTCCCCACCCCGCCCCCACTGAGGCACTGTGGGCGCATCGTGTGGCTTCCTCCGCCCAACTGAGCTGCCTCTATTTTTAACTGTGCTCATCTTCATGCACCAGCCCGGTGCTGTCTCTGGTCACGTCGGGGCTTTGTTGCCTGGACCTCTCACCGTCCCTGCAGGCCCGGGGGGTGGGGGCTGACCTGCTGCCGGATGTCACGCACGCCCACGGCTGGAGGAGGGGAGGCAGCCCTGGGGGGACTTTAGCTACCATCCTGTCTGTTGTACAGGTGGAGAAACTGAGGCCCACAGAAAGAAGAGGCCCGTCATGACCACTGCAGGATGGTGCAGAGCTGGGACCTGATGCCGGGTCTGGCTGACTCCAAACCCCTGTTCGTTCCTCACTTCCCCAAGTCAGGCTCAGTGACGGTGCCCACTTACAGATGGCGAACGGAAGCTCAGAGAGAAGAATTCTCCAGGCTGTGGAGGAACTTGATTAAGACCCAGTCTGGGTAACAGAAGAAGGACCTTCCTTCCTTCCCTCCCTCTGCCTCTTCCAGGAAGTCTTCCCAGATCTCCCCTCTCATACTCTAGGTCTGTGCCCATCAGCACACCTGCCCAGGGCCATTGCTCTGCAGAATCTGTCTCCCTCTCCCTCACATCCCGGATCGGCAGCTCCCCCAGGGCTGGGCCCATGGCTGGGTCACTACTGTCCCCAGTGTTTCACGGTACAGGGCCTGCACGCCAGAGGACTGTTTATACGACGAGTGAATGAGTGAATGAGTAGTAGAACCAGTCAGTGGAGACCTCAAATCTCCCAACAGACTGTCTGCGTTGACCCCGTTGAATCCATTTCCCCCAGGGCCAGCCTAAGCAAAGCAGAGACTCCCTTCTCACTCCCCTGGCCCCCCTCCCCTCCACTCTCCTACAGCCTGGCTAACTGGGGCTCCCTCCTCTCCTGCTTGTCCCTGTTCTGGCAGTCACTGCTCCAGTTCCCCTCTGTGAGCCTTGGTGTCCTCATCTGCATCATGGGGGCAACCATCCCTGTTCCTCAGGACCTTCTTGTGTGCAGACCCAAAGGACGAGGTCGTGGTGGTGGAAGGCCCGGCAGTGTGGGGGGTGCTTCTCTCTGTCTCACCTCATCCTCCATCTGCAGAGCAGCCTCGAGCCGGGCCCTGCCCCTCGCTGGGTCTCTTGCCTGGTAGCTGTCACCTAAGGCATGCTTGCCAGTCTGAGTCTGTGAGTCACCCGCCCCAAAAGCCCACAGGAGAAGCAGGGGTCGGGGAGAGAGCACTGGACAGGGAGTCAGGAGGTGGGGATGGGCCTGCCTCAGCAGGACAGCCTCCCTCTCTTGGCCTCCTTTGTTCCATCTGTCAGTGGGGGCTGTTGAAATGGATCAGTGGTTCTCTAACTGTGTTCCCCAGAACCCGTGGGGCGAGGGGAGGCCCAGTGGGCAGGGTCAGACTGCTCTGGGGTAGGTTTTGTTTGCAGAAAGGGCTCTGTTGCTAACAGGGTCGACGTCTTCTGGACCTGGGGAGCTAGACAGCCCCTGGCAGCCCTTGTCTTCTGGAATTCCAGGCAATGCTGGAACATTCTGAGATGCAGGGCGCAGAGACTGGTCCCTCTTCATCTGTCTCACAGAAACACAGCACCGCCCTGTTCTCTCCTTAACAACTGCGCAGACTCCTTCCCTCTCCCCTCCAGACCTACCGTCCTGCTTCCTAGGGGAGGTCTCAGCCGTGATCCTCTGCTGCTCATTCCTCCCCCCCCACTGGCCCTAGGTGGTGTCCTCAGCCTCCTCAAAGGCCACTCCCACCCCACAAACACCAAACAGGGGCTTCAGGGGCCTTGTATCACCTAGACAGACGTCATCATCACCAACATCGTCACCTTCAACACAAGCGACCCTTCTCAGTTCCACCTCCGGGCCTTTGCACTGGCTGTTCCTTTTGACTGGAATATCCTTTCCCCAGAAACCCACATGGATCACTCCCTGGCCTCCCGCGGGTCTCTGCTCAAGTAGCGTCTCCTCTTGGGGTCTTCTCAACCACCCTCCCCCATCTTCCTCTTGTATTTTACTGTTCCTCATCCTGCTGTCATCAGCTGACATGTCACACAGTATGTCTCCAGTCTCTCTCCCCTCTGGAGAGCAAGCTCGTGAGGGCGGGGACGGTGCCTGCTCTGTTCACTGCACGCTTAGCACCCAGAACCATTGTGGCTCCTAGCCCGAGCGCATAACGTCGCTGCGTGCTTCTGCATTTCCCACCTGTGTGACATCCATTCCTCCCAGGATCCTGTGGGGCAGGCACTATTATCCCCATCCTACAGAAGAGGAAACTGAGGCCCAGAGAGGTTGGCCCCAGGTGCTTACCTGGGTGGCACAAGTCCATCCTGAAGCCCCTGGGAAAGGTGGGCCTTGCTCCCGCTGCTCGCTGACCCAGCTGCTGCTCGGTGGCCAGGGATGCGTCACCCCAGCTACAGCAGGCCCCTTCCCGCTTGCCCCGCCCTGCCCTGTGGGGAGGAAGTCCTGTCTGTCGCCTGGGTCTGTGCGCAGGCTCTTGACACAGCAGTACTTCCTAAAAACTGGCTGAGTTTTGAGTAGCAGGGACTCTTTGCATTTTGGGTGTGAGCAGGGAGGGACAGAGGCAAAAGAGACAAACAGAGGGAGGGGTGGGGGACAAAGAGGGAAAGACAATGAGACAGAAACACACGTGCACACAAGAGGAAGATGGTCACTGGAGGACAGAACCTTCCCCAGAGGACCACGGGCATTTACTCAGCCACCTCCCCACATATAAGCTGAAGAGTCATTCAAGTTGGACAGTCCAGGCTGGGCCCTGTAGAGTCCACCCCACAAGCTCTCTTTCATCAACTCTCCCTTAAGAAAAGAAAAATTGACTCTGTGCTAGAAAGGGCTTTGTTTCCCCTCAATGAATGTCTGGCTTTTTCCTGTCTAGTGACTAATCAGGCAATATGTTCAGTTTCCCTTTTCCCCCAGGCTGCTAGGAAACTCATAGTCAAATCTGAAGCTCCTTTACAGCTTTTCTGTTGTAGGATACTTACTTTGGGGCCAGACTCAGCTGTGTGACTCTCAGCTTTGTTACTCAGAACTTGTGTGAACCTGGGCAAGTCATTTCTCTGCAGTGAGCCTCCATTTGCTTATCTATAAAAAGGGCATAATAATACTCACCCCAGGGTTACGGAAAAGATGGAGAGAGACAATGTGCAAGGTGCTTGGGACATAGTAGGTGCTCAGTGAACACTATCTTCTTTCCCCTTTTGGTTTTCACTTTCTTCTTTAGTTAAAATTCAAAATGTTATTGCTTGTGCCTTTTCTGACAGGTTGATACAAATCCTTTGTGGAAAAAAAATGGTGTCACAAAATAGCTGTAAAATAAATGCTCATTCCTTGTAACTTTGTGGCACATATTGGTTTATTCATCTGTTTCCCCATCAGTCTGGAGGCCCCATGAGGATAAGGTCACCTCTGCGTGCCCGTGTCTGGTAAACATGGGGGACATGGAGGGTGTTCAAGTGTGGAATGAATGAATGAATGAATGAAAGAAACACAGGGAGATGGTGTGGTTGATGCAAAAGTTGCCTACAACCTCCACCCCTCCCTGTATGCACACCTCTCTGCACTGTGACACAGCCGCCCCTGCCGTCAAGAGGTGGACTCCCTGTCTCCTCCCTGTGAGTCAGGACTGGGCTGTGTCTCACTGACCACTAGAAGGCGGCAGAGGTGACGTTACGTGACTTTCGAGGCTAGGCCTTGAGAAGCCTTCTGGTTCCCACTCTTGCTCTTGGACCCCTCCCAGCTGCCACGAGAAGCAGCCCGGGCTACCCTGCTGGAGGAGGGGACACCACATGGAGAGAGGCCAGCTGTCCTGACCGCCACCTGGTTGCAGCCTCGTGAGTGTGCCGGACAACATTAGAAGAACCGCCAAGTTGAGCCCGACCCAAACCGCTGTCCCGTAGAACTGCGAGGAATAATGAATGTTTGTCGTTTTAAGCACCAGCTTTTGGGGTGGTTTGTTGCACAGCGAACGCTCAGTGATCCAGATGAAGTCCAGTGCCTGCATCCACTGAAGACAAACTGAGGCTCATTTCATGGACGCGCTTGACCAAGCCGGAACTTGAGTGAGGGCCAGCTCAGGCCCAGAAGCCGGGCCTCCTGCCTGCAGGTCTCGGGCCTCGGGACTGTGAACCTGCTCCCGCCCTTGGTTCTTGCATAACTCAAGGTGATTTTCTAGCAAACTTATTGAAATGATCTCCATGGTAAACTAGATTTTTCTCAACAAATCTGGGCCCGAGGCACAAAAATCCATTTCCTGGGTCACTTCAAAAAGAGAAATGGGAAGAAAGGTGTAATTCCCTGTGCAGAAAAGTGTGAACGTAGCAGGTCTGAGACCGCTGTCCTTGAGAAGGCCCGCTTACGAGTCTGGCCCTGGGCCGGCGTCTGGGAACCTGGGCTTCTGGAGGGTTCCAGCTGTTCCCTGATAAGAGCGGCTCACCAGGCCTGAAGGACTTGTGCAAACAAGGTGGCTTATGCGAAAACCCTGCTTTTCTTCTGGGGTCTGGCATTTTGGGATGTGCCAGGCAGAGGTGCCTGCACGACCAGCCCCCAGTGAAAACCTCGGGCGTTGAGTCTCCAGTGAGGGTCCCTGGTGGACAGCACCTCGCCTGGGTTTTCACAGTTCGTTGGTGGAGGAAGTAAGTGCCCCCCGTGTGACTCCACAGGGAGAGGACTCCTGGCGGCTCGCGCCTGCCTTCCTCCGGACTCCCCTCCAGGAGCTTTGCTGCTTTGCTGTGGTTCCTTCGCTGTAATAGATCACAGCTGGAGGGAAGACTGGATGCTGGGCTCTGTGAATCCTCCTGGTGAATCACGGGACCTGGGGATGGTCATGGGGACCCCGACACACGCCCTCACGCTGCAGCCAGGCCCCGTGGGTGGACCTTGCCCAGGGCCACAGTCTGGCATCTGGGACGTCCCTTTCCGTCTGAAGGGCTGGGTGGATGGTTCAGTTATTGTTACTGCCTCATGCTCTAGGACAGCTCAGATACCACCTCCTCTGTGAAGCCTTCTGTGATTACACGTTCCTTCCCTCTGCCCTGACAGCCCTGGTCATGTCTAACAGTTCGTATGCAGGTAGCCTGGGAGGGAGGGGCCCTCTCATTGTGGGCGGCAAAGGGTTTGTAGAATCAACAGTAGGGGGGCCACAGAGACCTGGATGGAATCCTGGCTCAGCACTTGCTAGACTCTCCCATCTGAGTCTTGTTTTTTGTCTTCTGCAAAATGGGGGCAGATAAGCTTAGGTTTGCTCACATGAAACAGAAAACCCAATTAACAGTGGTTTAAAGAAATTAGAGGAGTGTTTATCTCTTATGAGAAAGAAGGCTGAGATAGATAGCACAGGACTGTCCTCATAGAAGCCTGGTAATCAGGGATCTAGGCTCCTTCTAACTTTCTGCCTCTATCCTCAAGGTCTCCTCGTGGTCCAGAGTGGCTGCCTGATCTCCAGCCATTGTGCCTGAATTTCGGGTAAGAAGAAGGATGAAGACGGGAAGGGCTCCCTTTAAAAGATTCTTCCTGAAGCTTCTGGCCTGAGGTCAGCCCTTCTCCCCAAAATGGGGCTCTGCTTCCTCCATGTGCACTAGGTGGAGGTCCATATTTGGTTATGGGACAACACATAGCAGTCCCCAAATGTGGGGTCTGGGTGGTCCCCAAATGACCACCACTACCATTTATGGAGTGCTCACTACATGCCAGGCATTGCTCTAAGTGCTTGTACATTATCTCATTTAATCCTTTCCACAACCCAACAAAGTATATTACAATCCCTGTTTTATAGATATGAAAACTGAGCTCAGAGAGGTTAAGTCACTTGCCCAGGGTCACACAGCCAGGAAGAGGCAAAGCTCAGATTCAAGCCCTGTGCTATCTGACTTCATTCTCACTCTGAACTTGTGCAACCATCACTTCAAACATTTAGAAAGAAGTCCAGCAGTTTACCCATCCCTCAGGGGCGAGATAGGAAAGGTCCAGCACTTGAATCGAATCATAATAAAGCCACATGGGCGATGCTTTCTGTTTGCCCAAAAGCTCAGAAGTCCTCACTTGGACACAGCTGGCTAGAGGGCAAGAGAGCCGGAAGGAGTTTAGAGGTGATCACTTCAATAACCTTGTTGTACACTTGGGGTAATTAAGACCTGGAGAAGGAGGTCTTAGTGAGTAAGGGGCAGAACCTGCCCTTGAATCCATTGGGCTGCACAGTTAGAGTACTCCAACCGCCCATCCTTCCATCCATCCTTCATCCTTCCATTCATCCTCCATCTGTCCATCCACCCATCCATCCTTCATCCTTCATTCATCCTCTATCCATCCATCTGTCCATCCATCCACCCATCCATCCATCCACCCATCCATCCTCCATCCATCCTCCATCCATCCCTCCATCTCTCCATCCACCCATCCCTCCATCCACACATCCATCCATCCATCCATCCATCCATCTATCCATCCATCCACACATCCATCCATCCACACATCCATCCTCCATCCCTCCATCCTCCATCCACCCATCCATCCATCCACCCATCCATCTATCCACTCATCCATTCAGTCGATGTTTATTGAAGGCCTACTATGTGCCATGTGCTGGTCTTGGCATTGGCCCAAGACAAACAAAACTCCTGGCCCTCACGGGGCACATGGTTGAGTCAGCTGGGCTGGGTGGGACGTGACAGTTGGTGGAGAGAGTGTATGTCTGGGATGAATCATTTCTAAGGTTCCCCCCCTTCATAATTTTCTCTGATTTCTCATTTTTTCTCATGACTCAGAACCAGAGACAACCTCTGTCTGGCAGATGGGGCATCCTTCCTTCTTAGCCCTGCTGAGGGCCTGGCCTGTGATACTTGAGCTGCAAGTGGGGCTTCAGAAGCCCGGAGGCTCTCCAGACGTGTCCGATTTCCCCCAGACCTGTTACTCCTCATCTGGATTTGGCCACAGACTTAGTGGGAGCCTGCAGCACAGAGGGACGGAAGGAAGATGGACCCAGGGGAGGGTCAGTGACTCAGTAAGTCAAAGGCAGGGAAGGGGGTCAGGGCAGCAGAGCACACTTTGATGTTCAAGTTCATGTCTGGAAATTGTTCCTAATGAGATAGTTGTACCCTGTGGAGATGGGTGAGCACACGGGGCTCCCCAGTGTCACTGATGACCAGGGGATTTGGGAAGAGTCACATGCTCGTCAGGGACTGAATGGTTAATGAACTACACTGTGTCCAGATGATGAGCCGGTGCGAGTCATTGAAGAGAATAATGAGGATGTAGAATTCCAGCATCTTTTGGTTTGAAGCAAACGTAACTCAGTCTAGCTTAAGCTGGAATGTACTGGCTCAGTTCCTGGAGCATCAGTGATGGGGTTGGCCTTGGGGATGTAGATACCAGAGATGCAGAATGTCCTTGTCCTCTCTTTGTCTCATTCTCTCAGTCTGTCTTAGCTCTTTCTTTCTCTGGCTTCAGATGAGTTTTCTCGGTAGGGCAGCCAGCCTGCCCACACACAGCTTCAGGCTCACAAATCACCTCTGACTTCAGAAAGAGGGCCCACCAAGACAAATTCTCAGGAAAGACTTTGATTGGCTAGGCCTGGGTCACGTGCCCATCTCTGGACCAATCATGGCAACAGCAGGGGAGGAACACCATGATTGGCCAGGCCTGGGTCACGTGCCCAGCCCAGTGGTCAGAAGGGAGGTGAGAGGGGATGGGCAGCCCCACCGGAACCACCGGGAGAAGGGCAGTTCCTTAAAGGAAGGAAAGCTGGGCAAATAAAAGCAACAGAGGTCCAGTCTTGCCATTTTCTGGTGAGTTTTTGTCTTTTAAGTTTCTCTCATTTTTACTGTTTGGAAAATTATCCTCCATGCAGGGCTGGGTCTATGTGTCCTTACATATAGCACGGAGTCAGAGGCAGACTCCGGAGTCAGACTGCTTGGGTTCAAATCCCGACTTTGGCACTTTCTCACTGTGGTCTTGGGCAATTGATGTAACCTCCTTGAGCCTCAGTTTCCTCATCTGTAAAATGGGCATAATAATAACAGCGCCTACCTCATAGCATTGCTGTGAGGATTAAACAAGATAACTCACATCAAAGGTGTCTGAATGGTAATTGGCGTGCAGTAGGTTTTTGATGTTAATTATTGTGGATGCCTGGAGCAGAGGTTGTCAAACTGAATGCCCACAGGGTCAGACAGGTAAGTAAATGAGGGAAATGGACCTGCTTGGGGATACGACAGGGAATGGTGGGGACTGTGGCAAAATGGAGAGGCTCATCCCACATGAAGTGGGCAGCTGGTCCTCAGCTCTAGCTGACTGTTGCCATGAAGAGACAGCAGCTCAGGATGGCCAGATCTCTATTTTCCGAGGATAGCTGGATTCATAAATTTTTGTGTGATATTAATAACCAATTAGTTTTTAAAAAATTGCAAAATGCTGGGCTAGAGAACAAGGCAAAAGCCAACAAAATGGGTGGACCTCGCTCCTGGCCCACCCACTTGATGCCTTGGCTGTAAACACATGATGGAAGAATGTTCATGAAAATGTTAACAGACACTGTCTCAGCGCTGTGGGGACTTAAGGTGATTTGAACTTTCTTTGTATTTTCCACGTATTTAAATGTTTTATTCAACACTATCAACAACGGAAGAGACGGCAGGAAACTGGGTGGAGGGCACAGGGGAGAGAGAGAGAGAGGTAACAGCCAGATGGGTGTGCTTGGGGCAGCCCAGAAAGTCGGTCTCTGCCCGACCTTGACCCTGAGAAGGGGCTGAGCGGGGTGGGGCCGAGGCTGGGTTCTCACATGGGCGACCCACGCCTTGAACCCCTCTCTTGCCTGAGGAGCCCTGGGCTTGGGGTTCCACCTGTGTGGCCTGGGGCACGTGACTTTACCCGTGAGTCTGCTTCCCGCTCCGCAGAGGGAAGAGAAGGGTGCCTCCCTCTTTCCCGTGTGGATGGGGAGGCTGCAAAAGCAACATGTGGAAAGGCCGCGCCCTGGCCCTCAGGAGCACCGGTGTGCGCACTCGCGCGTCTGAGGACGCGGCCCTTCTGTGCTGTCAGGATCCCCGGCGCTTCCACCGCAGTCTGGGACTTGCGTGCTGGGGTTTTCAGGGGAGGGGAGACTTGAGGCGAGAACCGGCATCTCCCCAGGAGCTCCTGAGTGCAGGCTTTGCGCCAAGCTGCGCGTGGTGCTGGGGACGCAAACTAAACAGCCACCAACAACACGCAGTGGTGGAGGGGCCCTTAACCCATCCAGCGAGGGCTCCACAGAGCAGGGACACCTGTCTGGGGTCTTGGATATTTGTACGAGGAAGGAAGGAATCCTTTGGAAGGTCAAGCGGGAGTTTGCTCCTTCGGGGAAGGTGTGGGGGAGGGTGCTCCAGGTTGAAGGAACAGCAGGAGCGAAGGTTCCAAGGCTTGAGATGGAAGTGGGGATGTGACTTGGGAGGCATCCAGGCCTGGATCTAGTTCTGCTTTGGGTCTGTCCCTTCTCCCTCCTCCCGGGGCTCCACTCTCCACTCAGCTGCTGCCTGGCTCCCACTTCCCCTTTCCACCCCCAGCACTGTAGTTTCTGGCGGGACGGGAGTACACATGTGCACACACGAGGAGGCCCCAGGCTCTCCCTTCCTCCCAAGCTCCCCGGAGTAGGGGCCTGGAGGAAGCAGAAGGTCTCCAGGGGACCCAGGGAGAGGTGGAATGGGGCTGAGGCCTGAGACAAGCCAGAGGCAGCACCCCACTGTGTCACGCCTCCCTCTGGTCACCAGATGGCCGTGGCAGTTCCCGGTGTGTCATACCTCCTTGACCACACCCACCAGGGATCTACTCAACCGGTTTGGCCGGGCCAGATCCATGCTCACACCTGGATGCAAGGGATCCCGAGAAAAGGAGCACCTGGCGTTTGCAGTATCTCAGGGGGAGGTGGGCTTCCCCAGCCAGGGAGGCAGGATGGAGGGAGCGGCTGGTAGGAACCAAAGCACAGGCCTGTGTGGCCCTGGAGGGAGACGCCACCACGGGGACGGAGGGCCAGCAGTCGGAGAGGCAGGAGGAAACCCAGGTGTAGTCAGAGACCCCGAGATGAGGGCCTTTTAAGAAGTGGTCAGCAGTGTCCCTGCTGGGGGCAGGGGGAGGGGAAGGTCTCTGGGCACCTGGTGCATTTGTCAGCAGCCAGGTGGCTGGGACAGGAGGTGGTGAAGCAGGGGCAACAGGCAGGGGGAGCGGAGGAAGTGGAGGCAGTGAGGTGGGGTGGTGAGAGGAGAGCAGGAGGCGGGGTCTGCCAGGCGGACGGGGTGGGCCGAGGAGGGTGCTTCTAAGAAGGGAGTCACTTTCCTTGAGTCAAGCCACCAGAGCCCCCGCATGTTGGTGACTGGGGAGGGTTGGCAGGAGGAGAGGGGGGCCCAGAGTGGAGGGGCAGCCCAAGGGGAAAGGCCAGAGGGCCCCCCCGGCCCGAGAGCATCTCAGCCCCTGACTTTACAGAGCAGGAGACGGAGGCGCAGAGAGTTGCCCCGGGGTGCTCACGACCGCTGCCCCCGGGCAGGATTCCGGCCCGGGGTTTGGTTCTGCCTTTTGCGCTGTTGTGGTTGAGGTTGAGTCATTTTTCTGGGACATCAGCTCTAGTTATTTTGGAGGCCACTCCTCTCGAGCTTGCAGCAAGCAGTCCTTCAGAAGAAATCCTATACTTGAGCATTTAAACCTGTGTCAAGTTCGTCTACCACAGAGTCTCATTTTTCGCTCAAAAGTGTAAATACAGAGCTTTAACAAAATGACGCATTCACACATCTTCTTGTGAGTTCCCCTTTTCTGTTTTATCTCTTTGGCTCCCGTGTCCACGTTCACAGTCCCTGTGGCCTGGGGGACGGCCAGGGCTTCCCAGCTGCATGTCTTGGGTTCCAGTCCTGGCCCACGGGGCTGCCACCCCATCCAGACTCACCCCCGCCCCAGGGCCTCCTGCTCTGAAAACCAGCTGGTCAGAACCATTCCTGTGGGCTCAGAGGGCAGGGCTGGGGGTTTCAAAATGTCACCTGGGGTTTTGGTTTTATTTGGGTACGGTGAGGCCAACAGAACAGGAGGCAACTGTCATTGAGAAGATGGTTTGTTACTCTTAGTGCCCAAGAGGAGGGGGCACAGCCGGTCATGCAGGGCCACACGGGGCAGCACCAGGGTCTGTCAGAAGGCAGAAGGGTGAGGGAAAGCCCGGACAAGAGCCTTTACTGTGGTTTTCCAGGAAGGAATGGGCGAGGCAGGATGAGCAGCCAAGCAGGCTTCAGATTGGCTAGTTGGAATAATCTGGGTGGGCTCTGGGCTATCGGGGTGGTCCTGGCTGTCTGGTACGTGGCCCTGGGATGATGAAGGCAGAGGACCATTGCCTCCTGGGGTGTAAAGCCAGACAGAGGAGGCAAGTGGGGGTTTGGCTCAGGATGGCTGGTTTGCATGAAGGGTGTGCTGGCAGGCCAGTCATTCACTATCTCCGGAAACTAGCTGACCCTGGGAGGGGCAGTCCCTCCCCAGCAGGGAGGCCCCAGATGCCAGCCTCAGCATACAGAAAATGAGGAAATGTGGTACTTGATAGTTCCTACACTGGTTGGCTTCATTCCCTGCTGCCTCCCAGGCCCTTAGAACAGAGCCGGCACACAGTAGGTGTTTGGTGCGTCCTCCTTGGAGGGGCGAAGGTGTTTGTGGAGGGCTGACGTGTGTCGCAGCCAGGAGGACTGGCCTCTTCCCCCCTCAGCCTGCGGCTCAGCGGGTTCTGATGGGTCACCCTGGCCTCGAACGTCAGTGTTTCCACCCATGAGCTGCGGCAGCATCCTCCCGGCCCAGCGTTCTCACCTGTGAAATGGGGCACTGTGGAGCCTCTCGTCACCTCGTGAAGATTAGGGGGCGCGGGCGTCAACCGTCTGGCCTGGAGGGGGCAGCACTGAGTCCCTTGTCAGTACCTCCACCACCTGTCTGGTTTTCAAAGTGCTCCAGGGCCCTGGCGGACGGTAGGGCCTTGCTTTATTGTCTGTTTTTCCAAAATTTAGGAAAGATGGTCTTAGGCGGGGGCCCCAAACCTGAACGTCCAACCCGTATCCCCTGGGGATCCTGTTAAGATACAAACTCCCAGGCCACCGACTCCTGAGTCCACCCTCTGGGGGAGGGGCCTGAAATTATTTGTAACATAGTTTCAGGTGCTTGTGACCCCAGCGAGGGAGATGTGGTCCTCTCTTCTCTGTAAAGATGTCAGGATACACTCCGGACTTCAGAGCGCTGGGGTCAGCCTGTAGCAAAGTTATTACAAGAAACAAGGAAACCACTTCTGTGTTTGTCGTTGAAGGCATGACGTCACTCGGTGCCCATTACGTCAAGAGCTTTCTTCCAGCCTGGTGTTAGGGAAGTCGAACTCACCAAGCAACTGGCACGTTTCTCCTTTTGCAATAAGGAGAACTGAGTAAGTTGCCCTGTTTCCCTTTTTACCTCAGCTGCCAGGAAGCTCAGGCAAGTCTGAAGCTGAACTGCAGCAACCCATCATTTGGCGTATTCATCTCCTTTTCTTCTGGGTCCTGATTTTCACTTTCATATTCCCAGCTTTTTATACATATATGGGTGATGGTTTGGGAGATAAATATAAACAGAAGAAAGGAAGGAAGGGAGGGAGGAAGAAAGGAAGGAAGGAAAAACATCTCAGGCAAAATACAAGAGCAGTGGTCAGGGGAGACCAGGCTTGAAGTCTTGGCCATCAGCCTGCTGTGCGCCCTTGGGCCGCTCACGGTCTCTGATTCCCTCCGACCTCCCGACCACTTCTCAGTTTCCTCTGCAGGTTTGCCCTCCTCTGCCTGTCCTGAAATGTTCGTCCTTTTATTCATTCAACACGTATTTATGAAGTGCCCACCTGTTCTGCTGTGTGACAAACGACCCTGAACTTCTTAGTGGATCTAAACAACGTTTTGTTTGCTCATGAATCTACAATCCCAGCAGGGCTCCGTGGGGACGGCGTCTCTGCCTCACTTGGTGTCAGTGGGGGCGGCTGGAGGATGGGCCTGGAATATCTGAAAACTCTCTCGCATGCTAGGTCGCTGGTCTGGGAAGATCTGACAGCTGGGGGCTCGAACACCTAGAGTCCTCGGGCATCTCTCCTGTCTGTGTGGCCTCTCCACCTGGTCCCTCCAGCATGGTGGCTCCAGGGCAGCCTTGGACGCCAAGGTGCATGTCCCAAGAGAGAGCCGGGTGGACACTGTGTCACCATTTACAATGTGGCCTCAGAAGTCACACAGAGTCACGTCTACGTAGTGAGAGGGTCACAGTGTAAGAGGCGTGTGTGGGGTTCGAGACGTTGGTGCTGCCATCTTTGGAAAATACCACGTCCCACTCCGCCTCAGGCTGAGCAACGCGCCAGGCCCTGGGGACAGGGCATGGTGGTGTGTAGGATGTCGGGGTTCCCTCAGGGCCTGTTGCAGGACCTCTTTCTTTATCATTCAGGGCCCCTGGCCCCACACCGACACCCCAAATCCTTGCCTTCCGCCCAGAGCTCTCCTCTGACTCCTGACCTGCATTTCCAGTTTCCTACTGGAAGCTTCTGGGCGTCTCAGGGGCCCTCAGCTCGTGGGTCCCAGACTGCCTCTCATTTCTCCTCTGGCTTCTTCAGCTCAGTGAACGCAGCTGAGTCGCCCCCAAGTCGCCTAGGCGGGATCCTGGGAATCAACTGGGACTCCTCCTTCCCCCTCCTCCCTGCCTAGATGATCGATGGTCCCTGGAGTCTGATGTTCTAGACGGCTCTCAAAGCCAGGGACTCCTCAGGCACCCTCACTGCCACCTTCCTATTTGGGCCCCATCATCTTTCCTCTTGTGACAGCCCCTGTTGGTCCTTTGACCCCCGGCCTGGTCCCACTCCAGTTATTTCCCCACATAGTATCCAGACTAATTTTTCGAGGGCGTGAATCTGATCACGTTACTCTTCTGCTTAAGAATCTTCAGTGCCTCCCCACTGCCTTCAGGGTGGCATCGAGACTCTATAACATGACCCACGAGACCCTCTGGAACCCGGCTGCTGCCTGCTGCTTTGCCCTCTTGTCCCTCCGACTCTCTGCTACAGCTCTATGGGCCATCTTTCTTCACCTTGATCAGACTATGTTCTCTCATGCCCCAGAGCCTTTGCCTAGGCCGCTCCTTCCACCTGATGTGCTCTTTCTCCTCACCATCTCTGGCTAACTCCTACTCAGGCTTCGGGTCCTGACTTAATCTGTTTTCTCTGGACAATTTTTCCTAATACAAGTGCTCCTGGCTCCTGGCACATACTACCAGAATCCTAGGACCTATCACCTAAATTGGTTGTTCAACATTTGTTTTCATCGCTGGATCATGAACTCTATGAAGGATGGGGCCAGGTCTGTCAGGTTAGCCTGGGGCACATTTGGTGCAAAGTATTTGTTGAATGAACAACTGTGGCTAGAGTAGGGGACAGGGTTTGACCAAATCAGCTCTGAGGGCCTTTTGACCCCTGACCCTCCGGGCCCTACAACAGTAAAGTCAGGTTTAACCAAAAGGCAGCTGACCAGCGGGTTCAGAAGTTGTGTCTCTTCTCTGCCCGCTAACCCCCGTTTTGGAGGTGGTGACACTTACTCGCAACGTGGCCCTGGGATTATGGGAGAGCCGAGTCCACCAGCCGTTCCCACCCATTTTCCAGTGTCCAGCTCAGGTCCCTCACCCTCCCTCTGAGCTTGGTCGTCCCCATCGAGCATGGCACCTCCGCTAACCAGAACCTCCAGTTATCGGGAAGCAGGGTCCCTTAACCAGGCTGGGCCGTGGAGTCACGTCCAGGGCTGGGGAGAGGGACCGGTGAGCTTGTCATCCCTGAATGCTGGCACGTTCTGCCGGAAGGGCACTTAGGGTGTCTGAGGCCTCTCCCTTTATGGTTACAGAAGAAGAAACCACGTTGGTGCGGGCGTTGGGGTGAGTTGGCCCACAGGCCCTGAGTCCTAGTTTTCATTCTCTTTTCCTGCTGTCCTTTCTGTCCCCTCAGCTGCCCACACCAGGCTGTCAGTGTGCTGGGGAGGAGCCCACACCTGGTTTCTCCGCGTGACCCCAGGCCCAGAGGGTCCCGAGGCGGCACCCGCACAGAAGGGGTGTGCAACTTGCTGGAAGTCAGCACCACGGGGGAGGGACAGAGGACGCCTGGCTCCCCGCTGCTAGAGGCCCAGGATGGTCCAGAAAGCAGGGCTTGTGCTCCTGCAGAGCCGGGCTCCCCGCTGGCTCTGTCCCTCCCCGCTGTGTGACGGGAGCTAAGGTACTCAGCCAGCTGAGCCTTGGTCTCCAACTCTGCAAAATGGGCGTGTTGGCTCATGTATTCCTGAGACCTGTCCAGAAGGCTCCCTGGGAGGCTCGGGGCCTCGGAGACAGACATGGGGCCCAGGGCACCCAGGGAGCGGTTAAGGCAGACGGAGGAGCCGGCAGACAGGCCAGGTCCTCCCTCCCACCTCCAGCTGTGGCGGCAGGTACTTCCCCTCTCTGGGCCTCGGTTTCCTTTTCTGTAAAAGCGAGGTGATGACTGCACCTCCCGCAGGGGAGGGTGTGAGGGATTTCAGCCAGCACCCCGCGGGCCGAGTGAGTAGGTGGGGTCCGCCTGGGTCTGTGAGCAAGGAGGAGCCCGACAGGGAGACGCTGGAGAATCTGGTCCCCTTCCCTCGCCCCTTCCTCTGCCGTGTCCTTGGGGACCACAACCAGCCCGCGGGCTCCGCCCTGTGGTGGCTGCGGGGACACCACTCAGAGAAGCCATGGCCTGGGGCTCCCCTGTCTGCAGGGAGGGGACCTCTGAGGGCCCTTCCCCGGACACCAGGGCTCTGTGGGGCGGTGACTGTGGCTGGGGCCAGGGCAGGGCGCCGGGAAGAGTGTGGCAGCCCTGTCTCTGTCCTCCCTTTCGCTCTCTGTCACTCCCCTCCCCCCTCCCCATTGCTGGCCTCCTGGTGGGGACGGTGGCAGAGGTGAAGCCACGGGTTGGGGGCTGTGGGTGGGGGGTGGGGAGGTGCTGGGTGGTGGGTGAGGTCGTGCAAGTGCTGGGTCTTTAATTAAATTTAAGTAAATAAATTTAACTTTATTTTTGATATTTTGTTCATCATGATTTTTTGCATTGATTTTCACATAAAGTATTATTTATCTTGACTGGTGAATTTTTGGCTTCCCCTTGGTTCTGTGCCTGAGGTGAGGGCCTCCCTTGCCTTACCCTGGCCCAGCCCTGTTGGGGGGTAGGTGGGGGGTGGCTGGGCTGCAGCTGGAGGATGGGGGCAGCCTCACAAGGAATCCTCCCCACCCCATCCAGTGACTGTTCATTCATCCACCCTTCATCCTACCTCTGTCTTCCACCATCCATTCTTTCATCCATCCCTTCATCACCCGTCCATCTGTCCATACGCCAGAGTGGTTAAGAACTTGCATTCTGCACTTATGTCCAGAGTTTGCATCCTGGCTACCCATCTTGGTTGACCTATGATGTCCATTCAACACCCACACTTCCCATTTGATATAGTTTTACACTTAAAGATTATACTTATAATACTTGAATGCATTGTTCAAAAAACACCTATTGATCTCTAATCTTCACAAACATTCAGTGAAATAGATATGATTATCCCCATTTTACAGATGAGGAACTGAGGCCCAGAGGGTAAAATGTCTTGTCCAGGGTCCCACGGTCTGTGAGTGACAGCAGTGTGAGACCTGACGAGTCTAGGCCACAAGACGGGGCAGACAATCCGCAGATGGTTCTACTGGCCCGTGATGAATTCTGAACAGGTCATGAACAGGTCATGATGGATTCTAGGTGAGGAGAACCCGCAAAGGGGCCAAAGAGGAGGTGGTTGTGTGAGTTGGCTTGGAAGAGAGAAGGCAGAGGAAGGAAGGGCATTAAGTGGTGGGAACAACACGTGCAAACTGCAGAGGAGGAGACTGAGCGCGTGACCTCTAGGCACATCCTGGGCTGGAGCACACGCTGTTTGGTGGGTGAGTCTGTGTGCGCGCCTGCAGTGAGGGCAGGGGATGGCCGCAAAAGAGAGACAGGACCAGACTGTGGGAGGTTTTGGGGGCCAGAACACAGCTTACATTTCTTATCTCATCTGACAGGAACAGGAACAGAAAGGAACCGTCCTTGGAGGGAGATCCCTCTTGTGCCAGACGCCACAGAGGGGCATTCACATCCCTGTCTCAAGCGCTGCTCATCCATCCCTTCCAGATGGCTGTTGTGATCCCGTTTCAGTGATGAGTGACGCTGGGCCTCAGAGACGCTCTGTAATTCCTCCTGGGTCACACAGCCAGACGGCGGGGAGCCGGGAGCCAATTCGAGCTCTGACGTGTGGTTTAGAAAGGCCGCTCTGACTGTTATGTGAAAGAAGGACTTGATAAGACAGACTGAAAGCAGAGAGAACCAAATGACTTTTGACAAGGGGGCCAAGACCATTCAGTGGGGAAAGGGCAGTCTTTTTGACAAATGGTGCTGGGAAAACTGGGTATCCACATGCAAAAGGATGAAGTTGGTCCCTACCTCACACCGTATACAAAAATTCACTTGAAATGGATCAAGGACCTAAGTGTAAGACCTAAAACAATAAGACTCTTAGAAGAAAACATAGGACAAAAGCTTCATGATGCTGGATTTGGCAATGATTTCTTAGATAAGACACCAAAGGGACAGCTAACAAAAGAGAAACTAGACAAATTGGACTTCATGAAAATTTAAAAATTTTGTGCGTTAAAACCCACTATCAACAGAGTAAAAAGGTAACTCACAGAATGGGAGAAAATATTTACAAATCATATATCTGGTAAGGGATTACTATCCAGAACATACAGAGAACTCCCGAAACTCAACAGCAAAGATCAAACAACACAATTCAAAAATGGGCAAAGGACTCGAATAGACATTTCTCCAAAGAAGACATACAAATGGCCAATAAGCACGTGGAAGGATGCTCAGCATCACTGATAGTCAGGGAAATGCAAATCAAATCCACAATGAGCTACCACCTCACAGCCATTAGGATGGCTGTTTAAAACAGCAAACAAACAGAAAATAACAAGTGTCGGCGAGGATGTGGAGAAATTGGAGCCCTTGTGCACCGTTGGTGGTAATGTAAAATGGCGCAGCTGCTGTGGAAAACTCTATGGTGGTTCCTCAAAAAATTAAAAATAGAATTACCATATGACCCAGCAATTCCACTTCTGGGTGTATACTCAAAAGAATTGAAAACAGACTCTTGAAAAGATGTTTGCACACCCGTGTTTATAGCAGTATTAGTCACAATAGCTAAAACATGGAAGCAACACAAGTGTCCATTGACAGACGAATGGATAAACAAAATGTGGTCTATACCTACAATGGAATATTATTCAGCCATGAAAAGGAAGGAAATTCTGACACATGCTACAACATGGATGAACCCTGAGGACATTATGCTAAGTGAAATAAGCCGCAAGAGGACAAGGACTGTATGATTTCCCTTATATGAGGTCCCTAGTGGAGTCACATCATAGAGGCGGAAAGTAGGATGGTGGTTGCCAGGGGCTGGGGAAGAGGAAATGGCGAGTCATTGTTTAATGGGTGCAGAGTTTCAGTTTTACAAGATGAAAAGAGCTATGGGTGGTGGTGTTGGTTGCACAACATTATGATGGTGTTTAATACCACTGAACTGTGCACTTCAGAATGGCTAAGATGGAAAATTTGATGTTGTGCATCTTATTGTGTATTATGTGTAATGGATTTACGGACCTGGAGCTCCACAGCAAGATCTGGTTTGGAGAAACGTATCTGGGAGTCACCGACATGCCAGTGACCACAAGGTCATGGGACTGTGTGAGCTCGTTTGTGGAGCCGTTGGGGTGAGAAAAGGATTGAATTCAGATCCCTGTAGAGCACAGTGTTATGGGGTCCAAGGTGGAAGAAGGGCCCAGAGATGAGGATGAGGCCGGAGAGGTAGAAGGACTGGAGGAGAGCTGTCAGGGAAGGCGAGGGAGGGGTCTAGAGGCTCTCCCTTATTCAGAGAGCGTCTTTAGTCACTTTTGTGACCAGCTCACCTCCACTTTCAGTCCATGTGATTCATGAGGCTGATCCGTCCCTAGCTCCAGGAAGGGGGGAGGCAAGGCGTGGCCTAGGTCCAGCTAATAATATTCCATCTCTTGGCAACGGTGATTGGTTTGAGAGCGGTCCTGTGACCAAAGTAGAGCCAATGAGATTCAATCCTGGGACTTCTGCTGGAACGGGTAGGAAAACAAAACTTTCAGGTGTTAGTTCTCACTGTGAGGATGGCGCAAATCTGGAGCTGCCAGTGCCACATAAGCAGCTTGAGGATTAAGCTGAAGCAGAGGACAGTGAGTGGGGAGATGGAGAGCCAGAGGGATTGAATCTGGATGATATCATATGAGCTTCTGGATCCATCAATGCCTGAAGCCTGGACAACTTGGCCACATGAGCCAACCAATTCCCTTTATGGCTGTGGCAAATATTAGAAAAGTCTCACTTCACACCAATTCCCAATCCCTCTCCCACCTTCCTTCCTCTGCTATAGAGTCTGAAAAGCTAAATCATTGTTTCCTAGCTTCCTTTGCGGCCAAGGGTGGCCATGTGACCCTTTCTGGCCAATGAGGAAGTCCCTGGGGAGGATGCCCCTTCCTGACTAGAAGGAAATTCTCATCAGGAGAATGCAGTTTTGGTCCCTGTTTCTTGTTGTTTGGAGTGTGGATGTGAGGTGGGGAGGTGTGGCCACCATCTTGCAGCTACAAGGCACAAGCACGAGATGTAGGACAAGCACTAAGGATGATGGGACCAAAAACCAGGACGAGCCCACATTCCTGACCTCACGGGGCTGTGGCTCCAGGCCTAGGCCACCCTATCCTGATGTCTTACTGAAACCTGCTGGGTTTCTGTTATGTGCAGTAGAGTGGAGTTGCTGAGCCAGCAAAGGAGCCCAAACTAACGCAAAGCAAGAGTATAAAAAGTACTTAAAAGGGGAGAGCGTGGCCACCAGCCAAGCGATGCAGAGAGGCTGGGAGAACAGGGCCAGTGATGGTCGGCTCACTCACCTTCCTTTTACCCTCCCTCCAGTGTGCATCCCTGAACTGCGGAGCCTCAAAACCTAAAAAACACCATTTCTCGGATCCCTTGCAGCTATGGTTCTGGATGCAAATTCGATTCTGCCAGTTAGATCTGCTCGTGAGATTTGGAAGGTGGCTTCTTCTTGCTGCTGTTGGTGGTTGTAGATGTCGAGGAGCAGCTGTAGCAGAGGAGGCAGTGGCTGGACTCTGTGTCACAGTGTCCAAGCACTGGCTTTCTGAGGGGCCAGAGACAGGGGCAGCGGTAGTGGTCCTTTCCTGAGCCCTGGCGGCAGCCACAGAGGTGTGTCTGGGGTGGCCTCTGACTCTTCACCTTTCCACTTGTGGCCTTGGCAGCAGCTCCCCTGGTCAGCTCTGCGGTGCTCTGGGAGTCCTTCCTAGAGGCCCACCGGTCCAGTGAGTACCTCCCATGGCTTGTACGCACTTAATTCCCCACACTCAATCTCTTTCTGCTTTAGACACCTAGAGTGGTTCCTCATTCCTGCACCAAAACATGACTGATACGGGGTTGAGAAGTGGCCTTTGGGTGTAGGGATCTGCAAGTCACAGGTGACCTGAGAGAGTGGTTTCAGTGGAGTGGGGGCCAGGGGCAGTCAGCTTTGGAGCCCTAGTGGTGCTCTCCAAGAACATGGCGTAATCTAGAGAAATGGGCCGAGCCCCCGAAGGACGGGTACCGCGGAGGAACCTGAGAGCGTAGATCTGGCTCCCAGACGTGTCCTTGGCTCGCTGGGCTCCTTGGCCCCTCCATCTTCGTGCAGTAACGTCTGGGTTCTGTCTTACTTCAGCCGAGCGTGAAGGAAACCAGGTGGCAGGGATGAGGGGCCTCCTGGGAGGAGCAGGTGAAGGGAAGGTGTGGGCTGGGGGGAAGGGAAGGTGTGGCAGCTGTGAGGATGAGGAGACGAGGCCCCGGGGTGTTTCTTTGTACGGTGAGAGAGACTCCAAGTGGGAGGGAGTGAATGTGAGAAAGTAGTTGAAGATGTTGGAGAAAGAGCAGAACGACGTCTTAGAGGAAGGGGAGAGAGAGAAGATGAACAGGGAGAAGCCAGCCCCATGGCTGCAGTGACCCCGGCACTTCCCGAGTGTCTGCAGCTCGCCGGTCCCTTCTGGGTGCCTTACACACATCACCTGCCCCCGTGCTCGTGCTCCAGGCTCTCCAGCGAGGGGTGGAGCCGCTTGCTGAGGCCACACAGCCAGCGAGCGGAGGAGGCGGGCTGTGAACCCACAGTTGACTCCAGGGCCCGTGAGCGGGAGAGGAAGGAAGCTGGAGGAGGACATGGGCCGTCTCTAGACGGGTTTGGGAGGAATGGAGGCTGAAGTCACCCATCTCCTGAAGGAGAGGGTTGGTGGTTCCAGAATGGTGATGTTGGCGGAGGGTATGCATGAAAGAATGCCCTCTAGGGGTCAGCAAGGGATGGCTGAGGGTGGAGCTCACAGGGGTGGACGGTGGATCTGGAGGTCCAGGTCCCTGCGGTGGGGAACGGCCGGTGTGCGGTTAGAAGCACAAAGAAGGAAGGAATTAAAGGCGCTTTGGGTAACTTGTGCAGGAAAACAGATCTGAGAATGGGCTGCTAGCTGGGGTTGCAGAGGGAGGAAGGGAAGGGCAGGGGGTCCTGGGTCTGTGGCCAAAGCCAGTGAAGCTGGGGGAGGGCGGGGCTGAGGGCAGAGCTGGGAAAGCCTGGAGGGGGACACAGATCTGGCCCCAGACATGCCGTGGGAAGGGGTGTTCCTGTCTCCCAGCCCCCCTTGGTTCCTCGGGTCTGGCACGGGGAGACTGGCAGTGGAATGGAGCCCTTGGTCATGCAGCTCAAGACAGAGGAGGAGGCAGCTCGGTAGAGGCTGCAGGGCCCCGGCTTGGTCCTGCCTGTCTTGAGTGGCACTCCTTCCCGGGTGACCTCCTGTCACTGTCCACCCCTGGACGACTCCAGGCCGTGTCTAGTCTGATCCTTCCTCTTGCTCCAGACTCATCATCCGGCTGTCCACTTGACATCTCCCTGTCCAACAGGCTTCTCAACCGAAATGTCCAGAATGGAAGCCTCACTTCCTGTCCCTGCAAACCCCCTCCTCCTGCAGTCAGCCCCCTCCTGGTGAAACGGCACTTCCGTCTGCCACGTCGCTAAGAATGAAACTGGCACCATCCTTGACTCCTTCAGCAGGTCCTGCTGACTCTACAAAATGTACCCTGGGTCTGCCACTTCTCGCATCCTCCACCATCACCTCCCTGATCCAAGCTTCCGTCGCCTCTCGCCTGCACACCGCAGTGGCCCGGCAGCATCTCCCGGCTTCCGCCCTTGTCCCACTACGGCCTATTCCTCATGCGGCCACCAGAGGGCGCCCAAGGTTCGGATGTCGCGGTTTCCCTGCTCACAGCGCGAGGGCAAGTCCTGACGTGGCATCTCCAGGTCCTCCCGCCCCTCTGCCCTGGGCACTTCATTCCAGCCCCACTGGCCTTCTCGCTACCCCTGAAGGCACCTAGCTCCTCCCACCTTTGCCCCTGGCAGGCCCCTTGCCTGCAGTGCTCTTCCCCTCTCTTGGAGAAGCTCAGTCTGCCCTCCAGCCGAGTCTGCCCCATCCCTTCTCCGTCCTTCTCTCCTCACCCTCCTTTGTTATTTTCATGGTTCTTTCACCACCCGTGTCAGCATTATATTTATTATCTTGTTTATTGTCTATGTCCCCCCTACTGGGATATGAGCTCTTAGGGGGCCGAGACGGCGCCTGTCCGCTGTCATTTCCCCAGGGCGAGTTGAATGGTGACTAGTGCCTGTCAGCCCAGCACTGCACGGGGGACTTGCAAGCAGGAGGCCATCCTCCCCACCCTGGGGCCAGGCCCCACTGAAGGTGTCTTCCCCTCCCTGCTCAGCATCAGAAGCCCCGGCCCACCCAACATCGGAGCAGGCAGAGTTGGAGGACTGACGCCCGGGGCCAGGGCACAGGAGAAAGGCAGGAGTGAAGGGGGTCCTGGAGGAGGGAGGGGACGCGGAGAGTCAAAACCCAAAACCCTCCCACTGGAGGAGATGGGGGGATGAGCTGGCGAAGACTCCTGGCCTCTGTTGAGAGCAAAGGCGTGCCCATCTCTTGCTTGTTCTGTGCGGCTCTGTGTGTGCCTGGGGGCTGGCAGGCAGGCTGGGGTTGGGTCTCTGTTCCTATGCTTCCATGATAGGGTGGGGCTGGGCTAAAGAGTGGGGACGTGAGCAGTGGGTCCTGGGGCCCCAGTGAGGGATGCTGGCTGCTGAGTCTTGGAGGAGAAATAGGATCTGGTCAGGCAGGAAGGGGAGGACAGGGACTTCTGGGCGGCGGGCATGCAGGTGCAAGGACATGTTGAGTGTGGCTTCGAAGGCCCTCCAGGGGCCTGGTGGTGGCAGAGGGAAGCAAGAGCTGCAGAGGGGTGGGTGACTGGCGACAAGCACGGAGACCTCCCTGCCCGGAAGGAGAGGGGGCCTTAAGCAAGAGGAAATAGGGTCCCGCTTACATTTCCTAGAGCTCCCAGCCCTCCTCCCCCAGCAGTGACGCGCACATGGCCGCGCACTCCTGGGAGAAACACGGAGTTCTGAACTAAAGCTGAGAGGCGGAAAGGGAGGGAAGGAGACGAATTCAAGAAACGTTTAGGAGGGAGAACCCACAGGGCCCCAAAGGTGCCTGGATGCTGGGACTGGGAGAAGGGAAAGAGTCAGGAATGCTGCCCCGTCCAAAATAACTTAAAATACACGTGCGGATTTGGGAGGAGATAAAGTAGCTTTTCAATCAGTGGGGAGAAAATCCATCATGAGGTGTTGGTCAGTGGGTAGCCGTCGGGAAAAGATAAGTAGGGTCCGCACCTCCCAGCGTACAACAGGGTAATACGAGATGTGCCAAATAGTCACGTGGAAAACGTTCAAACTACAACATGGAAGAAACCGGAGAAGAATATCTTAAAAATGGAATTTCAGGGCGGCAGAGGCCTTTCTAAGAATCAGAAGAACCTGGAAGCCATAAAAGAAAAGACTGATGAACTAAACGACTTAAGTGTGAAGAAGCCAGCATGGTTCAAGCCACTCTTGGTAAAGCCGGTGACAAGCTGGGGAACATGGTTGTAACTCACGTGACAAAGAGCTAATTTCCCTAAAATGTAAAGCAATGAAAAAGACCAACACCAGATAAGAAGATGGGGTCAGGGTCTGAAAACACAGTCCACAGAAAAGGGAAATAAGAACAGCTTTTTACTCTGAAAAAATGCTCACTCAGACTAAGAAATGCAAATGAAAACTCCATCGCAGTGTCACTTTTTTGCCGACTGGAGTGTCAAGACTAAGAAAGTTGCCTAAAACACAGTTGGTGAAAATCTCAGGAAAGGAGCTTTCTAAAGCATTGCTGGTGGGAAGGTGAATGGGGCCAGCCCTGGGGAAGGGTATTTGACACAAATGACATGTCCCATCTCCCAGCAACCCTCCTACAGGGAGGCAGCCTGCAGATCCTCGCCCCCCAGCAAACAGGGTGTGTCCACCGTTGTACGTGGCAAGGCAGCCGGGGTAGCAGAAGGTGGGGGAAATCGAACTGTCCTTCCATAGGAATGAATCAGGTTAATTCTTGCACGCCTCAACAATGGAATTCTGTTCAGCTGCAGAAAAGAGTGAGGAAGCTCTTATGAACAAATAGGAACACACTTCCAGGTAAACAGTAAACGGAAACCAGCAAAGTGCAGGACACCAGGCCTCGTGTGCTCCGTTTTGGGTGAGAGAAAGGAAATAATGCATTTTTCTGCTGGAATACCCCTGGAAGGACACACAAGAAATTGGCAATGGAGGTGGCCTCCTAGGAGGGGACTGGGAAGCCTGGAGATGGGCTAGAAGGCTGACTTATCATTATAAGCACTTTTGAACATTTTGAATTTTGGACCATGAGAACGTATTACTCATTCAAAGGTAATATGAGAATATTAAAATGTAGCAAAAGCACTTAAAACAATGTTTGCTGTCTGGGTCCCAGTTTAGGGGCGTGGGATGGTTGTGTCGTCCTGGGGTGGGAGATGGGGAGGACTGTTGGGTTCAAGGGGTCAGTGGGAGTCCAGAGTGGGGGTGAGGGGCATCTCCGACAGGCCTCGGGGATGGCGATGGAAGCCATGATGTGGCAGAGGTGGCCCCGAGGGTGTAAAGAGATGGGCCAAGACAGTGTCCTGAGGAGCAGGTGTGTGAAGTAGAGGAGGAGGGTGTGCCTGCACAGGGGCCAGGAGGAGCAGCTCTTGTCAGTGCATTGATGGAGGGGCTGTGGGGCCAACGGGAGGGCTCCCTTGGGTCTGAGAGGTGGCGGTAGGAGCCAGGCTGTGCTCAGTCTCTGGGTGTGTCTGGGGCACAGAACCTGATCCAGAGACAGAAGGAAAGCCCCTGATAAAGAGAGGGGCCCACACTCGGCACCCAGGGCTCCGTGGGGATCTCCTAGGAGAAACTCCCCTCCCTGAGCCCTGAATTTGCCCCATGGAGCCTTTGGGCCAGAGTGTGGCTGCTCCAGCAGGAAGGAGGGAGGTGTCTGGAACCTAAGAGCGGCCCAAGGCGGTCAGCCCAGGGAGCTGGGTTGGGGGCCGGCGGTCGGGAACAATCATCAGTGTCCGTCTGAGTTAGCCCACTAGGAATTTGACCCCGGAGCCCAGTCACTCTGGGAGGACCGTGCCAGGCTAGGGGCCAGACTCCAGCCACTGGGGACTGCCAGAGCTGGCCACGCCTCTTCTGACACCTCTTTTGGTTGTGATGCTGACCCGAGGCAGTGTGGACCTCCACCCACACGGGTTCCCAGATCTACCTCCAAGGAGCCTGCCAGAGACACCACGGGCATCCCACCCCCAGAGGTTTCCTTTTTATAAGAGAAGCTTTGATTTCTGTAACAATTTATTAAATGCCAGCTCTGTGTCAGATCTTAGAATATGGTAAAGACTTAGAAAATGTTGGCTGCTATTTTAATAATTCTAAAGTTGTATGCATTTGATGATATAGTCTAAAGAGTTATAAAGCAAAAATAAAAGTGACAGGGGCCGGCCCGGTGGCGTAGGGGTTAAGTTTGTGCGCTCTGCTTCGGTGGCCTGGGGTTCACGAGTTCAGATCCCAGGTGTAGACCTACGCACCGCTCCTTAAGCCATGCTGTGGCAGCGTCCCACATGAAAAATAGAGGAAGATGGGCACGGATGTTAGCTCAGGGCCAGTCTTCCTCACCAAAGAATAGAAAAATAAATAAAAGTCACAGAATTACAAGGAGAATTGACAAATTCACCATCATGGTAGGAGAGTCAACAGTCTTTCTCAGTAGCTGACAGATCAGGCAAGATAAATGGAAATGATTTGTAACGACAGAGAAGATCTGAGCAGCACAGTGGCCATCTTTGATTTATTAGACTTATGTGGAACATTGAACCTCTGCACCTTTATGAAAAATGAACCTCATACTAGGTTGTACATGAAGCAAGCCTGAACAAATTTGAAAGAATCGGTGTGATACAGTCCATGTTCTTTGACCACAATACCATTAAGAAAACAATAGCAAAAAGATAACAATTCCTTTCCCCAACATTTGAAAATTAATAACACACTTTCAAATAACTTATTGAGCAAAAAAAAAAAAAAAAATGTAATGACAATCTTAAGATACTCAGGACTAAACTATAATAAAATATTACATTTCAAAATTGTAGGTGGTGGTAAATTTTATGTTGTGTATATTTTAGCGCAATTAATAATAATTAAAAAAAAAACCCCGCAGGTCGCAGCTAAAGCAATATCGGAGGAAAATCTATAGACCTGGAGTTTATATTAGGGACAAAACAAGCCTGAAAATTCATGAACTAAGCATTCAAACTTATAAGTAAAGTAACAATAGAATAAACCCAAAGAAAAAAGAGAAAGGAAATAATGAAGGTAAGAACAGAACTTAAATAAATGGAAAAATATTGTACAGTAGAAAGGATTAACAAGGCCAAAAGTTGGTTCTTTGCAAACATTAATAAAATTAACAAATTTGGGGAGCAATTAAGAACAAAGGTTGAAGGCAAAAATAATCAATATAGGATGAAAAGGAGGGATATAACAGAAATTAAAAAGAAGAGATTAAAAAGATATAAGAACGCTATGAATAGCTTTATATCAATGAATTTGAAAACCCAAGCAAAATAGAAAAATATATAAAATCTTTCTACAAAAATATATAAAAGATGACTCAAGAAGTAATAGAAATTCCAAATAGTCCTATATCCACTAAAGAAATTGAATTAGTAACTTAAAATCAGCCACTCCCTTCTCCCGCATAATTCCAAAACCAGCCCAGGTGACTTTACAAATGTTCCAGAATATTCCAGGAAGAGATAATTCAATATTATCGAAACTTCTCTAAAAATAGAAAAGAGATAATATCACCAACTAATTTAATGAAACTGGTACAACCTTGATACCAAAAAGAAAAAAATGACAAGGATAACATGAGAAAGAAAAATTACTGGCCAATCTTACTGATGAACGACTCCCCCCACATCTGCCCCAATATTAGCAATTTGAAGCCGGTGATACATAAAAGACGTCATTGTGACTGCACCCCTCAGGGTAGAGTTTAAGCTGCTGTAACAAAAAAGACCCCAAAACACAGTGGCTTAAAGAAGACAGGGTGAGTTTCTCTCTAGCATCTAGAGGTGAGTGGTCCCCATCTATGGTCCCCCACACATCCAGGATTGCACTAGCTTTTCTGTTTCCTAGCCAGTGGGAGAGGGAAAAAAGATGGACAGGACAAATGGTTTAGCCTCCAAGAAGATGATGACTCAGAAGTTGCACACGCCACTTCCACTCAGACCCTTTCCCCCAAACTTAATCATGGGGCCGCACCCGCTTCGAGGGAGACAGAGAAATGTGGTCTCCGGCGGGGCGAGCATGTGGCCGCCTACAAGTCTGGGAGCTCTGTTATTAAAAAGAAGAAGCAGAGAATGGCTACTGAGGGACAGTCAGCTGCATTCCCCAGAGTGACTCCGTTAGGTTTACGTAGGAACGCACGGGCTAGTCAACGTGAGAACATGAACTAATGTTATTCACACCATCTCCGTAGATACAGAAAAAAACATTCAGTAAAATTAAACATGATAAAAACAAAACAAAACTGTTGTCACTAAGAATAGCAGGGAAACTTCTTTAACTGATAATAACATCTGCCCAAAGCTTACATCAGGTTCAGTGGTGAAACACCAGAAATGTTCTTTTTAAGATCAGAAACTAGACAGATGCCCACCAGCACTGATTCCGTTCAGCACCACAGTAAACGCTCCGGACGACCCAAGGAATTAATGTCATAAAAATTGGGAAGGAAAAAAATAAAACTGCCATTTTTCCACAAATGATAAGATATCCACAAAGACAGTCTTAGTCTTGTTAATAGCAAAATCTCCAGATAAACTATAATAAGAATTTCCACCCGTGTTGCCATACATGTAAGTCCAAGATGCACAATTTGACATTTTTCCTACAAATAAGCAACAAACAGAAAATGCAATTTAAAAATGTGTTAGTTACAGTGGCACTGAAAGTAATAAGACATCGAGAAATAAATCTTATGAAAAAATGTGCATGACCTTTCTGGGGGGAAGTTATAAAACTTTATTGAAAGTTATAAAGAAGAAATATAACATGTTAATGGATAGGAAGGCTGAATATTACGAAAATGTCAATTCTCCCCCAATTCCTCTGTAAATTGAGCAGAATTCTAATCAGAATCCTGACATAGTTTTTCTGGGAACTTGACAAGCTTATTCTAAAATTTACATGGAAGAGCAAATGGTTAGTGATAATTGAAACAATTTTGAAAAAGTTCAAGAGAGGAGAATTTGCCTGGTTGGATAGAAAGTCCTGACAGAATTTTGGTCATTAAGGCAGCGTTGTACCTGCTCCAGGGTGGACACATAGTGGACACATAGACCAGCAGACAGAGAGGCCAGGAATAGACACATGTGTTCAGCCACTTGCTGTGAGACAGCCCAGCTGCAGGTCCCTGGGGAAAGGCCGGTAGAGCCCCCCAGAAAATGGTGCCAGAGCGATTTACCGTGGAGGCGACGAAATTAAATCCATCTCTCACAAAGACTGAAGAAGTTCATATTTCACCACACCCTAAAATCCATCCTAAGTGTGTAAAGACTTGAATATGAAAAGCAAAGTTTCAAAAGCTTTAGAAGAAAAGGTGGTAGATTCTTTATGAAATTGGGGGAGTGGAAGGACTTCTTAGGCAAGATTCTCTCCAAAGGCACAAGTTGTGAGGGAGGACATTTAAATTAGACTACATTCAGATACAAATTCTGTTTATTAAAAGTCACAGCTGATTAAAAGACATCCCCAAGACTGGAACAAAGGTTTGCAATGCATACAGCAATTTAAGTTTGGAAATCAGAATATACAAAGAACTTCTCCAAATAAATGTAAGAGAATGGAGAAATGGACAAAAGATATGAAAACACAATGGATGGAACAGGAAACACAAATGTCTAATAAATACTTGCAAAGATTCTCAACATAACCAGAAATAAGTTAATAAATATAAAGCCACAATGAGATGCCAATACACACCCATGAGGTTCGAAAAAGTATAAAAGCCTTACAAGGTCAAGTGTGGGCGAGGGTGTGGACTCTGTGAAGAAAGACTTCTTGATCTATCGAGATGAAAGATGTACGTGCCCTCCAGCTCGGCCGTCTCGCTTCTAGAAAACCTCACACACCAGCTCCAGGAGCCCACAAATATTCATGGCAGGACTGTTTGTAAGTCAAGCCTCATACATATCCATTAATGGGAGATTGGATAAATACATCTTGATACACTCATATTATAGAGTATTACACACCAGCAAAAATAACTCAAGTAGAGCTGTGAGTCAAACATTTGCCAGCACATTGCTCAGTGGAGGTTGTGCCTCCTGAATCCTAAGGCCTGTGGTGAGGAGGAGAGAGCTGACCGACTTGAGTGTCCTCAGGATAAGAACTAGGACCTTTGTGGGGCCAATCTAGGGAGGCAGATCTGGGCTGAAAATGAAGAAGGATTTTCTAACAGTCCCAGCTCCCCAAGGCTGGAGGAGACTGTCTCCTAAGGGAATGAGTTCCCTGTCATCGGAGGTATGTGAGCGGGGGCTGGGGGCTGCTTCCTGGGCAGTGAAGGCCAGTGAAGACCAGCACTGGGCACCAGCGCTGCAAGGGTGGGTTGGGGCAAGGTGGCCTTGATGATCGCTCCACGCATGCCCAGAGGCCCCGTGGTTCTGTGATTCAGTGAGTTCGCAGAGTGTGGTTAAAGAGGACAGGACGGAATGAATAACCCAGCTGTGACACATCCCCGCGATGGAACACTGCTTACTAACAAGGGGGGACGAATCGGGGCACACGCGACAACATGGATGAATCTCAAAAACATGCTGAGTGAAAGAACCCTGTGCAGGAGACCACACACGTGTATGGGAAATTCCATATATGTGAAATTCTAGAAAATGCGAAGTAATCTATAACGGCAGAAAGCAGATTGGCGCTCCTGTGCGTGGTGGGAGGGGGGAGGGCTGGACTGCACAGGGGTGCCAGGAAACTTTGCACGGCGATGGAAATGTTCTGTGATGTCCTGTATGTTGATTGTGGTGGCGGTTTCAGGGGTGTATATTTCTGTCAAAATGAATGGAATTGTACACTTTAAAAGGATTTATTTATTGTATATAAACTATATATCAATATAGATATTAAAAAAAAGGAGAAAAAGAAAAAGTGAAGAGGACTGGATGGGAGGCTGGGGCTGCTGCCATCTGTGAAATGAGCGTATTGGACAAAGAGACCTAGGTTCACTTCTAGTGTAGGGGCCACAGGTGTGTCATCCTGGGCAAGTCAGGGAGGCTCTCTGTGCCTCGGTTTCCTCATCTGTAAAGTGGGGGAGCAGTAGGAGCCATGACCCATCCTGTGCTCAGAGCCGTGGCCGCCGCACCGGAAGCGCGCAGCGATTGCTCCTCTCCTTCCAGCCCCGCGTCCACTGGCTACTGTCAGCCAGGCTGCCTCATTCCCCATCTTGTTCACCTGCCAACCCTGGCCTGTCCACACAGGTGATCCCAGGGCCACCTGCAGATTGGGGACATCCCAGGAGAGTGGTTTCAGGGTATCTGTGTCACTCAGGGCAGGTCACAAGTACCTGGTACCCACAGCAGTACCAGGCCCAGACCTGGGTATTCAAGTGGTGCATAATCAATGCACACGGGATGGAAGGAGTCAGAGGGCCCTAAGTCAGGGAGAATTTTGCTTGGGCCGTCCTGAAGAAGTGGCTTTCTCAGGACAGAGGGCAGGTGCAATTTTAGGGCTGTCTTGGCCTTGTATGGTTGGGCAGATTGTTCACTGCATAAGGATGCTCCACCCTGGGGGGCTAATGGGGGATAAAACCCGGTTCATATGTCCCTTTCCAAGCCACGCAACCATCCTCATTGGCTACGCCTTCACAAACAGGTGCAGTCTTCTTTTCTCTTTCCTTTTTTCAAAAGCAAACGTTTTATTTTTGAATAATTTTAGACTTACAGGAAAATTGCACAGCTAGTAAGAGAGTTAAGAAATTAACTTTAGTACAATACTGTTAACTAAATTTCAGATTTGTTTTGGATTTCACTACTTTTTCCACTAATGTTTTCTTTCTGTTTCAGGATCCAATCCAGGACACCCACTGCATTCAGTACATCGTTTTTTCAGGTTAACACAGAGGCTGCCCTACGGGCCAGCAATGGTTGGGAGAAGAATGTGGATACAGTGGGCGGAGTCCCCATAATAAAGTCCTTAGGTGGCCTGTGAGGGAGGGAGCCCCGGGTGGGTCATGGGGGACACCCCGCCTTCCTCACCTGGGCTGGGCAGCCAGAAGTGCCTTCCACCAGCCAGCTCAGCCTCTGAAAACACAGGAAAGCCACCAGTTTATTGCTGGTTTTAATCACTGACTGGCCCGGTATTGGAGCAGGCCCCTGGGGATGCTGCATTTCCCTTTCTGCGAAAGCCATTTTTCTGACCCTGTAGCTTGTGTGGACGGCTCTGAGAAGGTTCCAGCCTCTGGGTGCCCGGTAGGAGTCCTGGGCTCTGCCCCGCAGGGCGGGGAGCGGGAGGGGCACTGGCTGCCCGGCAGGCCCCGCGCTCCACACGCTCCTGTGGGTCTCCCGTCTGTCCTGAGTTCTGGGTGGGTGACCAGTGGCTCTGCCACTCCCCTCCCCGCCCCCTCCCCACCCTTTGGCCCTGGAGCTGGAAGGGTGCTGGGCATGGGGAGCGGCGCCAATGAGAGTAAGAGGTAGGTGAACTTGGAGCCCCCCAGGTCCAGTGCTGCACAGACCCTGGGTCTACCCATGGCAAAGGAGGAGCACCCACCCTCCCACGAGAAACAAAACTCGGGCTTTGTCCCCTAGACAGCAGCTGGGGTGCCAGAAGAGTTTGGAGTCACCTGGCCCTGGGTTTGATTTCAGGTCAACTGACTACTCAGACCCTCTGTTTCTTCATCGTTGAAACAGGCCACGGTGCCTAGTTCCAGGGTGCCTGGTAGCACAGGGCTGCCTCCAGCCCAGGGCCTGGCTGGCGTGGGGCACTGCTTGTCACTTCTCTTTTGTTTCCCCTTCTCCATCAGCTGACCCCACCTCCCTTCCTGCATCATCACCTCCCCCCATCCCCCATCCTTCCACACCCTGGGGCTCTTGCACTGGCCCCTGCTCGGGGATCCTCTGTGTCTTCCTTGTACAGTCCCCTCACCTCGAGGGCCCTCTCTCCGACACACCGGCTTGAATGCCCCCTCTCAGGCCCTGGTTTTCCCGCTGTGTAACTCTGTTCTCCTCCCTGTAGATCCCCCATGGCCCCATCACTTCCTGCCTTGTTTTATGGACAGCCATGATGAGGGCGTATCTTCCCCAGGGACCAGCCATACCTCTTGCATCCTGGACTCACCAGCACCTGATACTGTGCCTGGCACACAGTAGGCGCTCATTAAATGCTTATTGCTTAGAATTGAGGTGAACTGAATTCTTGGAAGCCTCAAATTCTTGGAGAACAATTCTGGCCCTGCCCATGGAAGCGAGTCCCCAGCCAAGAGGGTCCCCAGGTCTCCTGCTGGTGCCCCAGAGCAGGGATGCCCGGGGGGATGGCCAGGGGCCAGCCCAGCACCTGAGGGCCCCCAGCTGTTCTGCCAGACCGCATGCTCCGCCTTCTGCAAACAGCCATGGGTGCAGCAGCTTGGGTAAGTTCCCCTTCCGCTTCCTCCTGCCTCCTGTCCCGCTGCTGCTGCTGCTGCTCCTCGGCTGGGTGCCTCGCCAGGCTCTCCACACCCCTGCTATCGGCAGAAACGCTCTGTGCCCCGAGCTGTCACCACTGCTGCCCACCAGGCCCCGGACACGATGCAGGCCATCAAGTGTGTGGTGGTGGGAGATGGGTAGGTACCTGGCTGAACTTCCTCACAGCCCCCTACTGGGGTCGCCCGGAGACCCTCCCGCCCTGGCGTCCCTGGGGAAGCCCTCTGCCCTGCAGATGTAGGGGTCCCTGGGAGGCAGCCGGGAGGAGCCGCTCCCTTCTTCTCCAGGGCCCAGAGGGAGCCCCCAGGGTGGGCCGAGGGCAGCTTCATTCTCTCTCCCACCTCACCCCGGAAGCTGCCTGGGTAGAACATCCAGGACCGCAGGTGGGGGTGCCTGGGGCCCCTTGCCTGCACCCTGAGAGCTGGGGCAGCTCTCCCTTGGGACCTCAGTCTTCAACTCTGTGGATGCAGGTGGGGGTGGTGAACCAAGAATCTGGCCTTTGTCCCTGGTTGACCTGGGCTTTAGTCACTGGTTTGCGCTGCTGTGTGGCCTTGGGCGAGTCACAGTGCCTCTCTGAACCTAAGCTTGGCCATCTGGGAAGAGGCCCACGCCCCCAGGGTTGATGTGGGGTCACTTGAGATGTTTTGAGTGGTCGTCCTGTGCTCAATAAATGTTAGCTTCCTGCCTCCTACCCCTTCTCCCCCTCCCCCCTCAGCCCGAGGGTTGGGGAGGATGTGTGGGGGATGTGGGCGAGGAGCAGAAGGGGGAGGGGGACATGAGAGACAGAGTTAGGAAAGGAGGAGGGGGGAAGGGATGAGAGGGTGAGTGTGGGTGTCCATGGGGACAGGCTGGGCTGAGGGGCCTTCCCGCTGTCAGACCTCAGTGACCTCAGGTTGCCATGTCCCCCTGTGAACCTCAGTTTCCTCATCTGTCAAATGACAGGTCTAATACGCCAGCCCTTCGTGCCTCCCAGCAACAGCGTCTTAGGGTCCAGCCTGCGGGGCATCCTGGGGTTCTGCCTGGGTCCGACCCGGCGTACCCCAGCATAGTCCAGCTGGGCAGGTCTCTTGTCCGACTCTCCCGTTCTACAGACGGGCGACCTGAGGCCTTGAGAGACTCGAGTCTTTGCTGGCCTGGGTCCCCTGGGTCCCCTGGGTCCCGACTCCCTCGGGCCCTGGCGGGTCCCGGCAGGGGTGGGCGAGTTATCAGGCCGCCGTCAGCTGACTCTGATGCGTCTCTGATGCGCGGCCGCGTTATCTGCCCGCCTGCACAGCCCTGCTCGCTTCTGCTTTGCATCTGATCTGAGGAGGGGAGGGCGGAAGCCAAGGGCAACGTTCCACTCATTCAAAGTTACCTTGGTGGCAGGCCCCGGAGGGCGGCGGGGAGGAGAGGGCGGGCGGCCTTCTCAGAGCAGGAAGCGATGAAATCTAGTGGGAGAAGGCCCAGGGCTCCCCACTGATCTACCTGTGCCCCCAACAAGCCCCCTCTATTTTATCCTCCCACCAACCCTACTATGAGGCCCATTTTTGCAGGTGGGAAAAGCGAAGCTCAAAGAAGTTAAGTAACGTGCCCGAGACCTCGTGGGATTTGAACCCAGGTCTCTCTGACTCCAAAACTCAGTGCTCTTAGCAGCCATGTCTGTGGGGAGGCGGGGGGAACGAGGAGGCACAGGTTTCCCTGACTTCCCTGCTGCCCCGTGCCGGGCACTGTGCGCCGTCCTTTAAGGGCTTCATCTGACATCTCAGCACAGGCCTGTGAGGGTGGAGTCCTCCTGCCTCTATTTTCTAGACAGGGAAACTGAGGCATAGGGAGCTTAAGTGACTTGCCCGAGGCCACGCCACTGGTAGGTGGTGGAGCCGGGTTCTGAAGCCCGGGAGTGAGCTGGCAGAGCCCCAGTCAGGCAGGAGGTCACCCCCTGCTCTCCACCCTCTGTGCCAGATCAGCGTCACCTGGGGAAGCTTGTTAAAAACACAGATTCCCGGTTCCGCCCCACACCCAGGATCAGAACCTCTGGGGTAGGACCCCGAAGTCTGCCCTTTACAAACACCCCAGACGATGCTTACGACTCAGGTTCTCAGATGGGGAAACTGAGGCCCAGAGGGGTGGGCCTGGGGGCTGGGCTAGGGGACCGGGCAGGTGCTCAGAAACTTCCCCGGGTCCCATGGCCGCTGGCCTCTCGAACTTCCTGTGTTTCAGAGCCGTGGGCAAGACCTGCCTGCTGATCAGCTACACCACCAACGCCTTCCCGGGAGAGTACATCCCCACCGTGTGAGTCCTGCGGCTGCGCGGCCGCTGGGGGCGGGGGACGCGCGGCGCCGGGCCCACCTCCCTCAGGCGCTTCTTGTGTGCCGGGCTGTGCGGGCGCTGGGGGGCGGGCAGCCGGGAGACGCCCCAGCCAGTCTCTGCCTGGAAGAGCCGCCTGGTGGTCCCGCTGGGGAGGCAGCAGCCAACGCTGGGACGAGCTGTGAGGGCGGGGGCCGAGGCTCCCAGAATGGGGGAGACTGCGTCAGGGTGGGTGGTGGAAGGGGAGTGGGCGGCCTTCAAACAGGGCCTCTGAGAAGAGGGAGGTGGAGAGGGCTGGCCTGAGCACGGGCAGGGTGGGAAGAGGGGCCGGGTTGGAGAAGTGGAGGGGAGGGTGGGGTGGGTGCAGGAGGAGGTAATCCAGGGCCTTGACACCAGGGAGCAGACCCCTGGACACGCGTGTGCTGGGGGAGAGCGCAGTGCCACCTGGAGGCCGGTTGGAAGCCCTGCATCCGTGCTGGATGTGGAAGCAGGGCTGTCACTGGCCTGTAGGTAGGAGTGTGTGGGTGTCACACTCAGGAGGGAGAGAAGGGGAGAAGCAGCCCTCCCTCACCAGTCCATCTCTTATAGCACAACTTCCCGACTGGGTGGCTGGGCGTTCAAGGCTCTACGCAGTCTTCTCAACCTCCCCTTCTAGCTTCACGGCCCACTGTTTTGCTTCACGTTCAGTCTGCTGCCGACCCTCTCTGTTCACCAGACACTCCTTGGATATTTCCACCCCAGGGCCTTTGCTCAAGCTGCTTCCTCTGCTGGACTGCCCTACCTTCCCACGTGCGCGTGTCTAAGACCTCCAGGCCAGCTCCAGTGCCCCCTCCTCCGGGAGCCTTTCTGATCTGGCCTGAAGGGGTCACTCACTCCCCAGAGTGACTTTATCTGATCTTTGACCATGAGCCTCTGGAGGGCAGGGAGCAGGTCCAGGTCTTTTGGGGTCACCTCTTGTCTTAGCACAGTGTCTCATGCACAGTGTAATCTATACATTGTCTTATACATGTAGACATGTTTTGAGTTGACCTGAATTGAACCTCATGGGGAGGCCCCAGAAGGATCAGTCATGGCTACCATCTATTGAGGGGCTACTGTGTGCTGGCCCCTGCACGAAATGTCACACGTGACCTCATCTGATCCTCACGGGAGCTGGATATTATTATACCCAGGACACCCTGGGGGAGCTGAGGGTCACAGCGGCTGAGGGGCCTGCCCCCAGTGTCACTGGATGCCCTGGGCTTCCTCTACTGACATTTGTCCCCGGGACACTGACCCAGGCCCCAGCCACCTCAGGCACCGTGGCTGGGGGCAGGAGGAAGGCAGGCAGCCAGGAGCGGGCAGAGAGCCTGGAGAAACAATTTCTGCCCCAGCTCGGTCCCCAGCTCCCCATATGGCCTGGTGCTCGTGCCCACCCTGCTCTGCACCTGCCCTTATCTGCTTGTTCACCATCAATCATCAAATGTTTCTCAGGGACGGCTGGCTCTAGACCTGAGCAGGGGGCAGGGGCAATCAGGTAAGGCAGCTCCTGCAGAAGGCCATTGTCACCAGCGGTGTGCTGGCACTGCCTGCGTCCCTGCCTCTGCCTGTCCAGCTGGGCAGGAAGGCCCACTTGCTGAAGGACCTTGGACCACTCAGTTCCCATCTCTGAGCCTCAGGTTCCCTTTCTGTAAGAGGTGGGGGGTGGGCTGGCAGATCCCAGCTCCTTGCCTGGGTGTCTCCCCTCTGCGGGGGGATGGAAGGCGTGTTCTCTGGTACAAGATGGCGGGACCATCGGCAGCCAGTCTGGGGCCAGTTGTTCTCAGCAGTTGGGAGAACGCTGGCCCCTGGTGGCCTCTGGTGGCCTTGGACAACCTTGCCGAAGGACAGACAGAAAGGACCAGACAAGGTCTACCTTCCCAGGACTCTAAGGAGCTGGGTCAGAGACTAGGGCCAGCTTTACGGCTGTGCCATCCATGCGGTTGCACAGGTCCTTGCTTGGAAGTTTCCTGCACTTGGCTTAATGCTCTGATGTCCCCGTCTTGAACTTCTTAATTTTTGAACAAGGGACCTTGTGTTTTCATTTTGCACTGGACTCTGCAAAGTAGGTGGCCAGTCATGCATGCCCCCCTCCTTGGTCCTCGGGTACAGGGTTGCTCAGCTCTGGACAAGCCCCCAGAGGGTCTCCTGCTACAATGCCTGTGCCCCTGTGACAGGAGGGGAAAATAGGTCACACTGAGCCCACGACCTTGGAGGTTGGGGCAGCCGGGAGAGTGGACTTGGGGAAAACAGGCCGCCAGAGATCTCTGGCACAGAGATAAAGATTTGGGGAGCTTCTGGGGCCGGGACGGGAGGGTTTGCTGGGGGCAGGGAGGCACATGCTGTGGCGCAAGATCATATAAGCAGGAGAGCGGAGCTTGGCTTGCTGCCAGCGGTTGGGGGGTCATAGCTCAGAGTCAAACCCCGTTTCACAGATGGGGAGATGGAAGCCTGCTCCGTGGATGGTCCTGTGCCGGGTGTTGGGGATTCAAAGACACGGCAGGGAGACCCTGCGCTGGGGGCCTGTGACATAGGGGTCTCACCTCCTTATAACCATTCTCAAAGGGAAGCCCAGGTGAGATTTCAAAAGTGAAAATTGGATGGAGACACACCCTGGCCTGAATCCCTCCATGGCTCCCTTCACACTTAAAACCCATCTCCTATCCCGGCATTCAAGGCCTGAATGACGCTCCCCGTCCTCCCCGACAATCCCGGACGCCAGCCTCTGTGCCTCCCCCTTCCCATCACTCAGTTCCCTGCCCAGGTGTCTCCTCCTTGACCCCCGTCTAAAGCGGCTGCCCCCCTCCCCCTCCTCCCACCACCTCCTTCTTAGGCAGTGCTGAGCTGACTGCCCGTGCGGGGATGGAAGCTCCATGAGGACAGGGTCCTGGTCTGTCTAGATCACTGCTGTCTCACCAGCTTCCAGAACAGAGCTGAGCACACTGCTGGCGCTCCGCAGTGACAGGACCACCCTGGCAGGCGGGCAGGGCATGCTCTGGCCTGCCCTGAGAAGGTGCCAGAACTTGGCCACCAGTGGGTGGCTCAGCTCTGTGCGTCTCCTCTCCAGGAGGGAAGAACACAGGCGGTTCATTCAGGTCAGAGGGGCCAGTACTTGTCGCTTCTCCATTTATGAACCGGCAGATTGAGCCTGGAGACCCCATAGACGGGATGACATCAGAGTCCCCTCTAGCTGGACGTACCAGAGGCCCTGCCCAGCTTTCCCGCCTGGCCCCTCAAGGGTCCCTCTGCCCATACTCCACCACTGGCTGGTTGAGCCTCCCCACTTGCTCGTGCACCCTCTCTGTCCCCTTGACCCCCGCCTGGGACCCCTCCCTGCTTCCCCATCTCCTCCAGTCACTCTCCTCTCTCACCACCAGCTCTGTAACGCCTCCCACTGGTCTCCCAGCTTCCCCTCCGACCCTTCTCCAAACTTCTCCACCCAGCGGCCAAGAGGGGCCTTTTCTAAATGCAAATCTAACCACATCATCCTCTGCCTGATAAACCCCTCAGTGACTCCCCATTGCCCTGAGGACTGACACCCCAATCCTAACAGTGGTCCATGCCCTGCCTGACCTGGCCAATCCTTCTGGGTCCCCAAGTAACCAGCCCCACACGCTTTATGGTCTCTGGGTTTCTTGAACACACCATCCTCCCTCCTGAGGGATGGGCTTGGGTGGGGGTTAGGTGACCTCTGGCCGCCTGTAGCCTGCCCCCACACCCCTCTTCCGCTCCACGCCAGGGTCAGGGCTGGGCCTGCAGGCTTAGGCAGTGCAGAAAGAGGACGCACAGATTCTGGGAGAAAACACCCCAACTGTGTGACCTTGGGCAGGTCACTCGCAGACTCTGGGACTCAGTTTCCTCGTGTGTAAAATGGGGACAATGAGAGCATCCACTTCCTGGGCCCACGAAATGATCTATGTATAAAAGGTCTGGGACAGTGCTTAGCACCCCTGGGTGCTCAGCAAATGTGAGCTCCCTGCCCTCCCCCAGCTCAGGGTCAGCCCCACGCCCCAGCTCAAACTCCGTTGAGCCTCCAGCCACGAAATAGCTGTGATGCTTACCACACGGGCTTTTCTGAATTGGGAAACAGGATCTAGTCCTGGCTCGGCCACCAACTGACTGTGAGATCTTGGGCAAGTCTCTTCCTGTGTGTGAGCCTCAGTTTCCTCTTCTGGAAAATGGGAGCGAGGACTGGCCACAGCCCTGGTGGGAGGCTCCTCTGGTCCTGGCTGCCTGCGAGTCTCTGAAGTAGGGGGGACCCTCGGGAGTTGGGGATCATCGATGTGTCCCTGCAGCAATCCCTCGGGCTCTGGCAGCTCGTCCTCTGGGGAGGGGCCAGTGAGGGGTGTGAGGACATCACACATCAGATTGCTCAGCTTCTCAGTGTCCCCCATGGGGTGGCTTGAACGTCCCCTGTCTTTCTGGATCCTCCTAATTGCCCCAAGAGACAGGGCTTTTTTCACAGTGAAGAAAGTGAGGCTCAGAGAAGCTAGGTTACTCATCCAGGGTCACACAGCCAGGATGAGGCTTCACAAGGGACTCTCTGTTTCCTCCTAACCCTGGGTGACTGTCTCCGGGCAAATCAACCCTCTTGCAGTACATCTGTCCACTCATTTGCTCACGAATGGGTGTCACAGAAGGAGCAGGGCTCAGATCCCAGCTCCTATCACTATGAGCCGGCTGGCCTTGGAAAAGTTACTTGGCCTCTTGGGGCCTCAGTTTCCTCATCTGTCTAATGGGTCTTTTTGTCTTGGGTCGCATGGGTATTCCAAACCCAATGTACGAAGGCCCCTAGCCCTCTGCTGGGCCCCAGAGCAGGTGCTCGGAGCTGCTACAGGTCTCAGGTCTCTGCTACCCGCTCTTTCCTCATCGCCGCAGCCCCTGAGACCCTGGGGGCGGCCCAGAGAAGACAGACGCCTTTGGCTCGAGGAATCCTGGCAGGCTTTTTGTCTCTGGAATTTCAGACTGGACGTTAGAGGAGAGAGTGTCCCTACTTCCTAAGCTCGTTCCAAAGGAGCGTTTCTGGCTGAAGCCAAAGACAGACCAGGTGCTTCATTCCCCATCATGCCTGGCGGTGTCTCCCTGGACGGCGCCTTCTTCCCGAAACCCCACCGTGGTGTGGGTGGTGCGCAGAGGAGGTGCAGAGCCCCAACTGTGCCAGACGCCATGCAGGGAGAACAAGTCAGGCTTGGCACCTGCTCTTGGGGTGCCGAGTTCACCACAGATTGCTGGGTCGGGGCGGGGTGGGGGCCCCGACCTGGCTGGGGGTCAGGAAAGGCCTCCTGGAGGAGGTGACATGGAGATGGGGCTGGAGGAGGGATTGAGTAAGAGTCAGCCTGGCACTGGGGAGGAAGGGGAGTGGGAAGTCAGGGAGGGGTGTTTGCAGGAGCAGGAGGCAGGAGGGAGCAGGGCTGTCTGAGGGACGGAGAGGTGACCAGGAACACGCTCCAGGGCTGAACAAGCGCAGTGTGTTAAAAACGTCAGGCTGTCCACTTCGTGTGTGTGTGTGGGGGGGTGTGTGTGTGGGTATGTGTGTGGGTGTGTGTGGGTGTGGGCGTGGGGGTGTGGGCGTGTGTGTGGGCGTGGGTGTGTGTGTGGGCGTGGGTGTGTGTGGGTCTGTGGGGGGTGGGTGTGGGCGTGGGCGTGTGTGTGGGTGTGTGTGTGTGTGGGTGTGTGTGTGGGTGTCAGTGGGTGTGGGGGTCTTTCTCAGGACAGGTGGCTTTGGAGTTACTCTAAAGGCTTAGGGCGTCTGGAGCCTGTCACTGAGCAGCGTTCTGTGAGGGCTTCATGGAGGAGGTGGCATCCCCAGGGCTTCCATTCAGCGGGGTTTAATTCTGCTCCCCTTGCACTCAGTGGGGGCCAGGCCTGAGGCTGTGGAGCTGAAGCCGCACAGGCCCCGCCCACACGGAGCCCGCAGCCAAGGGGGACAGGGACTCACTAGTCTGCTGTGCTGGAGGCAAAGCAGTTGCCCGAGGGAGGGAACAATGAGCTCTTTCCAGGTGGGGGACAGGGAAAGAGGTGGCCCGGAGGTTTCCCCACAGAGGAGGAACTGCCTGGGCAGGCTTTTGATGCATGAATAGGGGACAAGGGTGGAAAGGAAATGGAAGGGTATTCCAGAGGCGCAGACAGGAGCAAATTCCTGGAGAGTGTGGATGACCACGTGGTCAGAATGGGTGGGGATATTTGGACAAGGAGAGGTGGGGAAGGGCATTCCGGGCAGGGGACACAGCATGAACAGCGCAGGGCAGAACCTTGCCCAGAAATGGCTTGGCTGGTGTGTGAGAGGAGGAGGAGGAGAAGCTGGAAGAGCCTGAGGTCTCAGTGGGCCAGGTCAGGGGATGAGGAGCAGGGCCTGCGTGGTGACTTCAATGAGGAGAGACAGGGTGGTGGTTCCTGGCCCTCAGGGGCAGGGATGGGGGCATCTGTGGAAGCATAGCTGTGGCGCGGGGCAGTGAGCACTGGATGTGCGATCAGACAGAACTGGCTTCTCACCTAGTTTGGTCACTCACTGGCTGTGTGGCCTTGGGCCAGTCACTATACCTCTCTGATCCCAGTTTTCTCTTCCACAGCATTAGAGCCAGTACCTTCCTTGCAGGAATGTGTGTGTATGTAGAAATACCGTCAGGTTGAATTAAAAAATCTGGAAGCTTGTTTGTTGGCCCTGCAGGCCTCTCTGCTGCCGGCGGGGAGATTTTAGTTGCTGTCACTGCCCCACCCTATCCCCCAGACACGTGTCTTTCCTGTGTGTGCCCCATTTCCCGTGTGACTGACGGCTTTCGGTGTGCACTCCGGGGTGGGCTGGGAGACCAGGGAACTAATGCCCCAGGACGTGCCTCTGCCAATGGAAGATGGAGATGGCGGATAAATGCCCCGGCTTCCCGCCCCTCTGGGGATCGCCCTGAGCACCATCCTTGCTGTCCCCATGTGGCTCCAGCAGGACATGCTGCAGCTGCCCACAGCAGTAACAGCTCACCAACACACCCTGTATTGGCCGCTGTCCCTTCCTCGTCTCTTCCCTATCGCCCCCTGTGGCTGCCAGGGGTCACTTCCCAAATAAACCACTTGTACCACCTCCTCATCTCACGGTGTGCTTCTGGGGGGCCCCCCCTAAGACGGAGATGAACATTTGTTCAACAACATTCAAGTATTCAAACACGGGGGGACCAGCTTCAGTGTCCAGCACGGGAGGTCGGTAAGGTTTATTCTGATCAAGCCTTGGAGGGAATGTTACGCAGCCTCGAAAAATCACCTCTCCAAAGGATAGGCAAGGGCAGAAAAATGATGGAGACAGTATTCTCCTTTTTATGCTTATCTGCATTAAAATTTTTTTGATGTAATGGATCAGTAATGAGAAAAAAAAACAAAAGAAAACCCAGCTGTGCAGTGCTGTGTGACTTGTCCTGACTCAGCCCCACTCTGGGTCTCGGCCCCTGCCATGGGACTGGGGACTGGAAGTCCTTGGGCTCTGGGGTTAGAGACTGACCCTTCTGTCTGGCCTGCCCCCCACAGGTTTGACAACTACTCAGCCAACGTGATGGTGGACAGCAAGCCAGTGAACCTGGGGCTGTGGGACACGGCCGGGCAGGAAGACTACGACCGTTTGCGGCCGCTCTCCTACCCGCAGACGGTGCGCTGCCCCAGCCCTGCACCCTGGCCTTTGCTTCCCTTATTCTCTCTGCACGAGGCACCCTCGGGCCTGCTCAGCCTGGTGGACCCTGACCCGCCCCCCTAAGGCCCAGCTCCAGGACTCTGCCTGGCCCTCCCCAGGCAGAGCCAGGGACTCCTCCCCATGCCCCGCCCCATGCCCATCTGTCCCCTGTCATCGCTGTGCCTGTCTTCCCAGCCCCTCTGCCTCATGGGATCTGGCACCACCTGGCTCCCCATGGGTGGGGCAGGCAGACCCCAGATGGAGCCCCGGAAGGGAGCCCAGGACGGTCAGCCCTGAGGGTTCTGGGGAGAGGAGGAGAGATGGGGCACGCCTGCAGGTGACTCTGTGGCTGCTGGGCCCCAGGGTCCTTGGCTCCCCTCCAGGGCGGGGCTATAACCAGACGGTGGTGTGAGGGCTTGGTGGGTCATATGGATTCTGGAGTTCTAGATGGCAAATGCTGTAACCTTTGTAGCCTCACCTTCCCCATCTGTAGAATGGGCTAGCAGCAGCACTTACTACAGAGTTCTGTGTGAGGATGGACCACTTGGAACAGGCCCGGCCTCTAGGAGGTGTTAGTCAGATGAACAGACAGCAGCTGGGAGCAGAGGGGAAGGGCATCCCCGCTCTGCCCAGATCCTAAACCCCCAGCGTGCCCAGGCTCCACCCCTCCGTGGCTGCCAGGTGTGGGAGGGGCCCAGGTGGGACCCCTCTGGGCCCCTCACGTGTAACCCTGGCCTGCTCTGTCCCCAGGACGTCTTCCTCATCTGCTTCTCCCTGGTCAGCCCCGCCTCCTATGAGAACGTCCGTGCCAAGGTCAGCCAGACAGAGCAGGGCCCTGGGGGCACGGGGCAGGTGACCCAAGGGAGGGAGGGACTGGCAACTTTAGGGCTGCCCCTGGGGCAGCAGAGGGCGTGGGCAGAGAGGGTCCCCAGTGACAACCAGGGTGGGGGACTCGGGGTGAGACTCAGAGCGGGTCTCAGAGGGGCTGGGATGGTGAGCTTTACTGTTTGCCCTCTGTAACCTTGTCCCCTCCTCCCCGCACAACCCCATCTCTTCTCCTCACACCCTGCCCGCCTCCTCTCTTCTCCCCCATTCTCATGCCTCCTCTTGTCCCTGCACAACCTCTCGCCTGCCCACCTGCCCAGTGGTTCCCCGAGGTGCGGCACCACTGCCCCAGCACACCCATCATCCTGGTGGGCACCAAGCTCGACCTGCGGGATGACAAGGACACCATCGAGAAGCTGAAGGAGAAGAAGCTGGCGCCCATTACGTATCCGCAGGGCCTGGCACTGGCCAAGGAGATCGGTACGGGGCTCGGGCTCAGAGCGGGGAGCTGGAGGCGGGGGGGCCCCAACTCAGCCTCATGGTGACCGTAGACACAGGCTCCAGGGCCAAGTGTGTGGTTCAAACCCTGGCGGTGCCATGTGCTAGCTGTGTGACCCTGCACAAGTTGCTTAGCCTCTCTGTGCCTGTTTCCTTATCGGTAAAACATGACAATAGTTAGTTCTGGGCAGTTGGGAGAATTAAGTGAATGAATCCCCGTGAAGCACCTAGAGCAGCCCCCGCCGTGGGAAGTACTGTGTTAGTACATTCCATAAGCAGATATTGAAATAAGTGTGTTTTGAGCAGACAGAAGCAGGGATGGAGTGGGTGTGCTGTGGTTGCTTGGAGGATGAGCAGACAAGACAAGCTTGGGTTTTCCAGGAAGTCTTCCTGGAGGAGGTGCTTCTGCCTTGCGTTAGAAGGGTGACACCTTCCCTTCTGCCTCCTTCTCACTTCCCTTTTCCCAACCGCCTGGCTTCTCAGCCCAACTCTTCTTTGCCTTCTGATCACTGGGCCAGAGAAGTAAAGTGACTTCTCAGGTCACACAGTAGTCGGTGGCAGAACTGGGATCTGAACGCAAGACAGCAAATTGCTGGCTTGGGGGGCCTCCTCGTGGTGGCTCAGGGCTGCCTGCCCAGGGAGGTGATGACAGGTCTGGCCTCGCCATGGCACGGGGGCCTGCTGTCCTTGGCCAGGCCCTGACCTGCCTGGAGCGTGGGGATGGGGCATTGCCCCAGAGCCTGGGACCACAAGCTGGGTTTAGCTACTCTGAGCAGTGACCCAGCTGCCCAGGGCTCGGCCTCCCTGCAGGGTCCTGCAGGCGCAGGGTTTCGCCCCCGAAGACGTGGGGCCTCCCCAGCCGTCCCTGCCTCAGCCCTACCGCTCTTCCTTCCGCCGGAACTGGGAGGGCCCTGGGGACTCACAACTCTTCACAGGAAGAGAAACCGCAGCCACCACCCCCCCTTCCTGTGACTAGCTCAGGGACATGGCCATCTTCCCCAGGGGGCCTCAGGCTATCTCTTAGATCGAGTCCCATGACCCATCCTGGGGGTCTGGTTCTCAGGCTTGCTGGTCGTTCCCACAAATATCGAGGATTGCACCCTTGCCTTCTCGTCTTCCTGACCAGCCTGGCCCCCCGGTGGACTCCTTCCTCCCCAGGACTCTCCAGCCTGCACCGACTCCTTCCCTTTTAAAGCACGTGCTTTGGGATAAAGAGAAGGGGCCTGGGTTCTGGTCCTGGCTGCGGCACTGACTGTCTGTGTGACCTCGACCAGTGGCTCCCCCTCTCTGGCCCTCAGTCTCCCCATCCGCACAGGCTGGCCTGGACAATCCCTAAAGGTCCTTTCTCCTCTGCAAAGAGGTGACTCCGGATTCTGCCTTGGCCTCCAGCCAGTCCCTCCTGGAGTTGATCCCAGGTGCGGGTGGGGCAGGGGCTGTGACTTCACTAGCCTTGGACCAGCCCAGGCCATGGGGCAGGCCCGGGGACCTGCGGGGCTGATGAGGAGGACAGCGGCTGCCTCTGCCCACCTGGCCCCTCCCCAGCCCTGGGGTGACGAGGCATGGGGGCCACTCTGACCCTAATCTCGGCTGCCGTGGACTGAGCACGTGCCCGGCCCCTGCATTTTCCTGCTTCATTCTCAGAGCAACTGTGGAGGAGGGACTCTCACCACCCCCACTTTACAGAGGAGGAAACTGAGGCTTGGGGGGAGAGGCCACTGGCACAAGGCCACCCAGCCAGGACGTGGCAGAGCCCAGATCGAATGCGGGCTGCCTGGCTCCCTCAGTCCTGAAGATCAGGGTCGTCTGCTGCCCCCACGCCCGCCCTGCAGCTCCCCTGCCCCCCACATCAGCTTGATAAGCCATCACCTGTCAACACGTCCTAGATGGGTGGGAGACCAAGGCTCAGAGAGGGGACTGGCCAAAGTCTAGACTGGCCAGAGGCAGAACGGCAGGAAGCCCAGGCCCCCAGCTCAGGACCCTTGCTCTGGGCGCCACTGAGCCAAGAAGAGAAGAGGGTGGGGGTGCCTGGGAGGAGGCAGTTGGTGGGTGTGGAAGAGTGGACACTGGCTATGGTCTCTGCAGAGAAACAGTGGCCAGACACCCAGTGACACCCTTCTAGGAACAGATGGTTATGGTGATGAGACTCCTAGACAGAACTCAGGGGGCTCTGTTCCTGCCAGCTGAGCCCCGGAGCACTGCCTAAGCCCCCCGGTGGGAGTGTGCTCCCACATGGAGGAGAAACGTCCAGCGTGTGACTTTGGACAAGTGACGTCCTCTCTGAGCCTCAGTTTCCTCGTCCCTGCCCCTCCCTTTCTTTCTTTCCAGCCCCGGGCCTCGGTGGGCTTCCTCCTCCCAGGGGCTGCCCCTTCTGAGATCCTGGCTCCCCTCTCCCCTGCTGGGTGTCCCTAGGCCCGTGGCTTCCCCTCTCTGGGCCTGTTTCCTCACCCGGGAAGTGGGGAATCACAGTATTTCTTCACAGGGTTTCCGGAAGCTCCTGGCTCGGTGCCTGGCGGAACGCGGGTGCCCAGCAGTGTCATATGCTTCCTTCCCCCAGAAGAGGGGGCTCCAGTGAGGAGGCAGAGTTCCCTTCCCGCCCCTCTCCTTTCTCTTGTTTCTGAAATTGGCTCCCAGGCCTCTCCAAGAAGGGGTTTTGCAGTTCCTCACTTCAGGGAAACTGTTTGGGTTGTAGTGGACTCGCAAAGGTTCCTTCCAGAAAGTCATGGGACACTGCACCTGGGAGTGGGGCTCAGCCTGCCCTGCCTGCTGTCCGTGTCCCAGGCTCTGGCCCCAAGTGGGCCCTTTGTAGGAGAAAGGAGAAGCTCTCCAACTCCCCTTCCTCTTGCTGAGGGCCCCCAGCTGCCCCAAGGCACAGGAGAGACATCCAGCGTGTGACTTTGGACAAGCAGCTTCCCCTCTATGACCCTTGGTTTCCTTGTCTGTAAAATGGGGTGATGCTAAGCAATGGTTAGATGACATTTGGAAGGTTCTGGTGAGTGGGCCCTGAGGGGAAGCATGGAGGCAGGTTTGTGGCTGTTTTCTAGAAGAAACTGAGATGCAGAGAGATTCGGTCACTGTAGCATGGGCCCTTCTCTTCCCAGGAAGGTATCAAAATTCCTGCCTGCCTACTGCAAACTAAGGGCTTATGTGTCCAAGAAAGACACAGACCTGCTCTCGTGGGTCTTACCCTCTCCCACTGGATTCAAGCTCCTGACTGCAGACAGGAGGGGGCCTGGGAGGGGGTCTTGCCCAGGACCCTCCCCTGACCTGGGCCTCTGCCCTCTTTCTGCCCTGCCCCAGACTCGGTGAAATACCTGGAGTGCTCGGCCCTCACCCAGCGAGGCCTGAAAACTGTCTTTGACGAGGCGATCCGGGCCGTCCTGTGTCCCCAGCCCACGCGGCCGCAGAAGCGCCCCTGCAGCATCCTCTAGGGGTAAGAGCCCTGCCCCCTTCCCCCCAGCAGGTTCTGGCTGGGAGGGGACGTCCAGACAGGAGGGTGAGTAGCGAAGTGGCCTCAGTTTCCCCATTTGCCTGAGCCAGTCCGCTCAGTGAGCCCATTGCCCAGAGGAAGCTCCAAGGTATCAGAAAATGCTGGGGAGCCTGAGCCAAGGAGTGGAGGTCGCTGAGCTCCCACACTGCTGTCCCTGCAGGAGGGCGGGAGGACAAGGGGTGGAATGACATCTCGGCTCCTGCCCCCCAGGAGAACCCAGTCCAGCCAGGGAGAACTGACACCCGCATAGAGGGGTGAAGGCAGGGCAGACTGAGCTCTGAGACTCTTGGGGCAGAGAGAGGATGGGGAGGACTTGGCATGGCCAGCAAGCAGGAGGGCGTCCTGGAGCAGAAGCCGGGAGATGGGGGTGAGCCACGAGCTCCAAAGCCGTGAGTGGGCTGTAGAGTCTGCTTGTCCCCACATTCTCACCCCTGCCTGTCTCCCTTCCAGGTTGCACCCAGCCCTCCCAGCCAGATGGTTTTGACCCTCCAAGAGCCCCACCCAAGCCCAATGGCACCCCAGCTGGCCACACTGTCCCCTCCCTGTGGCGTTTCTTAGCAGATGGCTGCAGAGCTTGGTTGATCGTCTTCTCCGTGCTGGAGGCCCCCTGGGGCCCGAAGGGTGTGAATTTGTAGGTGCTGCATCCCCATCCCCTCACGCTCCTGCCTTCCCAGGGGCCAGAGGGGAGCCCCAGGACCCCCTAAGCCACCCCTGTGTTACTGTGGTCAGTGCCAGCTGCATGTGGCAGCATCTACCTGTTTACTCCACTCCCACCCAATGCCTGAATCCCCTCTGGAAACTTTGGGCCAGATGGTTACTGGCCACCACTTGTATACCTTCAGGGATGGCCCTCTCACTCCCTCCCGAGGTGATCTACTTCGATACTGATGGTCCTGCTTGTCTGAATGTTCTACTGAACTAAAATGAATGTCAGACGTTTGCTCCTCTGGTCTTAGTTCTCCTTTTTGGGACAATGTAGAACAAGTCAGGTTTTCTAAATCTCTGTGGGCATCTGCCCAGCTAGTCAAAAGCCTGAGTCCAGCTGACCCCTGCCATCTCTCAGGTCTTTCTGCTCCACTCACAGGATCCTAAGCTGAATTCACCTATGAGAGTCTTAAAACTTTCAGACCCTGGTCAAGACTTTTGCTGTTGCAAATAGAAAACCCAATTCAACCTGCTTAAGCAGAAAATAAATTTACGGATTCAAGTTTGCAAATATCATGACTTCAGGTGCAGCTTGATCAAGGGGGCTCAAATGATGTCATCAGGGCTTATTTTCCTGTACCTCTTTGCCCTGCCTTCTGCTGTCTGGTTCATTCTCAGGCAGGTGACTCTCAGGGGTTCATCCTTCCAGGTTCCAGTTTAGCAAAAAAGAGCAAGCATTTACCCCAGGCAAAGTTCTAATTAAGGTTATTCTGATTGGACCAGCTTAGGTCTTAGGCCCCCTTTCAACCAATCATATCTGTCAGGGAGATGCTGTGCTCTGACTGGCCAGGCCTGGACCACATGCGGCCTGGAGCAGGGAGAGGAGCCAATGCTGTCAAAACTACACGCACCAGGGTGGAGGGGCTGGTCCCCAGATGGAGACTGAGAGCCTTGCTGGGATTTGGGAATATGGGTGTCGGCAGCCAGAAACCCTGCCCCTACTGGGAGGTCACAGGAAAGTGTCCCAACAGCGTAAAGAGGCGATGGCTGCCCCAGCAGGCACTAAGCAAAGGTGAGTCTTGAGAAGAGAGACGGGGCTGTCGTAAGGATCTACGAAGTTCATCCACTAAGCACAGCGGTGCCTGGAAGGGACTCGGTCCCACCTTGGTTTCTGCTCATTTACAAACGCCAGGGTTTCCGCTCCTGCGGGCAATCACGCGTCTCTGCCTAAACCTCATCCATTCCTTCCACATGTATTCCCTGAGCACCCACTCTGGGCCAGGTGCTGTTCCAGGCACGGGGAGGGAGGTTATCCAGCTGCAGGGGTCCAGTGGGACACATGAGTTCCTGCCCTAGCGGCCTGGTGCTCTAGAAAGACTAAAATAAAGGAATAAACAACAGGACAGGAGACCCTGTCCCTGATGGCACAGAGGTCCCCCAATTCCCAGCCAGTGAAATGCTTTGGGTTCCCATCTTTGGCTCCCCCAGAGCTCTGGGGCACCCCCACTGTCCCCCGGAGTCCTGAGGTTCCAAGGCAGGACCCTCTAGCTCACTGGCCTCCCGGGAGCCCCACCGTCTTGAAAGGGACTGGGCGCAGGGGGAAACCCCAGGTCTGTCTTAGCTGCAGCTCAGACAAGGTTGTTAGGTTTTTAAGGTTACTTCTCTGAAACAAAACAAAAAACCCCATTAAAACTGACACCCGCAGGACACCAGGGCAGATGTGGGTGGGTCAGACCCCACGTCGTACAGCCAATGTTTAAAAGCCCCGAGGCGCTCCCTCGGGTTGGTCAGAGTCAGAGGGGAGCCTCCTCCTGCTTTTGTTGGGGCCTCGGGATAAATTCGGGGTCCCCCCGGGTGGCCCCCGAAGGCCTGGCCACACCCCCTCCCTCTCTCCTCCTACTCACACCTCCACTGTCTGGGCTGAGCTCCCATTTCCTCAAAGCCACATTCCAGCTTCTTTCACCCTGAGGCCAATAATTTCCTCTGCTCCTCAAACTTCCCTGCACGCCAAGGGTGGGCTCCTTCCCCCCCAAGCCTACCCCAGTGGACACAGTCCTTGCTTTGTACCAATAATTGTGTCAGTAAATAAGTTCTCTCACCGTTGTGTGCTCTCACCAGCACATATGTCATTTCACCCTCTGGGTGTCTTTCCAGTGTAGGTGATGGAAATAGAGGCGCAGGAGGGCACAGGACTTGGAACTCAAGTCTCTAAGGCAGACACTCTCAGAACACTACCCGCCCTCTACCACTACTCCCATCCTTCTTGCTAACAGGATCCTTTGTGCAGAGCAGCAATGCATCTAGCCTCAGACAAAAGGACTTGTTTTCCCATCCTGCTTTGCAGCTGGGGTCCCAAGGTTGTACAGTTCTGGCCCACAAGACATAGGTGTAAGGAGAGGTGGCTTCTGTGAAAGTTTTTGTTTTCTTCCTTAAAAAAATGATAGACTCAGCTGGCATTGCCCTTTGTCCTGTCCCCTTCCCTGATGAATACTGATGAGATGTCTGGAGCTGCAGCAGCCATCTTATGAACTTGAAGCCACAAGCATGAAGGTACAAGCTAACATGCTAAGAATAGAGGAGCAGAAAGATAACAAGAGCCTGGGTCCTTGACAACTTTGTTCGGCAGCTGAACCAGTGCCAATGGCTGCCTTGTTATGGGAACAAAATGAAAATGAAACCACCTATTTGTTTATGCCACTGTCGGTCAGGCCTTCTGTTACCGTCAGCCGACAGCACTTGTAACTTAGGTCTTAGGACTCCTAGCCCTGTGCTCTTTCTACTGTATCACTGTGCCCAGCACTCACTGGACATGGGGTGAGTCACTCATTTCTGCTCTGCAAAGTGGCGGAGGACCAGAGGCCCTTTAGATAGGAAAGAGAAACCTTGAGGGAAGTCGGTGAGGAGCCTGTTTTGAAACAGGAAGAACTGTTGGTTGTGGGCAGGAGCTGACAACAGGTGATGCTCCCTCATTTGACAGCAACCCCTCCTGAGCACCCACGCGGTGCCAGCCCTGGGCTGGGCGTCAGGGCTCCAACACATCAGACTCGGGCAAGGAAAGCACCTGCCAGACGAGACCACTTCGTTTGTGGCTCTCGGTCTCGGAGCAGCTGCTCCTTGTTCCTTCTTCCAAAGCAGAGGCCTGGGGGTCCCCCGGCTCCTCCCATTCCCTCACCCCAGCATTCACAAGCCTGGAAAATTCAGCCTTCTAATGTATGTTCAACCACCCCTCATCTAGCCCACTGCCACTCCCTGCTCCAGCCCTTGCATCTCTCCCATGGACAGGAGCTATGGCCTCCTCACTGGCCTCCCTGCCTCCACTGTCTCTGCCTCTCCTCCACCTCCACCAGGCAGCCTGGAGGACGTTCCTCATTCACAAACAATCGTGCTGCTCTGATGCCGCGATGCTCTCCTATTGCCTTCGAAAATGCGTGTGTGTATACAACCGTTGATTCATTCAGTCATCTAGTCATTCAGCAAACAGTTACTGAGACTGTGCACCAAACACAGGGTTTGCAGGTGAGTCAGGTGTGGGCCTGCTGTCCGGAGCTCACAGCCCAGGGGGGAGGCTGCCGAGTCAGCAGAAAGCCCAGGGAAACGGCCCCTCTGCTCGGATGGCTCCCCATGACCTGGCCAGTACCTGGGACCTAGCAGATGTGGGACAAATGTTTGTTGTTTATATGAATGAATAAGCGGGTGAAAGATGGACTTGAATGGAGAGAGAGACCCGACCCTCCCAGTGACCCAGCTGAGCCCAGCCTTCCGGCCATCCTCGCCAAGGCACCAGTCCTGTGCGTGGGCCATCATGGATGTGCCAGCCCAGCTGAGTCCCCAGGTGACTGCAGCCCCAGCCAACACCATGTGGAGCAGAAGAGCTACTCAACTGAGCCCAGCCAACTCGCAGAATCATGAGAGGATAAAATGATATATTGAAACAGTGATTTTTCTGGGGCCGAAGTCCCTGCTCTCTCTCTCTTCCTTTGATCTCTTACTTCTCCTCCTTACCCTCTTTACTTCCCCCTGCCCAAGAAATATTCACCTCTGGGGACATCTGACTGTCCAGGCCTCATGGGATGTGGAAGGCAGGGCAGGATAGGCTCTGGGGAGAGAGACAGAGATCTAGGATGTTCTAGAAGACTTCTGAAGGCCTCAAGAAAGGTGAAATGATGAGCAGTCATCCACATAATCTGAGGTTCAGTTCAATTCAGTTCCCACGTACTAACGCATGCTCCATGACAACCTGTGCTGGGAGCTGGGGGTGCAGAGACAGGAGCTCCCCAGGGGCTCAGAGGCCAGTGGGAGAGACAGACGTGTACCTCAACACCTGCCATGTGATTTGTTCCACGTACCGCAGAGGTGTATTCAACAGAGAAAGGAAGAGACTCTGGTCTGGGGGTAGAGATGCTTCTACCCCCTCCCCCTTACCACAGAGCAGCCACGACAACAGGGAGAACACGAAACAGAAACACAAACTCTCATCTTCAAAGAAACCAGGAGACACCTGCGGCCCCAAACCACAGCACATGATGGCGGAGAACAGACGGAGGGGTGGTCAATGGTTTAACAGAGCCCAGGAAAGGCAAAGCTAAGTGTGTGCTGTTCTGTGACACGGCGGGCTGGGGGGCTTGGAGATGGAAGAGATGCATAGCAACTGGCCTGGCAGGACCCCAGGGGGCTCCGAAGTAGGGGACCCTGAAACCACGGATGGTGAGGCAGGAGGCTGAAAACAAAGGGGGTTATTTAGAAGTCTGTTCAAGGAGTGGTAGACTCCTCGGTCCGCCCCCCTGCACCATGCAGCCAGGCAGCCACCCCTCCCTGACCGGGCAGGGAAATCAAGCAGAGAGTTCTGGACCGAGGGACACCAGTTCTGGCCCCACGGGGCGAGTGGGGGTGAGGCCCCAGACTGACAACTGGGGATGTAGATTTGATTATGCATAGAAAATACTCACTCCCTCCACCCCCCACTGATGGTGGCCTTGGCCATGTGACTTGTTTTGGCCAATGGGATGTTAGCATATGCCTCACAAGGAGGACTTTTGCACCTTGGTCATGCTCTCTTGTGCTGACAAAAAAAAGAACATGCCCTGGGGTAAGCCCGCTGGTTCCAAGACTATAAAGGAAACATGGATCAGAGGTGTTCAGCTGACCTGCAGGTCTGCAACCCAGCCTAGGTCGCCCATTCCAGCTGACCTGAAGGTGTGTAGTGAAATAAATGCTTATTTTTGTCTGCCACAGAGATTTTTGTGGTTGTCTGTTACACGGCAATAGCTGACTGATACACGGGGATTCAGCAAAAGCCTGAATACTGAACAGGATGACCCCAGCCCCCTTCCCTGGTCCAGTGCAGGAATGCTAGAACCCAGGCATACACTCATCCCAGACAGGAAACTGTGGACAGGATCTGAGGACCCCAGAGGAACGTCTTACAGATGCTGACATCTGGTGACATCTGAGTGTCCTTGACAAAAAATCCAGTGGTCCCTACCGAGTTGTTCACTATTTTGTAATCTCTGCCTTCCTACGTGGAGCCTCCAGTCCGATTTTTAATGCTTCACTCTGAAAAATGAATGGATAAGAAAAGATGACCAGACAATTGAAGAAAGCTCTAACGTGAAAGAGATCCAATCAAACAAATAGAAAAAAGAAGGAACCAGCAAGAAACAGAGACAATGCAGTGATCAGAAGGAAACTTTAAAGAAACCATCATTGCTATCCATGGAGAGAGAAGGAAGGATATTACACCCACAAATAAATACAGAATGCCGTAACAAAGGAATAATCAGAAAACAGAAGAGTTTTTAGAAATTAAAAATGTCAATTAAAAATCAAAAATAGTAGAAACATTGGAAGACAAAATACAGTAAAAAAAAAAAACAAAAACAAACCCAAAACATAAAAAAAGCTCCCAGAAGGTAGAATAAGAGGGTAAAAGCAAACAACAAGAAAATTAAAGGATTAATCCAGGAGGTCAGGAGTCCAATAGAAGGAGTTTCAGAAGAAAATAATATAAAAATCTTTCCCAGAACTGAAGAACACGAATGTTCAGATTAAAATTGCTCACTGAGTGCCCCCAACACTTGGTGCTGGGGGGACCTGACCCAAGCATTATGAAATTTCAGAAATTTAGGGATAAAGCAAAGATTCTAGAAGCTTCCAGACTAAAGAAAAAAGCTACCGAAAGTTACACACAATGGATTGAGAATAAGAATAGTGTGGAAGCTAAAGACATGGACAGATGCCTTCACTCTCTGAGCCAAAGTGATTCTCAGCCTAGAATTCTATACCCAGCTGGGCTATCAACAAGTGTGAGAGGAGCGTTAACTGTTCTCAGACATGCCTACTTTCTCAGGAAGTTACTGGAGGACGTACACCAACGAAATAAGGGAGTAAACCGTTCAAGAGGAAGACATGGGAATCAAGAAAAAGGATCTGACATGGGAAAAAGCTGAAGGGAATCCCCTATATGATGATGGAGAAAGAATCCCAGCTGTGCACGGGCACGGAGGACATGGGGACACATAGGAGGAGTTTAGGAGTCCTCAAGAGACAATTATTACTGAGGTTAGACCCCGGAAATTCCACTGTGAGGTTTTTAGGAAGCTGTGGGAGTGTATGGAAATACTTAATCCAAGAAAACTAAGATATTTAAAAGAACTGAGCAAATGAAAAAATGAGGCAATTATTAACTCCTGGCTGAGCAGGAAATAGTATTTACGTTGCATTAATAATGGAAACACTGACTATGCATTTAACAGAAAATTATGTTGAGAGGATGGGGAGAAGGGAAGAGAGTGTGTAAGAAATCTAAAATCCACATCTACATAACAGGAAGTCGGTGGAGGATGGGTGAAATGGGGAATCAAGAGATGGAAAAATAAACCCGATATTTAGCAAGACAGAGATAAACACGAGAAGAAATAGCTGAAGGTGGAACTGACTCTGGGATAAGGTGTGGGTCAGGGTCACGGGGAGATTGCTATTTTTTGCTGTTATTGGTCTTTTTAGCACTATTGGTTTTTAAAATTTACTTGCCAACGGTACTCTGATAAAAATAAAAACAAATTTAAAATAATTGCTTTACGGATAAAAAGGAAGCCCAGAGAAAGGAGCATCAGAGAATGGGAAGGCTTCAAAGCAAGCGATGCCTAAACCTGTTGAAGGATGAAGACAGGGACAAGGAACAGCCTGTGCAAAGGGCCTGGGGCACAAGTGAGGCTGAGCTTGAAGGCCACAGTGCTTCAGAAAGAGAGGAAGGGGCGGGTGGGGAGAGAAGCAGGTAGAGGCAGGTTGCACGGGGTGCTCAGGCCATGGTGGGGATTGTGGATTTCATTCTCCAGCAACAGGTGGCCCCAGGAGGGGCTCAAAGAGGAAGCAACTGGTGTGACTTAGGTTTTTAACAGACTCACTCTCCCTGCTGAGTAGGGGGCGAGGGCAGAAGCAGGGGGACCAACAAGAGGTGGTGGTGCTTGGCCCAGAAGGGAGTTGGGGGATGGAGAGCAGTGACAGCTTAGAAAGACGAGAGTTCGAGGTAGAAGCAATAAGGCTTGGTGTTTGGAGTGACCAGCTGACACGCGTTTCTTTCATCAGATCGTCACAGGAACCCCCGGGGCCTGGCGGGAAGGTGGGCATGTTCTACCGAAGAAGAAAGTTCACAGGGTGTTTTCCCAAAGTCACGCTGCTTGACTGGGGCAGAGCTGGGCTCAGACTCACCTGCCCAGTCTCCCAGCCCATCTCCCCACAACCGCAGGAGTGGGGGTTGGGGAGGGTCATGCTAATGTGTAGCTTCTCCGTGTCCTGGGGACCGCTGCTGTGTAAAGGGGTTAACCAATTCTCTCTCACAGCAGGTGTTGATGATGAGGGACTGAGGCTCAGAGAGGTTAAGTCACGCATCCAAAGTCACACAGCCAGTAAGTGGCAAAGCTGAGATTCAACCCCAGCGGGAGCCAGCAGAGGCTGATGAACCGGAGGACACCCTTGATGGGGACTCCAGTGACAAGACCCAGGAGGCTGGGCTCATCTCATTTGAGAAGACACACCTCAGCATCAGTCACTGAGGCCCCCACCCTGCACTGTGGTCGGCTCTGTCCTGGCTCTCGGGGATGGGAGGAGCCTCGGCCCTGGCTCCTGGAAAACCACCTGTCTGATGGGGGAGACATAGCATTGTCCCGTCTCAGGGAGGCAGGCCAAGCAGCCCCCCCGGGATACCAAGCAGACAGGCCAGCACTGAGGTGCCGGGTCCAGGCCAGAGGTTAGAGGCTCCTCCGCTCTGGGACCTCAGTGCCAGGCAGGCGGGGCCGCCCCACGGCTCGAGACACCCAGCGTCCCCTGCTCCCCAGAGCTCACAGGTGTGCAGCTGCACTTCCTCTTTCTGCCCTGCCGCCCCCAGGGGGAGGGGTGGATCAGGGGCCCCAGGGTCCCTTCTGCCCAGGGAAGGCCCCTGGGTCGGGTCGGTGTCTGACTCAGGACACACCTGCCCCTGGCCTGGTGCCCAGGATCACCACCTCTCCAGCCTCCTGCAGACGCTCAGTGGAGCACAGGCTCCCCTCCTGGCCCTCCCCACAGCTAACCACCCATCCAGCCGCTTCTCATCACACACGCAGCAAACGCCCACTGTGCCCGGCTGGGGCTGGGCCTGGGACACAGTGTGGATCCACACACACTCTGTCCCTCAGGAGCTCCCAGCACGGAGGACACAGAGTCTTGATGAGCTCGGATCAGAGGCCATGTGGGGCGGGGGTCTCTGGGAGGACAGGGAGGGGCCTAGCTAATCCGGCGGGGGGGCCTGAAGGAGGACTTTGTCTCACACGTGGGAGTGGGGTGGTGTGAGAGACTGCCCCGGGCCGGGGTGGTGAGGCACAGCCTGTGCAAAGGCCCTGGGGGAACCAACACTCGCCGGTTCCTCACTGGGGAGCCTTTGGAAAACGCCAAGCTCCCGACCCACCCAGCCTTAGGCCCTGTGTGGTCCGGCCTGAGCGGCCTCCCCGTCTCCCTCCTCTCCGGCTGTGCTGGGCCCCTCCCAGTCCCTCAAACACACAAGCTTGTCCCCACCTCAGCGCTGAGGCACAGCCCTTGCCTCTGCCTGGGCGCTCTTCCTTGGATGCTTCCTCCATCTCTCTCACCTCCTCAGAGAGGCCTTCCCAGCTCACCCACTGAATGAACGAATGAAAGAGCCAATGAATGAGTGAATGAATGAATGAATGAGGCTGGGTGTACCTGGAGCACCAGTGGGCAAAGGAAATCAGCAGCCGAGGGGATGGGGCGGGGTGAGGGCCGAGGCTGGGAGGCTGCAGAGCCTGGTGGGCTTTATTCTGAGGGCCATGAGAAGCCACGGGAGGGCCTTCGGCAGGGGAGGGACAGTGCCTGGGAGACCCTCCCTCACTCCGGGAGCTGCCTCAGGGCCCAGCTACCCCTCCGGAACTTGTCCAGACGGAAGAGGCAAGGGCCCGGGGCAGCATCAAGAGGTGGGTGCTCCAGGCGGAAGTGGGTGTGTCCCTTGTCCTACTGTGTGCTGCAGCAGGCAGAGCCGAGCCTCTGGAAACACCAGATTCCTGGCTCTCTGAGGGCCTACTGCACACAGCCCTGGGGACCCAGTGACGAAGCGGGTCCAGCCCTGGGCCTGAGGAATGGCCCCCCACTACGGACAGGGGCCTGGATGGTGCCTGGTGCACAGTAGGTGCTCAACACTCATTTCCTCCTTCCTGCCCTTCTCTGAATGTTACCCCCCTTGCCCTCCGGAGAAGGGGTCAGGCCGCTCAGGTGGGCGAGGTGCTTGAGAGCACACCTTGGCACGAGGCTGTTCCGACCTCCACTCCCTGGCTGTGTGACCTGAGTAAAGTGCTTCCCCTCTCTGAGCCTCAGCTGCCCAGTCTGTAAACCGGATACACTACCACTGCTGCCCATGGGCGGGGGTGGTGCGCGAAGCAGCCGGCTCAGGGTGAGGGCTTAATAAAGAATAGCTGTCCTCAGGCCTTTATAATGCTCCTACTGAAAGAGGAGCTTAGGAATGATCTAGTCCAACCTCCCCAGGATCCAGATGAGGAAACTGAGGCCTAGAGAGGGGACGACTCACCCACGGTCACACGGCTGCTTGGTGCAAGCTGGGACACAGCGTCCTGGGCAGCCAGGCCTGTGCTCAGGCCCCAGGGCAGAGCATCTCCGACCAAGGTCAGCACATATGGCCCGGGGGCCGAATCCCGCCCTGTTTTTATGCAGCCTGCCAGCTAAGAACGGATTTTACAGACCATTTGCAACCAATTTGATGACAGGAAATACTAGCTTTGAACTCCAATTAAGCAAAATGTGATTCCCCACAAAAGAATTCCCTTCTTCTCAGTAGTAGACCTGTATTATAAAAAATTGTCCTCGGTTGTTATTATTATATTCTGAATTTTGTCAATTTACAAATAATGGACATTGGTTTTCTCTTGTATAATATCTTTGATTTTTGCCTCTTGGCCCCCAAAGCCTGAAGTATTTCTTCTTTACCCTGTCCTTCCACCCTTCACCCTGCCTGGGTCTCTCCAGACTCAACCCGTCTCAATACTAATGACCCCCACCTGGCCTTCCTCTGTGGCCGGTGTCCAGCCTGTGGCCGGTGAGCTCAGACTGCAGGACTGTGGACTCCCAGCCCAGTGCTCGCCTCATGCTCCCAGCCCTCCTCCTGGCACTGCCCAACCCCACACCGGCCTGGCCCCAGGCCCCAGCTGTCGCGCTAGGGGACATCTGTCTCAGTGGCCTGGGGGGGCGCCTGGCCGCTGGCTCTCGGCCCCCAGCTCCCTTGAGCACCACACTCCCCTCTCCAGCCCCCTGCGGGAGCCAAGGCCAGCGTGGGTGGCTGGAATCTCCCCGGTAACAGGGTCCGCCCCCCCAGCATCCTCCCCAACCTGCCGCCCCCCCTCCCTCACCCGCACCTGCTCCGGCCCCTTGGCCCCTCCTCCCGGCCCCTCCCGCACCCCTCCCTCCTTCTCTGGCTCTCTGTGTCACCATCTGTGGCACAATCCCTCTCTGTCACTCTCCCTATCACCCCTCCTTCTTTTTCCTTCCTGGCTCTCTCTCCCAGCCTCTCTCCTCTCTCTGCATCTCTCCCTCTGCCCCTTCTCCTGCTCCCTCTCCTCCTCCCTCCTTCCCTTCTCCCTGTCACGCATTCTCATCACCCCCTCATTCTGGCTTTCCACCCACTCACTGTCTTCTCTCTCTCTCCACCTCCGACCGACCCCCCTTTCCCTCTATTTCTATTGGCTCCTTACAGTCCACTATTCCCCTTTTCCTTCTTTTCCTTGGGAGGCTCCTGCCTGCAGACCCCCCATCTGTGCCCCTACCCCCACCCAGGACGTGTCCTGGAGATGGGGGGTGACGCACCAGGCGCCGGTGGGAAGTCAGGGCCGGAGACCAGATGGGAGCGGCTCTGTGGGCAGACGTGGCCGCCACAGGCCTAAGAGGGGCCGCCGGCCCACAAGCAGTCGGTCTACAAGTGGGCACTGTGTGGGGACCCCGGCGAAGGGGTGCTCCGGGGGCACCTGGGGACCAGGCAGGGAGAGGGGCCAGCAGAATGATAACCGGCCTGGCAGCAAGGAGGGGAGCCCTCACCCTGTGGGCAGGTAAGGAGGTTGGGGCCTGGGTGGGGTCCCACAGGGTGGGTGCTGGAGCCCACCCCCTCTGCCCAGGATGAACTTGGGACACTGAAGCTGGGGGTTGGGAGAGGGTGGGAAGGCCCAGGGAGGAAGGAGGCCTTCCTGTGACCTCTTGGTGGGCTGCTGGGGGTGGGGGGCATTAATCTCACAATTTCGTGCCATGATTCTAGAATCTTGGAATCACAGAACAGCAGAATGTCTGAGCTGGAAGAAACCAGATGCATCACGTCGTTGGCCTCCTCGGCTCACGTGCCAGCTTCCCTGAGCTCCCCTCCGTGCTGGACACTGTGCTCAGCACACTCCCGTTCAATCCTTTCAACAACCCTGGGAGGTGGGTACACTTGTCTTCATTTTAATAGGAGGAAACTGAGGCCCAGAGGTGGAAGTGACTTGCCAAAGGTCACACAGTAATTTGGTATCATCAGGCTGTGGCAGAGCCTAAGCCCCCAACCTAGGGCTTGTGGGGCATGTTCCCAGGGGTCAGACTCCAGGCCTGGGGTGGGTGTAAGTCAGTGGCCCTGACTAGCACAATCCGGGCCTCTTGGGGGAAGGCCCAGGGGAGCAGAGGGCAAGCAGAATGTAGAGTTGGCCAGGGGCCATCAGGCTGCATCGCCCAGGGCTGTCCCAGTCCTTGTGTCCTTCCTCTCAGCCCGAGGCCTTCAGGGAAGCCAGCAGGGCCAGGAGGTACTGACGGTTTAGGAGTAGACAGCAGGGTTGGAATACTGGCTCCCACTCACCAGCTGGATGACCTTGTGCAACTTACTGAACCTCTCTGGGCCTCACCTTCCTCCTCTCTAAAAACCCTCCATCGTGGGCTTTGTGGAGACTTCCTGATGTGAGTCTGAGTCCTCTGTGCAGGAGAGGCGTCCCACCGTGGAGCTCTCCTCACTGAACTGCTTGGTCTGTTCACATTTCCCGATGTTCTGGGTACTGTGCTAGAGGCTGGGGTTAAAGAAATAAATAGCTCAGGGTCCCTGCACCCAAGAGCCGGCACTCCAGAGGGGAAAGGAGTGGGGGACGGACAAAAGGAGGGTGACTGGGGTGTCTGGCATCCCTGAGGGGCCGTCCTGAATTGCTGTGGGGCTCAGGCAGCCACTCACCCTCTCTGGGCCTCCGTCTCTTCCCGAACAGTCTTCTGAGGAGTCCACCCCCGGCTTTTGGGCAAGCTTGTCCAAAGATAAACCAGACAGGGAAGAAAAGTCGCTCCTCCCCAGGGATGAACTAGATCATGCACAGGATTCCGGCTCCTTAAAGAAAAGACGGCACCTAAATTGCAGGTCTGGCTTACACCCACGGAAAGCTGCAATCTCCTCGCTTCTGACGCCCCGGGCTGTTCAGCTTTGACAGGGAAGATGGGCCCAGATAAGGGTGGAGGCAGAGAGTCTTCCAGGGGGGCCAGGGGCCCCGGGAGGGGCTAGTTCATCCCCCCCTTACAAAGGGAGGGCCTGGCTGGGTTCTCGCCAGGCCGCGTGTGTTGGCGCGTGTGCTTGTGCGTGTGGGTGCACATGTGTGTGCCTGGGCGGGAGGAGGGCTGTCCAGAGAGCTCACCCCCAGGCTTCCCTGGGGGCGTCTGTCCCTGCAGCCTGGAAATTAGGTTTGCCTGGCTCACCGCGCCTCTCAGGAGCCTGGAGCTCGCCTCCCTCCTCCAGCTCTGGGCTGCAATTGGCTGCCCAGCGGGGATGCTGTAAAGAGGATTTGCGCACAGAGGCAAGGTGGAGGGATGGGTGCCGTGGGGCCCCCTGGCCAAGGAAGCCAGGACTCCGAGGTCCCAGATTCCACAATTCCAGGTCTAAGAAGGGCTGATTCCGGCATTCTGGAATTCTGACATTCTCAGATTCAAGGACACGGAGTCTAAAAATCTACGACTCTACCACTGAGTTCTAGGAATCTAAAATTCTACTTTTAGGCCTGTAAGAGTCTGAGGATTCGGGTCCGTGATCCGAAGAGTTCAAGAGCCCAAGGAGCAGTGAGAGCTCTGAATAGGCTGGGGAGAGCTGGGCGCCCTGACCAGCTGTGACACTTAGGCGAGTGCCCTTCCAGGCCTGGCCTCGGTCTGCCCGCCTGTGAAAAGGAGGGGAGAGGAGGGTGGTCTTAAGGGTCCTCCCAGCTCTGCCTCTCCTGTGTGACCAGAGCACGTGGCCTCACTTGGTTCCCTGTCTGTATGGTGGCAATGCCACTACTGTCTCCCTCATAGTGCCCCATGGGGTGCTGGACGTCACCAGCTCAGCCCGGAACCTGGCAGTCGGGCCTGGGTGGCAAGAAGCTGGCAGCGCCATGAGGACTCTCTGAGCCCACTGCCCAGACGGGCCCTCCCTTACTGCCACTGTCCTGGGCTCAGGAGAGCTGACGAGGGCCTGGGGTGAGGGGAGGTCTGAGGTCCATTGGGGGTCTCCCTCCGGGCTTGGAGGAGCAGCGAGGGGTGCTCTGAGCCTCAGCCTGGGGTGTCGTCAGGAGCAGCCACGGCTTCTCTGCCCTTCTCAGCATTGTCCTGCCTGGTGCTCAGAGCCCTCGAAGCCCAAGGTCACTGGGCAAGGGTCATCGGGCAGGGGTCAACCAGGTGTGCTCACTCACCCAGAGGTGTTTGCTGGAGTTGAGGCGCTTCCCCTTCCCAGGAACCGTACATCGTAAAAGTGGTGTCTGGATAGGACCATGCCAATCGCCCGTCTCGCTGGAGGCGGCTCAGGCCCGTGGCCAAGCCGGGGGAGGACGCTGGAGGAAGGGCTTCTCCTCTGAGAGATTCTTTCTCTCTGAGGGTTTCTGGAGGGAGAGTCAGGGGACAGCCCAGAGCCAGGGACGGGGAGCAGGGGTGTCATGAGGAAGAAGGGGGGGTCCAGGGCCCAGAGGAGGCTCCAGCTTTCAGCCTCGGCCTCTACCTGGGCCTCTACTGAGAGCCAGGAAGTCCTGCTGAGGGGCGCCAGCAGATCCTGGGGGGGCCTTTCCCTGGGGGGGGCGGTGCTGAATCTCCACTAGCAGTAGTTCATCCCCACTTTGCGTTAAGAACTGTCCACTCTGGTTCCTGTGAGTCATTCGACGTCTCACACACTGATGCAGAGCTTGCGTTTGAGGGAAAGGGGCAAAGTGAACAGGAGCGTCTCCAACTTAAGGAGCATCAGGCCTAGCAGGGAGCCTGGAAGAGTCCCAGCTCCTTATCATGCACGGGAAGTGTGATGAGAAAGGCGCTAACAGAGTAAACGGGAATGCTGGCTCCCAGTGTGCCCTTGGGCGAGCTCTTACTCGTGCTTCAAGACCCATGTGAAATGCCCTCTTCTCGAGAAGCCTGTGGCGCCTGGGCAGGGGGAGGGGGCTGTTCCCATACCTACCTCCAGTGTGTTGTGAATTTTTGCAGCACAAGTCAGCCTTGGGGGAGAAGGGGCTCCAGCCCTGTCCCCAGGTTCACAGCCAACCACCCGGGCAGGGCCTTTTGGGGACACAGTGGGGTGGGGTGGATTGAAGCCCCAAGGGCTCTGACTCCCAGGGGTGGGGACACTCCTGAGCCTGTAGTTCTTAAGTCCATTCGGAATCTGATGAAAGCTCCAGGCCCTGCCCAGAAAAGACCTGGACACATTAACTTTCATAGAGTTTCATGGGCTGGTGGATCCTCTGAAGTTCATCTAGAGACCTGGCTTCAAGGTCAAGGACCTGTGATGTGCAGGAGTGTTTTTCAAATGTGATAGCTGAGGCCTGTTGGTGGCTTAGTCCGTTCAGGTTGCTATAACCGAGTACCATTCTGGATAGTGTATAAATGAGAGAAATTTATTTCTCACAGTTCTGGAGGCCAGGAAGTCCAAGATCAAGGTGCAGGCAGATGTGGTGTCTGGTGAGGGTTTACTTCCTAGTTCGTAGATGGCCATCTGCTTGCTGTGTCCTCACACGGCAGAAGGGGCGTGGGAGCTCCCTGGGGTCTCCTTTACAAGGGCACTAATCCCATTCATGAGCGCCCCACCCATATGACCTAATCCTCTCCCAGAGGCCCCCCCATACGATACCATCACACTAGGGGTTAGGGTTTCAGCGTATGAAAAAGGGGGGACACATTCAGTCTGTAGCAGTGGGTGATGCACTCCAGGCTCTGCCAGCCGGGGCCATAATTTGTAGAAGGGGCAAGTACTGTTTTATGAAACATGATTTCAGTGGGTTGCGATGTAAAGTGCACTGGTGTCTAAAACGTTTGAAAAGTGTTCGTACAGAGGGAAAGACCAATGTTGTCATTGGTTGATTGACCGATCCACTCATTCCTTTACTGGACGTTTGTGGAGCACTCACCCTGTGCACAGGCAAAGGGACACAGTGGTGCATAGGCCCCTGGTCCCTGTCCTTTGGAGCCAGGCAGGCCCGTGTCCCATGCCACGCCCTAGCTGTGTGATGCAGGGTGGTCACATCACCTCTCTGAGACTCAGTTCCCCCATCTAAGAAGTGGGGACACCTTGCCAGCCCACTGTGCCCTCCCACGCAGAGTGAATGGGCTGGTGCGTGGGCTCTGGCGGGGCACACAGCTGTCTCCAAGTTCAGTGTGCTGGGGGAGGGGCAGTGGAGAGAAAGCCATCCTCTGCCATGACTGGGCTGTGTCCTCCCTCCTCCAGGCCAATAGCTGAGTGCTGACCGCCCTCCCCTCAGCCATGGACACCCCTGGCTATCCTTCATCAGTGCCCACGACCTTGGAACCTGGGAACGCCTCCTCGGCCTGGCCCCTGGATATCACTTTGGGAAACGTGTCCTCGGCCCCAAGCACGGCAGGGCTGGCCATCAGCGGTGTTCTGATCCCGCTGGTCTACCTGGTGGTGTGTGTGGTGGGCCTGCTGGGCAACTCACTGGTCATCTACGTGGTCCTGCGGCATACGGCCAGCCCGTCGGTCACCAACGTCTACATCCTCAACCTGGCGCTGGCCGACGAGCTCTTCATGCTGGGCCTGCCCTTCCTAGCCGCCCAGAACGCCCTGTCCTACTGGCCCTTCGGCTCCCTCATGTGCCGCCTGGTCATGGCCGTGGACGGCATCAATCAGTTCACCAGCATCTTCTGTCTCACTGTCATGAGCGTGGACCGCTACCTGGCGGTGGTGCATCCCATCCGCTCGGCCCGCTGGCGCACGGCGCCCGTGGCCCGCACGGTCAGCGTGGCTGTCTGGGTGGCCTCAGCCGTGGTGGTGCTGCCCGTGGTGGTCTTCTCGGGTGTGCCCCGTGGCATGAGCACCTGCCACATGCAGTGGCCCGAGCCGGCGGCAGCCTGGCGAGCTGGCTTCATCATCTACACGGCCGCGCTGGGCTTCTTTGGGCCGCTGCTGGTCATCTGCCTCTGCTACCTGCTCATCGTGGTCAAAGTGCGCTCAGCTGGGCGGCGGGTGTGGGCACCCTCGTGCCAGCGGCGGCGGTGCTCCGAGCGCAGGGTCACGCGCATGGTGGTGGCCGTGGTCGCGCTCTTTGTCCTCTGCTGGATGCCCTTCTACGTGCTCAACATCGTCAACGTGGTGTGCCCGCTGCCCGAGGAGCCCGCCTTCTTCGGCCTCTACTTCCTGGTGGTGGCGCTGCCCTACGCCAACAGCTGTGCCAACCCCATCCTTTATGGCTTCCTCTCCTACCGCTTCAAGCAGGGCTTCCGCAGGGTCCTGCTGCGGCCTTCCCGCCGTGTGCGCAGCCAGGAGCCCCCTGCGGAGCCTCTGGAGAAGACAGAGGAGGAGGACGAGGAAGAGGAGGAGGACGAGGAAGAGGATGGGGAGGAGGGGGCGGGGAAGCAAGGGGAGAGGAAGGAGAAGAGTAGCCGGGTCAGCCAGATCACACAGCCCGGCACCAGCGGGCAGGAGCAGCCGCCCAGCAGCACGGCCGGCAAGGAGCAGCAGTTCCTGCCCCAGGAGCCCTCAACTGGGGAGAAGTCGGGCACGCTGCACATCAGCTGTCTGTAGGGGCCTGCGGAGGGCCAGGGTGGCCCGAGGATGGGGCAGAGGCTGTGGGTGCACCTAGGGCATGTTGCCCAAGGCGGCAGGGGCCCGTGATGGGATGTTCAGAAGCCTGGGCTCTGATCCCAGTGCTCCTGGGACTCGCTACATGACCTTGGATGGGTCAACTTCCCCTCTCTGGGCCTCGTGTTCTCTGTGTCTCAGGGTTGGGAGTAATCGGCCTGGTCGAGCTCTGCTGGATGAGAAGTCTGGACGGCATTGCCACTGGGCCAACCTTCCTGAGCTGGGCCCCTGGACATGGGAGCATCCTGGTGGATCAGCCTGAATCTTGGCCCTCAGAGGGATAAACCGAGGCCTGGATTTCCTGGGCTCAGAGTCAGGTTCCCAGAAGACGGCCTGGCGCCCCAAATAGAAGAAAGTCCCACCCGCGGGGAGGCGGCTGTGAGACCACTCAGGGCCCACGTCGGCTCTCCCCCGCTTGCCACAAGGCCTAGAACCAGCCCTTCTCCTCTCTGGGCCTCGGGCCCCACCTGCTAACAGTCCAACAACCTCCAGCCCTCTCGGCCCAGACGGTCAGTGCCGGGGCCCCTGCGCTCCCGGACATGAGGAGAAGAGGTAGATTTTCCAGGAAGCGAATTAAGTCCAGCTTCAGGGTCCCTTACTGCTTGGGCCCTTCCGGGGCCCTTCTGAGGCCCTGTGTCTAATTTTGTACTTGTAATTTTATATTCTTTTTCTTAAAGAGGGACCCCAAATTGCACAAGCTTAGGCCACCCAAGACCTAGCTTAGCCTCTGTTGAGGGCAGCTGACCAATCCCCAAAGCAGCTCACTCTTTGCCTTGTGGCCGTGGGGAGGGTGGGGTGAGAGGGGTGGGAGGGTGGGGGTCTCAGGATCTTTGAGACCTCCAGGAGCCCCTTCATAGGAGAAATCATAACTGTTCCCCACCTTCCAGGGACCAAGGCAGGGACCTGGCCTAGGCAGACGGGCATGGAAGGCAGAGTGTCTGAACATTGTCAGAGGAGGGGGAGGAGGAGGGGGCAGGAGGAAAGAGGAAGAGGAGGGAGAAGCGGGGAGGACAGATCTGTTCCGTGACCTTGGAGCTGTGCTTGGCTCCTCTGGGCTGAGGCCAGGTGCAGTAGTGATGCAAATGGGTTGCCGATGCCTGGCCTGCTCCATCTCAAGGAAGGGATGCCACCAAGGTGGAAAAGCAAATGCTCTGAGAGGTCCAGGGGGGCCCCTTGAGGGTCTGTCTGTGCTGGTAAGAAAGGCTGGACCTTGATGGAAAGCTGGGGGCAGAAGCTGAGAAGCAGGGCCTGGCTCCCTGGAGAGGCTGGGAGGAGTGGTGCGCCCCCCGCAGGCCGGGGAGCAGGCCTCCTTGTTCTCTGTGTTCCCTGGGGCTACAGTTCTGGGAAGCCCGGGGGAGGCAAAGGGGGCCGGAGTGGGACGACAAGAAGAGGCCACTCTCCAAGGCTCAGCATGGACCAGCCTGGACTCCCTCCCAGAGGTGACCCCTTAGAGCCACAGTGAGACTGGCCCCGTGGTCCCTCGGGCTAAATTCGCCAACCTCCCCCCCCCGGCCCCCGCCCTGCAGAGGGCAGGGGATCCTCAGGGAAAGCATGCGAACCACAAATTGGGACACCTAGATCTTCAACCCACCTCAGGATCCTGGTTAGCCTTGACTTCTCTGCGCCTCAGTTTCCCCACCATAAAATGGAGGTGGGGGTCCCAGCTTGCCTGCCTCCTGGAATGTGGAAACAAGTCATCCTGTGTAAACTGACACTACACTGCAATGGGTGGGGGTGGGGTGTATCAGACTATAAAGTGGAGGCAGGCCCCCTACCAAGCTTGGCCTACACCCCCTTCTCCTTCATCAAGTGGCCTCTCTGTCTCTGGCCTTTGGGGATGAGAACACTGCAGGATATGACAAAGGGGGAGTTGGGGGTCAGAGGCCAAGGGTCAGGGAGGCAGGGCTTGGGAGAGAGGTTGGCCCCCTCAGGGGGAAGGAAGTTCACAGAACCAGACCTTGTTGGAGGTTGGAGGCTGGAGGCCCAGTCCTTGGTCTGGGGTTCCCCTGAGGAGGATCTGGCGGTCCGAGGGAAGAGGGCCCCCTGGCATTCCAGCATTCCCTGGCTGGCCCTGCCTTCCTGATTCCTGGGGCAGCTGTGCCTGTTCTGCAAGGGTGGCCAGGAGGCCCCTTAGGGAAATCATTTGCTGCTTCTGCCCCGAGCTCTTGTCAATAAAGATGGTGACACATGACAACAGCTGTGGCCTGGGCCAATTCCTCTGCCAGGTGCTGTGTGCCTAGATTGGTGTGTATGGATGGGCATGTGTATGGGGGTCCACCTCCATCAGGATGCTCCCTCTATCCATCTTTCAGGTCTGCATGTCCAGGCCTCTTTGTGTGTGGCCTCCCAGAGTCCTGGTCCTCCAGGGGACATGGAAGATGCCCCTGACAATCCTCAGCCTGCACCCTTTCAGGTCTTATCTAAAAGCAGTACATATAGTCTCTTCCTGAGTCCAAATATCAAATCTCATGGAAGAAAGCTGATTGGCTCCAACTGGGTCACATGATGGTCCCTTGGGCCAATCACCAAAGGCAAGGTGATAGAGTGCCATGATTGGCCAGGTGTGGATCATGCACCCATCCTTCTACCCAGAGAGAAGGTGGGAACACTGTGATGGACAGTTTGGCCTGACCAGTGGGGTAGGGGATGGGTGAGGGACAGACCAGCAATGGCAAGGGGAGGCAGGCCAGGCAGCAATAACAGTAGACTGGAGGTGTGTGTGTATGAGTCCAGTGCAGGGCGCATAGTAGGCGCGCAGGGCGTCTCAGCCTTATGCACGAGTGAACGTGTATGGGGCATTAACACTGACGGCCCGCAGTGCGCGTGGCAGGTGTGCATGGGGTTGGAGCAGAGGGACTCTGGGGGCCGAGTGTTGTGTGGGAGCCGTGCCTGGGCCAGGGTTCCCCCTCTGGACCCCACAGCCCCCAGGGCTTCCCCGTGGCACTGTGTGTCACTGCCTGTGCACGCACATGCGTGTGTGTGGGTGTCCCGCTCGCCTTGTCCCTCCAGGCGGGGGCTGTGCCTGATGCATCTGTGTTCCCAGGGCCTGGCAGCGCTGCGGGCCCTTCCCATGAGTATTTGGAATAAACGAACAAATGGGGGAATTGCATTTCCCAACTCCAGGGAGAATTTCCACACGTGACTCTAGCCTCCTTGGATTTGTGCAGCATGGTGACTCTGAATAAGCAGAGGGAAGAACGGGGGACGGAAAGAGCTTGTATGGGGGTTTGGGGCTGGAATCTGTGGGTTACGGGAACTGCAGGGGTTGTAGGGTGAGGAGCGGCTCTGGACTGTGAGCCTGAGCAGGCAGGAAGGGGTGGTGGTGACCCTCCCTGCCTGATGACTCCTCTCCAGACAGCCAAGTTGCTCAAACCCAAAGTCTCACCTTGAACTTGTCTCTCAGAGGAGGTTGCCAGGCAACAGCCCACGGCCACCAGGCTCTGGACCAGGACTTTGTGCGTCAGCATCAGCATTAGCATCAGCATCAGCGGAGAGGCGCTGGGAGGCTGCAGGGCCTGATTCTCCTCACCTACACGGGGTGGGGGGACAGAGGCCACTGTCCCATGGGGAGGTGACAGCCTGGGCTCCACAGGACTCAGACAGAAGAAAACACTTTAAAAGCAGCAAGAACCCCAGGCTGTAATGTGAGGGGCGCTCCCTGGAGTTGTGCAAGGCCACTTCCTGCCACAGCCTCAGCATGCTCCACTGTCACGGGCAGGCCCTGCTGAGACCCTGGGTAAGTCCACTGGAGGGCTGTGGGGGAAATTCAGCCCCTAAAAGCCACCCCAAGGTCAGGAGGCCTGGGCACTAGGCCCACTCTGCCACGAACCTGCTGTGTGGCCTTGGGCCATTCGCTTTACTTCTCTGGGCACAGTTCATTAAGTTAACAAAGATTTTCCTGAGCGCCAACTTGTAGGCAAGGCCCTGATGCTGGGCGGGGGTATGGCGGAGGGAAACAGACACAACTCCTGTGCCGTCGGCCACACGAGTAACCGTATCACTCGCTCTCCCGTGGGGAGGGAAGGGCAGTGTGCTCTGGGGGCCAGGGCTGGGGCCAGGGCTGCACTGAGAGCAGAGGTTTCATTGTGAGGGTGCCACGCAGAGGGCCCTCTGTGCCCGGAGGCCTCGAGGCTGGAGGAGTGCAGTGGGTGAAAGGGACAGAGGCTGAGGAGAGGCCTAATTCAGGGATAGAGGCGCGTCAGACAGGACCTCCTAGGGGGTTGATTCCTATCGTCTGCTGGATTGTGTCTCCCCCCTCACATTCCTACGTCGAGCTCCTAACCTCCAGGACCTTCCGCTGGGACTTATTTGGAAATAGGGTCGTTGCAGATGGAAGTAGTTAAGATGAGGTCAACCCAACATTACTGGTCTCCTTAAGAAAGGAGATTTGGACACAGACATGCACACAGGGAAGGTGCTGGGGTGATGCTCCTACAAGCCCAGGAGTCCCAGAGACGGCCAGCAAACCCCCAGAAGCTGGGAGGGGGCCCAGAACAGATCCTTCCCTTACAGCCCTCAGAGGGAGGCAACTCTGCCTGACACCATGATCTTCCAGCTTCCAGAACTACGAGAAAATAAACTTCTGTTGTCTAAGCCGCCTAGTTTGCGGTACTTGGTTAAAGCAGCCCGAGCAGACGGAGACAACTCCCCACCTGCAGAACCGAGATAAGGGCCTCTCCGCACCGGCGTCTGCGGGGGACTGACTCACTCAGCCTTTCATTCAACAAGTGTTCACTGGGCGGCTGCCAACTGCAAAAGGCTGAGGGCAGAGAAGTACAAGGCCCGTCTTTTGGGGTGAAGGAAGTCGCAGCGAAGATTGGAGAGAAAGAGGCAGTTCTTAAGTCCCCAGACTCTGGAGCTGCCTGGGTTTGAATTCCCGCTCATCCTTTCACTCGCTGTCTGACCTCGAGCCAGCTAATCTTTCTGTGCCTCAGTTTCCTCCCCTCTGAGATGAGGATGAGAGCCGATGTGTGTATTGTTTGGAGGTTTAAAGGAGTTAATATTTATCAACAGCTTAGAAGAGGGCCGGTGCATTGCAGGCACTCGTGTGTTCAATAAACGTGAGAAGGGCTTTACCAGAAGCAAGAATACGTCCCCGGTGGGGGTGGAAGTCTCCCCTGGAGGGTTGTAAAGAGGGAACTGGAGTTTGGGCCCCGGGGAGGGAGGCCTGGGAGACCGTCAAGTGCTGAGAACAGCTCTGATCTGCATTTCACAGCTGAAGACAGTGAGGCCTGGGATGGTCCTGTGATTAGCCCAGGGCACTGCACCAGAGGCAGCACCAAGAAACCTGTTTTCCCGGCCCCCAGTCCAGTGTCTATTGTTTTTAAAAACTATGAGAATGAGGGCAAGGGTGGCAGGAGGGATGCTGGGGGTGCAGAGAGCTCTAAGGCCACTGCAGCCAGTTCCCTGGTGGCCACTGGGCAGTGGCAGACGATGCCCTTGACAAGACCCAACAGGCACCAGGGGCAGCCCAGGCCCCACGGGGACCCCAGTGGCCTCCTGGAGACCCAGTCACCCCCCAGCGAGCCCTGCAGCCCAGGGACAGGCCCACCTGGCAGGCTAAGGTGGTGTGGACACAGGGGTGAATGACAGCACACGCTCAAGCACATGTGTGTGCATGGAGCGCAAGGCCACCTTTACTTTGTCACAGGCTCAAAGAAAGTGCCGGGCCCACACTTGGTGGGTGTCCCACACTCCAGGGTGCCAAACACCCGGGGTCCTGGCTTACACACCCCAGGAACACAACTGTAGGCAGGCAGGACCCATGTCCTCCACGGTCATCTCATTACAGGTGGGGAAGACGAGGACGGTGGGACGTCCTGTCCACTCAGCTATCTGCTTAATGACCAGGAAACGTCAATATTTGCGCACAGAACTGCTGGCCCTGCCACACTCGGTCAACAGGCCAGGAGCATGTTTGGTTTCTCCATCTGTAAGAGGGGGCTGTCTCTGAGCTCAGGCAGGGCCCTCCGCCTGCTCATCAGACAGGGCGGGTCTCTCTGGCCATAGCAAACGGCCTCAATTACGGGAGCACAAAGTAAACCCCCCAAAGCCCGTTTACATGGATGGCAGGTGGCAGCTGAGCTCTCGGCCACGCAATCAGGTTCGAAGTCAGCGCCACCACCTCTTAGCTCTGCGTGCCTTTGGGCCAGCCTCGAAGCCTCTTGGAGCCTCAGTTTCCCCATCCATAAAATGGGCTCCATATCCCCGTCTCACAGCACCGTCGCAGGACCGGAAGGCGGCGGATTGGCTCCCGCCGAGGCCCGCGCTGCGCTCTGTGTCCGGCAGGGGGCGCCGCGGGACCCCCTCCCCGACTCCCTCGCCGCGTGGCGTCGGCCCCGTAGCTCCGGTCGGCCGGACTCGGCTCTATTCGGCCCCACTCGGATCCCCTCGGTCAGACTCGGCCATGTTCGGCCGGACAGGCTGGGCTCGGCCGGACTCGGCTCTGCTCGGCTGTCGTCGGCAGCACTCGGCCGGACTCGGCTCTGCTTGGCCCAGCTCGGCTTTGTTCGGTTCTCCTCGGCTTCGCTCGGCGCTGGACGCGGAGAGACCCCTCCCTGGCGCCGCCGCGGCTGTTCTCTCCAGCTTCCGCGATGGAGGTCCCCAGGCCGGAGCGGAGCCGTCCCTTGGGCCCTTACGCGGGGGTGCCCCCGGGCGGGGGTCCGGTTTGGCTGGGCCCTAGGCCGTGCCCAGCGTGGCCGCCACTGGCAGCAGTCTTCCCAGTGCTTGAGGCCGAAGCGGGTGGGGATGGAGGGGCTCAGTGCCTGGGCTGGGGGAGTCGCTCCCCCAGTTCTGCCGAGAGAAGCGGGGAGTTGGCGCTGGCCTCCCGCGCGCCGTGGCGACCCCATCACCCGGGCTCTGCCACTGGTCGGCCGTGAGGAGGGAACGGTGGCAGCCGGTTTCCCTGAGCCTCAGTTTCCCCTCTGTAACAATTAGCAGGGTCCTCGTCAGGGTCCGGAGGGCCTGGGACCGCGCTGGCTCTTTCCTTCCCTGGGGGATTCAGTTAGTCCTGTAGAATGGGATTAAATTCTGCCGACTCGGATTAACACCTTTATCAGACGTGGGTTGCTGAGAGCCCAGGATGGAGAAACTGAGTCCAGAGAGCGAGGTTCACCCAGGGCCACCCCGCTAGTCAGAGGAGGGCTCTGCAGGACCAGGAGGCCCAGCGAGCCAGCTGCTTGGGTAAGGGGGTCCCGTCGGACCCTCTGCCCACTTTGCGGGGAGTGGGGTTTGGAGGAAGAAGGCTCCGCAGCCGGCCCGGCGCGTCCGTGTGGGTCCCTCATCTTCCTCCTACCCCTCCCCCCAACCTTAGCTCCCCCAGGAAGGGGATGGGGCGGTGGGGAGCACCGCCGGCCGCAGGTGGGATGGGGAGATCACAGCCCGCCGGGCCACCGCTCCCCCCAGCAGGTGGCGCGCACGGTCTCCTTTGTTTAGTTTCCTAATTGGTTAGTGCCCTTGAAGGATTCCTTCTGTGACTTGCCATTCCCCACTTGGCGCAGCTGACTCCAGGCATCATTATGTTTTCTGTTCTCTTGCTTTTTGACAGGCACACATTTTGTTTTTTAAACTCATGAATGGTTCCGGTGCTTCGTAAGCACTGACTGAATGTCACGACTTTCGTACCTTCTCCCAACCCTGGGCTGGAGGGTGGATGTGGCTAGAAGCTTGGTTCTGAGCGCCGGTGAGCCTGTGCCTCGTTTTCCTCGTCTGTGTGCATGAGGAGGAGGGGCTCATGCCCTCGCCATGCTCAGGGTTTAACCAGGGAGAAGCACGGATGGGTGGCCAGGATAGAGTACCCCCACTGGGTGTCCCCCCCAGGATGCTCAGATGGTCTTGGCCTCCTCAGCTCCCTCTAGCCCGGGGACATGGAGGCTCAGGGGTAGGGAGACATGCCCGAGGTGACACAGCTAGAAGGAGGGGGAGCTGAGCCAGAACCCAGTTCTGTCTGCCCCAGGGCTGGTGCTCTGCTGGGGAGATCCTCAGAATGGCTGGGAGACCAAGGATGCACAAATGGAGGGATTTTAGGCATGGCGGGAAAATATTCCAGTATAATATTCCTGAGTCTTGATTTCTTGTCTGCCCTGCTCCCAGCCAGCTGCCCTGGACCAAGGGGGCCCTTTTTTGGGAGCCAAAGGGGCTGGCCCTAGAACTCCTGGCCTGGAGTCACGTGTCTTTCCAGGCCTCAGCCTCCTCCTCTGTTAAGGGGGATGAGCAGCCTTCCCTGCAGAGGGGCTAAGTGTGGCATGTGGCACAGTGCCAGCCACACAGTAGCCCTTGGACAAAACCATTCCTGTGTCCCCAACCTGCTGCTTCCCATGCCCAATGTCTTCCCTTCCCTTCCCCCTTCCTGAGATGCTAGGCTTTCTAAGGCACAGAGCGCAGACACAGCCAGGAACTGTCTCCCCCTCCGGTGCTGCTGACTCAGTCCTTTTCCCTGGTGGCAGCCTCATGGGGAGGGTGGGGAGGGTGGGGAGGGTGGCTCCCCTCGGCTTCCTCCCTCTGCAGCCCTGGCTCTGTGCCCTGGGAATGCTGCCCGGGGCAGGGCCACGTAGAGGGCACGGCCACGTAGACCTGACAGTTTTCCCAGCGGTCAGAGTCCTTCCATCTGCTTTCCTTTAGGCCCCTTGAACCCCTGAATAGGCCTGGGGGGCTGCAAGTGGGCTTGGGAGGGGGAGCAGCACAAGGGTAGAGATTGGGAGAGTCTGGCTCTCATCCTAGCTTGGACTCCAGTCGGCTGTGTGACCTTGAGCCAAAGACTTGCCTTCCCTGGGTCACTGTGTCCCTGCTGGTCAGATTAAGGAATTGGATTGGATCATCTCTAAGGATCCTTCCAGACCTGATATTATCTGTTTGGTTATCCCCAAAATGGAAACTGAGGCCCAGAGACGAGAGAGCTGGTCGAGGACACACAGCCCAGGGGCTGTTCATCCTCCCGACGCCTAGCTGGGAGTGGGGACAGGGCTTTAGAGCCCAAAGGCCCAGACTTCAATAAATCCCCTCAGGTCTCTGCACTCCTGCGCCTCCTGTGGGCGATAATGTCACCACCTCCCTCTCCCCGGGGGACAGCCCCTGAACTGCAGCCTTTGCTCACAGCCATGCCCAGCTGTGCCATCGTGGCAACCCCAGGGGGATGGAGAGCACAACAGTCTGCGGAGCTGTGGCTTCTCTTCAGCTGCGTGACCTTGGGCGAGTCACGTCAGCTCCCGCCCCAGCTCCCTTTCCCAAGGCTGGGATAGGATTCCTTGAAATAGTGGACATGAACACCCCCCGGGTACCAGAAGCCCTGCAAAGACGCAGCCTGGTCCAGGCAGTCCGTGCTCGACGCCTGTGGAACGAGAGGCTGCTGGAGGGCGAGGGACTTTTGAGACAGTCTTTGCACGGGGTCTCTTGACTCCAGAGAACCAGGCTGCAGCAGGACCAGAAGGAAGCTGAGGCAGGACCCCGCCCAGGCCCAGGGGCATTCCATGCAGCCTGCCCTCCTGTGAACTTCTTGGGGGTCATTTCCATGGAGGGATTGGCTCTAAAGACCAGAAGGATGACTCAATCATGGCAAAATTCCAGGCAGAGGAGGGGGACTTGGGTGTCCGTTGGGGCTGGGGTTATTGACCTGGCTGCCACCCTTACCTGAAACCTGAGGAGGTAATTCCTTTGCTCAGCAAACACTCACTGAGCCTCCCCTGGGCCTGGCTTGGACAGGCTGAGGACGGAGCTCTACAGACACCTAGGGTGAGTGGCTAGTGGGTGGCAGTGCCAGGATTTGAACCTGAGGCTGCTGGGTTGGTGCCTGCGCCCTCTCCACTCTCCTGGAGCGAATGAGCTCTTCAGCTCGCGCAGGAGCCCCGGCTACCTGAGCAACTCAGGGGGCTCCTGGCCCTCCCCATCCCTGCCCTCAGTTTCCCAGCCTGCACGCCAGGGCCGTCAGACCCCTTCCTGCTCTGACTTTACTTGACCTCTGAATCAAACAAGACCCCACTGGACCACCAAAGAGTTAAGCAAAGGAAATCCACGGCTCCTTTTATCTCCGCAGAACCCAGAGGCTGGAGGGGAGGGAGCCGGGAGGAGGGGAAGTGGGAAGCCAGCTCAGCCGGCTCCTCTGCCCGCCCTCCCGCCCTCCGCCCTGCCTCCATCCTCTCCTCCCTGCCTCCTCCGCTGGGCCTGGGGGCCCGGGCCAGCAACAAGTTCTGGTTGCAGACATGGGCCAAGGAGCCAGAGGCCGCCCAGAGGCCCGGGGTCCGGGAGCCGCCGCGTGAGGCCGCAGGACACAGGGTGAGTGGTGGGAGGTGCTACAGCTTCCTCCAGCAGGGACGAGGGGGCTGGGGTCAGAGCCTGGAATTCCTCTCCTCCCTCCTCTCTTCCTGGACAGTCTAGGGCCCTGCTCTCTCTCTCAGACCCTGGCTAGCCCCTCTAGGCTCTCCCCTCCCCATTCTCTCCTGTGACTGAGACCTTAACCCCTGGTGAAGGGCTGTCCTCCACTGCTCCCGGCTCGTGCCCACCCCTGCCTGGACACACACCTCAGCTCAGCAGGGCCTGGCCCTCCCCACACCCCAGAGAGGTCCCAGCAAGTGGAGGCAGCAGGGACCCCCAAATCACTGCCAATGGCATGGTCCCTCACACTTGATCCCTGCCTGGCACCATCCCCAGGACCAGTCAGTGATGTAGCTGTGGTTATTATTTCTTTTGTTTAAGTCTGCTTGGCTTCCTGCTTCCTGCCCCCCAGGTCACAGTTCCATGTCTCAGAGCTTTTGACTCCCATCTGGCCGGGGCCAACAGAAATGTCCCCAAACTGTGCCAACCCCCCGGGAAAAGTTCTACCCTTCCTATCCCATGCAGGTACTGGGAAGGGGTCTTGTTGGGCAGAGGAAAGACTCAGTCTTTTACAAGTCAGGCACTTTCCCTGCATTTAAATCCTCCCAGATAACCTGGGAGAAAGGTGGTGTTGTCATTTCCTTGTAAGTATCAAGGAGCAGAAAGCCCAGAGAGGTTAAGCCACTAGCCCTAGGTCACACAGCTTATAAACTATTCTGGGATCTCAGGTCTGACTCTAAGACCTCAGCTTTCCCCAAGAGGTCACATCTGTGGCCAGGAAAAGGGGGATTTTTGCTCTTCTCAAAACCACCGGGATGTGTAATTGACAAATAAAAAGTGAGGGTAATAAGCTGGGGGTGGGGTGGGTGGGGGAGCCACTACCCAGTCCCAGGGAGTGGGGGTGGCGGTGCCGTATGGGGGAGGGCTCCTGGCCCTTTAAAACCTAGCTCTTATCTCCGTGCTCAGCGGAGATAGGATGGCATTTAAAAAAAGTAATAATTTTACCTTCTCTACATGTATTAACCACAGAAAAATATTTTTGAATTGTGCTAAATGTTAAAGGAGAGCAAAAAGGAAATAAACAAACACCAGAAGTGTAAAAACCGGGCTGGTTTCAAAAACCGAGTTTCTGATCCTGTGATAACTCGGCGCCAGCCCCCAAAGACTGCCACCACCTCAAAGGCCCTTTGCCCGGCTTCCTGCCCACCCAGCCCTGGCCTGTCTCCAGCACCGCTGTCCAGGCGACTTCCTGCCCCTCTCCTGGGACTGTGGATCCCTTCTTGGCCAAGGCCAAAGACAGACCCTCACAAACCCTTGGACTTCTCTGATCCTTTTGAATTTTCCAGCCCTTCTGGTCCTGTCTCTTAATTCCAATTTACTACCCTGGCTGCTGATTGGTAGGTCTATGATGATTGACACACCACCTCCCAATGAAGTAATGCTCTCTGGAGCCTTCCCTGCAGGGCTTCTGTGCAAGGTTCATTTGTGCAGGTTGTTGACTGCACAAAGATGCTGAGAGGGGAGGTGGGCTGACACTGGCCCTTGCCAAGCCACACACCCTCAGGGTTGCATTCCTCCGAAAAGGACTTCTTTTCTTTTTTATCTCTGATTTGTGCGTCCAGAGTGGCGCCTTCTGTCTTGCACAAAGGCGCGGTACAGGCTAGCAGTGGCCTGCAGTCCACAACACAGCGTGTCTGCCCCTGACTTCTCACCGATACACCATCACCACGCGTAACCCACGCGTTTTCTCTGCTGGATGTTGCTTCCTATCTGCTAGAATAAATGAACTTTCCTAGCTCCTTTGTCAGCACCATGGTGCTCCCGCGCCAGACTATGGGCTCAGCCACGTGTCCTCTCTCCTGGAGAACGAGCCTGCAGAATCCTCTGTTTGTCCCAGGGGCCCACTACCCCGCCTCGTGCTGTGCGGGGGACATGCACTTGCTGGAGATGGTGGAGTCAACAGAGAGAAAGCAGGCTGGAGGGAGGCGGGAGGGCGGGAAACGCATTTTGCGGTCTCATTGGTTATGACACTGGGCAGCGGGCAGCCTCCTCACCGGCCCCAGCGAAGTCCTCCCAGGACCCTCCCCTGCTCTTGGCTGTGGCTGTCTTCAGAGGGGCTTCGTGTGGCAGAAACCTCCATGGATTGGGTCCCAGGAGACGCAGCCTCCAGGCCCTGGCTGCCCCAAGTCTCATTGGAGAACTTGCTTCTCTGTAGGCCTCAGTCTTCCCGTCTGTTAGATGGGGCGCTGACAGTCCCTCCCCGAGTCATGTCAGGAGAGCGCTGGCTGTGGGTGGCAGCATCCACACTGGGCACCGGCACAGCGCAGATGTTAAGTTGAACCGATGTCTGCCCCTCCTCCCCTGCTCCAGGTCGCCATGGGGGTAGCTGCCCCGGGCCTCCTCTGGGCAGCGCTCCTGTTCCCTCTCGTGGTGTTTGGGGTCCCCACCGAGGAGCCCGCCTCTGGGGAAGCTGTGGCCTCCAGGCCCCCTGGGCACTGTCGGCGATGCTGTGACTCTGAGGACCCCCTGGTCCCTGCCGACGCTGCAGACGTGTCCTCAGCCTCTCCGTCCGCCCTCCCGTACGTGCTGCCTGAGGTCAGGCCCTATATTAACATCACCATCCTGAAGGGTGAGTGCCCTCAGTGGCTCAGCTGGACGGGCCTGATCGGGAACAGGGAGGGCGTGGGGGGTCTCGTTCGGGGGAGGTGAGGTGGAGGGAATAGGAGAAACCAGGACAGAAGATTGTCCCAGACCCTTTCTTTCATTCACACATTTATTGAGCACCTACTGTATGCCAGGGCTGTTCTGAATTCTGGGATGGAGCATGAACAAACCAGACAGGGATGCCCACTGCCGTGGAGCTTTTATTCTAGTGGGGGAGCCAGACAGTGAGCAATACACGTTACCCAAGTCAATGAGACAGAATGTTCGATGGTGATAGATGCTACAGAAATGACAAGGTGGAGCAGGGTAAGGGGCATTGGGAGTGCAGGTGTCGGGGCAGGTGGCCTGTCAAGTGGGGTGCTCAGTGTAGGCCTCACTGAGAAGGTGAGGGAGAAGCCATGTGGATATCTGGGGAAGAGCATTCCAGGCAGAGGGAACAGTAGGTGCAAAGGCCCTGGGGCACAAGCGGGCCTGGTATGTATAAGGAGCAGGGGTCAAGGGGAGGAGCTAAGGTTGGAGATGAAACAGGGGCCAGATCAGACTTGGTCTTCTCCTCCAAGTGAGATGGGGAGCAGGGGGCGCTTGAGCAGAGGAGGGAACTGATCCGGCTAGGTTTCAAATAGATCCCTCTAATGTCACATGGAGAATAGATGGCAGGGGTCGAGGGTGGAAGCAGGGAGAGCTGTGAAGGCCACTAGGGCTGTCAGATGAGAGCTGGCTCCCTGTCCTCTGAAATCAGACCTGGAGGAAGCCACTTCTGCTGCTGGGGCGTGAGCTGCTGGCTGGGGCCAGGCCCCTGGCACCCTCCATCTTCTCCTTTGCTCACAGCACCCCCGTGAGGTCCGTACTTTGCCATTGCTCCCACTGTGCAGAAGGGGAAACTGAGGCTTCTGGAGGGGAGGAGCTCTCCTGGGGTCCCACAGTTGTCAGGCGCAGAGCCAGGATCTGTCCTGAGGTCTCCACAGGCCACTCCACCCCACGGCCAGGGGTCAGCTGGTGTCTGAGACCCTCTGGCCTTCAGATTTCATGGGCGAGGACGCCTCCCTTTCTCGCCGCCCCCCCCTCCCCCCCACAGGTCACAGCTCCCCCAAGGGCGGCAGAGTCCTGTACCTGAGGCTGAGGAGGCACCTGGGTGCTGACGGTACTTCCCCACACTGTCCTCCTACAAAGTCCCGTGTCACCGCTCCTGGGCAGGCTTAGCTGCCTGCCGGGGTGGGTGGGCAGTTAGCTGTGGCAGGAGGCAGCTGGCTGGCACCAGGAGTCCTGGGTCCCCGACCCGCTCTTCAGTGCCTCGCGGTGTGGGCCAGGCTAGTCTCCCTCCCTGGGCTTGCAGCCTCACTTGTAAAAGGGAGAAGGCAACCCCCTCCCGTAACCACTCTTCACCCTCCCTCGGAGTCCTGCCTCTCCTGCTCCTGAGCTGTGTGACCCTGGGCAAGTCACTTAACCTCTCTGTGAGTGAAGATGGTCATGGTGTCTTCTTTAGAGGGTTGTCCAGGGAGGCAGTGTCTGGTGTGCAATTGGTGCTCAATAAATGCTGGCTCCTTCTCTGGGCAGGGGCAGAGCCTTCTGCAGACAAGCATAGGTGCCTCCTTGGTGCAGGCCCAGGTGCCTGCCCTGACTTCTCCCCTTCTTGTCCCCACAGGTGACAAAGGGGACCGAGGTCTGCTGGGCACGCCTGGCAAGCTGGGCAGGGAGGGTCCCCGGGGGGAGCGCGGCCCGCAGGGCACCAAGGGCGCCAAAGGGCAGGCGGGCAGCCCCGGTGGCCCGTGCCAGACGCGCTTCTCGGCCTTCTCGGTGGGCCGCAAGGCAGCCCTGCACAGCAGTGAGGGCTACCAGCCGCTGCTCTTCGACACGGTCTTCGTGAACCCGGACGGGCACTTCGACCTGGCCTCTGGTCACTTCGTCGCCCCGCTGCGCGGCCTCTACTTCTTCAGCCTCAACGTGCACAGCTGGAACTTCAAGGAGACGTACGTGCACGTCGTGCACAACGAGGAGGCAGCCGTCATCCTGTACGCGCAGCCCAGCGACCGCAGCATCATGCAGAGCCAGAGCGTGATGCTGGCCCTGGCGCCCGGCGACCGCGTCTGGGTGAGGCTCTTCAAGCACGAGCGTGAGAATGCGGTCTACAGTGACGACGTGGACACCTACATCACCTTCAGCGGCCACCTCATCAAGCCCGAGGACGAGTAGGACCTCCAGTGGCAGCTCCGGCGCGGGGCGGCTGTGGGCAGGTCCGTCCCCTGAAGGGCCTTGGTTTGCACCTCTGTAAAGTGGGCCCCGGGCCTTGGCATTCTTCTGACCTCCTCTTCTTTCCTTCCCTCCGTCACCCCCTCAGCCTGTTTCTGCCTCTCTCCTCTCTTGGATGTATTTTAAGAAGCCTTCTAACCTAAATATTCTAGAACTTTCCCAGCCTTTTAGACTAGCACTTCTCAAACTTGGATGTGCATATGCTGAAGTGCAGATTCTGACTCAGCAGGTGTGGAGTGGGCCCAGGATTCTGCATTTCCAGTAAGTTCCTGAGTGATGCTGCTGGTCTGTGGACCCCACTTGAGTAACCAGATTCTAGAACATTCACAACATTCTAGTACTTTCTGAACATTCTGGAATCCTCCAAACATTCTAGAATCTTCCTAATGTCCTTAAATTCTCTCATCCCTCTAGGACTCCCCCTCTTCGGTTCTCTTTCCTCCTTCTCTCTCACTCTCATCTGCACCCCCACCTGTGCAGCCGCCATTCATTTATTCATTCTTCAAACACTCACCGAGCACTCACTCTGTGCCAGGCTCTGGGAGAGCTGAGGTGAATCACACAGACCCTGCCCCTGGTGAGCACCCTGTGCAGCCAGGGTGGGAGGACAGGATTCTGAAACCAGAGCCAGAAAAACACGTGGGGCTCTGATCACATAAGTATGTTCTGGGTGTTCAGGCACTGGGGCCCCTCATTACCCACTGCTCCCCAAGGCTGGTGGGACAGGGTCCCTGTGATGGGGGTTATCCCCTGCCCTTTCCTTTCCTTCCTGCCCAATGCCTGTCATTAAAGCAAACCCCACAGGGGCCTTGCTCAGGGCAAGGGTGCTGGGAGGGGAGGGCCTGGGAGCTTGAGGGCATTTGGGGTTGAGGGGGGCCCCTGGGGAAGGGAGCCCAGACCCACAGCTCCCCACTCAGCTGGTATGGTAACCGCGAGGGCTCCTACCTGCTCCCGGCAGCGTCCCCTCCCTGCCCCGCTTCGGGGCTCCGTCAGGCCCTAGCTCAGTTCTGCCAGGCTCCCAGCCTCTGTCAGACACGGATGTCTGTCCCCAGGTGCTCTCGGACCCTCCTTGGCTGCTCTCGCCAGCCCAGTGCCCCGCTCCCCAGGCTTTGTTAAGGTGCTAGGCCCTTGTGGGCAGCTCCCACCCGGCAGAGCCTCGTCTGGCCTGGTGCTGCTTTACAGACGCCGCTGGGCGATGGGCCAGGACAGAGGGCGCCAGGCTTTGGACCCTTCAGCAGGTCTGGGGAACTGAAGTGGGCAACATTCCAGGTCAGGTGGGGGACCCTCCTCTGAGCCATGGTGCCGAGAGGCCCTGGGAGAGGTGGAGGCCAGGTAAGGGGTGTCAGGCCTTCTGTCCCTCTCTCCCGGGGTGGATCAGCCTGGCGGCCCCCAGCCTTCCTCTCTCCTACCCCAGGTGGCCTGAAGCCCTCCCCAGAGGGAGATGGCCTCCGCCCATTGGTGCTTCTGCAGACTCCGGGGCAGACGTGGCCCCGGTGGTCTCTGGTGCTCGCTCATAGCCAAGGGAGCCATGGCTGCGTGGCATGTGGCTGGGTGATGGTAGCAGGGCCTGACCAAGTGCCACAAAGGCCGGTGCTGTACAACCGCCCCAGCCCGACTTCGCCCCTGCCTAGCTTGTCCAGCGTGATTAAAGGATGTGTGTCTTCTTGGCAATTCCGGCTGGTTCTTTCTGCTCGGCTCCCTTCCCCTCGGGAGGGCAGCCGGTCCTGGTTCTGCTGGGCCCAGACCCGGGACTCCACCTCGCATACCCCCACTCACAAAGAAGCCAGCCCTCAGTCACTCCAGCAGCCGGTGCCCTTGAGGTGAGTGCAACCAGCTTAGAGTCTGCTGTGCCGTGCCCTGGCTGTGGCTTCGGCAAAGTCCCCACATCCCTGAGCCTCAGTTTCCGCGTCTGTAAAGGGGGATCTACCTCATGGGGTGGCTGTAAGGGTTAGAAGAGAGGTTGCCTGCTGAGCGCTGCATTCATCCTTTGAACCGCACCTATTGAGCACCTACTGTGTGCTGGGTACCGCACTAGGCACAGAGGCTGCAGTGGGGAGCCCAGTCCATTACCCTCCCGGAGAACACCCGTGGAGTGATCCTTCTAGAGAGGTACTCTGAGGTGCCAAACCAGCACAACCCCTTGCCTGGGGATTTGGTCTCATGTTTTGTGTTTGACGTTTACGAGAGAACTCTTGGATTTTCTCTGGAGGCAAAACACGCACTGTGTTCCGCCGTGGGCTGTCTTGACAGGTTCTGACTTTCCAAGGAGCCTGGTGGCTACTCACGTAAATACACGTAAAGTAATCCACGTCGACTCCCTGTCCTGACCAGAGACGGGCGTCCTGCTCTGCCGTGTGTGACTACTCCTGCATTTGATACCTTTCTGGGCACCACTTGGAAGAGCGTGCTATAAAATCCAACCCACCGTAACTGCCCCAGGATTCAGCCGAGCCCAGCAGCCCGCCCAGGCGGGGATAGACAGAGTCTTCGCTTCCTTGGAGGGCGTCGGCCTCTGAAGGAGTCTTCCCAGCACACCCGAAGACCTGGCAGCTCTACCCGGAGAGCCCCAGCAGGGCAAAGGCTGCTCAGGAGCGGTCCAGCGCCTGCTCTGGACCCAGGCTCTGTTCTGCATCATCGGCCTAACCAGCACCCTTGCTCTGACCCTGGTGGTCAAGTTTTCCCCCACAGCCAGGCGGGAGCCTCGTGTCATGCCGTCACGAGGACAGGCCGTTTGCTGATTGCTGAGGCAGCAAAGCTTTGGAAACTCCTTGCCAAACACCCACAGGAGGATTGAAGTTTGTCCTTTGCAAACTGAGGCCAAAGGCCGCAGATGGTTCCAGGCCACATCAGTTCAGGGCTCCACGACTGGCATCTCCTCCGTTGTCTTGTCTGACCCGCTGCAAACGCTCCTTCCATCCACGGTTCCCATGCGGCCTCTGCTCTGTCTGGGCCGCTGTCTCCCCCAGGATCCCAGTTCCTGACTTGGCAGCATCTCCTTGATGGGTGGTAAGAGCCTCGAGGTCTTGGTGACGGAGACCCCCCCCAACAGGCAAGGTCTTGGTGGGAGTGAGTGAGGGCCCTGGAGACTTGGAGGCCACCGAGCCTGCTCCCAGGTCTGTGGGGACAGTGTCCCCTGAGAGATCCGCAGTGCTTAGTCCTGATGACTCAGTGAGCTGGCGAAACACTCTTGTAGCCCCTCCCCACCCTGGAGGCAATCCCTTTCAGTCACATATTTCGAAAATGACATTTTCCCCCTGAAACATTGGGCAGCAGGGCAGGGAAGGGAGAGGAGGGCCAGGAGGAGAAGCAGCCCCCTGAGACGGCGAACACCCCAGGCTGGGAATCGGGGGACCGCATCTCCACTTTGCCGTTGCTTGCTTGGGTGGCCTGAGGCTAACGCAGGGAATACTGAGGGCAAAGGGTGATCAGACAGTGATCTGAACTGGAACAAGGGGCAGAGCTGGTGCAGGTGGCTGAGCATGGCTGTGTCCCTGGTCGCCTGCTGCCTGGATGGGTGGGCTGGATCCATTCCATGGGCTTGGGTAGGTGTGTCTGGAGTCCTCAGCCTTCCTGGGAGGAGGATACACATAGGAGCTTCTTCCTCTGCCACGTGGGAGTATGGGGAAGAAAGTGGAGAATTCTAGAGAGGGTGATCCGAGAAAGCTTCTTAGTGGAGGGGACATTTGATCAGGGCCTTGGAGGATGAATAGGAGTTTGAAAGACACATGATGTGGGGAAAGGGACAGTGGGATGAAAGGGTTGGAGGTGGGACAATGCAGTCTATGTTCTGGGCAGTGGGAGAGACCAGTATGCTAGATAGATGTTTGGAAAGGAGGCAGAGAGAGAGAGCGGGGTGGGATTTGAAACTGGAAAGATAGGGGCCAAGCCATGAAAGTCCTCGAATGCCATGCTAAGTCTGGACTTGACCTCCTAGGCGCTGGGGAGCCCCTGGAGGGTTCTGAGCAGGGCAGTTACTAGTTAGAGCTGATTTAGGAGGCGGATTACTCTGGGGGCCAGTGGAGCATGGACTGTAGAGGGCGAGACTGGTGGCAGGAGGTGGGCTCCTGTCCCAGCTCTGCCCGGGGAGTCACCTGATTGACTTGAGGACTGGAGGGTGCTGGGTAACCAGTCTAGTCTCTCTGGACCCCCTCATCGTCCTCATCTGTCACATCGGATTCAAAACCCCTTTTCTCTTGCCCCATCAAGGCCTTTGGGGGTATCCGAGGCTATGTGGGGTGACTATATTTTCAGAACCCCAAATCAGGACTAACATGGGGCAGAAAACCTGAAATTAATGCTGACTGTCCCAGAAAATATTAAGCACATGGGACAAGGCTTGAGAAGTTTCAGAGAAGCTCAAATTCCAGAGTGCGTGGGCTCTGGAGCCAGGCCGGGGGATTCTGTCCACATTTCCTTAGAAGAGCTCCTGGCTCAGGGCAGACATTATTTTTCCTGTACGTGTGACCTGGGCTCGTCACTTCCTCCCTGCGAGTCTTGGTTTTGGTCCGAGCGGTGACAGAAGGTGGGGGTATTTTGTGCATGAGCAGTGGCTGGCACACAGCGGGCGCTCGGAGAGCAGAGCGCGGGTTCCGTGAATGATTTTCACCGAGCGGCAGGGGGAGAGGAGCGAAACCAGGAGTTGTCAGCCAAGGGATGAAATCAGGCAACTCCCTCTCCTGCTCCCTCCTCCTCCTGCCAGCTCTGCTGGCCCATCCAGTAGCCACATACTGCCACGTGTACGTCGGGAGGCAGGGAGAAACAGGCAGGAACTCAACACAACCAAAATAGATGTCAAGAACGTTCTGGGTGGGGCCGAGCAGGGAGAGCTGGAGGCAGTGAGCAGCCACGGGAGCCAGGGAGGAAGGAGGGATTTCCATGACATGAGTCAAGAGTGCACGGGGCGTGGCTGGGAGCAGCTGGCCTGCAAACCCAGGACGAGAGGCCAGGGTGGCCAGGCTCCAGGCCCGGGGTCGTAGTGCGGGGTCAGGATGTGGTGTGAAGTCGCAGCCTGGAGGTGGGCGTGAGGAAGTAATAATTGGGGTCCGGGCACACGGAGGAAACGGGACCCTGTGCAGGGCAGCAGCAGAGCGAGGGTGTGGGTGCGGATGGCCGACCTCCATCGGGCTGACTGCTGGTCACCACTGCGGGGAACGAATTGACACCGCACACTCAGATGTACACGGAATAGAACTTGCTTTATTTCTTCACGACTAAACTCAATTTCCGTTAGGTACTTCCATTCTGCTGAAGTCAAAGAAATGTGATTTTGGCCAGCTGGGGTTCCTCTCCCACCACATTCCCCAGGGATTGCCCCATCCTGGCCGTGGGGAGGGGTCGCCTGGCACTGGGTGTCCACGTGACATCTGCTGAGTTCGTCAAGGTCCCGTCTGCTCTGGACTCCTGGATCTGCCCACACACGCGGAAGCATGCTCATTCCTGCAGAGCCTCCTGGGTCTTCATCCCTCTTGGGACGTCCTGGTCCTCTCTCCACAGGTGCCTACCTCACAAATTCTGTGTCCCTCAGACACAGGCTGTCTGAGCCCGGCCTCATCTGCTGGGATATACCCTGTGATCGTTTCTTCCCTGGGGTCTCAGCCACCTTCCCGGGTTTCTGCCCCGGGAGAGAGAGACAGCCCCTCTGAATCTCAGATGCCCCAGACCTGCTGGGGGTCTTCTCTGTGGTCCCCCCGCCAGGCTCAGCTGGGGAGGAGGGGCCAGGATCCACTTTAGCCAGCAGTCCAACCCTGACACGTTCCTTGCTTCCCCTCTGCCCACCTCCCCCAGGGGCATCTTGAGTGTTGGGGGAGAGGCGACTGTGTGTCTCCTCGATGAATTCTCCCCCCAAATGCTTGGCTGGGCAGACAGGCTGTTTTTCTTGTCTTGAAACTTAAGAACCTGGAAAAGACTCCTTTCCTCCCTCTGCTTTTTGGCTACATATCCCTTCTGCATTTGTTAGGATTGGTGGTCTAGTGGTTAAGATCGGTGTTCTTACCGCAGTGGCCCGGGTTCATTTCTGGTCAAGGAATGACACTGCTATCTGTCAGTTGTCATACTGTGGCAGTTGCGTGTGGCTGTGATGCTGAACACTATGCCACTGGTATTTCAAATACCGGTGTCACTCATGAGGGACAGGTTTCAGTGGAGCTTCCAGACTAAGACAAACTAGGAAGAAGGACCTGGCCACCCTGCCAAAAACTTGGCCATGAAACCCTATGAATGGCAGCAGAGCATCATCTGATGCAGCGCCGGAAGGTGAGAGGATGGAGCAAAAAGACCCTGCAGGGTTCGCTCTGCTGTGCACAGGGTCGCTAGGAGTCGGAATCAACTCAAAGGCACTAACAACAACAAAACATTTGTTAGGATGCTTTTGGGTGCAAGGAACACATGTCGAACATAGAGCATCAGAAAGGACAAGCAGCCCTAAGTCCCAAGGTGGGCAGCTCCAGGGCTGGTTACTCCTGCAGCACTGGGCTGTCCCCCATCACCACTAGGCACACAGTGCAACCGCTTTATTCTTAGGCCAGCTTCCCTCAGGGCCACAGGACGGCAACCACAAGATAGCGGCCACAAGGTTGCTGTCCTGGTTCCAGGTGTCACATCAGGCCCGACAAGGGCCAGTGACAGAAGCGTCAGAGGTCCTCTCAGCAGCCTTCCTCACTTCTCATCGGCCAGAGCTGGCCACATGACCACACCTAAGCCCACCTCTGGGAAGGAGAGCAGGATTAGGGGAAGCGAGATTTACCCCTGAACCCTGAGGGTCTGGGCTGAACCCCCAAGTGAGATCAGAGGGGTTGTGGGGGAGAAGTGGTCAAGAGCACAGCTGGGTCGTTTTCATCAAAGCTCTCTGACCACCTTATCAGATGTGGTGTCTGACTCAGCCAGGGTGTCTCGGTTCCAGGAAGCCTCCCGGGACTCGGGGGGCAGCCTTGGCCGCGCGTGTCCCCTGATTACAGCGCTTATCAGCGTCAGCCCTGCTCACGGGGCTTCAAGCTCCCGGAGCACGGGGGCTGCAGCAGCCGCACCGTCACCACCTCCGGGAGCCCTCCCCAGCAGAGCTGAGCTTCCCTGAGTTCAACCCAGGCTGCTGGAGTCACTGCCTGGGTCAGATCTCACCGGGTACGTGAGGGCAGGTCACCTGACCTCTCTGTGCCTCAGTCTCCTCACCCGGAGAATGGAGGTGATAATAACAGTATCTCCCCCACAGGGCTGTTGAGGACTGAGGAGTGAGTATCCGGAAAAGACAGGCACACGGCAGGCTCTCTCTAGGTGTTGAATATTTTCAGGTAGGCTAGACGTAGGAGCCTGCTCAGCACCTCCCCGGGACTGAAAGAAGGGCCAGGGAGCAGGAAGAATCGAGGATTGCAGGACCTGGGATTTGGGATCTGGCCAGAGGGCAGCACCCAAAGGAGTTGGAGGTCACTGGGAGAGGTGGACCCAGGATTCACACCCAGGCCTTCCTGACAGGCACCCAGGACCTGAGCTCTTTCTCAGAGGACGGTGGGAGGACACACACCTCCTCAAGCTCTTTCGCTCGCTCTCATGATAGGACAGGACTCCTTACAGGCGTCTGAAGAGCTCCTGCCCTTGAACCTCGACCCCACAGCCGATGGTGTGCTGGAGCTGCCTGGCACCAGCTGCGGGAGCCCATTGCGTGCACCTGTTCCCAACTCTGAGTTCAGAGACGTCACAGTGTTGACTTGACATTGGCGGTGGTGGCAGTACTTACACCATAGACACTGGCAAATGTTCCACTTTTGATTTTTACAAAACAAGGCCTTCACTAAAAATGCAGCCCTCCACCCTGGCCGAGAGAGGCTGTTCCCAGAGCATTGACCTCCATCACGCTAACCGTTCAAGCGAGGCTGGGGTCCCCGGGCCTCTCACTCGGGTGAAGGGCATGGGCAGGCTCCGGTGGGGGCACTTTGCATATGGTCCCAAGGCTGGGTGACCTCCTCTTTCCCTGGGACCCCTCACCCCCCCACGCCACCCAGGGCCCAGCTCTCTACCCTGCTCCCTGTTAGCCAGGGTGCTTGATGGCTCCAAGGGGGCCCCAGTCCCAGTGGGGCCAGCCTGAGTCCTGCTCCTGGGATTTGGGAAGCAGAGCCACAGCCGAAGCTGACGGGGCTGAGCACAATAGGGGCTGCAGTCAGGGAGCCCAGGCGTGGCAGGTGCCAATGTCCTGGGGCTGCCTTCGTTTCTCCCTCCCTGAGGTTTGGTTGGGCTCTAGCTCTTTGCTCCCATCCCCAACATCATCTGTTTTTTCAACTTGAACAGGAGTGAATTCTCTTGCTCACAACCAAAAGGACCTCAACTAATGTACCCCAAGTCCCAGAAAGGCAAACCACTTACCTGAGAGGGAGCATTGAAGGTATGATAGGTCACTTCAATTCTGTCACCATTAACCTAGCATCTCCAGGAGGCTCTTGGGATCCAAAAATAACTAGGGCAGGTCAGATCCTCTCAAGGGTTCCCAGTCCAGGGGAAGGCCCGGACCTGCAGGAAAACAAGAGAAATATGGTGCATTTGGGGCTATAAAAGAAGTTTGTGTAAGGTACAAAGTTTGCGTAAGGGTGGGTAGCCCAAAGGAGAGAGCAACCAATTCTGCCCATATATGTTTGGGTCTTGAAGCATGAGTAGGAGTTTGCTAGGAGGAAAGTGAAGAGGAAGGTTGCAGGTAGCATTCCACTCTATACAATCCCATCCACAAACCCCATAAATACTTTCTGAGAGCAAGTCAAGCCATCTCATCCCACGTGGAACTTACAGGCTGGCAAAGGCACCGACGGGGGTCATGGGGCACATTTCAGGGGCACATGTCAATTGTCATGCACATTCCGGAGACATTCCATGTTTTCCATCCCTCCTCCAGTTCTGCCTGGCTCCCCTCTTCTTCCAGATTGTGACATCATCTTCTCATGAGGTCTCCTCCGGCTGCCTTATTTAGAATTGTGCTCTCATCCCCGTATTCTGTGCTTTCTTTCCCCATAGTGTTTGTCTTCTAACTTCCTATGGAATTGACTCGGTAGTTCCATTTATTGTCGGCCCCTCCCCGCCCCGACTGTAAACTCTACAGGGGCGGGAATCTTTGTTGTGCTCACTGCTGCATCCACATGCCCAGAGCAGAGCTTGGCACATAGTAGGGACTCAAGAAATATTTGTTGTCTGGATGAACACGAGGCCTAGAATGTGGGGAGGTTGAACCCCAGCCGAGCGAGGTTCTGGTTCTCTGTCCCCTGCACGGGGTTTGTTTGCACCGGGCACACTCCCTGTCTCTCACACTCATTGTGACCACATTGTCTAAAGACAAAATTGCCTATATAGGCAGAAAAATTATTTTCTCTGTCTTGTTAATTTATTTAGATAAAGCCTTAAAAGGTTTAGAGTCAAATCCCGTGTACTCACTCATCACTTGACACCAGGACCGTCCTGAAAATTCAAGCCAGTGGTCACTGTACTGACATGCTCCCTTAGTTACAGTTATTTGCATATTTGTCCTACCCCCATACTACGAGAAGTTTCCTTGAGTTAGGAGGACTTCAGATCCCACCCATCCTTGTAACTCCCACAGGGCCCAGCACGGTGCCACCAGCAGGAATTCGGTCATTCCCTGTTGAATTAATGAAAGGATGAACAGACACCCCTCATCCCGATACCAAGACCTTCCTTCTTTCTCTCCTTTCTTCCATCCTTCCATCCATCCTCCATCCATTCTTTCAATAAATACGGTTTGTGTGCCTACCCTGAGCCACACACGGCTTTTGGTGCCAGAAAAGCCAGGGGACTCCAAAAACTTGACCTGTGACCTTGAGGAGCCACAGTCCAGCTGGGAAGACAGACCCCAAGCAAATCCCCACCAGTGCCCAACCAATCACAAATGAGAGCGGGGCGCGGGAGACGAGGGCAGGTGCTGGGACCAAATGGGACTCTGTCTGCTTTACATGGGGTGGAGCGGCCAGGGAAGGCCTCCCTGACACAGTGGCCACAGGCAGAGGCCTGGGGCAGTGGGGATGGGGGGAAGGCCAAGGCAGGGAAGAGCTTTGAGCTTCCCAGGAGCTGATGGGCAGCCAGGGGCGGGCGCAGCAGGGCGGGGTCCTTCAGGGCCAGGAGATGAGGTTGTGTCCTAGGAAGCTTTGAGGGGTTTTAAGCAGGGACATTATCTGATCTTCACGTTCAGAGGACAGCGGCCAAGGGCCTGGCGGTGGTAACTGCGTGATGGACAGACGAGCAGGACAAGGGAGAGGGAGGGCTGAGGATGCGGTCTCGACTGGACTATGAGGCTTCGGCCCTTGGGGCAGTTAGGGCTGGAGGTGGGGTGGACGCTATCGCTGTCACCAGGGCCAAGGGAAAGAGATGCAGGAGGAGCAGGGGGTTGGGCCTGGGGCTGTCTCAGAAACCCTAACAGTCAGGGCCAGGAGAGAGAGGTGAACCGTTCCTGATCTGCATCAACTAAAGGAAGATGAGGACCCACCTGGGTTAAGTCCCCTGCTCTGAATTGGGGGGTTAAGTGGGATGAAGGGATCTGAGAGGCTGGAGGCCAGAGTTCAAGCCCTCGCCCTGCTGTGTGACCTAAAGCTGATAGCTGCCCCTCTCTGGGCCCAGACTCATCATCCGCACAGGGTGACATAGACCTGAGAGCCACCAAGATCCCTTGCAGGTCACTGGTCTTGGCTTTCTCCTTCCTTGGGCTCCCCTCCTGCTGCCTTCCTGGAATCCAGGGGCCCTGCTTGCTTCCTGCTCTTGTCCTGCGAGCACCCGGAACTCCCAGGGGGTAAGCAGGTACTGTCCAGTTTGGGCCTCTCCCCTTGCCTTTGCCTCATCCCCCTCCTGCAGAACAAGCCTGGGTAGAGGCTGGGGAGAAGTGAGCATCGCCCTCTGGTGGCAACTTCTGGGCCCACCCGTCACTGTGCCCTGCTGCGTTTTAGCTCAAGTATGCTTAAAGCAATTATCAAGCGCCTTTTGTGTGCAAAGTCCTGAGGCAGGTGTGAAGGAGGTGGGCAGTGAGGGGAAGGGGGGACGGGATCCTGTGTGTGGCGCTCAGACTTCAGTTCTGGAATCAGCTGACCTGAGCTCAGATCCTGACTCCAAGTGAGCCCCTTATGCCCCGGAGACCTGGGGGTCCTCCCCTCTGCAGTGGGAAGCGTGTAGAGGAGCTCCAGTGGGTGCAATGGGGAGGAAATGGCGTCACGCCTGGAGTGGGGTTAGCCTCACTCCTGGCCCAGGACACGCAGGCTGCGTTTATAATGCACGCATGCTCAGTGCCTTCGGAGGAGACCACCATCCAGAGGGCGCACTGCTGTGTGTGCCGAGACGCCCGCCTTGGGGTTCCTCCAGGGAGGGTGGAGCTCGGTGCTGAGGGGCCCCTTTCCAGTGCTGTCCCCGCGGTGCAGTGGAGGCCCCCAGCAGCTGCTCGGGGAAGGGAGACCCGCTGTGCAGGTCCCCACCTGATTAACAGTGGCATGTCCAAGGAGCCAGGACTTGAAGGGCCTGATGGTGTGGGGGCCTCTCGTGTAGCAGAGACCTTGGGCATGTGTGGCAGTTCTCGTTCCGCCGTTAGCAGCTGTGCCGGCCAGAGCTGCATGGCTCAGGTGTGCTTGAAGGAGCCCACCTGTGCACAGGTGTCCTGGCTTGAATGAACACATCTGTATGCACACCTGTGAACACATCTGTGTGGGCTTGATCTTATGTGAAGGAATGATCTCCTCATCACAGGGGGAATTCAAGGGAGTCTGGGCACCCTGGGAGAGATGCTGTGGAGGGAAGATGGGCATCAGATGAGGGTTGGATTCAGGGATGTTTGGAGCCCCAGGCACCTGCTTCAGGCCTCTTTGTATCTGTGTCTGCTGCCCCCTCCGCCCCTTTGCTCTGGCTGGTCTCTGACCCTTGCCCTGTGTTGGCCATTATTCAGCCTTCAACGCCCAACTCAAAGCTGCCTCCTCCGTGAGGCCTGCCCTGATGAGGCAGCTGCCCAGGGAGTGTCTGAACACCTGACGCCAGCTCCTGTTGGTACTGCATTCGTGCACATGACCGTTTCCCGTGTCCCGTCTCCTCAGCTAGGCCCTGGGCTCCTGGAGGTGGGAGTGAGGCCCAAGCATCTTCTGTAGCCGCCGTGACTCCCAGGCTGGAGCTGGGATGATGCGGATGCTGGACAGACGCTCCATTCTGACCAGTAGATGTTCTTGCGTTCTGTGCCTGGGAAAAGCATGATTCAGACTCCCCCTGGAGAGATGGGGGCTGGAGAAATGGTGGGAAGGCCAGAGTGGGTTCTGGAAGGCCAGAGCAGTGCAGACAGGACAGGCACAGAATGGCCAGCGCTGCCTCAAATTCCCACTGCTCTCTCGTTCCAAAGGCAGCAGCAGCCGGGCACTTAGGAGCGTGCCCTCTGGAGCCAGATGGCCTGAGTTCAAGTCCCGGCCCTGGCACATACCACCTGTGTAGCCTTGGGCGAGGTATTTAACCTCTCTGTGCCTTAGTTTCCTCATCTGTAAATAGGATAATAAGAGCACCTGCCTGAAAGTGTTGTTGTCAGGATTAAACGAGTTAATGTGATGCTGCTCCAACTTCCACGTGCACACGCATCACCTGGGGATCTGGTGAAGATGCAGATCCTGACTCAGCAGTCTGGGGTGGGGCCTGACACTGCATTTCTGACAAGTGCCTGGGGGTGCCAGTGCTGTTGGACCTGGAACCACACTGGCATACTCGGGAATTAATACATGTAAAGTGCTTAGAACAGGCCTGCAGCATAGCAAGGGCCGGGGGAAGTGTTGTTAGCTGGTGTTACCTGGGACCTCTCAGGGAAGCGAATGGCTTCTAGAATTTTCCAGAACCTTCTTGGTGCTCTGCTCTCTGGAGCCTTGGTGATGCTGTAGCCTCTGATGTCTTTGAGATGGGCTGTTCTGCACCTCCTCAGTCGGTGGTTTGTGCTCTGGGCCCTGAGGAGGGACTGGTGTCGGGGAGCAGGCAGAGGGCGATTTCAGGAGAGAGCTGAGAAGAGAAACAGGAAGAGGGCCCTGCGGCAAGAGGCAGCTCATCGGGCCTACTCACTCCAGTGTCCGGGCTTGCTCTGGGGTGAGCTTCACAGCCTAACCACACACCTTGCAGCTCCCCAGCCCCCTCCTCTCCTGCCGCCCCCTGCTTCCTGCGGGGAAAGGCACAGGTGACTTCAGCCAGGGTGCCAGCAGCACTTCTGGGCTGCAACCGCAGGCCTGAAACCGCAGCCACATCCTCCTGATTGAAGTGCCCCTTGGCCCCTTCCTAGCCCTGCTCCCCTGCCTCTGGCCCCTGGTGCACAGGCCAGGCCTGGCTTGGTCCCCGAGCCCTGGCTTGGGCTGGGGTGAGGCTGGGGTGTCTAGGTACTTCTGAGGTTGGGAGAGAGGCCGAGGGGCAGGGTGTAGAGAGACTCCCGGGCTGGGAGGCTGGATGGCGAGTGTCTGTCTCAGCTCTGCCTTTGAGGGCCGCCTTTCCCTGCACACCCTCATCTCGTGGTCTTTGTCTTCCACCTCCCAGGGCTGTGACCTGTGAAAAGCGGTCTGGGAACACACATCGCCCTCATCAGTTAGGAGTGGGCGAGGGCCCCCCAGCAGGTGCAGCCAGTTGTGGCCCGAGTTCCAGTTTGAGGTCATTTCCCGGAGAGCAGCTCCAGGCCGCCAGGAATTGAGCCAGTCACAGTGCTCCTCCGGCCTTGCCCCGAGAGGGTGACGCGGCCTGGGGCCCTTTATCCTCTGCTGCTTTCAGGTTGGCTCATGGGCTTCGGGAGGCCCATGAGATCAAGGTCACTGGTTCAAGCCCCATGCGGGGGGCAGGTGAGCTGCCCTCCTTTCCACTCAGCTCTGACCCTGACTGGTTCTCTCCTAAACGGGGGTCTCAGGGTGAGCGTGGTCATCCCGGGAGCCCCTCCTGAGGGCTGAGAAGAGTCCCTCTTCCCCTGAGGGAGGCAAGGTATCCATTGGAATTCCTCCAATCAGAGCACGCCTCTCCTGGAAGAGCTTTCCAGGTCATCTGACCTGATCCCATCCTTGTAGGGCTGGGAGGCTGGGCCCAAAGAGGGAGGCCTGGCACCTCGGGTTCTTGCTTGCTCAGCCTCATCTGGCCCCCTGTTTCTGGTAGCAGCACCCCATTTCTCTTTGGAGATCTGCCTTCCTGCATTAGGTGAGGTCTTGGTCAAGCTGTCAGTCAAAGTAGGCCACCCATCCTCTCTAGCCAGGAGGTGGGCATTTGACCCCATCTTAGCCAATGAGACTTTGAATTCTAGTGGAACGAGGCCAGGAGATAACTGGAGGTTGGTGCCTTGAAGGGGGCTTTGTGGCTGGTCTGGAGTCTGCTCCCCCTGAGGTCTGGGTCTTCAGCTGTCTCCAGAACCTGTGAACCACTCCAGATCTTCTAGTCAGTTCCGTTTGGCTCAAGTTAGCCACAGCTCATTCCTGTGGTCTGTAGCCCCAGAACAGTGATTACTGTAGGGAGGGACACACAACTAGTGAGCTGGTGGCACTGCTGGGACTCAAACTCAGATCTCTAGGTTCCCAATCAGTGCTCGTGTCCCCTGGGGGGAGCCTCTGGTCCCTGGAGGAGTGGTGGGGCTGAAATGAAGTGGAACCGAAGAGAAGAAACGAGAGTTCTCATCTGTGGCCCAGTGCTGGGTGGGGTGTTGGTGGTTTGACTGTTGGGCAGAGTGAGGAGGCACAAAGAAACTGGGCAGGCGGGGTCGGGGCGGTGGGAAGGGGACAGCCAACGAGGCCCCTTGTGGCCCTCACGCGTGCCCCAGCCCCCGCCCTGCCCCTCAGACATGTGGTGGGAACTCTGCTGTCAGGTGGGAGTGAGAAGTGCGGGGCCCCCGGGGAAGGAGGAGTTGGTTCACAAAGCACATGCTGACCTGGTTCAGACAAGCCAGGGTGGGTTTGTGACTCCGTGGGGCGGGAGGACTCACGATGGGTCTGTGTCTAACTCACTCTGAAAGTGAAACCAGCCACCCACCAAACACGGGGGCCTCTGCAGTTCTGAAAGCTCCGGCAGCCTGTCTCTGTATTAACCAGCACCCGAAGTAGAAACCAGTCAGCAAGACAGATTCAAGGTCAGCCAGCCAACTGGGGTGTGCATGGGCCTCGCCAGGCCTTGGAAGTCAGGCATTCAACCATGTAGCCTGCCAGGAAGACGCCCAGCTGTGACCCCCTTCGTAGGGTCACCTACCCGGGAGTACACTGGAGAGTAGGGGTTTTTTTTCTTAGACCCTCCTGTGTTGTCCTGAGGTCCAGTGCTCAACCCTGGCTCCAGGGCCTGCGTTACAACGCTGATCCTATTCCAAGGGCTCCCGTGGGAGAAAACCTCGGGGAGGCACACTTCTCTTTCTGTCCTCTCACCCGATTCCCACCTCACCGTCACCCAGGCTGGTCGGTCATGGCTGAGAAGTGGGGAGTAACGGGGGGGCCCGCAATTAAAGACGATTTCGAGTCCTAATCTGTGTCTGAGTGAATTATGCTCCATGCTTGGCAAGGCACCTGTGTCTGCCAGGAATTTCAGCTGCAAACCACAGAACCAACCGCGTCCTGTCATTCGAAAAGGAATTTCTTCATGATATCCTGACTCTCGGGCATCTCCGACAGGAGCCGTGAGTCAGGCTTAGGGGGTGCAGCATCCTGATGTGATGCTCTGATGCCGCCCCCCCCCCCGCCTCCCGGAATCCTCTGCCTCCTTATTAGCATCCCTCTCCCAAATGGGGGTCTGCAGTGGAGACTCCTGATTGGGGGAGCCCAGTCACGTGCTCAGTCTCACAGCAGAGACTTCTGATTGGGGGAGCCAGGTCATGTGCTCACCACCCCAGCTGCAAGGGAGGCTGGGACAGTAAAGATTTGCCTTGTTGCTTGGGACATGAGACTCCTAAAGAAGTAAACACCGCAGACACAGGAAAGGTTTGCAAAGCTGCTGTGTGACCACAATATAAAATAAATATCCGGCCAGCATCTTAGAAGAAACATCCCTGACAGGGGGTCCTTTGTCAGCCCTGGTCCTCAGCTCACCCCCTCCCTCTGAAGGTGCCCCTTCCTCACTCCCCTGCGGCCAGTGTTGTTTCCTGCGGCAGGCCGGGTGGTGGTGTCTTGTTGTGTGTTTAAGTTAGAACTAATGACCAATATTTTAAATGAGAGAACTCACATTTTAAAAAAATCTCAATTTTCTGATTTTCTTGAAAATTCAGAATTTGTTGGCAAAATCGAGCCAACATTCCCATCTCCCATGTCTCCAGTAGATGGAGTCTCCAGTTCACATGATCCTTGCCTGCCCGCCTCACGCTTCATTCCTGCCGGGTCCCTGTGGGCATCTTACCACGAGGGAGAGAGAGGCCAGGCCTCCTCCCTCACATGAAAGGCCTTGATGTCGGGAGGCCAAGAGAGGAGCATATGTTTTAGTTAATTGCCGACTGTCCGAAAATGCCTCCTGCTCTGCGATGTCTTTACAGTGCCGTTGGGGTGGCCCGTGGAGCGTGCCTACAAACCTGTGTCCACAGAAACGATGCCAGAGAATCCTGCTCTGCACTTGGCGGAGCAGCTGTGTGAGCGCCCAGGTTGGGGAGGTTTTGGCTGCAGGCGCGGGTGCCTGGGAAGAATGACAGGTCCCCACCAGACTTCCCTGAGTGCCACCCAAAGGGGCCCTTCTCCACGAATCCTTGTCACCGGCCTGGCACCTTCTGAGGCTTTGCGCTTGCCCAGAACTCTCCTTTCTCAGGCTCAGTTTGGCCGTTTTATTCTGGAGAGGAGACCCATGGTCTTTTCTGCACCCTCGTTGTGGCCTGTTTCAGGATCTGCCAAAATCCTCTTCTCTCTCTTCCCTCAGCCCCACCTCGTGTAGACTCTTGAAGTGGCAATGAGACCAACATGCTAGGATGCCAAGAGTCAGGGACCAGGGGAAGTTTACAGTCTCTCTATATGATGCAGGGCCAGGCGGCACCCAGATCTGGTCCACTTTGCACCTGTCTGCTGCCTGAAGCTGGCATCTTCACTGCTCGGGGGAGTTCAGGGTCCCCTCTTCTCTGGGGGTCCAGGGTCCCTGGTCCTGGAGCCAGGCTTGACTGGGGGCAGCATTCTAGAGCTGGGGTGGATCTCTGACCCCATTTACTACTTTCCACCGAGCGAGCACTGTGGGCAGTGGTGACAGCCAGGCTCAACCTCCATAGAGGGACATTTAAATGTTTTCCGATTCCTTAATAAAAACACTAAGAAAAAAAGCAAGCGAGCGTAACTTCTAGACAGAGAGGAACTTCTCACAGACACTTTGCAAACATCACACGTCCTCTTTCCTCGCTGCAACACCTAGACTGTCTTCTGAGAAAGATCACAGATCTTGGTGAAACCTGCTTAAGAATAAGAAAAAGTGAAAAGATTCTTTTCTACCTGTTTCCCACGGGAAAGGGGGAAACTGTTGCAGGTCCTGGCAGAGGGTCTTTGGAGCTTCCCTGGCTTCCCCAGAACAGGGCTCTGGCCTGGCAGTCAGGAGACGGGGGTCAGGAGTCGGTGTGACTGGACAAGATGCTTCTTTCCTTGGGCTCTGTCAGCACAGGGAGGTGGTCCCACGGGCCTGTGACTCGAGGACATTTTCAGGTTCCCCTGGAGAGGTTAGAAATGATCAGGGGTAGTAGGAAGGCTGGTGTTTGGGGGAGCCCTGGGGGGAGCTCCATCTCCCACAAAGGGTCCCACACTTTTTATTTTGATTTTGGTTCTCTTTTTATTTATTTGCTTAAGTAGGTGTTATGTTCCCATGAAACAAAATTCAAATAGTACTAAAGGTTATTCAGGAAAGTTCCTCTGCCTCCCAGGTCTCCCAGCTCCCCACCCGGAAGGAAAATGCAGCTATTAGCCCCTAGGGAGTCCTTCAGAGCTACTCCGTGCACATCCACACAGTTCACAGACTCGCACACAACACGCACTCACTTGCACACACATTTTCACAAACACATCATGCACACACACACCTACACTCTCCCTCACAGGTGCACACACCCTCACACACACCCTTAGAAATGCACACATGTGCATACATACACACACGGACTCACACATAGACAGGCTCACACACACCCTCACAAACACACACACACACTTGCACATTCCCTCTCACACTCACTCACATTTATCCCTTTACTTCTACACGAGTGGTGGTACCTTACACATGTCCTGACCTTGGCTTTTTCACTCCACCACCCACCCTGGGGATTGCTCCGTGTCAGGAACAGAGAGCTGCCCCTTCCTTTGTTGTCCTGGCTGCATCATACTCCACCACGGGGATGGTCCCTGATTTATGACCGCGGTCCCCTGGATCCTCACTGAGGCTGCCTCCACTCCGGCTGCTGCGCGATTTCCCGGCACACACATCGCCCAGGTGGGCACGCGTCTCCCTGTAGGGTGAGTCTGAGAGGTGGCATCACTGGGTCATGTGTCAGAGACAGTGACAGATGTCTGCTGTCAAGTTGCATCCCAGAGGGGTGGGACCACTTTGAGTGCACATCAGCAAGTGACCCGCTCTTTAAGATGGCTTTTGGTGGCAAACCTTTCAAAACTTCAAATGCGGGGCCGGCCCGGTGGCGCAGCGGTTTAGTCCGCGCTTGGCAGCCCGGGGTTCGCTGGTTCGGATCCCGGGCGCCCGCCGACGCACTGCCTGTCAGCCATGCCGTGGTGGCGTCCCATATAAAGTGGAGGAAGATGGGCAAGGATGTTAGCCCAGGGCCAGTCTTCCTCAGCAAAAAGAGGAGGATTAGCAACGGATGTTAGCTCAGGGCTGGTCTTCCTCACCAAAAAAAAAAAACAACTTCAAATGCATTATTCCCGGTGTTGTTTTTAATGTGATTTTCTGGAATCTTAGGGTATTAGAGATCTGGAACCTTTGATTCTTGCTCTTTTCCTTTTTTCCTTCCTTCCCCGCATCGTGACACCTTCTGTAGGTCAGGTGGTTTTCTAGGCTCTGGAGCTTTCTGGATGAATCACACATGGTCCTGTTCTCAGGGAACTCCTAGTGTAGACACGGAAACACGAGGGCACGACATGAGATGCAGTGACCGTCGTGTGCGTGAATCCCACCTGGCTGGGGTGGGAGATCTGGGAAGGACTGGTTTTAAAGCAAGGAGCTGAGTTAGTCTGGGAAGGGTGGGGTGGAATGGGGTGACCAACTTTGTCCCGGGTTTAGCACTGAAGTCTCGTGTCCTGGAGACCCTTCAGGCCCCGGCAGAGCGGGCCAGCTGGCCCCCCGGAGCGGTCCTGGCGAGGAACCGGAATAGGAAATGACTTTCCACGTGAACGGCACGGTTTGCCCGAGATATGGGTTGCTCGGGGTGCTGGTGTTGGAGTGGCGACCAGCCAGCTGCTCCCAGAGGAACACAGAACACGGGTACTGGGGTCTGGACCCTGGGGGCCGGCGAGGAGGTGACTGTGGCAAAGCCGAGATGGTGAGGGTGACGGCTTGCAGGTGGAGGCTGAGGAAGAAGAACCACGGAGGATGGCCGCAGTCTGGCTCGGGGACTCGTGGGCGGGGTGTCCCAGTGAAGAGTGGGTGTCGGCAGAGCTCGGAGGGAGCCCACGGGGCCTTCGGCCACCACACTTCTCTCTCCTCCTTGTCGTGCTCTGGTCACTCTGAGGTCCCTCTTACCTTGTGCTCTCCACTTGATGGGGGAGGGGGACCAGGCTGAGGGCTGGATGCAAACTAATGCATGGCGTTGCCCCCCAGGCCAGGGACCAGGATTTGTATCTGGTCCCTAGTGGAGCCTGGCGCGTGGTGATAGGATTTTCTGCAGCTGAGGACTCGGCTACCTGCCGATTGTCAACAAGGCAGGTCACAGCACCTGGGAGGGGCAGTGCTCAAAGCAGAGTGTCAGCCAGATGAGGAACTGTGACATCCAGGCTGAGGAAGGGAGGGAGGGCGGCCAGGAGGGGCAGGTGGCCCAGAAGATACTGAAGAGCTTCGTGATGGCAGAGGAGAGTCACCACAGAGACAGTTAATGGTCCCTCCAAGCCTGTCCTCCCCTGCCTATGTACCCTCTGTTTATAGCTAGGCACATTTCCCAGCCTCCTTTGCAGCTAGGTTGGTCACATGACTCAGTTATAGCCAATGTCAAGGGCGACTTTGGAGAAGGGTCTTTAACAGGCAGAGGGCTGCCCTTCTTTGCTCCCTCCTTCACTTTCCATCTACAGGAGTGCAGATGTGATGGATGGAGCTTGAACAGCTCTCTTGGTCCGTGAGTTAGGAGAAAGACATTGAAGATGCCCCACTAGCAGGACAGACTTAGCTCAGCATCCGGATGTCATCATAAAGCCCCTCCACCAGCCCTGGACCACCTGTCTCTGGACTCGTGTGTGAGAGAGAGATAAACTCCTCTCTTACTTTAGGCCACTGGTTTCCTCTTCTATCCTCTGACGTACACAGCTGGACTTAATCCTCCCTGGGACACTGTCATAGGGTGGAAGGGAGTGGTGGAAGCCAGGGGGGTGAGGTGGCAGATGGGGGGGTCTGGGTGTGCACAGAGTGACGACAAGGTCCCAGTGTGGACCCGGGCACTGACGTGGAGCTGGACAGAGGATCCCTGGGGAGAAGATGGTGCAGGACTGGAGGGACAGCAGGACCTTAAAGTCTCTGCGCTGCAGCGTGGAGGAAGGGGGGTGTGGGTAGGAAGCGTTTGGAGGGTGCCAGGGCTGAGGAGGGCACGGGGGTCTGGCAGCCTGGCTTGACCCCCAAAAGAGACAGCCCTGTGATGGGCAAGTGGGAAAGTCATGGTCAGGAAGGGACGTGGGAGCCAGAAGACCCCAAAATGCACTTGCCCCATGGCTCTTCTGAAAGAGGGGGTCCCTGGGCAGGGACCAGGTTCAGTGGTGGTTGAGCTGCTGGGGCTGTGTCCATGAAAGTTGAGGGTGCAGGGAAATTGGTTCACAATGGGACGCTGTGAGGACGCAGTGGGGAGGGACGGTGGGGGTGTGGAGGGCACAGGAGAGGCAGTTACAGGAATGAGGGTTTGAGGCGCTTGGTGGTTTGAGCGCTGGGAAGGGAGGAGGCCTGCTGGAGGAGGCTGGGTCCAACGCCCAGAACTCCTGAGACAAAGGTCTGGGCAGGCCTGAGTGGGCTCTGTCAGGCCCCTGCCATCAGAGAAGCTTCTGGATGATTCTTCAGGTTACCTCAGAGAGAATCTGATGTTCTCCATCAGCCAGACCTAGGTTCAAATGCTAGCTCTGTCACATTCTGGTTGGATAACCTGTGACCCTCGGTTTTCTTGCCTGTAAAATGAGAAGGAAGGAGCCAACTCTGTAGCGGGCAGGAAGAGCGGTCCAGGCAGGGGTCGGGGTGTACAAAGCCCGGGGGCGTGGAGAGCTTGCCTGTTTGCTGAACAGCAACAGCGACTGAGCTGGAGGGAAGTTCAGAGATGACGGCAGGGTTTGCTCACGTGGGAGTAGCACTGGGAGCTACCGGAAGGTTTTAAAGGGGGAGGTGGTGCAGTGAAATGACCTGATTGGGGTTTGGGAAAGACTGTTCTGGCTGCTGAATGGAGAAATGGACTGGAAGGGGTCAGGAGTGGAAACAGGGAGGCCAGTAAGGGGACCACTGTGGACCTGCTTGGGGCAGATGATGCAGCTGGGACTGGGGTGGGAGCTGAAGAAAGCAGATCACTTCTCTGCACACCTGTCACCCCCGAGCCTTGGGGCCTCTCCTGCACACCCTTCTCACCCCGGTCACCCGGCTCTAATATCCGGCTCAGGCGCGTGGGGCTCCCTCTGTATTAGTCAGGGTAAAGCCCACCAGCTTCTGGGACAAGAACCTCGTGTCGCAGAGGCCCGCACGAGGCAAGTTTCTCTCTTGCTCCTGTTACAGTCCAGTGGGGGTTGTCTGGGGAACGGAGAGTGGGGCCCATCCTTAGGGGGCTCCCCCGCCCCCTAGGGCTTCACATTCCTCCAGTGGATTCTCGGGTGGCGGGGAGAGCGGGAGGGAGGGAGAGACACAGAGGAGGATCAGAAGTGAGGTTTTTCTGGGCCTGGAAGTAGAATAAATCACTTCCACCCACGTCCCATTGGCCAGACTCCGTTATGGCCCCACCCAACTGCAAAGGAGGCTGGGATATGGAGTCTGGCTGATGCCCAGGAGGAAGGCGCGCGATGGGTGATGGGGACACATCCCTGCACTCCTCACGGCCCCCAGGACGCGCCCCTCCTCCTGCTCCCACGGCCGTGAGGTCTTTGGTGGAGGAAGCGAAGACTGTGCGTGTTGAAGCTCCCCCCGCTCGGCGTAGCCCGCCCCCCGCCTCTCCACCTGAAGTCTCCTGGCCTGTGTCCCTCGGCAGAAGCAGAGCCCCGGGGCTTAGGGTGGGGGACGCTGAGTGTGGGGGCTGCCCCCTCCCCACTTTCAAGCAGCCTCAGCTGTGGAGGCCACACTTGCGCCCCCCCCAGCCACCTCCCCCTCCTTCCCTGGTCCTGCCCCCATGCTGCTCATAAAGGCTCCTCCGCGCCTGGCCTGGCCATTGGGACATCTTGGGTGCTCAGTAAATGTTTGCGGAATGAATGAAAGGGGGAGAGAGGGGCAGAGGAGGAAGAGCCTCCGGCCTTACACGCAGGGCAGGCCAATGCTGTCCCCATGGGCAAAACCGTTACAAGCTGAGTCCATGACTTCTGATGTCACCTGGGGATGTATTTTTTTTCTTTATATGTGTTTTTAAAAGTTTTAACTGAATTCATGTATTTGGGGCAGGAAATACATTCATGAGGTACGAAAGGGACTACAGTGCAAAACATCCTTCTTACCCCTTCTTCACCGGGCTTTCCTCCCCAAGAGATCCAGCGTTCTGGTTTCTGGAGAAGCTTCCAGAAATACTCTAGGCTTAATAAATTCTGGCTATCATTCTCATTCTTGTGGTGGTTGTGATTATGACCCTCTCCTGCAGCCAGAGAGCCTGCTCTGGGAGGAGGGGAGGTGGGCTTACTGGGATGCCTACTGTGCACAGTCACGATGGGTCACGCTGTATGCACTCCTGCTGTTTGCCCATCTCGGGATGTCTGGCAGGAGGCAGGCCCTCATTCTACAGGTGTGGATGTCAGGCACAGGGAGGCAGCGCCACTGGCTTCCCAGCGGCCTAGAGTCTGGCCTCTCTCTTCTCTCCTGCTTCCTGCTCAGGATGGGGTGGGGCCTCATTCTCTCCTCGGGGTCCTCGATTTCCCTTTCTCACTTCTGTGCACACAGCAGGTTCTGCAGAGTTGCCCTCCCACGCTCCCCCCTGCTCGCTCTATTCCCTTTTTTGAAAGAGACAGCTGCTTACAAGACATCCCCCCAAAACAGGGCTGTTAGAATCAGGAGAAAGGGAGAAAGCGGAGCTGCTGCTTCTGGGAGGCACCTCACAGGGTCCCTGTGACACTGTGCATAAATGGACGCACACCTTTCTAGAGGGATTCATAACTTTTCATCGTATAAAAAAAGCCCTGAGCTGACCTGCCCTCCCCACCCCACACACACAAAGGGGGAAAAAAGGATTAGGAATCATGACATGAAAGGAAGAGGAAGGTTCTAGAATGTTCAAAAGTGGCCATCGAATTGTTCTCAAAGCGCTGAAAAATGACTGAATGTTAAACTGAGTGAGGGGCTTCCTGGAAACCTGGGTGAAAAGGGAGGTCTCAGCGAGATGGGTGGGGGGGTGAGTGAGGAGCATTGGGGACACCTGAGGGACTGTTTGTGAGGCCTGGGCGTTAGTGGCTGTGTGTGAGCAGATGAGAGTGTCGGAGGCCGGAGGGGCCGATGTGAGATGGGGTGGGGTGGTGGAGGAGGGAAAAGAAGGGGCGAGCCCCCTTGGGTGCCTGTGTGCTGCACGGCATCTATTTGAGTGTGCGTGTGCACGCGTGTGTGTATGAGCGCGCTGCCACAACACCCACAGCGCCCCCCCTCAGCGGAGAAGGGAGATCTTTATCTGGTCCCTAGGTGCTTTAGGAGTTTCAGGCTTTCTCACCAGTAAGACCTCCCCCGCCTCCCCACCCAGGCCTGGCCCCCTCCATCCTCTGCACAGGAAGTGGGCTGGCCCTGGGGTTTAGTCTTTGCCGGCCCCATCAGCCGTCTGCTACCTGGGCCGCCAGAGCCAGGGCAGGGCCCTGGGGAGATGGCTGCGGTCCCAGCAGCAGAGAGAACCGGAGAGAGCACGCCGCGGCCCCATGTCTCAGCCAGGTGATGCCCCACCTTGCCCTCACCCTGCCTCTGCTCAGTCCTGGGTTCCCTCCTGGCCCCTGCCCCCAGCCGGGGGACTGGAAGTGAAGGTCACGGGGACAACTTTCAGCTCTGACTCAGATCCCCCAGGAGTTTCTGCCTGAACTTCCATCTCCTAGTCCTCCCCCCAACCCCAACCTCCCCCCTCACCCCGCCCCCACCTTGTCTTAGACCCCCTGAGGAGGAGGCAGGCCCTGCTCTCATGGCTTCTGGTCCCCAGTCCCAGACTACCCCTTCCTCCCAGCCCACCCCGGGGGAGACTGGGGACTGCTCTGGGATGAGGTGTTTCCCGGGCCCTGTGCTGGGCCCCCCAACCCAGAGGGGTGGGGAAGGAGGGGGAGGACTGGGAGGAGGAAGCCAGCTGAGCCTCAGATGGGCTGGGTACCCAGAGAGGGCGCTGGGACGCGGGAGAGATGTCTGTGGAATGGAGCCCACGCTGGGGAGGCACCCCGTGTCAAGTGCTCCTAGGAGGCTTGTGGGGTGAGGAAGGAGACCTGGCTGTGAAGTGGGGTGTGCTGGGATGCCTCTGGGAGCCCTGGGCTGGAGGCCAGACCCCTGGGTTCGAGTCCAGATTTGTCTCTTACTTGGCTGTGTGACTGGGCAGGTCACTACTGGAGGGGATGGGAGTCCCTCTCTGGGGCTGCCTGGAGGGCATGCTTTGTCTGTTTGGAGCACTGTGGGAATGGGGACGGAGCCATGCCCAAGGGTCCCCTTCCTTCCCCCACATCCAGGATCCCACTCCCAGCTGGGGCGATGCCCCCAGGGGTTAAACAGCAAGAGGAAGCCCCGTGTGTGTGTATGGAGGGGTGGCCGGAGGGGACAAGAGAAGAGGGGGCCCGTCAAGTTCAGAGGTCACGTGGGGACACGTCTCTGGCTACTGAGCTCCTGCCTCGCATTCTCTGCAGCCGCCACGTACCCCTGCGTCCCACGATGTCAGCCCCTGCGGGGACCTCTGACTGCACCAACTGGGTTTAACCTCAGCTCTCCCGGCCTCCAGCCTGGGCAGGAGGTTTACATGTGCCTCAGTCTCCTCGTCTGAGAGAAGCAGTCATACTAGGACCTACTTACAGGGGCGCTGTGAGGATTAAATGAGGTAATCTCTGCGAAGTGCTAATGACAGTGCCGGGCACCGAGGGAGAGCCGAGTGTGAGTCACCGTCAGCATCAGCAGCAGCAGCATCACCACCAGTATTATCTTCGTCTTCTTCTAACTCGAAATCAGATGACCGGGGCTTGGGTCCGGCCCCTTGCGCAGCTCTGAACTTCAGTCTTGGCATCTGTCAAATGGGGGTGGTGATACCCACCTCCCGGGTTGTCATGGGGACCTGATGAGTCAGTGGGTGTGAACAGCTTTGTCGTCGTGACGGGCAGGGTGCGTGGGTGTGCGTGAGAATCCAGGACGGAGGGTACTTGGGACTCAGAGGTCCTACTTGCTCTCCGTGAGGCTGGGCCTCTTACTTGCTCTGTGACATTAACCTCCCAGAGACTCAGTTTCCTCCCCTGTAGGAGGGTGCGGCCTCAGAGACCGCTAGGAGCCGCCCAGGCCGACCCCTCCGGTGCCCCGGCCCGCTCTCGGCCCCGTGCACCTTGCCCCCTTGGTGCACACTGCCGTGCCCTCTCGGCTATGGGCGCTGGGGCCTCATTCTGGGCCCTGCTTCTTCTCCTGCCCACTCACCCCTGCCAGGCTGTGGTTTCGCCCTGACCTTCATTCGATCTGGCACGCCTTTGCCCCCACCCTCGTCATTCCACCCTGAGGCTCTGTGCCAGGTCCTGTCCTGGGCATGGGGTCACCTTGCTTGATGGGGGCCTGGCCCCAGATGACACCCTCCAGGGGATTGACAGGGCCATGCCCCAGGGCTGTGATCGAGTGAGCAAGGGGCACGGGGGCTTGCTGGCAGCCCCTTTGCTGGGTTCTGCACCCTTTGGGGTCCCAACCCTGTGTGCTGTACTGTCGGGGGGTCCAAAGAAAGAGGGAACCAGCCCCGCCCCAGGGAGCTCACCTCCTGGGGGAAGAGTGGGCTGGTCAAGGAGGAGCCCACGGGTATCTCTCCAGGCTCCTTCCCATACCCGGGCCAGATGCCCACCAGTCGGCCTGTGCCCCTGTGGGCCCTGACTCCCCAGGCTGTCAGCGTCGGCCTCGCCTCTGGGGCCAGTGCCCGGGCCAGGGCCTGGGCAGGGCGGACGATGTGAGACAACAGGCCTTGGGGTGGAGCCTGGGGTCCAGCTCTGCCTCTTCTGCACGTGTGACCTTGGGCGGGTCAATGACCTGGAGCCTGAGTGTCTTCATCTGAGCAAGGGGCTAATACATGCCCCGCCCTCCCCGCCCCCCGAGCTGCAGGACAGATCAGATGAGCCTGTGCAGGTGAAGCACTTGGCACTGCGTGTGCTTGTACACACAGCGGGCACTGTTGTGAGGTCGTCAGTACGTCTTCCCTGATGGTGTGAACGGCTCGATGGGTGGGAAGATGTGGTCAGAGAAGCTACAGGAGGGGAGGGCCCCTGCCTGGGCTCCGGGCAGTCTGCCCTGGCTCAGATTCCACATCTGCGTCTTATCAGCTGTGTGACCTTGGGTAATTTCCTTCACCTCTCTGTGCCTCAGTTTTCTCATCTGAAAATGGGGATGATAATAGTATCTCTAGTAGATGCTCTTATTGCCACATTTGAAGAGTTTAAAATAGAGCCTGGCATAGGCATATGGGAGCCTCTTGATGAATGGTTTTTTTTTTTTAATTAATTTTTTTTTTTGTGGGGAAGACCAGCCCTGAGCTAACATCTGTTGCCAATCCTCCCCTTTTTGCTGAGAAAGACTGGCCCTGGGCTAACATCCGTGCCCATCTTCCTCTACTTTATATGGGACGCCACCATGGCATGGCTGACAGGCAGTACGTCGGCGGGCGCCCGGGATCCGAACTCGCAAACCCCAGGCTGCCAAGCGCGGACTAAACCGCTGCGCCACGGGGCGGCCCCGATGAATGGTTTTGATGTGGTTACGGGGGCAGCAGGGCAGAGAGGAGGTGGGCTCTAATCCCAGCTCTGTGCCGGCCTCCCTATGTGGACTTAGCAAATGTTTCCTCTTTCTGGGCCTCAGTTTTCCCAAGTTTTGAACAAGGAGTTGGGTTCGCTCAGAGAGCCCTTCCAGCTCTGACAATGTGTGGGTCCATGAATCTCTGAAGAAAAGGAGTGAGCATGTGTGGGCAGAGGGACCAGCAGGTGCAAAGGACCTGAGGCTGGACTCTGTTGGCATGGTAGAAAGCAGACCGGCGTACCCCGAGAGGAGAGGGACAGGGATGGGTGTTCACCTGTGCTCTCTCCCCCTCTGCCTCCCTCCAGGGCTCCCTTCCCCAGCTCCCACCCGTGGATGTGATGGCGGCTCCTGCTCTGTCCTGGTGTCTGTCCCTCCTTGTTCTCCTCCTGCCCCCGGCCATCCCTCAGGCATCCACAGTGGTGAACGGTGAGGACCCTGGCATCTGAACAGCTGTGCTTTCCTTTGGGGAGGAGGCCAATGCCCTTCTAGAACCCCTTTCTGGACCCCTGCTTCTTGGCAGAAGGTCCATCAGCAGGGGCAGAAGGCAGGGGAGGAGGGAGCCGGGCAGTGGGATCAGAGCTCAGGTGTCCACCTTCCCCCTTGGCCCTCTGTCCTCCCCCTCTGCACCCATATCCCTCTCCAAGCCACAGGAGGACACTGGCTTCTGTCCCTGCCCTGCCTTGGCCTGCCTGTGGGAACTCACAGGCTCTGGGGCTCAGTTTTGTCCTCTCTGAAATGGGTCCGCTCACCCTTCTCTGCCCACCGTGGTTGCCTAGCTGGTAGGCACAGGGTGCTGGGGGCAGGGGTGGTGGGCGGGCACCCGTGGGCACCCCACAGCCAGCCACTCACGCCTCGTCTCGCCCACAGACACTTCCAAGCTTTCCTGCTTCTACAACTCAAGAGCCAACATCTCCTGTGCCTGGAGCCGGGATGACGGGCTGCAGGCCGCGTCCTGCCACATCCACGCCAAGTCGGATAAACGGTGAGTGTGGGGTCGGCCGGCGGAACTGCAGAATCTCAGGACGGTGGGTTCTTAAAACTGACTTTTAGACTCTTGGAATCCTAACTCTCAGACTCCAAGAACTCTGTACTTTGAGAGTCGTGGGCCAATAGGACCCACGGACTCGTGGTATCACACAAGTCTGGAACAGTCTGGGAGTCAGATGTTCAGACGCCTGCAACAGGGTGGGAGTGGGGCGCGGGGGTCCAGGCTGCAGTGGAGGGGCTGGGAACGAGCCGGACAAGGTGGTTTGGGGACACTGGGCTGCACGACTGCTATGCAGAGTTTGGACTCGACTTCAGAGGCAGGAGGGGAAGAGGGGGGCTCCCCAAGCGTTTTGAGGAACCTGGGATTTTGAGAGACTCCTAGGGCAGCTGTGGGGACAGGGTGGGGCATGGTGGGGAGCCGGGAGCTGGGAGGGAGTCAGTGAGGAATTGCCGTGATCCAGGCATCCTAGTGGCAGCAGCAAAGGTGGCTTTGGGGTTTGTGCCTGGCTCCCGGGTGGGCGGTGATTCCCTGGGGCCCTGAAGGCCACTCGGGCCCCGTGGGAAGACTCTGGAGGGCTTTCGGTGGGGAGGGCCACAAGTCCCGACCTGGTTTGTTTCTAGAAGATTGCTCTGGCTGCGTGGGGCCAGGCTGGGACAGGGAGGCAGGAAAAGGGGAGGGGAGGTGGAGCAGTTGGGGGAAGCAGTGTCCCCGCAGAGACCGGCCTCCCTGAGTGGGGGACCATCCCCTGGGCCAGCTCTGGGGGTCCCTCCTTTTCTTCTAAGAAGGTTATTTTTCCTTGAAAGGCCATGGAAAAAATCCTGTGAACTGCTCCCAGCGAAGCCAGCAACCTGGGCCTGTAACCTGATCCTTGGACCCCCAAATGTGAGTAGCCAGAAGATGCTGGGAGGTGCTCAGGGGGACAGTGGGTGCAGAGGGGCGTCCTTCCCAGGAGGGAGCCGGGCCCAGCAGGCCCAGTGGCCTGGGACTGTGGCACGGAAGCTGCCTGGGGCTGGGGAGGCAGAAGGAAGGAGGGCGGCGTCCAGAGGCCAGAACTCAGCCTGACCGGGGGGCAAGGGGCCTGTGGTGTGTGAGGCTCGGCCATTCTGCCTCTGCTCCCACGGTCTCCCCCATGCTTTGTGGGTCCTGTGACACTTCTGTCTTCCTCCTCAAGGGGAGCGTGCCCAGTAATAGCAACGCCCCCATCTGACTCTTCCCCAGGTCTTGGCAAGTGCAGGGCGGTGTGGATTCCAGGGCTGGATGGTCTACACCAGCTGGGTGACATTGGGCAACTTCTGAGCCCCAGTTTCCCCTTCTGTAAAACGGGAATAATAATGGCCCAACCTTGCAGGTTTGCCCTGAGGGTTAAAGCACTTGGAACGCCTCCCAGAACAGAGCATGGACTTGACACTATCGTCAGGGGATCCTTATGACTCCGTAGGTGGGCACCACACTGCCCCCTTCTCACCAGTGTGGAAACTGAGGCTCAGAGAGGTGTGGTTCCTGCCCAAGGTCACACAGCCAGGGAGCGGCAGAGCTGGGACTGAGCCGGGTCTGTCAGACCCCCAGCCTGGGCCTTTCACGGTTGCGCTAGGCGGCCTCCCAAAGGGCACATGGCTGAGTCCATGTGGGTGTGCATCACGTTACTGTCCATCAAACCCTCCTTGGCAGCAGCAGGCACCAGGGACGCCCAGACCACATTTTCCAGCCATCCTCAAGTTATACACATTCTCAAAGGGCAGGAGAGTGTGGAGAGGGGCTCATACAGTGTGGCTGGTTAGGGCACGGCCTCTGGAACCTCTGTCTGTCTGTCCCCGTGAGCTCTGCAGATGATCTGGCTTCAGATCCTGGCCCCACCATTTCCTGGCTCTGTGGCCTTGGGCAAGTCCCTAAGCCCCTCTCTGCTTCAGTCTCCTAAGCTGTAGGATAAAAATAGTAATAGTGCCTGTCTCGTAGGGGTGGAGAGAATTAAATGAGATAATATCTCTAGGTGCTTGGAAGAGTGCCGGCACAGAGTAAGTGATCAACAGAATGTATTATTGGCATCTTTACAACAATAGTAATGATAATCCTAGGATTATCTGGGAAAATCTGGCCCCCACAGCAGCTGGAAGAAGGCTGGGGAGGGTCCTTGGGCTGGAGAGGGAGGAATGGTCCCCAGCTCCGGGAACTCTGATGATCGGGTTCAAGGTTTGCTCACAGTGGGCCCCATGGCAGGTCAGAGGGACTGCGTCCGGGGTCCTGGACCCAAAAACATCCCCCCAGGCCCAGAGCACAGATCCTAGCAGGGCCTGTACCAGACCTTCCTCCCTTAGGGCTGCAGGGCTGCCCTCTGCACAGGGTGGAGGCTGCCACAAGCTGCTCACTCGCACGCAGCCCTCGGTCAGGCAGGACGGGCCAGGGCTGCAGTCTCTGTGGGGCTGTGGACGGAGCGGCCTGGGTTTGACTCCAGCCTCCCCTGCTGACCAGATGCGTGACTGTGGGCAAGTCCCTTGACCAACCCGAGCCCCAGGTTTCTCGCCTGCAGTATGGGGATGGACTACTGTGAGAATCGGCCAGAGAAGTGGCTAAGGCACCTGAGCCATGCCTGCCTGCAGGAGAGGCTCCATACCTGGCCATTTCCTTCTAGAAAAGTCAGGGTGTGGAGGTGGGGAGAGATGGAAGGGAAGCTTTCACACTCAAAGCTGTTACACAGGTACCATTCCAGACCTGCACCTTCTTGGGGGCTCATCCTGCTTGCACACCTCTGGTGATGGGGAACTCCCTCCCTCCCAAGGCAGCTCACTTCGCTTTAGATCAGGGGTTGACAAACTGCTACGGCCCATGGGCCAAACCCAGCCCGCTGTCTGTTTTTGTAAATAAAATTTTATTGGCTCACAGCCGCGCCCATTCTCTTATATGCGGTTTGTGGCTGCTTTCACAGACAACAGCAGAGTCAAGTAGTCGTGGCAGAGACCATATGACCTGCAAAGCCAAAATATTTACTACCTGACCCTTTACAGAAAAAGTTTGCCGACCCCGCCTTAGATGGGGGGCATGTGGAGGGGCTCCACCTTTGTTGCAGGCTGGGTCTCCCCTCCTGTCTCCCTGGTCCTCATCCCGATGGCCTCTCGCTCCCCGGCCCAGCTGCTGGCAGCTCCATCCCTGCCCTCCTTCCCTTGCAGTCCCAGAGACTGACCTCAGCTGACACCGTCAACATGAGTGTGATGTGCTGCGAAGGGGAGAAGTGGAGGATGGTGCTGACCCAGGACTTTAAGCCCTTTGAGAACCGTGAGTGCGGACTCTAGGGAGGGCACCTCCTTCCCTGCTTCCCCTCTGGGATCCTTCTTGCTCCAGTCTCTCTCCACACACACCTTTGACCTCTCACTGCCCGCTGCCCCTGGGATGAAGTCCTGGCTCCTTACCCTGGCATTCAAGGCCACTCAGGATGTGGCCCTGGCTTCCCTTTCCAACACTCCTCCTCTGTGGCCTATATTCTTGCCACAACCAGGGCTGGCTCTCCAAACTCAACTTGCCCATCCATGCCTCTGAGCACTTGCACATGCTGGTCCCACTGCCTGGAAGGCTCTTCCCACCTGGAAAATTCCCACTCACCCTTCAAGGTTCAGTGAAGAGTCATCTCCTCCAGGAGACCTTCTCAGACTCTCCCAAACCTTTGTGCCTCCTTTCAGGGTGTTAATTTCCTGGGTCATCACTGCCTGATTATGGGACTGTCTCCCTCACTGGGCTGTGAGCTCCCTGAGGGCAGAGCCTCTGTCATCTCTATATCTCCATTCTGAGTACTCAGCACCAGGCCTGATCCAGGCAGTGCACTGGGGAGGTTTGTTGAATGACTGAGTGCCCGGCCCAATCCCCAATCCTTCCCCGCTTCCTCCCAGACCTTCCGGGCCATCTCTAGGGAAGAGCCGGCGTGGAAGGCGAGATCCAGGCAGGGTTCTAGGTGCAGCCCTGCCTTAACCAAGTGTGATGGGACTGGCAGATCATTTGACATGTCCAAGCCTCAGTTTCTTCCTCTGTAAAATGGGGATAATCAGTTACCTGCTCTGCATGGTTGCTGGAAGGAGTCTGTGAGCCAAGACTCCTTCGCAGAAGGAAAGATGGTGGCATATTAAGTGCTATCAAGAAAATTGAATGGGATAACGCATTTGAGAGGGACTGGGACAGCTACTTCAGACTCAGGATATCAGAGAAGCTTGCTCCAAGATCTGAGGGTCAAGAAACAGAAACTGCTTCGCATGTGCTCCACAGACATTCGCCTGTTATTGTTTGTGTAGTTCTTCAGACTCTCAGAATTATGAAAACGGATCAATTTAACTTCAGAATCATAAAATCTCATAATCATACAAGATTAAGGGATTAAATTAAATTAAATGAATGAGATGATCCATGTAAACCTCTTAGATTGAGTCTGAGTGCAGAAAAAGGCCGCCTTGATTCATTCATTCCCCAGATATTTAATCAAGTGCCCATTACGTGCCACGTAGCGATCCAGGCACCAGGGGCATGTCACAGAACAAAGTTCCTGCCTCCAGCCAGCGCCCAGTCTGGTGGGGGGGGGGCAGAAAATGAATAAAGAACCAAAAATAGATATTGACTATGTCAGGTGGTGACAGGTGTTGGAAAGGAAAAGAAAACAGGTGAGGGGACAGAGAGTGGTGGCAGTCGGGGAAGGCGTCTCAGAACAGTGATGCTTGAGCGGCGGGATCCGGGGGAAGGCGGGCCAGGAGGGAGGAATGGCAGGTGCAGAGGTGGAGGAGGGTGCGCGTCTTGGCTTTCTCATCTCAGCATCAGGATCCAGCGTCCACCAAGCTTGCTCTCCCGTCCTTTCTCCCGCCTCCAGTTCGCCTGATGGCCCCCGACTCCTTCCACGTCATCCACCTAGGGACACACAGATGCAACATAACCTGGAGCGTCTCCCAGTCTTCCCACTACATTGAAAAATACCTGGAATTTGAGGCCCGGACAAGGTCCCCGGGCCACAGCTGGGAGGTGAGCACATGGCCCAGTCCTGATTCCTCCTTCCCATCCTGGTCACCCCATCCATTTTTCATCTCGGCAAAGCCACAGAAGCCCCCACCACTCCTCTGTCCTGCCTGCTCCTGCCTCTCCCTCCCTCCACGTGCCCCTGACAACCAGGGGTTCCAGCTGGTGGCAGATTGCCAGGCTGGCACCAGGGCAAGATTTCCATAGCCAAGGGGCAGGTGACTGCCCTCTCTGTGAGATTTCAGAGGCCCTGGAAGCCACCTTTCTACTCTTTGAATCCAGCATGCTCAAGGTCCACAGGGGTCTGCCACTTATTCATTCACTTCCCCGGTCCTTTCTTTGCTCACTCAGTCACTCAACAAACATTTACTGAGTACCACTAAGTGCTGCAGACAGGGAGCAAGTGGAGGATGAGACTGACAAGCTTCCCGCTGTCAGGAAACTCACGCGGCAGGTGTGGGGCAGACAGTCGGCAAACACAAACAGGAGACCACGGAATGTTAACTGCTATCAAGAAAATTGAATGGGATAACGCATTTGAGAGGGACTGGGATGGGCTACTTCAGACTCAGGCCATCAGAGAAGGTTGCTCCGAGGTCTGAGGGTTGGGAAGGAGCTGGCCCTGCAAAGATCTGGGAAGGGTTTTCCAACAGTCAGTGCAAAGGCAGGATGCTATTTGTGTGTCTGGGGAAGCGGAAAAAAACAAAAAGAGCGATCCAGAGGTCCGTGGATAAATCCCTTTTTCTGGTCGTGCGGAGAACAGACTGTAGCGGAGCGCGGGTGGGCGCAGGGAGACCAGCTCCAGGCCCGAGAGGCGGCAGGAGCTCAGACCTGGAGGGCAGAGGAGAGGAGAGAAGGGGACGGGTCCAGAATAGGATCCAGGGGTGGAACCAGGTCCTGGAGGTGGAGCCAGCTGATGGGCAGACAGCTGTGGATGGGGGAGAAGAGTGAGAGGGAGGGGTTCAAGACGATCCTGGGCTTTGGGGCCAGGGAGCCTTTGGCAGGATGGGGGGCAGAGGAGAGGGGTTGGCTGGAGGGGAGGAAGGAAGGTGCTGCTTTGCTCAGCCTCCCGGCCAGCCCCACCATGGGAGGTGAGGGGGCAGTGGAGGGCCTCTGCTCTGACAGCCCTGTCTCTGCCCCAGGAGGCCAGCCTGCTGACCCTCAAGCAGAACCAGCAATGGATCTGCCTGGAGACACTTGCCCCGGACACCCCGTACGAGCTTCAGGTGCGGGTCAGGCCCCGGCTCGACAACCACAAGGCTCGGAGCCCCTGGAGCCCCTGGAGCACGCCCCTGGCCTTCAGGACGAGGCCTGCAGGTACGGGGGGCAGCAGGCGTGGGGACAGAGCTCAGCAGGAGGGGGTGGCTGGGATGTGGCTCCGCGGGCAGCTGGTGGGGGAGGTCTGGGGATGGCGGTGCAGTGCTCAGCCCATTCGGTCACCTGCCATCACGAGCTCACACGATGCCACCTGCAGGGTGGGCATAATTGTGCCCATTTTACAGATGGAAACAGGGCTCAGTGAGGGATGGGACTTGCCTATGGCCTTGTGAGTTAGCGGGGAGGCCAGAAAGGCTCTTTTTACTTCCTCCGCCCTGAAACCTCGAACTCCTGGTTTCTGCCAGGGTCGGGGGCAGCCTGCTTTCGCCTCTCGGCCTCGGTTTCCTCATCTGTAAAGTGGGTACTGTGGTACTGAGGCAGGGCTGCCGTGATGAAGGCGTGTGATGCCCCTTGTCAGCCTGGCCCGCAGCACCTGGTCGGGGGCGGGTGCATGCTGGAGTGATGGGGTGAGTGGGGCTCTTTTCTAACCCTTTCCCCGCTTCTCCCCCTCCCTGGGTAGCCCCGGGGGAGGAGAGCCTCTCCGTGCGGTGGGGCCACATCTTCGTGGGCCTCAGTGGTGGCTTTGGCTTCATCATCTTGGTCTGCCTGCTGGTCAACTGCCGGGACATCAGGCCGTGGTAAGAGGGCTCCCTCCCGTCCGCCATCCTCCCGTCTGACACACAAACATCCCTCGTCAGGTCAGGTCCTGGGCTGAGCCCCCCGCTTGGACACACCGGTGCTCCCCCCGCCCTCCCGAGTCCTCTCTGCCTAACACCCGGCCTTTCCCTGTGGCCCCTCCCAAAGAAGGAACCCCGTGGAGCCAGCCCGAGGGGAGCAGCAAGGGAGAGCCCCATGGGGGGCCCTGCCCCGAGCATCACTCTCCGGACTTGAGTGTGTGTGCGCACAGGCCAGCCGTCCGTGTGTGCTGGTCCTCACGGTTCTCTCTAGGTCTGGGCATTCATTCGTCTACCCCTTTCTTTACTGGGTCCCAGCGCAGTGCCAGGTGTGGTGCCGAGTGCTGGGAACACAAGGGCAAGCCACCTGCCTGGGTCCCGTCTTCATGGAGCTCACGGTCCAGAGGGGGAAGGCAGATACTTATTAGTATACACATGTATAACCACACACTGGGATAGTGAAGGAAGGTACCAGATGTATGGGAAGCAGACTACAGGGAGTGGAATCCTAGCTGAGGGGGGGCCGGGGGAAGCTTTCCTGAGAAAGTGATGATTCTGTTGAAATCTGAAGGAGGAGCTCACCAGGCTGGGTGGAGGGGATGGGGAGCACAGCCTGTGCAAAGGTCCTGGGTGGGAAGGAGGGAGGAGCATTCCAGGAACTGAGAGTGCAGGGAGGCTGGTGGCCAGAGACCAGAAGCGGGCAGGGGAGAGGGCTGACCTGAGCCTGGAGATATGGGCGGCAGCCAGGCTTTCTGGGTCCCCAAGGCTGTGGTGTACATCCTGAGGCGGATGCACACAGATACTGGGGCACTCAGCTTGTCAAGCAGAGCATGGTCAGTCCCCACTTACCACCTGTCCCCAAACCAGGGGCCCTTGGGCAGTGCACAACCTGAACCACCATCCATGGCAGCCCTGACTAGGAGGCCCGCAATCTGGCCTCTCTCCTCCCTCCCTCCTCCTGGTTCACTCTGCTCCAGCCATCTTCGTGCGTGACTCCTCTAGCTTGTGTGGTCCCCCACCCCCATATCCTTCCTTTGCATAGCACTCTGCTCTTTGTCTCCACAGAAATGAATGATAATGTTGCACACTTGGTTCGATTCTGACTCCTCATTAGAATGTCAGCTCCCAGAGAGCAGGGACCTTCTCTGTCAGCCATTCTTGTGTCCCCAGCGCCCAGCACAGTACCTTCCCTTAGTGGGCATTCAATTGATATTGACCGAATAAATTAACAAATGTGGGGTGGCTCTGTGCTCTGCCCTCAGAGCTTTGGGGCTGATGGCAGGACACAGTGCCCCTTCCCTTCTCACACTCCTGCCCTCCCTCCCTCTCCCCTGTCCAGGCTGAAGAAGGTCCTGAAGTGTCACATCCCCGACCCCTCTGAATTCTTTTCCCAGCTGAGCTCCGAGCATGGAGGGGATTTCCAGGTAGGAGTCTGGGGGTGGAGGACAGTGGTGGGCCGGGGTGTGGGCCGGCCAGAGGGCGGGCGGTGGGTGGGGAGCTGGTGCAGGAGTAGCGGGTTTCACACTGCGTGAGAGGAAACAAAATGTGAAGTGAGCAGCCTTCAGGGTGGGCATGGGCCCCTGTCCCCAGCCCTGGCACCAGCGTTCTCAGGCCGAGTGGCACCTCCTGTCTGAGCCAGTCTGTCTGGTTTCTAATCCCGGCTCCATCACTTTCTGGCTGTGTGACCTTGGGCAAGTCATGGAACCTCTCTGTGCTCAGTTTCCTCATCTGTGAAACGGGGACGAAAACAGTGTTACGATGAGTATGGCCCCAGCACACAGTGAGTGTTCACGGGGCTGTGGCTAGAATTACTGTCACCAGGCTGTTGCCAGGTCCAAGTTCCCCCCACCCCCTGCACGGACCTGCTCTGCGGAAAATCTGTGGGCAGGCTCCAGAACTTATCCCAGATGCTAACAAGTCCTCTAGTCACTTCTAGTCACAAAAGACAGATTCATTTAAAAGTGCAGGCTCATATCGTAGTAACATCCCGAACTCCATTTAAAGTTCAGTCGTCTCCCCTCCCCCAGCCCACACCCGCTTCAGGAAGGAAGCATCAAGGGGGAGAGGGGATGTGGTGGGCTGCTTCTACCACCCCACCCCCACTCCAAGCTCCCTAGACTGGGGGGTTGAGGTGGGGGCAGAGGGCGGTCAGGAGGAGTGCTGAGGGGCTGGAGAGCCATCCTGGACCAGAGCTGTCATCAGCTGGCTTTGGAGTCTCTATCACAGCTGATCGGAACCCCTTCTGGAATTCTCTGGAAAACTCCCCCGACTGGGGATCTCTTACCTACAGTACTCTTATGTGGGGGAATGTACCTCCTTAAAATTCCTCCTTCAGCTGTAAAGGTAGTGAGCTCCCCATCAACAGAGGTATTCAAGCAAGCCTTGGCTGACTATGTGTCAGAAGGGATTCCTACATTGGAACTGGTTGGAGGCTGGATTGGATGCATCCTCAGACCTCTCCCAGCTTGAAGTCTTTCTGATTCTATGGACCTAGGACATTCTGAAGTGGGAGTGGAGTCCATCCTGGAGAACTGCAAACCACTCCATCTCCTGTGACATCACCCCCGGGTCTAGATGCCTGCCCCAGGCTTAGTGTGTGGAAGGGGTATCCCGAGGAGGCCCTGGGAATGCCTGATGTGGCTGGGGGTTGGGGCTGGCCAAGAGGGACCCCACCTCTCCTCTGCATCTGGGTAAGGCCTGCTCCTCTCTCTACCCCAGGACCCCAGCCCCAAGGCCAGAAGGCCCACTGCCCCATCCAGGGAGTGTGCATGCGAGCGTGTGAGTGTGTGTGGACGGGGACAGGTTTCTCCTTGTGCCCCCCTCCCACCCCACCTCAGGGCACTGTGGACGGAGGCCCAGCCCAGGAAGTGGCTGACCACACACACCTCCGAGGGGCCCAGTGAGGCCCTGGCACAGCAGCGCTGGCCACAGGCTGGCCTCTCCTTCTGGCCACATGCTCAGCACCGCCGCCTGGGCCTGCGCTCCACGACCCCTTCGAGCGCCGGAGCCCCGACCTGCGCTCTTTACCTCTCTCCCCAGCCCGCTCCCCTCTTCGCCAGCCTCGGTTTGCCCGGCGGTTTCCCCCTCTTAGCTTTTCTCCTGCAGCACAAACTCCTGGTTTGGGGGAGGGGGTGGATTTGCTTGAGTGGTGTGCGTATGTGTGTGTGTACGTGTGCGTATGTGTGTGTGTACGTGTGCATGTGTGTATGTACGTGTATGTGGGCGTATGTGCATGTGTACGTGTGCGTGTGTGTATGGTGAGTGCATGTAACAGCTGGCTCAGCCCCGGGAGCTCACTCTGGGGAGGGACAACCAGGACTTTTCCCTGCTGCTCTATTAATCCATCAGCAACACATTGATTAGAGCTCAGGGGGAGCCTGTCAGGCCTGGTCCCTGCGCTCGGCGGACTCTGGTCCAGTGCTGAGGGCTCCCAGGACAGAGGGCTGTTGGGGTCTTCAAAGGCCCCCACCTGAGGCCCCCACCACAGCATCCCGAGGGGTCTATGGTCCCCTACACTCTGCTGTGTAGTCTGCATTTTACCCAGTGCCAGGTGGATCCCCCGTCACTGTCTTACTTGACATCTCCCTGCTGGCCCACAGTGAGGAGGTCAGGAGAGAGGCGGCTAACTATGGTGGAATTGAGGCTCAGAGAGGTACAGTGACCTGCCCAGGGTCACACAGCTAACGAGTGCCTAGACCAGGGCTCGAACCCTGTCTCCCCGCTCCTTGCCAGCGCTCTCTGGACTCCCAAGCAACTGAGAAGTGCTCTGCTGGCACTTTCCTCTCTGTGGAGGGAGGGGTGGGCGGTGGGGGCTGCAAGGCACTGGGAGGGAGAGGCAAATGGGGAACCATCAGCTCCCCACCCAAGATGTTTCCACGGCAGTGTGATTGGGAGCCTGGGTCCCAGCTCTGCCTCCAGCTGGCTGTGTGATCAGGGTCAGGGCACAGCCCTTCTCTGGGCATCTGTAAAGTGAACATGACGTGCTCTCAGGACCACTGAGCTTCGGCATTGCTGGGCTGATTCACACACTCACGCTAGTCCCGCCAGAACCCTGAGGAGCCTCCCTTTGCTGTGTCCCTGGTACCTAGAGCAGCGCCAGGCTCAGAGTAGGTGCTCAGTGAAGTCATTGGACACATCCCCTGGGCACCTACGGTGAGCCAGGAAGGCCTGTGCTGGGGCTGTGAGGCAAGCACACTCCCTGGGCTGACCCAGAGTGTTCCCCAAGCCAGGGGGTGGGTAGGTGTGGGGGTACAGTCAGGGAGGGCTTCCTGGAGGGGGCGGCCCTGAGTGGACTGCTGAAGGAGGAGGAGGAGTTAGGGGTTGTTGCAGAGAGTCTGGAGGAGGGGGTGGGAGGGCGGGGGGAGGCATCCCACTCACCCTCCCCTGATCTTTCTCCGGCAGAAGTGGCTCTCCTCGCCCTTCCCCTCGTCCTCCTTCAGCCCCAGTGGCCAGGCACCCGAGATCTCCCCACTGGAGGTTCTGGACAGGGACGCCAAGGCCACCCAGCTGCTCCTGCTGCAGCAGGAGAAGGCGCCCTCGCCCTCCGCTGAGACCAGCGGCCACTCGCTGACCAGCTGCTTCACCAACCAGGGCTATTTCTTCTTCCACCTCCCGGACGCTTTGGAGATCGAGGCCTGCCAGGTGTACTTCACCTACGACCCCTGCACAGAGGAGCTCAACGAGAGTGGGCCCGGGGGGCCTGAGGGGTCCCCCCTCCCGGTCCTGCCACCTCTGCCAGGGGAGGACGATGCCTACTGCACCTTTCCCCCCGGGGAAGACCTACTGCTTTTTTCCCCCAGTCTCCTGGGTGGCCCCAATCCCCTGAACATGACCTCAGGGGGCACCAGGGCCAGTGAAGAGAGGCTGCCCCCCTCCCTCCAGGAGGGAGCCCCTGGAGACTGGACCCCCCAGCTCCTGGGGCCTCCTACCCCCGGATCCCCTGACCCGGTGGATTTCCAGCCACCCCTGGAGCACACGTTGGGAGAAGCAGGGGAGGACGACCCTGCCCCCGGCCCTGGGGAGGGTGCCAGCTTCCCCTGGGCCAGCCCTCCTGGGCAAGGCCAGGTCAGGGCCCCTGCCTCCTGCCTGACCCTGAACACCGATGCCTACCTGTCCCTTCAAGAGCTCCAGAATCAGGACCCAGCTCACTTGGTGTAGACAGACAGCCAGGGGTGGGAGGCAGGTGGCTGCCCACTGTTGTGCCAGGCCTAGTTGAGGACTCTGTGTGCTTGGGGCTTGTCCACTGCTGAGATACTCGGTGTCTAGCTGTCCCCTGGACATCTCTGCCCAGAGGGCCCCACCTAGCCCTGCACACTTGGCTGTTCACTTCCAAACTTCAGCTGCTGCTCCCCAGTCCAACTGCCCAGGCCAGGCACCGTGGGGGAGAGGTGCATTGACTCCCCCACTCCCTTGTCAATCATCGAGGAGCCCCCAGGGTTTGCCTCCGAAGAATCTTCCTCCCCAGCCCTGCAGCTACTCTTCAGGGAGAGTTCTCGTGCCTCTCCAGGGGTCATCCCCTCAGCCTCCTCACTGGGCTTCCTGCCCTCATCTCACCCCCTCCCACCCACCCACCTCAGGGCAGCCAGAGCACTCTATCCAAACACGAATATGGCTATGCTGCCCCTTGTTCTAAACCCTGCCATGGCTCCCCACTGCCCTCAGCACCATGTCTTGGCCTGGCCCCTGCCCCTCCAGCATCATGTTGGGACATTCCCTTCTGGAATCCTCCCAACAGTCCTACTGAGCCACTCGGAGCTCCCTCATGCCCCCACACCCTTGCACATGCTGTTCCCTGTGCCTGGGGGGCCCTCTCCTCCCTCACCCAGGTGATAAACTCCCTTATCCTTCAAGTGTCAGTTCTGCTTCCCCTGGAGGGAAACACTGCCTCCCTTAATGGGCCCAAATCAAGATTCAGTGCTGGAGGGAGAAGCTCTCAGGGTCACAGAAAGGCCAGACAAAGCAGCTCTGTCACTTCCCCCTTGGGCTCTCTGGTGACCCTGGAATACTTGGCTACTGTATCCTTAACGCTGTGGCCCTGGTATGGACACAAGTCCCCCAGCAAAGAGGACACTGGCTGGATCTTTCCACAGTGGCTGCACAGACTCATAAGGCATGCTGCTGGAAAGTAAACCCGTCCTGGTGGCCCGTCCTGATGCTGTCACAGGGAGTCCACCCCTGGACCCTTCCCACTTCACCTCCCACTGGAGGGGTTTCCTCCGCAGCCCGGGGGCGGGCACACCTCCAGAAGAGCAGCTCCGTTCACTGAGTGTTCACAGTGCATTTGGCACCCCATCTATTCCCTGGATGAAGGGCTCCCTGCGCCTAGCTGCCTTCACGCAGGGGGCACCATCCCCTCACAGAAGCCCCCCTGGCGCCTTGCTCCCTCTGAGGGCAAGACTTAGAGAGGCAGAGCCCCATGCCCACCATGTTCCAGCATGCCCACTCCAGAAAGAGGCTCATGCCCTCACACATAGCTGGCCCCTTCCTTCTCAGTGCTCCCCACTGCCCCTTCACTTCTTTTCCTTGTGCTCCTGGCACTGATCACACCTGCAATGTTGGGCACAACTTTCCTCCTTGACTAAAAGTCTCACGCAGGCACGGACCCCGTCCCAGCGGATTCTGAGCCCTGAGAGCACTGTGTCTGCACTTATAGACTCTGCTTACAGCTGATTGGGCACCTGGCACAAGCCCACCCATAGGCTGACCAGCAGCCTATGAGGTGGCTTAGAACAGAAGCTATGTCCAATAAGGGAGGCCGGGCCTGAGCTGGCCAATCAGATTTCTCTCAGCCTTGGATATTTGAATTCAGGGAGGGAGGGAGGTCCCTGGGAGCAGGTGCACGTGGAGAAGGCGCCGGAGAGGCTGGAGGGGAGTTGAGCTGTGTTAGCAGAGGGCGCCAGGCCCCCGATACAGAGTCTCCTGCTCCCGAGGGGCTACTGGCTGGTCGCTCGGGATTCCTGTTTCCCTTATGTCCAAAATAAACTCCTCTTTCCTGAGGTTGTCTGAATCTTGGATCCTTACCACAGAATAGCTTTATTTCCTGGTGGTCTCAATTCCTACCTCTTGCCCTAAGATGCTCTATATTCTGGGCCACAAGTTTCCTCAGTCCTGGCCTGAGTGTCAGACCCGAGCTCTGTGCCCAGACCTTTGCTGTGTGTGCTGGACCAAACTAAGAAACCTCTCTGCAAGTCAGTTTCCACTCTGAAGAGTTCCTGGAAGGGTTACATATCTCAAGCCTGGGTCATTTGTATTACACATATTTTTAATGATCTGTGTGTACCATCTTTGCTATTGTTTACTTAATATTTTTCTTTAAATCAATTCACTTTTTTGTTTAAATACTTTTATTTAAAGAAAAATCTTTGTATTGCTTCTGTAAATGGAAAAACTGATATTCACTATAAATAAAAGGTAACTATAAAAAATAAATAGAATAAAACAAAATGTTTCAATTCATCGCCTGTTGGCAATCTGCTCTCTTAGTTTAAAGGGAAGATTAGCAGTGTTGGGAAGCTGTTGAAGACATGCCAGCACGAAATGGAGACTTCCTCCTTGAGAGAAAACAAAAAGATTGTAAAGGGAATAACTTTTTCACTAAAAGGACTCAGATTTATCTTATTCTGTCATAGATAGATAGATAGATAGATAGATAGATAGATAGATGATAGATGGATGGATGTAGATTTTTTTTCGGTGCCCTTGACTCTGAAAAGTTGGACCAGATCATGGATGGCAATATCTGGCATTTGTAAAGCTGCACTCATTGAAGACATCACTAATTGATTCTATCCATGCATGGAAGACATTGCTAATTGATCATGGCCCTCCTTCCTCTGGAGCTTGGGTGCAGCTTTAGATTCTGTAGGCAGGTCCCAACTGATCATAACTGACACATGGTGACATCTCTGGACCAGATAATCCCCCAGGTTCCTACCACACAGAAGCTCTTACTTTTCCTGACTCTGATTTTCCAGACAGGGAAAACTGAGGCTGAGATGATGGAGGCTGTAACACTGAGAGGGGCCTATAAGCAGGCACACCCAGGGAACCCAGCTGTCCCCACCATGTGTGACGAGAGACCTGAGCTGGCAGCGAGTGGAATAAGGGGCCACCTTACACTAGGTGGAGATGGACTGATGGGCCAGAAGCCACAAGGTGAAATGTCCAGTGTGTCTGAGAGTATGAGCCTTGGGAGATGGGGCAAGGAAGGAGCAGCTGGCAGGGTGGGAGGGGTGAAGGAGGGATGGGTTTGCCCGGGTCAGATTGCAGAGGAGAGGAGCGGCGCCAGCTGGGGACCAGGGAGCCTAGGGCCCGGGAGAACCATCAGATGCAGAGCAGGAAGCAGGAGGCAGCCAGGACAGATTGGGAGATAAGAGAAAAAGGAGGAGGGGTGGATGGGCCTCCCGGTCTCTCAGATCTCCAATGTCTTGAGTGGTATTCCTTCCTTCCCCTCCCCAATCCCCAGGTGTCTCTGACCACCCCCCCAGCTGTCACTCTAAGCATCTTCCAGTGCCCATAGTTACTGAGCAAATTACAGTGGAAACAGTCCATGACTGGGATGAATAACCTACCACCGTCCTCCTAATTACTGACATCCTGGATAACTTCGAAAATGGTCACGAAGCGCATTAAAAAGGGATAAGAAAACTAATATTTATGCTCCGGACGCTGTGCGAGGGACTCCCCAAGCATCATCTCTCAGCGTCTGAAAAGGACCCTTCAAGGCAGGGGTTATGTCCCTCATTTTGCAGATTAGGAAACTGAGGCTCAGGGGGGTTAAGAAATGCAGCTGATGGTTGGGAGAGCGAGGATTCAAACTCGGGTACATTTGGGACCAGAGTTTTTCCCCTTTGCATATAGGAGACAATTAGATTAATGGAAAAAAACATGAGCAAAATTCCATCCTAAGCTTCCTGGCAGCCAATTAAAAAAAATAAAAAAGCGGACCACATTCCATGATTGTGATTGTGGGAGAAACCATCTCCGCTCTTGTGTTCTGGCAGCATCGCCGCTTGCTCGGATAGCCCAGCCTCCTCCTTGGTCCACCTGTCCCCCGCCACCTGCTCCTCTCACCCTTCCATCTCTGAGCCCTGCTCAGAGTCACATCTGGCCATGTCATGCTCCTGCTTAACTCGCCAGTGACTCCCTGCAAGTTTCAGGACAACGGCTGAACTCCTTAATGTGACAGTCAATGACTTGGGGGACCTCAGGCAGATCCCATCTGCTCTCATATCTCAGTCACCCCATCTGTGACTGGGGTAGTCAGATCGGGTGATTTCTAAGTGCTCTCCTGGCCCTGATATTTTGTGGCTTCAGGTGCCCTTTGGAATGTGGCTTGTGGCTGGAACTACATGTATTTCACTTCAAGAGTGGGAGGCTGGGGTTGGCAGTGGGGATGAGGGCAGCGACCACAATTGACGCATTTACTTTGGCACTTGTTGTTCCCTAGGATTGAGGTAGTCCTGCCACCCAAACAATCCACTCTCAGACTCCTACGCATCCCTCAGGATCCCACTCAAGCATCTCCACTTCTGAGAGGCTCTCTGATTCATTCCAAGTAGGGTTGATTACATCCTCCTACAGCCCCCCTCCTGAGCTACCTCTTTTGTAAACATCCTTTATGCTACGGGCCAGACCCTGTGCTAGATTCTGGGGATACAGGGGTGATAATAACAGCTGTGGAAGAAAACCAACCAGTGCCCCATTCGCACAGCCTTTATTTGAAAATATGGGGCATGAGAAGGCTCTGAAGGAGTCTCCGGCTTGGGAAGGGAAGAGTGGAACGTCTACGGGGCTTTAGTAAGAGAGGCTCAAGGCAGAGTTCAGCGAGTTTTAGAAGCGGTTGGTCAAAGATGGTTCTTGCAAGAGAGAGAAATTGTTCCTGCAGATCAGCAGCCACCGTTTGGCAATTTTGATTTTACCAACAGGCAGTGGGGGAGGCACAGCTGTGGGGACAAGGACCTGTGAGGGCTGAATGGAAGGTTCTTGTCCTTAGAGTCTCTTCAAGAGCTGCATTTACTGAGCACTCAGCATGCATCAGGTTCTGTTCTAAGTCCATCGTGTTATTAATTTGCTTGATCTTTTCAGCAATGCCACGAGGGAGGAGGGAGGTACTATTCTTAGCCCGTTTTATAGATCAGAAGACTAAGGCACAGAGTGGTTAATGACTCGCCTATGACCACACAGCTAGAACAGAGTGGAGCAAGGATTTGAATCCAGATGGTCTTTGGCACTCACAAGGCAAGCTCTTTGCAGCTTTTAGAGTGTGCGCATGTCTAGTAGCTCATACAGTCTCTCAGTGACAGGGTGACAAGAATGACCAAGATTCTGAGTCCTGATCACAGATGAGGACGGGAGCCCCCAAGAGACCGGCGCCATGTCCCAGGCAGTGAATTTGGTGGGGGGGGACGACTGGAACTTTGGGCTCTCTCCCCTACATCCTGCTGTCTCAGGGCCACTGTCATTGAGGATGGGGTGACGGGGGTGGTTGCGTTGTTGATTAAACTTGAGCTCAGCACCAGCAGCCCGGGCCTGGCCCCTGTGACAGCCCCGGGACATCCCCTTGCTGGCTCGCTCAGAGACATTTTCCACCACCACAGGTATGACACACTCGAAGCTCCCATCACAGGGCCGCCGGGGAGGGGGGAGCGCAGGGCTGGGGGAATGCAAGGCAGGAAGTGCTGAGTGGGGAGAGAGATGCGAGTGGGGGGAGAGGTACCCTTCTACAATTCCAGGAAGCCAGGATGCAGAGGGAGGGAGGAGCTGGCGGGAGATGCATCATCTTCTATTCCTCTGTGCACCTGGCCTCGTGCCAGGCCTGCATCAGCCACAGAGAGGAGGGGGGCTACTGCCCTGTCTGCAGAGTCCCTAGCCCTGTGGGGGAGGGATGACCACAGGACACAGACAAGTCAACCAACAGTACACCCTCCCGCTGGGGGAGAAAGTCAGCCGAGCCTTTACTGGAAATGCCTGGCTTGGGGAGGCTCTGAAGGAGTCCCTGACTTGGGAAGGGAGAGTGGAATGTTGGGTGGGGCTCAGCCACGGCTCACCTGGCTTTGGATATAGTTGGTGGAGGACAGCTCTTGGAAGAGGGAGGAATTGTTCTTAGATTCATTCATTCATTCACTCACTCAACACACCTTTACGAGGACGTATTATGTGCTGGGCATGGTGCTAGGTGCTGGGGATCTGGTAGTGGACGAAACACCCTCTGTCCTTCCCTGAGGCCCCTGTGGCCCCCCAGGGGTGGTTGGTGAGGCAGTTAAAGCATTAACTCTGGACCTGGGCGGCCCGGGTTAAATCCTGGTTCTGCCGCCTACCAGCTGTGACCTTGCACAGTTGCCTCTCCTCCTCTGTGCCTCAGTTTTCTCACCTGTAAAAGGGGGACCTACGGGGATGTTGTGAGATTTAAGAAGTGAGCGTATGTACAGTACTTGGAAGAGACATGCTGGCTGAGGGGAGACAGGACAGGCAGGGACGGGACTGTGACCGAGGAAGCCCAAGGGCTGCAGGTGTGAAGGCACTGGCCTGCCTCTCGGATGCTCTCCCCTGTCCTGATAATGCTGTCTGGGGTGGGGCTGACCTGTATGCCCTTGCGGGCTGGTGTTCCAGTGCCCTCCCCCACCTCCTTGCCCTTTCCAACCTCTCCCTCCTGTCTGTCAATCTCCCTCAAGCTCTTGGGTAGCTCTCAGGGGATAACGGTCTAAGGTGTGACCCTCCACGGGGGTATCCAACACCCAAAGGGTGACTCTCTGATGAGAGGATTCCAGGAGGTGTGACAAAGGCAAAAGGAAAGCTGCTGGGTCTTCCGCCTGCCTCTCACATCCAGCCATGCCAGCAGCCACCAGCCTAGTCCAGGGCCAAGGGCATTGAGTCCTTCCCAGTTCCATCCCATTTGTCCCCTTTGAACCTCAATCTCTTCATCTGTAAACTGGGGAGAAGGGTTCAGAGGAGGGGAATCTGTCGTACCTCGAAGCTCCCTTCTGGCTGAACCAGTCTGTTCTGTGGCCTCTGGAAGGATGGGATGGGGTCCCCACTCACTCTTGTAAAATGACCCAGTAAATTTACCATTGCTGTCCTCTTCCACCTCCCTACCGCGTCTCAATTTTAAATACCCCCGGGGGGAGTTACTAATTGGAAAAGCCTCATGTGACATGCTTGGTGGCCCACCCTGTAGCAGACAACCCATTTCTCGCTCATTCTAACGCATTCTTGAACTCCTACCATGCTCACAGCGCCGTTGGAAGTGACATTTAGATGGGAGGGAGTCGGGAGTGCTCAGGACAGGGTGTGGTGTTGGTCAACCGCAGTGTTTGTGGGGTGTCCCCAGCCAAGGGTTCAGTGACTGTTGTAACAGCAGGTGTTGGAGAGCAGCCAGCCAGGGTCTGAATAATTCGGCAAGAGATTTCTGTTGCTTGTGATTTATGCAAATATGAAACTAACAATGAAATGTCACTGCTGGGATCCCAAACTCAGACGCAGGTGCTGATGGGGGAAAGGGTGGGATGGGGCGGGAGAGATGGGCAGATGACAGCAGCAGCGTTGAAGATGATGACAACGACATGTACATGCAGACGCCGTGCTAAGTTCCTCACATAGGTTATCTCTCTTCATTTTCACAGCACAATTTACCATTATTGTCTCATTTTCTGATGAGGAAACAGAGGTGCAATAAGATCAAACTACTTGTAGCTCAAGGTCATGTAGCTAATAAGTGTCAGAGTCAGAACTCGAACCCAGGGTTCTGACTTCAGTACCTGTCTCTTTCACCCACACAGTGTGAGACAGTTGGGAGTGGTGGGGCCTGTGTCACGCTGAAATTGCTCAGGGCAGCCATTGCTAATGGTTGCCACAGAGGGAGGCAGGTCAGATCTTCTAAAATTTAAGAGAAGCTGGAAATTCAGTTTTTTATGTGAAGTGTCCTGACTTTTAAATATTAGCTACTGATGTCTTAAAAATTTTAAACACAAGCAAAGTGTGTCTGCGCACTAGCTAGGGAGAAAGAAAGGAAACCCGTTCTATGGGATTTGTTGTAAAGGTTGCTTCTTCTCGACCTCGCCTGGCTGGGTGCTTCATCCCCCCACCTCCATGCTCTCTTCGCCCCACTGTGACCCTTTGCCAGCCCCGACCCGGAGTGTCTGGTCCATCACTGCATCCCAGCACCTGCCACCGGATGCTCATTGAGGGAATGTGTAGCTTGGGGAATGGGTGAGGGGAGGGAGGAAAGAAGAAAGGGAGGGAGGGAAGGACAGTTACATAGAGGTTCCAAGAACCTGGACTTGCATATCAATCGGAAACCAACATGGATGGCAGAGGGACAGAGCCCACAGGCGTTAGGACCCCTTGCAGCCCCACCAGGATGGACAGTTGCCCTGATGACACAAGTTATCAAGGAGAAGAGAGCCACCAGGGAGGCCTGAGCCAGCGCCGCCTCCGCAGGGCAGCAGGAAAGCGGCTCCGTGAAGAGCCTTCCGTGCCTCCGGCCTTGGACGGGGCTCCCTTGGGGGGCAAGAGCCGGACCCTCAAACTGAACTGCCTTTGGGGGTGGAGCTCTGGCTGCAACATTTTGAGGCAAAAAAAATTTTATGTATGTTGAAAATTGGAATTCTGCGAGCCTTGGAAATTTTTACTAGCTCACTCAGGACTTTGCATGTATGATAATGATGTTGCCCTTTTATTTGATTTTTAAAATTTTATTTTTGGACAGAATACTAAGAAGAGCACGGGACTAGGAAGCGGGTGACTTGGGGCTCAGGCCCCATCCTGCCCCAGCCTTGCTATGACCTCTGGGGGCCCACACCCCTGGCCGGGTCTCGGCCTCCCGGTGCGTTCCGGGAACCCTCCTGCTGACACCCCACAGGGGAGGACGTCACGCTGAGTGACACATGCAGAGTTTCCATTGTGTGTCCCCGAGGTGGCTTGAGGCAGCCTCTCTCAAACCCCAGATGCCTGATCAGAAGCCACGCCCCTGACCACCCGGCTGGGAAAACAGCGAGGGGCAGGCCAGGGGCCTGGAAAATTCTCCCCCAGCGGCACCTGCAGACAGAGGCCAGAGGCCTGAAAAGAAATTTTTACATATTAAGGTACATGGGGAAGCCATTCTGGTTTATACCTGATTCAGCCTGAAATTTATGTCGACTCAAGAAGCCTGACTCACGGCCTGTCAAATGTACATCTGCTTTAAGCATTGAAGTAAAGGATGCATCCGGCACTACCCTACAGTAAAGAATGTGCTCCTCAAAGATGAGAACAAACGCCTCCCTCCTTGGGACGTCGGATGAGTCTCCCTTCCCACGGCACCAGGCTCGTGTCGACCCACCGTGTCCATGCTAATCTGTAAACAAAATACCTCCTTGAAACCTAGAGAAGGAAAACAGAAGTACCCCGTTATGCTTGGTGGATGTTTGTTCTGAAATGGTATAAACTGCGTTGGAGACCATGCTTCCCCAGAGTGCTCGCTTCCTCCGTGAAGACTGCACTTCCGGGCTAGTCCTCAGCTTGCCTTCTGTTATAGATTGATTATTGATTGTTTGTGTCGACAGGCCAGGACCCAGAGCTGGGACAGAGGGAGGAGGGGCCCAGGAGTGGTGGAGTGGCAAGGGGAGAGGGACACAGACAGGAGGGGGTGATATGAGGGTGGCACTGGGAAAGAACCACCAGGTCTGACGTCAGGGGGTCCTGGGTTTGAATCCAGAACTTCCTGGCTGTGTGACCTTGAGCAAGTCACATCCACTCTCTGAGACTCCACTTTCTCACCTAAAGTGGGGTGACATGGCCATTTTTCTTGTTAGGTGATAAAGCCAGTCCTGTGTCTGATTAACCGTATCATAAAGTCACAGAGTCTTAGGGCCTCTGTAAGGGTCCTGGAGGACCTTAGGGACCTTGAACCCTTCTAGAGATGAGGCAAGACGGGCCACTGAGGTGGTGACTTTGTGAGGTCTCACACTTGAATCCACGACAGGCCCTCCTGACAGATTCTTATTCCTCGAGGCCCACAGGGAGTAACCCTAAGTACTGCTGAGGGCCCGCCCTCCGTCAGGGGCTGCGAGGACAGAGCGCCTGCGTCCCACGGCCCGTCTCCCCCAGGCTGGGCTGCGTCCTTCAGGGGCGGGGACTGAGCCTGGTTGTTTCTGTGGCCTTGGGGCCTGGCACAGGCCAGCATCGTGTTGGTGCTCGACACCTGTTTAATGAAGGAGCCAGCGAGCTGCGATGGGCACACAGTGTATTGGACAGAGGTGACAGAGGTGGCCTCTGGGGACGCTACCCAGGCACCCCCTGAAGGCTTGGTCAAGGCAACAGGAAAGGTGTGTGCAGCGAGCAACCCATGGGGTTTCCTTTCCTCCCGGCCGCAGGGCTCATGCGCAGGCCCCAGAGGCTGCGGGGGGAACGGGGCCGTTACCCCCGTGTCTGCGCCGGGGAGAGCGAGGGTGGGGGTAGCGCAGGTGTCGACTCAGGGTTACACGGACTGTTGCAAGAGCGTCCACGCATTGTCAGTAACCACCCTGCTCCTGCCTCCCCACCCCGCCTGGGATGGGCTGAACTGTGTTCCCCAAAAGACGTGTTCAAGTCCTAACCCCCAGGACCTATGAATGTGACCTTATTTGGAAATAGGGGTCTTCGCAGATGTAAACAGGACGAGGACATTAGGGTGGGCCTAATCCATTGTGACTGGTGTCCTTGTAAGAGGAAGAGAAGAGACACTGAGAGACACAGGGGGACCAGGTGACAGGTGACAATGGAGGCAGAGAAGGAAGTTCTACTGCCACAACCCAAGAAACATGAGGGTTGCCACAGCGACAAAAGCAGGAAGGATCCTCCCTTAGGGGCTTCGGAGAGCGTGGTCCTGCTGACACCTGGCTCTTGGCCTTCCAGCCTCTGGAGCTGTGAGAGAATACGTTTCCGTTGTTTTGCGACACCCTGTTGGTGGCACTTTGTTCTGACAGTCCTAGGACTAATACCCCACCTTTGAGCCTAGAGGAGCTCGTCCTCCCAGACACCTGTCTAGACAGCGTCTGGCTGGGGCACCAGAGCCGGCCCCCTCCCCCTCCCCGCAGACCCTGGCCCGTGAACCCCGTGCTTCCTCAGAGGGTTTCAGAGAGGCTCCACCGGCAGAGACGCTTCTCCAGGGCGGGCTGGACTCCCCTGCCTCCTCCACGGCCTCCTTGAGCTCTAGGCTTGGCTGACCCCCAGGACAGGCTGACTAGGAGGGGTGGCTCTCCCGCTGTCTCCCAGCCTGACCCCCGTCCCTCAGAATAGTGCCATCACTGCCTATACTAGATTGAATAGTGCTGCCCCCCAAATTCATGTCCCCCCAGAACCTGTGAGTCTGACCATATTTGGAAATAGAGTCTTTGCAGACGTAATCGAGTTCAGACGAGGTCGTACTGGATTAGGGTGGGCCCTGAATCCAATATGACTGGTGTCCTTATAAGAAGAGGGAGATTAGGCACAGAGACACAGTCGCACAGGGAAGAAGGTCAGGTGACGGGGAGGCAGAGACTGGAGTGATGCTTCTACAAGCCAAGAAATGCCAAGGATTGCCGGCAACTACCAGAAGCCAGGAAGAGGCAACAAAGGATTCTTTCCTCGAGCCTTCAGAGGGAGCGTGGACCTGCTGACGTCTGATTTTGGCCTCCAGAACTGGGAGAGAATAAATTCCTGCTGTTTTCGCTACCCAGTTTGTGGTATTTTGTTAGGGAAGCCTAGGAACCTGATACACCTCCCATCAAAGAGACCAAGTTGGAGTCCCTGTTCCACTCGCAATGGGCTGTGGGACCTGCGGCAGGTCAACCTCTCCTCTCAGAACCTCGGTCTCCTCTTCTGCTGGTGGGCACACATATTCCCTCTCCCACGCTTGGCCTTGAGGCATCACTGTGAAGGGCCCAGCTCAGAGCCCAGAGCTCAAAAGCAGTCCTGTATTATCAGCGAAGCAGTTGACAGCAACTATCATTTATTCACTCAACAAACGTTTAGTTTGACTCTTGTGCCAGGCACTGTTCTAGACTGGGATCCATCAGGGGACAAGACGGACGGGGTCTTTGTCTTCATGGGGCTCACAGTCTAGGGCTGGGGAGTAGAGAGAGAGAGAGACAAACTCCTGGAGTGGTTAATTCTAGAGAGTAAGTGTTGCGACGAGGGGGTTGTCCCTAAAGGCTGGCGGTTGTAGTTCTCACTTCTTTCCTGAGCTGAGCTGAGGTCAGCTGCCCAGCCTCCCTCCGCCGTGCTGGGCTCCCCGCTGTCCTCCACCCCAGGCTGACGACAGCACGTTGTCTGAAGGCCTGATAACAGTGCAGATGTCTCGGCTCTTCAGCCTCTTTGGTGGCCAGTTGTGAGCACCTGCTGTGTGCAGGACCCTGGGAAGAAGCCAAACACACAATACACGGCAGGCATTGCTGTGGCGTCTACCCACCGCCAGTTCGTGAAGCACTGTGTCAACAAAGCACCACAGACCGAGCCACCTAACAACAGAATTCTATTCTCTCACACTTCTGGAGGCGAGAAGTCCAAGATCAAGGTGCCGGCACGGTGGGTTCCTTCTGAACTGTGAGGCTGCGAGGAAGAATCTTCTCTGGGGCTCTGGCGAGCTCCGGCTTTCCCTAGCAAGCAGAAACGTCACCCTGCTCTCTGCCTTCATCTTCACGGGGTGTTCTCCGTGTGTGTGTCTGTCTCGAGATTTCCCCTTTTCGTAAGGACATCAATCACATCGGATTGGGAGCCCACGCTCCTCCCGCGTCTTAACTACTTACATCTGTAGCAACCCTGGTTCCAAATCACATCACCTTCGGAGGGCCTGGGGGTCAGGATTTCCACATATGGATTTGGGGGGGCACAGCGCTGCCCTCACAAGCATCTTCTCTGTGCCCCCAGGAAGGCAGGCAGCACCCACCCCACTGGGAGGGGCCCAGGGCTGAGGTCAGGGTTGTGACTTGCTGGCCCGGTGGCCTCCCTCTCTGAGTTCAGCTCACCTTCAGAATGCCTTATGAAGTGGGGTGTTGAATGTCCAACTGTTTGGTTTTCAAACAGGACTTTTGTACAATGTCCAACTCGGTTGGGCGGAAGTCAGACATGTCTCCTTCATGTCCCTGTCCCCAGCACCCTGGGGACACAGGCCTGGCACATTGCAGGCACTTAATCAACTAGGAGTCATGAGTTCAGATTTTACCAGGGGCTTGGTTTCTGCAAATTGGAGCTAAAAATGGCATCGATGAAAGGGTTGTTGTGAGAAGTAAATGAAATAACCCGGGAAGTGCTGGGCACAGCAGCTGGCCCACAGTTGGTGCTCTCTGCTGCATCAGCCAGGACCCGAATGACTGTCATCATGATGCTGCATGGAGTGTCAGGGAGGACACAGCTGCCTGCTCCCACCCCCAGCTCCACCCAGACCTTGGCGGGAAAGAGGCAGCTAACATTTTTAAGGGCCTCCCATGTACTGGGCACAGCCTGCAATTTATAACCGGTTCCATCTTTCTGTCCTCAACACCCCAGCTTTATCGTTCCCGTTCCACAGGTGATGAGTTGGCAGCTTGGGGGAGGTGACGTGTCCTGCCAAGTCACCAACAGGTGAAGGGACTGGGATTTCGGCCAGTCCTCTGACTCTCTAACCCCAGACTGGATCCTTGTCACCTGAGTGGGGCGGGCACACCAAGGCCTCCCTCTCCCTGTCCTGCTGGGGTCCGCTGTGCGCGCTGTTCTCCAAGCCTCACCAGCCAGGCCTCCATGCCCCTTCTCTGTCCCTGGGGACCAAGGGGGCCCAGCGTTAGTGTCAAATGCAGATTCCCAGGGAACAGCGAGGCCTTCATCCCCGTCTGTGTGTGAATATGTCCCTCTGCCATGGGAAAGGGTATCCAGGCCACACGGTTGCTCTGTTGACAGAGGGAAGCCCTGTCTCTGTGGCAGGCTGTCCCCCCACCCCCGCCTCAGCTCTCTGGGCTCTTGGGCACTTGGCACCCTGCCCATGCTTTCAACACCTCCTCCACATTTTCCTGCTCGCCCCCATGCCAGCCCCTCCCCCAGGTTGTGGCTGATCGATGGCTGGGCGCCGACAGGTACAGAGGACACTGATTGTGCAAGATCTTCTGCTTTTCAGACTGTCCAGCAACCGGCCTGCCTGGTCCGGGAGCCCGGGACACTTTGCCTTCCGAAGGATGGGGTGGGGCACAGAGGCAGGGCTCAGGGGTCTTTGCCCCCACCTGCATGCGGTCCCTGCTCCGACCCCAAGCACCGCTCCCTCGGAAAGTTCGCAGAGGGGTGGGGGCCAGAGCCTGGGAGGAGGGGAGGTTGAGGAAGGAGGAAAAATAGCCCAGGCCGGGGCCGTGGAGCGTGGGGCCAGGCTGGGTCCTCGGTCCCAGGTCAGGTCAGGCGCTGGGCAGGGGCAGGGGCCTGGGAGGGGCTGAGGGGCAGGAGGAGCGGGGACGGTGCCCCCGCCCAGAGTCCCTCACCAGTCCCTGGAGCGTCCTCCTGCCTGAGCCTGGCCCTTCCCCTGCCTGGAGATGGTGCGGGCGTGCAGGGCCCTGTGCACCGACACTCACTCCCGACAACACGCATGGACCCCACCCCCCCATACTTGTGCATAACGGGGACACACATGCCGCAACAGGCCCTTACAGGGCACAAGAAGGAGCCCACACGTGTGTGACACTTGTGAGGTGCCACACGGTAGGTACCACACAAGCAGCCTTCCTTACTTTCACCCCTCCTCAGTGCACACGCCCAGACACACTGGCCACGCGCACACACCTCACACTCCACACACCCCTCACACTCCACACACCCCTCACACTCCACACACACCTCACACTCCACACACACACATACCTCACACTCCACACACACACCTCACACTCCACACACCCCTCACACTCTACACACCCCTCACACTCCACACACTCCTCACACTCCACACACCCCTCACACTCCACACACACACACCCCTCACACTCCACACACACACTCACACTCCACACACACACCTCACACACACTCCACACACACCCCTCACACTCCACACACACCCCTCACACTCCACACACACCCCTCACACTCCACACACACCTCACACTCCACACACACACTCACACTCCACACACACCTCACACACACTCCACACACACACCTCACACTCCACACACCCCTCACACTCCACACACACACACCTCACACACACTCCACACACACCCCTCACACTCCACACACCCCTCACACTCCACACACCCCTCACACTCCACACACACACACCTCACCCTCCACACACACACCCTCACACTCCACACACACCCCTCACACTCCACACACACACTCACACTCCACACACACACACCTCACCCTCCACACACACATACCTCACACTCCACACACACACCTCACACTCCACACACCCCTCACGCTCCACACACACCCCTCACGCTCCACACACACACTCACACTCCACACACACACCTCACACACACTCCACACACACCCCTCACACTCCACACACCCCTCACACTCCACACACACCCCTCACACTCCACACACACCTCACACTCCACACACACACTCACACTCCACACACCCCTCACACTCCACACACACACCTCACACTCCACACACCCCTCACGCTCCACACACACCCCTCACGCTCCACACACACACTCACACTCCACACACACACCTCACACACACTCCACACACACCCCTCACACTCCACACACCTCTCACACTCCACACACACCCCTCACACTCCACACACACACTCACACTCCACACACACACTCACACTCCACACACACACCTCACACACACTCCACACACACACCTCACACTCCACACACACACCTCACACTCCACACACCCCTCACACTCCACACACACAACTCACACACACTCCACACACACACCTCACACACACTCCACACACACCCCTCACACTCCACACACACCCCTCACATTCCACACACACACCTCACACTCCACACACACCCCTCACACTCCACACACCCCTCACACTCCACACACACACACCTCACCCTCCACACACACACCCTCACACTCCACACACACCCCTCACACTCCACACACACCCCTCACACTCCACACACACACACCTCACACTCCACACACATACCTCACACTCCACACACACACACCTCACGCTCCACACATGCACCCACACACACCCTGGGACCCACATATCACAGCACACAGGGTCTCAGGTGTGCAACTCCCTCATTGCGACAAATGCCGATCAGCCCGCATACACCCAGAAAACCCTGGTTCCCTGCATGCACTCTGGACCACGTTCAGGTCAGACCCTCCGTCTCTGCTGCAGCTCCATCCTCTGGCACTTGAGTGTGAGCCACACTCATGAGCTCAGTGTTCTAGTACTCACAGGAAGAAATGTAAAGAGAAGCAGGTGGAATGAGTTTTAATAATACATTTCATTTAACCCAATAGAGCAACATGTTACCATTTCAACAAGTGATCAATGTAAAACATTCCTGTTGAGGAATCTTACATCTTCGTTTGTACTGAGTCTTGGAAACCCGGTGTGTGTCTTACCCCTGCATCACATCTCAGTTCAGACTGGCTGCATCCCAGGTGCTCCAGAGCCACACATGGCCAGTGGCCACCAAAATGGACAGCACAGCTCTACAGAATCACGTAGCAATTGAAATAATTTCCAGTGGAACAGAAAATAGCATCAAACCCCACCCCTCACTCCAGCTCCCCTCTCCTGTCCCGGAACACACGGGCCCAGGTTCCTTTTCTCCCTCTCGGGACAGTGGCTCTTCTGGTCTCACCTGTCCGAGTAAGGAGACCCGCGTGAGCCCCTGCCCACACTGCACAGCCCCCCAGTCCTCGGCCGCTCCCACCTCATGCTCTAGGGGACCAGGGGCTGTAACCAGGCAGAGATGTCACCAGGCAACGGGCCTCAGGGGAGAGCTCAGGTCTCCTGCACCTGCCCGCCAGCCTCCGGGGTGCCCACGGGGCGGGGCCGGGCGGGGCGGGCTCTGCCTGTCTCCTGCCTCTGGCCTGTTTACCTGGGCTCAGTCACAGTGCTGTCCCCACCCGGCAGGAGGCCCATGGAGCCTGAGGCCACAGGCCACAGGGGACAAGGGCCAGACACCCCAGCCATGGCTCTGGGCCATTGATCCAGCCCAGCCTGGCCGGGTGGGGGCGGGGAGACCTTGGCCTGGACAAACAGAGGCTCTGAGGCCTGTGTGCAGGCCTGGCGCCCACCTGCCACTCCCAAAGGTAAGCAGGGTCCTCCGGGACAGGGTACTAGGATCTATGAATGATGCGGTGACTGTGTCCACTCCGAGAGCTGGGCCTGGCTCCCTGGGGCTTGAGCCACCTGCACCGCTCTGAGGGCAGGTCTGCAGGGCCTCATCGGCCAGAGAGCGACCGGCAAGCAGAAGGCGAGGGGTCCGTGGAGCTGGGGTAGGGGCAGGACAGGGCAGAGCGGGGCCGGGTGTGTGGACGGGTGCAGGGGCGGGAGGGGCTGCAGGTTCCGGGGGCTGGTCATGCCTGGGGTTCAGGTGGGGCTGGTGCCCTCTGGGGCAGGGACAGGGCAGGAGAGGCCTGATTTGCTGGGCTGACCACCCCACCCTCGCTCTTCCAGACTGGAGATGCCACCCCATCCACATCCAGGTGCCCCAGCCAGGCTTCCCGGTGTGGAAGACAGGCCCAGAGCCCCACACCGCGCTAAACATGGGGCCCTTCGCTCATAGGCTCAGAGCTGAATATGGCTGGCTGTGTGTGTGTGCACGAGTGTGTGCAAGTGTGTACGAAGTGCAAGCATGCATCTATGAGCGTGTGTGTCACAGATAGATATGTGTGTGTACCGCAGTGTGTCTCTATGTGTGTACACCTGTGTGTGAGTTTATGAGTGTGACTGTGTGTGTGGCAGGGACTTTCACCCACTCCCCCCACACTGGGGGACACACAAAGTGGCTTGTAGAGAGGATTTACACTGGAAGGTCCTAGATCACAATCCCTGCCCTGCCTTGCCCTGGCTGAGTGACCGCGGGTAAGTCATTTCATCTCTCTGTACCTCAGTTTCCCCAACTATTAAATAGAGACAGCAAAGCAAACCCCCCAGGCTCCCGGGGGCTGAACTGCAGTGTGGTTTGCAGTTGCCCGGCACCGGGCTGGCGTGCGGGAGGAGGTGTGGCCCCGCCCCAGCGAGCTCAGCCTCCAGCCGGCAGACCCAGGACCCTCCAATGTCAGAGGGCAGGAGGGAGTGAGGAGCAGGTGCCAGGGTGAGGAGGTGCTCGGATAAGGGGTGATGCCTCAGGGCCCTGTGGCAATTGGGGCACACCCCCTCCCTCCCTCCAGGGGCTCACCCTCAGGGACAGAGAATGCCCCCAAGGTGAACTGCGCATTGATGAGGGAGGCCCAGGACGCTTCAGGGGGCAGCCACCCCTCCTGGGGCCCTCTGGGAAATGTGCCAGAGGGGGTGAGAGCTGAGCTGAGGTGTGAAGGGGCCAGCTAAGAGCCGGCCAAGTCAGGAGGTGGGCAGCGCAGGCAGAAGGAAGAGGGAGTGGAAAGCAGGCAGTAAGCAAGAGCCGGCAGGGCTCGAGAACAATCCACATGACGCTCTTCACCCAGAGCTGGCTAAGAGCCCTCGAGCTTCATTATTAGAATTGACAACCGAGAAGTCCAACATCACTGGGGTACGACGACGGAAAAGAGTGAGTGGAGAGAAAGGAGGCGGAGAAGTTGGCCAGGACACACGGGCACATAGCACCTTCCAGCTCTGTGGACGGAACTGGGGTCTGAGCATTCACTCGTTCACCGACAGCTACAGTCACGCATCGCTAAACGTCGGGGACACGTTCTGAGAAATATGTCTTTAGGCGATGTCGTAGTTGTGCAAACATCACAGAGGGTACTTACACACACCTACACACACCTACATGATAGAGCCTATACCACACCCAGGCTCTGTGGTACTAATTTTATGGGACCACCGTCGTATATGCGGTCTGTTCTTGACCCAAATGTTGTCGTGTGGCGCGTGACTGGATCGAGTCCCAAGCTCTGCTCTTGGAGCGGGGCGCATAGGAGTAACAGAATGAAGCCCCTGCTCCCGTGCAGCTTACAGCCAGGGAAGAGACAGACAAAGGACAAATAATTGTAGCAAGGTCTCAAGAAGGGCATGAAGAAAAAGGCAGCAGGGGGAGGGGAGTGGTCAGGGAAGGCCTTACTGAAGAGGGAACATTTGAGCAAAGACTTGAAGGAGTAAAGGAGCAGACCATGAGGCAAACTGAAGGAAAAGTGTTCCTGGCAGAGGGAACAGCAGGTGCAAAGGCCCTGAGGTGGCAAGTACTTGATATGTTGAAGATCTGGCAAGGAGCTGGTGTGGCCACAGCAGAGGGCTGGAGAGGACAGAAGGATGTGCAAGGGCCGTACATGTAGGCCCTTGTGGGCTGTGATAAGGGCTTTGGGCTCTGTTCTATGTGGATGGGTCCCATGCGAGGCTTGTGAACAGGGCACATGTGAAGAGACCACACTGGTGGTTGTGTGGGAATTCACTAGTGAGGGTGGCCGGACAGTTGGCTGTTGGAGGAGTGACGATGACAGGTGATGTTGACCTGGATGATGGTGGGAGCCACAGAGGTGTCAAGAAGAGGTTGGGTTCTGGGGACAGTTGGAAGGTAGAGCCATAGATTTTTCTGATGGACTGGACTTGAAACAACCAGGGAGCCATTGTGTGACAGTAAATGATAGGAGTGGGGGGGTATCTTCACACCTGTCAATTGTCACAACTGTCCATCTCCTGCTGGGCTATCAGCCCCGAGAGGATGGGAATGAGGTCTGTTATATTCATCAACGTGCCCCCGTACCCAGAACAGAGCCTGGCACCAAGTACGTGCTCGACAGAAATGGGGTGACCCCGTGACTGAATTGAGGCCTCCATAGGCAGACTCCATCATCCACGCCCCAGCCCCAAGCCCCACAAGTCCTGCTGCCTGGAGGCAGCAAGATGTAGGAGAGAGCACTGCACTGGGAGTCTGGGGGCTCATTCGTTCGGGTGGAGGCCCTGTGCTGGGTTCTGTGGGGAGCAGGGGTGAATGAGACTCAGGCCCACCTTTCTTGTGGGGAAGAGAAACGAGGCCAAAAGCCAGGCATATTGTAGATGTGACCGAGGGCTGCCCAGGGGAGGAGACAACTTACTGCCCAGGGCCTGGGGACTCACTGCCAGACAGGTGGCCTTGGAGCCGGCCTTTAAGGGTCCCTGCGGTCCTTCGAGCAGGAGGCATGGCTGCACAAAGGTGGGGTCTCATGGGCCTGCAGAGTGATGTGCACCACGGAAGTTGGGGCTACAGGAGGGGTGGGCAGCAGCCTGGCCATGGAGGGTCCTGGGGACCACGGCAAGGGGTTTGGGGGTGGCTGGGAGCCACGAGAGGGTTCCGAGCGGGTGAACGTTTGGAGGTGGGCAGGGAGAGCTCTCTGGTGACAATGTGGAGGATGTTCCTGAAGAGGAGATGGTTGGCAGGGGGCCCCGTTAGGAGGCTGCCCCAGAGGTCCGGGTGGGAGGTGATGGGGAGCCCCATTTGGGCTGTGTCTAATCTTGGATTTTTGCACAGTGGGTTTTCTGAAAATGGGCTCCTCTGTGATGCTTGAGGTCCTCCCAGACAGACGTGAGGGGCATTTATGAGGGAGGCAAAATCCACGGAGTGAAGGCCTGGCCTGGAGGATGGGAGAAGAAGGGGGAGGCCCACAGAGCGTCCTACCCTGGGACCACTCCTCTTGGTGCCTCCTCTAATGGACCCAAGACCTCCTCTGAGCCTGTTTCCCGCTCAGCACCCCAATGATGTGTGAGGCAGTAGAGCACAGGGGTCAGGGCATTACTCTGAAGACAAATATGGCTTGAATTTGCAGCCTGACTGACTTGGGTTTGCAGCTAACTGTGTGACCTTGGCCAAGCTGCTCAACCTCTCTGTGCCTCAACTTTTTCATCTGTAAAATGGGGATAAGAAGAGAACTTACCCCCACAGGGTCTGTGTGAGGCTTCCATGAGACAGCATAAACGTAAATGTCAACTGTAATGTTGTGTAATTAACAGCGTGTAAATGTCAACTATTGTCACCTCTGTGCCCTGGAGTCCCCACAGCTCTGTGAGTCATCCCAAAATAGCTCGTTGGTGATCCAGACTCAAGAGTAAAACAGGGGAGTGGCCACCTCTGGCACCTGTGGCAGAGGGAGGGGACCGGGGCTGAGGGTGAGGAGCCGGCCCATCACCTGGGCTCTCCCTGATCTAGTCGCACCACTCAGCTTCCGGGGACAGCCGGTTTCTCAGCAGGGGTGTCGTGGACACCTTGGGCAGTGGGCAGCCTGTCCCACCCATTGCAGGATATTTACCATCCTTGGCCCTGACCCCATAAAAGCCGGCAGGGCTACCCCACATGTACGGATGCCCTCTGGTTAGGGTGTGGAGGGGAGTCCACGCCCAGTTGAGAATCACCAGCGGGCCCTCCCTTCCTTACATCAGATGGGAGCCACTCGGGAGGGTCACTGTGGCTGGAGGCCAGAGACCTGTGACCAGGAACAACGCCAAGAGGAGCAGCGGCGAGCAGGGGAGCCGGAAGGAGGGTCGGGAGCCTTGAATCCAGCTGGGAGGACTCTGAGTATCACTGAGGAGCCTGTGTTCAGAAAACCCCTGTGTGAAAACCCAAGACACTGCCCAGAGGAAACCCCTCCCCCACACACATCTGGGGATGCATTTTAAAGCCACAGTGGCATTTACGGATGCAGTAAGAGGAGACTCGCTTCTCAGTGCTCTGGAACCCTTGCTCTGCTGGTGGGCGGGTGGGTGAAGGGCCTTCGCTGTGCTGTGGGAAAATCTGCCTGAGAAGCCGAATAACACTCAGAAGTTTGCATGGGGGGTCTGAGGACAGACCTGCAGGCCCGGGCCCCGAGGGGGTGGCATTCAGTTATTATTAAATCATGATTTGTTAATCAACAGCTCATTTATAGGAAGCATCCCAGAGTAGTGGAAGGAACAGGCTGTCAGACCCTGGGCTCGACTCCCACTCACCTGCTGTGTGACCTTGGGCGAGTGGCTTAGCCCCTGGGGGCATCAGTGTTTTCATCTGTAAATGGGGCTGGTGGTGAGTGCCAGGTATTCACCTCACATTAGGAAAACAAGGTTGGAAATCCTGGACTGAGTTGTTGCTAAAACACTCTGGGCGTCGGTTTCCTCATCTGTCTGGTGGGTGCAGAAGCTTGAAAGGTGTTTGGAGGTTTATGCAAGATAATACATGTAAAGTGTCCGCACAGGGTGGGCCTGAGGGAGAAGAATGCGTGGCGACAATGGTCCCCACATCCCTGGATGACCAGAGGATTGAACGAGGTGATACTGTGAAATGTCCTGCGTAGGCACTAAATGAAAGCTTTTGTCTCCTGCTTCTGCCCCTAGGAGGCTTTTTGGTGGGTGGGGAGACAAGCGGGATGGCCCTCCCTGAAGGGCAGGTCCCTGGCCCAGCGCAGCGCTGGCTCAGGGACTCTGGGGGCGGGGCTAAGTGAATTGACTACATCAGTATTGCCAGAAGCTCTGCTGTGGAGCAGTGGGAGGAAGGAAACATCCCCCAGTGGAAGGGAAGCCAAGGGCAAGAGGAGCTGTACTCCAGTCCCTCCGTGGGGACAGCCTCTAGGGGAGCGGGGTCGGGCTCTGACACCTACATCTGTCTCTAACCCCAGAGGCGAGTGTGGGTGCAAAGGTGGGGGCCCCAGAGCCACATTGAGTCCAGCTCTGCCGCTTGCCCTCTGGGGCGAGCTGCTCTGGGACCCGCTTTCCTCCCCTAGGAGCTGGCTCAGTGCCCGCTTTCAGTCACTGCCACCTGGTGCTATTATCCTCCCATCTAAAAGGCAGGGCGCTCTCTTACTCTGGGCATCGCTGGCGTTCAGGAAAGGCTCCCTTGCAAATGCCAGGCCATTTCCAACCCTGGTCTGTTTCTCCACCAGGATGCCCATGGCCGAGGCCCCCCAAGCGGCTGGCGGGCAGGGTGACGGAGGTGACGGCGAGGAGGCAGAGCCGGAGGGAATGTTCAAGGCTCCTAAGGACTCCAAGAGGAAAGTCCGAGACTACCTCCGCCTGGCTCCCCTGTCGCTGGCCCTGGTCGTGCTGGCTTCAGTGGGGATCCTGCTCTGGTATTTCCTAGGTAACCGCGTGGGCCCACCTGGGAGAGGCACCTGGGGAGGACCCGGGGTGGCTGTGGGAGGCACAGCAGGACAGACCAGGATTCCAGGCTCAGCAATGCTTGCAACTCACTGTATGACCTTGGGCAAGCTCCGTCTCTCTGAGTCTCCCCTCCTGTCCTGTGAGATGGAAGTGCTGCGGCACCACCCTGCTAGGTCCTGGGGCTCAGGCCAAGCACCCCCAGCTCCCTGCAGCTGGGGAAGGAGTGCCCTCCCAGCACCCAGTTCTTGTAAACTGACAAGCTGAAGGAGTGTAAACATTGCCTCCCCTTGCCTGCAGCCCTCCTGGGTTGCCCCTGGGGCTCAGAGCCAGCTGGCCCTGCGGGAGGAGGCCCAGTGGCACGGTGGTGCCTGGCGCCAATTAATGCCTCTGCTCACTTGAGCTCAACCTGGAGCTCATCTACGCGGGGACCACAGTTCCAGTGCCTCTGGGTCTTCAAGGCCCAGATGAGTGGGGCCGAAGGGGAGGGGACACAGGACTCAGGCGTCCAGGAGGTGTCCATGCATACAGATGGCTTTCACACCCAGCTCGGGCACATGTAGAGTTCAGCATACAGCGAAAGGGGGCCTAGAGTGTCCAGAGCTCAGGGCCTCTCCCGTGTCCTCAATTTTGGCCTCCCTCTCTGATATTACAGCCTCCATCAGTCCCCTGGAGCCCCAGGAGCAACTGACCCATGTTCTGGGTCCATTCGTCCATCCTTCCATTCATTCATTCAATAAACACTCTGGAGCACCTACTATGTCTTTCTGTAAAACGAGTGGAGACCAAACCTCATTCCTTCAGCTCTCACCAATGGGAAGTGATGGATAAACCAAACTAGACGGGGCCTGTGAGAACACTCCCTGTACACTGTAGGAGACTCATTCATTCATTTATTCAGTTCTGAGCACCTCCTGTACTCCAGCTCTGAGCCAGGCTCTGGAGGGAGCCCCTACACTCACCACAAAGCACATCATCTGCTAGGACAGAGGAGCTGAGGGGCTGAGGAGCCAGAGCAGGGACAACCCTCCCTGCTCAGGAGATCAGACTTCCCATTAAACACTCGTGAAAGTTAGACGGTTTTCTTGCTGGCTAAATCTCATGGTGGAATTCAGGCCCATTGGAAGGAACAGGGACCCACTTTGGAGCAATCATCAGGGAGGTCAGCCTAGGCCCAGCTCCAGGGGGGTCGAGGAGGGGGATGATCTGGAACAGGCCCCACCGATGCCGTTAGGAAGCCCGTTCTGATGCGGGCCGCCTGCCATGACTCAGAGTGGATGGTGATTCTGCTCAGATCTGAGCAATGTGGGCAGGGAGGGGAAGCTGTTTGCATTTCACCACCCGCAGGAAGCCAGTGCACCAAATAGCACGGGGCTGCCAGGGCCACCTTAGGCTGCAGGATAATTAGTCTTCAGGGTAACCACAGAGCTTGGGGCTGGAGGGCCAGGAACTCACCTGCCAATCATCTCTTTGCAGAGTCTAATTTCTCCTGGTTAAGCTCCAGGAGTAAATCGCCCCCCAGGGGGTGGGTGCTCCATGGGGCTGAGGACCCAGGGGTGACCGCTCCAAAGCCCGAGCTGGGGAACCCACCCCCCACCCCCCAAAGGGATTAAGGGTCGAAGAGGCACTTCAGGAGATGTTTGCATGGTTTCTCCCACCCTAGGCCAGGCTGGGCTGAGCTGATCAGAGATGCGCCCGGCCCACTCTGGAAGGGAGATGGACAAGGGACCCATCACACTGGAGCAGGATAAGCCCGAAGTGAGGAGCGAATGACTGAGTGGCAGCCTGAGCCAGGAAGGGGCCCAGGAGAGGAGAGGGCGGGGGCTGGCTTCCCAACGCCGATGGGCCCTGGGCCCGGGGTGCATTCTTCTTATAGCCGGGCACTGAATGCTGCCCGCCTGTATTTCCCTGGTCCTTTCCTTCTCCTGCTCTCCTGGGCGACAGTTTTATGCTTTATTCCCAACCTCCCACACCCCCACCCACTTTGCCTCCTGCTTCAATGAGAAAAGGGAACCACTCAGAGCCGACGCCCACGGATGCCGGCCAACGCCGTCCCAGCTGCACCCACGCGCACCTGTCCCCACGGTGAACCACCCCTGCCCCGTCTAAAGCCAGATGTCCTCCCAGGATCCCACCCCTTTACACACGCAATGGCTGGGGCTCCAGTGACGTCCCCTCTGTCCTCCAGCGGTGTCCTCCTCAGTGTACAAATGCGCTTCCATTGCTCCCGCACCTAATCCCTCTGTGCCTCCTCCACTTCTGCTCCCCTCGCAAGTGCCTTGAAAGAGAAGTCTCAAAGTCCTGCTGCCTCCACTCTGCACCCCAGTCTCTCTGGTACCCTCTCTAACCCCGCTCCCCGTCCCTCTCCCCCTGCGACTCCAGTAGCACTTGTTAACTTTGCCACTCCGGCCAGTCCTCCGTCCTCAGTCCTCAGTGCCTCTGACCCCTCGGCAGCACTTGACCAGACGTGTCACCCCCTTCTCCTTGAAGCCCTTTCCTCACTGGCTCCTGGGTCGCCCCATGTTGTCTTTCCCCTGGCTCACGGTTGCTTCTCCTCTGGCTCCCCTCCTCTCTCCTTCCGCCCTCTTCCTTCAGGGTCTCATCCAGCACCCTTGGCTTTAAATGCTTTTAGACCCTGATGACTCCCAGTTTTGCGTTTCCAGCCTGGGCCCCTCCCTCAAGCTCCACTCTGTCACTGGGTCCCTCCACCAGGATGTCCAGGGGCCATCTCAGACCCCACAGTGCAGAATGCGGCTCTCCATCATTTCCTGCAAACACATGCCCCCACATCCCAGTCAGTGGCCATTTCATCCTTCCAGTCGCTCCCCCTTACTCCTTTCTTTTACACCCCGGCTCCAATTTTTTTTTTTTTTTGGTGAGGAAGATTGGCCCTGGGCTAACATCCGTGCCCGTCCTCCTCTACTTTATACGTGGGACACCTGCCACACATGGCTTGATTAGTGGTGCACAGGTCCATGCCTGGGATACGAACCTGCAAAACCTGGGCCACCAAAGTGGAGTGCGCAAACTCAACCACTACGCCACCAGGTCAGCCCCAAACCTAGCCCCAGCCCCAATTTGCCAGCAAACCTGGTCACCGCTAACTCCAGAATATATCCTGACTCCAGTCACTTCTCACCCTCTCCACTGTGCAGCCTGGTCCAGGCTCCACCACCTCTCACCTAGACCACTCTTACCTGGATGGAGCCCCCTCGCTGGTCTCCCTGCTTCTGCCCTGGCCTCTTTAGAGCCTGTTCTCAAGACAATAGCACAGGGATTATTTTATAAAGCAAATCAAATCATCTAACTTCTCTTCTTAAAATCTGCCACTGCTCCCATCTCACTTAGAGTAAAACCCAAGTCCTCCCAGGGCTTGCAAGGCCCTACCTGACCTCTCCTCCCCCACCCCATCTCCTGCTCTCCCCTTGTGCACTCTTTGCTGTTCCTCAGATACACCAGACAAGCTCCTGCCTCAGGGCCTTTGCACTTGCTGGTTCCACTGCCTGGAATGCTCTTTCCATAGATTAATATCCACATGGCTGACACCATCACCTTCTTCCCTGGCCTCCAGGTAGCAGCCCACCCCCAGCCCCTCATTTCCACAGCACTTACACCTCTAACATGTACACTATGTTTGATGTTTATTGTCTGTCTTTCTTGCTAAACTACAAACTCTTAAGGACAGGGCATTTTTTTTCTTTATTGTTTTGTTCATTGTTATACTGGTACATTCCCAAGTGCTTTAGGCCAGTCCCTACACATAGCAGGTTCTCAACAAATATTTGTTGAATGAATGAATAAGTGAATGAATTGGAGTATAAACCCAGGGCTATGAATCTGTTTGGAAGTCTGATGACATCCCTGATTTTAAACCTTTCATGGTTTCCCTTGTTCACTGGTAAAGAACAAACTCCTGATCAGTGAAACAAAGAGCTGGTTCTTTGAGATGATAAATAAAATTGACAAACCCTTAGGCAGACTCACCAAGAAAAAAAGGGAGAAGACTCAAATAAATAAAATTAGAAATGAAAGAGGAGAAATTACAACGGATACCACAGAAATACAAGGGATTATTAGAGAATACTATGAAAAACTTTATGCCAACAAATTGGACAACCTAGAAGAAATGGACAAATTCTTGCATGCATACAACCTCCCAAACTGAATCAAGAAGAAATAGAGAATCTGAATAGACCAATCACAAGTAAAGAGATTGAAACAGTAATCAAAAACCTCCCCAAAAATAAAAGTCCAGGACCAGATGGCTTCCCTGGAGAATTTTACCAAACATTCAAAGAAGATTTAACACCTATCCTTCTCAAACTATTCCAAAAAATAGAGGAAGACGGAATACTTCCTAACACATTCTACGAGGCCAACATCATCCTGATACCAAAGCCAGACAAGGACAATACAAAGAAGGAAAACTACAGGCCAATATCGCTGATGAACATAGACACAAAAATCCTCAACAAAATATTGGCAAACCAAATATAGCAATACATCAAAAAGATCATACACCATGATCAAGTGGGATTTATACCAGGGACACAGGGATGGTTCAATATCCGCAAATCAATCAACGTGATACACCACATTAACAAAATGAAGAATAAAAACCACATGATCATCTCAATCGATGCAGAGAAGGCATTCGACAAGATCCAACATCCATTTATGATAAAAACTCTCAACAAAATGGGTATAGAAGGAAAGTACCTCAACATAATAAGGGCCATATATGACAAACCTACAGCAAACATCCTACTCAACGGGGAAAAACTGAAAGCCATTCCTTTGAGGACAGGAACAAGACAAGGGTGCCCACTCTCACCGCTCTTATTCAACATAGTACTGGAAGTTCTGGCCAGAGCAATTAGGCAAGAAAAAGGAATAAAAGGACTCCAAATAGGCCATGAAGAATTGAAACTCTGACTATTTGCAGACAACATGATCTTATACATAGAAACCCCCCCCAAATCCATTGGAAAACTACTAGAAATAATTAACAACTACAGTAAAGTGGCAGGGTATAAAATCAACTAACAAAAATCAGTTGCATCTCTATACGCAAATGATGAACTAACAGAAAGAGAGCACAAAAAAACAATCCCATCTACAATTGCAACGAAAAGAATAAAATATCTGGGAATAAATTTAACCAAGGAGGTGAAAGACCTATACAATGAAAACTGTAAGACACTATTGAAAGAAATTGATGAAGACATAAAGAAATGGAAAAATATTCCATGCACGTGGATTGGAAGGATAAACATAGTTAAAATGTCCATTCTACTTAAAGCAATCTACAGATTCAATGCAATCCCAATCAGAATCCCAATGTCATTCTTCACAGAAATAGAACATAAAATACTGAAATTTGTATGGGGCAACAAAAGACCCCAAATAGCTAAAGCAATCCTGAGAAAAAAGAACAAAGCTGGAGGCATCACAATCCCTGATTTCAAAATATGCTATAGAGCTATAGTAATCAAAACAGCATGGTACCGGTACAAAAATAGACACACAGATCAACGGAACAGAATTGAAAGCCCAGAAATAAAACCACACACCTGTGGACAGCTAATCTTCGACAAAGGAGTGAAGAACATACAATGGAGAAAGGAAAGTCTCTTCAATAAATGGTGCTGGGAAAATTGGACAGCCACATGCAAAAGAATGAAAGTAGACCATCTTCTATTGCCATACACAAAAATCAACTCAAAATGGATTAAGGACCTGAAAGTGAGACCTGAAACTATAAAACTCCTGGAAGAAAATATAGGCAGTACACTAATTGACATCAGTCATAAAGAGATCCTTTCAGATTCCATGTGTATTCGGACAAGGGAAACAAAAGAAAAAATAAATGGGTGGGACTTCATCAGACTAAAGAGCTACAAGGCAAATGAAACCAGGATCAAAATGAATAAACAACTCACCAGCTGGGAGAAAATATTCGCAAATCGTTTATCTGACAAGGGATTAATCTCCATAATATATAAAGAACTCACACAACTGAACAACAAAAAAAAACAAACAACCAGATCAAAAAATGGGCAGAAGATATGAAGAGACATTTTTCCAAGGAAGATATACAGATGACCAACAGACACACAAAAAGACGTTCAACATCACTAATCATAAGGGAAATGCAAATCAAAACTACACTAAGATATCACCTTACACCCGTTAGAATGGCTGTAATCACCAAGACAAAAAACAACAAATGTTGGAGAGGTTGTGGAGAAATGGGAACCCTAATTCACTGCTGGTGGGAATGCAAACTGGTGCAGCCTCTATGGAAAACAGTATGGATATTCCTCAAAAAATTAAAAATGAAATACCTTATGATCCAGCAATCCCACTCTTGGGCATCTACCCAACAGACGTGAAATCAACCATCACAAGAGGCTTATGCACCCCTGTGTTCATTGCAGCATTATTCACTATAGCCAAGAAGTGGAAGCAACCCAAGTGTCCCTTGACTAATGATTGGATAAAGAAGATGTGGTATATACATACAATGGAATACTACTCAGACATAAGAAAAGACAGAATTGTCCCATTTGCAACAACATGGATGGACCTGGAGGGTATTATGTTAAGTGAAATAAGCCAGAGAGAGAAGGACAAACACCACATGATTTCACTCATATGTAGAATATAAACGAACACACGGACAGAGAGAGAACTGGTTGGTGGTTACCAAGGGGAAGGCGGGTGGGGGGTGGGCACAAGGGGTGAAGGGATGCATCCACATGGTGACAGACAAAAAAAAATGTACAGCTAAAACCCCACAATGTTATAAACTATTAAAACATCAATAAAAATGAAAATTAAAAAATATATAAATTAAAATTTAAAAAAAGAACAAACTTCTGCCCTGTTGATGTCCCAGCCTCTTGTTGCCCCTCCCCTTCTGATTTCTCCAGCCAAATAGGTTTTAGCCCTAGTCCTTACCATGATCCCTCCACCTCAGGGCCTTTGCATATGCTATTCCTTCTGCTCTGAAGGTACTTTCCTCCCTCCCCCCTTCCCAACTTATGCTCCAGTATTCCCATCTCAGCCAGAGGGACCCAGGCCCAGTTTCTTTGTCATGTCCTCTCAATAGCACCTTGTGCCTCTCCTTGAAGGCGCTCCCCACAGATGGATCCTGCATATGTCTGGTTACTGGAGTAACACCTGTCTTACCTCCCATGGTCAGCTCCACAGGGGGACACTCGTCTGTCTTGGTTTACTAGGGTACCCCACGTAGTAAGTGCGTCCTGGACAACCCGGTGAATGGAAGGATGCATAGAGGTGCTAACCCACGAACTTGACCTTCTGGGCATGTGGGTTTCCTGGCCTTCACATCATCATGTCTTGGACTGGTCACTGAGTCAGCCTCTGCCTGGGACACCATCGATCTGTGGGCCTCTCTTCTCCCTGGCACCTTGGGGCCAGCGTGTCACTAAATAAACCGGATGAGGATGATGACAATGACAAAGACGATGATGATGATGGTGCTTTGAGGCCCAAGATGCTGGAGGCTGAGCTGAAGGTTCGGGTGGCAGGAGAAGGCATGCAGGAGACAGGGGCCCTCCCCGTCTGCGCCCTTGGTTAACCTTGCCGCTTTCTTCCTGGGCAGGGTACAGGGCGGAGGTGACGGTCAGCCAGGTGTACTCAGGCAGCCTCCGCGTGCTCAATCGCCACTTCTCCCAGGACCTCGCCCGCCGGGAGTCCAGTGCCTTCCGCAGTGAAACCGCCAAAGCCCAGAAGATGGTAGGGAAGGACTGTGGGGATGGGAGGGAAGGAACGTGGGGGTGAGGAGGGAGAGGGACGGGGCCTGATCGCGTCAAGCCAATTGGTCCGTCTGTCCGTCCGTCCGGAGCACTCACTGGGAGCAGAACCCTGTTCTAGGCACGATGGAAGGGGACGTGGGAGAGGGTGGTGGGAAAGTTAGCACACTCTGGGGTCGACGCGCTTGGATTAAGTCCTGGCTGTGTCACTCAGCAGGAGCGCGACCTTAGGAAAGTTAGGGCAGCACGGGGACGCTGTCAGGGCCACCCTCCTCCCCGCCCCTCCAGGGCAATGGCTTACTGCACTGGGGATGGCCTCACCGCCAGCGTCTTCCACTCTCAGGCCATAGGACTGCACCCTGCCCAGCAGGGCAGGCTGGAATTGCTGAGGAGTTATTCCCAGGCGCAAATCTCAGCCAGGAGAGATGGAGTGGGTGGATAAACGCCCCAGCTCCTTGGCCCTCGGTGGGGGGCAGTTCTGAGGATGCCCCCCATCTCCCTGGGCTCGCTGTTGGACTGCTCTCCTGGCTCCTTCACAGCCGGGCGGGCTGCCCCCTACAGTCTCTCCTCCCCACCCCCACTGTGTTCCCCAGAATCACCTCCAAATAAACCACTTGCCTCACGTCCCTGACTTGGGACCGGCTTGTGGGGGACGTACCCAAGGCTCTCCTTCCTCCTCTGTAAAGTGGGGTGAAAATAACAGTGCCTGTCCCATAGGGTTGTCATGGGGCTGAAACGAGATCATGTGGACATTCTCTGCCCCTCAATGTGCTTTCTGAACATGCGATCCCGCTGTTCCGGGCTGCATCAGCGCTGTAGCTGCCCGTGTTCAAAAACCACCCAGCTGAGCCCCCGCAGCTGGTGGCTGGGGGTGAGGAGGGGACTCAGGAGCCAAGTGCGACTTTTGAGAGTTGAGGAGTGACGTTTGGTGAGGGTAGAGAGGCCATCGGCCAGAGCTGGTAGGGGTGCGGGGGGCAGGGCATGGACGGAGTGGTGGGGGACAAGACGGAATGGGTGCGAGGTTTGTTTCCCGGCGCGGCCACTGCCCACCGCGTGATCATGGAGAAGCCTCTGTGAGGCAGGGCTGCTGGGAGGGGCAAAGGGCATCCAAGGTGGGAGGGGGTTCTGCAGATGGTCAGGAAGGGGCCGTTGTCTCCCCTCCTTTTAGCTCAAGGAGCTCATCGCCAGCACCCCCCTGGGCGCTTACTACAACTCCAGCTCCGTCTACTCCTTTGGGTGAGTCGCCCCGGCCCCCGGCCAGCCCCTGCCAGAAGCCTAGACTCAAAGAACGGGAGGGGACCCTGCAGGCTTCTGATGCAATGCCCTCGTTTTTAAAAATGGGGAAACTGAGGCATGGGGAGGAAACTCGCCTTTCTGCGTGTGACCTCCCCTTCACTGACCTTGGTTTCCTCATCTGTAGAGTGGGCACAGTGGTGTGGTAGGGATTCTGCTAGACCATGGCTGTGACGTGCTTATCAAGGGCCTGGCACGAATTAGGTGAGGCCGTGGGGGTGGGAGAGGGGGGTGGCCCATTCATGTCTGGTTCTGCTGCTTACGACGTGGTCTGTGGCACACAATCTACCCTCCTGTGCCTCAGTGTTCCCACCTGTAAAATGGGCACGTTGAGAGCACCTCCCTCGGCAGTTAGGCGGCTTCTGTGAAGATGGAGAACAGTGCCTGGGAGGTAGTAAGTGCTCCACTTGGATGAGCCACCGTTGATTTTCTCCCCAGAGGAGCAGGGGGCTGGCGGGGGCTGGACTTCTGGCTCCATACCCAGCCCCTCTCACTTCTGCTCACCTTAGGGAGGGACCTCTCACCTGCTTCTTCTGGTTCATCCTCCAAATCCCCGAGCACCGCAGGCCGATGCTGAGCCCTGAGGTGCTGCGGGCACTACTGGTGGAGGAGCTGCTGTCCACCGCCAACAGCTCGACCATCGCTCCCTACAGGGCCGAGTATGAGCTGGATCCGGAGGGCCTCGTGATCCTGGGTCAGTCCTGAGGCAGGGGGGACATGGGATGGTCTGGTGAGGCCCGAGAAGGCTGCCAGGGATGGAGGGCTGGGATGCTCCCAGGGTGGCCCCACAAGTGACCCAGGAACCAGGACCGAGGGGCAGGGCAGGGTGGAGGGTTGGGACGCAGGGTCAGTCTCAGACAGGCTGGCTCTGACGGGCTCTTCTATTTGTATTTTCATTTTTTGCTTCATTTCTTTTTATTTATTTATTTTTTTGTCTTTGCTTCTTTGTTTGTTCGTTTCCTTTCGACAGAAGCCAGCGTGAAAGACCTAGTTGCCCTGAATTCCACGCTGGGTATGCTGCTTTTGTGTTCTTTCCATTTCCTTTTGAGTTGGTGCTGTTCTTGGCTTGGTTAAGTGTCAGGGGCCACATGGCTTCTACGGTGGGTGCAGGGCGCGCTGGCCTGGAGTCACCCGGGGGACACCGTGGTGGACTCACTGATGGGTCCTGACCAAGGCTTGGGGCCTATGTACGTGTGTGTGTGTGTGTGTGTGTGTGTGTCTTGCACAGGAGTATGTGTGTGTTGCCCGCGTGGGGTGTGAGTGAGAAGCAGGTCTAGTTGTGCATAAATGTGACTCTGCTTCTCTGTCATTGAATCCAATGTGCCCACAAGCCACCGTTTCCACTGATGGTGGAAAAGAATCTTGCCAATTCGGGGTGTATCAGTTACTTTGGGTTTAAAACATGGTCTTTTAGAGATATTTCTGTCATGTTCAAGGATACTCCCTCCACCTTTTCCTCTCCTTCCTCAGCCAGCCAGGCTAATCTGCCCTCTCCTCCCACCCCATCCCCCTGCCATGTTGCTAGAGTCAGCTTGCTTTTCTTGAAGAGGCTCCATAGTCTTCCTGCTGAGCCCTGGGGAGCAAGGCACCAGCAGGGCCACAATGCTGCACAACGCCAGGGAGCACTGTCCACATGGTAGTCTGTGTGGCTGGAGACTCCTGGAGTTGTGCAGTGTGCCATGTGGGCTACTGTACCTTGTGGTCCTGAGCACAGGGTCCTAAATTCTCAGATTCTTCCTACACCACCTAGAGTTTCTACTGAGAGCTGAGGCAGGGCTGAGGGCCTCAGCCCCCTCTCAGTGAGGAAGGCAGAGTTTAAATCCTGGTTATACATTCTCTGACCTTCCTCTCCTCCCATCTGGCTGGTCAAATGCTTACTTGCTTGGTAGATAGAGGTGATGGAGTCAAAGTACAATTTCAAATAGTTAAAATCATGATTCTCATAAAAGATATTGTGAGCACATGTCAAAGATTTATTTAACTCATTAACCAGTAGGATGGTAAAGCTGGTTCAAAGGATTACACAAGAAATTGATCTATCTATCTACCTATCTATCATCTATCCATCTATTTATCTATCTATGTATCTGTCTATCTATCATCCATCTATTAACTATCATCATCTGTCAATCATCTATGTATCTATCATCTATGTATTTATCAATCATCTATTTATCTATCAATCATCTATCAATCATTTATCTAGCTAGCTATTAATAACTTATCTATCTATTAATCATCTATCAATCAATCATCTATCTAGCACCTTACACTGCCTCAGTACATGCATGGCCCTGGCCCTTGGTCTGGGATGGGCCTTTCTGTGGCCCTTGCCTGTGTGGGGTGTCCTCGTGTCCCCAAGTTTCTGGCGGTTGCTTTGTAATTATCCTTATTTGGTTCAGTGCATGTCTGGAGCCCCTGCCATCCGAGAGGACAGCTTTTAATGAGGCAAGACTGACAATTCAAATCCTTTAAACAGGCTTTTGGAGCACTTCCTCCATGCCAGGCCCCCTGCCGGCACTGGGGTCACCAGATGACCGTGTCCTCACCCCTGCCCTCGGAGGAGCTCCGAGCCCCATGAGGGAGACAGATACATAAACAGAAACTCACAACACCAAATGCCACTGCTGGAATAGAGGTCCCAGAGGCAGCCAAGAGAGGGAATTGTTCTGGCCCCAGGACAGAAACTGACACTAGGGGCCACGATCCAAAGCAGAGGAAAGGACGTGCCTCCAGAGGGAGGAAGGAGTTGCTCCTGACCCGGGGTCTTCATGGAGGAGGGGGTAGCAGACTCAGGCACAGGAATAGGTAGGAATCTGTCAGGTGGAGAAGGGGAAATGGCTCTCTGGCAGAGGGAACAGCATGAGCAAAGGCCGGGCGAGGGGAATGGGCAAGGCAGGTTCACTTACCTTCTCTCGGTGACCAGAGGTGCCAGGCTTCCCAAAGGTGTTTCTGATTATCACCAGAGACCAGCACATACTTCTCCACTTAATTAGTCTCAAAAAAAAAAAAAAGAAAAGAAAAGTAATGATTAAAATGGCAAAAGCAAAGCATCAGCTTGGAGCAAGATTTAAAGAATACAAACGCCCAGGAACAGCCAGGCATCTTTCCCGGGTGCTGGTGGAGGCAGATAGCAGAGGTCCGTCCCTTCCCATTGCAGCTGTCAGAGGTCTCTCCATGGGGGGGGTCACTCCCCACTGCAGTCCGGATGGCCAGGGGTCAGCAGTATCAGAGCAAAGCCTGTTCACCTCCATTCCCTTCTTGGTGCTCAGAACCACCCAGAGAAGGAGGTGGGACAGGGATTACTACTGTGTTCACTTAACAGAACTCAGAGTAGCTAAGTGACTGGCCCAGAGTCACACAGCTGAAGAGAGGTGGTGCTGGGACTATAACACAGAGTGTGGACTCCCCGCACGCTGGCTGCCTCCCACACCTGGGGCTCTTTCCCACATCCTTACTGCTTCCCATCAGACCACCCATCCTCCCAGCTTCACAGGCTTATGGTGGGGTTAAAAGAGAGATTTATGCTCCACAGAGGAGATAGTTTACCTAGATCAAACACATAATAGCTATCTGACAACTGTGTTGAATGAATGAATGAATGGTGTAGGTGGTACTGCTTTGCACGTTCTAGCCCTGTGTACAAAGCTTGTGGATTAAATGTGAGAGAGGAGCCACGGCGGGTGTGAGTGTGGGTGGGTGTGTCTGTGTGATGGAGAAGGAGGTGTGAAGTGAGGGCAGCCAGTGAGATTAGCCACATCTGAGCCTTAAACAGGGCCAGCTGAAGGGTGACATGTTGCAGGACTTTCTCCCCAGCACCACCTTCTCCCTCTCCCTCTCCCCCACACCCGCCTAAAGAAGAACAGTCACTACATTTATTGAGCACCTACTGTATGCAAGGCACTATGCTGAGCACTCAGACATGCATCGTCCCTAAGCTTTGTGACAACCCTGCAAGGGTGGTGTGGTTGCCCCCGTTCCACAGAGAAGATCAAGGAAAGATTTGGTGGAGATTAGGTGAACCCAGGTCTGTCTGTCTGTAAAATGGGGACAATGACAGAAACTATTCCACACAGCTGTTCAGTGAGATGGTCAGTGTGCAGCCTTCAGCTCCGTTCCAGCATGATCCGACATGTGACATGTGCAATCTGTTTCACTCTCCTTGTTTCGTTACCATTAGCTCAAAGCTGACTTCCTCTACCAGGGCTGCCTCCCAGCCCCCAGAACACCCTCCCTTGTCTCCACCTGAAATGAAGCCCTCACCCTGCTGGCCTTATGGCACAGCCGCCTCCCGCTCTCCCAGCCTCCTCCGTGTTGCTCCCAGCTGCCAGAGGAGTCTGTGATCCACGTCCCAGCCCCGCCTCGCCTTCCAGGGCTCCCAGGGCTCCTCTCCTGCCTGTGGTCTGGGTCCTGCCTCCCTTTTCCAGCTTGCTTCCTGCCTCAAGGCCCCTGCCTGCCCTGGCCTCCAGCCCTTGGCTCGCACTGTGACGCCCTCAGGACTTCCCTGCCCCACAGCCGGGCTGGGAGCCCTTGACTCCTGAGCTGTTACGCCGGGCTCCATTTCTGTCCCAGGCATTGACTGGACTTTCTCTGGCACTCGCTTGGTGGGGAGAGCTCAGTGAGTGCGAAGTGAATGAATGAATAGCCAGTGAATGAATGCATCCATGAGGAGACGGGAGACAGATGGAAGCAGCAGGGAAACAGAGAGATGGGATGTAGCACATCTGGGCCGATCCCCATCCAGCTGCTCTCCCTGCCCCACGCCTGCCCGGTGAGGACCTGCTGGGGCTGCCCTGCCCCCGTCTCCCCTCCCGGCTAACAGGGGTCAGGGGGCCTGTCCCTCTCTCCCTCCAGGCTGCTACCGCTACAGCTACGTGGGCCAGGGCCAGGTCCTCCGGCTGAAGGGGCCCGACCAGCTGGCCTCCAGCTGTCTGTGGCACCTGCAGGGCCCCGAGGATCTCATGCTCAGACTCCGGCTCGAGTGGAGGCTGGCCGATTGCCGGGACCGGCTGGCCATGTACGACGCGGCTGGGCCCCTGGAGAGGAGGCTCATCACCTCGTGAGTCCCTGGGGAAGGTCAGGGTTGGGGGGAGAGTTGGGAAGTGGGGGTGTGTGGGGTCAAAGGTCATGTCCAGTATTCTGAGACCAGAGGCCACGTGACCTTGGGCCCCGGCATCTGGGAGACAATGAGGCTAGCCCGGGGAGGCTGGAAATGGCTGTGTACTATGGGCAGTCCCCTTCCCCTCCCTGAGCCTCAGCTTCCCCATGTGTAACAAACCAGATGTACTAGATGACCCCAAAGGTCAGCTCTGGTAGGCAAGATCGCTTTAGAAGAATGCTCAGAGTCTGGCAGCCCCGCCTTCCAACCCCCGCTCTGCTGCTTCCCAGCTGTGTGCCCTAAGGCAAGTTACTTTGCCTCTCTGAGCCTCAGTTTCCTCACCTTTGAAATGGGTGCACAATCATGCTTACCTTGCAGGATTATTCTGAGGATTTAAATCAGCCCATCTGTGCCAAGATCCTCACACACAGTCATGCTATCATTATTACTACCATGGTCTACAGTCGAGTTGGGGCTGGGTCACAAAGGGTATTAAGTGCCAGGAGCAATTTGAACTGTAATACTTGGTAACTGGGGAACTAAATGAAAGTTCTTGAGCAGAGGAGTAGGGCTTTAGGACATGGGATATGATGTGGGGTACAGAAGTGATGGGTCCAGAGGGCAAGTAGTGGGGGGTGGGAAGACCATAAAGGGGCTGGAAATGGCCTTGCCTCCAGGAGCCTGGTCCCCTCCCCACAGGGTGAGGTGGGGTGAGGCTCTGCAGTAGGTGGGGGCAGACACTCGAGGGCACTGGGCTGCTGCCTCCTCTGTCTTGCTGGGGGACCCAGCTTCCAGGCGGGGGTGTGGTGGGACCTGCGTGTTCAGACCAAGGGCAGTTCCTGAGGGGGAGCTGGGTGAAGGCTCTCCCCAGCCCCCACCCCAGGGCCTCTCTGAATCTCTGGCTCTGAGGCTGCACACTCATTTGCACCCCGACCCTGCCGCCCTGCCACGTGGTGACCTCAATCTGGGTGTGCGTGGGCTGGGTTCCTGGAGGGAAGCGCAGAGAAGCCAGACACTATCTGATTTCCAGGCCCAATCAGGGTGGGGACGGTCATGGGCTTCCCCCGGGGCTTCTCTGAATGGCCCCCCAGCCTGCCATAGGGGAGGGGACCCAGCTGCCGAGCTCAGCTCTGTCCTTACTCACTGTGGCACCCAGGCGGCTCACTCCATCTCGGACCCTCGGAGAAGGTCTAAAATGATGAGTCAGATAAGACTGGGGGGTCCTCAAACTTGCAACCCAGAGCTGTGAGGTGGGACTGTCATGGTGATAAGAAGACAGAGCGGGGGGGGCCTCAATCAAATTTAACCTCGTGATGAGACATTCTAGTTCCACCAAGGGCTCTGTTGCTAAGTAAATAAAAGAAAATAAACCCCCCAACGTGAAACGCTGAAGCCCAATTAAAAGTGACCTCAGGTCCCTCTTGACCCTAGTATCTTCTCTCCTGCCTCCGGGGCAGATGAGCAGCAGAGGCCGAGGAGGGGTGGTGTGTGGGAGGGAGGGGGCTCCAGCGGTGGTCGAAGCAGGAAGAACGAAGGAGGAACGGGTGCCTGGCATGGCAGAGGCAGGGAAATGCCCCTCCCCAGGACCCCTGGGCACCAGGACCCTCCTGGGGAAACTCCTCGGGATGATTCACTCCACTGCGGTGCCATGCTGGCAGTTTTTGCAGCTGTGTTTGGATCTCGCACACACTTCCATGGTGCCTCTGCCCCCATCGACCCCCACTTCCTCTCGTCAAGTCCATGGCCGCACAGAGTGGGCAGGCAGTACCTTGGGCTGGATGCTGGCTTGCCCACTCTGGGGGAGGCAGGTATTGGCTTCCTGGGAATGGGTCTACTGATTAGCAAGGGCTCTGGAGAATTCTGTCAGAGACAGGGGGAGTCTGACAGAGGTTGGTGAGAGGGCGAAGGGGAAGCCAGGAGCACCCCTGCCTGAGATGGCAGACCAGGGGTCACCTACACAGCAGGGGTGCACCAGGCGCTGTCACAGGCGTGCCCAGAGCACGTCTTTCTCTGCCGTGGATGGCCCTGAGCCTCAGTTTCCCCACCCGGAAACCAGGCAGTTGACTGACAATCTCCAAAGACCCTCTTCAGGGCTGACATTCCAGACATCTAAGAATCTAGAATTCTAAGAAACCGTTATTTATTCTGTACCTCCCAGGCACCAAGCTCTGGGTAGAATCCTGGGATGCCCCAGGGGTTACCAGACCACACGGCTGGCTTCTCTCTGGCCCAGCCCAGAACAAGGCCAGGGGTCAGGGTGTGGCCAGCCAGAAGGTGTGGTCCCCACAGGTGCCCCACTGGTCTCCCTGCAGACACAGGCTGGGCACTCAGGGGTCTCGGGGATTCTGAGGGGGTGGAGGTGGTGCTGTGGGACTGGAGTCGGCCGTCACAGTCGAACTGCAATCTCCAGAAGTCTGGGCAACCTCCTGGCCTCGCCTACCTGAGACGCTGGCCTGAGCTTTACAGGGCCTCCAGTCAGTATCCTGGGCCAGAGAGGGTCAGAAACCTGCCCATGGATACACAGCGGGCTGGCCACAGACCTGGATATACAGACTCTCAGTCCACCCTCCTGTACTCCTCCCAGCAGCCCGCTGCCCTTCCAGATGCACTTCCCGGACCCCAGCCTGCCCTCACACCTTTCTCTATCCCCCCAGGGTCTATGGCTGCAGCCGCCAAGAGCCCGTGGTGGAGGTCCTGGCATCAGGCGCTGTCATGGCAGTGGTCTGGAAGAAGGGTCTGCACAGCTACCAGGACCCCTTCGTGCTCTCCGTGCAGCCCGTGGCCTTCCAGGGTGAGAGTCAAGGGTCCCTTGGGGAGGGGTCGCTCCCCTGGGCATGCCCTTCACCTTCTTAGCTCTAGCTGGGGTTGCGGTGGGGGGAGAAGGAAGGTTCTGGAAGCACCTCTGCTCCCCCCCACACACACACCCTGGCCCCTCTCTTCTCACTCCATTTCCCCATCTCCTCCTTCACTCTCCTACCCTTCCCCAGCTCTCATCTCCCTCACTAATTTCTCCCTCAGTTCTCACTCCTCTCTCTCCCTCATTCTCTCTCCTGCCTTCTTTCTGAATTCTTTCCTGAGTTTACTGTCTGTCCTCCCTCCTCTCTGGTTCTCTCCCCGGCCCCCTCCCCTGCCCTCTTCCTCTGCACCCACCTGTGGCTGAGCATGGAGGGTGGGGTCTATGGTCAGAGGCCTGAGAACCTCAGATTCACCCCAGACGGTCCTTACACACCGAAGGTGAACCACACAGACCCCTGGAGACGGTGTGGGGCGCTCAGCGGAGGGCGATCCACGGCATTTCACAGCAAAGGCTCGCTCCCTGCCCCCGCTGCCCACCGACCCTTCCCCAGCCCCCACGCTCCTCCTGCTTCAGGATCCCCCTCCCACCCACTTTCTCAGGAAGAGCTCACCCCACTCTTCACCCCTGCTGGCTGTCCTCGGGCCTGGATCAGGCAAAGCAAACCTTCCGTTTCCAAAGCTCTGGAAGGGAGGGGTGCAAACAGGAGACCACATGCAAGCTGCTGCCCCCACCTCCCGCCAATCTGCCTCTTCCCATTCAGTCTCCCGCCCCCCCATCCCAGTGTCCACCCCAGGGTCTCCTGGCAGTGGCCCAGGTCCCCAGCTGGCCCTGCTGGGGCACTGGCTGCCTTCTGGGGCTCCCCAGGAGCTGGCTGGCTCAGCTGGGAGTCTCTGACACAGCTCTGGGGGAGGCGAGGAACAAGGCGCTTGAGGGACCTGATCTCCAGGGAGAGGTGATGGGCAGCTGGGGACACTCCTGCTCCCCGTCCCTCGCCCTCCCACTGTGTGACCTCAGCTAAGTCGCTCCTTGTCCCTGAAACTCATGTTTGAAAAGGGGATGACTCTCCCTCCCCCAAGGCCCGTAACTGTGGGCTAGCACAGTAGTGAACGCATTCAGTAAGCAGTCAAGCGCTGCACTGCTAATGTCATAGCCAACATTTATTGAGCACTTACTGCGTGCCAGACTGTTGAGTGTTTCATGTCTGTTTTATCTGCTCAACTACTCTGTGAGGTGTGGACTGTTACTGCCCCCATTTTACAGATGAGGAAACTGAGGCCCGAGGTCACAGAGGCACAGTCAACACTGGGCTTTACTGTTTGGCGGCAGTGGGGGTGGTCGGGTTACAGCTGCCCCCCAGGTGCTAGGAGGTGCGGCAGGGTGGGGCTGAGGGCCCTGTGTAACGGCTGTTCTCTGGGCCCAGCCTGCGAGGTGAACCTGACCCTGGAGGGCCGCCTGGAGCCTCAGGGTGCCCTCCGCACACCGTACTTCCCCAGCTACTACTCTCCCAGCACCCACTGCTCCTGGCACCTTACGGTGAGCCCCTCAGCCCGCCCACCGGCCCTCTGCTCGGAGCACCCCGTGGATCTCCCGGGACCCCGGCTGGGAGGGAAACAACATCCTGCCCCTGCCGAAGCACCCACAGGCTGAGCCCTGGGTGCAAATCCCTCTGGGAGTGGGGGATGGTGGGTGGGGCCCAGGTCTGGCTCTTTGGCCATGGCAATGACTGTTTGTTGAGTGATTGACAAACTTCAGCCTCACCTGGCACTCTGCTGGCAGGCCTCCTTCTCCCTTTGTTGTCCTGGGAGGTGGAGCTACCAGCCCAGTCACAGCCCACGGGCCACCTGCTGACCAGCTCCTCTGGCACAGGTGCCCTCGCTGGACTATGGCTTGGCCCTCTGGTTTGACGCCTACGCGCTGCGGAGGCAGAAATATGACCTGCCATGCACCCAGGGCCAGTGGACGATCCAGAACCGGAGGTACCCACCCCCTGGAACCCCTTCCTCTCCACACAGGTACCCCCGCTTGGAGCCCAAGTCCCAGACCTCAGAGGTCAGCACAGGAAGAGAGCAGAGGTGGGGCAGGTCAGGACTGTTGCCCCACCCCTTGACTCAGTCCCTATCCTGACCCCCCACCCCAGCCCCAGCCTCTCCTCCTGCCAGCCAAAGGTGTCAGACACACACATTTGTCATCAGACGCCTTGGATCCTTGATCCTATTCAAGTGAAATGGTTTTCATTTCACCCCACCGTCTTGCACCCCGGATCCTTAAATGAGATGATGTGGGAGACACAGGACTCAGCAGTGCTAGGGCGCCTTTCCCTAAACCCACCTGAGTGCAAATGGAGGCCCCTCTTCCTGTACCCGCTCCCTGCTGGTGGCCACCGTCAAGTGGCTTCCGCACAGCCAGGGCCAACACCACTCTTGGTAACCCAACCACTTCCACAGGGATGCGCAGTAACCGGGCCCACTCTGTATCCCCCACTTCCCCCACGGGGCACCTGTCATGCTATCTGTCCTGCCCTTGGCCTCCCTGGTGATGAAGTTTCTGAGGAAGAAGTGAGTCACTCAGGGAGGTGGGCAGGGCTCAGTGGCCAGGCCACACAGGGGCCGTCCTCGGGTCAGCCGTGGCTGCAGTTTGATCAATAGGATCAGGACTGGTAAACGCCCACTGGGGCTGGCAACCTGGGGCCACTGGTCCCACTGGCCCTGGTCCTGTCAAAGGAGTGGGGTGGGCAGGGAGCCAGGGAGCGGAGACAGTGCAGAAGCGCTTTCCCTGGTCTGGGGAGAGGAGGTGAGAACTAGGACATTCAAGGGAGTGGGTATTTAGGATGGGAGGGGTCCATGTCTAAATGCTATGTGGGAGCATCCTGTAGAGAGGGAGAGGGTTCAGGTGCAGGTGATAACCGTTAGAAGGGGAGGGCTGGAACGGGAGTGGGAGGCAGGGAGGGGAGGAGAAGGAGGCCCTCCCATGGCTCCATTGTTGGGAGACAGGTGGGATCTTGAAGTAGCCTAGGAGAGCCGGGAAGACCCCTCTCCACCTGCGGTCCCAGGACGTTGAAGAGAAGATTCTACATCTAATAGCAGGCTGGGCCTCTGCCCTCCCTTCCAGCCCTGGGGTTCTAGGGGTCTAAGAGGCTGGGATTCTAATAGGCAAGGTTCTTGATTTCTTGGCAATTTTGAGTAAACAAGATTCCAATACACTGAGATTGGAAGATTCTAGGACTCTGGAATTCTAGGATTCTGGGATTGGTGTCCACATTCACCCGCACTTGTACTTTGCTTATTGGTTGATCCTATTCAAAAGCATCAGCCAGACAAAAGGTGACGGGGATTGATACTGCGCGTTGACTCGTCATCCTCCTTTCCAGGGCTACTGCAATTTGTCAGGGACTGTGATTAAAAGTAAAATGAAGAAATGCCCATGGCTTGAGTTCAGGCCCGTGCCGTCTGGGGGTGACATCAGATGGTGTGACTCTGGCCTGTGCCGTCTGGGGGTGACATCAGATGGTGTGACTCTGGCCTGTGCTGTTTGGGGAGCAGAAGGCATCTTGTCCCACCTCTCCAGCACATGGAGCTCCTTCATGGAGCTCCCTTGGGGCCCGCTCTCCACCTGCCTGGGGCCTGCCCAGACTGAGGGTGGCTGGGCTCCCTCCTCTGCATCAGGAGCCCACAGAGTGACCTAGGAGTGGCCCATGATTCACAGTTCTTCGAATGATGATAACGTGTTTTCCTGCCACCCTCGAACCCCAGAGCTGAATCTGATATCTCGGAGAGGGGCTAGGAAGGAGCCGGAAGGGCCCTGGGTCTGACATTCCTGCCCTCACCCCCATGCCATGGCTATTCCATGAGCCAGGAGCCGGGCCCTGGCACCAAGCTTGGTGCTCAGCGTGGGGCATTCTGTTCATTGGCCTGTGACATCAATGGCATCATCATTCCATCTCCCAGAGAAGGGAACCAAGGCTCAGCAGGATCAGGTGGTGCCCAGATGGCCCCCAGTCAGGGCGTCTCCCATGCCCACCACCGGCCATGAACAGTAGGACACACGACGGTCCACACCATGCTCCTCGGGGAGAGCCTTCTTCCTCCCTCCCTGACACAGCCAGGCGGGGCCGGCAGAGGCATGGGCACTGGATCCTAGAGATGTCATGAACTCCCCTTGGGTGTGAAATGAGGACCTCGGATGGGGAGTCTTAACCAAAAGAACACTGCTGCGATGGCGGAATTTCAGGTGCTGTGGCAGATTCCAGTGGGGCTGGAGGGGGCTCTCCCTCCCGGGTCTCAAAGCACCAAAGAGCTATGGAAAGTGTGGGCTAGACCGGCCATCGAGCCCAATCCTCACCCATTGTACAGATGGGGAAACTGAGGCCTAGCGAGGACCAAGGACTTGCTCTCTCATCCTTGCTCTTTCCCCTGAAGTGGTGGGGATGAACTTCGGGGTGCAGCCCGCGCGTGGGGGGGGGAGGGGGAGGGGGAGGGGAAGGGGAGGAGAAAGGGGAGGGGGAGGCCCTCCCATCCCTCTCCTCTAGCCTCCCCTCGCCTCATGGGGGTTGAAAATGTGCTCAGCGGAGTCTGCCCACCTGTTTTTGCCTGTAACTCTGGGTACACCCCCTTCCTCATCTGTAAAACAAGGGGGTTAGGCCAGCCCAGGGCCCCAACTTTTTATTATTTACCCATCGGAAAGATGTCTCCCAGTGAGTTGTGTTTATTATTCCCAACAAAATGTCATTCCGAATCGGGCTGGTGAGGTGGGAAAAGCTTAGGTGTCGAAACCAGATGGAACAGGGTTCAAATCCTGGCTCCTCTCCCTCCTACGTGGTAGGACTCCCAGGCTCAGGTGACTCATCTGAAAAATGGGCATGAAACAGACCCCCATCCAGGGCAGACTCAGCGAGGTAATGGATGGAGGACTCCGGCTCCTGCAGGCCTGGATAACCTGCAGCTCCAGAAGGCACCAACCATGAATTAATAACTGGCTCTCGACGGTGCCGGGCAGGCACCGAGCTAAGGGGTTCACGGTGCCATTTCCCTCATCCTCAACAACCTGGTGAGGAAGCAGGCCCTCTCCTGCCTGCACAGACCAATAAGGAGCCTCAGGCACAGAGAGGTGAAGTCATTTGCACAAAGTCACCCAGCTCCTAACTGGAGAAGCCAGAGTTGAGCAAGGCAGCCTGATCCAGAGCGTGTGTGGGTGCACATACGTGTGTCTGTGTGCGTGCATCCATGCACGTATGCGTGCACACATAAGTGCTCACACCCCTGCAGAGCCTCTGAGCAGCTGTGCCAGCTGTTCACTCTCTTGGCCAAGGCCTTCCCCACCCATCCCTTGGCCTTCTGGTGAGAGAACCGCCAATTTCTGTGGCTCTCGCCTGTTCCAAGAGCAGCCTGGGAGGTCCCATTTCTATTTTCTCAGAACTTCGTTAAGGATATTGGGTCCCCAGGTGGAGACTCATGTCCCCCTGCCCTCAGGCTCTTGCTTGTGTCTGAGTGTAGAAGGGAAGGCAGAGGTGTAGCTCCAAACTATAAGCATGGGACAAACCGTTTCCTCTAGTTACAATCTTTTTTGATAATGATCATCCTATGTAGATGCTGGGAAATTCTTTGAATGAGCGTTTGTTGGAAAATCTGCTGTGTGGGTGGCAGAGACATGAGAGGCCTGGGGAAGGGTGGAGATTTCCAGGCACGGGGCTTGTAGGGAGGGGGAGGCACAGTCCTTGGGCCCAGAGTGGCCATGGATGAGGAGCAACAGAGGGCGGGTTGGGGGAAAGGGCATCTTACCCCTCAGGTGCCAGTGGGGTGACGAGGAAAGGCTGGCCTGGGCTCCATCCACTGGCTGGGCATCCTTGGGCACATCGCCTCCCTCCTCTGAGCCCTTTCTGCCTTCCCCCCACCTCCCTGTTTCTACCTAGCTTCTCCCGGCGCCCTCCTGACCCTGGCCGAGGCCTCATGCCCTTTGAGTGGCCTGGAGCCTGGGAGGGACTTGACCTCGTAAGATCTGGCCACCAGCTGCCTGGTTTCGCAGAACCACCCTGGCTGGGTGTCACCGCAGCACAGTCTTCCCCCTTTCCGGGAACCTGCCTCCCGCCAGCTTCCTCTCCTGTGATATCACTTTTCTTGTCATCTGCCCAACCATTTCCACCTCCCTCCCGCCCATGGGGACAGGCAGAACTACTGGCTGGTAGGCCTGCTGGAGCCCCCTCTGGCCTCGCCTGGCTATAGGGGGGCCCTTCTGCTCCCCTCAGTCCCTGGGCAGCCAGCACTGCCTGCAGCCACAGAGGCCCCCGGCACTGCTGTCAGACCCCATGCTAGGTGCTGGCGACGCAGGAGGCGAGGCCCCGGTGCTGCCCTAGATGAGCTCACAGCCTGAGAGCGTCAGCAGCGTGCTTTCAGAGAAGTCATTGCCTCATGTTCTCCTTAAAACATCCTACAAGGGAGATGTTATCGCCCCATTTTATAGACGTGAGAACCGAAGCTTGCTGAGGTTGGGTCATAGGCCCAAGGTCACACAACTGGTTCATGTGGCAAAGCCGGGCCTCAACTCAGCTCTGCAGCTCCTGGTCCAGTGCTCCAGCCACCATGCCAGATGCTGCTGTCCTCCCTTCTTTAGTGCTTGCCTTCTCTGACCCTTCTCCCATTTAACCTGTCCTTAGGGAAGGGAATGCATGCGTGCATCCATCCATCCATCTATCCACCCATCCACCCAACAATCCACCCATCCATCCACTCATCAATCCACCCGCCCTTCCTTCCATCCACCCACCTTTCCATCCATCTATTCACCTATCCATCCATCCATCTACCCATTCACCCTTCCTTCCTTCCACCTGTTCATCCATCCATCCATCAACCCACCATCCTTCCCTATTTCCTTCCATCCACCCACTCTTCCAGCAATCCATCCTTCTATCTATCCATCCATCCACCCACTCTTCCTTCCTTCCATCTGTTCATTCATCCATCCACCCATCAATCCACCATCCTTCCTTCCTTCCATCTGTCCACCCACCTTTCCAACCATCCATTTTTCTATCTATCCATCCATCTGCCCACCCTTCCTTTGACTTGCTCATCCATTCATCCATCCATCCATCCATCCGTCCATCCCTCTACCCACCCACCCACCCAGCTAATCTTTCTTGAATTCCCCCCTGTGTGAAGTTGCTGATATGCAAGAAGGTTGACAGGGTCCCTGCTTACCGTCTGGGTGAGACTAGAGGGAAAAATCCCCATATCCAGAGAAATGAGAAGGCAAGGCAGGCCACAGTGCAAAAATGTACCTTCAGAACACCAGCACTTGGTAGCTGCAATGAGAGGTGGGCTCCACAGCCTTCAGATCTCCCGTGCTTCTTGGAGAGGGCCTGTGGGGGAGAGGGTGGCATTTGGTGAATGGGGAGGAACTGAAGAGCCAGAGAACGCATGCCCTCCCCCAGAAGGCTCTGCAGCAGGAACCAGGAGCGCAGAGGTGTGAAGCGGCCAGGCTGCTGTGCTGTTGCATGAGGCAGGCTGCGTGGGGGAGAGTGGGAGACGTAGGGACCTCGTTAGCAGGGCCACATGTGCCCTGCCTAAGTCGGGCAGCCTCTGATTACTTCCAGCCAGTGTTTCTGGGGCTTATTTTTCAGGAGAAGCAAGAATCTAGATTAGTACGTGAAAATAGGCAGCAACTAAATTTGAAAAAAAATTTTTAAGACTGCATAGGCTAAACAGAGAATCTTTAGGCTGAGTGACTCAGCCTGAGTCACTAGACTGCAGCCTCTGCTGTGAATTCTTGTCTGGCCCCTGAGAACAGAGAGCATCACCCCAGGGATTCAGCCACCCTGCGCCTGCCCCTGCCCCAGACCTCCAGGGCAAGAACCAAATGCTGCCCTGGCTGGGCAGGCTCCTGGGGTACCAGGCCGAGCCACGGGCCGATTCTGGAATTCTCTCTCAGACTCCAGTAGAGAAAACGCCCTGTCGGCGGGTGCTGGTAAAGGCTCGGGGCGACCACACAGCCCTCGAATTTTCCTAGATTGAAATGTTCCAGTCCCCTCCCACTTGCTCTGGTTCCTTCCCCGTCTCCCTGGGACTGTGTGGGGACAGTGCCCCATGGCCCTGAATCTTAAGTATATTCCGGGATGCACTTGATTTGTTATTTCCTTGCGGTATTTCCCAGCCCCTGGTTCTCCTGTCTGCTCCCCAGGGCAATTCTCTGGGCATAAAAATCCATGATAACATTTGCTTATGCACTTTAAAAACAAACAACAAAACTCCCTTGTTTGCTTAGGTTTAAAAGGACAAGAAAGGCCAGGCTTGCTCGGGGGCGCCCCCTGGTGGCGCCTCGTCCAGGTCTGGTCCCAGGGGCTGTGGGAGTCATCACGCACAGCACTGGTTCCCAGAATATTCCATCTCGGGACCCCTTTCCCGAGCACCCCGAAGACTTTTTGTACAGGTTGTATAATCTATATTTATAGCACTAGGAATTAAAACAAAGGAAATTTAAAATATATATCAATTCATTTAAAATAATAAGCCCATTACATTTTAGCATAAATAACATTATATGAAAAATTAATTATATTTTCCAAAACTAAAACATTTGGTGAGACACCTTTTTACATTTTTTTTCAATTTTCTTTAATAACTGGATTGATAGACCATGACTGGATCCCCCCCCCCATCTGCTTCTGCATTCAGTTGGTTATATATCACACACCACGTAGTCTCTGGAAAATTCCACTGAGTCCTTATAAGAGAACGAGAGTGAAAAGGGCAGATGATATCTGAGCATTATTATGAAAGTAACTTTTACTTTGGACCCCCAGGGGTCTCCAGACGGCGCTTTGATCACTGACTGTTGGTACGGGGGCAAGAATATGGTCATTGCGGCCAGGGAGGCTGCGCACTACGCCAGGTCTGTGGGGGACACGGGGGTGTGAGGGCTCAGCCCCATAGCTCACACTGCAGTGAAAGAGCGCCACCGCCCCCCAGAGCAGACCGGTGGGTTCTCTTGGGTCCTGAGGAGGCTGGATTCTGGCCCCGCGTGGCACTTCCCTTCAGGAGCCTCATCTGGAAAATGGGACGAGAACAATTCCTCCCTCATAGGGTGGAGTTGCTGCGGGAACCTCGAAGTCCCTGCACAAGGAAGCCTCGCGATGAGGTAGGGGCTGGATGGGAATGTCCAACTGTGTCCAGCCCCAGCCCCACACCTCGAGACGTTAAAAGAACTCCAAAGCTCTTCCTTAGGTGTTCATTGATTAACTCATTGATTAATTAATTGAGCTGTAAGTGCCTGCCATGGTCTAGAAGTTCTGAGGAAGGACCTGGTCCTTGGGAATTAGGTGACCTGCTCTGTGGGCTGTTCCCATCACACTTTGGGGCATTCCCACCTGCTTCCTCCTACCTTCTCTGCCAGGACATTTCCTCTACTCTCTGGGGATCTTTCAACCGGTGTCCTGGGTGTTTCCCTCATCTGTAAAGGAATTCCTATCTGCTCAGTGGGGGTACTCCCTTCCCTGTGGGGGCATTCCTATGAGCCGATGGGTTCTGTGAGGTGTCCCAGCTGGGAAGGGAGGGAACCCCCGCCTGCTCTCTGGGGAGGGTCCCGCTACTCTCAGGGAGGGGTTGCTCCCGCTCCATGAAAGCATGCCCACTTGCTCTGTGAGGTGAGGGACACCGAGACACCCTGTGGGATGAGCCGCCGGTGCCCCCACCCTGGAGGTGGGAGGATTCCTACCTGCTCTCTGGGAAGAACCCTGCCTCTTTGTAGAGGCTGTCCCACCTGCTCTGTGGAAACAACAGCATCATCGTGGGGGTTCCAGCTGGGATGTGGCGGTGCTCCCAGGGTTGGAGGGTGGTCCACCCGGTGTGGCCACACACGGAGAAGGTGCTGCCCATCAACACTGTGCCATTGGTCCCGGGAGCAGGACTGGGGCCTCCCTCGTGCCCAGAGAGTCACAGGGACAGCGCCAGGGCTGTGGAGGCTTCTCCGCGGGAGGGACCGTGCCTGGACGGGGAGCGCGGCTGCCTTCTCACCCCACACTGAGCACAGGGGACCGTCCTCTCCTGTCTACAGAGTGGGCTAGCCAAGGACTTTTGCCTCTACTGACACACTGAAGCCTTGTCAGATCTCAGGTCAACAGAGATGACAGTTTCCCTTCTTTTACAAGGGAGGACAGCAGGCTCAGAGGACTCTCACAGCTCCTAGTGACTGCGACTAGAATCCAGACTTTGAATTTTATCCTGCAGGCAGTGGGGAGCCATTGAAGGTTTTGGGGCAGGGGAGTGACATAGCCAGGATGCTTTCTAGAAGATGACTCTGGGGGTGAGCGCTCACCCAAGGGAGGAATCAAGACAGAGGAGGTGGGGGTGGGGGTGCGTCTCCCCCTTCCTCTCCAGCTGCCCTGTCCTTGCCCTGTCTGTGCACGGGGACCCAGGCTGTCCCTTCCCTCGGACCAGCCGCGTGGCCCTGAGTCTGTCTCTGCTCACCCCCAGGCTGTGTGGCCTGCGCACCCTGCAGCCCTATGCCGAGAGGATCCCCGTGGTGGCCACCGCCGGCATCACCATCAACTTCACCTCCCAGATCTCCCTCACCGGGCCCGGCGTGCAGGTGCACTACAGCCTGTACAACCAGTCGGACCGTGAGTATGGGCCGGCCAGGGGGCAGGTGGCAACCCCAGAGTCCCCGCAGCCTCTCCCTGCCTCTTTGCCATCCCTGGAAGAACCAAGAGGCCAGACAAAAGGAATGTGTGTGTATATGTGTGCGTGTGCATGCAGACGTGTGCACAAACATATGCAGCTTTGTGTGTCCACATGTGCAAGGCAGTCACATGTGTTCACTAGGTATACACACTCATACATACCTGCACGTGTGTCGCGTGCATGTACCTAGACATGTATGTCCCCATGGACTGTGTATACAGGTGTGTACATGGGGGTCCACGTGTGAGCACACAGGTGGGGCGCGTCTGCATGTGTTTTCATGATAACACGTCCTGACAGCGCCCTCCCCGTCCAGCCTGCCCTGGAGAGTTCCTCTGCTCTGTGAATGGACTCTGTGTGCCCGCCTGCGATGGCGTCAAGGACTGCCCCAACGGCCTGGATGAGAGAAACTGCGGTAAGCGGCCCACCCCTCCCACTCCTCCTCTCTCCTCTCCTTCTCTGCACTGAGCTGAACCCCCCTTTTGAGTAGACACCCTCCCACATGGAGTTCCCGTATCAGCATCCAGGAAGTGGGGCTCTCTCGCTGTGCTGAGATGGTGAGATGGAAGTCCAGAGTGGGAAAGCCGCCTCCTCAGGGCCACCCCGTGGGGCAGTGGCAGGGACAAGCTGGGACCCAGGTCTCTGGACTCCCAGCTCAGGGCTTCTCCCCATCAGGCCATCATCCCCAGCCTTCTGTCCTGGCCAGCCACCCAAGAAGGAACATCCAAGAAGGATGAGGGCAGGACCAGGAAGGGGAAGCTGTTAGGCAGGGACAGGAAGGCCCTGGGTGGCCAAGGAGAGAAGACTTTATCTCCCTCCCTTGAGTGGGGTCCTCACCCCTCTGCTTCAGGGGTTCAGACTGGAGCTGCCAGCTCTTAACCAGAGTTGTGCTCACCACTGCCCAGCCCTGGCAGAAGGGGCTCAGGGTCCCGGCGGTCCCCAAGCCAGGGCTCTCATGGAATAACACCTCTCCCTCTGCATCCTGACTTCTGGCCCCCAGAGTCACCGTCAGGGCAGGCTGTTCCCGTCTGATCTTCCCAGACCTCCCCCTTCCCATCCCGTCGGTTTTCAATATGTGGGAAGAGGAACAGGAGGGAAGGGAGACGCGCCTGCCTCTGGGGCGATCCTGCCTTCTCCCCGGGGAAGCTGCCTCATATTTGGAACCAGAACATCTGTCTTCAAGTTCTGGCTCAGCCAGGTGACCTTGGACAAGTCACTTCACTTCTGTCTCCACCAATGAAATGGAGTATCTCACAGAGTTGCTGTGAAACTCAGGTGTAAAGTAGCCAAGAAAGAGATTTGTGATAGTGACACGCAATACTCGTTCTATAGGCAGCACCAAGTCCCAGCCTGGTTCCTCCGGCTTCTTCCCACCTGTCCCCTTTCTGTGTCCCCACAGTGTGCAGAGCCACATTCCAGTGCCAAGAGGACAGCACGTGCATCTCCCTGTCCAGGGTCTGTGACCGGCAGCCTGACTGTCTCAACGGGAGTGACGAAGAGCAGTGCCAGGAAGGTAGGGCGGGGTATGACCAGGTATCTAGAGGGAAACCAAAGAATGGGTTCAGCCAGACAGCCCAGCTCTTCTGCACGCTTCTTTGATAAAGGTTTCTGCCCTGTTGTCCAAACACCAACCCATCTGTATGTACACCTACATGTCCATCCGTCTGCCCACCCATCCGTCCATCCATCCATCCATTTATTGGTTTACCCAACTACCTGTCTGTGTGTCCATTGTTCCATCCTCCATCCATGCATCCATGAATGCAGGTATGCATGCATCCATCCACTGACCTCTCTAACTACCTGTTTGTCCATTGGTCCTTACATCCACTCATTTATCCATCCTTCTGGCTGTTTGTCAGTCTCCCTGTGGGATCGTCAATCTACCCATTTGTTGGTCTGTCTAATCTCCTGTCTGTGTCCATTGTTTTATCTATCCATCCATCCATCCATCCATCATCCTTCCAAACGACCAACCAACCAACACTTGCAGACTACCCAGTGATGGGTGAGGCAGAGTGAGGAAGTGGGAATAAAAGACACCTGAGATGTGGTCCCCGCCCTCCGGGGATTATCTGTGAGTAGGAAGACATGATGGTGACTTTCTGGCTCAAAGCCGTCTGGGCATCATGTCCAGTAGCACGGGAAGACCAGAGGGCAGGGAGAAGATCAGGCAGGGAAAGCTTCCTAGAGGAGGCAGGCTTTGAACTGGGCCTTGAAGAGGTAAAATTTAAATAGGCAGGAGGAAAGGAGACCAGGTGAAGACCAGGTGGTGGAACAGAAAGTTCTTCACGGTGAAGACAGTGAGGAGCAGGTGGGTGGCTGGGGGGCCAGGGCCTGCAGTACTGCCGGGCTAAGTGGGGAGCCTTTGTCTGACAGGAGAGGCAAAACCCTGCTAGTCTGAAAGCGGAGGCACAGTTCAGCCGTCAGGTACCACACCTGGGGGGTGGGGCAGGACCCTGTGGTCAGGAGCTCCAGCCTGAGAAGGGGGACACAGCCTTGCTCTCAACAGACCAGTCTGAGGGGAGGTGGGGGGTGGGGTGGGCGTGGACTGACTTTAGGTGACCCTAAAGGAACCCGAGGGGACCCTTCAATTGATCAAGAGACCCCTCCCCAGCCACCTCCTAGCCTCTTCCGGGCTCCGTCTTCCCTGAGCCTTGTTTTGGGGGCTCCCTCAGGCTCAGGGACCCACCCTCTGTGCCTTGCCCCACCCCCTCTATCCCAGGGGTGCCTTGTGGGACGTTCACCTTCCAGTGTGAGGACCGCAGCTGCGTGAAGAAGCCCAACCCGCAGTGCGACGGGCAGCCCGACTGCAGGGACGGCTCGGACGAGCAGCACTGTGGTGAGCCTGCCCTGCCTGCTGCCCGGGGCTCCGACAGGGTGGGGTGGGCAGCGGACCCTCTCCACCTGCCAGGCCCCAGAGCGTGGGGGGAGGGAGGTGCTCACACCAGGAAGCTGGAGGGAGAGCTCACCGTTTGTCCGTCTGTCCATCTCTACCCCGCCTCTGCCCCTCATCTGGGTGCTGCTGCCTCTCTCTCTTCCTCCCCCTCCTCTCCGCCTGCCTCTGTCTCTGCTTCTCACTGGCCTCGCTCCCACCCCTGTCCATCTGTGCATCCCTGCCCGCTCCCCAGACTGTGGCCTCCAGGGCCCCTCCGGCCGCATCGTGGGTGGGGCCGTGTCCTCAGAGGGAGAGTGGCCATGGCAGGCCAGCCTCCAGGTTCGGGGCCGACACATCTGTGGGGGGGCCCTCATCGCTGACCGCTGGGTGATAACAGCGGCCCACTGCTTCCAGGAGGACAGGTAAGGGGGAGGGCGTGGGGACGGAGACCACGGGAGATGGGGGAGGGAGGCTGTGGCAGGGGGGTCCAGTGCCTGAGGCCTAAGCAGACAGAGGGAAGGGTGGTGGGAAGCCCCCAGGCTGGCTGTCCCAACACTTGGGTTTGGTCCTGGCTCCACCATGAACATACCCTGTGCCCTAGATAGGTTGCCCAAACTCTCTGTGCTTTACTTTTGGTATCTTGCTTTAAGTTGGGTCAGTGATTCATTCATTCATTCATTTCAGTTCAGCAATGTTTGTTGTGCTCCTGCTATGTGCCAGGGGCTGTGCTAGACACTGGGGGTATGGCAGAGAACAGAACTGCCCGGCCTGGTCATAGGCCATGACCCCCTCCTCTGGGTGTGCCTGTGACCTGGTGGGTGAGGCCTGAGAAGCCTCCAGCGGGAGAACATCTCACTCAGCCCCACAGACATCCTCCCCATCTGCACAGTGGGCTCACAACACCCCCTCTCCACCCCAGCCCCATCTTCTGGGCCCCCAGACCCCACCTCCAGCACGGTCAGCCCTCGACTCCTCTCCTCACACCTCCTTCTCCATCCTAGGGCTACACAGTCCCCAGCCAAAGGCCAGGAGCCACCAGGGCACCCCCTCCTCCCTGTACATCCAGAACCAGGCAGGAAGTCCTCTCAGTGCTCCAGATGAACCCTCAGCCACTGCCCGCCCACACCACCCCCATCACCCCTGGGTCACCCCGGGCAGCCCAGAGCCCAGCTCCCTTTTGCAGCCTGTGCCCAGGTGCTTGGGTGCTCCCTCTGGGTGTGGTCTGACCTGCTCACCCTTTCACTCCCTCCCTGGGTCCCCACTGCCCACAAGGTAAAGACCTGGACGCTGACCTGGCATCCAGGGGCCTGCGCTGCCCAGTCTCTGCCCATTCCTCCCACTCAACTCCCACCCTCCCGGTGAAGACTAACAGGCCTCAGGGAGTTCACAGCAGCCGGGCCTACAAAGTGCACAGATAAAAAGGAGAGCAATATTTGTCGGGTGCTGGCGCTGTGCTAGTTTTTTTACATCCACAGTCTTACTGAATTTCCCAGGAACATATGAATAGAAGATGCTACTCCCATTTCTCAGATGAGGAGACCGAGGCCTAGAGAGGTGCACACATATCTAGGCAGGGATGAAGCTGGGGCTGGAACCCAGGCAGGCTGACTCCAGGGTGGACACTGAAGACTGTACCACCCACCAGCTACCCGGCCTTCCAGAGCAGGGAAGGGATGGGTGTGGAGGACAGTGTCCCAGGGGGAAGCTGGTTATCTTAAGGGTCTGGGGTGGGAGAGGCAGCCGCTGAGCGAGGACACCCTCCCGGCCCCCAGCATGGCCTCCCCGGCGCTGTGGACGGTGTTCCTGGGCAAGGTGTGGCAGAGCTCACGATGGCCGGGCGAAGTGTCCTTCAAGGTGAGCCGCCTGCTCCTGCACCCGTACCACGAGGAGGACAGCCACGACTATGACGTGGCCCTGCTGCAGCTCGATCACCCGGTGGTGCGCTCGGCCGCCGTGCGACCCGTCTGCCTGCCCGCGCGCTCCCACTTCTTCGAGCCGGGCCTGCACTGCTGGATCACCGGCTGGGGCGCCCTGCGCGAGGGCGGTGAGCAGGGTACAGGGGTGTGGTCCGCCTCACGGAACATCCGGGCCTGGAGGGGGCGGAGCAACGGGTCCCAAGGCTCCACCCCCCAGGCCCTCTAGTCCTGGGATTAAATAGGGCTGGATCTCACAGAAGAAAACCACCTTTTACCACGGCTGTGGGTCCATCCCTTCTGGTCCTTCTCTTCCTCCCGGAAGGGCATTTAAGGAGAACTGAGGTCATGGGAGGTTATCTTGGGGGATATGTGTGGGGTGAAGGGGCAGGTCAGGGACCTCACAGACCACAAAGTTCCAACCCTCTGCTCCTTGGGATATGTGTGTGGGGGGGCTCTTAATTATTAACACTTTCTACATTGAGGTTGGATTTCGGGAGAACATGACTTCATTTAATCCACCCGATAACCCGGGGGGGCATTGGGCATTATGGCCCCATTGTATGGATGGGAAAACCAAGGCTCAGAGACGTTTAGCAGTTGCTCAAAGTCACACAGCCAGAGAGAGTTGGAGCAGACACTGGAACCCAGGACCGCCTGACCCCAGAGCCCCTACTGTTCCTGTTCTTGCCTCTCAGAAACGGAGTTTTGCCCCTTCCCACCTAGACTGTCCCTCGAGGCCACATCTCAGTTCTGTGAACATAGGCTGGGCTGGCCTAAGCTCAGCCACACCCGGCACCCTTCGTGGTGGTGGCTTTAAAACTGTGTACAGTGATTTACTATCTGGAGGCAGGCAGGACTGTGGAGATAATTTAAAGATGGGGAAACTGAGGCTCAGATGAAGAGTGACTTGTCTAAGAGAAGGATGGAGAAGAGAGGTGAAGCCAGGGTTGGTTCACTCACTCACTCGGCAACACGTTCATGAGCACCTACTCTGTGCCAGGCGTCGAGTTGGGCTAAGGGGATCTAGAGATGGAAAGAGAACATTCTGGGGGGAGACAGACAGCGTTAAGAGCCGACACGGATGGGGAGGTACGGGGGGCCGTGGCAGCCCAGAGGAGGTGCCTACTCAGGCAGGTGAGGGAGGGGTCCAGAGGAGGGGCGGGCTAAGCCGAGGCTTGGAGGATGTCGGCAGAGTCCCAGTGGAGGGGAAAGGTGTTCCTGGGAAGGGCACAGATGACAGCCCAGGGAGCCCGAGGACAGGTGGATCTGGGTGAGGATCGGCGGGAAGGACAGGCAGGTCCTCGCAGGCCACCCTGAGGGTCTTGAGCCAGGAGTTTCCCTCCGTCCCGCCCTGCACTTTATTTATTTTTGTGAGGAAGATGCCCTGGGCTAACATCGTGCCCATCTTCCTCCACTTTATATGCGATGCCTCCACAGCATGGCTGACAAGTGGTGTGTCGGTCCTCGCCCCAGATCCGAACCTGCGAAACCCGGGCTGCCAAGCGCGAAACAAACCGCTGCGCCACCGGGCCAGCTCCCACCGCCCTGCACTTTAGAACCACCCGGGGGGCTCCGAGAAAAAAAATTGCTTCCCCCCCACCATGTAACAGACCAGATCTCCGGGTGGGACCAGGCATGGCACATATCGAAGCTCCCCAGGGCTCTAACGTGCAGCCCTCGTGGAGAGGCGCCCGGCAGGACAGGGGGAGACGCTGATGAGGTTTAGGGAGAGAGTGGAGGGGTCAGATGTGTGCTCTGGAAATATCCCCCTAGGGCTGTCACAGCAGAGGTGAGGCAGCCAAGAGACCTCAGGCAGGAGGGGGGTGGGGAGAAGCTGGAGGAGGACACATGTCCAGAAAGGATTTCGGTGGGGGCTGTGTCCCCAGGAGCAGAGAAGGAGCCAGAACAGAGTGACAGTGAGGCAGGGGGCAGGGGGTGGGCAGAGCAGGAGGGGGGGGGCTCCAGAGATGCAAGGGGAACAGTGTTGGGGGGTGCTCCCAGAACCCTCAGATCTTACCTCTGCCCTCAACCCCACCGGGCAGGCCCCACCAGCAACGGTCTGCAGAAGGTGGACGTGCAGCTGATCCCGCAGGACCTGTGCACTGAGGCCTATCGCTACCGGGTGACCCCCCGCATGCTGTGCGCCGGCTACCGCAGGGGAAAGAAGGACGCCTGCCAGGTGAGTCCAGGGGCGGGGGGGGGGGGGGCGCGAGCGGGCGACACTTACACCACCAGGGCCTGGCCCTCTGCTCATATCAGCCTGCACGTCACCTCCCAGCCAGGTGGGGATGGCTGTCCCCACTTTACAGATGAGGACACTGAGGCTCAGGGAGGGTGAGGAAGAGACTCGTGGTGGGCAGGTCTGAGGCTCAAACCCAATTCTGCTCCTTGCAAGGTCATGCAGTAGAGAGGACTAGAAGGAGCCCACAGGAGGGAGGCGGAGGTGGGCGGGGCGTGGGGACAGCCATGGCAGCCAGGACCCGCTGGAGGCCAGGCTGGGCTGGTTTGGGCTCTCTCCATTTATCAGGTATGGGGGAAGCAGAGGCTTCAGAAGGGGATGTGACTTTCTTGCTATCACTCAGAAAATTCCCGCAGTCAGGACTCTTGCCTGGAAGGGGGTGCCCTTACCCTGACTCAGCCCTGTCTCTCCTCTCCCCATTTCAGGGCGACTCGGGTGGTCCGCTGGTGTGCAAGGAGCCCAGTGGCCGCTGGTTCCTGGCAGGGCTGGTCAGCTGGGGTCTGGGCTGCGGCCGGCCCAACTACTTCGGCGTCTATACCCGCATCACAGGTGTAATTGGCTGGATCCAGCAGGTGCTGACCTGAAGAGCTGCACCCCGCAGAGCTGGGACCCACCTCTTGGACTCAGAGAGCCCAGGCCACCCACCAGGCGGGGGAGCGAGTATTCTGGGGGCAGCAGGGCTCTGTGGCAGGAGCTAACATCCTTCCCCCAACTTGCTCCCTGCACTGCCCCAGGGAAGGCACGAGGAGGGAGAAGGGCCATCAGCTGGTGCTCGAGACACCAGGCCCGGCTGGGTGCTTTTCATCCAGCCCTGTCACCTCCTGATTCTCTCTTCTCCCTCCTCTTCCTCCACTGCTGACTTTGGGGGGAAATAGTTCAGCGGTGATAACACGGCTTCCAGGTTAGGAGGGGCTGAGCACACCTGCTCCACCTCGGGCAGCACCAGCTCCAGACAGCAGATTTGATCCTGTGAGGCCCCGGCCCAACTTGAGGGGTGGGGATGGAAGGAGCCCCCCAGGAGGGGCTGTCAGAGCCCTGGTGACAGCCAAGTGGGCCAGCTGCCACCGTAAGCCAAAGGGTAGGGGAGCCCCGGTCCAGGGTCCTCACCCCACCCCTCCCTGCCCGCCTGCCCTCGGGCCTTTGCGGCCCACTCTCACCTGGAGGTGAGCTCAGCTGCCTGTGGAATAAAGCCGTCTGACCCAAGGCCTTGGTCGGGGTGTGAACGGGGCCCCGGGCACCAGCCTCATGCCCTGGACTGAGCAGATTCTGCTTCCTGTTGTTCCCATCCTCTTCTCCAAGTGTCCAGAAGGCCAAGGTGGGGTCAGTGGGGGCAGGGGTGGCCTCCAGGGCCGCTGCCCAGGTCCCAGGAGCAAACCCAGGAAGGCAGTGGTTTGGTGGCCCTCCGGGCAGAGGGAGGGATGGGACAAGTGAGGGGCTCTTTGTAGAACCTTGGGAGGAAACCGAGGCTGAGAGGGGGCAGAGACATCCTCATGATCCCACCAGGGGTTAGGAGTGGCGTCTGTGAGGAAGCCCTGCTTCCTCGCTCCCAGGCCACCACCTGCCCCCCAGTACGACACGCCCTTCCCATTCTTTGAGTCATTTATTCAGCAGGCAGCTCGGAGGTTCCTACTATGTGCTAAGTACTGTGCTGGGGACACAGGGATGCATAGAACTTGGCTCTTGATCGCAGGGGGGTGGGCATGACGATCCAGCATGAAGGGGCTTTGGGGTAGCCTATAACTTGGGAAGTCAGGGAAGGCTGCCTGGAGGAGGTGAGACTTGAGTTGGGGCGCCAAGGTGGGGAAGGGCATTCCAGGCAGGAGAACAGCAAGTGCAAAGGCATAAAGTCCCAAAAGAACATAGCATATTAGGGAAGAGCAAGCCGTTTGTTAGTTAGAATAGAGGTTGAGAGGGGGAGGACTGGAGAGGAATTTGGAGGGGCAAACTGAGATCAGATGACACAGGGCTTGGGGGTGAGCTAAGGACTTGACCCTGAGTGCTCTTGGGAGCCACGTAAGGCTCTATGGCAGAGGAGTGACACATGAGGGGACTCACATTTTAGAACCACCACTGGCATCAGTGTGGAGGGAGTGGGAGGCTGGTGAGGAGGCCACTGCAGAACGCGAGGAAAGAGAGGATGGGGCCTAGACTGCAGGGCAGTGGGGATGGACTGGTGGGTTGTTTACGGTTGGAGGACGCTCATTGCCCTCCAGGTGCCTCAGTTGATGGGGGTGGGGTGAGGGAGGAGTCACCCAGGTCCCTCCCATTGCCTGGCCTTGGGCACCTGGGGAGGGAAGGGCTCTGGGAAGATGTCATGAACTTGGGGTGCCTCTGGGAGGGAGATGTCCAGGAGGCAGGCGGAGTTTGAGGGAGAGGTCTGGAGGGCGGATTTCAGAGCCACCACCCATGGAAGGTGGTCCAGGGAAGACTGAGGACGGGGAGACTCAGACACCGCAGACATGGGGGCCCAGAGTGGGAGCTGAGGGGTGTGGCCAGGGGCTGGAGAGGATCTGAGAGGGCAGAGTCTTAGCAACCAAGACTGGAGAGGGGGTGGTCAGGGGGCCAGCCCTGGGGTGGCTGGGGCCCTCTGGGCACCGTGGTAGAGGTGAGGAAGGGGGAGTCAGGTGTGGACAGCCTTTCTTGAAGCCTGGCTGGGAGAAGGAAGGGGGACCCTCAGAGGGGACCTAGACTTGAGGGGGATTTCAAAGATAGGGAGCAGCTGCTGAGTCCATGGGTGGGTGAAGCAGCCTCAGACAGAGGAGGGGGAGGCGACCCGGGGAGTGCACTCCCCGCCTGCTGGGGCCTGCCTGTGGGAGATGGAGCAGATGGACCAGACGCTGTGGGGGGACACCTTTGGGATGCAGGCGGGATGTTAAAGCTGCACCCCAGTGGCCTCTCACAGTTCGCAGAGGGGGGTTCTCAGAGGAGCAACAGAACGCAGCGTTGGGGTCTTTGCTAAAATGCAAATTCATGGCCCCACCCCAGTCTTCATTAGTCAGAGTTGGGGGGGCCGGCAATCTGTTCCTTTAACAAGCCTCCTGCTGACTCTTTTGCAAACAAAGGTAGACACAGTGAGGTCAGCTTCAGAGCGCAGTGTCCAAGGGCAAGTGACAAGGGGGGCACCCCTGAGAGGGGGGCGGGAGGAGCCTCACCTGGCCCTGGGGAGGGCCTTGTCCTAGGGGACTGCTGCTTGTTACAGGGATGTCCCAGCAGCGCTAGTTGCTGGGGGCAGAGGGAGCAGGGTGGAGACTCAGCAGGGCTAGGGAGGTGAGGGAAGTGGTGGGGGCCCCTGGTGACGCGGGGTCCTGGCTGGAGCCGGAGGAGCTAGGGTGTTTGTATTTCCTAGGCCTTGGGGCAGAGGGTGGAGCGGTAGGGAGGGGTGGAGGTGACCAACAGGAGTCAGGGCGGGAAGAGGGGTGTCCTGGGGGCTAGGACAGAGCACAGGCAGCCTCAGGCAGCGCAGGGTGAAGCCAGAGAGCAGAGGGCCACTGGGTGATGGGGTGAGGCCAGGAAGTGGGGGGACAGGGAGCCAGGCTTGGAGGACCTGGTCTCCTGATTCCTGGAGCCCAATTCCCTACCCACTCGGGGCCCCCAGCCAGTCTATAACTGCCTGGAGGAAGAGACCTGCCTGACTCCAGGGGGCTGGGCCTTGGAAGTCATTTTGTCCAACCTCTCACTTTACAGATGAGGAAACTGAGGCCCAGAGAGGGGCAGACACTTGCCAAAGTTCCCCCAGCAAGGCAGAGTTGGTGCCCTCAGTGTCTGGCCACTGGGCAGCAGATCCAGCCATGACCACCTGCCCCAGACATACACAGGAGAGTGACAACGAGGCAGGGCCCCCCGGCTTTAGGAGAAAGCCCCATGACCTTTGGGTCATCTACCCCACCGTAAGTTTAGCCCTGTCCCCAAAAGTGGCCCAGAGAAAAAGAGGGAAGCAGCCAGGGTGGCTGTTTCTTCAGGTTTTATTACATGGTGGGTCAGACACAGCTGAGAAGCAAGAACCCAGCCCGGGGAAGTCATAAACGCATGAGTAGCCCCTCGCTCAGCCCCTGTTGCCCCAGACTCTCCCCTGGGCAGAGGGAGGAGTGTCCCCCTTTCCCGCATCACAAGTTCCTGAGACCCCACTGCCCCAGCTGAGCCACTGCCTGTCCCCTCCTGGCCGCAGGACAGTGGGGCTGGGAGCAGTCAAGGAGAAGGCGGAGTCACCCACCCCTCCTTCAGACAGGGCCAAGCCCCACACCCTCCATCCCCCACCAATACCCGAATCTCCACTGAGGGCTAAGCAGGGCCTTCCCCCTCCCAGGGAAGGGTGAGGGGCGCCCTGGGTCTGGCCCTTTGTAGGCTCCCCGAGGGCTTCCTGGGACCTTGCTCCTCTGTAACCTCACAACCACCCTGTGAGGTAGGCGGGGCGGGAAGAGTGAACCCATTTGACAGACGGGGAGACTAAGGCTCAAGGAGGTGAAGTGACTGGGCCTAGAGGGAACAAATCCGCCATGCAGCTGGGGGACCGGGGGAAGGGGACACGGGGGCCTGGGAGACACAGCTGGACAGCGCCACACTTCGGCCACAGGCAGGGAGCTCTGCCCAGGGGTCCCAGGGCCCACCGCAGGGGCACATCACAGCCCTGCAGGTGCAGACAGAGGTGGCAGCGGGGAGAGCGCTTCCTCTGCCTCGGGCCGGGGGCCCACCCCGCGGTACAAAAATAAAGGATTTCAGATTGGAACCCCAAGTCCCTGGAGGTGATCTGGGGCCTCACATCCGGGTGCCTCTGGCTTGTAACAGCTAGAAAATAAGAGGGGAGGGGCAGGGGGGTCAGAACACAGGGAGGGGTGAGAGGGTGGGGCCAGTGAGGAGGGGTGGTACAGGGCCAGGAGAAGGGCAGAGAGGAGATTGAAATGGGGAGGGGAAGGGAGAGGGAGAGAGAAAGAGGTAGGTGAGTCACAGGGTCCCTTCTGGGAGGTGAGAGGGGGGCTGAGGCCCAGAGAAGGTGAATTCAGAGCCAAGGAAGAGGGGGAGCAGGAAGGGGACCCAGCTCGCCCATCTGGGAACCCCATGCCCCACTGCAAGCTGGGTGGTGCCCACCTAGGAGGCCAAATTCTGCCAAGACTCTGACCAGGGGGTCAAGGCCAAGATAGGCAGGTCACCGCTGCTGTCTCAGGGGAAAGTCACAGAGAGCAGCTGTCTGTCCCCATTTTAGAGGCAACTGTGGCCCAGAGAGGGACAGTGACTTGCCCAAGGTCACACAGCAGGTGAATAAGATTGAGTGGGGGCTTGTGGACACCCAGCCAGGGCCTTTTCTGCCACACCCTGATCCCCGGCTGGCTCTGGCAGACTCCTCGTAGGCCAGGGGAATCCAAATGTGGCCTGTCCTTCCCGCCCCTAGAAACAGGGAACCCAGGGCCACGAGGCTGTGATGCAGGAGCTCCTGGACATGCAGGGGTGAGGCCAGGGCATCTGGCTTCAGCTCCCCTCCCCTCCTTCCCAGCCTGGCTCTGGCACTGATGGGCAGGGGGATGAGTTTCTGCCCCCGAACTTTGTCCTCTCAGAGTCTCACACCCAGGCCAAGACAGGCTGAGAGGCTTGGGTGAGGAGAGAATCGCTGGAAGTTCGGCTCAAGTCCAAGGAATGGGAGGCGAGCACCCTCCCGGCTTCTGGCCCTCCCTCCAGCTCCGCCTGGCCACAAACCAGAGACAGCAGCTCTGGGCGGGCGAGGGCCCAGGGAGAAGCCCTCCCTGCAAGCGCAGCCTCAGGTCTGAGGGGGCGCAGACGGGAGCCTGTAAAGAGGAAACGTGAGGAGGTGGCGAGGCGAGGCACCGGGACAGGGCGGCCTGGCCTCAGAGGTGCCCGGCGGCGGGGGTGGCAGGCACAGGGGAGGTGCAGCTGCACCCCTCCTCCCCAGGCCTGGAGGCAGGAGGTGCCAGAAGGGGTGAGGGAGGCAGCAGGCAGGATGCTCTGGGATGCAGGACCAGGGCACCTGGGTGGAGGGCGCGGGAGGCTGGGACCAGGGCAGCCCCGGGATGGAGGCGTGAGCAGGCAGAGAGAAAACCGGGACAGGAGCAGAGAGGGAAGAGGCAGGGTGCAGATGAGATCCAGGAGGAAGAGGAGGTGGATGAAGATGAGGCAGGACCTCCAGCGGGAAGCGGAGGAGGAGGCGGTGGTGGGAGGGAGAAAAGGTTAGCGGGATCCTGAGATGACTGGGCTGCAAAGAGAAAGTGAGAGAAGGGATGGTTATGCAGGTGAGGCGCCAGGCACCGGCTGAGCTAACCCTGGCGGGCCCGCCCCCCGCAGTCCCGGCCCCCGGGTTCTGCAGCTGGCTCCAGCAGGGGTGGGCGGGAGGCCCCGGCTCTTTTAGCAGTCATCCTCCTCGGGGGTTGGCTGCACCCTTCTCCTGTGTACCTGCCTCCACCTCCACCTCCTCCTCCTGCTGCTGCTCCTCCAGCTGCTCCTCCGTGCTCTGTGGACCAGCCGGCGGACCCAGGGAAGAAAGAGTGGAGAACTAACGAGGGGGCCAGGGCCTGCTGGCAGCTGTCCCCACGGGCTCCCATCTCAGGCTGGGAGGGCGGGTGGGCAAGACAAACGGGGACCTCAAGGAGAGGGGAGGGCTACAGCCAAAGAAGCTGGGGCATCGTGTTCGGTTCTCTGGGAAGCCTGGGAAGGGCGTGAAGAAACCAGCAGAGGACCGGGCCCTGCTGGGGATGCTCATGGGTCAGTCTGGCTGCTGTGACACGGAGCAAGGCTGGGTGAGGGGTGGAAGAGGGACGGGGTTGGGGGGTTGTGGCTGGGGTATCCTTGAGGGGCGCCTGGGAAGGCCTTATTTTAGGAGGGCTGACCCAGGGCAGAAATGAAGCCAGGGAGGGGCCAGGGCAGACACCACCCAGATGTGGGACGCCAGCGGCAGCCTCTGGTAGCCCAGGTCCCGAGTCTTTGGCCCAGAGAGGCGGGAGCAGCAGGCTCACTCTGCATCCTTAAAGGCAGCACCAGCCACTGATCCCGACGAGGGTGGGGTGGGCAGGGGAAGTCACAGGACAGGGAGGCGGACAGACAGACACGAAGCCGGAGTTCATGAGTCTCCAGCACGTAGAGACAGGCCCCCAGCCTGGCTCACTGCCTGCCCCGCTGGCCCGACCAAAGGCCCTCGAGGCTTCCGACCAGGCTGCCAAAGGCCAGGGCAGAGACACAGGGCCGACCCACAGGCTTCCTGACCCCTCTCCTGCAGAGTGCCCGAAGAGGGGGCCTGGGACAGGGGCAGGATTAACACGCCAGCGGGGGACATTTACTTGCCCCCAGGAAGTAAACTGGCCACGTGGATCCCAGAAGTTCCAAGCTTGAGGACACCATGGAGAGGACATGGTCCACCCCTCTCACTTCTCAGAGAGCACAACCGAGGTGCCCAGAGGGGACACACAGCGGGGCCCACCATGCCCAGACCCCTAGTTCGGTGCACTCCCCCTCATGCCACGCCACCCCATGGCCACCATTCAGGTGGCATCTACGTCCCCTCTGCTGCACCCTTGGGATGGTCCGGTCCACTGCTCCCCAGCCTGGGCCTGAGCACCGGCATGAGCAGAGAGGACTGGGTGGCATGGGATGGATGGCATCGGCTGTATCCGGGGGTTGGGGGGGTTAGGCGTGTGCAGCAGGAGGGAGGGAGCAGCAGCAGGGATGGCAGGTGGAGGGCGGGGGGAGGGGGGCTGAGGTTGGGGGCTCACCTTGGTCTTGCGGCTGGACTCAGAGCTCAGCCCGTGCGGGGAGCTGTAGAGCTCCTTGGACACCACGCACAGGAACTCCGCCTGGTCCTCGCCACCGTAGTTGTAGGAGGAGCCGATGTTCACCAGCTGGGGGAGGACGTGGGGAGAAAGACGATAGGTCGGGATGGGGGGGTGGACTGCGGCACTGTCAAGACACCAACATGTCCTGATCTTGCTGTTCCCTTCAGGCCCATCCCTGGGTTTCCAGAGTCAGTCTCCTCCCCCACCCCGACCTGTGCCTCTGGTGTGTCTACAGGACCAGGCTGGCCACGTGGCTGGGCTGGGCCTGATCCCTGGAGGAGGGCGGCAGTATCACTTTGTGCTGCTCCTCCAACCCCTCCCCAGCCCCAGATCTAACAGGCCACTTTCTACAAGCAGGCAGAGGCCTATAATGGGCAGGCTGCCCCCTCTGTCCCAGATGTGGCTGAAGCAGCCCGAGAACTAGGTTGCAGGGTGGGGGTTGGCATGGCAGAGCCTCACAGAATATTCTGTTCACTCTTGGAAGCAGAGGTAGAATAGGTTGTCCTATTTGGCTCCATGACCAGTGGCCCCTGACCGGCTTGTTCGGCCCCTGATAACCTGTGCAATTTCCAGAGACCCCTGTAGGCTCTCGAGAGTGACCTCCTTCATTCTGGTGTCCCTAGACACCAGACACACCCACAAGGCCCCTTCTGGCGGATAAAGGCCGTGCACGTGACAGGTCTCCTGCAGCCCTCAGGGACCCTCATCCAGTGGGCAGAGAGAAACATCAGCCCCTTTGGCGGACAAGGCTTGTTGAGATGGTGACCTGCTGAAGTCCCATAGCCAGGAAGAGGGGAACGGGGATCAGAATCCGGGATCCCGAGTCCTCTCTGGGGTCTTGGAGACTTAAATCCTTCTAGTAATTTGCATAATGCTAGCTAGCTCCAATGTCTAGAGTCCTACCCTGGGCTGGGGACATTATCAATGGTCCTTCTCATCTTCATGACAGTCCTGCAAAGGAAGCACTATTGACCCACACCACAGATTAGGAAACTGAGGCCTGGAGACGTGACTTGCTCAAGGCCACCCGGTGTGTCAGTGGTGAGTTTCCTGGACTGGGCTTGTTCATCCATACTGTCCATACTGCCCGGCCATCCTGGGGAGCCCTGGCCCTCTCCCTTATGCAGCTCCGCGTGCAAGGGAGCTTGTGGGTGGGTGCAGATAAAGGGCTAGCCAAACCCTTCTCCAAGGGCCATCTGACGTCGGGTTAGCTTGCTGGCCCAGTTCCTCTGGGAACCTGAGAGAGCTGGGACGTCAGCTGTATGACCGGGGCAACCCCGCTTACAATAAAAATTGCTCCTGATTGGTAAACTGCACCTGGACTGGGAGGAAGTCTCGGTCACTATCAATACCTCATGGGAAGTCACTGCTCTGGGTCTCCGGGAATGTGGCAACGCTTGTAACTGGGCACGTCCCTTGTGGGGACCCTGGAAGCTGTGCCCATGGAATTGTTACAAGAGGTGCTGACCCACGGTGGACTGTGCTCCTCTATGTGGATCTCGTCTCCTTGCATCTGAGCTGTCACGTGGTCAGAGACTCGCTCATCCTGCTGTGTAGACCCCCACCTGGTTGCCGGGAGAACTCCCACCCAAGGGGCTGCCCGGAGCCGCCCTGTGGCAAGGGGGCTTCCGTCCTCTCTGCTTCTCGGTCAGTCTGCTGCCACGTGGCCTTTCCTAATCTTGTTTAGTTTGACTTAAGACCCCCAGGTGGGGGCTGCGGTGGGGAACCAAGGCTGGGGCTGCAGGAAGGGAGGGCCTGCTCTGCCTGGAGGCTGGCAGGTCCCGGGCGTGGCCCCCTGTCCCCCGGCTACCTGCTCGAAGCGCCAGCCATCGGACATGGTGGAGACCATCTGCGTCAGCTCCTCCTCTTGGCACTGCAGCACGCGGTACACATGCTTGGGCGGGACCTGTGGCAGATGGGCGACGTGGAGGGCACCTGTCGTCCCACACCTTCTCCCCCCGCCACCATCTACCCCCAGGAGGACAGGAGGGGAGGGGGCAGGGCAGGAAGATGGAGCCAGTTCTGAGTACCTACTATGTGCCAGGCACTCGACATGCATGCTCTCACTTCATCCTTCCCTATGAGTTATGGGATTTTCATAGAAGCTCAGAGAGGGTCAGTTACTTGCCTCAGGTCACCCAGCTAAAGAGTGGCACAGCCAGAATGGGAACATGGGTGATAGAAGAGGTAAGGAAGGAGGGGCTTGGGGACATTCTGAGTCACTAACTGAGGCAGGCCCTCCAGGAGACATGGCGCCTCCCCACTTCGATCTCCTGGGGCTGGGAGATGGTCCCTCACTATGTATCCCCCCCACCCCCCTCCGTCTCCCCCAGGGTGGGCAGAGAATCTCTCCAGCTCCTCCTACTGACTGGTCCCTTAGGCTCAGGATTCAGGCTCAGAAATGCCAGCTCCTGCAGCTTGTCCCATGCCCACCAAGGGACCACCTGATCCCTTGAAATGGACAGTTTACCAATCCCGCATTGCCCCCCACAGGGCCCCCTGCACCTCCACACTGGCCCCATTTTGCCTGTGAGGAAGGGAAGGGTGGGCAGTTCTCAGCACCTCTGTATGCCACAAGAGGAAATCAAGGTCCAGAGAGGGGTATGATTGGCCCAAGGTCACACAGCAAACAGAGCCAGACAGGGACAGAACCCAGGGTCTGCCTCCCAGTCTGGGGCTTTGCTGGGCAGTCTGGCAGCTGGACAACCACCCCTCCCCTCACAGGCTAGCTCGGCTTCCCCAAGGAAAAACTAGTTCCACACCTGCCCACCTCTCTCTCCCCACCACCCCCTGCTCCGGCCATGGATGCTGCTCCAGTGCTCCTGACCTGTGTGACAGTACAGTCCTTCTCCTCCATCCGGTCTTTGATGATGCGGATCAGCGGGCCGATGTTGTAGAACTCCGCTTCCTCCAGGACCCCTGGTACAGACAGAGCAGCCCCCAGGTCACTCCAATTGCCCCATGCCCTGTTCTCCCCTTGTCCCCTCCGCCTCCAAACCCACCTCCTGCTCCAGTCACACGAGGGTGACAAACATCTCTGAGTTCAGGGGTCAAGCAAGAGGGAACATTTCCTTCCCCGGATCCCACACTCTCTGTGGAAGGGGTGAGACGCTGCCACTCAAGCAGCCCTACATCTCTGCTGTGCTGAGTGTGGTGACCCAGGGACGCGGGCCAGTCCCCTAATCTGGGGGCTGCTCTAGGGCGATCAAGAGGCAGCAGGCTCATTGGCACTGGACCCTAGAACGCCATGATGAGAAGGGCCTCGGCTCACCCCATCACATGCTCCCATTCAGGAAGCACGTGCTAAGTGCCAGGCATTTCACATTCTTTACTGCAGTAAATTCTCAAAATTAGAAGTAGGTACTTTCACAGCCCCAACTGAACAAATGGGGAAACTGAGGGCCGGAAAGAGAGCTTGTCCAAGGCCACTCAGCTACTAAGCGGCAGAGCTGGGATTCAAACTCAAGCTCCCCTGACTTCAGAACCCGCTACAAATGCATAATCCTTGTGTGCGTGCATCTCCCTGACCGCTGCACCTTACAGTGTGCAAAGCCCCTCATGTGCTCATCACAAGCCCCAGGGACATGGGGGAAGCAGGCATTATTGTCCCCACACAGTTAAGGGAACTGAGAAGGTGAGAGACTGGCTCGCGGCTCCAGTGAAGCGGAATGGCCCCAGGCCTGGACCCTCCTGAGCTCCTGCAGGGCGAGAATCCTGCTGGTCCTTTCCATGACTGGCCTCCGGGCTCCCTGGGGACAGGGCCCATGTCCGATCTACCCTGCTGTCCCCAGCACCCACACAGCCCCTAACACAGAGTAGGTGGTCAGTGTGTGTTGTCGCCTGAGTGCCCCTCGTGGGGCCCTGCAGAGGACAGACAATTAATGTCATGTCACCAGTCCTCAGTGCCAGGCACTACGCCAAGTGACATGCTTGTGTCAGCTGCCTGTACCCTCACAGCAGTTCAGCAAGGCGGGTGCTACTATCACCCCATTTCACAGACGTGGGCACAGAGGGATAAGTGGCTTTTCCAGTGTCGCACAGCTAGGAAGTCTCCCCCCAGATCCTCGGCCCCCTGGGTGGGGCCCTAATCCTGTCTGAAGGCACTGGGAATGGCAGGACTTCGAGAACCCCAGAACCTGTAACCAGGTGTTGGCTGTGACGCAGCTGCAGTGTTTACCTCCCCTCCCCAGGGTCCTGTTCCCGGGCCCAGGCCACGCCCACGGTATCTGTGCTCCCGAGGGGCTGCCAGGAAGCTGCGGGCTCTGCAGAGCCGGTGCCTACAGGGGGCTCATCTTGAAGCCCCGGCCCTGCTGGGGAGCCACTTGGCCTCTAGATCACGGCGTCCTCTGGGGGTCAGGAGGGGAGACCGTGGGCCAGAGGGAGTTGGGCTGGGCTGTGTTAGACACCCACAGGGTGCAAGAGCCCGGCCTCATGACATTGGTTGTCCCAAAACACGCTCTCCCCAGTGTAGCTCACCGCCCCCACTTCATATATACAAGTGGAGTCTCAGAAAGGGGAAGTGACATGTCCAAGCTGGCCTGGCCAGGTCAGCTGACCCAGAGCCACACCCTGTGTCCCAAGGAAGAGTTGATCTGGCACCGACTGTAGTCCGTGCCCCTGGCTGGGGCTCTGCCAAGAGGCCATTTTCCCAGGCACGGCTTCCCCACCAGCAGTGGGCATCCACAGGGCCTCAGCCACCCAGGCCTGGGAGAGACCAAATCCCGGCTGGGGAGCAGGCTCCCTCCTCCCCTGCCTCCACCCACAACCAGCACTGTGCTGCAGAGGCCACCAGATTCAGGGGAAGAGTCACCGGCTCCACCCACCTGCAGACTGCAAGCCCTCACCAGGCGCCTGAGCTACTGGATGACCAGAGAAAGAGCGCCACACCTCTCCCAGTGTCCATCTCCACCCCGTTCACACCTGGCTTCCCCGGAGGCCAGGAGAAAGAGCATCCCGGCCCGCAATGGAGGCTGCCAGCCTCACTGGCTCCTTCTATCCTCTGCCTATGTGTTTCCATCGCCTCCCCAAGAGCACCCAGAGAAAGCTCGGGGAGTCAGCTTGGCAGAGCCCCTGGGCCCAGCCCCAGCAGAGGCTTTGGGATTCGGCCCTGTCAGGGGTGAGAAGACAGGAAACATGGAAGAAAGCAGACGTCCCTCCCCACGGGGAGACATGGCTTTGGACCTCCACGGAAGGCCCTGGCAGGCCGCACAGGCCAGGGCTAGGCAGTGGCCCTGCCAGCCCCCGGACCAACTCACCCTCCTCAGCCATGTCCTTGTCCAGCACCAGCTTCCCGTGACGGAGGAAGTTCAGGACGGGCCCAAAGTAGGTGGGGTCACGGTCAATGAGGTAGGCCCCGGTCTCATCCTGCGGAGGTGGGGGCAGAGGCAGTGAGAGGAGAAGAGGGAGGCCTCCCGCACACACCCCTCACTCAGGCCTGTAAAGGACTGCAGGGCGGGAGCGAACGTAGAGTCTGCTCTTCCCTAGAACAGAGTGGCATGATGGACCAAAAAGGCTTTGGGGTCAGATACACCGAGGTTCAAATCCTGCCTCGGCCTTTTCCTGACTGTGTGACTTTAGGCCAGGGATTCAGCCTCTCTGAGCCTCACTCCTCTCCCCCATAACTAGGGGTCACTGTGAGACTCCAGGGAGGTCTGAGTGGCACCCGACCCAGAGTAGGACTTAGTGATTTTCCCTCTTAGAGGTTGTTCCCCTGAAGCCAGCCTTACACTGTCTCCACCAGATCCCCAGTCATTCTGGGGATGTTTACAAGTTTCCAAAGGAGCCGCTATCTCATTGGATGCCCTCAGCCTGCAGGGAGGCAGGGCGGGCATCAACGCAACTCTACAGAGAGAACGGAGACAGCAGGAGGAGAGGGGACTTGCCCAAGGTCACAGCATCAGAGGGTCAGGGAGCCAGAGAGAGGGGGCCTTAGAGGTCATCCCCAGACCAGCCTCCTCCGGTTACAGACAGGAGGCTGTGCCTGGAGCAGGGAGGGGTCCCCCCCCAAAGGTCATGCAGGCAGTTTGCAGCAGAGCCTGGATGGGAGCCCAGGAATGGTGCCCACCAGGCCAACACTCCTCCCTGATGGAGCCCAGCTCAGAAGACACCCTGGGACTTCTCCACCCAGCTCCCTGCACCCCTAGGCCACCCTCACCCCGAGGGCGGGGAGAAGCGGCCTCAGCAACTCCTTCCCCGGTGCGGGAGTCCCGTTTGGGAAGGAGGGAAGGCCCTACGTGTTGGTCCGTCCCCAAAGCCCCAAAGGAGGGGAAAGCCCCCATCCACCAGCCTCCTACGGTGGGGGCCCAGGGCAGAGCTCAGAAGCTCCAAATGGCCTAGGCCTGGCGTTGTCCCGTTGCCACGGCAATGGGCACATCCCTCACTCTCTGATCGCTTCCTCCTCCTCTCCTCCGGGCAGTTCTTCCCGTCTCTGGCTCTTCGGAAAAACCAGCCGGGTTCCCAGCCCCGGACAGCCCCGATTCCGGCGGGCAGAGGACCCCCGCCGCCCACCCCGCGGGCCTCACCCGGTCCGACTGCAGCTCTTCCCCCTGGCACAGGCGGCTGAGGAAGGACTTCTGTTCCCGGCACAGCGTCTGCCGGGTGGTCAGGAACACCGTGCCCCCCACGTTGAGCCGCACCCACTTGCCCCAGCCGCCCCCCGCCGGCGGCGCTGCCTCCCCGGCCTCCATCCTCATCGCTCGCCCCGGCGTCTGCATCTCCGCGCCCCAGGCGGCGGGAGGCGGGCAGGTACCGCGCGCAGGGCATGCCGGGAGCTGTAGTCCGCGCCGCCCGGGCTCCCGCGGCCGGCGGGCGGGTCGGGGGGCCGGCAGTCTGCCTCCCCCAGCCCCAGCCGCTGTGCCCTTCACGGGAGGTCCACAAACCCGGGCTTCTTGAAGAAGCCCTTTGGCCAAACGACTGTGTGTCTGCGGAAGGTCAAGCTCGCGGTCACTGGGGAAATAGTGAGTGATGCCCCGAATCAGCAACCCTCCCGTTTGTTCTCCACGTTATCGTTTTCCCTTTGTCCGGTCTGGGTGATCCAACAGCCGATATGGGAAGACAACTTTTCCCTCCTGGAATTCCCACTCATCTACCTGTCTCTCTTTTCCAGTATTCTTTCATCCTGTCCTTAGTGTGAGCGGGGGCGGGGGAGGGGAGCTGGGTTCTTTCCCCACATGAGTTCTTTGAGGATAACACAGTTGGCTTTAAGACTGGCTGAGCACCTTCTCTATTCCACATGCTTTGTGGGACTATACTATTCACTGAAGCTCTCAGCCCCCCTGTGAGGTTGGTGTTACTGCACCCATTTTACAGATGCGGACACAGAGTGAAGTGATGGGCATGAACCCCGGGTGGGTTCCCAGTGCATTTCCACCACAAGGCCCCCTCCCTGCTTCCCCGCCATTGTCAGGGCTCCCTGGAAAGATTTCTAGGGAGGAAGCATGGAGAGGGCACCGGCTCAACGTCAGGAGGACTGGGTTTTCAACCGGGCTTTTGTGAGATGAGGTGTAGGGAGAGGTCTCAGTTTTCCTTTTGTAATTTGGGAGGGAGAGGAGGGACTGGGCCCCCTTCTGAGCCAGATAACTCACAGGTGGGACTGCCATCGTCCTGGGCACTGCAGGAGGTGGGGACAGAGAGGGACAAGGGCTGAAGGGGAAGCTGTCCTCAATTTCCTCTCCTCCATGTTGCAGTCCTGGGCCTGGATTAAGGGGGAGGGGTCTGAGGTTCCCCTCACTGATCCCAGTGTCACACACACAGGCCCTGCACACTGGGCAGCCTGGCCCTGTGCTGGGGGAAGGTTCTGGTACCTCCTAAGGCTCTGCTTTCTCCATAAAGCCTTGCCCCTCGGCAGCTGCTAGAACCCGCTGCTGAGGACTCACCAGTGTGATCGGGAACCACTTCCTCTCTGAGCCTCAGTTTTCTCTTTTGCAAAATGGGAATCATAACATAATGCGACCCAAGAGCATTGTTGGGAAGATTAAATTCTATAATGTCTATAGAACACCTAGTATAGTCCCTGGCGCTTAAGATGCTGAATGAATGAATGAATGAAGTGGGACGTGAACTGGTCTTGACAGATCAGCTGCACTCCAGGGACTTAGGGAGCCCTCAGCTGTCGTTCGCTAAAACAGAACAGAGCAGGGAACACTTCTTTACCCACCTAAGGGTTGTAGGCAGGGAGCCACTGGTCAGACCGCTACTTAGATCACTCTGGGGTCTCAGAGCTGCCCGGGGGCCGGGGCCCGGGAGGTGTGGGGGAGGCTGGGCCAGCACCTTTGGTCCCAAAGGGGAGGGGGAGACTTTGCTGAGCCGGGTCTCACTCCCTCCTTCCTCAGAGGCCCCCACCTGTCCCTGGACACCAGTGACCCCTCAGCAAGCACCTAAAATGCTCCCACCCGAAGCAGCCACCTCACCGATGAGGAACACAGCCAAGAACCAGGTGGCAGGACCCAAGGCCCTTGATAGAGCTGACAGATGCCACCACATCCCTGCCTGTGTCTGGGCTTTGTCTGGAGGAGGCCACGTTTGGGTGGCAGAGCACTGGGGCATGGGGAGGGGTACACCCACCTCTGGAAAATGACTCTTGACCTCTCCCTCCCACCAACCATCATTCAGCGCCATCATTTCTGAGCACCAACTGTGTGGCCGACATTGAAACACAGAGATGAAGACATCAGAGTTGGTCCCTGGCCTAGAGGGGGCTTCCATTCGGGGAGGTGGGTGCAAGAGGCTTTAACTAAACATGGAATCCCAGACAGTCCCATCTGCAATCATGGACTGGTACCCTTCACAGTTTTTTGCATGTCTTCCCCATTTAGAGGATAAAACCAAACATTCTTGGGATGTTTTCTGGGGTGATGCTTACCCTGGGGGAGGGCCAAGCTTCAAATGCCTGCTGGTTCCACTGTCCCCTGCTGTCCCCTTCTGGGAAGAGCAGCTTTCAGGTGCCTTTTAATATGGCTCTGAATTCAACTTGAAAGTGAGACAGGACGGAGGTGGTTGAGGGGCACAGGCTCGCAGACAAGGATGCCAGCCCAAGCTTTGCGGGTTGCTAGCTGGGTGACCTTGGGAAAGTCACTTAACTTCTCTGAACCTCAGTTTCCCCATTTCTAAATTGCGAATGATTATAGTACCTAGCTCAGGTAGTTGTTGTGAGGATTCAGTGAGCTAACACGGGAAGAGCACTCAGCACATTGCCGGAGCAAGGCCTCAGGGAATACTGGCTTTCCTGAAACCGGCCACCCTGTCTATTGTTGGCTGGACCCAGGATCAGTGCCCGAGCCAAAAGCTGCTCCTTAAGGTCCATTCCCACGGGCCAGGGATGAACCAGCCTGACCAGCTCGTCCCTGCCGGGGCTGGAGGAGAGGCAGAGAGAAGGCCACCCCAATGACCCAGCCTCCAGAGCAGAGCAGCTACCATGTCCTCACACTAAACCGCCGAGACCGAAAGTGACCCAGAATCTCTCTCCTACCAGACAGGGCTGACAGGACACAAACGCATCCAGAGTTCTCACCGGAGCCCCTCATCGCGTCCTCTTTTGAACCTTCCTGTCTTCTTAGCAGCATCCCCCACATCTGAGTGGCTCCTTTCACACAGCTGTCAGTTCCAGGACTGAGATGTCATTCATCCCTGCTGGGTGTTTGGATTCAGGCCTCCTCCTCCCCAAGTTCAGAATGTTCTGACATCTGATGAGTCTCGACTCCTTTTCTCGGTTGTTGCTCTTTACATCAGATCCAATCCTATCACGGCCTTGGCTGGCGGTTCCGCCTCTTACCTTGGAGTGGGGGTTGTTGGTTCTGAGCCGGCACCTTTTCAGGTCACCCAAGGAGAAAACCAGGCATGCCCAGTCAAAGAGCCTGTGTCCTGACCAGCCAGAAATATTCCAACAGGCTTTCAGAGGCCGGGGTCCAGGCTTGGAACCTCTGGCTCGCTGACTGGGAGACATCTGGCTGGTGAGTTACGTAACCTCTTCAACCCTCACTGCACACCGTTTGCAGTATTTACATCATAGTGTTATTCATACTTCTTAGTGTTATTATGTGCAGTAAATGTTAGCTCTTATAACTGAGCAACTACTGGGTGCCCAAGCCCGAACTAGAAGTATCCTTCAGTATGGCCATGCCCATTTTACAGATGGGGCTCAGAGAGGTCCACAGACTGGAATATTTATAAGGTAATGCTGCGATGCTTTTACCTAGAACTTCCGGTAATTGTCAACAAGCATTCACCAAGCTCCCCCAGCCGCTGGGCTTTTCAGTAGAATGGAGACCGCGGCCCCTCCCTTTGAAGAGCTCACAGAGAGAGCTCGTACTGTCTCCAGACTCCAGGGGGCGCCATTCGCATCGCGAAAGGGCAGGCAAGCGTCTGCAGGGAGGGTGCCTTTCTCCAGTTTACACAGAGGTCCAGCTAGGGTGGCCGTGACGCTGCGGCGGCCCCGGTCCCTGCTGGACCAGCTCAGCGGGGGGGCTGCTCTTCTGCAGCGGCCGGGGCTCAGCGGGCTCCCGGCCCGTCCGGACCCGGCGGGAGTGCGGCCGGCGATTCGGCCTCACCAGCAGGGGGCGCACCAGCCTGCCCGGGGCCTCGGGGAGCCTCCCGCGCGGCGCCCCCGCCCACCCCGCCCACGCGGTCCGTCTGCTCTTGTCGGTCTCCTCTCAGAAGCTCAGCTCCTGGGGACTGGGGCCCTGACAGTCGGCTCACTCTCACCAGCCTCCTCCAGGGACCCGACTGTTACCCCAAACGTCCCTCCAGCCGCTGTGGATGTCATTCCATAGTTGGAGTCAGGAATCTGGTGATCAGGCTCGAAGCAGGAATTGCACTGAACCGGCAATCTACTGCCCATCCCCCTGGACCCCTTGGATCCCCGGCCCTGAGGCCGGAGGAACTTCCCTGGGCCCAGCTCTGTGCCAAGCGCTTTCGTGGATTATCTGTTATCCCAACGCAACAGGGAGATGCGACTGTAATCGCCATTTTACAGAAGAGGACCCTAGGGGTGTTCTATGTGCTGTCCAGGCCCCCAGATTCTTCTCCTGCTCCACTCTCCACCGCCTCGGCTCTTCCACGGCCAGCGTGGGGTGGGTAGGGGGGAAAGAAAGGAAAGATTTTCCTTGCCTGGCCCCCATGTCCTCTGGTGTGGCTTTGCTCTGGTCAGAGTAATGATTCAAGCTGGCTTGTTTCTTTCTGGTGGATTGTTTTGGGGCTTCTTTGGCGCCCCCATTTCTAGAAGTGGCTCACACTGCAGTTTCCTTCCTGGGCAGGGCCTCCTCCCATTGGCTGCCTGACACCCCACTCAAGGGCCTCCATTGGGTCCACCCTTCATGCACAAAGTCCTTTCTGGACAGCTGCAAGCCATCTCTCTTCACCCAGGTCCTCAGCTGGTCCCAGGGAAGCCGGGGGCATGCTCTGCCCTGACAAGGCTTACCCTGCACAGCCGCATCTCCTGATTCCAGAACCCAGCAGCCAGCCAGGCCTGCATCTCGCCTGCAGGCTTTTCCACCCAGCCTCTGAGCCCCCAGAATACAGGACACACAGGTCTGACTCTCCAAAGGGCCTCCTCCAAGGCTCTCTCACTCGGCCTGCAGAGAGGGGAGGCGCCCCATGCACCTCCCCCCGTGGGGAAGGAGAAGTAAAGTGGAGCAAGCACCCCAACACCTGCCTCTAGAGAAAGCCCCCCACTGCCTTCCACCTGCTCTCGCTGGCATCTCTCCTCTCTCTGCTATGAGACAGGACATGGGGTCTGCTAAGGTTTCTAAAACTAGTTCTTAACCACCTGGGTTGAAAAAACTGCTTTAGATAGTCTAGCACCTTGGTTTAGAACGTGGGTGCAGTTAGCAGCCCTGGCTGAAACTGAATCAGGAAAAACTGTGTTTCAAAAATAGCATTTTATTTTGAAATTGTTTCAGACTTAGAGAAAAGGTGCAAAAATAATACAAAGAATTCTGGTAGAGGCTTTACCCAGATTCACCTAATGTTAACATTTGACTACATTTGCTTTTTCATTCTGTCTTCCTCTTTCCTTGTTTTTTGGAAACTTTTGAGAGTAAATTGCAGAGTTAATGACCTTTCACTCCTGACTCTTCAGTGTGGTCTAAAAATAAGGGTGTTCTTTTAAGTAACCACAGTCCCATCATCAAAGTCAGGAAATTAACATCGATACAATACCATTAACTTATCTACAGATTTCTTCAAATCTCTGTTTGTCCCGCTAATGTCCCTCATAGCAAAAGAAAACAAAATAGTTTAGGATCCCATCCAGGATGCACTGCATTCAGCTATGTCTCTTTAGTCTCCTTTTAGTGTGGAACACTTTCTTGGTCTTTGTCTCCCATTTTTGAAGAGTATAGGCTGTTTATTTTGTAGAATGGCCCTCAGTTTGGATTTGTCCGATTCTCGTCGTGATTAGATTCACTGTCTGCATTTTTGGCAGGAATTCCCAGAAGTGGTACTGTTCTTCTCTGTGCATCCTAACCGGGAGGCACATGTGTCATTTTATCCCGTCACCGAGGTTAATGTGGGTCGTTTTGTCAGGGTGGCTCAGCCAGGCTGCCGACCTGTACTCTTTCCCCCTTTGAATTAATCAGTATCTTGTGGGGAGATACACTGAGATGATGTCACTGTTTTCCATCAAACTAATTTATCTCATCTCTCATTTTAGTATTCATTGATGATCCTTGCTATAAATAATGACGACTATGATGATTGCCAAATTGTGATGTTTCCAATTCCATCATTCCTTCTGCATTTATTAGGTGGCATCCTATTGTAAGGGAGATATGTCCCTTCTCCCTCATTCATTCATTTATGTATTTATATCAGAATGAACTACTGGATTCTTATTTTATTCTATGGGTCATAATCTGTTATTATTATGTATTTTGATGCTCAAATTGTCTAAGATTTGGTCAATGGGAAGCCCTCCAAGCTGGCTCCTGTATCCCTTTTAAAAAATAGGTTCTTAAATAAAACACTTCATCTGTTTTTAAAACTGTGGTAAAATATACTTATAAAATTTACCATTGAAGTGGTCCAGAATATGGCAGTGGCATCAGAATTATTTTGAGCTGAAGGCATTGGAGAATAGGCTTTTTTTCCTGAATTCCCTTATCGGCCTAAAAGCAGAGACTCTTAGAATTCAAAAGAACTTAATTGTCATGAGTACCCTCTCCAGGAGCAACCAGGGAAGACTGACACATCATTGGAGACTGGAAGTCCACACCACACCTAAACGGACATTGTCACAAAACTGTCATATCTCCCATCTGTTCTCCTAAGGACCTGTTGTTCTTTCCTTAAAGTAATCAGTTTTCCCATAAGTGCCCCTTCTCCCTTCCCCTATTAAGAAGTCATTTGTTTTCCTCTAAGTGCTCTGTCTCCGCCTCCCTTTCCCTTATCAAAACGGTGTATAAGCCCCAAATACCCCCCTTGAGTTACATTTCTTTGTGAACAACCTAGGTATATATGTGATTAAAATCTGTCCCTTCTCTTGTTAATCTGTTTTTTGTCAGTTTAATTTGCAGGCCTCCAAGCACAAACCTAAAAGGGTAGAGGACAAGTTTTTCCTTCACACCCTCTTAACTATTTTTAGGTGGACAGTTCAGTGGCATTAAGTACATTCACATTGTTGTGCAACCATCACCACCATCCCTTTTCATCTTGAAAACTGAAATCTGTATCCATTAAATAATAACTTTCCATTCCTCCCTCCCCCAGCTCCTGTATCCTTTTGACATGCCCCCATCGCTCTTGGAGCACTTCCTTAGTTTCTGGCACAGAAAATGATCCAGGCTCACCTGGTACTTTCCCTGCCCCTGCAGCTCAGTTCCCTCTGATGGATAATGGTATTTAGAGCCAAAATCTGAGCACTAGGTTGACTCATTGCACTAGGATGTCATTGCTTCCAGGTCTCGGGGAACAGAGCTGGAGCTAGGAAACATGCATGCGTGTGTGTGTGCGTGCGTGTGTGTGTGTGTCTGTACTGTCAACCCACAAAAACAGAAACCAGTTTAAGAGACAAAGTGTTTATTTGGGATCACAGAATTGCACTTCAGAAGCACAGATTCAGGCAGAAACCCCAATAGTGTCCCAATTACAGGAGAGCGGCTCAGTGTTTTTATGGGAGAAAGGGAGGGAGACGAGGTGAGTTGTATTTAAGAAGAGTTCATTGGTGCTAGAGGGGGTGAGGCTAGACTTGTACTTCATTGATTGGTTAGTGATTCGGTCATCAGCAAAGTCCAGTTTCATCCGTCCTTACAAACAGGCTATCTCGTCCTTACTGACGTCTTGGAATGTTGGTGGTTTGGTCCAGTTCAGAAAATAAAGAAAATAAGACGTGTAAGACAATTCCTCTGAAATGGCTGCTCTGGCTCTGTTTTAATATGGCTCCACTCATGTCATCTTTCATAGTGTACACACACACACACACACACACAATCTCTTCTATTTCTCTATCTTAGAAATCCTGCCTTCCCACCACTACCTTCAATTCCAACCCAGCACCACAGATTTCATTCTAACCTTCTCCCTTTCCTCGTTTGTTTAGAGAAAATCTCGGTTCCCAGTATCTGCAATATATTTACTTATTTGCTCAGTCCTAGTTTCGCAACTGGCAACCCACAACCCTGTGAAAAACAAACTTACTAAGAAAGTTCAATATTTATTTGCAGGGGTTTTGTTCTGGGTTGTTTTTTTTTTTCCTGCTTTTTGTCTTTTGATTGAGGATAGTCAAAATAGCCAAAATACCGTGGTCATGAGTTACCTGGGGCGGGGCGGGGCGGGGCAGTTACTGGGTTAGTTCCCCTCCCTATTCAGTGCGGGTTTGTTACCATTTGAAGTAGAGCTTGGGTTACTTGGTTCTTTTTGTGGTAACATTTCATTCCCCCATCCTTGTTAATTTAATTTTTTTGAATATGCAAAACATAACACTGTCCTAAAAGTCAAAACTATGCAGGAAGTCATATACAGAAAAGTAGAAAAGTGTCCCCCATCTGTCCCACCCTATTCCCATTCATTCCCATAGGTAGTCAATTTCATTGGTTTCTGGTTTATTCTTCCTGTGTTTCTTTTTGCAGGAATGAACATATACAGGTGTACTTTCTTTCCTCTTCATTCATACATAAAAGGTAACATGCCATGGATACTCTTTTGCACTTTGCTTTCTTCATGTAACAATATATCCTAGAAATCAGTCCACATCATTTCATGGGGATCTTCCTCAATCTTTCTACGTCTGCCCAGCGCTCCACTGTGTGAATGTACCATAGTTTATTCAACCATTCTTCTATATATTTACACTTAAATATATTTAGGTTGTTTCCAATATTTTACAATTACAAATATTGCCGTAACAAGTAACTCAATTACGCATATGTATTTTCGTATCGTTGGAGGTGCATCTTCTGGGTAAATTCCTAGAAGTGGGATTGCTGGGTCACAGGGTAAGTATATCTGTAAGTAGTTTCATTAGATATCCATGTGATTTTCAAGCCTTTTGTGGTTCAGAAATGGGGAAAGGCCTTGCGAGGCAGGAGTGAGAGGGAACGGAGGCGGGCAGGGGACGAGGCTGAGAAGGAAGAGGGGACACGCACAAGCCTCATCTGGCCAGTAACTCTCCCCGCTGCACCAGCTCCGCGAAGCCTTGGACACCCAGCTCACCTGGGAACTCCTGCAGGCACCTCCCCTCTCGTGTGGGCCACACAATTCTGCAGTTGATCACATGCTTTCAGCTAATTACTGTGCCTGGTTTTCAGCACCCGATGATACCCCTTCCTTGCATTTTTCTCTGCCAATTTCTATGTTCTTTCAAGAGAGGGAGTCCATCTTTTCTACAAGTGTCCTGGAGAAACCATCACAGAGTTAGATGCCGGACATCTAGACCAGGAGGTCAGTCAGCTTCTGGGTCCCTCATTCCCCACCTGTGAGCAAAGGTGTGAGCATGTGTGAGTGCGTTTGTCGGGGGCTTATGAACCCCCCCAGAGAGAACCCTCACTCCTTTTCTATGACCCCTCCCCCATTCTGTCTTGCAGTGGATGCATGCCTGGTGGTCATTCCATCCAGGAGTCCGATCCCAGCCCTAACCTTCCTGTGACCTTGGGCGAGTCCCCTGGCTTCTCTAAGCCCCCACCTTCCTTGCCTGTAAAATGGGGGATAAGAACTCCTATTTCTCAGAGTTCTTGGACTAAATGGACACAAAACACTCAGCATCCTCCCGGGACGTGGAAAGAACTGGATAAATAGGAGGGGCTGTTAGGCTCTGTCTCAGCCCCACTGGGGTACTTTTGTATACGTCAGACATTCATTAAGCCCCATCCACGTCAGTCACTGTGCTGGGCCAGGAAGAGAACCATGAATAAGAGGCGTCACCCTCGGGCTACGAGCCAGCGGCTCAGGGAGCCAGGCGTGAGGAGCAGGACAGAACGTTAGTCACAGCAACGACACGAACGTGTATGTGGTGCTCACTGTGCCAGGCTCTGTTCTCAGTGCTTCGTATGATCCGAGCCTACGAGGCGGGTACTGGACTCTCCCCACGTCCCAGAGAGGAAACTGAGGCACACTCAGAGCCAGGCAGCAGGAGGTCCAGATGCCTCCGAGGCTGTGCTTTGAACCCCGTCCCCTGCTGCTTCTCCACACGGCGCACAGGGGCACGGTCCAGGGGATTCACAGAGGGGCTGTCAGCCCCAGGCGGAGGGGCCTCTTGGACCCAGAACCACACTCCATCCTCTCCTGTCTGTGTTGTCTCTCAGATAGTCCTCACCACAGCTGCTGTGGTCTGTCTGTCCTCATCACAGCTGCCATCATCTGTCTGTCTGTCCACCCCTCCTCTCTAGGCCAATTCCCCCTCTCAGGGTCTGTCTTTATCCTCCATGCCCCCAGATCCTAGTACAAGGCCTGTCCCTGAGGGTGTGGGCTGGAATTAACAGAAGGGACAGGCTATGTCTGTGTGTGTCTTGGGTGTGGGGGTGGGAGACCTGGACCAGGCAGGGGGAACAGAGGCGGAAACCTACAGGCCCCAGTGCTGACCGGCTGTGGGTAAGAGGGCGGAGTCTGGAGAACTCATTGCCAGGTCTGGGCACAGGGGACCCCAGGGTGGTGGCCGTGCACACTGACAGAGGGAACGTGGACAGAGGAGCAGGGTTAGGGACCCGGCAGGCAGTAAACACAGGGACCTGGGTCCAGCGAGCCTGCTGGAGGCCCAGATGCAAGTGTCCCCGGCTCAACACAGTATTTAAGCCACTGGAATGGGTGGCATCATCCAGAGAGGGCGCCCCCTAGGGGCAGGTGGAGACTGGAAAACACGGGGAGTAATCAGGAAGGACAGTCCGCAAGGACAATTTGGAGTTGCCAGGCCGTGAGTCCCGGAAAGGCACACCAGTTGGAGCCATTTAGTTTGGGGGCACACAGCCCCTGAATATGTCACTGTGCAAGGAAGTGGGCAAACAACCCCTGAGAGTTCAGGGTCCCTCAGGGTACCACGTTCCACCCCCGACATCTTAACATGTTAAAAATGTTGGTGCTTAAAATTATAAAGCTTCAGTTAACCTAAAAATTTCATCTCCTCCCGAATGACTCATTCTCCCCGAGTTAAGGATAATAAAGCTCCATTCTGCCTAAATAGCTGGGTTATTCCAATAGGAGTGACACCTTATACTGTTTTGAGCTTTACCTTATCTGACATCGCACCCGCTCTGTGCGTGGCAGGGCAGTTTGCTCTCATTTTTCAGAGAAGACTGAGGCTCTGATCTGAAGGGTCTGGAAGGCAGACCTTCTGGGGCCTCGTGCAGAGTTGATTCCATGGCACCAGGACCAAATTAGCGCATCGATATGCGGTCCACTGCGTGGGGTGGGGGCTTCGAGTCATCATCCAGGGAATGGACACGTTCTAGTGCAGCTGGTCAGACAAGTCTGGGAGACTTCAGACTGTCCCAGACACAGAGGGGTGCTCAGCAAATGTTTGCCAAGTGGACAAAAATGTCATCATCCCCTTGTTTGGTGTTGCAAGTTGCTGCCTGCAGCACACGGGGTGGGTGGGAGGGACGGGCCCCTGCAGAGTGGCTTGTTATTCCGCCAGCTCAGGCTTGCCGGAGGCAGGGCGGAGCTCGGGCGGCCCTGGGTCATCTCTAGCGAATTCCTGCAAAGTTAACCTGTGCTCCGGGAATCCTAGAAAGGCCCGCCTCCATCTCCTTTGTCCTGCCTCTGGCCAGGTGTCCTCCGACCTTCCGGGAGGAAGAAGCCCTGGCTCGGATCCGCCTGGGTTCCTCGCTGGGGGTGGACTGAGGTGGGGAGAAGGGAGCCTAACCAACCCCACTGGTTAAGGCCCGCAGCTCAAGGGGTCTCCTTGTGGAGCTGGGGAGACCCTTGGCCATGTCCCATGAGCTTGTCACATCTGTTTCCAAACTCTGAGTTCCATTCCATTCTCCCCTTGATCCTGAAATTGGAAACCGCACCCCCTCCCCCCCCAAGCAAGACCCATTGGAGAGGCTCTTACCCTGAGAATTCTAACTCCAGTGCGGCTCCTCTCTTGAACTAGCTGTGTGCCCTTAAGCAAATCACTCAACCTCTCTGAGCTTGCTTTCTCACTTGTAAAATAGATCATTTCACAGTACTCCCTTCTCTCTGGAAATACAATATGATGGGCTTGTTTTTCCTCCCTGGCTGGGAAGCTTTTCCAGGGCAGGAACACAATTCTCATATCCATTCTTCTCTCTCCCCCAATGCCGGAAGTACAGGAGGCACTCAACACGCTGAATAAGTAAAAGTCCTTCAAAAAATAATAACACTTGATGTTTACTCTGTGCCTGGCACCAAGCTAAAGTTTTATGGATTCTCTCATTTAATCCCCATATTGCTCAAGGAAGGTACTATGGCTCCCATTTTAAAGATGAAGAAACCAAGGTTCAGAGAGGTTCAGCACTGGAATGGGGTAACTGGGACAGAAGCCAGATCAGAACCTCACATGTGTTTGCAGACAGACCTCTCTCCCTGAAGAGGCAGGGACATTCCCGGGAGAGAAACTGAGGCTTGTCCGAGACCAGCATGCAAGGAGGGTTTCTAAACTGCTAAATTCGGTCTCTGGGGGAAGAGATTCCTCCACATTGGGATTCCTGTCTACACTGTTCCCGACTGCTGTGGTCACCTGTGTTATTCCCTCCTACAGCAGTGGTTCTCAACTGGGGCTAGTTTTTGCCCCCAGGGGTATTTGGTCACCTCTGGAGATGTATTTTGGTTGTCACAACTGAGTGGTACCCCTGGTGTCTAGTGGGCAGAGGCCAGCAACTGTTAAACATCCTACAATGCACAGGACAGCCCCACATTACCCAGCCCCAGTGTCAGAGAGCTGACGCTGAGACCCTGAGCTAGAACGACAGGGCTCTGCAACGGGCTCTTGGTTAGCTCCTTGTCTGAAATCCCTTCTTCTGAAGTGCATATTATTCCCACTTTATAGATGATGAGGCGGAGGCTCAGAGAGGTGGGGACTTACTTTAGGGCTCTTGTTCGGAAAACCAGGGTACTGCCCTGCTATCCTTGTGGACTTGGGCGATGACTCAGCGTCCGAGGAAACGTGATGGGGGTTGTAGGGGAAAAGAAGAGTAAATTCAGAGTCAGGAAATCTGGGTCTGTTCCCAGCTCTGTCGTAATGCCACAGTGTGACCTTGACTAAGTCACTGCCCCTCTCTGTTTTTTTTCCCCTTCTAGGGTTTCCTCCAGTACTGGCTGACCCTGGATCTTTGGTAGCAAGAGGTGCCTTGGGGGCTTGAAGCTGGGGAGGGGTAAGCCACCCACCCCCTGGAAGCTCGAGGCTGGCCTCCAAGTGAGGGCTCCCAGGGCCTAGAACTAGCTTCTCCTCCAGTTTGGCTAAACTAGCCCTTCTCCAGAACATCCCGGCTGGGCTGGCACAGGCCTCAGCATGGTACAGCCTCCTATTAAGTTCTGGACCCATCTGTCTTGAAATGAGATGTACTGCTTACCTGTGGGGGGCTTTGGGGGACCCCAGACACATCACAGCAAGACTCACCTTAAAGAGCCCAGCAGCGAGAAGCGAGAACCCCAGCATTACAGGTGGAGGACGGTTTGTGGGGGCATTCCGGTCACAGGAATGGAAGGTCTCTGGGGGCCCCAGCTCAGCTCAGAAGGCAGGGACAGGGTCCCCAAGACCCTCAGGCTCCATGGAGCTCCCTGTGCTGGGCGTGCTGGAGCCACGGAGTCCCCAGGAAAACCGAGGCAGCCCCAGAGTTAGAAGGATTTAGCACTTGGCTGCTTTATTTCCTCAACAGCAAGACAGAAGGGAGGTGCGGCCCCAGATTAGCACCTTGTGAGCAGCTCCCGGTCCCCGTGCCTGCTGCCACCTTATCTCCTGCCTCCACTGGGTGCCCACAAGTCAACGGAATTCCTGGCCTCTGGGATGTTGCCCCATGTGCCAGTTGAGTTGGGGAAGAAACCCTCTCCAGGTCAAAGCAGAGTCAGAACAACCAGGCTGCGCACAGCTGGTGGCTGGGTGTCACCTGATCTTCCTGTGTCCTGCCCAGCCTCAGTGGGTCTTCCCCCGGCCCTCTGAGATGACTTCTTCGGGCTGGGCGCGCATGTACCACTCGACCCAGGAGCCGTCGTAGATGGCCACGTCGGGCTTGCCGCAGAGATAGGCCCCCAGTGCCACATGGCAGGCTGTGACGCCAGAGCTGCATGTGGCCACCAGTGGCTGGGACAAGTCCACCTTCTTGTCCTGGAACAGGCGGCGGATCTCCTTGGGGCTCTTCTCCAGGCCCTCCTTGGTCAGGAATTCCGTGAATGGGATATTCACCGCACCGGGGATGTGGCCAGGTTCGATGCCTGCGGCAGGGGGGCAGGAACAAAGAGAAGGGCGGTATGAATGGCCCCTGCGGCCCTGACAGCCTCCCATGCAGCCCTAGACCCTAGACCCTCTATGTGCATCATCTCACGTGGTCCTCGCAACCCAGAGACCCAGGCGCTATTCACAGGCATTTCCAGTTTATACACGGAGATGCTGAGGGAGTGCCACCCAGGGTCATGCATCTAGCAAACCGCTGGCTGGAATCCGAACCTAAGACTCAGAGCCCACCAGAGCCACACTCCGTCCCGGGTTTCCTGATGACCGACCATACGCACGGGGACAAGGATAGACGAGGCCTCCGCCTCGCTGGGACCTGCAGCGCTTGCAGCCGAGGAGCTTTGATCTGGCAGGGCGGACAGGTAATCGCTGAATAATCACACGTATGATGGTGCTACCAAAGCCCCTACTGGGTGACATGGGGGCACCCAGTAGGGTGTACAGATAACAACAGTAATAACACCAGCTGACATTACTGAGTGCTCACTGTGCCGGGCACGGTTCTGAGCCCCGCAGCCCTGTTTCTCCTTTCATCCTCCCCAATTCTATGGGAAGGAAATGACTAGCCTTCCTTTGGTACAGACGAGACGAGGCGCACGGACTCACTGCCCAGGTCCGTAGGGGCAGAGAGCCCCCAGAGCCTGTGCTGCCTGGGAGGCGGGGGTTCGGGAGGCTTCTCTGAGAAAGCCCTGAAGGGCGAGTAGGATTCGGCCAGGTTGAGGGGTCTGAGCAGTGGGGGCTGAGCATCCCAGGCAGAGGGAGTCCTAGGGGACAGGGAATGAAATCTCCTGTGCTAGAGGGGTTAAAGGTCATCATGGCGAAAGCCCAGACGTGGGGAGGCTGAGGCCCCGGGGGAAACCAAGGGGCTGGGAACCCCTGAGCAGGCCTGGACGAAGACTTAGGGCTTCGACACGACCGCAAGGGGAAGTCAGACTTTCATCTTCAAAAGATCCTTTTGATTGTAGCATGAAGAATCTGGACAAGACCGGAGACCATTCATTAAGAGGATCAGCCCTTCACCCACATCTTTGAAAATGTCCCCTGGGCTCCCAACACACATTTCGTTTCCACCACCCCGTGTTAGGCAGGTGTTACTAACATTCCCATTTTCATGCCCACGATGGAGACTGGCAACAAAACAAACCCTCACAGCCAAGGATTCAAATTTCGGCCATTCCGATTCCAGAGTGGCTCTGCCTCGGTTTCCTCCCACAGTGGAGTGACACTCCCCCAGGGAGCTGCTGACCCATGTCGGTATCTATTCTCAGGACTTAGCGTGAAGACAGCACTCCGAGTCCATGTGAGGTGGGAACGCGCCCTCATCCCCACTTAACCAATGCAGAAACTGGGCTCCGTCAGCGACATTACGTGGAGACCAGCCCGGAGCAAGGAGGAAGAGCAAGCTCTCAACCCAGGATGGCCAGTCACAGTGGGGCTGTCCCCATGTCTTGAACCCCACCAAGCAAAGCATGCTTCCCCCCATGCTGGACCAATGTGGCAAATTATAGGTGCACTGGCCAGGTCTCAGGCTGAGTGGGAATGATGGCGACAGTGATATTCTCCACTGATTTACATCGAGCCTGTATGCATATCAGCTCGGTCCACGTTGACAACAGGCCTGCCAGGTGTACGGTGTTATCTCCCATTTTACGGATGAGCAAGCACGATTGAGGTAAGCATTAAGCACCTCCATAAAGAGCCAAAACCAGAGAAGGACACGTTAATTATATCACTTACCATTGCTTGAGTGCATCCTGTGTGTGCAGACACGGCGCTGGGTACATTACACACTTGCTCTCATTAGACGTTTGGCCCTCACCACATCCTTTAGTTCCGCGTTCTGCTCCACTTTACAAATGCAGAAGCTGCGGTTCAGAGATTAGGCGACCTGCCAGGTGTCACACAGCCAGTGCAGCCTGGGGCAGGGCTCTGAACCCAGGCCTGGCTCTGGCTTGCTGCCCTATGTTGCTCCACCCCCTCCCCCCAATAGGTTCAAGGTGGCGTCCTTATTAGGCTGAATCATATGAAACTGCCACCTATGTAAGTTCAAAAATGGAGATCAGCAGTTTCATATGGTCTGACCTAATGTCAACACTGCTCTGCACGGTTCCGTGTGGCAGGGACTTCCGAATTCTCCGAACACCTGAAGCACTGACTCTGTGCCAGCTACTGGATTAATCTTCAGGATGCACCGGGAGCACAGACCGTCCTGCCCTCGAGCCATCCGAAACAGTGCTCGGACAGGGTGAGGCCAAGCTGCTCTGAAAGCACAGGATAGAAGCTCCAACCCTGATGCCCCAACCCAGGGGCATGGGGGATGCTTCCCAGGGAGAGCTTCCCAGAGGAAGTGGCAGTTCCCTGCACCCTCCCCGAAGCAGGCAGGAGAGAAATGGCTGGGGGATTACTGGTTGCCCCCTGCTGTTAAATGGATGGCCTCCAGTGTTCAACTCCTGGCTGGGCTGCTTCCTGAGACCTCGGCAAGGCAGCCATTCTAAGGCTCCATTTCCTCCTCCACACAATGACAACTCCCCACCCCGTGGGGTCACTGAAAGGCTCACACCAACCCGGCCACAGACCCGCCTGCTTTGTGGGGACCCTTTCCCACCTCATACAGGGCTTTCCTGCAGTCTCCCTGCCTGGGGACATCCGCCCACAGCAGAAGGCCCTGTCCCAGCCCCAGCCAGCAGCCACCCTCCATTCAGTTTCTGCTCCCACCTGGGGCAGCAACCTCTCTCTCTCCTTAGTACCCCTCTGTCCTGCCCTCTGCGAGTCTCGGCCCCTCTGAGGGACTTTCCTTCAGTTCAACGTCCCGACTTGGACTCTTCTCTGCCTCCATCACCCTCAGGGATGGCAGAGACCTGATCAGGCTCCACCCCTTTGTGGCTTTTCCCAGCCTGGGCCTGCTGACCACCCCTCCCATTCCGCAGTGACCCCTACACCCATAGCATTGGGTGGGGCTGTCTGGGTTCTCACGGTTATACGGGGCACCCAGGGTTGCCACAGAATTTGGGGTAGTCATTGCCCCAAGCACGGATGGGGTTGGGGCAAGCATTATTGCCCCGGCGAGGCTTAGAGAGTGAGGCGACTAGAAACCAAATCTCGGGGCCCCTCTGCCCACGCTGTTACCGTCTTGGGGCTCGGGCTCTGTGCCCCGGAACCGGCCGGCGGCGCGGGCGTCCACCACCTGGAAGCGCTGGGATTCGAGGTTCTCCTTGATGTCCTCGTACGACTTGACGAAGGTGGGGTCCAGCGCGGCATGGAACTCAGCGGGCACTGGCCGGCTCTTGCCCGAGCTCAGCGGGAGGCCCTGGCGCAGCCAGTGGCGGAAGCCACCGTCCAGCAGCGACACAGCGCGGTGGCCGAAGGCGCGGAACATCCACCAAACGCGCGGCGCGGCGTAGAGGCCCTGGTCGCTGGCGTCGTAGACCACGACGTGGGTGGCGGCGCCCACGCCCAGGCGGCCCGCGTACTCGGCGAAATGCGCCGCGCTGGGCAGCATGTGGTCGTAGGGCGACGTGCGGTCGCTGCACTGGTCAATGTCAAAGAAAGCGGCGCCCGGGATGTGGCGCTCCTGGAACTCGCGGCGCGCGTCGCGGCCCATCTTCGGCAGGTACCAGGAGGCGTCCAGCAGCTGCAGGGGCTGCTTGGCACGCGGGACCCGCAGCGCCTCGGCCACCCACTGCGCCGACACGAGTGCGCGGAAGAGCTGCTGCGGGGCCATGGCGGCGGCCACACTGGGGCTGCAGGCCTGGATGACAAGGGAGGATGTCAGGAGGGAGTCGAGGAAGAGGTCGGCCCCGGAGCGGGAAACGCCGCTGGGGCTGGGACTGGGGCTGGGGTAGGCACTGGGGTGGTGGAGCTCCGGGAGGGCAGAGTCCAGGGAACGCAGAAAACCAGCGGTGGTGAACCCCGGTGCAGACTTAGGTCACTCGGGCCTCTCCTGCCCTCCCCTGCCAGGCCTTGGATATATACACAGTGCAGAGTGACCAAATGACCATGACACTTTGGAGGGGGGCGGGGTGGGCAGCTCCTCACGGCTGCTTACTGGAGGGGGTGGGTAGGCTGCACAGGGAAGGCCCTGCTGGCACTTTAAGACCGGTAGGGGCAAAGTCTCAGCCTCTCCCCAAGACGCAGCTCAGCTTCATTTGCAACCAACCAAGGACCCTGGTGGCATTCATTCACTTGTTCATCAAACATGTATGTAAAAGTCTCATAGGATCAGTAGCTGGAGTTCACGGAGTCCCTGCTCTGTGCCATTTAACCCTCACAATACCTTAGGACACTGCAGGACACAGAGCAGGTTCCCAATTATTTGTTGAGTTGCCTCAAGAGGTTTGGTATTATTCTCACTGCTTCACAGAGGGGCCCACTGAGGCTCACAGGAGTGCACCAACTGGACCAAGGCCAACAGCTAAGAAGTGGTGGCGCCAGGCTTCACACTAGCGGTTCTGACGCCAGAATCCAGACTTCTCGTGGACAGGCACTGTGCAGGCTCTGGGAGTCCAGCAAGGTCAGATTCTGCCCCTTGAGCCTGAGCTTTCTCTCTGGACCTCCTTGCAGCAGCTGTGACAGTGACTTGGCGCCTCACTCCCTCTCCCCTCCCCTCCTCTACGGGCCAGCAGCTCACCAGCCCCACCGGCCCACCACGGCATGTCAGCCCACAGCCTTCCAGGGCTTGGCTGCTCCAAATGCATTGAGCCCCTGTGCAGGCAGCCCCTAGTCCACTAGGTGCCTATGTGCAGGTTAGAGAAAGGCAGAGACCCCACTGGGTCACATGGCTGGATGAGTGGGTCAGCCCCGCTTACCCCCTCAGCTGTGCACCCCCAGTGCGGGGCACAACCTCTACATCCATACCAGGCAGTCCTGCTGCAGGAGGGAAGAGGGTAGGTGAGAGCAAGTGTTTTGTGGCATGCCCCGTGGGCCGGGCCACATGCTAAGCACCGCAGCCTTTCGTAGTGGGTGTATTAGGATGCCTGTTTTGTGAATGAGGTGACTGGCAGTTAGAGATGTAAGCAAGCACCTTGCCCTTGGTCACAGAGCTGGTCAAGGGCCATTTCAGGATTTGAAGCCAGACTCCACCTCCTGAGATTCGACTTCTTCCCCAGCCCCAGGTCAATGATGACCAGGGCCTAAGGAGTCCACAGTGGACACCCTGTGCCCAGTCCCTCCCACAGTCCCATTGCAGGCTGGCTCTTCGGAACCCACTTCACCCACATGGCCAGGCCCTGTGCTGGACGCTGAGACACTCTTGACTTTGCCGGTCCCTGAGGGCCTGCTCAAGAGACATAATAATTGAGGAAAATCTGGAGTCCAGTGTGAGCAAAGGGGCCACTACTTCAGCCTGGGGTGGGGGCCGAAGGGGTGGAAGGCTTCCTGGAGGAGGGGGAAGTCCAAACTGATCTGACCTTTTCAGCGGCCCAGGAAACTGAAGCCTGAACTTCAGGATGAGGAGGCTGCCAAGGGGGCTTTGGCTAAGAGGCGATCTGTCTCTGTGGGTTACACCTCGGCTAGATAATGCTGAGCGTGAGGCCGCGGGCCCCTTCTTGAAGAACCCATTGTGAGCCACAACAGCCCTCGCCCCCCACCATTCTTGGGGCTCCTTGTTTTTTCCCCCAAGGATCCATTTAGGGTGGAAAGAACCCTGGTTTGGGAGTCAGAGCCCCCTAAAGTCAATGCAAATCCCACTGCGAGTCCGCTGCTTAATAAGCTGCGTGAGGGCGGGGTGGGCTGGCATGTTAGGCTCCCTGGGCTGTTTCCATTGAGTTTCCAACCCTTACCTCTTATAATGATTAAATCATGAATGTAGAGGGGCCATCACAATGCACTGCACGTGGCTGGTTTTAATAATCATTAAAAATGGCTTAATAAAAATCCCATTATTTCTTTCAAGTTACTCTCATAGGTGGCCTTTGAATGGACAGCAGCAAATGTAAAATTAGCATTTCAGGATTGGGTGGGACCTCAGAGGTCGGAGGTCATCCTGCCCCACCCTCCCTGCTGGATTGGCAGTTCACACAAAGGACTGTGGGAGGCAGAGGAGGGTCTGGGAGAGCAGGCTATGTGTGTCACTGAAGGCCAGGGACCAGGTAGGTCCCTGTGTGCTTGGCAGGCCTGGACCACTGTAGGTGGGGATGCTCTGGGGGTGAAGGACTCCAGGACATAAAGGTCAGCCCCAGGCCCATCTCAGGAGTGTACACACCTGCATTAGGGGAAGTGTGAGCCCCAGGCCACCATCTGGGGTCCGCCATGGAAGAGCCGGGCTCCAGTCAGACTGGGCATTCCTCAAGGACTTCCCCCAGCCTTGTCCTTCCTGGCACCCCCTCTGCGCCCCACTGCAAAGCACAAAGCTCAGAGGATTCGCTGGGTAAACGCTTCTCAAAGTATGAATTTTTGCAACTTCCTGTGAGAATATAATTATTTCAGAATAAAAAGAATTTTTTAAAGGAGGATGAGAAAAGCATTCCAGGCATGTGTAAGAGCATGTGCAAAAGGTGAGGAGGGGCAGTGGGGACCCACCAGCTTGAAAGAACTAGTTGTTAGATTATCAGGAATTATGCCAACTGGTTGTTAAACACAGCCATTGTTAAAAATTAAATTATATACATTTACAATTAAATAGGTTAAATTAAAAACAAAGGCAATTTTTTTAAAGTATGAGGCTATGGCGATGCGCAAGGTAAACCAAGGCAGCTGGTGACTCATGCGCTTCAGATCTGGGATTAACAGCCGCTTCAGATCTGGGATTAACAGCCGCCTCAACTCCACCGCGCAGCCCAGCAACTCGCTGGGCCGGCCTCTCAGGTCTTTAAGTAAGTTTCTGGCCGACCCCGCAGAGTTCTTGTGGGAAGAGTAAAGTGCCTCACAGAGCAGGCCTGGACAAATGTGAGTTTCGCTTCACTCCCGGAAGTTCTCTGCCAGTTTCTCCTCCTGGCGCCTCTGGGTCAGCTGGCCTCTTTTGCTCTATTAGTCCTCCTCCCACCCTCCTGGTGGCACCTGATGACCCCCACCCCCACCCACGACTCCCCACCCACCACTCTCCCAGACCTCCCCCTGGAGGCCGCCCCAAGCTGCTGCGCACAGCCATCCTTAGGGAGAACCCAGGGGCGCGCCTTTCCTCCTAGACTGCAGCCTCCTCCTCCGCTCAGGCCCCGCGGGGGAGCCCCTCGCCGCGCACCCCAACGATCGACCGCCCCCTAAAGACAGGCAAGCGCGACGCCGCAGCAGTTACCCCGGTCTCAGGCTCCCGGCTTCCGGGCTCGGCCATGGCCCGGGCGGCAGGGCGCCCCCTCCCAGCGCCCGCGGCCGTCCCCTCCTCCCGCCACCAACCTGCGCCTGGCCAAAGGGAGGAGACTCCGGCACAGCCCACCGCCGCGGCCACTCGGAGCCGCCGCTGCCCGCGCCTTCCATTGGCCGGGCCGGGGGGAAGCCCGCGCCGCCGAGCCCTACCCCGTGCCGCCCCCGCGCCGCCCTGCGCCCCCGGCGGGTGCCCGGGGGTCTGAGGGGGGCCGCTCACCGGGGGGCGGTCGGGGCGGGCGCGGCGGGGCGGGGTCGACGCGGGGGCGCGGCTGGCGGCGCACGGTCCCCCCTCGGGCGGTGGCGCGATGGTGTGGTCCGGCCGGGTTGCTGCGGGCTCTGGGTTTGAACTGGCCAACTTGTCCAGCGCGCAGGGCGAGCGCCAGGGCGGCGGCGAGGGCGAGTGAGTGCGGCGAGGTGGGGGCGGCGGCCGGGAGCCTGGCCGCTGGGGATTGGGCCGCCGGCTGGGCCACCTGCGGCCCAGGGGAGGGTCCCCGTAACGAGAGTGGGGCGAGGTGCCCCGGGAACCCCGGACCCAACTGGGGCAGAGGGCACCGAACTGGGGCTGGACTCGGGCTTTCTGGAGGCGGGCGAGCGCGGGCTGCTGCGAGGCGGTAGGAGAGTTTGCGAGAGACGCGGACCCTCCCCCGTGCGCCCCTTCCCCTGCTGTCCCAGGAAAGGGGCTCTAAGGCCAAGATGCCATCTCCCCCCAACTTGGGCATCTTTTCGCTGCTCTTTTCTGGCAGGATCCCGAGGGCGAATATTGTAGCTTCTAGGGCCAGTCACCCTCCCCGCCAGGTCCCTGACCGGCGCCCTCAGAAGCTCTTGCCCCGCCCCATTCTGCGAGGGAGGGCCCCGGGGAGGGGCGGAGCAGGCTTTTCTTGGGGAATCTTTGAACCTACTGCGCAGCACGCCCCAGTCCCGCGGGGTTACTGTAAACAAGTGGGGTAGGAAAAAAGCTCCTCCTCCAGGCCCCACTCCACTGCGCAGACAATCTTCATGTCCGTCTCTTTCCTGGTTCCCATCCGCGCCAGGTGACGCGCAGAGCCGAAACCATGGTTCATCAGGTGCTCTACCGGGCGCTGGTGTCCACCAAGTGGCTGGCGGAGTCGGTCCGGGCTGGCAAGCTGGGGCCTAGCCTGCGGGTGCTGGACGCGTCCTGGTACTCACCGGGCACCCGCGAGGCCCGCAAGGAGTACCTGGAGCGCCATGTGCCGGGCGCCTCCTTCTTTGATATAGAGGAGTGCCGGAACACGGCGTCGCCCTACGAGATGATGCTGCCCAGCGAGGCGGGCTTCGCCGACTATGTGGGCCGCCTGGGCATCAGCAACGACACGCACGTGGTCGTGTATGACGGTGACCACCTGGGCAGCTTCTACGCGCCGCGGGTCTGGTGGATGTTCCGCGTGTTTGGCCACCGCACGGTGTCAGTGCTCAATGGTGGCTTACGGAACTGGCTGAAGGAGGGCCACCCGGTGACATCGGAGCCCTCACGCCCAGAGCCCGCTGTCTTCAAAGCCACACTGGACCGCTCCCTGCTCAAGACCTATGAGCAGGTGCTGGAGAACCTGGAATCTAAGAGGTTCCAGCTGGTGGATTCACGTTCCCAAGGGCGGTACCTGGGCACTGAGCCAGAGCCCGACGCAGTAGGTAGGTGTCCCAGTGGGTGGGGGGTCCCTGGGAGTAATGCTCAATGGAAGGATGGAGAGTAAGAATGTCTGGGACCCTCTCCTGTTTTGCCCTCAGTTCCCCCACGTGGGCCTCAGTCTTTCCATCTGTAAAATGAGAGGGTAGAGCCAAGCCTAAAGGCTTTGTCAGCTCTGATGCATGAGGACCTACGTGTGTGTTCCCATAGCTATGTGCTAACAAGCAACCTAGCATCTGTATGGGATGGCATCTGCAGAGGTGACTGGTGACATATCCACCCACATCCATGCCCAGGCACTAGCTCCCCCACATTCCCAAGGGTGTGTCCACGAGCCAACACATGCATTGCTGTGCAGGACACCTAGCTTCTCAGGGTCTCTCCAGTTCCCCAGAAGCCCTTATAGACATCAACAGTGCCTTCCCCCAGCCCCCTCCCTCCCATAGCTCTCCCGAGGGCCCCCTGACCTTTCCAAACAGCTGCAGCCTGCCTCAGAGCTATGACGGCAGCTGCCATTTCATGCTAAGCCCTTGACACTGCATGTCGCATCTAACAAAGCTTAATATCCCCATTTTAGAGGAGAGGAAACCGAGGCTCCGGAACATGAAGCTACTTGTGCGGTTAAGTGGCAGAATCGGGATTTGAACCCAGTGCTGCCTAGTTTCAAATGTGTGCTCTAAACCAGGATGCACCACCATTCCGCCCCACTCCCAGCTCCCAGGGCCAGGAGGGAGCCCCCTCCTTCAGGCATTGGCAGGGAGATGGCTCCTGAGTCCTCTCCTAGGGTCAAACGGGAGGCTGGAGGTGGAGGAGTCTCAGGAGAGGAAATGCTGAGTTCTAGAATCTCCTAACAGAGAACCACAGAAGTCTCACCTTCGCTCCTGCTGGTCGCCCCCCAGCCCCTGCCTGGACATCTCTGGTGGCCGGGGCCTCACTGCTCCCGAGGCCTCTCGGGGCCCAGGCTCGAGGTGGCCAGCACTTCCTGGGGCGGTGGCTCTATCCTCAGTCAGGGCCCCTCTGGGGAATCTGACTCCTGTGCAACATTTTGCCTAACTTGTTGAAAAATGTCTCTTCGGTTCTGTGCCTCGGAGGGACAGAACTCTGTCAAAGCTGTTTCCAACACTCTTCTTCTAGCTGGAGGGCCTGAAAGGTCACCTCATAGGACAGAGGGGAGGTGAGACACAGGAAGGGTCGGGTCACGGCCAGTTAGTGGCAGAGCCAGGAATGCGCCGGGCTCTGCCCTCCCTGTCGTGGCCTTTTCCAGGCCCCCTGTTTTCCTTGCTGGGCTTGCTCTCTGAAGGTCTGGGGCTGAAGATTCAAGTTCATTTGGCACCTTCCCGAGCCTCCTGCAACGGAATTCCAGCAGCCCCCTCCTGGCCTCAGTTCAAGACACCTTCTCTTTTTGGGACTTGGGCTGCCACTCGGGGGAGGATGGTGCTGTTGTTTCTCTATCTGCTTCCCAGCTTGCTCTGCGGCAACCTGAGACTAAGGGAGGGGCGAGTTTGCAGTGTGCCAGGCCCAGGCTCCTCACTCCCGTTTCAGAGGTGAGCACGCTGAGGCTCACAGAGGGGGAAACAGCCTCCTGTGGGGAATGCCTCATGGAAGCCTCGAATTCTAAAGTCCCCCTCCTCCTGTGGCTCTCCTCCCACCTCCTCCAGTTCCCATCTGGAGCAGCGTGGGTCCTAATCTGAGCTCAGCCCCTCCTTTGTGGTGGGACCTCGATCTAATTGCTCAGCCTCTCTGGGTTCCCTTAGTATGAAACGAGAAGAGTAAAGTCCGCCCCACCCACCTGGCTGTGTGTTTATGTCAGCGCAGCCGTGCCTGGAAGAGTGTTTGAGACCTGCAAAGACCAGGGCGACCTGGAGGACATGGCACTTCCTCCCTCATTCTCTAAGAGGCTCTGCTGGCCTCCCCCACAGGACATTTGGGGGGCGCAAAGGCATGTGGGGCTCTGCTGAGGTCATTGTCCCCGGGTTGGGGTGGGATCTGGGAGGCACCCCATAGGCTCATGTGCAGATGTAACACCCCGGGGAGTGTGGGAGCAGGCCCTGGGCATCCCGGGAAGGAGTGACCCCCAGGAGGAGCTGGAAGCAGGGCCTTAGAAACCTGACAACCACTTCCTGTTGACCTTAGGCCAGCAGCTTCCCCTCGGGCCTCAGTTTCGTGCCTGCAGTGCCTGCGGTCCTGTTTGTGAGGGGCGCACCGTGAGGGACCTGAGTTCACGTCCTGGTGTGGCACTTATGTGTGGCCTCGGGCAAGTCCCTTCACCTCTGAACCCTTCTCCTCCTTAATGAAAGGAACACGGCTCACCTTACAGGAGCTTTGGGGGAGAGGAGAGACCAGAGGTGGGAGTTGATCCAGCTCGGTGTCTGTGCACCTCCTTCTCTCTTCCCCCCTCTCCGGGTCAGTGAGGGTGAAGAGGGAGGATATGGACCCCCTAACGAGCACTTTCACTTGCAGAATCCTTGATACACATTCTCCGTGACACCTACCGCGGCCCTGCACGGGGAGGCAGGGGGGTTAGAATCCGTGACACCTACGGCGGCCCTGCACGGGGAGGCAGGGGGGTTAGAACTGGTCCCACTCTGCAGGTGGGGAAAGGAAGCAGAGACTTCTCTAACGAGGCAGAGCGGTCAAGACTTGACCCCTGTCGGCGGGCATCAAAGTGGGGCTGTTTCTCAAGGCCACTGCTGTGAGCAAACATGGGGACTGGGGAAAGGTCACAGCTCCACGGTGTTGGTGTTGATTCACGGGGTCGTGGGGCCCCACTACCTGGCTCTCCCTCCCAGGGCTGGGGGCGGGGTTAGGAGCGGGGCAGCAGAGTGCTGAGCTGCCTCCAGGGGTCAGGGTTGGGGGCTGCCCACTGGAGCCACCTGCACTGGATTCCTTCGTGTCTTTGGGAGGAAAGCAAGAGAGAGCCAAACAGATTTTCCTGGCCTTGAAAACACCACCTATCAGTGACTTCACGGATGTTAACTCCCCAACTTGACTGGCATCTCCTTGGCCAAAGCTGGAACACAAAGTCCCGGACCCCTGGGCAGTTGAGGAACGTGAGAGGTCATCTGATCCATTCCTGGCCTCAGCCCCCTTCCCCAGGAAGGCTCAGGGTGGCCAAAGAACACGGTCTTTGGGGGCAGACAGACCTGACTTCACACACCTATGCTGTGTGTCCTGGGGCAAGTTACCTCACCTCTCTGAGCCTGGGCTCCCCATTAGTGCCAGGAGGATAATCTCTCTGGCTTTGTGAGGATTGAGGAAGATCAAGTTCTCGAGATAACCCATTGTCTGGGAGCCTGGTATCAGAGGTTATGAGCATGGTGACATGCCTGCTGGGGGAGGGAAAGCCACGAGCCTGCAGCTGAAGCTGGACTTGGGGAAAGAGCAGCAGGAGCCCCTGCTTCTGGCTCCCTGTGCCTTTCCTCCAGTGGCTCTTCTCCAAGGTTCTCTGGGCCAGGTTCATCTGGGCCCTGCCCACACTCAGGCAGTCAGTTTCTGCTCATTTACATTCTTCAGACAGGCCCTGAGTCCTCCCTGGCAGAGATGAACGGGAGGACCCCACCTCCCGAGGCTGGCCCAGGGTAGGAGGCCGGAGTCTGCAGAGACCCCCTGACTTCTTCACTAAGAAGGGGTGCCTTCGATGTGCTCAGATGAGCTGTTTCATTGGGGATGGGGGGAAAGAAACAAAACAGCATTCAGAACTCAGTACACCCTTGTGCTTTTAACTGCACTTAAATCCAGCCCACCACCTGGATGCTGAAACACTTGAAAGCTGGGCTTCTCGGCAGAGAACACCCTTGAAGCCAACAGATGAATTGTTTTCTCACTGGTCGGGTCAGCGCACATCTGATCTCAGATTAAAGTTTCCAGAAAAAAGATGAAATCACAACAGGAAGGAATAGCTATAATTTTATAAGTTGGGACATCTGTTCCATCAAAGGAACTCTTGACTCGTGCCAGCGAATTTCGGAATCCTCTTTGAACTTGGGGTGAGGGGAATGGGATGTTGCTGGCGTGATCGCACATCTACAGTGTGCCCAGGGTCATTAGGGCTTTTCCCTACAGTAGCTAACTTCCCCTCAGGCCTGGGAGGTAGGTGGGGTGATCTCCCCATTTCACAGATGGGGAAACTGAGGCTCAGAGGTGTGGGGCCTGCCTGGCTGCACACTGCCCCAGTGTCTGCCCTGGTCACCCTAGTCAGGTCCTTTTGCTCCCACTGCTGCTCACATTGGTCCCACCCTGCCCCCCGGTCCGGGTTTAATGGGGTGGTGGGGAATTTTGGAGGAAAGGAAGCCCAGAGAGACACCCAAAGCCATCTCAGGCCCCACTCCCGGTGCCCGGTCTGCCAGGGTGTGGTGCTCGAGGAGAAGAGGAGTGACCTGGGCGTGCCGGGCTGGACTGAGGCCCTGGCCCTGAGGGTGGCGCCAGCTCTGGCGGTGGCCCAGTCCCCTTTGCCCCACTTGCTGGCTATTTTGAAGCCAGATTTGGCAGAAGGGCCTCACTGGGTGCAGAGATGGTTCCAGAATGGACCCCCAAGCCAGCCTAGACCCCCATTCTGCTTCCATCCAAGCCTCTCAGGAGTGCTGGGAGGGTCCGAGGGGCCCACACCGCCCCCATTCTCACCCACCCCCAGAGCAGGTGGTGGAGTCGGGGGGGCAACAGCATTCAGAGGCGGGGCCGGCCTCAGGACTCGGTGCTTGGCTCCTTACACAGCCCTGACACACATGGATGCTCCCATTTTACCGGGGGGAAACAGGTGACGTGACTTGCTTTAGGTCATCCTGCTGGTAAGTGGCAGAGCTGGGATTTGAACTTATGTCTTCTAACACCAGGTCGCGTGCTCTTTCCACAACCGGGTGCTTAACGGGAAAACCAGGGGACTCAGTGTGACCCTGGGTCTGTCTTTGCCTCTCCGTGTGGCCTTAGGCGAGCCGTTTCATTCTGCCAAGCCTCAGTGTGTTCACCTGTGAGATGGAGCGACAGTGTAATGAATTACGTGGTTATCTGTTTCACATCTGTCTTCCTTGCTAGACTAATCCCCCCGCGAGCCTGGGCTGCGTCTCCCTTTCGCCCCGTGTTCTCAGCAGTGGGCTCAGCACGTAGGTTTGCATTAATCGTCTCTTCTCAACAACGCTGTGAGTTAGGTGTGCACCGCAGAGCCCATTTTGCAGATAAGAACACTGCGGTCAGAGAAGTGCAGCGGTTTGCCCAGGGTAAAGGTTGGTAGAAACGTCAGTAAATGGTAGAGCTGATACTCACACCCCCATCCTCTCAAGCAGGTGTGATTTGGGACATTCCTACTTCAAGGCCGGTTTGGGGGGGGACATTTGTCATAAGTCATGGACACCGAATGTAGGGCCCAGAGTAAACTGAGACCCGAGAAGGGCGCAGACGTTCATGTGCGAAGCTCCCGATCCTTGCAGCCTCCAGGCCCCCCCACCCCCGTGCCGCTCCTAACCCTGTCCTGCCCTTTGTCCTCTGCCCCCGCCCAGGACTGGACCCGGGCCACATCCGAGGCTCGGTCAACATGCCGTTCATGGACTTCCTGACGGAGGACGGCTTCGAGAAGAGCCCAGAGGAGCTCCGTGCTATGTTCCAGGCCAAGAAGGTAGACCTTGAGCAGCCTCTCATTGCCACCTGCCGGAAGGGTGTCACCGCCTGCCACATTGCCCTGGCCGCCTACCTCTGCGGCAAGCCCGACGTGGCCGTCTATGACGGCTCCTGGTCCGAGTGGTTCCGCCGGGCCCCCCCGGAGACCCGCGTGTCCCAGTGGAAGGGCGGGAAGGCCTGAGCAGTGGGCTGTCCCCCGCTCGCCTCTAACTCCCGCCAGCTTAGTGACCCTGGTGTGACCTGCAGCCGGCTCGTACCTCTTCAGCGGAGGAGGTTGACGAGTTTTAGAATTGCTGTAAAGCCCCCTTTCCCCAGCAGCCCTGAATAAACCTGGCCTTTTCTGAGTAACTGTGTTTGCGTGCCTCTCCCTGACTCCATCCTTCCCTGTACTTCCGTCTCCTTCCGATTCCTTAGAACCCACCACGGAAAGAAACCTCCGTAGCAACCCCGTGGAGCAGCCACACTGAGGACACCACTTTATTATTTAGCCTTCGCAAAGGAAGCCACCTGCTGTCCCATGTCAGCTGGAGCGTGCTGGGACCTACCTGGAAGGGGGCCCGGGTCAGAGGGAGGTGAAACCAAGGCTAGCCAGGCACCAGGCCCTCTGCGGCAGGCCCAGCCCTCTGGGTGCGGATGGGAGCAGCTGGCCTTCCAAATAAGCGTTCAAAGAAGTGTCACACAATGCAGGTCCAGGGGCCCCTCAGAAGAGGCGATGCTCAGAAGCGGGCCAAAGGAAGGTGGCCTCCACCCTGGGTGCCCTTCCTGGCTCAGAATAAGACCCTCTGGGGAGCGATGTGGGGAGGGGTAGAGAAGCAGCCTTAGCCCCGGGGAAGGTCTTAGAGCTCTGGCTGAGTGAACGAGGAAGCTACAGTAGAAGAAAGTAACCTGGGAGACTGGACTCATGGCTGGATTTCGAGTTTCCCAGATTCAGGCTCTCTAAACTCTCCCTCGTGGCTGCAAGATGATTCCAGGCCCCACCTGCTGGGGATTCCTTGCTCCCCGCTGTCCAGCCTTCCTGGGTTAAGACAGGGTCCTGGAGGGCAGGGACCAACTCCGGCAGTGCTGTGCCCCAGCCTCTAGCCTGGCGTTGGAGCAATTAGGGGCTCAGTGAATGCTTGGGATCTGGCAGGTTGGGTGGGGGGCTGAAGGCCTGTGGGGTCTGCAGTGGAAGAGGGCTAGAGCAGTCTGGACAGCTGTCCCTTCTCTCCCCGCAGTCCTCACGCCAGAGCCTTGAGGGGCCAAAGAGGCAGCCTCAGGGAATGACACCTCCTCCTCGTCCTCCTCTTCCTGCTCCTCCAATCCCAAAGCTCATTCCGTCAACTCCTTTGTCTCCCGAGCACCTACTGTGAGTTGGGCACTGGTTCAGGTGCTGGGGACACGGCAGTGAACTCAATGGTCACCTCCCTCCTCACATGTCATTTCTATCCTACTGGGGGAAAGAATAAATCCGTATCTAGTGTGTCAGGTGGTGACAAGTACTACAGGAGAAAAGACAGGGGCATGAGGAGTAGGGGGTGGGTTAGGATGTTTTTATAAAGGTGGTCTGGGAAGGTGAGCAGAGTTCTGAAGGAGGTGAAAAAGCAAGTTGTGTAGATATCTGGGGAAGGAAAGTTGCAGCAGAGGGAATGGCTGTGCAAAGGCCCTGAGGCAGGACTGTGCTTGGTGTGGTCAAGAAACAGGAGTCCAGTTTGCATTCCCAGCAGCAGTGTATGAGGGGTCCCTTTTCTCCACATCCTCTCCAACACTGGTTATTTCTCATCATGTTAATTATAGGCGAGGCAAAATTGTCCCATTTGCAACAACATGGATGGACCTTGAGGGTATTATGTTAAGTGAAGTAATCCAGACAGAGAAAAACAAACACTGTATGATTTCACTCATATGTGGAAGATGAACAAACACATGGACAAAGAGAACAGGTTAGTGGTTACCAGAGGGGAAGGGGTGGGGGGAGGGTGAAGGGGTAAAGGGGCACATACATACGGTGAAGGATTAAAAACTAGACTATTGGTGGTGCGCACGATGCAGTCTATACAGAAATTGATATATGATAATGGACACCTGAAATCACACAATATTATAAACCAATACGACCTCAATAAAATAAAAATATTAAAAAAAGAAAGAAACAGAGGAGGTCAGCGTGGCTGGGGCCAAGGGACTGTCAGGAGAGGGGGAGGAACTGAGGTCAGGGAGGGGCGGCACGTCAGCAGGGCCTTGCAGATAAATGGAAGGAATTTAGGTTTTACTCTGGTTGAGGTGGGAAGCTATGGGAAGGTTTTGATTCGAGGGGTGACACGATCCAACATAGGTTTAACACGGCCACTTGGCTGCTGAGGTGAGCAGAGGCTGTAAGGGGACTTGACGGATAGACCCACTTCCTGATGTCCACACCCTGTGTGGTCCCCTCCCCTGAGTGTGGGTGGGACCCGCGACTTCCTTTTGGCCAACAAAATGTGGCAAAGGTGATGGGATGCTGTCTTAGCTCAGGCTGCTGTAACACGATGAGGGGCTTAAATAAACATTTATTTCTCACAGTTCTGGAGGCTGGGAGTCCAAGGCCAAGGTGCCAGCAGGTCTGGTTCTGGTGAGAGTTCTCTGCCTGGCTTGTAGATGGCCAGCTTCTCACTGTGTCCTCACATGATGGGGGGCGGGGGGAGAGAGAGAGAGAGCACATAAGCTCTGGTCCCTCTTTCTCTTCTTATAAGGACACGAGTCCCATCATGGGAGCCCCACCCTCATGACCTCATCTAAACCTAATTGCCTCCCAAAGGCCCCACCTCCAAGTACCATCACTTTGGGGGTTAGAGCTTCAGCATATGAGTTGGCGGGGGGGACAGACATTCAGTCTGCAATAGACGACACTTCTGTGATTACAATACATAAGATTGTAACACCCACCTTGTGCGGGTGGCCTTTGACTGACAGCCAGCAAGAAACTGAGGCCCTCGGTCTAACAGACCGTGAGCTTGGAAGCAGATCCTTCCCTAGTCGAGCCTCAGATGAGAGTGCAGCCCCAGCCAACACCATGATTACAGCCTTCTGAGGACCCAAAGCAGAGAATCCAGCTAAGCCATACTCACAGAAACTGTGTGATAATAAATGTGTGTTAAACTACTAAATTCATGGTAATACTGTTATGCAGCAACATAAGGGACAAGAGCAAAAGCAGGAGACCAGTGAGGAGGCAAGTGTGTTAATCCAGGTAAGAGGTGGTGGTGGTTTGAACAGGGGGCTGGGGGAGACGTGGAGGTGGATAAAGGGATTTGAGTCTGCTGTATTTTGAGGACTTGCTGATGGATTGCTTCCAGGGTTAGCTTAGAGTTGTAGGTGACATCTCTCTGTGCCAGGCAATGTGCTAGGCATTTCACAAAAGTGACTTCATTCAATCCTCACTCTTACCCTGTGAGGTGGGTTATGTCTGTTTCACATACGAGGAAAGTTCAGCTAAAGAGCTCGGCTAAACTTGCTCTTCTAATAAGTGACAGGCGCAGACTCTGGGGACAGCTCCAGGTGCATCTTTCCCCACTCCCCTTGATCTACATTTGTGCTCGTGAACACATCCATGTCTTTAATATTTGAGTCTGTTCTAAACTGTTAAGCTCCTACACATCCTTCAAGATCCAGCTCAAATGGCCTGTCCGTGAGCTCTGCCTCTTTTTCGCTACACAGAACTAATCACTCTCTCTACTTTATCCTTTGTAATCCCAAGCAATTCCTTCACACTTGATGGCATCTGAGCCCTGTGGGCCTGGCACACAGCCTGGGACATGCTGAGTGCACAGGGGACATTTTGAGTGGATGAGACCCTTGCGCCCTCAGTACTGGATTTCGCTGGCCTCTGTTCCCTTGGGTGGTGGGCCTATCAGCCCTGAGGTAACAGAGCCCTTTGTATCGCGATCACCATGGCGACTCCAATGAACGGAGGGGAAGGGCTGCTCCCTAGCAACCACCATTGGTCTCCACTCGCAGTTCTGCCGTGTGGATCTGACCTCCTGGGCTTCAGCACCCCCCAGAGTGGTTCACGGGTTTTCCGACGTTATGAAAGAGAGTGGAGGGGTGAGGCAGAGTCGTGCGAGGTGGGCCAGGGGTCCACCAGGACACGGGACTTCATCTTCCCTCTCCCCATTCAGAGTCGCTTGTGAGTGAAGAGTCCCCAGACTGCAGCTGGACCTCCTTTTCCTCCCTCCACGACCGACATCTCTTGGGACCTTTCTCTCCAGGTCAGAAACTGGCAGTGAGTCCACACGTCCGTTCAAGCCAGTCCAGGCTACTCTGGACGGGGAGTGCCACTGGGGCAGACAGGGAACTGCTGTGAGCACGTCGGGCTCCAGGTGGCTGGGAGTGGGGAATGAGGACAGGGGCAGAAAACTCACTTGAAGGAGGTAGAAGACGTGGGGCTTGGTTTCAGCACCACCTGGGGAGGTTCTATTTCTTTTCTGAGCCTCTGTTTCTCCATCTGTGAAAGAGGATGAGTTAACACTTTCTCTGAACACCTGGGTCCTTGTGGGGAGAGACTAATCTACTAGATGTCAGAACACTTAACATAGGAGCTGTATTAGTTATCTCTTGCTGCATAACAAATCATCCCCAAAGTTAGTGGCTTGAGAACAGCATCTGTTGACTCAGTTTCTGTGGGTCAGGAATACGGATGCAGCTTCAGTGGGTCCTCTGCTCCTGGGACTCTCACAGACTGTGGTCAGACGTTGGCCGGGGCTTCGGCCTCATCTCAAATCTCAACTGGAGAAGGACCCCCTTCCAAGGCCACTCACATGGCAGGACTCAGCTTCTCGCGGACTGTGTGGCCAAGAGCCTTAGCTCCTCACGAGTCATTGGCCACCCCCAGTTTCCCGCCATGGGGGCCTCTCCAGAGGGCAGCTCACAAAAGAAAGCAGCTTCCATCAGAGCGAGTGAGCCAAGAAGAACCAGAGAGTGTGAACAAGACAGAGTCACAGACTTATAATCTCATCTTGGAGTGGCATCCCATCACGTTTGCCATATTCTATCAGTTGGAAGCAAGTCAATAGGATCAGCCCACACTTGAGGGGAGGAATTACACAAACATGTGAAAACAGAGGAATGGGATCATTGGGAGCCATGGCAACTGCCCCCCTCAGTCCACCCTCTAGCTCCCGATGACGTATGTCCCTTCCACATGCCAAATACAGTCATCTCCTCCCAAGATCTCCAAAAGTCTCATCGCATTACAGCATCAGCTTAAAATCTAGAATCTGGTCCTATAAATCAGGCCCAGGTGTGGATGGGGCTCCTTGAGTGTTTCTGCGTTCAGTCCTTCTCCATCAGTAGATCTGGGAAACTAAGCTGTCTGCCCTGAGCACACCCCACGTACAGTGGTGTGGCAGATATCGGGTAAGAGCTGTAGACATTCCTGTTCAAAACTGAGGGAAAAGGAGACACAAAGGAGCCATTGGTCCATAGCAATTCTGAAATCCAGCCAGGCAAGTGTTGGACTTCCCTTGATTTGGTTTCAAGGCCTGGAAATAATTCTCTATGGCTCTCAGCTCTGACTAATGAACCCTTGCTTCCACTCTCTAAGTTATTTTATTTTAAATAGAAGGTAGCATGTGTTTGCAGCTGACTAGTTTTCTCAGACTGCTTTCTGCCAGTAGGATCTGGGAGTCCACTGGTACTCCCAAATGTTCAGTCTCTGCCCCTTTCACTCCAAGCTGGTAGGACTTTTGCTGATAGAGTTTTCTCAAAAACCGTGAAACTTATGGAGGTTCACTCCACCAGACACTGGGGCTCCTGCCGAGAGTTAACACCATTGAGCTTCCTAGAGGCCCTGTCCTTCCATTAAGAGGATCTGTGAGCATACCCTTAGCTCTTTAAAGGCCCCTTTGTGTGACTGAATAATACTCTGATCCTTTCATCTTTCTAAGGTTTTAACAAAAGGTTGCACAGCCACGCCCTTGGCTACATTTTCCTGACCTCTCTGGAGCCATTTCTTAATTTTAGCATCTTTTGGCATCTGGAGAGGATGAGAATTTCCAAAACCATTGAGTCCTGCCTTCTTTTTGCATAATAGTCCTTGCTACAATTTCTCTCTCTCCTCTCACACTTCACCACAAGCAGCAAGAAGACACCAGGGGCCACCTTCAATGCTTTCCTTGGGAATCTCCTTCACTAGGTCACCCAGTTCATTAGTCACATGCTCTGCCTTCTGCATGCTGCAGATGACAGTATCACTAAGTTTCTATCACTACATAACAAGGACATGTCTTCCTCAGCTTCTAATAACATGTTTCTCATTTCCTTCTGTGCTTTCGCTGGCAGCATCCTCCAAGTCCAGATTTCTACCAATAGTCTGTTTAAGGCAGTTTAGGCTTTTTCTATCATGTTCCTCGAAATCCTTCCAGGCTCCACCCACTGCTTTATTCCAAAGCCACTCCCTCATTGTTAGATATTTGTTAGAGCAGCAGCCCACACTTGGTAAGTAAATATTAGTTATCTATTGCTGCGAAAAAATTACCACAAAGCTCACAGCTTAAAACTGTCTGCTTAAAAGAACTACAAGCTTATTATCTCACATTTCTATGGGTCAGGACCCTGGGGGTGGCTTAGCTGGGTCCTTGGGCTCAGGGTCTCCCACAGGCTGTAACGAATGTGTCAGCTGGGCTGTGTTCTCATATCAAGGCTCAACTGGGGAAGGAGCCTTCAGGTGGCAGGATTTATTCAGTTCTTTGAGGACTGTTGGACTGAGGGTCTCTTTTCCCTGTGAGCTGTTGGCCAGAGGCCACCCTCAGTCCTTGTCACATGACTGTCCACAGGGCAGCTCAAAACATGGCAGCTGCTTCTGTCAGTGTCAAATTAATAGGATGTTTTGCTTGGCAATTTTTCAAGAGAATAAAATTGGTCTGGTTCTTTACTTGCTCTGCGCTTACCAGCAGACCAGCCACTCTCCCTCTGGGGCCTCAGTTTCTTTATCTGTAAAATGAAGGGGTTGGATTAGCTAAGCTCAAAGATCCCTTCCAGCTCCAACTTGCTGCTTCTGTGGCTTTCTTATTATGAAGAGGCTTACGACTTAGGTTGAGGTACTAAATATCCATTATACAAGAAATTATTTTATCTTATTCACATTATAAAATTCACAAAAACCTTTAAAAGTTGTGATGAAATAAGAGAATTTGAGCAAGAAAAAGGCCACCTAGGAAAAGGAACACAAACCTGAAAGCTGCAGAGACTTTTGAAGATGTCAGAGCTGCCCCCAAATTTGGCCCAAAGGCCCGTCTTCAGAGGAAAGACTGAGGTTACACCAGTGTGGGTTCCTGTTCTCAGCTCTCCCTTGTTGGCCAAGCTGGTTCCCTCCCCTGGAGCTTGAATGACCAGCTGCTAAAGTTGACAAAATCCTATTTTCAGGGAGGCAAATAGTCACCAGGATGGGGGGCTTGGGGCAATGCACTCCACAGCCAGGGGCCTGCTGGGGGCTCCTGGGGGAGTGTTGGGGGGTGCAGATCAGGGAGAAGATGGAAAAAAAGATTATGAAGGAGGAAGAGGAACCCAGGGCCCCCAGGCTGTTTGAGAAGGGCCTTTGAGGCCCTGCTGGTAGGAGTGACCAGGGTTTTCCAGAGAGGACAGAGGCTGTAGGAGCCCGGGAGGCAGGCCCAGGGTGGGGTGATGGATGGATGGGGCACGGGGCTCCTTGGAGGTGGACAGTGCCAGAGAGAATGGAAGCAGCATGGAGGGACCTCTGGTCAGGGGCTGGGCAGATGGCCACAGTTCTCCCTGTTTGGCTCTCAGCTCATCCTCTTTCACAGACACTCTGTCACCTGAGACGACGCAGTGTGTTTCTTTGTCTACAGGACTAAGCTTGGAATCACCTCTCCCAGAGCAAGAGTCGATGGAGCTGGGCCACCGAGCAGGTAGGACGGGCTGACCAGGGCTGACCAGGAACATGCTAAATGCACATCAGGGCTTCTGGAAGGACCCCTAGGGGGCAGCAGGGAACAGCCCCTTCCTCCTCTCCCTCAGTCTTGCTTTGGCTTCCAGACCCACAGGCCCTGCCCTGACTTCCTCGGGGCAGTCTGTCGGAAGACAGAAGAAAAAGAGAGGGAAAGGAATATTCCTGAGCCCCTCCCATCTGCCAGATCTGGGGATCAGGACCCCACTACAGTGCTCCTCCTTGGCGGCTCAGAGGGGAAGCAGCAGCCCCCCCGTGGGGACCAGAAGGGCAGGGCGGTGGGAGAGCACAGCGGGGGCTTGATCTTTGTGGGTGCGAGGTACATGTAGGTCATGAGGGAGCCAAGACCAGGGAGTGGTGTGGCCCAGTTGGGCAAAGTTCTGGAAGTGAGAGAGGGGAGGCGCTGGTGGGGTGGAAGGGGGAGGGCTGGGGGTGGGGGCGGGGAGGAGGACAGGGCAAGACCAGGATAGCCAGCCACAGGTTGGATTTCAGCTTGCTGGGATGACGGTGGAGGGGAGGAAGGAAGGCGAGGGGAAAGCAGGCAAGCTTGGACCTCAGCTGTCTCTGTCCACCGCCCTGGGGAAGGGGCTGCAGCCCCCGATGGGTGGGCCAGAGGGGCTTTCCCAGAGCACCACCACTTGGTGACAGCAGAGCAGGATCCAGTGAGAGTGGAATAAAACCCCCATGGCCGGCAAAGCCTGCCACTTTACAGCAGCCTCCTCTGAAAAAGAAACCTAGAACAATGTGAACATCCAGCAGTGGGGCAGTGGCTGAAGTGCACGGTCTGAAAGGAAAGTTCGGTCTGTGTCTGCCGCTATAAGTAGATCCTCAGGACACAGTGTTAACTTTTCTAACAGCAAGTTACAAAGCAATACATTGAATCTGATCTCATTTATAAACAAAAGTGGAACAAAACTTTGTGTCTTTCAAGAGGGCTGGAGGACCCATTTAGAACAGTTTGGAGAAGCTCACCAAACACGCTTACAGCTGTAACCTGGGATTGAGGATGTGGGGGGACCTGGTGAGGGAGATTATCTTCTGTATTTTGCACAGTAAGGAAGAATTTGTATATTGCTTGTGTATTTGAAGTCATCATCCAGTTGGTTGTAAGATGCAAAGTCATTTATGTGTCACTAAGAGAGAAAACAGTGCTGGTTGGACAGGACCATTGATTGTCCAAGGCAGCCTGATGTCAGAGGGGCTCACATGAGAAGAAGTGACACTCAGAATGCATGAGGTGCAGTGTCACTCTGGGTCTGACACCCCTGCAGCCACCACCTCATTCACTCGCCCACCCATAGACTCACCCGTATCTCGGATGCACAGGGCTCTCTAGTGGGTGCTGTGGGGGGCCCAGGACTGACTGACTCGTGGACCCCCCTCAGTGATCCCCCCTGCCCCCCATCTAGGAGGGGAAATGAGATGGTTTGTAGCTTACAACGATGGAGAAAGGGAAAACCCAGGGTCGTGAGCGATCGTGGAGCATGTTGGGAACAGAGTTGTGGAGTTGAGAGCATAGGGTTTTGACTTAGAGAAAAGGAGGGGCTGGCCTTCCAGGTAGCAGGACGAGCCTGGGCAAACACTGGGAGGGGGTGCGTTCAGGATGTGGGTGGGGAAGAAGCTGCACTCTGTTTGGCTGGAGCCGTGGACCGGTGAAGAGAATGAGGAGGGGACATCAGAGGCTGGAGAAGGAGGCCCCTTGGGACTGGGAGTGAGGGGCAGGAATGCAGGGGGGAGGAGGGGAGGGGAGAGGTGGGGGTGTGAGAGCCCGGAAGTGGCTGGGATGACACCACCCATTAGCGGGGAGAATAGAGGAGGAAAGTGGGGTTGGGGAACAGCTCTGCACGGGGAGCAAAGACCGGAGCCCAAATCCAGTTTTGGTACTTTCTAGCCATGTGACTTGGCCAAGCCAAGGAATGCCCTCTGCCAGCTTCTACAGCTGCTGGTTTTCTTCACTGGATCACTGCGGGGTTCAAGGTGGGGAAGGGAACAAACCAAATGGAGCCAGGGACACTAACACACAGAGAGGTCAGATGCCTTACTCAAGGTCACACAGATAGGCCTCGGGGCTGGACAGGCTTGGGCTGCAGTTCCAATCGTCAGAAACAACGTGGGACGACCGAGTCCCCCGAGAGGCTGGGCAGGCTGACCCCCTCCTGCCTTTGTCTCTCACGATTTCTCATCCACACTTCCGGGTCTCACGACTTCTCCCTGTCCCCATCCCTTTTTCTGCTCTGGATCTCTGGGGCTCTGTGTCCGTCTGCTCCCCCTCCCCACCCCCATCGCTGTCTCCCTTCCTGCCCGTCACTTTCCACTCATCTGTCTGTCTCCTTCTCTCCCTCCTTCTCTCCCTCTCCCCCTGTTCAGGTACAACCACTTTGGCCAGGGCCCATCTGAACAGCAACAGAGAAGGCCAGCAGGACCCGGACCCCTGGAGGACTGCCCGCAGCCCCTTGGACCCCTCCAGATTCAAGCACCAGGCTCCAGTCTCCCCGCAGACGTCCCTGTACCGGGGAGACAGCCCCCTAGGGCAGGCCCACCTGGAGGAGGTGCGGCCTCCACCCCCCTCGGCTGTCAGCCGGGACTCCCCTGGGATGGACCCACAACCTGGGGCCCTGAAGAAGAGGGGCTACAGACCCTCCTCGAAGGAGAGCAGGGCTTCCTTCCAAGAGGGGACTCAGCCGTGCCAGGGGCTGAAGGAAGGCCCCAACCCCGGAGCCCAGGGCCCGAGGAGCATGAGCCAGAGGAGCAGCATCATTCCTGACAACATTCGCCACAAGTTTGGGAGCAACACGGTGGACGAGCTGGTCTCGGAGGAGCAGGTGCGAGGGGGGGCGGGGGGCTACGGGGGATACACATGGAGACCTATAATGAGGACCCCAAGGACATCTGCTCTTGAGCACAGAATCCCTGTAACAATATCATCAGAAAGTAGTGTTTACTGAACACCCGCTGTGTGCCAGGCATTGTGCACTGTTCAAGGTCTCATGTACAGCAACTCATTTAATCTTCCCAAGCAGGCAGGTACTGCTATTATCCTCCTTTTATGGAAAAGAGGCCCAAGGCTTAGAGGGGTTAAGTAAGTTCCCCAAACTCACCCAGCTGTTGGGATGAGGACCCAAACTGGGCCAGCAGCTTCTGCGGCCCTGGCCCTTAATGACTGCAGTTATAAATCTTGTGTTTGAATTAGATGCTTTTAGCTTGAACAAGTCTTAAAAGAAGACAGCATTGAGTGGGAATCAGAAGACCTGGGTTTGAATCCTCACTCTGCCCCTGAATGCTGAGCGACTTTGGATAAGTTACTCCCCTTCTCTGGGCTTTAGTCTCTAGTCTGTAAGGCGAGGAAGTTGGACTAGATCAGGCTGGCAAATACACAGCATGCATACTGTAACTCGCCTAGCCTGCATTCATGGCAGACATCACTAATTGATGCCAGCACTCTTTCCCACTGGGTACTGTCACTACTGGTCAACTGAAAGTTGAGATAGAACTTATCTGCCATTTCTAGTCAAATGCATCTCAAGGCTCACAGTGACCACATTGTGTGGGAGGCCAGGCGGGAGATATTGCTTCCTTTTTAACAGATGGTAACACCGAGGCTCAGGGAGGTAATGCGATCTGCTTGGAGCTACACTGAGCAAGTGGGAGATCCAGGGTCACCAAGGCTGTGGCCGGGTCCCCTTCCACTCTGTCATCGTAGGGTGCAGTGACCTCACCCACCTGCTAGTCTGCCCCGCTTGGAGGATCTTGTCCTGATTTGAGGTTGGCTGAGTGGTCCCTGTCTCTCACTGCCCCTCTTGGCCTTGGGAAGGTGTCATTTCTCTCTCTGGTCATCATTGTCCTCGGCTTGAATCAAGAGATCCTGTTTTTCTGTCTGGCTGTGACACAGACCACCAGTATCATCAAGCCAGTACATATCAGAGCTGGAAGCTACTTCAAAGACCATCCAGTTCTGCCCCCTCATCTATTTCACAAGTAGGGAAACTGAGGCCCAAAGAGGAGCAGAGACTTGCCCAACGTCAGCAGCCGGTATATGGCACAATTGGGATTCAAACCCAGGTTTCCTGCCTCCTAGACCTGGGCTCAGCCACTCCGGGCCTCAGTTTCCCCTTTGGTACAGGAAGGAGTTGGCCCCAGTGAAATCCAAGGAGCCACCTCAAGCTGACTTGTGCAGTGCCTCGATTCTAGGAGGCAACCCGGGGCTCTGGGGTTCACCAGCAGTGTGAATGGGGAGTCCCCGCCCCGAGGCCCAGTTTCCTCATTTATAACATGGTGGGAATAATATCGCCTTATAAAGGCCTCTCCTGATGAAGTACACAGTTGGTGCTCAATGCAGGGGGAGGTCTTATGGTCATTATCATCCCTGATGCCCATGAGGGAGGTGGGGTGTTGTGAGGGGGTGGAGGGGCCTTGGGGATTGGCTGAAGGCTAAGGGTGGGGTATGGGGTGGTGAGGGCAGGGGCAGAGGGAGGAGTTAGAGGGGACACATGGGCTTGACCCTGCTTCTCTGTCCCTTGACTCTTCTCCCTGCCTCCCCAGGCTCGAAGGGCCATTGGCGAAGCCTTTGGGGGCCAGAAGAGGGCAAGCTCGTGGTCCAGCAGGACCCAGAGTCCTGTGCAAATCTCCTCCATCTTCTCAGACTACTACGACTTGGGCTACAACATGCGGTCAAACTTGTTTCAAGGTCAGGCTAAAGGGCAAGGGTGGGGGCTGTGAACACCCATGGTCCCCAACGTATTGGTCGGAGAAACCCTTTGGGGTGTCCACCCCTTGCTAGACCCCAGATGGGATCTAAAACCCCAAGATACGTCCCCAGGGACACTCATTTCATGGCCACCAAGGGCCTCCTCTCTGCCAGGCCCTGGGCCGAGTGCTGGGAATGTGCAGCCCCCTGCAAAGTCTGTCCCCACCGTGCCGACCATCCATCCCAGTTGCCAGTCAGCCTCTCATTCCACCAAACACCTCTGATGACCTAATCTGCCAAGAGGAGGCCTGGTACCCTGGCCTGAGCACCTTTGGTTACAGTGACAATGTCAGGTTTCTGGGCTCAGAGCTCAGCTCAGCCACTCACTGGGTGTGGCCTCAGGCAGGATCCTTAACCTCTCTGAGCCTTGGCTGCCTTCTGGACAGTGGGGATCATAGTAGTGTGGCCCTCACTGGGTCATTGGCAGGACTCTATGAAGTGCTGCATGAAGCGCTTGGGCTGTGGCTCACAGTGAGAGCTCAGTAGCTGGCAGGCCATTATTCTTCCATCCCAGAGCCTGGTGGTGGCACCACCTGGGGAAAGGGTGGGTTGGAGACTAACATCTAAGGTGTGTCCTGCAGGTCAGCCACAGGCCTGTTTGTTTAGGGGGAGTGCTGTTTGCTCCAATTCACACACAGGCCGGTTGGAAACGGTTCACCCAGGGCCTCCCAACAGTAGGAGGTGGATCTGAAGCTCAAATCCAGGTTTTTCTTCTGCCTGCAAAGCCCCAGAGTCTTTCCCCAGCACCTGGTCACTTCCCTAGCTATGACCCTGTTCCCAAGGATTTAACGGATTGCTCGGATGGGGTCCACGGCAGGCATGCGGGGGCTTCTCTCTGCCCTCACGTTCAGTTCGGCCTCATTGATCAAGTCTTTCTGGCCCTCTTCCTTCCTCCCGCCTCACTCCGGGCCTTCTCCTGTGTCCCCGGGGCCTGGCAAACCTCCTCACCTGGCTCAGAGCCCTGTCTCCGGAGGAACCAGACAGCCACTGGAACTCTCTGGGTTTTTCTTTGTGCTTGGAGAAGGGGTGGTGCTGGAGGAGGGAAGAGAGAAAGCAGCTCAGATTGTCCTCTGTTCTGGGCCTCAGGAATCGGCCTTGCAGTTTTCTCTTTTACAGTTACCACCAAATGGTTCTCACATGCAACTTTATATGGTAATGTCTACATAAATGTAGAAGAATAGTGTAAAAACATCTGTGTGCCCATCATCCAGCCTGAGAAACACAACTGTGCCAAGGGTGTGCTGGAACCAGCTCTTAGCAGCTTCCACCAGCTCACGAGAGCTGAGTGTTAAATTTTCCTGAAGTGATTGGCATCATAATGCTATCTAACAATCGGCCATGGTGGTATTTGAGCTCCAGAAGTTGGCGAGCATTACAAAGTAGAGTGCTACCTTTAGCACAGTGCTGTCAGCGCGCCTCACCCGCATTCCCCTCGGTTCCCACCCGCCCAGGTTCACCTACTACTTGCTGTTCCAGGTTGGGGAGGCTTCTGCGGTTGAACAGGAGGGACAGGAAATCAGAGAGGAAGCGGGCTAGGTGGGGGAGGCCACTGGAAGGTGAGACGGGAAGCCAAGGAAGGTCTTAAGCAGGAGAGTGGTGGTGTTGGACTTAGTGGAGGGATCACACCAGTTGCTGTGCTGAGAACAGATGTAGGGGAGCTAGGACAGAAACAGGGAGACCAGTGAGGAGGCGACTGCAAAAATCCAGGTGGAACACACGATGGTGGCTTGGTCGAGGGAGCAGGGCTGTGCACTGCACAACTCTGGAGGGCACCATCGTGCAATATGGCGGCCCAGGGAGGTAATGGGGAGGGTGGCCTGGTGTAGCAGGATTCCGGGTATCTGGGTAAGGTAGAGTGAACAGGACAGGCTAATGAATGGATTGGGGTGTGTGAGAGAGGAATCAAGGTTGACGTCCAGGTTGTTTACCTGAACAACTGGAAGGGTGGAATTGCTATTTACTGAGCTAGAGAAGGTTCCAGGAGGAGTGGGTTGAAGACATCCTATGCCATGCTGAGTCATAAGGATAATCTTTCGTATAGTCTTCTAAAATATTTAGTTCTGCTTTTCACATTTATGTCTTTAATTCACCTGGAGTTGATCTCTGCTTTTAGTGTGAAGCAGGGATTCACTTTCAATTCCTCCTTTATGTGGATTACCCATTGTCTCGGTACCTTTTACTGAACAGTCCCATCATTTCCCGCAGTGACCTGCAGGTTTATCCATCGAGTTTCCCTGTACGTACGGATCAGTTTCCAGCTCTCCATTCTGTCCGTTAGTCTAATATTACACTTTTAATTACCAAGGTATTATAAGTAGTCTGATACTGGTTGGGCAATCTTCCTGCACCCTCCTCCCCGCAGCTAATGTCTCGGCTATTCTAGATCCTTTACTCTTACATATAAATTCTAGAATCAAATTGTCAGTTTCCGTGAAAAACCCTGTTGGGATTTTGATTCAGAGTACATCGAATCTACAGCTCAATTTAGGGGCAGTTGTCAGTTTTATGATAATGAATTTTCCAATCCGTGAATTGGTATACGGCTCCATTAATTTAAATCTTCCCTCAATATCTGTCAATAAGATTTTGTACATTTTTTCTGTAAAGATTGTGCAGTTTTTTGTTAGATTTATTTAGGAGAATCTCTTATTTTTTTGGTTATTGAAAATGGTATCTCTTTAAAAATCACATTTTCTAACTTTGTTGCTTATATACACAAAGGCAATTTTAATTTTTGTACATAAATCTTATATTAGAAGCCTGACTCAGCTCACCAATTAATTCCAATAATTTGTCTGTAGATTCTTTGGAGGTTCTTTGTAATAATTATAATGGCCACATTTATGCATAGTATGTTACATGTACCAGGAACTGCTTTAAGTACTTTATATACATTTAAATTTTCTCAAGAATTTTATGCAGTAAGTGCTATAATTTCCTTTGTTTTTTTGATAGAAAAAATTGAGACATGGGAAGGTTAAATAACTTGCTTAAAACCACACAGCTAGGAATGGTCAGAGTTGGGGTTTGAACTCTGGCAGCCTGGGGCCACAGCTCACATAATTAACCACAAGGCTCCTCCCACATTTATACCATCTGCCTGGTTGACCTGTCCAGGACAATGGTTCATATAAGCAGGGAAAGCAGGTATCTTTATCTCATTCTTGATTCTAAAACTTAACCATTAAATATAATATTTTAAAAAGAATTTTGAAGATATCTTTTGTTAGACTAAGGAGAGTTTCCTTTATTTCAGTTTGCACGCTAATTTCTTTAAAGTTATGAATGGCTATTGAGTGTCATTAACTATTTATACAGCAGTTATTTAGATGATCACATGATTTTTTTCCTTTGCTCTGTTGATGGCAAGTTATATAAACCGATTTTCTAATATTAAACCAAATTTGTATTCCTGCATTTAAACCAGTGCAGATGCACTATCTTGTTAAATTGTGAAAACTGCCATCCACATAGAGGGGTGTATAGAACCTACACACACAATTTAAACAATAATAAATAATAAGTAGCCGTGTGCCACCTCTCTGGTTTAGGTGGGGCTGTACAGGGACCTCGGGAGCCCCTCCCGTACTTCTCCCATCTGTATCACCTGACTTCTGGCTTTTGTTAATATCTCTCTTGGTTCTTGATAGTGTTAGCCCCAAGTAGGAACCTCTAAGCAACGTTAACTAGGCCAGTCAGGGTAGACCTCTCAGAGCAGGTGACGTTTGAGTACAGACCTGAAGTAGGGGAGTCTCAGCCTGTGGATCGCTGCGGGAAGAGCGGCCGGGCAGAGGCACCCTGTTGAGCATGCTGGCTCCTCCTGGCCTTTGTACTGGGAGCCACGGTAGGACTGTGTACAGCGGAGTGACTTATGTTTCAAAGGATCCATCTGGCTGTTGTGTTGAGACTGGACAGAACAGAGCGGGGCAAGAGCAGAAGCAGGAGAGCAGTGAGGAGGATCAGACCAGGGGTAGGATTTGAAGGACTCCAGGCTGGTCCTCTCTCCTGGTCCGCAGATACAGTCGGGCTCCCTTGCACCTGCGGGAGGATGGCTGCCTGCACGGTCTCTGTGCCCTGTCATCTCAGGCCAGCGCCTTCCGTTCCAAGCATTGGTGTCCCCCAAACTCTCAGCCTTTATATCGAGCTCCCCAAGGGACCCTACTGAAGTCCCTTTAATTAGATTTAATATGAGAGGTGGGCGCCTCTTTCACTTTGGGGAGGGGCGACTCAGCACAAAACAAGCCAAAGATATCCTGTTCAAACTTCCTAGCCAGTTTCCCAAATCTGACCATTTTATATCCTCCATGCAGGTATTTCCTTTTTCTGACATTTTTAGACGCCTACTTTAAATTTCCATTCAGAGGAGTCTGCCTCACAGCTCCCTTGGGTGTCTGATCTCAATTTCACTTAGGGCTTCACTCCAAATTTCTAACTTAACATTCTGTTATGTAAGCATTTAAAGCTATAAATACCAAATGCAATAAAAATTGCTTTAAAAAAGTGGATTTCTAGCTCGATGGCATTGTCGTTAGAGAACACGGCCTGTACTGATTTCAGTCCTTTGAAATTGCTGAGACTTGCTTTACAGCCCAGCAGATGGTCAATTTTTGTAGATGATCAACACATTCTTGAAAATCATCTCTTGGGTTCAGGATTCTATGTTGACCTAGTAGGGCAGGCTTGTTAACTATTTCTGTACAAATCTTCTAATTCCTTGTTCATATTCTTTTCTTGAGCTATTAATTACTAAAAGATGTACCTTTAAGTCTTTCTCTAGGATAGCAGATTTGTCAGTTTCTCCTTGCAGCTCTGTCAGTTTTGCTTTACCTGTTTCAAGATTATTCCAATGCAGCAAGTTTAGAATTAGTACATCACCTGAATGAATGGCAGTCGTTTTTATTTCTCATAGTACCTTTGCCTTACGGTCTATATTATCTGATATCAATATGCTGGGACCAGATTGCTCTTGGTTAGTATGTATCTCTTTCCATGCTTCCATGTTTATGTTCTCTCTGCGTCCTTTTTTTTTAAAGTATGCTTAAAACATCATATATTTGGAAAATATTTTCTGTCATCTGATCATCTGTTTTTTTTTTCTTTTTTTATGAGGAAGACCAGCCCTGAGCCAACATCCGTTGCTAATCCTCCTCTTTTTGCTGAGGAAGACTGGTCCCGGGCTAACATCCGTGCCCATCCTCCTCTACTTTATATGGGACGCCACCACAGTGTGACTGACAAGCAGTGCATCGGCGGGCGCCTGGGATCCGAACCCACGGATCCCGGGCTGCCAACCGCGAACTAAACCGCTGCGCCACTGGGCTGGCCCCCTGATCATCTGTTTTTTAATCAATGGGTTTAGTCCATTTATATTTATTTTAATTACTAATATATTTGGATTGATTCCTAGGACCTTAGTTTGTGTTTTCTGTTTGTGCTGCTTTTTCTATGCTGCTTTTTTCTCCTATTTTGGATCTGAGTGAGCTTTCTTTCTTCCCCCATTCAATTTTTGTCCTTACTGTTTCTGTTCTTTGAGTGGTTACCTTTGGCATCTTTACATGCATAGCTAACACATTCTACAGTTCATCAAGGGATTTCAGCTTTCCTCAACAGAATAAGGACATTGGAAGGCTTCAACTTTATTCTCCCCACCCCCATCTTGGCTTATACGTGATTATTTTACAGAATTTTAATTCTATATAAGCAAAGTAGTTTAAGCTGTGGATTCTGGAGCCACACGGTCTGGGTTTGAGTCCTAGACCTTTCACTTAGCAGCTGTGTGGCTTTAGATAAGTGACTTAACCTTTCTGTGCTTCAGTGACTTCAACAGTAAGATGGAGATAATAATTATACTGCTTCTTAGGGTTGTTGAGAAGATTCAATGACTAAGTCCTGTAAAGCTCTGAGAACTATGCTTAGCACATGGCAAATTATCAAAAATGGTTAGCTATCATTGTCATCATTACTGTGCCCATAATTTAGACATTGATGCTGTTATTATAACTGATGTATATTTAGATTCACTCAAGGTTTCCATTTTCTTTGCCTCTCATTCCTTCTTGTATCTCAGATCTTCCTTCTGGGATAATCTTTTTTCTTCCTGAAGTATGTTGCTTAGAAGATATTTTTTTGGTGAGATTCTGTTGTTGGTAAATTTTAGGCTCAGAAAAGTCTTTATTTCGTTGTTATTCTTGGAAACAGTTATTGTAAACAGTTCTAGATTGATGATTGTTTTCTGTCAGCATTTTGATGATATTAATTCATTTTCTTTTGGCTCTGATGGTTAATCAAACTCATTGTTATTCTTTGTAAGTAATCTGTCTTTTCTCTGTGGCTGCTTCTAAGATTTCTTTGTCTCTGCTGTTCTAAATTTTACTTGGATGTACCTACGTAAGGAATTATTTTGACTTATGCTGATTGGGGAATTATGATTCTTGAATCTAAGGATTCATATATTTCATAATTCTGGAAAGATTCCAGCCATTATCTTTTCAAATATTGCCTCTCCCCATTTTCTCCAGTCTCTCCTTCAGAACGCCAAGTAGACATAGCTTAAGCCTACTTATTGGACCTTCATTTTAACAGCTTTTTCATATTTTCCCCCTCTGTGCTTCATTCTGGTTAATTTTTTTAGATACATTGGAAGATGTAAACTGGAAGGTTTAACATTTTTTTCCTCGGCTGTATCTAATCAGCTATTTTTCCTGTCCATCGAATTTGTTTTTAAATGTTAATGACACCAATTTTCAAACTTAAAAGTAAAGTGCAAAGAATACTTTAATGAATAGAAGTTGTACTCATCACCCAGCTTCAACAGTTATTAATACGTGGCCAATCTTGTTTCATCTTTTCTCCCACCCACCCATCCACCCTTGCCCCAGACTATTTTGAAGCAAATCTCAGGCTTCTTATCATCCGTTGAATTTACCTTTCAATTATTGTATTTTTCATTTCTGAAATTCCATTTGCTTCTTTTACTAATCTGTCTAATCTTCCTGGGTAGTGTCTTATTCTTTGCTTATACTTTTATTCTCTCTGTCATGACTTCAAACATGAAATATACTTATTTTATATTCTGCAATTGATGATTCAAATCTTTGCTGCCTTTTGAGATTTGGTCCTCTGAAGTTTCTGCTGACTCTCGGTCGTAGTAAGTGATTTCCTTGTGTGTGTAACTTTACACATAGAGAAGAGTTTTCTGAAAATACAGGTATTTATTACCATATGCCAGGTACTCCAATGAATGTCCCATCACGTAACCTTCCCAATCTTGCATGAAAATTTATTCCTTTGAGTAACTGAAGAGACTGAAGCTCTGAGAGGTTACAAACTTGTCTGAGGCCACGCTGTCCATAAATAACGGAGCTGGGGTTTGAACCCAGGCCTGCCTTCTGCTGCCTTCCCTTCCCCACTCCTGCCCTCCCACGATCCCCCATGCATAGAGGAAACTGACACCCAGGTACACACCCTAGAGCACCTGACCTCCGTTGACTTGGGGCATCTGGATTTCTTCATGGGTTTCCACAGGCGCCCCCCAGGAGACGAAGAGCCTCATGAAGGCCTCCTATACCCCAGACGTGATCGAGAGATCAGTGAGGGACATAGAGCACTGGCACGGCAGGAAGACGGATGATCTGGGTAGGTGGGAGCTGGGGGCGTGGGAGGCGGGCGCTCCCCTCCCTGGGCAGGGTGTGCTGGCCCCAAGGTCCACAGAGAAACCAGAGCGGCAGACAGAACCCCGGGGTGGGTCCCCGCTGGGGCCTGGGCACTGCAGAGGTCCTCCGGGTGATCGTGCTGGCTCCTTCTCTGCTCCCTGCAGGCCGGTGGCACCAGAAAAACGCCATGAACGTGAACTTGCAGAAAGCACTGGATGAGAAATACGGAGGGAAGAGCAGGAGCTCCAAGTACTAGATCCGACCCAGAAGAGATGCCCTCCACTCAGGAGAGTGCTGACAATAAAGAAAGGCGACATCTGAGCCTCTCCTCCCCGCTTGGGGCCTCTCCTCACGTTGCATGGGGCCACCGGCTGTGCTGCAGAGACCAACTGAGGGAGGACGGAAGCCCTGAGGGCCCAAACTCTCCCCCAGACCTTCCCCCAGACACACACACACACACACCACCCCTCTACCCCCCACCCCCCACATACCCACACACCTGTACCCCCCACACCTGCACACCCCCACACCCCCCTACCCCGCATACTCACCCCCACACCCTCCCCTTCCACATAGCCCCAGGAAAGGATGTGAGAGCTGAGCGGGGACTCTGCTTCAAGCTCAGTGTGCCTGGCCTCTCCCTCGTGCCCTGTGCGGAGGGGTCCCATAGCGACACCGCTGGATCTTACCCTGCACGCCCTCCCTGGCAGAACTCCAATTATTTGCAGGCACCCATTCCCCCCCCATGAGCTCATAGACTTCAGACGAAATCGGCCACCCCCTCCTCCCGCTCCCTATCCAGGAGTAGTTTGATTGGTCCACGTAATTCTAACCCCTCCCCCTACACATGCAAAATGATCGGTTCAGAAGTGGGCACGTGACTCAATTTGGGCCAATGAGATGCATGGAAAGGGGTGTGTGGAGACTTCTGGGAAATCCTTTTCTCCACTGGGAGAGCTGGGGAGCGTCCTTGTCCCCTGTTGTACTGAATGAGGAACCACGCTGCCCAGGCTGCCCCTGGCAGATGCTGTAGGACCAGAGGAACTGCAGACACTGTGGCACAATCGGGGTCCTCCATGATCTCACTGAGCTGCTGCATCCACTCGGCCAGAAGCCACCCACCTCTGGACTTCTTCTAATGCATGCCTGGGCACTGCGTCAATGTTTAGGCAGCCAAACTTATCCTTAAGCGATAAGGCTCCCTGATAACAACAGGGGAGGGGCCTGGGAATTCAGGCCCCAGGGAAGAGTCCTCCAGAGAAGGAGTTCCAGATTAGACATCATGTCTACCAGCTAATCCTGAAGCTGGTTACCTGGTGGCTCTGCAAGCCAGCAGCGCATCCCACCGCCAGATCACCTACTTCCACTCTCGGAACGTGCTCTGCTCCCGGGTTATTATTTTTGCTGATTTCCAAGCCACCCCCTAACCTAGTGGCTTAAAACAACAATCTTTATTTGCTTATGACTGTGCAATTTGGGCAGGGCTCAGCGTGGCTCATTTCTGCTCCCTGTGGCATCTGCGGTGAAGATGGCTGCTTCTCTCCAGTGCCCGGTGTCGCGGCCGGGATGAGTGCCCCAGCTGGGGGCTGGCTGGGCATCACTGTCTCCGTGGGGCCTCTCCTCGTGGCAAGCTTGGGCTTCTTCCTGGCATGGCGATTGGGTTCCAAGAAGGAGCCTCCCAAGGGGACAAGACTCAATGTGCGAGAGATTATCACACCTTGCACTCGCTTGTTGATGTCCCTGTGCTCAAAGGGACATGTGGTCAAGCTGATACTCACAGTGGGAGGAGATGCACGGAGTATTCTATGGGCAGGAGCAGTTCATTGGGGACCCCCGCAACAACAGTCTACCACAGAGGTTATTGGAAAAATCAAAAGCAGATCATTGCCAGGAGAAGAGGGAGCGCCCCTCCCCCACAAAAGGAAATGACTTATCTAACATAGACATGGGGCAGGACAGTGCGGGAGGGGCATTTGGCTTGATTTGATAATTACTGAGTACCTAACTGTGCACAGTGCTGAGTTCAGCTCAGCTTCTTTCCTGGGCACCCAATTTCTGCAAGGCACTGTTCTTGTGCTGGAAAAACCAGACATCACCTTTACTGAGTAGCTACTACCTGCTTATCATACGTGGCAACCGCCAAAATGAGCCACCCTGAGCATGGCAGTGGAAGCAGACCCCACACCGTTCTGACAGCAGTTGTAATACGCCAGATGCATATGATCACATGCCAAATGCTTGACACACACAACCACGTGTCCTCCTTACACAGTCCTGAAAGCTGTGATCATCCTTTTTGTGAAGATGGGGAAACTGAGGCTTGGAGAGGCCAAGTAAATTGCCCAAGGTTATACCAACAGGGAGCTGGGATCGAAGGTCCAGGAATTTCTGACCTACGTTATTTTCTACTTGATTAGGCAATATGGCTGTTAGATCGACAAATACATACCGAGCGCCACAAACACTCGGCCCTGTTAGGGACTGAGGGGGACAGTGATATGAATCCAATAGTCCTTGTCCTCAAGGACTTTACAGTCTGCGGAGGACTGATGTGGAAGAGGCTGGCTTTGAGGCTCATCCGTCATCCAGCATGTACTGTGCGTCTGCCCTCTGCCCAGCCCTGACCAAGGGACTGGGAGTTCAGAGGTGAATAAGACATGGCGCCTGTCCTCAGGGAGTCCAGAGTCTGATGGGAGACAGATACATCAGTTAATAGAGGCTCAGAAGTGTCACACATGCAGCGAGAAGTTATACGGGGTCTGGGGAGGCATGAAGGAGACCTGGGATGGGATGGGGGCTGGTGGCCATAGAAGGCCTCAGAGAGGAGGTAACTCTTGAGATGAATCTTGGGACACGAGTAGATGTGTTCAGGTGGACTGGAAGAGGCACAGCATTCCAGACAGAGGGCACAGTGTGAAAGTGCGGGTGGCTTGTTACGCTTGGAGGGTAGGGCTCCAAGGTGGGGCACAGAGGTCAGGTGGGAAAGGTAGACAGAAGGAGAATCTGTGTCCAGAGGGGGATGTGCCCTGTGAGGGCCTGAGATGTGAGACCCAGCGCCTCCCTCCACGAGCTTACAGTCTGACTGGAACACAAAAGTTTAATCATAACTGAAGAAGAGGCATAGAAAAGTTGAAAAGATGCTCAATATCCCCAATAATCAGAGAGATACAAATTAAAACAATAAATTCATCGGGTTGGCAGACATTAAAATACAAGTGCAGGAGAGAAGGGGAGAGATGGGAACGCTCACACACTCAAGGAATTATGAGCACAGAACAGCAAGGGAGAATTGAGCAAAATTGAAGTTACATCTTATAACCTAGAAATTCCATTTCTGTGTAGCCTAGAGAAACTCTTAAACATGCACACAGGAGCCCCACACCAAGATATTCCGTGCAGCGCTCTTTGGAATAGCAAGACAGCGTACATGTCTGTGAGCAGGGGAATGGACGAATGGGGTGATCTACGGCAGTGGGAAGGATGAACCCCGTCTACATACACCACATGGAAAGATCTCACAGTCTATCACAGTGGGTGGAAATGACAGTCTGCAGACTGGGCTCTATGATTGAAATGTACCATTTCCGGAACCTTCAAAAGACACACACGGAACCACTCTGTGGCTTGTGGATACGATCACGAATATGCAGGTGGATCGCAAGGGCACTGCAGAACTTCAACTTCACGTTATGTTTAATTTAGCCCTTTTCAGATGCAGCTTTGCTTTCTCTACCTCCAAGAGAGAGCAGCCAAAATGCCCTCCAAGAGAACTCAGGTGCTAGAAAGAGGGGCCAAGTAACAGAACGCCGGGGAGCTGATTTAAAGTTAAGTGAGCAATTTCCATTTTGACATAAAGGAACAAATGTAACAGGTTTCGTGACTTTGCCTCGGCTAGAGATTTCATCTCAGAACATTAGGAGGAAGCCTTTTAAATTAAACATTGAATATTTTGGAGAGAGAGAAGCTGTAATCTTGGTAAAATAAAACATGCATAGATTTTTTTTGAAACTTAAGTAAGGCCTTTACCCCACTGGCGCTGTTTCCAACAGTCTTCCTTGTTCTTCATGCTCCTGAGGTGCTTAGATGGCGGAATTCACAGTGATTCTTAAGTTTCAAGGAGGCACAGGGACCAGGGCTTAAGTAGTATTAATTCACATAGTGGAAAAGATATTCAGCCTTCAATTCAAGTAGGGCCTCATTTGCTCATAGTGATTCAGAACCATCTTTATAATTTCTGTTAAGTCCAAGTACCACCTGAGGGGGAACCTGTAAATGCAACCTCGGATGCTCCAAGTAGACGCGGTTGACTAGACGCACATGGCTATTATCCTAGTCCACCTCGCCCCCTGGTGGCAGTGTCTCTAAATTGCAGGCCAAGTACTTAGGTCTCATAAATCCAGGATGCACCTGCAAAGGAGGGGGCCTAGAGACCATTTAGTTACATGTTTCCAACTGTGTCTTTCCTGCCCCCCACCATAGCTCCATTTCATAGATGAGGAAACTGAGGCCCAGTTGAGTGAATTTATGTCTTTTCTGGAAGTGTACAGTCCACATGACCAGTTTTGCAAATCCAAACTGTCAGTGTGGTGCAGGGTGGCAGGGACCACGGTCTCTGTGGTAAACAGGAGCAAGCAGGAGCTGCAGCAAATGCAGAGGAAAATCCAAATGCAGATTTGCAGTCAAGAGTCCACAAGAGACTTTACAGGCCTAGGGGACTCTCTAGCTGGGCTCAAGTCCTCGGGAAGACCATCTTGCTTGTCGGAGACTGGTTCTCCTTTACGGCAGGAGGCTAACACCTCTCTCGGAGGTCCTTGTGAGGATGGTCTGAGAAATGCACGTCCAGGACCCGGCACAGAGCATAGCCCTCTTACAGCGTGTAATAAATGTTTATTTTTTCCCTCCTTCAGGTCCAGGCTTCCCAACCAAGTTTCAGGGAACACTGCAACATGCTAATAGGTGTTATGAGAAAAACTGTCCCATTGTCAAATCAATTTGGATTATGCTGGTTTAAGTAACTCTAAACAGATTTCTTTTGTGCAAGACTTCTTAGAACATGAAATATGCTAAAATTCATAGTGTCACTCCAAATTTTTGCATAGTGTTCACTGTTCCCCACTGTGCCTGGCACAGACAGAGCGAGCCACTAATAGTTGTGACAATAATAATGATTCTATTAAAATTGTAGGTTCAGAAGCCTGGGAAGCCAGCCCGGGAAGAGTAGTCGTGTTTTTTTGGGTGGTAAATGGACTGATGTGTAAAGCAAGACGCTCCTTATCAAGGTTCGTGGAGAACTACGCCTGCCAGAGGGTCTGGCCACCCCCTCCCTCTGGCCAACCCTGTAGGCATGCCACCCCGGGGGCAGACAAGGAATCAGAGAAGGCATGAGCCTGTCGTCGGGACTGGGGGGTGAGTCTCAGGGCTGGTACTGCACAAATCAGGCTGAACGGAGGCCATCCCAGCCTCCCATGCACTGCCCTGTGCTGCTGGCTTCCCTGGTTTACAAGCGAGAGGATGACCTGCCCCAGGTAATGGCCAGGGGGCAGGCCTGGGTCTCTCCCATTCCAAATCTCTTCCCAGCCAGCATTTACTGAGCACCTGCTGTGTGCTGAGTGTTGGGTACCACGAGGGAGACAGGGATGACTGGTCCTTGTGCTCAGAGGGCTCCCAGGTGAGGGTATGACAACGGGGGACATAGATGACCAGAATTTGAGGGAGAGAGAGTGTCAGGACAGGAGTGGAAGAGAGGGTGCAGCGTAGGGTGCTGGGCCTCCAGGGTGGGAATTTAGGAGCTGTGGCCCCAGGCCTCAGGCGATTTAGAGTGAGTATGGCTGGAGTCCTGGAGCAGGTCAGGGTCCTGGTGTAGACTCGATGAGGTAGAACATTCTAGATCTGGGGGATGGGAATTTGTGACTGCTGGCCCTTTGGGGGTCAGAAGGGAACAGTTCCACAGCTGCTGACTAGCTCCCCAGCTGGTCCCCACAGCACATCCCCTCTGGCTGGCCCTAAGCTCTCAAACCCTTAGGATTATAAGTTTCTTCTGTGGACAGGTTTTGGGGGCCCCTCTCTCTGGTCTAACAGGTGAATCCAGCAAGCAAACGGCATAGGCTTTAAGTCAGGACAATAACATCCATGCTGTCCTGTGAAGCAGCCGTGCAGGCCATCTTCAGCCTGTGTCCAATGACCTTGCAACCCCACATCTCGTGACTGAAGATGCCAGCTGGACAGATCCACAGCAGGAAGAGATAAAGGGGTATCTGGCTGTCACATTTCCCAGCTGCATTTCTTAGAGATTGAGGGACTAATTAACAATCCTGGTCCTTGCCTCCCTCCACAGAGAGATAATGTCAGCATCTCTGAAATTGTTTGATGTATAACCAAGGAATTCTTGTTTATGTCACCTCCAATGTATCATCTAGAGAAAAGCCCAGATGTACTCTTCCCCTTTTTTAAAAAATCCAGTTGTAAGTATTTTCTTTCCCTCTTCCCTGCACGTGCACTGTTTGTGGAAGAGAGCAGCTCCATCAGAGCATCTGCTCAACTGTTTTCCCGGGTTCAAACTCCTCACGCTGATTATTGAATAACCTCCTTCACTAATATGACCCAGACTCAGTCAACACTTCCTTCCATTTATCTTAGCGTGGGGCTCCTAAGGGGTTGTACCCAGATTTTGTCTTACTTGTGGTTAGGTCTACTTACCCCTTTGCTCAGGGTAATCGCCACTCCCCAGCCCCGTAGCAAATGTCTACCACAGAAATGGTGAGTCACTGTGGAGAGAATGTATTTCCTCAGACTTAAAAGAATCGAAACCTAGGGTGACCTCATTAAGAATAATAGCTAGCACCGACACACAGCTTTACAAGCATTAACTCAGTCACAACACCCCTGTGAGGTAGGGACTTTTATTGCCCCCATTTTACAGGTCCAGAAATTGAGGCATGGAGAGGTCTAGTGACTTGCCCAAGGTTGCACAGCAAGTAAGTGCTGGAGCTGAGATTTGAATCCAGGCAGCCTAGCTCTGAACTCCATGCCCTTAACCACTAGGTTAATTTGCTCTGAGAAAGTGTAAACAATGGTTTTCTCAGAAATTAGTGTGGGCAGGGGCAAGGCTTCTAGAATGTTTGTATAAAGAGTCCGAGTCCAGAGGAGTAAGTTCACACAGAGGTTTTCATATTTGCTGCTTGTCCTTAAATTCTTCCTGATAACGAACTGCCAGTGATCTTCAAGGCTGGGTGGAGGAGGAGGAGAAGCCGCAGAGCATTGGCTGTAAGAAAGAGCCAGGCACCGTCCACACGGAAAATTAACCTGAGTGATGTTTACAGGCGACCAGGCGGGCAGGGTGTCTTGGACGTGGACCTGAGGTCATTAGATCACGTGCTCCTCCCTGCAGAGGAGCACAGGGCAAAGGCCAGAAGGCTTGAGAGACACCTCTGTACCCCCTTATTTAACAAATGGGGAAACTGAGGCACACGATGGAGAGTAAATGGTGCCCTCTCAGTGACCTCATTACCCTTGCTAACTCAGCTCACGGCGCAGAGAGGGACTCGGGTCTCAGGATTCTCCCTCCAGATGCTGGCTCAGCTGTGAAATAGCTGTGAGACCCTGGGCGAGTTCCTTCAGCCCGCTTCGGGCTCAGTTCCTCGTCTCTAACGGGTAGTCAGGGAGCCGACGTCACAGGGCGGCTGTGTCCAGGGTGAAGGAAGCCAGCCGTGACTTAAAGTGGTGAAAACAGACTGTAGTCAGTAACTTCAGCCAGCAGGGGAGGGAGCTGGGTGCATTCAGGTCTGTGCAGAGGTGACTGGGGGTTTCACAGGGAGAATGAGGGTGTAGGGAGGGGAGAAGGGGGTGCTCAGGGAAAACTCACAAAGGGTTCATCATCGTAAATGCGATTAGGCCCGCTGTGTCCGCCGGGACTAATCAAAGTTGGGGTTCTGTCCTCCCTCAGAGACTGGAGGACAGAGGCCTGCCCTCCGAGGATTGCATGTAAAGGAATGGCTTTCAGGTCCTTGAGAAAGACCCGATTCCTGGGTTGTAGGAGATACACAGACGTTTCAAAGGGACAGAGGAAGGATTCGTAATGGTAAGCCCTTTCTAGTGATGCTCTAAGAAAGGGAGGGCAGGGACCTGTCGTCAGGCATGGGCTGGAACAAACAGTCGGTTCTCCTGGCAGTGGTGAGCTTTATCAGGCAGGCATTTCAACGGGGACCTGGGGTCATCCTAGGGACACAGCCTGGTGCTGCTGGAAACCATGCCGAGTTCGGTCAGGCCTCTTACTGCAGTGGTTTGGGTGGAACCGTTATGGAGTGAGAGTCCTGCAGTTTTCTGGGGGGAGGTGAACATCTGTTCTAGGTAGCATTGAGAAAGCCAACCCTTTTGCCATTCCCCAGAGGCCTGAGTGAGACCGGAGGCTCCCGTGTCCCAGAACATAGGAACGTGTGCTCTCTCTCTCTCTCTCACACACACACACACCACACATGGACATACACAGTCACCTAAGCAAATGTGCATACACACAGGCACAGACAGGTGCACATCGACACGATGCATACACCCAAATATACGTGTTTGCACACATACACACCTATGCACGGCATACAAAAGCATCACCAACACACACACACATCCAAATACAAGTATGCAAGCAGGGCTGGCTTCGTGGGTGTGCAACCTACGTGGTCACACAGGGACCCTTGCTCAGGAGGGCCCCCCACTTGGTTTAATGCTCTACTGTCGTGGTTTTGAAATGCTGACTAGTGCACACACAGGCATCCTCTGTCTCATACTGTCTCACTCTTTCCTCCTGTCTTGTCTTCACACTGGAAGTTCCCACGAAGCTCCATCCTCAGCCCTGAAACCAATGGGCCTGAGATGAAAACTGCCGCTGGGGGGCGCTGCCCCTACAGATAGGGGTTGAGGTACTGTCTGCTGCTGACCTCTAGGTGGCAGCACCAAGCCGAGCCAGACCTCAGCGAGGACCGGAAGGAAGGGGGTGGGCGGCGGAGGAAATGGGTGTCGCAAGTCACTCCCGGAATCTACTCATTTCCAGAAAACGTGGAGCTTTCCTGAGCAACCGTCTCCAAGGGATTATCTAATCCATTCTTCTGTGCCTATATTTTCATTCGATTCGTTTTTTCCCATTCATTTTAATAGTTTTCTTTTTTTATTTCTTAAAATTCTCTGATTACAAATGCAATACATTTTATTATAGAAAATAGCACACACGCAAAAGTGCAAATCATCCGCAGCCACAAAAGGAAGTGACTATCTCCTCTCCTCCAATAGCTTGGAGCATATCCTGTCGGACATTTTCCTCTGCTTAAGCGCCTACACAATTTCTTCTGTACACGTATAAACACATATATATGTGCTTTATTTCCTTCTTAAATAGGCTCATATTCTACACACGTTCTTCAACTTACTTTTTCACTTAATATATGACCTAGTCGTGTTTTCAAGTCGGTAGTTACAGATAGATCCGCCTCAGCTTTTAAACATTTGCAGCCTAGTATTCCTAAGCCTGGCCTTAGCATGACTTAGGAGCCAGTTCATTGAAGAGTCTGCACTTAGCGGGTGCAGGCAGTTTTATTATCCCCCATTGTGTCATCCTCACGGGCTATGTGGACTCTCCCCTTCGCATCCCTCAATGACATACCGGGCAAGTCCCCCAGCTCTCTGACAGCTGTTGATCATTTTAGAAGTCCACTCCCATTCGATTTCATTGTTCCTCCCCCTAAGGCTTGACCCCTGGCTGAGAGAACCAGAAAAGCTGGGGGAGGGGGGCTTGGTCACTTGGTCCCTCTCACCCCTCTCTCTCAGGGTTCCAGCTGGTGTGCTAGGGTGGGAGAGCTAGAGAAGGCGTACCTCTTTCCAGTGCCTCTGTGGTCAGCCTCTGTGAGTTGTTGCTGCTTCTCTGGCGGGCTCTGACCAGCTGTCGTGGCCCCATCTGGGAGAAGGGGTGCATGCTCCGTGGGCACATCTCTGCACAGTGTCCTGATGAGGGAGGTGCAAGGGCTCAGCCTTTCCCATCCCACTTCCGGTCCTGCCCTCCTCCAAGGAATACCCCACAACCTCTGCATGCTGGGGTCTCCCCACTGAGTGGGTTCCCTTATGGGTGGGCTCTGGGTGGCCACTCAAGCCTCGTCACCCTCCTCAGAGTCCACTTGAACTTTGGGCAGCTCCCTCATGCTTGTGCATCAGATGGGGGAGTACAGGCAGCCCCACGGCCCCTGCCACTCCACCCATCATCTCTCTCCAGTTCCCTTGCCTCCCTGATCAGAGCTTCAGAAGGCAGGGCAGCAGGTCCTCTGCGGGCACAGTCGTCTAACTGTGGAAGGAAAGGTCCATCTCCCTTTCTCGCAGGCACCCAGCCCCCACTACTGATTCTTTAGGAGGCATCCTCACCTGGTTTGGGGGGTGGGGAGCACCCACCCCTTCCCCGTGGGGAGGGAGAAGAGCCACAGCTCCCCCTGCATGGCCAAGCACATGTCTGTGACCATCTTCCCTCCACTCCACCAGGCTTCTGGGATGGGGAGGGAGGGCCAGAGCACGTTATAGATGATTTGGGTTTGCAGAGCCCGGAGAGGGCATCTGACCCCCAGTGTTTGTGATTCTTTTCAGATTTGGGGTCTTTGATGCCTCTTTGTCTAAATTTGGAAGAATGAAATTAGATCTTATACTATATACAATCATTAACTTGAAATGGATTAAAGACTTAAATGTAGGACCTGGAATTGTGAAACTCCTAGAAGAAAACAGGGAAAAAGCTCCTTGACATTGGTCCTGGCAATGATTTCTTGGCTATGACACCAAAAGTACAGGAAACAAAGCAAAAATAAGTGGGACTACATCAGACTAGAAGCTTCTGTACAGCAAAGGAAACAGTCAACAAAATGAAAAGGCAACCTATAAATGGGAGAAAATATTTGCAAACCACGCATCTAATAAGGGGTTAATATCCAAAATATATAAGGACCTCATACAACTCAATAGCAAGAACACAAATAGCCCAATTAAAAAGTGGGCAAAGGACCTGAATGGACATTTTCCAAAGAAGACATAGAGTTGGCCAACAGGTACTTAAAAAGGTGCTCAGCATCACTAATCATCAGGGAAATGCAAGTCAAAAACCACACTGAGATATCACCTCACATCTGTTAGGATGTCTATTATCAAAAAGACACGCGCTCACAAGTGCTGGCGAGGATGTGGAGAAAAGTGAACCCTTGTGCACTGCTGGTGGGCATGCAAATTGGCGCAGCCACTATGGAAAACAGGATGGAGGCTCCTCAAAAATTTTAACTAGAACTACCATACCATCCAGCAATCCCACTTCTGGGTATACATCCAAAGGAAATGAAATCAGTATCTTGAAGAAATAATCACACCCCCATGTTCATTGCAGCATTATTCACAATAGCCACGATATGGAAACAACCTAAGTGTCTGTTGACAGATGAATGGATAAAGAAAACGTAGTATATATACATATACAATGGAATATTATTCAGCCATAAAAAAGAAAGAAATCCTGCCATTTGTGACACATGGATAAACCTGGAGGACGTTAGACTAAGTGAAATAAGCCAGACATAGAAAGACAAATAATGAATGATCTCCTTGTTTGTGGAAACTCCTAGAACCAGAGAGGGGAGTGGTGGTTGTCAGGAGCTGAGAGGTGGCAGAAATGGGGAGGGGGTGGTCAAAGGATACAAACTTTCAGTTATAAGATGAATAAGTTCCAGGGAGCTAATGAACAGCCTGGTGATTATAGGTAATAATACACTATTGTAGATGTGAAATTTGCTGAGAGAGTAAATCTCAAGTTTTCTTACCACTAACTATGTGAGGTGATGGATTGTGTTAATTCACCTGATTGTGATGATCATTCACGATGTATATGTATATTAAATCGCTACATTGTACACCTTAAAAATCACATTGTACAACCTAAACATGTACAATTTTTATGTGCCATTCACCCCTCAAGAAATCCGGGGAAAAAGATAAAAATGCACTGGTGTGGTGAGATGCGGTGGGGGCTATGAGGATGGTGAAGCCTGGTTGCCATCAGTCCTCCGGGGACAGGGTGCCACACTGCAGCACAGATGCACAGCTGCACAGGACAGAAACGTCCTCTAATGAGCATCCAGGGTGTCTGCTCCGAGTGAATCATTGTTAGAACAAGTTCATAACAGGACATCGTGGTGCCGGGCAAGCCCTTGGTACCTGATAAAACTGGCTGGATCTTTCAGGTGTGATCGCCCCCCACCTGCAACCTCTGTAGAGATGCTAAGGAAAGGTGTAATTTACTGTTGGAGGACGGGAGAAACAAACACTTGACTGAGGGACCATTAGCATCACCATACTCCTTATTCTCTTTACTCTATTTGTATCGTTTTCTATCAAATAAACCACATGCTGTAGAGACCTTTGGAAATATGATAATTCCTGCTTCAGTGGTAAGGAGAACACTAGCCTCCTGGAAAGGCTCTGTAGTGGTTTATCTTTGCAGACCAGGGACGATAGTGGGAGATGCCCCCTTTGAAATGGGCTCCCTGCGTTCAGGGGGCAGGATGAGATCCGAGTGTAGTGGTGGCCGAGAGAAGGAGCTTCAGACACGGATGTGGTTAGTCTGATGGGAAGCAGAGGGGAGCAGTGCAAGCACAGCCCGGCCTGAGGGACCCTCGGCAGAAGCTAACTGGTCACAGTGAGTTTAAGACTGAAACAGCGGGGCTCCTACTCACGTTATAATCTGTACAAGTGAAAAAGCTCCAAGCCTAGAGAACAGAAGTGTGACTCGGGTCACCTCACTAGGGAGTTATGCCCCCCATTCATCTATCCAAGCCGGCTCACAGAGCCAGAGCTCCTTGACTGAAGGGAGGGGATGGTCCCCTGGGGGAAGGACCCTGCTACACTGCCAAAAATGTCTATGGCAAATGTCTCTTGTAGCCTTCTCCAAGGGGACTGTGCACTGGGGAAAGGGAAGTACCCAGACTCCTTGAAGCCTACTAATCCAGGAACAAGGGCCGGAACTGAGGCTGGCCTTTCTCAGTGGTCCACTAACAAAAATTTTGTTCCTGTCTCAGCCACTCTGGGCTTTGCTGGTTTAGAGATCTTAGTCCCCAAGGGAGGGATGCTTCTAACAGGGAACACCAAACAAGGGTTCCATTGTCCTGGAAGCTGAGACTGCCACCTGGCCACTTGGGGTTTGTCATGAACCAAGCAGGAAGGGAGTTGCTGTACTCAGAGTGATTGGTTGTGACCATCAAGGAGAGGAAGATTGTGCAGATGGGAGGAGCACAGCTGGAACCCAGAGAATTGCTTGGAATGCTTCTTCTTCTTCTTTTTTTTTTTCTTGTGAGGAACACCAGCCCTGAGCTGACATCCACTGCCGATCCTCCTCTTTTTGCTGAGGAAGACTGGCCCCGGGCTAACATCTGTGCCCATCTTCCTCTACTTTATATGGGACGCCACCATGGCATGGCTGACAAGCAGTGCGTCGGCAGGCGCCCGGGATCCAAACCCGCGAACCCCGGGCTGCCAAGTGCGAACTAAACCGCTGCACCACTCGGCTGGCCCCTGGGATGCTTCTTAATGTTACATGTTCAGCGGTAAAAGTTAGTAAGAAACGACAGCAACCCAATAGATGCAGAACCACCTTCAAGGATGGCTAGGGTCACCCTGCCCGGTAAAGAACCAGGAGCGCAGAAGTGCTGGCTGCGGGCAAGGAAAACACAGAACGGGTGGTGGAAGAAAAAGTCATAATTCCAGTTACGTGCACATGGCCAGTTGCAGAACTGAGGACTGTGCGGGTGCTATTCAGTGTTTTCCTCTTTTTTGTTTTAAACCTCTACTTCATTTTATTATTTATTGAAAGATTGAGACAGACTATTCTGAAGCATTCAGCATCCATGAATTCAAGTCAATTGTATCTGTGCTTCAATATTTGATTAATATAAAGTTCTCTTAAGGGATTCCCTAGAGACATCTTGGTTTGAAATACATCATTAAGTGGGAAGTTGCTCATAAAAACTCTCTTCCAAAAATTGGCCCTTCTTTGACTTCGTTCCTTCTCTTTTTTTACCCTTTCCCTCTTCCCAATCCTCTCTATCTAATACAAGGTATGTTTGATTCAACATTTATGTTATAGGATATTAAAGTGACCGAGCTGGGAAAGGATAAGAGATAATGAGACTTTGGAGGAGATGTATGTCTCTGGAAAGAGAGTGCGCGCAGCTTCATTTGATTGACAGATGGTTGGATCACGTTATGCAAAAGCAGGGTGTTCTTACTGCCTGTTTGGGGAAGTTAAATACAAGTAAAGAGGTGCGTGCATGGATCCTGGTGGACTGTGCTGGACCGTCTGAATCACCTTGGCATCACCACCTTCGCCATCTGAGATCCCTTGTACCTTACAGCAGAGAAGCAGGAACTACAATTCCCAGAACCCCTTTCCCCGTGTGGTCCAGGACTGAAGTTTGCTAGTGAGAGCAAACTCTGTGGGATGTGAAGGCGGAAGAGACGTCAAGGCATTCTTCCTTGGAATGAGATGCAGCCAGACTGAATGCATGTGAGAGTCAAGGCTTCCTGGTGAACCGTCAAGAGCCATCCGCTGGGTGCTCGAGGCTGGGATCTCTGCTTGTAGCTTCTCTGATCTTTGCTTTCTCTGCTCTTCCATAAACTGTGTAAGCCCCCAACTCCTGTATTTAGTCCTTCACACTCAAAATGCATAGAAGGATTTCTGTTTTCCTGCCTGAACCGTGATAAACTTGCTCATACTGAACATCGATCACAGCCTAACTGTGATGTGCTCTCGTGCAAAAAATAACCTTTGAACGGCCAGAAGCCTTCTCCCCGCCGGGAGTGAGGTGGTCCGGGAAAGAAGGTGGGGGGGGGGATCTGCTACATCTTTATTGGCCATTTGTATTTCTTCTGTAAATTACCTGCTCGTCTATTTTTTTTCTCTTTCAATTTCGTATTGCTCCTTTATTTTCTTGAAGGAATCCCTTGCATAATATACATAGTGATCCTTTGTGGGCCACATGTGTCATGAAATATTGGGAAGAGAGAACATCCGTCCTCCTCCAACACACACACACACACGCACATGCACACGCACACACACGCACGCACACGCACACACGTGCACGCACACACTCACTGATGTCCATAGAGGACAGGAAGTCTAACCCCTCTCTCCACCCTCGTCCTCCATTCTTTCTTTCTTTTTCCCCAGGGCAGAAATGACACTTGGTTAAGGAAGCCACTGCTCAGGCATGTCCACATCTACTTGTAATTCTCTTGGGCCGCCTAATTCTCTTGGGCCGCCTAAAATCACTCACAGTGGACCCTCCCCCTCTTCCCTCTCTTCTGGGGCAAGCCCACCACATTCCATCTTCTCTCTGCCTGAAACCAGTGGGATAAGTGAAGACGAGTCAGGACTGCAGACCCAGCTCCGCCACAGGTTGGTTCATGGGCTACAGGTCTAGCTTCAGGGAAGGAAGTTGAAAGACTTTCCTTGTCACATACATGTTTTATCACAAGTTTTGCAAGTTGGGGTTGTTGAACAGTTTCCGGTTATTAATAAAGCTAACATTTTATTCTCCACTTGGCTCAACTCTTCATGTTTTCTAGTGGGAAGACCCTGGAAGGGCAATAGCAGCAAGTGGTATGATTGGAACACCAAACTCCATTCCAAACTGCTTGCATAAATATTCCCTCCTAGTTGATTGCTTTTTGGTTTCCCTTTAACTTTCTTTTTAGCGTGCACCACTACATACACATTTTAAATCATATATAGTCAAACTTGCCAGTGTTTTCTGTTAGGGTTTTTAGGTTTCATTCCTTCAGTCATTTTTCAACAAGTGTTACTTAGACGTCTACAATACACCAGATACAGTTTCTAGTTCTGGGAATACAATAATAATAACAAAACCACACAGATTCACGTCTCTCATGAACTGTACACTCCAGTTATGTTTAGAAGGACATTCCCATCTGAAGATCATAAAAACAGTTGGCTGTATTTTCTTCTAGTACATTCATGGTATTACATTGTTTTATTTTTAGATTTTTTTAACCAATATGGAAATTATTCTTGTTAATGGTGTGAGGTAGGGAACCTAACTTCCAAATGAGAGCTAATCATGTCAACAATTTTTTTGTGTGTGTAATTCATCCTTCCACCATGATTGAAATGCCATCCTTGTCTTACAGTAAACGCCCACGTACATCTGGATTTACTTCAGACTGTTGTGGTGGCCAGCCTTCTAAAATGGTTCTCAAGGATCCCTACCTCCTGGTGTTCATGCCCTGGTGTAATCCGCTCTCCTGGAGTGTGGGCTGGACCTAGGGACTTGCTTTCAACCAACAGAATACTGCACAAGGGATATGATGTCACTTCGGAGGTTAGCTGATAGAAGGCTATGACTTCCTCCTCTTGGCACTGTCTGTTCTCTCACTTGCTAAGTTTGGTGAAGCCAGCTGCCATGTGGTAAACTGCCTGATGGAATGGCTTATGTGTTGAGAAACTGAGGGTGGCCGGACTGTGGCCAACAGTCAGGAAGGAACTGAGGCTCTTAGTTCAACAGTCCATGAGGAACTGAATCCCACCCACAACCACTGAGTGAGCTTGGCAGTGAATCCTGGCTTGGATGAACCTTGAGATGACTGGCCCCAGCTGGCACCTTGACTGTGGCCTTACCAGAGACCCTGAGCTGGAGGATGCAGCTGAACCACATCTGGTCTGACCCAGAGATGACGAGATGATAAGTGGTGTGGTTTCCAGCCAGACATCCGGCACTGTTTCCAGTCCTCGGCTTGAAAGAGGCATTCTTCAACTTCCTGGACAGTCTTGGAATCTGGCTTTATACTGGTCTCCTTCTGACGGTAGCAACACCAGTGGGATCTGCCCCTGGCCCACGAGGCCCCCTGCAACAGCCAGATGGAGAAGTTTCCAGGGCCTGCGTGACAACCAATCACAAGTTCCTTTTATCTCACTTGGGATAAAGATGCAATCACTTGTCTCTAATTTTCAGAGAAGCATATACATATACAAACAGCGTGTAAGTGGAATTCCAACCACAGAGGGTTTTTTTAGACAGAATTTTGAGATGGCAACTTTGAACAAAGAACTTGCAGACATGATGTAATTCCTTCTTATTAGAGATAAGCAAGCTTTTTTTTGGAAGGACATGAAGCCCTAGGCATAACCTGCTTAAGAAAAATAGACAACAGCCGAAGGAAAGAAAGAAGGAATAATTCCCCTCTTCCCACCAGAAGAAGAAAGTCCTGATAATTTGGTGCCATGAGAGCTAGGTTCCGTGCAGAGAATTTTCTCAAGGGAACTCGATAATGACCCACCAAGGTGGAATGTGAATACTGATAAAGTTGTAACTAGGACTCTTTCTGCTTCTAGATTAGAGAACATTTTGCACTGAGGGTATTAATAATTTTATCTATTACATGTAGGTTATATCAATAATTTTATTCTATGTGTTTTAGAAGACTTAATGCTGCCCTTGCCTACATCAAATTTTTAAAAGAAAAAACAAAAGCATACAATGTACAAATGAGAAAAGTAGATATTCTCATACAGATAGAGAAAATTAATAGAACTATAAGAAATACCATGTGCAAATTTATGCCACTAATTTGGAAAATCTAGATGGAACGTACAATTATCCTGTGAAATATAATGTACCAAAACCAATTTAAAAAGAAGTAGAAATGCTAATGAAAAAGACAAAAGACAAGAATCTTTCTTATATTGGTTTTAATCTGATGCTCAGTTTAGTAATATGCCACAGGAGCGATTAAATTAATACTGTGCCACTGAAGACAGGCACAGTCCCCGGGGGGCCTTTTGCTCTGGAAACAGATCCTTGACAGGTGAATGCTAGCTGTCATGCAGAAAAAGAAAGAGTATTTTTCAGAAACCAACAACAAGTCTCTTTCAAAATGGTAAAATACTAAAAAGCAGAATAGAAAAAAATAGAAAAAAATGGAAAATATTATTTAATAATTAACCACGTATAAATGCATCAGGCTCAGACAGTTTAACAGTCAAGTTCTTTCAAGTTTTTAAGTTCATTTACGTTTTTAAGTTCTTTCAAGGCAAGTGACTTTTAAGCAACAGATAATCCCCGTGTTATTTAAATAATCTCAAAGGAAAGGTAAAGATGGAAGGAAAACTTCCCAATTCGTTCAATGCAGGTACCACATTGCTAAAATGTGGAGAGAAAGCACATAAGGCCCTCTTTATAAAGAAAACTTAAGATCAGGAAGGTGAAGTTCCTCTTTATTTTCATTTCATTTTTTACCACACTTTACTTCATTTTTTTTCTTATTGCAGTAACCTTGGTTTATAGCATTATATAAATTTCAGGTGTACATCATTATATTTCGATTTCTGTGTAGATTACATCATGTTCACCACCCAAAGACTAATTACAATCCATCACCACACACATGTGCCTAATCATCCCTTTTGTCCTCCTCCCTCCCCCCTTCCCCTCTGGTAAACCAGCCACCAATTCAGTCTCTGTCTCTATGTGATTGTTTGTTGTTGTTTTTGAAGGTCCTTTTTATTTATTTATTTTTTCATTTTTATTGATGTCTTAATAGTTTATAACATTGTGGGGTTTTAGTTGTACATTATTATTTGTCCGTCATTGAAGGTCCTTTTTAGAATGGAGATCAGCCAGCAGCTGATCAGAAACAGATTTGCAGGCTAGAGTTTAAAACTAAGGATAAAGCCTCAAAGCCAATGCATTTTGCTTTACCTGAACTCAAACTCCCGTCTTTCAGAAAAGCTGAGTTCCTCTGATGCTAATAAACGTGTTAATTTCCTCTATGTTACTCATATTAAGACAGAATAATTTAGTTGTTTCAAATGCTTGTGAAACATGGCTCAGGCTAAATTATATAATTCATGAAAATTGATGATGGTTCAAAAATTATGTCAGTGTACATAAAAGATTCAGCAGCAAGCTTAGCAAATTTCCTAAAGAAGAGCGATATTTAGAGAGGACGAAGCCCCAGCACATGACTGCAGCATTTAGAGAGACAGCCCTCTGTTCTCTTTTTACTGTAACAGAATTTTTAAACTCATGATGTTTAACAGCTTTTTTATCCTGAAATCCAAATGTTAAAGCAACACTTTATTATTATTATTATCATTTTTAACTTTTTCTTCTGTGGTCCCAAAACCTGACAGAGCTAGCACCAAAAGAGGTCTATAGATTAACCTTACTTATAATGCAGACACTAAATCATCAATAAAACATTGGAAAATCAAATCCAGCAGTGTTTAAAAGGGATATCTGACTGAGTATAATTCATTCCAACTACAGTGACAATGCCAACTGAGGAAATCAAGCAGCACAATAGGGCAAAGGAAAGACCCTACAACTAGATCTCATGACATTAGAAGTCTCCCCATATCCCAGGCAGTGGTCTCCCTCGTGGGTTTGGTGTTCCAAGGGACTGTCCCACCACTGTGGCTTCCATGTCACCAAGCTGGGAATTGACAAAGCAAAAATCGTACCCGGCAGAGTTAAACAGACAAAGAAGACTTTATTCAATGCTGTTGCAATAGGGGAGAGAGACTAGAACCAAGTCTGAATCAACTTAGCTAGAACAAAAGTGTGGGAGGGATTTTAAGTGGTGGCCTGAGATGGAGATCGTGGGGAGTCTGTGTATGCTAATTGGCTTTACCCAAAGGAGAAGTAACCTTTCTCCTGTCTTATGACAGGAGGTAATTTTACAACTTGGAACAAGACGCCCACTGAAGTTAGACTCCTCTTGTCCCACAGTGACTGGGAGAGAAAAATGCCATCTTCCTTGATGGCTACACTTCAAAGGAATTTCTTCCTTCTTTCCTTCCGTCCTTCCTTCCTTCCCTCTCTCTTTCTTTCTTGTTAACTGTTGTCTATTTTTCGTAAGCAAGCTATGCCAAGGGCTTCTTGTCCTTCCAAGAAAAGCTTGCTTATCTCTAATAAGAAGGAATTACACCATGTCTACAAGTTCTTTGTTCAAAGCTGCCTTCTCAAAATTATGTTAAAAGAAACTCTCTGTGGTTGGAATTCCACTTGCTTGCTGTCTCTTAAAAATTAGAGACAAGCGATTGCATCATTATCCCGAGTGAAATAAAAGGAACTCGTGATTGGTTGTCACACAGGCCCTGATAACTTCTCCATCTGGCTGTTGCAGGGGGCCTCTTGGGCTGGGAGCAGATCCCATGGGTGTTGCCACCGTCAGAAGGAGACCTGGTATAAAGCCGGACTCTAAGACCGTCCAGGAGGTGAAGAACCCCACCTCCAAGCAGAGGACTGGAAACAGTCCGATGTCTGGATTGTGTCTGGCAATGTAACGAATAGGAAATAAAGGGGGACATTCTTTGACTCATCCAATCTATTGGTGGTGGGCAACTGGTGCCATTTCACCGGGATCAGAAAGAATCCAAGTCCAGAGAGGAGAGGCGTTCCTGACCTCCACTGGCCCTGTGAGACTCGGGAACAGAGGCTGTCCACCTTGGCCTCCAGCCCTCTCTGGGAAAGGACACCCTGGCCCACGGGTGGGCTCTGCCTGCCTCTGGTCACAGTGCAACCGGCCCTTGTCCCGGTCAGAGCCTGATGCTATGCCACACTTGGCTGCCCAGACCCTCAATGTGTGGCTGAGTGACATCCTGCTGCTATCAAGTGACTGCCCAGCAAGATTTCCCATGGACTGCGGGTGAGCTGGATGGGCCGGGTCCGCACGCCGTCCAGCTCGCCTACGGGATCGCTCATGACAAATGACAAATGAACATGTTTCTGTGAGTTTCGTAAACTGGATCTGACTTCCTGGAGTCCAGTCAGCTCCGGGACCCTGGAAATGCATGTTCTGGGCCTGGGAGGCGAGGGGCCGGATATGGATCATGCCCATGAAGTCACCGAGATAAATGTCAACTCGTGAAGCCTCTTGGTCATAATACTAACAGTTTCCATTCGTCACCCGGACTAAAGTGGGTCTATATCTCTGGTCAAACTTGTCAGGCCAGCAGATGGAACTCTGTGGCCAAGAGAAGTCCCCAAAGTCATTGTGGAGACCAGGATTGGTCCAGATAAAGTTTTCGCTGAAAATGCGGGAAATGTAAGTGGCCACCTGCCTTTTCTTGAAAGAGATCATCCTATTACCTGGATTAGGATTCTCTCTACCTCCTTTGTATTACAATGTCTTTTTTTCAACATATAAAATGATGTTGATAGTAAATGGTAGCTTCTTTTTAATTGTTCTTGATTTAAAAATAAAAAGCTGGCACTCTCCTTCTCCTGTTCTTTGTTTTTAAATTTTACTTATAAATATCAATGAGAACTCCAGGTCTGGAAACCACATATGTAGAGGTGTGGAAGCCGAGAAGAAGTGAGTAGTAACAGAGGAAGAGGATGTTCCCACTCGTTCATCGGGGGGTCCGAGAGGAGGCCTCCAGGAGGAAGGGGTCCCACATCCAGGACACAAGATGCACAATAGGAAGTGCACCTGGGAGCTGGGCAGAGGCAGAACAAGGCAGGTCTTTCTCTTGAATCTTTTAGGATGGGGACTCTGGCACGGGGACAAGGCAGGAACTCAGCCATCAGAGGCTGGCACAAAGTGGTCTCGACTTTCAGGAATAAGATTGGACCCAGGATGAGAACAGAGGCTCATAGACATCAGGAACCGCGGTGGCCCTGTGCATCCCTCCCACCCTGGCCCAGGGTGGGCCCTAGGGTTGAGGATGGATCTCAGCCTCCTGCTAGGCAGTGGGAGAGGGGCACAGGGGAGAGAAGATCCCAGGAGCAAGATGCAGACAGACCACCACTGAGCACAGAGAGACCTGGACAGACAGAATCTGTGAGTGTGTCTCAAGGCACGGAGCTGCCTCTGATCCAGGGCTGGTGGGTGGAGGTGCCGACGGAAGACAGGGAGAGCAGGGTATGGAGTGCTGGGCTCAGAAAAACCAGGCTGAGCTGGGGTCCTGCACCGCCATGGGTAGCCTGCGGCACTGGCCTGGTTGGGGGAGCTGGCAGAGAGATGGGAGGGAGGTCGAGGCCAACGTGGGCTCTTTCCCAGTCCTGGGGACCCCACCACTGGCAAGGAACTGGTCCCACGGGGTGCCCAGCCTCTACATCTTGAGTTCCCAGATTCAGATGCACAGACCTTGGGGGCCAACGGGAGAACCTGCCTTTCCCAGACCTTTCGATTGCTCCCTCTCCATTGTATAACTTGGTTCTTTTGAATTAATAGTTTTGAATGAGGCAGAGGGAGTGGTAAGCACGTGTCTTGAGAGGTTAGGGTGGAGGTGGCGTAGGCACAGGGTTGGCTCACACCAGAAGGGGCCCAGGGAGATAAGGTGTTGGGTTTGCTGGGAACATGGGGGAGTCAAGTAGATCCAGGCTGCAGAGAACCATCAGGTTCTGGGGACCCACACTGACAGGACTCCCCACCACAACCATGGTAATGAACATACCCATCATCCCAACTGTCTCTTTCCTGATGGAAGAGCCCTAAGTAACTGACCAGCTGCTGTTCCTCAAGGTACCCCAAGGAGGGAGGGGCTCCCGGTTGGGGGCCGTGGCTGGCATGCTGGACCCTCAGCTGTGGTGAAAGCCAGTCTGTCTGACTCTGGGACCACTTTCCTGGGCAAGATCAACTTTCAGGGCCTTTACCTCGATGTGGCAGATCACATCACTTTCTTTCTATGTCTGGTCCTCCACTGAATGCTGATGAATCTGAAAAGAGGATAAAATCATGCAGGGATAAAATGAACACAGGTTAAAGATTTCATTTAATTCATTATTAATGAGAAAACCAAGTAGATATTATACCCTGTTCAAGGAGAGTCCTAAGAACAGACACAGTTACATTTACAGACTAGGAATATTGAAATGAACTCTGTGTGTGTGTGTGTTGGGGGAGCAAGGCAGGCTATGCTCCTGGGGAGTCCAGGGTGCCCTGCTCCTAGGAGGGCTCTGGAGAGTTTCCTGACCCAGCACAATGTCCTCCAGTCTGTGGCCGTGGGCCCGCCAAAGCACCACATTCAAGAACAGGCCTGGGCATCTAGACCCCAATGCAGGGCCTCTTCCCCAGGCTCCCACTGCCCCCTCTGTGGTCCTCAGACACAAATCTCCTTTCTCCCTTGGCTTCTCCTCACTCTCAAGAGGCCCCTCCAGGGAAGAGATAAAGGCCTCGTGGAAGGGTAATTAACCTAATCTCACTAATCCTCACGATAACTTTATGAAGTAGAGAGACAACTATGATTGTTCCCATTTTACAGATGGGGAAACAGACTCATAAAGATAAAGTGACTTGTTCAGGGTCACACAGCTTGGTGACAGAGCAGGATTCAACCCCCTGTGTGACTGCAAACTTGCACTCCTTCCACAGCTCCAGGTTGCAAATCCAGTCACGAGTTTCTTGGCTAAGAGTTCCCGTATGGAGGATTTCCACGAGCGTAGCCCCATCATTGGAGAGGGAAGGCCGCCATGTTTCTCAGCCCTGACTCTTCCTGCTGTCCTTGCAGGCGGGCAGCCTCTTCTCTGTCTTCGGATAGAACAAACGCTGACAAGGTCCTCTCTGCCCGTGACCACAGTTCAATTGACCCACCCTTGATAAAAGGCGTGTGGCCTGGGGCAGGGGTGTTGGGGCCTTCTCTCTAGTTCCCCATTTTTGGCTCAGGCCATCCCTGCCCGTGAGTAGCCGTGCATCTGGCACTTCTCTGGCCTTACAGAACCAGTGGCCCAGGGCAAAGCCACTTATGAAAGGAGAAGCACGGGGGCTGAGGGGTCGTGGTCAAGTGTGTTGAATTCAAAGCATCTGTGGAACCTCTAAGGGGAGGTGTCTGACGTGTAGCTGGATTCCAGAATCTCAGTTTGAAGGAGAAAACTGGCTAGAGACACACAGGGAGACACTGGAGAGAGCCCGAGAACCTGCAGGCAGAGCCCAAAGCAGGAGGTGTTCATGGCGGGTGGGATGAGGAGTGGAGCTCCAAACCCCTGGGGACTCTGGCGCTGAAGGGAGAGGCTGAGGAGTCTGAGGCTGGGAAGGGACGGAGAAGTGACAGTCAGAGGGAGGAGGGAAACTGAGAGTGTGGTGGAAGGCGTGAAAAGGGAGAGCTGTTTAAGGCACGAGGAGTGGCGACGGTGTTGGTCGCCGAGTCTGAGAAGTCAAGGTGGAGGTGAGTCCACCGGATGAGGTGATGTGACGATGTTGGTGAGAGACGATGCTGGCGTGTGGTGGGGGTGCAAGCCAGATCGTAGCGGACAGGAAGTGGGAAAATGAAGACAGCTCTTTGGAAGAGCTTGGCTGGAAAGGGAGGAAAGAGATGGCATGGAAGATTAATGTGGATACTTGGTCGGGGTGAGGAAGCAGGGCTCTCTTTTGAAGATGAAAGACAGTTGGTTATGTTTTCAGGTCTGAGGAACATACCAGAAATTTATGAGATACAAGACAAAGAGGAGATCAATTGATGGGGTAAGGGATACAGGAGCATAGACGCCAGCTCATACTTGGCACGGTATAGAAAGAGAGACAGTGACTCTGAAGTTGGGCCTGAAAGAGCCAAATGGCCAAGTGCCTGTCTTCGGAGACATTTCTGGCATCGCCTCTGTGTGATCCCAGAGGTCACTCCGACTCTTACCAGCAAATGGATGTCTGTCTTAAGAACAACAATCTGTCACTGTGTAACAAACCACTCCCAAACTTGGCGGCTGAAAACAACAAGCACTGATTGGTTGTCATCATTCTGTGGGTTGGCTGGGCTCGGCTGGGTGGTTCTTCTGCTCCACAAAGCAGGAGGGGACATTCATGTGGCAGCATTTATCTGGGAGCTCAGCTTGGGCTGGAATGCGAGGGATGGCCTTGCTGGCTGTTACTGGGACATCTCCTCCACATGGCCTCATCCTCCAGGCCTTCTCTCCCCACATGGCCTCTGCAGCCCAAGAGCCTGGACTACTTTACCCAACGGCTGACTTCTGATGGAGCTAAAGGAGCTGTAAGGCCTCGTTGCAGAGGACACACGGCTTCCTCCCGCTGCATTCCACTGGCTGAAGTAAGTCACAGGCAGCTCAGATCCAAGGGGAGGAGAAACAGATTCCACCTGTCAACAAGAGGAGCTGCAAAGTCACAGCCTAGAAGGGCGGGGATGGGGGGTGGGAGGGACCGTTGCTGCCATCTTTGGAAACAACTGACCACAGCGTGTCTCAGGAGTCCATGCTACATCTGAACATTCATTTTCAAACATAGGCAAGCATTTGATAGAATTTGCAGTGAAAATATCATTTTTTAACTGTTCAGCCAATGCAAATTAATTGAAAAAAACCATCTTAAATGAACATTATATTTTATTCTTTTATTACATGAATGTGCATTTATTATGGGAAAATGACAAAAGGTTTTACAAAAAGGGAAAATGGAAGTCACTTGGAATCCCATTCCCTAAAGAAAATGCACACTGGGTGTATAACCCTGCAGATTTTTGGACTGACAATTCAACCAGTAACACCTTCAGCCAGAAACCCCTTTTCTGACAATTACAATTCTTAAAAGATATATTGCCCTCCTTGAATAATCATTGACAATCATGAAGTGGAACCTGAGATGTTATTAGAACGGAGAGGGAGGTTGAGTTTAAACCTAACTTATTGGACGTCTATGTGTCTGGGAGTATGCTAGGTCCCTGCTCTTAAGCTGCTTATAGAGGAGTGGGAGACTCGTGAACGAAAAGAGCACTTCAGCGCGTCGTGGCGGGAGCTACAGCAGAGGGATGCAGGGAGGCCTTGGGGACGGGAGCGGGGAGAGAGGAGAAGTTTCTCACATGTATCATGAGCCCAAACAGGGGTGCACCAGGGCCAGATGGAGAAGAGAAAAACACAGAAGATGGAGGGATTTATAAAAGGAGGGCCTTTGATGTCACGTATTATATTCCAGGTTTTTTTCTTATTTTCAGATTGGAGTTTCATCCTTTTTTAAAACTGGCTTTATTGCTAAATACAACATAGTACCCCGAACCACGTGAAACATGTTTAGCTTAACAAATTATGACAAGGTGAATATCCTTGTAATTGCCTCCCAAGGACAGGTGATAGAACTTTGCCGGCCTCCCCACGCTGCTCCCACACAAGCCTTGCAGTCCCCCCGGAACCAGCGTCCCGACTTGGTTGTACGTTTCTTTATGGTTTTGTCATCCAAGGTGCATCTCTGAACACGATACCACAGCTTTGCTTTTCTTAACCTATAGGTACCCCACCCCACTCTACTTCTCTTTTTTCTCCTTCTAATGTTTGCTTATGTACTTTTTATGCTGAAATTGAATCCGTCTGTTGAAGTATAAACACATATTTATTATTTCAAGAGTAAAGTGCTGCGCTAATTAATGATTGTGAAAGCTGTTAATTTTATGAAGAAAAACAGTAATTAGCTTTAAATAGTTGAATAGGGAGCTAGATTGATGGTTAATACAAATATTAAGAGAGAGTATTTGCTTGATAATTTTGGGAAGAATATTATGGACTATTTGAGCTTATAAAATTTAAATAATAAAAGGCAGAAAATAGAGATTTAATTATTTAATTCTAATCTCCATACAAATTTTAGAGTAGTGACATTCCTTACATGGAACAGAATCCCTGTAAGAATCCCATTTCAGTTTTTAGTGGTTTAATTCCATTTGGGCCACAGATCCCTCAAGAAAAGGTCCTGTTCGATAACTGTTCACATCTTGTGAGATTAAGTTAGAAGCGAAATCTCAACTTTTCTCCATCCAGATCTCGCAAGGAGAAAAAAGTTCAAAATTGAGTACCATACCCTAAATTATCTTTGAGGTAGACGTGATAACGACGATGAAGGGAAGGAAGAAAGGAAGACAGTATGACAGATGAGCAGCCCAAACACATTTTGTTCTTATTATTCAAACCTCAAAACAACAGACTTTACAAGAATGCTCAGGAAGGCCATTTCTTTTAGTTTTGAGCTTTGGGGGCTAAAATTAAAAAAACCATTTTCAGAAGTTGAAGATGAAGGCTTTGGGGATCTACCTGAGCCACTGATCCCGAGGACGGGGTTCCTTCTAGAAACATATTGTCAGAACCTTTACCTGAGTGATGTTCTGCTGCGCACCGAACAACGACGTTATCCGACGCGCTGGCCGAGCGGGAGTGATTATTTAGCCTCACAGGAACGAGGGGGAGGAGACCCGGGAGCCATGCGGCGCTGCCGGGGCTGAGAAATTGTTATTGTTACCCAGAAAAATGTCAGCATTCAAAGCTGGGAGACTCACATTTATAACAATAAAATTGTAGCGATGTTCCATTTCTGGTGGATAACATTTCAGGTTTATTCTTAGATCCCAGAAGTTTGTTCAGGTGGTGGTTGACAGCAGCCTCCTCGGGGCCCTGGGCTCTGCTGGTGGGGATGTCAGCTGAACAGAGTGCCAGGGGCCCCCAGGCACAGACGGGCAAATGCCACCTGATACCCACATTTTACAGACGAGGAGACCTCGAGGTGTGGCTCAGAGACAGCGAGTGGCACGTCCCGGGTGACACAGCGGGTAGAGGCTGAGTCGGGCCGGAGCTGGGATCTCGGCTCTGATCCCAGGAGGGGGTTCCTGGGGCAAAGGTGGCCCCTCCACGCCCCAGGCTCACGCTCCAGCCCTGGGACCCGGGAAGAGGACCCGGCTCCTTCCTGCGACTTCGCAGGTCCTGTTTCCCACAGCATTTCTGTGCTGAGCTCCTTACCCGTGAATCCACCTGACTCTCACCATTTTACTCCAGCCCGAACTCATGTCCCCTTCGCACACCTGCCCGAGGGCGAGGAGACCCCACGCTGACGCCCCGCTCAGAATTGCTGCGTCTCTGTCTGAAGCCCAAGTGTTCATGCACACAACCTTTTCTCCTCTTTACACCCAGTTCCTGTTCCTCCGCGGATGCGTCACGTTCTGCCCTCCGGGCTCCAGTGTGACTGAAATGGGGCTGCTGTTGATCGGAAAGAAACCGGCAGAAACTTAGAAAGTCGGCAAGACAGATGGGATGGGAATGACGTGGTTGGAGAGGCAGCCCGTCCAGAGGGGGCGTGGATCCCACCCCGAATCCACCTCGTGGCCTTTATTCAGGTAAACAGCCAGGAGGTCTCTCCTCTCAGGGCAGGCTTGGGACAATCCTGGGGACAGGAAGATTTGGCTTAGAGACTTATTTTATCAAAACTCGTGGATGAAATGAGGAAGCATGATTGGGGCCCAGGCCGAGGGGACTGTTGTCCAGACATTGAGAAGTGGGCCCTTCCAAAGACCACTCGGGGTGCTCACCAGTGCCTTCAATGACAACTAAGTCAGGTAGGGTGAACACCTACAGCCACGCTCTGTTCCAAGTGCTCTACATATACTTACTAAGTTGTCCTCATAATATCCCTGTGAGCCAGGAACTGTTATGTCCCCATGCTACACAACAGAAAACCGAGCACAGAGAGGCTAAGTAAGTTGCCCAAGGTCACTCAGCTAGCAAGTGGCAGAGCTGAGATTTGAACTCAGATAGGCCAGCTCCAGCCATGCAGTTAACCATTCATTGCAGGACATTGCTTCTCTTGATATCACCTCCCCAGAAATGTGTAGCAGGAAATGATCGCCCCAAACTTAAGCTTACGGTTGAGTCTCAGAGCCAGACCCAGGACCTCCCTCAAGGTTCCCTTATCACTGTTTAAGTTTTAGATATTTTATTGCTTAATATTTAAATATATTTATAAAAGGTAATATTTAGAAATTTTTAGTTATTACGATGTCTGTAAGAAGCTTTTGCTTTGGTCATTTCCTGTGTTCCATTTTCCACTGACCACTTCACCGCAGCCTCCCGGGGACTCAGTTCGCGGCACACGGGGAGCGGGAGGCCGAGATGCACCTCCGCCCCCAAGGAAGGCATCGGCAGTGGGACCTCTCAGCCCTCTCCTTGTGGGCAACACGGGTAGGAGTGGAGCCCCCTGAGGTCCCAGGCAGCAGAAATCCCCGGCAGACCCTACGTTCTGGTTTGGCGGTGGTGAAGAACGTGGAGGGACAGGGATCCGCCGAGGAGCATCTTTCTCCCTCTGCTCTACACACCTCCGGACTGAGCTCTTCCAGGCCAGCCCTGTTTCTGGTGCTTCCCTGGGTCCCCAGAGCAGCAAAAGGGGTCCAGGAAGCTGAGTGGGAGCATGCGGGAGAGGAAGAAGGCTGGGGACAGGATTCAGCTCAGACCCATCGTGTCCTGCACTGGACCCCTGAATGCCCTCTCCATGCCAGGACGGTGACCACACACACGCAGGAGTGCCAGAGAGAGCGCTGGCTCCCAGTGGAGGTCTCGGGTGTGCTCCGAGCACCAGGCTGACCCCCACTCCTGTCCTCGGGCCAGGACTTCTACACTCCCCCTGGCCAGGTGTACCCCTGCTGGCAGGAAGTAATCAAAGAACCATCAGGAGAGAATGCCGACGGTTTCGACTCTTTCCCTCTCCTCCTCCTGGCCCTTCCCCCATCCCGGGAAGAAGGCAGGAAGAAGGCGGGATACCAGGGTGGGAATTCTGAGCATCAGGACTCAGCGTGCCCATCCCTGTGGTCTACACACTGCACCCAGCTCGTCGCATCACCCAGTGAGGCTCCCCCACCTGCGTGCCCAGTCCTTTGCCTGGCTGGACAGAACCAGAGAGAGAAGGAAGAAGGTGTGGGCTCCGGATTCTCTGTCCTCCAGGAGTCACTCATTCATTTATTCATTCGTTTGTGCATTGATTCATTCCTCACAGTCCTGAGTGTCACCTCGGTGCCAGGCCATGTGCAGACAACCAAAGAAAGATGCTAGCCAGGCTGGGGCGTGGACACGAAATCTGGACTATAGGACAGTGGGAAGGTGCAGGGAAAAGGGGGAACTGAGAGGAATAAATTATTTTCCTGAAATTGATTTCAGCTCACACTGATCGAGGGTTAGCGTGTGCCAGGTGTCATCCCATCTGTTCCTTCAAAACCCCTTTGAGATTTGTGGATGATCATCTTCAAGTCACAGATGAGGATCCCGAGGCAGGTGATTTCATAAGGCCACTGTCTTAGTCCGTAGAGCTGCTGTAACAAAATACCGTAGACTGGGTGGCTCAAACAATAGAAATTGACTGTCTCATAGTCCTGGAGCCTAGAAGTCCAGATCCAGGTCCGGCCAGTTCAGCTCCTGGTGAGTGCCCTCCTCCTGGCATGTAGATGGCCGCCTTCTCGCTGCGTCCTCACGTGGTGGAGAGAGAGAGTGTGAGCGAGCAAGCTGTGGTGCCTCTTCTTCTAAGGACTCTAATTCTGTCAGATTAGGACCCCACCTGTGTCACTTTAACCTTAATTCCATCCACAAGGCCCTATCTCCAATAGAGTTGCACTGGGGGTTAGGGTTTCAACATATGAATTTTAGGGAGACACAATTCAGTCCATAGGACTCACACTCCAAGCAGTAGTGGAGATGGGGGCCCAGCCCAGGTCCATCTGGCTCTGGGTTGTCACCTGCTCTGGTTACTGCAGCCACTCCCCCTGCATCCCCCTGCGGGCATCAGGGAAGGCTGCATGGAGGAAGTTTGCATTGAGCTGGCAGTTAGACCATGCGTAAGAGTTTACAGGGAGACAGAGTGGGTACAAGTACTTCTGGCAGCAGGAACATTGGCAAAGTCAGTAAGGCTTAGGAAAAAATTGATATCTTGGTGTCCACAATTCTGAGAAGCCGGGCAGTCTCGTGAAGAGTCAATTGTACAGAAACAGGCCTGGGCCAGCATCGCTTCCTCTTTCTGCTTCTCCGTTTCCTAACGACGTCAGCATAAATAGGAAGCGTGAGAGGCTCTCTGCCGCCTGGAGACTCCAGCAGAAGCCTGATCTGTCCCCCAACAAAGAGGTATGGCCCGGCTTTTGGGGGCAGACTGAAGGGTGGTGTGGGGAGCAGGGTGTGTGTGGGGAGCCTGGGATGGAAAGGACAGGGAGAGCCTGGGGGTGTTGGGTGGGCATGGGTATTCTGGGGACTGGGGAGGTTAGGGCTTGGCCATTCAGTCAGGCATTGGAATGAAGGGTCGCAGGAGAGAATTCTGGAGTCAGATATCTGTTCTGTCCCTTGCTTTGCCACTAAGGTGTTGGTGGTGGTGAGAATATTCCCTCCCCACACTGGGCTCTGTCTCCTCATCTTTAAAATAGGGGTATTAGATCTGGCAATCTCTGAGACCCCCTCCAGCTCTGACACATAGATTTAGAAGTGTGTGTTTGTGTGCGTGCAGGTATGTGAGTACATATGAGGGGTGTGGGGCAGAGGAAGAGGGACGCAGAAGGTGGTACCTGGAGCTCTGCTCTATTCAGGCAAAGCTCAGTATGGCCTGGCGAGCTCAATTTAGGAGCTGAGAAGTGTCGTCCCTTGCCCAGAGTTGTCTAGGGGCATTGACTCTCCTTGAGCACCAATCATTCCTTTCCCCCAAATGTCGTATGTTGACCTTGTACCCTGTAACTTTGCTAAATTCACTTGGTTCTAACAGCCTTTTTTTGGAGCTTCCTTAAGATTATCTGTGTACATAAGTATCGTCTGTGAATAAAGACAGTTTTATTTCTTCCTTGCTAATCCATATGCATTTTACTTCTTTTTCTTGACTGATCACATTGGCTAAGACCTCCAGCAAAACATTGAATAGCAGTGTGAGAGTGGACATTCCCGCCTTGTTACTGATCTTCATGGGAAAGCAGTTGTAGCTTTTCCATAGATGCCCTTTATCAGGTTGAAGGAATTCTTTTGTATTCCTACTATACTGGCAGGTTTTTTGCTATTCTGTATAATGAATGGGTGTGGAATTTTGTCAAATGCTTTTCCCGTGTCTATTGAGATAATGGTATGATTTTCCTCCTTTAGTCTGTTAATGTGGTAACTTACATTGACTGATTTTCAAGTGTCAAACCAACCTTGGATATGTGGTGTAAACCCCACGTTGTCGTGGTGTGTTCACTTCCTTACACATTGTTGGATTCAACTTGATAATATTTTTGTTAAGGATTTTTCTATGTTCGTGAGAAATATTGGTCTGTAATTTTCGTTTCTTGCAGTGTCCCTGTCTGGTTTTGCTATAAGGGCTTCATAAAATGAGCTGGGAAGTATTCCCTCCTCCAAGTTTGTGTAGAATTGATATTATTCCCTAGAGCTCATCAGTGAAGCCCTCTCGGCCTGGCATTTTCTTTGTGAGAAGGTTTTTAATGATAAATTCAACACTTTAAACAGATATAGGCTTATCCAAAACTTCTAATACTTCTTGAGTTAGTTTTGACAATTTGTGTCTTTTAAGAACTTTCCATTTTATCTAAGTTGACAAAAATATTGGCATAAAGTTGCTCATAATATTTTCTTATTATCTTTGTAATGTCTGTAGAATCTGTAGTGATGCCTGTTTCTTTCCTGATATTGGTAATTTGTATCTTCTCTCTCTCTCTTTTTTTCTTGATTAGCCTGGCTAGAGGTTTATAAATTTTATTGACTGAAAAAAGAAAACAGAGTTTGAATTTTCTCTAATTGTTCTTTTTTCCTATTTCATTGATTTCTATTCTTGTTTTAGTTATTTCCTCCTCTTACTTATTTGTGTTTAATTAATTTTTTTCTTGCTTCATAAGTTAGAAATTTAGATCATTAATTTTATACCTTTCTTCGTCTCTGAGATAATCATTTAAAGCATAAAATTTTTGTCTAAGTACGGCTTCAGCTGCATCCCACACATTTTGATATATTGTCTTTTCACTTTCATCCAGTTCAAAATATTTCTGATGTTTCTTGTGATTCTTTCTTTGATCCAAGGGTTGTTTAGGGAAATCTATTGTCCAAATATTTGGGGATTTTCCAGGTATTTATCTCTAATTATTATCAACCACTAATTTGACCAGAAGACACTATATATGGTCTCAACTCTTTTAAATCTATTTAGTCTTGTTTCATGACAGAATATAATATATCTTGGTGAATGACCATGTGCACTTGAGAAGCATGCTTATTCTTCTCAAGTTGTTGGGTGGAGTTTTCCATAAATGTCAATTAGGTCCAGTTGGTTGATAGTATTGTTTTAGTCTTTTATATTCTTACTAACTGTTTTATCAGTTACTGAGAGAGGACCGTTGAAATCTCTGTCTATAATTCTAGGTTGGTCTATTTCTCATTTCAGTTTTTTCAATTTTTGCTTCATGTATTTGAAGCTCTCTAATGAAGTACATACTTATTTTAGTTTATTATATTTTCTTGATGAATTTGCCCCTTTTGCATTATGAGATGTCCTTCTTTATCCCTGTAATAATCTTTGTTCTGGTCTACCTTCATATTGATATAGCCCCTCTGGCTTTCTTATAATCAGTATTTGCATAGGATCATGGTATAACTATTCCTATCTCTTTACTTTTAACCTTTCTGTGACTTTGAAGTGGTTTCTTATAGACATCATTTTGTCAGGTCTTGTTTTTTTAAAATCTATATATCCAGTCTCATAATCTCTGCCTTTTAACTGTAGTGTTTATACCATTTACATTTGTAATCATTCTCGCTATGGTTGCTTTTAAGTCTATCATCTTGCTATTTGTCTTCTACTTGTCCCATGTGTTTTTATTCCTTTCTTCCTCTTTTCTCACATTCTTCTGCTTTAATTGAGCATTTTAGGATTACATTTTTTCTCCTTAATTGGCTTGCTTTATCAAAAAAAATTTTTTTTAGTGGCTACTCTATAATAGTATTTCTCAACTGTAGTGATTTTGCCCCTTGGGGACATTTAGTAATGTCTGGACAGATTTTTGGTTGTCACAGCTGGCAGGAGGAAGAAGTGCTACTGCATCCAGTGGCTGGAGGTAAGGGATGCTTCTAAGCATTGTGCAATGCACAGGACAGCCTCCACAACAAAGAATTACCCAGAAGAACATATCGATATTGTCAAGGCTGAGAAACCCTGCTTTACATGTTCAACAGGCATCTTTAATTTATCATAGTTTCACTTCAAATTATATTTTACCATCTCACATGTAATGTAAAAACTTTACACCAGTATATTTCCATTTCCTCCTTTTGCCTTTGAGCTATTGCTGTCATAGTTTTACTTCCATGTAGATTATGAACTCCATGATGCATTGTTATTATTTTTGCTTTAAATAATCAATTATCTTTCAAATTAAAAAGGCAAAAGAATAGTTTATATGTACCCATATTTATCATTTTTGGCACTCTATTCCTTTATGTAGATTCAAGTTTCCATCTGGAATCATTTTCCTTCATCCTAAAGGGCTTCCTTTAACATTTCTCAGTGCAGGTCTGCTGTCAATGATTCCCTCAGCTTTGGTTTGTTTGAAATGTCTTCACTTCACCTTTGTTGTTAAAAGATGTTTCCACTGGATATAGAATTCTAAATTGGCAGGTTTTTTTTCATTAGCACCTTTAATATTTCCTTCTGTTATCCCCTGGCTTTCGTAGTTTTTGATGAGAAGTTGGCTATCAGCCTTATCCTTGTTACTATATACCTAATGTCATTTTTCTCTGGCTGCTTTGAAGGTTTTCCTCTTATCACTGGTTTTCAGCAGTTTAACTATTTACTACTTGTTAGTTGGCAAGTTCTTTCTTTTTTTTTTTTTTCTAATTTTTTATAAGTTATACATCTTATTTTGTACATACAGAGGAGTACAAAAACTTACAGGTACAGTGTAAGAAAAATAATAAAATGAACATCTGGCTACCTATCACTCATATTAACAAATTTATTCATCCTACAAGTATGTACCGAGCATTGTTCTAGCTACTTGAGATGCATCAGCGAGAAGAATCTTTGCCCTTACAGAACATGTGGATAGAGGAAGATAATGAAAAGAAATGAAACTAGTGGGGAGGGAGAAATAACAAACACAAGAAATAAGTACATTGTATAGTGTGTTAGAAAATAATACGTGCTCCCCAGGGTAAGGGACAGCAGGGTCTGGAGGAGGGGAGGGGGTCGAGGCATGTCTTGGTGAGCAGAGGCTGGAAAGAGGTAAGGTAATTAGACATGTGGATGTCGAAGGGAAGAATGTTCCAGTCAGAGAGAACAGCCAGTGCAAAGGCGCTAAGGGAAGAGCATGCCTGGAGTGTTTGAGGAACACCCAGGAGACCGGTGGGACTGGAGCACAGTGACTTAGGAGGGGAGAAGTAGAAAAGGAGACAAAGAAGCAACAGGGGACAGATTTTGTAAGCCACTGGAAGGACTCTGCTTGTATGCTCACTGTAACGGGGGAATCATTGGCTAGTTTTTGTCACAAGATTGACATCTGCTTGTGGCTTCTGTATTATGAATAGGTGTTGGGGGAGGCGAGGACGGAAACGGGAAAATCTGCTAGGACGCTTTCCCACAAGTCCAGATGAGATATGATGACTTGGGCCAATGTGTTGGCAGTGGGGGAGGTAGGAAGTGGTTGCTGGTGTGGCAAGATCCTGGTTAGAGCAAATACTGATGGGTGGAGAAGGATTGGGCATGCTGAATGCAGACAACTCTGAGGGAGTTTACTGGAAAGAAAACAAGAGAAATAAGGTGTAAGATGGTGGGGGAAAGTGGAACCAAGAAAAAGTGTTTTTTTAAAGATGGAAGAAATTACAGCATTGGTGTAAGCTGATGGGAGTGATCCAATACTGAGACTCAAACTGATGCTATAGGAGAGAGAAGGAGGGGAATTTCTGGAGCTATGTCCTTGAGTAGGGAAGCGTGGATGGATCCTGTGTACTGGTTGGGGGGTTGGCTTTGGACAGGAGCATGGACAGTCCACTGGTGGCAATAAGCACGGGCAGAGTGTGTGGGTGAAGAGACGTCTGCAGATGCTGGTGATAAGAGTCTGGGGTGGGGGGTCTTTTCCGATCAATTTTCCTAGGGAGGGAGAATGCAGGTGGAAGCTGAGAGTGGGAGTTGGTGCAGTGGAATTGGAGGCATAAGGGGAGAGGAGAAGGTGTGAAACAATCTCCTAGGAGACAGGAAGAGCAAGTGGCCTGGAGCAGTGTCGTATGGGTTCTGACAGCACTTCTGGACCATAGTCAAGAATTTAAAGTGAGATCAGTCGGTGTGGTTTATTTCGGCTGTGCAGGGGCAGCTACGTGATGAGTTAGAGTCAGCCAAGATTATAGTTTGCCTAGACGTGGAAGAAGAGGGGGAAGGAGTTGAGGATGGATGCTGGTGGCGTATAAAACATGATCGTTTTCTGTACCGAGAAACACCGCTGCCTCTGCAAACTCCATCTGTCCTGTGCTCCTTCCTGTCCCCTTTCCCAGGTAGGAGACAACTTTTATGCTGAATTCTATGTTAACCTTTCCCTGGCTTTTCCTTAAAGTTTTGCCATGTATTGCTAAACAAGGTATTATTAATCTAATTCTGGAAAGCTGGGAAGCAATCACAAACCTGGCTGGCGAGGGAAGGACGGTGTTCCCACTGTTGGACAGACACTCCCAGGAGAAGGAAGCCAGACAGAGCCTCTGGGTCAGGGACCAGCTCCAGCTTCCCCAGGGTTGATAAGAGCCCTCGTGGGGCAGTTGGTTCCCGTGCGGTTGTCCAAGCGCCTGTGCGCGGGTGTGTGTTTTGCAGGTTTCAGAAATTTTGAGAAAGAAGGGACTTGTTACTGACTCTGCTCTCCTTGTGACAGATCAGGGAAGGTAAACCACTCAGCCTCCTGCAGAGGAAAGGGAGCAGCCAGAAACCACGTGGACGGGGGAGGAAGCACACGGAGTGTATGGTGGCAGCTGAGTTTGGCCCAGAGTGTGTTTGTGTATCCTCTAGACCTAGGACACGAAAGGCTCCTTGTGTAAGAGGTGGATTCCCAAAGCTTATCCACCAAAAATGCATGAAGAGATTTACACAAAACACACACATGTCAACCCCATAGCAGACTCACGGAACACACAGAATCCACACCAACACCGTGGTGACAGGTAGAAAGCTGCGGGTGAGGAGACCGCCCAGGTCCAGAGGAGAAGGCCCTGATCCAGGGGCCCAGCTGGGGCAGTGGCAGGGACTGGAGCCCAGGCCTCCTGCTCCCCTCCCATCAGGGCCTTCTCCCCTCATCCTGGTCATGTTCATGCAGGTGGACAGAAGGGTGTGTGGCCTGACCCTGTCCCATGTCTCCTTCCCCAGGTCCTGGCGGGAGAGGGGCAATGGGTGGATGAACAAGAACAGCAAGAGCTGGTAAGACAGGCCTGGCCTCCCAGGCAGTGAAGGACCTCCACCCAGCGCACAGCCAGAAACCACCTGTGCCGGCCCCTAGTCATTCCGAGTTGATCAAAAGATGGTGCTGACCTGGGAGAAGCTCCCCATCGCCCTGCTGGCTCTGTGCTGGGGGCTCTGGATGGCAGGGGCCCAAGGTGAGCCCAATTGCTCCCTCCCCTGCTCTGTCCCCCTCCCCACCGCTGGGCCGCCTCCTGAAGAAGCTCCCAGACCCCAGCAGCTCTGGCCTCCCCTCCCTCCCTCCCTCCCTCCTTCCCTCCTTTCTTCTCTCTCTCTGATCTTCCCTGGAGCCTCTCTCTTCCTCCTCCCACACTCCTGTTCCTTCCTCTCTGGCCTCCTGTAAAGTCCATCTCTGCTTCAGTCCCTTCTCTACCCACATTTCTCAGTGTGGCTTTCAAGGCCTCTAACCTCCAGGCCGGCTGTTCCAGCCTTGTCTCTGCTCCTCCTTCCCCACCACACACTCTGCTCCTCTGACGACCTTGACGGGCTCACACCTCCCCACCTTTGCTCTCAGGGGGCCCTTGGCCTAGGGGTCTCTCCCTTCTTCGGCCCCAGCATCCTCCTGGCGCCTGGAAGCCCAGCTGGGATGCTCCCCGGGCTCCTGAGGCCTGTGAGCCCCCCTCCCAAGGGCTCCCAGAGAACTCGGCCTCTCTGATAAACGTGGGAACCACAGTCCCTTTCCCACCGCCAGGCCCGGCAGCTGACCAGGAGACCAGGACAGGGAGGTCCAGGGTCGGGCTCTGCCACACTGCCTCTTAGGGTGGGTTTGCGCCTCTCCTCCCAAGCTGCCCCGAGGGGTCCAGGGGCAGGGCGGGTGCCTGACGCACGTCCCATCTTGGCGTGGGAGGGAGACCCTGGTCCAGGAGCAGGGCAGAGCAGGGGCTCAGGAAATGTGCTGTGAATCGACTAGAATATTCTGTTTCTATCCAGACAGGAGGGTCCACAACCAGGACCCTCACAGCCCAGAGCCCCTGACCCCACCCAGGGCCCCTGGGCACCTCTGCCTGGTGGCCAGGAGCCTGAGACTCTGAGAGCCCCCTTCTCAGTGCCAGGCACCCAGGAGGGGCTGGAAGGGTGGTGAGAAGGGACGCCTGGAGGGGGAGGTGTGACCCCTGTCCTGTCTCTCCCTGGTCAGGGACCATCCCCCTGCAGACCCTGAGCTGCCATAATGACTACACCAGCCGCCTCATCTGCAGGTGGGCAGACACCCAGGACGCCCAGCGGCTCATCAACGTGACTCTGCACCGTAGGCTGAATGAGTGAGTGACACCGGGGCCCGGGGCCGGAGGGCACGGAGGGGCGCTGCTGTGTGGGGCTGTGCCAGGTGGGGGCTGGATGGGGAAAGAGGAGGGGGAGGCCCTGCTCTCTCCGGTGGCCTGCCAGGCCCGTGCGCTGGTGTCTGGTGTCTGGGTTTCTGGGAAGAGCTGTCTATACTGATATTGTTGTTGATGATGGTCCTGGCGATAATTTTCTTATTTCGTCACAATTTAACAAAATCGCCCCACAGAGTTGGTCTCAGTCCATCCTCACTGTGAGGCGGGCAGGGCGGGGATGCGATGCCCAGTTCACAGATGAGGAGACCGAGGCCATGGGGGTGAGGCCCCTCCCTGGGCCACACTGTGGGGGCGCGGTCGAGCGGGACCAGCGTCCCGTGTCCGGCCTGCGGGCTGGGCTCTGTGTCTCCCCGAGGCCCGGCCTCCTCCAGAGTGTGGGGCTGCTCCCTTCTCCTCACGTGGTCTCCTGGGCACATGTCATTCTGGGATGTTGGTGAGGGTCTCACTCACCGTAATAGAGATAATGAACCAGCCGGCCTCACAGGGCACGGGGAGTCCCCCTGGAGGCCGCCGCGGAGGAGCCAGCTCTCCACACCCGCAGCATCGCCCTTCAGCTCTCTCTCCCGCTCTCCCGGGAGTCCCCACCCTCCTCCACCCTCCTCCACTCCCCCCTCCACCTCCCCGCTCCTCCTCCTGCACTGAGACCGACGCCCCCAGAGGAGAAGCTCCCCAGCCCCCTCCAGGCTCACACTGCCGGGCCTGCCTCTCCCCAGCTCCCTGGATGCCCCTGCAGTGATTTCCTGTCCCAGTCCTATCTGAGGCTGCAGCTGGGGTCCCATCTTGTCTTGCTGCTCACAGACACCACTGCCACCATGGTCCCCACTCTCCCTCTGCCATTGATGGGCCCTCTCCCCGAATCGTCCCCGATCACTAGCAAACGTGCCCCGAACCCCCCTTACAGATGCCACCCGGGGCTGCAGCTCAGGGTGCCTCCTGATTTCCATCTCCTTCAGCCGTGGCCCGTCCTCTGCTTCCCTTCGCATGGACACTCCAGTACCTTCTCCCATGTACCTCCCTGGAGCCCACTCTGATTTCACTGTCACCACGGCAGCCAACTTCTCTGCCAAGATCACCCGTGACCTCGTGTGGCTGGACCTAAAGGTCAATTCTTAGTCTTCTTTACATGACCCGCCAGCGTCGTGTGGCACAGGTGACCCTACTGTTCTCCACTCGACCTCCCGGACAGTCCTGTCCCAGCTGTGCCTCGTGCCTCCTGGGCCACCGGATCTCTTTTGCTGGCTCATTCCTGTACCCCACACTCTACACGGTGGGATGCTCCAGGGCTAATGTCACCTGCTCACGCCACCTTCCCTGACCACCCATTTCAAGTTCACCCCACCTTCCCGTTCCCCACTGTACTGTCTACGTCAGGTTTTCTCCATTTGACGCATGACATATTTTATTGAGTTGTGTCCTGTGTGTCTCCCTCCACTAGGATGCAACTCTGTGGGCAGGGATTTCTGTGTGTTTTGGTCACTGCCAGGACCCTGGCCCTGGACAAAGCCTCACATGTGGTAACCGCTCTGTAATGCTTGTGAATGACTGATTCTGCTTCGCTCTGGGCTAACCTGTGTCCTCTCCTGGCAGGGACCCCCCGCAGCCAGTGGCCTGCCATCTCAGTGACGACACATCCTGGTTGGATGGCCCTTGTCCCGGCTATGTGCCCAGAAGATGCGTCATTCCCTACAGCCTGTTCGTCCTTGCTGACAGAGACTACTTCTCATTCCGACCAGACAGGCCTCTGGGCGCCCAGCTCACCGTCACTCTTGCCCAGCATGGTGAGGCCCGGGGTCCCTGGCCAGGGGTGGTCCCTGTGTGGACGGTGGGCCCTACGGGTGGCTGGACGGCAGGAGGTGGGCCAGCTAGTGAGAGTCTTCAAGGGGTGGAGACTCTGGCTCAGGGTGGGTTTGGTCTCCTGAGGGAAGAGGATGTGGTCTCCTTACGATGGGAGCGTTGGAGCAGGTACAGCGTGACGAGCCCCTGCCTCTGGCTGCTCCACCACCTGCCAGGACACTGCCTTCCAGCACTGGAGGCGTCCCTTCTAGAAGAACTATCCTCCCTACTCAGTCATAAACTATAGCTAGAAAACTCTTTCATCAACATGGTCTCATCCAATGTCTACAACAACCCATTTTATAGACGAGGCACTGGAGACCCAGCGAGATGACATAACTTTTCCAAAGTGCCCCACTGAGCAGTCATGACGGTGAGGGGTCAGACGTGCCGAGTGCCTCCTGCACAGTAGAGATGGAGGTCACCACCGATGGCCCTCGCTGAGTCGCCCCCTGTGTGTGCACCAGGTGTCCACAGCGGCCCAAGAAAGTTGATGGTCCTGGGTGGGTGTCGATGATCATTTTATATAGTTATATTTACTTGACTGTAAATTAGAAAGAAATATAACCAATTCTTCAAACTCAAGCATTCAAGGTAATTGTTTCTTAGAATGAGGCTAAAGTAAAAATGGGAGTCATATGATAAAAGTTTACATTGACATGGCAAAAACCATGTGTGCCCCAGGCTTCCAGGAGACATTGCTGATCCTTATTTAACCCTCAAAACAACACAAAATTAGTCACTGTTGTTATTGCTATTTGACTCGTGATGAAACTGGTGGAGGGAAGTGGATGCTCACAGCCTCTCAGCGGCTGGTGGCAGAGCTGAGATTCAAACCCGGAAAGGTTTCACTTTAGCGTCCTGGGTCCCAAATCCTGGGCCACCCTGCTGTCCTTACAAGTGTCAGATGGGGAGGGGGCTTCGGCCTTTGCTTCCTGCCTCTTTTCATCCCAGCAGCACAAAGCTGTTGCCTGGAAGAGGGGATGGGCTTGGCCATGGGGGACTCATTTCAAACAATGTCTCAGAAATGGGTTTGGTGGATGAAAGAGAGTCCGTCCTGGGGGAACTCAGGGTACTGTCTGGAGAGGCCAGGAAACAGCAGGTGTTGTCGGGCGTGATCACCTACTGAAGGCGGTTGTGTGCTGTGTGCTGAGGGGCAGTGGGCAAGGAGCCCCTGGGAGGTCAGGACAGGCTTCCCAGAGGAAGAGTTTTGCAGGGAGATCTGAAGGGTGGGAGGGAGGAGAGCGCGGGAAGAACATTCCTGGCAGAGGAAACAAGAGTGTGCCAAGCCTGGGAGACTCGGAAGGGCGAGGCAGGTTGGGAAAAGCACTAATAATTGTATCCCGGCAGCATCAGCTTCAAGGGGGCTGGACAGCGGGAAGAAGGAGAGGGGCAATGCAGGCGGGGCCTGACCGGAGAGGTTTCTGGGCCCTGCCAAGTGGGTTAGAGGTCACCCTATCTCCAGACGTCGGCAAACTTCTTCTGTATAGTGCCAGATAGGAAGTATTTTCGGCTTTGCGGCCTGATGGTCTCAGATGCAAATCCTTAACCATGCCATTGTAACGTGAAAGCAGCTGTAGAAAACACATAAATATGTTGGCTGTGTTCTGATAAAACTTTATTTTGGACACAACTTTGAACTTCATTTAATTTTGATGTGTGGCAAAATATTCTTCTGATAAAAAAATTGTAAAAAAGTAAAAATCTGTTCTCAGCTTGCAGGCCGTACAACAAGCTGTGGGCCAGGTTTGTCCCTCTGCCATAGTTTACCAATCTCTGCTCCAGATGATGATGTGGGAGCCAATGAGGGAGCATCACATGTTCAAATGAGTGAGGAAGCCGGGAGAGGTGAGGGGTACAGGGATGAGGTTCAGGGATGGGAGATGAGAGCCAGGCTGGATGAGTGAGCCCATTAAGCAGCTTACGGATTCACCCAGGAGAGAAGGGATGAGGGCTGAACTGGGGTACAGCCCAGATGAAGGGAAGATGGAGGTGCAATTCATAGTTAGGAAATAGAATGGATTCATTCCCTGATGTTCCATCGTTGAGCACCTACATATGCCAACAGAGCATCAAGCAGCCAGGCAGCGTCCTTGTCCCTTTGGAGCTTACAGTCTGGAAACCAGGGAAGGCTTCATCGTGGAGGAGACTGGACAACTCAGGGATGGGGGAAGCATAGTGCTTTGCCACCTGGAGCACACTGTGAATCATCTGCCAGTTCTAGGGCCCGGAAGCTTGGCAATGAGTCAGAGAGGGGAAAGACATGCACCTGACCTGCTCTGAGGCTCCCACATTGGGAGATCTGGATATTTCACTTCCTCTGTCCGTTTCTCCAGCTGTGAAATGAGCTGGTGGACTAACGTCTCTCATGTTGGATGAACGGGTTTTTGGTCGGGTACCCAGGCAGTTAGGTAGCAGCTTCCTAGAGCTCTGCGCTGAGGACTCCCCTCCATGTCGGGCTCAGGGGCTGGGGGTGCGATGACTGATCGGCAACGCCTGCATGGCTGTGGGTGGGGCCGGGTGCCGGTACCCGCCGTTCCGGGCTCAAGACGTTCTGAAGTGCGCGGCTCTGCCGGCGCTCACACGCCGTGTGCACGTCCCGCACAGCACACTCACACCCGGTCGGGCTCAGAGTGAAGTCTGTTTGAAAGTCGTTCCTCAGCATTCAGACACAGGAGCTCCAGGAAGTCGGGAGCCGTACCATTCCTTACTGACTCTGCTCCCAGCCCCGGAGGTCCCAGCGGATGTTTCCTCCTGTTGGCTGATGGAATGGTTTCATGAACCGCCTCTGAAGGTCGCCTACATGTATTGATTCATTTACTCAGTCACTCACTTTGTCCCCCAAATTCCCTGAACCACGACATCTCAGGCCCTGGGGATAGGGAAGGGGGTCAAGACCCAACCCTGCCACCCGCAAGCTCCTGGACTCCCCGGGGAAGCCAACATGGAAACACACAAATCCACCAGGGTTGTAAGGACCACACAACCGGCTATGGGGGGACAAGAAAAGGAGTGATTCTGCCTGGGGGAGGGGACCAAGAAGGTTCTAGAGGAGGAGACGTTTCTGCTGGGCACGGAGAGGTGCAGGACACTGGGCGGGGGGGAGGGGAAGGAGGGTGCACAGCAGGAGAGGGAGCCACAGCACCCCCTGCTGGGAAGGAGGCCACACAGGCCACACGGTGGGCAGTGGGGTCCCAGGCAGAGAAGGAGGCTCCATGTAGAGTTTCAGCACCAGCACCGTCGATGGAGCTCCTGTCCTGCGTGCACAGCGATCTGCACAGCTTGCCCTCACGTTCACGCTGGGTCCCAGGATTCTGCAGACGGAGGGCCTGAGGCCCACAGAGGGGAGGGGTCCTGTCCAAGGTCACCCAGCTGGTGGGGGCAGTGCTCCCTCTGGAACCCAGGTCTGTCCACACAAAGGCCAGCAGGCCCTTGCCCGCCACACAGGGGTCCAGCCCTCACGGGCCCTTTACTTCCTCTCCCTCAGTGCAGCCCCCCGCGCCCCAGGACCTCCAGATCACTGCTGCCGGGGACCGTTTCCTGCTGACCTGGACACTGGCCCCTGGGGGGCCCCAGAGCCACTGGCTGTCAGACCTGGACTTCGAGGTGGTCTACAGGCGGCTTCAGGACTCCTGGGAGGTAGGGACTGCGGCCGACTCTGCCCCCAGCCCACAGGGACGTGGCCCAGCCAGCACCCGCCCAGCAGTCCCTCTCTCCCGACAGGACGCCCCCACCCTGCACTCCAACTCCTCCCAGGCCATCCTGGGGCCAGAGCAGCTCCTGCCCAGCAGCACCTACGTGGCCCGAGTGCGCACCCGGCTGGCCCCGGGCTCGGGGCTCTCGGGACGGCCCAGCCAGTGGAGCCCGGAGGTTCGCTGGGACTCCCAGCCAGGTGACGAGTGGAGTCGGGGCGACGCCCTCTGCGGGGAGGGGCTCGTTACAGCCCCCAGACAAGGAGTCCAGGAGTCCACACTGCGGGATTCCACGCGTCCTTTGTGCCGCGTGTTTGGAGTCGCTCTCCTGGGCCCACCCCACCCCACTGTGACCCTGCAGAGGCAGCGGCTGCATCTCGCTCACGTCTGGGCCCCAGTCGGCTGCACACTTTCTGACCAGGACAGTGACAGTGAGAGTCCCAGTGGCATCGCGAGCAGCTCTGTTGTCCCGAGAGCTGTACGTGTGCACACCCCAGCCTTGGTGCATCACGTCCCCAACACTGAGACGTGGCTGCTCTGCCTGTCTACACCGGGGCTGTGAAGGTTCACGGACTCTCTCTCTGTCCCTTGGTCACACAGCTGGCAGGTTCTGGCTGACGTTCAGCCCCTGGTCTTTTTGGCCCCAAAGCCCATGATCCCTCTGATGAGTCCCATGGTGGCCCACTGAGAGCTGGGGGAGGAATGAAGGAGGGAATGAATGAGGGACCGTCTCCCCTCCCAGGGGACGAGGCCCAGCCCCAGAACCTCCAGTGCTTCTTCGACGGGGCCGCCGTGCTCAGCTGCTCCTGGGAGGTGAGGTCAGAGGTGACCAGCTCAGTCTCCTTCGCCCTCTTCTACAAGTCCAGCCCCAACGCAGGGTGAGTGTCCCCTTCCTCTGTCCCCTCCCCTCCTCTGGACCTTGCCCTCTGCAGGCCTCCTCCTGTCTCTGGGGGCCCCAGCAGCAGCCACGGCTCATGCCGAGGTCTCACCACCCCCTGCGATCCCTGTCTCCCCTGCCCTCACCTCCACGTCCTCCTCAGGGAGGAAGAGTGCTCCCCGGTGCTGCAGGAGGATCCCAGCAGCCCCAACATCCTGCACCGATGCCAGATCCCCGTGCCCGACCCCAGGAACCACAGCCAGTACATCGTCTCTGTGCGGCCAAAGGAGGAAGAGAAATTTATAAAGAGCTCAGACAACAGTGAGTTCACCCCCAACTTGCCGTGCAGGGATCCTGGGACAGCACTGTTTTGTGTGTAACCCGTATGAACTCAGAGGTCCTCCTGGCCCAGTCTTCACAGGTGTCACTTTCAACACAACACAGTCTAGCAACCCAAACTGAATAGAAGTAGTTCTAATCTTTATTTGAAGTTTTCAAAAAATATATAAGTGATGCAGTTGACCACATGCGAGAACAATTCTGAAAATACTCCCCCCTTTCTGCTCCGTGTCGCCTCTCAGTCTACCGTGTGCCGACCTCTGAGCTCTACCACACGGTCCCAGGCGCCCTCTCTACCTCACCACTCGGACGTCCATGGTCACTCCACACCTCACGTGCTCCAACGTGAATGCTTGCTTGTCCCGCCTCCTCTGCTTTTCCACTTTCCCCAGCATCTCTCTAAATGACGAGTCTGTTTTTCAGTCGTCTCTGCCAGAAACCTTGGGATCATCCTCGTCACAGCTTTCTCTCAAATGCCACATCCAGTCCGCCCGCAAATTCCGCCACCTCTATCTTTCAAATGTATCTAGAATTGGGCCATCTGTCTACCGCCTCGCCTTGGTGCAAGCCACCTCGTCTCTCCAGATACCGGATCCTCACCACTACCTCCTCCCAGGTCTCCCTCCTCCATCCTAGCTGTCCCTTCAGTGTCTTCCCAATCCAGCAGCCTGTGGGTTCTCTTAACACGTAATCAGGTTATGCCCTTCCTCTACCAAAACCTTCCAAGAGCTTCCATCCTGCACAGAGTAACAGCCGAAGTCTCCATGACAGCCCACAGGGCCCAGGGCCTCTCTGACCTACCCCCCTGTCCTGGCCTCAGAGCCTTCTCCATGTCTGTGACACTCTCTGGGCACACTCCCGCCTCAGTGCCTCCTCCGTGTTGGTGACACTCTCTGGACACACTCCTGCCTCAGGGCCTTTGCAACAGTTGTTTCCTCTGCTGGGAACCTTTGTTCTCTCAAGTCATCGGGACTTCCTTCCTCATCTCCTTCAGGCCTTTGTTCAGTGTCACGCCCTCTGTGAAACCTTCTCTGAAAATCTTATTTACAATAGCTCCCAACCCAGGAATCATGGCGCTGCCCCTTGTCCCCCCATACTTACCACCACCTGCTGTAATATATTCATCCCTCGTGCCAGCTCCCTGAGGGCGGGACTTGCTCTGTTTCCTGCTCCATTTCTGTGCCCAGAGCAGCGCCTGGCACACAGTAGGCCCTCAAAATGTGTTGACTCAGTGTCTGAACATTCCTGACGGTACAGGCCTCTCCCCCGTCTGTTGTCTGTTCTCTGTCCTCCATACCCCTCTTCCTCCAGGGTCCTCCCTCATCTGCCTCCCATGGATTTTCCTAGGATGGGGATGGGGAGGACAGGGGGTGAGGTTTGTGTGAGGAAGAGGGGGATAGAAGGAAGGAGTTTCTTCTTCTTGAGCCCTTTGAAGAAAACGGGGATAAAAAATAACAATGTGGGTAAATATGATATTATTATTATCATTATTATTGTCCCTGCTTCCCTTGAAGACTCCAAAGAGAAGAGACCTCTTATATCTGCCTAGCACTTTAATATTACAGAGTGTTCCTTGTTGTGTCCTCTTAATTGTGAGGGACACGGCCACTGGTGCTGGGAAGGGCAGCGGGTTTGCCAGACGGACCCAGGCTGGAGTCTCCGGCTTCCCCGTAGATTGGGGGCCTCGCTAACGCCCAGTCCGTCCCTGTAAAGGGAGGCCCCAGTCACACCAACAAAGAAGGTGTTCAAGCCCAGGTCCGATTCTGGACGCTGCCTTCTTCTCCATTCTGAGACCCTGCCTCGCCACCCCTCCCCCTTCCAGAAAAATCCTGGAGCATTTCCCGCTGCAAACATCAGGAGATCCTAACATTTCTGCGCAACCTGAGGCCCGAGGGAGCTCAGACCTGGGAGAAAGCAGGCCAACCCCGGGGAGAACGGCAGCTCTGTCCCGTTGGCTCCACTGCACAAGCTCCTTCTGAGACCGTCGGTCCCAGTTACCGGCCCCGGGCAGTGCGTAGAAAGCTCAGAACCGTTCTCTCCCGTGACCCTCACACCTGTCCCAAGGGGCAGGCAGAGCGATGACCCTGATGTGGGGCCGCTGAGTCGCAAGTCCAAAAAGAATTTTCAGACACCAGCTGCCCATTCGTGTGTCTTTATTCAGCATGCGGAGAGGACCCATGGGCAGTAAAGAGCTGCAGTGAAAGTGTCTGTGCGGGGCCATTATATACGATTTTAACTATTTTTACTACTCGAAAGAAATGTCAAAGGAAGGAATATTAGGGGATCTGGTCAAGCGAATTGACGGGTTCTGGTTAGTCTGAAAGTTTAGGGTGTGGGGGCTTGGTGAACGAGCTGTGATCTTGCTTCCAAGGTGCAGTGTGCCTCAGAGAGCACGTGGGCAGGGATTAGAGTCATCGATCACCTCCTGAAGTAAACTCCTTTGTCCCTAGCCAAAGGCGACTGAAATGTTTAGTCCTAGAGAGTAAGTAGGGAAACTGAGTCCGGCCCCATGGAAAGAATTGGAAGTTGTAAACGAGTCATAAACAAGGTGTTGACCACGTCAACCCTGGTCTTCGTTTCACGGATGAGGAAGCTGAGGCTCAGAAAGGGCAGGTGACTGGATAAAGTCACACAGTAAGTGCAGAGCCCTGGCCAGAATCTTCCGCTTCTGTGTTCGTTTCCTATTGTTGCTGCAACAAATGACCACAAATTTAGTGGCTCAAAACAACACCCACTTCTCTGACAGTTCTGGAAGCCAGAAGACCGAAATCGGTCTCACTGGGCTAAAGTCAAGGTGTTGGCAGGGCTGCACGTCCTCTAGGACAGAATCCGTTTCCTGGCCTTTTCCAGCTTCTAGAGCTGCGTTAGCAGCCCTGGTGTCTAGTGGTTAAGATCCGGCACTCTCACCGTGGCCGGGGTTCGTTTCTGGTCAGGGAACCACACCACCCGTCTGTTGATTGTCACTGTGGCGGCTGCATGTTGCTGTGATACTGAAAGCTATGCCATCGGTATTTCGAATACCAGCAGGGTCCCCCATGGTGGACAGGTTTCAGCAGAGCTGAAGACTGACTAAGACAGACTAGGAAGAAGGACCTGGCCACTCACTTCTGAAAATATTGGCCATGAAAACCCTATGGATAGGAGAGCGTTGTCTGATGTAGCGCTGGAAGGTGAGAGGATGGCGCGAAAGGACCGGGCAGGGTTCCACTGTGCTGTCCACAGGGCCGCTAGGAGTCGGATTCAACTCAACAGCACGAACAGCGAGGTGGCATCTTCAAATCTCTTTCTGCTTCTGCCACACTGTCTTCTCTTTGTAGTCAAATCTCCCTCCTGCGTTCCTCTTACAAGAACTCCTGCGATTACGTTTAGGGCCCACCTGGATAATCCAGGATAATGTCCCCATCACAAGGTCCTCAACTTAATCACACCTGCAAAGTCCATTTTGCCATGTAAGGTGACAAGCTCCAGGGTTAGGACCCGGGTATCTTTGAGGGCCGTGGTTCAGCCCTCCCCAGCCTCCCTCTGGCCTTTGTATCACAGCAACTGCAAATCCTGTCCTGAGGGTCGACCTGGGGGAGGGGAGGGCACAGGACCACTGGAAAGGCCTGGCCTGTGTCCAGGGCTGACAAGGGGACACATGTCCACAGTGAGTGCCTCTGGGTTCCCTCCTGAGGGTCTGACCTGTGTCCAGTCTCCAGAGGAAAGGCGCCTGTCCCATGCCCAGCAAGCACACGTGGGCAACAGCAGAGACAGGCTAGAGCCATGGGGGAGAGGGGTCCTGTCCCAGGGCATGGAACTCTGGGCACTTCTCCTTTTCAAGGCAGCATAAAAGGCGGGAGCCTAGGAGACACGCTGTCCAAGTGTCGACTTCAACTTCGCCAGGTAAATTCAGAGTAAAAGGCACGGAATTGCCAGACTTGCCCACTTCAAGACTCGCAAGGAACCAGCCAACTCCCTACTGGGCAACAGCCAGCAGCTGCTCTCAGCACCTCCCAGGGAAGGGCTGCCCAGGCCAGGGTAGATGCTGACAGCCCACTGGGGGCAGAGAGACCCCGAGAGGGGAGAGACCTGGGGTCCCGGGCCAGTGCAGACAGCACCTGTGACCAGCACGGAACACAAGGAATGTTCCATGGGAGAGATATTAGGGAAAATGTTCCCTAAAAGCTTCCCTTTCTCCAGTCCAGATGGCTCCCCCGACACTCAACATGACCAAGAACACAGACGGCTATGTGCTGCACTGGAAATCAGAGGGAATGCATGAGAAACAGATCACAGAGAAGGCAGATCTCACCTTCCAGGTCCAGTACAAGGAAGATGCAGCCTCGTGGGAGGTGAGGACCTCTGCCCAGGGAGGCGCCTGTGTTTGTGGGGGGAGGGGATGTGAGACAGCACCCAGGAGCCCACCACCTGCCAGGTGCCTGGCTCCCAGCAGGCGACCAGTCAGAGGAAGCCACTGGGACTGGGTGATCACGACCCCGTGTGGTCAGTAGGTCACTGTCCCATCCCTTGGTGAAGTCACTGAGAGGCTCACAGAGGTGATGTGACTTGGCCAAAATTAACACAGCCAGCCCTGAATTATAAGGGGGGACAGGGTGGGGAGGGCTGAGAGACAGCTGGATAAAGGGTTTTCCAGAGTCATGAAGGGGACATTTCTTCAGAGGAATCTTATCTGGAGCTCAAATGTGCAGCTGCCAAGAGCAGAGCAGCTTCTGTCGAAGCAGGCAGGGCCCCAGCCCGGGGCTCAGTCTCCTGCCTCCACCCCCAGGCAGCCCTCGGGGCCTGCGTCCAGAACCCGAGGCTCTGCAGAGCCCGGATCAGAAACCCTGGAGCCAGCCCCAGACATTTAGACTGAAGATGGGAAACTGAGGCCAGGAGGGGGTGCGTCAGTGGTGGAGCCGGGAGTGGGCCCCGGGCTCCTGAGCCCCGTGTCAGAGTCCAGAGTCCAGTTATCCTGCACTGCATTCCTGGGAAGCCCATCACCGGGGTCCTGGCGGCCCCCAGAGGAGCTGGGAGGTTGAGGGGTCTCCAAGTGGGGGGACCTGATGCCTCCTCAGGGTTTCTGGGCCTCAGTGTTGTAATATGTCACAGGGGTACATTACAGGAAGTGGGGCCCCGGTCCTATCCAGGGTGTTGTCCCTCCGGGGACACTGGAGTGGAGACCTCCATGGAGGGAGTGATGCTGCCCCAGACCTGGGGATGCAGCCCCAGCTGGGGACTGAGGGCTGGCAGAGAAGTTGGGGTGCTGAGGTGGGAGGGGTTTGCCGCTGTGCCCACGGGCCGCAGGCATGTTGCCTCGGCCTCAGCACACGTGCTCACACACCTGCACCCACAGGAGAGCAAGACAGCATCCCTGCAGAGCGCCCACAGCATGTCCCTGCCCCGACTGGAGCCCTCCACCGGCTACCAGGCGAGAGTGAGGGTCAAGCCCGCCCCTGGCGGCTACAACGGGATCTGGAGCGAGTGGAGCGAGGAGCGCTCGTGGGTCACTGAGTGGGGTACGTCTCCCCGGCCTCCCCCACCGCTCCTGGTGCAGCCCAGCTGGGCAGAGGACAGGGGTGGTGTGGACACTGAGATCTGGTGCCCAGGCCCTTTTCTACTTTGCCTCCCTTCCTGGGCCTCTGCTAACTTTCACTAGTGGGAATTAATAAAACGCATCTTCTTGGATAAATGCAGACCCATGGGCACAGGCTTGGCGTTTGAGTCTCAGGCCGGATTTCTGCCACTTGCACTGTCACAGGTGTCCTTGTGCGGTGAACAAGCTGCACACCTGTATGTGGGAACCTTCTTTTTCTCTCTACTTACCTTAACTATCAACAACCCTTGGGAAGTGACAGCTGGTGTGCAAAACAGACCCCACATGGCTTCAAAGCAAAGGAGAAGAGAGCTGGTTCCTCTCTCTCACCTCCCTTAGTGTGGAGCAAAGGCCTCTACTAATGTGGCCCCTGGGTTCATTAGCCGTTATGGCAGCCTCCAACTCAGTGACCACTCAGCCTGAGGCTCCTGTTCCCATGGCAGCAAACATCAGGGGCTGCAGACTGAGGCCTGGGACCGGAAGGTTTGGGTCAGATTTCTTAATCTCTCCACTTCCCTGCGCTGGCCGCTTTTGTTTCCACATGACCTTTCCCCATAGGGGCCACCAGGAGACAAGGGCAAGGCTAGCTCCAGGAGGTGGTTGCAGAGAGGACAGAGGAGGTGGGAGCAAGCACCTAGTCCCAGGCAGCCTTAACAGGGGAGGCGCCCCAGGGAGAGGGCTACAGTCAAGAGGAAAGGAGAGCAGGACACCAGGCCCCAGGGAAGGAGACCAGGGGAGTCATGGAGGCCCAGCCTCTGAGGGGCTCCAGGCTGCCCGAGAGGAAGTGTGGGGGCTCCTGAGGGGCCTCTGCACCTGCTGGTTCCTCCACCGCCACAGCTTTCCTGTTCTCTGCCTCTCCAATCCTCCCTGTTCCTCGAGGCCCAGTTTATATGCTGCCTCCTTCAGGAAGTCCCCCGTGATTGCCACAGGCTGCAGTCACTGTCCCCCCACAGCATGTCCTGCCACTGGAAAGGATCTTCCCTCTGTGTCGTCCCCAGCACTTGAACGTTCTGCGGGTTGCAGACCAACGTCCTCTTCTTCTTAGCCCTCGTCCAGCCTCCTCTCCCTTTTGGTACCCCCCAAGGTCATGAGCTCTGGAGCCCTGTGTGTGCACGGAGCAGGTTTGGGGGCCCTGAGCTGCCCACCTCTGAGCCTCCAGCCTTTCCCTCCCCAGATGCTAATGCTCCTTTTGCTTCCTTCCTGCCCGGAAGTGCTGCCCCTGTGGCTCCTGGCACTCATCCTGGTTGTCACCACCCTAATCCTGCTCCCAGCTCTGCGCTTCTGTGGCATCTATGGGTACAGGTAAGGGGACTCCATGATGGGTGGGGGTGGGGTCCCCAGGACCCGAGGGGGTGCCAGGCACCCCAGCCCCAGCTTCCTCCAGTCCCTACTTTGCCACCCACTCCCTGAGAGCCTTGGACAAATCCCCCCTCCTCCCTGGGCCTCAGTTTCCCCTCTGAGCTTGGGGAACATGAGCAAAGGGCAGCTGCCCTGAGGTCTGTGGCAGCTGTCACCTCCTTGCTGTCTTTCCAGGCTGAACCGGAAGTGGGAGGAGAAAATCCCCAACCCCAGCAAGAGCCACCTGTTCCAGGTAGGACATGCCTGGAGGGCAGCTGGGAGGGGAGGGGCTCCCCTGCTCCTCTGCCCCTGCCCGTGCCTACCTACGTCCACCTCCTCTTCCCCTGGGCTTTGAGTGGCAGGGCGTCGGTGGCCAGGGACGGGGCTGGGAAGCTCTAAGAGGCGGGCCAGCACCTACCAGTTCAGTCCTGCCATCCCCTGGGCCCCCACAGATGCAGAACGTGCCCTGTCTGCGGGGGTCCCCGTGGACCAGGAGAGAGTGTGGGACGCCAGGAGTCCAGGGGGCTCAGGGAGGGGTCAGTTCTATGAGGATGGGGGGGGTAGGAGGCAGAATGGTTTCCTTGAGGATGGGACATCGGAGCTGAGCTTTGGGGGGCAGGTGCCAGGTGGGAAAGGCCACCGCAGGCAGAAGGCACATGGAGGGTGGGGACAGGACCCCTTCATGAAGGGAACTGGGGGTGGACAGTACGGCTGGGGACACATCCCAGGAGGCTGTGATGACCAGCTGGTGAGCGCCAGCACAGGGGCGAAGGGGGCCCTTTGGTCAGGGAGACAGGACCAGCTCTGCCCATGGAGGGGGCTTCTGACCAGTGTGGGGGAGACTAGGTGAGCGTGGAGGCAGCGACACCTCAGATCAGCAGACTCAAGGGAACAGGGTCCCTATCCTCGGAAGCTGGAGGACCCCAGGGAAGTGCCAGCCCCTCCGGCCTCCCCTTCCTGGTGTCAGAAGGCCGTGGCTGGTCTTGACCATGCTGAGATTCCTCCCGTGTCTGGGGCTCCCTGAATCCCCTGTCACCCCACGGCCCTTCCCCACCTTCAGTTTCTCAAGGGCCCCCACCCACAGGCACACGTGTCCTTTCTCTTCCCAGAACGGGAGTGCCGGGTTGAGGCTCCAAGACAGCAGGGGGAGCCGCCCACACCAGGGCCAGTGGGGCAGCCACTTCCCTGAGCTGGAGGGGTGAGTGTCTGGGCACGGGATCCCTAGGAGGAGGGAGGGTGACCCATCGTGCACATCGGGGGCTCAGATGAGCTGGTCTCTGGCCTGGGGCCATGGGGAAGAGATCCATGGGGGTTGGTGCACACTACAGCAGGAGGCACCCCAGTTGGACTTTGGGAAGAACTTCCTGATTCCCAGGTTAGGGAGGGCCTGACCTCGGACATGACCAGATGCGGGAGACTCGAGCAGGTGACTCTTCCTTGCCCTGCTCCCCAGGGAGACCCCACATTGCCTTGACCTCAGGGGCTGGCCGAGGAGCTACAGACCCTCATGGCCTCAGCACGCTTGCCTCCAGTGCACCGCTAACCCTCAGGAGAGGGGATTGCACGCTGGGGGTGAAGGAGGGAGGGAATGACTGAGCTCGCTCGGGCTGGGCACTGACCTGGGCCCTGACGCTGGGTGGGTGTCAAGGACCAGAGGGTGGAGGACCATCCTGGCAGAGGAAGACCTTGAACAAGAGCCCGGAGCCTGGCGGGCGAGATCCACGGGGAGAGGAATGAAAGTCTGGTTCCCCCTGCTCCAGGCCTGCTCCCCTCCTCGTCCTGCCCTGTGCTCTCTGTGAGCCCGGGTGGGCTAGGCCTTTCCCCACCCTGAGCCCGTGCTGGGTCTGAGGTGTCTGCCCAGGGTGGTCCCCACATCTCTGGACTTGTTCCCCCCACAGGGTGTCCCTTGTAGACTGCGGGCACAGCGAGGTGTCACCTCTCACCACAAAGGACCCTGAAGATGCCCAGGACTCACCATCTGAGCCTGACCTGACTCCGGCCGCCTCGGACCTGCCCACAGAGCCACCCCCCAGGCCCCAGCCCAGTGTGTCAGCCCCCTCAGGCCACCCTGAGAGCCAGGTTTCTGGCTTCGACTTCAACGGCCCCTACCTGGGGCCGCCCCACAGCCGCTCCCTGCCTGATGTGGTGGGCCAGCTGGACGCCCCACAGACGGGCATGAGCCAGAAGCCGCTGCATCCTGGGTCCCTGGAGTACCTGTGTCTGCCCGCAGGGGGGCAGATGCAGCTGGTCCCACTGTCCCAGGTGATGGGGCATGGCCGGGCCAGGGATTTGGAGAAGAAGCCCAGCCCTGGGGCTGAGGGGAGCCCCTCCCCAGAGTCAGGGGCGGGCCCTGCCCCTTCTGCACCTGGGCTGATGGTGGGCGATCAGGGTCCAAAGGACGGTCCCACAGCTCTGCCCACTGGCTCTGGGGGCCCTGAGGACAGCGTCGTGGCCTCTGGTTATGTCATCACTGCCGACTTGGCCCTCACCTTGCCCTCAGGGGTGACTGCAGACTTGGCCCTCATCCCACGCACAGGGGCCCCCTCTGTCTCCCAGGCTCCCCCTCTGATGCTCCCCTCAGACCGGGACCACAGCCTCTGTCCTGGACTGCCCAGTGCGCCCCCTGGAGCCCCGGCCCCCATGAAGCCAGAGTTTGAGGGCTATGTGGAGCTCCCTCCGACCACATGCCAGTCCTCCAAGTCCCCACTGGTCAGTCCTGGTCCTCCCGCAGCCAGCAGCCCCGTCCTGAGCCCAGGGGATCCCCGGGCAGATGCGGCCCCAGCCTCCCCACACCCCGAGGGGCTCCTGGTCCTGCAGCAGGTGGGTGACTATTGCCTCCCGTCTGGTTTTGGGGTGCGCCAGCTCCCTCTCCAGGGCAAACCCTCCACTCATGGAAGAGGGGACTCAGACTAAGATCCACCGGCCACATGCCCTTGTAGGTCGAATGTGAAGGACCAGCTCTAACTCTGCTCTAAAGTCATCAAGCCACTGCAGGATCAGCACCATCTGGGAGAGACAACAGGCCTGGAGATGTGTGGCCAGCCCCCGCCTCACCTGGGTCTCTGCATCCTGCCATCTCTCTTCCGTCCCCTGGCTCCTTCCCTGGAATTTTCTGTGAATCTAGAGGAGGCCACTGTGATGAGCAGTGGAGGTTCTCAAACTTGCTCATGTAGCAGCATCAACTGCAGAGCTTGTGGAACACGTGGGTTTTGATTCAGCGGTCCTGGGTGTGAGTTTGTACGATGCCAGGTGATGCCGATGGTGCTGGTGTGTAGCAGGAGGTGCTTACGCAGTTCTTGCCCTCTGCGACTCACTGACACTGGGTCTTTGTGTCTCTCGAATGATCTGGACGTGACCGTCATTCTTTTCCCACAACTGCACTGTCTAATTATTGCATAATGGGCAGGGATTGCTTGTAATTAAGAATAATTATGAGCAATTAATCAAGTTTTTTCTTCCTTGTTACATTTTTGTTACTGACTTTTACTTTTATTGTTTTGTGGAGGAAAATGTAGCCTGGAAAATTTGTACTCTGGAATTTCTTTAAAGTTTTCCTTGTGGCTAAGTAGATCTATCTGTATATCTATATCTATATCTATATCTTCCCCGGGAATAAGAGAAGAAAGCAAGAAACGATCATCTCTATTTGTATATTATATACATATTATATTATATATTATACACTTACAAATATACATATTAACCCAAATAAGCTCACTTGTTAGTTATTGATTTATATAAGTTGTTTCCAGAGGCGGCAGAGAGAAGAAGGTAACAGCTCTGATTCTATAGCTGGACGGTCTAGGTTCAAACCCCAGCTCAGCCACTTACTGCCTTTAGGCAAATTCCCAACCTTCTCTGTGCCTCTGCTTCCTCATCTGTAAAATGCGGTGATAATCGTCAGCTCCTACATAATTTCTCTCCTTCGTTCACAAATATTTATTGAATGTCTGCTGTGTGACTTGTACCAGGCTGTCTCCCTGACTCCTTGTGAATATTTATTTTATCTATGTGATCTGCCAAATAGGAGACAAGTGTGTTGAATATGCTAACTGGGATTTTAGATTTATCAAATTGTCTTATATTTATAAGAATTTGCCTTATGGATTGCTCTATGCTGTTCAGTTTCAAAAGGTTTGTGATCATTAAATCTTTGAGTTTTGCTATTTTTTGTCGTTGTTGTAAATATCCTTCTTTATCCTATCTAATACTCTTGGCCCTAAATGTTGTTTAATCTGATATTAACACTGCCACCTGCGTTTTGTTGTAGTTATCGTTATTAGCATTTGCCTAAATATATCTTTTCCATCCATTATTTTCAACTTTCAAGTCCCTTGTTTGGAGGCGGGGGTGTCTTGAAAACAGGCTAGAGCTGCGTTGAAAAACATCCAGTCCGATCTGAGAGCCCTTGTCTGAGCGGCTCTGCTTGCTTTTATTGTGATAACAAACAGCTATTCGCTTTTGTTTCATTTCTTCTTTTTCACTTTCCTTGCTTTTGATACATTAATATACTTTTAAAAATGTTGGTTTTTATTTACACAAGTAACACATAAACGTAAAAAGTTCAGTTTGAAAGTAGAATAAAAATGTCCCAATTCCATCCCTTCACTGGAGGAATGCCCCGTTCTGGGTTGCTGTGTGCTCTTGCAACGTTTTCCTGTTGCATTTATAAACTCGAGTTTAGATTGACTACTTCCCTCCAGCCCCCTACAAAATGGGATCCTACTCAACAGATTCTTCTGAGCCTTGCTTTTTCAGTGATTGTATCTTGGAGATCTTTCCGTAATATTCTTTCTTTTCAATGGCTACGTAGTATTTCACGAGGTGGATGTGCCGCATCTCTTCCTAGCCCAGGCAGTAGTTAAGGGAGCATATTTTTGCCCTTTGCATGGTTTCCGTTTCTGGAAGGCAAACAACATGGCAATAAACATCTACGCACCTATATTTTGGGGCATATTTCCCCAATAATTTTAGAAACAAAATAGCAAGATCAAAAGATGTGCATTTTCACTTTGCTCCATATTGTCTGAGAAACTACTTCCCACTGAAATAGTGTAAGAGTATATGGCCAAGAGAATGAACATACAAGCCACAGACTGGGAGCAAACATTTGAAAAAGACACATCTGATAAAGGCCTCTTACCCAAAATAGTCAAAGAACTCTTCAAACTCAACAACAAGAAAATGAACAACCCGATTGAAAAATGGGCAAAAGATCCGAACAGACACCTCACAAAAGAAGATGTACAGATGGCAAATAAGCATACGAAAAGATGCTCCACGTCATATGTCATCAGGAAATTACAAGCTAAAACAATGAGACCCCACTACACACCTACCAGAATGGTCCAGACCCAGAACACTGACACCGCCGAGTGCTGGCGAGGATGTGGACCAACAGGAATGCGCATTCACTGCTGGCGGGAATGAAAGATGGTGCAGCCCCTTTGGAAGAAGGTTGGCGGTTTCTTACAAACTAAACATACCCTTACCATGTGATCCGGAAATCATGCTCCTTGGTATTTACCCAAAGGAGTTGAAAACTTAGGTCCACATAAAAACCTGCACATGGATGTTTATAGCAGCTTGATTCTTTAATTGTCCAAACTTGGAAGCCACCACGACATTCTTTAGTAGGTGAATGGATATCCGTGAAAGACTCAGACACCGCTCAACTTCCCCTCAGGAAAAGACCAGCCACCCAGCTGCCGCCAGCCTCCAGCTTTGGCTCTTTCCTTCTTCTGAGGACGTCCCCAGCTAATGACCAACACCACCAAGGCCCCAGGGCCTGGCCATCTCTGCCCAACATGGGGCCCTTCTAACAGGCAATTTTTGCCCCCGAGGTCCCCATGGGCTGGCAGATGTTTCACCAGGTCTGGAAGGTCTGACGGTTCCTCCCGACCAGCTTTGCTTCCTCCTCTTTCCTTTCACCCTCAGTAAGTCCTATGCATGTCCCTCCACCTCAGGGACAGCTTCCTGGAGGCCTCGAGCTGTGACAATTCCTGAATGGTCACCCACCATGCGCATGGCTCTGTTCTGGGTTCCCAGGGACAGACAGGTGAGGGAGACGTGGTCCTACATGCAAAGTCTCTCGGGACTTCAATGAATGAGAACGTGCATGCTTATTTAGCTCCCAGAGAAATACAAATATTTTTCATGGTCACCTCCGGCTCAATCTCCCCCCGCCACTGAAGAAGCTCGATTTATGGACTTTTCTGTCTTTCCAAGCAACATGGATCACCTTGCATACATGTGTGGATCTTTAGGTGAGAGCCTTTGCTTTCGAGGCCAGGCTCTGCCACCCCAGCTGGTTGACCTGGGACAAGTTATGTAACCTCTCTGTGCCTTAGTTTCCTCACTTACAAAAAGGGTAATAAAGATAGTACCTGCCTCAGAGGTTGTGAAGATTAAATGAGTTGATCCCACTAAATCAATTGAGCAGGGCCTGCCAGGAATAAGCTGTCAATAATCCCCAGCTATTTTTGTGGGAAACAGACTCTTAGGCAGTTCCCCACACACATTAGAGATCAAATACAGGATGTCCAGTGAAATTTGAATTTTCCAATAATAAAAAATAATGCTTTTAGAGTGAGTATGTCCTTTATACTCCCCCGCTCCGTCTTTCTTCTCCCCTCCCTCCCTCCTGATCTGTCCCAGGAACCATCCACCTGCTTCTCAGTCTGTTTGGCTCAGTCTTCCTGTTCTTGTGTAGACTGTCCCTAAACTCACTGTCGTGCCCCCAAGATCAAACGCCCTTGTGCTTAAAAGAATTCATCCTCCTTAATGCAATTGTGGTTTCAAATAGCACCCCTCTCCATCCTCCCCAACACATACACACAAGTTTAGGGTTTGGTTTGGTTTTATAATAAAAATATTTTATTGCAATGTTTTTCAGTTACCAATGTCCGAACATTTGGGATTAATATCTCGGACTCCTTTCTAACATGTAGGTCCAGCTCATTCATTTTTAACACAGGATTCTACGTTACAATGTATTAAAATGTTATTAATTTCAGTATTGGTGGCTATTTAAGTTGCTTGTAATTTTCTTCAACCACAAACACTGCTGTGATGAACAGGGATTTAGGAACAAAAGTAACAGGAACATTTGCTCTGCCACTTATTAAAACATAAAGCTAGAGTATCAAAGAGGTGGGGTGCCATTTAGAGAACAATGTAATAAAATTGAAAGCCTAGAAATCGACTCAGAATATCCAGGGATTTTCTATCTCACAAAGTGGCTTTTCAGATATAGGGACAAAGAGTGAGGGATTCCACAGACATTGCAAGGACACCCGGCTACTCATTCGAGCAAAACATAGAGCTAGCTCTCCGTCTCACAGGCATGCATTCCAAAATCATCACAATTTTACATGAAAAGCTTGGAGCACAAAAAGAACTAGAAAAAACACAAATCAGGACAAACGCAGTTGTGAAGCGCTTCAGAAGGCCTCTGTAAACTTGATGCCAAAAATGGAGCCAGGAAGGACTTCGATGGTAGATCTATTTAACAGCACAGGAAAGTCGACGTTGTGGACACCCAAAGCCTTGTACACAAAATTAAAAGACAAACCACAAACTAGGAAAAACATTTGCACCATCCATGAAAGGCCGTACGTAAATAGTTTTAAAAATTCAGTCACAAAAAGATGAACATCCAACAGAACAAAGACTGTAACGGGCTTAGCCCAGTAAAAAAATACCAATATCCCAGGAACATGCAAATATGTGCAAACATGGTAATTATCAAATAATGCAAATTAAAAAGATTTAATGCCATTATTTTGCATACCAGAAAGGCAAAGATTTCAAAGAACCATAATCCCCAGCGTAGGCCTAGACGTAGACCAGAAGCTCCCCACATGTGGCTGGTGGGAGCCGGAGTTGTGAGGTCCTTCCAGAGGGAGGGGCAGCCGGGCAAGTGATTCAGACCATAAGTCCTCAAGCATACATGCCCTTTGATCATTTTCCTCCGTTGAGCAGTTTTCCTCAACTTTTGTACAGTAGTCCTGGGTCCTGGCCTCCCCTCCCCTCCCGAATTTCCCCAGGCGCACCGGCCTGGATGTAGAAAGATCATTTCAGCCAGGAAGCAGCACCGCACGCTGCTCAGCTCAGTGGCCTCTACACGATGCAGGGCTCACGGTCCCCTGAGGCTCCCCAGTCCCCTCGGTGAGACAGCAGGACTTCCCGTGAGCTCAGAACACTTGTTCCCTTACCACGCCCATTTCTTGGAGTGACAATGGAGACAGGGGCTATGCCACCAGGTGTGGGGCTGCAGCGCCTGGGGTAAGCACGCCCAGTCCCAGGCTGCACTTCCCAGCCTTGAACACCCACGGTCCCCGTCCCGGGGCCTCCTGCCTCCTGCGCCTGGGGTGGAATCTTGTCACGCGCATTCGTGCTGCCGAGGACAGGCCACAGACACGGGTCCTCCCACACAACCAGCCAGGGCAGCATGAGAATAGGCTCGGCTCGGACTTCAAACTCACGCTAATAATACATCAGAAAAGAGAAAGAAGAAAATAGCAAAAGCAAGAAAACCTGGTAAAAAACAAAAAGTGAGGGCAGGTGGAATGAGTGTCTATGGAATGAATGCTCTCATAATTTCGAACCTAAAATTAAGGTAACTTGAAAGAAAAATGTGTATGTGTGTGTGCGTGTCTGTGAGACAGAGAGAGAGACAGAAGTAACTGGCTGAAGGTCAAGGAAGAAGGCTGGTGGTTGACCCTTTTTCCCAGTCTCCGTCTGTTCCAGCATGGAAGCCTCTCCTTGAGTTGCAGAGATGACTGTGGAAAGGCTGGCGGGAGAGAAAGGCAGAGCGGAGGGAAGGCAGACCCTCTCCTTCCACTAGCTCCCTGAGAGTCTGGAGGGTCTCAGCACACCTCCCCAGGCCTGGTGACATCCCAGGGGGGCAGCGACAGGTAGTCCTGCTGCTTCAGGGCTTTGAAGAGTTGAATGGCTGGCACCTGGGGAATGGCCTGGCATGGGGGCTTCTTGGATGGGAGCACCTGGTTGAGGTCCCCAATCTTAGGACAGGGTCCTGGGGAAGAGGGCTTACTCTGGGGTGAGAGAGGGCCAGACCCCACCCCAGGGAGGAAGCAATAGTCACCCACCTGCTGCAGGACCAGGAGCCCCTCGGGGTGTGGGGAGGCTGGGGCCGCATCTGCCTGGGGATCCCCTGGGCTCAGGACGGGGCTGCTGGCTGCAGGAGGACCAGGACTGACCAGTGGGGACTTGGAGGACTGGCATGTGGTCGGAGGGAGCTCCACATAGCCCTCAAACTCTGGCTTCATGGGGGCCAGGGCTCCAGGGGGCGCACTGGGCAGTCCAGGACAGAGGCTGTGGTCCCGGTCTGAGGGGAGCATCAGAGGGGGAGCCTGGGAGACAGAGAGGGCCCCTGTGCGTGGGATGAGGGCCAGGTCTGCGGTCACCCCTGTGGGCGGGATGAGAGCCAGGTCGGCAGTAGTGACATAACCAGAGGCCGTGACACTGTCCTCAGGGCCCCCAGAGCCAGTGGGCAGAGCAGTGGGACCGTCCTTTGGACCCTGATCGCCCACCATCAGCCCAGGTGCAGGAGGGGCAGGGCCCGCCCCTGACTCCGGGGAGGGGCTCCCTTCAGCCCCAGGGCTGGGCTTCTTCTCCAAATCCCTGGCCTGGCCATGCACCATCGCCTGGGACAGTGGGACCAGCTGCACCTGCCCCCCTGCGGGCAGACACAGGTACTCCAGGGACCCAGGAGGCAGCGGCTTCTGGCTTGTGCCCGTCTGTGGGGCGTCCAGCTGGCCCACCACATCAGGCAGGGAGCGGCTGTGGGGCGGCCCCAGGTAGGGGCCGTTGAAGTCGAAGCCAGAAACCTGGCTCTCAGGGTGGCCTGAGGGGGCTGACACGCTGGGCTGGGGGCTGGGGGGTGGCTCTGTGGGCAGGTCCGAGGCGGCCGGAGTCAGGTCAGGCTCAGATGGTGAGTCCTGGGCATCTTCAGGGTCCTTTGTGGTGAGAGGTGACACCTCGCTGTGCCCGCAGTCTACAAGGGACACCCTGTGGGGGGAACAAGTCCAGAGATGTGGGGACCACCCTGGGCAGACACCTCAGACCCAGCACGGGCTCAGGGTGGGGAAAGGCCTAGCCCACCCGGGCTCACAGAGAGCACAGGGCAGGACGAGGAGGGGAGCAGGCCTGGAGCAGGGGGAACCAGACTTTCATTCCTCTCCCCGTGGATCTCGCCCGCCAGGCTCCGGGCTCTTGTTCAAGGTCTTCCTCTGCCAGGATGGTCCTCCACCCTCTGGTCCTTGACACCCACCCAGCGTCAGGGCCCAGGTCAGTGCCCAGCCCGAGCGAGCTCAGTCATTCCCTCCCTCCTTCACCCCCAGCGTGCAATCCCCTCTCCTGAGGGTTAGCGGTGCACTGGAGGCAAGCGTGCTGAGGCCATGAGGGTCTGTAGCTCCTCGGCCAGCCCCTGAGGTCAAGGCAATGTGGGGTCTCCCTGGGGAGCAGGGCAAGGAAGAGTCACCTGCTCGAGTCTCCCGCATCTGGTCATGTCCGAGGTCAGGCCCTCCCTAACCTGGGAATCAGGAAGTTCTTCCCAAAGTCCAACTGGGGTGCCTCCTGCTGTAGTGCGCACCAACCCCCATGGATCTCTTCCCCATGGCCCCAGGCCAGAGACCAGCTCATCTGAGCCCCCGATGTGCACGATGGGTCACCCTCCCTCCTCCTAGGGATCCCGTGCCCAGACACTCACCCCTCCAGCTCAGGGAAGTGGCTGCCCCACTGGCCCTGGTGTGGGCGGCTCCCCCTGCTGTCTTGGAGCCTCAACCCGGCACTCCCGTTCTGGGAAGAGAAAGGACACGTGTGCCTGTGGGTGGGGGCCCTTGAGAAACTGAAGGTGGGGAAGGGCCGTGGGGTGACAGGGGATTCAGGGAGCCCCAGACACGGGAGGAATCTCAGCATGGTCAAGACCAGCCACGGCCTTCTGACACCAGGAAGGGGAGGCCGGAGGGGCTGGCACTTCCCTGGGGTCCTCCAGCTTCCGAGGATAGGGACCCTGTTCCCTTGAGTCTGCTGATCTGAGGTGTCGCTGCCTCCACGCTCACCTAGTCTCCCCCACACTGGTCAGAAGCCCCCTCCATGGGCAGAGCTGGTCCTGTCTCCCTGACCAAAGGGCCCCCTTCGCCCCTGTGCTGGCGCTCACCAGCTGGTCATCACAGCCTCCTGGGATGTGTCCCCAGCCGTACTGTCCACCCCCAGTTCCCTTCATGAAGGGGTCCTGTCCCCACCCTCCATGTGCCTTCTGCCTGCGGTGGCCTTTCCCACCTGGCACCTGCCCCCCAAAGCTCAGCTCCGATGTCCCATCCTCAAGGAAACCATTCTGCCTCCTACCCCCCCCATCCTCATAGAACTGACCCCTCCCTGAGCCCCCTGGACTCCTGGCGTCCCACACTCTCTCCTGGTCCACGGGGACCCCCGCAGACAGGGCACGTTCTGCATCTGTGGGGGCCCAGGGGATGGCAGGACTGAACTGGCAGGTGCTGGCCCGCCTCTTAGAGCTTCCCAGCCCCGTCCCTGGCCACCGACGCCCTGCCACTCAAAGCCCAGGGGAAGAGGAGGTGGACGTAGGTAGGCACGGGCAGGGGCAGAGGAGCAGGGGAGCCCCTCCCCTCCCAGCTGCCCTCCAGGCATGTCCTACCTGGAACAGGTGGCTCTTGCTGGGGTTGGGGATTTTCTCCTCCCACTTCCGGTTCAGCCTGGAAAGACAGCAAGGAGGTGACAGCTGCCACAGACCTCAGGGAAGCTGCCCTTTGCTCATGTTCCCCAAGCTCAGAGGGGAAACTGAGGCCCAGGGAGGAGGGGGGATTTGTCCAAGGCTCTCAGGGAGTGGGTGGCAAAGTAGGGACTGGAGGGAGCTGGGGCTGGGGTGCCTGGCATCCCCTCGGGTCCTGGGGACCCCACCCCCACCCATCATGGAGTCCCCTTACCTATACCCATAGATGCCACAGAAGCGCAGAGCTGGGAGCAGGATTAGGGTGGCGACAACCAGGATGAGTGCCAGAAGCCACATGGGCAGCACTTCCGGGCAGGAAGGAAGCAAAAGGAGCATTAGCATCTGGGGAGGGAGAAGGCTGGGGGCTCAGAGGTGGGCAGCTCAGGGCCCCCAAACCTGCTCCGTGCACACACAGGGCTCCAGAGCTCATGACCTTGGGGGGTACCAAAAGGGAGAGGAGGCTGGACGAGGGCTAAGAAGAAGAGGACGTTGGTCTGCAACTCGCAGAACGTTCAAGTGCTGGGGACGACACAGAGGGGAGATCCTTTCCAGTGGCAGGACATGCTGTGGGGGGACAGTGACTGCAGCCTGTGGCAATCACGGGGGACTTCCTGAAGGAGGCAGCATATAAACTGGGCCTCGAGGAACAGGGAGGATTGGAGAGGCAGAGAACAGGAAAGCTGTGGCGGTGGAGGAACCAGCAGGTGCAGAGGCCCCTCAGGAGCCCCCACACTTCCTCTCGGGCAGCCTGGAGCCCCTCAGAGGCTGGGCCTCCATGACTCCCCTGGTCTCCTTCCCTGGGGCCTGGTGTCCTGCTCTCCTTTCCTCTTGACTGTAGCCCTCTCCCTGGGGCGCCTCCCCTGTTAAGGCTGCCTGGGACTAGGTGCTTGCTCCCACCTCCTCTGTCCTCTCTGCAACCACCTCCTGGAGCTAGCCTTGCCCTTGTCTTCTGGTGGCCCCTATGGGGAAAGGTCATGTGGAAACAAAAGCGGCCAGCGCAGGGAAGTGGAGAGATTAAGAAATCTGACCCAAACCTTCCGGTCCCAGGCCTCAGTCTGCAGCCCCTGATGTTTGCTGCCATGGGAACAGGAGCCTCAGGCTGAGTGGTCACTGAGTTGGAGGCTGCCATAACGGCTAATGAACCCAGGGGCCACATTAGTAGAGGCCTTTGCTCCACACTAAGGGAGGTGAGAGAGAGGAACCAGCTCTCTTCTCCTTTGCTTTGAAGCCATGTGGGGTCTGTTTTGCACACCAGCTGTCACTTCCCAAGGGTTGTTGATAGTTAAGGTAAGTAGAGAGAAAAAGAAGGTTCCCACATACAGGTGTGCAGCTTGTTCACCGCACAAGGACACCTGTGACAGTGCAAGTGGCAGAAATCCGGCCTGAGACTCAAACGCCAAGCCTGTGCCCATGGGTCTGCATTTATCCAAGAAGATGCGTTTTATTAATTCCCACTAGTGAAAGTTAGCAGAGGCCCAGGAAGGGAGGCAAAGTAGAAAAGGGCCTGGGCACCAGATCTCAGTGTCCGCACCACCCCTGTCCTCTGCCCAGCTGGGCTGCACCAGGAGCGGTGGGGGAGGCCGGGGAGACGTACCCCACTCAGTGACCCACGAGCGCTCCTCGCTCCACTCGCTCCAGATCCCGTTGTAGCCGCCAGGGGCGGGCTTGACCCTCACTCTCGCCTGGTAGCCGGTGGAGGGCTCCAGTCGGGGCAGGGACATGCTGTGGGCGCTCTGCAGGGATGCTGTCTTGCTCTCCTGTGGGTGCAGGTGTGTGAGCACGTGTGCTGAGGCCGAGGCAACATGCCTGCGGCCCGTGGGCACAGCGGCAAACCCCTCCCACCTCAGCACCCCAACTTCTCTGCCAGCCCTCAGTCCCCAGCTGGGGCTGCATCCCCAGGTCTGGGGCAGCATCACTCCCTCCATGGAGGTCTCCACTCCAGTGTCCCCGGAGGGACAACACCCTGGATAGGACCGGGGCCCCACTTCCTGTAATGTACCCCTGTGACATATTACAACACTGAGGCCCAGAAACCCTGAGGAGGCATCAGGTCCCCCCACTTGGAGACCCCTCAACCTCCCAGCTCCTCTGGGGGCCGCCAGGACCCCGGTGATGGGCTTCCCAGGAATGCAGTGCAGGATAACTGGACTCTGGACTCTGACACGGGGCTCAGGAGCCCGGGGCCCACTCCCGGCTCCACCACTGACGCACCCCCTCCTGGCCTCAGTTTCCCATTTTCAGTCTAAATGTCTGGGGCTGGCTCCAGGGTTTCTGATCCGGGCTCTGCAGAGCCTCGGGTTCTGGACGCAGGCCCCGAGGGCTGCCTGGGGGTGGAGGCAGGAGACTGAGCCCCGGGCTGGGGCCCTGCCTGCTTCGACAGAAGCTGCTCTGCTCTTGGCAGCTGCACATTTGAGTTCCAGATAAGATTCCTCTGAAGAAATGTCCCCTTCATGACTCTGGAAAACCCTTTATCCAGCTGTCTCTCAGCCCTCCCCACCCTGTCCCCCCTTATAATTCAGGGCTGGCTGTGTTAATTTTGGCCAAGTCACATCACCTCTGTGAGCCTCTCAGTGACTTCACCAAGGGATGGGACAGTGACCTACTGACCACACGGGGTCGTGATCACCCAGTCCCAATGGCTTCCTCTGACTGGTCGCCTGCTGGGAGCCAGGCACCTGGCAGGTGGTGGGCTCCTGGGTGCTGTCTCACATCCCCTCCCCCCACAAACACAGGCGCCTCCCTGGGCAGAGGTCCTCACCTCCCACGAGGCTGCATCTTCCTTGTACTGGACCTGGAAGGTGTGACCTATGTGTTTGTAGATCATTTCCTCTGCTTTCCAGTGCAGGACGTAACCATCTGTGTTCTTGGTCACATTGAGTGTCGGGGGAGCCATCTGGACTGCAGGAAGGGAAGCTTTTAGGGAACATTGTTCCTAATATCTCTCCCATGGAACATTCCTTGTGTTCCGTGCTGGTCACAGGTGCTGTCTGCACTGGCCCGGGACGCCAGGTCTCTCCCCTGTCGGAGTCTTTTCGCCCCTACCGCCTCACATTATCTGTTTCGACCTGAGCAGCCCTTCTCTTGGGAGATGCTGAGATACACTCATTTGTAGTGAGCTGACCCAAGCATGGGGTACTCCTGGTATTTAGTAAAAACAAAGTCACTATGAATTGAATCTATCCTAGAGTATTGAGTAGTTCTAGGCACCGTTATAATGCTCAATCTGCATGCATTATTTCACTCAGTTCTAACAACAACCCTATGTGGTAGGTACTATCAACTTGTCACATTTTACAGACAGAGAAACTGAGCCCCAGAACAATTAAGAAACTTGCCAAGCACAGGCAGCTAACGAGAGGGAGAGACAAGGATAGCTGCCCTGCAGATCCCCAGAGAATAACTGGTATATTCAAACCCGGGTGACTAAGAGAAATTGGCTGCTGCCTCTCACACACCGTATGGACTGGGTGGAAGAGCTTGGGCAGCAGGAAGCAATGTAGGAGTTTCCTTTGCATGGGGTCCTTGCTACATAACAGGAATCAGATGTTAACACGCAAGGGATTACAATTTATTTGCACACACCCTAGTCCCCAACTGAAGAAGAAGTCATAGAGCAAGACTGAGAATATCAGTCAGTGGAGGACTTTGGAAATTTAAAAACCCAAACAGTATATGAAAGGGAAAGCTTCTTGGGAGGACCAGGAGGGCGTGGTTGGCAGTAGGAGCTGCAGAATTGGAGAGAAAAGCAGAGCTAAAGGAATGGAGGAAAAAGATTTTAAGATGTGTTCCTGGGGATTATCAATAGGATTTTCCTTCATGTTAATTGCCACTGTCATTGTATTATTGCTGCTTCAGAACTTCAAGAAGAGATTAGAATTACTTTTGTTGACTTTGCTCACTGGACTGTGTTGTGTTGAAAGTGACACCTGTGAAGACTGGGCCAGGAGGACCTCTGAGTTCATACGGGTTACACACAAAACAGTGCTGTCCCAGGATCCCTGCACGGCAAGTTGGGGGTGAACTCACTGTTGTCTGAGCTCTTTATAAATTTCTCTTCCTCCTTTGGCCGCACAGAGACGATGTACTGGCTGTGGTTCCTGGGGTCGGGCACGGGGATCTGGCATCGGTGCAGGATGTTGGGGCTGCTGGGATCCTCCTGCAGCACCGGGGAGCACTCTTCCTCCCTGAGGAGGACGTGGAGGTGAGGGCAGGGGAGACAGGGATCGCAGGGGGTGGTGAGACCTCGGCATGAGCCGTGGCTGCTGCTGGGGCCCCCAGAGACAGGAGGAGGCCTGCAGAGGGCAAGGTCCAGAGGAGGGGAGGGGACAGAGGAAGGGGACACTCACCCTGCGTTGGGGCTGGACTTGTAGAAGAGGGCGAAGGAGACTGAGCTGGTCACCTCTGACCTCACCTCCCAGGAGCAGCTGAGCACGGCGGCCCCGTCGAAGAAGCACTGGAGGTTCTGGGGCTGGGCCTCGTCCCCTGGGAGGGGAGACGGTCCCTCATTCATTCCCTCCTTCATTCCTCCCCCAGCTCTCAGTGGGCCACCATGGGACTCATCAGAGGGATCATGGGCTTTGGGGCCAAAAAGACCAGGGGCTGAACGTCAGCCAGAACCTGCCAGCTGTGTGACCAAGGGACAGAGAGAGAGTCCGTGAACCTTCACAGCCCCGGTGTAGACAGGCAGAGCAGCCACGTCTCAGTGTTGGGGACGTGATGCACCAAGGCTGGGGTGTGCACACGTACAGCTCTCGGGACAACAGAGCTGCTCGCGATGCCACTGGGACTCTCACTGTCACTGTCCTGGTCAGAAAGTGTGCAGCCGACTGGGGCCCAGACGTGAGCGAGATGCAGCCGCTGCCTCTGCAGGGTCACAGTGGGGTGGGGTGGGCCCAGGAGAGCGACTCCAAACACGCGGCACAAAGGACGCGTGGAATCCCGCAGTGTGGACTCCTGGACTCCTTGTCTGGGGGCTGTAACGAGCCCCTCCCCGCAGAGGGCGTCGCCCCGACTCCACTCGTCACCTGGCTGGGAGTCCCAGCGAACCTCCGGGCTCCACTGGCTGGGCCGTCCCGAGAGCCCCGAGCCCGGGGCCAGCCGGGTGCGCACTCGGGCCACGTAGGTGCTGCTGGGCAGGAGCTGCTCTGGCCCCAGGATGGCCTGGGAGGAGTTGGAGTGCAGGGTGGGGGCGTCCTGTCGGGAGAGAGGGACTGCTGGGCGGGTGCTGGCTGGGCCACGTCCCTGTGGGCTGGGGGCAGAGTCGGCCGCAGTCCCTACCTCCCAGGAGTCCTGAAGCCGCCTGTAGACCACCTCGAAGTCCAGGTCTGACAGCCAGTGGCTCTGGGGCCCCCCAGGGGCCAGTGTCCAGGTCAGCAGGAAACGGTCCCCGGCAGCAGTGATCTGGAGGTCCTGGGGCGCGGGGGGCTGCACTGAGGGAGAGGAAGTAAAGGGCCCGTGAGGGCTGGACCCCTGTGTGGCGGGCAAGGGCCTGCTGGCCTTTGTGTGGACAGACCTGGGTTCCAGAGGGAGCACTGCCCCCACCAGCTGGGTGACCTTGGACAGGACCCCTCCCCTCTGTGGGCCTCAGGCCCTCCGTCTGCAGAATCCTGGGACCCAGCGTGAACGTGAGGGCAAGCTGTGCAGATCGCTGTGCACGCAGGACAGGAGCTCCATCGACGGTGCTGGTGCTGAAACTCTACATGGAGCCTCCTTCTCTGCCTGGGACCCCACTGCCCACCGTGTGGCCTGTGTGGCCTCCTTCCCAGCAGGGGGTGCTGTGGCTCCCTCTCCTGCTGTGCACCCTCCTTCCCCTCCCCCCCGCCCAGTGTCCTGCACCTCTCCGTGCCCAGCAGAAACGTCCCCTCCCCCAGGCAGAATCACTCCTTTTCTTGTCCCCCCATAGCCGGTTGTGTGGTCCTTACAACCCTGGTGGATTTGTGTGTTTCCATGTTGGCTTCCCCGGGGAGTCCAGGAGCTTGCGGGTGGCAGGGTTGGGTCTTGACCCCCTTCCCTATCCCCAGGGCCTGAGATGTCGTGGTTCAGGGAATTTGGGGGACAAAGTGAGTGACTGAGTAAATGAATCAATACATGTAGGCGACCTTCAGAGGCGGTTCATGAAACCATTCCATCAGCCAACAGGAGGAAACATCCGCTGGGACCTCCGGGGCTGGGAGCAGAGACAGTAAGGAATGGTACGGCTCCCGACTTCCTGGAGCTCCTGTGTCTGAATGCTGAGGAACGACTTTCAAACAGACTTCACTCTGAGCCCGACCGGGTGTGAGTGTGCTGTGCGGGACGTGCACACGGCGTGTGAGCGCCGGCAGAGCCGCGCACTTCAGAACGTCTTGAGCCCGGAACGGCGGGTACCGGCACCCCGCCCCACCCACAGCCATGCAGGCGTTGCCGATCAGTCATCGCACCCCCAGCCCCTGAGCCCGACATGGAGGGGAGTCCTCAGCGCAGAGCTCTAGGAAGCTGCTACCTAACTGCCTGGGTACCCGACCAAAAACCCGTTCATCCAACATGAGAGACGTTAGTCCACCAGCTCATTTCACAGCTGGAGAAACGGACAGAGGAAGTGAAATATCCAGATCTCCCAATGTGGGAGCCTCAGAGCAGGTCAGGTGCACGTCTGTCCCCTCGCCAGCACCTCACCGCCTCTCTGATTCATTGCTAAAATGGTTTGGGCCGGAACTGACCTCCCTACCCAGCATATGCTCCTGGAGGCAAATGCCACACTCCCCTCCCATTTCTAAGCTGTCCCCATCTCCACCACCACGTCTCCCTTGCCCCAGGCCATGGTCTTCACGGGCAGAATACTGCCCGGCTTGTTCGCCACCATCCTGGTTGTGCAGGTGCTCCATGAAAGAACAGATTAATGAATGAATTGCATGTAGAGCCTATCTTTGCTTTGTACCCCCTGTGTTCCCATCCCCTGGCCAGACCCCAGATGCATCCTCATCATTTCTCCCTGGGATGAGCATCTTAGGTCATGTTCTGGGCTCCAGCCTCCTGCCACCTCCTATCCCCTCATCTACCCTGTACATCACCCACCTCCAACATACTCACACCCATATCTGATCACGTCATGCCCCTTCAATGGCTCTGCATTGCCTAGATGTTGACCTCTAACCTCCTTTGCAGGGCCCAGAAGCCTCTCCGGTCAGGCCCCGCCTGCACTGCTCCTCTCCTTCCTCCCGCTGTCCAGCCCTCTTGAAGCTGATGCTCCCGGGACACAGTTATTAGCACTTGTCCCAACCTGCCTTGTCCTTCCGAGTCTCCCTGCTTCTGCACACTCTGTTTCCTGTGCCAGGAATGTTCTTCCCACGCTCTCCTCCCTCCCACCCTTCAGATTTCCCTACAAAACTCTTCCTCTGGGAAGGCTGTCCTGACCTCCCAGGGGCAACTCACCCCCTGCCCCTCGGCATGTGGCCCACAGCCACCTTCAGTGAGTGATGACACCCGACAACACCTGCTGTTTCCTGGCCTCTCCAGACAGTACCCTGAGTTCCCCCAGGACAGACTCTCTTTCATCCGCCAAACCCATGTTCTGAGACATTGTTTGAAATGAGTCCCCCATGGCCTAGCCCATCCCCTCTTCCAGGCAACAGCTTTGTGCTGCTGGGATGAAAAGAGGCAGAAAGCAAAGGCCAGAGCCCCCTCCCCATCTGACATTTGCAAGGACAGCAGGGTGGCCCAGGGTTTGGGACCAGGGACGCTAGAGTCAGACACCAGCATCTGAGTAAGTTTGGGCAAGTTTCTTGCTCTCTCAGCCTCAGTTTCATCCTTGGTGAAACGGGGTAAAAAAAGTAGTGCACAACATTAATATTGTAATGATTAAATAATATCAGGCAGTATTTCCTAAAAGCAGAATTCTTGCCATGTGAATCTTAACTTTAAAAATGCCTGCTCCACTTTTATTTTAGGCTCATTCTAAGCACAGATAAAATTGAATTAATGATATTGAAGTGTTGGTTATATTTCTGTCTAATATACAGTCAAATGAAGCCTAACTATTTATACAAAATGATCATCAACAGCCACCCAGGACCATCAACTTTCTTGGGCCGCTGTGGACACCTGGTGCACACACAGGGGGCGACTCAGCGAGGGCCATCGGTGGTGACCTCCATCTCTACTGTGCAGGAGGCACTCGGCACGTCTGACCCATCACCGTCATGACTGCTCAGTGGGGCACTTTGGAAAAGTTATGTCATCTCGCTGGGTCTCCAGTGCCTCGTCTATAAAATGGGTTGTTGTAGACATTGGATGAGACCATGTTGATGAAAGAGTTTTCTAGTTTTTCTAGTTTATGACTGAGTAGGGAGGATAGTTCTTCTAGAAGGGACGCCTCCAGTGCTGGAAGGCAGTGTCCTGGCAGGTGGTGGAGCAGCCAGAGGCAGGGGCTCGTCACGCTGTACCTGCTCCAACGCTCCCATCGTAAGGAGACCACATCCTCTTCCCTCAGGAGACCAAACCCACCCTGAGCCAGAGTCTCCACCCCTTGAAGACTCTCACTAGCTGGCCCACCTCCTGCCGTCCAGCCACCCGTAGGGCCCACCATCCACACAGGGACCACCCCTGGCCAGGGACCCCGGGCCTCACCATGCTGGGCAAGAGTGACGGTGAGCTGGGCGCCCAGAGGCCTGTCTGGTCGGAATGAGAAGTAGTCTCTGTCAGCAAGGACGAACAGGCTGTAGGGAATGATGCATCTTCTGGGCACACAGCCGGGACAAGGGCCGTCCAACCAGGATGTGTCGTCACTGAGATGACAGGCCACTGGCTGCGGGGGGTCCCTGCCAGGAGAGGACACAGGTTAGCCTAGAGTGAAGAAGAATCAGTCATTTACAAACATCACAGAGCAGTTACCACGTGTGAGGCTTTGTCCAGGGCCAGGGTCCTGGCAGTGACCAAAACACACAGAAATCCCTGCCCACAGAGCTGCATCCTAGTAGAGGGAGACACACAGGACACAATTCAATAAAATATGTCATGTGTCAAATGGAGAAAACTTGACATAGACAGTACAGCAGATGAGGGAGATGAGGAGGCCAGAAAGGCTGTGGTGGTGGATACACTTTGAAATGGGGAGACTGAGAAGGCCTCTTGGAAAAGGTGACAGTTAAGCAGAAACTTGAAGGAGGTGAGGGAGGGAGCCATGCAACTTCTGGAGAAAGGGAATTTCAGGTAAAGGGAAGCAAGTGCAAAGGCCCTGGGGCAGGTGCAGGTTTGGAGTGTTGTCTGACTAGAGGGTGGGAGCTTGAGGAGACTAGGTGAGCAAGGGAACAGGAGGCTAGCACCCAAAGGGAATTTAAGGAATTTGGATTTCACTGTAAGTGGGGAAAATTTAGAGAGTTCTGAGCAAAGGAGTGACGTATTTTGACGTATGCTTTGAAAAGATTCCTCCGGCTCCTGGGTTGTAGACAGACTGGGTTGAGGGGGGTGTGGCAACACTGGGTGCAGAAAGCCCAGTTAGGAGGCTTCTAGAACATCCAAGCGAGAGGAAGTGTTTTGGACCAGGGTGATGGTCTTAGCATTGGCCAGAGTTCACGTTCTAGCTGCAGATACAGTGGACGGCATTTGCTGCTGGATTGGATGCTCTGGTGGGGAAGGAAAGGTGGTCAAAGAGGTTAAAAAACAACGAGAAACCTCTCAGTCATTTGGCTGGAGCCACCAGGAGCTCCCATTTGGTGAAGTCAGAGGGGGAGACTGCGCGAGGGCAGTCTTGGGGGGCAGAGCAGGAACTTTGCTCAGGACATTGGGGTTGAAGATACCTGCTTTCTGAGGGATGAGGGGGAGAGGAAGCACACTGATCGGCCCGGAGCTTCGGGGAGGCCCTGGCTGGAGAGAGCGGGTGAGAGAGGATCCCAGCCCTCTGGGTCAGGCGGAAAAGGACTGGGGCCCAAAGGCTGAACTCTGGGGCGCCTCACTCTTCAGTTCGAGACTAAGGAAGGGAGAGGCAAGGACACAGAATAGGGCAGGCCAGGGGCACACGAGGAGAAGGGTGGGTGTGGCAGCCGGGAGTGAGGAGAGGGAGGCACTTCGGGGGGACGCTGTGGTCCGACCGAGTCATGTGCTGCCCATGAGTCCGGCAGGGAGAAGGCCGAGAGGGACCATTAGATGCAGCACCAAGGAGGGCCTCTGCTTCCAGCAGGAGCGGTGTGGGTGACCTGGTGGGGGCAGCAGAATCCTGGAAGAGTGGGTTCAGGAGAGAAAAACTGGGAAGGCACTGGGGACAGTGGTGTAGACAACTCTTTAGAGGAGTGTCATCTCAAAGGGAGCAGAGGACAGCCCTGGCCGGAGGAGACCGGGGTCAGGAGCTGCCTGGAGCTGCAGCCCCGGGTGGCATCTGTAAGGGGGGTTCGGGGCACGTTTGCTAGTGATCGGGGACGATTCGGGGAGAGGGCCCATCAATGGCAGAGGGAGAGTGGGGACCGTGGTGGCAGTGGTGTCTGTGAGCAGCAAGACAAGATGGGACCCCAGCTGCAGCCTCAGATAGGACTGGGACAGGAAATCACTGCAGGGGCATCCAGGGAGCTGGGGAGAGGCAGGCCGGGCAGTGTGAGCGTGGAGGGGGCTGGGGAACTTCTCCTCTGGGGGCATCGGTCTCAGTGCAGGAGGAGGAGCGGGGAGGTGGAGGGGGGAGTGGAGGAGGGTGGAAGAGGGTGGGGACTCCCGGGAGAGCGGGAGAGAGAGCTGAAGGGCGATGCTGCGGGTGTGGAGAGCTGGCTCCTCCGCGGCGGCCTCCAGGGGGACTCCCCGTGCCCTGTGAGGCCGGCTGGTTCATTATCTCTATTACGGTGAGTGAGACCCTCACCAACATCCCAGAATGACATGTGCCCAGGAGACCACGTGAGGAGAAGGGAGCAGCCCCACACTCTGGAGGAGGCCGGGCCTCGGGGAGACACAGAGCCCAGCCCGCAGGCCGGACACGGGACGCTGGTCCCGCTCGACCGCGCCCCCACAGTGTGGCCCAGGGAGGGGCCTCACCCCCATGGCCTCGGTCTCCTCATCTGTGAACTGGGCATCGCATCCCCGCCCTGCCCGCCTCACAGTGAGGATGGACTGAGACCAACTCTGTGGGGCGATTTTGTTAAATTGTGACGAAATAAGAAAATTATCGCCAGGACCATCATCAACAACAATATCGGTATAGACAGCTCTTCCCAGAAACCCAGACACCAGACACCAGCGCACGGGCCTGGCAGGCCACCGGAGAGAGCAGGGCCTCCCCCTCCTCTTTCCCCATCCAGCCCCCACCTGGCACAGCCCCACACAGCAGCGCCCCTCCGTGCCCTCCGGCCCCGGGCCCCGGTGTCACTCACTCATTCAGCCTACGGTGCAGAGTCACGTTGATGAGCCGCTGGGCGTCCTGGGTGTCTGCCCACCTGCAGATGAGGCGGCTGGTGTAGTCATTATGGCAGCTCAGGGTCTGCAGGGGGATGGTCCCTGACCAGGGAGAGACAGGACAGGGGTCACACCTCCCCCTCCAGGCGTCCCTTCTCACCACCCTTCCAGCCCCTCCTGGGTGCCTGGCACTGAGAAGGGGGCTCTCAGAGTCTCAGGCTCCTGGCCACCAGGCAGAGGTGCCCAGGGGCCCTGGGTGGGGTCAGGGGCTCTGGGCTGTGAGGGTCCTGGTTGTGGACCCTCCTGTCTGGATAGAAACAGAATATTCTAGTCGATTCACAGCACATTTCCCGAGCCCCTGCTCTGCCCTGCTCCTGGACCAGGGTCTCCCTCCCACGCCAAGATGGGACGTGCGTCAGGCACCCGCCCTGCCCCTGGACCCCTCGGGGCAGCTTGGGAGGAGAGGCGCAAACCCACCCTAAGAGGCAGTGTGGCAGAGCCCGACCCTGGACCTCCCTGTCCTGGTCTCCTGGTCAGCTGCCGGGCCTGGCGGTGGGAAAGGGACTGTGGTTCCCACGTTTATCAGAGAGGCCGAGTTCTCTGGGAGCCCTTGGGAGGGGGGCTCACAGGCCTCAGGAGCCCGGGGAGCATCCCAGCTGGGCTTCCAGGCGCCAGGAGGATGCTGGGGCCGAAGAAGGGAGAGACCCCTAGGCCAAGGGCCCCCTGAGAGCAAAGGTGGGGAGGAGCCCCACGTCAAGGTCGTCAGAGGAGCAGAGTGTGTGGTGGGGAAGGAGGAGCAGAGACAAGGCTGGAACAGCCGGCCTGGAGGTTAGAGGCCTTGAAAGCCACACTGAGAAATGTGGGTAGAGAAGGGACTGAAGCAGAGATGGACTTTACAGGAGGCCAGAGAGGAAGGAACAGGAGTGTGGGAGGAGGAAGAGAGAGGCTCCAGGGAAGATCAGAGAGAGAGAAGAAAGGAGGGAAGGAGGGAGGGAGGGAGGGGAGGCCAGAGCTGCTGGGGTCTGGGAGCTTCTTCAGGAGGCGGCCCAGCAGTGGGGAGGGGGACAGAGCAGGGGAGGGAGCAGTTGGGCTCACCTTGGGCCCCTGCCACACTGAGCCCCCAGCACAGAGCCAGCGTGGTGATGAGGAGCAGCCCCCGGGTCAGCACCATCTTTGGGGTCAGCTCTGGTTGAGCAGGGGGCCAACACAGGTGGGTCCAGGTCTGGGCAGGGTCCAGGGTCCTCACTGCCCTGGAATCTTGTGTTCCTCCCCGGCTGGGGGCCAGGCCCGACCCATGTCATCGGCTCTTGTGATTTCTCCTTCCAGGACTCTGCTCCGCCAGGCCTGGGGAAGGAGGTGTCAGCTGAGAGCTGCTCTCTCCAGTCCTGTAGCCCTGGGGACTCTGCCCATGTGTGGGGTGAAGCCAGGCGTGGCCCTGGTGCACGGGCTCCAGTCCCCAGTGCTGCCCCAGCCTGACACCGGGACAGTCCCTTCCCCTTAGTCAGGGCCTGGGACGTGACAGGGAGGGAGATACCTAATGACCTCTGAGAAGTGGGTCCCTACCAGGTTGTGCATCGGGTACCCTTGTGCAATGCCCTAGTGAGGGGAAACCTGAGAGGGAGGCCTGGCATTTGATTTGTCCTGAGCTCCCCATGGGCTACTGACCCACACCTGCTTTGGGGTCGCTGGGTGTTGGGGGCCACTGCGTCCTCCCCCGGGTGTGATCTCACGCCTGCATGCTCACTCACATGCTCACTCTCACACCCCAGGCCTGGTGCTCTCCTCGCCCTGCTCCATTTACAGTCATTCCTCCCCACCGTTCTCTGAATGCCAGTTCCCTTTTCTCTGCAGAAGGCTGGGGATTTCCTCTTTTCATCTTGTCTGGCCCTGGGAAGTACCCGGGAGAGCAAAACAGAGGGCCGTGGCTCCTTTTCTCCCCGTAAGATTGCCTGAAACTCACTCAAGATGCATACGCACACGCACACACACACTCACACACCCAGGTGCACACATGTTCACACACAGAGCAGCAGCTGTCTTGTTGGGAAAAACACAGCTCTGGCTCAGCCAACCTGACCTTCAACACAGGGTCTGCCCCTCCCATGCCTGCGACCTGGGCTAACTCACCAACGCTCCCCGGACCTCGCTCTCTGCATCTGTGAAATGGGCACAAGTTCACGTATCCCGCATGGTGGTTGCGAGGAGAACCAAATGCGATGATGCTTATAAAGCGGTTCGCGCGATAAGTGCTCAGGAAAGAAGAGCAGGTTTGTCTGGGGCTGGGGGAGCATACTGGTCCACTCTAGCGCCTGCAGAGGGGGCAATGCCATGCGGTAGGCGTGCGAGGGTCTGTGTGGGCTGGTGCAGCTTGGTCTGCCTGCCTGGGACTAGCCTAAAAATCCAGAGCTTCTATTTGGATCTTACCACAAGGAGAAATGCTATATGTGTAAAGAGAACAATTCATCCCAAAATAAGTGATAGGTTGAACACAATTCCAATCAAAATCTAACAAGATATTTTTGCAAGAACTCAGAGGAAAAACCAAATATGAGGACAGTTAATGAGATTTTTAAAGATAAGGAGGCTCTACCCAATAGCAAAATTTATGACAAAAATCTAGTAAGTAAAGCAGTGTGTTGTCACACACACACACACAAGATAGAACAATGGACATACTGACCGGACAAACTCTGTTTTACCCAAGAATGTCCTATAAGATGAAGGAGAAATCATGAATAAATGTGAAGTGATGAAATAACAAAAAGTGCTAAGATAATTGAATAACAACGTAAACATATCAGCCTACATCCCTATCTCACACCGTGCCCCAAATATCAGGTAATTAAAAATTCAAATGTAAGAAGTCAAATCATATTAAACTTGCAAACTATAGAAGCAAATATCTTTAAACTATTTAAGCTTAAAAGCAGTAGAAGAAATCAGAGAGACAAAGGCTGACAGATAGTAGATTAAAGCAAAATCTTCTGTACTTTATAAAAATAACCGAACCAAAAAGCTAAGGACAAAGGGCAAAAAAAATAAAAAAAGTTTGTGCCAAAATTATGGAGAACAGATGGCTATCTTTACACCATAAACAGTTAAAACAAATTAATCTCATCAAAGGACACAAGCATGAAATTTACATACACACAGAGAATTCATCTTGGCGGCTGACAATTCCTAAACACTTACCATGAGCCGGGCACTGTTCAAAGAGTGCTTTCCAGATATTAATACATCAATGTGTAGGTTACTATTAGAATCCCCACTTTGTAGATGAGGAAACAGGAATAGGGATGTTAAATAACTGGTCCCCAATCCTCAGCTGGTAAGGGACAGCCTGGGATTGAAGCCCACTCAGGCTGACTCTGGTGTCACTACACCAATAGTGGTTGTGTTTCCCCATCATCAGTATCATACGTGTCTGCTGTGACTGACCCACTCCTATACTGACACAGTATAGGACAGTATAGACATGCACAGCTACAGCAAACACAAAGCACAACTTTACAGCATCTAAGTTAGCATCCTCAGGGAGATTTGAGAAATTAGAGCCGTTTAAAAGAACAGATGTTATGCCAAGAAATAAACAGAGTTCTTGGAATTTGAAGGTGTGAGACCCATAATCAAAAAACAAATCTCAGTAAAGGGTCAAATCACAGAATGAACGCTAATAATGATCATGTTGCAAAGGTAGATGTTGAAGACAGAGCAAATGGGCAAGGAGATGGCAAGTCTTGGAGAAAAGCTGAGACCTGGAAAAGGGATCCAGGAGTTCCACCATCTAGAAGCAGAGGGCAGAGAGGATTGAGGGCAGGTATGACAGACGGTGTCAGCTACCTAGCTGTCCCCTTCCTCTTTGATAACAGAAGCTCAGGCTTTAGCTGGGCTTACTGCTGCACAGAATAAGAGATTATATTTCCTACACTCTCCTGTTGTGAGGTGTGTCATGTGACTAATTGTTGTCCAGGGAGATTTGAGGAGAAGTACTAGGTGTGCCTTCCAAAAAAAAGGGTGCTTAAAGGGAGTTGGCTTAAGTAGGAAGGGTCCATTTTTGCCCTCCTGCCTTTCCTCTTTTTTCCAGCCTGCAACTTTGAAGTGATGGATGGAGCTCCAGCAGCCATTTTGGACCATAAGGTTACCTTGAGGATGGAAGCCATATGCAAGGATGTGACAACAGAATGAGAGGAACTTGGATTCCTCTTGTCACTGTGGAGCTACCATATAGGCTGAGATTGCCTATCTCTGGCCATCTTTCATCTGAGGGAAAAATAAACATACATTGTTAAGCCACTGTTGTTTGGGGATTTTCCACGTGCAACCAAACAGATACAATTGGAAATAGAAGAAACCTTCACAGAGCTTTAAAGGAAGCAGTCCGATAAGTGAAGAACATGATTATTTTTAATAGTGCCCTACCCAGTCACTGGTGAACTTTCAGTCATCCGAGAATAAAAGGGTAATTCTAGAAGCTTCCAGAAGGAAACAAACAGGTTATTTTCAGTGGGACAAGGGTCAGGTTGGCAAGATTTTCTCACAAGTGACCCTGAACTCTAAATATAGATGGTGATGTCTTGAAAATTCTGAGGGAAAATATGTTCAAACCTAGAATCATAAAAAAGCCAAGCTTACTTTGAAGTTCAAGAGCAAAAACCCACAACATTTTGGAAATGTAAAGACAAAGAAAGTTTTTCAGATCTTTTCTGAAAAGAATTGATCTTGGATGTATTTCAGAAGATAAAAAAAAATGTCCAAGAAAGAGAGACAGCATGTGATACTGGAATCAGTGGTGAGAAAAGAAACCAATAAGACTTAGAGTTAAGTAAAGAGAAATTGTTACTGTATAAAGTGAAAATAATAGATACATGATAACAATATTGAAGTAAAACTCAGATGATTTTAATGTGGGAGTTGGCGGTGAGGTTGTGGGTGGAAAGCAGAGGAGAAATGAAAGCTTAGTAAGGATTTTGTCTTGTTTGGAGGGAACGTTTATAGGTTAAGCCCAAATGCCAGTGGAAAATGTAAGTTAGGTACATGTGTTAAAAATATAAGGGTTAAAAATCACGGAGAGTGAGGGGCAAGCACAGAGCAACAGGATGACAGGCAGAGGGAAAGGAAAAGGAGAGAGAGGGAGAAAAGAGAAGAGAAAAACCTAGCACCTTCTCACTCAAAATAAACATGCACACCCAAATTCTCAAACTCACGAAGAAATCTAATGGTAGGAATAAAAACTGGAAATGAAAAAAAATGGAAAACACAAATTCATTCCAGACAAAAACAATTTCATAGGACATTCTGACAAACACTTTTAAAAGAAGAATGCATCATGGTCACAGAGGGATTATTCCAGAAATGGACGGAGAACCATTAAGAGATCTATTTATGATGAAAATAAACAGATTAACAGATTAAAAGCAAGAAAAGGATAAATTTATCTTGACAGGTGATCCTAAATATTTGATAAGACAAAAGCCATTCCTGATTAAACAGACAAACTTCAGCAAATGAGGAGTTGAAGGAAACGTTGGCATTTCTGGGTATCTACTAGAAACCTGCAGCCACGTCAGTCTTAGGGAAATATTAGTGTCCTCCTCGTTAAAGGCACAGACAGGAGGAGGCTGCCCACTATGGTCATCTCCACTGGTCAATCTTCCCCCAAATAATCTTTAGATTCGATGCAATCTAAATCAAAATTCCAAGGATTTTTAACAGTCTTGAAAAACTGATTCTAGGTTATAACAAACCAAACATGGAGACTTCCTCTATTAGCTAGAAAAATAATAGGGCGCATACTACTGAACAGATGAACAGAAAACAGTAAGAAAAATAACCAAGTAGGAATTTGGGAAGTAACAATGGCATTTCAAGTCACCAAAGAAAGGATGGGCTGTGTACTCATAATTAACGATATTGCAACAATTAGCTGATACTTTTTTTTAAAGTTAGATTATTACCTTACACGTTACCCCATGCTTCCAAATTCTAGATGGATTAAAGATCTAAAGGTCAAAACTAAAATGATAAAAGCATTAAAAATGCTTCTTTAATCTTAGGGGTTGAACAAGACACCAAATCCAGAAATCATAAAGTTAAAAAAAAAAATGACAGATTTGATTTAAAAGCAATTAACGCATTATTATATGAGGTGGGATATCTTAAACATGGTTAAAAAAAGACAAGTGATAATCTGGAAGAATATATTTTCAACATACGTAAGTAAATTGTTAATACACGTAATAAATCAATGACTCAACATATAAAAGGCAAAGGACCCATCAAAAGTGGACAAAGGACTTTTTCGTGTATATCATAAAAGGAATAATAATAATAATTAGAGAAAGGAAAAATCTAAGTAAGAATCAGATAATTTTCATCCATTACATTGGACACAATTAAAAGATTGATCATTTCCCTGAAAAGAAATTGTCCTTTTCATGCACAGCTGTGGGGTTGTGTGTTAATTCAGTTACTTTGAGATGGTTTGATAAGATCTATTAAAATTTTACATGTGCCATCTCTTGCCCAGCATTTCTGCTTCTAGGAATCTGGGCAGCAGAAACACTTTCATAGGTGCAGAAAAATTGTAAACAACCTACGTGTCCATCAATACGGGATTGGGTAAATTGTGGCCGGCCCATACCAGTGAACGCCACATATTCTTAGAGTTAATCAATGAGTTAAATTAATAGGTATTATTGTGGAAACTTGTCCAAAACATAATATTAAGTGAAAAAATAAGTCATAGAACGATGTGTATGTTGTAATTCCATTTAGATACAATGAAAAACTGTATACTTATATCATGCTTAGAAAATGTTCTAGAAGCATATGTATGGTAAAGAGAGTGGGATGTGGGACTAGGGCATCGGGATAATTGAGACTTTATATTTTATGCTACCTAATCTGGATCATTTTAGTTTTTGTGTGTGTGTGAGGAAGACCAGCCCTGAGCTAACATCCGTTGCCAATCCTCTTTTTGCTGAGGAAGACTGGCCTTGGGCTAACATCCATGCCCATCTTCCTTGACTTTGTATGGAATGCCACCACAGCATGGCTGGATAAGCTGTATGTAGGTCTGCACCCGGGATCCGAGCCTGTGAACCCTGGGCCGCCAAAGTGGAGCACGTGAACTTAACCACTATGCCACTGGGCCGGCCCCCTGGATCATTCTAATTTTTAATAAAGCAGATATCCATGTATTTACTTATTTAATATTAAATAAATCATGAGCTATCCTGTAATATTGGTGGATACAGCACAATGTAAGTAAAACTGATGAATGAAGAAAAGAGTGACCGAAAGCTAATAGGACGGGTTTTACTTGTTATAAAACTATTAGAAAGCAGAAAAGATGGTAAGTAGAGAAAATTAGAATTTGGTTATGCAAAAAGATAACAGCAGGGACTTGGAAGACTAAAAATTGCACATATGAACTTTCCACTGGAGCCTCGTACCCTATTCAGACCCAGAGAAACACCTGTCCTCCCATCCACAGAGCAAATGCACACGCCTGTACACACCCGAACACACCTGTACACACCTGCACACACTGTGATGCAGACACCCCCAGATGCCCACCCACCCAGCCAGGACACTTGGGTACAGAACATACGCATCTGGGCCTAAATCCAACGAAGCAACAGCGGTTCATGGCGGAGTGTGATATAAAAAACATTCTCAAAGGGAAAAATATGTCCTGGGCAAGGGACTGGGCCTCTTGTCATCTTCTAAAGTGAGCTTCCCAAGCTGCCCCAAGCTCTGGGCTGGAGGTCAGCAAGATTCCAGACTTCGCCTTCTGCCTCCCAGTCTCCCTGCATCCCTGCATCCGTGGATATCCACGCGTGCATGCGCGTGCTCACATACACTCTCTCTCTTTCTAGACCAGGATGTCAGGAACTATCGGCGCTCTTCCCATTCCAGAGACGAGGAGACAGAAGCCCAGGGCAAGGAGAAGACGTTCTTCCTGCCACAAACGCCTTAGTGACAACTTAGTGACAAAGCAAAGATGGATGGCACACAGATGTCTGGCTCCCAGGCCTGAGCTCTCCTCCACCTCAGGCGACCTCCCTGTGGCCAGGATAGCCGGGTCCCACCAGTGAGGCCCAGCCCTCCCCCCACCCAAGCTCTTCACACAGCACCCAAGCGGGGCCGCACCCCTGGCTGTCTCCTCCCGACCTGGGTGCCTGAAGAGTCTGGGCTCAGGTCTTCCCAAGAGGCCAAGCCCTAACCTGCCCAGTCCCCAGACCTCACCTGCCCACCCAACACCCCCAGGCTCTCCCTGTCCTTTCCATCCCAGGCTCCCCACACATACCCTGCTCCCCACCCCACCCTTCAGTCTGCCCCAAAAGCCGGGCCATACCTCTTTGTGGGGGGACAGACCAGCCTTCTGCTGGAGTCTCCAGGCAGCAGAGAGCCTCTCACGCTTCCTATTTATGCTGACGTCGTTAGGAAACGGAGAAGCAGAAAGAGGAAGCGATGCTGGCCCAGGCCTGTTTCTGTACAATTGACTCTTCACGAGACTGCCCGGCTTCTCAGAATTGTGGACACCAAGATATCAATTTTTTCCTAAGCCTTACTGACTTTGCCAATGTTCCTGCTGCCAGAAGTACTTGTACCCACTCTGTCTCCCTGTAAACTCTTACGCATGGTCTAACTGCCAGCTCAATGCAAACTTCCTCCATGCAGCCTTCCCTGACGCCCCCAGGGGAATGCAGGGGGAGTGGCTGCAGTAACCAGAGCAGGTGACAGCCCAGAGCCAGACGGACCTGGGCTGGGCCCCCATCTCCACTGCTGCTCAGAGTGTGACCTTGTGCAAATCACCTGCATGTAACTACTCCAGGTGTCAGGACTCCGTGTGTTACTTACTTACAAGCATCTACAAATGTGGAAGGGCCATTGAGGGAACCAAAGGAGATGCTACACAGCAAGACCTTAGCTCAGAGCCTGGCGCACAATCACCCCCAAGTGCTGGCCGGGATTATTTTGACCCCCTTGGTGACCTTTTGCCCTGCACCCCCCCACACACTGTCCCACAGCCCTCAGTGTTTGTTGCTGTCCTTCCCCAACCCTGCATTGTGTGGGGCTCACATTTCTCTCCCCAGCACATGCCCTAGCACAGAGGAGGCCCTTAGTGACTGTGTGTGGAATGAATGAATGAATGAATAAATGAGTACCTCCCTGAGCACAGCAGGGCTGGGTTAAGGCAAAGTGAGTGAGGTGTCCCCTTGGGCACAAAATTTAAGGGGGTGCTGAAACACTCAGAAATCAAGATAAATAATATTTTAATGCAATATTGTAAAAAAAATCAGAATTAGTGCAAAAAATCTGGAATGAACAAAATGTGAAATTTTAAATACAAACAGGCTCAGTTATCAGTGCCATGCTGAGCCATACTAGAATCTGAGGCAGAAGGAAAAGGCAGTGCTGTTTCTCCTGAGCAGAGGTGAGAGAGAGAAGAGGAGGACATCTCCTAAGGAAGAGGGCACAGTGGCAGGGGCGGGGATCAGGGGCGCCGATGGCTGGGAACCTGTAATGAAGCCGCTGGACTCCTGGCCTGATTGTTCTTTGCTTTCCTCCAGCCAGGAAGGGCACACCTGGCTGGAATAGCTCGGAATGCTCTGCCCGGGCGGAGAAAGCGCAGGCTGGAGCGCACAGTGGTGCCTGTAGGACCCGAGTTGCCTCGGGCACTCCTGCAAGTGTGCAGTTCCTTCTGGAGTGGAGAGGCGGTGCAGGGGTCTGCCCAGGGCTGGAGAGGAGGGAACTGAAGTGATGTGCAGGAGGGAACTGAACTTCCTCACACACACACAAAAACTCTTTCTTCCCTCCTAGGTGCTCTCATCCAGCCCGTCCTCCCTGAGCTCCTCTGTTGTGTTGGCCAGGCTGAAGGCTGGGGACCCCAAAAGGGACCATACCCAGGCCTGGTCACCAGGGGCCCCCTCTGTGGGAGAGAGGCCCTTCCAGAGGTCAAGGTGGGCAGTGTTCTCCCACCGTCCGCTTGGCCCGTCACCAGACTGGAACATTGTGACCTGAGAAGGCCAACACCTGTGCTGGGTCGCAGGGGATTTCTCCAGGTCGCTGGGGATTTCTGCTGCCCTGAAGTTTGAAAAGCCCCATCCTGTTGCCTCGAGGGAAGGCCTGACCCCCATTGCCCACCAAGAGAGGACAGGAGGCCCACGCTGGTGAGGGGTCCGGCTCCTGGTTAAAAACCTGTGCGATTTTCAGGCCCAACTATAGGCAATTGCAAAGCTTCCCGTGGCAGGCTTCAAGGGAGAAGCTGCCCCCCGACGCCAGGCTGGGGCGCACAGCGCGCAGGGCAGTCTCTGAGGGAGTTGCGGTCGAGGACTCAGGCCCCTGGCCGGTCACGCTGCTTCATGCATTTGCATTCCTGGGCCTCTGATCTGAGGCGGTGGGCAGAGGTCTTCTTCATGTACCTCCAGCAAGGCCTCCTCACGGGGGAAGGCGGGGACACCTGGAAGACACCTTTTCCCCCTCTGACTCAGCTCCCCGTACTTCCCCACCCAGGACCCCTCACCCTCTCCCCATCCCAGGATCCACAAGACGGCTCTCACAACAGTGACGGGACCCCTCGTCTGTGCTCACGTGCTGTGCTGAGGGTCCATCTGACCCTCAACAGATACTCCGTTCTATGGGGGACAGTGGAAGTGGGGGCGTCCGTGCTTCCTCCGGGTGTTACACTCTGGCTTATACCACCACAGAGGGTGATGAAGGCTTAACTGTCCCCATTTTTGGCTTGTTGCTATAACTGGCTACTCCAACGCCCGGCAGCTCAGCTCCCCCTCCCATCTCAGCCGAGCTCCTGACAACAGGTCGGCCCCCTTGCTCAGGTGGGCTAAGCTGCACCTCAGCCTCGGGGCTCCCTGTGTGACCAGGACTGACCGGGAGATGTGACCAGGACTCCGCAGTGAGGCGGCCTGAAAATGGAATATCAGCATCCGACAGTGTTCAACTTTTAAATATAAAGTTGCCAATAATATAAAAACAAGCAAGCAGTGATGACAACTCAAGCAAAATAAAACAAGAAAAGCTTACTTAAGTTCCTGAGGGGTGCCTCTGACGTGGGTGTGAGATGGCGGGTGGCTCCTCAGCACGGTTCTGACGAGACGGTGGAGGAGGTGGGGACCCCGTCTAGTTCGAGGGAAGCTTGCTTTCTCAGCTCTGTGACTCTTGGACAACTGCTCTGAACGTCATGGAGCCTAGGTCCTCTCCGCCTGGGACTTCCCGAAGTTTTGCTCATATAATTGAAAAAAAAATTCTCTACCGTACTTGCGTTTTAAATTGTTTAAATTTCCACACTTTAAAGTGCACAGATCTTAAGTGTACAATGCACTGAATATTTATACATCGATGCACCCATATGAGCACCACTGGATCAAATATAGAACATTCCCAGATTCCAGAAGGCTCCTTGGTGCTCCTTCCCCACCTCTCAAAGGTAACCATTACACTGATTTCTCTCACTGTAAATTAGTTATGCCTGTTTTTTTTCAATTGTGGTAAAATATTCACAACGTAAAATTTGCCATTTTTACCACTTTTAAGTGTACAGTTCAGTGGCATTAAGTACATTCATGCTGTTGTGCAGCCATTACCACCAACCGTCTCCAGAAGTTTCTCATCATCCTGAACTGAAAGTCTGCACCCATTAACAGTAACTCCCCGTTCCCCCTCCCCCCAGCCCCTGGCAACCGCCATCCTACTTTCTGTCTCTATGAATCTGATCATTCTAAATAGCTCATATAAGTGGAATCCTATACTATTTGTCGTTGTGTGACTGACATTTCACTTACTGTAATGTCTTCATGATTCATCACACTGTAGCATGTGTCAGAATTTCCTTCTTTTTAGGGCTGATTGATATTCCATCGTATGGATGGACCACATTTTGTTTATCCATTCATCTGCTGATGGACATTTTGGTTGTTTCCACCTTTCTGCTACTGTGAATAGTTGCTGCTATGAACACTGCTGCACAAATATCTGTTTAAGTGCCTGCTTTCACTTCTTTTGAGAATGTATCCAGAAGCAAAATTGATGATCATATTTAAACTTCTATTGAAGTTTTTGAGGAAGGGCTGTACTGAAGTGTGCTGTTTTTGAACTTCACTAGCATGGGGTCACTTAATACTTGGTTGCATCTTAAGGGTTTCAATTAAACAAAGGGACAGGCAGAGGCTATCTGACTCCAGGATTGTCCACAAACCTGTTCTGTTCTGCTCATCCATCCTAACTCGATTATGCCATGGGTGACCCCGTACCTGAGTCTGAAATTCTGGCCCAAAGACCATCTGCAACTTCAGAGGTGCTGTTAAAAATGCCGATTTTTGGCTTCCAGATTAAACGCGAGAGTGAAGCAAAATCATAGACTATCTCTCCTGGATACTAACCAAAATGAATAAAAAATTAGTTACGAAAGTTGGGCAAAAATGTACCAGTAGCGACCAAAGCAGCCAATCGAGGACCCGGAAGTGACCTTCTGCTCTCGATTTCACAGTGCAGAAGGGAGGGAAGTCACAGAGGAGGCTGGCAGCCCAATCTCCTCTGCTGCTTCACTCAGAAGCAATACTGAGAAAGAGAGTGAGTCAACCACCTTGACAGAAATACCCTTCAGGTGGAGAGGAGCTGGTTGAGGGGCGAGTAGACACCCTGCAGAACCCTGGGGAAAGGCCCTCAAGGCCCCTGTATGTCACCTGCATGGGATCAAAAACATTAGGTCAACCTCCTCTGCCCCACAGTGACTCTCCACAGTGAGTCAAGTGCCCAGAGGCAGTGCGAGCTCTATTATGTCAGTTGGCGCGAAGACCCTGTTACTCCGAGAGTCCCCTTTACTGCAAAACCCCTAGATCTGGAATAGACTTAGTCTTTAAATGCATTGCAAGAGGTGAAGGAATTCTCAAAGGCACCCCCTCTTTTCAAACAAAAGCCAAAAGCAAAAAATAAAATTAACAAAAATAGTGAGCTGAAACAGGAAATGTGGCGTCCAATTTGCTCTTGGTGCAAATGCTGGTTAGCAGTTCTGACCCCCTGGAATGGAAGCCTTGGGCTCCCAACAACATGGGCAGCCAAACTCAAGATTCTCACCTTAAACTCAGGGCCCTGGACAGGACTGAAATTGATTCCAGGGAGGGTGCTGCTGCCTCCCAGCAGAAACTAATGCAAATCTCTCTGGAGGAAAGCGTTCTCAATTTCCCATATGTAAGCTCACTATCATCCATCACCAAACCCACAAAGAAATAAACCACCATGCAGAGAGTAAACAGAAACAACAAACAATAGATATAGACCCCCAAGAAATGAAGTTATTGGAATAATCAAATATAAAATAAATGTGTAAGAAAGATAGAGTTAAAATTTGTAGTCACTCTCTCTCCTAACCCCCTTCCCTCTCTCTTTTCTTTCTTCCTGCATTTTCCTCATATAACAAGTCTGAATGTACACAGAATGGTGGGTGGTCATGGCTGGGAAGAAAATTCCAGAGATAATAGTAGAATGTGACTTAGCATTCACATAAGTGATTTCCTCGATGGCACAGAGGATGCTGTGGGGTGGAAAAGCAAAGACACCAAAATTCTGAATCAAATGCTCAGGAGCACCGGACACCAAATGTGAGAAGTCTTAGGTACACTTCAACCAATTCAGTTGGCTTATAATTTCCTTTTTATGTAACCAATAGAGTGATGTACAATAAAAAAAAAGCTACATTTAAATGAGTCTAAAAGAGCTTTCCCATAAGTATTAAAAATTCTAAGTGAGAAGAATCACTTTGTCAATTTAATTGGGAATATTTTTATTTTCTCAGTGGCATATAAAATAATAATGTATCTTACAATTGACAACATCTTAGATTCTATGGAATACAGTAAAATATTGGTAAAACACAATAGTAGTAACGGCCACAGATTGAGCATTTACACTACGGCCAGACACTGGATCCTGAGCGTCACCCACACGATCTCTCCAATTCCTCATGATATCCTCTAGGTAGCTGTTATTATTTTCATGTTACAGATGAAGAAATTGAGGCAAAAAAAGTGAAATAACAGGTCAAAAGTAACATAGCTAGTCTATGGTAGCGTCACCTTTTTTTTCTTTTTCGTTTTCTTCTGAAACAATTTCAAAATACAGAATGTGTTAATGTTAGCGGCAGTCCCAAGAACCCCAATACACCCTTAACGTGTCACCCCCATTCAGCCTTCACTAATCGTCTCGGCGATGTCTTCTGTAACAAAGGACCCAATCCAGGACGCACGCTGCATTTAGTTGCCGCCTCTCTCTTCTCTCCTTCAGTTTGGAAGAGTTGCCTCCATTCTCCTTGACATCTTTGCAGTCCGCAGGCCAGGCATTTTGCACAATGTCTCTCGATCTGGGTTTGTCTGATGTTTCCTCGTGATTAGACCCAGGCTGTGCGTTTTTGGCCAGAACAACATAGAAGTGGTCCTGGGTTCTTTTCAGTGCATCCTATCAAGTGTCAATTTCAATTTGCCCCATTACTGCTGGTGTTCACGCTGATCACTTGGTTAAGATGGTGTCGGCCAAGTGTCTCCATTGCGAAGTTACTTCCCCGCTTTCGTAGGATATTTTCTGGAGAGATACAGGGAGATGATGTAAAATCACATCCGTCATCCCACTTCCGCCCACTGATTCACCTTAACTAAATTAAATATTGTCATGATGGTGGCCAAATGGTGACTTTTTAATTCCATCATTCCTTCTACATTTATTGGTTGGCATTCTACAGTAAGGAGGAGCTTTTTTCCTCTCCATGTTTTATTCACTTATTTAATCAATGTGGACCCCCGAATTCCTATTTTATTAAGTGGCTTACAATCAATCACTATCATTATTTGTCTGGATGTTTTAGTCACCCCAGGTTTGGCTAGTGAGAGCTCCTTCACACTGGCTCCTGTGTCCTTTTGACATCTTCCCTTCATTCTTTAAGATCTTCCTGATTTTCAGGCACCATAAGATACTCCCATCTCATCTTGCACTTCTCCGACCTCAGCCTTGGACTTGGGCATTTCTCCAAGGAGCTCTGCTTTCTTGTAGTGGAGGATGGTACTTAGAGCTCACTGCTGCTGGGGTGTCACTGCCCTCAGGCCCTCTCAGGGGCCAGAGCCAGGAAATGAGTGAAAGAATGAATGTATGAGTGAATGAATGAACGCACATATTTACAGCTATATTTACTTCTGTATCTATCATTTTGAAAACCATAAGTTCACACTGGCACTCCCGATTCCAATCCAACACCACAGGGTCCGCTCTAGCTCTCTCCCCGGTGTATCTGCACCTCCTTCTCGGCTGTGAGGACCCAGACCACTGTCCTCAGCATGTTTGCTTCATGCTCACCCACCCGCATGTAGCCCACCTTCCTGCGGGTCTGCTAGCCTGCTCTGACACCCACTATTATGAGGTTGAATCATGTCCCCCAAAAAAGACATGTTGGGGGCCGGTCCAGTGGTGTAGTGGTTAAACTTGTGCACTCTGCTTTGGCGGCCTGGGGTATGAAGGTTCGGATCCTGGGCGCAGACCTACATACCACTCATCAAGCCGTGCTGTGGCTGCGTCCCACATATAAAATAGAGGAAGATTGGTAATGGATGTTAGCTCAGTGCCAATCTTCCTCATCAAAAAAAATGATAATAATAAAAAATTTTTTTAAAGACATGTTGAAGTCCTAACCCCCATACTTCAGAATGTGACCTTACTTGGAAATAGGATCTTTACAGACGTAATCAAGTAAAAATGAGGTCATTAGGGCGGGCCCTAATCCAGTATGACTGGTGTCCTTATGAAAGGGAAATTTGAACACAGAGACACACACAGAGGGAAGGAGACGTGTAGACACACAGGGAGCAGACGGCCGTGTAACTGGAGCGATGCGTACAAACCAAGGAACACCCAGGATTGCCAGCGATCACTGGAAGCTAGAAGAGGTAAGGAAGAGACCAAGGAAGCACTCTCCCCTAGAGCCATCAGGGAGAGCATGGCCCTGCTGACACCTCGATTTTGGACTTCTAGTCTCCAGAACTGTGAGACAATAAATTTCTATTGTTTTGAGCCAGCCAGTTTTTGGTACTATATTACAGAAGCCCTAGGAAAGGATTATGCCTGCCTCACTTGAGTCCTGGCTCCCTCTCTGCCCTCATCAGCCCTGCCCGGTGACTTCAAGAGGGAAGGAAGGGAGGGAGGGAGGGAGGGAGTCTGGAATGAGAATTTGAATATAGGCCCATCTGTCCCCAAAGGCTGTGTTCTTAGTTATTCCTCTCTTTTTATAGAATACTAGCAGAGACCAAAATATGCCTGTTAGCAAGCAGATCTTAATAAGTTCTATAGCAGGTGTTCGTACACGATGGCCTGCAGGCCAAATATGGATTACAGCCTGATTTTGATCAGCCCATAAGCTAAAAATGGTTTTAAATTTTTTAAATGGTTGGGAAAAATCAAAAGAAGAAGAATGTTTTGTGACATATGGAAATTATATGAAATTCAAATTTCAGTGTCCGTAAATAGTTGTACTGGAACATAGGCATGCTCATTCGTTCATGTTCTGTCTCTAGCTGTGCTACGGTTTTGTGCTGCAATGGTAAAGGCGAGTCTGAAACACAGGCCGTTTGGCCTGCAAAGCCGTATTTACCATCTGGTCCTTTAGAGAAAAATTTGCTAGCCCCTGTTCTAGATATTCAAAGAGCATCCAAGACAGCATGAGGAAAAGAAAGGTGACTTCCACCTAGGGAGGCGAGGGAAGGCTTCCAGGGACAGTGACGATGGCTCTGGGTAGTGAAGGAGGATGTAAAATTTTGACATTCATTCATTTATTCATCCACTCAATAAGCATTGAGCACCTGCTATGTGGAACATGAGGATGAGAAAAACCCGGTGCCCGACCACGTGGAGTTCACAGTCTAGGAAGGGTGGTGTGCTAACCTCTCCCTCCTGTGCACTGTGAGGTCCCCCACTCACAGTGGAAGCGTGTGGAAGCTGAGGCCTCATCTCCTGGGAGGTCGGAGGAGGCTCCACAGAGGAGGCGCCCCCAAAGCTGGATCTCGGAGTTTATGGAGACTCTTGCCAGGCAGAGGAAAAGGGACAGCCGAGTAAGCCTTCTTGGAGGTGAGGACTCTTGCCCTCAGACTCACCATCCCTGGAGTCTACTTGTTGACCTGGCTAGCTAAGGAGGGCACCAGGCAGTCAAGAGGGCCTCCACATAGGACTGGGCCCATACCCCCACCGACAGGCTCACAGGCAGTGAGTGACACCCAGGTCACAGCCAGTTAGTGGTTGAGTTGAGGCCAACGCTACTTCTTATGACTTTGAGCACGCTAAGGGCTCCCAGGAGCAAATGTGAAATCCTGAGCTTTCTGTACCCTTTCCTCCCCCCGCACACTCCAGCTCCTGGGACTTTGGGAAGAAAGATGACAAAGGAAAGCTCAACACTGCCTCATCTCCATAGGAAATTCGGTGAGAGAAGGAACCTTAACTCTCCCAACCTTCTCCTGCCTCTGTCCTCCCTCAGTCCCTTACAGAACCTCCATTTTAGCATCTTCCATGTTCTATTGTAGTTGCTTACGTTTCTGTCTCCCTTGTTTAGCCCTTGTTTAGCCAGTCAGGAGCAGGGATATACCATTTATTTCTTATTTCTGATGCTGAGGAGCTGCAGATGCTCAGTTAACGTCTGTTGAGTGGACTAGAATGTAGCCAAATTGAGAGGAGTGGACAGGATGGAATTGGATCAAACAGGAATGGTAAGGCACCAAAAGATGATCTCATAGGACATAGGTGGCCTCCCTGCATTGATCTTAAAAGCCACAGACTCTTCCAATAGTCCTTTTCGGGTAAGTACTGAATTCCCTTTGTGGGTCTTGTCTGGGAATTTATCTACAATCATACTTTTTTTTTTTTAATTTTATGGTATCTAAGTGGACTTCCTTCTTCTTTCTTGAGCAACTGTAACTACCAAAACCTCAGTTCATTATCTGCCCAGCACAGCCAGCCCCTGGTCTGAAGATCTTTCCATAAACAATTTACTTGCAGTTCTTCTGATCCTTTTATCTTCCTACCTGCTATTAAATCTGTATTTGTGTTAATCCTGTTTGGGCAAAAACTCAGGTTTCTATCACATTCTACCTGTCGCTTCTGCCACCCCCTAGTGAGGCTTTATTATGTCTCCAAGAGCTTCACATCAGACAGTCCTGCCTTTCACCCCTCTCAGCACCAGCCCTCCCTCGCAGGGCCACCATGTTGCATAGCTCCGGGGGGCACCATTCACATCGTGCTCTGTGAGATTATAAATGGTGTCTCCCGAGTTGTGCAACACAGTGACCCACAGTGATCTGTCACTCCCTTGCTCAAAAAGACCATCAACTCTGGAATTTCCATTACCCAAGGCATTACCTCTGCGACTGTCAGAGTTGTTTACGACACTTCACGAACCTCCCCTCCCAGCCTTACGTGTCACCACTCACAACTTCCCCAGACCAGACCCTTCTCTCGAGAGTATGCTGAAACTCATCGTTTCGAAGACCATGAGTCATTAATTCCCACTTCTCTCTCCTGTGTTTTCAAACTGGAGAGTTTCCCTAAGCCATAAACATAATCAGGCTGCTGCCATCTTTAAAAACAAAATCCTGCATTATTCTCAATCTTCATCCTTCTCCTCCCCATTCAGTCATTCAACCAATATTTTTGAACACCTACTGGGTGCCAACCCTCTGTTCTAGGCACTTAGGCTATATGAGTGAACAAAACAGATGAGGGTCTCTGTCTTTGGGACTCTTACAGTCTTGAAGGGGAGATACATGATCAACAAGGAGCATAATAAACTAGTAAAGGTTAAAAAGCATACAGCATTTTGGAAGGGGTAAGTGCTACGGAAAAAAAGAAGTCGAGGTGAGAAAGGGGATTGGGCGGGCAAGGGGAGAGCAGGTTGCTGCATTAAATGGGATGGTCAGAGTACGCCTTCTTGGGCAGAGGAGATACCTGCCATTTTTAGAGTCTTGTCTACATTCACTGTCATCACTTCTCATCTCCCACTTATTCCTCAGCCCAGGGAAATCTGCTCCATAAATACTGCTTCTGACAAGGCTGACAAGGATCTCATATGGGACCTCCATGTGGACCTCCATATGACGGCCTCCACGTTGCCAGATCCAGGGTCACCCCAGAGCACTGTGGAAGCAGAGTTTGATGCTGCTAAACATTCAGTTCTTGACAAGTTTGTGCCTTGGCCTCCGGGATACCACACTTTCCTATTTTCTTCTATTTCTCCTTTGTTATCTCTTCTTTCTCTGTCCATCCCTTAAGGGACGGTGTTTCCAAGGCCTGTCCATGCCCTCAGCTCATCTCAAGCTGTGTTTCCCCTAGAGAGTTTCATCCGTGTACACGCTGTGAAGCCAAACTCTCTGTTTCAGCCCCGACCCTTGGAGAGACTTACAGGCTCCTTTTTTCTCGTGAAAGTTAAGGCCCCTGCCTTCCTGACAGAAACCTGCTATTTATAACTAAGTTTCAGGAGTCTGGAAGGTCCCCTGGCAGAGCAGGAGGAAGGTAGGGGAGGGTTTGGTTAGGGTCTGAGGTCTGAGGGAAGAGGAAGAATAGGGGAAGTCTGTGGTGGGGCACAGAGACCCTGGAAATATGGTTACAAGTGAAGCACAGCAGAGACCACCCGTGAGAGCTCCTTGGGGTGGGAATGGCCATTTTTGGTGGAGATGGCCTGTTCTGTATGGACCCAACCCTGGAATCATGGTAAAAGCAAGCTGCCTAGATTGCCTTGAACCCCAGCACAGGGTGTTAGGAGAAAGAGCATCCTTCTCTGCCTGTCTTGGGTTCCTGCCTTCCGTGGTTTCCCTCCAGGCAGCCGTGTTGATAGAGGGAACGGGTGTGACAGTGTGGACATGGAACCACGTGACTCGTTACAAACGCCAGCTTGACCAGTCACCTGGAAGAGCAATAGGACAGATGAACCCCAAATGTCTGTCAGGCACCAAGCTCTAGTTAACTGTTTGCAGAAGACTCCATTTTTTTGCCAAACCATGTTGACTTTCCACATTGCCACATCCTCTCATACATAAGTCCATAATTAACAATCACCAGACTCACAAGGAAACAAGCCATCACGGGTGAGAGTAAGCAGAAACAACAAACAATAGAATCAGACTGCCAAGAACCAAAGATATTGGAATAATCAGATCTTGGATGCAAGATATATTCCTGTCCCCAGTCGCGGGAAAGCAGAACTTGATTAGTCTAAGCTACTCATGGTAATTCTCCTCTCACTAGCAATTGGCTTAGAAAGGGACATGTGCACTCAATCTGGACAGTGAGACTTGAAGGGAAACCTTCCCTTGCAAGGAAAGGTGTCATTCTTATCTCTGGACATTGTCCTCTGCCTGTGACATTTGGAGCCACCTCAGCCATCCTCACTCACATTCTGGGCTGTTGGAGCAGAGAGAGGGGAAGCACCTGGGTTCACGATGGGGGTGAGACCCTGAGCTGACTCACACGGTACTGTCCCACCTCCAGGCTCTGTGTCTTACTGCTCAGCTACTTTCAGTGGTTTTTTGGTTGCTTGTGGCTGACAGAGTCCTCACTGCTGCACCCTTTCCCATGCTATATATTCTTTCCCCTTCATGATATCCTTCTCTGTCTGTCCACAAACCCTCCCAGATCTTCCCCCAAGGGGATGCCAACCAGGCCCTCACTACTCGAATTGTGGTCCCTGGGCCACCGGCAGCAGCATCACCTGGCATCTTATTAGAAAAGCAGATTGTGAGGTCTCACTGCAGACCCAGTGAGCTAGAACCTGTGTTTTAACAAGACCCCCAGGTGATGTGCAAGCACACGGAGTTCGAGGAGCACTGGGTGACGCCTCTTTTATCTGTAGTAGGCTTTTCTCTTTATAAATCCATTACCATGGGCGGGCGAGGCAGCCAGAGTGGAGCGCGTGCAGTGTGGCCTTGGGCAAGTTCCTTGGCTCTGCCTGGCCAGGCTGGAACTCTGCTCCGGGGCCCCTCACTCCTGAGGGTGGAAGAATAGAAGCCTATCCTGCGTTATTGCTTGTTTTCTGGCTTCACTGTGTCTTTTTTTCCAACCAAGATCTGACTGCAGAACAAGGGCCCAATTTAGCTTAAACTGCCAAACTTAAACTACTTCAGTCAAACCTCCTTAAACTACTGAATTTGCCTATTTAACTTCTTGATGCTTTTCCTTCCTTTCGTATTACAGATTGCTCCCTTTGATCAATACCCCATACCCGCCCCCCAACATTTCAGTGTTTCCTGTCCGGTGCTCAGATGCAGCCCCCTCTGTGGGCCTCGGACATCTAGTGGCTCTGCCCTTAACACAGCCTTGTGCAAAGGGTGCTGTGGGGCATTACTGCTGCCCGGCTTCCACCCAAGGGACACCTTTTTTTTAACTCCAATGTTTTGAAATTTTTTCCTGCAGTTTCTATTTATTACACTTTTATAATCCTGAAGGGATTCTCGTACCTGCAGTTTTTTATGCATTCAGCTATTTCTCATGTTGTCTGAGCTAATCAGTAATAAAAGTTGCAATGAAGGAGTAGACAATCTGAAAACAAGGGGAATTTTCTGTTCTGTGCCGACAGCTAAGAAGTTATGAGGGAGTAACTGTGCATCTGAAAGGAACTGGGCATCTTTTCCTTGATCAGTGAGTACGTCCAGCTGAGAACCTGGACAGGACTTCACATGGTGGGCAGCATCATAAGCTTTCCATTTACTTGGATATGATCCCGGATATCCACTGAAAGCCTTTTCTCTTCCCCCCAGGACAGAGCACTGGGTTGCAAATTGGCCTTCTGACCTTGAAAGCCAGCACAGCCTAGGGCGTGGCAGTGTCATGTGGAGGCATGGGCAATAGCCCTGGGTTTCCAGTCCTCCAGAGCAGACGTGAAACAAACTCTTTCTTCCCTCCAAAAAAAATGAATAGAGAGGAGGGTAGAGGGTGGAGAGATAGAAAAATACTAGCCAGATGTGTTACATGAACTTTTCCAAATTTTTATAATCACTAAAAAAATACAATAAAACTTAATTTTTAAATTTTATCTCAGGTGAGAGGGACACTCTTATGGGATCAGAGTGAGAACTTGCATTGAATATCATTTATACATTGAATTTTTGATTGTATTACTTATTCAAAATATATACAGAAAATATAAATTCTATCCATCCTTCAAACCCATTTCATTTCTCCAGGAAACCTTCTTCCAGGAAATTTCCCACCCTGACATTTCTCCCAATCTTGAACCCTCACAGACATGGATTCTTTGAATAAGATGTTGTCCGGCCGGACGTCTGCCCCTCCCTGTGCGCTCCTTCAGGGATCTCAGTCTTTGGAAAGTTACAAACCAGTAACATTTCAACCCTACTTTCCCCCAATTATTACAGTGACCAACGTAGGGCTGCCAACATTTGGGTGGAGGGGTGGTGCTAGGAAAGGACATTTTCAAAAACAACTACAGGCCAGGCAAGTCCCTTCTGGTTCAAGACTGCTCACTCAACTTGCCATCAATTCCTGCTTCTTAAATTGGGGATGTGAATTTTTCCTCCAGTTCCCTTCCTGGAATGTTAGGTAAATAAAAGGAACTATGGGATGCAAAAGTGAAAACCGTCTACCGTTGTTGATTTCACCAGAGAAAGAATGTGGGTTTCTTTTTTTTAAAGGAAAAGATATAATCTCAGAATAAAGAATAGTCGTTTACATTCAATACGATTGTTTTTATTTTCCCCGTTACACTTTGGACTGGTGAAAGCTTGGTCTTGGACCTGAATTTAGGGACAGTCGGTTTGTGGCTCTTTCTGGGAGGGCATCTCTGCAGGTATGTTTTGTTCTACTGGATCCTAAGTTTCTCGAAGCTGCCTGGTCTGGTAGAAGCAGAGCTTGGGAGAGGCACGCATTACTTCTGCTTATTCCCACTGACCAGGGCTTCGTCTTACTGCCATATTTAGCTGCAAGGGAAATGCAGTCTTTATTCATGGCGACAATGCATATTAGCTCCCTAGAGCTGCAGTAACAAATTACCACAAACTTGGTGGCTTAAGATCACAGAAATTTTTTCTCTCACAGTTTGAGAGGCCATAAGTCCAAAATTGTTGTGTCAGTAGGGCTGTGCTCCCTCTGGAGGCTCAAGGGAGATCGCTCCTTGCCTCTTCCAGGAGTTCCGTGGCTTGTGGCTGCATCACTCCAATTTCTGCTTGTCTTCACGTGGTCTTCCCTCCCTCTCCATGTGTCTATCCCCTGCTCTTTTCTTATAAGGACACTTGTCGTTGGATTTAGGGCCCACTTGGATAATCCAGGATGATCTCATCTCAAAATCCTCGACTTAATTACATCTGCCAAGACTCTTTTTCCAAGTAAGGCCACATTCACTAGTGTGGGGGTAGGATGTGGACATATCTTTTGGGGGGGACCACCATTCAACCCACTACACCATGTATCCAGCACAAATTCTTTTATTAGGAATAGGGAAGTACAGACTCTGGGGGACAATGGGCAGTCTCTGTCTCATGCAGGACGATGGGGATCCCTGGGAACCCACAGAGCCGAGCTTTGCAGAACTGAGAAAGTAGTCAGGGAGCTGCAGGTGGCCGAGAATTTGAGACAGCTCTTGGGTCTGGTGACACGGTCAGCCACTCAGCAGCAGCACCTGCCACCTCTGTGGCCACTGCCCTTCATTTCTGCCCCTATCCCTCCTGCCACTGCCATTAGCACTCTCGGCCTGACTCTCTGAACTACTCATGGCTCCCAGGGTCTCTGTCACCTGCCTTCTCTCTCTGTGTCACAGGTTAGGCTCCCTGTTCAGCAGACTCTGAGATGGAGTTTGGTGTGTTGCAGGGTGTTTTATTAACATGTGCCCTTAGGTTCAAAACCTCTAGGAGGGAAGGAGTGGCAGCAGGACTGGCAGAAGTCAAGCTGTGATGCAGGCCCAGCCTCAGCCTTGGCCCCTGAGCCTGTACATATTCTGACCTTGGGCCACTTCTCTTTCTACACAAAGTAAATGGCCGAATGCTCTGCCCCAAACTCTGCCCACTGGGAGGATTTTTCCCTGCCACTGTGTTTCAAGACCCCTCCTACGTGGGGCTAAAGGAATCTTGTCTGCTGGCACCCACATACCCACAGGCCCGTAAATGAACCAAGCTTAGCTTTTTCTTCCTCTGTTGGCTTGTCCCAAGGGACCCTCCCACCCTACGCAGTCTAAGCATGAACTCTAAGCATGAGCTAAGGGAGAGGCATTGGTGCAGACAGTCAGCCTGTTCATGCAAATTGTTTATTTTATGCCCTCCTGTCCTGTTCATGCCTGATCCCAGGTGGACCTCTTCCATCTGAGGATGTAATGCTCTGGGCCTGCCCCACATCATGACTTGGTGTGTTGGGCAGAACCTAATTCACAACGGCCAGTTGTGTCCACGTGGTCAGGGGGTGCCTCGTGGTCAAGCATTGGGTCTCTCCTAGGGCCCTGTAGAATGCAAAGGATTATTTTCCAAAAGGTGTACAATCCTCCCCTACGGAGGGCATAGCCTTGCCCCAGAACCCCAGGGCTCTCCATTTTGATTGTCCTATTGGGGCTTGCCTTGTGGCATCTTTTCCCCTCACTGATACCTCCAGTATCATAGATTCTGCTGAGCCGTACGGCCCAAGTGGCAGGGCTGCTTGCACTGTAGCTCGACCTGCCTTAGAGACCTTCCCTTCTCTGGGTCCCTCTCAAATCTGGCGGTCTTTTATGTGGCCCAGTATGTGGGTCAGAGAAGTAGTCCCAGGTCTGGAGCATGCTCTGCAGGAGCCCACAAAGCACTGTGCTTTCTCCTTTGTGGTAGAACTAGCAAGATGCGACACTTTGTGCTTTCCTTTGAATGGAATGTTCCAGCACTCTCTTGACCATTGGACCTTTAAAAATTAGACTAAAGTGGAAAGCCCTTTTTTGTAAGTTTTCATACCCACTGGAGTATACGTGTCATATCAAGGCCTCTAATGTGCTAACCATTTCTTACTCCACTGGTTTGATGAGTGTGATGTTATTGACACAGTGGGTCAATGTCATGTTCTACCGGCTGTCCAGATAGTCCAGATGTCTATGGATTATATTGTGACTGAGGGTGGGAGAATTAACATAGCTCTGGGAAAAGTCTGTAAATGTATACTGTTGTCTATTCCATGCCCGTGTGAACTGTTTCTGATCCTTTTTTCCTGATTAGATGGAAAATAACACATTCACTGAATCGATGGCTACATCCCATGCACTTGAGACCATGTTTATCCACTCTTTCAAGGTCACCACACCTGGCAGGTCTGCTGTGACTGGAGTTGCTGCTACTTGGTTGAATTTGTGGTAGACCACTGCCATTCTACAGGAGCTGTGTGTTTCTTCCAGGGGCCATTACTGGTCAATTAAATGAGTCATGATGGAGACCACCACCTTTGCATCATTTAGATCTTTAAGAGTGACACTAAGATTTGCCATCATAATTTGTCACTGGTGAAAGTGTTAATAATTGAACTGCCACTTTGTGCTTAGTGTTATTCATTCTCTACCTACCACCAGGGACAGGGTCCTCACTGCCAGCTGGACAGATCCAAAAGCCCATCTTAGTGCCTGCTTTCTTGAACCATCCCTGCTACTAATTGTCACAGGTCAGGCTTCACAGGAAGTAGACTCTGGGACAGTTTGGTGTGCAGGATGTTTATTAAGGAGTGCCCTTGGGATTGAAAACTATGGAGGGGAGGGGATGGAAGCAGGATTAAGCAGAGGAGAAGTTGAACTGTGATTCAGGCCCAAAGCCTGAATTAAAACAGCCTGGGTGATCCCACAAAGAGCTAGAATGTTCCTTCAGAGTTGTCTTGAGTTGGGCCAAGATGGCCAGGCCTTTATGTGGCATCCATTAGTCACTGTATATCCCCTCCCCCAACTCCTCCCTTGGAAAAGGGCATGACCTTGGGTATTGCAGAGCTCTGCAGCCATCCCTGAAGGAGCTGTCAGCTGAACCAACAGCACTCCCAAATCCCCTTCATTGATGGGGACTCTCGGTGGTGCATCCGTGTCCACCACAGTGTGGCTTTCAGCTCCTTTTCCCGCTGCCAAATCCTCACTCTCTCACCAAGTCTTCTTCACTCAAGTTCACAAGAGAGAATCAAACAGACTCAACTCATCCAAGTGTCCTGATAGGTAGCTGGCTGTGGGGAGGATGGCTTTAGAAGGGTCCAGATGCAGGGAAGGCATGCTGAGCTTTGGCCTCCCTGGTGCTCTCATTCATACGATGGGGACATCACCACCTACTTGTCATAGGGCTGCTGAGGAAAGCCAGTGAAATCACCTTTGTAGCATGGCTGGCACTGAGTGGGCGTGAAATTAGCGTAAACTTTCTTATCCTTTTCCTTCTCCTCACCCTGAAAATAGGAACACTTAATTTCAACTCATTTCCTTCATTTTAGTTTAGTTCAACTCAACAAACACGCACCATGGCAGCCAGGGTCTGTTGTCTCCTCTGCAGTGTGTGGTAGCCACCTCCAGAGGACCTTCAATGGTCCCCTCCTCCTGAATTCACAACTCCATTGTGGTCCCCATCCCACACTGCGCCAAGGTTGGTCTGTGTGAATAGGGCAGAAGGTGGCATATCATTTCTGATACTAGGTTATAAAAGACACCGTGGCTTCCATCTTGGTTTGCTGTCTCTCTCTCTTCCTCCCCACCGCCCCCCACCCAGATGGCTTTCCGTGGATAAGCCAGCTGCCGTGTCACGAACAGCCCTGTGGAGAAGCCCACATGGCAAAGAACTGAAGGCTTTTGTCAACAAACATATGAGTGATCTTGAAAGCAGATCCTCCAGCCCCAGTCCAGCCTTCAGATGACCGCTGCCCAGCCAACAGCTCGGCTGAACCCTCATGAGAGATCCTGAACCAGAACCATCTAGTTAAGCTGCTCCCAGATTTCTGACCCTCAAAAACTGTGTGAGATAATGTTTATTGTTTTAAATTGCTAAGCTTTGGGGTAATTCAATATATAGCAATAGATAATTTCTGTATTTCTCTCCCCTCGCCTTCTTCTCTTCTAACAGAACCATTATTTTTCAGGTGTCTGGGGAGATCCCTTGTGCTCAGGGAAGGCGGTTCTTTCTTGCAATTCATAAGAAGAATCACAATTTAAAAAGAAGAAGAAGGATCATGATTTAATAAAGCAGGTTTGGAAGCCTCCTTCTGCTTGGGCAGTGATTGGCCTAAAGATGCACATCTGACCTGTTTTGACTGAAACAGACATGGTGGTCTGCCAGAAGGAGTTCCTCTTCACAAACAAAAAGACATAGGTGTGTGAGGAGATAGCTTTGTACCCTTCCTTCTTCCCCCTCCTTCCATCCTTGAACACAGACCTGAAGCCTGGAGCCCACCTGCCTTCCAACCACGGAGCAACAGAAATGAGGGCGCAGCCAAGAGAACCGTTCACACACCACCCCTGATGTTATCAGCGCACTGAACCGACACGGGTATCCCTCACTTCCAGATTTATTCTGTGAAAACAAATGAAACCATCGCAGACAGATGCACCCCTAAGTGAACAGCACAGAGAGCTCCTTCTGTCTCCTGAGGACCGTGCAGGGCGCTGGGAAGAGAGTGGTGAACCAGACAGCCATGGGCCCGCCTTCACGAAGCTCAAGGTTTTGTTCGGGACAGAGATGATAAGCAAAAGTGTGATGGACCTTTCAAAGTGTTATAAAAGGAAAAATCTAGCTGCTACAGGAAGCAAATGGCAGGGCTGCCTAATCTGGCCTGGAGGTTTAGGGAAAGCACCCCAGAGGAGGTTTCGCTTAAGCTGAGACTGGAAGGGAGGGCGGGAGTTGGTTGGGGAGGGGAGAAGATGAGTCTCTGAGATGAGAGAAAATGAGGCATTTGAGGAACTAGGAAGACTGGGGATGGAGCCCAGAGAGGGAGGGGGAAGAGCAGGGGATGTGAGGACATGGAGATAAGGAGACAGCTCAGGTTTTGAGGGGTTTGGGGGCCACAGTAAGAATTTGGGACTTTACCTTACAGGCCCTGAGAAGCTATGAGAATTTCACACAGGGGAGTGATAAGACCAGGTTTGTTTTTTTGATCATATGGCTCAGGCTGCCATACTGGAGATGGGGACACCACTGAGGGGGCGTCGCCAGGAGGAAGATGATGCTGGTTAGGACTTGGGTGGTGACAGTGGGGAGAGAAGAGTGAGTAGAGTCTAGACATATTTAAAGGATGGAATCATGGGGTCTTGTGATGACATTATCACGTAACCCTGCGGAGCTGGGAGGGGTGGCCACCGTGTTTCTTGGCGCAGCTGGGTGGGTGGATGGAGGGCAGGAGCAGGTCTTGGGGGAGACGGGGCCTCCGAGGGCGGTTCCTGTCGGCCAGCGCCCAGCCCTGCACACAGAAGGTGTTCCTTCAGGATTTGTGGAAGGAACTGGTCTCCCTGGCAGGGGGAGCTGATCTGACTCGTGGAGTTGGAGAATTTGTTTTCTGAGCCACCTCCTCCCCCCAGGCCCCTCCCTGGATCACTAGAAGAGTGCCCAGCACACATCTCCTCGCCGGCAGGGTGCTCTGAGCTGAAAATGGGGAACTGTAGAGAAGTCCCAAATCCCCGCCCTGCAACCACCTGTTGTTTTTTGAGGGTAGGCCAGGGTGGTGAAGGAGATACCAGGAACCGAACTGTGTGATTTGGAGTCATGAGGAAGATAAGGGCCTGTCAAGCATTTCATCTGTGCAGAGACAGATAAGACAACTGCCCTCATGTGCAGAGTTACAGGAAAATCCCTGTCCGACAAGCTCCCTTCTGAGAGATGGGGCTGATTCGCCAGGTCTCCGGGTAGGAGGGCTCAGAGCTAAGGGACTTCGGGCATTGACGAGTGACGGGCAGCAGTGGCCCAAGAAGAGGAGTGTCCCCACCCCTGGCTGATTACAGTGACAGGGAAAGCCAGTTTGTTCTGAGGCGCAGGCCGTCAACAGGGAGCTGGGCCCCATGCCCGAGGGCTGGGGCCCAGGAGCACCAGGTGCAAGGGTAGGAAGCCAGCTGCGAGGGGCAGACCCAGCCAGGCCTCCACCTCGAGCTTTTTAAAAAAACTTTTAAGACTTTATTTTTTCAGAGCATATAAACATTTCCCATGCACTCTCTGCCCCCATACATGCACAACCGCCCCACTATCCACATCCCACACCGCAGGGTACATTTGTCACGACTGATGAACCTACATTGACACATCATTATCACCCAAAGTCCATAGTTTACATTAGGGCTGGTGTGGTACATTCTATGGGTTTAGACAAATGTATAATGATATGTATCCACCATTATGGTATCATACAGAGTAGTTTCACTGCCCTGAAAATCCTCTCTGCACCAGCTGTTCATCCCTCCCTCAACCCCTGGCAACCACTGGACTTTACTGTCTCTACAGTTTTGCCTTTTCCAGAATGTCATGTGGTTGGCATCACAAGTATGTAGCCTTTTCAGATTGGCTTCTTTTACTTAGTAATGCATTTGAGTTTCCTCTGTCTTTTCACAGCTTGACAGCTCATTTCTTTTCAGCACTGAATAATATCTCATTGTCTGGATGTACCACAGTTTATTTATTCATTCCTCTACTGAAGGACATCTTGGTTGCTTCCAAATTTTGTCAATTATAAGTGAAGCTGCTACAAACATCTGTATGCGGGCTTTTGTGTGGACATAAGTTTTCAGCTCCTTTGGAAAAAGCACCAAACCGTCTTCCTAAGTGGCTGCATCATCTTGTATTCTCATCAGCAATGAGCTTTCCTGTTGCCCCACATCTTCGCCAGCACTGGTTGGTGCCAGTGTTCTGGATTTTGCCATTCTGATACGTATGGAGTGGGACCTCGTTGTTTTAATTCGCATTTATGACTTATGATGTGGAGCATCTTTTCATGTGCTTATTTGCCATCTGTGCATCTTCTTTGGTGAGGTGTCTGTTAAAGTTTTTGGCCCCACTTTTTAATCAGGTAGTTAATTTTCTTATTGTTGAGTTTTGTGTGTGTGTGTGAGGAAGACCAGTCCTGAGCTAACATCCGTTGCTAATCCTCCTCTTTTTGCTGAGGAAGACTGGCCCTGGGCTAACATCCGTTGCCAATCTTCCTCCACTTTATATGGGACGCCGCCACAGCATGGCTGACAAGCGGTGCGTCTGTCCACGCTCGGGATCCGAACCCGCGAAACCCTGGGCTGCCAAAGCGGAGCACAGCACTTAACCGCTACGCCAAGGGGCCGGCCCCTCTTATTGATGAGTTTTAAGTGTTCTTTAAATAGTTTGGATAATAGTCCTTTATCAGGTGCATCTTTTGGAACTATTTCCCCCCAGCCTGTGGCTTGTCTTCTCATTCTCTTGACATTGTTTTTCACAGAGCAGAAGTTTTTAATTTCAACAAAGTCCAGTTTGTCATTTTTTCTTTCATGGATCCTGCCTTTGGTGTTGTATCTGAAAAGTAATTGCCCACCCCAAGGTCATCTAGGCTTTTTCCCATGTTATCTTCTAGGAGTTTCCTAGTTTTGTTCTTTACATTTGGTCTATGATCCATTTTGAATTAATTTTTGTGAAAAGTATAAGGTCTATGTCTAGATTCATTTTTTTTGCACGTGAATGTCCAGTGTTTAAACACTAGTTGTTGAAAAGATTGTCTTTGCTCCATTGTGTTGCCTTTGCTCTTTTGTCAAAGATCAGGTGACTATATTTATGTGGGTCTATTTCTGGGCTCTCTATTCTGTTCCATTGATCTATTTATCTACTCTTTCACCAATACCACACTGTCTTGATTACTATAGCTTTGTAGTTAAGTCTTGAAGCTGGGTAGTGTCAGTCCTCCAACTCTGTTCTTCTCCTTCAATATTATGTGACTCCTCTGGGTCTTTTGCTTTTCCATATAAACTTTAGAATCAGTGTATTGATACCTACAAAATAACTTCCTGGGATTTTGATTGGAATTGCACTGAATCTATAGATCAATTGAGAAGAACCAACATCTTCGCAATATTGAGTCTTCCTATCCATGAACATGGAATATCTCTCCATTTATTTAGTTCTTTTTTCATTTCATTCATCAGAGTTTTATAGTTTTCCTCATATAGGTCTTGTAGATATTTTGTTAGATTTATACATAAGTATTTCATTTTTGTGAGTGCTAATGTAAATGGCATTGTGTTTTTAATTTTGAATTCCACTTGTTTGTTGCTGGTTATAGAAAACCAATTGACTTTTGTATATTAACCTTGTATCCTGCAACCTTACTATAATTGCTCATTATTTCCTGGAGATTTTTTTTCAAGTCCCTTGGATTTTCCACACAGATGATCATGTCATCTGTGAACAAAGCAGTTTTATGTCTTCCTTCTTAATCTGTATCTTCTGAGGGCAGAGGTGCTGATGGAGCAGCCAGAAGATGTGGGTGTGGAGGGCTGAGCTCAGAGAAGGCAGGCTGGGCTGGGGCCCTGCACAACCATGGGGAACCTGGGGCACAAGCCCTGGTTGGGGGAGCTGATAGAGAAATGGGAGGAAGCTCAAGGCCCACATGGCCCCTTTCCCCACACTGGGAATCCCCACCCCACCTCGTCACCGGCAGGGACCTGTCCACAACTCATGGAGTGCTCAGACTCTGCTCCTAGTTTCAAACACATCTTCCCTGGGGTCTTGCATGAGATCCTGCTGCTTTCTAGACTGTGGTTTTAGTCAGATCTCTAGACTGCTTTCTCTGTTGCATAATTTGATTTCTGTGAATTGATAGCTTCTTGAATACAACAGGGGAAGTGGTCAGCATGAGTCCTGGGGTGATTAGTATGGGGGTGGGGGAGCTGACTGGACACCAGATGGTCTGAGGTGACAGGCCAGAGGAAGTTGGGTTTTGGTGAGGAGGCTGATGAGGAGAGGCGACTACATTCAGATTGTGTGGGATCATCAGCCCCGGGGGTTCAAGGCTATCCACGGGCCCTGGGGTCCAAGGCCATCCATCAACCATGGAGTCCAAGGCCATCAGGGCCTCTGGGTGCTGCCCAGGGACTTGACCCTCAGCACTGCTTCTTCCTTCCAGCCCAGCCTTCCATGCAGTTGTTCTCCTGTAGTCTCCAGAAATTCTCTGCATCGCCTGCCTCTCTTCACGGGGCCACTCCCTCTGCAGCCTCAGGGGTTCCTGCTCCCTCAACACCCCCTAAGGCAGAATGTCTCAAAATTACCGTATTTTATATTCATGGGATTTTTGTTCTCCTGCTGATTACAAGAGAAAACTTGACAGGGGTAATAAATCTGGTTAATTAAGGGAAGTCACAAAGTTTCCAGAATTTCCGTAAACTCTGCCCTCCCTCTGCACAGAATGGTCAGTGTGCTCAGTGAAGCTAATTCTGCTTTGATGGCCTTGGGGGAGACCTCCTGTCCTTTTATTTCTAGAAGGAGGAACTCCACCCACCCTCAATGCTGCCTGAGGGAGCGGGCCCTGAGGAGGCCCTCACTGTTCACCTGGCACTGAGCTACCAAGAGCGGAAGAAAGGTCAGCTGTCCAGTGGCCCTAGGCCAATTGGAACTGGTTACCACCTTCCTTAAGAGACCATCAGGGCCAGCGCCAGCACATCGACTTCCTGGTTCACCTCAATCACTGCCAGAAGCCAGGCTCCCACGGCTTCGCCCAAGACCCAGACCTTCATCCCGGGGTACTCTGTATACTTTCTAATCGGCTCCTTGTCTGGTCTCTCAGCCTTCCCAAACCTTGCCCTGTACTGGTCGGAACTCGTGGCCTAGCAACAGCCCACTCTCTGTCTGTCTCATTGCTGAATGTTCCTTCATTCTTGTTGTGGGTTGAATTGCGTCCTCCCAAAGTTCATATATTGGAGTCCTAACCCCCAATGCCTTAGAATGTGAGCTTTTCTGGAGCTCTATCTTTACAGAGGTAGTCAAGTTAAAATGAGGTCATTATGGGTCAAGTGAGGTCAAAATGGGCCCCTAATCCAGTATGACTGGTGTCCTTATAAAAAGAGGAAATTTGGAGACAGACAGGCATATAGGGACACTGTGGGAACGTGAACACAGCCATCTACAAGCCAAGGAGAGAGGCCTGGAACGACCCTTCCCTTACAGCCCTCAGAAGGAACCAACCTTGCTGATACCTTGATTTTAGACTTCTGGCCCCCAGAACTATGATACAATTAATTTAAGTTTGTTAAGCCACCCAGTCTGTGGCACTTTGTTAGGGCAGCCCCAGCAAACTAACACCCCCTCCCACCTCCAGCTCACGTCTGCCCTCCCTGACGACACAGCTTCCTCTGCAGCTCTCTCCAGGGGAGGATGTTTTTGCTCCCATTCCCGCCCTCTAAAAACCCCAGCTCGTTTGAAGTGCATGGCATCAGACTCTACCCCGGCTCCCTTCTGTGTTTCTGAAATCGACCGACACTCCGGTCAACCCCTGTCAATCACCGATGACTTGAGCACCTGGCTCACACCCTCCATTCCTTAGGTCGTCATTTCACAAGGTCGATCCATCCAATATGTCGGCCTTTTGGCCACTCGACACATTAGTGGCGGAGCTGTCATTCAGAGCCTCTTTCTTTCCACAACCCCACAGCCAATAGGAAAAGCATATGAATTCCGGAGTCAGCCTGCGTGGGGTTGATTTCTGGTCCTGCCACCCAGAGCTCTGAGTCCTTGGGCAAGTCTTACGTCTCTGGGTATCGATGTCTTTGTCTATAAAGTGACGATAATACTAGTATCTACTTTATGAGGTTGTTTTGAAGACTAAATGAGACAATACAAATAAGGAACTATATGGCACATAATAAATTCAGAATAAATGCTACTATTATTATTCCCTGAAAATAAGAGCAGTCTAGCAGGTAGAACTTTGTAACCCAAAAGGATGGGAACAGAGTGAGAGAGAGGACAATCTAGGGGATTGTTTACTTGATTACTTTATATGCTAATGATAGAATTAGTTCTGGAATACAGACCTTCCGAGTCCCAGACAATGACTTCTAAGTCCCAATACAATAAATATTATTAACTTACATTTATTGTATAAGTCAGGGTCCAATTCAGAGACAGAAATTATACCAATTATTTGACCAGAGAGAATTTAACATGAAGAATTGTTAATTAAGTTTAAAGTTGTTAATTAGGTAACTAAAAGGTTAAAAAAATGGGAGAGAGAGAACTTTAAGATGTCGTGAGGAAGCAGCTACCAGCCGTAGGGCTGGGAGAACAAAGGGAAGAGTTTGGAACTATAAAAATGTAGAAATTGAGAGGAGAGACCCCGTAAAGGTGAAACTCAGAACCTCTGAGGAGGGGGCACAGTTCATCTGGTGCTGGTGTCTTGGGGGCTAGCGGGGGCAGACTTGCTCAATAAAGCGGATTCTTCCGGTGCTGGAAAAGCTACAGAATGGATTTCAGTGCTGCCACAGGATAGAACTGCTGCTGCCAGGGGGAAACGAGGAGCCATGAGCACGTGAGAAGGAGCTAGTCCTTTCTCCCTCCTCCAGCCTCACAGCCTCCCTCCAGAGTCTCCATCAACAGACACTAACAGGGAGCTAGCTGACAGAGCGGAAATGTGGCTGGGGAGTCCCAGGTCCAGCGTTGTAACAAAGCAGAGCATAGAAGGACAGGTTTGGAGCTGAGAAACAACAGCTTAATAACTGGCATGGGCAGGTTATCTATACGGGAGGAAAATAAGGAAATGGGCTGAGGGTGGTTTGGGAAGGGGCTGGATTATCCAATTTTATTGGATTATCCAATAAAAAGATGAATTTCATAATTAATGCCAATGAATTGCACATTTAAAATGGCAAATTTTGTCCTATACATTTTACCACAATAAAAAAAAAAAAACTTCCCTACCAAAAAACAAAAACCAAAATTGAATTCCTGTGGCCAAGTTGATCAGGGAATTCCTTGGTTTCCTCTGGGAGCCACTGAGTGACATCCTTCCAGAATTTAAAAAGCAGATCACACCCCCTGTGCTAAACCATACAATCGTACAGTGCTAAGATGTAACAAACCACCTTCTGAGACAGAAACAAAGTGACAAACTGAGGACAAAAGTTTGCAAAACATGCTAGATACAGAGTTGATCTCAATCTGAACAGAAGTATTACAAATACAAAGAAAAATACGAACATACTAATTAACAATAATTCATAGGGGAAGAAATGCAAATGGCCAATAAATGTGAAAAAAAAGTTTAACCAAGAAGATGCCACTCCATACCATTTTCTCAATACGAATGACAAAGATTGAAAAGAATAATAATTCTCAGTGTTGGTAAAAGTTGGTAGAAGAAGAGAAACTCAAATTCTTACACACTATTGGTGAGAGTGTAAATTGTTTTAAACTTTCAACAGGGCTACTTATTAATAAGTATCAACAGCCTTAAATAAAAAATACTCATATTCCTTCACCCAGATATTCCACTTCTGGGAATTTATTTGAAGCAGATACTTGGAGAGAGGTGCATGGATCTGTGCAGGGTAGTTCTTTGAAGTGCTTTTTACAGCAAAAAAAAAAAAAAAAAATGGAAACCACCTAAATATTCAGTGCGGATATCAGTCAAATCAATTACGGTACATGTTCAACCATAAAAAGATGCTCTCAATGTCTTGTTAAGTGAAAATACCAGTTGAAAAATAACATTTGATCTATTTTTGTCCCCAAATTATAAATTATGTGTGTTTACAAGTATGAAAAGAAAAGACTAAAAGAGCACACATCAGAAAACGTCACAAGTTCTTTTTCTGGCTAGGACTATGGCGATTTTTGGTTACTTCTTTTGCTTAGCTGTAGTCTCTAATTTTTTAACATGTATTATTTATAAACAGGGCAAGAAAGGAGAAGCAAAAACTTAGTGGTCGCTGAAAGTGCTAATGGATCTAAAGACAGCTGTGTCCACGAGGAAGGAAGTGAGTAGCCCTTGGAATTTCGGACAAAGCAGTTGTAGAGGCCAAAGCCATTCAAGTCCTGTTCAGAAGATGGGGACCCTGGGGAAACGAAGGCACAGATCTCTCCTGTGAGATGAACCCCTGCAGCCATCTTAGCCTCATGTCATTAAACATGATAATCATACATTTAATTCCCCATTCCAGGCCTCGAGGATTAGAATTCATCTCTCCACGATGACTTGGAGAGAATGTTGGGCAGAGAATGCAAGTGTTTCATGTCCTTGCAATTATATTTCCTGCAGTAAATTGATAAACTGAGGGGTCGAGGAAGGGGAAGGGAGTATGGTCTGGATTTGGAGCTTCTGGATCTCAGGGCCACTGTGAGGCCAGGTCTTGGCCAGTCGATGGAAGTGGCAAGTTCCCACCACTGCCTGGAGTTGTCAGCAGAGACAAGAATATTCCCCAAGGTAATGTACCCTTATCCTCCAAGTGGAAGAACGAATTCTCATAACTCTAAACTAGAAAGAAATGGTAGGTTACAGAGGAGAGATGTTCTTCTCTGGAGCCGGGCTGCTGAGTTCAATTCTGGCTCCATCAGATCCCCGGCTTTGGTCTGCGGGCAAATCTCCTGAGAGCTCTGTCTACACCTACACTTCTTCAACTTCACAGAATGTTGCAGAGTGTAGGAGTCGATGAGTGGCGAGTGCCTGGATCAGTGTCAGGCACGTGGTAGAAGTTCAATAAATGCTCATTGTCATCATTCTCTCTCCAGTGTTCTTTCTGTTCCTGCAGCAGACCCGTGTGCCAACAGGAAAGCCACCCTGTTTCTGGGTGTCTGCATGCAGACATCAGGAAAAGTACTTGGAGACCACTTTCTTCCCTGAGACCCTATTGAAGGTCCAGGGGGTTGAAATATTCTTTACATTTTATAATCCTCAAATGCAACAACTCCAAGAAGCAACCGGATGAAACCTTTTGTGATGCCATTCCCTAACTGAGCACTTTTGTGTGGTTTTGAAGCCAGCAGCCTCATTTGGCTCACTGAGAAGTAGATTCTGATAATAAACTGGAAGTAAAAATAAAATCTAGGCTGGGGCAGCCCACTGGCATAGTGGTTAAGTTCATGCGCTCTGCTTCGGCAGTTCACGGGTTCATATCCCGGGCACAGACCCACGCACCACTCATCACGCCATGCCGTCCCACATACAAAATAGAGGAAGATTGGCACAGATGTTAGTCCAGGGCTAATCTTCCTCAAGTGAAAAAGAGGAGGGTTGGCAACAGATGTTAGCTCAGGGTGAAACTTTCCCAGAAAAAAAAAAATCATAATAATAACAATAGTAGCCATTCTGACGGATGGGAGGTGATACCTCATGGTAGTTTTGATTTGCATTTCCCTGATAGTTAATGATGTTGAACATCTTTTCATGTACCTGTTGGCCATCTGTATATCTTCTTTTGAAAAAGGTTCATATCCTCTGCCCAGTTTTTGATTGGGTTGTTCATTTTTTTGTTGTTGAGCTGTATAAGTTCTTTACCTATTTTGGAAATTAACCCCTATTGGATATATGACTTGTAAATATTTTCTCCCAGTTGGTGGGTTGTGTCCTAAAGTATTTTTAATCTTTGAACCACTGGAGTGCATTTTTAAAATATTTTACTTATTTTTATTTACTCTTCAGCAAAAAAAATTTCTTTTTTCCGAAAGAACTCTACGTTTCCCCTTGGCAACATATCTTAACACTTTTCAGCTGTGGGTATTTTCTGAGATATTGACTTTCACGGGCTTCCTTTACGTCTATTATTAACTCTGCAGGACGCAGTATTAGCCTTGACTAGATGCTCCAAGGGTTCAGAGGAAAGTGGGTGGGGCGTCTGGCTTCATCCGGCTTTGTCCTTGGGCCACCCCTTCTCTGATGGGGCAGAAGGCTGGCAGTGATGGCGCCTCCCAGATAAGCTTTGCCTTCCCCAGGACAAGGGGACAGGAAGCACCGCTGGTGGGCCATCACCAGGTGACTTTCTACTTCAAGCTTCAGCAACATTTTGTCCTACATGCACGACTTTGATCTCATCCATCCCACGGTGGGTTTGTTGTCCTGGTGTTCTCTGCTCCACCAGCTCTCCCAACACGCTTACGGACACACTGATCTTCAGGGGTTCTGTGATCAGTCATGGGGATTCTAGGATTCCAACTGCCCAGCTTTCTGAGGTTATAAGACTTTAGGATCTATAAGAGCTAATGCTGCTTCTCAAAGGGCCCACTTTCCAAGCAGGAAGGGCATAAGCCCTGGGCCAAAATCACCAAACATCCCAGCTGCTGTTATTTGGGTCCAAGTGTACACTGTTTAAATGTCAAATGAGTGATCAAGTCAATCCTGCCTTACAGGAAACCTGCTGATGAATTCTCGTAAGGCACGAGAGGAAAAGGACACAGCCTGTAAAAAGTCCAGTTAACAGTAATAACCCTGCCACAAGCACAGTTCCTGGAGGGTTTCATGTTTACAGCAGCAGCTTTCTTCCTTGAAGGAATTGTTATAGGATGGGTTGGGCAGAGGGGTGGTGGGAAAGTATGATTGAGGAGTCTGTGATTCCCTCCAGACTCCAGCCAGCTCTCACTGTGCCATGGTCCCCATCTCAAATGCTCAGAGTTTTCGTTAAAGCTGAGGTGACTCTTTTTTAGGTGGTCTTCTTTTTAAGTCTGCATTTATTGGGTGGGTGCTGTGTGCCAGACAATGTACAAGATCTATTTCCTTATTTTCACAAAACCCTGTGACAAAGGAAGGTACTATTATTATTAGCCCATTTTACACATGAGGAAACTGAGTCATTTACCCAAGTTGCCCAACTAGGAAGTGATGGGGACAGGACCCATGTTTTCGCCCATGGGACTAGACAGCCTCCCCTGCTTTTCTTCCCTTCACAGCAGCCTCCAGAGGAGCAGCTGCCTCCCATTCCTTTTAAGAATGAACTTCTCTCTCCACCCTCCACGCTCACGCTCAGTTGTACCTGCCCCTCCTTCCTACAATCCCATTCCTTCTTGCCCCTAAAGACAAACCTCCAAACCAAGGCTACTGTAAGGGTTTACTGCACTCGCCTGCAGGGAAATGGAACATTAACCAGAAACTCGAAGGCGGAAAGTCCCCAAGTTTTCAGCCTGGAAAGGGAGCTCCAAGTAACTCCATGTGACAGTGCTGACTTGGACCCCTGCCCCGACCTTTCTTCTCCAAGGCCAAGCTCCCCAATCCACAACCTCATCCCGCCCTATCTTTCAGGAAAGCCCCACTTCCTCTTCTGTTTGTTGTCCAGATGGGTTGGGAAAACATACTGAGGTCACATTCATGGATTGCCTGTTGCAGCCTTGGGCACTACACAGAAGACACGTTGCTCCCTCTTCAAATGCCAGCATCATCCAATCACTGCAGAGAAAGCAAATATCCTCACTTCTGCCACGCCCCATCTGGAGCCGGGAGAGAAAGAATTGATCAGTGTCACTTAATGTCCAAAAGTGTGCAAAGCGGCCCAAGGCCGGGAAGGAGCGAATACTCTCAGCAAATAGATCGAAATAATTAACACAAAATGAAGCCAACTTTGAGAAGATGTTGCTTTTCCCTCTTCATGACTTAATACATCTAAAATTGCCTTTTGGAGTAGTTTGAATTAGGGAATCAATCTCCTTTGTTTTGTGTTCCGTATGAGTGAGCAATTAGACAAGGCACCATTGTTTGATTTTGTTCCTCCTTTCCCCCACTGATCTGCACAATTACCTCTATCATATATCGAATACCACGTGTGCATGGTATTTCTGGGCTTTCTATTCTGTCCCATTGCCAAACTGTAAATCCCTGTGTCAATATCACACTATTTTCATTTCCGTTGCTTTATAATGTCTTGCTATCTGGAGGGTATGTCCCATCACTTGGTTTTTCTTCGAGTACGTTGGCTATTCCAAGTACTTTCCTCTTGTATATAAATTTTAGAATGAGTTTATGAAACTCTAAACAAAACAACAAAAACAAAAAATTATTGGAGTGTTTTTTCTAATTGCATTAAACCTGTGGATATCTGTGGCTCAATGGGGAAAAACTGACATCTTTATATGATAGTCACTTACTATCTATGAACATGGGATGTCTTTCCATTTATTTTGGTCTCCTTTAATCTTTCAGCTGAGTTTTATAATTTTATACACACAGCTGTTGCTCATCTTTAGTTAGATTTATTTCCAGGTAACTTAAAGATTTTACTGATGTTGTAAAATTCTTTTCAAGTTGTTTATTGCTGGTGTATAGAAAGGCAATCAACTTTTAATATTAATGTAATCAGTCACATAGCTAAACTCTATTATCACATCTAATAATTTGCCCATACATTCTATTGGGATGTCTATGTAGACAGTTACATCGCATGTGAATAATGACAGATATGTTTTTGCCTTCCAGTCCTATACTTTAATTTCTTTTTATTGCCCTACTGAGCTGGCTATGACCTCCAGTGTTGAATACATGGGCAATAATGGTTGTTCTTGCCTTCTTCCTGCCTTTAAAAAAAACTGCTGCTAATATGCTAATAGTTCACTATGGAAAATGATGTTTGCTGTAGGTTTCTTGAAGTTGGCCTTTATCAGGTTAAGGAAATCTCTTTATTCCCAGTATACTAAGAGTTGTGTGTGTATGTGCGTGTGTGCGCATGTGTGTGTGTGATTTAAATCGTGAATGGGACTCTACTTGTATCAAATTCTTTTTCCCACATCTGTTGGGATGACCATGTAGTTTTTCTCTTTTAATCTCTTATGCAGCAGTGAATAATATTTACAGATGTCTAAATGCTAGAACCCCCGTGTGTGCTTGGGTTAAACCTAACACGGGCATTTGTGTTATCTTTTTTTTGTACTCTGCTGGATTTAGTTTGCTAAAATGTGTATCTATATTCATATATGTGATTGCCTTACACTTGTTACTACCTGTACTGTCTTTGTGTGGGCATCAAGATTGTTCTGGCTGAATAGATGAGTTGGGAAGTATTTTATCTTCTGTTTTCTGGAAGATTTTTTTGGTAATATTTGCATGATCTGTTCCTTGAATGTTTGGTGGGATCTCCTCATAAAACTGTAAGTGCCTGGTGAGGCACAGTACTTCTGCTTCAATTTATTTGCAGTTAAAGGAAAATTCAGGTGTCTAGTTCTCTTGATGTTCTTTTTTTTTCTTTTTACCAAGTTAAACTATTCTAAGTGTTTTATCTAAAATTTAAAATTTAGGATATTCAGCTTTGGTGGATTTCTCTTAGTTTCTTTTTAATCTCTGTTTTATCTGTAATTATGGTTCTTTTCATTCCTAATACTGTTTTATTTTTCCTTCCTTCTTTTTATCTTCATCAGTCTTACGAGTCTTTTGAAAGAGCTCATTTTTGGCTTTGTCCATCTTTTCCTATTTGTTGATGTTGACTTCTCTCTTGTCTTTATTATCCCTTCCTTCTGCTCTCCTCAAGCTAATTCTATTGCTCCTTTCTTTTATTTCTGCTATTGGAAGCTTAGCCCATTCATTTCCAGCTATTTTTGTATGCAGTTTCTGTATTGTCTTATTTAAAAACTAAAAATGTTTTTAAAAATCTTCGCATATTTGGAAATTCAAAAACAAATTTTTAAGTAACTAATAGCTCAAAGAAGATCATCGTAATTGAATTTAAAGAATACTTGCAGTGGAATGACAATCGGACATATTAAAACTCGTGGGATATGACAATGTCACATTTAAAAAAATTAGAGCCATTTGGGGCCCCTGCCACTGAGCCAACAGGCAGAGAAAGGAGTCACTGTCTTGACTGGGGTGATTGATGCCTCCTACTAGGGGAGAGATTAGGTGTTGCTACACAAAGGGGGCAGGGAGGACTACTTCTGGAACTACAGTGATTCATGTGGGTGCTTCTTAGTATTTCCTTACCCACCAGTCCAGGTCAACGGAAGACTGAGAAGACCCAATAAAGACAAGACTTCCAAGAACTCAGATCCCAAGAGAATGAAGTCTTGGGTCACTCACCAAATAAAGACCCCTATTTTGCCAACGTGCTGGCAGAGAGTAAGGGAATGTGAAATGAGCGGTGGGAAGAAGTAGCTTGAACTACCAATTTAATACCTGTGACCAGCTGGTGACAGAGAGACTGTAACAGCCATGTGTATATTATTAATCCATCACCCCCCCACACTACTTTACATAAAGTAATATGGCGGCTAATATTTTAGGTTTCAGAAGGGAGTATATCTTTACTGATATTACCCTACAACGATATTGTAACTAATGGGATTTCCCGTGTTCCCCGAATAAGGAACCCAGGATTTTCATTTGGATGAAGGACAAGGTGGATGGTGAGGGACAAAATGGACGGGTTGTGCCAGATATCTTCATTTGCCTATTTCTATCTACTCTACACTCTTCTCCACCCTGTTGTCTGCCCTAGGAAGTTGACCTGTGTGGATTATAACAGCCTAGTCCTCCAGCTTCCAGTTAGGTCTGGCGATGGGGAACCCCTCTCCCTGAGGGAGATCAGAGGGAGGAAGGAGCAGGAAGATGGGGTATTTATTCCTCTGGTTCTCTCCCTCTCTCTCTAGTTACTTTGGGACTACAATGTCCACCAAGCAAAGGTCACTGGTCCTCTCCGGGTGGCCATCTCTATGCAATTCTCTCTGTCCAGGTTTTGTAAACACTTCCTCCCTATATTCCAATGGACCCAGGAATGTAACAGGTCCATAGTCCTCTCTCTGGGATATTGAAATGTTCTTTGTGGTTTTCCTACATGCTGCCTCCATCTTTGTAAGTAGTTCCTTTACTGAACCCTTCTTGAATTATCCTAATCTGAGGGTGCCATAGTTTTCCTACTGGACGTATGGTGATGGGTCAGAAACAGGGTTCTCAAATGAAGAAGCAGCATTACAATTGATTCTCTTTTTAATGATTTCATCCAGGGCTATATCCCACTAACTTAGATTTCTACCTGAGAAAGCTGTTTCTAACTGGGTAATTCGCCATTATCCTCTACACACTATCAATTGCAAATTGTTCAAGGCTGTTAATCAACTGATCACAAATATTCATCATATTATCAACGGGAATGTTTTCATCTGTGTTCTTTTTGTCATCACTACCGGCATGATCACCAGTCAACTCTTATCTGTATTTAACACCACTGCAGCAATTTCCCCATGGCGCAAGGAAGGAACAATAGATGAATCATAGAGTTCAATGTTTCTTTGATAGTATCTCCTTTAATTTATTTACACTTTAGGCTGATAAACTTTTTGTGCAAGTATGACGTTTTACATCATCTTCTCTTCATTAGTCACAAAAATATCTTCAGTCTTTACGGGCAGGTTCATTTTTCAAAGATCACTGTAGACAGAGTCTGTGTCAAGCATTTGTGAATGTTGATTTATCAAGATCATTCCAAACATTGGCAACTGTGTAAATGACATTCTTAAGACTGAACTCTTTTGGGGAGTCATGGAGTCCTAGGTCCTGTGATTGTAGCAAGCACACAGTCTGAAAAAAGTGTTTATCCTTTCTCTAAAATTCTTTGCACACAGGCTGTAATACACATACCCCACTGGGGAGAAATAAAAGCTGAAACACTGCTTTTCACAAGAAGTTCAGGAAGGACGTGTGCATAACTGTTTTCCAGGGATGATGATGACATCTTACAATTGGTTTTTCCCAGTCCAGAATGCCTGCAAAGAGTTTGCACCACTGGTAAAGTGGGTATTAATCCATCAGAAAACATTCCTCTGTTACCCATGCTGTCTTGTTTGCATATAATGGACAGTAAATTGCATTCACCTTTCAAAGATGGCACATGTTGCCCTCTTCCAGTTAATTCCGAATGTACCCTGTGTGTACCTTCAGCACTTGGCACATCAAGAACAGTCAACAGGGTGTAGCCCATTGGTGGGTTACATCTGCCATTCTGCAGAGCAATTTTATTCCCACTGTCAATTGATCAGTGTCAAAGTTTTCATCAGATAATATATCATAGCAAACCCACCGATGCAATTTCCAGCAGCTTCGTCATCAGCACAAGCTTTTTCACCTCTGATTTTGACATTTTCTTACTTCGGTTATACATAAAGTCAAAAATCACCCCCCAAAAGCAACAAAATATAAGGGACAAGAGAGGTAAGTGTGGCTGGTAAGCGTAACTGTTAAGTTCAGGGTCAAGAATTGCCACTAACTGAGTTTTGGTGCCAAGTTTACACAAAAATAGACCATGAGCCTGTATAGACCCTCCCCCACAAGCTGTCTTTTGCTTAATAGTTGCCAGGAATATCTTTTTCTATGCTTTTACTTTCAATGTTTCCATGTCCTTATGTGAGTCATATATGCAGGGAAAAAAAAGATGCCCGCGAAGTGAGAGAAGCGAGGACCACTGGGACCCTGCAGGCGTGAGCTGGAACCACAAGGACAGGCTGTAACCACGTCAGTCTCTCACCACCCACAAGACTCCAGTGAGGGGGACCTGCAGAAGAAAATGGTGCCCTTTGTCGTGGAGCTAAACACACAGCTGGCCCAGGAGAAGGTGAATCCACAGGAATTGAGGCTTGACATCGAGGGTGGCCCACTTGTCATTACAGGCATGCCTTGTTTTACTGCGCTTTGCTTTATTGCACTCTACAAAGATTGCATTTTTTACAAGACCCTCACTAGCAAAAAGATTACAACTCACTGAAGGCTCAGATGATGTTAGCATTTTGAGCAATAAAGTATTTTTAATTAAGCTGTGTACATTGCTGTTTTTTGGCATAATGCTATTGCACATTTAATAGACTACAGTATACAGTAAACATAACTTTTCTATGCACTGGGAAACCAAAAAATTCACGTGACTTGCTTTATTGGAATATTTGCTTTATTGTGGTGATCTGGAACCAAACCCTCAATATCTCCGAGGAACATCTGTATAAGTGTTGTTCTTTTGTGGTGATTTCAACTTTATCTGACTGTTTTGAAGATCTTCCCTTTGATCATGTTCCGAAGAGTCAAAATGTGAGCTAGCAGAGAAGCCACCATGTGCACGAGCTGCAACAGCATCTCTTACCTGAACTAAAAAGAAGTTGGCTGCCGCTTTGCATTGCCGTTCTAAATCTCTTGCAAAATGTCTCTTATGGCCCACGCTAATCTGGATCCATGCAAGGAAGGAAATTCTTGGAAACATAGTTCCATCGTAGCTAAGTCAACACAACACAAATCCACCGCAATGTTTACCATTGTTTTTGCTTATTGTTTGTTCTTGCATCTCAGACTATCCCTCAAGGACCATTTTCCTTCTTTTTGAAGAATGTACTTTAAAGATACTTTTACTTCAGGTATCTTCGTGGCAAATTCTCAGTTTTTGTCTGCATGTGTCTTCATTTCACCCTCACCACTAAAAGATGGTTTTACTGAGCATATAATTCTTTATTGAAAGTTATTTTGTCTCAGAACTTTGAAGATATCATTATTGCCTTTGGCTTCCATGGATGCCGTTGAGAAGTCTGCTTATTCTAACTGTTGTTACTTTGTAACTATCTCAATTTTCTCTGGCTGCTTTTAAGTTCTTCTCTTTGACTTTGGTGTTTTGTAGATTCAAAATGTTGTAGCCAGTTATGGACCACTTGTTATTTACCCTGCTCATCCAGATGTGCTTCTTGTATCCAGAGGTTTTAGTTCTTCATCAGTTTTGAAATATTGCATCTGTCATCTGTTTAAATGTTGCCTCTTCCCCACTCTCTATTTTTTCTCTTTCTGAGATTCCGATTAAAAAAAGAAAAACTTGTTCTATTGTTCGTATCTCTTAACTTCAGCTTGTCTCTCTGTGTTATATTCTGGGTAATTTCTTTGGTTTTATTTTCCAATTCACTAGTCTTCTCTTCACCTGTGTGTAATGTACTATCTAACTCATCCAGTGAGTTTTCTGTTTCACCAGATGCACATGCACACATACACCTGCACACAGGTATACGCATGAGTATATATATATATTTTTTTTTTTCCTCCCATCTTTCTTTCTTTTGCAAATCTGCCTGGTCATTCTCTTTAGCTCACTCATTTTTATGATTTCATTCTTTATTTCTTTAAATATATTAGTCATGTAGTTCAAGAACCTGTAGTTCCTGGGGCTCTAAAGCTATTGTTTATTGTCACTGCTGTTCTCATGTACAGAGATTTGATGATCTTTGACGAGGAGCCTTTTGCTTCATGTTAATCTGAGTGACTCCTGTCAGCTTAAATGGGACACTCTACTCCAGAGGGACTTTCTTCTGCTTCTGCTTGGAGGTGGGGCTGCCACTGTCTCAGGATCACCTCGGCCCTCATCCCCAGGACCTTGACCTAGCACAAGAGCCCCTGGTCCAGCTGCCCCACATTATGGCCTCCCCAGGGCTTGGCCTTCTGACAGCAGCACTGCATCTGTATTCCAGAACAAGCCCCCAAATGCTATGGATTCTGGCCCAGACCTGAACATGGCGGGGGGAGGTTTGGGGAGGAGTGGAAGCATCCTTGGAGAACCCTGCCATTTCTTGCGAGGCTCCTGGTTCTTCGGAGAGTGTGTCCTGTCCAGGGCCTCACTGTTTGCTACAGTCGAGCCTTCAGTGAATCCGCTCAGGCAACACGTGAGAAGCCAAACAACCTGATTTGTGAGAACAGACGTAGCAGGACTGTTCGGCTTTTCTTAAATGGACGTTTTCTAGAATGCTGTTGTGGGTTGAATCGTATCCCCCCAAAAGATGTGTTGGAGTCCTAAGCGTCAATTCCTCAGAATGTGACCTTTCATGGAAATGTGGGTCTGTCCAGAGGTCATTAAGTCAAAATGAAGTGATTAGGGTGGGCCCTAATCTGATACAACTGGTGTCCTTATTAAAGGGGGAAATTTGGACACAGAGACAGATATTCACAGAGGGAAGACAGTGTGGAGAGACACGGAGAGCGCATGTGAAGATGGAGGACTGGAGAGATGCACCTACAAGCTAAAGAATGCCAAAGAATCCCGGAAAACTACCCAAAGCTGGGAAGAGACAAGGAAAGGTTTCCAGACGTGCTGCCTCGGGAGCAGGGCCCTGCCAACACCTGGATTCAGTCTTCCCGTCTCCGGAACCGTGGGACAACACGCTTCTGTGGTTTAAGCCACAGTTTGTGGTCCCTTGTTAGGGCAGCCCTGGTAAACTAACACAGGGAGCTGTGGTTGCCTGGAACAGCACTTTCCCAACACAAGGCTGCGGGGATGAGAGGCCCTGGCAGCCCGCCCTTTCTGGGGTGAAATGGAAAAAGACTGGGAACTGAGGGGAGAGGGATCCCCCATCTTCTTGGCTGCATCCACCCAGTGTAGCACATCTGGAGTAGAGTTTCCATCACACGGAGCTGGGGAGGGGATGGGAGCACGTTGATGCTCAAATGCCGCAGACCCGCTTACCGTGGAGCCCACCAACACTGAGACCCAGGTCTTCCCCTCCCCTCTGCAGAGTGGCAGAAACAAGAGGGCAGAGGAAGCCCCTGACCCTCTTCATACAGAGGGCTTGGCATGGGCATGACCCCAGAGGACACCTGGGAGCGGGTTACTTCTGTGAAGCAGGCGGCCAGTCCTGGGAAAGGGGTAAAGGGGAGTGGGCATGAGGGACAGGAGTGGCACTGGGTTACCCCACACTCATGGACAGGGCAAGGGAATGGGGTGGCTGGAGAGAGGCCAAAAGCCAGGCCCCTTCCGGATATAAATGAGTCCTAATTTACTCCCTAATTAACTCTCCTTAAAGGGTATTTTACTCCCTCTCCTCTCTTTCCTCAAAGATACCATCTTCCCCAGTCTGGCCCTTTGAGATGAAATGGTTTATTTAATTCAGAGACCAAGTGTAGAGACTGACAGAGAATAAGCCAAGCCCAGCAAGTCCATCTGATTCGGAACCAGGAAGTCCGGTGCTCCCAGCATTTCCTGGTCCTAATCTCCTCTGAGGGCTCTGCCAGGGACACCATCGGCTCAGGGGACTGTGTTGTAGACCCCGTAGTTGTCCTTCTGGGTGACGTGCAGCTTCCAGGGGAAGAGGTGCTTCTGGGAGGGGAGACCTCGGGCCTGCTTCACCATGAGCGCCACGTCCTCATCCGACAGCAGCCGGACGAGATCCCCCTCAGCATCTCGGTAATTGAGGGCGATGTCCTCTCTCTGGAACTCCCGCCTGCGTGGGAAAGGTCAGGGTTAATGAAAGGTCCAGTGGCCTTGGACCTAGGCCTGAGGGCAGGGAGAGGGGGTGGAGGGAGTTTTAGGGCCCGGATCCAAGAATCAGAAGAGGTCAGAGCTTGGCACAGGCCTTATCATCAGAGTGGTCCAATCCCCCACTATACAGATGGAGAAACTGAGATTTTCACAATAAATCAATGGCACAGCCTGAAATGTCTTGTGTGCAAATGTGCCAAAGACGTAAGAACTGTCGTGGGGAAGAGGAACGGGTTTGGCTGGGCACAGAGCAGAGCAGAATAAAGCCCCAGAGATACCCGTGTGCAGCTATCGAGGAGAACTTGTAAGGATTGAAACTGTCTGATGTGGGGTACAGGGCGATGGGCATTCTTACACTCGGCTGGAAAAAGTAGAAATCGATCCAACCTTTCTATAGGTAATTTGACAAGACGGGTCAGAAGCCTAACAGACTTGCAAACACCTTGATCCCCTAATTCCACTTCTAGAAAATCATCCTAAGGAAATAATTGGAAATAATTCACATATTCACCAAATATGTGAATCATAGCATTATTTACAGTAGTAAAAAAGTGGAAGATAATTTAAATGACCAGCAAGAGGGGATGGCTACATTAATTATGGTGTGTCCACAGAATGATACTGTGTAGCCAAGAAAAGTAATATTTACGTGGTGGGGGGTGGATATGCACTGAAGAAATCTGAATGTATATCAAATAATGAGAGGAGTAAAAATAGGAGGCGATTTCACTTCTTTATACCTTTCTGGGAGTTTCTGACATTCTTTTTTTTTTTTTTTTTATAATGAATAGGTATGACTTTTATAGTCAGGAATGCAACAATGGTGTTTTCATTCTGTAAAATAACTTATCCTAAATAAACAATCTGGGGGGTAGTTCTCTAATGGTGGAGGGTCCAGGTCCAAGGTTTCTACCCAGGAAGATGTTAGCTCCAGCTGCAAATCCACACTCCCGAACTGTGTGACCCCAGACAAGCCCCTTTGCCTCTGTGCAGTCCCCGGTCACCTCTAACACGGGGAGCTGACGCCTACTCTGCAGGGCCGGGCTGTGGATCAGACGAGAAGGCAAGACATGCAAAGCAGCCGGGCCCCTAATGCACTGTGCTTCTCCCTCGGTCTCTCCCCCAGGGCACGTGACGCCCCTCTGTCCTCCAGCCCCGCCCCTCACCTCATGAGCTCCAGCAGGTCCTTGAATAGTGGGGTGCTGCTCAGGTCTTCCTCCACCGCGATGTCCCTAAGAGGCAGGGGTTGTTAGCATCTTGTTACCAAGTTATGGCTTCTCGGGCGGGCAGTGGAGCCACTGCAGGCTTCTAGGTGTGCATGTGGGGGGACAGCATGTGAGATCTGGTTTGGGTCTCAGAGCCTGGAGTGTGACATGGGGGTGGAGACGGGGATGGGCCAAGCAGGTGGACGGGCCCCCCTCCCTGCCAGCAGGCCACGAACTTGATGGTGCTGATGGTGTCCTCATAGTAGTAGCAGCGCAGCCAGTTGGTGGGGTCATCTTCCTCGGGGAAGTCCTTGAGGATCTTCACGAAGGACAGCGGGAAGATGCCCGTGGCTCCCCGGACAGTGCCCTGAGGAGGAAAGCAGGGGCTGCCCTGTTGGCACGAGGACAGGCAGCAGGGCCACACCTCGGGGTCCCCCCACTTACAATGACGGGGAAAGGCAGACGAGGTCTGGGTCCCCTTATGTAGAGGGAGAAGAAACAGTGACCAAGGTCACCAAGCTGTTCACCCCAAGAAGATTCACACATTGGTATTAGAATAGGTCGTGATCTGAATTTACCTGGAAAGCTGCCACCATCTCATTCATTCATTCACTCAGCCATTCATTCAAAGATTTCTTGGGCACCAGCTGTGTGGCTGGCCCTGGGCATTCAGAACAGATGAAAGTCCTCGCCCTCCCTTACAGAGCTTCCGCTGTAAGGGAGGCGACAGACAACGAGCAGGCGAATAGGTGAACTTCACGGCGAGTCAGATGGGGGTAGGTGTTAAAGAGGAAAACACAAGGGGGAAGAAAGAGGGAGGGTTGGTTCCCACTCATTCATTCATTCCACAGACGCCACCGAGCACCTGCTCCAGACCAAACAGCCAGAAATCTCTCTCGCCCAGGCCTCTCTCCTGAACTTCGGGCCAAGACCCAGCCCCTGCCTGTGCTTCACGCGCATGCTCTCTTAGTCTTCACAACCCTATGGAAGACATTGTCGACGTCCCATTTTACAGACGTACAAACTGAGGCTCAAAGTAGCCCCTCACTCCTCCACTTGACCCTCCCCTCAACCTGAGGCCAGAAGTTGGCCAGCACACTGACATATAGAACTTTCCAGAAAACAGGAAGGCAACACACACTTCCTGTTCTGGAGAGTGACACAGCAATACCCCTCAGGCAGCTGTAAGAGCTGATGAGTAACTGAGGCAGAGTTCCAGGACTGGGGTACGATCAAAGCCGCCAAGTCAGCGGGACCAGTGACGCTTGCTCCTCTCCAGCCCCTGGACACCAGTGACCCTCCCCTCCCATCAATGGTCCCAGGACCCCTGGGGGCTGGCCCCGCCTTGGGACCTGTCCCACAACCTCCTCCAGACACCCTCCCCAGGAGCCCTGAGAAAAGGGAATCTTAAGAACAACAGGACCTAATCCGAAAGGCTGGCACCAGGCCAGGGCCTCCCACCCAGTGACCTCCCTCCTCCATTCACCAAGTCGCTATGAGCCCTTGTGTGGGCCATGCTTGCCATGTATGAAGACAAAGCAGTGACCAAGACAGGCTCCAGAGTCTCACTTAACTTTCCCTGAGGCCCTGGCTCCCTATGGAGCAGCAACGCCTCCTTCAACCCCTCCAGGAACCCTGTGAAGAAACTGCCGGTGTTATTTGCATCTACAGAAAAGGAAACCACCGGCTGAGCAAGTTTCCCAAGGTCACGAAGCTAGTTAAAAACAGCGAGGATATGACAACAGACAGGCAACTCCAGACCTCACGCTCTTCATCTCTGTCTTTTCCTGCTGCCTGCGAGGTAGGTAAATACTACCCCGTCTTACACTTGGGGAGATTGTGCTCCCCAGGCCGAAAGTCTGGAGACGTATGTGATTGTCACAACCGGGGGTGCTACCGGCATTTAGTGGGTGGAGGCTGAGGATGCTGCTAAATATCCCACAATGCACAGACAGCCCCACAACCAAGAACTACATGGCTCCAGATGTCAATATGCCGGGGCTGAGAAACCCTGTGATAGGCCAAGAAAACCTCACTTCCATCCTCACCTCCACCCTCACCTCCATCCTCACCTCTCACCTCATCTCCATTCCCACCTCCAACCCCACCTCCATCCTCACCTCCACCCTCACCTCCAACCTCACCTCCAACCTCATCTCCATTCCCACCTCCAACCTCACCCTTCCATCCTCACTTCCAACCTTACCTCCAGCCAGTCTTTATTGATCCGACTGAGAAGAAAGATCACGTCTCCGGCTTTGAAATTCAGCTCCAGTTTGCTGTTCCCGGTGAAGTCAAATAGTGCCTGGGGAGAAGAGTGAAGTAAGGCGAGAGGGAGGAGACATTCGCTGAGTACCTACTAAGGTGCTTACAAACTTCGGTGTCCCGTTTAACAGATGAGGAAACTGAGGCTCAGGGAGGATGAGTGACTTGTCTGAGGCCACTCCATTTGTTAGTGGAGGAGCCAGGATCAGAACCCAGGTCTCCCTGACTGCAGAACGGGTGCTCCTTCCAGACCTGGTGGGATGAGCACAGAGAGGGAAGGGTCCAGACTCCCTGGACCGAGCATCTTCCCCAGACCCCAGGCCTCACTGGGGGCTCCAGTGCTCCCATAACACCCAGGCACTGACCGCAATGTTTCTGAAATGCCGTTTGTACGTGTGTGTCCCTGGGGAGCTGTGAACCCTCTGAAGACAGGGCCTTGTCTGAGTCATCTCTGAGGCGTCAGTCCTCAAGCGGGGCTGGCCCAGAGGAGGCCCGGAAAGCTTGCTGAATGAATGATGGATGGATGCACTCTCTACGCCTCCCCTTAGCTGGGCTGGGGGTCCTCGGTGGCCGAGCCTGAGGCTGTGGGCCCTTCTTCCCCGTGGCACCCAACCCACATGGCGGGCGCCCAGCAGGAGGGCTCAGGGGCTCAAGACAGAACAAGGCTGCTGCCCAGAGGAGAGGTGGGGGTCCTGGCCTGGCAGGGCTACCTCTGCTCGCGGAGCTGCCATGCGGTCCAAGCCGGCACCTTGTGGGGACTCGTTCTTGCTGTGGAGAGAGAAGAGGGGCTTGTCAGCCTTCCTGGTTCTCCCAGGGCCCGGCTCCCTGCCTCTGCACCCAGAGGAGACCCTCACCAGAGGCGGGAAACGGGGGGAGGGAGAGGGTGCTAAGAACGCAGATACAATTGCTGCTCCGGGCCATTGCACTTACCCCCTAGTTCTCACTGCCCCTGGAGGAGGGATTGCACCCCCTCTTTGTGGACCCAGAAGCAGAGGCTTGGAAAGGAGGTGGGAGGACAGACATATTTGCTTAGTGCCAGAACTTGCCAAACCTTTCACACTTGTTCTTTCTTCTACACCCCACACCCAACCTCTAACTTTTCAGCTGAGGATGCCGACTTGGAGAGACGACACGCCCTGCTCCAGGGCCCAGGGCTGCCGTGTGGCACAGCTGGAATTTAGGCCATGCTTGCCTGGATAGACAAGGGAGATGTCCAGGCACTGAGGGGACACTCGGGGATACTGGCTGGAGGAAGGAGGGAGGAACTGGGAGGGAGGTCAGTCTCAGGAGCACTGTCCCTGGCAGTCTCAGCGGCAGCAACCTCGCCTTTGGGAACCCAGCACTATTTCAGTGGTTTGGATTTTTGATGATTATTTCCTGCTTAGGAGGGGGCTGGAAGGGCATGGGGCTGGAAGGGAGTGGTGGGCTCTTTAAAGTAAGGAAGTGAGTGGCAGCGTCCCCTGGGGGCTGCCGTGATAAACACGGAGCCACGGCCAGGCCAGCCATGGAACTAAAACAAGCCAGGGACAAGGCATCCTGGGAAATGCTCAGAAAATCTGCAGATAGAGCAGCTCCTCCCTCCTCTCTGGCTCCCCACGCCCCCAGGCACCAGGGCCCCCGGACCATCCCCAGTGGTTGCTGTGGCACCAAACCCTCCCCATCAATGGTCCAGGCCCTTTCCTTCGGTCCTTTCTGTCACACACATCAAAACGCACCCACCTTCTCTCCCTCCAGGCCCTGAGCTTGGTTTCCCAAGCTCATCTGAAAAGCCGAATATCCTGGAGTGTTTAGGGTTAGAACTGGTCTCTATTCCTTCTCTTCCTCCAGGGAAAAGAGGGGCCTTTGCAGCAGGGGCCTCCAGGACAGAGCGCCTGGTTAGGGGGACGGGGCCCAGAGCTCTGAACAGTGGGAGCGCGGGGACCGGTCACTTACACTTTCCGGGTATGCGGGCGGAGCCTGCGGAGCGCATGGGGCACCTGCTCTGCATCGTAGGGCGACTGATAGAAGAAGATCCGCACGTCCTCGTCCATCAGCACCCAGATGGGCAGGCTGAGGAGGTTCTGCGTGTGGGTGAGAGGACAGGACGAGGTGGGTGGTCAGCAGAAAGGTCTGGACGGCCCAGCCCAGCTGCTCCATCCCCCTCCCGACCCTGGACCCCTCTCTCTAATGTGTTCTCTGCCTGATAACAGAAACAAGATACATTTAAACAATCTCAACAGTCTGAAGTTGACACTTCACTTTGCTCCTGGGTTCAAGGTCAGGAGGGGGCCAACCTGGAAAAGACCTAGAGGCCTCCAGACACAACGAGAAAGGTGTTGACAGGTAATGTGATGTGGTGGTGACCGTCCAGGCACTGCACCGAGTGCCACACTGTGTGACCTTGCTCCATCTCACAACCTGGGAGTTAGCATCAGAGAGGTGAAGGGACCTGCCCAAGTGACAGAGCTGGGGCCCCCAGAGCCATCTGCTGCCAAGGTGCATCCCTTCAATCAAATGAGACATTAGTAGGGAGAAGGATCCCCAAATAACCCAAATTAGCAACAGTTTGTGGTATTATGGCCAGAAAACGCTTCCTGATACTTTGTCTCATATCACAGTTGGGGAAACTGAGGCTGGGAGAGGGAAAGACTTGGCCCAGTTGGCAGAGCTAGGAAGTGGCGGAGTCAGGACTCTCGTTCCATCCATGCTGGTTACACCCTCCATGATGCAAAGATACTGAGGTGGTGAGGACACAGACTACCCAGGACCTGGCAGGGTCGGCCCCCCCAGCTCCGCCCTGCATGGGTCCCCAGGAGCAGTGGGGTTGGCTTTGTGTGCTACATCTCCAGAGGCACCCAGACTCCCTCGGAGAATCCTATGGAGGAAACTGGATGGGAGGGGCCGGGAACTCCATCCCAGAGGAATGCACAGCCTGAAAACAACGTGGCTGTCATATGGGGAGGGCTGGGAGGCAGCCCTGAGATGGGCTTAAGGGCACAGACACTGAGTCAGGCTGCGCGCGGGATCCAAGCCCAGCCCTGCCACTCCCAGCTGGGTAACCTTGGGCATGTGTGCCCCCGTATACTCTTTAATAAGACGGGGATGATAATACCTCCCTGGTGGGATTGTGTAAGATCAAGTAAGTGATTATGTGCACAGCACTTAGAAGAGCACCGGGCATCTAGCCAGTGCCCCATCCAAGTTAGATACTATCATTGCTGCTATTATCTTAATTACAAGGTGGCACAATAGGTAAGAACATAACCCTGGAGTCACGGAGATGTGAGTTCAAATCCCATCCCTCCTACCAATTGCTCTGTGACACTGAGGGAGTGACTCCACCTCTCTGTGCCTTCATGTCCTTATTTTTGAATAGGGATAATAGTATGTAACTCCCAAATTATTGAGGGAATTAAATAAGCCTATTCATTTATCCCACAAGTGTACATCAAGAGCCTCCCAGCTGCCAGTCAAAGCACTCGACAGAGTTCCGGGCAGATGCTGTTATCACATGACCTATATTCTTCATGAGGACACAGGTGAGACCAGTGGGTGGAAATTACAGGGAATCGGGCCTTTCTAATAGCTATCCAACAATGGGATGAGCAGCCCAGGTCAGGGGAGAGTGGTAGTGAGCTCCCCATCTCTGAAGGTATGCAAGCACAGGATGGGATTACCATAGTAGAGATTCCTACACTGATTGACCTCTGGGCTTCAAGGAACTAAACTGGACACAGATAGGCAGGGATGGGGTCCTTCAGACTGCTGGTTGCTAAGACCAGGTGTGGAATGAAGACCCCTGGCTCTGCAGCCTCTTCTGCCTTCCTCCAGGACATACTCTCCTCTTCCAACCCGGGAGGAGGAGGGTGGAGCTTCCAGCCACCCTGAAGAAGAAGCTGTCACAGCGCCTCCTTGAGGGGAGACGTCTCCAGTGCCAGAACCCACAGGGCTTCCCTCCCTATCTCTTCTCTGCTCAGAGACCAGGATTCCTGCAGCCACCAGAGGGCAGGGGGCCATCTTCTTCCTCCTCCCACCTCCTCTGCACTCCTACCCCCTCACTCCACAAGGAGTCATGATCTCTCAAGTTCTGGAAGCAAGTTCACACTTTACAAAGCATTTTCCTGTCCTTTTCTCAATAGATTCCGACATCACTCCCGTGAGACCAGAGAGCTGGAGGCACTGCCCCATTTCATAGTTGAGAAAACCAAGGTGAGAACAGAAGAGGAGGAAGAGCCCTCACTGTCTGTGAGGACGCCTCTGGGCTATAAGGAGGGCTGCCCACTCCAGTTTCCTGAGGTTGCCAGCAAGCCATGGCTTGTATGCCTCTAGTGATGGGGTGCTCACTACCTAATGAGGAACACTGTCCCTTTCTTGCATAACTCTGTTTCCTGACCAGCCTAGTCTCTGCCTCTAAGATGCTCCTTTCTCTATCCTTCCATCTCCTAGGGATTCAGACACTTTTCAGGTTGGGGAGTACAAAAGGGCACCCAGCCAAGGCCTGCGAGTGTGACTACTATCCACCCTGTGCCCTGGCAAGGGGGGACTTTCTCCAGTTCACACAAAGGGGCTGCGTGAGAGAGCCGGGGCCTTGGTCCATCACGCCCCCGTTGTATAGGCCATGCCTCTGATTTCCTCATCCACCTGTCCATAGTCCCACTGGGCAGTGGGCACCTCGGGGGCAGGCACTGGATCCTATTCACCTCCGTGTCAGAATGCCCGGCACAGGCGTCAGCTTTGTCGATTCCAAGTGTGGCTCCCTGTACCTTCCCATTGCTCCTGCCCCACCCCCAGGACCCTGGGAACACATCCTGTTTCTCTCCCCAGGCCAGGCCCGTAAGGATTACAGATGCTGCCATCAGAGCAGGAGAACCAGCCCGGGTCCCCAAAGCCACGCCCGGGGTGGCACCGGGGTTACCCCCTCCACAACACCCCGCGCCCTCCCAGCGGCGGCGGCCGCGCAGAGGCTGGTACCTTCATGTAGGCGTTGAGGGCTGGGATCCGCGACTCGGCGATTTCCTGTTTCACACCCATGTAGACTTTGGCTGAGGGGAGGGAAACAGTGGTCCCGGAGCCTGGCCCAAGAACATGGTCTCCGGGCTTGGTGCTCCCTCCCAGGCTGGGGTCCTCCCCACGGGGCAGCCTTCTGCCCGCTCTACCAAGGAGCCCAAGTGGCCACTCTGGACCGTCCCAGCGCGCACCTTGCGTTCTCCGAGTTTCACTCTTGCCAGTTGATATTTCTCTTGTTTTAATCGTTTATTCACTGCCTGTTCTCTCACACACACACACACACACACACGACTCTTGGCTCCAAGGGAATACAGGATCTTCGTCTGCTTTGCTCGCAGCTGCATCCCAGCCCCCAAGACAGTGGTCCTCAACGCTGGCTGCACACTCAAGGGGGGTTTAAAAATTTCATCGTGTGCGACTCATCCTGGAACAAGGAAGTCAGGATCTCTGGGGGTGGGGCTCGGCATCAAGATTCTTTCAGTCTCAAGGTAATTCTGCTGTGTAGCCAAGGTTCACAATGATGGGTCTAGAATAATGCCCAAATCGATAAATGTTTGTTGAGTGGATGAATGAACCATTCCTTAAGAGCAAGGCAGAGTTTGAGGGGAAAGGGAAGCAGATGATGGTTGACCAAAGACAAATGTCCCCTCCAGGAGCCTCAGGTGGGGGCCCTGGTGGAGCCGTCTACCCTGAGAGTCCCCAGAAGGCGAATGGGAGACCTGTCCAGCTCCCACTGCCCAGGAGACAGGCAGGGGTGGTGCCTGGCGGTGGTGGGAGGGTAGCGTCTGAGGTCTGGGGTAGAGATGGACATTTGGGAGTTAGCAACCAGAAAAGGGACAATTACAGTGACAGGTGCAGGTCAGATTTCCTGGGGGGGTGGGGTGAGAAGACATGACAGGATGGCGGTGCAGAGAACACCTGCCTTCCAAGGAGCAGCAGAGGAGGCCGATTCTGTAAGGAAAAGTTGGAGGAGCAGCCGGTGAGGTAGGAAGGGAATCAGGAGATGCTGGCGCCACAGGAGGTCGCAGAGAGCTTCTCAGAGGGAGAAGCAGGACGATGAAGACGAGGCCGAGATGTGCCCATAGATGTCCGAGTGCACAGGTCACGGCCACAGTCTCGAGGGGAATTCATGGAGCCCTAGGGGCTGACACCAAGCTGGTGAGTCGAGCAGAGGACGGGAGATGAGAAGGTGGGACGGTGAGCGAAGATGTGTTGGAAAAGGAAGAAAAAAAGGCCTCTTGGGGCTCAAGGAGGCTTGTTGCAAGAATGCCTACTTATGGCGCGTGTTTGTTTAAAGACGGAAGAGAACGGAGCCTGTGCAGAAGCTTGGCGAGGAGTCGATATATAAAGGAGAAGGTGCGTAGAGGAGGACACGCGGGACAAGGCGTCAGGGGAATGCCCCAGAAGAGAAGAGAGGAAGAGCCACGTGGAGCCTGGAGGAGAGGTCCGCTGAGAGCAGGAGAGACCCCCCTCCCCTGCAGCCCAGAGAGGGAAGGGGCAGGTGCGAGCACAGCCAGCTCCAAAGGAGGAAGAGAGAAGCCAGGAGCCGCTGGGGGACAGCATCAGCCCCTCCGTGGGGCTAAGGAACCAGGGCCCTGTGCTGAGACAGAGAGAAAGTGAGAGCAAGCGGCAGGTGGGGTTTGGAGCTTGAAGAAGGAAAGGGTGGGAAGTGTCTCTGCCATTTGGGGGAAGGGTGCTTGTTTGCGGCCTACAGGGCACGGAGGGCACCGTGGAGACCACTCCGAAGACCCCACACCCACACTGGTGGGGTTTTCTCTTGCAGGGCTCAAGCAGGCAGGTGCTGGGAAGCCCGAGGTTTGGGGCTGTCCAAGGCGCGTGATAGGACCAAGCTGGGGAAGAAGGCCAGGAGGGAAGGGATGAGGGGACACAGTGTCCCAGCAGAGCAGGGAAGGAGGGGGGCCACGGGGAACTGGTGGAAGCCCGGACTGCAGCGGTAGAGGGCAGTTCTCATGGAAGGGCAGGAGGGAGGGCTGGGAGGTACGTCTGTGTGTTTAGTGAGGGAGACACGAGGAGGAGAGGCTGGTGCAACGCACTCCAAACTGGCCTCGCTGGACGGCTGAAGCAGGGTGTCCGTAAAGGTCATTGGAGCTCAGGAGGTCAATGGCTAGGAGGCCGGGGAGTTAGAGGTGGCAGCCTGTGACTGCCAGGAGGGAGCCACGGGCTAAAATAGAATAACGGAACGGTGTCGGCGGGGCTGGAAGGAGAGGCCAAGGGACGCAGCAGCAGCCCTGGGCCCGGCCGGCCTACCTGGGAGCGAGGGCAGGCTGCAGGCGAAGGGGTTGCTCTTGTTCTCCGGCCCGAACCGCTCCTCCAGCTTGCCCTGCAGGGCGTAGAACTGGCGGTAGCGGCGGTAGATGAGGTACTTGGATCCTCCTTTCGTCTTCACTTCGATGACGAAAACCTGGGGAGGGCAGAGGCCAGGGGTCAGGGCCTTGGAGGCCAGGGGCAGAAGAGGGCAGAGCTCAGAGGTCCCAGGGTTGGAGCCGGGTTTCTCAACCTCGGTAATTCTTGGTGGGGGGCTGTCCTGGGCACCGTGGGGGGTTAAGCAGCATCCCTGGCCTCCCACACTAGATGCTGTAGCACCCCAGCCCAAGGCTGAAATCATCAAGATATTTACTGCCAAATGTCCCCTGGAGGGCAAAATCACCCCGTTGAAAACCCCTGGGATAGAAGTTAAGAGATGAGAGAGTTGAAGTTTCAGAGGTCAGAAGGTCAAGGTTCAGAGATCCAACGGGCGAAGGGTCAGAGGTCAGAGGGTCCAAGCCCAGGAGTCTCTCTTACAAAGTGGCTGGTGAAGCCTCTCTTCTCCTCGACGTCGGCGATGTTGGCAGAGATGGCAATGTCATCAGGAAGCTGTTCAAAGTCGCTGAGGGAGGCGGGAGGGAAAGAAATCCCTGTTATCCCCCCGACGTGTTGGGTAGGCCCCCTGGGTGTGAGGCAGTGTGCAAAGTGAGCCACGGGATATCCAGCATTCCTCGTTCAACACCCCTCCCCGTGCCAGGCCGAGACCTGGACCAGACCTTGAGAGCTGGGGCACTTGGAGATGGGGCCACATCTCAACAGCCATGTGACAGTCTAGCAGATGGCTTCGTGACCACATGATTCATCTAGGAACGGCGGCTTCACCAAGAACCTCCTCCATATCAGGCCCTGTTCTAGGACCCGGGTCACAGGGGTAAACAAAGTCAGGACACGCCCCACAGAGAGAACGGCTAACTATGGCCAGGTGGGGAAGCACTCACGGAGGTGACATCTGAGCCAGGTCTAGAAGGTTGACTAGGAATCCACCAGGTAGGACATGGTGGGGAGGGGGCTTCACGGCAGAGGGAACAGCATGTGCTAAGGTTCTGAGGCCCGAGGAGCAGGCCCAGGCCCAGGTGGCTGGAGTTTGGTGTGGTCAGAGACTGGGCAGGCAGATGAGGCCAGGCTGAGGAGCCTCCCGTGCTGAGCTAGGAACTTCTCAAGGCAACAGGGAGCCATGCAAGGCTTCGGAGGAGCGTGAGAACACAGTGTGATCTCAGCTTTAGGGGGCCAACTCATGCAGCCTTGTGGAGAGGCAATGGAGCTTCCAGCTGAGAGGTGATGTTGGCCTGCGCCAGACAGCGGGGACAAGAGGAGAGAACAGACAAGGACACCACCCCTGGCTGACACTGTTTCATTTGTTGGGTCCCCTGCTTCTTCCTGCTCATCAAGCTCCAATTTTTTTCAGGGTGGCAACGCACCTAGCCCGAGATGACAGATCATGGTTAGTCTGAGCCCAACGTAATGATCTCATTCCTATTTCCCAGCCGCCCTTGCTGTGAGGAGCAGCCATGTGACCAGTTCTGGCCAATGAGATCTAAGAGGAAATCTGCTACAGGGGCCTCTCGGAAAGTGTTCACTTTCCTGATCCAAAGGGATGGACAAGGCCACCACGGTCTCCTCCCCTTTCCCCTTCTGCCTGCCTTGAAAGGAGGTGTGACATCTGGACCTGCAGCAGCCACATTGCATCCATGAGGCAAAAACATGAGGAAGACCAAAAGAATCTCTGAGATGCTGGTCTAAAGTCACTGAGCTGTGGAACCAGCTATGGCCTACCTCTGGACGTCTTGTTATGTGGAAAATAAACCCGTTTGTTTAAGTCACTGTCAGTTCCTCTGTTCCCTGCAGTCTTACACATTTCCAACAGACTAACACTAACAAGTTGTGAGTCATTCCTGAGTTACGACACCCACATGTCACCCATATTCTGATTCGAATGAGTGGGAGGGGAGCAGGGTTGATGGATTCAGTTGTGGGCATGCTCACTTGAGAGGCCTCTTGGGCACCCAGGTCGAGGTCCAGCAAGAGCTGGCGTGTAGCTCTGGAGCTCAGCAGGGAGGTCTCGGCTGGAGTGGGAGAGGGAAGGACCATCTGCCCGTGATTCGTGGCTAAGACCCCCAGGGAAGAGCAATCAGTGAGCAGAGAAGGGGGCTGAGAGGGATAGGCGGAGGAAGAGAAAACAGACAGCCAAGGGAGCAGCCAGGGGTCACCAAGTCCAGCCACTTGTGGACCAACCAGGAAACAAGAAGCAGTCGTGACTCTACTGGGGTAGCACTGGGAACAGCGTGGGAGTGGGGGGTGGGGGCGGCCATGTCCGAGGCCACAGAGCTGGCCAGGACCTCAGGAGAAATCAGTTTCAAAGTCCATACCCAGTCCCAGCCCCTGCTTGTCCCCATGTGACCTGGGCTGCTTGGGATCTTGGGCCACCTCGGTAGACTAGAGGCTGCCACCCAGAGGTGACTCAGGGTGGCAGTGGACTGACAGAGGAAATCCCCACCACTCCCAGAGCAACTTGGTGGCCACTGGCAACCTCCCCTCTCACTTTCCACACTTGCTCCCTTGGTGACACCCTGGAGGGAAGCTCCCTCCTCCACTTTTTCCACGAGGCTGTGAATCTCGTGGGTATTTCATCTGCAATCAGATGGGGGTGGGGCAGGAAGGAACCAGAGGGTTAGAAACGGCCCCACGCAGGGAATCGAGCAGGTTGGGCAATACTAACTACAGCTAACTATTTCCTGAGTGTGTGCCACACACCAGGCACTCTGCTAAGACAGCTTTTTACAGTCGAGGAAACTGAGGGACAGAGAGGCTAATGAACTTGTCCCAGCAAGTCGAGAAGCTGAGATTTGAGCCTAAGCAGTTTGGTTCCAGAACTTTGTTCCCAAACACTGCTGCACCACCCCTAGGTTGAAGCTCCCAATAGTTGGCTGCATGAACTTAAGTAAATCCCAAACCTTCCCAGCCTCAGTTTCCCCATCCAAAGTAATAATGATAATAGCAAACTCTTATCAGCACCTGCTGTAGCTCAGGCCCTGTTCTAAGCACATTAGGACATGGCCTCTGCCGTCCTGGGTGTCACGGCTGAGTGAGGAGCTGGGCGCTAAATAAATAATTACATAATTTCGGTGGTCATAGATGCTGTGAAGGAAAGGCACACTGTGTTTTGAGCTACGACAGGAGCCTGGCCATTATTCTATTCCCTCAAAGAATCAGCAGTGCAGTAGGCAAGAGAGCTTGGCAAGCAGACACTTCTAAGACAGGGGTGACGTCCATCAGAGAGAAAAACAGGCGTGCTGTGCATGTACGAGGGTAAGGCTCGCTCAGGCTGAGGGTGGTCAGGGAGGGCTTCCCGGAAGAAGCCGCGCCGGGTCAGCGGGAGAAACAAAGAGGAGTTGGCCACAGGACAACGTGCAAGGGAAACAGTCATGCCACAGGGAGCAAGTTCAAGGAATGACAGTGGCAGGGGGAACGGTTTGAGTGGGGCTGGAGCACAGAGCGAGGAGCAGAAAGTAGCGAGAGATGAAGCCGGCAAGACAGGCAGGGCCCACTCACGAAGGGCCTTGCCTGGGGGTGGCGGGGGCGAGGAAGGGGTTATGCCGGGAGGACAACGGCAGACCTGTCTGTAACAGAGCAGGGGGGCACAGGTGGAAGATGAAGACTGATTCCCCGCTCTGCCGTTGCCAGCAGGGACCTTGGGAAGACCCCTCTGTAAAATGGGACCATAAAAGTATTCACATCCCTGGAGGGTCACCAGGCCCCATCTGTAACAAGCACAGCCTGAGAATCCCCATGAGATCAGGGACCCTGCTCACTGCTGCATCCCCAGGGCCCAGAACAGCACTGGGCACACAGGTGGTCCTCAATGCAGGGCCACTCCCTGCGTCTGTGTTTTAGCAAGTCCTCTGGTGGGCAGCGTGGGAATGGTCTGGCAGCCTGTGGGGGCCGAGCCAGGAAGCTGCAGCCCCGACGCCGGGGCGGGGATGCAGCAGGCCCAACTGGAGGTCCCCTTAGGAGAGCCACTCCCCTGGAGACCTCAGCCAGGACCCCCCAGAGCTGAAGTCCACTCGGGGACCTCCTGGGCCGGGATGCGCAGGCTCATACACACTCCTCTGGTTCATGAAAAGCCCACTGTGCAGCCTGGACAGGAGAGGCTGGGGGTTGCAAAGACCCTTGAGTGACAGCTAGTTCAGGTGTTGCGGCTCCTGCATACAGTAGGTGCTCAAAACATGTTTGTTGGAACCAAACTCACTACTCCCCCACCCCCGCAGTCCTTTCCATCTTCGGGCATCCTGCTGTGGGGAATCTGGTCCTCCCATTGCATCCTCTGCTTTCTCGAGCGGAGCAGATCCAGGGCCCACTTTCAAATCAGGCATCTGAGGTGTAGGGAGAACAAATGACCCCAGCACCCGGCTCCGTGCCACCCTAAAGGGATGGAGGAGGGCAGCCTTCCTCCTCCAGGGGCATGGGGGGCTGAGAAGGGACAGGGAGGGGGAGGGAGGGAACACATAGGCCCGCTGGCCAGCTCTTGGTGTCCTCTCTCTGACCACGTACCCCCAGAAATAGGAAGTGCCACGGCCCCAAACAGCAGCTGTTTCCCCGAAGGCTATTGTTTGCGTGTCAGGCCCAGTCTCCAGTGAGAACTGAGAGGGAAGAGGGACTGGAATCTGGTGGGAGGACCTCACCCCAGCCCCCCAGCTTCACCCTCTGTGGCTCACAAGGCCGAAGGCCGTCTTGACCCACCCTCTAAGCATTTGCATCTGCTGCCCCTCCCTCCACACACACACACACACACACACACACACACACACACACACACTGACAAGCCTGCTTTCTGAAATTCAACCTTGGAAATTCCACCCCAGCTTCCACTTCTAGCCCCAGGCTTCCCTGGGGGCCCTTTGTGGCCCACTTTGACCCAAACCTGCCTGACCCATCTCCAGTGACCCTTCGGGTCACCTCTGCACAGTTGGCACGTTCTTTTTCTGATGTCACTTGCTGTTCCAATTCAGGAGGGTAGAAGCCAAGCCCTGTATCCTCGGGTCCCCCACAGCTCAGAGCACAGGCCTGGCTACTGAGGAACACTCAGGAAATGCTTGCTGAGAGATGAGGCTCCAAGCCCCAGCCCAGCCACTCACTCCATGTGACCCCCCAGTAAGTACTTTATCCTCTGTGGGCCTCAGTTTTCTCATCTGTACAATGACAGAATTGGACTAGAATGGTCTAAGGCCATTTCTCAGCTCAAAGATCCATTCATTCATTCAGCAGCATTTACTGAGCATGTAAAATTAAGACTAAGACTGGCGTTGTTCTACATCCTAAGGATACAGCTGTGATCAGGAGATCATACCCTCCTGGAGCTTGCTTCCAAAGGGGGAACCCATGATAAAGAAAACAATGCGTGAGGATAGAATATTACACCAGGAATATAAGGACTATGCAGAAAAAGGAAACAGGGCAAGGGGTCAAAGAGCAATGAGGGAGCTGTCCGGGAAGGCTTCTCGGAGGAGGTGACATTTGAGCCAAGCCCTGGATAAAGAGGGAGAACAAGCCAGATTCTGTGATTCTGTTTGAACAGAAGAGGGAAAGTCATTACTCACCACAGTGTGGAGCAGCGAGCCCAGCCTCGGACCCAGGACAGCTGAGTTCCCATCCAGACTCTGCCACCCACACCTGTGTGACCCTGGGAAAGTCACTCCCCCTTTCTGAGCCTGCGTGTCTTCATCTGTGCCCGAGGGAGGTGAGCCACAACCCAAAGTTCCCTTAAAACAGTTCTCAGAGTCTGTATTTCTGAGTATTCGGGTTCTGACTCAACTCCAGCCCCCCAACTTTTGATGTTGATAAGGGCTGCAGGAGGGCAGGCCTCCGTCCCCAGGGGCCTGTGGGGGACAGCGAGGAGGCCTGGGGAGGACAGCGCCCCCACACTCACCTCTCAGCCCGCAGCTGCTGGGCCACGGCCATGGCCGTCGGTGGTCCAGGAGAGTGGGCAGCAGAGGGTCTCACCCAGCCAGGCCCAGGCTGAGTTCACCTCTCACTTCCCTCCAGCCACCCCGCGAGTCGGCTGTGGTCCCAGGAGTGCCCGAGAGGAGCCTTTGGGGAGGCCCCACCCTGCTCCTCTCAATTCTAGAAGAGACTCCTCCTCCAGCTCTCCGGGTCTAGCCTGTGGCCCACACTTCCTCTTCCCCATCTCCCAGCTGCACCGCAATTGGGGAAGTGCCCACCCTCGGACCCGGGTTTGCAAGAGTCCATTGACCTTGGGGACTTCCTCGATGTCAGTTCTTGATGCCAGGCCTTGGTTGGGCATCAGAGAGCGCCACTCCATCAAAGACGGGGGTCCCAGTGCTGGCTCCACCCCCAAGGGGCCTTGTGACCTTGGAGAGTCATTTCTCATCCTCTGGCTCATCCAACCCAACCCACGCACTCTCACTGCCAAGCCTTCGCCCGAGCTATTCCCCAGGCCTGGAGTGCTGGCCTCCACCTTGCCTGCTATTCCCCAGGCCCAGCTCAAATGCCACCTCCTCCAGGGAGCCTCCCTGGTTCTCCCAACAGAGTTAGTGCCCACAGGCACCTCTGTCATATTAGAGTGCGAAGGTCGGTTTATGTTTTTATCTTCCCCTTCCCCTGGAGCTCTGGGCTGAACCTGCCCCATCCCTAGATCCCCGGGCCTACACGGACCTGGCACAGCCACTGCCCACCACAGGGCCGCCAAGCAGAGCGAGCTTCACATTAGAGACCTGATCTCACCCCTCCCTGCTTAACCCTTCCACCGCTCCACCTGCACTTCTGAGAACGTCCAAACTCCCAGTCCTGCCTGCCCTCGAAGGTCTGAAGCCCCTGCTGACTTCCCTGCCCCCTTTCCCAGGCTCTTTCTTTCCCACATGGGCCTCCATTCCATTTCTAGAATGCTCCAAGATGTCTGCCCCTTAGGGCCTTCATGCATGCTGTTCCCCTGCTGGAATGCTCTTCTCTGCCTCTTTTAGGGCTCAGCTTGGAAGTCACCTCTTCAGTGAGGCCTTCCCCTGCCCCTCACCCTAAATCAAATCCCTCCCTCTGATCTTCTTGCTCAGATTCCTGTCCTTTTACTCCAGGGCATTGGGGACCATTGTCATTCCACATTTGTTTGTGTATTTCTATGTTTAACGACTGCCTCCCTGGCCAGCCGGCACCTCACACGTTGCGAGTTCTCAGCCAGTATTCAGGGAACAAAGGGGATGCTTCTAGTGGGTGATTCTGGGGCCCCTCCAACATGCACGGCTATTGGATCCTGAGGGGACGTCTCTGAGAAGAAGTCCACGGCCACGCCAGCAGCCCCATCGGTCGCACACGCTCTCACACACTCACATTCACACTCACTCATGCGTTGCAGATGCAAAGCAAAAAGACGCAGAGAGAGGGGACAGACGAGGAAGCAGCTGTGCCTTCACACCCAGGGGCGCCACAGAACAGGCCCTTCTGACTCCTCTGCCCCAAACCTATGACGTGTCAGGACCCCCAGGACTGGGACAGGGGTCTGTGGGGACAGAGCCTGCTGGATGGAGCCTGGAGTCAGGGTCTCCCACTGCCATCCCTTTGTCACTTCCCAGACAAAGCGACTGGGGACAGGAGCCGTTCTTAGGGTCCTGAGGGCTGTCTGGCTCTAAGAATGAAGAGCAGTTGGCAGCCTCGAGCCCTTCCTCTGAACCTCATCCCCGCTCCACCCAGACACCCCAAGGGACCTTCCGCCTCAAACAGAGTTCAAGGCGGAGCCAGAGCCCCAGCGGGGAGCAGCTCCGGGCCCAGCCTTGTGGCCCTGACCCGGGGAGGATCCCCATCTTCATTCAGCCAGTCAGGGTCAAGGGCTCTTCTGAAACCAAGATCCTTTATGGACTCCTTGAGAGGCTGGAACAGAGCTGGAGAAAGACAGAAGAGAGGACGAGAAAGGGGAAAAATGGAGAGAGATATGCAACAACTACTCACCAAGCAAGGCGTTGGGATACAGAGAGAAAGCAAGACGGCAGGGTGAACGCACGTTGAAATTTCCCATCCTACTCCAGGCATATAAAAAATGCTGGATAACATATTTTTAAATATTTTAAATATATAGAACCTGGCTCAAAAGCCAGAAAGTGTAATTTTCAGATTCTAAGAGAGGGGGCACCTGTACCAGTGAGAGGGCCGGTGCCCCACACTCCACGACAAAACCAGGGGTGCATGTGGGTTGTCGGGGCTGAGATTTTAATGCCTAATCAGGGACAGGGCCCAGGCTCTAGATCCTGCTATTGGCAGGAAGTCCAATCTGAGCTCTCGGTGTGAAGCCGGGCGTCAGAGCTGATTAAAGGGCCAGGATTTAGCCCTCAGCCTGGAGTCCCTGCAGGAAGTGAGGTACTCTCCCGGGCCATGGATGGAACGAGGGGCTCGTACACCAGATCAGGGCCTCAAGCCTGAAACGTGTGCTGGTGTGAGGCCCAGATCTCAGCGCCCCAAACGGCTTAGGAACCCCACACAGAGGCATCATGTGAAAATAGTTGGGAGTCCATGAGTCCACAGGGGTGACAGCCAAATGACCCTGTGAGCTCGCAGACGGAGATTGCGCATCATGTAAAGAACACCTACACCAAGAAAGACCGCTCACGGACTCGACAGACCGGAGAGTTCACACCTGAAGAGCTAGAAATACGACACAGGACGACTCCACCCGGTCACTGGTGACTCGGGGCTCCCAGTCCCAAGGATGAAACAACTAAAGGGGCAGTAACGGAGCAGGGTTCGGTGTGGCAGTCAGGGCAGGTGTCGGTGAGTACTGAGAGGGGCGAGCACCTAGCCATGGCTGGGGACGAGGAGGATGGCCTGGAGGTGGTCAGGAAGGATAGAAGGTGACAACAATTTCAGCAAGAAAGTGTGATCCAGCACGGGTGTGTGACTGCGTGTTTCGTCACGTGTATAGTTGAAAACACACACTGTTGTGTATAGACATGCATATAAACACAACTCTGCGTAGTCAAGTGTGAGCGTGTCTCTGTGTGTCTATACAAGAGCGTGCAATGTGTATAGTAGTGACATTGTGAGTGTGAGGATAGGTTTAGATAACGGAATCTAAGTGGGTGCATAAACATGAATACATTTGTAACACGTGTACTTGGGCAAGCGTGGGAATTTCTTATTCATAGTCTTCAGTGTGTGTGTGTGTGTGTTTCCGGTAGGACAAGCCCTCAAGTTCACCTTCCTGGGTTTCTCAGGGTCTTGCCTTCCATTCCCTGCCCCCTCCACCCCAAGGAGCCTCCTGTGGCCCTGACTCAGCCACTGGGCAGCTGCCTCAGCTGCTGGGGACGAGGTTGTCAGGGAAGGGCCCAGGGCCTGAGTGCAGTGGGCCAGCTCTTCCCCTCCTCGGCTCCCTCTCTCCCATTCTTCTGTCCCTGCCTGTGGTTCTGCTGAATACGGAAATTTCTCTGGCTCCCCATACACAGAACACCGCTGCTAATTTTATGCCCGAGCTCTGATACAGTGTAATTTGAGGCCAGACGCTCCGTCAGCAGTGGGCTCGCATCCTGCTGCTACGGTTCTGTGCCTTCTCCCACCCCACGGCGGGTCTCCCGTGGCGGCTGTGCTGCAGAGGGGAGAAGGCGGCAGAGGAATAGCCAGGAAGAGGAGCCAAGCCCTTCACATTTTCCATTAAGCAAGTATTTGTGCAGCTTTCTGGGTTGGTACAAGGAAATGCCTGCAGCGACCTCTCGCACATGGAGAACTGACTTTTGATAATCTCCGCTCTCCACGGCCCGTGAGTAAACAAACCAACACTAGTCATTGAACAGTCTGAATCGGTAGCTCCTGTCTATCCCTCATTCATAGAAGAAAGCACCTCCGCCCGTCCCTTCCCGCCAGGTGACTTTGAGAGCACAGCCTAACCTAACGAATCACAGATTCGAAGCAGTGAGTTAGGAGGGAGAAACTGCTAGGGGCTGTCGGAAGCAAATGACAGTTAAGTGACATTCTGACAATGACAAAGAGGATGGAATGCTGAAAAAAATAGGCTCAAGGACTCAAAAGCAAATGCTGGAGGCCGTTCAGAGAAGGGGCACCGCTGCCTGAGTGAAGTGTCGACTCATAACCGCGTCACCAAGAGAAGGTTCAACACGCTCAGACCATACCTGAGGGATCCCCAGAGCCTGAATGCGGACTGGCTCTCAAAGTCACAAAATGCACAGCACTTTTCAACCCTTGCTCATCCGGGTGCCAGGGTACATAGGATAAAAGTGCCCTCAGTTTAGAGATGAGGACATCTGTCTCCGAGCAGCCAGGGGTCAGGGCTAAGGGCTCCAGGTGCAGGAAATGAGCACAGTGTGGGGCAGGGCCGGGAGAGGAGGTGGGTGTCTTCTGCAGGACCAGGAGGGGCCCCGGGAGCTCATTACGGGAACTCAGCAAGTGCCCGCTGCCCGGGTCAGCGACTCTCCCAGGGAAGGGAAGGACAATCCCACACTAAGCTGAGCGAGATTCCTGGAGATCCCTCACGCACTGAATTCCCCAATCCTGACCCACATGTGTCTCTGTCTCTAATTTATGAGGGGATCTTCACTGGGCCTCCTCCCTGAGCCACAAATAGCCATCCCTGGCAGGCCCCCGGCAGCGGTATTTGAAGACGGGAAGGGCGTGGATGAGGCCAAGCAGACAGCAAGCTTCCTGAAGGCAGAGGGCTCCCCCTTCTCTGTGACCCGACCCCCGGCACACAGCAGAGCTGGGTCTGGAACTCGGGTGCCCTGGCTCTTGCACGCACCAGCTGTGTAACCTCTCTGACCATCAGTTTCCTTGTTCATTCTTCTAAATGGAGATGGTAACATTTGCTTCATAGAATTACTGCATTATTCTTTTGTTCAAAATGTATTGGGCACCTACTATGTGCCAGACACCTACTGTGTGCCCCGCCCCAGATGAAAGTCATTATTCCTGTGATCCATACCTTCTGGAGGTTCGTTAACTGAGACAGTGGACGCCTAGTGCTTAGTACAATGCCTGACACACAGAGGTGGTCAGTAAATTACAGGTGCTAATGCTGCTGTTATTATTGATGATAATTCCCTTGGTATGGCTTGGTTCCTTCTCGGCCTATCTCCCCCTGCACACCTTGCTCCTCTCTGTCTTACAACTTATCACATTAAATTTTATTTTTTCCCTGTATTTGTCATCCGCTCTCACTGTACTTGTGGAAACGGCTCTGCACTAATCAAAATGTTGACGGGAACAGACCACCGAGGGGCGCCGCGACTCAACAGCGCGGCTCCCACTCTACAGCGCCACCTAGAGGACGAATGTCGTAAGCCGCAAAAGAAGGATTAGCCCAACCAGAGGGTCAAATTGCGAGCTAGCCTGGCAGAGCGAGGTCTGCTGGATCCCGTTGCTCTCTCCAGAACGCTCCCATCAGTCAGAATCTGAGCAGGACTCATGAGAAGATGCCCCCAGAGGGTGAGGATCCTGAATCTCCTCTCCATTGATCATAAGTATAATAACGGCCAGGATGCACTGAGTTGACTGTTTAATCATCCCTCCCATAAAACTGCAGGAGTGCATGGGTTAGCACTTGCGAAGCCCTTAGAGCAGAGTCTGGCCCAATGTCCAGCCACGTACATGTTGGCTCAGATTATTGCTACTTAATCCTCACACCAGCTCCCATAAAATAGGTCATATTTTTATCCCTGGTCTGGAGATGAGGAAACTGAGGTTCTATGGTATTAGGAGACTGAACCAAAGTGACTTAATGAGTGAGCAGCAAAGTAAGATTTTTGACCTCAAACTTGGCTAACTCCAAAACCCACCTGTTAATAAGTGTGCTGTACTGGCCCCCATTCATTCATTCATTCATTCCATGAGCATCCACTGAGCACCCACTCTGCACAGGGATAAAGGATACAGAGACGAATCTGGCACAGTTGTGCCCTCAAGGAGCTCGTGCTCCTGTTGAAGCACACATGTAAACAGGCATGCAAGCATGCACACATGCGTACACACAGACATGCACATACCCATGCATATCTATACACACATGCATGCATGCACACCCATACATATACGGAGACATGCATACACACAGGCATGTACACACATGCATGCATATACATATGCACATGCATACACATGCCCACCCATGCATTTACACAGGCATGCATACATATACACATACACTCATGCACACATACACACATTCATACAGAACAAAGTGCAATTTGGGGAGAAACCAGGAGATACATGTGAAAAATCCAGTTTCCCTGATTCCATGCCCACTGCTGTCTTCAGCCCCAAGGGGGCTGCAAACACAAATGTCTCCAGGGGCCTGGCAGGTATCCTCACAGTTTCAGATGGAGCCAGGGTGGAAAGGTAGAGGGGGGTGGGCTCTGGCTTGGGGTCTGCCTCTCCATGCCAACACTTTCTGGCACAGTCTCCAAGGAGTCCAAGAATTCTAAATATGACCCTGGTCTTCCCACTCGTCATGAAAGTGCACTTGTCAAGGTGGAAGGATGGAACTTGCTGTAGTAGCAGTCTGTTGGCTTGATCTCCAGCTTTATGTATTTGGACACATGGTACGTGGGCTTCCATTTGTGCTGTTGCTCCAGCTCCTGCAAGTGTCAGGGTCAGTAAGCAGGGCAGAGGGGCTTGTAGGCCACGTAATCCTCTGGATTGCATTCAAAGAGGAAAGAGAATCCATTAGAGTGTTTAAATAAAGAGTGATGTAATCTGATTAACGTTTTTAAAAGATGCCTTTGCCCGCTGCTTGGACGGCAGCTCACTGAGGAGGCACTGGAGGAAAGCAGACTAAGCATCCCTTCTGACAACATTCTCATTCAATTTTTAAAAATCAGCTTTATTGAGGTACAATTTAGCCACGATAAAAGTCACCAACTTAAAGTGTAGAATTCTGTGAGTGTTGACAATTATGTAACCACCACATCACAATATAGGACATTTCCATTATCCCAAAAAGATCCCTCGTGCCCCTTTGCAACCAATCTCCTTCCTTCCCCACCCTAGGCCCTGGCAACCCAGATCTGCTTTTTATCGTTCTATTTTGCCATTTCTGAAATTTCATACAAATGGAATCACAGAGTATGCGGGCTTTTTTCACATGGTATAAGGCTGTTGAAATTCATCAATGTTGGTGCACATCAGTAACTTATTTTTTTTATTGACAAGTAATATTCTGTCATATGGATATACCACACTTTGTTATCCATTCACAAGCCGATGACCGTTAGGGTTGTTTCCAGTTTGGAATGATTAAAACAAAGCTGCTGCAAACATTCAAGCATAAACGCTTGTGTGGACATGCGTTTCATTTATTTTGGGTAAATATCTAAGAGTGAGAGGCTGGGTCGTATGGTAGGTGCATATTTAACTTATAAAAAAACCTGTTTTCCGCAGTGGTCGTGCCATTTTGCATTCCCATCAGCCGGTGTATCAGGAGGCGGATGTTGCAAGGCTCCAGGTCCACGCTGGCTCAGGGACGGTGCCTCCTGGTCTGTAAAGACTGGGGGTCTAAACGCAGTCACGGCTTCTGGGCTGGTTCTCAGACTACCTCCTCTCAGCTCCAAACCTCCCCTTCCGTGCTCAGCTTCTGGCGCTGAGTTTGGAGACTCAGCGTGGGTCGCCAAACCACACTGCTGCTCTGCAGGCTGATTCCCGTTAGTCCCGGCCACTAGGGGGCACTGGCGGGAGACTGGAAGGACGGAGAAGAGGAAGGCGTCTGCTCATTTATATTTCCTCCCTGTACCCAGCGCTGCCCTGGAAGCCATAGTTGGTCCCGGTAACAATCAGCTCTAGTTTCTAGTTTTTTCCACATTCCCAGGATGAGCCCACCCCCTTCTCAAAGGTCTCAAGTTGAGTCCCAGCTCCGTGGGGGCCCTTCTCCGAGCTTCTAAGGCACCAGCACCAGGGGGGCAACAACATCCCCTCCCCCAGCTCCTTCCTCCAAGTTCTAGATTGTGATAATCCCACTCTCCCTGCTCCCCCCAAGGCCATAGGAAGCGGTTACTATCTCTGGTTATCTCAGCGTTTCCTTTAGCCTTTCCAGTCCTCCCAGATCTGTTCAATCAAGCACCTATATCCAATTCTCACTGCTAAGACAATTGTGTGCTTTCTGTTTTCCCAACACCCGGCCAGCCTAGTAGGCCACAAATCTAGCTCCCGGTGTCCTGAGGAAGCAGGATGGTCAGGCAGGAGGAACCTCGTGCTGAGAGCCAGACAGGCCCTCTGACAACTCACCCAACCACTCTGTCAGTTTCTTTATCTGTAAAAGGCACCCAGTGAGAACCTGACATAATTGAGGACTCAATAAATATTTGAGGAAGGAAGTGGGGGGAGGAGACGTTTTGTATTAGTTACTGACACCAGCTCACTTTGGGCATGTTACCAATTTTATTCCAATACCCTACAGAGAATGCAAATTCCCCCTGCTCCTCACTCTGTCTGTGCCTTTGTTCTTCTTGACTAGAGACTGCTAAAATCCCTTCTAGTCCATGCCCCCCCCTTTCTCCTTTGGTGATAAAGTCCCTGGGTTGTAGCTGGCCTCTTGGCCACTCAGCTAAAGGTAACATTTCCCAATCTACCTTGGAGCTACGTGCGACCGTGTGACCAAGAGCTGGCTAGTGGGATGGGAGGGGAAGCTATGGGCTCAACTTCCTGGCTGCACCCTCAAAGGGAGAAGGTGTGTTCCCCACATCCCTTCTCCCCCTCCTGCTGGCTGAAGAGGCAGAGGATGGAGACAGTTGAGCAACAAAGTAGAGGGAGCTTGGGTCTCTGACCCAACCCCAGACAGCTTACATTCAGAATGTTCATGAGAAAGAAAGAAATATCCATTGTGTTCAAGCCACTGATATTTCGACCTTTGTTACAGCAGCTGAACCTGTGCCCTACTTCATGCACTAGAGCCGGGGCTGGCAAAGGTTTTCTGTAAAGGCCAGATAGGAAATATTTTAAGCTTTGCAGGGCATCGATCTCAGTCACAACTACTGAACTCTGCTGTCGTATCGTGAAAGCAGCCATAAACAATAAATGGTTGCATAGGTGTGGCTGTCTCCTGATAAAATTTATTTACAAAAGTAGGCAGCAGATGTGGCCCTCGACCTGTAGTTTGCAGACCCCTGCACCAGAGTTAAGAGCCAAGAGTGTCACTGGTAACAATTCCCAGAGATTCTAGGTGAGAAGAGCTCAAGAAGGTGAATCCTTGGAGGCCAAGCAGCTTGACTCCAACACCACCCAAAGGTCACCTCCTCCCTGGGGGTCTACCTCTGCTTCCTGGTGCTACTGTGATGCCACCACCTTTGCAATTCTGCCCCAGGAATGGAGGGCTCCTCTGCCTGTGGTTTGCACAGCCTGGACATGTTGGAACTTGACTTTCTTAAAGGCACCAAAAGGGGAGAAAATATAATAAGCAGAAGAGCCATGGCTCCAGGCTGTCCAGGGTCTACATGGGGCTCTATTTGGAAATCAGTGCCACCTCCAAACAGTACTTAACAAAGAATGCCAACCTTCCTTCTCGTGAGCACTCTTCTCCTCCCCCTCCCTCCTTCACGCTCTGCAGCTGCTCTGTAGCCCCTCGGCCATGCTCTCCCTCCAGCCCCAGCCCCCGGGCTTGTCTCCCTCCTGTCTCCTGCCTGTTCTTCATCCTACAGATCCACATGGCCCCTCCCGATGCATTCTCCCCACTCTCCTCCCACCTCCAGATTCTATGGCTTTTCCTCATCCTTTTGACTTTCTGCATCACCTGAGATTCAAAACTGGTCAAAGACTTTCTCTGAAGGCTGAAGAAGCCTCTTTTTCTAGCTCTTATGGGTTGGGAGTTTCTATCAGAGTGTCTCCCAGTCTCTATCAGAGCGTTTTCTAGACTTTCCACCTCTTCCTGCTAAGGATTAGGTACCGAGCACATTTAGGTTGAGGTCTGTGTCATATCCATCTGTGAATCTCCAGTGTCCAAAACTGGACCAACAGGCATCTGTGGGTGGGAGGGAGAGGGGGTGGAGGAGGATGTGAAGAAGAGGGCACGGCAGGTGAGCGGGCCTGCAGACCGCTTGGACTGGGCTTTCAGTCCCGGGCGCTCCCATCTCCCTGGGCCAGGCCAGGACCCCGGTGACTGAGATAATGTATCTCCTCCTCCTCGTGGGCTCTGCCCCCTCTGTTAAGGTAAGAGCTTCCTCCCTCCCAGCCCACGATGTGCAACAACTGCCCAGAGCGCCCTGCCGCCCCGAAATTGCACACCCAGGAACCGGACGGCTTGGCAGCTTGAGGTCCTGGAAATGCTGTAGCTACCCTTCCAGCCCCTCGCCGGTGGCAATCTGCTCCCACCCCCGAGGCCCTGGGACCTCCTGCCAGGCTTGCTGGTGGCCTCCTAACTGCTGCCCTCAGTGCAGCCCGCCCCAACCCTCGCATGGGCGTCTCTTCTCCCCCCGGCCTCTGCTGGCTGCTTGTGATGCTTCCCTCGATCCCCTGCACCGCCTGCTCCGCCACCTCCTCCTGGGGGCTCCTTCCCGGGCCCCTCTTCATCTGCCCCTCGGCCCCCTTCTCGCCCTCCACGCTCTCTCTGGCTGGAAGTGCTCATCCACTCCTGTGCCTCCACTACCACCTGCCACCGAGGGCTCCCCATCTCTCCCTGGAGCACCAGGCCCAGGTGTCCCCACTGGCCCCTGGACGCCCCACCCGGATGCCCCCCAGCTCCTCAAAGCCGCGGTCCCTCTCTCTTCACAGCAGCTCTTCCTCATGCATTCTGTCTCCTCCGTGCACTGGACCCAGAAACCTGGGGTCACCATGACCTTCTCGTCCTTTAACTGCTATGCAGTCCATCAGGGATGTACTTTACCTCCGAAGGTCCCCCCAGCTACCCCCTCCGTCCATCCCTACAGCCTGCTCTTAATTCACACTTCCCTCCTCTCCCCCCTGAGCTCTCTCAGCAGCTGCCTGACGGGTCTTCCTGCCCCATCTCAGCCCTGCAGTCTGTCATCCACACTGGCTCCAGGGAGGCCTTTCCTAAATATAAGTAACTCTCGGGCTTCCAATCCTTCCAGGTCTCCAGCGACTGAGTCCAGATTGCTCTCATTGAAGCCAGCCTCCAGCCTCAATCCTCCCCTCTCCCAACTCAAACCCCTAATGCAGGTCGGTCCCCAATCACGCCCACACCTTCTCTGCTTGGTGGACTCCTATTTCTCCTGAAAGACTGTACAACGCCCGCTAGAACGGTGTCACAAGGATTAGAAACGTGTTCTCTGCCTGGCACACAGCAGGTGCTTGAGACATGGAAGTTGGGACTGCTGTGGGGGGGCCCCTGAGCCCAGGGTGCTAACAGTGATCACTGTGTTACTGCTTTCCTGCGATCTCAGAGTGGGCTTTACCCTCATGGTGACACTTGATGCTTAGACCACTCAGACCAGTGTAGTGGTGGGATCTAGCTTTCTCCAGCCCTCTACCCTGACTCTTTCCAAGAGTCCCCCTCTTCTAGTAAGAGGAGGTAGTAAGAGGGGCCTTATCTCCTCTACCCGTGTGCAGTCACATCCTTCCACCGATACCCCTTGCCCCCCTGGCCCTGGACCTCATTCCTCCCAAACCACATTTACAGACTTATATGGAAGGATGGGATGTGTTGGCACGACCAGAGGGGAGAGGGACTCCTCTATGGCTCTTTGTCCTTGGGCCCAACACACGGCCCATTGCAAGACTTCTCCCATGTAGGACCCTTCTTTTGCAACTCTCTTCTTCCTGCCCAGTGGCTCTGACTGCACCTGTTCCTTCTTTTCATCAATTTATTGATGTTTGAATAAAAAATACATACACTTGGTTCACAACAGGAAGAAGGCTATTGAGAAGCCCCTGCACGCCCTTTCCCGTTCCCAAAGGAACTACTTAACCCTTTTCCATTATTTCCTCTACATGTCCCTCTTTTTCTAAATTTAAAAAGCTATATTGCTATTTTTGATTGATTGACTTTTTAGATATTATGTATTGGGTTCCTCCTACGATAAATGAGAATTCAGCGTTCTTGCACGCGTGTGTGCACACACACCATTCCTCCCTCTCCCCATCCTCCCAAAACATTTGTATCACTACTTTAGTTAAAACAACTATCCTGTGTACAAGTTCATGGCCATATATGCTATTCATTTAGGAGTCATCACGTGTATTCTGATTAATCTTTCCTCTTGAGCAACTTTTGTTTTTCCTTGAGTTAATAATTGCTTTGACTTTTTTACTGGCCAGAATGTTCCAAGTATATATTTTTAATTCTTTCCAGAGGCTCCATGATGTTATCTAATGTATCATGTACTCTATCCTATCTACTTTTTTTCTCAAAGCTCTCTGTGGTGGGTTAAAAAAAAAGCTAGTCCTTACCAGCAGTTCTCTCTGCCTCCCCACTTCTCCCTGAGGCTTTCTCCATTGTTCTCCTTCTCCCAAGATGGATCCACCATTTCCTGGAAACCTTGTCCTTCTCCTTTTTTGTTCTACTCCTTCTTTTTGCCGGAGTACATCCTCTGACATCTCCCTAAGAATGGATGCGTTGGAGGTTAATGTTCTGAGTCCTTACATGCCTGAAAATGTCTTTATTCCATCCCCACACTTGATCGAGCTTAGCTGGGTATGGATTATTTTGTTGAAAATTATTTTACCTCAGAATATCAAAGGCAGTTTTCCATTGTTTTCTAGTATTCTGTGTAGATCTTGAGAAAGAAGAAATACTGATTCCATTTTTATTTTTGCTTCATTATATTAATTTTTTTTCCTTTTTGAACCTTCTTTTTATCTCTGCTCTTCTAAAGTTCCATAATGATGTGTGTCCTGTGGATTATTTCTCCTCCATTTTTCTAGTTCCATGGTAGACCTACTTCATCTGGAGGTTCACGATCTTTCAGCTTGGGAAAATCTTCTTGTTTCTTTGATAATTTCCTCTTCAATTTTCTCTATTCTCTCTCTCTTTCTTTTCTATTTAAAAATATCTTCTAAGTCAGATGTTAGACCTCCTGGATTGTTTTTCTAAGTCTGTTTTTCCCCCTCATATTTTCCATCTTCATTTCTTCCTGTTATACCCTTGAAGATATTTGTGACTTATTTTCCAAATCTGCTACTGAAATTCTTGTTTTGGCTACCTTTTATTAAGTTTCCAAGATCTCTCTCTTGTTCTCTGATTGGTCAGTTGTCACAGCATCCTATTCTTGTTTTATGGATCGTATCAGTCAGCCTTTGCTGCATAACAAACACCCTCAACAATCTCAGTGGCACATGACAATAAGCAATTTATTGTTGGTCATGCACCTGTGGCTTAACTGGAGTCATTCCAATCCAGTGACTCATTTTTGAGTCCAATCTACAGGGACAGTGTTTCTCCCAGGTTCTATTTTAATCTTTTTAGTTTGATGTCTCTGTTTCACGTTGGCGGCTTTCCTCATGTGTCTAGTGGTCTTTGGTTGTTCATTAATATTTAAGACAAATGTACTGATAAGGCTGATAAGAAGCTCTGCAAGTGGGAGTGAAGGCTTGTGGATTGACAGGTGCCCACTGGGGTGTTGGAGCAGGGAGGCAGCTATGTTGTTGAAACCTCCACAAATGATAGCGTGCATAAATCTCTCTCTCTAGTAAATTTTCCAGTAACTTGTCGGCAGCTGACATTCTATGATTGGAATGTAGGACCAGGCAAGGGGGGGGGTAGGGGTGGGAGGATGGGGAGCATGTTCTGACCATTCAGAATACAAACCTCCACTTAATACCCTGTTTTCAACTCTGTGTCTTGTCCCTGTCCTCTGTCATGCTGGTGGCCTTGGAGTCCCGAGAGTGTCCCCTCTGCCGTCTCTAGAGAATAAACCTCCTGCAGAGGCTCAAGGGTAAACCCTTGGCTCTCAACTCACCCCATCACCCTCTCCACCTGCCCCCCGACATCCTGGACCTTGTAGGGGTTCTTGAGGCTCCTTCTTTTCTTCTCACGGGCACCTCCTCTGCATGTTCTGGTTTCTTCTGCCTTTCTAAACACATTTCAGTCATTCCAAACAAAGCCCCCTTCCAGAAGTGTGTTACAGTCTCCCATCCATTGAGGCCCCCTTTCTATGCCCTTTGTCTTTTTATATTAAATATATTTTTATATTTTTTATAAAATATATTTTATATTTTTTCTCCATAATGTCAGCGAATGCTCAGGAAGGAGGAGAAACCAATGCTGCTTGCTTTTTTTCTACAAAGTGGTTGATTGCTTTCTGTGTGTGAATGTCTCCCGTACAGACTATGGTCAGGAGGCCTCCTGTTTGTAACAATGACACAAAAATTAATCAAGGTGTTTTCCTGAACTAGGAAATCACTTGCTATCAACTCCTCCAGGAATGAAGCATAATAGATTCATTTTTAAAATGGCAATGTGTATTTTTTTTCTTTTACATAATTCCTCTCATTTCATAGATGAGGAAACCGCAGCTTGGAGAGGGGAAGGCATCGCCCCAGGTCACAGAGCTGGACCGGGACTCGAGTTCCATTCATCTCATTTCGGGGGCCTGCTGCTCCCCCTACACCACATGGCCTGGGCCCCAGAGTGCCACCTGATGGAGCGAGGACACAGGTGCAGGAGCCATGGGCTGGCCAGGTGCTTCACCTGGCTCATTCAGCACTTCAGGCCACAACAGCCCCCATCTTAGATGCAAGGAGACTCAGAACTGCCAAAGTGACACACGACACGTCCTCATAGGGCAGTTCCCCTCCACGTGAGGCTGACCTCAACCATTTCCTGATGCTTCCCTGGCAGACATTTCTAACTTTGTCACAAATTCAAAAATGGCTTCCCAGTGGACTCCGTGGGCTTCCAACAAGCTAACCCACGGGGTGCCATGGAGAACACGAAGCAACAAACACATGGGAGAGGATTTTCCCTCTGAAGACCATCATCCCACATGACTGATGGGGACCCAAAAGGCTAAAGAGGCCAAGTACCCTGTGCAAGGTCAACCGTCTCCCATCAGCCTGAGAACGCTCATTTCTTGCCACCTGAGGGACAGCACCCTCCATTTTTAACCTGGTTACTAAACTGTTGTCTCAAAGGCTAATTCAATTTGCAAACCTATTTGGGTGAAGGTCTCAGGTGGTGAACCACTATTTCGCATGCCATCCCCTGCTGTTTGTATAGTGTGTGCTGGGAAAGGTGAGGCGAGCAGGCTGGGAGCTCCCTGGCCCCGTCCTGAATGTGTGGCCCAGGGGCAATGGACCTTTACGCTAAAGAACCAGGCCAGATGGGTGTCCACAGTGCCACGTGGTGAGGCAGCCTTTCCAAGCCCTGTGGGCAAACTCCAGGAAAAGCGGGTCACCCAAACCCTGTGCAGACTTCAAAATAAAAGCTTCTGAATAGTGACAGGCTAGAGATGGCTGACAGAACAATAGGGCAAGGCCTGGGGAAGCCAGGAAGAGGGGAGGGAGCAGGGGCCAGGATGAGGAAAGAGCTTTCCAGGTACACAGGCACAGCTGTACCAATTATTAAATATTGAGATGCTTCTACAACAGTGAGTTAGAAAGCACTGCCCCTTGGTGCCTGTGCCCCCCTGCAGGCCCACTCTTCCCCTGGGTCCCCAGAACCTCCTCACAGTCCAGGAACTGACAGGTTAATGCCTGGTACATCGTGAGGCCTTCAGCACACTGCTCACAGACCAGACAATTGCAGTGACAGATTTCGAATATGACCCCTGGAAAAATAATGACATTAACTGACATGGATGCCACGTTGGCTCACAGAGCACCCACGCTGTGCATTCTCCCACCGGGCATACATGGACCAAGGTTGACAAGAGACCCCACTGCGCTCCAGGCCCTGTGCTCGGCCCTGGGGAATCAGACAGGAGGCAGGTACAGCCCAAAGTCAGGTGAGGCTCAGAGACCTGGGAGTTGGTTCGTTTGGCTGAAAATGGAGCAGGAGGGGAGAGAGAGGAGAGGTCAGCAGGGAGCAGACCGAGGAGGGATCTGAACAGGGAGCGGTCAGATCGGATTTGTGTTTTACCGAGAACTCCGAGGAAGACGAGGGCAAGACGGGCTGGAGCTGTAGATGGAGTAGTGGGCTGAGTGTGGGCCCAGGGGAGGGTTGACGGGGTCTGAGGAGAGGGCAGACGGAAGGCAGGTCGCAAAATCCCTGGCTGGTTCCACACAACCACACTGTACTGAGCGAGGTTCAATATCATCCCCATTGGAAAGACCGGGAATGCTAAGGCTGCGGAACAGAAGCAGCCCACCCCTACTGAGTGCTTACTGCCTGTTCAGCACTGCTCCAGAGGCTTTACATGGAAAGTACCCAACAAGCTATATGTTCCTACGAGTCCCATTTTACAGATGAGGAAACTGAGGCAAAGAGTGGTTAAGTAACTGGCCTGAGGTCACGCTGCCGGGACGCAGTGAATCCAGATGAACCTGGCAATGTGATAGGAGAGAACTTAGATAGAGACTCGTACTGGCTTTGAAGAAAGGAAGACTCATTCTGGGTGTCTCTAAAAGGAAATTCCAGGAACAAGGGTAGTAGGAGTGACTGGAAGGAAATGCCAGATGAATGTAAAGAATTTTCTAACAATCGCATCTGTCCTGTGAAGTAGTAAGCGTTTGGTCGATGGCAGGATGCAAGAGCAAGGCGAGGTCCCCGCAGGGTGAACCACCTGCAGAAGGCCGCCGTCCCTGAGAATGAAGAACAGAGAGGTTTGGATAAGGGGGTTCAAATCCCAGCACGCTGCTGACCGGTTGGGTGACTTCGGGAAAGTTACTTAGCCTCATTGTGGCTCAGTTTTGTCATCTGTACAATGGGGCTAGGAATAGTGTCCATCTCGGGGGGTGGTTGATGAGTTAACATATGATTTTACTCACCATTATCCTCATCACACCCCGGGGGATGGAAGGCAAATGGCACTGGTCCCAAGGAAGTAGGCCAAGAGCTGGTTAGTGGGGGACCCAGGCAAAGCAATCTTTCTCTGGATTCTTTTGATTGACAGGCTGCAAGCAGGTTCCAAACACTGGGTGGTGGGCTGAGCACGGCTTGTTTAAATTTGTGCCCTCTCTGCGTTTACTTCTCAGTTGTCCTCCTTTAGGGCTTAGTAAAGTCTTTCGACAGTTTCAGGCTGATTCCGCCATTCTAGCAATAAGTGTTGGAAGGAGTTTGTGGCCCTGGTTGGGCCAGAACGCTAAAGGGATAGCAGTGTCCCCTTCCCAGCCCTTGAGGCCAGAGTGAAGGTGTTGACAGATCCAGACTCCAGGGAAGGTCTTGTCCATGGCCCATGAGGAAACTGGACTTCCTGTGCTCCCCCTCCATCTCGTTATGTTCACACCCTGCCTGTCAGGGTCGTAAGAGTAGAAAACCAAAACCAAGGGGAGGGAGAGAGCTCGGTAAGCCATATGAGAAAATCTGTCTCATTTCTTCATGGTCAAGCCTTACTTCTGAAGCAAAACAGTGTTAGACAGCCTGACCCTTCTTCTTCTTCTTCTTTCCAAGACTAGGGTCTAAAGAATGGTTACTGCCCCAAATCAAATTTATCTTGTACATCCGCCAAAAAGGAGAAAGCATATCAGTTATTTTAGCAGAGGGAATTTACTACAGGGAATTGTTGTGACAGGTCTTAGAACCTAGAAGCTCAGAGAAAGGATCCCAGAGAGCTGGAACCTAGAGACACTACCAGCTGCACTGGGATCTTGAGGAAATGCAATGGGGCTGGTTTTGGGGGTGCTGGAAAAAAACTGGAGATGATAACCAAGTGGTGCTGCCCGGATGAAGGGCCACTGCTGGGGTGAAGAAGTGAGGCTGGGTGATGCTCAGGAGAACAGGAAGCTGAAGGGAAGGCACAAGGCCTTTCCTCTCCCTCCAGCCTCGCAGTCTCCCTCTAGCGCCCGTTAGTGGTAGAGCCCATCAGGAGGCAGCTGGCAGCAGAAGTGGGTTTGCAGAGTCTGGGCCCCAGCACCACAGAGTGGAATACAGAGAAGGTGGGTTTGGGGCTGAGATGATGGCTTACTGACCAGCACACTCGGGAAGGAGGACTATCTTCACTACTGGGGACTCACAAAGAAATGGGGCACAGGCCTTGGAGCAACTCCTAAAGCATAATGTAGAGGGATAAAAACTCTTTTAGAAATAAATTCTGATTTATCCAACATTTACTGATCACCTACTATGTGCCAAGCACTGTGGTGGGCGCTATGGGGAGACTTGGAACCAAAAAGATCCTCAGGGTTGGGTGTTCAAATGCTGGTTCTAGTATTGCCTGCTAGGTGACCTCAGATGAATCACAGTTTTGACCTCTATTTCCTTGATCATAAAATGCAGATGGAGTGGTCACCTTCGGTGTAGACCTCATGGCATAATTAGAACAACTGCATGAGCTGAGGAATGTAAAGCGCCCAGCAGAGGGTGGCCTCCAATTGGTCCTTCCTTTTTCTCCTCTGTTTCATTTGCCTCATCTTGGTCTCTCCTCTGCTCCTGGTCTTCCTTCTTTTCCTCCTCTTCTACCATCACTATCATCACCACCATCATCACCATCATCATCATCACCATCATCATCACCATAGTCATCATCATCAACATCATCACCATCATCATTATCACCATCATCATCATCATCACCATCATCATCACCACCGTCATCATCATCACCATCATCACCATCATCATCATCATCATCGCCATCATCATCATCACCATCATCATCATCATCACCATAGTCATCATCATCACCATCATCACCATCATCATCATCACCATCATCATCACCATCGTCATCATCATCACCATCATCATCATCATCATCGCCATCATCATCATCACCATCATCATCACCATAGCCATCATCACCATCATCATCATCATCATCACCATCATCATCATCACCATCATCACCATCATCATCATCGTCATCATCACCATCATCATCATCATCATCACCATCATCATCGTCACCATCATCATCATCACCATCACCACCATCATCTTCATCACCATTTATTGGGCACCCCCTACTTAGATGCTGTGTTAAATGCTTTACATGATTTTATTTACTCCTGACAACAGTTCTATAGTGAGTAATATTATCGTATTTTATAGATAAAGAGCCCGAGTCTCAGAGAAGTTAAATCACTTGCCCAAAGTCACAATACAAAATAGAAATTATTCCTCTCATCTTAAAAATGAAAACATTGAAATGACTTACTCAAACCTAACAAATGGAAAGCTACTTGATGCAGTCTTCAGACTGCATGTCTGGAACTCGGCTTGCCAAAAACGAGTTGCAGGTTTTTCTATTTTGTTTATATTACACGTAATAGAATTTTTTTAAGTCAGAAAATAAAAATGGGCTAATCACCCTCTGACTCAGATCATCCCCACGATCATTTTTTTAATAAAAATAAATTATGTGCACGGTAAAAAAGAAAAAAAACTCCACAGTATATTTCATTGTATGGCTAATCCATAAGTGTCTCCCATTAGTGGAAATTTAAATTGTCTATAGTCTATTTTTGCTATGACCAAAATCTTCTGAAATAAACATTCCTTTGGGAGAATATTCACAAGGAGCCGTAGGGTAACTACCTAGCAGGTGGAATTTCTGGGTCCAAGACTTGTGCACTTTTAATTTTCATAGAAATCACCAAATATCCCTCCTAAAAGGGAAATTTGCGGTTCCTTGGTTCCTCTCCCCCTCTCCTCACCTCTCCTCGTACCCAGCCATAGCTGGGCACCATCATACTTTAAAATTTTTGCCAATTGACAAGTAAAAAGAGTATTTCATTTTGATTTGTGTTTCCTTGAAGGTAGATGAGGCTGGGCATATTCTATACATTTGTTAGCCGTTTATATTTCTTTTCCTCTACCTTCCTGTTTATGCCCTGGGACCCTTTTTTCTATTGGATGATTCATCATTTTCTCATTGATTATGAGCTCCATGTAAATCAGCAGCAACTGGGCCTTTTTCTATTGTGTGTGTTGCAGATATTTTTCTTTCCAAGTTGTTGTTTGTTTTTGACTTTATCGATGGCATTTTTCGCCTCGCAGAAGTTTTACATTTTCTTACAGTCACATTTGTCAATCTATTTATTTATGGTTTCTGGGCAGCCTCGTGGTTTAGAGCTGTCCCTCTCCTTGTCAGCAGTTGAAGGGATCGCCCTGGGTTGCTGGGTGACTTGGCGACTGGCTGCGTCCCTGTGCTCACCCTCCGCCACCCTTACGTGGAGATGCTGCCCCCTCAGAAGATTCAGCACAGTGGCCCCCCTGGCCAGCTCTGAGAGGGTGGCTGCCTCCCCTCTCAGGGCCAACTTTGGGATGCACCCGGCTTTGCTTCTCCCATAACATCCAGCTCCTTTTAAGGAACTATGCATCTTATACGTTCCTTAATCCTCCAACTAAACTTGCCAGCTCTTGTTTGCAGCCAAGACATCAGCTAAATTAAACTTGGGAGTGGTGAACAGAGTGTGTCAGCTGCCCTTCAGTGAGGAGTGGGGGCACCACGCCCCGTCTGTCCCGAGGGCCGGGGGTCAAGCTCTCCCTGTCTCTCCTGGCATCTTCCTTTTCTCAGAAACTCCATTTTCCCACCATTTATATTGACTTACTTCCATCTCAAGGACTCATCCATTCATTCAACTAATATTGACTGGTGCATTTTGTCAGGCATCCTCCTGGGGGTGGGGAAATCTTTGAGGTTTTCTTTGTAGTGGGGGAGACAAATGATGCAGCAGTGAATTTGTAATCCCCAGTCAAGTAGCAGAAGAGCCTTCAAGAAACTAAAGCAAGTACAGAGAGAGAGCGGTGGAGGGGAGGGCTGGACGCTGCCATAGACGTGGTGGTCAGGGAAGCCCTCTCCTGTGAGGCAGCATTTGCACAGAGACCCAGATGGAGCCTAGCGAGAGCCGGGAGGATCAGGCATCTGGGGGAAGGGCTAGTGGAAAGGCCCCGAGGGGAGAACATGCACCGTGTGTCTCGGGACCCACAGGGCTGTCAAGGCTCCTGGAGCCTGCTGAGAAGGAGGAAGGACAGATGGGAGGGGAGGTCAGAGAGTGGGTGGAGCACCCAGAACCTGGTAGTTGTAGGTCGTGGGAGAGAACTGGGATTTCCTTCTGCATGTGACAGGGAGTCATGGGAGGGTTGAGAATTGGGAGTCAGGTGATCTAATTTCTGTCTTTACCGGGTTCCCCTCTATGGCAGCCTGTGTGCAGGAAAGGCCAGACATGGATTCCTGACTGGTAGCTACATGGAGCTCTAACGGTGATGTTGCAGGCACTACCACCCCTACTGTTCCATCACGGGGATGCCCACGAGGCTCTCCTGGCTCTGGGCACAGAGGCACGTGCAGCAAGGTCCACCTCACCCAAATCTACCTCCCTTTCACCTGAAGGGAGGAAGCCCTGCCATCACACCTGGAAACTCGAGCCCTGCAAGCTCCCTGCATGGGCCCAGCTGTGCCCCTGTATCCCAGTGCCGGGCCCCAGCCTGGCCTCTGAGGACGGGGCGGGAGTGGCAGGGAGTGGCCATCCCATGCAGACACCATGGATCGGGTCTGGCCCTCAGTGCTGAAGCCTCCAGAGTTGAGTTGGCCAGCACACCCAGAGCTGAGCCAAATGCACAGCCCTGTGCCAGCTCGTTAGGGTTGCAGGAAGAGCAATTATAAAGCGCCATAGCACACCTGGTGGACAGCAAGGCCTGGATAAATACAGCAGCTCCCCCCCAGCTCCTTCTCCACTCACAGCAGATGAGACATTCAGACACCCCCAGGGGCAGCTGAGACAGGAGTGTTGGGACCAGCCCAGGAGGAGCCCGACCACAGTTTGCTGACTTGACAATCTTACACACTCACACACATACACAGAGTCAGCTCTATACGAATAGGTTCCATCATCCATTTTTGCAGAGGGAGGGCCCCCAGGCCCAAGAATCACCCCCATGATTCCATTGTTAAGCCCCAAGCTCCACCACCAAATTCCACCTGGACCACCAAACTCTGCACATACATAACCATGACCAAGCCTCACTCAACTTGACTTTCACTGAACATACAGAGCAGTATATGTCACTAAAAATGCCTCTCAGTCATTTACAGTGTTCCAATAAATTGGAGGTATAAATTTTGTGCCAATAAGAGAAAATATCGCCTTTTGGGGATAAATCATCAAAGCTGTATGTGTATAGGTCCTACTATCGGAGCATCTGCAAATGTCATGTGTGCAAATGCAACTTGATGGTCAGTTCACAAATAAATACAACCACAGCTTCTTTTAACATATTCTTTCATCTTCCTGCATAAATCTTCCTCCAAACCCAAATCTGCTTTGGAAAGAGAAAAGAGCATTCCTCTACCACTTCCACCGCAAGTTCATTCTTTTTGAGTTACTGGGATGTTGACAAGCACGAGAGAAAGGTTCTTATGCATTGAAATGATGGCTCAGCATTGCCAGGGCCTTTTGAATGTAATCAAAGAAGAAGCTGGAAGTTAAAACATCCCTTGACGGAGGAACCTGTCAAGTCCGGGGAAAACGCAGCAAGGCTGAGCACATTAATTTCCTCCTGGCATAAAATATTCCTTCTGATCATAGAGAAATCTGCTCAGAAGTAACTCCAGCAAACCACAGAACTGTCACAGGAGAGGTGGAATGACAAATCGCAACTTTGATGGTGACAAAGAGAGAAAGCGAGCATCTCTGGATTCAACTCTGCCCTTCTCTGTCATCCTTCAAAAGCTAACTCCGCAACCCCCACCTCACTTCCATCAGAGAACATTAAGTCTCTCACAGCCTAGTATGAATTAGACTGTTCATGACTGATGGGCAGGCAGCCAGATAACCCTAGGGAGAAAAGAGGGCAGAATGGTCAAGATGAAGACACAGGATCAAGAATTCAGCCTGGACGGCCGGCCTGGTGGCGTAGTGGTTGGGTTCGCGCACTCCGCTGCAGTGACCCGGGGTTCACAGGTTCGGATCCCAGGCACGGACCTACGCACCGCTTATCAAGCCATGCTGTGGGAGCATCCTGCATATAAAGTAGAGGAAGATGGGCACAGATGTTAGCTCAAGGCCAGTCTTCCTCAGAAAAAGAGGGGATTGGCGATGGATGTTAGCTCAGGGCTGGTCTTGCTCACACACACACAAGAATTCAGCTGGCTCCAGGACACTTTTCTGAATGTCCACCATCTTTGCATCAGGAAACGGGAGTTCCCAAAGTGTGTCACGTGGAACATGAGTCACATAAGAAGCCCCAGCAGAAAAGGTTCCAGACTATTTAGGAAAACATATTCTAGGCCTCTTCCTGCCCCCTTGGAGAGAAGGCTGCAATGAAAGAATCTTATTTACCTTTTGTTTTTCTACTGTGCACTTTTCTCAAGTTTATCTGGCCAGGGAATGTTCTGTTCATCAAACACCTGAAACGCTGTGTCAAAATGGAAGTTTCCATCTCATTTTTAGCTGAGTGTCCAAGACAAGAGCTGCCAACTGTTCCCACATGCCAACTTGAGATTTTAGATTGGAAAATTTTTCTTAAAGGGCCAGATAGTAAATACTTTAGGCTTTGTGGGTCATAGTTCATGGCCATTAAAAAACATTATATCTCAATAAAACTCTCAGGGGAGGAAGCGGGGTTGGCTGCATCTAGGCTATAGTTTGCCAACCCCTCTACGAGATCCCTTATGCTACTCTTGCAGAAATGAGAGGGTCAAAACCAGTTTTATGACTCTTGGCCTCTCATCCACTAGAAGTTGTAAAAAAGTTAAAGTTGGAGAGGCAGGGAAGTTGAAGGTTGCAGATTTTTCTCTAGATGGAGTTGTGGGATTACCAAACAATTACCAAAGGGTGATTGTTGGGGCATGTTTCAATTATCTATTACTGTGGAGAAAACCATCTCAAAACTTAACCTTCCATGATATACTATTTCCAATGGTTCTTTGGGTTGTGTAGTTGGGTGGTTCTTTGGCTCCATGTGGTGCCATATGGGGTTTACTCAAGTGGCTACACTCCTGGGATTTAGCTGCAACTGGGAGATGAAGGGGGCTCCACTCACAAGTCTGGCACATCAGCTGGGGTGGGCTGGAGGGGCCCCTCTTTCTCCATGTGGGCTCTCGTCATTCATGGTTCAGCTCAAGCTCGGTTACACGGTGGCTGGATCTTAAGAAAGCAGAGGTGGAAACTGCAGGGCGTCTCGAAGCCTAGGCTCTGAAAGTCACGCAGTGTAACTTCTACCCATGCTGTTGGTCAAGGCCAGTCACAAGGACATCCCAGAGTCAAGGGGATGGAGAAATAGATTCCGCCTTTTTGGTGGGAGGAGTGGCATGCACATGCAGGGTGAGATGGGGACAGGACTGCAACAGACACTTTCATTAAAAAACAAGAAGAGAGGAAACAGAAGGCTCACGGCAGTCAACGGGCCACAGCAATTTGAAATCCAGCTATGAAATCCACGTTGCCCGTGGATTCAGTATTTGCTTGGTTTCAAATCCCCCTTCTGGTTCCAACTTGTGTCACTTTTCTACTGCTGAGTAAATGTTAAGCCCAACATCTAGTGTCTTAAAACAACTGTTTTGTTTGCTTGTGATTCCACAACTAGGCAAGGCTTGGTGGGAATGGCTCGTCTCTGCTCCACAGGGTGTTAGCTAAGTCACTTCAGCTGGGGTTAGAGGATCGGAGATGGTTTTGCTAATGTGTCTGGCACCGCAGGGAGTGACTAGAATGGCTGGGGGCTGGTTGGGCTTCCCTCTTCTCCCTGTGTCTCTCATCCTCCAGGGCCTCTCCCTCCAGCAAGGTGGTCAGACGTCTTTATGTTGTGGCAGGCTTCCTGCTGCATTGCGTTGATCAAAGCGAGTCATAGAGCAGCCCAGATTGAAAGAGAAGGGAAATAGACTATTTCTTGACGAGAGCAGATGCCAAGAAATCATGATTATCCTTAATCCACCCTAGTCTGCCCTTTGACCACAAACATCCCACAAGTAAGATACACTTCCTCCCTCCCAAGACCCCCAAAGTCTCATCTCACCTTGATGTCAGGCTTAAGGTCCAGGATCTCATCATTTCAATCAGTTGCAGACAAGCCTCCTCCGATGCAGCTCTTCAAGTTCAGTTTCGTCTTGTTTCAGACACTTGTGAGCCAAAAAAAAACAAGTTTCCTGCCCCCGCACACCGAGCATACAATGGTGAGACAGACGAAATAACCAGAATAGATGCTCCCAGCCAAAAAGAGGAGGAAAGGGAAGCACATAGCCATCACTGGTCCATAGAAAATCTGGAAATCCAGCTGGGCACGTTACCATTTTCCCCTACTCTAGGGCAGGAAATGCTACTTCACTAGGGAGTAACCCCCTAGTCCACGGTTCTCCTCAGCCTTTGGTCTGCCCTCTGGACTCTTGGCTCCACCCTCTGGGTCATCTTTGCTTTTCCATAACAAATGGCGCACATTTGCAGCAGAGTAGCTTTCTCAGCTTGCTTCCTAACTGTAGAAAGTTGAGATCCCAAAGATCACTTTTCAGTTTGAACTGTCTCTTTCTTTCACCAATCATTTTCCTTAAAAAACTTTGTAGGTTTCCCATGAATCTTATTGGCATTTACTCTGTGCCCCAAAAGACTCACCCGTAATTCTTTCCAAGAGAGATATCTTTCTACTTTGAGCATGGCAGTTCCCTTAAGATTTTTAAATCCCTTAAGATTTTTTAAACTCATTTTTCTATCTGAGAGAGTCTATGAAGAACAACTTTAAATGTTTCAAAAGTCTTTAAAAAGGTCTTATAGCCTTGATACAATCTCTAGCCCGAGGACATATTCTACTGACAGCACCTGTCTACATTTTATCTTTGCCCTGAGACAATTTCTTTTTTTTTTTTTTTAACATTTTTTTTTTATTGATGTCTTAGTTTATAACACTGTGGGGTTTTAGTTGTACATTTTTGTTTGTCCATCACCTTGTGGATGTAACCCTTCACCCCTTGTGCCCCCCCCACCCCCCTTCCCCTTGGTAACCACCAATCAGTTCTCTCTGTCCGTGTGTTCACTTATATTCCATATATGAGTGAGTTCATGCAGTGTCTGTCCTTCTCTCTCTGGCTTATTTCACTTAACATAATTTCCTCTAGGTCCCTCCATGTTGTTGCAAATGGGACAATTGTGTCTTTTCTTATGGCTGAGTAGTATTCCATTGTATGTATATACCACATCTTCTTTAACCAATCTTCAGTTGAGGGACACTTGGGTTGCTTCCACTTCTTGGCTATAGTGAATAATGCTGCAATGGACATAGGGGTGCATACGCCTCTTGTGATGGTTGATTTCATGTCCATTGGGTAGATGCCCAAGAGTGGTATTGCTGGATCATACGGTATTTCTATTTTTAATTTTTTGAGGACTCTCCATACTGTTTTCCATAGAGGCTGCACCAGTTTGCATTCCCACCAGCAGTGAATGAGGGTCCCCGTTTCTCCACAACCTCTCCAGCATTTGTTGTTTTTTGTGTTGGTGATTATAGCCATTCTAACCGGTGTAAGGTGATATCTCAGTGTAGTTTTGATTTGCATTTCCCTGATGATTAGTGATGTTGAACATCTTTTCATGTGTCTATTGGCCATCTGTATCTCTTCCTTGGAAAAATGTCTGTTCATCTCCTCTGCCCATTTTTTGATCGGGTTGTTTGTTTTTTTGTTGCTCAGTTGTATGAGATCTTTGTATATTACTGAGATTAATCCCTTGTCAGACAAACGATTTGCAAATATTTTCTCCCAGCTGGTGGGTTGTTTATTCATTTTGATCCTGGTTTCATTTGCCTTGTAGAAGCTCTTTAGTCTGATGAGGTCCCACTTGTTTATTTTTTCTTTTGTTTCCCTTGTCTGGGTAGACATGGAATCTGAAAGGATCCCTTTATGTCCAATCGCAATTAGTGTACTGCCTATATTTTCTTCCAGGAGTTTTATAGTTTCAGGTCTCACTTTCAGGTCTTTGATCCATTTTGAATTGATTTTTGTATATGGCGATAGGAGATGGTCTACTTTTATTCTTTTGCATATTGCTGTCCAATTTTCCCAGCACCATTTATTGAAGAGACTTCCCTCTCTCCATTGTATGTTCTTTGCTCCTTTGTCGAAGATTAGCTGTCCATAGATGTGTGGTTTTATTTCTGGGCTTTCAATTCTGTTCCATTGATCTGTGTGTCTATTCTTGTACCAGTACCATGCTGTTTTGATTACTGTAGCTTTATAGTATATTTTGAAATCAGGGATTGTGATGCCTCCAGCTTTGTTCTTTTTTTTCAGAATTGCTTTAGCTATTCGGGCTCTTTTGTTGCCCCATACGAATTTCAGTAGTTTTTGTTCTATTACCGTGAAGAATGACATTGGGATTCTGATTGGGATTGCATTGAATCTGTAGATTGCTTTAGGTAGAATGGACATTTTAACTATATTTATTCTTCCAATCCATGTGCATGGAATATTTTTCCATTTCTTTATGTCTTCCTCGATTTCTTTCAATAGTGTCTTATAGTTTTCATTGTATAGGTCTTTGACCTCCTTGGTTAAATTTATTCCCAGATATTTTATTCTCTTTGTTGCAGTTGTAAATGGGATTGTCTTTTTGAGTTCTCTTTCTGTTTTTTCATCGTTAGTGTATAGAAATGCAATTGATTTTTGTAAGTTGATTTTATACCCTGCCACTTTACTGTAGTTGTTGATTGTTTCTAGTAGCTTTCCGATGGAATTTTTGGGGTTTTCTATGTATAGGATCATGTCGTCTGCAAATAGTGAGAGTTTCACTTCTTCATTGCCTATTTGGAGTCCTTTTATTCCTTTTTCTTGCCTAATTGCTCTGGCCAGAACTTCCAGTACTATGTTGAATAAGAGCGGTGAGAGTGGGCACCCTTGTCTTGTTCCTGTCCTCAAAGGAATGGCTTTCAGTTTTTCCCCGTTGAGTAGGATGTTTGCTGTAGGTTTGTCATATATGGCCCTTATTATGTTGAGGTACTTTCCTTCTATACCCATTTTGTTGAGAGTTTTTATCATAAATGGATGCTGGATCTTGTCAAATGCCTTCTCTGCATTGATTGAGATGATCATGTGGTTTTTATTCTTCATTTTGTTAATGTGGTGTATCACGTTGATTGATTTGCGGATGTTGAACCATCCCTGTGTCCCTGGTATAAATCCCACTTGATCGTGGTGTATGATCTTTTTGATGTATTGCTGTATTCGGTTTGCCAATATTTTGTTGAGGATTTTTGCGTCTATGTTCATTAGCGATATTGGCCTGTAGTTTTCCTTCCTTGTATTGTCCTTGTCTGGCTTTGGTATCAGCATGATGTCGGCCTCATAGAACGTGTTGGGAAGTATTCCATCTTCCTCTATTTTTTGGAATAGTTTGAGAAGGATAGGTGCTAAATCTTCTTTGAACGTTTGATAAAATTCTCCAGGGAAGCCATCTGGTCCTGGGCTTTTATTTTTTGGGAGGTTTTTGATTACTGTTTCAATCTCTTTACTTGTGATTGGTCTGTTCAGATTCTCTATTTCTTCTTGATTCAGTTTTGGGAGGTTGTACGCGTCCAAGAATTTGTCCATTTCCTCTAGGTTGTCCAATTTGTTGGCGTAAAGTTTTTCATAGTATTCCCTAATAATCCCTTGTATTTCTGTGGTGTCTGTTGTAATTTCTCCTCTTTCATTTCTAATTTTATTTATTTGAGTCTTCTCCCTTTTTTTCTTAGTGAGTCTGGCTAAGGGTTTGTCAATTTTATTTATCTTCTCAAAGAACCAGCTCTTTGTTTCATTGATCCTTTCTACTGTTTTTTTGGTTTCAATTTCATTTATTTCTGCTCTGATTTTTATTATTTCCCTCCTTCTACTGATTCGGGGCTTTGTCTGTTCTTCTTTTTCCAATTCTGTTATGTGCGATTTAAGGTTATTTATTTGGGATTTTTCTTGTTTGTTAAGGTGAGCTTGTGTTGCTATGAATTTCCCTCTCAGGACTGCTTTTGCTGCATCCCATATGAGTTGGTCTGGTGTATTTTCCTTTTCATTTGTCTCCAGATAGCTTTTGATTTCTCCTTTAATTTCATCAATGACCCATTGGTTGTTCAGTAGCATGTTGTTTAGTCTCCACATCTTTGTCCCTTTCCTAGTTTTTTCCTTGCAGTTGATTTCTAGTTTCACAGCATTATGATCAGAAAAGATGCTTGTAATGATTTCAATCTTCTTAAATTTATAGAGGTTTGCCTTGTTTCCTAATATATGGTCTATCCTTGAGAATGTTCCATGTGCACTTGAGAAGAATGTGTACTCTGCTTTTTTTGGGTGGAGTGCTCTGTATATATCTATAAGTCCATTGCGTCTAGTTTTTTGTTTAAGTCCATTATTTCCTTATTGACTTTTTGTCTGGATGATCTATCCATTGATGTAAGGGGGGTGTTAAGATCCCCTACTATTATTGTGTTATTGTTAATATCTCCTTTAAGGTTTTTTAGCAGTTGTTTTATGTACTTTGGTGCTCCTGTGTTGGGTGCATAGATATTTATAAGTGTTATGTCTTCTTGGTGAAGTGTCCCTTTTATCATTATATATTGCCCTTCTTTGTCTCTCATTACCTTTTTTATCTTGAAGTCTACTTTGTCTGATATAAGTATGGCTACTCCTGCTTTCTTTTGTTTGCCATTAGCTTGGAGTATTGTTTTCCATCCTTTTATTTTGAGTCTGTGTTTGTCTTTAGAGCTGAGATGTGTTTCCTGGAGGCAGCAGATTGTTGGATCTTGGTTTTTAATCCATCCTGCCACTCTGTGTCTTTTGATTGGAGAATTCAATCCATTTACATTTAGAGTGATTATTGATATATGAGGGTTTAATGTTGCTATTTTATTGTTCATCTTCTGGTTCTTTTGCATTTCCTTCGTTTCTTGTCCCTTGTGTTTCGGACTGCAAATTCAATTTGGTATTTCTGCATGCTCATTCTCTTGGTTTTCTCTTTATTTGTCATGTGTGGTTCTCTTCTGGTTGTTTGTTTAGTGGTTACTGTGTGGTTTATATAACCGATCTCCTGGATAAGAAAGTACATTTTCAGATGCCTCCTTTTTCCTGAGGCTGGGTCAGTTCAATCCCTTACCTCTTCCCCTCCTTATTTGTTATCTCTTTATTCCAGATTGTGTCATGAATGTATGTTTCCAGTGATGAGCTTGAATTAATTTTTGATGTTTTCCAACTGTATTTTGTTCTGGTTTAGTCTCCTTGCTTTTCTCCTTGTTGAAATCTTTGTATCCCCTTTCTCATTTGTTTTTTTTCAGGCCTAAGGGCCTTCTTGAGCATTTCTTGTAGTGGGGGTCTTGTGGTGACGAACTCTCTTAGCTTTTGTTTATCAGGGAGAGTTATTATTTCTCCATCGTATTTGAAGGATATTTTTGCTGGATAAAGTATTCCCCCTGAGACTATTTCTTACTTTGAGAATTTTTTACTGACTGAAGAGACTGTCCTAGGTCCTCTGTTTCCTCAAAATCCTACCTGAAAATTGTACAGTTCCATCTTTAACTTATTGTTTTCTTGAAATACCTTATTATATATCACTAAAAGAAGCCAATTGTCACTTTCAACATTCTGCCTGGAAATCTCTTTGGGAGATCCACGAATTCTTGAGGTGTGTTTTCTACCATCTGTGATAGAAAGATGTGTTTTCTATCATCTGTCATTGGAGGTAACAGTGTTGCTAAAAGTTCTGCTACTACATGAAGGGTCCCCCTTTCTACAGCCTCGAGGGGCAACTTCCCCACTGCTCTTGCTGCCTCCACTAACAACCCCCCCCCACCCTTCTACTTCCACCTGCCACCAAGTCCTAAAGCCAGTGCCACGTCTTTTCATTCCAGGCACAGCCACTTCTAGGTACCAATTTCTAGTTCAGTTTTCTACTATTGTGGTCAGTATCTTAAAAGAACAATGTATTATGTCTCATGATTCCGTGGGTCAACTGGGCTCTGTGGGGCAGTTCTTCTGCTTCACGTGGTGTCAGCCGAGACCCCTCATGTGGCTGCATTCAGCGGAAAGCTGGAGGGTTGGAATGGTGGGGGGCTGGCCGGGCCTCTCTGTTTCCATGTGGATTCTCGTCACTCAGTGGTCTAGCCTGAGCTTCTGTACATGGCAGCTGGATCCCAAAACAGCAAAGGTGGAAGCTACACAGTGTCTTGAGCTCCAGGCTCCAGAACGGGAAAGGTTGGCCCAAGTATTCTGGATACTACGGCCCAGTGGATTGCTGTCTGATGAAGTGGCCAGGGGCAGCAGAGTACAGGACTCTGATTGACAAGTAACTGTACTCCCAGCTACAGAAAGTCTAATGTTGTCCGGGGAGTTTATTTTCTATAGACGTGGCCACACAAGAGGGCAAGCCAGTATAAGATCATCTTAAATTCTGCCCTTGACCACTGCCCGGAGGGGAGAAGAGACCTCAGCAGAAAACGTAGAGCTGGGTGCCCAGGGGTCAGGGGAGGAGTCTCCTGTGTCCTTCCTAAGCAGCGTCACCCACTTAAGGGGAGGAGTCCCTAGCAGCGAGGGTCTCCAAAGAACCCACAGAAGTAGCCTCCTGACTCAGCTCTAAACACCGCCAAACCCAGAAAGAGCTGACGCCAGTTCCCAAGAGTGCCAGAGAGGCGAGAGCCTCCCTGCCCCCTCACCGTCAATTCTTAGCAAGCCGGGGGATGAGCGATAAAAGCGAAATCAAAGGAGCCAGGAAAAAGTGGGCCCCACCCCCTTTCCCACGCAGGCTCCCCCCTCGCAGTGAGAGAGGAGCAAAGCTTCACCTCTAAATAAAGTTTGGAGTTTCAGTTATTAATAAAACTGGACCCACAGATCTGGGGTGGCTACCAGCACGAAAGAGTTCCCATCACCTGAGAGGGGGATGATTTCTCCAGGAGCGGGGCGGGGTCTAGCCCCACAGCATCGGGGCGGGGAGGGGCAGACAAAATTGCTTTCTGGTTCTTTCTGCTCAGTCGATGTGACCGTTACAAATCTAGTTCCACCCCAGGAGACACTGCTTGGGAAAGACTTTTGGTGAAAATTAGCAGGACACCAGAGCCTCATTCACGCCAGCAGAGCCTGATTCACACAATGACGCACATGCTCCCCTTTCTGGCTTCATTTAGAAGACGTATCCCCCCCACATCCTTGTGGACAAGATACCAGAACATCTCATCGACCCTATACGCCCACACTGCAACATGGTGGCTCATAGCATGGGATTTGGGGTCAGAAAAACCTAGCTTCAGATTCTAATGCTGCCACTTATTGTTCATGGGATCTGAAATAATTCACTTAATTTCTCTGCACTTCACTTTTCTCACCCATAAAACAGGGATATTGTTATGCCTTGCTCCCAAGGTTGTTGGGAGGATTAAGTAGGTAACCGGTGCAAAGCATCTAGTTGGCGCAGAGGAAATCCTGGACGCATATTCGTGTGCGCAGAGGGCTACCTCCTAACAATAGAAACAGGGGAGGCTGCATCTGTCTGAAATGGTTGCTGCATAGACACAGACTCTCACTCAAAGGAAACATACGGAGCTGGTAACACTCGTTGCCTTTGGGGAGGGAACTGGGTGCCTGGGACAGGGAAGAAGGGTGACTTTATGCTGTTTGGCTTTTTAACCTTCTGAATGCTGAAGGATGTAAGTGTATTAACTATTCTAAAAATAAGTTTAAATTTTAAATTTTCCAACATTTTATTATGAAAATTTTCAAATGTACAGAAAAGTGGAAAGAATTTTACTGAACCACATCCCCACTGCTGAGAATTACTATTACCATTTTGCCATACCAACTTTATCTCATAAATATTAAATTTTTTTAAATAAAAATTAATTGATCTCTAAGGCTAGGCAAGGCACTTTTTCATTAGATCTTGATTTTCTCTCTGTAAAATGAGAAGCGTGGGCTATTATCCCTGTTATTCACTGTAACCAGAGTTAATCAGAGCAGCACAGCTGTTGGCTGGCTTGCCCACATATCATAAGCACCTCCTGGCTTAAAACTCTTCCCTCTCCTTGAGAACAGCCCCCTGCCACATACGTGTGAGTCCCCAGTGGCCACATGGGTACTACGTGGCCTTGCCCCCTGGACCACTGGTCTGGAGATGGAAGAGTGGACATCCTTGCTGCTCAGTGTTGTTCTGATTCTCCCTCCTTCAGGCCACAGCGGAGGACTGCACTTCCTGCCTCTTGAAGTTACGTGGGGCCATGTGACTGGCTCGGCCAACGAAATGTAACTGGAAGTAAGGAGTGTCCCTTCTATGGGAAAGGATGTGAGAGCCAACGCGGTATTCTCCACACCCTGTGTTCCCCTGATGCGCCAGCCAACGAGAGCCCATGTTCCAGATGGTGCAGCCACAGGGTGGTGGACCCTCCCTCGGCCTGGACAGTTGAGTTGCTACAAGGAGATCAGTTGCCCTGGAAATCCGTCTGGGCCCTCAGTGGTCCATACGTCCTTTGGATTTAATTCTATTTGAAGTATGTTCAGCTCAAAAAATACATGCTAAAGACAAACTATGCACAAGGCTCTGGGTTTTGCACTTTGCAAACACTTCCCCTTGCTGTTCATTCATTCATTCATTGAAAGCAACATTGACAGAGTGCCTACCATGTGCTTAGTCCTGTGCTGGATGAACCCCATGAAGTAGTATATTCGTCAGTTATCTATGGCTGAGTAATAAGCTACACAAAAAGACAGTGGCTTAAAACAACACTCATTTTATCATCTCTCCAAATTCTGTAACCTGAATGGGGCTCAACTGGGTGGTCCTTCTGCTTTCATTTGCGACCCCTCATGCGGCTGCATTCACCCAGCAGGTTACCCGGGGCTGGGCTTAGCTAGGACACCGAGAAGCTGGGGTTCTACCTCTCTGTGTGGCGTCCGGACCTCTCTCTCTTCATGTGCCATCTCCACGTGGTCTCTCCAGCAGGGTGCCTGAACTTACATGGCAGCTCAGGGCTCCCAGGAGCACAGAAGCTGTCAGGCCTTCTCCAGGCTTAGGCCCAGAACTGGCACAGCATCACTTCCATCCCATTCTGTTGACTACATCGAATTGCAAGCCCTCCCCACAGTCAAGAGGAGGTGACAATACAATGGCATGAATACTAAAAAGCATGGCTCATCAGGAACCTTCAATATAATAGACTATCATAGTCACGATTCTTTTTGTTGCAAGTGAAATAAATTTGACTCATGCTAACAAGTTTTTAAAAAGGGGTATGTGTGTGGGGAGGATTTATTGGCTTTTGACACTGGAAGCCCAGATGTGCATCTGTCTTCAGGAATGGCTGGATCAAGGAGCTTATATGATATAATCAAGGTTTCATCTTTCTCTCCAATTCTCAGACAGATTCTTTCTATGTGGTAGGTAAAATGGCTGCCCACTCCTCTAGGACCGTATCCTACCTGCTTAGCAACCCCTGTATGAAGAGACAATTCCTTTCCATTTTCTTACAGAAAATGCCAGGCAGGTCTGGATTAGCCCATTTGGGTCTACATGCCCATCTTTAAGCCAATCACTGTGACCAGGGGATGGAGCACTCTTACTGGCCAGGTTTAGGATGCCTGCCCACCACTCTTGGCCTATCAAACCACACAGAATGGATTCCTTGTTTAAAAATAAGAAGAAAGGAAGGAAGGAAAAAAGAAAGGCTCTGTTACCAGAAAGAATTATGGGATGCTGGGCAGACAGGTGCTATGAGCATCGACATTTTACAGATGAAGACTCTGGTGCTCAAAACTGGTGAAGGGACTTTCCCAAGTTTACAAAGCTAGAATGTGCTACAGCCAAACCAGGGACCTGGGTCTCTCGTAGTTGCCAAAGCTCCTGTTCTCAGTGGCCGAATTATACGACAGTGTTTGCCAATAAACAATGACGAGACAGTGTGGTGTGAGCAAGGATAGAGAACCGCCATGGTGCAGAGATAACGGAGCAGGGCTGTTTGTGGGCAACGGTGGGGTGACACATCAGGGAGGACTTCCCAGAGGAGGCGATGCTTGTGCCCGGTCCTTAGGGAGGGTCACCCCAGGACAAGGGATCAGTGTGTTCAGATATGCCTCAGGAACCTGCAAGATTTTGGAAGAGTGGGAAAAACAAGTGGTTTCCAAGCTGAGGGCTAAGGACCTCTGAGTCCAAGGATTTATTATAAGAAGCCTGAGAATTTACCTCTGAGTCCAGCCTGGTTTATAAACTGAAAAAATAATATACCACACATAACAATTTATCAAATTTACTTAAAAGTATTGCTGAATTCGTGGTAGCTTTTTGTTGGTAGATGTTTTCTCAATCAGTAGCTACTAAAAGTAGAACCATTGCCATGCGTGGCTCAGGAATTATTTTGATATTAGAAAAGAGATTTTATACTTAAAAAGACTGAGAGATATTGATCTCAAATGCACATTGCCAAGGGGCCACTTCTAAAAATGAGGCGGGGAAGGGCAGCAGAACCTGCCCAAGGGGTTTCACTGCCATCCCACAAGTAACGGGTGGCTCCTGGGGGGGTTTAAGCAGGGAATGGTCGATTCAGAGTATGTGGAGGGTGGTTGGAGGCGCTGATTCTGCAGGCAGAGGGGAAAATCAGAAGCTGCTGCCGGTGAGTGAGGGGAGAGTATAGGATGAAGACACAGGCTCTGGACCCGGACTGCCTGGGTTCAAATCCCATCTCTGTCACTTACCTGCTGTGTGACTTTGGGCAAGATACTTAACCTCTCTGATGCCTTTGCATTTCCATCTGTAAAATGAAAATGATGATAGCTTTAGAGGATAAATGAGTTGAAAAATGCAAAGTAGTTGGAATTACATCCAGGTTTAGCACCATGTAAGAATATTATTACCTCTTACATATGTATATGTCTATATGAATATTTACTATTATGGTCCAAGAAAGACATGGCAGTGGCCTGAATTGTAGGGCATAGGGACCTGGTGAAGAAACTCTTGGAAGCGTATACATATTTACACACATCTACTAAGTTACATGTATCCACATCTATTCCAACACCGTATACAATATCTGTACTGTAACTACTTCGTTTACTTCTTGAGCAGAAATATTCTCCTGGGTGTTTCGCTCAGTGAATACCTGCTGGAGGCTGACTGACTGATTTCCCATCAGCAGAGAAAGGCTCCAGGGTCTGTCTTGTCTAAAGCGGTGAACGTGGACCTGGAGAAGGACCCAGAAGACTCGTCCCTTCAGCCCAGGAAGGGCGGTCTGCCCGCGGGCCTCTGACAGAACCTCACAGGAGACAGGGGAGATCTGAGCCGAGCTTGGATCAAGAGAGTAAAGGGGAACAGGGAGAGCAGACCAGGAGGGCGGCCTGGGGGGTGACAATTCCCCAGAGCAGGGTCAGCTCCTCAGTCGGACATGTCTACCCCCCCCCCCCCGTCCCCGCTCAGCACTTCCAGGGCTCAGAGGGCACCCAGGACCCCCCCACTGCCTTTACAGCTCACAGGCTTCCCTCAGCAGGAAGGGGAGCAGAGCGCCTCCCCCATTCTCCAGAGAAGGAAACTGAGGTCTGGAGAGGTAAGTGATCCTGCCGGGTGTGAGAAAGAAGTGCGGGGAACAGCAGGGACTGAGCACGTGCGGACCGGGCCCTGTGCTAGGGACTCAACCTAGTGTCCCAGACAGGAATCTGCCGAAGTGGGTGGGTTACGCGCATTCGACAGATGGAGGAACCGAGCTCCAGTGGCGGGAGCATTTCCCGGAGTTGCGAGCTGGCCGAGAATTTGCAGGCATTTCCTTCCACTACAATCAGCAGGGAGGAAGTGAGAGGAGAGATGCTGGGGATCGGCTCATGTTTGGGGTTCATCTTGTTGACATTTCTTTATTGCTTGTGGATCTAAGACTTTAATTTCACTCCCACCCTGGAATTTAGGTCCTTCAGGGAGCTGCTTGCTCTGGCCTCTCAGCCTGGAGAGGGGTCTCCGCCGACCCCCTTGTTCCAAGGTCACTCAACTATGGAACTTGACTTTCACTCGGCCCTGGAGAATAATCCTGGCCACGCTCCTCACCCCCCCTCCCCCCCTCCAAAAGGAGAGGGGTCTTGACCCACGCCTGTGGTCCTACTGAATATACCGCCCCTTGCCTGCTCACCCTCCGCCTACAAGCCCAGGCACCCGCCATGCCAACAGGAATAGAACTTTCTTGCTTGTCTGCAAATCATTTTAAGAATTTGGGTGGGAATTTGGAGTCCTTGAAAGCTCACTTACCAAAGAATCTGTTCAGGATCCAGCAAAGACCTGGGTATATTTATATTTATATTTCTGTTGCATGATGTTATTCTCCAACAGAGCATGTGCATTACACAAGCAAGAAGTCACAGTGGGATGCTCTGTGTATCTGCAGGCGCTGAGAGTTTTCCATGACCCCCTCTCCGCATCGCATCATCCCACCAGTGTGTCCATTCCACCCTCACAACAGTCCAGGGAAGTGGTCTCCTGAGTCTCGATTTACGGAAGTGGAAGCAGAGGCTCAGAGAGGGCGAGTCTCTGGCCGCATCACACAGCTACAGCTAGAAGCTTAACCTAAAGATCTTCCCTGTCCACCACGCGACGGCAGCAGGCATCGCTGTCCCCAGACACTCACCCCCGGGACTTACCTCCTGCACCACTGCCACCCTCCCTCGGACGCCAGGGTGCCCCTAGCTGAGGCATTCTGCCCAGTCCGTTGTCCATATGGTCAGTGAGATGGTTTGAAAATATTCAGAAAGGGCTGAAACTACGGGGAAATCAAAAGCAATATAATAATAATGAGGAGGAGGAGGAAGCGTTAAGCATTTCACAGGGAATGAGAGTATATAACCAAGGCTCCTTGGCACAGCCCTGTGAGGAGATTATGATCTTCGTTGTCCAGACGTGAAACTGATGTTCCTGGTTAAGCAACTTGCCCGAAGGTCACAGAGCCAATAAGTTGGCCGAGCCAGGTTTTGAACCCAGGTCGATGCGGCACCAAGAACTACGACATAGTTTCCTTCCCACTCTGCCTCAGGGTCCCTGACCTCGGGGGCTCGTGGACAGCGTGGGGAGCAGACAGGTCCGTGGGAAATGGCTCCACAGTAATAGTCACAGCAAACACAGGGAGCCTGCGAGTGGCATGTAACCAGGTGGAAGGAATCAAGGAGGGCTTCCGGAAAGAGGTGACGCCCCAACTAAGCCATGAGGGATGAGCGGCGGGTGTGAAGGGCCTGCAGGAGGGAGAAGGCAAGAAAACATCCACGCTGTCGTTGCAGCCATTCCTACAAGTCTTTGCCTCTGTGGTCTGTGAAATCCTTCAAGGCAAACCGAAGGCGATGTCCCCCTCGAGTGTGACGCACGTAGTTCTGTCAGCAAAACCACCGTCATCCGATATTTCGTCATCTATAGGACTCACTAAGAATCTAGTGGGAAAAAATGTTTTTAATTGAGGTGACATTCACATAACAGAAAATTAACCATTTTAAAGTGAACAATTCAGTGGCATTTAAGGCCCTCACAGTGTTGTGCGGCCACCACCTCCATCTAGTTCCAAAACATCGCCATCGCCGCATAGTAAAACCCTGCAGCCATCAAGCATTACCCCACTCCCCTTGTCCCCAGACCCTGGCAACCACCAGCCCCCTTTCTGTTCCTATGGGTTTACCTATTCTGAATATTTCATGTGAATGGAATCCTACCATATGTGACCTTTGTAACTGGCCTCTTCACAGATCAGGTTTTCAAGGTTTCACTTGATATTTTACACATTTTCTCGTTGAGAAAGAGGGAGCAGAGCTCAGACCACAGTCTAATTATGACCCAGCCGCTCCTGCCCGTGCGGGGCTCTCTCCCTCCACCGCCTGCTCCTCCCTGAGGCATGTCCCACCCTCCTCGGGGCCCAGAAGGTGATCCACAGGCCTGGACGTGAGTTCTTGCTCTGCCATTTCCCTCCGACGTGCCATGTCCTCTCTGAGCCGCAGGCTTCCCATCTGTAAAATGAGACGGTTGACGTAACTATGTAAATACACAACACTACTGAACTGTACACTTTAAAATGGTTAAGATGGTAGATTTTGTTATGTATTTTTTTACCACAATTTTAAAAAAGCAATACAAGGAAAAACCTGAAAAAAGGGGATGGTTGAATTGATCAGTTGATTGCTAAGGGCCCCCCAATCCTATAGATCTATACGACCAAGGACTCATGATTGACAGTGTGGGAAAAGAAAGGCTGGCTAAGGAGACAGAAAGGAAAGGAGCAATCCAGTTAAGAGAGAGAGAGAGGAGAGAGGAGAGGGAGGGAGATGGAGAGGGAGAGGGAGACTGAGAGAAAGAGAGGGACTGAGAGAGGAGGGAGGAGGTGGGAGGAGGGAGGAGAAGGGAGGAGGGACAGGGGAGATGAGGAAGGCGGAGGGAGGTAGAAGGGGAAGAGGGAAGGGAAGGGGAGGAGGGAGAGGACAAGGAGGAGGGGAGGAGAAGGGAAGAAGAGGGGAGGGAGGGGAGAGACAGGAGAGGGACGGGGCGGAGTGGGGGGTGTCCTGCAGTCCCAGCTGGTCCTTCTCTGCCTCACTTGCTCATGTGTTTATTTCCCGATTTTTCAGTCAACATAATTCTTCAAACCTCAATCCTTATCTCCAGCGTGATCTGTGGATTAGTCTACAGCACTGGAGCAAGATGGGAACCATTGGGTTTTCAGACAGATTCAGCTTCTGTGATTTTTTTTCTTTAAACCTGACTTGTTTTTCCCCCCCAGGAAAGATTTGCCCTGAGCTAACATCTGTTGCCAATCTTCCTCTTTTGTCTTTTTTCCTCCCCAAAGCCCAGTGCATGGTTGTATATCCTAGTTGCAAGTCCTTCTAGTTCTCCTCTGTGAGCCGTCGCCACAGCACAGACCAGTGGTGTGGTCGGGCGACTGAAGCGGACCGAGCCAAACCTTAACCACTAGGCCATCAGGGCTGCTCTCAGCTTCTGTGATTTAAAATTTTTTTTCAATAGTAACTTGACCCAGAATCAGGATGCAAACAATAAATATTTAATGAGAGAAAACAATGGTTCAACCACGTCCTTAAAACACGCTGGTCACGTGACCTAGGGCTTCCACACTCGGTGCCAACATCAAGCCTCCCCCCTTTGGCTGAGGGGACACCAAGATGCACAGGACCACACAGTCCTGACTCGCTTAGCCTGGTTTCAGATACCCAGTTCCCTGTTCCTCAGAGCACCCTCTCTGATCAGAATATGAGCCGCAATTTGGGGTCAGGAAGTGAGACCCCGTGGATACGAGGCTTGAACCCCAAGAGAAAGCTACCATTCCTGAAAGACTAATTAAGCCCCAGCAGTCGCCCCTGAAGTGCAGGTGGATAAGTGGATCTAGACGGCATTATCAGTAGCAATCCAAGAATGTTTTAGAGAAACACCACTGTCCACACACAACCAAAAATAAAAACTTCAGTTTGATTTATTCTCCTTAGAGGCCCTCCTGGGGAGAAGCTGGACGCCAGTGTTGGTGCCTCAAACTCCCAGCTGGAAGGGCAGAGGGAACAAGCGGAATGACGGGGCCATTGTTGAGGTAGTGACCCAGGTAAACGCAGGTGCCAGGAGGAGCACGAGGTCAGGGGGAGAAACCAAGGAGGGCTTCCGGAAAGCGGCAGCATCCCAGCTGAGTCACCAAGGGTGATGGCGGGTGGATGGCCCAGCAGGAGAGAGAAGGCCAGAGCCCCCAGACATGCTAACAGTGGTTGGACTCGGGGAGCGATGGGTTATTGGTGACTGCCCCTCCCCGTTGAGGCCCTCTATTTTTCACTGCTTCTTTGAAGAGTTATGTCACTTTTTAAATAAAATTTTTTAAACGAAAGGAAAGGTAACCACTTCAAAGGACTAGGGGAGTTTTCAGGAGAACATGGTCCAGCATCTGTGTGGTGATGGTGGGAACAGAGACCCTTTCTCTCCTGCGCTCCCTCCAGCAGCTCTTTCCGTAGCTGCTGTGTTGGTTCGCTGGGGCAGCCTTAACCAAGGAGCACAGGCTGGGGGCTTGGAAGACAGACATTGACTCTCTTGCAGTCTGGAGGCTGGAAGTCCGAGACACGGTGTCGCAGGGTTGCTTCCTTCTGAGGCGTCTCTCCTGGCTTTCAGACGGCCGTCTTCTCCCCGTGTCTTCACATGGTCTCCTTCGACACGTGTCTCTGTCCTAATCTCCTCTTCTACAGGTACACCAGTCACAGTGGATTAGGGCTCACGCTGGGGACCTCACGTTGACTTAATCTCCTCTCTACAGACCCCGTCTCCAAATACAGTCACATTCCGAGGTCCTGGGGGTTATGACTTCAACAGATGAATTCTGGGGGGACACGCTCAGCCCGCAACACTGGGGTTCAGACAAATGGGTCGAGATGACTCCTTTGTCTCCCGCCTTTGCTGTGAGAGAGCTCAGAACATCAGAACGGGATTCTGATGCGAAGATGCTGGATGCTGGAGAGGGTGCCCGCAGATTGTCAGAGCTCCTCGCCCACCTGGGGGGACGTGACAGGCACTGGTAGGGAGTCCTGAAACATACATGGAAAGTTATCGTCTGCCCCCTGCGGGTACGCACGCGCACACACACGCACATACACCACACACACAGACGCACACCTCTCTCAATGATCACTCTAACTCTTCGTCATGGGATGTGGGTTGTTATGGTGATGGGAAGAGGATGGACAGAGGAAGAGATGATAATGTGAGGAGGGCTGTTGCCTTTATAACCTAGGGTCACCTGATGGATCTGAGCTGAGCTCAGAATGTGATGTCATCTGCTCCCCTATGTCAGCAGGCAGCTGGGAGCCGAGAGTGTTCTTCAAGATTCTGCAGACCAACCTCTCTCTGCTTCTCCACGTGCATCCCCCAGCACAACCCAAGAAGGGAGAATCCCAGAGACGGCCCGCTCCAGCTGCTACCAGTTCTTCTGATTTCTACAGCTATGACCCTGGGGTGCCCTGCTCCCCGTTATAACTCCAGCCCACACAGCGATCCAACTCTGCCCTGCTTTCCTCTGAGCACCACTGAGACGGGATGGGGTTTTCGAGGGAAGGACACAAACCCAGGTGGCCAAGAGCCACCATCACCTCTGCTCTTCCAGCCCCACCTCGGCTCACTTTCCCGAGTCCCAGCCCCGTCTAGGACCGCACTGGGTCTGAGACCCCACTCAGCCCTTCCACCTTCCACGTTCTCCAGGTCTGGTTCTCCACGTTTCTATCCATAAAGCGACTCCGGGGTCCTCTCATCCAGTGGCAGGACAGGAGCAAGGGTAAATTCCTCACGATGATGACCACCCTATCATTTGTGTGGGATTTTGTATCCTCCAAACCCCTTCCTCAGACATGATCTCATTAACCATTCACCGCAGCTTCCTCTTCAGCTCCATTTTACAGACAAAGAAACTGAAGGCCAGAGAGGTGAAGCCACTGGCTCAAGGTCACACAGTGGGTAAGTGGCAAGCCAGGGTAGGGACCCAGGGCTGTCTACCTATGTGCCCTGGCCTCCCTTAGGACTCTCTACCCCTTGGCCTCTCTCTCGGTGGTGAAATTGTGCTTAAATACAGGTGAGGGGCGGGAGGGGAAACAAGGCCACGGGCCCAAGATCTGGCTCTTATGAATGGGGTCGAGATTCCTTCAAGTTAATCCACATCACCTCACAGGGCTGGCCTCATAAATATCATTAGATCCTGCAGAATCCATCCAGTCGCCAGGGCCCTGGACGTGAGGAACTCTGTACCCTGTTCCCGGCCACAGCAGGTGGAAATAGTGTGAACTCATGAAATCTCACCGCGAAGCTAACAGCTGAACTCTCCTCTCCTGGCAGACGGCAGCCAAGAGACTGCTGACCCACACACACTGGCCACCTCCCTGTCACCAGCTGGGAGGCCAAAGTGGGCTTTGGGGAGAGCACTGGACACGAGCGGAGGCAGACAGACCAGGCTCTGGTCTGGGCATGCTGCGTGACCTTGTGCAAGTAACTTAGCTTCTCTGAACCTCAGTTGTTTCATCTATAAAAAGAGAATAATAGGATCCATTTCAGTAACATATATGTGGAAGTGTCCGGCTGAGGGCCAGCCACAGTATTGGGACCCAGAGGATAAGAGGGGGGTCAATATGGGGATGTGACATCCATCCACCTACCCAGGTGCCTCATCCCTGTTCAGAGTAAGAAACCCTGACATTGGGGAAACATTCCACTGGGCACTGCTGCTGCCTTTAATCAGAGGTCCAAGGGGGTGGGAGTGGCTGCCTGTTTACACCTCAAGAGGGACAGGATGGGGCTGGGGGAATCTCAAGTCCAGAGGGGTTACATGGGCCCCAGAGTGAATCATTCTCTAGAAGTTTGATGCATACTGCCATCACACTCACCAAGGACTTAGAGCACAAGCCTCCCTAGTGCCCGGCACGCTGGGGTGCCCCCCCAGAGACACCTCAGTGCACAGTTCATGGGCTTTGACATCCCAGAACCCCTTACCTCTCTGTCCCGGACAGTCCTCCTCCCACGCGGTTCCCATGATGGTGAAATTCTGCCCCCTCCACGCTTGAAGGTGCCTTGTGACCCTGGCCTGTGCTCCCCTTGCAATGGATAGTGGCCCCTTCGGGGATGGTGTGTGACCCAACTGAGCTAATCACAGCCAGTGAAACTCAACTCTGGGACTTTTGATCAAGCTCTCGGGGCAGTGGACTTCCTTTTCCCCACAGGACTTGGACCTGAAAGTTTATAGCATTGAGGGGACATCCAGTCTGAGAAGGTGGTCAATGCAGCACAAGGTATTGCTGAGAAACAGCATTCTCGTGGCAGCGTTTGAGTTCTGGATCAAGCCGTACCTGAACCTTCCTGGACTTATCAGTCACTTGAGTCAATAAATCCCCCTTTTGCCTTAATCCAGTGCAAGTCACGCTTTCTGTCACTTATAGTCAAAAAAGGCCTAACGGATAAACCCATTCTCTGGCATGAAGGCCTTTGTAAAACCAAATTAAAGTGATGGCTCCTTGAATTAGCACAGATTCAGAGCAAAAGGAACTAGATCATGTTTCAAGATATTCTATGCAGGCTTTAGGACACTCCTACCCTACTTCAAGTGTTGTGGGGAAAAAATGCTTCAGAATTGGAAGACTTGAGTTTAAATCTCAGCCCTCTCACTTACTTACTAGCTGTGTGACCTTGAGCAAGTCACTAAACCTCTCTGAGACTCTATTTCTTCAAACCTCTGAAGGCTATAATGAGAGTAAAATGCAATAATGTGCACAAGGCACTAAATACACGGTAGGTCCTCAGTAAATGCACCTCCACAGTGTGGCTCAGCCCATCTAGATCTGCTTAATTACAGGTACATGAAGAAGACATATGGGGACAGAGAGGAAGGCCATTCTGTTTCCCGAGCATTCACTCATGGTGGGTGCTACCCCCAATGTGTATCTTCTGTTGATCTTATCAGGAAACCAGAGGGTACAGTAGAAAGGAGCAAGGGCTTTGGGGTCAGAGAGATCTGGGTTTAAGTCCTCTCTCTGCTCTGTGACCTTAGGCAAGTCGCCTAACCTCTCTGAGCCTTGTTCCCTCATGAGTAAAATGGGGAAGACAGTGCCCCCCTCTTAAGGGAATACAGGACGAAAGCACGATGCAGTGTTCACCGTTCTCAGCACAGTGGTCAATAAACGAGCGTGCTTATTTTCCCAGGCTCTAGCCAGGATCTTCCTCAAAGGTTGGTCCTCAAGACCCTGCTGCTTTCCCGCCTCCCTGAGCTCAGCTGTGCTGGTGACTTTGACTCCTTGAGCTCCCTGATGAGCACCAAAGCTCCATGTCCAGCCCCGACCTCGCTCCAGAGTTCAGACCTCCTGGGCATCTCCATCAGGCACCCCAAACCCAGCGCTAGGTCCCGGCTCACCCACTGCTGTCTGTGTGATCCGCACCTGTCGCCTTGGCCTTGGTTTCTTCACCTACAACACGAGCAAGCGGTAGCAGATCACTACAGAGGCTCTCCCAGCCCCGACACCCTAGAATTCTCACCTCCACCACGTCCCCTCCCCAGCTCGGCACCACCTCCTCCCCAGACTCGCCACCTTCCAAAGCAGCCCCGCCATTCTCGGGAGAACCCCAGCTTGAAAACTTCGAGTCAGCTTGGATTCGTCCATCATGTTCATCACAGCCCCCAAGGCTGGGAGAGTCTCCCTCAGACGTGCTACCCTATCTCTACCCTCCTCCCTGTTGCCACCACCATCCTCCTAGTCCAGGCCCAGCACTGGCTGCCCCATTCAGTCCACTCTCTGCTCTTTCTGTCCAGGGAGCTGACGGTCAGTGAGGGACTGGCGCAGCCTCCCTCCCAAATAGTCTGTGCCTGGAGGCTGGGCCTCCTCGTGTGGCCATCAAGACCTGGACTTCACTGCTGACAATGCCAGTGCCCTGGAGATTCTTTTTAACGTTGGAGATGAGGAGAGAACCCTTTCATGGTGTCCATACTACATACTCAATGAATATTTGTTGAATTCATTCACTCATGCACACTTTTTGAAACACACCCCTTGGATGGTCATCTCCAGCCCAAGACGGACAACACCAGAGATCCCTTTGCGAATCTCCTGAAAGCTACGGGCCTTTGTTTCACAAAAGCGCACTTGCGTGTGACATTCTGCGTATAATTTGGGGGGTTCATAGCCCCCCCAAGCCCATCTACAGAGCAAAGGTTGCCCCTGATTGAGCTCATTTTACAGATGGGGAGACTGAGATCAATTAGACAAAGGGACATGTCAGAGAACACGCAGAGCACGTCCTTCCGCCAGGCACCAGATCATCTTATGAAAGTGCTGGATCCACTCCCAGTTCCAGGTCCATGGCTGTGGGTGGTAAGTCACATAACACCTAACATCTCTGTGCCGTTTCCTCCTCCACGCAGGAGGGTCCAGGCCTGCACTGTGAGGCTGTAGAGAGAAGATGCTGTGTGTAGGGGAAACCTAGCCCAGCCCGTGCATAGAAGACAATTCCTGTCCCATTCCTTGGCTTGCCTTTTCTCTTCCTTTCTTTGCAGGATTTTGGAGCACAGAAACATCGCTGCCATCTAAAGCGGTCACAGAAGGCTTTGTGGAAGAGGAGAGCCCTGCCTGAGCCTCAATTTTGGGTGCTGGAGGGAGGCAGGGGCCGAGGGTTATTAATAGGCCTGGCTTGATGGGCCCGGGGAGGGTGAATGTGATACAGACACCCAGCACCAGGGTTGGGGAGTACCTGACACCGGAAGGGGAGGGGGCTGGGGGCCGGGGGGAGCGCCACCTCCCAAAATAGCCAGAGCAGAAGCCTATATAGGTGGCCATCCCACCACCAGGCTCACTTCCCGACAGGACCTCCCACCAACCCAGCCTTCCGGTGTGGTTCCAGCGCTCCGCCCCCACCCGAGGTGAGTGGCAGCTACTGAGGCTGGAGGAGGATGGAGGGATGCTGAGGGGAGGAGGCCAGCTGGAAGGGACAGCCACATCGCCCCTCCCCCAGCGACACAAGGGCTGCAGAGTCCTGGGCGAGACTACAGAACTCTTGTGTTCTCCATCCTGACTCCTAGGGTGACCTGGGGCAAATCCCTCCTGCTGGCTGGGCCTCAGGTTCCCACCTGGAGAATGAGAGGGGTGGAGCTTGTGAGGCTATCAGAGGGCAGAGGAGGCGGGAGGAGGGAGTGTGGAGGGCGGACGGGCTGACCTGACAACATTGTCTGACACTTTGGTGGGGGACTTGGGCCTGAAAGGATGTCAGGTTGATGGGAGGCAGCAGGGAGAGATGGAAGAAGGAGGGAGAAGGATGGGGCTCTGCTGAGGCTCCAGCCATTGCCACAAGGGTCAGTGTTGGAGACTGTCCAGGAGCCCCCCTGTGGCTCAGACGTGTGGGACTTTATAGGGCTGGGTCCCGAGCCCTGGGGAGGAGCTCCGTGCAGGGGGTCACTGAACTCCAATTTAGCCCACCTGGGAGTGGGCCCCTCTCTGCTGCTGCCTCGCTGTGTGTCCTTAGGCTGTTCATTGGCTCTCTCTGGCCTCAGTTTCCCCACCACTGTAGAATAAGGATGCTTCAGCTTGGGAAACAGGTTCTCCAATTAGGCCCCTTGAATGAGCTGAGCCCAGGGGTTGAGATGATAGCACAGAAGCCCAGCATGTCCGAGTTGGGGACAGCCCAGCTGGGGACAGGGGCAGCTGAGGGGCCCGGGGAAGGCCTCACGCCAAGACCGACCAGGTCAGGAGCCGCAGCCTTGGCGCCCTGGAAGCTAGCCGGTGGGCTGTTGCCTGAAGGAGCTGACTCACAGGGAGAGGGGCAGCCGGAGCCAGCGGCGTCCTAAGGTTTCCAGGAAGGGCAGCCGTCCGGGGCCAAGCTGAGGGAGACAGTGCTGACAGCCAGTGACAGGGAACTTGAGCTAATGTCCAGCTGGGCAGCTCTCCCCAGACCCCTCCTCCAAGAGCCACCAGTCTCAGCCCCTGCCCGCCTGCCCACATCTTGAGGTGGGGTCTCAAGGTTCCCCCACAAGGGACCACAACACCATCAACACAGCAGAGGGAGTCAGAAGCCCGGAGATGGGGAAGGTCACCACCCAGGATCACAGAGGGGGACTTAGTGCAGCCCCAGATCTAGAACCCAGGCCTCCTGACTCCCTGCCCGATGCTCCAGACACTCCGGAGGCAGCTGGTTGCAGCCTGAATCCTTGGGAGACGGTGGGAAAGAATGCAATTGGCATCTGGCTGCATAGAGATTAGGAAGTGTCACATTTCCCAGAGATGAAATTCAGGCCATAAAACCTGCTTCACTTGTCTAGAAAGTGTGGTCTGAAGCACCACCTTCTCTCCACTTGGGCCTTCTGGTGTCCAAGTGGAGGGAGGGTGCATAGAGACTCCAAGTAACCTCTCCCACCTTACCCTCCCCCAAAAGGTTTGTGGCGGTAGGAGGAGTCTGGACCCAGCACTATACTCCGTGGCCCAGGAGCCCAGGAAAGTAGTTGGTAGGGATCTTTGAAAAGTCAGACTAGCCAAAAAAAAAAAAAAAAAAAAATCAGGTTTCAGAGCGCGCACCCCTGGCCAGATGTGGGACGGGCCACTTGCAGAGGGCCCGAACAGTGCCGCCTATCCGTGCCACCCTCTCCCAGCGTCCTGTGGGTCAGGTTTCCAGACCTCAGCGCTCAGATTTTGCAGCATAAATTTGCATCCAGGACAGACAAGAGCAGAGGCTGAGGTAGGAGCAGAGATGGAATGGGAACAGGGCCGAGGGGCCCACGAGGGTGTAGGCCCGGCCCCTGCCGGACCAGTATCTTCCCCGAGGCGGCGGGACATCCTCCGAGGTGCATTGCCCCAAGACCCTGCTCTGCACCAGGCCGGTGCCTCTGCGTGCCCTTGACGGCAGGCGAACCCTCCAACCCGGCTGGTGATGCCGGGGCCCCATAAATTCCAGAGGTCGCCCCTTCCCCTGGCGCCCTGGCGGCAGCCCCTGGGATCCCTAGGACCCCCCGGCGGGGGAGGTGCAGGGGCAGCAGCGGGACGGCCGGCCCGCTCGGCCCGCGCAGCCCGGCGGCTTGGCTGGACTGAGCTGCTCTGGCTGCACGCCGAGCCCCGCGCCCCCTGGCTCTGCGCCAGGCCGGCGGGCGTGCGCCCGGCGCGCAGCACTGCAGAGCTGGTCATATGAGCAGAAATGATGAGAAAAGCACTTTTTAATCTTTTCACACTTGCTCTGCCCGCTCAAACAGTTGCAGGATGTCGATGACAGAGTTGCTCCACGCCGAGGACATCAAGAAGGCAGTGGGGGCCTTTACCGGTGAGCAGCGCGCTCCCCTCCCCAGCCCTCTTCCCTCATGCACCACCCTGGCCCTGCATCCCCGTGGGCTCCGCGGCCGGTCAGTCTTCCCCAGCGCTCCTCTGCCCACGCATCCCGCGGGGCGCTGGCCTGGCGGGGAGGGGGGTCCTTCGCATTGCCCAAACTCCGTCCGGGCGGGACCTGGCGCAGGGAGCGGGCAGGGAGGCCAGGCGCCCTGCCGGACGACCGAAACTTGCAGGCGCCAAAGGCCAGGTGGACGCGCTGCGAGGACTGCGGTCCCGGACCAAGGGCAAAGACCTGGGTGGAAAGCGGGGTCTCAGGGTCCTTGTGGGCGCTCGGGATTTCCCCTTTCCGGTCCTGAAGGGGCTGCAGGTGCGCATGACTTCTCTCCAGGCGACCCGTTTCCGAGACCCCCATTCTGGACAGGACTCTTCTCCCCCGGCGGTGGCCGTTGCTGGCTCCCCGGCTGTCCAAGCCTCCTCTCCGGGGCTCAGAGTCCCCTCTCTCCCCAAGGGACCCGCGAACGAGGTGACCTTCTGGCAGCTGGCGCTCTGCTCTGCCCGACTGCGCGGAGCATCCTTAGCGCATGTAACTTCCAGCCTCCGTAGGCGGCCGAGGGAGGGGAGCCGGCAGTCTCGCCCCTCTGAGCTGCTCTGGAGCTGAGCGCTTAGCTGCCTGCCTTCCTCCTCCCTCTGGCCACCCAGATGGCGAAACCGAGGCTCGGAGAGGGCTAGAAACTTGCCCAAGGTCACCTAGCTCTGCAGAAGGGAGATTAGAACTGGGGTCACCTCCAGGTCGTGGTCCCCCACCCTAGTGTCAGAAGGAGACAGAGCAACTTTCCTTTCCTCCTGCCTGGGGCTGAGGGGAGGAGAACCAGTCTCAACAAGACCCACCACACGCGCACACGTTATTCCGTCTAACATTGTACCCTTTTCCCGGTGTTCTTAAAAAGGATCTCAGGACATAGAAAATTGGGGATGGGGGCTCCCATGTCCTTTCTGCTTGGCATCCCGTCCCCGGAACACGAAGAAGCTCAGGGAGGCCACCTTCCCAGATGGCTGCAATAACCCACCCACTTCTCCTTAAGCCACCTTGCTCCCTCTAGAAGAAACTTAAGTGGGAATTCCTGGTGAGCCTTCCCCCGCTACTCCCACCAGAATGAATTTCTGCAGCAAAGCCAGGACTTCTGGGTCCTCTCCCTCCTCCTCCCACTGTGTGACCTTGAGAGAAGCATGTCCTCTGTGTGTCAATTTTCTGGCAACATCATCTGTGGCCAAGAAAAAAGGTCGACCCTCCCCACCCCCCAGAGACACACGCCATGTTCACACCACCTCCAATTCCCCAGCCCACTCCTACTTAGCCAAAGGTTTCATGGACACCAGGAATTCCCTCTGCTTTCCAAGGCTACCTCCCCCATTGGCGAAGGGCACAGTGGAGGGTGGGGGTGGGCTTGGGAGCCAGGGAGATCTGAACGCAAGCCCACCCCTGCTGCCTCTAGCTGTGAGACCTTGGGCAGCGCACCCTGTCCTGGCCTGGGCTCCCTCAGCCCCTCCGTGGAGGCGCATCCCCTCCATCCCCCAGGATGGGCACAGGGGAGTCAATCAACAAATGCTGCCAGACACCTCCATTCTCCCCTCCTTCCCCACTGCCTCTTCTTTATCCTCATTTTAACCTACTCCCCCTCAATCCGCCCTCCCCACAGCTGCAGAATCCTTCGACCACAAAAAGTTCTTCCAAATGGTCGGCCTGAAGAAAAAGGGCCCGGATGACGTAAAGAAGGTGTTCCACATCTTGGACAAGGACAAGAGTGGCTTCATCGAGGAGGAAGAGCTGGGGTAAACTGCAGCCTGCAGGGCTGCCCGGCTGAGGCTCTGGGAGAGGAGTGGGGGTTGGGACACCTGCTCTGAGTTCCCATCAGATCTGCCCTCCCTCTGCACTCTTCACAGAAAATAACCCTGCCTGGCCGCTGTTGTTTCCGGAAGAATAAAACCCTCAGCAGAAAGTGCAACTAGCTAGGTTAAATTATAGCCACTTAATATTATTAATGGAATGATGCTACTTAATAATTTAATACAAATGAAGGGGCAGTTTTTCTTGCTGCCTGACAGCATAGGCAAGACAGAGAGCACTCACTTGAGTATTTCATTGATTTTCGTTTGTCTGAAAGGCACCTTCCACTGCCCCGCAGACCCCCACCCTTCTGTACCAGTGTGGCCAGAGAAGTTTCTGCATCAAGTCAGGGATGCAGAACCAGCTTTGGGGGCTCAGGAGTCCTGGGAGCAAAGCAGAGGAGGAGAAGCTATGACCAGGAAAATGCAACACTGCATGAGCAAAGGAACCTTCCACCATCACCCCCTCAGCCACCTGGCCCATGTCTGCCCACTCAGCTGTTCCTTATGTCCACCTCTGGCCAAGACTGCCTTGAATTTTGTCACAAAGGGAAGGGAAAGAGTGTGGGGAGGGGCCTTTCAAGTAGGGACTTCCCCATCTATCCCTTCTTACCCCCAAACCATCCCACAAGGTTACCCTTTGATGAGAACCTTCTACTTCTACCCACCCACGCCCAGTGTGCTCACACACACACACATGCAAATGCACACACGCAGAGGCCGACTTCTTCCTGTCCTCCAGGCATCACTTTCTCTAGGAAGCTCCCTTGACTCCTCCCCTCACCCCAGGTGGGATGGATGCATCCTTCAAGCATCCCTCTTCCCCGTCATTGCCTCCATCACCCTGTGTGGTCCCTCGGAGTACTTGACCTCCTCCTCCTGTTTTCAGGTGGCTTCCTAAGATCATCTCTGTGCCCCCAGTTTCCAGCATGGCCCCAGCACAGAGAAGACACTTCTGTGTTGGCTGAAAAGCAAACAAATGCAGGAGCCCCGCCCAGAGTGAGGTCAACCCTTCACTGGGGACAGCGTGTCCTTCTGCACACCCACCCATGAAGGCACAGCCACAGCTGGGCTCTGTGGCTCAGCACAGCCACACACATGCCAGCTGCTGCCACCTGTCCCCGCTGCCCACTTCCCCAGCGCAGATGCCAGCCCACCATCCGGGTGGTGTTCCTGCAAGGTGACCTCGACCTGACTCCCTCCCTGGCTTTTCTCCCCAGATTCATCCTGAAGGGCTTCCTCCCAGATGCCAGAGACCTGACCACTCAAGAAACCAAGACGCTGCTGGCCGCTGGGGACAAGGATGGGGACGGCAAGATTGGGGCCGATGGTGAGTAGCCGTGACCTGGGGCCTGGGCACATCATGGAGCTTGGGATGTTTGGATGCTAAAAGCTCGAAGCTGTGTCTGTCACGTGAAAGGGACAGGAGGGGTCCCGCACTCCCTAAGATTGGAAGAAAAAGGCAATCCATTAGGTCTGAGAGCTCTGTCATGAGAGCCAGGCAAAGAAAAACTGGTGTAGTTTTTCCAAATTTGAATAACCCAAAAGGAATAGATTCTTTTTTTTTTTGCCCTTCTGTGCAGGGATCCAGGAGAATCGGGCATCTTCCCTGAACTGTGCCTGCACTTCTGCTTGGGTTCGGTCCCAGCTCTGCCCAAACTGGCTGTGTGACCTTGAGCAGTCTCTCTCCTTCTCTGGCCCCAGGCTCCCATCTGTAACCTGAGGAGATGAGGCCAGCTGATTCCCAAGGACCCTGCTGGCTCTCCTGTTCTCAGATTCCAGGGATGGAAATTCCTTATCTCCTATCCCCGTCAGCATCTTGTCCTGGTGTCCTGTAACTTCAAGTCTCAAAACCTGTTTTGGCTTCACCCAAATATACAATTCCAGCATTGTAGGAGAGCCAGGGAAAACAGCCGGCCAGGAATCCGCTGGGAATTAGGAAAAGGAATACCTGGCCCTGTCGTGCTTGTCAAGCTTTGCTTTCTGAGTAGGTGAGGGGCTGGTGGTCCCCCATCCCACATCCTTCTCTGTTCAGATCTAACCAGCATTCACAGAGCACACTCAGCATCGTTATCTTTCTTAGCATCACAACATCCTTGCGAGTTATCTCCATTTTGCAGACGGGCAAACTGAGGTTGAAGTTGCTTAGCCTGTTCTAAGAGCTAGGACCTAAGTGGTGGAGCAGGGATTCAGAACCACGTCCGCATAACTCTTTCCAATATGCTATGCTGCATTCATTCCCATGATAGTCCTTTCTGTCAATCTAAGAGAAAACTGTGTGTCGGAGCCAGGCCTCTGGGCCTGGGCTGTCTGGGTTCAAATCCCAGCCCTACCACTTTCTAGCTGTGTGACTTTGGGCAATTCAAGTAACTACTCTGGGCCTCAGTTTTCTCATCTCTGAACTGAGAATAATGATAGTTATCACACAGGATTGTCATGAGGATTAGACGTGGTCATGTGTAAAGTGTTTAGACTAGTTATCTGGCATAGAGTAAGTGCTGTATACATGTTTATTAACTAAAATTTTGAAAAATAGGGACTAGGTGGCATTCATCCTTTATCCCCCGTATTTAGCCCATACCTGACCCAAAGCAGGCACATAATAAACATCCGTTGCCCAAGGGTAAAGTCCAGCCCCCATGGTCTGCTTCCTCTCTGCCCTTCACCAGCTGTGACCTTGACCACGTCACCTCCCCAGACCTAGGTTCCCGCGCCTGGCAAACGGGATGCACAGCTTTATCCTAAGACCTGCTTGGGGTTTGTTGTGAAAATTAAGCATCTATAGACACAAAATTGCTTTGGGAAAGGTACAAGGATTCTAAATATGGGTGTCGTTTATTCAAGTTTTATGCCGGAATTGAGAATGGACAAACTCCAATAAGGTCAGATGCAGGGAGTCACCTGGCCTTCCGATGCCAGCTGCCCCTCTCGTGGCCGGGAAGGAGGGGGGTGGTTTTAAAAGAGCCGGAACAGAGGATGCTGGAGAGGAATTGGTGGCTGGTCTTGGTTCTCATGAGTGGCACATCTCCGCCACACCCCCATCCTCACCAAACCACTTATCAGAAAGCTCTCCCCGAGCCCACCTTCCTGCCGTGACCTCAACCCAAGCCTCCAGACCTGCCTCCCATTTTTATTTGCAGCCAATATGTCACAGCTCAGAAGCCCTAGGCAGGGTCTTCATGGCTGGCTGCTCATGGGCAGCCTACAGGATGAAGAAAAACCAGGCCAGATTCTGGCCTGCTTCCCTGCTCCCCTCCCCACTCCCTGCCGAACTCAGATCTTAAAGAGCTAATGCAACTCTGCCAGCAGAGCCAACACACATTTACTGAGTATCAATGCTGTGCCGGGCAGTGGGGGCGGGTAAAGAGGAATCAGGCCCAACTCCCAGAGGCACCGTTTCCCGGCTGGGTGCCCCCAAGCCCTGGTTTCCTCACCTGTAAACTGGGCAGGACAACACATACCTCCCTGGGACTGTGCGAGGACTGCAGACACGATGGACGGGAGTGTGGAGCCCAGCACATGGCAAGGCTGCGGTCCTGTCCTGTCTGCACGTTGCTGACAGCTCTGTGTACACACACAAACAAACCATGACACCAGGCTGAGGCCGAGAGGTGCAGACGAACTTCGTGGACGGGGAGACAGCGGGCACTCGAGCAGATCTGGGGGCTGTGGGCAGGAATGCCGTGGGCTGGCAGGGGCCAAGGAGGGAGGTCCAGGCAAAGCTTTGATATCAGCAAAGACACTGAAACTAGAAGTTTAGGGCGTGTTTAGAAAGGAGCAGGACGATTGATTTGCTGGGGGTGGGAGGGGAGAGAGAATTGTACCAGGGCATGTAACTTGTGCCCAGCCCAGTGCTGGGGTCTGCACACATGTCACCTCATTTGACCTTGGGATGACCGAGGACACAGGTGCAGAAGAGAGAAGAGCAGAAAGAAGGCTCTGGTGCCCAAGGTGACACTGGTTTCAAACCCAGGTCTGTCTGCCAGCACCATCCAGGCTCCGGGCGACCTGGTGAAGGACTGGAGGTCAGGGCAGAACAAAACAGGGGGGCAAGAGATGAAATGGGCAAGAGAACAGATCGCCCGAGGCAGTGGGGCCATACCTCATGATTTTGAGGTGGGAAGATGCAAATGTCCCCCAAACTCCCTAGTCCCAGCTTCCACCCCCAAATACAGTCCTTTTTCTGGAGGGCGAGGGAAGGATGGGTGTGATGATGCCCAATAGACAGCGAGATGGCAGGAAGAGCCCTTTGTGGGCCCAGGAGGTTCTATTTCAAGAGCTCTGCTTTGCCACCTGCTCCCTCTAAAGGCCAAAGGAGCGAAGCCCTGCCCACCAGCAGGAGGACGCCTTCAACTCCCGGTGGGACTTGGGGTGAGTCACGGAACTCCTCTGACCTTCAGGTGCCTGCTCTTTAAAGTCAGGGGTCAAATCACTAGCCAGTCACCGGGGTCCCTTCCAGCTCTGAGACGGCCCAGATGCCCCAGTGAATAAACATCTAGACAGGACCAGCTTGGCACCCAGGCTCAGCTGTGTGACCTTGTATAACAGTAGTAATGACATCTAACTTCGGGGAGCACTTACTGTGTGCCAGGCACTGTGCTTAGCAATTCACTCATTTCATCTTCTTAGCTCTCTTTGAGGCAGACCTGTTACATCCCCATTTTACAGATGAGGACACTGAGGCTCAGAGAGGCTAAAGGTTTGCTTAAACTCCCACGCCTAGGAAGAGACACGGTCACGATCTGAGTTCAGGTCTGTCCAGATCCAAAGTACATGCCCTGTGCTGCGTGCTTCATTCATTCATTCCAAGTTTCGTGAGCATCCACCATGAGATGATTTTATCTATTGACTTATGCTTGTTTCTCTCTCCCCCACTGGGATGTCAGCTCTGTGGGAGCCGGAACTTCCTTTTGTTCAGTTCTGACCCCAGCACCTGGAATGGGGCCTGCCACGTAATAGGGACACAAGGAAAGTTTGTTTCTTGAGTGAATGAATATGTGTCCAGCTCTGGGCATGCAATGATGAGGAAGTGTGGTGCGTAGGGAGAGGTCTGCAGGCCAAGGCTGCAGACCCGAGTGGGCTGGGTGCTGGCAGGTAGCAGGTGCTGGGGGATTCTAGAACCAGGGACCACCTCCATGGCCAGCTGTCTGCCCTTCTAAAGGTGAGTGACATTTACCAGGTCCTCCAGGATCCCAGATTGAAGGGAAGGGGCAGAAAGACAAAGTTCTCATGATAACCCTTTGCATTCCTGTCTCTGGGGCCACGACTTCCAGGAAGCTCAAAGACTTTTATAGATGTGGTTAGTTGATTCTGGAAGGTCACCCTTGCAAGCTGGTGCAGAGCTGGTAAGGGGGGTTTTAAGGCAGAAAAGGAGACAGAAGCAGGACAGAGGTGGAAGGTGGCCAAAAGCCCAGCTGCGGTTGCAAACCCAGGCACAAAGAGCAGGCGAGACTACTCAGCGGCAGTTACCTTCTCCACTGCCCGTCCTTCACAAGGGTGCATCTCATACAGGACCCGGTATCAGAATCACCCAAGGGCTTTTCACAGCACGGTTGGCTGTGCCCCACCCCAGAGTTCCTAACTCCTTAGGTCTGGGGTGGGGCCCAAGCATTTGCATTTCTACCAAGTTCCCAGGTGGTGCTGATGGTCCGGGACCACACTTCCAGAACCGATGCCTTACAATAATCCTGGAAAGAGGATGCTGTCACTCTTCCCATTTTACAAATGAGGAAACTGAGGCACAGAGAGGTTAGGTAATGTGCCCAGGGTCACTGAGAAGCGGAGTGGGGAGTGAGACTCCGTGGTGCAGCCAGGACCCTCTGTTTCCCTGCCTCCCACACGGGCCTGTGTCCCCAACCCGGGCTCTCCACACCCAGTGCCTGCCCGCATGGGACGTGCAGTTCACTGTACAGACAAAGAACTGAGGCCCAGAGAAGTGGAGCGACTTGCCCAGGATCACACAGCTATTCAGCATTGGGGCCCGCTTCAAACCTTGACACCCTGACTCCAAATATCCCTCCTCCCCACCTTGCTGCAGACCAAATCTGCACACCCCATATGCGCATATGCAAGCTCACAATCCTGGTTAGGGTTTTCCTGAAACCCGATCCCGGTGGCAGATCCAGTTTCCTATGCTTCAAGCCTGTTCCAACTCAAGAGCCTGTGGTTTGCTTCTTGCTTCCGTTGCTGCAAAATTTAGTCATAATTATTGCCTGACCGTTGCAGTCCACTCACGTGCCTGAAGGCATTTGCCTTTTCTGCTTCCTTCTGGCAAAATCCGTTCTCTTTTATCCTTAAGTACCCTATTTAACAGGGGGGGGAGGGGGGCGGGGGGGACGGGAGTGAGGGAGTGAGCCCTCGGGCTGAAACACCTGAACTCAGGTGGAAAGGACGCCCCGCAGAGTGTGTGCTGCCAGCCTTGTGAACGGCCAAGGATCCTCTTCTCTCTGGGCATCCGTTTCCTCATCCCGCAGTGGGAATAAGAACACCCACCTCAAAGGGTCCTTGTTTGAACTGAGTGAGTGTTCTAGAAACGGTTCCTTTCCTCTTAGTTTATGTGTATGCTTTCTCTTGTAAGCCATCTCAACCCCCTGTGGAAGCAGAGGAGTACCAGTCCTCGAAGAAAACGAAATTGAGTCTAAGATGGGAGGAAAGTGAGAGGATGGCAGGAGAGTCTTGCCCGCTTCCTTGTAATTCCAGCCCTCCGGCTCCTCCAGGATCTGATTTCCAAGAGAGGCAGGAAGTGCACACCAGGGCCAGCCCGCAGTCCTGACGGCAGGGCCCTCAGTTGTGTGGTGTTCTGTCCCATCGCATTGGGTCCTCACACCAGCCCGCTTATGATCTGGGGGACGGCGGCTGTGATGCCCACTGAGAGACGTGGAAACTGAGGCCCAGCAGACATGAAGTGCGAAAGTCACATAGCAAACCCTTGGTCGAATGGAACCTGGGTCTCCTGACTCTGCCCCTCCCTCCACCAAGCTGAGCTGAGACCTTTGAGTTATAAATGGTTTCTGTGCTTCGCAAGATGCTCGCTGTAATTCCCGTGCGGACGCTCCCTGACTCCGGCCTTATGCTGCGCTGGATCAGGTTGAGCAAAGGGAGAGGGAGCAACCCTGCTTACACAACCGCCCTCCTGTGAAAAGGAGCAGGAGAGAGGGCAGATGGAGACGTCCCTCTCCGTTTATCCCTCTCCTGCCCCTGGGGGTTACAGCTGGAGTCAGAACCCAGGGCTGTTCTGCTCCATCCTCTGAGAAAGACGCACCCTGGCAGGAGCCACGCCCGAGTTAGAATCTTCCTGGCTGAGTGACCCTGAGCCTGAGTTTCCCTGTGAGTAAAGTGGGGATAAGAGAGCCAGCGAGGATGAAATGGGAGGACACACAGGGCCATGCCTGGTACACAGTGAGCCCCCAGAACTGTTGGTGCCGCCTCCTTGTGGCGCTCTGACTCGACCCCAGATAACCCTGCCTCCCTGTTCTCTGGGGTGGGAAAGTGATCCCTGCTTGCAATACCAATTTATGAGAAACCCAGCCCTGGAGCTATTTAGAGGTGAGGTGATAAACCAGGAGGCCGGGGCCTTCATCCTGGTCATCACGACAAAGGGAGGAAAGAGCCTTCCAGGCGCTGACTAATGTCTGTCTCAGTTTCATTTCGGGCTATCAGCGTGTGCTGGCCTCACCTGTCAATAGCTTCTAAATTTGTCCATTCCCACAGCACCCGGGACTGGGACAGACCTAATTAGGCTAATTTCAGTTTCCTAAGGGAAAGGAAAGGACTGAGCCATCCCATCCTCTGACCCTCCGTCTGTGCTCCCCCCACCCCATCCCTACCTCTTGTCTCTTGAGTGGATGACGGAGAAGCCAGCAAACCGGCCCCAGGGGCCTTGGGGGAGGCTTCAAGGGCAAAGGTAGGGCTGCTCCTGCAAGCTCACGGGAGGAAGCACTCTGGGTCCCTCCAAAGGAGCACTCTGCCTCGTAGGTCAGCAACAGGCATTGATCTAACTGCATTCCCTCTGTGTCAGCACCACTGCACTGGGCACTTCTCATCCAGTATCCCGTGTAGTCCCCACCATAACCCTATGAGGAGATGCTCTCAGTATCCCCATTGTACAGATGTGGAAACTGAGGGTCAGAGACCAAGTTTCCATGGATGGGTGTGCTGGGGGGTGAGATCCTGACTCGGATGCGATAGACAGTGTTGGAAACTCGTACCAGGTCAGCTGCTGGCTCTTTAGGTTTCCCGCGTCCTCTGTCTGTTTACATCTTCCTTGGCTTAGTTTCAGGGGTTTTGTGGTTATGGTTGCTATTTCAAAGCTCCAACCTGTGTCAGTTGTGCGGAGGAGATCCAAGGGAGGTGGGACTAACATTTATAGACCACCTACTATGTGCCAGGCACCTCTCTGTATTTTCTCATCTCGTCTTCCCAATAGGTGGCAAGTTGGCCTTATCATATCCACTTTACAGACGAGAAAACTGAGGCTTGGAGAGGTAGAGTAGTGACTCAGCCAGGAGGTGACAGAACAAGATTTAGACCCAGCTCCAGGGTTGCTGGAGAGCTGCAGGCAGGTGCCAGGGCAGGGACAGGAAATGATGGCGGATAACAACAACAACCCCAAGAAATGAAGGTTATGGTGCCATTTGCCGAGTCCTCGCTGGGTGCCAGGCAGAGGCCAGGCATTTTATAGGCTTGGTTTTAAGGTAGCTGGAGCTGCCGAAGCATCTTGACAGCAACAGCTACCAAACACTGAGTGCTGGCTGTGTATCAGGCCAGTGACCAAGAGCTTTAGTGCCCCTTCCTCGGGGCAACCCAAGGAGCTCCATTGTACAGATGAGGAGACTAAGGCACAGTGAAGCACAGCATCTAGTCCCAGGTCACAGCAGCAAGAAATGGGATTTGGGAGTTGATTCCCAGCCTCCTTGCTCCAGACACTGGGACACCTGGAAAGGCATCTTCTAGACCCGACACTGCACAGATAAGAAAACCAGAACCTGGGAGGATGAGACGTCTTGTCCAGGGACACGAGTGGATGGCAGAGCCAAGACTAGAACCCCATTCTCCGAAGCCCCATTCCCCATCCTGGCATCCTACTGCCAAATCAGTTGACCTAGACTCCACAGTCTTGGTTTGTTTATTCATTTGTTTTTCTTTAAGGAGAGACCTGGACATTCTAGAGGCGATGTTTTTTTGATAGGAGGGCTGTTTGTTAATTGACTGCTTCCTAAGCCCTCTGCCCCGAGGGAGACAGGAAAAGTACAGAAGAGGTGACCTCTGTCCTCAATTTGTCTACAAAGTGCCCTGCTCCAGGTTCCGGGAGGATAAAATTAGAATCCTGTGTTCCCTGCAAAAAGCCAGGGCATGTGGCCATTGTGACATCCGCTGCTTCAGAGTAGATCCCAGGGCGGGCAGAAGGGTCTGTTTTCAGAGGTGTTTGAAAACCCCACAAGTTCAGAATATCTCCCATAGTCAGGCTCCAAAATGCCTGACTTTCCAGCCCTGGAGAGTCCCTTGGTCGGCGTTCTTTGGTCCCCCTCATGCTGACCACACCCAATGTCGTCCAGTGTGAAGGTGACTCATGGGCTGTTTGCTGATGAGCAGCCCGAGAACCTGGAAGAAAATATAGGTTCTAGGGTGAGGATTAGGGAGGCCAGTGCAGGTCGGGAGATGGTAAGGACCAACTTCCCCTCTTGACAGTCTGTCCATGAGCTGGCATTGAGGATGGACTCATGCCTTCTTTATCCCAGGACAGAGCAACTCAGTGCCCAAGGACAGGACAGACTGGCTCTGGCCAGTGTTCTACATTAAATGGCAGGTTGAAGCTGGAGAGAGTTCATGCTTTCACCCAGTCAGGACACTAGCCACTCCACATTCATGTAGAGGGTGTTCCTGAGACCACAGGAAAAGTGCTGCCTCTGCCTCTTATTTTCCACATGACCCTGACATTTCACCTCTCCAGGACTCCATTTCCCCTTCTATAAAATGGGAATCGTCCTACTTACCTCCCAAGACTATCATGAGAATTATATGAGGTAAATCGGTACTTGTTGAACCCTAAGGAGGACTCATGAGCCATCCATCCATCCATCTGTCCATCCATCCATCCACCTATCCATCCATCTATCCATCCGTCCATCCATCCATCGTCCATCCATCTATCCGTCCATCCGTCCATCCATCTGTCCACCCATCCATACATCCATCCACCCATCCACCCATCCATCCATTTGTCCATCCATCCATCCATCTGTCCATCCATCCATCCATCCATCCACCCATCCATCCATCCATCTGTCCACCCATCCATCCATCCATCCACCCATCCATCCATCCATCCATCCGTCCATCCATCTATCCGTCCATCCATCCATCCATCCATCCACCCATCCATCCATTCGTCCATCCATCTATCCGTCCATCCATCCATCCATCCATCCATCTACGCATCCATCCATCTATCCACTTATCCATCCATCCATCCATCCATCTATCCATCCGTCCATCTATCCACCCATCCACCCATCCACCCATCCATCCATCCATCTATCCGTCCATCCATCCATCCATCCACCCACCCACCCACCCACCCGTCCGTCCATCCGTCCATCCACCCACCCATCCGTTTGTCCATCCATCCATCTGGCATTCATTCACTAGACCTGCTTTGTGCCAGGTCTGTTCTAATGCTAGGAGAGTGGTGAACCAGACAGACAGAGCTCCCTGCCCTCCTGGAGTTTACATTCTAATAGGGAGAGACCAACAAAAATAAGTAAGTACACAAACTAAATCATTTCCGAGAGTGCTAAGCACCATGAAGTGAATTAAAAAGGGCTAATATGACAGTCAGGGGTGGCGATATTTGAGCTGGCTCATGTGTCACTCTACAACTAGGTCAAAGTAGGTCAGAAACCTCCAGGGCACAGGAGGAAGCCTAAGAGCATGGTAGCTGAATCACGCCCACCGTGTGATCTTAACTTAACTTAAGCTACTTAACCCTTGGGCCTCAGTTTCCCCATCTGTAAAATGCAGACGAGAGCATCCTTCCCATGGAGTAGTCGTGAGAATTTAATGAGATAATATATGCAGAACATTTCCCAGGTAGGCATTCAATAAATAAGAATTTTAAAATTCTATTAAAACGGACAGTATTAATCAAAGCACTAATGATAAAAGGCATCCCAGGAGAACCAGCTGCCTCGGCCAGGTGCTGTAGGATCACAGGAACTGGCGGCCAAGAAAGCTGACGCTCTGACACCTGGCCGTGGGAGGGATCGTTAGAGCCTTTGGTGTCGGGTTCCATCCCTGCCACCCGCTGCTATTGCTCAGCCCGACCTTGGGGGATCCCAGGGGAGCTGGAGGACCCCCCCTTGAGTCATACCAGGCCCCCACATCCGGGCCACCTGACTTCCTGTCCTCAGGGACAGCCTGGGGACCGGAGAGGGTGGTGTCCATTTCCCAGGTCAAACCCCCAAAAGGCGAGGCGCCGAGGTGCGTGTCCTCTACTTGGCAGGGGTCAGCGCCAGGTCATGTCCATGACAACAGCATGTGTGGGTTTGGTTAGTTTTTGTTTTTTCCCTTTTTTATTTTGCAATAAGTCTAGATTTACGAAGAGTTGCAACAATAGCCCAGAGAGTTCTGTATACCCCTCACCAGCGTCCCTAAGGCCAGCATTCTACATGACCCTGGTCCAGTGATGAGAACTAAGAAATTACACTGGGAGCTTTTTACATAAGTGCTTCAAACAGAGTCTGGGAGGTTGGGGCGAACCTCAGGGAGCCCCACTTCTTGCAGACTTTTTGAAGCCACTTCACACCCAGTTTTTCATTTGTTTCTCACAAGGAACTGTTACTGCCCCCCACTTCAGTCCACTGACCAGTGGGGGAACTGACGCCCAGAGAGGGACATTTCCCACCAAATAAGGCCAGGCTACCCTGGACCCCCAACTCTTGATCCCCCCTTGTGTTGCGCCCACATTACAACACTGCATTTTCTAGAGGCGATGGGGACTTACCTGGGGCCCCACACTCTGGCAGGCTGGGAACATGGCATCTCAGAGACACATAGTGGCAGAGGGTGGTAAACTCCTTCTGTCCTCTCTCGTCTCCTGGAGAGAAAAACAACAGAGAGGACACTCCCTGGGCCCCCTTGATTCCACATAAAGGTCTCAGGAGCCCTGGCTGCTGAGCAGTCCCCCATTTGACCACCACAATGAGGACCCCACAGTTGAGAGGACTTGGAAAACAGGGGCAGAGGAGCTCACTGTGGGAGCTGGGGACCTCCGGTGTGCCAGGGCATATCTCTTCTGACCATCTCCAACTGAAGAAGCAGAAGTGACTTTTCTTCCTTTTACAGATGATGACAATGAGGCTCAGAGAGGCTAGGCGCCTCTTCTGAGCTCACACAGCCCGTAAGTGGCAGAGCCAGATTTGGGGCCCAGGCCCCTTCAGCTGTGCTAGTCCTTGCACACAGGACGCCAGCCCAGCATGGCTACTGGGTCTACACCCCACTGTTTCCTGCCCTCTGAGCCTTGACGGTAAAAGGCCCCCATCTGCGATCCCCTCCACCATCTGCTTTTTCCTATGGGAATCCTGCATCATCTTATAAGACTCTACCAGACCCACCTTCCCTCTGAAGGTTTTGCTAATTCCATAGAAAGCAGCTTCTCTCTCTGTGGAAGCGAAGTCTCTGTGCCCCCTCATCCTTTCACAAACACGCGTGACCCCTCAGTGTCGGGCGCTGAGCCAGGCGGGGGATGGAGCCATGAACAAGGCCGGTGGGGTCTAGAGCTGTGTGTTCCAACGGGAGAGGCAGACGACAGATGAGTAAGGAAGAATATACTCAGAAGTATTTCGAGAGTGGTAGGTGTCGTGAATATAATAAAAAATGGTGACAGCAAAGAGGGTCACAGTCGGTTGAGTCACTACTTTTGCCAGAGTGGTCAGAGAAGGCCCCTTGAAGAGTGACACTTGAGCTGAGACCAGGTGAGAAGGAGCTAGCTGTGAGACAGGCCTGGGAAGAGAGATCAGCAGGTGCAAAGATCCTGAGGTGGGAATGCCCTCCGCGTGCTCGAGGTTCAGAGAAAGGCCGGCAGTATGGAGTGCTTCCTGCCAGATATTGTCTTCTTCTCCCACTAGACCAGAAGTTCCTGTGGGGCAGGGACTATCTCCTGCTCCCATTGTCTCCCCTCACCTGGTTGGGGCTGTCCCTTTGTTCATTCAGGTGGAGTTGGGTTCACTAGAGGGATTTGATTGCCCCCTAGTGCTGACACCAGTCTCTGTTAATTAATATTAGGTGAAGCCTGGCGGATGGACACTGCTGGGAGGGAGGGGCAGGCGAGCCTTTCCCCTGTGGACTCGAAGGCAAGCCAGCATGGAGGAACGTGGACCCCAGAGCTTGAATCCCAGCTCAGCCACTTACAACCCTGGAGGCTCTGAAAAGTCACTTCTCCTCTCTGGGCCTCACTTTTCCCTTCTGTAAAATGGGGATCATAACTCCCAGTGTCCTGAGTGTCTGTGAGGAGTGTTAAATGAGGAGCTGGTGAGACAGAGCCTGCTCATCCCAGCCCCTGGACGTTGTCACCCCTCTGAGCTGCGTGGAGAGGTCACCACGTGCTTAGGGCCCCTCCAGGGTCTTGTTCGGTCCCCTGAGGAGGAAGTTCTTGAACCTGACTGCTCATCAGAATCACCTGTCAAGAAATAATATAACTCATTCCTTACCCCACCTCCTAAGTCAGAAAGTCCAGGGCAAGGGCCTGGGACTCTGCATATTCTTAGCTTCTGCCCGAGCCTAATGGGCACTTGGGAAACAACTAGGCAAGTGGCTAAGAAAGAGCTCAGGGTCCGAAGTTGGACAGTCCTGAGTCTGAATCCTGGCCCTGCTTCTTCCTAGCTGTGTGGCCTTGTAAACATGGCTGGACTCAGCCTCAGTTTCCCCACTGTAGAATGGGAATAATGATAAAATGCACATTATAGGATTATTGACCGAGTCAAGCAAGATATTGCATATAAAGTGCTTAGAATCATGACTGGCGTATGATAAACATTCAGAAAATTATCATTGCTAGTATTATTGTAGTTATTAATAATTAATATGATAATTCATAGTTATTAATTTAATAATTATTATTATTTATAATTGATAATTTGCTTCATGACATCATGAAGCAAAAGATACGGTAGGCTCACCATTTTCCATCTCCATTCATTCATTCATTCCCACACTCATTCCGTCACTCCAGGTCATCGGCAGATGATGTGAGAACCAAGAGAAAGCACCTTGCAGGGGCCCAGTCCCTTCTGCACCGCCCCGCTCTGACTCACTTCTTTGTTATTTTGTTTCACAGAATTCTCCGTTCTGGTGGCTGAAAGCTAAGAAGCTCCCGCTGCCCCAGGTCTTCCACCTCCCTGCCCCAGACGCCCAATCTCAGCCCCTCTTGCTGCCCTCCTGCGTTTCTGTTGAGTTTGTTTATGTTATTTTTTACTCCCCCCTGTCCCCTGCAGCCCTCGAATGACACCATTCTTCTGGAAAATGCTGGAAAAACAATAAAGGCTGTACCAATCGGATTCTGCTGCTCGGGAGGACTCAGGCTTGGGGGGCATGGATCCTGCCTTCGGTTTCCAGACACACCTGTGCAGGGGTGGGGCCAGGACTTAGACAGTTAGAAGAGATGGGATGGAAGAGAAATGTACTAAGCCTCTCCTCTGCGTTTGGTCCTGAGCTTGGTACTCTACATGGGCTGCCCATTAATCCTTGAAACCACCCCAGAAGGTAGGTGACAAAACTCCCATTTTACAGATGCAGAAATGAAGTCTCAAAGAGGAAAGTGATATGCCTAAGCTGACACAGCTAGGACTTCTAGATGGATCGATGGATGGACAAATGGATACACATTAAGACTTTTGTTACAAATGACAGAAACCCAATACAAAGTGACTTAAGCAGAAAAGGAAGAAAAATCAAAGACTTAATTGGTTATGTCCTGAATAGCCCAGGGATAGGTCTTCAGGAACAGCTGGATCAAGGGACTCAATTAATATCATGAGGATTAATTCCTTTCCGCATCTCTCAGCACTGCTTTCCTTTGTGCAGGATTCGCTATCAGGCAGGCTCTACTCGTGATGGCAAGATTCCTCCCGTAGCTCCAGGTGTACATTCAGCAATATCAGAAAAAAAAGAGCTTCTCTTTCCCAATCACTCCGTCAGAGGTGCCAAATCTAGTCCCACTAATACCAGTAGCTAATGTTTAGTGAGCACTTACTCTGTGCTGAGCCCTTTACATGACTTCTTCTGTAAAACAGCTCTATGAAGTGGGAACTATAGTATCTCCATTGTATAGATGAGGAAACTGAGGCACAGGGAAGTTAAATGTTTGTCCCAGATCACATGTGAGTAACTGGTGGAGCAGGACCCCAACTCCGGCGGTCACCCCAGAGCCTGTGTCCCTCCCTGAACCAGTCACCTGAGTGGCCAGAGGATGGGGGCCCTGATTGGCCCTTTCTGGATGGTGCCCATCTGCAGAGACACTGAAAGCTCATGGCCCAAGAGCTGGGGAGAGGTCCCAATGGAGATCAGAAGTGGGGGTGGAAGTGTGGGCGAACATGTCAGCAGCCTGTGGGATGACTTCTGCCCTTTCCCGGGACAGCTGTGGGCTGGGAATTGGAGTGGCATTCTCCCTCTCACGTGTAGGGTTTCCAGACCCCCTACCCAGCGGTGCCACTGCCCCTTCCCCTGGGCCCCGAGGTGTCGCCTTGGGCAGGGCCATCAGGGAAGGTGCTCACTGAGGGCGAGGCCCGGGGCAGGCAGCCCCATCGGGATTCAGGCTGCAGGGCAGGGATAGACAAGCCACCTTCCAGGGTGGCAGTCGGGCAGAGCCAGCAGGCCCAGGCCTAGGAGGCGACTTGGGGTCAGAACTGGAATTGGGCCAAAGCAGCAGCAACCCCCAAAGGGCCACCCTGCCGTGGGCTCAGCCGGGCGCTAGGCCACGGGACCTGCAGGGTGGTCTGCGCTTGAAGGCGGTGGGTGAGCCAGAGGTTGACGGAATGGAAGTGAGCCTGGGTGGTGGGGACGTGTCTGAGTGTGTGTGAGAAGAGACGGCATGTATGAGTGTGTGTGCAGTGTGAGGGCACATGTGTGCACACGTGCTGTGACTACAGTCAGGACCAGGGTAGACCCAGGTTTTCATGTGGGGCCCAAGGGGGCCCAACTTTGGACACTGAGGATGGGGTGGGACTGGGGAAGATGAAGAGGGGCCGCCCAAGGCTGGGCCTGTGTGGAGGGCAGGAGGGGGACTGGGGGTGGCAGCCAGTTCAGGGCCCTGCGAGGACAGGCAGGCCAGGACAACAGTGACAGCTGCCCCTCCCACTGAGCTCGCCGGGGGTGGCCTTCACTGCCTCTCACCCACACCCAAATGACAGCCCCAACGTTGCAATTCAGACGCGGGGCAGCACGTGGTGCAGCAGACAAGAGTTTGCGAGTAGGGCTGTACTACCTCTTGGGGGACACAGGACACTGGTTCCAGGACCGTCCATTTGGAAATGATGTATCTGGAGCCAGGGCAGGACAAGGTGGGGGGCACCTAGCAGGAGGCTGGGGGGGAACGGCGGTGTGGTGGGGGAGTGTAATGACAAGTGACGCTGACACCAGCAGTCAGTCGCCAAGCCCTCCTCCTCCTGCCTCCTATGTGGTTCTTGATTCGGCCAATTTCCCTCACCCTTCTGCCACCCCCAGAGTCCAGGCACAACCACAGGGCGGGCGTGGTAGAGGCCCAACCCCACAGAGCCGTGTGGCCTGGGTCTCACATTCGAGAAGAGCCTCCACTTCGGACTTTGGGCGTCTCTTCAAATGAGGCAATACCTCCAGTCGCTGGAACTCAGGTTTGGCATTTTCATATACTGGGACCTCCACCATATGGAGGGGCCCTGGCTTCAACCAGGCTCTGAGAGACGCTGGTGGGTGCTGCCCGGCCACTAGACTGCCACAGTGTCCTCCTAGCTGGGTCTCTTGGCCTGCCCCCCTGGCGCGCCCCCCCATCCACTCTGCACCCAGAGCCCCCAAAGGCTCTTTCCAAAACAGGCCAGGTCACACCGTTCTCCTGCTTAAAACCGTCCAGTGACTGCCCCATTGTAGAATAAAATAATTCCATCTTATTTGTAATTTTATAACATGTTTATAAATATATTTATAATAAAATAGTCTATAAATCATTTTATAGAATAAAAATCCAGCCTTCCATGCCCACAGGGACGGCCGGGCCTCCCTCTCCCACCCATCCTCCACCTTTGCCTTCCCCCTCAGCCCCCATCACTCCCTCTGGTCAGGTCCATTCCCTTAGCCTGGACCTCCCTGCCTCCCTGCCTCCCCACTCCCTTTCCCTGGCTCAGTCCATTCATCCTCAGGAAGGCTGCCCTGGACAGATGCCCCCAGCCGGGGTTAGAGCCCCTGAACTTGCCCAGAGAGCACTAATCACAGGTGAGATAGAAAAAAAATGTGGCCACCTCATTCACCGCCACGTCTCCCAGAGAGAGATCGCAAGATGCCCGAGGGCGTGTGTGGGGGGTCCCTGTGATCCCAGGGCCTGGCACTCTAAAAGCTGTCATGACGCAGATGTGGCCACAGAGCCCAACGTGGCCAGTGACTCGCTCAAGCCCACACAGAAGTGCAGAGCAGAACAGTCACCTGCCACGGGGTCCCTCATCCACAGACCTTCCAACTCAGCAAGGAGGGAGGGCCCAGGGGGAAGCCAGTGTCAGCGACTCCAGCCTCCCCCAGCCTCCCCGCCAATCAACCCCCAACACCATCCCTCTTGGTTTGCCTTTCGGCTGAACACTACTCCTTTTCTTCTTTGTTATGCTGAGAGGAGCCTCCCTCATTATCTCTGTCCCCCTTCAGTTTGGGAGGGGCTGGGAGCCGGGAGGAGCTGGGAGCGGGGAGGGAGGGAGGGGCTGGGAGGAGGGAGGGAGGGGCTGGGAGCGGGGAGGGAGGGGCTGGGAGCGGGGAGGGGCTGGGAGCGGGGAGGGCGGGGCTGGGAGCGGGGAGGGGCTGGGAGCGGGGAGGGCGGGGCTGGGAGCGGGGAGGGGCTGGGAGCGGGGAGGGCGGGGCTGGGAGTGGGGAGGGGCTGGGAGCGGGGAGGGAGGGGCTGGGAGCGGGGAGGGGCTGGGAGCGGGGAGGGGCTGGGAGCGGGGAGGGGCTGGGAGCGGGGAGGGAGGGGCTGGGAGCGGAGAGGGGTTGGGAGCGGGGAGGGCGGGAGGGCGGGGCTGGGAGCGGGGAGGGCGGGAGGGCGGGGCTGGGAGCGGGGAGGGCGGGAGGGCGGGGCTGGGAGCGGGGAGGGCGGGAGGGCGGGGCTGGGAGCGGGGAGGGCGGGAGGGCGGGGCTGGGAGCGGGGAGGGCGGGAGGGCGGGGCTGGGAGCGGGGAGGGGCTGGAAGCGGGGAGGGGCTGGGAGCGGGGAGGGAGGCAGGGAGGGGCTGGGAGCGGGGAGGGAGGCAGGGAGGGGCTGGGAGCGGGGAGGGAGGCAGGGAGGGGCTGGGAGCGGGGAGGGAGGCAGGGAGGGGCTGGGAGCGGGGAGGGAGGCAGGGAGGGGCTGGGAGCGGGGAGGGAGGCAGGGAGGGGCTGGGAGCGGGGAGGGAGGCAGGGAGGGGCTGGGAGGAGGAGCCGGGTTCCCGAGGGATAGGAGCGGGATAGAGTGGCAGAGTGCTGAGTGATCGACTGAACGTCCAGGAGCAGGGAGAGGATGCAGACAAGTGAGGAAAGAGGGAGGGAGGGAAGATCAGAGGTGGGGAAGGACGGATGGGAAAAGTCGGGGCTGGGGCCTCTCTCCTCTTTCAGCCCCGGGCTTGGAGAAGATGACTTGGCTCCAGCTTCCGGGCTGGACAGAGCTGCCTTCCCAGTCCGACTCCCCCTCCTTTGAGCACCTACTATGTCCCAGACGCTTTGTATACGCCACCTCTTAATACACACCATCACCCTCCAAGGAAGAGAACAGTCTCTATTTTGCAAGTGAAAAAAACTAAGGTTCAGAGAGGTTAGGCAATTTGCCTAAACCACACAGCTAATGAAAATGAATATAGAGAGTGAAAAATGAAAACGTTTATTCATCCACCCGACAAATAATTTTTGAGTGCCTACTTCTGCCTTAGGCCAAGCACTTTAGAAGCATTTCCTCACTGAATCGTCATAGTAACTGCTAGAACTCTTCCCAAAGACTTCAGCCTCCTTCTGGCTCTGCCTCCCACAGTAGATTCCCCCACCCCCAAGGCCCCTGTGGCCACTTTAGAGAGAAAATTAGCCCCGGGAAGATTTGAACTGAGTGAATCTGATATTCGGGTTTAGATAGGAATCAGGAGGTCGTTTACGAGGGCAGTTCAGAGGGGGACAGGAGTCCGGAGCGGGGACAGGAGTCCGGAGCTCTCTGCCCGCTTTCCGTCCTCCACCATCAGTCCAGTCGGAGAAGGGCTTGGGCAACCGGCCTGGACCCCAAACTGTGTCACAAAGTGTCCTGCTTTACCTTTGTTTCTGTTCTTCTAGTGCCTTCTCGGGGAAGTGGTAGATGTGTCCACATTTGGGGCTTTATGAAGGTCAGATTTAGGGCTCCTAGGGCCCAAGGGCAGGCTGCCCCACACATAGTGACTCAAGCCAGAGTTCTAGCAGTTACTATGACGATTCAGTGAGGAAATGCTTCTAAAGTGCTTGGCCCAAGGCAGAAGTAGGCACTCAACTGTTCCTATTTTGCAGATGAGGAAATGGAGTGTAGGTATCTTGGCTGAGATTCCAGGACCCACTTGCTTGACCCCACTCTTTGCCTAATGGGGGACAGAGGCAGGATTTAAACTCCAAGGAACCTGAATCCAGAGCCAGAGCCCACATTCTTCACCCGCTTCCCCTATGTCCTCTGCCGGGTGCCCGAAAGCATCCCTGGGCCTTCCAGTGGCTCCCACTCATTCATTAACCCTTCACTGCTTTGTGCTCCCTCTCTCTTTCTCAGAGGGCCCCAAACTTCTTGACAGCCTACAAAGCCCTTCGTGCCTGACCCCTTCCAACCTCACCCTTCTCATCTCTCACCACTCTGCCTGTGTGCTCCTCTCTCCTCACCCCCACTCAGCCCCCCAACCCTGCATTCATTCCCTGCATTCTCTGCTCCAACTAGATAGAATGCTCCATTCCTCAAAACCGCAGTTTTGGCCCAGACACTGCTTTTTCCCTGCCTGGCTAATTCCTGCACAACCTCAGGCCTCAGTCAGACAAGGCTCCTCTGGGAAGCCTTCTCTGCTCGCACCGAACCCCCAAGTTTAGTTGCTCACTGTCACTTATAACTCTCTATTGAGCATCCACTATGCATCCGGCACTGTGGGGCCCCCATCAGTAAAGCAGCGGAGGCCTGCTCTTGTGGAGCTTCCATTCTGAGGGCCCCTGCTCTGTGCTCTGTGCTCCTTCACCCCTCCCCCCCACCAGTTCATGGTTACTGCCTCTTTCATAATCCATTTTCCTGAAGGGAAGAAAATATTTGCCAATCACGCATCTGGTGAGGGATTAGTGTCGTGAATATATAAAGAACTCTCACAACTCAACCACAAAGACAGACAACCTGTATTTGTCAAGGTTCTCCAGAGAAACAGAACCAGTATATATATATCTCCATAGATATATGATTTATTGTAAAGAATTGGCTCACACAATTGTGGAGGCTGACAAGTCCCCAGATCGGCAGGGTGAATCGGCAAGCCAGAGACCCAGGAGAGCCAGTGGGGTAGTCCTAGTTCGAGTCTGAAGGCAGGAAAAAAGCCAGTGTCCCAGTTCGAAGGCAGTCAGGCTGAAGAATTCTCTCTAACTTAGGGAAGGCAGCCTTTTCTTTCTATTCAGGCCTTCAGCTGACTGGATGAACCCCCCCCCACACACATTAGGGAGGGCGATCTGCTTTACTCAGTCTGTCAATTTAAATGTTTCTCTCACCCAAAAACACTCTCACAGAAGCACCCAGGCATCCCTTGACCCCAAGTTGACACATAAAATTAACCATCACAAAACCCAATTTAAAAATAGGCAAGTGACCTGAATGGACATTTCTCCAAAGAATATATACAAATGGCCAAAAGCACATGAAAAGATGTTCAACATCATTGCTCATTAAGGAGATGAAAATCAAAACCACAATGAGATGCCACTTCACACCCACTAGGATGGCTAAAATCCAAAAAATGAAAATAAGAATTATTGTCAGGGACATGGAGAAATTGGTACCCTCATATAGTGTGGTGAGAACATAAAATGGTGCAGTCACCATGGAAAACGTTGGCAGTTCCTCAAAGAGTTAGACATAGAATTCTTGTATGCCCCAGAAATCCACTCCTAGGTATCTATCCAAGAGAAATGAAGATACATGTGCACACAGAAACTTGCACACAAATGTTTACAGAGGCATTATTCATAGCGGCCAGAAGGTGAAAACAACCCAAATGTCCATCAGTGGATGGATGGATAATCCAAATGTGGTACATCCATTCAATGGAATATTATTCAGCCATAAAAAAGAACAGAGTACAGATATATGCTACCACCAGATATATGCTACCAAGGACGAACCTTGAAAACATTATGCTAAGTGACAGAAGCCAGACACTAAAGGTCACATATTGCATGACTCCTTTTACATGAAATGTCCAGAACAGGTAAATCCATAGAGACAGGAAGCAGACTAGAGGTTGCAGGGGGGTTGGATGAAAAAGGGGAAAGGGGAGTGATGACTTGATGGGTGTGGGTGTTCTCCTGGACGAGGGAAAGGATTTGAAACTAGAGGGAGGCGGTGGTTGCACACGATTGTGAGCGCAGTGAGCGCCACTGCACCGTGCACTCTGAAGTGGTTCCTGGTACGTGACGTGCATTTCACCGCCATCGCCATCGCCTCCCTTCCCATGTGGCCGCTAGGTTTCCTGAGAACTGGCATCACGGTTCCTCACTCACCATTGTAAGCCCAGCACCCGACACAGTCCCTGGCACAAAGGAGGCGCTTAACACATCTTTGTGGAGTAAATGAACACATGAAACAGAGAAAAACATTCACAAGTGAAACAGAAAGCAAAGTGTCACCAGATGGAGGATGTTAAGCCTGTCCATAATTAAAGGCAGGGCATGCAGGCTGATGAGGAAGTGGGTTTATTTTGGGTGATTCTGCAGGCCCCAAATCAGGACCCACTAGGGGGATGTATAAGGCAACGGCTCCTGACTAAACGTAAGGAAGCCCTGTCTACCCTTCAAGCTCCTGGGCAGTGAGATGGGCTGTCCTGTGCGGCAGTGAGCATCCTGTCACGAGAGGCATACAAATGGAGACGAGAGAACTTGTTGAAAGAACTCACGCATCAGCAGGACAGTTCCCCTAGACAGCGAGTTCCTTCCAACTCTGAGATGCTGTCATCTGAGCTGAACTACAGGCTGTTAGAAATCCGTTTAACTGCTGCTGGCTGCTTGCTAGCCTGTTGAATCAGTCACCCACCAGATAGTTATCGAGCACAGATGTCACACGGATGGACCCAAAGAGGGTACCACGTCCTCAAGAGGCAGAGAAGTTTCCACGTCGTTCTTTTCATATTCTCCCTCCCGACCTGACCCAGTGTTCAGAATGCCACCTCGGGAAGGCTCCGATGTGCTGATGTCACCAGGTTCGTTTAATGTCCCTCCTGCAGGTTTCTGCTGTCCCCTTGGGGTGCTCACCACCTCCCGGCCCCGTGCTGGCTCCTACTGGGAGCATCGCTGCTGCGCCTGCTGCTGCTCGGCCGGGCGGGCCTGGACGCCCACACCCTGGCCCTCTCTCCCTCAGGGCCAGGCCCTCGTGTCTGGGAAGGAGGCTGCCGCAGCGCCGGGAGGAATAAGGTTGAGAAAAGTTATGGCGCACCCACAAATAAACTACAGCGTGTCCTGTAAACTAGACATGGTGGGTCGTCTATAACAACACGGGGGAAGATCTATGATGTGAATTTTAATTGTTTATAGGTGACACATAATTATACTATATTATATTATATTGTATTACATTATATTATATATTTGCCTACTCATCATTATAGTTGCCTTCTTACCAGTAACTCTCCCCTCTTTCTCTCTATCACAATCCCATTTGGGGGCAGGACAGCAATGCGCCCTGTGAAAAATACTCACCTGACCTGGAGACACGGTTTTGGTCTATAAGATATAAACAGACCTCCCTGGGTGGGGCTTGCAGGGAAGCATCTGGAGAAGCAGATCCCCACTGCCGTTTGGCCTTTGCCTTCCTCCTTCACCCTGTCTAGGATGCAGCCTTGGTGCCCAAAGATGGAGCTGCCTTCTTAGAACCACAGGGATTAAAGACACAGCTGGTGACGGTGCCGTTGGGAAGCTAGGAGGAGCCTGGTCCTTGAAGGCTCCTTGAAGTCATGGTGCCAGCCTGGAAACTGCCAACCTTGAGAGACAAGAGGAAAATAAGCCCCTATTTGGTTAAGTCACTGTGGCTAGTACATGAAGCAAACAGGATTCTAACCAATGCAATCATAATTAAAGAAAATCTACAAAATGTAGTGTAGTGGGTTGACTCGATATGTCCTCTTGGAACCTCAGAATGTGACCTTATTTGGAATAAAGGTCTTTGCAGATGTCATTAAGGTGAGGATCTCAAGAAGAGATCATCCTGGATCAGCGTGGGCCCTAAATCCAACGACAGGTGTCACAAGAAGAGAGACAAAAGGAGAAGACACACAGGGAAGACAGCCATGTGAAGATGAGGCAGAGGTGAGAGCGATGTGGCCACAAGCCAAGGACACCTGGAGCCACCAGAAGCTGGAAAAGGCAAGACAGGATTCTCCCCTAGAGCCTTCGGAAGGAGCATGGCCCTGCTGACACCTCGATTTCAGACTTCTGGCCCCAGAATGGTGACAGAATAAATTTCTGTCATTTGAAGTCATCAAGTTTGTGGTCATTTGTTACAGCAGCCCTAGGACACTAATATATACAGAAAAGTAGGTGTCACAGAAGACGTGACATCTAAGCTGGGCACTCAAAGGATAAACAGGAGTTCTTTGGTTAATAAAGAGGAAGAGGGCCTTCTAGAAACATGGGTAGCAAACTATGATAATAGTAGCAACAGTGTTGAGCACGTCCTCTGTCGTGTGCCTTCCGTCCCCTCTCCCCTAATCCTTACCCCAAACCCCGGTGATGGGTATCGTTATTCCAACAGCTCGGGAGACTGAGGCAGAGAGGGGTTAAATGCCTGTGCCAGTCACAGTAGATGCTGCAGGGCCCCCTCCCTCACCCTGAAGACCCAAGACTCGCTGTCCAAGGGGTTTTTGTCCCTGGCTGTGGACCTCCAGCCCCTGCACAGGACACAGCAGATGTGCCATGGGTACCAGTCGTGCAGCCCTGGACCAGGGCCGGATGGTGCATCAGGTAAGAACTCGCCAGCTTCCTCGGCCTCAGCTGGGGTGACTCTGGGCGTGCTGCACACAGTCTCCCTGAGTCCTCAGCAGGGCTGAGCTGCCCACTGCAGCAGTTGGCTTGGTGGTGTGCCTTCCTGGCTCCTTTCCCCTTGTCGATGCAAATAATCCATAATCAATCTATAAATCAAAATTGGGGTGAGTTTATTATTAGCCAGGTTTGAGGACTATAGCCCAGGGTCTTCCTTCCCCAAGGAAGGAAGGGCACAAAAGAAGTGGGGTGTACAGAGTGGTTATATACCATCGTGGAACAAAGAGCATTCATCACATATGACAGGAATATCTCTTTCACTACTGTCACGAGATGCTTAGCTGGCACAGCAGGTTGGTGGTCAGCAGGTCAGTGGTCACAAGGTGAGCACAGCTGGTTGGTAATTAATCCTGTTTCCAGGAAGAGATGCTTATCCTTAAGGAAATGCCAATATGGGGGGAAGCTACATCCCTATCTTTAAGGACATCATTCTTGTCTTCGGGACATAGTAAATGTTCAAGCAGACATACAATGCATGCTCAACAGGCCACATCAGGCCACTTTGGAAAAACAAGGTCAGGCTGAATTAGTTTTACACCAAATGGCTTCCTCATATACTCCAATATCCTATTGCTTGTCATTTATTGGCCACGCTCCCTGAATCGTGTCCCCACTCCCCATGTGGTGCTTCTGGGAGTTGGCTCACAGGAAATTGCTGTACTCAGGTGCTTGCTCAGAACCTCAAACCAAGACAGTGTTGGAGTTGAGGCCCATCCCTGGTTCATCTGACCCCACAGCCCAAGCTTGGACCCCCTAAACTCCTCTGCCCTGTGGGGCTACATGCATAACAGCCCCGATCTGCATCCCACATTTAGGGACACAAACTAGACAGTAGCTCGCTATCTGCAGCCGAGAGCAGGATGCAGCTGGAAAGCAGCAGCCCAGGGACCAGTGTGGAGGCCGTTCTGCTGGTGGAGGCTCTTGGATATCATGCTGCGGAAACAGAACGTTCTGACGTTTTCTGTATTCACCACAATGCCCGTGGTGCCAACTTGGATGCACTCCAGTGAAGATCCCCCCCCTTCCCACTCCAGCTCCTCCAGGTCTTGGGCCACTTGTCACCTCTCTAATGCTCACATCTGTTGACTCAAGAAACGAGCAGAGGGCGATGGGTTTGGTAGAGTGCTTGGGAGATAGTTCTGGGATGGCTGTGAGACTTGCTGGGCGAGCCAGCGCCAGACGAGAAATTGCTATGCCCCAGCAGTCTTGCAAAATTCAAAGCTTTTTGCTGGAGCGGAGGGTCAGTTATTGAAGGGTTTCTTGCATAATCATCACAAAACACCACCTTGTCGGCATTGCCAAAGAGACTGTCTCGGATGGTCTGCTCCGGGGCCAGCCCTTTCTCTGCATCGGGAAAGATCCTTCAAGAGTGTGAATAACACAGAGGAAGTGATGGCCAATTCTTCTGCCACGATAGACTGCTTCAATGGGCACTTTATTTCCATCTAAAGGAAACTGCCTTGATTTCTTGGGTTTCTTGCAATGAAAGCTTCCTATCCCCCGGTAGAGGGTAGGAGTACATTTAAGTTATTCATTCATTCATTCATTCAATAACAGCATGCCCGAGACTAGTCATAACCACCAGCATTTTTTGAGTATTTACTCTGTAGCTTATCAAGGGCTTTACATGCATTATCCCATTTAGTCCTCCCAGCTCTCCAAGGTGGATCATTAGCCCATTTTACAGATAAGGAAACAGAGGCTCAGCAAAGTTCATTAGCACTCCCAAGGCCACCCGGCCAGGCAGCAGTAGAGCGGATTTGGAGAGAGAATGTTTGAATTCTAATCCCCCTCTCCCTTCTTAACAGCCCTGTCATGCCAGACATGTCACTGAACCGGGCCTCAGTTTCCTCCTCTGGAAAACAGACGTGCCGACTGTTGAAGTCTGAGAGAACAGAACACAGCTGTCAGGGGTGAAGTGCCAACACTTGCAGGGCCCACGTCACACGATCTGGTACCTGCTCTTCAGTTTCGCACATCCCAAAACTGTTTACCACCACCCCCCACCCCGCCAACAGAGACTAAATTTGTGAGATTTAAAAAATCTTTCCCAGCAGGCAAAATGTCAGAACTTCTCCTTGGGGATACTGAGGGTCGTCTCCTTGAGAGGGTAGGCCAGACCCCTGTTATGTTTAGAGTCAGACTCCAAGTCCAGATCTGCCGACTTGAAAGTCCGTCCTCCCGTCCCTCCGGCACCCGCGAGAGCCGGTGCGCACACCACAGGGCACACGGCCCTCGGTTGTGGTAAGTCCAGAGGCTCCGGCCTGCCCGCATCTCCCCGGCTCCCTCTTCTAGAGCATGGGACGCCTGCTGACAGCTACCCGAGGCTCCGCGGGCAGGCCTGGGGGCCGCCCAGTCAGGTAACGCACTTGGCCAGCCCGTGTTTACCCCTGTGGTTCCATTTGGAAGAGGCCCCTGGACCCTTCCTCGTGAACGGCTGGCGGGCATTTTCGGGCTGTTTGAAGGCTGCCAGATCCCAGCTCACGGATGCCACGGCCTGGCGCTGACGACGTGCCCCGAGAATGCTCGGACTAGGGAACAGGAGCCGACCTCCGGATGGAGCCCATCACGGTAACAGTGACAGCCCTCACCTCTGCCAGCACTTTACAGTTTGCAAGACATACCTTAGGCAACACGCAGCGTCAGTGTTGACCCTCACAGGAACCCTCCGAGAGGAGCAGAGGGTGGCGGGATGGTTATTCCCAAGCCCGGCCGTGTCACGTGGCCGGTTGTGGGCGCTGAGTCTCGGTCTGAGTGCACTCACCCGGGAGAGCCCGGAGGGGAGGCCGGAGGGGCACAGAGCCCTGGGGGACCATTTCAGCAGCAGAGCGGCCTCCAGGGCCAGTCGGGCGGGAGGAGAACCAGGAGAAGGGGCGCCACTGAGCAAGGCTGAGAGAATGCCGGGAGGGAGGAGAGGCCAGCAGTGCCAACTCAGCAGAGAGGCCCAGGGTGTGGGTCATGGAGCCAGCCTGCCTGGGTTCGAATCCTGCCCCACCGTTTCAAGCGTATGATCCTAGGCACATTGCTAAACCTCTCTGTGCCTCAGTTTTCTCATCCGCAGAATGGGGATAATAGTCTCCACCTCATAAAGCTACCCTGAGGTGTGAGTGCTTATCACGGGCCTGACACATAGTAAGTGCAGTGTCCCTGATTCCTGCAGACTGGCGTGGGAGGTGACCACTCGGCCGGGAGCCACCTTTGACCCAGGGGAAGACTGTTTACAGCAGACTATGGAATAAATGGGAGGGGAGGGAATGAGGAGGAGCCAAGCTCTGCAGGGAGGTGTGGGGATGCAAGACTGAGGGACGGTCTCCCTTGCAGAGCTGGGAAGGACCTAAGCTTATGCGGGCAGCATGGGAGGGGGAGCAGGTGAGAGGAGAAGGGGACAGAGAAAATGGAAGGCCCCGGATCAGGAGGGGCGTAGCTGGCAGAGCAGGGCCTGGGGATAGATGGGCCCCAAACCCAGGAGGAGGGATTGGCCACCTCCCCTCTCTGAGGGTCCAGAGGGAGATCAGGACATGGGCTGCCAGGCTGGAGTTGGGTCTCAAAACCTGCCCAGAAGTGAAACAGGCAGAGATGGATGAGAAGGGTGTCCCTGAGCCCAGCCCACCCTCAGTCACAGAGATAATAGTCTTTAAGACAACATTTTTCAAACATTTATTGTTTCGTAGAAGGCTTCAAGGGTTTGACTCCTAGCTCTGCTCCTGTGTGACCTTTGGCAAGTTACTTAACCTCTCTGTGCCTCAGTTTCCTCACCAGGACAATAGGAATAATGATGCTACCTCCCTGTCAAGATTCTTGGGAGGATGAGATGAAATAATTTAAGGCTGAGCCTGGCTCCAGGGCCAGTTACTGTTGGCTGTTATTATTAACCAGTATCACAAGGGGCACAGTTTTAAAACTACTGGGTTAAGACAATGATTCCTCCAGAGACTCTCTCATGTGTAAACATGCCCAGTAGGTTTGGCCCATATTTATAGAATTCCTACTCTATACCAGGCACTGGGACATGACCCCTGCAAAGGAGACACAGTCCCCGCCCCCAGGGGTTTGCACCCAGGGGTGAAAGAGACGTGCTCCTATCACCACGGACATGGAGGCTTGCCCTGTGCTTACTCATCCACTGATTGAATCCTCACCACAAAATCCCAGGACAAAGGATCTATTATTGCTCCCATTCCACTTGGCAGAGAGGTGTGGCAAGCTGCCCAAGGTCACAAAGCTACGAAGTGGCTGAGCTACGATTTGAACCCCAGGAGTCTGGCCTTAGAGCCTATGACTTAATCACAGTGCTACACTGCCAATAACTACAAACCACGGTCACCGCTGTTATGGAATGTACAGGACATGTGGAGCAAGTGATGTCTGAACTGAGAAAAGCACGGTAGGAGCAAACTAGGTTAGGAGGGGAGAGCAGGGGCAAAGGGCCTGGGGCAGGAGAGGCAGTCAAGTTTGAGGATGGAGAAAGCCAGCCTGCCCGAGGCAGAGAAGTGAGATGCAGAAGTATGTGTGTGACAGCTTCCACTTGGGGCGGGGATGGGGAAGGAGGAGAGAGAGAATGCTCATGCGCATTTGCTGCAACTTGTGTAAAACATCTCTGAAGGGTGCACGAGGAACTGTCCCGAGTGGCAGCCCCTGGGGATGGGAACTGCAGGCCTGTGGTCAAGGGTGGGAGGAAATGTTCTCTGTATATTCTTTTCCACCTGTTACATTTTAAACCTAGGGAAGAGATTGTCTATTCAAAATTTTAACATTTTCAAGATGACCCCGGCTGCTGGGTGGAGAATGCAGTGGAGGGTCCAGAGTGGATTCAGGGAAATAATGAGACTCTGGAGGGCTAAGTTTTTATGAAGAGGGGGCGGGGAACAAGGTGGGGCGGGGAACGAGGTAAGGCGGGGCCCGAGCGTGGGGTGCAGCTGCTTGGTTGCTACCTGGGAAGGGCGCTGTGTCACTGGGATGGGGCAGGACCAGGTAGGGTGAGCGGAAGGGGGAAATAAAGTACAGCAACAGGAACCAGCGTAACTTTGGGCCGGGCAGAATTCGGCCTAGGTTCAGACTGAGCCGTCGGCAACAGACAGACAGGTTAAATGTGGAATGTTCTAGAAAAGCAGCTCTTGGCCCCCGCAGATGAGCTGTCACGGGCCGTTAAAGCCTCGGGTGGCTCCGGAGGGATGATTTACGCAACTTGAAACGCACGCAGCGGCGAAGTAAATCACAACCGTGGCGGGCCGCCCTCGGCTCCCTCCTGCGGCCCATTGTCCCAGCTGCTGCTGCCCCCTGCCGACGGAATCGGGATATCGCGGCCTCCCTGCGATTCCGAGGCCCCAGCTCGGGGCTCCACTTTGCATTCCGGGCGCACAGAAGGTGAGTCAGTCACATTTCCCCTGCCCTTCATGGAGATGGCCTGGGCCAAGCGCTGCATTGGCGGAGGCATAAACAACCAGGCCCACGTGAACAGCGGAAAACCGAACAGCAAAGGTCATTACCGTGAGAGGCGGTGTACCAGAAGGCAGATGCAACACAGCGCATTGGCGGAAATTGCAAAACAGACGCCACCGCCGCATTGTCGATCACGCTAGGGGGACCCATCAGCATCCCCAAGGCTGTTAATAAGAGCTGGTGCTTACTGAGCCCTGTAACTCGTCAGGCGTCAGGCGCTGTTCTAGACCCTGACGTGTGTTAGCTCATCCTCCAGGCGCCCACATGAGCAGGGATGAGGGTACAGACCTAAGAGGCAAAACAGGATTCAGACCCAGACAGTCTGAGCCCCAGTCCCTGCAGATTTCAACTTTAAAATCAATATTCCGTCCTCCCTGAGTTCATACATCAGTGGTCCTCATCCACGGACGATGTTGCCCCCCAGGGGACATTCGCCAATATCTGGAGGCATTTGGGGTTGTCACAACGAGAGAGATGATTCTGGCATCCAGTGGGTAGAGGCCAGAGATGCTGCCAATCATCCTATAATGCACAGGACAGCCCCACAACAGAGAATTATCCGACCCCAAATGTCAATAGTGCCGAGGCGGAGAAACCCTAATCTAAATACGTAAAATTCCTACAAATCTCCCAGCCCTCTCTTTTGCATCACCCTCTGACATGAAGGCATTAGAGCAAATCCGCTCTAATGTATGATATTCTTCTTGAGGATTCATGCCGGATAACTCTCAAGAGGCCTTTCCCCACTAATTTCCCCTAAAGCCTCTTATTTACCCAAAGGGATTGTTTTGCGTCCAACGATCCTGCTAATACACTCTACAAGCAGTGGGGGTCTGAGGAATGGCCCAGGCAGAGGAGGAGCCCCTGGAGCGATGGAGGAGGGACTGTGCCCAGAGGTGGGCATCGTCAGCCCAGGCGCCGTGCGTGCAATATCGCGGCTGTCCCTGGCACCGAGCCACAGCTCCCACACATGCTGCTTGTCAGGGCTGTCGGGAAGCATTCAACCCCAGGATGATTGAACGGTCCCTGGGAACAACTTGTCAGCAGCTGCCTCTACGCCTCCTTCTCCCCCCAAGCCCTCGCTTCCTGATCAGCCCAAACAGCCCAGTCCCTGGCTTTGGGGAGCAGCGCTGTTAATCCCTCCTCCTCCAGAGAGCCCACGGGTCTGTAGTGTCTGTAGGTTTTACAGGTCTGGAGCTGGCTGTGCAATGGGGGTGGAGGACCCAGGCATCAGGCTGCCCCCATCTGAATGGCCATGGCACCCCTTCCAGAAATAAGCCGGTTACCTGCACAAGAATCGATGCTCAAGATTGGTGCTTGTTGAATGAATGAATGACCAGAAGGGTAAACCCTACAAGATTCATCCATTCATGCAAGAATATTTGCTGAATATCTCGCCAACAAATAAATATGGAATATAATATCAGGTAGTAGTGGGTGCTATGAAGAAAGTACAGTAAGGCAAGAAGATTGAGACTGACAGATGGGAGCGATTCCCACAGATGGGGTGCTTGGGAGGGCCTCTCCAAAGAGACAACATTTGACCAAAGATCTGACGGTCAGGAGGGAGTCATGTAGCCATGTTGAGAACAGTAAGTGCAAAGGCCCTGAGGTAGGAAGGGTCTTGGGGAGTTCGAGAAAGAGTAAAACGGCCAGAAAAAGTGCATAAAGGTGGGTCCTGGCATGACCTCAGAGCAGCGGTTCTCAAACAAGAGCCCGCATCGGAATCGCCAGAAAGGCTCACGAAAACACGATTGTGGGGCCCACGCCCAGTGCTCAGTTGGGCATTTCTGACAAGTCACTGTGCAATGCTGATACCTCTGGTCCAGGGATCACAGGGTAGGATATTTTCCTTTAATGCAGCAAGTCCTTTGCTACTCAACACTTACCACAAGCAGTCATAGATAATTGTTGCTTGAGTATCGGCCTCCCCACTGGGCTGGATGCTCCCGGAGAACGGCAACGATGATGGTTAGTAAGTATTCAATAAAATATTTGTTGAATGAATTCTTCAAAGAACTTTCTATGCCAGGCCTTGCCTCGCCTTCTTTTGCCATTCTGCTGTATGTCTGGCTTCAAGCAGATGCTTGGGTCACACCTATCTCTTATCAGTCTCCCAATCACACCTGAGCAAACAGTGTCACTGACATTCTCCAAATGCTCCGAGCACTCCCACAACTCCATGCCTTTGCACGTGGTGTTCCACCAGGATGTCCTTCCCCTGTGTCCACCTCATAGATTACTACCCATTCCTCAAGGCTCTCCTTCCAGAATATCCTTCCCAACTCCCCTCCCCCATCCAGGGTTAGGGGTGCCCCTCAGGGTCCTGTATCCATTTATGTCATATGGATTTTTTCCCACATTTGTCTTTCTTTCTTTCTTGACTAGACATCACAAATGGGCAGCCCCCAGTTTGAACCAGTCAACAGGTGTTCTACTGAGGCTGCAGTGTTTTAAATTTAAGTTCATTGCCAAATTTGAGAGTCAGGGGATTTCACACAAAAATCCAGATTCCTGGCTCTTCTAGAAAATGAGGGAACCTGCAACACCGGGCTGGCATTCCCACATGGCCATGATCTGCCAGAGCTGCGTGGGACTCTGTCACCTCCACTCCGTGGCCCCAGCAACCAGCACAGTGGTTGGCTTAGGGAAGGCACTCAAGAAAAGCTTATTAGTGAAACCAGGAAGACTACACGAGGCAATGGAAAAAACCATCGGTCCCAAGAGCAGGAGACCTGAGGTTGGTTCTGGTTCCAGCTGACTTGTGGCGTGACCTTGGGCTCTCCATGGACCTCGGTTTCCTAGCCTGTTAAATTGAAGCACTGATATTTTCCACTTCCCAGAGTCGTTGCACCAAACAAGCGAGAGGATGTGAAGTGTTTAGCACGTGCCTGGCAGACAGTGCTCACTCAGTGAGGGCTGTGACTGCAAGGAACTCAGTCAGTATTCACTCTGTAGGATGGGAGGAAGGGTGGGAAGATTAGAGGCGGGACAGGTCCCTGTGTTCAGTCTACCTGTGTTCAGTCCCCAGTTCTGCCATTCACTAGCTTTGTGACCTTGGGCATTTGACTTAACTTCATTTGGGCCTCAGTTTCCCCATATATCAAATGGGGATGATACAAGCCTCATGGGGGTTATTGTGAATATTAAATATGAACATGAATATTAAATTAATCCTTTAAAGCACTTAGGTGAGGCCGGCATTCAGTATGTGCTCAACATATGCCAGCTTTAGCTGTTATAGCTGTTCAGGATGGGGTTAGACTAGAATTTCTCAAGGGCCGTCCTGGCTCCAAAACTCTCTGCCTTAAACCCAGTGACTCTCGGCCATGCAGCTGTCATTTCGTCATCAAGAATGTATAGAAGGCCGTTGGGATGTGAGGGAGGGGATAGAATTCACTATACAGGGTTAACCACCTCTCTGGAAAGATCCAAAATGTCTTTAAGATGGTGCTGACTAAAAATACACAGAGTAGCAGCAATGAAAGGGAGACAGTGGATGTGGCACAGAGGAGAGGAACCCTATGTGGGAGGTGCCATTACTACCCCCCTTGCAGATCAGGAAACTGGGGCTCCAGAGGCCACCCCAAGATGGATCTCAGTGTCCCAGCTCCATGGAGCTGCCTCGGAAGGGTGACTCACTCAAGGGGTCCTTTTGGGGATTAATGGGGTCACGGTGAACAGGACAGCCTGGAGGTGGAGGCAGGAAGACCAGGCAGAGGCTTTCTGACTCACCGAGGCCTGGGGGGTCTGAGACAGACTCGCATAATGTCTCTAAAGAAGGAAAGTGGGTAAGAGGAATGAAGGAGAGACAGATCTTAACCATAACACCAGGAATGATGCCCAAGGAAAGAAAATTCCAGACAACTTGCATTGTTTTACTCGGAATTCAGGGCTGAAACTTTCACAGCAGTTCACAGAGTATGTGTGTGTCCGTTGCCCTGCACGAGGCTGGCAGCCACACTAAGAGCAGCTGAGAGAAGCTCCAGGGAGCTGAAAGGCATGTGATGGCGAATCCCGGGCGCAGGCATCTTAGCCGAGTGGCTGCTCCTCCCTTTGAGCATTGGCCATCCCAGGGGGCCCAGCAGGAGTGAGGACAGCGGGGCATCTGGCCGCCTGTGATGGTGATGATAAACCAGATCTGTCCAGATAAACCTCTCATTCATCCATTCAGCACTCTGTTGAGCACCCACCATGTCCCTGGCACTCATACTTTCTCTTTCAATCCTCAGGACAACTCGTGAGATGGGTTCCACTAGCCCATCTTTAAAGATAAGGAAAGAGGCCCAGGGGTGAGGCGCCCTGCCCGGGTCAGGAAGATGGCAGTGATGTCAGTCTGGGGTTCCTGACCGCAGAGCAAGAGGAGCCTCTCCGGAAGGTCAGCTGATACGGATGGAACCTCCCGCGTGCCGGGCAATGTCCTGGACGCTCGCTTTCATTCATATGTGGTATGTGCTACGTGCTCCATTTTACAAGAGAGGAAACGGGCTCAGAGGACAGTATGACTTCAAATGCCGGAGTCCGACCGTCACCCTCATCCAAGCTCACTTGCTCTCCCTTCTGTTCACAGACCACTTGACACACTTTCATACTTTCGACTTTAGAGTACATAAGATCCCTGGGCTTGAAAAATGAGATGCCCCTGCGGGATGCGGGGCAAGGCCTGGATTTCTTGGTGCACCCTGCAGCCGCGCTCCCCGGAACCTGAAAACTGGGGAGCCACACAAACCTCCGCGACGTCAGGGAGGCCCACAGCTCCGCTCGGGCACCTGCGGCCCCGTCTACTGCGCAGGCGCCGCTGCAGAGGCGCGCGCCCGACTGGCCTCGTAGGCGAACTCATTTCCAGAAGAACGGGGGGGGGGGGTGCAGCCAATCCCCATTCCTCCCGGAGATGGGCCAAGCCAGCCTCTGGCCAATCAGAAAGCTTCTTTTATCCGCTCTGGCTACACGAGGTTGGAGCTTCTTTTCCCTGAACTTTCCGGCGGGGCGGGTGCGGGAGGTGGAAATGATTGACATCTCCTGAAGCCACTGGTCAAGCGGGTCGAGCTTGAAGAGCAGATGCCACTACGAATTGCCTCACAAGAAAGGGACGTTAGCCCCGCCCCTCCTTCCACTGGTCTCCGAGAGCTTTCGGGGCGGGAGCTCTTGGCGGCAGCCAATCGGGCGTCAGCGAGGAGGAGGAGGAGGCGGGGCAGGTGGGCAATGGTTGTCCTGGGAGCGCAGCTGGCGCGGTCCCGGGGATAGGAGGGCTGCGGGGTCGCTCTTCCAGGTCGCCTCTGCCGGGGACCAGGCTGAGGGGCTAGGCCGGGAACGGGAGCCGCGCCGCCTCCCTCGCGTTTCCAGGCTGCCTTCTGAGGCCTTGAGCTGGGCCCCTTCTGGCGCTCCCTGCGTCCCCGCCCCAACTCTAGCTCCCGCTATCCGCCCCCGCGCAGCCCAGCGGGTCCAGGCCCCGTTGTCCCCGTCCCCACCGCGGCCACAGCCCCTTGAGCGTCAGCCCTCCTCACGTCCCTTCCCAGGCAGGCCTGCCAGCTCTTCCCGCCGCCGCTCTGTTCTCTCCTTGGAGGTGGTTGGTTACCATGGTGAAGCTGGCAGCCAAATGCATCCTGGCGGGTGAGTCTGAAAACTTGCGGTTGAGTACGGTCTCCGGGGTCCAGAGACTTCCTGAGTTATCGAGAGCTTTGGTTCATGTCAGTTGTCTGCACTTTTTCCCTTTTTCCCAAGTGAGTTATGCAATTGCTGATAGAGTCAATTCCACTAGGCGTGGAAGAAGTCTCTTCCAGAGCGTATTTGTAGCTCCAGCTGACTTTCCCGCTCCCTGTCGTACTCTGAGACCCCCTTCTCCGGTCTGAGCTGTACTCGGGAGGAGTCAGCTTGTTAAAAAATAAGTGCTTCACCTGAACCCATGTGCGGTCTCCCAAACTTTGGTCGTCTTTACTTATGGGATGTAGTTTCCTCTGATAACAGGGTTGGGTGACAGTGATGTACAGTTGTCTGGAGTTTGCAAAAGGCCCGTGTGTGTTGTCTTTAAGACCCAAAGTCACTGTGCTGCCCACGCTCAGGAGCGCATAAACGTTGAGTCTCCCAAGGGCGGGAATCTTTGTAGACTCATACATCCCAAGCACCTAGAACAACATCTGGGACATAGTGGGTACTCAATAAATATCTGTAGAATGAATGACTGTGTGGCATGCACATTTCATTTTGGTGCTCTCTTTGTATCAGTCTGCACGTTTAGAAAAACATTTGCCTGGATTAGAGACCTGGGACCACAGAACACATGTGCTCTACTGGGTCCTTACTGTATGCGGGGCCCATGTATGTCATTTCATCCTCTCACGGTAGCCCGCTGGGGTAGATGCTGTATTGTTCTCATCTTACTGAGATGCTGAGAGCTGAAGTGTCTCGTCCAAGGTCACCCCCCAGATCCGCCCAGTTCCAAAACTTTTGTGTTACCATTGAAACCTCGGACCTCCCCAGGGTTCCCTGACCAGCTCAAGAAAGCAATGGTGAGAAATTATGTAGAGGAAAAAGAAATTCCTTTTCTTGATTCTGCTCTTCCAGACTGAAAATAGATGATATTTTTAATGACTTTTCTAATTTGGACATAAAAGGGTCACACAGAGAGGTGACTGACAACAGTAGCTCGAATCATCCTGGAGCAAAAGAAATGAATAGTTTTCAAGAGAGGCCTCTGGTTCCCAGAGCCCCAGGGGAGGCAGTGTTGTGTCACAAAGATCATCTGGCTCTTCCTCTGACTGGCTGTGTCATCTTGGACAAAGCACTTCGCTGAGCCTGTTTCCTCACAGATAGGGTGGGGACATTTTTATTTTCTGAAGTTAGATTTTTGTAAATGGGCTTCTGTCCCTGATGGTTCTTTCTCTTATTTCTTTTTTAATTCAGCTTCCATCATGGGGCTGATGTACTGAGTGCCTTCTCTGTGTCAGTGCTGTGCTGGTCCCTCGCCACAGGTTGTGTCACTGAATCCTCACGACAACCCTATGGGGACAGTGTCATTGTCATCCTCATTTACAGATGGGGCAACTGAGGCCCAGAGAGACTAAGACACTTGCCCTGGGTCACGGAGCTGGTTGAGGCAGAGCAGGGATCTAGACCCAGGTGATCTGATCTCCAGGGCTTTGTTCTTAGCCCCAGGCTGCACCATCCTCACGCCTCGATTCCAGACTCGTTGCTCTCCTTTACACCCACTCCCTCAGGGACGGTTCCACCTGATTTCAGGCACTGCCTAAGTAGGTGATTCCTGAACTCCAACCTAGCCCTCGATCTGTAGCCTCCTTTCGAGGCCTCAAGGGCGTCTCCTCTTAGAATTCTGCAGGGGCTGAAAGACCTCAGCACCAACACCCACCGAGTTCTCCTTCACACCACCCCCACCACACACCCCCCTTCACTGGTTTTATTTTTCCTTTACCCGCACAGGCCTACTGTCTTTTTTCTCTCACGTAATTAGTCACTGAGGGACCTGATAGTTACTTCAAGTGCTTATGCATCCAGCAGATGTTTATTGTGGACCTACTGTGTGTGAGTCCCCAGGCAAGGTGCAGTGGGAGTACAGGAGGAATCCGGCCAGCACGACACTCAAGGAAGCACCGAGATGTGGATCATAACTTATAACACGGCAAACATGAATCGAGTGTCCTTTGTGCCCTCATGGCACAGCTGCTGATTGTTCTGCTTCAGATGAAGAGAGGAAACAACACTGGATTTATCTGTATTTTATTTATTTAAGAATCACTTAAATATTGCTTAGTATATGTCAGGCACTGTACATATTAATTCATTAGCTCCTCAAAACAATTCTGTGAGATAGGTGCTATTGTTACCCCCAGTTTGCAGATGTGGCAGCTGAGGCCCAGAGAGATTACTGACCCGAGGTCACACAGCTAGTTAAGTGGTGGAGCCGGAGGCTGTGCCCTACGTACTGTGATACACTGCCTGTCCATGTTTGTGGGGTTGATGACACTGCCTCCCTGGAGTTGGCTCTGACGTCAAGGCTCATGCTCCCAGCAGTGAGCCATGTTAGCCACACAGGTGGACAGAGGAGGGAGAGGTGACCTTCAGAGGCCGTGCAGGGAGGACACTCTGAGCTTTGCCTGTTGGAAAATGAGTAGGCTTTAGACTTGGACTGGAGAGACCTAGAAGGAGGTTATTGTCGAGGGGTTTTCAGAGATGAGAACAGGAGTGTAGAGCCCAGATTTGGGGTGAGGGAGAGTCGGAGAGAGAGTTGGAGGGTGGGTTAGGGGTTGACTGTGTGGTGGAAGGAATCCTGTGTGAGAGCCCGACAGGATGAAAGCACTGTGTTATGAGGGTCTGTCTGTTGAGGCCGATGGGGTGTGTTTGAGCAGGGAGAAAAGCAGAAAGGAGAGAGGGCTAGCTGGGGAGCGTGTTCAGGCAAGACCCAGTCAAGAGAGCAGGAAGTATGTGAAGCCTACGACAGAGAAATCTTAATACATGGAATTGGTTCAGCTGGTGGTGGAGACCTGGAAAAGCAGGATGACAGCACTGAGATGACACAGACATAGTTGAGAGCGGTCAGAGTGGTCAGAAGCTTGAAGAAGAATCCCACGGAGCTGGGATCCAGACCTCTGGGGAGGGGGCGCTGCCTGGCTAGGCTGGCACCTCAGGAATTCAGTCCCCCAGCATGTGAGGCCACCACATGCCACGGATCGCTAGGACCCATTGCCCGCTGGCAGGGAGCTCAGCCCCATGTTCAGGGCAAGACACGACCAGACCGATTCCAGACCACCCTGAGGGTCTGTGTGTGAGTCCACTCCTGGTACCAAGTGCTACATAAGTCAGGGTCCAGGCACAAAGCAGAAGGTGCTCTAGGCATTTCCACGGGATGTAGTGTGGGAGGTTAATTAAACAGGTACTGGAGGACTGGAGAGACAAAAGGGGACAGTAAGGCAGCACGGAGAGTAACTGCAGGAAGGAGTTTCACCCCAGGGCTGGGGGAACAGAGGGAAGAGGGGGGGTTATCAGAACCTCGAAGCTCAAGAGGGCCCTGTGAGCTGGAATACGGATCTCTGGGAAGGGGCACTGCTCGGTGGTGCTGGTGTCTCTGAGTGGGCGTGATAAGGTTGGTCTGGGAGTGCAAAAAACAACTGGAGGCAGCAACTAACTACTGCTGCTGGGGTGAAGGCCATTGCCAGGATGATGCTAAGAAGAACCACCAGCAAATGGGAAGGAGCAAATCCTGTCTCCCCCTCCAGCCTTCCAGTCTTGCTCTAGAACTCATGTTGGCAGAGCCTGACGGGAAGCCCCCGGCAAAGGAGAAGCGTGTTTGCAGAGTCCCACCCTCAGCATCACAAGGCAGAGCATGGACAGGTGGATTTGGGGTTGTGACAAAGCCACGTATATGGTAAGAGGTAACCAGGACAGTGTCAGCAGTGACAACAAAGGAAGCGGGGGCAGGAGATCCAGCAGAGGATGTCAGGAATGAAGAGGAGACCGACTGGGCATGGGAGGGAGGAGGAGCCATCAGAGGGGACTGTGGGTGAAGTCTGGGGGTGGTGAGGACGAATGGTGACATCACGAACAGAACAGGTGAGATAGGTGGGAGACCACTAGGACCCAGGAGCAGGACACGAGCCTGGCTGTAGAGAGACTGAGATTGGGCCGAGACCCGCCATTCCAGTGGAAACAGCCACAGGTGGTTGGACATGCGGACAAAGCTTGGGAGAGAGGTCCTGGCCTGAGAAGTGACAGTCAAGGTGATGAGAGTAGATGGGAGCAGAGGGCCAAGGACAGACCCGCAGGAGTGGCAGCGTTTAGGAGGCAGGAGGAGGAGGCAGAGCGGAGGGAGAACCAGGCCAGCGCAGGGTCACCAGGGCCGCGGGGCCAGAGGGCTTGGGAAGGAGGGGCTGACTCATCCTTCAGACTGAGAAAAACCACTGGACTTGGTGATTATGAGGTGATGGGTGACCTTGCACGGTGCCTGTGCAGACGCCACCCTGTCTGTCCAGCAGTGTCCGCCCTGCTGTCACCCCCAGGCTCAGCCTCATGCCCCGGAAGTCTGCCCCTGATGAAACTGCACGCTCGTGTCTTTCCTCTCCGGGCCCTCGGCTGCTTTGCTTCGCAGCTTGTGCTGTTTGAGTTTGCACTTGTCATCTTGTTGCTCTGCAAACGTGTTTATCGGTTATCCCCCTCCCTGGGCTTGGATCCCTCAGCTGACACAGGAGGGTTTCTGTAAGTGTGGGTGACTCTGACTGACAGTCGGAAGAAAAATTTATGAAATTAACCAGAACAAATCTGTGGGGAATTTCACAAGCAGGAAGAGCCAATTTCTAACCGGATTCAGCAGCAAAATTGGAGTCGGGAGTGTGGACGCGGTCATCGCGCAAGAAGGAAGGGGATGTTCTCTGCTGCGAGATGGATGGTACCCGGCGACAGTCCAGCCTGCAGTTGCCTCTGATGTCAGGGAAGGCTACAGTGATGAGGGCCTGAACGGGCAGTGTCAAAAATGGGTCAGAAGTGTCCCTGAGCTCTAGGAGAGGAGTGGGGTCTGGTGCAGAGAGCTTGGTGGAATTCTAGGCCGATTACCCTCGGTCTTCTCTGAGCCTCGATCTCTTCCTCTGTCAGATGAGGTTAGTGACAGTCCCTGTGGGGCAGGAGGCTGGGAAGGAGTGAATGAGGTCGTGTGAATGGGCTCATGAGGGAGGCTCAGCCCATGTTGGTTCCCTTCTGAGAAGTGGTGCAAACAGAGAAGCCAGACCTGAATAGCTCCCTCAAACCTGGAGGAGTTAACGTGGAATGAAATGCCACGAGTAGTCAAATAATTGTCTCACAGGAGAAAATTATAGGTGGGAAAAGTCAAAACCGAGAAGTGAACAGAGCAGCAGGCTCTCGAGAAGTCAAGTGAGGGAAGCAGTGGTGCCGACCGTAAGGTGGGAGCGAAGGTGCAGAGATGGCCCCGGAGGATGCAGCTGGGGGGACGCGAGCGCAGCGGTGGTTTTGCTCAGGATCAAGGGGCTGAGCGAGCAGAAGACGGCGTTGTGTCAGGGGCCGGGCGATGGGGGAGGCTCAGCCCGAGAGTCTCAACGTGGAAAAGGTCTTGCCAGTGAAAACAGCGTGGATCAACGGAGGCCGAGCAGAGCCATCGGTGGGGAGTGGGAGGGCACAGGGCAATTGAGGATGGGCACAGAGGGCCTCCCACAGCCTTGGGGGCAGGGGAGGACCTCCAGATCAAATTGCCCCTGACAGTCTTGTGAAAGGTCCAGATCTCGGACTGAAACTGTAACAAACCTTTAGTTACGAGGAACCAGCGTCTGGGGCTACGTCTAACAGAGGAAAGCCGAGGAGATAAACCCAGTGGGTGTCAGACAAGCTCGGAGGACACAGTGGCTTGGAGGAAACAGACAGAATTGGAGAAGAGGCTCTGGGAAGACGATCGGCAGCGGGCACAAAGGGGCACACCGAGGTGGAGGTGGAATACGTCACCTGGAAGTGGATTTCAGGATGGCGAATGTAGCATCTGACTTCTTCGCATAAATGCAGAAACCCTCCCAACTGCCCCCCCACAAAGTATGCAGGGTCCTCGGTGTGGAAGCTCTAAGCTCACACTGGTTCAGTCAGTCAGGTGAGCCTTGGAGTCTGCGCCCCGTCACACCTCTACCTTCAAGACTTCAAAGTAAATTCATGTTTGAAAGTGACAGTTTTTCCCCGTAGGGCATGTGTCAGTGGAAGAGTGTCAGTTCTGTTTCCAGTGCTCTAAAGCCCTCCTTAAGCTCTCTTTCCTTCTGGGTCATTTCTTTGGGGCGACAGGATTACCCTTGAAGAAATGTGACTCTGGCCATGATGGGTTTTGAAGATTGGTCTTGTGGACCCGTTGCCCTGCCAGCGACCTCAGAGCAAGTTCTCGTGAGAATCGAGCACATTTTCTCTGGAAACTCACTGAGGTTTTTGGTTTCTAGTCTCGCGTTCTGGAGTGGGAGATTCTCAAGTCAGATTGGGATGGAAGTGATATTTTTCTTCTGCTCTGACCTCACAGGAGACTCCACAGTGGGCAAGACCGCCCTGGCGCAGATCTTCCGCAGCGACGGAGCCCACTTCCAGAAGAACTACACCCTGGTGAGAGGTGGGGGTTGTGGGCCTGGCCCGAGGCGTGAAGAGAATGAGCAGATAGCCCTGAGGGAGTGACTTTCCAAAATTCTTTAAGAAGCCCTAAGAGGTCTGAGGAGAGATTTCAGGAATGGCCATGTGGGGATCCTTTCTCCACAAGCCGCAGGGCGTGGGGCTGTCTGCCAAGCAGACCAGCTAGTCGACTTGGCCACCATGAACGGCTCGCTTGTGGGCAGGGAGTTGGACGAGACTGGCTGGTCCTCTCTGACTTCTGCACCAGAAGTGAGTCCAGAACACAGACACTTAAGCTGGGGATCTGCCTGCAGGCGTCGGGCACTCATTGTGTCCTACTGTCACATGCCTCTGGGTGCCCTCTGACGCACATGTTCTCAGTTGTCCTCGGTGCCCTCTGACACGCAGGTTCTCGGTTTTCCTCGGTGCCCTCTGACACACATGTTCTCTGTTTTCCTTGGCAGACAACTGGGGTGGACTTGGTGGTGAAGACGGTGCCAGTCCCTGACACGGGGGACAGTGTGGTAAGTGGTGCCCTTGACCTGTGGGAGCTCAGTGGTCTCCTATGGTGCAAGGTCTTGGCCTAGACTTGTCTGAGCTTTTGGGAACAGGATCCTGGAACATGGGAAGCATTCTAGGGAGGAGCTGAAGAAGAGGAAGTACCGAAGACTGGGCCATGGGCCCTGCCTTCCCAGAACTTATCTTGTATCAAGGTTCTTGCCCTAGGTCCCTCTGTGGGAATCCACGGCTCTTGAAATTGAGTTGCAAGATGCTGTGTTTGTATGTACTCTCCTGGAGAGAAGATTCAAGAAACAGCAGATTCTTAAAGAGGTCCATGAGCTAAAATCAATTTTAAGTACCCCTGATGCAGTGACAAGGGATGAGATGAGGGCCCAGACAACCAGTGTGCAGCGCAGATTATGTACTGCTGTCCACACAGTGTGTGCCAGGGGTCAGACCAACCAGGGATGTCCAGTGCCCAGGGGGAGCTTCAGGGGAAAAGCAGGGGAGACTTCCCGGAGCAGTAGCACTGGGGAGGGGCTCACACAGGCTGGTAAGGTTTGGACAGGAGCGGGAAGGGTCGTCCTGCGCCCTCCGTCAGCATCACAGCTGCGCACCCCAGAACGATGACAGACTGTCCTACTTTAAACGCCTTCCCCAGGCCTACTCAGTGACCTCCTTTAAAAAGAATTGTTTCAAGATTTGAAAATCAATTTGGTTAACAAAGTGCAGAGTGACCTTTTGGAAACCAGAGCGCTTGTCAGCCTGTGTGGCATTCTGTTCTGCCAGGTGGGAAGTCAGCTTGTTCCCGGTATCTCGGGGTTAGGAGGGGTGAGACGCCGCACAGAAAGTGCTGGCTGGTGTGGGAAACCCTTGCACTGCCTCTCTAAGACTCTCGAGCTCGTTCCTTTGCCCATCATCTTCCTCGTGCCTTGGGGAAAAGACAAGGTGTGTATGAAAATGTTTGCACACGTGCGGGTGTGTATCTCACCATCGAGACAGGTCCACGGGGAGATGAGAGCAATATCGGTGATTTGAGCCAGTGTCTCCCATGTGTAGACTTTCTTGGGACATGCCTTTCTGATTCTAGGAGCTTTTCATCTTCGACTCTGCCGGCAAGGAGCTGTTTTCTGAAATGCTGGATAAATTGGCAAGTAGCATTTGGTGTTTTTCCTAACCACCACCACCACCACCTCCCACCAAAAAGTTTGCCCCTTACAGGGCTGTCACAGAAATGCCACTGCTTTCTCGCCGCCATGGCAAAATTCTTTCCGGGGTGTTCCTCCCAGCCTTGGGACGGTGGGAATGGCTCATGCATGTGACTGGGGATTGTCCCCTCCTGCGGTTCTGGAATGGCGGGTTCCAAATGTGCCAAAGCCACGTGGCTCAGGCCTTGCAGCCCCCCGCTCAGGGGGGCCTCCCATCTTTTGAGCACCCCCCTCCTGATGGTGTGTTTTCACTCCTCTTCAACCTCCTAGGACGGGGGCAAATCTTTCCTTCCCCTCTAGTGCCCAAGAGTCCCCGCCCCCTGGGCCCACCTGGGTTTGCTGTGGGACACACCCCTGCTGCCATCCAGGGCTCATGATGCCCGTCCAGCCATCCTCTCAGGACCCAGCTTGCTGTCCCTTCCGAGGTAACAGTTGCGCAAATCTGGGCCAGGGAGCTAATTAGAAGGCCTGAGCTCTCCAGAGCCCTCCCCTGCCTTCCCAAGAACAGCTACGTTTTAACAGAAACTGTTTCGTGCCCCTTTTTTGTCGTCTAAGAGAAGCAGATCTAATGATGGTAATTTCACGCAGGATTGGCTTCATCCGTCAATTCCTGATGTTTAACACATGCCTACCATGTGCATGGCCTGGCGCAGGGTGCTGCCCTGCATGGCAGAAGGAAAGAGGTGTCCGTGCAAGTCAGGGCCACATGTTCCCGATAACCCACTCCCTCTCTCCAGCCATCCCTGACTCCGGGCTCCCCTGCTCCAGCTCGATCCTGGGCCTAACCTGGATCCCCCACTGAGGACTAGAGGAGAGAGCTTTCTTGAGTGAAAACCATGCTGTGGTGTCTGCTGCGCGCACACAGGGGAGGTCAGTGTGATTCTAGTGAGAGTTCTCCGGTTAGTCTGTGGAGTGAAGGTGTGGCGGGATCGTCCCTTCAGTCCAAGCCCCTTCCGGAGCCAGTGTAGCCTTGTGGGGGGTGAGTCCTCCAGAGCCGATTCTGGGCTCACCTTCCAAGGACAACTGGAGGGAACAGGATTCTCTCTCACACCCTGGGAGGTTATTGACACCCCAGAGAGATACCAGGCTCTAGTTGTGCAGGGTGGGGGTCCCCAGAGACCAAGGCATGGCCAGGAGCCACATGCATCAGGACAAGTGTCACAGCCTGAGCACAGCTGTCCTGTGTCCCCATGCCAGGCAGCAAGACATCCCAGGACTCTGAGCAGGCCCTGAAGGTGACAGCCCCCTGAAGCACGTAGCCCTGGTTCTTAATCGGGACAGCAGGCCCCGTCCAGGTGTTGGTCTGGTTTGGATTAGGGCTGATAACACTGTAGGAGGAGCAGAAAGTGCCCTTTGCGTTTTGAAAAGCCAGCTCTTGGTAAGAAGATGCAAGCACACAAGCTCCCTGTGACTGGCTGATGAAAGAGAGGATGCTCTTTTAGGCCTGCAAGGCAGAAAAACATAACAACTTGCATAATAGTGGGCCCTCAGTAAGACTGAGTGGAAGAATGAATTAATGAAATAGGTGGCAGGCAAAAAAGCATTTCTGGGTAAAGTCCTACCCCAGTCTCTGTTGCTGTTGTTTTAAAGTGTGTCTGACCTGGCCAAGTTACCTTCTTTGAACTCGGTTTCTTCAGCTCCACGGTAGGGATATCCAGACCGCCCTGCAAAGTTGGGAGGTTTCGCAGTGATGCGCAGAAGGCGCCCGGCAGAGGGCTGGCACAGATGGAGCTCTGGGTGCACTGCACCTACTCCCTCCCCGCCCCCAGCCCAGCCCTCCCATTCATGCCTCTGGGTGAATTGTTTTCTTATGTGGGTGCGGCTCATTTTTCTGACTCACATCCCCTTTATGGTTTTTCATTTCCCTCCCCCTGCACGTCCCCTCCCTTGGAAAGCCCAATTTCCTCCCAGCCTAGAAGTCACTTTCACTGTTGCTGACATGTGCTCATCCTGTCCCTCTTGCACAGTGGGAGAATCCCAATGTCTTGTGTCTCGTCTATGATGTGACCAATGAGCAGTCCTTCCACAACTGCAGCAAGTGGCTGGAGAAGGTTCGGTCACAGGTTCCAGGCACCTCCCTCCCAGGTAGGAGCTGCAGGCATCCACGCCTCCCACCAGCACCTCTGTCCTTCAAGTTCAAGAGCGAAAGGTCATTGCGGGAGTGGCTGTGGGTGCCAAAAAAAGGGTGCCCTGGGCGTTAGGTATGATGGTCTGGATTGTACACTGGCTCTGCCTCTCAGCAGCCACAGGAACCTCAGGGAGTTAGCAGAGCTTTGTGAGTCCGTAAAATGGTCTGATGACACCCGCCCTGCAGGGCTGTGGGGAGACTTGAGATAATTAGGGGGAAGGTGTGTACTGTGAATATGGGTTGTTGTTTCCAGATAGCTGACCCCAGGGACGAATTCCTCATTTTCTCCTGTATTTGGGGCACAAGTAAACATTCAAATCCTGTTGTCACTTCTGAATGCTTTAAATCAGTTTATTCTTCATCCCTATGTGAGATCAACAAATTCTCCTCATTATAGACCAGGGACAGCGATCTCCAGAGACAGGCTCAAAAATTAGCTGCAGCTGATGCAGCTGGGAACGGAACTAAATTACCTCTGAATCCCTGACTCCGAGCATGGTCCTTAGATTAGTAGTAATGACCATTTTTAAAGTTTGCTCCATGTGCTAGGAATTATCGCAAATGTTCACATAAATTTGGCCCTCACCTTCTCGGTGCCCGCAGCCTTAAGGAGACAAGGCAGACAGGTACACGTAAAGTCTAGAAAAAGGGGCTGAGCAAAAGCCATATATGAAAGCAGAGCCCACCTGCTGTGCTGCGGTCCCCAGGGCGGCACGGAGTCCCTGGCTCTCCCTGTTGTGCGCCCACCTACAATCAGGCAGCCTCTCTCCCACGATGTTTTACGCCCCTGACAATTACTGTGCTTGCTCTTTTATCTCTCCAGCTGTCCTCCCAGACTGCCACAGTTAAATGCGATGTTTGGTTGTTTCTTTCGAGTAGGTGTGTTAGTGGGGAATAAGACAGACCTGGCCAGCAGACGAGTGGTGGAATCAGCGCAGGCCCGGGCATGGGCGCTGGGCCAAGGCCTGGAATGTTTTGAAACATCCGTGGTAAGTATCTCCCCTGGCTCCGGAGCCAAGTCTGGAGTGGGCCTTTGCCGGAAGCGGTTTCTCACATGACCTCACACGCATGGAGCTGTTATTCCACCATATGCAGAGTCTAATTTGGAACTGATGTTTACATTCTTAGCCCAAGATCTTTTCTAATATAGCAAGAGTCATTCATGCATTACAATAAAGCTGATCAACCAGCCCTGGGAAAAGTTGTATCCCAATTAGTGAGAAACACAAGTGCATTGTGTTCAGTTACAGTGACCCTTGACATTTGCATGAGATATGGGTTACGGTGTTGTTGGAACATTGTTTCATAGACCCTCAAAATCAGTCCCATGAACCGGGAGCCGGCCCCGCAGTTCCCACTTCCGTGTTGAGGTGCAGTGACTTGCCCGGGGTCACGGGAAAGGGTTGAGCCAGGACTAGGATCCATGGCTTCTGATTCCCCTTGGTGTAGCCCGTCCCCCTCTGCTGCAGCCCCAGGGTGACTCCAGGCCACAAAGTGTCCTCCAGTAGAATCAGCAGGAGGCCTTGTCCAGGGGGACAGTCAGAGTGATTTGTTATAGGCACCTCAGTACACTATATCATGATTCGGGCTGTATAGCGCTAGTGACCCCCTTCCTATGTTCTGAGGTCCCAGCCTCCCTGCAGCCAGAGTGCAGGCATGTGACCCAGGCTACCCAGTCACACGCGCTTGTGTGAGACTTCACTACGGAAGGGAGTAAAGTGAGGGCTCTCCCCTGCAGGAGCTGCCCAGAAACATCTATCTCAGAGCCGGCAGGGCCAGGGTGCTGGCTGCAGTGCCCCTCGCCAGGCCTGTCAAGGCTTGCAGACCTGGCACAGCTGGAAACATCCATGGTTGTAACTTGGACCTCACTCCCGGCCTGTGGCCCGCAGACCTGATTCTTTGGCCCTCCAAAAGAGTGAGTGGCTAGTTACTAAAACAGCCTGGGGTCGTTTTCTGCTCAGACTCTACTGAAGCTGCAGGTGCTTCTGTTGTCACATCTACGAAACTTGACAAATGCTACTGTTCGATTGCTGTGTGGATGTGACCTTTTTAAATCCCCCCAAAGCCACGTGCTTCCTTGAGGAAAGTGTGGTGGGCCGAGGCGGGTGCTCTGACGCCTGACGGTGAGCAGCAGAGCTGGCTCTGAACTCTCGTGTGTTACTCAATGCCTGGTGCCTCAGGCTCCTCACCTGTAAAGTGGACACAAGAAACTACATCCTTCATGAGGAAGAAATATGAGAATTAAGTCAGACGCCGGGTATAAAAACACTTAGCACAAAGTCTGGTGCATAGTCAACACTCAATAAATGTTAGCTTTTTAAGTGTAAATATTCCCCCTAGTAATCTTGTTTATACTATTATTACTAAATCCTTGTATTCCATTCAGAGATTGTACAAAGATCAGTGTCTCCCTTGCCTCTGGCCCAATCACCATGAGTGCTGAATTAATGAAATTCAAATTAGTGAGCTTTCACTGTGTAGAGCGTTCTCGTCCTTTATGCACACGGCTTTGAGTGACGCAGGAAGCTGCCCTGCCCACAGCAGACGGTATTTCAGTGTTCCCTCTTCCTCCCTCCACATTTGTGAAATTGCCTCCTCACCCAGTAGCTGATTTTCCCCGGAACTCTTGATGGAATTCAAAAATTGACACCCACCCCCAGCACATTAGTCACCAAAGGCCACTGGGCTTCGTGACGAAACTCTGCTCAGGTGTTCATTGCTGCGCTGTTGCAACGGGTGGGTATAAATTACGCTTGAGGAGGCTGCAGTTAAGCACTTGGTATTAACTGTGCAAGTTAACTCTCCCCCTCTGAGCTGACGCTGACAGAGGTACCACTGGCAGCTGGGTTAAGAAAGCTGTAATTAAAGAGGAAATATAACCAAATGCTGTTTGAGACGCAGCTAAGTCTTGACACCAAGCCCATCTCCTCCCTTCTTATGAAATGCAACAGCCGTCGTCCTGCAGGATGTCCTGCAGACCTAAAGGAGGCACCTCCATGGTTGGTTGACTTTTCTTTAATTTTTAATTCCATCCCCAGAATTTATTCATCTTAAAACTAGAACTTTGTACCTTTGACCACTTTCACCCGTTTCTCTCACCCCCACCATCCCTGGCAGCCACCGATCTGCTCTCTGTTTCTAGGAGTTCAGTTTTATTAGATTCCACCTATAAGGGAGATCATACAGCATTTGTTTTTCTCTGTCTGACTCATTTCACTTTGTGTAATGCCCTCAAGGTCAGCCATGTTGTCACAAATGGCAGGACTTGCTTCTCTTCTATGGCTAAATAATATTCCATTATATATCACATTTTCTTTATCTGTTTGTCCATCAACAGACAGGTTGTTTCCATGTCTTGGCTACTGTGAAAATGCTGCAGTGAACAGTGGGGTGCAGGTATTTTTTTCAAGATAGTGATTTCATTTCCTTTGGGTAAATACTCAGAAGTGGGATTGCTGGATCATATGGTATTTCTATTTTTAAGTTTTTGAGGAACCTCCATCGTGTTTTCCATATGGCTGCACCAATTTACATTCCCACCAGCTGTGCACAAGGGTTCCCTTTTCTCTACCTCCTCACCAACACTTGTTATTGCTTGTCTTTCTGATAATAGCCATTCTGACAGGTGTGAGGTGACATCTCATTGTGGGTTTGGTTTGCATTTCCCTGATGATTAGTGATGTTGAGCACCTTTTCATGTACCTGTTGGCCTTTTGAGTATCTTCTTTGGAAAAATGTCTATTCGGGTCCTTTGCCCGTTTTTTTACAGATTATTTGTGTTGTATGAGTTCCTTATATATTTTGGATATTAGCCCCTTATCAGATGTGTGGTTTGCAAATATTTTCTCCCATTCTGTAGATTGCCTTTTCATTTTGTCGAGTGTTTCTTTTGCTGTGCAGAAGCTTTTTAGTTTGATGTAGTCCCACTTGTTGATTTTTGCTTTTGTTGCTTGTGCTTTTAGTGTCATATCCAAAAAATCCTTGCCGAGATTGATATCAAGGAGCTTTTCCCCAGTGTTTTCTTCCAGGAGTTTTATGGTTACGGGTCTTAAGTTCAAGTCTTTAATCCATTTTGAGTTAATTTTTGTGAATGGTGTAAAGTAGGGGTCGGTCCAGTTTCATTCTTTTGCATGTGAATATCCAGTTTTCCCAGCACCATTTATTGACGAGACTGTCTTTTCCTCATCGAGTCTTCTTGGCTCCCTTGTCAAAGATTAGTGGACCATATCTGTGGGGGATTATTTCTGGCTCTCAGCTCTGTTCCACTGGTCTTTGTGTCTGTTTTTATGCCAGTACCCGACTGTATGGATTACTATAGCTTTGTAGTACAGGTGGAAATTAGGAAGGGTGATGCCTCCAGCTTTGTTCTTCTTTCTCAGAGTTGCTTTGGCTATTCGAGGTCTTTTGTGGCTCCTCTTTGACTTTCTAACACTCCATTATATTTGACATTTTTCAGGCCAAAAAATTAAAAAGTATTTCTTTAAACAGAAGTTAAAATTTAAAAAAGTTGTTCATCATTGTAAGAAGTTGGACAGTATTAAATACAAACAAGTTCAAGAACTATCCACATGGATGACTCTCCTTGGAGGAAAGGGAAGGGAGGGGAACTGGTGTGTGTTGAGCACCTACTGTGTGCCAGGTATTTTGCACACATTGTCTATTTAGGCTTCTAACAGCCCTACAAGGCAGCCACTCCTGTCTCTGTCTTACAGGTGATGAACAGACCCAGAAGGATTGTGTAGCTTTCCCTGGTTGCCCAGCTAATGAGCAGTAGAACCAGGAGTAGAATGCAGGCCTGTGCAGTGTGAGAACCTTCTAGAAGGGGCTCTGGCCTCCCACAGAGCCTGCTTTAGGACTCTCAGGGGCAGAATTCTAGGCCAGATTGAGCGCTAGCCCGAGCCTCCTCTGAGGATACTCTATAGTATGTCAGCAAGATTGTGATTAGTCATTTCACAAAAGGATTCCTGTCGTCGGCAAGCCCTCGGAATGCATTTGGAAAATGGTTCCGTTTGCATCTGCTATTTCAGGAGCGCTCCGTGGTGAGCTTGCCTCCACTGAATTCCTTACTTTTTATGTTGCATTCTCCCAAGATCTTGCCTTCAGGAGCTTTCAGATTCATTTAGAAATCCGTGTGCATGGGCTGCGTAGGCCTCATTCTCTTTCCACCCAATACTTAACTACGCTTTCAACCGATGTAACGGTTTACCTCTCACATCGGCGTTGCCCCGGACATGATGCTCTACAGCCACAGGTGCCTTGCAGCTGTGACTGAGTTATTTCTCTTACATCCAACTGGAGGGCGACAGCATCCCGGTCCTTGGCAGTCGCGAGCTTAGCGCAGATGCTCGTCTCAGCTCCAGAGGGCCCTCTCCTTCCTCAGCGCACAGCCCCGCCACCTCTGCTTCCGCTCTCGGCCCCTTGTCTCCTGCAGAGCCAGGTAACCTTCCCCACAGGAGCTGGTCTCCTCCACGCTCCTGTGCCCTCGGCTGGCAGAGTAAAGGCTGCTCTGCTCAGGTTGGGGCGTCTGAGTTCTAGGCTGGGCTGTGTACGAACCAGCGGGGCCGCTGCACCCCTGGGCCCCAGGCCCTGAGCTGGATGACCTTGCAACACCCGTCGGTGTGGAAATTCCTCCCTTCCCTTGGGGATATTTCTTTGCCTCTTACCAAGGCTGCACCTTTGCCAGCTGCCAAGGATTGTCTGAGAACAGATTCCTGTGTACTCGTAGCTTGAGCCCCTGTCCTGCAAGTAGTGGGTACTTTCTTCTGCCAACTTATTTCTTTAAAAAAATTAAAGATACGCACTCGCGCACAGAGGGGGAGAGAAGGATAGGTTGAGAGGGTGCCGTTTTCCTTCCCTAGAGCTTGTTGGTGCTCCCCCTGGGGGGCCGGTTCTTCCCACCCCGTGCAGAAAATCTGGGGCAAGTTCCAGAACTTTTCTGATGTCTCTCAGGTAATAAACAGTCCTTTGGGCACCTTTAGTCACAAAAATATTCATAATTTCAGTCATTAAAATGCCCAGTCCTGGGTGGCTGAAGGTTTCTAACTTGACTTAGGGTCAGCGCGCCTCCCGAGCCGTGGGAGGCAGGGCCGGGCTGGCTGCTGCCGTGTTTCTGCGCCTGCGCCTTTTCCAGCCGGGAGAGATGCTGCGTGAGCTCCCTCCCAGGGTCAGTGCGCAGCGCGGCCTCGGGGGAGGGGCCAGCCCGTTGGGCCCTCCCCCCGGAGTGTGGGGTCCTTGCCGTCTGTTATTTTGCTTCGGCCTTTGGGGCCTCAGTCAAAACCAAGTGGGAAAGAAAGTCTCATGTTAACGTCCTGTCGGACGTACAGTGAGCGTGGCTGAAAGTACAGGCTCCGTAGAAACAGTCTAGGTTCAGACCCAGCTCCACCACCAACACGCGTGTGGCTCTTGGCAAATTACCTTAGTCTCTCCGTGTCTCCATTTCCTTCTTGTAGGAAGGGCATGATGATAGTAGCAAGCCCAGCTGGCGTGAGGGTGGAATGAGGCAGGATGTGGGTGACACCTGACATGAGGTAAGATGAGCGAGTGCTGGCTCTCGGTGATGATGTAAAAATAACACAAGTGACTCCCCAAACTTGTCTCTGCAGAAGGAGATGGAAAACTACGAAGCCCCCTTCCACTGTCTGGCCAAGCAGTTCCACCGCCGGTACCGGGAGAAGCTGGAGGTCTTCCAGGCGCTGGTGTGAGGGCCTGGGTGGCTTGTTCTTGTGACGGCGCCGTGCCGCTGGGAACCGGCAGTGGGTTCCGACTCCTTGGAAGCCGAGAGAAGATTCAGTTGCCTCAGAGCTTCCCATATACCATGACAGCTTTAAATAAAACAGGAGAAAATGTAGCAGCAGCAGCTCCTTCCGTTCTTGGCTGGGGCAGCCCCGCTTCCATTCTGCACCTTGGCTGCCGGTTCCAGAGCAGCCCCAGGAGCCCGTAGGAACCTTGGCGGGCCTGCCTCCTGTGGGGGCTGGCGCTGGTTATAGGGGTGGTCCCGCCCTCCCTGAAAGGCTTCCACTGAGAGCAGACCCCACGGTGGGACTGGAATTGGCTGCAGTCGAGATGCTCAGCCTGGAACTTGCCACCTGCCTGGGGGCTGATGATCCTCTCCTTATCTGAGTCCCCTTTGCTGCCAGATGCCAGTGCTCCCTTGCAGGGGCTGCTGTCACTGACAAAATCGTGCCCTCTGCCGGCCTCCCTCGGTGCCTCTTTCTGAACAAGGGGCCCAGCACCTACCAGCTGCCAGGAACCGTGAGCGCCCAGGGAGCCAAGAATGAGGCCACTTCCTTTAATGTCTCGCCTCTCAGGGAGCCGGGCAGCAGTCATAATTCTTTGCACTGAGCTTGACTGTTTTCCATCCTGTCTCTGCTGCCAGATTAATCTTCCTAAAACACCACTTTCATCATCTCGCTCCCTGATTAAAGGCCCACAGAGGTTCCTCATTGCCTTTACATCAGGGCTGCGGGCCGTGGCCTGGCATCGGAGGCCATCTCTGTCACCCTCACCCCGGGATCCTGGCTTCTTCCAGCCCCAGAGGCTTCATCACCCTCCCTCGGTCCCTGCGCCTCCCGCTCTGTGGGAGCGGGGGGCGTCGTGCGGAGAGCGCTGGCTTTGGGGGGCCAGACCTGGGTTTGTCCCAGTGATAGTGATAATGAAAATGACTCTCGTTCCTGTTTGCGACCTGCTGCGTCTCTACATGCACTCAGCACGTTACGTGTATTAGCTAATTTAATCCTTGCAATGTCGGTTTATCATCCCACTTTTTCAAATGAGGACCCGGAGTCAGAGGATTAAGTACCGTAGTCAAGGGGTGGCGGTGCCAGGATCACGGACACCGGGGCCGGGTCACAGCCGCCGCCCTCTTCTGCGCCCCCCCACGCTTGGCCGGGCGTCTCTTCATCGGGTTAGGCTGCCTCTCAAGGTCCTTGTGAGAAGTGAAAGAACAGGTGAAAGGCATTGGGCATGTGGGGTCACCCCTTCAGGTCCCTCGTGGCCCCGTTTCCTGTCACTTCTCACAGTGGACTCACTGCAGCCACAACCGTCTTCCCGCTGAGTCACTCCTGCAGAAGGTAGTCACCGAGGACCCACAGTGCGTCGGGCGTTTTTCTAGGCACCGGCGATGCCAGGCTGCCGGTCTCGTGCCACGTGTTCCAGAAACGAAGACCTAAAAAAACACCCAAGGAGATGTGGAGAGGACATTTTCAGTTGCCCCAGAATTGGTTACTGGGACCCACAGCTGTGGACAAGGAGATGCGACGTAACCTGCTTCCTAAAGAGATCACAAAAGGCTGAGGCCAGACGCCTTCCGTGTGGTGAAACGGGAGGTGGCAGAGCTGGCCCTGCTGCCAGGAGCCCCCCCCACCCCTCCACTCTGTCCTCTTCCCTGTTTATCTGAGAAAGTCGAGGGGTCAAGAGGAAGGAGTGAGGGTAGTCAGTGTTGCTGAGGGTGCCACCCCCGCTCCTGCCCCACCCCCAGAACCAAGCAAAGGAGGCCCCCGGAGAAGCCTCCTGAGATGCAGGACTCTGCCAAGAAGAGGAGGTGAGCACCTCGCTCCCCAGCTGGATGCTCACTGAGCTGCAGGAACCTAGTGCCAACTGCGGGCACAGAGTGGCAAGGGCATCCTTGGGGGAGCTTGGCACGCATCCCCTGGAGTTGTCCCTGGCTCCCTCCAGGGGATTTGGTGGGGAGAAGCCTGTGCCACCAGCAGGGAGAGCAGGTGCCCCCCTCAACTGCACATGACCCTCAGAGGGCTTGTGGAGAGACGTGTGTAGAGAGGAGCCATTGGGCTCTCCAGACAGGTCTAGGCAGAGGGAGCTGCTTCCACCCGGAAAAGGTCAGGGGGCCAGTTCTGCTGGCAGGGCTGAAGGGGGATATGGCGGCCCCCTCCTGAGGAGATGACAGCCATGGAGGAGGCTCAGCCCCAGAGGGACCAGGCACCCGTCGCCACGGAGATCACGGCAGATGGCCTCAGACCAAGAGCAGGCCTGCGAGGGAAGCAGAAAGAGCCCGCCCCCGGCCCCTGTGCTCCAAGGCGCCCCAGAGAGAGGAGGAGAGAAAGCTCTTGCTCCCCCCGCCCCCGCCCCTCCTGGAGAGGAGGTCTGAACCAAGACGGAGTTTTGAGCTGGCCTGGTCTGAGTTTAATAACTAAGGGTGCCTGAAATGTCCTGGGATCTGCCCATCATGAGGACCCAGTGGGCAGGGGGACACAGTGGAGCATGACGGAACTAAGCAATTAGCAAAAGTAAGATGGTTTAGGTCTGGAGTTCACCGAGTCGAGATTCCCCAGTAAACTGGTTGTATGAGTAAATAAATGGTGGAGATAATTCCAGACAGTGCTAAGAGCTGTGCAGGCAATAAAATGGAGCCGTGATAGGTGGTGATTTGTGTGGTGACTGGGTTGGGTGGGCAGGAAAGACTGAGGAAAAGTGATGTTTGAGCTGAGGTCTGACAGCCATGTGACCATCTGCAGGAAGAGCCACCCAGGCAGCAAGGGCAGTGAGTGCAAAGGCCCTGAGGTGTGAACAAGCCTGGAGTGTCAAGGAGCTTAGGGCCAGTGAAGATGTAGTGTGGTGTGTGCCAGGAAACGCAGAAGTGGGGGAGGTCGACGGGCCATTCTAGAAGGAATTTGGGTTTTATTGCAGAGGCAACAGGAAGCCAGTGGAGGACAGACATCAGAGCTTTTACAGCCTCACAGTGCCCAGCACTATTTTGGGAACCTAGGAAGTAGTTATTAGTTACTTCCCTGGCCTGAAGACCCCATTCTTAATGAGCAAACATTTACAAAATGCATGCTGTGTCACGGCTATTCATTCAAGATTTGCTGGGCACCTACCCCATGCCAGTCCCTGTTCCAGGAACTGCGGACTTGTGAGTAAAACAAAAATCCCTGCCCTCGCTCCAGTGGAGTGAGAGAGGCTCAGGGCAACGGGGAAGCTACAGTCTGGCAGGTGGTGAGAGAGCAGAGGGTGTGCCGGGGCGGGGTGGTGGCCATATGAAGTAGGGAGGTCAGGAGAGAACCCCTGAGAAGGGGACGTGCAAGCAAGACTCTAGAGAGGGCAGAGCAACTGGCACCTTCTCGGCACAGCTGGTTCATCGGCCCCTCAGGTGTGAAACGCAACCAGGGTGGCCTGTCTTCCACTTTTTTTCCCCAACGCCCAGCACTGGGACTTGGAAGATGAGCATGGGCTGTGTGCACGGACCCTTGGGAGAACCAAGTCGAGGGAGACTCAGGCCCTGCCCCAGAGCCACCTACAATTCACAGAGGAGAAAGATGAGCCTGACTTCTACACCCCAGGGGAACCCAAAAAGTGCCCCAGCAGGGGACTCCCGACTGCCGACATTGCTTGGTTCCTCCACCAGGGAAGCCCACGTGAGCGGGAGGGTCGGAAGACAGCGGGTGGGTCCCGTTTTGGAGTGGGTTTTCAGTAAACTGGTTCCCGGTTCAGACACGGTGCCTCTGTGACACTCGGGCACTTTCCTCGCTGAGTCCTTTGTTGGGGGTCCCGCCATGGAAGGGTGCCCCGTTCAGACGTGGATGGTGTGGGAGGCAGCCCCCGGGGTGTCCCTGGACCCCGTGGTTCACCATGACACGGATTCTTCCATGAGAGCCAGCTGCGTCATCTTCCGTGGCAGGGAAAGCTGCGTTGGTTGGACCATCTTCTGCGAGGAGACTCGGGGGCAGGAGGCAGCCTGCTGCCGTGTCTATGATAAAATGCATTCATTTTGGTGCTGAAATATTGTGTTTTTAAAAATGGAATATTGAAAACTAAAAATTTCCTGTCTCAAACTGGGGCAGCAGTAAGCACAGATTCAGCTGAGCCTAGGATGGGAAATGAGAATTATACTAACCCAAATCTGTTGGAGTTTTGCCCATCCTGGAGATGGAGAGAGAAGCTTTGGTTTTGCACCTGCGTGCCCCATTTCTGCATCCATCTCTGTGCAGGGACCCCGGCTGCATATCAGGGATGACTGGGGCTATGCCCTTGAGGAGCCCAAGTTTGGTGGGCAGGGAGGGTTTCCAGGGACCTTGCAGGGAAACACCTGATGTTAACCAGCAGGGAAAGGCATTCCAGACAAAGGGAACCACATGTGCAAAGGCCCTGAGGCAGGACGCCGGGGATGCTCTTGGGGAACTGTGCGTGCAGTGTAGGGTGAGGAGCGAGAGGTGCCCAGCAGGTGAGAGGCTGGGGAGATGGATGATGCAAGAGCATGGAGCTGTTTGTACACAGAGGAGCTGGACTTTTCCCAGAAGGGAGTGGGGAGCCATGAAAGGGTTTTACCACAAGAGACTCACCTGGATTTCTGCTTTAGGAAGGTCAACTTGGGAGGAAGTGGAGGGTGGAGTGGGAGAGGAAGGCCGGGAGAGCAGGTGAGAGATGTCACAGCAGGAGACAGTGGGGGAGGTGGAGACAAGGCTATATCCACCTCCAGCATGAGCAAAAACAGGAGATGTTGCATTTTAAGCCCAACTTAGAGTTGTCTTTCTTCTCCTTTTCCTCAGAACACCAATTGATTTTTTTCAATGCATTATCCTTTATTTACTTTAGAGAGAAAACAGAGAGTGACTTCTTAGGGTTGCAAATTATTAGTGATGGAGCTGGGATTAAAAACTGGGGCTCACCAGCCCTCTGGATTTTGTGATATTTATGTATATGGTGCCCGTTCGCTCTTCCGCTCCGCCAGTGAACAGAGCTGATAGATGTGAAGAGGACGACGGCGGAGAGCTTGTTTCCATCCCAAAAAGGCAGGAAGACTGGGCAGGCTCATTAGGAGAAAATATTGAACGGGCAGTGTTCGAGTTTCACCTGTGATGTGAGGGGAAAAGTGCATTTTTGCCAAAGCCATTATGTAACTGGTTCTAGGGACAGAGGGGGGTGACTTCAGAGTGGAGCATGGGGGCAGGAGACCAGGAGAACAAAGACAGTGTCAGCTCCTGGAGGGCGAAGACCACATCTGATACTCCTTCTCAGTCCTCCAGAAGCAGTTGGGGGTTAGTGAAAAAAGCACTGGCTTCACATCAGAAGAAAGGAATTAGAATTGCAGCTGTGTGTCGGTAGGCAAGGCACTTGCCCTCTCTGATGGTTAGTTTCCCCGTCTATCAAATGGAGATAACCACATCAACCTTACCAATTATTGTGTGTGTCTTAAGATATGTAAACCCTCCTTTTACAAGGTATGTATACAGTTAATGCCCACTGCCTGCTAGATGATGCCCAAATTTTCTTAGTAACTATGGCTTTTTTATGAGCATAAAAGTCGTGTATGCTTATTACAAAAAAAAGTCAGAAACTACTGAAAAGTGTAAAGAAGAAAATGGAAATTACTCAAATCCTACCGCCCAGAAATAGCCGCCATTAACATTCTGGTGTGTGTACTTCCATCCCTCCCCTCTGCATATAAAAATACATATTTTTTAAACCAAAACGTGAAAATGCCATATATGCCATTTGGAATTTTTCTCTTTTCACTTAGCAGTGTCTTGTGGACATCATTTCAAGAAATACAGTTTTACACGATCATTTTATTTCTTTTTAAATCATGAAAAATTTAAAACATACACCAAAATAGAATAGCACAATGGACACTCCTTTACCCGTCAGACTGACTCAGGCTTTCCACACTTGCCTCATCCTGTTCCCCCTTCCATTGTTGTTGTTGTAATAGTTTAAACCAGATACAAACCCCCCTCAAGGGTCTCTAAACCAATCTCAAGGCCATTATCACATCCGATAAAATTAACAGTAATTCCTTGGGAGCATCTAATACCCAGTCAAGATTCAAATCCCCCCCATTAGCTCCAAAAGGTTCTTTTCAGTTGATTGATGACATGATCATTTTTAATGACCCCTGTAGATGGACACCAGGTTTCCAAGCTGTCACTCAAGCTCTGAGGGCGACATCCTTTTGCACGTATTTGTGGACCCCCGTCCAATTATTTCTAGAGGACAAATTCCTAGAAGGGGACTTTCCAGGTCAAAGCCTACGCACTTTTTTAAGGCTTTTAATAGCATTTGACAAATTGCCCTCCAGAGAAATCGTACCAATTTACAGTCCCAGCAGCAGGGACTGGCACCCCGGACAGCCTTGGGTTGTTAATGAAAGGAAATGAAAGGGAGAGAAAGCAGGTGGGGAGAAGAAGAGACGAGGAAGAGAGGTGTGGAGCAGAGGCTGCAGCGTGGCATCCTGGCCCTCTCATCGCCCCCCGGGGGCCAGCCTGCCGGAGCCTGGGGGAGCTCGGGGAGCCGAGGGCCCCGGCCCACCGGTGACCGCACCAGATTGAATCCTAAAGCAATGGTTCCGTTGAGAGAGAGAACAAAGCTGGAGCAAAGACTCTTCGATCCATTCTAATTAGGAGCCGCCTTTCCAGAGAAATCAGGAGCAGGCTGCCACGGCTGAAGGCAAACAATTAAAAAAAAAATGCTGCAGCCCAGCTGTGCTGGAAGCTTGTCTGTTTTCCTAAAATCCCAAGAAAAAGCTCCATCTGCTGTGCTCACAATCAGGCTACCCTGTTCCGAAGGTTATAGAACTTGACTTGGGCTGAGGGTGGCCAGCCCCAAAGGCCAGGGGACTTTCTGTTCCTGCACTTGCCAAGAGCAGCAGAAAGAGGACAGGGACGAGACCCACACGTGACACGTGGCAGGCACCTACCTTGCTGCTGCTACTTTGCTCCAGCTTAAAAACTAAAATCTATCTCAGGTCTGAGAAGAGTAAATAGAATTAAGATAAATTTGAGGCCTGGCTCTATACACAAAAATGGAGACCAGGCCGGCTCTGGCTGTCACGGCCGGGGCTGGGTGGGAGGTTCGCTCTGTAGGTTGACATCACGATGCTCTGCTGGCCCCAGACTCACCCCCTCCAGTCTGCGCTATGGTGTTCACATGTCGAGTACAGACCCAGAAAAGAACTGGTCCAGGATCACAGCCGTCCAGCCTGCCGCTCACAAAGCCGTTCCCACTGGGAGCACTGGGCACCCTGATGTAAGGACTCCGATGTGTGCAGGGAGCCGAGTCCAGAACCCCCTCAGGTGCTGTATCATTTGTAAGATGGTGTTTAAATTGGGAGCACGCAGGATCCAGGTCGTGGTGGGTTCTTGCTGTTCCAGATGGAAGTTTTCAAGCAAACATCAAGACAGTCTCATGAGCAATATATCGGCAATTCACACATATCTCCGTTTTAGTTTGGACGGCAGCTCTTTGAAGTGGGCGTCTTGTACCCCACTTCACGCAAGGGGAAACTGAACCCCAGAAGGTGACGTGACTCACCGGCCGGCAGGAGCCAGGACTTGAACCCAGGTTCCCTCCCACTCAGGTCTCTTTCCGTGACCTCGCGTTGCCTTCTGGGCACCTGTGCGCCTCTTTTGCAACCCCCTCCCCCCCGCTCCGGTTTACCCCATCGCGGATTCCAACTACAGTTCCCTTCCCGGCGGGGCTGGGGCTCAGAGTGGAGGGCACGGCAGGGAGCCTAGCCCCCGTGAGCCCCACGTGGTGCCAGGATCTCCCCCAAGGCCCTTCACGCCCGATCCATCTCACTCAGCTTTCACGACAGCCCAGGAGGCCGAGGCAACGTTGCTGGTTCATGGCTGAGGACACAGTGGGCCCATGGCCTTTGTTCCCAACGCAGCTTTCCAGGAGCGCCCGCGGCTGCTCGGGGACCTGTGAACCTCAGGAGACAGCCTGAGGAAGCCTGGGTCCTTCCCGCTCTAACACACAGAAGGGGCCGCAGCTCCGGAAAGCTGAACGTGGAGCTGTGTGCCTGTGCACGGTGTGGAGGCTCTGGGGTCAAAGGGCCCTGGGTTCCGCCACTTCCTCACTGAGTGACCTTGGGAAAGGCACTTCACCTCTCTGGGCCCTAACACCACCTCCCTCGGATGGTTGCTGAGAATTCACAACATGGCAATACTTCCAGAACATTCAGCCCGTGCAGGAACAATCCCTGTTCATGCTGTTATTATTACTGTGGCTGTTGTTGCCCCCATCCTGGATAATCCTGAGCGGCTGAGTCTGCTGCCCCCACCCTTCATCCGCCTGTCCCAGGTGCAGGCTCTTCAGCACTGAACAGGAGGGACAAACCCCTTCTCTTCGCCTCATGGGTCGTACAGTATAGTGGGGGAGAAAGACAATAAGCAAGTTAACAAGCGCGTATGTATCCACATTGCAAAAGGTGCCTGAAGGAAAAGACCAGAGCCCTCTGAACAAGGCTATGAGGGAGGCTATTTTAGACTGGGGAGAAGGTTGTCCAGCAAAGGCCTCTCTGTTGAGATATGAAGGGGTCAGTATTGGGCAGTGAAACAGGGAAATTGTATATCAGCCAGAGGGAGCAGCATGTTCAAAGGTCCTGAGGCAGAGAGGAGCAGCAGTCTCAATCCTTCACAGATCTCAGCAGAGCTTCCTCCTCTGCCCTCACTCTCCCAGGGCTTTCACATGCTCTTCTCTCCCAGGCGCTGGGACTCCCACCCCTGAGAGAGTAGCCGACACCAGATATGGGGAACAGATGCTCAGCTATGAGCCTTGAGCTAAGGTGGGGCTCCAGCTGTTCCTCTCACAGCGTGGGCAGCCCTGGGGCCCCACGCAGGACTGACCCAGTGCCAGGCCCAGCCTCAGCCTGCAAAATCAGAGCAAAGGCCTTAGAGAGGCCTCCTCTGACCCTCGGAGGTGAGAGACAGAGGGAGTGAGAGCCACGTGGGGCAGGAGAGGCTCCAAGACCCTCGGACTGTAGCTGAGCAGGCTGGTGAGGTGCCTTGGTGCCCTGGCACGGATGGGGAGATACAGCACGAGATGTCCCCTGCACAGCTCTCGCAGCTCACACACCATGTTGCCTGCCCCTCCCGGTGACAGAGCAGGGCACGCCCCTTTCAGGGCCGACGAAGCAGAGGCTCAGGGAGGTGAAATGACTTGCCCCAACCACACAGCCAGCAAGGAGGGAAGGTGACAAGCCCTGGCCAGCACCTTACACCTTACACCCTTCATCTCTTTTCATCCTCACAGCAAACCTTCCAGGTGGGCATGATTGTGCCCATTTTACAGATGAAGAAACTGAGGCTCAGAGAGGTAAAGCCAACTGCTCACGTTCATTCGGGGAGTAGAACCCACACAGAACCTGTGCTCTTTTGGTCACTAAGAAGCCACCCATTGGGCAAGCAGATATCTAGGAAGGACACACAAGGAAAACCCGCATAAAAAACCCCGTGAACTTTGGGAGCTGGAATCCCCAGCTTGGGCCTGGAGAAACGCACCCCCCCCAGGAGGGGTAGAGGCAGGGGTTATGAAGGGGATGGGGGCGGGTAGTAGCCCAAGGTGACACTCACTGAGGGCCAGGCACAAAGTGGGCCTACGGCAAATGTGAGTTCCCTTTACCACCTCTTTTGGGGACCCCAGTGGAGGTCTTGCCACCACCACAAGCCACCCAGTGAGGGGCTCGCTGTGCAGTCAGGGGCTCCCTGAGGCATCTGCAGGTGGGCCTGCACCCCTCACCACTCTCTTGCCAGCCTCCCACCCTCCAGTCCTGTGTCGGCTGCACCAGATCGCCCAGGATCCGTGTCCTGCACGCCCGGCACTACTGGACGCCTGGGCCATGTCACGTCACACCTCGCCACACTGCGCGGTGCCCCTGGCCAGCCGAGCTCATCGACCCTTCCAGGACAGCGGCAAGGGCAGTGGAGCCCAGTGGAGGCCGAGGAGAAGACGGGGCCGGCAGACCCTCCTGACCCCGTTCAGACAGCACTCACTCCCAAGACCATCTGCTCAGGCGGCACGGACCACGCAGGGCACTGGGGCAGAAACAGCCGGCACCCGGCCAGCCACGTGCTCGCCTCCGGGGCCTGCCTGGTCAGGAGGCCCGGCTGGCCTTCCCTCTGCAGCTGCCAGCCCGAGCTGGGCTGCAGGGGGTGCCAGGCTCCAGGCACAGACCCCCCCAGGGGTGGGGACAACAGGGGGACTCTGTGACCTAAGGGGGGGAAGGGGTATGGGGAGGGGAGGAGCTGAGGCACCAAGTGTGTGTTCCCCCTTGAGAGATTAACGCTGAGGGCTGGGTGCAGGGGACGGAGCCTGGATGCTCCCTGGCTTTTGTGGTGCCCCCACAGCTCCAGAAACCAATGAGTGAGCTCAGCGCCCCTGCCCTGGCGGGTCCTCAGGGCCCCTCAAATGACTGCCAATGCCCCCAACCATCCTCTTGCATCTGCTCGAGCCCCTCTAATCCAGGTTGGCCTCAGTCACCACGGTGACACTGTCCCAACATCAATCAGAGCAGGTCACCCCGTCTGCAAAAAGCCCTTCAAAGGCCTCCTGTGCCCCTAAGTTAATGACCCAAATCCTTGTCCTGGCCTGCACACACATCTCACTGGCCGCATCTTGTCCCATCTCACACACATACACACAGGCACACATGGGCACACACACACATTGCTGGTGCTTTAGTTTCAAAGACCTTCTTCCAGTTCTGTTTACTTAACGCCTTTGTGCCTCAGTTTCCTCCTCTATTAAATGGGATACTTGATAGTGTCTTCGTTTTGGTTGCTGCAAAACAGACGCTGAGACAAGTGTTCAGGAGCAAGTGGTTATTTCGGAGGTGATCCCAGACACACTGGGGGAGTGGAAGTGAGGCGGGAAGGGAGGAGAGCCAGTGAAGAGCGCACTGAGGGGGGGACGCCCATGGGCAACAGGCCTCTGTGTGGTCAGGGGGCCTCAGAGCCTGTGTCGGGTGTGCCTGAGAATCGCCCCCCAAGGGCGAGGAAGCCGGGATCTTGATCCTCCAGGTCCCGTCGGTCACTGGCAGGGGCAGTCCTGGGAAGTGTGGACGCCTGCCCCCTGCAGGCCCGCAGAGCGACACAGAAACTGTCAGCACGTATGAGGACTGTCCTCAGGGGACCTCGGGGCTGGCTGAAGGAACATGGGCGGACATTCATGGCTTCTGTTACAAGGAGTATCTCCCTTGTGCAAATTAACTGACATACACATAAAGTGCGCAATACAGTGTCTGTCACACCGTAAGTACTCGGTGAGTCTGAGCTGTAATAATAATAATGCCATTACTGTCGTTGTCCTGACTGACATTGTGCTCTCTCCAGCCACAGGGCCTTTACCCAGGCCGTTCCCCTGCCTGGACTGCTCTCCTCTGCCCGTCCTCCCTCCACCTGGTTAATGTCTGTGTATGCTTCAGGTCACAGCCCAAACGTCACCTCCTCAGGGAAGCCTTCCCTGAATCACTGGATTAGATTGTCTTTCTCTTAGAGGTGCTCAGAGCACCTCTTCTGCCCCTTTCTTTCAGAGCATTTAATCACCATTGTCATTTTAAATTTATTTGCACGATGGTTTGTGATTCTCTGCTTTTTGCTGGTCTCTCCTGGACAGCAAGCTCCCTGAGGGCACACACTGGGTCTGTTCTGTTCACAAAGACAGGCGCAGGGCCTAGTACTGTGGCACAGCACAGGAGGTGCCTGGAAAGAAACTAGTGGAGTAGAGGGGGAATCTGAGGATGAGTGGGGAAGCAGCAGAGTGAGTAAAACACAGTACTGTCAGTGCCGGATCAGAGGTATTCACAAAGAGCTCCACGAGCACAGAGGAGAGACTGATTCATTCCTTTCTTCAGTAACTACTCCTAGAACACCTTTTCTGTGCTGAGCTCGGGGCAGGCAGTGATAAACAGGACAGGCATGGTCTTGGTGCTCCGGGGGCTTCCCATCCCATGGGGGCATTTGTGCGGGAAGCATGGAGAAGAGGCACAAGCCAAGGAGAAAAGACATGGCGAGACAAGGCCATGTACCCACCGGACCTGGCTTCTTCTTCCCCCTGAGCACCAGGAAGACTGCATTTCCCAGCATCCTTGCAGCTTGGTGGGGTCACAGGACTAGCTGTCACCAGTGGAATGTGGGAGGAAGTTCTCAGGCAGTAGGACTGATTAAGGAACTGGCAGCATGTGCCCAGATGGATTTCAGAATTGCTATGGACCAGTGACTGCCGTGTGCCTCCTGTACCCGCATCTAGTGGGAGTGTCTATGATGCTTATCCTATGCCTGTCCCTCCACTGTTCGCTGGGTATGTGAGAGAGGGCAGAAAACTCGTTTCTTCAGCTCACAAACCTTCCTATTGAGAGGAGTGGCCCTCAAGGAGCTGTACCCAAGGAGCTCCACCTAACACATCCCTCCCTGCCCCTGACTTAGATGACAAGACCCTGGACTTTGAGCTGATGCTGTGAGGACAAGTCTCAGGGGAGGGGAATGAATATTTCAGCTGTGGGAGTATTTATTAGTTTGCTAGGGCTCCCATAACAAAGTCACAGGCTGAGGGGCTTGAACAACAGGAATTTACTTCCTCCCTGTTCTGGAGGCCGGACGTCCAAGATCAAGGTGTAGGAAGGGTTGTTTTCTTCTGAGGACCTGGAGGGATCTGTGCCAGGCCTCCCTCCCTGGCCTGTAGATGGCCGTCTTCTTGTTGTGTGTCTTCACATCGTCTTCCCTCCGGGTATGTCTGCGTCCAAATTTCCTGCTATTATAAGGACAACAGTCAAGTCACATTGGATTGGGGCCCACCCTAATGGCTTCATTTTAACTTAATCACCTCCCTAAAGACCGTGTCTCCAAATACAGTCACATTTGAGGTCCTGGGGGTTAGGATTTCAGCCCATGAATTTGCGGGGGGCCAGGGAGACACGATTCAGCATAATGGGGGAGAGGGGAGATGTGAGTTGTTGTGAGTCACTCTGGCCAGAGGGCTAACTATGGCAGATTGTATGTTCCAAAGATGCTTTCACATACTCTTCTTACAAGTCACCTCCTAAGTCACCATCAGGAGTGGGGTCTACATCCACTCTCCTTAGACCTGGATGGACTTTTGTGACTGCCTTACACCATAACTCTATAGCCAATAGAGTACAACAGAAGTGACACTACGTGACTTCTGAAGATAGGTCATAAAAGACAAAACAGCTTCTTAGAACCCGGTCACCACACTGTGAGGAGGCCAAAGCCACAGCATTCCAGCTGCCAGCTCCAGATGAGATGCCTGCCATCACACATACGAGAGAAGAGGCCATCAAAAGGACTCCAGCCCCAACCCCATGAGACTCCGGGTGGGAACTACAAAGCAGAGCCCAGTTACCTCCAGAACCACAAGAGATAAAAACAATAACAAATGATTGTTGTTATTTGACCCCCTGCTGTTAAATTCAGGATGGTTTGCAATGCAGCAAAAATAGCTGCTGCACCTGGGGGTGAATAAGAAAATAAGAGCAAAACAGCAGGAGGAGGCAAAGATGGGAGGAAGGAAGAGGAAGAAAGAAGGAACTAGAAAGGCCCCAGGACAGGGGTTGTGTGTGTGTTCACTGAAGAGGCCTGGCGCCTAGTGGAGGACATGTTGACTAGCGAATAAATAAAGGAAGGGATATAATTCTGACCACACTGAGCTTTTTAATGCACATTTGGAGACAAAATCTAGGATGGACCCAGGAGAGACTACCCATCCCCAAACAGAACCCTTGGCTGCTCAAGATCCCCTGCCTGAAGGCTGAAGGAGAGAGAAACCGAGTCCCGAGTCTGACCCGGGCCACGGAGGGCAGTCTGCTCTTGAGAAACTGGGAGCAGGGCTCCCAGGGCTGATGTTTCTGGGCAGGACGGGGCGGGCTGAAGTCTGGGAAAGACCCTGCAGAGGAGCCGGGCTCTGCGGGCTGGACACGCCAGGTCTGGGGCCACAGCACTGTCCAGCCTTCAGAGGCCGGTCCAGTCGCGGCCCAAAGGCCCCAGCAGCGCCCGGACCTGCCTGAACTTGCTTCATGTCTTCCCAACCAGCGCTCCTTCCCAGCTCTCCGGTCTTTACGTTTGGTACTACCTTGTTTATTTCACGTTTTCTGTTTCTATTTTCAGCAAACAGCCCAACCTGATTTCCTAGCGGTCTGTTTCATCGCTTTTCATTCCTTCTGTCTCCTTCATCCCATCCTTCCCCTTTCACCAATTTTCTTCAGGACTCTCTTTTTTTCGCTGTTCCCATCCACTCACTGGTCTCTCTAAGGCCTCCATTTGCTCTTTGTAGAATTTTAGTCCCTCTAACCCTGTGATCTCCCCTGAATCTCTTCTGCTAATGTTTCTTCTCTTCCCTGTTTTGTTCTCTCCTTTTCCTCACCCCTTTCTCCCCGATCTTTCTCATCTCAGCCACCCCCACCCCTTCAAAATCATATCTGCCTCACTCTCTCCCCTCCTGACTCCTCCCTGCATTTTCTCCTCTTCCTCATCACCTCTCTTCCTCAAACTGGGTTGTGAACACCATCTGCCTCGGAGCAGGACACGCTGTAAAGCTGAGGTTCCCGGAGGGCCAGGTTGGGATCATTTTATTTTTACAACGTCCTTGGATGGATCGAGGTGTCTGTGCAGGGTGGGGTTGCCTGCTGGGTGGGAGGGGACCAAGACGGCGAATAGCACTTGCAATTAATATAGGTCAGTGGCTGAGCAGCATCCCCGGGGTCCCAGTGAGAGGAGAACCTCGTCATCTGGGGCCGGCTCCGCAGAGGTGGCCGTGGTGCCATCTTGGGAAGCCGCAAGGAGAGGACTTGGGTGGCGGGAGAGGGAAACGGGTGGGCTGCTCTTCTGGAACCAGAGCAGGCTTCTCCTGCTCCTCCTTGGGGCCAGTGAGCACAGAAGCTCTAGGGCGCTTCTTAGAGAGGATCCTGGGACCGCTCCCTGATGGCTGGCGAATGGAGGAGGCAGCCTGACCTCAGAGAAAACGCAGAGCGCCCCAGCTTGTGCCCAGCTCAGCTGCTGTGCTCTTGGGCTAACTGCTTGACTTCTCTGGTCCTCAGTGTCCTCGTCTGCAAAGTGAGAGAAATATCACCCACAGAGGGATCAAGGACATTTGTAAAATAGAGAAGGGATAGCATTTAAAAAAATACCTTCACTGTGCCCGGCGCCTCCATAGCTTATCACATCTAACCTTCCAGCCTGCGGCCCCAGTTACTCCCATATGACAAATAAAGAAATCGAGGCTTAACTATCCTGAGGGTGAAATGAGATCAGAGGTGCGAAAAGAGCTCTAGAGGCACTGGTTAACATCTGGGCCAGATGCATCCTCCTCGGCTCTCTCTAGCACGGGGCTGGAACGGCGGTTTCGGGCATCCTGGGGAAACTTAGCAGGAAGCATCCTCATTCATTCAACTGCAAGTGCTGAGTGTCTGTTCTGTGCCAGCCACTGTGCTAGGGATGGTGATATGATGGTGGGCAGAGCAGACAAGGTGCTGTCCTCGTGGCACTCACGTTCTAAGGAGACAGACATGAAAACAAAACAAAACCACACACACAAGTAAAAACGCAATATGACAGATTGTGCTGAGTGAAGGAAACACACAGAGAGCTGCAAGAGAGAAAAACCAGGGAATATAATATAGATAGAGGAGACAGAAAGGAGCAGCCCCAAGAAAGTGAAGTTTCTGTTGCAATCTGAAGGAGGAGCAGGTGTTGCCCAGGCAAAGAGTGTGAGAAAAGCATGTTGCTGGTAGGGGGGTGAGCATGTGCAAAGGCCCTGGGGCAGGAAAGAACGCAGTGTGATGAGGAACTGAAAAGTGTCCAGGGGGCTAAAGAGAGAGAGCTAAAGGCAGGAGCAGGGCCAAGAGGTGGGTCCTGGGGAGACAGGCAGAGCCAGGTCACACAGGCTACTGGGAATGTATGTGACCCCATTTAAAGGTTTTAAGCAAAGACATGACACAAACTGATTTCTGTTTCAAAAAAGTCCCTCTGGCTGCTGTGAAGCAAAGAGGCTGCAGAGGAAGGAGCGAGAATAAACAGGAGAAGACCCCTAGAAACATCTACACAGGAGATGACAACGGCTTAAATAAAGAAGGTACTCTGACCTTTACAGTTTGTGAAGCTCTCTCACTTGCCCCTGGGAGATCAGCATGATTGTGCCCATTTGACAGATAAGAAAACTGAGTCTACAAGAGGTTGAAATGTCTCATACAACGCGACTCATCTAGTAAGTGCTGGACTCTGGATTGCGAGCCCGGGGGTTCCCATTCTCAATCTGTGCCTTTTCCTTTTTTCTTATGGTCCTAGGAGAGATAAAGATGTGGGTCAAGTGAGAGTTCAAAAGTAAGCCGTTGGGCCTTTGAGACATGCAATCTTTGGGCAACCTCCTTGTCATTGTGCTTTTATTGAAATTTTCAAATGTTAAGCTTCCTAATTCTTTGTTTCTTAATCTTTGAGATGGAGAGGATGACCCGCCCCTCCTTCCAGGGCTGCTGTGAGAGTTAAATGATGGTGGATATAAAGCATTTAGGGAAATGTCTGGCACACAGTAGGTGCTCAATCAGTGTCAGCTCTCCTTTCCTTTGAAGAGGATCAAGGGTCCAGCCTGTCTGGCTTCAAGAGCCGCTGACATATGCCCACTGTCATGCCATTGACCGTGGGAGACGGATTTGATATAGGCTGTGAGTGCCGGCCGGAAGGCTGAGTCAGTTCTCTGGGTGAGTCCCCATGCTCTGGCCACGAATTCATAGAGGAGGAGCCACTCACACAGCTGCCCTCTGGCCGGGATGCCCCTGCACAGTCCCCAGCAGCAAGCCACCATGGCTGGCTCCTGACTCCATCTCGTTCCAACCACGTGCCCGACTCCTGGGTCCAGCTGACCAGCAGGTCTCTTGGGCCAAAGAAGTGTGAGGATGTGAGAGTGGAAGCGTGTCCCTCCCACAAAGGACTTCCTGATCAGCGCACGGCGAGTCTGTGCTTTCATGGAGCCCACAGCAGGGTCTAAAGGTGGGTGGCCTGTTCCTCTCTGGAGAGACAGAAAAAAGGATGCTCAGTGAGGCAGGGTGACTGTCCCCCACTGGCGAGGACAATAAGTGGACAGGCTGGATCAGGGACTCCAAGCCACCTGACTCACCCTGTGCTAGAGAAGGGAAGAGGGGTCAAAGGGCCAGGTGCTACCCAGAGCTCAAATGATTTAGGTCTGGATGTGTCCACTGTAGTCAGTAACATAGGGGCAGCTGCTGTCCTGGCTGAGAGCAGGTTCGTGGAGGGGTGAGGAAGTGGGTCTGAGTGGAGACAGTCGCTGAAGTCACTAGCTGCTGAGAGACCCAGAGCCGTGGGAGGATTTGGGGAGCTTTTGTTAAGAGAATGGAGACTGGGATGTGTTTATACACCGGTGGGGAAGAGCCAGCAGTAGAAGGAGAGGGAGGCGGTCAAGACACCGGGCTTGGTTTCCGCTGCCTCTGTGCCTTTCATCCCAGACCCTATTTGAAAATAGAGTGTAAATAAGTGATCAAATAATAAGACATTGTTCATTCCCCACCCGCCGGCGACCTTGAAAGGGTCTTCTGAACAGTCTTTGTTCTCTTCTGGCTTCTGTCAGATTTGCTCTGTCGTCCACAAGAAACACACACTGACTGGGCAACCGCCACGTGCCGGGCCCCGGGGCCAGCTCAGGACACAGAGCCAGAGCCCGGCTCCCGCCCTCAAGGAGCTCACAGTCTGACGGTGCGATGGATGTTGGGGTGAGCCCCAGTGAGACCATGGGACCTGCACCCTAAGAAACACACACAAGGTGCAGAAGTCGCTCAGAGGAAGGAAGGAGTCTCTCCGGATGCAGGAGGTGAGTACCATGGAGGGCCTCAGGGAAAGGGCAACACCTAACCAGGGCTTTGAATGACACCCGGGAAAGAGGCACAGGGCATGCAAAGGCCCTGAGGTGTGACAGAGCAGGGGCGTACAAGGACTTTGACATTGGTGGAGCTGAGAGGTGAGAACAAGATTAGAAGAAGATGAACCTGGAAGTGAGGGTGGGGGTGAGGTCAGCAACCTGCCCTGCAGGATCCTTTGTTCCCCGAGGATTTTAACAACACCCGTACCGTGGAGCCAGCTGATGCTCTCCTGTCCCCAATTTCAGGGAGAAAGTTGAGGATCAGAGGAAAGCTATTAGAGATTCATTCACAGAGTGTCCACTGTGTGCCAGACAGTGTTCTAGAAGCTTGTGACATGTGGGTGAGAAAAACAGGCAAAGAGCTTCACCCCCGGGGAACCGACATAGTGGTGTCAGGAGTCGGACAAACAGCAATCCTAATTCTCCTGAAGTAGATTGTGTAAGATGTCACTTGCCGTGAAACAAAGGAGAAGTAGGACAGGGTGAGGGGGCTGGGAATTTGGGGTGTGGGTGATGCCATCTTAGTGTGGTCAGGGAGGAAGGAGCAGAGGCTGAAAGGCGGTGAAGGAGTGAGCTGTGTGTATTGGGGGCAAGAGGGAGCAGCTGGTGCAAAGGCCCCGAGGCAGGAGTGTGCCTGGTGTGCTGGGGGATGGCAAGGTGACCAATGTGGCTGAGCAGAGTGGGCAGCGGAGAGATGTGAGATAGGAGGCCAGGTCAGGGAAGGCCCTGGAGGCCACTTTAAACTTTTGACTTTTACCAGGACTGAAATGGGGAGTCGCCACCCAGGCTCAGGCAGAGAGTTGACGTGGTCTGACTTACGTCTTAAAAGGATCATTCCAGCCACTGTATTGGGAAGGGATGGAGGTGGAGCCAGGATAGGGACAGGGAGGCCAATTAGGAAGCTAATAGAATAATCCCAACAAGAGAGGACGGTGGTCCAAACCAGGGTGAAGGCAGAGAGAAATGATTGATTCCGAATATAGGGTTTCCTAGTGGGTTAGAGGTGGGGCCAACGGTGACGCCAGGGCTTTCGGACTGAGCATGAGGACGGAGCCCCCAGAATCAAGGTGGAAGAAGCTGCAGGAGACACCTCAGGGACGGAGGAGATCAAGGGTTTAGATGTGCGGAGTCTGAGGCGTGTATCAGACATCCACCAGAGGTGAGAAGGCTGTCGGAGGTGTGAGTCCAGAGTGAGGAGAGGGCTCTGCGTGGGGGTAGAAACCTGGGAGTCATGGCTGTGGAGAGAGCGTCTGTGAGGATGACACCGTTTGTCCCCGAGAATCCAGACACAGCCCAGGGAGGGGCGAGGGCCCCTTTGGTATCATGGAGCCAGGATTATTTTTACAAGGAGCAGGTCAAAGCCGTATCAACAGGAGGAGTGCGTGTGCTTCTCATGGGGACCAAGCTGCTGTCTCCAGGAGAATCAAATATTTGTGCGCTTGCCTTGAAGGAAGTCAGGAGAAACCAGCCACAGCCACTGCTGAAGGAGAAACGCCGAGTGGAACCCAAACACCTTCCGTGTCTCCCCAGCAACATTCCTCAGCCTCAACTTACTCATCCACGAGATGGGCATAAGCTTCCCCGTAAGCCTTCTGGGAAGAGTACCTCTGATGATGCATGTTGCTTTTGCTCTTATGTTTAGGGTCGTCCTTGCTATCCTAAAGGGGCCTGGCACAGAGTAAGTGCTCAGAACAGTAATGATCGCCACTCTTAATAACAACGCTGAGGATGACGTTGGTGACGAGGAGGATGGTGGGTGCGGCCCTTCCCGCTGCCTGTTGGTGACAGCCTGCAGAACAGTGGACAAGACAGTCCCCCCCAGGCCGGGGACCCTGGAACACAGCACAGGCAGCAGCAGGGCTGGCTTCCCACTGACACAGCCCCCAGCCGACTGAGCCCGCTGCCACGCCGGAACATCGCCAATTAGTGCCAGCTGTGGTGAGCGGCCATCTGATGCGACACCAGCATCTGCCCGGTAGGAACTGAACCAAGACCCGTCAGCTCAGGCTGTGCCAACAGCCCCGAGGCCTGGGAGGGCTAGACGTGGCCACGTGCCCCCCTGCGTGAACCAGAGCCCCCGAGGAGAACAGTAATAGTAGTGGAAGTGCTCCTTCGTTGGGTGCCAGCCTGCGCCAGGCCCTGTTGGGAACGCTTTATATGTCGTGACTCACTGAGACACAGAATAGAGGGGTTCCCATCAGGAAGAAAGCAGGACCCCCGATGCCACGCTTAGGATACCAGGCGGCATTATTTGATTGCAAACGATGGAGACCAGCTGCGGCTGACTGGAGCAAAGAAAGTGGGGGCTGGAGGGGAGTTCCTGGAAGGACATTGGCTAGTTTGCTTAACTGGTGGGCGAGCTGGAGGACTAGGTCTGCGGGAACCGCCGGGGTCCCAGGGTCTGGAAGCTGGAGCTACTCAACAGCTCATCAGACCAGTGCGGGCGTGAATGTGCCCCAACCGTGCTTTATCACTTGCCTGTTGCTTTTGGGGGGCAAGAGGGCTGTTTGTCACCGTATCTCTCTGATCTAGACTCAAGGGTCCAATAAGCTGAGTTTGGGATATGTGTCTAAAGGGGGCAGCCCACCTGAATTGACAGTGCCCGCAAGACTGTACCCAATGCAGAAGAGGTCATTGCCCCCCGAAAAATCAGGGTGCTGTGACCAGAGAATGAGGACTCCACTCTGGGTGGCCCCAAACAACCTACGCCCATCACTCTGGGCTTTGAAGACAGGCAGACCTGGATTCAAATCTGGGGTCTGCCGTGTGCTGCCTGTGCCCCCTCGGGCGAGCCATGTTCTGTCTGAGCCTGGGTCTCCTCACCTGTAAAATGGGGATAATAAAACCTGTGAGGGTCTGAGAAGCATCAACAGACAATGCTTATAAAGCACCTGACAGTGCCCGGTGCAGTCTGGGCTCAGGAAACAGGACCGCATGTGACAGGATGCATGAGATTCGGGGCTTCCCCCACCCCACCTTCCCTCCAAAGGGGCTCCAAAGGTCCACTGCAGAGAACAAAGTGACTAAATTCTCCAGGGCCATCTCAAAGAAGATCTGATTCTTAGAGTCCTAGGACTTCCCATAGCCCCAGGGACAGGAGCCCCCGACCTGGTAGGACAACATTTACCGGCAAGAGACTCGAAAGAAAAGTCACAGAGGTGGACCAGGTACACCTCCAGCCGCCTTTCTACGAGACTGGGAGTGCCCGGAACCACCTCACTGCCCACTCCCCAAGTGAGCAAGTCCCCTCTGAGCATTCTGAGTCCTTGAACCTGCAACACGTCCCCTGCCACCAGGTTTGACACTCCCAGGGTGCATGGAGAAAGGGACAGAGGAGACAGCAGGGCAGAGAGGTGAGTCCACCGCTGGGTGTGGCAAGGACTCGGGGGTTTCCTGCGGCTTGAGCGGACATCAAAGTAGGCAGCAAGGACTTAAGTCAACATCCTACCAACTCCCGAGATCAGGGGCCCTGGGGGTCAGCACCATGAGGCGGACCCCGCTCGCCTGTGAGAACCGAGAGAAGGAGGGGGCTTTGAGCCTGAGCTCAAAGCTCCTCCTTCGAGAGCCCACCCTCAGGCACCAGCCTCACAGAGGGAGCCCACGGCTACTGTGTGTACAGAAACACAGGCAAAACCACGGGCCGTGGGGATGTGGCCAACTCGCCGTCTCTGACACGGGCTGTCTGCAGAGAGGGCAGCAAGGGTGAGCCACGCAGGCAGGCACACCCGCTGGCCGGATGCAGTCACAGGAGGCGGCAACTTTCACCCAGACCCGACTCCAGAGGATGCACATACTTGAGCACAGGCACACTTGCTCACACGTGTGCACGTGCACACACACAAGAGCGGAGCTCTGTTTCACACGAAATGGGTTTTTAAATGAATGAGGCTGAGTCTTCATAACCAAATGGAATAGCTCTTTTTAACAACTGAAAGTGATTGGACAGCCGTGGAGTCGGCTTGAGGTGTGCTGAAGGAAACCAGCTGCCCAGCAAGAAGGACGAAGCTCAGCAGAGCACAGCGGGGGCAGTCATTAGGAAAAATAAAGTATATACCACCTCTTCCTATTTAGCTCGCACGCCGAAGCTCCTTGCACAAGCCGGCTTCATTAATTACCATTATCGCCCCGTTTCAGGCTGGGAAGCTTGCTTGCCGTCCTCCCAGTCCACAGAGGAAGCCTCTATTAATTTGAGAAATTGATGGATAAACCAAAAAATTGGCAAGTTGGAGGCTTTCTCCCTGCAGCCTAGTTGCTTTCACATCACAGAGTAAGTTTGCAGAGACGCTCACCAGTCTGAAGGGTCTAAAGAAACCTCTATAACCATTCAAGGTACGATAATGCTCTCCTGCTTACACTCCAGTGTTGTTCCTTCCCTATTCCCAGGCATTCCCATTTCCTCCCAAATTAAGATGGAGTATGAGAAGGAGCTGGGGATTTGGAAGCAGCAGATCCGGATTGGAGGCCCAGGTCTGCCATTTACTAGCTGTGTGACCTGAGACAAGTCACTGCCCCTCTCTGATCCCTGAGTCCTCACCGGCACCATGATCATAACGCCCAGCTCAGTGAGTCTGTATGAAGAACAGATGGAAGAGGCTGTATAGGAAAGCCCCCTGTCCGTGGTAACCCACTAGACATGTGAGTTATTACCTTTAGAAACATGTTCATGACCCCAGTTACTGACCCTCCACTAGAAATCAGATCCGATACCGTAAAAATTGACTCTTTCATGCATTCAAGACCAACGGAGACAGCTGAGAGATTTTATCCCCATCTTCTAAAGAGACAGGAAATTCTCTCCACTCTACCCTAATAAAAGAAGCTTCCAGATGTTTTTATTTTACGAGCCCCTGTTTTATGCCCGGCTCCCACCAGCTGTTTTCGCACTGTGCTGGGGGAGCCCCGTGATGACAAGTGCCATCGCCCCCATCTCACAGATGAGGCTCGCCAGGGCTGCTCCAACGGTGGCCCAGATCTGTCTGCCCCAAGCCCAGGGGCGCTCCCTCTGCTCCCCAGTCCGGCTCCAGATGCTAACCGAGGTCTCCGCCAGCCCGGCCTTCTCTCTCTGGGAGGGACTCTGCCCGAAGGACGTGCTGCTCAGGTGTTCCCTCTGATTCCCACAGGTGAGCCTTCCCCATTCACTGACCCTCCTGCTCGTCAGTCAAAGCTTGTCTTTTCTCTCCTCTGCTACCAGCCTGGGAGTTTCCGACTTCGCCATTAGTTCATTGAACGGTGGCAGCGTCCCCAAGCCTCATTTGGGAAGACTCCATATTCTGCAGGACGCAGAGGCGCAGAGGGAGAGCCAGGCGGCAGAGCCCAGGGACGGGGAAGAGTCGGGTAGGACCTCTCCCGGCCGGGACCACTCCCCCGGGGGACCACTCCCCGGGGCCACCCTGAGGCAGGGCCTTGGGCCCAAGTGTGACTCCCTCAGCCTCTACATTCTCCCCTGTAAGTCGAGGGTCAGCATCCCTAATGCCAGGAGGGGCTTTGTGAGGTATAGACTGTACAGCGCTAGAGGTGTTGGGGGGGTAGTTATGCGTGGTGTAGAATAAAGGACCTGCCAGGTGTCAGAGCTTTTGCAGACACCAGGGGTGTCTGCCTCTCCTGGGTTGTGCCTTCCATGATGTCATGAAAATGCCCCCAGGTGTGGATGAGCCTCGGGGCCAGCAAGGCGAGACAAAGAGGGAATGTGACTGTTTCCTCCTTCAGGTCAAAGACTCCAGGAGGTGTCTGTGGGGTGACACCTCCAATTTTAAGGGTTAGCCCGAATTTTAAGGGTTGTTATTAAATGAGATAATGATGATGACGATCACCATTTGCCCTCCTCAATGCCTTATCCGCTTCATGTCATTTTGTTCCTGCACCAGCGCTCCGAGGGGGATCCCAGCATCCCCTGCTTCTGACAGATGAACAAGCTGAGATCTGGTGAGTGCGACTTTGCCAGGTCACACAGCTGGGCGTGCGGATCCCAGCCCAGCCCAGCGGACTCCCAGGGAGCCCTCTTAAACTCTAGCTGGTCTGGGGGGAGCATGGAGCACCACATCCAGCCCAGCGGAAGGGCCCAGGGCATGTGGCTTCTCTAGACTTCCTGCCACTGCCACTCTTGGCCAAATGGGGCAGGCTCAAGGCCCGAGGGACTCGGCCACACGGAGTTTCACTGGACCCAGGCAGGGGGGAAAGCCAGGCACCTGCGTCTGGAGGCAAGTGTCCCTCACGCTGTGCTTGGGGTCGACTGGAAGCAGAGGTGGACCTCAGGGTCCCAGGACATCTGGTGCATTTAACAGACCATTTGTCTGACCGCTTGAAAACCAAAGCCGATCTGTGTAAGGCATTATCAGAAAGTCACCCTCCCGTTATCTGACAGCTGTGCGGTTTTTGACAGTCCCCACAGGCTCTCCAGCCCCGAGGTGTCCTAAGGCCCAGGCTGCAGGGCCGAAAGCTCCCTGGACTGGGGTCAGAAAGACCTGGACTCTTCTCCAAGGCCTACTAACTCCTACTCGCTATGTGCCCTTGGCTGAGCCCTGGTCCTCTCTGGGCCTCGGTTTCCTCACCTGTAAACGAGGCGGTAGACTCACCTGTCTTCCGAGGTGCCTTCCCTCTCTGGCCTTCAGGGAGCCCAGTGAGTCGCACGCCCCAGGTCTGTGGGACTGACTGAGCGCAAGCCCACGTATTCATTAAAAATATGTATATTTATTAAGCACCTACCCTGCGTCAGCCCCTGTACATGCAGAGCCTCAGATTATCCCAGTTCAACCCTGTGAGAGAGAAATAGAAGCATCCCATCTTGCAGAGAGGGAAGTTGAGGTTTCCAGGTGTGAAGTCATTTGCTTTTGTCTCACAGCTGGAGTTCAAACCCTGAGCTCCTTCCATCACACTCTGCCACCTCCCTGTCAGCACGGGGAGCGGAGAACGGGTAGCAAAAGCCGCTTCTCCCTCCGGGCGGCGTCCTATGAGGTCCTATAGTCATTATTCCCATTTCACAGAGCAGGACACTGAGGCACAGACAGGTGCTCACAGTCACATGGGATATAAAGCCACCATCTGGCCGCAGAGCGTGTGAGCTTAACCACGGGGCTGCAGTCCCCGCCTCGAGGCCCTCAGAAGATGCGGGGAAGACAGCAGGAAGCACACAGGCACCAGGCAGCACCATTAGGTATGAGAGAGGGTCACTGCAGAGACCAAGAGGATCCAAAAAGGGGCTCCCATCCCAGACCAGGACGGCAGGACCTTCTGGAGGAGCGGAGTCATGGAGGATGAACAGAATCAGCAAGGCAGAGGAGGAAGGAAGAGGTCCCCGCATCGTGTGTCAGGGGACAGTACACGGCTTAGGCAACGGACGTGAGTTTGGGAAAGCTGACTCTGCTTCCCCTAGGGGTGGGCTGGAGATCAGCTACGGTGGCCGGCACGGTGGGGGGTGCCTGCAGCAGACATGGGCAGCGGGATGGAGAGGAAGACGCACACTCAGGAGACATTAAGGAAGCCCCAGATGCTGCAATAAAAGAATTCTGTGGTCACCTGAGACTGGACACCTGTCCTCCACGTCGCTCTCTTGGTGAGCGTCAAGGCTCACAGGCGCAGGCAAGGCTCAACGTCCCGCAGCCATGGGACCTGTCGGGTGCCCTTTGATGCAGGCTCCCAAACGTGGTTTGCCACGGAACCCTTGTGTTGCCATTTTAATTGTGACCTCCGAGCTAATATTCAGGGGAACTAATGTTCCATAGGATTTGCTGTGAGGACGTGGATCCCGGTAATGGACTGATGGAGCAGAGTGAACACATGATTCTATAGTGTGTGCCTGGCGCACAGGAGGTGTTTAGCGAATGTTTGCTGGATGCACCAGTGGACACAGGTGAAGTCAGTGGCCACCTGCTGGTAAGGTTCAGGGCTCTGTGAGAGGCTTCTGCCACCTCCTCCCTCCTCCACTCCAGACCTCCTGCACCGTGGGCATTTATGACCTTACTATGTGCCAGGCACCTTAGTACCTGCTTTACTTACAGAGTCCTCTCACGTTCACGCCATGACCCTATGAAGATAAGAAACTCGCCCATGGTCACTCAACAAAGTGGCAGAGCTGGAATTTTGGTGCAGATTTGACTAACTCCAGAACGCTCTTAGCCACTAGGTCTTACTGATTCTCAAAACTCCATCCTTGTACATTCACCCCTTTAGCTTAAATGCCTGCTGTTCAAGATAAATATTTGAGGTCTGTGGTATGCTATCTTATCAGACATTTACACTTTAGTATAAGTGTATATTTTGAAAGAGTACCTAGTATGTGCAGCTACTGATACAAATGCCAATGTTAATTTCACCACTAGTATTAATATTATCACTACAAATAATGTCTATTATTTATTGAGTATATATTACATGCTAAGTACTGTTCTAAGCACTTTAAAGTTATTAACTCATTTAACCTTCACAACAAACAGTGACATAAGGTGATAGGATTATTACTCAACAAAGATTCACTCCCGTCTTCTACCTACTATGAGGGAGTATATGTCCTGCCCCACTGACCTGCTCTGGCGAATCGGATATAAGAAGATGTGACCCAGTAGGGGCTTGAAATGTGCTGGCATGGTTGGACTTGCCTCCCATGCCCCTGTGTTTTGCCAGGAGAACATGCCCTGGGTAGCCGCTGGTACAAAGAATATAAAGACACGTGGAGAAGACCTGTCTTACTCAGTTTGGAGCCCAGCCCACAAGCCCCTCTAGATGAGCCAAACCCAAGGCCTCCCCCATGCCCACCCCCACCCCACAGATGCATGAGTGAGAAAACAATGGTGTTTCTCATGTCACTAAGTCTTGGGGAGCTTTCATATACAGCAATAACTAAGACCAAAAAGTACAACTGTAAGTCCCCATTTTATATATAAAAAAATTGAGGCACAGGGAGAGTTAGCAACTCCCACACATTCATATAGCTAGTCAGTGACAGAGCGAAAAATTTAAACCCAAGGAGTCTGGTTCCAGAGCCTAGGAACACAGGGTAGAGGTGGGAATCTTGAAGGACAAGTTCCAAAGCTTGTTAACCAAACAAACCAAAAGTGGCCCATAACTGCTTGGTTTGTGTTCAGAGTCAACGGAAGAGAGCGCCTCCAGGCCAGAGTCTGAACACGATGGGAAAATCCCAAGACTGAAGTGAGGTGGAGGAGGGGGTTTTGCCCTCATTAGAGCTTCAGGGTCTCTTCTCAGAGAAGGGGTGTGATCCCTGGGGAGGGGTTCTGTGGAGAGGTGTTCAGGCCATGGGGCATCGGCGGTAATTAACAGCTGCTGAACAAAGTCGGCAGCCACTCACAGATGTCACTCACAGAATGCATCCTCCTCCAGCCCCCTGAGGAGGAGGGAAGGACACAATCTGCCAGGGGGCAGGAGAGCAAGAAAAGGGGGTGTCTGCATACAACAGGGTAGCGTGGAAGGAAGCCCCAAGCTCCGGGCCACAGAATTCTTTTGTTAAAAGAACTTCATGAACATCTTTGTGACACCTACATCTCTTTTAGTATCCTTGCTGAGCCAATAGAGTAATCGAGGCATAGAGGAGGGGTGTGACTTGCTCAAGATACAATAATGAGTAATTTTCTGAGTCAGTAGGAATCCAATCTCTCCAGTCCAAGCTTACTTTGAGGATGCCACCAGATGTCTGAATGTGAGAGCCGGAAAGGCCTTTTTTGTTCCTGGGGTCCATGTTCTGAGAGATGGGGAAACGGAAACCCACAAGGGCCAATGACTTGGCCAAAGTCACAGGGCAAAGCCCACCAGGTTACTCTCCCACTAAAACTCACTGTCCCTTCTAGGAATCTACCCTAAGGCAAAACCCAGAAACCATTTATGCACTAAGATGTTCACTTCAGAATTATTTATAATCATAAAAAATGGAAACATCCTTAATGCCAACAATAGAGAAATTAATCACAATTTTTCCCAACCACTCGTACTGTAGATTTGAGGTCCACTAAACTGCTCTCTGCTTTTGGAAGACTCCTTGCCATTTTAAGCCTCCATGTCTTTGCACATGCTGTTCCCTCTGCCTAAAATTCCCTTCCTTCCATTATCTGTCTGTAAGCTCCTATCCACCCTTCAACACACAGCTCAAAATGACTCAGAAAGATGAACAATTTATCTGTGTGTGCCCAGCACCTAGCTCAGGTGTGTCACATAAAAACTACCCACTCAATAATCTATTGAATGAAGGAAGGGACCATCTAGTGAAGCAAGGACAGATATATAGGTCTTTTGACTATCTAGAGCTATTTATTTCTTCTGGCTTTTTCACCTAACACATAAAACCAAAAGACAAATTCTAACATCTAAATTGTGCTGTTTGGCATGACTTTGACCAAATCTTTGGCCAATTATCAGAGCAGCTTCTGTGGCATCCACTCCTTTGCCCCCTGTAGCCTTCTAAAGCCATAACCCATGTGGTCCAGTCCATAAGGAGGAGTGATAGTCAAAGAATCAATCCAAAAACCCAAAACTCAAGATAATTCAATCTCCTTAATTATGTTTGTCAAACACTGTAAAGGGACACATAAACTGCCACAACATTTCTTAAAATCCACCTTCCCATTCCCATCTACCTCTCTCATCTCCCCTACACTCCCTCCAACACGCTGTCCTCCGACACCCTGAAAAATTCCTCCCAAGCCCCAAATGGAGGCCTTCTCGTCCATTTCCTTCTCCCCCTTTCTTCTTGATTCTGTACCTTCAAGTTACAAAAAAAAGCTAGTTGAGAGTCAGCAAAACCTCACTAGCTGACAGCCTGAAAGGAGAGATCGGGAACACTCCATGAGCAAATTTGTCCTTTTCAATGGCTTGCTCTTACCCAAAGAATAAGTTTTATTTTATAGCCTCTCCTTTTAGTCCATTTAACCTTCTGTCCTCAGCCTCTTTTATTCCACCTTGCAACTTCAGAGGTGATCCCACCGTAAAGTGAACCAAGCAACTGTCTGTGACCCAAACCTCACTCGTCCGCAGCTGATGCTCTCCAGGCTCGGGTCAAAATGGCGGAAGGTCCTATTGGCCTTCACGTGCGCATTCCCACTGTCCCCAAACAAGCATGGTGTGTGTGAAGGCTACACTACAAATGTGCATGTATTGCCGGCCATTTTTTTCAAGGAAAACATTGTGCTCGGGTTCATATCTGAAGAATCCATTGAACTTGACACTGTCAGATATTTAGAACAAGTACAAACTATCAGGGACCGTGTGAAATATTAAGCACACATGACAGGAGTTTGAGGTAAGCACTTACCACCACCTGCGCCCTTGAGAATCTGCCCTGTGGACGATCCCCCAACATTTGGACTGTTGGGCCACAGGCAAATTCATCTCATCAAAGGTCATCAACGCCTGATCCCCAGCCTGTCACACACACAGTCTTCTGTCTACACTGGCTTTCAGAACTCACTAACCACCTGCTTCCTGTGCTTGCAGTTGATTTGGCATTTTATAAGCAGCATAGATCAATTGGAAAAGTGAATTATCCCTGGTTAGTGACTAATAATGAGATAATAACGTTATAACCACCCAAAAAAGTGTGTAGGAGCTGGAGAAAATGTGGCAAGAGCAGAAAAATTGAATCAAGTTATGCAAAAAGAAAAGAAAAAAATCAAAAGTGGATGACTTTGCGGGAAGGCAAAGAGCAGTTCATTTGGCTTCCAAATTAAATTATTCTTCTGTTATAGATGAATTTAGCACCGCAAAATGTAGGAAAATGTATTTAAATGATCATTGAGCTAATAAATCCAATAAATCATTACAATCTTGCTGAGATATCTTAGTTCCCTTGTTTGAACCCATGAACGCCTGCCCACAGTCTGCAGGAGGACCTGGGCCTGCCACTCTGCTTATACTGCCTCCATCCTCGTCTGCCGTGCTCCAGCCCCACCGACCTTGCTGTTTCTGTCTCAGAGTCTCTGCACTTGCCAGTTCCTCTGCCTGAACATCTGCCCCAGATCTCCACACAGCCTCCCCATCCCATCCTTCTACAGGAGGGCCCCACCCCCTGCATCCTCAGTGCCACCTTCTCCCACCACTAGTCTTTCTCTCTCCCACAATCCTACTTTATATCTTTCATAGCCTTCCTGCTATATGAAATAATCTTATATTTCTTATACATATACATATATAAAAATATATATAAAATCTTATATACAGCTCTTCATTTACAGGTTCATTGGAATGAATAGACGTAAAAGTAGGACATAGTGTTTGAGAACAGGGCCGTGGGGCCAGACAGCTCTGCCACTGACTAGCTGTATTCCCGGGCAAGTTATGAATCTTGTGGGGCCTTGTTTTTCTCAACTGGGATGGTAATATCCACCTCACAGGGCTTACTATGGACTGAATTGTGGCCCCGCCCCCAAATTCATATGTGAAGCCCTAACCCCCAGTGTGACAGATTTGGAGGTGGGAACTTTGGAATGAGCTCTCCTGATGGAAGTACTGCCCTTCTAGAAGAGACCAGAGAACTTGCTCGCTCTCTCTCTGCATTGAGGACACAGTGAGAAGGTGGCCATCTGCAAGCCGGGAAGAAGGTCCTCACCAGGAAACAAATCTGCTGGCACCTTGATCTTGGACTCCCAGCCTCCTGAACTGTGAGAAATAATGTCTGTTGTTTAAGCCCCCGGTCTATGGGATTCTATTACAGCAGCCCCAGGCGACTAAGACAGGGCTCTTTAGAGGATTTGATGAATTAATGGATGTAAGGCAATTAGAATAATGCCTGAAACATGATAAATTCTGTATGCATTTTTAAAACTTTTTTATTATGGAATATTTCAGATATAGACAAAAGTAGAGAGACTAGTATAATAAATCTCTGTTAAACTATCACTGAGCTTCTGTAATTATCAATTCCTGGCCAATCTTGTTTCATCTATACTTCCATCCATTTCTCCCAACCCTAGCTTATTTAGAAACAAGTTCCAGACTTCATATAATCTTATCTGTAAATATTTCAGTATGTATCTCTAAAAGACGAGAACTCTTTATTTTAAACATAACCACAATATCATTAACACACCGAAAAATCATGAACACAATGCCATTGTGACACTTTAAAAATCAAACTTTTGTCTTTGTCTTGGCCTTGGCCACCACCGTATCCCCAGACCTAGAATACAGTCTAGCATTCAGTAAGTGTTTAATAAATAAATGTTAAAAAAATAAATGACATCTCTTTGCTTCAAGGGTATCAAATACGACAATCCTCTGAGGGTCTCAACATCCCTGAAGCTTTCTCTATTTAGTTAGATTTGTCCCCTGTACACATTTTCATGTTAACTACTGTTGGCTTGAATCTCAGTATTTAATACCTTTTATAGTCCTAGAGGTGGAGGGATAGGACTGACTGGGAAAATAGAAGAACAGCAATAACATTCATCAAGGATCTCTTGCTGGCTGAGTAAATGTTTGGCCCCACATAAGTCACTGGGATCCAGTGGTGAATAAGACACCGTTAAATAAAATAATCCCAAAGCTCATGTAGAAGAATGAAGACCCAGGAGGAACCAGATCCTATGAAAGAGAAGAATATTGGGGTAGAACTTGGCTTAATAGAGATCAACATATTAACTCTATGTAGATTTATAGAGTCATTAACTTATTAACATATTAACTTATTAACATAGTAACATTAATATTAATGTTAATGTAATGTTAATATTAATGTAAGTTAATGTTAACGTTAATGTAATGTATTAACATTAACATCATAACTCTGTATAGATCAGAACTCTATACCAGGAAGATACTTAGACCAGTGGAACAGAAGGGAGAGATCAGAACCTCATCAACGTAGTCATGAGAATCCAGTACGTGGCAGAGATGGCACTTCAATTCAGTTGGAAAAGGAGTAATTTTTTAATTAATGAAACTTGCACAACCATCTTCTTTTGTAAGAAAGTTGAAACCTCATTTTACATCATATACATAAATAAACCCCAGATGGATTAAAGAGTTAACAGACAAAAAAATTTAAAATAATAAATATCTTGGAAGAAAATGCAGAAGATGACAAGGGCAGTCTCTAGGCATAAAAAAACAAGAAAGTCGTATTTAAAAAGAAAGACATTTTGCTATATGAAATGACTTTTGCAGCAACAGATATCATTCACAAAGTCAATATAAAAACAGGAAATTTGAGTATAAAACTTTTTGCAACACAGATGTCAAATGAAAGGTTGACATCTATAATACACAAAGAGCTCTTACAAACTAATAAGAAATGAGCAAGGAGTATTGGAGGCAGGTAAGACACGGCACAAATCCCAATGGTCAATAAACACACGGAAAGATGCACAAGCTCATGAGCTGTGCAGGAACCTGAAATTAAAGTGACTATGAGATCTCATTTCATCCCCATCAGACTGGCAAAAATTTAAAATAGTACTAACGCCTATTGCTGGAGTGGATGCAGGGAAATGGTAGGCTCATGAATTGTTGGAGAAAATGTGACATGTTACAGCATTTTTGGAAACCAATCTGGCAACATCGACAGAAATAAAAAAATACATATATCCTTTGATTGAGCGATCCCTCTCTTGGGGATCTATTCCATTGAAATAAAAGCTCCAGTTGAAAGGATGTATGTACAAGGGTGTTTACTGCAGCACTGTTTGGGGGGGGGGCAGGAAATAAAGGGAATGCCTGTCAGTATAAGCCAGATGAAGAAATGATAGTACTTCCTCACTATGAAATATTATGCCGCCATTAAAAGAATGAATTAGAGTTATCGCAGCTGTCTCAGAGAGACTCCCACGAGTGTTGTTGTTTGAATGATAAAGCGAGACTCAGAAAGGGAGCCTTGTACAACCCCATTTTGTGTAACAGTGACCCAGACACGGGAGTGTGCATATGGGCAGGCGCAGGTGTGTGTTTGTGTGTGAATGTTAGCTGCATGGATATTTCGTTTGTGATGTATAAACGTATAGAAATACACAGGTTGTTAACATGGGGATGAGGGGATGGGAGAGTGATATGTGCAGGGAGGAGGGAGACAAGCAAGAGAAAGAAAGAAGGACTGAAAAAGAGCTGGAATGTACGGCATTATTCTGGCTATGTCCTCGCACAGATGATCTCCACGTGGATGGATGCAAAAGGACAGGGGGAGGGGTGGGAGAGCAGATAGCACGAGAGCCTGGCCTGTCCAGAGAAAGAAGGGGAGTGTGGCTGGACCTCAGTGTGCAGGGGGGGATGGGGGCAAAATGAAGCCTGAGGTTGGAGGAGACGAGGCCGGGCCTCACCAACTGGGTTAGACCTCAGGAAAGGGTCTAAGCAGAGAGGCACCGTCTCACACCTTTCCTGAGCTCTCTGCATCACAGTCCTACGTGCTTGACATAAATTAATCCATTCTATACCTAGGGGGTCGTCATATATTTCCTATTTCCCAGGTGAGGAAATTGAGGCTCAGAGCGGGAAGCATCTTCCCCAAGGTCCCTAGAACCCTAACCCAGTCTTCTAACTCCAGACTCCACATTCTTCCACTACCCCATTCAGTGTGGCCTCCACAGTTAGTATAATCCCCTCCACAGTAGGGGCAGGGCTCGGTGTGAGTGCCCCAGCCCCACAGGGCAGGAAAGAAGATGAGGGCTTAGAAGATAACTGCTTGTTGCTGAGTCCTGAGTTGAGTGGAAGGGGAGGAAGTTGACACACGGAGCCTCTCTCCGCTCTGTGGCCCGAGTATGTACTGGCTGGGGCTTTGAAGACAGGCAGAGCCCTGTGCAAATCGTGACTCTGCCATTTGCAGGCTGTTTGCCTTGACACATTCACTTCCCTGAGCCTCAGTTTCCCCAAGGTTTCTGCAGCATTAAAGAAGAAAGTGGCTGGCGAGCGGTAGGCAGTCAGCAAATATGAGGCTCTACAGGGTGGAATCTTGATTCTATCATGTATTAGCTATGCAACCTTGGGCAAATTGTTTAACCTCTCTGTGCCTCGGGTGCCCCATCTGTAAAACAAGAGCCATGACAGAACTTCCCTCAAGGGCTTGTTGTGAGAACTAAATGATTTATACAACGTGAAGTGGACCTGGCACAAGGGCCACGCTCAGCGAATGTGGTAACTGGGTGGTCAACAGGATTCCCCCGTCATTGCAGAGAATATGCTGTGAGTATCACTTTTTCTCCTCTTCTCTCTCCTCCCACCCAGCCCCACCCCATTTATCAGCAAATGTGTATCGAGGGCCTGTTCTGTGACAAACTCTGTGCGAGATGCAAAGGACATATGATGAGCACGAGGGACAAGACCCAGCCTCTCAGCACCCAGGGCTCATCGGGAAAGGGGAAGAAACAGCATTTGCAGCACAAGGAGGTGAGGCCCAAGGGAAGGAGGCTGGGGGGAGCCTAGCCGGGGCGCCAAGCCTGGCCCGCTCTGGGGGCCCAACTCCATCCCCGGCCTGCGGAAGCCCCCACGTCCCTCTGGGAGACGGTGGGTTCTGAATTCCAAGCAGGCCCTCGGAGTTGGGTTGACGTGTTAGCACAGTGTGTGACTTGGCCCCGATAGCAGACTGCCCACAGGTGTGCGAGAGACTCTACCTGACACCGAGGGGCATGCGGGTGCCGTGGGTGGTTGAAGGGACGCTCTCTTAGAGAAAGAGGAACTTGACACCCTGCAGAACCCACCAGGGGTCAGTAGACAGGTTCACTGTCACCCGATACAGTCTGTTCCTAATCAGGCCTGGCCAAAACAGGACATGGCGCTGGGCCACATCTCGTAGGCGCTCAGAACCTGGCCACCCTCCCCACCCACCACGGAGCACCCTGAGCTGTTTGGACCATTTCTGTAAGGAGCCAGGTCTGCTACGTTTATAGAATTAGTGGTGCACATGGCAGAACATGATAACAAATCGCTCATAATGAAAACTTAGCGAAGGAGAGGCACCCCACTCAATCTTCCTGACGACAACAGCCCCGTGGAGCCACCGTTACACCCATTTTACATACGAGCACACAGGTGCAGAGAGGGGGAGTAAGCCATCCCAAGCTCACATAGCTTGTGAGGGATGGGTGGGGGCAGGATTTCCACTTGCTGGTCACCCTTGGCCCTACCACCACCTGGGTGGAGGAGCAGCCTGGTGGTCCTCCCCACATTCTGGTCTTTGGGTCTATATCTCAACAGGATGCCAACGCCTCCTTCACTTGCATCCAAGTCCTAGAGAAGGAACTCTGCCAAGCCCAGAAGCCTTTGCTCCTGAGTCACCCTCAGGTGTGACTAACGCCCCTGCAAGCCTGCAGAGTAGGGAAGCCCCTCTCCCGAAAGGCAGGACAGTGGGCTTTGAGACTGCTATTCAGTTGGAGAAAGAGGCAAAGGTCAACTCCTCCATGAAGCCTCCCCTGCCTGTCACTTTCCAGGCTGTGCTCCTGTCACCTTGTGGACCTCCCTCTATCACTCTGCATTCAGTCATTGGTTCCTGCCAGTGACAGACTTGGTTTTCTTCATCTTTGTATCCATTGCACAGAGCTGGGCACACAGTAGGCACTGTGCTTGATTCAAGGCCCTCACTGACCGGGCCCCCTCCCTTTCCAGCCTGCTTTCTGCCAGTTCCTCCTGGCCACAAACGCACCCTGATTGTAATTAAATAATCAACAGTGTCTGCCTCCTGGGCATGTGCACTCCTGGAGGCAGGGACTGATCCAGTCTTGTCCACTGATGTGCCTTGAACACACAGTAGGTACTCAACAAACTTGTTGAGTGACTGTTTCACATCCCTTATCTTAGACCTACTCTTCCCTCTGCCTAGAAAACCCTTCCCCGGCCTTCTCTGCTTCTTGTCTTCCCCTCATCCTTCAAGACCCAGCTCAGCGGTCACCAGCTCCCGGAAGCCCTTGTTTAGTACCCAGGTGGCGTTACCTGCCTCCACGTGCTGCCCCGCGGGCCTCCCTCCGCCCTCCATCCACTACATTGAGCTCCACCCGCAGGTCTCTCTCCACTCGACTGATTGCTTCTGAGCAGGGACCCCATCTTTTTCATTTCTGTATTTTATTCAAAGCACATAACACCCAATAGGAGCCCAAGATGTAGCTAATATTTATTTAGGGCTTACTCTAGAGGAGGCACTGGAAGTACTTTTTTATTTCATTTAATTATCAGCGCAGCACCCCGAGGCAGGCGGTGCTGCCCCATTTTCCGGACAGGCCAACTGAGCCTTGGGAATGTTCGGTCGCTTGCCCGAGGCCACCCTGCTGCGAGGCACCAGAACTGGAACCTGACCCCAGGGTCCCTGCGAGCGTGTGGTCCAGCCCTGCCGCCTCGGCAGTCCCTCCTTCTTGAGCCTCCTGAAATACACGCAGAGAGGAGCTGCCCCCTTTTCTTTCCTGCTCATAACCTCTCCAGGTTCCGCTTTGCCCGGGAACCTCTGAAGTGCCCCCCTTCCTCTCAGAAACCTCCAGCATCTTCTCCTGAAGAGAAGTTCCCTGTGCAGAGTTCTGGGCCAACTCTCCCAGGTTATTCCAACCAGGCTGCTCCCATTTCCTTCCTCCTGTTGCCTGCTGGAGCTTCTGCTTCTCTCCCTCCCGACCTGGGAGTTTTACCGTGCAGTCCACACATATTTGGCACCTACTATGTGCCAGGCACCATGACAGAGGCAATGAATATACTAGTGACACAACCAGACCCATACCCTTACACTACAAATCAGAATATAAACACATATGGGAGGTGAGGGATGCTGCTAAATGTTAAGGAGAAAATTTAAGCAGGTAAAGAGTGAGCGATGGTGGAGGAAGGGGCAGGCGGGATTTTATATTGGATGGTCAGTGGGGCCTCTCTGAGCAGACAGCTGTGGGAATGATGGAATGAAGTAGCTGCTGAGAAATGAGCATCCCAGACTGTGATGCAAAGGCCCTGAGGTAGATGTGGGGCAGGGATCAGGAATAGCAGGCTGGAGGAGAGGGAGCCAGGGAGGGAGAGACTGGAAGAGGAGGGCCTCCAAGGTGGCCGAGCCTGGTCACATAGGACATTCAGGACACGTTCTCTGTGCTCTCCCAGACTCGCTCACCCAGGCACACTGCCTTCATCTCACTTTCTCTCCCACAACAGTCAGATTCCTTCTCCCATAACAGTCACTGGAATTCGCCTTTTATCCCTGCCCCTCTGCCCTTTAACATTCTGTTTCTTGCTTCTCCTGTGCATCTTTGTGTGTCTTCTTTATTATTATTTTTTTACCCCATAAGTTCATTTTTAATTTTCTCTTATGATTTGCTTTGCTGCATCTCAGTTCCTGGTGGAACCCACCCCAGCCCGGGGAGCAGCATCTCTGGTGACTCAGAGCTCTGACTGGGGTGGAAGTCAGGCAGGAAAGGACTTCTCTGTGGGGATTCTTGTCATGGACACCTCTACACATGGATTTTCAGCTTCCGGGTCTCACCAGGCTCAGAACTAACCACACACCCCATTTACGAGCTGGGCCAGTCCTTCCTGCTCTCCCAGCCCCGGGTGGCAGCACACACTTGGGACTCCCTGAGGCTTCCTCGGCAGCTCTCGGCACTGCAAGAAGCAAAACCTGCTGTGTCTCCCAGCATCTCCTTTCCACAGGGCCCGACGGCCTCTCTGCAGCAGATGCTTCAGTGTGGGTCTGAACACCTATGTGGGCTGGGAGCCTCTGGTCATCCACATTAGGCCAGGGATGGGGTCGAGAGAGCACAGCAGGCCCGGGAGGAGCAGTGTGGGGAAGCCAGGCCAGTGCCGGCGTTCTCAAGTCTGATTCTGCTACAGCCTGGTGGCTTCCAGTCCTCCCATAGCATCTTGGGGCCACCTTCCCCTTCCCCACTCCCCCACCTACCAAGGGTCAGGGGCTTCTAGAGACCCTCTCCTACTATTTTCCAGATGCTAATATGTGGTTCTCCTTGTTTCATCCCCGCAACCATAACCTTATTCATTCATTCATTCAAAAGATGTTCATTGCACACCTACGATATCCCAGGCACTTTCTAGGCATCGGGGATACCGCTGTGAACAAGACTGTTGGGTCTGACATCCTGGGGGAGGCGGGTGGGTAGGGAGAGATTTCAAACAATAAACAAGAGAATGTCAAGTCGCAACAAGCACTATGATAAGAACAAAACAGGTCAATGTCATACAAAGTGACATTTTAAATTGTGTGACCAGCAGTGCCTCTCTGGAGGTGATACTTCAGCTAAGACCTGAATGATGATCTAGGGATCCAGCGTTCAGAGTGGAAAGCATCTCATCAGCGAGAGCAAAGGACTTAAGGCAGGAGCAAACCAAGCACCCGTCACCTCCATATACAGATGAGGAAACTGAGGCTCAGAGAGGTTAAATCATAGTCTAAGGTCACACAGAGAGTACGCAGCAGAGCTGGGATTCACACCCAGGTCCATCTGACTCCACGGCCTGCTCTGTTCCCACTTCTTGCTTCTGCTTGGGCAAGGGCCGCAGGACAGTGATGCCAATGGATGGTCCATGGTCCCAGGCACAGCAGTCTCCCCGGATTCATCCTCCTCAGTCATGCCAACCTCCTGGAGTTTCCTCACACTGCTTCAGACCTCTTTGCATTCGCCTGTGCTGCCCCTCTGCTTGCATGGCCCTCCTCTCTTCCTTGACCAATTGTGACCGTTTCTCCTGGCCTCTGAGGGTGAGCTTGTCACCAGGGCAAAGCCTTCTGAGACATTCCGTGACAGAAATAAATGCTTCCTGCCCTGGACTTCCATAGCACATCTTCATTTTGTTCATTCATTCATCAAATGTGTATCGTGGACCTACTATGTGCCAGACATTAAACAGCAACTCCAAAACACAGAGGGACGTGCTGCAAGAGGAGAAGCATGGGTGCTGTGGGAGCACACAGCAGGGAATGCCAGACACCCCAGATCTTCCCCAGCTTGGTCACACCGCCCTGGAATTAGCTGTCTGCTTGCCAGTCTCCCTGATTTTGTATTTTAATCTCATCTGCATCCCTAGCACCTCAGCAGAGTGCCTGGCACAGAGCAGACACGCATTTGGATTTTCAGGTCACTAGAGTAAATTGGTTTTACAGAGCACCTACTATGCGTGAGGCACCGTTCTAAGCGTCGGAAGTACAAGGTGAACAGAGCAGACCAAGACCCCTGCCTTCCTGAGGCTTACATCCCCGTGGGCTAGAATGTCGTTGGGTGAATTATTTAGGTTCCTAATTAGTGAACCAACATGCTGAGAAGAGTAGAATGGGAGCAGGGAGTGAAGAGGCAGTAAAATGCAGCAAAACTATGTTCACGACCAAAGCAGAATTCTGTCTCCCCACACCCTGTACCCCTCACACCCACCAACCTGCTTCCTCCTCTGAGTGGCCCATCTCAGGAATGGACACTAATATTCATCAGTTTCCTCCCCACCACCCCCAAGTACCTCCACTGCTTTCCAGCCCCATTGCCACACACTGGTCCAGGCCACCATCATCTCTTGCTTGGAGCCCAGCAATAGCTGCCTTCCCGTCTCCGAGCCTCAGGTTCGGTTCCCACATTCCCCATTCCACCAGCCTCCTCCATGTAACTTCTTAGGCTTCAACCTCCTTTCCACGCCCTCCAGGCTCTTAGCCTAAAACAATTCCCATCGTTGTTTTTAGATCAGCCACACTTAGCGTGTTTTTCCTAAAACCGACCGATCATCTTTTCCCACGTGCGCACACTTCTGAACCTTTGCACATGCTCTTCCCTCAGCCTGGACTGCTCTTCCTCTTCTCAGCTCCCCTCCACCCACCCACCCCATCCTAGCCTAGCTGACTCTTTCTCATTCCTGCCTCTCACTTTAAGTGTCCCGTCATCTGGGAGGATGTCCCTCATCCCCTAGGTCGGGTTGCGTCTCCCTGCCCCATGGCCCCACAGCTTCCCTCACCTAACACTCTCCTCCCCTCCGTGTGGCTGTTCCTTACCTGTCTGCTCCTCCTACTTGTCTTCAGGTCCTTGGAGGACGGGGCCGTGTCTGTCCAGCTCAACATCCCCAGGAATTAGCATGGTACCTGACACATAGTAGGTGGTCAATTTGCTGAACAAATGAATGAACTATAGGACTTGGAGTAGTAGAACTTGAAGCAGTGCAAAATGTTCAATCTCTGCTGTGCCACTTAACTTGACACATGACTTCGTGACTTCATATATGACCTCTCTGAGCCTCTGTTTACTCACCTACAGGATGAGATAGTAACAAGCACTTGTAGGGTTGTGTGAGAATCTGTGTGAAAAGGCCTGGCACCTAGAAGTTACTCCCTAAATGCTTGCCAAATCTGTGGGTGAGAAGTAACTAGGCTTGGTGTAATACCCTTATTCAGAAAGCTCAGACCTTGACTCAAGGCACGGAGGTTAAGATATAGGCTCTGAAGCTTGGCTGCTGGGCTACACTCCTCTCTCTGCCACTCACTAACTGGGCAACCTTAGGGCAGATACCTGAGCAATTATGTGACTTGGTTTCCTCATCTGTAAAATGGGAATAACGATAGGACCAACCTCATAGGATTGTTGTAGGATTCGGTTCAGATCGGGGCCTGCATACTAGCTGTTGTCATTGCTATTAACATGTAACTGACAACCACACTGTAAGGCTTCTACCCCTGGTCCTCCTTCACATGAAGAGAGATTTCCAGAGAGGTTAAGTGACTGCCCAAGGTCAACCAATGAGGAAATGGCAGCCTTGTGCTTCAAGGCCAAGTTTGCTGCACCCAAATCCCATGTTATTTCCACTTCATCAAAGAAGGAGCTCAAAATAGGCCTGTGGCATTTCAGCTAATTTCCTCTAAGCTCTTACCACGTAACCAACTGCGGGCACACAAAGCTGCTCCCCTAAGAGCATCCATTCAGCAGCTGCTAAGTGTGTGTCCTAGTGGAACTGAACCATCTAATGGGGCTTGCACTCAGCCAGCTCTTTCCAGGTAGCCTTGCCTGATCCACAGAAGGGCCTTAAGGAGAAGAGCTAGGTTGGGAATGGGGAAGGGGAGTGATACATGAGTTAGATGGAAGAAGCTGGAGACCAATCTGGGCGCCAAAGTGGGGAGGAGAAATGAGGGGAAAGCCACATTTATTGAGTGCCTACTATGTGCCAGGCACTCCACCTATCTCATACCATTTAATCCTCACTACAGTCACTCGGCCGTTCCTTATCAAGCATGTGCCCTGTATCAAGCCCTGCACTAGGTCCCAAAGATATAATGATGAACAAGACACAGCTAACGACTTCAAAGTGTTCACAAGTCAGTGAGAGATGACACACGCCCACTAAAGTGCTGCACATGGGATGACAGAGACCTGAGCAGGGTGGCAGTGGTGAAAGGCAGCGAGCAGCTGAGAACAACTTCAGAAAGGAGGAGGCAGGCACCCATGTGCCCATTTTACATACAGTGAAACTGAGGCTCTAGGAATTCGACTTGTTTGGAGTCACGCAGTTACCAAGCAGCAGAGTCAAGCTGTGCCCCCAGGCCTGTTCCGTCTCCCCAAGTCTCTCTTCTCTCTACACTGGCAGCCTGAAGCTGTTATGTTCCCCTCCCTCCTCTCCTTTTCTCAGTGATTTTCTGGCCAGAAGATTAATCAAATGCAGCTAAAGCCGCAGCTGCTGTCAGTGGCTAAGATGATAGCAGCTTCTGTGGACAGACCAAAGCTTCTGATCCTCTGTTACTGATTCCGTTTGAGCAAACCATTCAGGGGTTGGTCTGAAAGGGGTGGGGGATAAAAAGGAGGGCTCCATCTCCAGCTGAAGGGACTTCTTGGACAGGTCAAAGGCAGCCAAGGTGACACAAGTTAGTGAAGGTAAGTGTCTCAGGCTCCTGCAGCTGTACCCACAGCCTCTCTCCACTCCCCTCAAAAGGCCTAGCCCATCTAAAAGGCCTTCCTTCCTGCCCCTTACTTTTCCTCAAGCACAGGAACCAAGAAAATCACCCACCTGAACCACTGGCTAAGCTTGGCAGTTTTCCTGCTGAGTGGAATCAGCAGATCTGCCCCTCCTCCACCCCAATTCCCCTCCCCATCCTCACAGGACAAGAAACCAAACTGGAGAAATCCTCAGTCTGCAGACTCAGCTCTTCCTATATCCTAAAGGTACCTTAGCAGAGGTTGCTGAAATCTTGGTTCTATTCTCCGAACACCAGGACCCTCTCCCAGGTGCCAGGAGCAGGGCAATCGCCCCTCGAAGGAGTCCTTCCCTTCTGAGAAGGCAACAGAGAGTGAGAGAAAGACGTTTTACACAGGGTGGAGAAACAGGTAGTTTTTCCACATCAAAAAGAAAGCGCTGACTGTACCTTCAGACCAACCCTGAGCTAAGGGAAAGAAGTTCGGTGACACCAAAGAAAGTCTATTTTTAATTCAGTCATCTTTTATATACTCTTTGATAATCACCAGATCACTGAGAAACTGTCAAGTAAATGATCTCAAGACAAAAATGGGGGAAGAGAGAAGAAAGCATGGAATAATTGAGTTATGAAATTGAAATATCTCTAACCCCCAACTGACCCATCAGACTCACACCTCTGTCTAGGCTCCTCCCCCCAAAATTCAAAAAACAGTGCCCCTACATCACACCTCGTGTGCCCTCACTCATCTAACTATGAAACTGATCAGAGAAAAAATGTAATCAGTAGCAGCAGAAACCTGATAGGCTTCTTCTTCCAGGGGTCACGTTAAGGAAAAGTTGCACATATAGAAACGAGAGGGGATGCTGTAACTCACCCAGGATAACGATTCTGCTGAGGAAGAAGGGAGGTTTATGATGTGTTTGGGTGTTCACAGCAGGGAGGTTTTTATCTCTTCCCGTCCAGTTTATGAATGACATGGAAACTTAGAAGGATTCACATTTCACCCGCTTCCCCTGCGCACACGCTTCTCCTTGAGATGAAAATCATTGCCCAAGCCCCAGCCACCAGTCACCCTTTCGCACCCTTTTTTCCATGAACAATCTTTCCAAAATGTCTGCTTGCAGGAGCAAGAGTCGGAATTTCACGGAAAACTACAGAGACACACAGCGCGCTGCACACCCCGTTAGCCAGAGAGAGACAAAGAGACAGAGACGAGAGAGCAACAGCCAAAAGGAGACGCAGTGAACGTGCCAGTAAAATGTAACAAATCCCGCCCCAGCAGCAAAGTGAAAAGGATGACTTGAAAAACACGTAGAGACGGTGTTGGTAATTACCCATCCAGGTTATAGTTTCAAGGCTTCCAGGCGGGGAAAAGGCTGGTTGAAGTTTTGTGCCCGTCTGATTGTGATGGGAGGATTGTATTTGAAGCTCTGGGCACGTAGAGATGGAATGAGAAGGAGGCTGAGCTGGAAGAAACACCAAGGGGGGAGGGATGGGGAGAGCGTGAGAGGGAGAGAGAGAGAGGGAGAGGGAGAGGGAGCGAGCTCTCTCTAGCTACGCCTTCCTGTAAGCTCCGGGAGCCCAGGAGAGCGCTCATTTTTGGATCTGGGAGAGGGGGAAAAAGAGGAAAGGCAGCCCCGCTCTGCCCGGCCCTCTGCCCCCGAGGGGAGGGAGGACGGTGGCCCGCGCCCCCTCCCGGCGGGCCGCCCTGGAGCCGCGGAGCGCGCGCGCGGGGAGCTGTCCAGTTCAGCACCACCCGGTAATGCAGTAGGTGGGAGCGCTCCGCCGGGCCGAGCCGGCGGGCAGTGGGGGGGCGGGCGGGCGGCACATCCTGCAGCAAGACGCCGGCTCCCCGGTTTCCAGGAGCTTTGCAGATAGGGGGAGGGAAACCCGCCTCGATTCTCCGGGAGAAACCCCCTCCCTCCCCCACTTCGCCAACACTACCCCCGCCACCAACAACAATAACCGCCGCCGCTGCTCGTCCTGCCGCCGCCGCCGCGCCTGCCCGCCCTGCTGCCGCCGCCGCGCCGGGGCAGAGCCATGGGACGCGAGACCCCTGCACCTGTTCCGCTGAGATCAAGGGCTTACAGAATACTGGGAAGTCTGGTCTGAAACGAAAGCGCCGGAGACCCCCCAAGGAAGAGAACTGGCGAAGCAAAGGATTTTCATGGCGCAGGCCGCAGAGCCGAGAACGAAGACCGAAGGTTGCATCTCGGCTGTTACAATCTCTAACTGTCTAGGTCCCGACCATGAGAGGTTGTGTTGAGAATGCGGCTGTTCCCTGGTTCACGGTGGAAGCCATCTCCAGAATAGCTATCACATATGGAAACTGGAGACCAGAATTTTAGGAAAAGAGATTAAGGCATCTCACTTGGGGGGGTGGGGGGTGTCTTTTTATTTTTTTCCTTTTTTTTAAAGAAAAATCACTGCAACTGGAACAGTTTCTGATCTCAAAAGGCAAGCCTTTCTTCCCGTGTGATCTTTATAATTTACACTTTTCCGTGAGCTTTCTTACCTCCCTTTTTTTATATCTCTCCATCTTCTCTACTCACACATATATCCATGATATTAGTAGTGAAATTATTTTTATTTTTTTTGCTTTAGTCCTCGCACCCTCACACACACTCTCCCGAGAACCAGAAGTCGGTTGGGTGTTTATATAATGAAGAATTATGGGGCTGTTTGATCGAGGTGTTCAAATGCTTTTAACCACCGTTGGTGCTTTCGCTGCCTTCAGTCTGATGACCATAGCTGTGGGAACCGACTATTGGCTCTACTCCAGAGGGGTTTGCAAGACCAAAAGTGTCAGTGAGAATGAGACCAGCAAAAAGAACGAGGAAGTTATGACCCATTCTGGATTATGGAGAACCTGCTGCCTAGAAGGTATTTGATTTCCCATCTCCTCCCCCCTCCACCCCACCCCTCCCCTCCCCACTCCCCCTCCCCACCCTCCTCCAGATAAGTCCCCTTTACATTCCACCATTTTCTTGCTTCACTCCTTCCACCACAGATCGAGGTTGGTTGGGTTAGTTTCAGAGGAAAGAAAATCAACAAGCCCAAACCATGCTCAATTCTCGAGGCTCCGCCACCCCCCTTCCCCCAAACCTCTTCATTGGAATAATCTGTGCTATGATGAAAACAACAAGAGGTTGTCTTTAAAAGTCAAATGTGTCCTGCCTGCTTCGGAATCATTAGGATTTGCCGTTTGATGTACGTTACCATCTACGAGGGGGCAAATACTCTCTCAACACTGCTCCTCTTTTTGTAATGAAGAATTCAAAAATTCTCTTCCTTTCCCCCTCCTCCTCTTACTTCCCAAAAGTCTCTGACACAGCATACTCTGCAAATCTTTTAAAAAAAACAAAACAAAAGCAAAACTGTTGTTTCTGAGAATCCTTATTTGGTGAATCCTAATTATTCCAGGATCGCAAGCTGAGTTCAAGAGCATTTCGTAATGTCTATAAGCCACACATATCGCTCGAGGCGACTGGCTGCGTGTGTGCATGTGTGTGTTTTAACGTTTACAAAGTCTAAAAATACGTACGTCTCTCACGGGAAACAAGCCCAAGTTCTAATAAACAGCAATTCACCGGCAGGTTAGGCTGAGAACCAATTCACTTCCACACAGAGTGACATGTCTGTCATCCAGAAGCGAGTAGAGTCAGCACTGCAGCCAGCTCGAGAATCAGACATTGTGCAGGGAGGCCAGGAGGGAGGCGAGGGCACGGGGAGATTGAGGGGGGAACAGGGAAGCAGTGGGGCAGGGGTGTCAGCTGTTTGTCTTGATCTTGCAGGGTCACTGAGACATGTGTGCCCGTGCATGTGCTGTGGCAAAGAGGTCCCCACGGTGTGAAGGCTGGGAAATCAGGATAGGGATGAAGGCATGTGTTTCTGAGGCACGTTAATAGGCACAGAAAAAACTCCTGCAGGTCATACAACCTGCATTTAGCAACAGACTTTAATATGAGGGACTGCATTTGAATGGCTATATATGTCTGTGTGCACAAGCTATGGCCCCCCATGGAAAGACGTGCCCAGAGAGATGCAGGTTTCTGTGTGGAGAGAAATGCTTATGTGCTTTGCTTCCCATGTGAACCAATACCGGAGGCCGTTTGAGGTGGCGTCAAGAAACGGGGACCGCAGGATTGTTTGTTAAGCTCGACATGGGATGGTGATGCAGGGAGCTGAAGTCGGGAGGTGGGGGGGAAGAGAGGGAAACAGACGGGAGAGAGAGAAACTGATGTGGCCCCAGGGTCTAACCCAAAGTGAGCAAAAGCCGCTCTTTGGGGAATGGTTATGTCTGGGAAAAAAGCACCAATTCTGTGCCCCACTCCGAACATTCTTGGTGCAAACGGTTGAGTGATGGCTGAACATGTTTTGAATAGCTAAGTGACTTCATTGAGCGATGGTCTATTTGACGCATACTGCATTTGGTGCCCTTTCTCAATCCAAACCGCTGCCTTGAACATAGTCTGCAGAGGAGCCCTATGCTGAATACTATATGCTCTTCCCCGGCCAGAGAATCGATATCGGGAAATTAATAGGAGCTGTTTTCAACACACCCTCCTTAAAACAATGAAGAGCCTTTCATGCAGCTAGTCATCAACAGCGGGATGACTTCCATTTAATTAAACATTTATGGCAGACTTTTATTCCAAAAAAGAAGAAAAGCAAAGTGAATGAAGGTTGCTTTAGGGAAATGATCTCAGTAGCAATTTGCCTTCCTTGGATTTTAGTTAGATGGATGGAGATATGCAGCCAAGAGATTAAAGATAGGACATTATTTTAAGATAAATATACCCAGAAATCAGTGAGTTAATATGAATATACTTTCTTATCGGGGTTTTATTTGCAAATTCTTAATACTGTGCTCTTTTAAACATTTTTATAATTCCCAGAAGGCAAGAGGACTAGAGGTAGCTTTGAATCACCTGTGCATTAAAATGCTTAAGTATTTTCATTAAAATTCCATCTGTTTGGTGTCCACATCCCCAAATGGGCTGCCCACCCCCTTTAACTTTCTCTCTAAGCCTCGCCCCCTCTCTCTCCCTGAATCACTCCTGAAAGGGTTAGAGTCACAACGCTTCCCAAGGATTGTGTGATGTGCACGGGAGGCAGGAGTTATGGGTTTGGCCCCTCTTCCCAGGCTTGGGGCCTCCAGGCAACAAGGGGAGGGCTGGGCCAGGCTCCCTTCAGCATCGCTATTCCTTTTCCACTTGTAGCCAAGGCCCAGGCAGGAAGGTTGGGTGCTCGGGGCCCCGGTTCAATCTGGCCTTTAATTTCCAAAGCCTCTGTCCACATAGGGCTTTGCAGACCAGGGACCCCCCTTAGGAAGTTGGGCCTTGGCCACTTAGGAAGTGGTTTGACGATTTTAAGCTGCTTATTTTCAAAGACTGCACCCATTTCCAAAGATTGTAAGTACACTTGTTTCCAAAGGTTGGCACAGACGGTTCTTGTGGGGCATTCGTGTGCTTGCTTGTTTGAGCCTTCAAAATAGGGTCAGCCTTTACGGAAATTAACTTGACAGCGCTTCAGGTTCTCCCAATCTACGTTTTTTGTGAGAAACTGGACTTTCAAAAAAGATCCCCCCATCACCTCTCTATCGTGTTCCCTGCCCGTACCCAAGAAGTTGTGAGCAGATTTCAAATCTTCTCCCCAAGATGCTGCTAACGACTCCAGAAGAAAAACAACCCTGTCTGCTCCCGAACTCTTGTGCTCTCTGGTGTTCACTGGGGCTTTTTGTCTCCTGAGATGATTTTTTTGTTCACTTCTTGATGAGAATGAGAATCAGAAAATATTCCCTTGCTCCGTTGCCCCTTTTGAAATGAATTAATCCACTGAAGAATGAGGGGGAGCAGGACCACCTGTTAGAGGTAGAGGCAGCGGGGGGGGGGGAGAGGGATCAAGAGGAAACCACAGCCTGTATTTTTCCCCTTGCAGAGTAAATAACAGCAGTGTCTCTGTGTGTGAACTTGAAACCCCTAGCAGACTGTGTCCTTAGTGGGATTGGGGGGGTGGGGGGTGGTCTGCACATGGATACAGGCAGGTGGACGTGGTGGAAGTCCTTGAACTTTTCAGGAAAGCTGCATTAAGAGCCTCCGAAGGGAGAGATGAATTGGCCCTTTCAGGGAAGAGTTCAATAAAACCCACAACAGGACGCTGAACAGCTTGTTCCAAGCCAGGCGTCTCTGAGCTGCACAGTAGCTTGCTGCTCAGGATATTAACCTCTGCTGTCACCAAAAGGGGTCATTGTCTCCAGGGGCAGCAAGAAATTCACTCTTTGTGTTTATTCTCTCCTGTGCCTTCCTCCCCTCTGTCCGGGCTCCTCCCCGGAGGATTTCCAGCCCCGCAGAGGAGGAGCCAGCAGCGCTGCAACGTGTTCTGTGGCAGAAGCGCGCCCTCCACGGCCTTTTCTCTCTCCTTCTCCCACCCCTTTCCTTGCTGGGAGGCAGAGCAGAAATCTTCCTCTCGCTGTCCAGGCTATTAAATTCCCTCTGCTAAATTTCTGAGCTCCTCCTCCATCCACGGCTTCTCCTGTCTTCCCCTCCACATGCTCCTTGCTCACGGTGGCTCTGCCATCCTATGTACGTCCCTGCTCTCTTTCGGCAAGAAGTGTCTCGATTTGCCTGAACTGTCTTTTCCAAGTTCATAACCGCAGAGCCTTTGCTTGGCCTGCGAGGTGGCGAGTGCTTCAAGCTGGGTGCACATGGCTCTCTTGCTCTGCAGAAGGAAAGTATATGCTTTTTCTTTTAGGAAATCCAACTGCCTTTCTTGAACACTCTTGCCTTTAAGTGTGGATGAGCTGAGTATGGAAGTTACCAGTGGGCCTTCACTCTGTACATATGGCCCCGTAATTCCCCAGATTGTTTGACTCTCTAGGTACTTTGCATACAGTAGGTGCATAAAAATATTTATCAGTGGATTGATTCAGAAATTCTTAAAATTAATGAAATTAAACAGACATCATAAGGACATGTGACAATCAAGTAACCGAGATAGAGAGAAGGGGCTAAGGAAGACAGGATGATTTGTTTTCTCCTCCTGGAACTTCTTTTTTAAAAGAATAATAATGAGTCATGAATTCATTATTATAAAATAAGACAATTCAAAAGGAGTCTGTCGTCGGGGCTGCACAGTTCCTAACTGGCTAAAGAAAAGTTATCAGCACATTCAGCTTCTACAGGGAAGGAAAAAATAACCAATTGATTTTCTTCCCTTTTCTGCTTTTAACGTATACCAAAGTCCAGTTTGATCTTAATATTCACCAGAGCAGATACCTCAGGGAGAGAGCAGGCATTATGGACCATCCCTGCTTAGCTTCCCCAGAAGCTTCTATTCTTTACCAAACCTCCCCACCCAATTCCCAGGACCGGAGAACTTTCCCCAAGGTCTTGGGTTCTAATCAGCAGTTTTCCACTGAGCCAGGCCCTGCATTCCTAACCCTTCTCAACTTGTAAGGCAAACCCAACTCTTTTACTGAGAAACCAACTGTGCAATCCCAGCTCATTCACACTGCCCTCCCTGCCTCTGCCTCCCTTTACAGGTGAGCAGAATGAGGCACACAGGTGTGACACCACACACCAAGGCCATGTGAGCAGGGAGTGGCAGAGCCAGAACTTGCATCAAGGCCTGTTTGTTTCCACCCTGCAGGCCTCCAGAGGGCTCTGTGCATGGACCCTGGCCGCCTGTGGCCTTGTGCCCATAGTCACTGCTAGCACTGGATTCTATTCTTGTCTGTGTCCCACTGAGTGTCCCCCTACTGAGCGCCCAGCCTGAGCAGGTCAGGAAACCTGAGTTCTGACCCCCCGACTCCCCGCTGCCCTGCACCATGCACGTGACAGCTCTGTTGTAATCCCCTCACTCCCATGAGGCTGAGGGAATGCAACACTGACCTTCAGGCCAGACCCACCATGTGCCCCTTTGGTTTTACCCTTTCATTCTGGAAGGGTCCTCAACGTAAACTCTTCATTGGTTTTATCTTTGCAAGCATTTTTCAGAAAATAGGATATTTATGCCCCTTGTAAGTCATGGAAGTTTTCAGATGAAACGTTGTGGTGTGGGTGGAGCTGAAAGAATTTTGCAGCCACGCAGAGCTGGGTTCACTCCACGCACCTCAGCCTTACGAGCTGTCTGACTTGGGGCAAGTTATTTAACCTCGCAAGCCTCAGTTTCCCTTTCTGTAAAAAGGAAGCACAATAGCATTCTCACAGGGTGGTTGGTGGTTTAGGGATTAAAGGAGTGGGTGTCTGTTGACTTCTTTCCCCAAACACCTTGTTTGAAACTGCAGTCAACAACCCCCACCCCCCAACCCCTCTTACATGGTCCTCACTCTTGTAGTTTGTTTACAGAGTACTTACCACCTTCCAGCACACTACGTAATTGACTCTTGGTAATTGCTGTCTGTCTCCACCACTAGGCAGTCTGCTCCAGGAGGGCAGGATTTTTGCCTGTTCTGCTCATTGCCATTGCCACAGCAATTATGACCATGCATGGCGTCAACCCACCTTTGCTGGTGAACAAGAAAATGACCCCTGCCTGCCACAAGGGTGGGCATTCAGAAGTGGCGGTCCCTTCATATCATCAAAGAATTGCTGTTTATTTTATATACAGTGAGCCGTGGGGGCAAAGGCATCATTTGTTTGACGTTCCAAAACATAATGAATTCAGCACAGAGAAGAGAGAGAGAGAAGAGGGAGGGAAGGAAGGGGCGAGAAAAAGACAGAGAGAAAGAGATCGGCTGGACACACAAGGGACAATAATAAAGAAAGATAATAAAAAAGAGTGTTTGGACAGAAAATAAACGCCTGAGAAGGAAGTGCTGGGCGGCGAACGTCCTCTAAATAGATTCTGGCCACGCTTCCCCACCTCACGTCACCCAGAGCATCCGCCACACAGGTCCTCGGGAGAGCTTCCCAAAGGGAGATGGGGGGCGGATATATATCCAGACTGAGATTTTAAGTTGTTCAAAATTCAATGGCCCCTTTTTAGCCTCAAATATAAGTATTTTGGCCCAAAACCCCATATTCAAATGAAATATGCATTTTAAGTTTCCAGGTTACTTTACAGATTAGGCAATTCCTTCTCTCATTTATTTTCTTTGTTAAATCAAAGGGCCAGGTGCTGGGCCAGGGGCTGGGGTCAGGATGGGACATAGCTCCATTCCGGGTCACTGCCCTCGAGGTCCTTAGCGCCAGCTGGGAGAGACAGACCCTAATTCAAAGAATCTCCCCAATATATAATATATATGTGTCACCACTGTGATAAGTGCTCTCGAGGGAAGGCGAGTGGGACTGTGTGTTTATCATATTGAGATTGGATCCAATCAGAGAAGACATCCCTGAGGAGGTGAGATGTGAACGGATTTCTGAAGGATGAGTAGGAGTTAACTGAGTGAAGAGAGGAAGAAAGAACATTCCAGGTCAGAGGGTAGCAAGTTTGGAGGTCAGTGAGGAAGAGACTGCGACAAGAACTAAGAGGAGGCCAGGGTGTCTGGAGAACGAAGGTGGAGGGGTATGCAGCAGAGGGGTGTCGCTGGGAGGTGTGGAAAGGGCAAGGCAGAAGTAGTTGGGACTTAAAGGTGTGGGGCCTTGTCAGTCTTGTTAAAGAGTTTTGCTCTTTGGCTTTCTGGCTTCTTGTTCATAAGCTGTGTGACCTTGAGCTAGTTAATTCTATGTCTGTGCCTCATTCGGAGCATCTACTTAGTGGAGAAGATAATGCCTGCCCCTCAGGTTGCTGTGAGGACTAGAGCGCTGTCCCCTTCTCTTCTCTGTCGTGCTCCGCCCACTCCCTTCCAGATCTGACTGTGGTGGTTTCTTTGGCTTCAAAACTTCCCGTGACAGCACAGAGAAAGGAGGAAATCGATTGATTCAACTCCAATCAACAAAATTCAATACAAACTCGGTGGAGGTGTTGACGGCGGGTGCCAACTGTGTGTTAAACGTGGGGAGGCAGCGGTGAACGAGCCCCGCCCCCCTCAAGGACCCTCCAGGTGAGTCCCAGCAGGGGGTCCCACAGAACAGGTGGCTCACAGCGGCTCAGCTTCATCCAGACGCTTGACACAGGCTGTGGCCTCCTCCCCTTTTCACCCTCCCGCTAATTCAGAGAGATTCACGGTGTCTCTCACAATCAGTGAGGACCAGGGACGATTTGAGCTGGAATCTGAATGAGGTTCAATTATATCCCCAGACTTTGAAAGTAGAAATGAACGTAGAGAGATGTTCACTGTACTCCCCATGCCAAGAAACGCGTGTCAACTGTCGTGGGACTGTCGGGGAGCCACTGTGGCCTGACCGACATCCTGCTCCTCTCTCCTGGGTTGGTTCTTTATTAAAGGGCTTCATTCTCCCAGTTCCATCTTCTCTTGGTTCTAAGACACCATCAATTATAAAATGAACTATCTACTTAAAGAGCTTTGGGGAGGAAGGAAAAAATTTAATGTACCCATCAGTTGTAAAACACGCCCTAATTTCAGAAACCCTGAGACTTAAAATATGTGCCTTAGAATCAAAGGAGGATGGTAAGCTATCTCGCTGGCAGAGTGCAATGAAGGCAGGGTGCTGAGAGAGCCCAGGGGATTTCTCCCGCGTGCAGCTGGTGCCTGCCTGCGACTCGGGCAGCAGCAGAGGGGAGAAGAACATGGTCCTACCAGCACCTTTCTCCACAAGGAAAAGGGCAATAGTGGGTCTCCATTCAACAGCTGATCCCTGAGCGCTCGCCAGGTACCGTGTCAAAGGCTCAGTCTCTTCCTTGAGGAACTCCTGGTAGAGAAAACACGCCAGTGAACAGATGATGATGACAGCACAGCATGAAACCTAAGCAGAGGGGATTCAGGGAGCACAGAGACTGGGGAGGAGGGGATGCCAGGGGACTGGGTTTTGAAGGATGCATAGGAGTGAGCAAGCTGAGGAGAGGAAGAACACTTCAGATAGAAGGAACGGCATGTGCAGAGACACAAGAGGCCATGCCAATGGTCTAGTGCGTGTGGAAGGTAGAAGGCAGGGAGGGGTGAGGCTGGGCAGGAGTGGAGACAGGATCCCAAAAGGACAGAAATGGCTCCCAGAGCAGTATGTGTTTCAGCACAGAGGAAAGGGCGGCCCAGAAAGGTGGTAAGCTGGGGGGCAAGGGTGTCGAGACTGGATTTGCCCATGAGTGAGATCTGGGTGTTGAGGCCCTAATGGGGTCGGTCGGAGCTGGTGAGAGTTACCAGGAAGGGGCGAGGCCAAGGAGGAGCTTGTTGCAGTAACCAGGTGACTTGTACTAAGTTAGTTGCAGTAAACAGGGGAAAGGGGAGAAGGGAGAAGGTTACAAGCGATGGACAATAGAGACGCATCAAGATCTTCTCTCGTCTTCTCACCTCCCGGTGTAACAAGCCTCTGCTGAACGCAGACTCTGTCTGGGCCCTGGGCTTACAAAGGTGCAGAACATCTCTGCTCAAATGTCTCCTTCTCGAGGAGCCTTCCTGACCACCCTTGTCTAACGCCGCCGCCAGCCTGTCACCCTCCTTTATTTCCTTCTTTGACATTTTAACACGGACTTTTTTCTTTTTGGCATTGACTTGTTTATGATCTGTGTCCCCCATAAGACGAGGCTCCATGAGGGCGGGGGCTGTATCTGCCTTGGCACAGAGAGAGCTCAGGAGCTCCATGGTGAATGAATGACTAAGGAAATGGTGCTGCCCTCGAGGATCCCCCGTCAAGGGAGGGAGGTGGGCTTTTCAACAAAAACTCCAAGCCTCCTCTTGACCTGTCTCTTCTCCCAGGCTCGGCTGGAGCCACATGCCGAAAGACACTTGAGGACTCGCAGGTGTTTACCTTGCAGCCTACAACCTGTGAGGCTCTCTGGGGTGCGTCCCGGGCCACAGCTTTGCTGTAAGCTCAGGGAGGCTGTGGAGCCCCTGGAGCCTGCTCCCTCCCGGGCAGCAGTCACCCTTCCTCTTAACCCAAACCCTCGTTGGTTACCCCTGGCCCAGAGCTACTGACTTAGCAGCCCTGGGTCTGCCTCTGAGGAGCCGCCCCTCTTCCTCATTGACACTATGTTTATTCACTCTTCCCTGAACTTCCTTGACCTTGGATAGTCTTCCAGCTGCTACCAAGAATGCCAAGGATTAGGTACGAGGTCCCAGGCGCACGGTTGCTGTGGCCTCATTGTACAGAGCATCAGCACCTTGCTTTGCTACACCGTCCACTGTGCAGTTTAAATACCCCAGCACCAGCCTTTCTGGCCATGGGGCAAAACTCACCGGTGATCGGCTGTTGCTGACCCCTAGACCTTTCTTTATCCCACTGTGGCCACATTGCGTTCCTCTCTCACTTTCTCTGCATTAATGGTCATTCTTTCTTTTCCACCTGGATCTCGGTCTGCACATACCCTTTATCCTTGTTGAATTTTCCCTAAGGTTGAGAAGTCTCCTCCCCAATTTTCTTCCAACATATTTTGCAAAGAAGATAACCCTGAAAAACGACTATTCAGGCATCATTTCAACACTAATAATAGCAATATTAATAATAATAATAGTAGCTAATCATTCATCGAGTGCTCTCTTGGTGCACTCCCCTGTTTTAGACACTTTCCAGAGGTTGGCTCTTATTTAATAGTCACAGTCCTGAAGGGATGTGCCATGAAGTCCATTATCTCCATCTTAAGAGGCTCAGAAAGTTAAGTAACTTGCCCACGCTCACACAGCAAGTGGCAGAGCTGGGATTCCAACCCAAAAACCTGTGCACAGCCTTCTAGTACACTAACTATATTTACAATTTTCCCCTGGCCCCCAAATATGTAAATAAATTTCTTGGAATAGTTGAAGGCGAAGCAGAGCAGAAACTGCTATTTGTGCTCCAGGCGTGATGAAGTCTTTAAAAGCTTGAAGGTTGAATCAGGATATGATCCTTACCCAGGACAGAGTGGGGAAAAGTGGAGGGGCTGCCAGATTTTCTCACTGCTTTGAAAACAGAAGGATGCCTCCAGACGCACGGACATCCCTCTCCTTGCAGTTAGTGGAGGGGAGGGGTGAGCACATGCATTCCCTCTCCCCCACCCTCTGCCTAGAGGGCCCCTTCCCAGCCACATTCTACTTGTCTTCAGGACACTGCTAAGTTGTCCCTTCCCCCAACACCTCTGCCTCCCACCTGAGTCCCATTCCCTCCCTCTTTCCTTCCACAGCATCCACGCGGGGCTCAAACACAGCATCTTCCATCCTCTCTGTTGCTTTTCTCCATCTCTGTCTCCATCTCTGGACCATGAGTTCCCTTGTCCACTTCTTCAACAAAATTTACTCTGTTACTGCTATTTGCCAGGTACCAGCCTTGGCTCTGGGTTTACAAAGGTGAAAAGATGCAGCCCCTGCCTCGGGGAGTTTAAGCTCTTGTGGGGGACACAGGGACACAAGCAAGCACACACAGGGGTGGAGAGATTGTCCTAGGAAGAGGGGTGAGACAGCATGGACCACACAAGGTTTCCGGCCTTGCTGGAGGACCGGGCATGGGAAGGGAGGCAGGGGAAGGTGTGGGCACTGAGGGACAAGGTTGGACAGAGGCCGCGTCACGAAGGGATGATTATACCGTGTGAAGAGGCCAGAGAGGAGAATTTTGAAAAGGGAATGACCTGATCAGATTTGCATTTTAGAAGGATAGCTCCGGAAGCCGTGTGAAGTAGAGATGCGAGGAAGAGGAAGACAGAGCAGGGCCTCCAGTAAGGAGAAAATTGCACAGTCCGGCACGTGATGAGGCAGCTGACCCAGGGCAGTGGGCTGACACCAGAGTGTCCACAGGACCTGGGGACTGTTGCTTGCATTGAGTAAGGTGTGACAGTGAGTGGCCTTCATTGAGACAGGGCAAACAGGAGACATTTGCAGGGAGAAGAAGGTAACTTTCATCTTGAATAGAGGAATTCCACATCAGTATCCCCAGAGCCTAGCCCAGTGCCTGGCACATAGTGGGTGCTCAATCAGTGTTTGATGAATGAATAAGTGAATGAATGTTTTAAAAAAGCTCTGCATCTGAGATGATGATGCATATTTAATCTGATTTTTCCCAGCACCATCCTAATGAAAGTATGCAGTATGTTCTAGCCAGGCCTGGAGTTCAGGTCAGCCCTGGCATCCAACAGCCTGGGTTCAAATCCCAACCCTATTGTTTACCAGCTATGTGACATTGGACAAGAAATTTCACCTCTCTAAGTCAATTTTCTCGTGTGTGAAATGGTGAAAATGGTATCTCACTCATGAGTTGGTTGTGAAATTTTAGTAAGAAGCTCCAGGCAAAGTGCTTAGCAAGATGCTGGTATACAGTAAGCACTCAATAAATGCCGGGTGCTCTTCTTATCGGCAGCGTGTTAATTATTGACTTTACTAGCAGTTGCAAATGGTGACCAGCTAGTGAGTTGGGTTTGACCCTCAAATGTTCTACGAATTGGGGACTTTCCTATAAAAATCCCTATTTTGGGCTTCCCTTGAAAACAAAATCAGATTTTTGTAACGTGGGCCCCTTCCTGCTTGGCAACAGTCAGCAGGAGCTGGACAACACATGTCCCTTCCAGTGTGGCAGGTGCTCTGCAGGTCCCCAAAGTCCTCACCGCTCCCAAGTGTCTTACGTGCTTGCTTCACTCCTTGGCCTTCCTCTGGCCCCTGTAGGCATCTGAGCCTGCAAACGCTCCTCTCTGCCAATGGCAAGTGACAGGCGGAGTCTTTGTCTTCTGACGGCTGAGAATGTAACCAGCCCAGGCAGAGTGTGCAGTTCGCAGAGTGAGTTAAACCGTGCCTCTGTAAATAAATGCACAAAGAGCCAACGTTCCTGAGTGGTGCTCTGATAGGATTCGGGTGGAAGGCTAGCCTCATCCACTCCCTTTTACAGAGCATCTCTAGGGTGGGTTGTTGCTTTTAAAGAGACTCTCACCCATATTATGACACCCTAACAGCTTCTCTTTCAGAGGTTGACATTTCTGACCTTGACCCCCGTACCGGTCTGCCGTGCAGACCACGTGGTGTGCTTTATTCAATAACTGAATGGCGGGCGCCAGGGAGACAGTCCACGGTGTTGGTGCTGGCTGAAGAGAGAGGCGCGGGGTATTGCTGGAGAATGGGGGGCGGTTCTCTACTTTTAGTTTTTACCTCAAAAGACTTCATAGAGAAGGAAATTTCAGAAGTTTTCTGGGTCGGAAAAAAATTGCCCAGCAATTGCTCGGAAAGGATATGAACTTAAAGGCACGCAGTTGGATCTGGGAGAATGGTCGGATCTGATCCAATGTGACAGTTTTTGGATGTTTGCTATAAGTCAGGCTCTGTGCAGTGCGTGGGGCATGGAAACAAGTCAGGTCCTGACAGGGGGTCTGCTCTGACCCTGGGCTGACATCACCCATGCTCTTCCCAGTCTCTCTTGCTTGTTTTATTCTCTTCATCGCATTTCATGCCCTCTGAATTTGTCTACAGTGTATATTATTTCTCTCCAATCACAATATAAGCTCTGTGAGACCAGGGTCTTTGTTTGTCTTATCTACTGTCATAGCCTCAGGACTGAGATCAGCACCCAGCACAAAGTAGATGCTTAATAAATGTGTGTTGACTGACAGAAGACAAGCCCCTGCTCTGAAGGAGATCAAAGCCTAGAAGAAGAGACAGGCATGTGCAGAGACCATTACCAGGGAGCTCAGGCACTGATAAAGGCGTGTGTACAGACCAGACAAGGGAGCGACTCTTATTTGGGGAGGTCAGGAAAGGGGTTCTAGGGAAGGGCCTCTGCTGTGGGTTTTGGAGGATGAATAGGAGTTTGCCAAGTAGAGACAAAAGGAGAAGAAAGGCCCAAAGCAAACGAAGGAAATGAAATCACCTGAGGCTGCCCCCAAAAGGGTAAGGTCAAGGAGAGAGCAGAGCACATGTTCTAAAGCAGCACTCCTGAAACTGTAATGTATACACTAATCACCTGGGGATCCGCTTGAACCACAGATGCCAATGTGGGGGTCCAGGTGGGGGCTGAGACTCTGTTTCTAGCTCCCAGGTGAGGCCAGCGCCCCAGAGCTGCAGACCACGCTTTGAGAAGCAAGGCTTTGGAGCATGGCCAGTGGGCTCTGGTGGATGTGGATCTAAATTCTGCCAATGGCTGACTGGCCTGTCTCCTCGCCTCTAAGGTGACGATGACGACCTTCCTTCCGGGCCCTGAATTCATTCAGAGTGCGTGAATTTGGTAATGCCATGGTTTCAGTCCTGAGCACTTCCTATCAGTACACCTCCGCTGATATTATTTGTGGCTAATAGTGGTGGCTGGACGTGTGAGGGGAAGGGAGGACTTCCCCGAGAGCTGTCGTTGTTTGGGGTCTCCTGTGTGTTGGGCCCACACGCATGTCACCTTCCTTCACCCACACAGCACTCCATCACCTGGGTGCCATCCCGATTCTCTTTTCACCGGCAGGAAACAGAGGGGGTGTGTGAGTTTCCTCTTGCTGCTGCAACAAATGACCACAAAGTTAATGGCTGAAAACAACACTGACTTATTACTTTACAGTGCTGGAGGTCAGAAGTCTGAACTTGCTCTCACTGACACCTTGGGAAAATCCAGGTGTTGGCAGGGCTGTGCTCTTTCTGGAGGCTCTGGGGGACGAGCTGTTTCTCTGCCTTTTCCAGCTTCTAGAAGCCGCCCACATTCCTTGACCAACGGCCCCCTTCCTCCAACGTCAAAGCCAGCAGCATCAGAGTCCTTCTCGAGCTGCATCCCTCTGCCCATGACTCTTCTGCCTCCCTCCCCCACCTTTCAGGACCCCTGTGATTACATGGGGCCCCCCTGGATAATCCAGGATACTCTCCCCATCTTAAAGCCAGCTGATCAGCAACCTTAATTCTATCTGCAACCTTAATTCCCCTTTGCCAGGCAAGATAACATATTCCCAGGTGACAGGAATTGGGATGTGGCCATCTTCGGCCAGCCATTATTCTGCCTAGCACAGGAAGGGAATGTTTAAGAATCCCTAATGTCATAATCTCAGAATGGAACACCTGGAAGGGATTTTAGACCTTGTATCAGGAGGGATTAGATCTGAATAAAGTACAGAAAAATAAAATTAACAATGGCTTAAATAAGGCAAAAAAGTTTACTCTCTCTCAAGTGAACCAATCTGGAGACGGGAAGTACAAGGTTGGTCTAGAGGCTCCACAAACTGGTTAGCAATACAGACTCTTCCCAGCTCCCTGCTCCATCCTTCTTATAGTGTGGCCTTCAACCTCACAGTCCATAGGGCTGCCAGAGCTCCAGCCACTGCCTTCAGATTCCAGGCATCAAGGTGGAGAACAGCACAAAGAGATAAAGGCAAATGGCACCTGTCACATGGTTCTTAAGGTGGTTTCCTGAAAGGTATCACGCAACATTTTTGCTTTGGTCTCATTGGCCAGAAGTTTATCACATGACCACACATTAGCTATAAGGAAGTCTGGAAAATATAATCTTCCAGGTTGAAGGAAAGCAACTAGCAGTGTACCCAAGGGGCTCATCTAGTCCAGACTCTCACCTCGAGGCCCAGGGAGGGAAGGGCCTCAGCCAGTGCTGTGGAGCCAGCTAGCCACAGCGCTGGGACCAGACCCACGTGCCCGGGCCCCAGGCCAGCAGTTAGCGCAGAGCCTCAAGCCTCTAGCACAGAGCCTGGCACATAGTGGGGGCTCAGAAATGCTTGTGGAAATGAAGGACTTTGTCATCACACCTCACCAAACCTCCCTCTGGACCACACACTCCCCAGCTGCCTCTCTCAGGGCGGATGCGATCCCACCTTGGGGCAGGACTGACTGCACTCCTGGGTCTCTTGATCCCACTTCCTCCCAGCTTACATCTCTGCTGATACCCGGGTGAGCTCCGGGCTTCTCTGTCTGTCCCACAAAGTCACATGAAAGGGCAGGAGGATTTGGCAAGAGAGCCCTGAGCCAGCACTGAGAAGCAGAGGATTTTCTCTGACAGGAGGATCATCTACTTAGAGACGGGGCTTCACAGCTGGGGTGGGTTGTGGCAGGAACCTGTTTCTATTGTCTTGGCATCTCAGCATTCCCCAGTGTTTGGACACAGTGAAGGAACGGACGGGGGCTGATCAAAGCCAGAAGTCAGGTGGCAACTCTTGCCTTTTCTACACAGGCTGCAAAAGCCGAAGAAGCTCCATCCTCGGGCGTGAGCTGTGCCTGCCAGTTCAGATGGGTGTGAAGGTCTTATGTTTTCTTGTACTTCTCTGTTTTCAAATCTTCATCTCCTCAACCAGACAGTAAGGCCCCTGAGACAGGGCGGTGTCAGATTTGCCTCTGTGCCCCGTTGGCTGGCACATTGCCTGGCACACGGGCACTTGGTTAATAGATGGGGGACTGGCCAATTCGTCAGAATGATGTTGCTATGGCACATAGTAGGCCCTCAGCAAAATTTTTTCATGCAAGAAGGAAGGAAAGGAGGAAAGGAAGCAAGGATGGAGAGACAGATGGAGGAAGAGAGGAGTAAGGTGGTCTGAGCGTTGGCTTGCCGTGGAAGCAGCAGCTCAGAGAAAGGGTGGTTCTCCCGGCCTTGGCCCTGGACTGGCAGACTCCCTCTCCCGAGAACCAAGTTCACAGAACAGAAGAACCTGGCCCGGAAGGTCTGTTTCAAAGGGCCTCCCCTCTGGCTTGAGAACTCTGGCCTTTCAGGCTTCCCAATGGGCTTCAGCGGCCAGGGTGCCCTGTGCCAGAGTTACAAGGACTTGGCCAGAGGCGGAATGGGTGGAGTGGCTGGTGCGAGGGAAAGAGTACGAGGGGAAAGGAACCCACCCCACCCCATGGCTAAGTCAGTGGCTTTTCAAGCCTCAGGAAAGCAATAGACGGGTGGGAAGAAAGAGGATGGGAGGCAGAAGCTGAGCAATAAGGAGGTTAGCGGGGGGAGGGGCGAGAGCATGGAGAGGATGGGCCGAGGCCACCGGGAGAGGAGGAAGACGCCTGGGCACAGGGGCCGTCCCCTCTCAGAGCAGATGGAACATGAGAGCCAGAGGGTCCACGACAGTTGGTCAGAGGGAAGAGAAGCAGCAGCAGAATGCAGAGAGGCGCCTGACTCCCCCCAGGCAGGGACAGACACCCCTTCCAGCCCCAGAAACATGGCTGAAGGAGAACCCACGGAGACCCGGAGAGCACAGGGAACTACAGGCAGGGGTGTAAATATCCGTGCGCTGAGCCAGAAAGCCACAAAGCCTGTGGCCAGGACTCAGGCTAAAATTACAGGCCAGACGTCAGGACCGCACAGGGGAGCAGCCTGAGACCACACATTTCACTAGAACCCAACCACTTCCTGCCCTAGTTTCTTCCCGGATTGATTGAGCAGCATGATCCAGCAGAAAGTGCCCTGTCTGGGCATCAGATGGGCCTGGGTTTGAATCCTGACCAGCTCTGCATCCTCAGGCAGGGTGATTAATCTTGCTGAACCACTGTTTCTTGTCTGCCACAGGAAACAGCAATAATAATGCTTATGAAGCAGTGCGTTATAAAAATTAAAATCGTCTGTAGAGAGGATTTCCACACCGGGCTCAAAAGATGGTTGATGTTTTAAATCTAGATTTCCCACCGTTCAGTCATTTGGGTACCACCTTCATTATTTTTGCCATATCCAGATTCCACCTATTTTGTTATTAATCAAACATGTATCTTTCACTTGATCTTGTATTAGCCTCATCCTAAGCAATAATATCCAAGGAATCACTGGTTTAATGCACTAGTGAAATTTTTGACACATAGAAATGCTCAACTTAAATCTATTTAAATGTCCATCCCTATGCCAACTGAATTCATCTCAGATACCACAGTGGCCCATCACTCACTTGGCAAAAGCGCCATTCTGGCTAATAAACCATCCCCCAGGTTTGACAGAGATGGAAAGACTGGTGTCCCTCCATCCCCATTACTCATCAGCTTTTCTCTTTCAGTAATAAAGGGGCACTGGGATGGAGAGTAAAGAGAAGGTCACAGGCCAATCCACAGAAATCACTTGGACTTGAAGAGCCTTTCTGGGGCACCAGGTGCCCTCAGCTCTTCCTTACAATTTGACCCCTTCTTTCATCTGGAAAGGACAGTGGTGTGGACCACAGCCCAGGGAGAGAGAGGTCGCCAGCCCGGCTCCCTTGTTGACCCTGGCTTGAGCTGGAGGATTTTCCCTTTGTTTTCCTGCAGGGTCTTCGGGAGATGCCCCCTCCCAAGACCACAAAAGCGAGAGGAATTAGCTCTTTCCTCTGCATCTACCGGAGGTGAGAGGATTTCTTTCTCCACCCTCGAGTCTTTCAAACAGAGAGAGATTTGCCTCTCGTGTGAAAATACTTACTTGGAAGAAGCTATGAGATTTCTCATTAATGACTGTGCCCGGGGGTCGGGGAGAGGAAAGTCAGCCTTGTAATAGCAGTAATGACTGTCTCTCATGATGGTAAGGACAGAAAGGATTTGGGAGAATATAGAAAGGGTTTGGAATTATGCAACACACAAACCCAAGAGTCTCAGGGGTTAGGAATCCAGGCACTGGGTCAGAGCAGAGAAACGCAGGTATTTCCTTCCCTGCTTTTGGTCCTGACTCAACCGGTTTGTTTCATGGGCTTCTCCCCCCACCCACTCCGCCCCCACCTGTAAAGCAAGCTCCAAACTTGAAGTGCGGAAGTTCACCCCAAGCATGTTTGTCCTGAAGATCCAGCAGTGTCTCATTAGACTCTAGACTGCTGAGAAGAGGCGGTTATTTCTTAAACAGTTAAACAAATCAACACATTATTAAAGATATAAACTAATTTCTGGGCAATAATGTGGGAGCCTGGAAATAAATCACAGCATCCATGCAGCCATGAATGAGGAGGCCAGGAAAGAAAGACAGGATGCCTCAAAGGCAGCGTCGAGAGCAGCATGCTTCCCCTTTGGAGGGGCCCGAGCCATCGCGAACTAGTTGGCTCAAAGAGCCCCCTTTGGGAAGGCAGGCGTGGGGGAAGTAAGCGTTCTCGCAATGAAGCTGATGGGATTTTAATAGTCAGACAGATGGCCTGAGAAAAAAGTAAGATTTCTTTTTCAAATGAGGGAAAACACTGCCTGAGCTTCCCTTCAATTAAAACAAAGTGAGAGCCTTCTGTGTCGAGAAGATTTATCACCATTATTAGGATTGTCAGTCTCCAGGTCTTCTTTTTAATAACTGCATGATTGAGCATCAATAATAAACAAGGGAGTGTTTTCAAACAACTTAGAAGGTATAGCTGTCCCCTGACTTTTGATGCAATTATTATCATTTTGGCTTCACTGGACTTCGCAACTTAATAATGATCCCAAATAATTGTGTTGTTGTTCTTGTTGGTGCAATCAAACATTTATGGGTTATTGGATTTTTTAGTGCCACCTCCTAACAACTGTAGGATCCATACAAGCCACCCGTGAGCAGCCAGCATTTCTCAAAATCTGTATCACAAAGCCTGGGGGGAAGAGGAAATACAAAGTAAAGGAAATCTTCAAAAAAGAGAGGGTAGAAAGGGCAGGAAGAGAAGAAAAACGTCTATTGAGCACTCTCCTACGTGCCAAATGTTTTTATTTTATCCTCAGAACAGAATCTGTTTTAGGATCCCCTTGTTGCAGGTGAGAAACTGAGGAGCTGAGAGATTAAGTAAGTTACCAAATGACACAACTAACAGGCGCAGAGGTGGGAGTCAGGCTTGGGACTCCCTCTCTTCGTCCTCTTCACTCCAGCAAGGGGCTTGCGGCCCTGCAGCTGCTTCTCCAAGTATCACCAAGCTGTGCGAACCATCCCCATCTGTGGAGATGGGTCGTCTCATAGCATTCCCGCTGTGAATAAAGGGGCAGCAAATTCACATGGGAATTCTGCCTCCTGGTTGGCCTATGTCACACTTCCCTGATCCAATTATCAGATTCTCCTAATGGCTGAGCATTGTAAAGATAAGTTGATGGCAGAGAGAGTTGCTCCCCAAGAGCATGCAGCCCAGGCATCCTTTGGCTGTACCAGAAATGGACTCTGTAGAGAGAGGGGGAGGTGATATTCTAAGGAAATGTACACGTACTGAGCACACACCTATCATGGGCTGGACACTCTGGGAGCTACTGTATAGACCTTATTTCATTCGATTTCCACAGCATTTCCATTGCACAGCTGAGAGAACTAAGGACAAAAGAAGTTAAATGACTTTTTTCAGGTTAGTCATTCATGGAGTTCAGATTTAAACCCTAGTTCACCCAATGGATTCCAAACATTAATGGTCAATTTATGTCAGCATCAGAGTCATAAATTTTGATAAAAGACAAAAGAAAGAAGTGGAAGAGATTAGGGATGTGACCTGAAAAGAGATGGAGAATAAAGATGGCTGCCCAAGGGACTGTAGATGTAATACCTTTCCTGCCCAAAAGCCAACATTCAAATTTAATTCAACAAGCATTTACTGGATATTGACAATGTGCACATCACATGACAATGTGCTGACCAAAAGTTCAGCTTTACTGCCTTCTTCCATTTTAGAAACTTTTGACTTTGAATAAAGAGATATACTCTTTTTTTCCCACAAAAAGATAAAAAATTTAGTTGTTTTTCACCATGCTGTTTCCAAATAGGAAAGGCTTATGACAAAAACAGATAAAAATTCTTAAAATAAAATAATAGAAGGTAGAGAATGATTTTTCTACTTTTCATTCTTATTCCTCATAAAGGATAAATTTACAAATAAAGAAGTTGACAGGACGATGAAAAGAACTGAAGAGGTAAAGGTCAGGACAAAGTTGTTCAGCTGTGGTGGTGGTGGTGATGGTGGTAGCAGTGAAGGTTGTGGGGAAGGAGATGATGAAGGAGCTGGTGGTGGTGATGGGTGTGATGATAAACAGGGACTGTCTTCATCATAATAACTAACATCTGGAACATTCTTCACAGCGTCCAGAGCCTTTTAACTTGCATGACTTCATTTTAGAAGAAAAACTCTGTTCCCAACAATATGCTGGATTTTTCAAAACAACAACTGTTTCTAATCCTAGTTCCACCCTGAGTGTCATTCCAGCTCAGCCAAATTCAGAGGAAAAGAAGGACTAAAGTGGGTTCCTTCTCCATCAAACCTAAGTGGGCACTTAGGTAGGGATGAATGGACAGTTGTGGAAATTAGGGCGAAGCTACAAAGCCCTCTCCAGGCTTCCCTCAACCAATCGCTCCCACCCCAAGGTTATTCACCCAAATCAGTCCCCAAATGCCCTTGTCGCCTGATAGCTGGTTAGTAGCTTTTACAAAATGCATAAATAATTGTGATCTGGTTCCTAGTGGATAAATAAAAATCCTTTGTGATAATTGAAACATATTTACTTTTTAATTAGGTAGTAGCCAAGAATGAGTCCTCCACGGAGAGCAATCTCCTGTAACCTCTTAAGGAGTCCTACTGACATAGTGAGGGGGCTGTTCAGTGGCTGGGGCCATTTGCTCTTTTCTACATTTTCCTATAAAGAACTTTGGGCCCTGACTGTTGATCTACCGCACTTCACTAGAATTATTACACATCATTTTAAAAAAATTCAAAATGCTGATGGATATGCTGCCAACAAGATGATTTCTTTAAAAATAACCTGATAACCAAATATCAGATTCAGGCACAGGCAGCTGTGCAGTTTCCTCTGGCCACACCAGGTGCCGCAGGAATTTCCTGCTCTGGGTTGTGCCGCGAACTTTAATTGGGAGTGTTGGCTGTGTCGGTCCAGCAATGATGCAAACCCCGTGTCCTTGGGACGAGGGGTGGCGATGAGACCGGTGACCCAGGTGGGTTTGAGGAGTGGGAGAATCAGGTTGAGTCCATGTGAATGCACCCAGGGAGAGGAGAGGTTGCGTACAGGAGTGAACCTGTGTCTTCAGCATTCTTAGAGAAGGGGCTGGTGTCGTGGCTGCAGGTAATGGTTCTGGCTCCCGTCCATCAGGGGGGAGGAGGGGGAACAGGTGTGAATGACTAGCACGGGGGTGGAAATTAGGCCGGATCTGTAGTGTGGGGAGGTGTAGGGGGAATGTTGTCGCATGTGCATGGGGAAGGATGGAGGCAAATTGGGTCATGTCTTTGTGGAAATGATGAGAGAATTGGGTCAGAACTGTGGGGGAGAAGGCTCGAGAATTGGGTCGAGTCTTTGGATAGAAGGGGGAATTGGGTCAAATGTGAATGTGTGTGGAAAGAGGGTAGTAGAAGGTGTTAGAGTGGGCTGATTCTCTAAGATCAGAGGGGAAGGGGGTTGAGGAAGCAGCTCTGATCCACACAGGGGTTAAAAATTGAGATTCTGAGTTATGATCATTTCCTCCCAGTTCCATTGACTTGCTGGCTCCCCTCATATAATGTTAGATAAAGTAAGGCTTTCCTATTCCTACCCCCAATTGTGTGTCATCAACCCCACCAGGACAGGGTGCAATTCATTCTTTGGCACTTTGCAAGCCAACTCAAATTGGCATTTGGGAGGTAACAATGTGGCCTCATTTTACCCGGGATGTGAGCCTGGTGAGCAGCCACCCTCTCTTTGCATTTCAGCATATCAACAAATTCAACGTCAATTCTCTCTTCTTTCCAACCACTGGCATCATTGCGTGACCACCTCATGACTTGCAGCCTCATAATACATTTTGTAAATAAAAGCTGAGTAATAAGTTTATTTTAGCGGCCTCCAAACTGGCTTTGTTCAAATCCATGCAATCATAGGGCAGTCAAACCACAACAATACTCAAAATTGTGCTTAAAAGGAATGTACTTTTATTAATTAACTGAGCTCCTATTAGCTACTTGGTTGAATAGAATGATTCTCAAGGCAAAAACAGAATGTGCAGTTTACAACTCTGTCTGCTGTGATGCGCTACAGAGAAAATTTATGAAATCCACAGAGTTTTATTATGATTGAACAGAGCCACAGGGTCAGCACATGCCAGTATATATTTCTCTGGTAGTTTCAGCTTCATTTATGCCCATGTGGGTTAAGTAGGGTTTCTTTTGAAGTGTACAATACACCCATGACCTACCATGTCCTCTTGGGACCTATGTAAGGAGTTATAATGAATCGGCTCAGATAGGGTTTCATTGGTTAAATCTGCATTTCAGCTTCTTCTGAGAATTCCCTTCAGTTGATACGGATCACAGTGATTACTGAGATAAGCTTGTAATAGGCTTCCACAGCATATGGACGACTCTGGCTCATCCCAGAGGAAGATGCACATGGAGGCGGTACAGTGATGGGGAACCCGTATCCTTCCCCACAGACCAGAGAATGCTTCAGAAAGGAAAGACCCAAACACTAATGCTTCCTATTCTTAAGGTGATATTTGGTGGTATTATGGAATTCCGGAGATAGAGACATGACAAATATACTTTTAGATCAAATAATTTGACTCTGGTTTTTCTTGACTCTTGGAATCTTTGAATGTAGAAGGATCTTGCAAATTCTGAAAGACTTCGCCAGGAAATGAAAAGAAAGAAGAACTAAAAGGGAGTCGTTTCCTCTGCAATTCAAATCAAACCTTCATTTTCTCCAGCAGAGTTATTTTAAGTCATTCATTATTATTTTCCCTCTGAAGCAGAGGTGGTTTGATACTGTAAAGTTGTTAGAACTAACAGAGTCAAGAGGACATTGAGGTATTATTCCTGCTGCCATTGCAGGTGAACTTGATGCTGACAAAAGATTGTTAAAATACACGCGTGCGTGCACACATACACACACACACACATACACACACACACGTACTTCATATTTACAGGAAGCAGAAAGAGACCAGTCTTCCAACAGGCCACTGAGGGAAACGAGGTCCCTGCCATCTTTCCAGGGCGCTCACCGAGGCCGGCCCCACGGATGCTCCAGGCGGTGGGGTAGAGGCGATGTCACGGATGTGGAGGCAGAGAATCCGGGCCGGAGGCGGCTGCATCTTCCACTTCTGAGCACTGTGACCCTGATCAAGGCACTTCACCTCTCCGAGCCTGTGAAACAGAGGGAATAGTTAGTAGCTAACGTTTCAGCAGCAAGCTGCAGCTTACAAAGCCCCTTCCCCTAGAGCCCCTCACATCCCGTCTCAGAGCAGCCGCAGGAGGTAGGGGGTGTTGACACTATGCTCTAGGCCTGGGCCTCACAGAGGGCATCTGAGAAGGGAATGACTTAAAATAGGAGGCAACTGGTGACCTCAGGCCAGTCGGTTAGCCTCTCTGAGCCTCGCATTTCTCATTTGCAAAATGAATGATGTTGCTGTTTCCATGAGATCCTGATCTGGGATATATGCACGACACATAGTAGGTACACCGTAAATGGTAGCAATTTGCATTAGTTACAGGTGGCAAATACTGTTCTCCCAAAGAGAGAGCCATGGTCCCAACCAGAGAAGGAACTCCCGCTGCCAAGAAAGATTTAGGTTTAGAGGGACTTCCAGGACAGCAGTAATTCAAGAAAGGTCAACGTGCAGATTACTGGCGTGTGGTTGCAGGTACAGGGACGGCCAGATCAGCTGTGTCTATGAAAATTCACATGAGGCAGCAAAAAAGTCTCTGTATGGCCTTCCCAAGACACAGTGTAGGCAAGCCCACACCACGAGGGTCGGGGTGGGACCACACAGTGGCCTTGGTATCCCCCAGGCCAGGTGTGACTGGTAAGCATCCATCACTTCCCAGCCGTGTAGACGAAAATCTACTTCACCTCTCTGTGCCTCCTAAAAGTGGGGGTGGTAGCCACACCCACCCCCTGGGTCCTTGCAAGGATTCAGCTTGGTGGTGCACTCATGAAAGAGCAGGGGCTGCTATATCATCTTGTTATTCTTGCTCATAGTCACCGTTGGTAGTGGAAGTGATAGCATATTAAAACCAGTCTTTCTCTTCCTCCCTCTCTCTTTCTCAAATATCTCCCTACGGAGACTGAGAAGGTGGGACAGGATGCTACAATAACAAGGGAACAGGTTGAAGGCGGGAGAGAGGCACAGCGGTGAGGGGGCCCTGACGCTGCTACAACAGCCATGCCTTCCGCTGGTGTAGCCAAGCAAGCGCCATTGTCATTTGGCGGGACAAAATTCTTACGACCGTTATCCATACAATGAGACACCATCTTGGAAGTACTCCCAGCTCTTTGAAAAAAGTCTATATAAAAAAGTGGAATGTGTGTGTCGTAGGATGGAATTCGCTCCCACTTGGCCTTAGAAACTGATCAGAGCTTGGGTCAGAGAAGGAGAAGAGGGGAAAGGACTAATCTTTTGATCATTCATCTCATGAATTACCCTATTTAATCCTCCCACCAAGCCAATGAATAATAAGATCGAGAATTTATTTAGCACTTACCATATGTCAGACACTGTTCTAAATGACCTGCTTGTATTATCTCATTTTAATCCTCACAGCAACTCTTATTGTAATAACACAACAGTTATTATAATTAAACTTGTTTTACAGATGAGGAAACTGATGCTCAGGGAGATTAAGTAACTTGCTCAAGGTCACACAGCCAATTAGTAGGGAGCTGGGATTCAAGTCTGGCTCCAGACAGCCCACTTTGGGTCTTCACCCACCTGTCCCCTGCCGCCCGGCACAGTGGGTCAGAGCGTGGCCCAGGGATTCAAGCTGCCTGTGTTCAATCAGCTCTTTCAGTGACCTGCACTTGGCCTTGGTTTCCTCATCTGTAAAATGAGAACACAAAGAGTCCCTTTCACAGGCATGGGTTAAGATTTAAATGAGAATGAAATGAGTTTATCCCAGGTCTCGTGCTGAGGAAGCAGAAGCTGGGGGACGTGAAGTAGCTTTCCCGTGGTTGCCCCTCCCCCTGCTCAGAGGTGGTAGATCCAAGATGGCAGCCTGGTCTGAGCCCACCACATGGCACCATCAGCCAGGACCAACATTAGCCTGCAGCTATCTGCCGCAGTGCAGGGCCCAACCAGGCAATCTCTTCAGTCCCCAGGGCTGACTTGGCCAAGCGTGGGCACCACCAGGCCTGTTTCTCACTTAATCATGAGGGAGGGAAGGCCACCAGCTGCCCCAAGCCCCGTGGCCCACCAGTAGTCAGGTGCAATCTTGAGAGATTCACACGAGGCCCCTTTTCCAGATCACCTTGCCCCCCTCACTCATAGGCATGTCCCCCCTCCAGACGCCACCTCCTGCTCGCCTGAGTGTTTTCACTTCCTGGAAGTGACAAGTAGAGACGATGTATGTGAAAATCCTAGTGCTTCGTAAACTGTAAAGCTCACTGCTCATGTGACAGGTTGGTCCGGAGGCTGGGACCTCTGGATAGAGTCCAGGGCCCTTCCTCCCCCCTCTGCACTCACCCTACTCTGCTTCTTTCAGCAATGGTACAGCTGTCAGCTCCCACTCGCTTTCTCCCAGCACACGGGGCCCAAACCTCCCTCTTTGCTTCTCCCTCCACTCCTGCCTCTCCCTTTGCCTTTGGTGCTCTGGACGGTTCTTTCCGCTGGAATGACCCCTCCATGGAGACATCGCTTCTACAGCATTTAAGAATTCGTAAAAGAGATCAATGTGTGTGCTCTGCTGGATGCTTTTTTCATAGGCAGGCCACCGTCCACATAAAAGTTTTACCAATAGTTCTGATGTTATTGGAGTTCAGAGAATTCAACTTCCTGTCTTTTCCATCTTCTAATCCTTGCTGCCTACTCAGATTGGTGGATCGCATTCCTTCCTTTCACTGGGCCCCTTCCCAGCCCCCATTGTCTTTGCTTCTGCAGAGATTCATTAGTTCACTCCTTCCACAGGTATCTAGTAAGCTCGCATTATGTGTCCAGCCCCGTGCTTAGGGATCAAAACCGTCAGCAGGGTAGATGCCATCCTTACCCCTGGAAGGTCACAGTCTTCAAGTTTGCTTCTCAGACTTCAGTGTGCACAGATCACCTGGTTAAAATGCAGATCTGGATCCAGGAGGTCTGGGGTGGGGCACTGCTGTGGGGAACTCACGTGTAAAAGGGAGTCCAGTGATGTAAGATGACGATGATGTAGAGGGTTTGCTGGGCCTACAGGGAAAGTGAGACCTGGAAGGGAACTGAAACTGCTCCCAGGTTCAAGGTCACTCCAACCAGCTGGGGAATCTGACATCCGAAGACCCAGCTAATCTGAGTAGCTGCTCCCTGCCCGAAGCCTCACTTCCTCGCTTGTGGTTCCTCAGCCTTCCCTGGTCTTCGCCTGCCCTCCCACCCGACTTCAAAGGGTAGCCCCGCCCTGTGCCCCTTCCTGGCCTCCCTTCCATGCTTTCCCAACAAGTGTAGCTTCAAGTCTGTGTTCACCTGATCTCTCTTACCTGGAGTCCCAGGAAATGCTTTTACCCTGTCTGAGAATTTGACCTGTTTCTTTCTTCCCATCATTCCTTTTTGCACTTCTTTATTGCCTTTTGTTGAGGTTACCACTGTCTTACTCCTCTCCCCATCCCTAACCTCTTATCTCCAGGAATATGCCTCTTCCCTCTTCTCTTCAAAAAGGCTGGCCACTTTGCCCACTAGCGAAGTTTCTTTCCTGGGCAAGGGGCTGGTAGAACTGGGGTCCCCCGCTTCATAGCAGAAGATCGGGGTCCCTGATGGGCCTGGAAGGTGATAGAAGCTCTGTCCTAGTGGATATGGAGGCAGGGGCTCCAGACAGACCCATGGAGCACACAGCTCCAGCCAGGCCTGTACCTAGAGCACAGGTGCCTCTGGGTGCCCCAGGAAGCACAGCCACCCGTCTCCCTGAGCTCGGTGGGAAGGCTGGGAATGCACACACATTTAGAATATCCAAAAAGTTGTGTGTTGACCGTTCAGTGCTTCACAGAAGAGTGAGATGCTAACACACAGATTTGCCTTAAGACGCTGGGGGAAGGGACGGTGCTGAGCCCCTCTCTGGAACATGTCAGCCTGTGATCGCCCGTCAGTCACAGCCCTCATCAAGCAAATGCCAGTTCCAAGCAATAGGCCTCACGAAAGGGTATGAATTATTTACATCAATCAGCTGTCAATGAGCGGAACAATTACAGGAGTCAAATCCAAGGGGAATGGAGAGTGAGATTTTTCAGCTGGCTTGGAGCTTGTCTGATTAATTTTCACTTATTTATTTCTGACCTTATAGAAAATGTATTACCACAAGGTCAAAACGACTCTCTCTTTCCCTATGATTTTAGAACTTCAGAAGCAGAGAGTTAGAAACCAGTAGAGTAGAGAATATAGACGTTGGACCCGGCCTGCAGTTCCGGCTGCCCTGCCCTTTGGGCAAATGACTTAAATCCACTGAGCCTCAGTTTCCCCTTCAGAGAAATAGGTATGAGAAGGCCCACCCTGAAAGGACGTTAAACACATTATAAGTAAAGCCTATTTGTTACAAAAGCTCAATTATTTGGCTATTATGATAGTCATTCTTTCCATAACAGCCCAGCAAGATTGTCAGGTTATAAAGATACAAACTTAAACGTAGATCCCTCCAAATAAGCCAACTACTCAGAAGATGCTAAGCTGTATAATCTATATTTGTATTTTAGATTGAATTTTGTTTGTAATTGACAGCATAATTGGAATGTTAGGTCAAAAGTTGGGATTGTGGAGCTTTGGGTTTTAAAAGAGGAACTGGCCCTAATCGATTAGGTTTTTTCCTTAATTCTCTTTTCACGTTTGCCCTCCCATCAACAGTCAGTCAGGGTCTAGCCCAACACCCCAGTGCTGGTCACGGTATCTAGTACACAGTAGGTGTTTAATAAATGTTTGCTGTTGCTTTTTGAATGAATGAATTCTGTAAGGAGAATCTTATAGTTAGATCAGTGTTCTATCGAAGCTGAGAGGCAGAGAGAGAAAGACTTGATCCCTGCATTCAAATAGTTTATAATCTAACTATGGAAAGAAAGTGATCACACGAGCATGCACACAGGCACACTCATGCATGCACATACACACGCACATTCATGCATGCACACACAACCACTAGACTGCCCAACATTGAAGCAGGTGGTTTGGACTCCAAATGCAGCAGGAGTTCAGAGAGAACTTTCTAGCAGAGTCTAGACACAAGCCATGCCTTGGAGGAGGCATGGGGGGTACAGACCTGAGGCTGGCAGGCATCCTGGGGTGAATGGGCAAGAACACAGAGGAGACAGGGAGCCTGGATCACCCTGGAGCTCTGGCTTGTGCCTGGGAAGCTGGGAAGCCAAGTGCCCTGCATGACCGGGATAAGGAGTGTGAGCAGGAAGGGAAACAAGAGTGAGGAGGAAGAGAGAGGCCAAGGGCCCAGCAGAGGTGCCAAAGGCCCGGGAAGCAGTGAGTCCCGGTCCCGTCCCCTGGGAACTGGAGACAGTAGTGACACCTGCCCCCTAGATTGTGCAGAGATCTGAGGAGTGTGTGTGCCTGAAATGCTTAGAACAGCACCCAGCACGGGGCAGGAGCTGGGGTGCTTGCTGTTGGATGGCAGTGGTTAACGTTATCCTTGAAGGTCTTGAGAAGTAAAGCGTGGATGAACTGTTTCAGGAAGCCAAGTCTGGCAAAGCAAAAAACCAAGATAATTACCAGATATTTAGGCCAGAAGAGAACGGATTAGCACAGCTCTGTAAGGCACACTTAACACCACCCAGTGACCTAATTTCTCGAAGGAGAAACAAGAACCCTCGCTTTATTTCTCCCTGTTCCAGAGGCGATGTGAGGGCAAAATGCAGCATGCCCTCCCCCGGCTCTTTGTCTCAAAGGGTTTTTAACCGAGGAAATCATCTAAACAGCAATTCAAGGTTCTGTGTGGACTTAAGATTTCCCCATCGCCAGGCATGTGCTTACTTTATGATAATAACAGGTCTCACTTGTAATAATAACTGGCATGCACTTTCTCCTTTTTCAATGGCCAAATCCATTCAACAGCCTCTGACTGAGCCACAGCACTAAGTACTGGGCAGGACTGGGGCTTCAGAAACGATAAGACATGGGCCCTAACTGTCGAGTGGGGGAGGTGGTCGTGTGAACAGCTCAGAACAATGAAATCATGCGGGAACAGAGCCAAAATCTAGAGGGGGCCAAGTGGAGGCCCAGAAGAGGGAGTGGTGACTTCCAGGGTGGACAGAGGGGTGAGAAACTTCTCTCTGAGGAAGGAGCCGAGTCTTAAAGCTGATTTCACATTGCATATGGGTGGGGTGTGTGGGGGGAGGGAGTCCTTGCAGAGGAAGAAGTACTAACAAGGCCCAGAGGGGCGAGAGAACAAGATGCTGGCAGGGCCTGGGAGGGTCCAGTGGGAATGCAGGGATGGACAGAGGGAGCGTGACACAGAAAACTAGAAGAGCCAGCAGAGGCTGGATTGCAGAAGCCTTGAATCCCAGTGAGGAAGTGTGGCTTTCCTCCGAGGGCCACGAACAGCCTCCACTCGTGGGTTTTTCAAAGGGGTGTGGTATATGCAGATCTAAAATAATGACCGCACCTCTCGTTAACTGAGCGTCTACTCTGTGCCAGGCACAATTCTGAGTGCTTCACGCCTACACGTCCATCTTCATGACAACCACGAGTCTGGCACTACTTCAACCTTCACTTAGGGATGAGGAAATGCTGGTTCAGAATGGTGACGTAGTCTGCCCAGGGTCACACAGCATACAAAGGAGCACAACCAGGCTTCAGACATAGGCAGCTTGGCTCCAGGGTGCACATCCTAATCACCAGGCCCCACTGCTACTAGAAAAATCGCTCTGCCTGCACGTGGAGGTGGGCAGGGGAGGACAAGCCAGAGGCTTGGAGAGGAGCGAGAAGGTGTTTGAAATAAATCCAACAGGCCACCCAAGTCTTCGCTATCGCTTGCCTTCACCAACTCTCCTCCCTTCTAACAAGTCTCTTCCCATCGGCCTCTCTGCCCCAGCCCAGTGTCCTTCCAGTGGGACCCCCCTCTCAGCAGCTCCCTCTGGGCTCCAGCCTGGCCTTTCGTGGGTTACCAGCCTCCCAGTGCACCAGGCTTCCTCTCATCAGAACTGAGTTGTAAAATCAAGAATCACTTTCTTCTGGGTCTATTCTCTTTACATTCGAGTCTAGAACACGTGCTTTTCTCCCTGGAAATTCCTTTCTTAATTTTGCTTCCTTGTTCTGTAAATATCAGGAGATGATGCTTATGAGAAAACTCTGTTTTATTACATTGCAGTCTAGCAAACATAATCGAATTAGGTGACGCCTTATTTGAGCACACTTCAGCCAGATTCTTGCTCCCGGATTGCACTGTCTCTCTCAGCTCAGGTTTCTGAGTCGGCTTGGAGCAGTGAGTAGAAAGAGAAGGGGCCTAGAATCTAGGATCAAATCCTAGGTCCACAGCCTAGTGTGCAGCATTGGACAGGCTGACCCCCCTGAGCTTAGATCCCTTGTCCAGAAAGTGGGGGGTCAGGTGGCGTCCAATCCCCTTGCGTTATAATGTGGCTTTAGTGACCTTAACCCTGTGACGTCCTGGCTCCCGGAGAAACTCTCCCACTAGAACAGTGGGATGAGTGTGAGCTCTGGGGGAGCAGCACCTGGGCAGCCCTGTCTGCCACCGGGTCCCAGTGCCCAGACAGTGCTTAGCATCGAGCAGATGATCAATAAGTATTTTTGAATGAACGAATGGCAAAAGAGGCCTCTCCATTTCTCAGTCTGTGTGTGTGTGTGTGTGTGTGTGTGTGTGTGTGTGTGTGTGTCTGACTCTGCACCTTTCTTGGCTCTTAAATCCTCACTATAAAACTTTTCAATTCTCTTGCGCTCTCCTCAACCTATCTTGCAATTCCTGGCTCATTAAGTCAGTGGAATTAGGTCTGCATGATATCAAGTTACAGACTTTTTTGGCCTCCCCAGCCCAGCCATAGGGAAGGGGGAGTGGGAAGAAGCATTTAGCCGGGCAGTGGAACGGAAATGAGGGTGCTGGTTATTGGATGATCTCCTTAGTGAACTCAGGCATGACCCCTCCTAGGCGTCTAGGCGTGACTTGTGCTCGTCCCTGCAATGACAGCCTGGTTCTTTCTGAGCCTCTTCAGGGCATTGGTGCCCTTGGTCAGAAGCGGGCCCACGTGACCAAGGCCCGTGTCCTGGATTTCCCTTGTCTTCCAGCCCCCACAGATGGGAGCTGGGTTAGGGGGGCCTTGTTCTTGCCCAGGACACAGCAGGTCCCCGTGACGTGGCCCTGCTGGACTCTGAACAGTACCGGGCAGTCATCTGAGCCGCCCAGGGACGCTGAGAACCGCGAGCGATGCAAACTCTTTGGATGTCTGCTTCCCACAGCCTGCGGGAGAGGCACCCTCGCGACGCATTAATAAAGATCAAAGGTCTCTCCGGTCCCTGTGATCTTCGCCATGTCAAAGGGAAAGAGTCATTTTTCTATCCTTCTCTCTGTCGTTTATTAATATTACAGAGTTTTGCTCTAAAAAGAAAAGAATTCAGGATGCCTGGAGAAGATTGATATTCTGAGCGCTTTAACTTTTATATTGCTTTGTCATTTCATTTCTTGCTTATGTGTGCTGCAGTCATCAGAAATCCAATTTCCCTGATTTGGGGGAGAATAAGGATTGCTCTTTCATCTAAGTACCCCTTGGTGTAAACCAAAGACACTGGACTCGGGGGCCTCAAAGTAGACTGGGCTCACAGAGAGCGGAGCTAAGATATTATGCACGAAGAGAAAATGCGTCTACCTGTCAATTCCGTAATTTCTGCGCACGTCCTCTGTGCCAGGCGCTGGAACAGACACGCACTGGCTGGCTGAGGAGGGAGTCTGCTCTCTCTTATGCTCCCAATGAGGACTTGTCTTAAACCAGCGAGGAGGATAGGAAGCTGGGATACTTGATTGAGATCTGTCTCTGTTTTGACTATTATTATTCCAGAAACAGATCATGAGTGCTCAGGATTCATTCAACAACTATTGTCTGAATCCCTACATGGCTTAGAGCCTGGGGATACAGAGGTAAACAAGCCCAGGTAAAAAGGAATGTGGAACCTGGTGCCCCATGGAGGGCTAATCTGAGTTTAAATCCTGGCTCCTCAACTGTGACATGGAGAAACGAGTGACCACATTGAAGAGTTGTAGGGGCACAAGTGAGAGAGGGCATGTAAAGGGCCTGCGTGTGCCCAGGGGATAGAAAGTGCTGAGGAAACTGAGCCATTATCACTGCACAGGTGGTGCAGGCCTGGTGTAAGGGGCCCAGGCCCACCTCTAGTGCCAGGGCGGGAGGGCTTCCTGGAGGAGGAGAACCTGAGGTGAGCCTTGAAGGACACGCGTGACCGAGTCAGGCAGAGATGAGGAGACAGACATTCCAGGCAGAAGGAACACACAGGCAGAGAGACGTGCATTGGCTTGGCGAGTTTGGGGAAATGTGTGCAATTCAGTCGTGATTCCAATGTGCGGGTGGGCGGGCGACGAGAGCAGAGGAGAGAGCAGGGACCAGGTCAGGAAATGGGATGAATGAATGACTCTGAGCAAGTTACTGACCTCTCTGTGCCTCAGTTTCCCCATCCGTCAAGTGAAGATATAATAGTTGCAACCACATCACAGGGTGGCTTAAAACAATGCCTGGTCCACAGGAAGCGGAAGCTGTTATTAATTCTCTAGTCTCACAGAGTCGCCTGCGAGAGGGATAGAGTTATGCCCATCTTCCCGGCGAAGATGCAGAGACTCAGAAAGTCAAGGAGCTTGCCCGAGGCCCACAGGGAGTGCGAGCAGAAACACCATTCAAACCCAGTCAGTCCGAGTCCCAAGCCCGTTAGGCCCCTTTACCTCCAATCCCAGAAGTTTCGTCCTGTGACAAGTTCTGGACCAGGTCCCCCCACCTAGGGGACCATCAGTTCTGGTGTCCTTTTCATTTGGTGACATGCAGTGGAGGTAGTCCCCAAAACAGCCCTGCTTTCCCCCACGAGTGCCACAGCCCTTCACAAAGGAGAACTCTGATTGAAGGACGGAGACTCCGGGACAGCAGCGTCATTGGTTAAGGCAGCTGACCTTAGCAACAGACCTTGGGTCTACACCTCACACCCCAGGCCCCCTGCTGAGCCCCTCACACTCAAGACCACACGGAATCCTCCTGACACCCCTCTGAGTAGGTGCAGTTATCAACCCCAGTCACAGACGAGGACATAGGCACCAGAGAAGTTGAGTCATCGGTCCCAGGCCACTCAGCTCAGAGGTGGCAGAGGTGGGTGGGATCTCACTAACCTGCAGGCAGGGACTGGAGAGAGCCACACTGAGGCCGGTAATGTGTCCAATCGACACGTCAGCCCAGCTCCTTGTTCCGTTTCTTGACACTACATTTGGATGGAAGGCTTAATCCAAGCCTGCTCTCAGACAGCGCACCTGGGAGGGTCCGAGTATGAAGGTAATTTATTTCACGGTCATGGGACTTATGATGGAGTAACATCCTGCCTGAGCTCGGAGAACATGTGCTAATTCTGAACCAGGGCATCAGTTTCCAGCCAACAGTCATTGACCGCTCAGGGCACACCAAGCACTGTGTGGTGCTTTCACTATATCTCATCTAATCCTCAGAACCACCTTGTGCTATGACCATCCCCATTTGCCAGATGAGGAAACTGAGGCACAGAGAGAGTAGGTAATTTACCCCAAGTTGCACAGCTAGGAAAGAGGCCTGATTTAGAAAACCATGGGTGAGTGGGGAGGCAGTGAGTATCCAGGTTGTTCCCACTGGGCAACTTGCCTCAACATTTATTTCACAACCCACACCACCCAACCCTGGGCGCACCCACCATGGGGTGTCTTGCGGGTGAGAACTGGGCCAGCCGGCCAGTCCTGGGCTCTTGCCCTGGGCCAGTCAGGCATGCACACTGCCCCCTCTTGCCCAGGCAGGGTGGGGGGCCCAGGCTGGCAGAAGGAAGCAGGCCACCGCACTGAAAGTGGCAACGTCTTTGTTTGTGTGGGAACTCGGTGCCATGTGCTCAATTCCGCTTGAATCACGTTGGCAAGAATTCCAGGAGCAGCGTGGCATTTCCTTGTGATTTTCCAAGACAGAAAGTGAGAATGGGCTGGAATAAAACCAGCAATCGAAAGCATCAGAAGGAAAACAATGCCGAAATGTGGCAGGTGCCTCTGCACGCTTTGCATCCGAGGGTGCTGCAGCGGGGTGAGCTCAGCTAACAGGAGCCGTGTGGTCACGGGACCCTGTCTCCTCCGCTGACTGTCCCCAGGCAAGGGTGGGGGATTTCCTGTTAGATTCTGAAGGAAATTCAGCAAATATTTGCTAAGCGGCCCCTATGTTGTGCCAGGGCACTGGGGACGGGAGATGACTCAGGTGTGTCCCTGCCCTGCGAGAGCTCACAGTCCAGTAAGGGACAGTGACACATTAACATCCAGCCACGTACAATAAAGCAGCACAGGTATGTGCTGGGCGATGAGAGGCGACAGGGAGGCTGAGGCTTCTGCAGGTACCAGGAGCAGAGTCAGGATGGGATTGTCCTGGACTCTTCCCCAGAAGAAGATGTGCAGTCAGACCAAGCTGGAAGGGACAGGGCCACTGGGCCACTGTCCTCCCTGCAGCTCCGGTGGCAGGGAGCCAAGGCGAATGAGTCAGGCTCTTCTGGGGGACTGCTTACTCAGGCAGCCAGAGGCAAGAGGAGCTGTGGGGGCTCCTCTGGGGGTGGCAGGCTGGGGAGGGGCAGGACGTGGAGCTGGGATCTGCAAGGTGTTCCTCTACCTGCCAGATTCCAGCAACGGGCACAGGGAGATTTGAACCCAGGTCCGTCTGATCCTGAAAGCAAAGACCACCCCCGCACACCAGAGTCCCCCTGTGCCTCTTTGTCCCCTCACCATCCCATCCCTGCCATCACCCCTTCCCCCAGAAGGACCCCCAGGTCCTGCTGCCACAGATCAGCATGGTTCACAAGAAAGGACATGGGTTTTGGAGTCAGGAAGACATGGCACTTAGTAGCTGAGCGACCTTGGGCAAATTGTGTCTCTGAGCCTCAGTTTCCCCATTTGTAAGATGGAGACAGGAAAGACCTCCAGGAAGGGAAGCATGTGAAATAGTTAACACAATGCTCCCATCAGGTTCTCCACCGTAGATGGGCTTCCACCCACGAGTGGCCCCCTCCCCACTCCCAATCCCATAGGGCTCCATCCCAGCCTCCTTTTTGATTTGGGGTCGGAGCTTGTGCTGTGGGAAGACAGGCTGTCGTCCAGGACCTCGCCCTCAGAAGGATGGAGCCCCGTCTTCTGGTTTGCCTTAATAATGTGTTAGGAATCTCTCAGCGGGACTGTGTCTACACCTGTTGGGAAGCAGTTGGTTTTTTCCACCCCCACCATCCCTTTAGACTCCCAGAGGCCGTGAATTTCCTGCTTGCTGTGTAAAGTGGTATTTCCTCTTCGGACAGGGACGCCCCTCTTGCAAAGCCACACGCTGGAGTGAAAAGGCACACGCTTTGGAGAAACACCTTCAGACTCACTCTCCCCTCGGCTCCCTCCTCTGCAGCCTCGCGGGGGTTCTCTCAGCTCCTGTGACATATACACCATTGCTGTTTCCCCAGCCCAGACACAGCCCCCACCCGGCCCTTCTCACGCCGAGCTCCATCTTGTCTCTGTAGGAAGGCAGTCCCTGGCCACCAGCCTGAGGGGCTCCCACCCCACGTTCTTTCCCCATCACTGCACCTGCCTCTTTCCTTCACAGCACCATCACAACCTGTGCGGTTTCATTGGTTTGTTACCTCGTTCTCCGTGGACATCCCCTGTAGACTGGCAGCTCCTTGTGGGCGGGACATTCCTGCTGTGGCCACCGCTGGGTTCCCAGTACCTGACAGGGCCTGGCACGGGGTGGGCACTGGATGTGAGCGTGTTGAAGGAAGGAAGGAACTGAAGAAGACACAGGAGAGGAAGACAGGCTTAGGTCTGATTCCCAGCCCAACACTTAGAAGCCACGAGATAGCCATAAACTATCTAGCTTCTGAGCTTCATTTTCCTCATCTGTGAAATGGGGCTAATAATAACCATTTCAGGATTTTGTCTAAGGTGCTCTCACACGTGCACGTCTAGCACGTAGTGAGTGCTTCTTTCTGTTCGCCCTCCCTCCCCCGGGTCGCACAACAGCCCACAGCAGTCTGTCCAGTGGTGCCCGTCACTCCCCGGCCCTTTTTGGTGAGGGTGGCTCGTTCCATTAACTTTCGCGGAGGGACCTGCCGTGACCTTGGCTCTTGTCCTGGTTTGAAATTCACAGCCCAGGGCCCACCCTCTTCCCAGTAAAGGTCGGAGTATTTTCCCTTTACATCTGCCCACACTCGAGTTCATGGGCCATGTTTTGTTCCCTCCTGTGGCTTTGTGAGCTCTTTGCTCGTATTTGTTGCGCTTGTTTTGCAAAGATTCCCATGGACCACGCTGGCGGCCAGTACCTGCTGTAATACTCCATCATAATACACTTAAATGTGACAACCCGAGAGAGAATGTGCTGGAAATCCCTAGAAATGGCAAGTCTTTAGGCTCATACGCCCCCCAAAAAACAAAGTCCGTGCCAGCCCACTGTCTCACTGAACTCCCCAGGTCCTGGGGCACTCCGAGCATTTGGAAGTGGGTGAGGATTTGAGAATCGCTTTGTGCCCCCAGGCACCAGAGCCACCAGGATTTTACCATGTACTTGGTCCACTAGAGACCCAGAGATCTCTACACCAGCTCCACGTTATGGAGCCAGAAGCTTCCACTTCCTGGTTCATGGCAGAGGAAACACACAAATTTCAGGACACCCTACATCATCACCACACTGCCCATTCACAGGCCAATTTTACTGCATCCAGTAAAAAAAAAAAAAAATTAAGATTTATTAAAATGAAAACTTTGTACAGGTGAAAAAAAATTAGGCACAGAATATAAATCCAGTGTCCAGCATCATCCAATTTAGGAAACAAAATCTCATGAAAATAAGCTTCTCGGTCCAGGGAACATTCATCCAAGTGAGGGCAATTCCAGCCGCAGGGTCACCCAGCCTGACTTCTGGAGCAGCCTTCACACCCCTTCTCCTCCCAGGCTTGCTGAGCCCAGGCCAAGCTCCTCTGTCCTTCACATGGGAGCCACATGTGTCCCTGGGCCCTTTTCCTTTGAGGCTGGGTTCTGCATATCCCCAAGTCTAACCACAAAGCATGATCTCCTTTGGTTTCCATTCTCTGTTGAATTGAAGACGTGGACACCTGGGTTCACTGGGCGCTCGGGTTCTCTTTTGCTCAGCTGTCCTTCCCTGCCCAGAGCTCTTGATCTCTCTTAAAGAAGGCAAATAGGCAAGAATTAGACATGAATCCTTCACAATTAAGCCACCGATACTCCACACGTATACACAATCGCCGCAGCACAATCGCAGGAACAGACACAGAGGCATGTGCCACGTGGAAGCAACCCACCCATCGCCTGGGAGAGCTCGACATTTATTCCACAGTCGCTGTGCCAGGCACTGGGACAGAGTGGAAGTCCTCACCCTCACAAAGGGCCCTCGTTCTAGAGGAGACAGACAGACAATAAACAAACAAAAAAGCAAAATCTAGGCCTGATGGAGGGAAGTGCTGTGGAGAATTTAACAGGAAAGAGGGTCAGGGAGGGGCAGGCAGAGGAGCTGCAACTTGACCTGGAGAGGCCAGGGAAGGAAGGCCCCAGGGGGAAGGGCCTGAAGGAAGTGAGGGAAAGAGGCACGATATCTGGGGCAGAGCTTGGAGCAGGAGACACGGGAATGTGCTGGACGCGCATTTGAGGAAATGCAAGCAGGCCCGTGTCCCGGGAGCTAGGGGAGGTCAGGGAGGCAGCAGGGGCCGGATTGAAAGGATTTTCTTTAGCTTTTGCTGTGAGTGCGACGGAAGCCATTGGAGGGCTTCGAGTGGAGGAGGATCATGTTCTGGTTGGTGGGTGGGGACAGACCATAAGCGCCAGAGTGGAAGCAGGGAGGCCAGTCAGGAGGCCATTGCCACAGTCCCAGTGAGCGAGGATATACCTTTGATTAAGAGGATTGGGAGGAGGTGATGAGAAGTGGTCAAATTTGGGCTCTGTGTTGAAGGGAAAGCCAACAGGATTCGCTGAGGATTGGATGTGGTTATGAGAGAAAGACAGGAGTCAAGGATGCGTCTCAGATTGGGGGCCAGCTTAGTATCATCTGCAAACTCGCCAATCACAGTCTTTCCCTTCCCTGAATCATGTACAAGAAAGACAGTTACAAGGGTCCAACACCGTTTCCTGGGAACATTCATTTCTTAACTTAAATCAGCTCCCAGTAGTAACAGATTAGAGTCTATTTATTAGACCACCCCATCCTATACGGCCTGAATATTTTCAATGGCCCTTGGTATGAACCTGGTCAAGGAGATTTGAAAGTCTTAAATGAATCGCACCCGTTGGTAGCCTCATTCATTTGTTCAACAGACAGTCACTGAGTGCCTAGTACATGCCAGCAACTATGGTCTTCTATACGGGCCAAATCTATAAACAGCCATCAAACATAGGTGGTCCCTATTTTCCAGAGCCTTATGGCCAAGGAAGGGAGACAAATGTGTAAACTGACAAATTGCCATACAGGGGGTGAGTACTGGAGTAGAACCATGAACAAACTGATGTGGGCACGTCAAGAAGCTAGCTAATTGCTGGGGGAGTAGACGAAGGCTTCACGTGATCCAGACCTTAATTACTTGACTGAGACCTCAAGTAGAATAGTTGATATTCTCCTTGCAGGAGCTATTTTGCCATAAATCCAGTAGCCTAAACTCGTGTAACCCTAACAAATAACAGAGATCCAAGTGGCTCAGCTCTGCAAAGAGTCACAGATGAGGAAGCTGCTCAAAGAGTAGCTTTGATTGGAATTCCAATCCAATCTCTACTCATATCCCTAAAGAACACTAAAGAGGACCCAATTCATAACCCATAGAAACATTTCTCACTTCTAGAGCCTGCTACAGCAAATGCCCAAATCCTCCTGCCCCGGCCCCAGCATCCCGTCCTCTCCCCTCCCCACTCACAACTGCCTTTAGTCAGGATGAACTGGGCTTCCTCGCTAATCCTGTCCCCTTTCTGCCTGCCTCTCTGCTTCTCTCAACGCTTTTCCTGATTCTGCGCAACAAAGATCCAGACACCAGTTTGGCAAAAACTAAGTTGGGATGGGGAAGAGCCACATGTGTGTAAGAAATCTGAGATTCTGCTCTTGGTAACCAGACTGCCCCACAAGGAGAAGAAACTTCATCCGAATTTCTAAGAGATCCTTCTGAAATTCTTGTCGATGAAGATCACTCCGACACCATAAGTCTGAATTAAACAGAAACATTTTTATAGTCTGAAGTGAAGACAGCCCTTCTCAATGGACTGTTATATCTGGTTTTGACTTGTTATTTTTGAAGGGCAAGGCTTTTTCCACAGTGTCTCCAGATATATATAACAATGAGCAGTGTTAGAGTGGACTTCTTATAAGTACGGGTTTTAAAACTATAAGAAGAAAGGGAAACATGTGGAATGAAGCATACCCAAATTCACTTATCAGTACAAACAGATTGAAGAAGGAATGAAAAAGGTTCCTCAAAGAGAAAGGTTGACTCTCTTTTGAGAATATGGGAAACATCATTGTATGGGGCAGGTAGGAGTTTGGTCCACAGCTCTTGCACGTAAGAAAGCTGCATACTTTATTTGTTCTAAAACAAAATAAACCTAACTCTGAAAGTATCCCACTTCCCCAATACACGCACACACACACACTGTTCTTGGAGTAGCAAAAAAAAAAAAAAGTTCTAATGTCTGTCATGTTTTTGAGAAGCCTCTTTCTCTCCCCACTATCATGTAAGAATCCTCGAGGTCTTACACCATCAAGAACTTCTAAGAAAAGGCCTGTAGTCTTCAGGTCTTCTCTTTGTCCATGTCCTTCTGGTCCCAAAGGTGGGCAGTTCCATTGCTTTTGCAAGCTTGGACACGGGCCTGGCCCAGGCTGGGGGTCCAGTGCCAGGGTGCCCCACAGAGCCCAGAGCCTTTAGAGTCTGCACACACCTCCGGCTTCTCCGGGTTGGCTCTCCTTGACCTCTTGCGACTCAGAGCCCTTCTCATTTCAGATAATCCGGCTCTGCTGCCTCCACGAGCCAAGGCTGGACACCACAGCATCCAGAACCTAGAGAGAGCAGTGGGGAGCCTAATGGAGGAAGCATTCCGGGGGGACTGTGGGTAACTGCAACACACAGACCCCAGCCAACTGACGCACTGCAGGCCCAAGGTTGCTGGATCTTTTGATTTTTCAAAAGAAGCCAAATATTCAAATTTTTACTTCCCAATTTTTCAATGTTAGCAACTCATCCAAATTAAAAAAAAAAAATAGAAATACCATGTGGGTCAATTCTGTGCTTGCCAAACGAAACATCTTTGCATACAGCTTGGGCCCTCCAGCATGGAGGCGGTGTTGAGACTTGGCCCTATAATCTAATGCCATCACCGCGCCCCTGAGGCTTGTCTGCCTCCCTGGGATGGGGTGTGAAAACTAACCAGCCAGTGAAGACACAACCTAAATTAATTGCTCAGCAGGGTATCCCGCCACACATTCACTCCCTCCGACCAACATTACTGAGCACCTGTGACGTCCGTGGTGGCAGCTTGCTGGGCAACAGGATGCCAAGATCTCAGAGGTGTCGTCCCTGCCCTTCTGACCTTACAGTCCTGAGGGTGAAAGAGACATCAGTCAAGAAAGTGCACTGACCACTGTTCAGTCACTGCAGTGCTAAGTCTCAGAAGAGGCACGTGGGCCATGACAGTGGATAACAGGGAGAGTTCATTCGGGGATTCAGGAAAAAGGCTGAAGTCTGAGGGTGAGCAGGAGTTAGAGAAAGTGAAGGGTGTTCTGGAAATGGGACAGAAGGGTTTGCATGCAAAAAAACCCAAAATCCGTGTTTGCAGGGTCCAAAGAAGGCAGAGAGAGAGGGCAGGATGAGGCAGAAGAGGTGGACAAGGCCAGCTCAGGCAGGGCCTTGAGGTCATGCTGAGGACTTTGACCTTCATCCTGGGCTCCCTGGGTAGAAGGCAGTAACTACGGGGAATGGTTGGAGGGGACAAATGGAGACGTTGGAGAACAGTTAGGAAATGCTTTACTAGGAGGCATCCAGGTAGCTTGGCCAAGGATGGTACAGAGAAAATGGAGAGGCATGGACAAATCCAAAATATATTTAAGAAACAAAATGAATGGAACTTGAATATGGAACTTGATAAGTGTCAGAGATTACTCCCAGCTTTCTGGCTAGTTTAAGTGGGGAGACTTCTTTACTCACAAGTATTTCTTGAGCGTCTACCACATGCCAGGCTCTGTTCTAGGCACTGGGATTAGAGGGATGGATATCCCTGCCCTCAGGGAGCTCACTTTCTAGCGGGAAAAACACAAGTAACAAAACAAGACAAATTCATACGTGTTGCTAGGCCCGGCTACATAATTTTTAAGACCAAAACCAAAGCGAACTTGTGGCGTCCCTTGCTTAATAAAAACATTAAGAATTTCAAGATGGCAAACACAGAACATTAAACCAAATGTGGGCCCCTTCTAAGCACAGGGTCTGTGTGACCCATGAAGGCAGCCCTGCACACCGCATAGAGACAAGTGCTAAGGAGAAAAATAAATCAGGGAGATGGGCTAGCCTGTTTCTGAGGAAGAAACAATTTTATAGAGAAGTTGCAACTTTATATAGAGTGGACAGGATAGGCCTTAGTGAGAAGGTAACACTTAAAAAAATACCTGAAGGAGAAGAGGAACCAATAATATCTAGGCAATAATAAATATCTAGGGAAAGGTGTCTTTGGTAGAAGCCCGTGCAAAGGTCCTGAGGCAGGAGTGTGCCTGCTGTGTTGAGGGACAGCACGGAGGCCAGTATGGCTGGAATGAAGGAAGCAAAGCAGAAAGGAGTAGATGATGAGATTACAGAGGTATCAGGATGAATGGAGGGGCAGATCACATAGGGCTTTAGGCCACTGTGAGGACATTAGCTTTGACTCTGGGTGAGGTGGGAGCCATTGCAGGGTTTCAAGCGGAAGAGTGACCTGGCCTGACCTATGTTTTGGCATCATGACTCTAGATGCCGAGTCGAGAATTTAATGAAGGGAGATGGGTGGCAGTGAGGGAGAGGACAAGTACAGAAACAGAAAGACAAGTTAGGAGTCTACTGCCATGGTCCAGGCAGAAGCTGGTGGTGGCTTGGACCAGGATGGTCATAGGAGAAGTTGTGAGAAGTGGCCAGATTTGGGGCACATTCTGAAAGTAGAGGTGACAAGATTTGCTGACCAATTGGAAAACAGGATGTGAATTAGAGAGAGGAGTCAAGGGGTGACTCCAAGTGTTCTGGCCTGAGCAGCTGGAAGGATGGAGCTGCCATTTCCCAAGAGGCAGAGGCTGGGGAGGAACAGACTGGGGGCTGGAGGAGGTCAGGAGCTCAGCTGAGCACATGTCAAGTTTGAGACACCTGGAGTGAAGATGTCGAGTTGGGAAGGCCCCGAGGTGGGGACAGCATTAAAATGAGAAAGGCAAGAACCAAATCACGTAGGGCTTTGTAGGTCACAGAAGGGAGCTGAAATATTTTTCTTGGTGAAATCAGAAATCATAGAAGAGTTTTAAGTGCGATCTAATTTACTTTCAGAAGATTATGCTGACCACTGAGGGTAGCACGGAGGAGCAGGGCGGAGGGGAGAAGACCCAGCGGGAAACCTTTGCAAGGAGGATGGTGGTTAAGATTAGGATGATGGAGTTGGAAAAAAGGAACAGATTTGAGACAAGACTTGCTAGTGGATGGGATGCCACTAGTATTGGAAAGAAAAGAAAGAAGCAAAGATGGTCCCCAGGGTTCTGTCTTGAGTTAATGGAGGGTGTGGATGGGGCCATTTACTGAGATGGCAAAGGAAAAATGAATACTTCAATTGGATAAGGAAATGTTGTTGGATAAGGTGTTACTTGGGGAGGGAAATGACGAATTGGTGTTCACCCAGGGGTCCTGGAAGTGGAAGGGTGAAGAGGGAGGTGGGAAAAGGGTAGGTAGTCTGAGGAAGAGGGAACCACGTGTTTCCAGTGTGGACGTGTTTGGGGCACTCTAAGGAAGGTTGTGCTGGAACATAAGACATGACCAGTGGATGGCAAGACGAGCGAGAAACACCTCCCTCACTCGGTTCACCTCATGTTGCCAAGAGCAATGGGTCTATAGGACATTGCCACATCGACGAAGTCCGGGTTATTTATTTCACTGATAAAGAATCGTCATTGTATGCTTGTATGGTATTATTTTTTATTGTTGTTGCTTGATTTGGAAATTGTATGCTCTTTTTAAATTTTTTATTTGCATTCCATTATGAGCCCCTTGGACACTTGCCACAACTTGATGAAATCTTTTTATAAAGGGCTGAACCTACACTGGGAAAAAAAATGCATCATTTCTCAGGTTGACACCAAAGACTTGCTGATGGCAGATCTGGGCAAGGCTGCTACCTAGCCGATGCACACTTCCCTGGTAGTTGGAATATACATGTTTGAACATATAGATTTCTCCTCTGGCTCCTGCTTTATTAGACAAAGATCTTACATTTATCCCAGAGTTATTCATTCAATGAAATTTTTATATCCCTACTTTGTTCCAGGGGAGCCTAAGCTCTGGGGGTAGAGTGGAAAGCAAACAATAGACCCAGGTCCTGCTCTTATGGAGCTTAGACACACACACACCTACAAACTGTGCAAAGTGTTGTGAAGGAAAAGTCCTCGGGGTTAGGAGAGTGTAACCAGAGGTTTAACTAGCCTAGGGAAAGCTGGGCTTTAAGTGATGGCATGGTAATTACGTGACAGATGAGGAAGAAAAGAGTGTTCCAGGCAGAGGTAACAGGATGTACAAAGGTCCTGAGGCAGAAGAGCAAATTGAGATAACTAAGGACCAGGAAGGAAGGCAGAGCAGCTAGAGCAAAGAGAGTGAAGCAAGACTTGTGGAAGGTGAAACCAAGGCAGATATTTGTTTACATCCTTAGAGCAATGGGAGCCACTGAAGGGTCTTAAACCAAGAATTGATGTTAATAAGACTTGCATTTTAAACGACCCCTCTGGCTACAGTGCAGATAAAGAGGTAAGAAGGAGCAAGAGTGATCAGGGGCAGATCCGTGAGGAGGCCACTGCAGCTGTCCAGATGAGAGATGATGGTGGCCTGGACTAGGGTGGTGAGTAGAGAGGGAGAAAAGTGGAAGGATTTAAGAGGTCAGTCAATAGGACTGAATGCAGTCAAGTAAGTGACAGCATCCCCAAGAATTTAAAAGAAAATATGCCAGAATCATTTGACTTATTGATGATTTGCAATGTGGCTAATCCACTAGGAACAAAAGCCATTTGCAGCTGTTGTGAGCTGACAGTGAGGGGATGATTTGAAAAAATACTGTAGTGTCATTGCCTGCCCCCTGCGATCAGACTACCATAGCAAGGGATATAAGAAAATATAAAACAAGGTCCCTGCATCATGAAGTAAGACCCAGCTCATTCATTCGTTCTTTTCTTTATTGATTATGAGAGGTAATCATATATGAGAAATCCCATAACATACAAGATATGTGACCCCAGAGGAAAGAACATTAATGTCTACCTGGAAAGGGTGGGGCAGGGGGAAGATAAGGTGGGGAGAGCTGATGAGAATCCCAAACTGAATAAAAGAACATAAAACTAGAAAATCAAGGAGGTGTGTGGTATGACTGGGGCTCAAAGTGCCTGTTGAGGAATAAGCAAATGGCCATTACTCCAGGTACGGGTTTTACACATTATTCATATAAAAGAGGCAATTATTTGCTCCATTTTACAGACTAAAATAAGTTTCTTAGATTTTATGGGATTTTTAAAAACAAATGTAACTGACTGCAAATCAATTTTTGTGAGCCTATAGATAAAACGTGGCTGAGGGGCAGCTAATGGTAGCAATGAATGACAGTGTTCTTATCTGATTCGGATTTCATCGCCGCTTGACCAGCTCACAAACAAGGTCTTGTGTTCTTCCCCTGCGTGGTGCTAAATTTTAATTCCAGTGAACTTTTTTTTTCAGTATGCCAGGATTGTCATTATCTCAAACTTGAGTTAGGAAACAGATACATTAAAGGATAGGGAGTAAGTTTCATCTAGAGTGGTCAACCATACCTATAAAATAGGTGTTTTCCTATAAAGTAGAGGAAAACAGATATGAAGAAAAAAGAAATGCATAAATAACCAGGGAAAGATATTTCTGAGATGTGAGCTTGCTATTAGTCATTTCACACAATTTTTTTTACAAAATCAAGCCAAGCCAAGATTTTTGATAGCTTTTTAGGTGGAGGAGTTCAACACATAATCGTAACTGTTGGAGTTTACATCTATCCCTAACCTCCTTTGTTTCTGCTTCAAATTTTTATTTCAACCTAATGTTGCTCAAACTTAAGCATAAATTAGCAAGAAAGGTGTTTTATACAAAAAAAATCCTGACTCTATGCAGGAAATTTTATATAGAAATGTGTATTGGGCTTTTTAAGTTTGGATACACATGGCTGCTTCTTAGGATGATTCTTTTCACATTTGTTTAACTGTGGAAATAGGAGTTGATGAGGGGGAGGGTGCAAAAGTAACAGAAGAAGTGCTTTATGTACATTTCCCATTATGAGATTCCTGTAGCTCTAGAGATACAATATCTCCATAAAGTGATTTAACATCCATAAATGCGAACTTACAAAGCATTATCCACTGCCATCAAGGAAAAATATATATTCTCCCTCTTTCCCTGCACAATAAGTAAACTTTGAAAACAATTACAAGCACATGTAATAATAATAATACAGCAACTTGCATTTCTATAGCAACTTCCAGTAGAGGATTTCTCAGTGCTTTGCAAACAGTGATTAATTAGACCCCCTAACATCCCTGTGAGGGAACCAGGAGATGTGGGTACTCATTGAACAAACCCCAACACTGACTCCCTGTCACCTCTGGGGTGGGTGAACAGCTGTTGTTTAAAAACTGTACAGCAAACAGAATTCAACCTTTTAGAAAATTACTGGACTCAGAATTCCAAGATGCAACAGAAAACTGGATTTGGTGCAGGCTTTTTGTCTTGTTGTGTAAATGTGATAGAGCGGGATGAGCGCAAGGTGCCATTTTCTATGTCATCTGCCATCACTTCATCCCCAAAGGCTAGATTTACCCCATGGCACAAAGTAACTCTGCTAGGTTCACCATCCCGGAGATGACCCCATTGCTGAGCAATTTTGCCTTAAGGAATGCAACAAACTTTCTTAACATACACATATAAAGGATTTACTATTCACCAGGCACTGTTTTAAGCACTTGCTAACTTATAACTCATTTGATCCTCACAGCAGCTCTTCTGGGGGTTGTTGTTACTATTATCATTACCATTTTACAGGTGAGGAAACTGAGGCATAGAAGGTTTAAGAAATTTGCCCGAGGTCACTCAGCCAGTGAGTGCCTGACCAACTTAGTCTGGTTCCACAGTCCATGCTGTCACCTTTACCCCGTGCTCTCTCAGGGTGGGCACCACTGGAAATAAATTTGAACGCTTGCAAATTGGCACATGTCCTCAAGTTGGTCATGTAGGTTGTATCCTTTTTCAGGGAGTGGGTTTTTTTCACTCATGTGGTTACCAGGAGTAGTGACTCAGAGGCAAGAAGCCAATCTGAAAAGAAGAAAAAGCGGCTCCGCTTGCTTCAGCACCTTGGAGAGCGCCTTCCACCTGCTTCCCAGGGCAGCACAGCGGCTCTCAGAGCCCTAACGAGGCTCCATAACTGGCAGGAGCCAAGCTAACAGGGATTTTTTTTTTCACTCTTCTCTCTTACTAAGGTCGTGCCTTTATGATAACAGAAAATGGGTACGAGATGGTCAGGCCATTTTAGCCCAGGTCATCTTAAGCCTGGGACCTGACAGCTCTAGTTTTCCCATTCTTGGACTATCAGGATGTCTTGGGCCTAAAAGCTGATGAATTTCCTACTTAATATCCAGTTGTCCCAAAGCACATGCATGCGCCTCTCTCTCTTTTTTTTTCTCCCAGATCCCTGGCAGGAGACTATCTCCCAGGGAAAGGAAGCCTTTGCCCAAGGACCACTGGTCTACTTTTCCAGTCTACTCCACAGGAGAGTCAGTGAAATACATGGTTAAGAGTGCAGGCTCTGAGTTTAGACTGTCTGAAAATTCATCTCAGCTCTGCCACTTTCCAGATGTGACCTTGGGCGAGGTACTTAACTTTTTTAAGCTCTAGTTTTTCCATCCGTTAAATGGGGCTAATAACGATCAGTGAATCATGATTGTTCTGAGGCTTAAATAAGGTAATATGATTAGATAACAGATTTTATTATAAAAAGAAGTAGAGAGAGTAGTGATGTCTTTTTCTGAGCAATGAGATTCATGTAACTGATACACTTTCCTTCTCTGCCTTGGCTGTCAGGTAGCTTGTGGCCAAAGTTCCCACTTAGCCCTGGCAACTCTATAGGACCCTATGGCCTGCCCATTGATTTTTCTTTTCTTCTCCTCTAGTGCTGACCTTCCCTTCTGATTGACATATTCTTTGATCCTGATTCCTTTTGTGATTCTGTTGTCTGTGTCGTTTCAGGTCACTGCATGCGATGGATAGATAGATGTGGATTGTTAGAACATAAGCCCCAAGTAAGCAGAGTTTTGCCTGTTTTGTTCATTGCTCTATCCCCCAAAGATTAGGATGGTACGAGTCAATCGCATCTGCTCATAACTGATGCTTTGAATACTCTCTTTACTTGGATTTACTACAGTCACTAACCCAATGGCTCTGCATTGCTGCTGGGTTAGCTGGCTGCTACAACTTCGCTAACGATCCATGATTCCATGAGCCCTTGCCAGGCAGACAAGCTGCAGGGGACGTTTCAGTGATGACACTGTTCCCAGGGCAGTCCGTCTTCCCCCTGTTGTCTAAGGACAGACAATGAGGAAGCAGGGTAGGAGGCTGGTTAAGAAAATTCCTCTTTATCAAAATAACTGAGCTCAAGACGTCGGCTGGTGCAGGCCCCTTCTGGAAAGAACTAACAGGGTTTTACCGATGTGAAAGAAACAACAGTAGTAAAATCAGTTGCAGCAAAAACACACCCCTCTGACTCAGAGACCCAGTGTGTGGGCGGAGCTGTGCCATGTCTGTGATGGGGCGATTGCCCTGGGAAGGGCTGGATCCTTCCCTGTGCCACAGCCAAAGACTTCAACCTGCTGCTATTGACGACCAATTATTAGGCAATATGAAGGCACTGGGGGTTTGAGGGGGAGAGACTTGGTCAAATCCCCATCCAGATCACAGTAGCCCACACAGCCTCCAAACCCTCACCAGCTAAATTCAACTTACATTTCTTGAGTGCTTGGTATGTGCCAGGACCTGGGACTCACTGGATGCAGCAGATTTCCAGGCATTTGGTTTTAAGAAAACAATAGATGCTCACACATTTCCCTCTCTCCTCCACTTCCTCGCCTCAGTCTATCGGCCTTGTTCTTAAGATTTTAACACCCTCCCAAGTTGGAATCAGGTTCCCTTCTGATTTTTGGAAGGAATCCAGTCTACCCTCTTCTCTCTCTCAGCAGGTACCGTACACACAGCAATTCCAACCAGGCAGGGAACACTTTTCTTTCTCCCCCTTCAGGAAATCTTCCAGCTCTGGTCTTGTTATAAGAATCTTGCATTTGAAGTCTCCCTGGGAATAAACACACGTTTCTGATAACTCTAAAGTTTAAGCCAATGAAATAAAAATTCATTTTTGAGACATAAACTGTAAATGACCGGGATTTTCCACCGAAATATTGGCACTTTGGTGGAGGCACGGCAGCCCTCAAGTTGATAGTAATTTGCTGCAGTGTGCCAGGCAATCCTGAAGTCGTTCAATAGACAAGACATCATCAAATACCACATCTGAATTCTGTTCATATTATTAGAATGAAAAGGATAATGCAATTCAATTGCCTGGAGAATCCTCGTACACACAGACATAAACAGAGCTGGCCAGAGGCAAAATTGCTTAGCAAGCGAAGTTTGTCTACAGGGCCCCGGGCTTGCCTTCCTTTGCCCTCCCAGCTCAGTCCTCCCTTTACAGGAATCCTGTGTGGATTTAAACCAATGTATGACTCCTCCCAATGGTATTTGTTTTTTAAATGTTCTTTCTAGTTTGCTAGTGAGGGGATTAAAAACTCACATTTATCAAACACCTACTATGGACCAGGCACGTTTTCACAATGTTAATCCTTGCCGCATACTATGTACTTGTCCATTCTGAAAATACTTATTGACGATCTCCACTGAGCCAGGCACTATGCTGGGTGCTGGAGATCCAGCTGAGATCAAAAAGTCAGATCCTTCCCTCATGAGCTCTACAGCTTAACGGGAAGAAAGAAGCAATAAACTAACAAATACTTAAATGTTTTTCAGGCAGTGATACGTGCTACCCAGAAAAATTAAGCAGAGTAAGGGGATAGGGAGTGACAGAAAGGGAGTACCATATAAGACAGGGTGGCCATGGAAGGAGGTGACAGCTGAGCAGAATGAACAAGCCAGGTTGATACATGGGGGAAACGCATTCCAGGTGAGGGAAACAGCAGGTGCAAAGGCCCTGAGAGTTCTCGGTGTGTTTCAAGAAGGAGGCATGTGGGAAAGAGAAGAGTGAATGAGGAGGAGAAATGGAGGAGAGACAGAGAGGAAGTGGAGGCTGGACGCGGAAGTGTTTGCAGGCTAGGATGAGGAACTTACTCTGAGGGATGTTGGAAGCCATTGGAGGGTCTAAGGAAAGAAGTGACATTCACTGACTTGGGTTTTCAGAAACCAAGGCACAGAAAGGGTAGGTGATTACCGAGGGCAGTTGGTTAGTAAGCAGTCAAACTGAGTCCTACAGGCCGCCCAGCTGCGAGCCCTGGCTCTCTTTCCTCTGCCACAGGCTTCTCTCCCACTTCTCCCTGGTGAAGGAACTTTACTCCTTAGAGAGCAGGAAGAAGAAGGATTTGGGGAGGCTGGGGGTTTTCTGGGCCCTTCTAAATCTCACACCTGCCCTCGCTTTGAAAGGGTTCCCCCAAGAGTTAATCACAACAGTCAACCCTTGTCAAGCTATCATACAGACTCAGCGGTGTTCTAAGTGCTTCCCACCCATAATCGCAACTATTCCTCACAAGGCCTCCCAGGAAGGAACTATTACCATTCCCATTTTACAGATGAGGAAACTGAGGCTCGGCTGCATTAGCTGGCCCAAGGTGATAGACTGGGAATGTGGACCTGGCAGTCTGGCTCCCAGAGCCCTGACTCTTGAACATCATCCTTGAAGAGATGTTTACTCTTCAGTACTTTTGTGCTGAATTCTGCACTGGGAGACTGAAGTTCATGCTACTGATACACATTTAAACTGATTCTCACTGACATGAACTTGGGGGACATAGGAAAGTGTCCAGGCAGGGCCTGAATGGCCCCTCCTCAAGGAAGCTGCCAAGGGCTTCCTGTCCAGAATGGAAGCCGGATGAGATGGCCTCAGGGTCCCCGTCCATCTCCAAGTTCTTGATAAGTCTCTCCCTGTGTATCACTGGCTTGTCCCTTCTGGGGCACAAGTCTTCCAAATGTTGGAGAGGAGTTGAGTGGTCATTAATAAAACCACAGCTGCCAACTCCCAATTTGATTTGATGGATGACAGAGATGTTTCCAACCCTTCATTCTTCCCAGTTGTAAGAGGAAACGGGGAACTAGAGGTACAGGCTTATGGGGGAGGACAAGGATGGGAACAGGGATGAGAGTGGGGAAGAAGGAGCAGATGGGGGAGGAATTCCCAAAAGACAAACTGAACTGTCCTGGGAAGAAGAGAAGGTGGTGTGTGCCCCCATGGAGACAGAAATGGGGCAATGTCGATTCTCAAAATACCCCAGTCCCAGCTCTCCCCAGAAGTCCCTCTTTGCTCTCATGCGAAAAGCCTTCCCCTCTTTATCCACCTTGCCTCGAAGGCACTTACTCATTCATAAGAGCTTCCCTAATACCCTCGTTAGGTGGAATTGACAAAACTCCCCTTTAAGCCCCACTCAAGTAATAAAAATAAACAATAATAATAATAACAACATCTTCTCTTTATTAAGCTTTACTTTTACATGCTTTATCTCATTCAATTTAGCAACAAAACAGCCCTGCAATGTGCACATGGTCGTCTCCATTTTAAGGATGAGACCTGAGCTCAGAGAAGTGAAATGACTTGCCTGAGGTCACACAGTTGAGTAACTGGAGGAGGTGATCCACACCTGGAACGACCTGACTCAGAAACACGGGCCTTTGCACTCAAGTGTTTCCACATTTACCCCCACCCCACCCCCACTGAGTTACTGGAGGGCTGGCACTCTTTCTCATTCACATTTGCATCCTCAGCACCACATCGGTACTTAGCAAATATTGATGGAAATGACACAAGGATGAATTAATGGATGAAAACTGGGTTATAATAAATTGGCTTCTACAAACACGCTCACTTGCACTTCGTTGTCAGAGACAATGCCAGGAGTGTTTGAGAACTGTTTATTCATTTGACAAAGTTAAAAAGTGCTTATTGGAAATCTACTGCGTGCTGGGCCGTGTGTTACTTGCTGGGGAGATTGCGGGGAACAGAACTGTCCTGGTCCCTAACCTTAAGGAGCTCATAAAACAGAGGGGAAGAAAGACCAAAAATAAGCCAACAGCCAGTAATGTCACCAAGGAAGAGATATTTTCAAATTATTAAGGAGTGATGAAGGGAGAGTGCGGGATACTAAGGTGAGGACTCTGGTTGGACAGGAACGTTCTCTGAGTAAGAAATATTTAAGGCTGAGTAGAAGTCATCCAGGAAAAAATTGGAGGGAAAGTGTTTCAAGCAGAAAGAATGGTGTATGTGAAGGCCCCAAGGGAGGACTAAGAGTTCAGAGCCTTCCAGAAAGTGCAGGAAGACTAGTCTGGAAAGAGCCAAGAGTAAGGGAGATGAAAGGAAACAGAGCAAGAGACGCAGGCAGGGCCTTGTTAGATATTTTAGATTCTGGCCTAACGGTGATGGAAACACTTCAAGGACTGTGAAGCAAGGAAGTGACATCCTTAAATTTGTCCCTGCTGTGTGGGCAATGGGAAGCGGAGAAGGAAGCGAGAAAGAAGCAGAGAGACTCGTTAGGAAGCTGTTGTAGTTATGCAGACAAGAGCCACTCGGGCGGCGGGTCCTAAAGAGAAATGACGGATCTGAGACCTCTTTTGGAACCAGGATATTGAACACAGAAGACGATATTGACATAACTTGATCATGGCCACAAACGGATCCATGATGTAGTCAAAGAAGCGAGGACTTTGGAAACAGACGAGATTGTAACCCACAATGTATCTTTTATGGCTATGTGGTTTTCGGCAGGTCATTGAATCTCTGGTAGCCTCAGTTTCCTCATCTGGAAAATGAAGATAAGAGAACCAGCCCCCCAGGAATGTTGTCACTGAATGTTGTCACTGTCATGCGTGTGACAGTGTGGAGCATGGTGACCCTCCACAGACAAGTGAGCGTCCCTTTGCCACCTTCAGACACTGGTAGTGTGACTTCCCAACTGCCCTCCTGATACTGGACTCTACTGCCCCAGTAAACATTTCTAAAGAAAGAATTAATCCCCGCACGCTCCACGCCAGAGAGAAAATGCAGAATGACCTTGCAACAGGCTGCTATCTCATGCCACTAACACTTGTCACTGACCACTGCTTCTCATCGCTTTAGCAGTAACTCAATTACCAGTCCCTGGGCACCTTCAGGCACAAACCTTCTCCCATGGGTCCCCCTTGTTTTCCTGAGAAGCCCAAGACACAAGTCAATTTCTTGGCCCTAATGAGAGCTTTTCAACACCTGACAGTAGCTACTGAGCACGTGCTAAGTGCAGCCTTAAGGCCACCCAGGCTGCCTCCCAAGACGGAGGTCCTAGCCAGCTGGGAGGAGCAACGTGGGCTCTGGCACCAGAACCTCACACAGCAGATGTTACTGCCTTCGATGCCGGCCCAATTATGATGTCAACGCCCTGGACCTTAATCCCTGGGTCCTTGCCAGCCAGGACCTGCTCTGCTCCCTGGTTTAATAGCACAGGTCCTCTGGGGGGATCAAGGAAGGGTCTTGGGAAAGCCACACTTTCAACTGCTCAGATTCAAAGCGCAGCTTCTCCTCTGCATCACATTCAAGGCCTGAAGATATTCAAGTATTTTAGCAGTGTGAATGCCAGCCCGAGTCACCACTGGGCAGTCAGCAAGGATTGTTATTGCAGCTGAGATCCAGAAAATTAAATGTCTCACTCAAGGAAATAAAACACATTTGTGGGAGTTCTCTGAATACAAATTTGCTTTCCTGATACCCAGGATTTTGAAGTGAGTTAAATAAATGGTAAGCTCCCCAAGAGTAGGGGAAATAGCACAGTGTCTGGCACATAGTAAATATTTTTGGCACGAATGACTAGCCCTGATTCAAATTCAATGTCAGAACTATGCTCTGTGGTGTGACACTCAGTTGTATAAAGGTGGGGTGTCCACCCTGCATTATCAGTGACAAATGTCCTTTTAACACCTGGCTCCTCACCATCCAGAACACCCCTGAGCCACATCCTCCTTTGTCCAGTCTGTGTATAAGCTACAGAAGCAGGTCCCAAAGGAACCTAACAGATGCAGGACCATGGAGGGCTTCCTTGAGGTGACTGAGTCTGAGATCTGGGGGACATATAGATGTGAACTTGGAATGGTTCATTCAGAGGTGAGGGGGTGGGTTTGGAAAGTCCATTCAGAGCAGAGAGAATGGCTGTGCAATGTCCTGTGGCTGGATTTTGGAAAAGAATAGAATAAGATGAAGGTGGAGAGATGGGGAAGAGTCAGACAATGCGGTACTCGTGGGCGATGTTAAGAATTTTGGTCTTTATTCTAAAAGAAGTGGGAAATCTTGGAGGAGTTTTGGGGGTGAGGCACAGCAGGAGTGAAAGGAGCAAAGTCTGATCTTGAACAGACTTGAGAGGAGCCTAGGTTGCATGCAGGAAGGCCAACTGGGAAACTAAGCCACAGTCTAGGTGAAAGGAGATGGGGGCTTAGACCAAGGAGGTAGCTGCAGTGATGAAGAGAAGAGGATGGATTTAAAGGAGATTTAAGGCCTAAAGGATTGGACATAGGGATGAGGGAGCGGGATATATCAAGGATGATTCCCAGAATCCCGGCTCTCACAGCTGGAGATGATGAGGCAGGAGATGCTGGAAGAGGAACATGCTGGAGGGATGGGGAAGGAGCATAAATCATAAGCTCAAGTTTGGGAACATTGAGTCTGAGAGGTCTTGGAGACATCCAAATGGAGACACCCTGTGGGCAGCTGGAGATGTGGAGTAGAGTTTGGGGAAGTGAGGGCCAGCGTCGTAAATGTAGGAGTCACTCTGTTCGGGTGGTAAATGAAACTGCGGACTTCGATGGAATTTCCTGAGGACAGATTACATCCAAAAGATGAGCCATGACTTACTTAAGCATTCTCCTGCTATTGGACATTTGGGTTGTTTCTGATCATTTGACATTATAAATGTCCCAGTCGTAAGCATCCTTGACCTAATTTGTAGCTTTTTCCATATTCTAGACTAATTTCTAAGTAGTCTACCTTATTAACATGGTTAGCAGTGGACATCTGCTGAAAGAATGACTACATCATGTGCCTAAAATGAAACAGAAACTCGTTTGGGTTGGCCATTATTTGTGGTGGCCTACGTAACTACTCTCTTCTGACATCTGAGTGGTTTATTGTCTTCCCTAACTAGCCGGACCAAAGAGACCTTCTTCCTCTGAATTCTAATGGCTAATCCTAGAGAGACTCACTCCGTTCTTGTCCTTCAGAGGCCTGATATTTTAGGATATATATACACATAAAGGGTGATTGTCTTCCCCATTGTCAGTACCTGGAACTTGAGAGCTGGGACTGTGTGTTGTACTTCTTGATATCCTCTCAGAGTCTAGAAAAGCCCTGAGCAGTGTCGATGTGTCATGACCGAGGTAGATTAACTAACTAGGCAAGAGGATGGTAAGAACTAATATCTATTAAACCCCAGCTACATACCAAGACCTGTCCTGGGAACTTTACACACCAAATATATTTCAACCCTCAAAAAAAATGTTTTATCCCCATTTTACAAAGGTATTAGGGTAATGGTATCTGATGTAACAACTAAACCCCAGAACCCCAGTGGCTTAGCACATAGATGTTTATTTCTCATTCACACTTGTTTCTCACTCACTGAAAATCCAGAGCAGGTAGCTCTCCTCCGAAGACTAATCCAGGGCCATATGCCTCCAATCCTGTGGCTCCACCATCTTCGGCCCACAGCGTCTAAAGGCACCAGGCTCCTCTGCCTCAAATCAGAAGGGGAAAGAGCAGGGCAGATGGCTCAGGAGAGGTTCTCATGGGCTACACTTGGAAGTGACACATGTCTCATTCATCACGTTCCACTGGCCAGGACTCAGTCATGTGGTCAGACCAAACAGTGAGGAAGGCTGAGACATGGAGGCAGGCTGAACGCTAGACTACAAGGAAAATGGGTTTGAGTGATTCATAGCTGTCTTTTGGTAGAAACCAAATCCCAGAGATGTTAAGTAACTTAGCTGATGTTACACAGCAGAGCTAGGTTTCACACTCCAGTCCGTATAACTCCAAAGCATGTGCTTTCTCCACTACACCCTACTGACTGACAGCAATTATCAGAGTGCCGTCCTTCTGGGGCCTCTGAGATACATCTATCTGAATCCCCTTGGCAATTGTTTAATTTCACATATAACCCAACTTTGAACTGCAGTGAGAGTGACAGATTCACCCTAAAACCAAGTTTCAGATGTATTTTGTAGATGCATCCTTCGTTACTTCCAAATATGTTACCAGTGTACCCGTCAATAAGTCAATCAACTCTCTGACATGCCCTCACATTTGGTAGGCACATATTCCTGTTCTAAAGCCTATGCCTTATAAACTTGACATATTCAGATGCTGTGGCTTTTATCGTGAGTAAATTAAAGCTCTTAAAATGTCAGAATGTTTCTGTTTCATTTGATATTCCCACCATAGGTCAAACTGCCTCCACAACAGACGCGTCTAAATGACTGTCTAACCGTTTAGCTCAGGATGGCTTTTGAGAAAGTCTAAGACATTCAGGAAGGTGGTGATCTGAGGCCCTTGAGCATCAGTAATTCTGGATCTCTTCCCATGTAACCAGTTTACAGAACATTCCCTGTGCTGTGGATGCTGGGCTTAGAAAACCAAAAAGGATCTCGAGAGATCATTGGCTCTCCCTCTTGCTTTGAAAGCGTAAACGATAGAATCTTAAAGTTGGGAAAAATGATGACATTAGTAATAACAATAGCAGTAACCCTCAGTAAATGAATTCATTCAACAAAGATTTATTGAGAGGCCACTTTGTGCCAAACACCATTATAGAAGCTGGAGACAGAACTGTGCATAAAACAAGACCCCTGTCCTCAGGGAGCCGCCATTCTCGTGGAGGAAATGCACAAAGAAGGATTAATGCATTGAGCTGTGCTGAGTGCTATGAAGATAGATGAAGGAGAGAGGATGCAGACTGGTAAGGTGCGAAGTTGCTAGGTTATACAGAATAGCTAGAAAGGGTTTCTCTGAAATAGTGACATGTGAACGAGATCTGGGAAAGTGAGGTAGTGAGACTCTAGGCAGAAGGGATAGTTAGTGAAGAGGCTTGAAGGGAAAGTATGCTTGGTGTTTTCCAGAAACAGCAAGGAGATCAGGTGAGCTGGGGGAGAGTGATGGAAGAGGTGGCAGAGAAGATGGGGAAGACAGACAGATTGGGGAGAGCCTTATAGCCTGACAGAGATGTTGGTCTTTCTACTTGGACTGAGCTAAGGAGATATAGCCAGAGAAGAGAGGGGTTTGAGGATCCAGTCCTGGGGTGCTCCACTGTTCAGGGATCATGAGGAGGAGCCAGCACAGAGACTGAGAAGGAGCAGCCCATGAGGTAGGAAGAGAACCAGTTGAGGGAGTGCGTGAAGGAAGACTTCAAGGAGGGAGCAATCAACCAGGTCAGATGCCACTGATTGGTCAAGTAAGGCAAGGACAGAAGACAGATCTGACAAGCAGAGGTCACTGGTAACCTATCATGAGCAAAGGATGCTGGAGATGAAGGTCCGATGGGAGAGAGAATGGGAGAGGAAAAAAGAGTTCTCTCTCTGTCTCTCTTTCTCCCCCTCCTTCCCTCTCTCACTCCTACTACTTTCCAGGCCTCACAGTACAGGCTTTTTATATGAGTTTCCCAATTTAACTCCCAGGACCACCTTGAAGGGCAGCCGTTTTCTGCATTTTACAAATGAGGTTCAGGGAGATAATGCAGCTCCTAAGTGTGGAAGCTGGACTTGGCCTTCCTGTGTGCCAGACCCCAAAGCTCCAATCTTCTTTCCTCTGGGTTAGTCCACGTCTCTTAGAGGTCGTCTGGGGCAACCAACACAAAATGAATTCCCACTTTTAAAACATCTCAGGAAATAGGTCATCAGCTTCTCTTTGAACAGTGTCTGAATCACTCTAATGATTAGCATCTCTCCTTTAGATTTTTAATTAAAGAGGTTCCATAATCCACCCCTGTATGACACCATGCCATAGAGTGTGTCCATCAAGGAAGTTCTTTTCATTACTCCACTTCCTCATTTTAAAAAGTCTGATTTGGATAAGAAAACAATCCTATTAATACCAACTCCCAGAAGAGCATGAGCATTGGAGTTCTTTTTCCATCTCAGATCTGAGCCTGAGCTCCAGGCTGAGGCAGAAAGCCCACGTCCCTGCTGGAAATCTCCTCCTGGTTGTCCCATTGGCCCTTGTGTCTGCTTAGATGCTTTGAGCTGCAAGTAAGAGAAAATGCAACTCAAAGTGTCTTCACAATATGGAAATGGGTTGCTTGAGTAACTGGGTGGCTCCAGCCTGTTTGCCTGGGTCTGTCATTATCCTCCGGGTGGTATTGAGACAGCTACAGTGATTTAGGGCTGCACATCCTAAAAAGACAACACCCAGAGGACCAGTGAGCAAGGAAGTTGCTTTCCCAGAAGCCCCCAGAAAACCTCTCCTCCCATCTCATTGGCCCAAGTTGGTCACATGACCATTCTCATACTAATCATTGGCCAGGGGTGGGTTACCTGCCTAGACAGGAGCACCATCCCTGGAGCCGGGGGTGGAGTCAGTTTCCCCTGAAGGAAGGACATGGAGGAAGGGGAAGAGAGGCAATCGCGAACAAAATCAGTTTTGAGTGAGGAAAGAGGAAGAGCCAAATGGATACTAGAGAAGGAACACACCGTATCCACTACTCCAGAGTCCATAACTGAACTCCTCTCCCCCTCAACCTTCCCCATGCTCTACACTGCATTGCAGTGAATGGAAACACCATCCATGAACTTCCAGAACCTAGAAAATAAGAGTGCACGGTCTCCCTCCTCTCACATGTGTGATGAGTCACTCTGTCCTGCGTCTTCCACCCATTAAATAGCTTAAGAATCTGCCCACTTCTATCCATTTCACCTTATTCGGGCTATTGCCAACTCTGCCTGGACTATTACAACAGCATCTGAACTTGTCTCTCTGCTTCCTACCACATCCTTCCAAAGAAGCATCTACACAGGAAGCTCATTCTGAAAAGATGAGACCTGACAGTGTTGCCCCACTTTGTAAGGGCGCTCACTGACTATCTGAGACTTCAACATGGTGTCTGGCTCTCATGGGGCCAAAGGGATCCTTCATGACCTCTGCCTGCCCCTCCTGCCATCTCTTGCCCCTTTCCATAAACTTGGGTTTATACCATATTGAGCCACCTGTAGGTCCCCAAATGCTTGCTATCCCCCACTTTAAAGAAAACAAAACTCCTCTTACCCACCCTATAAACAGCCGCCATCTACCTGCTGCTCAGGCAAAATATCCCAGGAGTTATCCTTGATTCCTTTCTTTTCCTCTTCCATCACATCTAATCCTCTCATGGATAATGTTGATTCTACCTCCAGAACATAATCTCAAACTGTCCTCTTCTGTACACATCCACAACTCCCACCGCAACCCAGACATCCACAGCTTCCCACCAGGTCTACCACAATAGCTGATCAACTGGTCTACCTACCCACTCCTGCCCCTTACAAACAATTCTTAAAATCCTCACCAGGGCCCATAGGCGTCATGTGACCTGGCTCCTGCTCACCTCTCTGACCACATTGCCCCCTTCCACCATCCCCCTCACTTGCTGCCCTTTCTTCTGATCCTTGAAGACACCAAGCTTGTTCCCACCTAAAAGCCCTCACACTTGCTGTTCCCACCACCTGGAATGTTCTTCCCCAGGTCTTTGTGTCACTGACTCAGGGCACAGCAGGGAAGTTCATCTCTCTGAGATGGCCTCTCTGGCCACCTTCATGCCCACCTCATCCTCAGACCACATTATACTTTCTTACATTCTTCATAACACATCACTATCTGAAAGTGTTGATTTGTACGCTTACTTGTCCATTGTCTGTTGCCCTAGAATATAAGTTCTCTGAAGGCAGGGATGTTGTCTATCTTGTTTACTCAGTTCTTGGGACAGTGCCGGGAGCACAGTGGGAGCTCAATATACGTGCTAAATGAATGAACAAATGACTATTCTACCTGTCTGGCTTGTATGCTTCTCATCACCTGGCCCCCTTTACCTGCCTAACTCCTTCATGTACTTGTAACGCATCTCTGCCAATCATCAGCTCACACACACACACACACACACACACACACACACACACACACAGAGTTAGTTGCCGCTCCTCTATCTCCCACAATAACCCCCAGCATGACCTCTATCACTGTATATAACACCCTGCATTATAGCTACGGCTCCTCCCCCCATGCACTGGGCCCCCTGGGGATGCAGGGTACTTCCACGCTGCATCTCCATCACCCAGCTCACAGCCTGCCCAGAGAAGGCACTTGGTCACTGCCTAGGGAATGACCGAAGGAACGTATTCTTCACTGATACTTAGGGTTTTGATTATTCTTTAAGAGATAAAATTAGACCTGTATTACCCATTTCTCTCAATCAGCCTCCAAGTTTGAGATTTTGGGGGCATCCTAAATTCCCTCCCAATGCCCCTTGAAGTCTTTACTCTTGCTGTAACAGACTAACACTTCTCTGAATTCTTTGGGAATTCAGAGCCTCCCTCGATGTTGTATTTCTGATTGGTTGCTATTTGTTTTGACAGTTGTCGGATTTTTTTTTTTTTTTATCTATACCAAACTCTCTCTGGGGTTTAGTTTACTGGATCCTTTCAATCTAACACCTAGAAAGAAGAGAAAATGATTTACCTGTAATCTTTTTTATTGAAGGTGTACCATAAAACAGACCTTCTTTCACCTCTCTACTCTCCCCTGAGATTTAAGGATTCTTGGTTTTGATGGTTGTCTTTACCACTTATTTCGAAAGGACAGAGCAGTGGGAGGCTAGAGAGACTTATTAACTCCACCCAGGAGCGCCAGTTGGGCCCCCACTCTTCCTGCCGGTGGACTCAAACAGTGCCAGCTTTGAAAGGAATTCTTGACAGTTTCATACCAGAAACATACACCAAGCTGAGGAAATTTACGATATGACACACATCTGTAGAGCTGAAATTACAGGCTATTTTCTCCTACCTGTCCCTTCTGTTTGATTTCTGGCAGATGTCCATGAGCAATACCACTAGTTTCCACTGGGAAAGCAGAACCCTAGCTATACCTGAGGACTTTGGGGGCTCCTACAGAAAGAAACTTTCTGTTGCTCATTTTAACTGGTGTCTCCACTCATAAGAGATGGTGCAGAGTTAAAGCATTTGCAGGAAATGAATTTTTCAGAAACTCAAATGAACATTCCCTCAGCCAGTTACTCCCACCACCCTCCCCAACATCCATCCAGGCTAGAATGTTGATTAAGGTCAACGGGAAATTGCTTAATACTCTGCCCCATTTGTCTTTGCACGTGCTAGTCAACCGTGTATTTCAAAAACATCTCGTCCCCAAACATCTATTCTTCTTTAAAAATAGCACACATTATTCTTAGACTGTATAAGCAAAACATGCTCAGTGTTTAGTAAATACTGAAAAATATAAAGAAGACAGTCAAAATAATTGACCCAGAAATAAGGATTGATAACATTTTGGAGAAACACTAAAAGTTCTTTGTCTTTTTTTCTGTGAATAAAGATGTATTTCTTAATCAAGACTCAGATCATATTGGATACACAATTTTATGTTCTCTTTTGTCTAAACATCGTATCAAAATTTTTTCCATATCCTTAGTCTTTGAAAACATGACTTTTAATGAGCTAATCATATCTTGCTAGCTTTAAAATTCGTCTTAGATAAAATAATCCCAAAGAAGTTGTCAGATGACAATAACCCAGTTACCCCAAAGTGATAAGTGAGTCCAAAATTCGAAAATCAGAGTTACTCATGTTAACTTCTTCTGGTGCTCTCCACAGCAACGTGCCAACAGGCAAGCCCGTGGTGAGTCTGAGATAGCTAAATCTTAGACTGTAGAACTGAGCCCAGCTATGGTCATGGTTATCTCCAGATTGTGGAATTATGGGCTGTTTTCACTTCCTTTATTATTTCTTTTTGTGTAGACTAAATTTGTTACCACGAGTATGCCTTGCTTTTAAAATCGGAAATAAACCATAATACTATTTTCATTTTGGAAGCAAACAACACCTAATTATATATTTACCCTGGTTCTCTCATCCTCTCTCTCTCTCCGTGTACACACACACACACACACACACACACACACACACCAGGAGCACCATTCCCACCTCCCATTTTTCCAGGCACGTAGCCTCCACCCCTGCCCATACCTCCCTCCCTGGGCCTGGGTGGTTGGGGTGGGAGGCGGGGACTGTCACCTGACTCCCCGGTCTCTTCCCATCTGGCTCCCATCCATGCGTCTCAAGCCTGATGCCAGGAGGCAGCACTGCTCAGCAGAAAGGAGATGAACTTGGATGGAAACAGGTTTTGATGTCAAAAGGGCTGTGTCTCTTCCTGTCTGTGTGGCCCTGGCCAAGTCACTTAACCTCTCTGAACCTCAGTTTCCTCATCTGTAAAACAAGGATAAGGACACCCCGATTAAATGAAATCATCTCTGACAAAAGCTTGCACCAAATAAGTGCCTTCACCTTACGCTCACTGACCATCTTTGGGGGCTTAGTTTTACTCTTAAATTGTCCACCCTTCCTCTGGCCAAGGCCAAGGCCAAGACCTCCTTAAGTATAGCTACAGACCTTGATCAGCCTGGACTTTTCTGCTTGGACAAAGGGATTCCTTCTAACCTTGGGGCCAGGAACTCTTGCAAAGGGCTAGAAATCTGGTTTCAAAAGAAAATCATTGAGTAGATGAGAACAAAATATTACTCGACTCTTAAGAAACCTCTCTTCTGTTTTGTTGAGGTTCTCAGCTTGCCTTTGTGGTGAAATTCACAAAGATCTTCCATAAATATTGTCTTCGTTGATGAAGAAAGAAACAGGAACGCTGACAATTTCTATCTTCTCATCCCACATTTCATCCAATTAAAAAATAAGAAGAAAGAGGATGGGGGGAGGAGGAGAAGGGGGAAAGAAGGAGAAGAGGATAAAAATGGGAAAGAGTGATATGGATCAGTTGATTATTTAAAAAAAGAGAGAGAGAGAGAAACAATAGGTGAGAATGAAGTAGGTCGATGCTGTCATCCTCTGCCAGAGGAGCAAGCTGGGGCTGAGCATTTAATTGACTCGTTCAGAGGCCAAAACAAGTCAGGATCAGAAATAGGATTAGAATTTGGAGCTCTTAGTTGCTCGGCCTGACACTAATTTTAAAGATGTCAATGCAAATTTATAACCAGGTTTTCAAGCAGCAAGCTCATTCTGCTAAATTTTTCATGTCTGTGCCTTTAAATTCCCAAGCACCATTGCCTGTTACTAAGTAGCACTTGTTTTCATTTTTCACTTTTCTCCAAGAAAATGACAAGGTAGAAAAACCCATATAGTCAAATTACTTAAGAAGGTTTTACTAAAAATTATTTTTTTTTAACTGCAGTTAAAGATAAACGTGATTTCTCCAAAGCTGAGCCTTTTATCAAGTCAGGCAAAATATAATACAAACAGTTTCTTTTTAAGAACCCAGATTAGCTACTGTTTCTGGTGATTATCCAGATGTAAAATGTTACAGTCTGCAGAATGGAGCAGCCTACTAGATACTTGGAAGCATCACTCATTCATGCTGCAGTGTTTACTAACACAGTAAACTCTGAACACAGAGGTGCTATCTAGATCCTGGGGACACCGAACAGAGCAAATGAGGGGTGCCAGTGCCCTGCCCTGAAGGACCCTGCCCTCCAGCAAGGAGGTGGGCGGGTACACAAGCAGTTTGAAGGTAGAATGTGATCTCCAAATTATAGGGCCAAGAAGGATCGTCTCATTTAACCCTTGTTTAAAATGAGGCCCAGAGAGGGCAAGGGACTTGCCCAAGGTCACACAGTAAGTTACTGGGAGAGCCAGAATGAGTTTTCAGACTCCATATTCAGTGCTCTTTCCTTTGTATAAAGAATAGATTTTAGTTTAATTTTTGAAATGAGCTGCAGTCCCACACCTGGGATTGTGCAAACCCTAATGGAGCTGCAGAGATACGATTTTTAACGCATTTTAGGACTCCAGCCTCAAAGAATGTTGGGTTCAGAAGGGACTCCAAGGATCATCCAGCCCTGTGGTTCATAATCAAGAGAGTGCATCACCCCAGAGCTACCAAATCAGAGTCTGGGGCTTGGGCGTCTTCACTGCTTCTTAACACCTTGAAGGCGCTTGTCAGACCTTTCCCAGGACACTAGGAGCAGGTTTGGAGAGGGGCCAGCAAGATAAAGAGATGACAAGGAATTGGAGAAAGAGGAAGAAAGAGACATGGAGAGACAGGTTAGGGTGGTGGTCACTGGCATGGGCTCGGGAGGCAGACAGGCCTGGGTTCAAATCCTGGCTCTGATCCTAGAGCTGGGTGGCTTTGGGTGAGCAACCTGACCTCTCTGGGTCTGTTTTCTCATCTGTAAAAGGGAAACTTTGCATCTCCCTACCTCATAGGGTTGTTTCGGGGGCTCAGGGAGATGATGTGTGGTACTCAGCACACAGTCAGTGCTGCGTAAAGGGCAGCCATTGCTCCCACAACCAGGGCGGGCTACAAGGATGCCAAGAAAGCTCTACCTGGTTCACAACCTCACCCGGGCCCTCCCCGCTGCCTCCCACCCAGACGCCCAGTGTTCGAAGGTGCTGCATGGTTTGGAAGTGATTTGTGAGGTGTCTAGAATTCCAAATCACCAGTTCCAGCAAGCCTGGTCCTTTGACGCCTGAAGCTCAAGGGAGAGGAGCTCCCCACTCTGGGGATCACCAAGCCTTTGAGAACTGACATGTCGTAATGATGTGCAGTGAGGAGTCACCGGGCAGGAGCAGCACGGCCCTTAGAGAACATCGAGGTCAATCCCATCTGGGAGGTCCAGAGAGGTCAGGCAACTTGCCCAAGGTCACACACAGTGTTGATGGGGTCAACCAGGTAAAGCCTGAGTTTCTTCGTCCAAACAGCAGAGATAACAACTGGGATTACTGAGAAGACTCAGTGAAATTTTGCGGTAGAGCATTTTGCACAATGACTAGCCCACAAACGTCTCAATGAACAATACTAATAAGAATTTATATGATTATTATTATTATCATCATTTCATCAGCATTATTATCATCATCGGTTTTTAAGCAACTCCCCAGACTCCCGGTCCAGTTCCCTTCCAGTGGCTTGAAAGTCCCTCTATCAGACTCAGTCTTTTCGTGTCAACTAACACTTAACAGAGTCATTGACAAACTCTGGACCGGGCACTGCTGTTCTGACTCGACCCCCACAGTGAGCGTTATAAGGGAGGTGCCCCCGTTACTCCATTTCCCAGGGAGGGAACCTGGGCCCGAGATTACTCCACCAGGAAGGGGCAGAGCTGCGATCTGTACTGAGGGGTCTGGACCCAGCGTACGAATGCCAAGTGCTGTACTCTTAACACCCCAAAACCTTCTCCAAACTTGTGCCTCTGCTACTTCTCCAAACTCTGAAGGCTGAGTGAGGAAGATGTCCTGCCTTGCCTTTTAAGTTATTTAAAGTCAGAGCAGAGCTGGCATATAATAGGAGCCTAAACATTGTTCATTCTTCTCCCTGGAGTTCCAGGGCTAAATTTCTACTTTCACTGGGCATTTTTTGGCTCCCTGCCCCACCCATGGACGGCTTGTGTCTACACACATTGCTGAACTTGGTTTTTCTATTCTAAGGGCAATGAACTAAGATTTAGACCAATGGCTCTCAGAGTGTGTCCCCAGACCGTCAGTACCCCGGGACTTGTTAAAAAGGCAGATTCTCTGGCTTCACCCCAAACTCACTCGATCGGAGACTCCAGGGCTGGGGTCTCACACAGGAGTCTGTGTTTGGATAAGTCCTCCAGGACATTCTGGGGCACACTGACAGTGGGAACTACTGACGTAGTGCTTTGTGCCGCCCCCTGTCTGTGCCCAGTGCATAGTGGGGACTCCAGAAATGTAGGCAGAGCCGAGTGGCCAGGTCTGAATCCTGCCCCTCCATCAACTAGCTAAGCAGCCTTGGGAAAATCACCTACGCTCTGTGTTTCAGTTTCCTCGTTTCTAAACAGGGGATGACAGTAGAGCCCGCGTTGTAATCGTGTTTGGAGGGTTAACGGAGCTCACAGATAGAAAGCGTTGAGTAGAGTGAGCGGCAGAGAGTGGGCACTCGGTAAATGTCACCTGCTGTTTAATTGTTGTTGGCAAATATATGAACCAACACGTGTACTTGACATGACGGAAAACAGTGCGGCTGCCTTGCAAACCTGCAAGTTCGTCTCAAATGGCTGAAGCTCTGGTTGTCTTTTTAATTCAGCTCGATTCAAGAAATATTGACTGAGCACCTACTATTCACCAGGGCCTTTTCAACAAACGCAACTGCACTGCGGGAGGGAGGGGGACAGGCATGTGTCACAGTACCCGGGGTTGCATGGAGTGCAAAGGGAAGGCTCCTGGAGTGTGTGTGTGTGTGTGTGTGTGTGTGCGTGCACACGCGTGCGCACACGCACAAGCACACACACACACTCAGACTCTACTTCATCCCTGATTTCTTTAATGAAAAGCACATATGGGCGTTAGGGAAGGAATTCATTCTGTTCCTGACTTCTCCTTTATCAGTTTCAAGGATGAGCTCAAGACCTGTGTGAAACCATTATTAGTCATTCATCCAGGCTCCAAGCTTCATCCAAAAACAAAAGTCATCTTTGCCCTCAAATTGCTCCCATCTCATGAGATGTAAGATTTTTAAAGACAAGGTATGTGACCAGAACAGACCGGCTTGGACTGGTTGGCAAATCCAACAGCCAGGATGGATTGGTGAAGGCAACACTCACCCTGGGCTTCCTGCAGTGGGGAAGGCTTCCCAGAGGAGGTGCAACCCAAGCCGGCCTTTGTGAAGGATGAGGACTCGAATAGTAAATATCCCTTCCTTTTGGAGCTCCTACTGGCCTCTGGCCAGAGGCAAGAGAGAAGCTGATGAATAACGCAAATGTGATCTTGCACTGGCTCACGGACCTGATGATGCAAGACCCCACCCTGAGTCTCTAAGATGCACGCCTCACGTGAGCTCCATAGCAAACCCACACGTTACCACCAGCTCCACCTTACAGATGAGCAAAAAGAGGCACAGAGGGGTTACGTAACTCACCCAAGGTCTCTGCAGCCAGTAAGTGGTATTGCTGGCATTCGCATCCGGGGAGCCTCACCCACAAGTCTATGCTCTTAAACGCTCTCCCATGTCATAGAACAAATGAACTGGCAGAAGGGACCAGAAGAGATTTTCTAGGTTGCTATTGTTTATTGAAGGACAAGGGAAAAAACGTTAGAATCCTTTTTCTCCACCTGCATCTGGGTGAGCACATTTCTCCCCACACTGTAAGCCTCGCTCGGGAGTGAAGGTTCTGCTATTGCTTGGTGGAGAGTCATTCAATTGCCTCCCCGAGGACCGCCTGCCTTACGTTCTCACGCCAGTAAGGGAATGCTTTTCTGAGCCACTTGCCCTCTGCAAACAGATCTGGAAGATTCGTGCTGAAAGGTGAGTGTCCAATTACTTGTCTTTGCTGGTCTAATCTGAGCGAAGTCACAGAAGGCGGGGGAGGATTTCCCAGAGCGAAGTCCTTCCCAGACTCCCGATCCCGGCTCTGTGCGTGTGTGTGTACACGCTTGCGTGTGTTTTCCGGTTGACGATAATCTTTTAAAATCCACTTACGCGTCAGTGTCTTATATGGATCTGAAGAGGCCCCCTTGAATACCATTTCAGTGCTGGAGCTTGCCTTTGTGTTACACAAGTGACAGCATTTAACTTTTAACAGGTTGATAAACATGTCCAGCTGCCACTAGAGTGGCAGGTATGTCCAACTTTCAAGGGACAACAATCGACCCTCGGGTCGAAATCTTTTACATCGTAAAGACTACTCTCTTGCGGTCTGTGGCAACGGAAAGTCAGACGCGTAGAATATCACTTTCACTTCTTAAATTATTTGATAAATTGAGACTTTCATTTTACATCCCCAAAGTAGTATCATGGGGCAGGAAATTTACTGCCTTAATTGTCACAGACTAATGAGAAAGGAACAGCAGCAAACGTGGATGACGGGCTCCTGTGAACCGAGGCCAAATGACATTGTGGTGGTCTTTATGTAGGAGGGTCTTGAGATAATTCAAAGTGCAGACATCAGTAAACAGCGCACATTGGCCGAGGCGTAATGGACTCAAAGGAGGCTCCCGCAAAACAACGTCATCCATCACAGTCAATCAATGTTGTTAATTCGAATTCAATTTGTACTGCAAGTATGTATTTCCTTGGTAATTTTGTTACTATTTTGCAATTGTATAAGAGCTGTAAACTCTTATGCTGTGAGCATGAGAAATTTGTACCCACTGGGGTGTTTTTACATTTTAAACATCAGAATTTTTTAAAAACCTGTCATCCTGCAGAGCCACGAGCACGTTATCTATTTAATATACTATTCAAGTTTGAGAAACCCTAATGCACTGGAATGAGGACAGAACTGGGGGCCTGACAGAACTGAGTTTAAATCCTGGCTCTGCCACATCGCCGATGCGTGATCTTGGGAAATCCCTCATGAACCTTTCTGGGCCTCAGTTTCCTCATCTAAATGGGAATAACAACAATGGGCTCACAAGTTGGCTGTGAGAATTAAAAGAATTTTTTGTGGAAAGTGCCAGGCATGTAGTGGGCACTCACTAAAAGGGAATTTCCTGCCCTTTTTCTCTAAGTTTTATCTCCATCTGCACGCCCTTCTGTTGTTTCTCTCCTTTCAAAAGTGGAGAATAGGCCAGGGATGGCAACCACAGCCACTGTCGGCAACAACTCTTGCTTAGTCGTATCCATTTCATTCTTTCTGGTTGGTGGGGAACAGGGGCAGGCAAGCCCTGGTGGACATCAGGAAGGCAGGGAGGCGGAAGGGGGCTGAACATATATAACTGCCACCTGTCTCCCCAGGAAGGGGAAAGCCAGTCACTTGTGTGAGGACAGTGAGCAGACCTGGCAGCAAATTGGGGCAGCCTCTGCAGCTTGGGATGTGACAGAGGAGCAGCTGCCTCTGAGGGGCCCCTGCAGGCAGACTTGGCCGCTTTCCTCTGGGTTCCTCCCAGGTTCCAGCCCAGCTGAAGACAGAGCCATATGGCAGCAGGCTCCTCTTTGGGAAGAAAGGGGAGGTTGGTCCTTCCAAGACCCAAGGGAGCAAAGTCACAGAGGAGAGGCAGTGCCTGGACCCAGAGTCCCGGAACCCTTCCAGAAACTACCAGGCATCACCAGCACATGATTCAGAATTCACTACCTGCCCCAACCCCCTGCCTAGGATGGTGTTCAGCTGCATAAAAGCAGAGACAGTCATTCAGCACATGGTTATTGGCCAGCTGTGATGGCCAGGTGGACACTGGGAGGCCTTCATGTTTATACTCTTGGCAAGCTGCTGAGACATGAACGGTTTCTAAGTCTTAGATTGATGGCTAACAGTGACCAGACTCTAAAGGGCGGCAGGTGTTTGACATAAATTATCTCAACTAATCTTCCCAGAAATCCTCAAAAGCGGGAGCTATTCTCCCATTCTACAGCTGAACACACGGGCTCAGAGAGGTCAAGCAGAGAGACAATGAAGACAGAGCTCAGTCTTTGGACCATCTGAGTCCCATACCTGTCCCACCATAGCATACTGCCTTTTGAATTTAAGAGGGAAAAAGAGACTGATGTTTTATTGAACACCTACTAAGTGCCAGGGATAGAGATTTTACATAGATGTCTTCCTTTTATCTTCATAATAAGCCTATGAGGTAGATATGATTATACACCTTTTTTGGATGAGGAAACAGAGACTCAAGTGGATTGGGAAAGTGGCTCAGCATGAACGAGCTGGTAAGTGACAAAGCTAAGGTTCACGCCAGGTCTGTCTGCTTCCACAGCCCAGGCACGTCCCTTCCATCAGGTCCCTCTTCTGAGTGATTGTCCAGATTACAGCATTTTCAACATGACTAGATTGATAGAATTCTACCTCCCATCAACTAACTTACATTGAGCACCTACTTTGCTTTCAGCCCTATGCTAGGTTCCATAATAATTTGTAGAAAATAGTCTCAGCTCCTAGTTCCCAAGGAATGCCCATCCAGTTAGGTAAATAAGACATGAAACATGATAGGAGAATACTAAATATACCAGTGCTCTTAAAGACTGGACAATGGGGAAATGTCAATCTCCCCCACTTCTCTGTCCTCTGCCTGGCTAGTTCCTGGCCATCCTTCAGGTCTCACTTCAACACAAATTCCTCAAGGAGGACTTCACTGAGCATCCAGATTGGGTTTGTCCTAGCTACACATCTCCAGGATTCTCAGAACTTCTCCTTCCCAGTACCCCCCCCCCACACACACACCATAACTTGGTCAGCGTTTGGGTCCTCCACTAGCCCGTATATGTCATGAATACAAGGATGGTCCCTGATTCATTCCCTCTCTCCCCAGTGCCCAGCATCCCCAATGCCTGGCACAATGCCTGACACAGAGTAGGAAATAAATGAATCATGATGTAACGAATACTGAATTTGTCAGAAAAAACTTCATGAAAGAGGAGGGGTTTTAGTTGTGCCTTGAAGAGACTCAAATAGGTCATGAGAAGAGAGATGACAATCCAGGCAGGGAGCAACTTATGAGCCAAACAAGTGAGACAAAATGGGGCTGTGCCAATTGGATATCCACATGGGGACAAAAACGTATCTCAACCCCTACCTCACACCATACAGACAAAATCATTTCCTGTTGGATTGCAGATCTATATGAGAAAGGGAAAACAACAAAGCTTTGTCCAGACCTCTATTAGCAATAATCTCTCTAATCTTCAGGGATTTACATTCTTATTGGGAAGTCAGAGCAATGTCAACAACTGGAGACAAACATCCAGTGACTCATAAGGCCCTACTCTATATGGTGCAGCCTTACCAGGGTACAGCTCAATAGTGAGAGACAACTATTTCATATAAATCTCACCACAAGGCAACCGCATGGAAAATACATCAGAAAGTCAAGGACGGAATTCTAATCAGGGGGGATTTCAATAAAAATCCAATATTAAAATGACTCAAAAATAATAACCAGCATTTAAAGAGTTCTAGTATATGCCAGGCACTTCTTTAAGCACTTAACCAAATTCACTCCTTCACAGCAACTCTATGAGGCACCTGCTTTTCTCATCTCCATATCATACATGAGGAAACCAAGGCATCAAGAGGTTAAGTCATTCAAGAGCATTGTCACTCAAGGGATACCAGATTTGGAGCCTTTGGAGCAAATGGCTTTATTTTTCTGAGCCCTGGGTTAGGAAAATGAAAAAGCGAAAATTCCACTTCCTGCCTAGGTAGTTGTGAGGAATAAATGAAGGAATGAGCATAAACACACTTTCTTACCTTTAAACACAGTATGTCAGGAAAGTCTTTTTTTTTTTTTTTTAGCTGATACTTATTGTGACATTATGTCTTTAGGAAGCAGAAGGCTAAATCAGAGCATGCAAAAGTTTTATTCACATAATCCACGTGGATAAAACATATATAGTCCCTGCTCCAATAGTGGAAATCCTCTAGTGAGGGAGACAGTATTTATTGAGCACCTACTGTGTGCCAGGCACTGTTGTAAACACTGGGGCTGCAATAGTGAACACAGCAAAGCCCTGCCCTTGTGGATCTTCCAATCTAACGAGGGAGACAAAGAGTAAGCACAGGAGCAAATGAAAACGCAATCGGATATCAGCTAGTGATTAAATAAGAAGAAAAATAAATCCTGTGAAGGGAACTGTGGCTGATGGTCAGACAGTTTTTGTTCAGAGACCTGAATGAAGTAAGAGAGGCAGCCGTGTGGAGGCAGGGCGAGGTCATTGCAGGCAGGGAGCCCCAAGTGCAAAGGCCTCGAGGGGGAAGCCTGCTTGGTGTGTTTAAGGACAAACTAGGCAGCTAGTGGGACCGGACAGAGTGAACGGGGGAGAGTGGCATTGAGTGTAGCAGTCATCATAGACTAAACCAGGTGGGGCCCTGTACCGGGTGGGCCTGGTACCTATGAGATGCACAAAACGTATAATCTGGGTGGCAATTCGTGCAGTTTGCTCACTGGTCTCTGTGTGAGACCCCAGCCAATCACTACAAACCTTGTGCACACACTTTCCCTCCTAACCAATCCAACGGGGCCTTATATGCTATAAGGGGCATGTGGCTGCAGACACATTCATTCAATTCATTCATTCCCCAGACAGTCACTGAGCACCTGGTGTAGGCCAAGGCCCTTGCTGGCTGGTGGGGATACATTGTGAACAAAACATATATAGTCCCTGCTCCAACGGCAGGCATTCTCTGATGAGGGAGACAGTAAGTAAACCGAGTCACAGTGCCCAGTGACAAAGGCCTCTGTCACCAGTCTGGCACTACTCAAGAGGTGAGGGAAGGCACAGAAGAAGCTAGAAAAGGAGAAATTGGTTCTGCCTCCAGACTCCAAGCTCCCTCCCTCCTGTGGTCTTGGTCCAGGCCTTATGTCAGTGCTGCCAATTCCACATCACAGCTGGTAACAGGCAAATGGATCATTGCAAACCACAGAAAATCCGCCAATCTCATATGAGTCAATAGTTGCAATCTCTTCCCCCCACAAGCCTTTCACTAGCTACACTAACCCAGCAAAATCGATTGTGGCATCAGAGTTCCCACTACTTGTTACCACCACCCTGCCCACTCTCTGGCAAGGGCTGAGATGGTGCGTGGGCACATCTGGGGACACAAGAAGGTGGGCAGGCTACCTCTTGCTTAAGGACATGATGGTAAACAGCAGCTCTTTGAGAGGCTTCCACTGCAGTGAGGAGACGGGCAAGGAAACAAGACAATGTGCCATCTCAGTGTGGTGTGGGAAGTGTTACAAGATGGGAGCGGGGAGCACTGTGGGAAAGAGAAGAGGGACCAGCCTGTTCTTTGGGGTGGAAGGAGAAGGTCTTCAAGGAAGCCTTCCTAGAGGAAATTATGCATAAATTGAGAGCTGACACACCAATAGGAGGTATTCAGGGGGTGGGCAGAGAGGAGGGAGTTGTAGGGAAGTGGGGAAGGAGGCACAGGCAGAAAGCGTGTGAAGAAGTCTGAGATAGGAGCAAGCCCGGTGGATGGTGGGAGTTAGGGCAGCTCAGGATGGCTGGAGTGTAGCTTCTGAAGAGCGATGAGGCTGGAGAGCTAAGCAGCTGTCAAACTGTGAGGAAGCCTGTAGGCCTTGCCAAAGAGACCTATCCTGTAGGAATGGGGAGGCATCGAGCGTCTTTAAGTAGAAAAGAGGCAACCCAGATTTCACCTTTTGTGAATCACTGTGACTGCAGAGTGGAGAGTGGATTGGAAGTGGGTAAGATGGAAGCAGGGAAGCCAGTTGGGGAGTGGAGGGTGTTATAATAATGCAGGAAAGTCGGGAGTAGTCTGGACCAAGGCATAGACTATTCAAGACATGTTAAAGCATTGGCGATTAGACGAGAGTAGAGATGGAGAGGCAGAAATCAAGGCTGACTCCCAGACTTGCAGGTTAGGAAACCAGCTGAATGAAGACATGGTTTATTAAGAGAGAGCCTCTGGGAAGAGGGTCTCTGGGGAAAGTAGACAATAAGTTCAGGTTGAGGTTCAGACATCCATGGGATTTTCATGGGGGGACTCCAGTGCACCAAGAAGTCAGGGATAAAGAGACAGGTCTGGGTTGGAAATAAAGACTCGTGAGTCATCAGTATGTAGATGAAAATTGAAGCTATGAGATTGGATTTTCTGAAGAACTTATAGAGAGTGAAAAGAGAAGAGGGCCAAGGGGAGAGCCTGAAGGGCACCAAACTTGCAAGATAATCAGAGGAAGAGAAGCTTGCAAAGGAGTCTGAAAATGAACAGGAAGAAAACCAGGCAACAGGGGGTCCCAGGCACCAAAGGAAGAGGGCACATCAGGAGGCTGAGTGCTCAATGAGTCAAATGATGCCGACAAGGCACGGCGGAGGTGAGCGCGTATTGTAGGGACACATGTAAAAATGCCACCCACACTAGCACTCAAGGGAAAAAAAGGCATTGGAAACCTTTGTACCTGACTTTTTCATTACCCTCTGCTCTATATGGAAGCACAGGTGTGAACTCCTAGATTCATTTAGTGTTTCCCAAGGAATCCCTAGGCCTGTGAGAAGAAAGATACACACACAGGGTCTGTAGTGAAATGAATTTTTGGGAAGGTTGTTCACCATATTCCCACATTTGAGTCAGACAAAGCAATTAGCATAGTAAAAGCTCTGAAAAGCCTACAGTAAAAAAAAACCTGTTTAACCCAGCATTTTCCCAATTTATTTGTCAATGGAACCCCATTGTGGTGTATCCCCTATTCGCATCTCTCCAGCTGGCACTGCAAAGCACACCTTGGAAATCGCAGTGTTAATGGAAAGGACATGTCTAACTGATGAAATGTCTGCAGCTGGTAAACCACCAGTAAAATCACTCTCCCAAGCTTAGGACAAAAGGCTTCCTTGGTCTGGATCCCCTCGTTCATTCATTGATTTAAAATTTACTGAGTCCCTACTAAGTGGTGGCATAACGTGGAGGGTGGCAGATGTGGTACATTTGGAGAAACAAGGATTGGGGAGACCTGGGGAGGACATTCTTTGGACATGTATGCTCCTGGTGGAGGATATAGCTAGCCAGATAACCAGGCAGATGCTGGCCCGTTGGGAGGGATGAGGGAAGAAGCATCACCAGGAGATCGCCTCCTTTCTTCCAAGAAGTTATGAGGTTTGGGGACCAAAAACAGTATGGGAAACATTGAACGATGAAGGCAATGGAGAGTACTGGTAAGGACCATTCTCACAGTGGTTGTAGTTGCCACCATTTATTAAGCACCTATTATGTGCCAGGCACTTCACATAATAGTAATAATAATATAGTAATGGCTAACATTTACTGAATTCCTACTCTGCACCAGATACTCTCCTAAGTCTATTAGCTTATTTATCCTCCCAACAGTCCAGTAGATATTTATCATCTCATTTTCCAGGTGAGGAAACTGAGATGGTGAGAGGTGACATTTCTTGCCCAGGGTCATGGCTAGTAAGTGGCAGAGAAGCATTGGAACCTAGACAGTCTGCTCCAGATATCACACTCTTAGACTCTACATTCCTCACCCTTTAAAAACAATTCGCTAATACTTGAACTTGGATTGCTGGAGTCTGAATCTAAAGTGCTAACCATTGCACCCTGGAACCACCCACATTATTTGTGTTCTTTGATCTTCATGACAACAGTTTGACGTAGGTGTTATTAACCCCGTTTACAGAGTGGCTCGGAGAATTAACACAGATGGGAGCGGGCAGCACTGAGGCTCTTGTATTCAAAACAGCCTCATGCTCTTAGGTCTGTAACCTCTTTCCACCCAGACTGCTGTCACTTTTGTGGGCTGAAATTGGGGCAATAGCTTATTTCACGTCTGCTGAGGTCTGGACCCTGACGAGGGGGAACGAACGCTGGCCATGGTGCTGGAACAGCATCCTGGAGACACTCGTGTCAGGCTCCAATCCTTTAGTTGCTTGTGGGGGGTAACTGGGGGAGGGGGGTTGCACGAGATCGTGGAGGAGGGGTCAGTATGGCCAGGGCAGTGGGGAAAGGGGAATTTGGGGGTGCTTGGGTAGCAGTCATTTTACCGACCCATATCTGACAGCCAATATATCTGTATCAGTACATACCTGAGGAATGTCAGCCCTGGCTGGGATTGAAAACACAATTGTTTACCAGTTCCCAGCAGCCTTGACCTTCAATGCCTCTGGGCTCAGGGCCAAGTGGGCTCAAAGACAGTTCCCCTTCCAGGGTTGGCCTCCTCTGAGGAGTCCTCACCCAACCTGGTGTCATGGCCTTAAGCCTCAAATAGGTTAGGTTCCTTTGCACCATTCTACAGTCATATGCTGCAGCCCCAGTCCTAGCAAATGCAGATGTCCAAGAACAGAATGGGCCAGGACCCACCATCAGCTCTGCCAGAGCTGCCAAAAGCAGTGCACAATCTGCAGATTGTGGGCCTCAATGCTGGGAGGTGCCATTCCGCGCAGCCCGTGCAGCCCCTCAATGGTGCTGGAGATCCACACACACACCAGACCCTGAAGTGGCTCCTAATTGAAGGGCCTGCAAAGCCCTCTGTGCATTATGGATCTAATTAAGTTCTGTCATCATATCAAATTGAATCCTTTTATTAAACATCTATCTTCAGATTCCAGAGTGTCACAACAGCACATTGTTTTAAGTGGCAGAAACACAAACAGTGTTTGCCTTCCCAACAGCAGCCCAACAGTGCTGCTCTTAGCAGCCAATCATGGTCCAGAGGCACCGGTCCAGGGGTCTTTCCAGAGCCCGCTCTTCCTCAGCAGGTGGCAGAGGCCTTGGTGTTCTCCCGAGAGCTTGCCTCCATCTCTTCCGTGCACACTCGGCGACTAGTACAACCAACTCCACCTCCCTCCTGATCTTGTCCCCATTGAGCTGTTGGGATCAGCTGCAACTTCTCTCAGTAATTTTCCTCGTCCCTCAAGAAAGCCTTCCCTCCGGGGATTGTGGTGGAGAGGCAGAAGGCAGCCCGGCTATCTCACCTGCTCCTCTCTGAGTACAGGCTGGCTTTGGGGGGCCGGGGCTCACTGAATCTACTCCTCTGTCTGCCCCCCACCCCACCCCCTGGACTATGAAGGCTTCAGAACAAAGATTCTAATTTTTTATCCTTATCTGCTTCGTAGCAGAGTGCCTAGCACAGAGGAGGCTGCCAAAGTGTTTTTAATCAATTAATTAATCAATAGTTAAAGACCAAGTCTTGCCCTCAGCTTAGTAGTTTCAAGAAATCTCTTTGCACTTCTCCCCAAGGCGATCGAGTTCTGGCAGACGGATTCCTGCCGATTAGATTCCTGGGAGACCCACGTTTCCATTTCTACAATCAGCTTCTGAGGCAGGATCCTCTCTCCTGGGGAGAGGGACAATTCTGAGGAAATTAGAAGCTGATGGTGAGCGGCCTGTCTTCCCACCTGGATGACTGGTCCTGATCTTTTCAACACCTGGAAATATGAAGACTCGCATTGTGATCATTCTCTTTTCTAGATGTGACAAAGCCCACCACTCTTGTGATAGCAATGACAATAATAATTAATAATAATAATGTGTACTGAGAGCTCACAGCAGGCACTGTTCTAAGTGCTTTACGTGTATATTAACTTATTTAACCCTCACAAGAGCCTGTGAAATAGGTAATGTTATTACCCCATTTTACAGTAAGGAAACTGAGGCCCGAAAAGGGTTAAGCAACTTACCCAAAGCTGCACACCCAGGCATTCTAGTAGCATCAGTCCTGGATTTCTATTAAAAAGAGTAGCTAATATTTATCAGGCTCTATGAGGTTCCAGCTCCCCATCTGTAGAATGGGCTCTTTAATAGGACCTACCCAAGGGGTTGATGTGATCACTGAATCAGGTGAGATGTAAAGCACTGGCACAGAGAGGATTTTTAATAAATATTAGAGAGTCTCCCACACCCTCTGAGAGAGGACGGAAGGTGTACAGTTTGATCCCTATCCTCAATGCACGTGGAATGCTATTAAGAAAATGACACATAAACTTGTGAAATCGGAAATAACAAGACAAGACGGCAATACAAGAGCTGTCACGAGGCAGCCTGTGGTTAATTGCCAGATGGGTGATCCTGGAGGTAAAAGCAGAATCGAGAGGAAGGAGAGGCAGCTCTGAGCTATGGGGTCAGGGACGGCTCCTTAAATCCTAGCTTCCGGGGCGGGAAGGCACCTCAGAATCATCCACTCCATCTCTCAGCTATTATAGAAATGCCATCCTCAGCATCCCTAAGAGGCAGCCAACCACCTTCTGCTTGAACCCCTCCAGTGACAGGGAGGGAGGTGGCTCTGAAAATCCAACACTCACCCAGGTACCGAGCTGACATCTCTCCTTCTCTGGGCTGCGCTAGGGCAAGCTGCAAAATTGAAGGAGGTGCTCACTGCACCCGCACGACCCTGAGAGGGGTTCCTCCTTGTGTTTGGACCCTTGGCGCCTCACCCTAGTCCCGGCCCTGCCTGCATATCCCACCCATGGCTCCTAGCTCTCCCTCTGCAGGAAAACGGCACTATTTTATGTGGAGAAGAGGAGAGAGCTTGATTCAGCTGGAAGGGAAAGTGAGGAACAGGGAAAGGACAAAGGCTCCTCTGAGACCAGCATAGCTGGGAGAGAAGAGTCAGAGCAGATAAGGTGGGAAGCTTTGGATGCAACTGGACAGAGCTGGGAATGTCTGGTTCTTAAGATGCCTGCCCTTTGTGCTGCAGGCAATGGGAGTCTTGAAGGTTCCCGAGTGGGGAGTGTGCTTGGCTTGGAAACAAGAGTGTGGTTAGATGGGCATCCCCAGTCCTGTGGATCCTCGTCACATGAGACGTTTCCAACCTTGTGGGTAGTGGTTTAGGTGGCGTTTGATCACTTTGGCCTGAATCTCTGCCATGAAATTGAATGTGCCTAAGCAGATGAAAATGAACCAAAGGGAGTTTGGGGAAATCAGTGATCAGAAAATCAAGGTGGACTTTGCAAAGCAGGAAAGGCCACCGGCATTTTCTCATTCCATGGAGGAGAAGCATATTGGAAACCTTCATGAAATGTGAGCAGGAAGGAGTGTCCCTCTGATGACAATGTTTGTGGGACACGTCCTGGCAGCCGAGCCCTGATCTTTGGGCACAGAGTAGTGGAAGAGACTCCATCTCTGTAGAGATTTTTATTTCCTTAGTATTTATTATGTGGCAGGCGATGTGTCCATCACTCTTTGCACACTATCTTGTTCAGTTTTACAACAACCTTACCTCCGCTTTACAAATGAGAAGAGAGAAGCTTAGAGGAGGGGAAGTGACTTGCCTAAGGTCGCAAAACTGGTGAATTTTAGAGCAGCAATTTGTCCAGGGAGTCTGGAGCGAGAGCTGCGTGTCTGACCCAGTCTCACCCACTAAGGGATGCCTGTGCGAATCAGCCTGCACTTCTGTGCAGGGTTTTGCATTTTACCAAGTGGGTTTATTAGCTCTCATTTCATCTATTCAATGACACCATCAGGGAAGCAGGACTGGCCATTTCCCCAATTTATAGATAAATAGATCTCAGTTGACTTCATGTCCACCCGCTTCTCTCCATCCGCACCACCCCATCCTGCCTGAGCAAACTCCACCTTTCACCTGGACTGCTCCTGCCACAGTGGTCCAGGCAACAGACCCTGAGGGCTTCAAGTGAGCTTGTGGCTTCTTGTCCCTCCAGTCCATTCCCCACTCAGCCACCAGGACCATCATCCAAAGCACAAGTCTGGTCACATTAACCCCCTGCTTAAACCCCTCTGTGGCTCCCCATGGCTCCTAAGTTCATACTTTGAACGGCTTATTAGGCCCTGAATACAGTTGTGTGTTGCTTAATGATGGGGATACATTCTGAGAAATGAGTCGTTAGATGATGTCGTCATTGTGCGAACGTCACAGAGTTGACACAAACTGACACAAACCTAGGTGGCACAGCCTACTGTATGGTGCAAATCTTACGGGACCACCATCACATATGTGGTCCATCGTTGACTGAAATGTCATTATGTGGTGTATGTAATCTGACTGCTATCTCTCCAAGCTGGTTACACACACACACACACACACACGCTTATATTCAGCCCAACCATCTGTCCTTCAGACAGACCAAGACTCTTTCATCTGCCAATTTCTACTTATCCTTCATGGCTCATCTGAGATGAGGCTTCCTCCAGGAAGCCTTCCTGACAACCCACCACCACCCAGACTGAGCCACACACCCAACCGCCCACCCTCCAGCGTCCTGTGCTCTGCTGTAACAATATCACATAGCAGTCATCTAGAACCCCACTGCCCGGGGTCAGATCCCAGCTCCTTCGCTCACACCGGCGGTGAATCCTTAGATGCGTTCCTCCCCTCTCTGTGCCTCCATTTCCACACCTTTAAAGTGGGAAAAATAATAAAAGGTATTTCGAGGATGAAAAGTAAAGTGCTTAGCTCCATGCCCGGTTTGTGGCATCACCACCCCGCCCTTGCTTTTGTGGTCACTCTGAGTCATATAAGTCAATTACTTGTCCGGGTGCCTCCTAGACTCATAGTTCTCTGGGATGGGGGACCTGCTGCATTGATCCCCTCTATTGCACACCTGGCCCCACCACCATTAGGCACTCAGTAAAACTGTGAGGATCAACTGAAATACCGAATCCATTGAAAAGAGAAAACTCACCCAAGATCACATGGTTAACAAATGGCAGAAATGGCTCAAATGCAGCCTCCCTTGCTGGGTGCACAGCGTCCTTCTACCACGCCACAAGGCCTCTCAGGATGAATTTGGAGCTGTTGGCGCATGGGGGTATTTATCCATGACCCGCCTCCTCCTGGGGCTCTGGGTTGGCAGAGTCATTTGAACACTCCTGTTTTATAGGATCTAAGTGTGTCAGATTCCCTGGGCACGCCTCCTCTGGGGAGCTCTCCCGACACACCAGAGCATAATCACCGCTCTCTCTGACTCGTCTGTGACCCATCTGTGCCCCTCAGCAATGGCACCTACCACTCGTGGAGCACCTGCCAGGTGCCGGGCACTTGCCAAGCGATCTCAAAGCAGGGCCTTACGCAATTCTCACAACCCCATGAGACGGGTCTTACTGTCTGCCCGTCTTACAGACGAGAGGACTGAGGTTCAGAGCGGTTCGGTGGTATAACTGGGACACGAAGCCAGGCAGCCCCCAGACTCAGGCTAACCGACCTTCGCCGCCTCTCCAGCAGTAGGAGTTGGACTAATTGAACTGTATTCAGGAAGGTTCCTTCATGGCCTATGACAACAGCCAAACCTGCAGGTCTGCTTCGTGGAGTACGTTTTAGGTTGGCTTGTTGTCTGTGTGGAGGGCCCTTCGCCTCATCAGGAACAGGCCTTCAGTCACATTGTGGTATGAAGCGGGTCTGAGGTTTCCCCGTCCCTGGGGGCGCCGTGGGGGTGGGGAGGACAGAGCTGCGAGGCTGGGAGGAAGGCGCCTTGAAGTTCAGAACCCAGATTCTTCCAAGTTCTCAGTCTTGGTGAGGCCAGGCCCATATCAATCCACCAGCCAGGGGGAGCCCCCTCCCGTGATGCCCGGAGCCCCCAGTGTGTGGCCCCGACCACCATCTCCGGGGACCTCCATAATCTCTAAGTGCCAACAATTGTGGTTTGCTTGTCCTCACTGGGATCTATTCATTCCTCCTGTCTGAGGTCAAACCCACCATCTCGCACCTCCTTTCTGACTCCCTTTGTCCAAGGCTGACTTACCCCGTTGCACGCGCCTCTCAGCAATGCCCCCACCTACCTTGTCCCTTATTCACAGCCACGGCTGGCACTGAACAGCAACTAAGTTTGTCCCGAGCAAAGAGATTGTGAGGAACCTTGGGACATCTTTTAATTCATTCGTTCGTTCAATTATTCTATAGACATTTAGTGAGCACCTGCTGTATGCCAGCACTGAGAGTTCAACAAATTGCCTTCTTTAAAATGTGTTTACTATTAAATACATATAAAAGACCATTTTAACAAGTATGATTATGTCCATTAGGATTAGGTTCAGCTACAGGTTTTTTTAATTAAAATAAAAAAGATAGGTTATTTCTCTCTCATCGCACACCCCTGGAGATAAGATGCCCAGGGCTGGCGTGACTCCATGGCATGGCCCAAAGCCTTTATGTTAGTCCACCACCGTGCTGCTCTCCATTCTCAAGCTTGTGTCATGGTCCCAGCTGCTGACTGGAGCTCCCTCGTCCGTGTGCCAAGAGGAAAGATGCTGAGATGGGCACGTGCCATCCCCTGAAGGATATTTCTCAAAAGTTGCTCCCAGCACTTCCACTTACATCCCTTGGTTGGAACCTAGTCAGCCGGCCGCCTCTAGCTGCAAGAGAACTAGTCTGTATTCTGGGACGCCGTACGTCCAGGTAAAACACGGGAAGACGGAGAGAACAGGATATTAGGAAAGAGCCAGCAGCTCTGCCATGGCGAGGAACAGACAATAACAATAAATGAGCACCGTGCGCTTACCACCAGGTTAAGAAATGGAGCGTCCAGTACGCTGAAGCTGTCGTGTGCTCTCCCTGCCACCACCCCACCCTCCCCCGGCTCGGGTCAGCACCCTCTTGAATTCTGTATTTATCATCGCCTTGCTTAACTTTACAGTTTCACCACAAACATATGTATTTCTAAACGTTCTATAGTCTAGTTGTACACGTTTTTAACTTGGTGACGATAGAATCATACCGTACGTATTTTTCTGTGGCTTGATTTTCACGTTCAATAATTATGTTTGTGGAATTCACCTGTGAGGCCGTAATCCATTCACTTTCACTGCTGTTTAATATCCCACTATATTGATATACTCCCAGGTATTATCATTCTTCCGACAATAGAAATGTGAACTGTTCCCAGTGCTTTGCTGTTCCAAGCGGAGCTGTTATGAACAGTCTCGTACACATCTCCTCGTGCACACACGCAAGGGTTTCCAAGGCATATTTCTAAGAGAAATTGCTGGGTTGCGGATTATACACCTATTCTGATGTTGTCAAATAGGCCTTTAGCACGAGTGCTGCAAGAGATCCTGGTGCCCCAGGATTCTAATAGTTGGCATAATGTCCATCTGTTTAGGAGAATGGAAATGCGTGGTATGCTCCCTGCCCACACACATGTGCACACACACACAGACACACTGACTCATTCACTCATCTGTCCATTTGTCCAATAAAGATCTGTCGTGTAGCCATTGTCATTAATTATAAGACACACCATCGATGTAATAACGATTTTTGAGGAGAAAAGAGACACACCGTAGTAAATGAGCCCATCAGTTATAAGACACATCCCAATTTCACTGAAATGTGCATGTGAGCATCTTAGAATCAAGGGAAATATGGTATGTCCAGGGAACTCTCTAGAAGAAATTCTGCCCTTGAGGAGCTTACAGACTTGTAGCTATTTGTTGCCAAACAGTGATAGCAGAACACAGAATACGATCAAAGCAGATACAAAATGTTCAAAAGCCCCACTACCCAACCCAAAGTGTGGTCCACCGGGGACCCTGTGGCATCAGCATCACCTGGGAGCTTGTGAGAAATGCAGAGTCTCGGGCCCACCCCACACCCACTGAGTCAGAATCTGCTTAACATGATCCCCAGGTGATTCCCAGGCCCATCAAAATCTAGAAGCACTGTATATAAGCGTAGGAGAGGAAAAGAGTCTTTTCAGCTGAGGGCAATCAAGAAAGGCTTCATGAAAGAGGAGTCATTGAAGAAGAAAGTGAAGGATGAAATACACTCATTGAGTGCCTGCTCTGGGTTAGGAACCACACTAGGGACCTTCGCATCTGTTATCTCATTGAGTCCTCAGAATCGCCCCATGGACAGGGATTAATATCCCTTTTTACAGCTAAGATGACTGAGGCACAGAGAGGTCACATAACTTGCTTGCAGCCACACAGCTCATAGCTAGCAAAGCCAGGCTTAGAAGCTGGAACTTTCTGAATCTGGAGTAGTCTATTCCCCGACATCACATGGAAGGAACTAAAGAAGTAGCTGTGGAGAGAAGAAGCAGGACAGGATACTACCGGAGGCTGTAGGAGCAAGTGCGCGTGGCTGCGGTCAGGACTTCTGGGAGGCGAGAGCTCAGGGCAAAAGGAAAACGGCAGACTCAGGAAAGGAAGGCAGGCAGCCAGAACAGACTTCTTACCCCATTCTACCCACCGCAACCAGGGCCTGCACAGGACCCAGCACATGGTAGGCATCCAAAACAATCCACTGGATGAATGAACGAACGAACAAACGTGCAAACGAGCAAACTCATGGACAGCCTCATAGGTCGTTGTTGCAAGCCCTCCAGGACCAGCCGGTGCCAGCGCTGCGCTGGGGGCTGGGGTTCCGGGGAGGGACGAGCCAGGCATCGCCCACTCGGCCCAAGGTCTCCTGAATCCCTGCTCCCAGGGAGGGCCCTGCCAGCAGAGCAAAAAGCCAGGAGCAGAAAAGGTTTAAACACAGAGAAAGCAGCTCCCACCAAACCCTTCATTTGCTGCACTTAAAAAATTACTCAGAAAGCCTCCTCGCCGAGCCCCAGCCGTGCCATCCGCGCCCTCCCGGCTCCCGCGCGGCTCTTTCAGCTTCTCGTGAATGCGTGGAAAACAAAACAGCGTCTGCTCAGCCCCTAATGACCAGGTTTATGAAGAGCTTATTGCATCTCAAAGAAATGAGACAGCAGTTGGTGTTGTGAGATATTAATGTGCTTTTCACAAAGCTGATGAAACCTCCTTTTAAACGACTTAATACCTGAGAGCCGAAATTTCCAGTCTGAGATGGTGAATTCCTGGAGGCAGAACAGAGGCAGCCTAAGGCACAGCCCTTAGCTTTTCTGTCCCCGCTTGGCCTGAAGTCGCTCAGCTTTGGGGTGGGCGTGGCCCCCTGCCCTTCTCTGGTGGGGCTCAGTAGAGGTTTCCTGGTGGTTGGGTCCCTTGGCAGAATAAGCCTCTGTGGTCCACGGGGGACAGTCTCCCCTACATCCCCAGCTTCCAAAGGCTCAGAGCCAGTGTTTGTGGGGGCAGCAGGCATGAGATGCCTCCTCCTCAGTTCAGCCTGGACCACAAGCCCCGTGGGATCTGGCCCCCACCCCCTCCAGCCGTCTCCTGCCTTCACCCTCACCCTCACCCATCTATCTGGCCCTCCAAATGGGACTCATCTTTTTGTGAATCTCTAGTCCCACTAGGATGTCATGTTTTGCACCAGCCGACCCCTCACACGGGAGCGCCCTTCATCCAGTGGTGTGCTGGTAAATGTCAACAACTGGCTCTCTGGGCAGGGAAAAGGGACCTCAATTTGTAGTATTTGCCACTTTCCGTGGTGCAAATATTCCCACCGTGGCTGATTTCAAGCTACTAATGTGAGCTGGGAAGAGACATTAACGGTCGGCCCCGTGAGCTGCTGTGAGCGGCCCCCGCGCACCACTGCTTTCAGGCTTCCTTGTTACCCCAGCTCTGCCCCGGGGGGACCTGCTCTGACCCCTGAGACAGTTTGTTCCCTCCCGTGTACCCGGAACTTCCCAGACTTTGCTCTTGCTGGTCCCTCTTCCTAGAAATCCCTCCTCACCCTCCATCACTTCCTCATCACACCCCAGCGCGCACTCACTCACACATATCACACACCATATACCACACACACCCCACACACATACACCACACACCCACACACACCCCACACACCACACACAACATACACATACAAACACACATACACACATATCACACATACATACACACACCACACACACGCACCACCACCACACATACCATACACCACACACACCCGACCACACACGCCATACATGTGCACACACACCCCTACCTCCTTCACCTGGCTAACTCCTTCTCCACCTTCTGTATCAGCTCAGCCACCTCCTCCTCAGGAGGCCTGTGTCAACACCCGCACGCTCACACACCCAGATATGCACCCCTTGTGTGCTCCCAAACACGTTCTGCTTCCCTCTGTCATGTCATATATCCTGCTACACCAGAGCAACTGTATTCTCTCTCCCACTGTAGACCGCATGTTCTGTGGGCACAGAAATTATATTTTTTCCTCTGTGTCCTCAGCAGGTTGCACAGAGCACTGTATACAGTAGGTGCTACATAAATGTTAGCTGAACAACTATGCTCCCATAAAGCCCTGTACATCCTTCTAATATGCTTTGTGAGACATTACATTCTAGTAAATTTTGTGCTTTCTGTCTTTCCCCCCAGAGTGTGAGCTCCTAAAGGCCAGGGGTCAGGTTAGATTTCCCTCCACCACCCCAGGGCCAGGCACTTAATCAGCCCTTAGTCTCTACCTTGAGGAGAGAGCCTGCCTAATAATGAAACCAACTGAAAGGAAAGCCAGAGATGGGGAGAAACACCATATTTTTTTGAACACCTGGATCCATCTATGCCTGAAGCTATATCAACCCCTGGGCTTCATGACCACCAACCAGAAAGAAACACAGCAGAATTCTAGTCTGGCATCAAGAAAACAAGATTACACCACTCTTCACTGACTGTGGTGATGTCTGTCGACATGGATGTTCCACCAAACTTAAATTCCACCAGAGGCGATTGAGTGCCGCTGGCACCACCTCCCCCTCGTGAGAACGTCATCACCACATTAGTCGGATGAGTCCAGGGCCCCAGAGGTCCAAGTGCTCCTGGAGACCCCCCAGGCTTCCAGCCGGCCCTCCCAGCCTCGTTACCACCATCAGCCTCAGAGACCCGTTTACCTGGGTCATTCCCCACTACTAATCATTTGTCCCTCATGGCTCTGTTCACCCCCAATCTGACCCAATCTCTGACTCCCCCAACCCCCAAATCCTTGCCCATGGCTCTCTGGAATTTTGTCCTGATGTCAGCAAAATCCCTCATTTTCCCAGCCTCTTCTCTCCTCGCTCTGACAGAAACTGGAAACCTGGCTCTCCCCTGAGGACGCCACCCCCCATCCCTCCCGTGGAGTGTTTTATCTCCCACACCTGTGAGGTGGTAGGACCCTCCCTGCTCCCCAATGCCTCTCGAGACTCATCCCAGCCTCTCCACCCCAGCTCCCTCCTGCCAACACTCACCCACTCCCAGCACACACACACACACACACACACACACACACACACACACACCATTCTCCTGTGCTCCTCCTGAACTCTCGGAGATTTCACACCAGACAGATGTCCCCCAGCACCTGGCCTTGCCCCCTCACTCAGCCAGCTCGTACCGACACCGTCCTGCCTCGCTGGTTGTTAAATACTGAAATCCTGTCTCCAATCAGCCTCACTCAGCTCAGGGAAGGGGGCTGGGCAGGGGTGGCTCCTGGGCTGTGACCAGCAGAGAGGGAGGGCCTGGGACGGTGGCCTCCCCCATCCCCGATGATCGGTGGAGGGGTGAGCTCTGGGCCTCAGGCCCTGCCTCTCTACAGCCTGAGGCCTGGCCCAGGCACATCTGCTCTAAAGGGGGTGCACACGGGCCCAAGAAGAACAGAATCTTCCTGTAGCCCTGGGTGGCAGGGCCAGGTTGTGCTCACACCACTGCCCATGCGAGCACTACCTCTGAGGTTTCCGCCCTCTCCTCTCCCCCTTCCCACTCCACCACTCCCGGGACCGTCACTCCTGGCCTCCTGGGGTTCCGAGGACAGGACAGAGGGCTATCTTCATGGAGAAGCCCTCCGATGGAAGGGCGTCAGACAGGGTAGGAGAAATTCCGTACTCACTGAGACCAAATGACTCTTCCCCTAACAGAGAATTGTCGGAAGCATCTGCTGTGCTTCCCTGTGTCAAACCGTGGTGCAGACAGAGCCATCATTTAGTTTGTAAGAGCCTCATCATTGAAAGATCACACCAATAATTTCTAAAAACCAACCAGTGATTTGGGGCTTATTAGAATAATTTGATGAATCGTTGGCACTTTGACTTTTAACTTGGTAAGCAGTTTCCTAATATATACTCGATATACATAGAAAATAAAGTGAACGTTTAGTTTTGTCTTATATATTAATTTGTACGAGCTTTCTGGTTGCTAAACACTTTGAATGTCATCCCTACCTCCACCCGACCTGAGCCTCCCAGTTCATGGTCTCATCTTTGACACTGAGCTTACCAGTACCCACGCCCCTCCACAATCTCAGTCTCTGACTCCAATGCCCCACCCTTCCAGCTCACTCCCGTGAGCCCCCCACCCCAGGCTCGACAATTCTCTGACCCCCACCCTAGGCCTCCAATGCGTTGACCCTGCCACCTCTTCACTGCCCCCCTCACCCGGCTGAAGTCTGATCCATCTTCACAATCACTCCCTTTCCCCCCTCCCCTCTTGCACCCATCTCACAGGCCCCATCCTGGTTAAAGGCAACCCTCCAGCGACCCTCAGCTGCACCCTAAATGTGGCCACAGAAAACCACAGAATCCCGGGGGGGACCTCCAAGCCACCAACACACGTACTTCACGTCCCAGACCTGGTCCCTTCTCTCTCCAGCCTCGTGGAGGAAAATTTCACTCCCTCCTTCCTCAGATCTCCAACCCTGACTCCCCTTCCTCACTCTCAGTTAATGATTCTGCTTCCCATGTCGTCAAGAAAATAGAAGGAGCCAGAAGAGAAGTGTCACAAGGTTCCACCACATCTACCCGTCCCTGCACCTGCACCCACAGATGCTGCCTTCCCTCCAGGTGCAGTGGATGCACCATCATTCACCCCATACAAAGCCACCGATGCACTGTGTCCTGGACCTCATTCCCTCTCACATTGCTACTGCATTGCTCCCTCCTTTCTCTTGGTCATCAATTCTCTCTTTACTGGAACATTCCCACTAGCATCACTCGTGCTTTCACATTTCCCCCAACACAGAGCAGCCAGCAGAGGGGTAGACACCCAACTAGCACAGTGCAGGGGGGCAGAGGGAAGGAGACAACAAAGGTTGTGGTGGAGGCTCAGGCAGCCAGACCAGCATGTGCAAAGATCCTGTGGTAGGAGGGAGCATGCAGGAACGAAGGCCAAGATGGTACATGCACAGAGAGGGAGATGAGGCCAGACAGAGGTCAGGGTCAGGCCCTGTTAAAGATGTTGAGCTTTTCCCTAAGAGCACTGGGAAGCCGTTGAGTGTTTTAAGCTGGAAGTGACTCGATCAGATTTGCATCTTCCAAGGATCACCATGATTACTCTGGAAAGAGGGATAGAAGTGGGTGCAAACTGACCGGGGGGAGGCTACTGCAGTCCTCCAGGGAAGCAAGGACAGTGGCCTGGTGGTGACTGATGCTGTCGCTGGAGAGAAATCAGCGAGTTAGAGAGACACTGAGAGCTGATACAGTAGGACATCACGATGGATGGAACCTTCGGTGGGGAGGAGGGATGGCGGCGATGACGGCTGGGCTCAGGCCTGCGCCAGGGAGCGATGGAGAGGCATTTGCTGAACCGTTGGAGCCTCCAGAAGACCAGGCTTGAGGGAGAGAACATGAGATCAGGTCTGGACCTGCTGAGCACACGGTGCCTTTAAAATATCCACCACGAGACATCAGATAGGCAGTTGGACACCCAGGTCTGGACCTCACAGGAGGGGTCCGCTGATTCTCTCCCACAGCCTCAGCAATGTCTCTGCACCCTTCTTCCGTGTCAGGCGCAGAAGTCAATGGCCTGAGGGTGACTGAGGCGCAGGCTTGTGCAGAGGAGCAGGTGCGCCGCGTGGGGAGCAGGTGCGGGCGTGGGCCCTGGCACGAAGCGCGGGGCCCTTAGCAGCGAGACACGGAGGCGCCACCTTCGAGCCCTCGGTTTGGGGCGGAGCACTGGCCGCCTTTGTCAGGAGCCTCGGGGCGCACCAGTACCACTATCCACGCATCACCTGCTCACGGATTCCTTATAAACACGCCTGGCACCGAGTTGGCGCTGACGGAATATTTGTCAGATGGAACTGAGAGAAAATGAAAGCGCTTTGCAAAGTGCTTTTCAAATACACTGATTTGTAATTCTAACAATAGAGAGGATATTTTATCCTCTCAGCAGCCAGTACGAAGACACTTCTCATGAGAGAAGGGTGTGCGGTTGGGTCGGAGGCTGGCTACAAGGTGGAGGTTGAGGCCTCCCGTTAATGTGCCAAGATGCGCAAGGGCAGAGGGGAGATGCACTCGATACGGCAGAGAAGGAGGGAGACGACAAGGTGGGGGCATGAGCAAGAAGAGGGACAGCCTGGAACACATAGAGAAGAAACCTGCCCAATAGGGGCACTGAGTGAAATGCTGTGCTCCTGGGACCCGACAAACCTTCAGCGAAATTACCAGAAGTCCTGTATGCTCAGGGAATTGTTTTTCTTGCAGAAGTTGGGAAAAGATGTGAGTTTGGCACAGAGACAGTGCATAAGGGGTGGGAGGTCAACCGTCTTCTCTGTAATATGTAGCCTAGAATAATAGCTGGAAATACTTACAGTTATGTAAGCGCACTTGTAACCTATATATGCAAGTGTATATAACATATACAGGTCTATGCAATAAAGTTGTAATAAAATTCCTAAATAATATCTATAGTACATAATAAAATCTACTCTATGGACTATGGAGACTGAGAATCCTATAAGAAAATAAATTGCTAACGTGTATTGAGGGCTGTGTTAATTAGGTTATATTAGCTACTATCACAGAAAAACCCCAAATGTGAGTGGCCGAATATAGTCAAAGTTCATTTCTCTCCCACATCAAAGCCCTGACACGTTTACTAATACGCCAGGCACTGTCCTGAGCATTTTATATGTGTCAACTCATTTAGTCCCCACAACAATCTGCGGAGGAAGAATCCCTATGACCTCCACTTTCAGATGAGGCGTGTCAGTGAAGCTGAGCGGGACCGGGCCGTCCAGCTACAGAACCCGCCTGTCACCCACTGGGCCGTATCTCCCGGCACGGGGTCCATTGTTTATTCCTTCAGAGAAAGTTAGCCAAGGTTTGTTGTGGCTGTGCTGGCGCTGGGGACACGATGGTGAATGAAACAGACAAAGTCTCTGCTGTCATGAGCTAGTCGTGATTGTAATTCTGTTCTTTGCATCAGTTTTGTGAAGATGGCATTCAATAGTTCACTCACGCACTTGGCGATCGTTGGCAGGGACCTGCTGTGCGTTGGGCTGGGGGTTTTCACCTGAGCCGGTCCTTACCTTCTTGGCAATCACCGAGGAAACGTTTAGAATCAAAAGGCCTTCATTTGAGCCCTGATTCCATCAGTTCCTGGCCACGAGTACTTACGTAGTCTTTTAGCCTCCCTGAGCCTCAGTTTCTTTATCTGTGAAATGGAGATAATGATACGTCTCTCACAGGCCAAAATGAGTCATAGTCCGAGAGCCAGCAGAGGGCCCAGCCCCCAATGGGGGCTCAACCCCAGGAGATCTCCGGGGCTGGGCACAGTGAATTCCATGCAATTGCAGATGGGAAAGAGTCGGCAAAGTCATCCAAAGGGCTGTGGGAATGTTTGTCTGCCTCAGTCTGGGGTCTGCCTTCTTTGGAAAGCGATCTGCTTTCTCACATGCAAAATGCAAGGAGACTCCCAGCCGAGCCAGGGCGCAAAGGCGACGTTCCTCAGCCTCCTCGGTGGCAGTCCTCAGCCCAGAATCAAACCTCCGCCGCCCACCAAGCTCTGGCTCATCCTCAGAGCCTCGAGGCAGGGATGGAAGGCTGGGTTTGAAGTCTTCAGCCTCAGATCCTCTCCGCAGCCCCGCGGGTGTGTGTTTTGATTCACCAGGCAGATGTCCAAACAGACAAAGCGATCCCTTCCCTTCAGGGGCGAGGAAGAGGGCTGAGCCAGCCTCAGAAGCGTGAGAAGTCAGGAAGAGGCTGGTGGACGCTGAGCCCCTGGACACTATGACGTCTCACGTGCGCCTTCTCCCCTTGTTTTCCAGGGAACTTCAAAGGTCTCTGCAAGCAGATCGATCACTTCCCAGAGGATGCAGATTACGAAGCTGACACAGCAGAATATTTCCTCCGTGAGTGCATGCAATTTTTTATCTCCCTCCTAGTGGTGGGTCCTGCCCTTCTGTCTTTCCAGAGCCGGGACTATCTAGAGGTCTCTGTCACCGCAGAGGGGGGGAAAAAGCTGAGCCTCCCTCCTTTCCTCTTGTCGGGAAGCCAAACCGTCATGCATGCTGTTCCCTCTGCCTGTAACACCCTTCCCTCCCCCTCTTTGTCTGGCCAACTCCCACTCATCCTCCAGGTCTCAGCTGAAGCATCACCTCCTCTAGGAAGTCCTCCACGCCCCTGAAGGGGTTCCCAGAGCACAGCACCTTTACTATGCTGCGGGGTCCTTGTCGATTTGAGCAACTATCTCCCTCACAGTCCTGTCAACTCTGCTAGGACTCTACCCATCCTCTTCAACATTGTATGTTCCCGGCCCAGTGCCTGGCACCTAACCAGCCTCAGTAAATATTTCTTGAATAACTGAATGAGGAAACTCATTAGGCAGTGCCAGATGGGAACTTCTACCGAAACGATAAATGAGATTTTTTTTCCTCCCCTACAAGTCAAGTCAAAGTTAAATCCCAAAGTAATAGCTGTGATCTTAAGTCCCCCTGAGACATATTATCAAGAGAAAGCTTTTGAGACCCAAAGAAAATTTCTCGAGAATCAGCAAAAACTAACAAGGTAAATGCTCCCTGAGGAAGGGATTTCCAGGAGAGGGGCTGAGGGTCCTTGACGCCTGGGACAGCAAAGCCGCCCGGAGCTGAAGTGGCTGAGGCCCTGCTCAAGGCCCTTGGGCAAGCTCTTCCAGAGGAAGTTTGCTCTCCTCCCGGGAGCATCCCCCCTTCTGCTCCCAGGTGCCTTCCCCTCCACAGGGAGGCCGGCCGGAGCCTCCCTCCCACCCGCCATGGCAGCCAGCGTGGTTAGCATTACCCGCGGATCACTTTTATGAAAAATGTAGGAGGCATTTTATTATATGGATCACTCCTGTCTCTTTCAATAACTACTCCTCACATCAAACCCAACACGCAGGTCAGCCCGGAATCTGGGTTTCGTTGAAAAGCCCGTGGAACATCACGTCAGCCAGGCGGCTGAGAAGAGAGAGGAGGGAACATGATGTGATTTATAGATTTCTTTTTAAAGAGGGAGAAAATATCTCACAATGCTCATCATTTCCTTTTATGAATTCTCACAATTCACTGCTCTTAAATGGAATTCCTAAAGGGCTGCTTAGTTGTCCCTCCTCCTTACTGTGTCTGGGGCTCTCGAAGGAGCCTGGCGGTGGTGTAAAGGCACATTGAGCACCTTCTGTATGCTAGCCCCTGTGCTCGGTGCTGGGGAGATCGACATGAATGAATGAGACACAGTCCATGGGCCCAGGAGGAGCACAGTCTGGCGGGGAAGATCCTCAGACAAACTGCTGGACTAGGGAGACATGGCCCAGCAGAGATGCGGCCTATATGCAGGGGTGGAGGGGCAGCAAAGCCAAGTCCCACGCGGGAGCCGCACTGGGTGAGCACAGTAAGGGTGTAATGCTTTATCAGCTCAACAGCAAGTGCTTGGGGCAAGAACTTTGTCCCATTCATTGCTGTGCCTAGAACAGCTCCTAGAATACAGCAGCAGCTCAATAAATGCTGTTCGTTAAATAAAGGAAAGATATGGGATTCTTCGGTGGCTATTCCTACCACTTCTATACCTCCATTTCCTTATTTTTTAAGAGAGAAGAGCTTAGAGTGTTTGGTTCATTTTGGTGTCTCTGGATAAGACTTGAACTTAAATTAGTGTTACTGCACAAAATTGGGGTTCTCTTGCCCAATGCACATGAAAAAAGCCAATTATTATGGATTCAGCTTTTGGGAAATGAAGTGTAGCTTTATTTTGCAGGGTTGATCTTCAAGGAGACAGGGGGCTTGTGCCCTCAGATCTGTCTCCCCAGTCCAGGGCTTGGGACACAATTCACAGGAGGAAAGGCAGGGCGGTCTGAAGGGTGGAGATAGATGATTGGAGGTTACGAGAAGTGAGGTAATTGATGACCTGCACATGCATAGTCAAGCTTCATGCCTCTTATAGGACACATGTTCACAAAACGGCAGCGTTACCATGATCTGAGGGTGGAGTTCTTAGCTCCTTGACATCAGAAAGGTTGCTTATTGAGCATTTGTGCAGGCCTAGTTGATGGGTTGGTGGTCTCAACCAGCCCGAACTGGACAAGGGCATCTCAGTTCCTGAAAGACAGCTCTTAATTGCTCTGTTGATGAGATGGGATCGCTAGAGCTGGTCCTGGGGATCCCGTGGTTGCATTAGCAGGGCAGGATTCCGAGGGTCTGATTTGAGTTGACTTAATCCAACAATATGTTTTGAGCATCTGTAACAGGGTTGGCATACTTTTCCTACAAGGGACCAGATAGCAAACATATTAGGGTTTGTGGGCCATAGAGTGTCTGTCCCAACTACCCGGCTCTGCCCTTATGGCACAAAAGCAGTATCGACAATATGGAAGCAAAGGAGTGTGGCTGTGCTCCAATGAAACAACTTTATCTACAAAAGCAGGCAGCAGGCCGTGTGTGGCATAGTTTGCTGACCCTTGATCTATAAAATGCTAATCTTGGGCTAGACAACAAAAGTGATTTTTTTACAGTGGGGAGATGTGAGTTCCTTTCATTCTTTGTTAAGCTCTAACCAGGTTGGCTAGAGAAGCTAGAAGACAGGGATCATTCTTCTAGAAGGCTCCCCTGGCCCACTGAGGTGGGCAGAGCTGGGGCCCAGGGAGGTGGGCGGAGCCCTGCCTGAAAGTGGGCGGAGCTGCATCCGGGGTGGGCGGAGCCTGAGCCAGCTCCCAGTTCAGGTCTGTGAAACCCATCCTCACAGTGCACCTGCCACGTGGGAGGCCACGAGAGAGGCCACGACAGAGCTGCTGTCCCTGAGGGCTCGCTGCCAAGATGCAGGCAGGGATGGAAGGAAATGTGTGGTGCTGAGGGAGCCTGGCCCCTAACCCAGACCGGAGGAGGTCATTCCAGAAGGGCGCCAAAGCTGAGACTTGGACTCTGGAAGCATTCATTCATTCATTCATTCATTCACTCGTGAGATATTCGCTAAGTACTCACTACGCGCGGGGCACTGTTGTTGGCAGAGGGGGTCCAAGGGCGAACAAAACAAAGGAAGTCAGTGTCTTCACGACGGTTACATTCCAGCGGAGGAAACCACAGTCAGCAAGCCCACAAACAACCCCGGGAGACAGTTCAGAGTGCTGTATGGGGTGAAGAGTGAGGGGGCGGCAGAGGGCAGGGAGGGGGTGTTACTTAGATAAGGTGGTCAGGACAGAGTCTCTAAATGAAGAAAGGGAAGGAGCTGAGAGGACGGTGGGGAAGCGGCACCTGAGGACGGACTGGCGACAGCAAAGGCCTCATAAGGCAGGAAGGAGGCGGTGTGTGAGGATCAGCGGGGAGGCCCCTCAGCACAGCGCATGAATGGAGGGCATCCTCCAGCACGGGGGCGGGGAGAGAGCAGAGGAGCCCGATCACGTCGGGGAGGAATCAGATCTCATCCTAAGTGGGAAGGGAACGTCGATTCTGGGCGCTGGGGTGGGTCGGGGAGGCCAGTGGGGGCTGTGGCAGTCCTCCCGGGAGAGGCCATGGCGGCTGGAGCAGAGCGTTGGCTGTGGTGACGGTGAGGAGGGAGGAGCTGTTTGGGAGGCAGAGCAGACAGGAGCAGGGCGGCCAGGTGATTGGGGGTGGGCCATGGACAGGACACTGTTGAGTTTCCAGAGGACAGTAGAGGACTGTGTGGAGGGACAGGGGTGGGGACAGGAGATCCAGGAGGGGGGAAAGAGGCTCAGCAAAGAGAGACACCAGAGCCCTGCGTGCCCGGACCCACATCTCTGGCCTTGACGGCTCATGCTCAGCCTGCCTCAGCGGGGAGGGGCAGCAGGGCGGGCAGGATGGTTCCAGAAGGGCAGCTGGAGCTCCAGCTCTTACCACGGTCAGGGGCACAGTCCACTGGGCTCTGCTCGCCTTGAGGGCGGAATCTGTTCTGAACCAACTCCCCGGGGCCCAGCACAGAGCCGGGCACAGAGCCGGGCATGGGGCCGGCACACCCCTGGAGCGACAGAGGCCTGAACATGTGTAAGTGTGGGACTGCGGACCTTGCCAGGCAGAGCCATAGCTCCTGGGGACCCCTGAGTGTCTTTCCCTTGGCTCCTGGGGCCTGAGCATCAGGAAGCCAAAAGAGATCGGAGCTGCCCAGGGGGCGTGGGGCCCTTTTGGCAGCAGACAAAACAAAACCCGGGTCCTCACGACACTTGCAATCTCCTATCGATGAAATTAACAAGTTAATTATACAGTCTGTTAAACTGTCAGACGTGATACGGAGGAAAATCAAGCAGTAAAAGGGGAGAGGGAATTCTGGAGTGGAGATGGGGTCAATAAAATCCTCACTGTTTGAACAAAGACCTGAAGGAGGTGAGAGTGAGCCGTATGGATATCTGAGGGAGAATGTTCCAGGCAGAGGGAACAGCAAGTGCAAAGGCCCTGAGACAGGAGCATGCCTGCAATGTTTGCAGAGCAGGACTGAGGCCAGGAAGACAAGAATGGAGTGAGCAAGGAGGAAGGAAGGAAGAGCAAGTGCGGCGAGGCCCTGGGGCTCTGGGGGTTCTAGCAAGGACTCAGGAGTTTGCTCTGATCGAGGTAGGAAGCCACTGGAGGGTCTGAGCAGGGGAGCAACACCATCTCACACGTTACCAAGACCCTCTGGTTGCTGTGTTCCTGAGAGACTGAACTAGGGCAAGGGCAGCAGCAGGCAGAACAGTTAGGAGCCTGTTGCAATAATTGAGACAGGAGAAGACAGCAGCTTGAACCAAGGTGGTAGCAGTGAAGGACGCGGGAAGGGGTCAGACCCTGAAAATATTCCCAAGGGACTGCAACTAGATTTTCTGAAAGGCTGCATGTGACTGCCAGGGAAAGGAAGGAGTCAAGGAGGACTCCAGAGTTTGTGCCCATGGGGGAGCCAGTTGGGACTGGGGAGGATCCGAAGTTCAGGGTCAGCCACATTAAGTAAGAGAGGCCTGTGGGACTCCCTGGGGAGATGTCCTGGGGTTTGGGACTCACGGGACTGTGAGTTGTCAGCATGTGGATGATATCTGATGAATACACAAGGGAGCGGTGCAGAGAGAGGAGAGGTGCAGGAACTGAGCCCCGGGACTTCCCCAGGAAGATGAGGAGGCCTCAGGAAAGGAGGCTGAGGAGGGGTGGCCAGTGAGGTGGCCTGGGTATCTCCTGCCATCTTGTTCCACGAGCTGAACTGAGGATTTAGAGCAGAGAGGGAGGAGAGAACCCTGGAAGGGCACGGCTGGACGGGAGTGCAGAGTTCATCTCCCACGGTGGCAAAGAAGGTGGGCTCACTTGCTCTCAAGCCAGCAAGTGAAGCTTCAGGCATTTCCCAGTGTCTCCTGGAGGACCTGGAAGAAGGAAGGCACACAATTAATATCTGGTGGGACAAGTAAATGAATGAATGCACGCTCTTACTCTCCAATCCTCATGGGTGTTTGAGGTCCATAGCTTCTCCTGAACCATAGAGTCCAGGGGCTCCCTAGTGACGGGGAGAAGAGCTCCAGCAGGCCCTGGTCACCATCCTGGGCCTCCCGACCTCTGGGCCCCATGCAGGTGTGGCTAGTATGGCCCGGCCCACCTCTCACTATCTTACCCAGGAGCGAATGGTGACTGGAACTGTTTTTCCCAACCAGCTCTGTGGGGCCATCAGATGTGTCTGCTGTGACCACCCCCTATCCTTATCCCTCCTTACCAAAGCTTGAGGAGCACGGTGACGATGAGGATGTGACTCCCTATGACTGTCACAGAGCGTTGGTGTGTCTGCATGTCTGTCTCGGTGCACGAGGGCATGAGTCAGCGCTGTGTTCTCTGTCTTTCGGTGCCTGCATGTCCATGCATCTGTCCGTCTGAATATGTAAGTGCCTGTGCGTTTGCACATGTCTGCTTGTGTGCACGTGGGTGCCTGCGTGGTGTGTGTGTTGTGTCCAGGAGATGAGAGTTGGTATTTCCCAGCTGTCCCAATGTGATCTGGAACAGGGAAAGAAGGTTCAGAGGAATTTAGTTCCCTTCCACAATCAAGTATTAAGCATCTACTGTATGCTCCACCCCCGGATCCACTGTATTGCAGCCCAGGACTGCAGGCTGAGGTCGACCTCTCCCCACTCCACAGTCAGAGCCTGGGGCTGGGTGATGGGCTCAGGGTCAGCTGCTGTCCCTGACACACTCTGTCCAGGGGGAGGGGAGGGCTGGTGCTCACAGGTCACACGTGCACATGCGTGCACACACACACACCAGAGCTGCAGTATCAGGGCCTCGCCACATCCATCACTCTTTTTCCAGAACCAAAAGTAAACAGAAGGGGGAAGGGAGGGACGGCTCTGGGCAGGGCCTGTCTCTCCCCCACAAGAGAGGCCTCACCTGAGGACACCTGAACTAGGACTGGAGCCTTCCCAGAGTCACCAACCACCCCAGGGCAAGAATAGGCAGGAGGAGAGTTCCCTGGGGCATCTGTGGGCCAGGAACTGACAACTGTAAAGGAGGTAACAGACCCTGTCAGGGAGGTGAACAGACCCTGTCTGGGAGGAGGAAAGCAGCCAAGGCAGGGAGGACCGACATGAAGGTTATTCGGGGGGTAAATCCACGACTCTTGGCACCAGTAGGAGGCAGGAGAACGTAGCCCCGGGCTTCAGCACACGCTGCCACTTCCCGGTGAGCCTCTCTGGCCTCGGATTCCTCGCAATGGGGATGATGCTCATCGGTGCCTTCCTGGGCTGTAACGAGGCTCAGGCGGGTCAGTGTAAGACCGCTCTCCACACCAGCCCGGCGCACAGGAAGCACTTGGTACACATCAGCCATTATTGTTGCGTATGTTACACAGTGAAAAGTGCGAAGGAGGAAGATGAGGCAGGGAGGGGAGAGAGGGAATTTTCAGTGGTGTAGTCACAGAGGTCCTCACCAGGAAGGCAATGTCTGAGCAGAGACCTGAAGGAGGTGAGGGAGCATGTCTGGTCCTGCAGATCCTGGGAAGAGCATTCCAGGCAGAGGGAACAGCCAGTGCAAAGTGTCTGAGGCTGGCACGCTCAGGGACGGCCAGGAGGCCACGTGGGTAGGCAGAGGGTGTGAGCAGGCAGGTGGGAGGCCAGGCCAGGACTTGTGGGCCTCAGCTTTACTCTGAGATGGGACCATGGGAAGGTCTGAGCAGAGAGGCGAGGACTGAATCCACATCAACAGCCTCACCCCGCTTCTGCTGGAGAACGGACTCTGGGGTCTGAGCAGGAGCAGGGAAACCAGTAGGAGGCGACGGCCACAGTCCAGGCTAGAGATGCAGGTGCCTGGACCAGGGTGGGAGCGGGGGAGGTGGGAGAGAAGGGGTCTGATTCTGGATGTATCCGAAGACAGAGCCGGCAGGATTTACTGACAGCCTGGGTGGGGGAGGCCTCTAGGAGGGGACAGTGAACAGCACCACCTCCTCTGAGCCCGGGAATGTAGGAGGGGGCTGGGTTGCAGGGAGGTGATCACTGTTTTCCAACCCTCACGTCATGATTTCTCTCATGGGTCCTTCTCCCCCACTGGACCATGAATAGCCTGAGGACCCAAGAGGAGCAGCTGCAAATAGAGAGTTCTCCTCCCCCCACCCCCACCCAGCCCAGCACAGGACCTGTCCCAGGTCAGGTCCAGGAGGTGTTTTCTGAGTGAAGAAATGAGGAACCACCCTCCTTAGGGCCGCCTGGCATGTCCACCCTCTTCCCAGGATGAGGACAGAGGTGGATGTTGGGTCTCAAGCTGAGCCAAAGCCACCCTTCCCAGCCTCAGAGAGCCCCCTCCCCCCCGTTCCCCCTTCCCCATCCCCCTCTGCTGGTCCCACCAGGCACCGAGGGGTTTCCTAGGTACCTAAGCCTGGGAGCTGTGGGGGATACCGGGGTCAAGGTCTGAGCTTGGGACTTGGAGTGAAAGGGCCTGAATTCAAGGTGAGCTCCGCTCTGTGGCCTTGGGCAAGCTACACAACTTCTCTGAGCCTCTATGAGTACCATCCCCTGGGGGGCTCTGAGGACACAGTGAGACAAGGGTTAAGGTGGCGCTTTGTTAGGGCTCCCCAACTGCCCCAGGGGGACGCATGAGAGAAGTCCACCACCCCCTCCTTCCCGCTGGAGTTTAGAAGTGTGATGACATGTCCTCCCAGCTCCGGAAATGCTGGAGCTAGACATGCCCTTAGGGTCACCCAGCCGCACCCTCCATTTTACAGATGAGGAAAAAACTGAGGCACAGAGAGGGACAATGACTCACCCCAGCCCAGTACACTTTCTGGGATGCCACCTGCCCCCCAGACGTCATCCAGGGCCAAGTGCTCCCGACTGCTGCCCCAGCCGGCAGCCCCTTCTAGCAAAATTATTGTGAGAAACATTCCCGCCAGAGGTCATCGAGGTCAGTGTGGCTCAATCACATCCTCAGCTGCAGGCCGTACTCGCTCACATCCCTGCAACCAGAGCGAGCGTTTCACAACGTGGTGCCTACCCCTCACGCACTCCGCACGCGCCCACAGTTTCTATTCTGTCTCGGCTCATTTATTTCAGTGCTGGCTGCAGCCACCACGCTGACCTCACTACCTAGTCATGAGTCACAACCTGCACTTTGACACACCGACGAGGTAACCCATGCCCGTGAGAAACAGCAACAGTGCATCCCGCTATGGTGAGAGCTGAGATTTCCCAGTGCTCGCCGGGTACCGGGCACCGTTCTGATTGCCTTAAACGCGTTTCCTCATCAGTCCTCACCCAGCCCCGGGAGTGGGGTGTGCCAATGCAAGGCTCAGAGGGCAAGGGAGGCAGATGCACTCGGGCCGTCTCTCTCCTGAGCTCCTGCAGCTGATGAGCACCCCCAGAGACGACAGGAAATGGGAGAGCATCCGGCACCTGCACACATGGGCCTCCCAAAGGAAGCTCGCTGGGCTTCAAGATTCCTTTCCTATGTCATTATACAGAGCAAACGTTCACTGGCCCCTGGACTATGTGTGTGCCAGGCCTGACACCCTATACGCCCTCTTCATTCATCTTCACAACTCTAAGAGGTGGGTAGTGTGCACCTACCTGTGTTGGCGTCACTATTACACAGAGGAGAAAGGTGAGGCCCAGAGGCCACACAGCCAGTGGAAGGGCCAGGATGGGACCCCAAGCAGTCCATCTACAGCCCATGCTGACCACCATGCTCAACTTCACTCTCTTCCTCTCATCCACCATCTTCTTTTTCCTTGCTTGGAAGTCTTTCTCTCTCCTCCAGCAACACCTCTCTCTCTTCCTCCTTCCCACTCTCCCCCACCTCTCCTCTTCTCTCTCTCTCCGTCACACACATTCACACACTCTCATACACATACATACACACTCTCACACACACTCACACATACACACTCTCTCTCACACACACGCGCACGCATTTGTTGCAGTCCATCTCCTTGCATGGTCATTGGCTACCCCATCAAGCACAGCGTGGAAGGAGAACAGAGCGAGAGATGCCCAAGAACCTAAACCTTCTCCCAACCCAGCACATCTGTGATTCTATCCCATTAGAATGGATCAAATCCCAAATGGGATAACAGGCATAAAGAACTTAACACCGTGCCCAGAAAATGGGGAGCCTGCCCTCCATCAGCTGATTATGATGACTACTTTGATCAAAGGCCACAACTAGCATAGGGGATAAGCATGTAGGCGGCCCGGCTGAGGGGCCCTGAGGGGAGGTCTTGGGGGGCACGGGGCCATCAGAGATGGACGGGACCCTGGAGATCATCTGGTCCAACCCTGTCAGGGTGCAGACCTGAGACCCAGAGAAGGGAAAGCAGGTACTCGGGTCCTGTAGAGAGCCGGCAAAGAGCGGGTGCCAGGCGCAGGTCAGCCAACCTCCCACCCCCGCAACCCATGGGCCACTGCCGACCCCTCCTCCTCTGCCAGACTGAGTGAGAGAGGGGACAGCAGGGCCTCTGCCCCGTCCTCGAGCCGTGCCCACCAGGAAGAGTGATTTTATAGCAGGACGGCCATAGGTGCCAGGGCCCACTGGGGCACTAGATCCCAGAATGATTTGTCTGCAGAATTTGGCCAAAAAGAGGATTCACAAGGAATTTATGGCTCAGTCCACCCCCTCCAGAAGGCAAAATGTCATTCCTCCTGGGTACTTATGACACGCTTCATTTCCGTCACTGGCATAGAAAATAATAAGTTGTTCATAGTTTACCAACATTCTGTGTTTTCAAAAGCTTCTACATTCTTCTATCTATTTAATCACTGTAACCCTGTAAGGGTTCAGATTTTCATCCCCATTTTACAGACAAGGAAGTGGAGGCCCAGGGACACTGTGAGATTTGCCCAAGGTCTTCCCTAGCAAGACGCTAAATACTGGGGCTCCCCAAGCCTCAAGGGTGAACCCTCTGCTCTTCCACGGGCAACCTCTTCTGTGCCCACCACTGTCTGCGACCCCCATTTACAGCTCCAGCCCAGATTGCACCTCTGTCTCCCAAACTATGCATCTGCCTGCCCCTCCACGCTCCATGTGCACATCCCCGAAGCACCTCAGACTCAGTGTGTCCCCAAACAGCCTTGATTTCCCTCCCTTTACTCCTTAGGCTTGATCCTCCCCCAGTCTCACAAGTGGTTTTACCCATCCAGACCTAGAAGTTATCCTCAACGCCACTCTCTTCTCCACCGTATCCACCCAGCATCAAGTCTTAATTCACCTCCTAAACATCCCTCAAACCCGCCCACCTCTGCCCACATCCTTTGAACCCACCTGGTCCAGGCACCATCACCTCTTGTCCTGTCAGCTGCAATAGACTTCTCGCTGGTTCCCTGTAGCCATCCTTGACCCCTTCTTAATCCATTTGCTTCTCAAGATGCAAATCAGATCGGGACAGCCCTGCCTGTGTGAAGCCCTCCAATGTTTCCCATTGCCCTTCAGATAAAGGCATGCTCTGTGATGTGACCCACAGGCCCCTGGTGACCTGCGAGCCCCCACATGGCCTGGCCCCGGCCTGACTCATCTCCCTGAGTGTTCTCCGGGCCCCTCCACAGCTCTTTGGGATCCAGCTCCTTTCAATTCCCCGAACAAGCCGTGTTTCCTCCAGCCCCTGCTTGGCTGCCCCCTCTGCCTGGACCACTCTCCACATCCCGCCTCTATTCTGTCCAGTTAGCTTCTCCTTAACCATCTGACATCAGCGCCAACATCGCTCCCTCAAGCAAGCCCTCCCTGATCCCCACCTGAGCTCAGAGGTCCCTCTGAGGGACGGGAAGTGTAGGACCTGAACGCAGGGGAGTGCAGTGGTTAGACGCACAAAGCCTAGAGTCAGATGGCCTGGCTTCACAAACCCAGCTCCCCCATTTCCTCACTGGGTGGTCTTGGACAAATAGCTTAACCTCTCTGTGCCTCAGTGTTAGTCTGTGTGTGACGGGGTCATTAAGGCACTCACCTCATAGAGTTGTAACGAGAACTAGTGAGTTAATATATGCACAGTGCTCAGAACAGCCCCGGCATACACTAAGCACTCAATGAACTTTAGCCATCTACGCATGACATTAGCCTGTCACACACCTTCATGGTGCCATATGGGTACCTTTCTTTCATGGCGCTTTATCCTGGTTGATAATTATCCACGTGTCTATTATCTGATGACATATATCTCCTTCATGAGAACGTAGCCCTATAACGACGTGGACCAGGCCTGGTTTGGCACACCTTGTGTCTTCATGCCCAGCCTGGGACCTGGCACAGCGGCCAGCACTCAGTCTGTATTTATTCACCGGACTCACAGCCAGTCAAGAGCAGTGTCTCTCTGCTCCATACCACGTGGCCTTTCCCAGCACAGTGTCTTATGCTCTCAGCAGAGGAGGCCAAACTGCAACTAGCAGGCCAAATCCGGCCCACCACCTGTTTTTGTAAATAAAGTTTTATTGGAACACAGCCACACTCGTGTATTTACATACGGTCCATGGATGTTTTCATGCTACAACAGCAAAGTTTGAGTAGTTGCAACAGAGACCATATGGCCTGCAAAGCCAGAAATATTTGCTCTGTCCATTTACAGAAAAAGTTTGCCAACACCTGCTTTAGGTGTTTGTAATCTCCTCAAAGCCAAGGCCCACGATTCATGGGGTTGATGAGAGGTTTAAATGAATTAATCCATGGATGGCACTTAGCACAGGGCCTGGCACATAGGAAGAGCTGCATAAATATTAGTAGGTGTTGTGTAGTTCCCTACACTTACTCAGAGGAGATCAATAAATATTTGTTCATTGAGTAAATCAGATATTTTCTGCTCCTCGTGATAGATTTTAGCTGTAAGACCACACCAGCCTCAATAGGAAGTCAGGACAATTCATGGGGAAGTTGTGTCTGGATGAAGGGAGAGGGACAAAAGAAATAATAAAAATTGTGACCTTTTATTTTATACTCTCTAGCGTAGAAACAGTGCAGATGTTATCCAATTTAATCCTTACAAGAGTGCGTCTCAAACTTTCGTGCACATACAACCCCGGGCTGCTGACGAAGCGGAGTGTGCGAACTTAACCGCTACGCCACAGGGCCGGACCCCATTCTCCATTTCCATCTGGTCAGAAATCATATCCCAAGGGCAGAAGCATTAGAAGTCGTCTGAGAGTCCACACCCATTTCACACATGGGAAAACCAGAGAGGGCGAGGTACCTGCCTTAGCCACACTGCAAGTAACTGGCACAGCGGGGGCCACGACCCAGGTCTCTGGACCCTGCAGCACCCTTCGCAGGCTCCTGGAAAGCCCCTTAGGGAGAGTACAGGGGGGTTCAAAAGTTGGGGTGATCTGGGCTTGAATCCTGACTCACTAGCTGGGTGGCCTTGGGCAAGTCACTTCGCCTCTCTGAACTTCAGATTCTCATCTGTAAATTGGGGCTAAAACACCAGTCACAGGGCTGTTATGAGGATTAAATTATATAATGTATGCTAGGGATCCACTCAAGACCTGACACAGAGTGGGTGCTTAACAAATATTATCTTTCTTCTGAGTCTTCAATATGCTCTCAACATCCCCGTGTGCTTATGAAGATGAGAATTCAGGTAGCTTTGAGTGTGCATGTCCGGACACGTGTGTGTGTGCGTGTGTAGGTGTATGTGGGCTGGGGGTCAGGGTGCGGATACAGGGCTTATCTTGGAAACGACTTGCAGGGAGAGGACACCCGCTCGAGTCTGGGGAGGAGGCAGCCCTGTCCCTATCTGGGCGGGGAAGGGGTGCCAAGATTGCAGAGGAATCCAGCTGCCCCCCCCCCCATGCCCTCATCCTCTCGCTCCAGCTCAGGTTTACCCCACCTGGATACAGCTCCATCCTTCTTCAGGTCTCCCCAGAATAATCTACTCTCCCAATAGCATCCCTGAGCAGTGCAGAGTTACTAAAGATCCACGGGGAGAGAGAGGAAGGGTTCTTATATCACACAAACTGCCTAAAATCCTCTTAGAGCAGTTCCTCAAGTTCTGTATAGAAAAATTCTCTTCTTCAAGATCACGCTGCCATCAAAAGGGGTGTAGGGGGGAGGCCCTACTCCTGGCACCTTCCCCTCCAAAACACACATCCCCAGCCAACCCCTGGGCTGAGCCAAAGGGCCCTCTGTCTATCAGGATGCAACTTCCTCAGAAGCCGTTGAGGCAACCCAAACATGTAGAAACACCCTTTTCCCTACACTAACCTCCAGACAGCTCTGCCTCCTGCCTGCCCCCCGGCTCCCAGGACGGGGAGTTGGGGTCCTGAGTTACTCGCTGCCTATTTGAATCTGGGTAGAAAGAACCATTTCACTTTACAGAAACACTTTGTGGAGGACCCCACACCTGTGGGTCCTCCAGCCGGGGACCCACATACACACCCCACTCCCCCAGCTGCCTTCCCTCTGCCCTCAGTGTCTGTCTCTGCCCTCCCGGCCTCCCACATGCAGGAGTAATACAGTCGTTAAAATATTCTTTTCTTTTCCTGCCTGTTTGTCAGTCCTTCCTTCTTACCTTATCCCGAAGGAGTTTTTCGTTTGCTTTTTACGTTTTTTTTAATTCCTCTTTTCTTTGCCACGTGCCTGCTTCTTCCTCTTTCTGGACCACCTCTCCACATTTATTCACTTGACGAGCTTGTGTTGGGGGCTTACTGTGTCTTTGGCACTGAACTAGGTGGTGGGGACAGAGAGAATAAGGAGAGAGAGCTAAAAAAAAAGCCAGAGTTCTTGCCCTCATGGAATCCCAGGGTTTGTGGTGGAAGCATATTTATAAACAAATATTTATGATAAGAACTATCATTTATCAAATGTTTACTACATGCCCTCAGAGACTTATCTAAGTGCATTATCAGAATTAACTCATTCAATCTTCACAATAATCTTAGGAGGCAGGCACTATTACCATCCCCATTTTACAAATGAGGAAACTGAGGCACAGAGATGAGATAACTTACTCAAACTTACCCAGCTAATAGATGCTAAAGCCAGATTCAAATTCAGGCCAAGTGGTTGCCTAACCACTGTAATATACTGCCTCTCCATGTGCCCCAAGGGCCCCAAAGCACAGAGGAGGTAGCTAATAACTTTGCCTAAGGAAATCAAGGAAGGCTTCATGGAGGAAGGGACTTTGAGTTGGGTTTTGATGGATGAATAGAAGTTTGCTGAGTGAAAAAAAGCAGGAAAGACATTCTAGCAAGAAACCTCAGTATTGCCAAAAGTCAGAAGCAGTCAATGACATGTCATGGGAAGTTTGCTGTGACTGGACAAGAGGGAACGTGGGGACCAGGAGGTATGAGGTTGGAGGTAGGCAGAGGCCAAGTCACACATGGGCCTCATGAGGTGCTGGAGTTTGGTCCTTGAGGCAGAGGGGAGCCCCTGAAGGGCTGTGAGCTGGGCTTGTTCCCTCTCCCTCCTTCCTCCCTAGTATTACAAAGCAACCTTGACTCTGGCCCTGTGTCCAAAAACCCCCACTCCTGTGGGCTGCTCTCTCTCCTCCCTCCTGCGTCCCTCCATCTCACAGCCACGCCGTTCTCTCTCTCCCCGACCCTCCGTGTTCCGCAGGGGCCGTGAGAGCCTCAAGCATTTTCCCAATTCTGAGCGTGATTCTGCTTTTCATGGGTGGGCTCTGCATCGCAGCCAGTGAGTTCTACAAGACTCGTCACAACATCATCCTGAGTGCTGGCATCTTCTTCGTGTCTGCAGGTAACGGCCACCGAGCTGGGCAGGCCGGAGCCCAGGCCCGCCCATGGGGAGAGGGCTGAGGTTTGGGTGCCCGGTGGCTGGAGGACCTGGAGAAGAGAGGAGGTGGGGGAGGAGAGGAGTCTCCAGGCCCTGCAACAGATCGTGTTGCAGGGAAGGCAGGCTGTGCTGGGGCTCCCGCCCCATAGCAATGCCTGAGCCCCACTGAGTCCTCCAGGAACATCCCCAGACCCTGTCACTTAGCCCAGTGGCCTATCTTCCTCCCACCTCTTGCAAAAGGGCCCAAATCCCAGGCCCCTCCCAGGGTACTGGGCCTATCCTCACTAGCCCTCTCCCCTCACTGTTCTAGCCAGGTGGGAGCAGGTAGGCACCCAAAACCACATCTCTCAGCCCAGTTACGTGACGAGTCACACTGGCTTCAGATGCCAGAAAAAAACCACAGGCTGTGGCATGAGCCATTTAATAAGAATGACTAATGTGTACAGAGCACTTACGGCATCGCAGACTCTCACCGCTTTCACATGTATTAGTTCATTTAATCCTCTCCGTGGCCCTCCGGGAGTCAGTCCTATGATTACACCCATTTTACAGATCTGGAAACTCAGATGAAGGCTACCTTGCCAAAGGCTTTGAATCCAGGCCATCTGGCTCCAGGAGCCAGTCTTAACCCCCTGCTACACCATAGCAAATCCCTGTGCAGCCTTGAGCAAGTTACTTAACCTCTCTGTGATCTGTTTCCTCATCTACAAACCCCTTGAAAAGCAGTCAGCAGTGAAGGCTGGTAGTACATGCTCCATAAACAATATCTATGGTTATTATTACTCAGCAGGTGGTAGAATGCCTCTCTCCTCTCTTCCCACATCTCTGTTTCCAGTAGCTCTTCCCTTGGTGGCTCTCTCCAAACGGAATGATAAAACATTAAGGTGATGCTTGCCAACATCCCTCTATACTGGTCCATCACTCACCATGGAAACACTAGACCAGGGAAGGCCCGTCCAGTTGTCCCTGTCCTTTAATCCCGCCCAGTGCCTGGCACCCTCCTTGGAGACTGACATCCTTCTCTGGTTCCCCCGCCCTGCCCTCGGCACCCGCAGGTCTGAGCAACATCATAGGCATCATCGTGTACATATCCGCCAATGCCGGAGACCCCTCCAAGAGCGACTCCAAAAAGAATAGTTACTCGTACGGCTGGTCCTTCTACTTCGGGGCCCTGTCCTTCATCATCGCCGAGATGGTCGGGGTGCTGGCCGTGCACATGTTTATCGACCGGCACAAACAGCTGCGGGCCACGGCCCGCGCCACGGACTACCTCCAGGCCTCGGCCATCACCCGCATCCCCAGCTACCGCTACCGCTACCAGCGCCGCAGCCGCTCCAGCTCCCGCTCCACCGAGCCCTCGCACTCCAGGGACGCCTCCCCCGTGGGCATCAAGGGCTTCAACACCCTGCCGTCCACGGAGATCTCCATGTACACCCTCAGCAGGGACCCCCTGAAGGCCGCCACCACGCCCACCGCCACCTACAACTCCGACAGGGACAACAGCTTCCTCCAAGTTCACAACTGTATCCAGAAGGAGAACAAAGACTCTCTCCACTCCAACACAGCCAACCGCCGGACCACCCCCGTATGAAGCCCGCGGGGACCCGCCAGCGCCCGGCCCGCCCGGGCAGAGCCGGGAAGGAGGGGCGCGGCCCATGGGGCAGGGGGGGCGGGGGGCGCCAAACCCTCCACGGGGAAAATCTTCCAAAAGCAAAAAAAGAAAAAAAGAGAAAAACATAAGTAAATTTTAAAAAAAAGAACAAAATATAAGAGGAACAAAGAAGCCGAACAGGCAATGTGAAAAGATATACACGAGGGAAGGAAAAACAAACTCTAAAAAAAGCGAGAGGATAAAAAAATTAAAAATAGAAAATAAATCTAAAAGAAAATGCATGATTTCCCATGTACCATTATTTTAACATTTAATAAAAACCAATTGAAATGAAAGAATAAAGGGAACCGAGATAATGTTAAAGCAAAAAATGAGAAGGAACAGAAAGGCAGGGGGATATTCTTTGCATTTATCAGGGGTTTATGTTCCTTTTTTTTCTTAACCCAGGAGAGTTACTTTTCTGTTCCCTTTAACCCCAAGCGGGCTCTGCCTCCCTGGGCAAGGGAGGTAGAGACTCAGGGGCCCCGGGGCCAGGTGAGCCTCTGGTCACTGCCAGGTCCCTGGAGCCTCTGGATGGGTGCCCCAGGAACGCTGGGGCTGGCAAGCCGGCTCCACCCAGCATTGATGGGGCAGTTGTAGGTCTTCAGGTGACCCAAGAGTCCTTGGTCCCTCCTGTCCGAAAGGTGCCTGGAGGGGGATGCACTTGGGGCTTGCCCAGCCCCCAGGTTCCCAGTCCTTAATGGTCCTTAACCCACTGTGATGACTTCCTAGGCCTTGAGGGAAGGGAAGGAGAGGGGATGGCTGCCGGTGGCTTGCTGAGACGGCCGACACCCCGAAATCCTCGGGGTGAGCCTCTTGGGGTCACCGCCCCAAGCTCCTGTCCTTTGGGGCAGGAGATGCCCACCCTCCGGGGGAATATAAAGCAGCTCTCCCTCCTCACCCCCCACCTCAGGGCCACCCGATGACCCTGAGGCGATGGTGGACCCCCAGACTCATAGGCCCCCAGCCCCCAAGGAGGGGGGCTCATTGACCCTTTGGGGGTCCTTGGACTCGCTGAAGCCCCCCTCGGGGCCCAGCAGGTCCAACAATGACATTGCAAAAAGGTTTCTTTTTACAAAAGAAAAAGGAAAAACAAGTGGTGATTTTTTTTTAATAAAAAAACCACAGACTATAAATAAATGTAAATATATAATAAGTGGATTTACTTGCAAGAAAATCAGATAGTATTTTTCTTTTAATTCTTTTCCAGCTTTAAACTGTGAAAACAAAAAACGGGGTGGGGTGGGGGACTTAAAATTTAGCAGAGACCTTGTAAAGAGAAAACAGAACAAATATATAAATCCATTTTTTTAAAAAAAACTATTGTGAGAGATGAGAGCTGGGCTTAAAGCCGGTGGGAGAGGAGAAAGGCCCCAGGGAGCTGCAGGGAATTTCTTTGACGAAAGATCTCTTCCTTATACCAGGAGGTGCTGCTAATGTGGGAGAGAGAGAGTGAATCGTGATCGAGAATCCGGTCGACATGAAGGAGATTGCACACCCACTCACACTCACACGCACACTTACACGGTCCTCAAAGCCCGGCAGCAGAATCACTCACAAGCATACACGCTTAGTCTAAACCCTCCGTCCTCATACACAGCCAGAGGCACGGTTCAGAGGAGACTGACTCGCGCCCTCCAAAGCCACTGACAACAATAACAGCTCCATACAGGCCTTCGTGCTCACGCGTGTGCTCCTGCCACACCACGTGCAAGTGCGCCCGCACGTGCGCGCGCACACACTCCACGCTTGATTGCATGGAAAGGGCACCAGGCTGGAATCCAGCTTTGGATTCTGGAATCCCTTGCTGCGTGGCGTCTCTGGGCCTCAGTTTCCCCCAGGTGAGCACATGGATTGACCCAGATGAGCTCCAAAGGCCCATCTTTATTCTTCGTCTCGGTGACTTTTAAGATCTGCCACCTGCCCAGAGGAGGGTGCCAGAGATGACCAAAATAGCTGCCGTCCAGCCCCCAGACATGGAGAACATTCCCAAATCATCAGTCAGCGCTCAGGTGCGCACACACACACACACCTCCTATGCCTCCTCACTGTGCTCCCAACCCCCTGTTCCCACACCAGTGTCAAAGCAAAAATACACACACTTGAGCAAACGCTTCCTGCCATTCAGACAGAGAGGGGAAAGGCAACAGAAGTCCCCAAAGCCACTCTTCCTTTTGTGTCCCCTTTCTTTAATGCCATAACCTGGTCACAGAGAGGGAAGGGGGCTTCCTTGAGAGAAGACATCAGCCACCAGGCTTCCCCCACTGTCTTTAGGGGTCAGAGAGAGAGAGGGTCCTCCGAGGTTCGCTGGCAGGGGCTAAGGCTGGGGGGATGGAGAGGAGAGCTTTGCGAAGTTTGGTCCCAGGGTGGGGACCAACGCCAAAAGCTGAATTTACACCATGGACTAAAGTCTGGGGGCGTCCTGTGTTTCTCCCCTTTCTACCCGGAGTGACAAGGGCCAGTTCAGACTGTGAGATCCAACAGCTTTCCCCAGCTCGAATTTCAGCCCAGTCTGGGAGTCAGTCTGCTGAAGTGAGGGGCCCTGCAGCCCCCGTCAGCACGCCTGGGTTGGCCTCTCCCTTGACACTGGCCTCCCTAGAAGTTTCTCAAATTGAGCTCTCTGGGGGAGTTCGGAGGAGCGGGTAGGGAGCACACTCCCAGCTGCCCTTCCCGTCTTTACTGTGGGAAAGGAAAGCTCTTTTCTCAGGTCAGCAGCAGTTGGAACCGCAGACTCAGCATGAGCCACCAGACAGGACCTTCGCCGGCCCAGCCCAGAGTGCACGGGAGGCCACCGGGCCCAGGGCAGAGCAATGGGGGCCAATGTCAGGTGTGGTGGCAACCCAGGATTTCTCAGTCTGGGCAGAAATCGCAGTCTCTCCCTCCCCCCCTCCAACCTTGCCCACCGCCCCACCAGATTCCAAACCTGGAAGGATCCAGGACTAGAGAGAAGGGGGAGACCCCAAGAAAACAGCGAACAAGCGGGCGCTGTCCAAAGAGGAAAGCCGGCCCCGGTTCTCTGAGTTCTGGCGGAGTGTTTGGAGTGGCAATCAGCATTTCCTTCCAGACCGTGAGGCCTGGGGCCTGGGTCTGCTTGAAGAAGCCACCCCGGTGTGGGGTGAAGCCAGCATGGCCGAGAACGGGCTAGGGGGGCCTGGAGGGAAGGAGCTGGGAGCGGGACTGTAGGGCACTGCTTGCCACGGTGGACAATTGCTCATGTCCGGCTCAAACCAGTTCAAGAAACCAACCTCCATTTTATTTTCTTGGTGGGTCCTTTTTTTTTTTCAGACTGTTAACAGAAAAAAATTTTAAAAAGCAGAAAACTAAAAAAAGAAAAAAAAAATTCCTGGTACATGAAATAAAGATTTTTTTTATAGCTTGGTCCTCACTTCCGTGGATTTCTTTAATTGCTTTCCCAACTCCTGGCAGCCCATTTAAAGCAATCCTAAAGGCACAGAGTCCGAGTTGGGGGGGGGGGAGGCTTAGAAGTCATGCAATAGAGTGTCCCCACACCCCAGGTCACGAGTGTCCTCTTAAATATCCCTTACTGATCCTTGCACACCTCCAGTGACAGGGGGCTCACCCCCTCCATGGGCAGCTGCAGCCGCCCAGAGATGGAAGTCTCCTCTGCACAAGAAGTTTCTATCCATTCTTCCTCTGAATCCAGCAGCACTGAACAAGTCCCTTCCCTTTTCAGCATCACAGTCCCTCGGATCGTTGAAGATCACGAGACAACGTCCTCGAGGTTTCTGTTTTAGAATAAACCAGCTCCACTAACACCCCAATGGCACACTAGAGTTTCCATTTTCCCCGTGAAAGTGTGCAGCCCGAATGGACATGATCGTGCCTGGGGACTCAGAGGGCTCCCTGTACGAGGGTGCTCCTCGGAGGGGACCATGTATCGGGAGATGACTGGGGAGGGTCTATCGGGGGATCCTGGGACTCTCCTGACTTGGAGAGATGGGAAAGGCAACATGGAATGTGTCCTAGTCAGCTGGGGCTGCTATGACAGAATACCACAGTCCAGTGGCTTAAACAGCAGACATTATTTCTCACAGTTCTGGAGGCTGGGAGTCCAAGATCAAGGTGCCAACAGATTCGGTTTCTGGTGAGAACTCTCTTTCTGGCTTATAGATGGCCACCTTCCCACTGTGTCCTCACATGGCAGAGAGAGAAAGAGGGTCTTTCTTCCCCTTCTTGTAAGGACACTAATCCCATCACAGGAGTCCCACCCTCATGACCTAACTTTATTACCTCCCCAAAGACCCCACCTCCAAAACCATCACATTGGGAGTTAGGGTCTCAACATATGTATTTTGGGGGAACACAGACATGCAGCCCACAGCAGGATGCTAACAGGAGGACTGGACCCTTGACGTTGGAGAAAGGTCCCATTTGAAGGCAGCTAGAGAGCTGGCCACCAATGTCAGCCCTGGTCTGGTCAAACGGCCAGGGGCAGCCATTTGAAGGAGGCTGTCAATGCCTCTCAAAATGAATTAAATACATTTAATTTAGTTCATTTTAACTTAAAAAAAACTGTCATATTGAATAGGATGGGAGGAAGGAAGGTATTTCCAAATCAAATCACGATTTAAGAATCAAATGTAAAAGAACTCACCTGCTGGAAAATGGTAAAGTGCTTCTTCTCCTCCTCCTTCTAACCCCTTCCTGTGCCCACCTGCCCTGAGGAAGTGATCACCCTTGACTCAGAAGGTCGGGGTAAACTCACAACCGATGCCATGACAAACAGGAAAAAAGAAAGCTGACCGAAGCTGGTTTAAAATGAAAACATGATGGTACGTGGCTCTGAAAAGAGAAAAAAGCTTCATTCTGTCCTGGGACATCTATCTTCACAGTCAGAAGAAGCATGGAGGTCTCCTTCAGTACAGTGGTTGGGATTCACTGGCCTGGTTATTTTAATATTTTCCGTTAGAGAGCCAGAAGAGTGATCGATGGGGAGCACCCAGGTCACCTTAGAAACGGCCATGAGAATGCACAGCGATGGGGACGGGGAGAGGCCCAGACGTCACGCCCCAGTCCTGCCACAGACCAGGGCTTCTCCCTGAGCTCCGAGAGGTGGGGTCTCTGGGAGGGAAGACAGTCTGAGATGCGGGGGAGGAAGCTTAGTCATCGTGCAGCTCTCCTTGGGGCTCCAGAGAAAGGAGAAGGCTTGCAGAGAAGACCCAGACCGCAGAGACCAGAAGGCCAGCCCCACACCATGGGGTCCCAGAAAACTCCACTCGAGAATTGGCCAATGTTCAGAACCCCCTGCCCAATTCAGCCCAAGTCCCCTGGGGCCACACCGCCAAGCCCCCCACAATCTCAAGCATCCCTTCCTCCAGGATCACCCTTAACATTTGCAGGTCCCAGGGCAGGAGCACAGACGGAGGCCCACATGCCATAGATCTAAATATCTAACAGCTACAAATCAAACTAACGAACTTTAAAATACGTTTCATCCTTCTATTCTGACAAATATATCCTCACATTGACCTAAAATACTAGATTTGAATTTAGAATTCTCAACCTCCTCTGCATTCTGCACCTGAAACGGGTGGCGTGGAACAAGCCCGCCCCGGGCCCCTGACCCTGGCTCCCAGCCCACAGCCCGGCCCCCCTTCCCCTCCCACCTCCAGCTCCACTCAGCGTGTGCAGCGCCTCTCCCACAAAGGGGTGCCCATCCCAGCCTGTACACCCAAGCTCCAGCTGCAGCTACCCAAAACAGCCAGTCCTTGGCCACCCCTCTGGCCAGTCCAACTTTGAGACAGATGGCAGCCAGCCCTGGAGGCTGGGTCAAGACCCTTTGGGCAGAAATTCTAGAGTGGCAGGCACCAGAGAGAGATCTAGAAGAGGCGTGTGGGCTCAGAGTGAGTGCATCCCCTTGGCCTATGGACTCTCTCTCCGTAGGGAGGATCATGATCTGAGGAGGCCAGAGCAAGGTCCCTAAGGCCCAGGACCCAGGGCAGGGGCCCCTCTTGCCTGTGGTTAGGGGCAGCACAGCCTCTCTCTGCCTTTTGAGTGTGTATTTCAACACTCAAGGCCCAGCGCAAGGGCTCTGACTCCCAGAGGGTCAGATAAGGGTCTGCAGAGCTTAGAAGACCTACCCCTTCATGAAAAAGAGGCACAACTGTAGGCCAGAGAGGGCAAGCAACATGTCCAGACTTGCACAGTGAATTGGCTTCAGGCAGGCTCCAGGCCCAGCCTCCTGACCACTCCGCTGACCCCAGCCCTCCCTTCCAACGGCAGTTTGGAGCATCACTTCCCCTCCTCCTCCATTCCCCCTCCAGGCTTAGAGCTTCTTCCCTGCGTAGTGCTGACCTCACCAAACTGAGGAGCTCCGAGAGCGTCTGAGGGGGTGAGGGCAGGCGGCTGTCTCTGTGAGTGCCTGGACCTGCCTAACAGGGGGCATCAGTTTGGACCGGCTTCCAAGGCCGTGCTCAGATGCTGGCTGGTGGCAGACAACCACCTGCCCCCCAGTGCACGGCTCTGGGAAGAAGCGTCTCTAAGCCAGTCTGCAGACTCCCCCTAGGCCGAGGAACTCTGCCCTGCCCGCCCTCCACACCAGGGGCTGACAGACAGAAATCTGCGCCGGGTCCGCCACACCCCCCCACCCCGGCTCACAAGAGCCAACCATGGGTGGCTCTTCTCAACTCCGTGTTCAGGGATGCCACACTGGCCCCTTGGAATCGGCCACAGGGGGAGCGTTTACACCACAGAAATGGGCAGATGCTACAAATCAGGGTTTGTTTTTTTTAACAAAGAGCCGATCATTGAACATTTAGCAGCATACCCTTGCCTAAGTCTGCAGGTATAGTGTGTGCATATAGGTTCACTCACGCACACTTTCAAGACACAGCCATAGCCCCCCACAGTGTGCATGTGTATGTCCACGGACATATCTTACACACACACGTGCATGCACACACACCCTTCTGGAGTCAGATCCACTCACACAAACATATCATTCAGTCTGTCAGCGTCTCTTGACCACGTCCTCCCTAGCAGGCCTTGATCTCAGTCCCAAATGTACAGACATGACAAGGACACGGACTTTCCTGCAGGAAGCTCTCAGTAGGGCCTGGGACGGGGAAATAGGGAATTGCCGGGAAATACAATAAAGCCACACAAAGTCCTGGAGAGGAGGGTGAACGAGCACGGGGCAGCCACAAAGAGGAGCTGGTGCTTCAATGAGGGCGTGCTCACCCATCACACACCTTTCTCTACGCACTTAGCCTGCATGCACTGGTAGACCACCTGTGCATTTACAGGCACAGGTAAGCCTAGAGGTGTGCAGACCACATCACACGTCTGCATCTGTATGGACAAAGGTACCGCATGTGTATGTGAGTGCAGATATGTGTGCACCTATATGTGCTCAAAACATGGGACAGAACAAAGGAACACGACACTAGACGAGAGGGCCCATTTTTGTCACCAGGTGCACCCAGCCCTGAATCAATGAACCGGGCCTGCCTCCTCCCTCTCGCTCACTCTCTCTCAGTGTCGACCAGTGTCACTCTCTGTTTCAGTCTCCTCCCTCTCTTGCTCTGGCTCTCTTTCCCATTCTCTCCCTCATTTTCTCTCCCTCCCCTCTCCCTCCGAGTGGCCAGTTCGGTCTCCCCTCGCCCATGGCTGTGCAGCGAGTTCCCAGGGGAATGAGAAGTAAATGGTGAGATCAGCCCAGGCACCTGTCCTGGTCGCCAGTGCGCGAAGTGGAGAAGGCAAGAGGGCCACGGACGGGCTGTCTGAGGCAGCCCTCAGAGACGACACCGACAGGAGCAAGAATGTCTGTCACGAGGGGGGAGAAGGAGAGCAACCCTTCCCATCCCATTCGAGGCAGGAAGTCTGGGATGAGTTGTCACGGCTTGTAAACAGTTCAGAATCTTACAGGGAGACAAGGTGTAGGGACGTGAGCCTCAGGCACCAGCGCCAGGCAGCTCGGAGTCAGCGTCAGAGGGCGGCTCCCGGGTGGCGGTAACCAGGAGAGGGAACGGGTAGGACTTGAGCTAAACCACTGTTTATGCCGCTCCCTCAGTCAAAAGCCTTCAATGGCTCCCCAGTGCCCTCACAGTAGAGCCTTTAATGCCCCCCTGGTCAGGGCCCTGGTTGTCTGTCTTGCCACAACAAACTGGGATTATTGGGAGCCTACAACGTGCCAGGCGCTGCCAAATCATATATTATCACAGCTTAATAAGCAAGGATAATCACCCCCTTTACAGATATGGAAACTGAGGTTCAGAGAGGCAGAACGGTATGGGGGCCAAGAGGGTGGGATCTGGAGTCCCATTGCCGGGGCTCAAGCCTGGCTCCAGCCACCTACTGGCAGCACCACCTTGGACAAGTCCTCTGTGCCTCAGTTTCCTCATCTGTAAAAGGGGAATAATAATAATAACACCTACCTCACAAGGTCGTTGTGTGGAGTTAATGAATTAAAAGCATTAGAGCAGTGCCTGACACATAGTGACGGTTACATAACACTTCCTGTATACAGTCATGCACTGTAACGACATTTCGATCAACGACAGACCGCATATACGACGATGGTCCCATAAGATCGGTACCATAGAGCCTAGGTGTGTACTAGGCTGTCCCCTCTAGGTTTGTGTTAAGTACGTTCTACAATGTTCGCACAACCCCGAAATTGCCTAATGACTCATTACTCAGACCGTGTCCCCGTCGTTAAACAATGCATAACTGTAAGTGAACACTCTAGAAATGTAGCCCTGGTGCCAACACATACTCAGGATGTGGCAGAGCTGGGGGTCAAACATTGGGGTCTCTGGGTCCAGAGTCCTCATTCGCACCCATTACTCCGTCCTGCCTGCGTCATCTACACACTCAAACACACAGAGCGGCAGGTGCCTTAACGGAGGGCTGCACAGAACACAGAAGGGCAGGGAGAAGGGAATTCTCCTTGGCAGAGCCTGGGGGCGGGGGTGCAAAGGTGGTGCCAGGAGAGGCTTCCCAGTTCTGAGTTGTGAATGCCCTTGAGAGCCGAGGCTTGGGTCGTACCCACCTCCCTCTTGGTGCTGCCCCAGCCTGGCTCTCAGGACTGCTCCGATGCCTTTCATTCATTCATTCACTCATTCATTCATTCAACTCCTACTACGTGCCGCTCTGTGCTCAACACTGGGGATAGCAGCAATCAGGACAGACAAGGTCCTGGCCTCTTGTAACTCATGTTCCAAAGAGGAGGAGGGAAAATTCATGAGGTAAGAATCAAATAATTATATAGTCACAAATTGTCATGAGTGCTGTGAAGTAAATGCATTGGAGCAATGATCTGAAAAAATATGAGGGGGGCCAGCCCCGTAGTATAGTGGTTGAAATTCCGTGCACTCTGCTTCAGCAGCCCAGGTTCACAGGTTCAGTTCCCAGGGGCGGACCTACACCACTCGTTGGCAGCCATGCTGTGGCGGCAACCCACATACAAAACAGAGGAAGACTGGCACAGATGTTAGCTCAGAGCCAGTCTTCCTCAGCAAAGAAATAAAATAATAGGGCTTGACCTCTCCTTTGGCTATCTAAAACTTATGACTTAAAACAGCAATAACCATTTATTGCTCACAATTCCATAGGCTCAGCTGGGTGGTTCTTCTGTTCCACATGATGATGGCTGGGGCTGAGTCACCTGAGGGCTTGAGTGAGGTGGAACAACCCAACTGGCTTGCACATATGCTGCAGTCTGTGCTGACTGCTGGCTGGCAGCTCAGCCAGGGCTGTTGACCTGCACCCCTCATTTCTGCCCCCTGGGACCTCTCTACGTGTCTTGGGCCTCTCACAGTGTGGCAGCTGGGTTCCAAGTGGCAGAAGCTGGAAGCTGCCAGTCATCTGAGGGCCTAGCTTCAGAAGCCTCAGAAAGTCACCTCTGCCATGTTCTGTTGGCCAAAGCAAGGCCCAGCCCAGCTCCAGGGGGAGGAGGAATTGAGTCCACCTCCCAATGGAAGTAGTAGCATGCATGTGAGAGACGAGGAAACAGTGGGCACCATCTTTGAAGGCTGGCTGCCTCAACCCCTTTAGAGAGAGCAGTCAGGGGAGGCCTCTCTGAGACTCTGACTTTCAGATGAAATTTGAAGGGTAAGGAGGAGGGTGAGCCAGGCAAAAGCAGGGGATGGGAGAGGGGAGAAGTTTCCAGGCAGAGGGAAGAGCATGTGCAAAGCCTCTTTTCCTGAGGCAGGAAAGAACTTGGTCTGTGAGTAGATCTAAAAGATGACCCAAAGGGTTATCCTGGGTAAGCAAAGGACAAGTGGCACAGGGTGAGGTGGAAGAAGTGGGCAGGGGTCGATACTCACAGGGCAGATTTCTGGATTTTACTCTAAGTGCAAGGAGAGCTCCTGATCCAGACATGATAGGGAAAATCACCACTGAGCTTTCCATGCAAAATCCACCCAGCCAGAGCCAGGCTAGACACTGTTGGGGGGACAGATATAAGTAAGGCACATCCCTTTCCTGAAGCTCATGGTTTTATTTGAATTATTGTAATTTGCAATCTGTCCTTTTCCATTCAATTAACCTCCATTTATGCAGCTCCTTCTATGAATGGAACAGCTTACAGTAAAAGACACATAAATTTAAAAAAGGTGTTAAAGGTAGGAAATCAGAACCATGGAAAGGAGAAGGAAGCAATATGACAAAAAGTACAAGCTTCCTGGCAGGCAAGGCAAAAAGGGAAACATCACAAATTCTGTAGATTCCATTGTCAAGGTCAACACCTCAGTGGCTGTAGAGAAGAAAATTTTTTTCTTGATCTCATACTCTCTGGAGAAGAGAGAAAACACACAGGAAACAATAATTAACAACTCAAGGCTAAAAGTTGAGAAGGCCAAAAGAGCACCCTGGACAGAAATGGAGACAGAAGTCTTAGAATCTTGCATCTCAGAGCAGTCACTCCTTGAAAGGCAGCAGAAGGGGGCAGGTGGGAGGGCATGGGTGGTGGAGTTAGAAGGGGCTGTGTTAGAAGCCCAGCTCCACCCTTCACCAGCTGTGTGAGCTAGCAAGAGACAGCCTCCCTGAGCCTCCATTTCCTCATCTGCAAAATGGGTTCAGTAATCCCTACCTAGGATTAGTGGCTGGAATGCTCTGAGGAGACACTGTGAAAGCTCCCAGCACAGTGCCTGATGTAGCTGGTGCTCAATGAAGAGTAATAATAATCAGAGCTAGAATCTATTGAGCGTTCGCTTTGTGCCAGGCATCAATTAAAGCACTTTACATTTTAAATTACAGCAACTTTACAAGATAGATTCTATTAGTATTCCCATTTTACAAATGAGGAACTGAGGTTCAGAGAGATTAAGATACATGCCCATGGTCACACAGCAGGAATATGGTGGAGCTGGGACAGTAAGCCAGGCGGTCTATCGGCTCCAGAGCTCATGTCTTCACCCTCACATAAACCCATTTCTCCAATAGTGGTCTCCTTGCCCCCATCTCTTTACCTTCATCCCCCAAAACACACCCACTCAGTCTACTAGAGTGCTCACAGCTGAAAAGAAGCTCCTCCCTCCATGGAGCCAAAATCCCTGTCCCACTGGCTCACTCACTCTCACCTCCTTCCCGTGCTTTGCCTCTCTCCTTGTCCTATGGAGTTTGTGAAAACCAGGCTAAACTGTCTTCCACAGAACAGCCCTTCAGAGTCAATTTCTTCCGCTGAAGGAACTGGTAAAGGGTTAACCGAGGTGAGACTCAGAGCTGGCCATGAGGGACCAGGAGGATTCTTCCATGGGCTCCCTGACAGCAGAGACATGACTCACTTATCACTTAACGGACACGCAGCAAAGCCTAGCAATCTTACGAATTGAATAAAGGTGAATTGAATTGAATTGAATGACGTTGAGTTGAATCGAATTGAACTGAACTGAATTGCAAGGTTGAATGGATGGAGGGCAGATGGATGTTGGATGGATGGGTGGATAGATGGATAACTGGATGGATAGATAGAGGCATAGTTGGTTGGATAAATGGAAAAAGATGGATTTTTAGATGCTAAGGTGATCGATGGATGGATGGATGGAGAGATGGATGGATGGGAGTAGATTCAGCAACCATAGCTGGTAGGGAAATCTGGTAACTGAGGGCACAGAGGTAGGAATGTCCAAGGTGTGTTTGGGAAACACTGAATAAGTCCCTGTGGCTGGGGCAGAGGGCTCACACCAGGGAGAAGTAGAAAAATAGTAAACGCCCACATCCTCGCTCCCATATTGACAGGTGGAGGTGCTGGGGAGGATGCTGTGCAAGCTGTGTGCTCGGCGGCTGCTAGGAAGGAGTTAACACAGGATGGCTCCCCGGCCAGCTGCGCCCAGAGTGACACTGACAGATTACAGCGTGTCCTCCGCACTAATAACACTGCGGCGTGCTCCTCCCGCCGCTCCGCAGGCAGCTCCAGCTCTGGCGGATCAATATGAATAAGTGCAGAGGATCCTTGGCCAGCTGCCTCCAAGGGCCGGACACCAAAGCACAAACCGCAGCGTAGACGGGACCTTGGAGCTCAGTTCATTCCCTGCACTGGGGGCTCCTTGGGCCAGGGACGGGCTCCCATCCACCTTGGCATCCCCGGTCCCATCCTAGGGCCAGGCAAGGACAGTCCTTTCCAAAAGTTTGCTGGCCAATGCAGGAGTCCTCACGACATCTCTCTGGCATGTGGTCCCTCAGCCTCTACTTGCATACCTCCAGCGACGGGAGGCTCTCCCCTCCCGCAAGCAAACAGAGCCTTCCTTTGTTGGACAGATCTGACAGTTAAAATCATCTTCCCTATTTTGAGTTAACCTACCCTCCCGTTTATTTGTCCATGGACTTCTATTTCCCACTTTCTTCCTCTTCCCTAGCCACGTCTCTTCCCCTCTCCCAAACCATCCAGTAATCCAGTGCTCACCTCCTGGGGTGCTGAAGTCACACGATTGAGGAGGGAGAAGGGAATTTGCATCCAGTGAGCACCTGCTCCAGACGAGATATGTCAGAAATCTGTATATACAGTCCCAAGTAATGCTCCCGAATGTCCTGCAAGGTGGGTATTATTACCCCCACCTCACACATGAGGACACAGAGGCTCTGAGAGGTTGAGTCACATGCCCAGAGTCACTCAGACACACAGTGGCAGAGCTGGGGCTTGAATCCAGGTCCATGGGCTTCCACTGTGTCATGGCAGCACAGGGGCACACAGCACGAACACTTCCCATGCCTGTTCTTGGCCTCAGATGAGTCTGGAAAGGACTTAACTCATCCTCTAACCCCCCAGCCCCAGGGGAGGTGGAGGGACTTGCTCAAGGTCACCAGAGCTCGGGGGCTGCCCAGATCGGAGGCTCTTCCCCTGGACGCCGCTGCTTCCCTCCATCTCCCCAGTCCAGACTGTGGCCTCCAAATAGCATGTCTTGTGGAGGGGAACCAGGGCTCTTTGGAGAGATGGCTGAGCCCAGGACTTGGGAGGGGAAAGGGCAAGATGAGTCTGGAACATCTTGTTTTTCCAGAAAGCCGGGAAGTTATCAAAGACTATGAGGGCTGGGTCACAAGGCTCAATGTCCAACCTGAAGGGGCCCCCCTGGGCCAGAGATGAGGCCATCTGAGCATCAGAAAGAAGAGGAGGATGCCAAAGAACCCTCTCATTATTTTGAAAACTGGTTTCAAAATGAGGAGGTGACAATCAAACAAGATAATATACATATTACACATTATTACATGTATTATACACATATTAGATACAACAGGTGATATTATAGCTACATACAGGTCCCCACCCTGCCTAGGGGAGCTCTGTGCACTGTGGACGCTGGTTCAGATGCAGCCTGGAAACCTCCCAAGAAGGATGCAGAGCCTGCAGCCCACTCCAGCCTGGGCCACTCCCAAGCCCTTCCACTCTCCACCACTCTGCCTTTCCCTGCACCATGAAGATCAGCAGGGGCAATCTTCTGAAGCTCTGGGAAGCGCCAACTGCCACTGAAGCCTGGAGAGGGAAATGACTTGCCCAGAATCCCCCTCTGGCCGCTCGAGCCAGGCCTCCGGGACTCTGGAGTCCACGGCCTCCCTGGCAGCCCAGCGCCAGCAGCTCAGCTCCGGTGCACAGCCCGATGGGCTGGAACTGCTCCAGGAGTCAGCATGAAGCCTCAGACAGGGACTGTCCCAGCCCCACGGGCCACCTCTCTCCTTCTTAGTGCCCCTCCAGCCCTGCCAGCCGCCTGCCTGTCATGGCAACCCCACAGCACCCTCTCTTCCCCTCCTCGCCCCCACTCCGTCTCTCTCCACGCCCCGCTGGTCCTCATTCCCTGTCTCCATCCCGTCACCACACCCTCCCCCGGAGTCCAGCCCTACACCATCACACGCTCACACACCCGCCACCCCTCCCCACACTCCAAGCCCTCCTGCCCTTTGCTCAAACTATAATTTAGCGGTAACTCTTCAAGCTCACAAAATAAAGCAAGGCTTCAATCCCCTGCAGGCCGTTCCCAAGGCCCACGCTTGTGAATAACACACACTTGTCTTTTCCTACCTTATGTGCTCGAGTCTGGACAGAACATCAAGAAGAAAACTCAAGAAACTAGCAAGAGTGGTGACCTCTGAGAGGGGAGGGCTGGGAGCAGGGATGTAAGGGAGAGCAGCTTCACTGGGCACCCTTTGAATTTTGTGCCATATGCATGAAAAATTGATATAAAATTAATGAATTAGCTTTAGTAAAGGTGATCATTCAAAAGCCAAAAAGACAAGTCCTCACACCACCATTACTAGTTCTGTGACCTTGGACAACTGACTTAAGCACTCCGAGCCTCAATTTACTCATCTATAAAATGGGGATGGTAACAGGACCTGCCTCGTGAGGTAGGTAATAAGCCAGCGCTCAGGAAACCATGCGCGTCAAAGAGTCAGGGCTCAGTAACTGTGAGTGACAGTCTTCCCTTTATCTGTCTTCTTCAGGAAGCTCTGAGCTCCCTGACGGCAAGACCCACACTGGGTCCCAACTCTGGGTCCCAGAGCGTAGCACAGCTCCTGGCATGATGGTCGGAAGCCTTGAAATGTTCCCTGACGTCCACGAGACACAATTCCCTGTCCTCGGGACAACTTTCAAGGCCCCTCTCCGGCCGCACCTCTCCCCACCCTCAGATGCAAGATGACCTTTGATGGCTCTTGCCTCTGCGCACACACCACTGCCCCGACCCTTTCCTTCCCTCCACCTTCGCACTTCTTCTGCCTGGTGATCTGCACACTCGTCTCATCCTTCAGGATCCTGCAAAAGTTTCCCTCCTCTGTGCAGCCCCAGCCCTGGTAGCCCCAGTCACCCCCTGGCACTCAGAACAGACCCCTGCGCGCCACCTACCAAACTGTATTGCACGCTGTTTACCCTCTGTGTCCCCCGCTGCTCTGAAAGCTCCAGGACAGGGGCTGCATTTTCCATCTCCGCATCCCTAGTGTTTAGCAGGTAGCAGGCACTTAGGAAACGTTTGTTGAATGAATACATGAGTGAATGAATGAATGAATCATTCCCAACGGCTCAGCCACCTGGCAGCCTTCAGGGGCCACACTTCGGTGGGACACTCAGGCCCTGCCTGTGCCTCGTGGCGGAAGGTGACCTCTGTTTGCAGTCTCTTCCACCAGCTCTGACCCAGAGGCCGCATCTCTCGGGCTGTTCGTGGGTACTGCAGCCTCGGGGAGGCCGGGCGGCCTGCGGGAGCCCCGAGCCTCTCCTCTCCCAGCCGCAGAGGTCTGCTGAGGCCTTGGCTGGGCGCTGTGCTAGGAGAGGGGACAGAAAGACGAGTCAGACATCCCTGCTGGCACGGACAAATAATGGCAGGGGAGACGGACGCTGGGTCCACCCCGCTCAGGCCACCTCCTATGATTCACTGAGTGCCTCCCATCTGCCACTCTACTCTGCGCCTTTATGCAAGTCCTGTCACCTCGCTGTGCCTCAGTTTCCTCCTCAAACGGGGGTGGAAAGACCACCTCATCTCACACATCAGGATTATTTGGCAAATGGAACCAGGTGATCTATTACTCAAGAAACTATGAAAACCTGTACAGTATGATTATTGTTGTTGTTTACACATCTTAATAGGACAATAACAAATAACTGAAGCCGTCTCCTCAGCAGCCACAGTGACTTGCACATAGTAAGTGTTTCCTTGACATTTGATGCGTTGAAATGCAGTCCTGGTGACGGTGGGGACTTTTCATGCCTTGGGGAGTAGCGCCATCCTGTGGCCAGAACTCAGAACATATGGACCTTCTGGTAAACAGGGATCAGGCAGGGAGGGGGCTGCTGGTAACCCCACAGAGGTTGTTTTGGGACAAATGCAAGGAAAAGACAGTCTGACACCATAGAACAAGGAGAAGTTTCTTCCCCCCCGCCAGAAGTGGTACAGGCTCAGAGTATAAATAGGTGCAATGAGGGTTTGGAGCAACACTCCAGATTATTTGTCCATAAACCAATTCTTTGGGAGAATTGGAGTGCCCACGGAGCAGCCAGCCCAACCTCGTGTTCAGGTCGTCTGGACCTGTGAATGACACTGCTCATCTTTCATCTAAGAAGACTTGAACTTAGCTCTGACACTCACAAGCTGTGTGACCTTGATCAGACTGCTGCCCTCTCTGGGCTCCAGTTTTCTCATCTGCACAATGAGGTCATAATCCCTGCACTAGCCACCTCAAAGAGTTGTTGTGAAGGTCAAATGGGATAAGAAAAACACTACGAGCTCACAAATGGTAAAATGCTCTACAAACAAGATGTATGGTTATTATTATTTCCAATAATAGTAACAACCGGCATTTATTGGGCTTCTCTCTATGCTAAGCCCTTTACCATATAATCTCATTTTACTCCCACAAAACCCTATAAAATAGATACTTTTAAGAAGCCCATTTTGCAGATGAGGACATTGAGGTTTGGAGAAGTTTGAAATTTTGCCCAAGTCACACTCAACAAATAAGGAAGAAAGCCAAGATTTGAAGTCAGGACAGTGGGACCCCCAAACCGAGGCAGTCAACCACAGTGCTCTACTGTCTCAATAGTTCTGGCCACTGGACAGGGATTTAAATGGAGCCCCTGACATGCTGTGGTAGGTGTCTTGAAGAAAACAAAGGAATTATTGACATTTCTCCTCTTTTCACCAGGAAATTCTGCTTCCTTCCCTTCTCTATCTCAGCATTGCCTCTGATCTTGGAGTTTCCTGGAAGAAGGGAGCCCTCGGGCTCTGCACCTGGGGTCCTGTTCACAGCCAAGGCCAGAGAATTCCAGAACACTTCCTTCTGGGGTCCAAGCCTGGAAAAAGGCCATGCGTGCTCCCCCAAGGGACTAGCAAAGGCAGATGGGGGGACAGGTTCCCTTCAAGGTGTCAGTCAAACAGACGGCGCAAATCCGTTGTCGTGATGACCCTCACGTGTCTGGAGTCCTGAGCTGGAGTGTCCCGCTCTCCATTTTCTCATTATCTGGCTCTCGGAACATTCCCTTGAGGTCAGAATCCTTAGCCCTAGTTTATAGACAAGGAAATTGAGGTTTAAGGAGATGAAATGACTTATCCAAGGCCACCCTGCAAATAAGTGGCAGAGACAGGACTCAAAAGATTCCGGAGTGCACACGGCCGACCCGGAGGCCCACAGTTGCTTCTGGTTGTCAGCCTTGGTTCCAGCCCTGTTGTGCCAACAGCTGGCTGTGTGACCTCACACAAGCCACTGAGTCCTGGTTGCTTTATGGCTGAGATCCTGCCAGCTTAGAGGACCTTGTGCCCTCTAGTCATGTCCTTGAGCCATTAAGATGGGAATGTTCAGCAGCATCCGCAGGTTTTATAGAGACGCAGCTGTGACTTCATCTCCCTGGGGAAGCTTTTCCTGACTGCTCAAGGCTGAGTTATTACCCCTCTGGGTGCTCCCACAGCACTCGCAGTGTTGCATGTAATTTATCTGCAATTCCCAGAGGATCAGGAAACAAACATATATGAACATGAAGAAGGTCAGGTGTGATGTAATAGGGAGTAGTGGGGACTGTGGCAAAGTAGAGAGCCCCTGGCCTAGTGGGCAGCCCCCATCCAGCTCCAACTTCTTATCTTCATGCAGGAAAGACAATCCAGCGTTGCTACATCTCAAGAGGGGCCAAAACTCTAGATTTGTACATGAAATCTGCTTTTTAAATGTAGACTCAAAACATGTTTCATTAAGCACTTCATAGGTCTTGCAGCCCCTGGATCAGCCATTTAATTTCCCATGAGACTTGGGGCTACTTGTGAGCATGACTGGATCTCTCTCTAGACTCTGAGTGACCAGCTCAGGGCCTGGATCCCCACAAGTGACCTGTGATTGCTTCTGAAATGTTGCAAGATCTTGCCCCAGTCAAAGCCCCCACAGGCTTCTGGTGACCATGCTAATCCAACTGGCATGGATTAAGGGCCGACTGCACGCCAGGCACTATTTTAAGCACTTTACACATTACCTGAGTTAATTCTCACTACTTACCATGATTCTGTCCATTTTACAGATGAAGTAGTTGAGGCTCAGACAGCCACATGACTTGCCCAAGGTCGGGTGACTAGTGGTAACCTAGGGTTCAAATTCAGGCAGTCTATCTCCACAGACATCTGCTTGAATTGCCCCATGGGACCCCCTTAATTATCACCTGCCGTCACCTGGCCCCCACAAGGCTCTCCAGGCACCTGCCAGGCGTGGTTTCCTGAGGATGGCGGGAGCCAGGGGATGTGACACAAAGAGAGAAGAGAACAACACATGTGGTGCGGAAAGCAGACCTGAGGTTCAGAGAGGGGCACGTGACCACACAGTCGGATCAAGCCAGTGTTTACCTTTGTCCCCGGGACCCCAAACCCCAGCTTCCAACAGAAGAAAGTGTACAGGGCAGAGAGAAGGAGCCAAGGAGAGGCCTGGTTATTGCTCATCCCACTGAAATGGGCAAGCACTCTCTAAACCAGCTAAATGGTTCCAAAGGAAATGGGAATCTATTTTGTCTCCTGTCACCAGGGCTGCAAATCCTGATATATCTCAGGCCACGGCAGAGAAGCGGATGGCTCAGCACTTGGAGAGACGCCCGCATGAGACAGGAAGTGGGGTGGATGATTCAACAGGTACCTCTCTATTCTGAGAACTGATCCTGTGATGGCTGAGTGTACATCCAGCTGAGATGAGAAATAAATGTGACGCTGACCATCGGAATGTACAGCAAGGCTCCCTTTCTTCCAGGGGAGTTGAAGCATCCTTTGGGGCTTTAATCCTTCCAGGTTTTCTGTTTTTAAAAACTTGCTGGGGGCACAAGACTCTTGGGAGGCTAGGGTGGGCTGGACTCCCCTTCCTCCCAGCACCCCCTCGGACAAGATGATAAAATGCTGTGGTTCCACGGAGTCTGCCCTAGGTGCTGTGTCCCCTGCCCTCAGTCTTTCTCATCTGTAAAATGGGGGTAGTGATCTCTGCATTGTTGCTGAGACAGAAAAGTTTGATACGAGTCCACAGTTCCTTACCTGAAACCATTGGAGCTTGACGTGTTTGATAACCTAGAACTCTTTGGATTTCAGAAAGGTTTTCTAGCGGGTCTACTGTATATTGTATAATATGCCCAGCAAACTCTGGGGCAGTACACCATAAACCCTTTAATTTTTCTGCATCAAAATATATAAATATTCATACTAAGGGGGATAAAATAAAGACTACAAATAACCTCACGTCCCGTTCATATCAGGTTTGCTGTCAAATGCTTGCCCCAACCTCATGAAAAAGCTTTTGGTTTTCAGAGCTTTGTGGATTTTGGAACTAGATCTGAGGGCCAGCCAGCGTGGGTTTCAGGCACACCTGGTCTCCATTCCAATTGCACCTTGACCAGCTGGCTGACCTTGGGCAGGACATGTCTCCCCTCGGCACCTCAGTTTTCTTGTCTATAAAATGGGGTGATGATCCCTGCAGTGGTTCTCAGAAGGCACTCGAGGAGATGCAGGATGCTGCCCTGGAAAGAGGACTGGCCACACTGCCAGGTCCCCACGAGGAGACCTTGATGAAGCTGCTGCAGTTGGGGTGTATCTGCGCACAAGGCAGGGGTGGGCTCCCTTCAGCCAGTCTTGTGAGGCTCACGCATAAACGGACGATCCATCTATTAATGGAGAGCACAAGAAACGCAACCGCCAGCAGGACGGGGTGCTTTCCTCAGCCCGACAGCACACACATCCCTGCAGGAAAAGCCCTGTGAGGATTCATGGTCTCGCGGGGCTGCTTGACGGGAGGGAGTCCGAACAAAGAACAGTGTTGTTTTGAAGAAGCGTTTCTCAGCTTGAGGGGACAGCCTTGTCCAGGAAATGACGATGATGCTCCAGCCAGTGCAGCCAAGAACCTGCTCCCTGGACAACGCCAGCCCCTGGCTCTGCGACTCTCCCCTTCCTATATTTCCATTCACTCCTCCGTTCCCTCAGATCAGGTTTCCCTTGATAAACCACCATCACTCCAGGCCTCCTCCCAGCCAGACTTCCTCAGAAACTTTGTCTGACATTTGATGTGTCCCAAACTCCTCAGCCACACATTTGCAGACAACCAACTGGTGACTCTCAGAAAAGGCCAGTTTACATCTGTGGCAGATTTTATGCTCCTAAAATGGCCACAACGATATCCGCCTCTCCACATGCTCTTCTAGAACCTTCCGCCTTAACTTGGGGCAGGCTTGTGACTCACTGGTAACTAAGAGAAGGGGCAAAAATGATGCTGCATAACTTCGGAGACTAGATCGTAGAAAGCCATGCAGCTTCCAGCCTGTTAGCTAGAATGCTTGCTCTGGAAGTCTTCAGCCCCCATGAAAGTAGTCTGACCATCCTGAGGTTGCCATGCCCTGAGGAAGCCCAAACTCTCCGTGTGGACTCACCACATAGAGAGACCCTGAGACCAAATGGAGAGAGAGAAAGAGAAATGTCTAGCCAGCCCCCAGCTCTCCAGCTCCTCCACATCTAACCACAGTAGCCTGAGAGACCCCAGGCCAGAACCACCCACCAGAGCCCTTCGCAAATTCCTGCCTCACAGAAATCAAGAGAGATGATAAAAGGATTGTTGCTGTTCTAAGCTGCCGAATTTTGGAGGGATGTGTTACACAGCAATAGATAACCAGAACAGAGGGCAATTTTATGTCCCTTCCCCCTAGGGTGACCATCCCTCCCAGCTTACATGGCACAGTCCCAATTTATGCCTTTTGCCTGGCGTAACTACTGAGAGTGACCCCTCTCTCTCCCAAAAGTGCCCCAATTTGGATGGCAAATTATACGGTCACCCTACAATTGGCCAAGTCCTCAGAGGACACTACAGATTCCGGCAACAACTCTTCACTCAGTCTAGAATAATCGAAATACAGGAGAAGCCTCGCGCATCCAGAGTGGTCAAGAAATTGATGCTTGTTCCCTTGTCCCTTCGCCTGCTCCCAACTCTGTTCTATCTGGACGCTCAGCAGTTTGCCAGGAGGTGGCTTAGGGGCAGGCTCAGGCCCTCGCAATCTCCAGGGTGCCTTCCTGCCACGAAAGTACAACTTCAGAACAAACAGGACATCTGCTATGCAAACGCAGCATCAAACAAGCCCGGGGATCCCCCTTTCCACCAGATTGCTGTCACTAAGCCCCTCCCTGGGGAAATTCTGGAGCTGCCGCTGAGATTCAGGAGAGGCAGGATCTGAGTAAATTGGAGAGCAGAGGCAAGAGACAGAGGAGGGGAGCCAGAAAGAGAACCTTCCAAATCTCGGGAAATCCTTCTCCACCACCCTGTAAGGGTGGGAGCTTTCGAGGACACGAAACTGCTTCCAGGTCCTGGCTCAGCCACTTACTCACTGGGCCCGGCACCCAACTGCCCTGGGCCTGATTCTCCCCGTGTGCATTAATGCGGGGTTGATGCCTGTCCCGGAGAGCTCTCAGAAAGAATCACAGAGATGATGATTTACATAAAGCACTAGCACAGGGCCTGACATACAGTAAGCACTCAATAAATGCTACTTCCCTTTTTAAGGCATTGGAGGTTCCTATTAGAACATGCGTTTGTCCTGTCTGAAAGGACAGGACAGGACAGAAGAGCACAAAAGGCTGATGAGAAGAGAGCAGTAATGGTGCCTCTCTCTTCTAGACACGACATGAGGGGATGTACACGGAGGGCCTGGCAGGCACCTGTGGGTCCCCCTTTCTCAGCTTAGAAAATGCTTTGCAGTCACCCCCTCAGCTAGACAGGAAGCTCTGTGAAGACAAGAGTCCCACCGTCAATCATTACACACACGGGGCCCTGCTGCCGAGGGTGGCCCTCAGTAATGCAGGGTAAGTGAAGGGTCTCAGACAACGTTGATCCTTTTACTCATTGATTTCAACAACAAAGGACTTTGTCACTTATAAACTGCTGTGCTAATGTTAGCCATTATTAGCAATAATGAAAAGTGAGTCATTTAATTGCCCAAAGACAGTGTTTACGCCCATCCAAACTGGAAGGATGCTGTGAAGTCTCCTTTTGAGAAAACAGCAGCTGCCCTCAAACCTACACTTTTCTGGCACGAATGTTGAGTTTTGCATTTCACAGCCTCTAAAAGCAGTATCCGAAGGCCCCGGATCCATTAAGCATTTCCTGGGTACACTCCATGTGCCATGTGCTGGGCCATGGGGCTTCCTCCAGGAATAATGCAGCCCCGTGCTGGGGGAACCCAGGCTGGGGTCGGAGAGGTGGGGACACTGGTAACAGAACCAGACATATGGTAAGCCCAGCAACTGAGGGCTCTGCCATGTGCTGTGGACACACAGAAGAGAGGACCTGTCCTCAGAGGTCACTCGTGCATCTGACAAACATTCTCTAAGCACCAACTATGTGGTAAGCAGCACTCCAGGTGCTGGGGATACAGCAGTGAACGTGACATGTAAAATCCCACCTCTCTCGAGGCTTATGTTCTAATGAGGACACAATAAATAAACAAATCAACAAACAAGATAATTTTAGTAGAGATACATGTTAGTCAGCTGGTGACACACTAATGGGACATGGAGAAGAGGGAGCCAGGCAGTTTCCTGAGTCTGAAACCCCAGCTTCACCACGCACTGTCCAACCTACAGCACTTCCCTGTGCCTCCATCTCCTCATCTGTAAAATGGGCCCCTCACAGGGCGGTGAGAACTGCATGAGTTAACAGAAGTTCTTGGAATAGCATCAGGCACATGGCGAGTGGGGGAGTGAATCAGGACAGAGCAAGGCTGCGCAGAGGGGCCGTCAGGAAATGCCCGTTTGTTGAGGACCCAGACTCGTGACGATCTAGGGGACATGCATTCCAGGCACCAGAGGACAGCAGGTGAAAAGGTCTCATGGAAGGAACAAGGCCGGGTATGACCCAGAAAGAGGAAGCTGCCATTCAGAAACTTGCAGACCATGGAACAGAGTATGGGCTTCTGTTCTCAGGATAAAGGTAGGCCACTGAAGGATTTCAAAGAGGGGAGGGAGGGAGGGCGGGAGGACATGCTCTGATTTAATGTAAAGGATGGTCACTCCAGCTGCGCGTGGAGAATGGACAGTGGGTCAGGCAGAAGGAGGCGGCAGGGGCGTCAGGTGGGAGGAGGAAGGGAGGCAAGATCTCCACCCACGCCCAGGACCCACTACCGAGAACAAGACAGGACGCTCCAAATCCTTCTCCATCTGGGGTGGGCAGGGACGTCTGGGCCAAAATATGGGAAAGATGATTAAACTCTGACACAAGAGAGACTGCAGCAGATGGCCTGTGGGCCCACAGCAGAAAAAAAGAAGAAAACAAAAGACATGATCCAAGCAATTCAGCAAAAATACATCTCCCCTTGCAATTTAGAACGTATTACAATTTACTGTTGGTATTAATTATGCTAACATTGAGTGCTTATGTATGTGCCCAGGGTAATGTGCTAAATCCATTTTCTCATTTAATTCTCACAAAACCCCTATCCGTTCATTCAACAATGCAACAAATATGTATTACGAGGCACTGTTCTAGGTAAGACAGAGGCTCTACTCTCGTGGAGCTTACACTCTAGAAGAAAAAGACAGAACCTAAACAAGGAAGCAAACAATATCCCAGAGTGATGAGAACTATGAAGAAAATGAAGCAGAGTAAGAGGGTGAGGAAGGATGGCGGGAGGAGCGGCTGTCTTGGGAACGGTGATCAGGAATGATCTCTTGAGGAGAAAACTTCTCAGCAGAGACATGGGTGATGGGACCAAGCCGGGCACGGGTAAATCTGGGGAAGGGTGTGCTACGCAGAAGGAACAGCAAGTGCAGAGGCCCTGCTGAGATGGAAATGAGGTTGGTGTATTTGAGGCGTAAAAAGACCTCGGAGGCCAGAGCAGAGTGAGTACAGAACCGCAGCAGAGAAAGCTGAAAGGTAGTCGGGGACCAGACAGGCCACAGGAAAACATTCATATTTCACTCTAAGCACACAATGAGAAGCTGCTACAAGGTTGTGAACAGATGGCCTTGACCACAATGCGGAGAAGGAACCCTACAGGAACGAGTGGACACTGGGGGTCCAAGCATGAGGCTGGACAGGGTGGGGAAAAGTGGTAGCATTCAAGATGTACTTTGAAAGTACAATAAAGAGGACTTGGTGAAGGATTCAAAGTGGTGGGAGAGGGAAAAGGAACTACCAACCGTGACTACAAGCTTTTGCACTGAGCACAGTTCACTGGGTACCATCAACAAAAATGAGGACAACTGGATGATGGGCAGATTGGGAGAGAATTTATGGAAACAGACACTGCTATTAACATTTTCATTTTACAGATGAGTAAGCAGGTTTGGAGACATGGAGTACCCTGTCCAAGTTCACCCAGCGTGTAAGCAGGATTACTGTTTTCACATACATTTATTTTTACCCTCACAGCACCCCCTTATTATCTCCAATTTACAGAAAAGGAAACTGAGGCTCAGAGATGTGAAGGCTGCACAGCTAGAAAGCAGCAGAGCCGAGAGTGTCAGACCCGTCTAACAGCAGACATTTTCCAATAAGGGAGCCACGCTGGGAGACTGATAAGGAAACCCAGACCAGGTAAACAAGGATCTGAGGTTTGAAACCAACCACGCCCTCGTATTCTCTTCCACCGTTTGGAAATTCCCCAGTAAGACTGCAGGACAAACTCGGAGGCTGGGGGCTGCGGACACAGCAGCACTGCTGCCCACAGCAGCAAAGCGGCTCCTGAGTCGCCACTTCAGAACCCCAGTTGCAAATTAACACGCAGATTCCCGGGCTTCCGCTCAGACACCTAGAAGAACACCCCGGGGAGGCGAGACCCGGAATCTGCATTTTTCAATGAGCGCTCCAGAAATCTTTCTCGTACAGTTTAAGAACCGTGGAAGGATGGTTTGAACCCCGGCCGCCACCTCCTAAACGAGCAGTCTGCACACGCAGGTCCCTCCCCGCGTCCGGACCCCAGTTCCCGAAACCGGAGAAGAGCGGGGGTGGAGGCGGCAACAATCACTTCTTCCTGAGACGCTCGGCCGCCCCCTAGCGGCGAGGATCGAGACACACGACCGGGTAAAGAAGGCAGGAGCCCCGCGTCATTGTGGGATACAGAGGGGCCGAGGCGTCCCGTGAGGCATTGTGGGACACAGAGGGGCTGTCAGCCGCTCCCCGCCTCCAGCTTAGATTGCACGGCCGCCACGTCTCAGTAATCCTGAACACCCTCTCCGGGCGTCGCCGGATGCCCCGTGACGTAACTGTAAACACCCCTCTTTCGTCTCGGCACCTCAGATGCTAACGAGGACACTTCGCAAAGAGCAGTGACGCATTTCCGGGTGTGTCTTCGCTTTACGACTTGTGCGTCCCGCCGTCGAACCCGGAGGGAGCTGGAGAACAATTTACGACAGCGTCGGTCGTGTTTACGGCGCCGGCCTCTGCGCGCGCACCTTTCTGCCTTTCCCGGTTCCTCGGAGCCCAGCCGGTGGCGAGGTCTCCGGCCCGAACCATCTGTAGCCATCTGGGCCGGCCGAGGCCGTTGCAGGTGAGCGGCGTGTTCTGTAGGGTTCCGCGGACCCCCAGGGCCGGCTTGGGCTGGGCCCGGCCTTCGGGGGCCACCGGAAGAGACCCGCCGTACGTCCCCTTCTGCCGCTGCCGTCCCTCCGCTGGGCGGGGCAGGAATCCACTTTCGGGGCCACAGGCCCGGCACTCAGCTGGATGCCGGGCACGGCCCTGTGGGTGAGGGTCTGGGCCCTAGGTTCTGCTTGTGCCACCGGCTGGGCGAATGTGATAATCTCACTTAGCCCAGCTGGGCCTCAAGGGCTTTTTAAAGTGGCCAGAGGGTTTCTGGGTGTCCGAGTGAGGTGTTGGGGGTGCCAAGCGGAGCAATGGTCGACGCTGCTCTGAGAGTTCACCGTCCAAGGCTTCGTTCCCTTTTCTGTAAAATAGAAGGCTAGAATGAAGTAGATTGGTCTCTGATCTGAAATCCCCTCCCCCGGGGATCGATGGTGCACGATCTGCAGTGGCCGCGACAGTCTACACAGAATGGTGGCCTGCCAGAGAGAGGGCCCCTTCTGACTGCCCTGTCGGTGCTCCCCATCCTGCCCCTGTGGCCAGCACAGCTGTCACTCCGATGCAACCGAACGGCTCAGTTTCTCCTCCTGGTTCCATTCTGCACGCTCTATTTCACACGTGCTGAAGCCAGGGGACTTATTCCCACTCCCTGGAGAAGTGCTGTCAAGTTTTGGGCCTGTTTCCTTCTTGGGCTCTGACAGAACAACTGGATTTTTAAAACTGCGTGTTTTGAGACTTGGTTATTGTTATTGGGTGTGGTCTAGAACCCCTGCTCTTTTCAGGCTGCTGCCCGCCTATAATATAATGGAAAGAATGCTGGACTTATGGCAGACAACCCTGGAAATCAAATTATATTTAAACGAGAGGGAAATCAGCTGCTTGATTTGGCTGAGCTGCAAATTTTTATATGTAAAATGGAGGTGTAGGGGGTTAGTCGTGTTAACAGGTCTAGCGTGGTGCCTGACACATCCTAGGAACTCAGTAGATACTTATGAAAGGTGAATTGTTTTGAGATCACCACCCCTGCCCTCAGTCTTCTTTCATATAACTTAGGTTCAGAGTCTGAGGATCATGCTGCCAGGTTCACTCCCCGTTGCTGTCTCCAAGTGTCACCTCTGTAGGAAGCCTTAGTCTCCCCATCGTGGCACAATGAGAGTTCACTAAGTTCAGTATACCTGTGCTCTTTGATTTCCCTCCAGCCTCCAGAAACATCTGTGTAATGAATTTTCCTCTGGGAACTCACCTTCTGAGCATTTTCAGAGGGTTACAATGGATGGTGAATGCTTGGGTTTTTGGTAGGAACTGTCAGGCAAACATCTGTCTGGAGCCCCTGGTTTTTATTCTCCCGAGAGAAGCTCTAGCATCGTGCAGAGTGTGGACTCTGGGCGCAGGCGGCCTGGGTTCAAATGTTTCATCAGCTGGCACTTCGACTTTGGGCAATTTCTTACCTTCTCTGTGCTGCAATTTTCTTATCTGGAAAGTGGGGTAATACTGCCTCCTGCCTCAGGATTTTTGGGAGGATTTAATGAATTTATGCGTGGTAAGCACTAAGAACAATGCCTGGTACTCACAGTATTTATGAACATTTGATGTATGGCCACTTTTATGACATAAGGTTTCTGGTGACCTCCTCAGCCTTCTGGCAGGCCTTTTGCTTGGCTTTGTGTCCATGTGTTCTGCATGAGGATTTGCAATGACAACAGAAAATTGGAAGAATAAGAAAGGAAGGTTGAGTTTCAAGATATACTTACAGAATCTCTTTTTGTTAGCACTCTTGTGTGTAAGTGTATTTTTGCGAGTCTGAGTAGTAACTGGCATTTTACAAGGAAAGCATTTCCGTGTGTGTTAAGTAATAAGATTTTCACAGTGATCCTATGATATAAATAAAACAGGGGTCTTATTTATTTTACAGACGAAGAGACTGAGGCTTAGGGAAGTTAAGTATTATCTGCCTTGGGGAAGGTGTTTTTGAGAACCAGAAGGTGGTTATTACACTTGAGAAAGTATTCATCAGATCTGAGAAGACGACCAAATTTAATAATCACCAATATTTTATCTAATACTAAGAAAGAAAGTGCCAAGTAAGATATGACACCCCATCAAGCATAAGGTGCAGCCTCATTTCAGAGAGATTACAGTGAAAAAAGTGGGTGTTGTAGAGTCTATGAAATCTGGTATGTCAGTTTTGTTAGCAGTCTTCTAAATTTTAAGTATTCACAATATCATCTGCAAGAAAATACCGTTAGTGGTAGCACAGCAGTTGAGGGCTCCATTTTGCGTGTTGCTTTTTGAGTTTTATCACATCTTAGCTTACCTCAAATGGAAGACTTTTTGTACTTTAAGATCTTTTCTCGTGCAGCTACTCACATTATTTGTATTTTTAAGGTTTTAGAAGATGGCAAAGTTCATGACACCCGTGATCCAGGACAACCCCTCGGGCTGGGGCCCCTGTGCAGTTCCCGAGCAGTTTCGGGATATGCCTTACCAGCCGTTCAGCAAAGGAGACCGGCTAGGAAAGGTACTTGCCTGCCAGCAGGAGTCGGAATCTTTTAAGCTCTGGCTGCTCCTCTCCACAAGTTCATTTCAATTTTATTCTCTCAAAAGCATAACTCCTGTGTTCCTTCTAGGGACACCAGCTGAGAAAGGTTATAACCTCCGGGCACCTCCAGTAGTCATAGGAGAGCTGGGCACTTACAAAGGCCTGTGAGCCAGTCCTGATACTTTCCCACACTGTGTCCTCACTTTTGGGGGTTTCTGGGTCAACAGAAACTTGCCTGGTTGACCTGTGTGCTCTGTTTTCTCTTGTTCTTACTAGGTTGCAGACTGGACGGGTGCCACATACCAAGATAAGAGGTACACGAGTAAGTGTTCTCCGACTCACTGCCTGGATCAGGGCCTAGGGAGGATTCTTACTTTTTCTAGTAACCTCATCTAAAAGCGTTCTAGAATGGGAATGAAATGCTGATAATCATAGTTTTTAGGGCCATATTCTAGACTGTGGATACTAACCATGTTTTTTTTGGAAATAGCCCCCAAACTTACACTGTTCATTAAAGAGCTTGGCCTATTATAGTGGGATTTTTCCTCCACTTTTGGGGAGCCATGGACCCTTTTAAAAATCTGTTGAACACATTCGCATTTGGCATTCCATTGTGTGGGATTTGCTGGACCTGTGAAGCCAGTCAACGGATCCTAGGTTTACAACTCCTGATACAGTAAATGGTTGATTGTTTTCTGGGGTTTTTTGTTTTGGGTTTTGTTTGTTTCTCCGTGCCATTGAGATCGTTGGAAGTGGCTACCTGGAATACTAAGTTAAGATCATTTGAGGTTGAGGTCGGCAGGAGAGTGTACCCACGAGACATGTCTGTCTTGGGTACCAGATGATGTAAATGGTGGCACACATCCCCACATCTGCCTCTCCTGCCAGAGTAAATCTTGTATTCCTATAGAATAAGGCAGAGGGTAAATGGGCTTGAGTTCCTCAGACTCTGTCTTGACTTAGAAAGGTCTTTAAACCAGAGCTTTTCAAACTTGAATGTGCAGATGAGTCTCTTGGGGATCTTGTTAACCTGCTGATTCTGGTTCAGTGGGTCTCCTGTGAGTGGGTCTGCCCGTCTCAGAAGCCCTCAGCCAGTGCAGATGGTCCTGAGCCCACACGGTGAAGAGAAAGGCTTTAGACGAGCATGTGTCTGTAAAGTCTGGAGGTCGCGGTTACTACACACTGTCACCTTCGCCTCCAGATAAGTACTCCTCTCAGTTTGGTGGTGGAAGCCAGTATGCTTATTTCCACGAGGAGGATGAAACTAGTTTCCAGCTGGTGGATACAGCACGCACACAGAAGACGGCCTACCAGCGGAATCGGATGCGCTTTGCACAGGTAGGCCAGGAGCCAGCAATCTCACCATCTGGGGGCTATTACTGTTGGCTGTCACCCGCTAAAAATGCTCCTCTGTGAGTGCTGATGAGAAGAAAGCGTGTTATCTTAGGTCTTCTAGTGAATCCCAAGTAGTGTTCAGTGACAAATTGTGCCAGAATAAACTTGTACTAGGTCCAGAGTTGCATTTAAATAATTTAGATTTTTGTTGACCGGTGGTTAGGACATCATCCCCCTGTGCTAAGAACAGATGTTTGTGCTGCATGAGAAGGGGCCTGTTGCCTCACTTAATTGCGGTGTGCAGGCTTTATTAAGTGGATGTTCCAGTCGGGCCACATCTTATTACATAAAGAGGCAGATTCTGCGTCTCTGTAATAAGAGCTGGTAAACCTACTTCAGTAAAAAAGAGGTTGTGTGAATATTCATCTAAGCTAATTCCACGTACTTATTCCACTAAAACCCCCAGACTTGACTGCAGAGTCACATGTGCAACTTGGGGTTTTGCATCCTGCATTTACTCTAAGACCTCCCATTAAATGCTGCCTGCTGTAAGTCAGATCTCCAAGACTTCAATGTGGATTTTTTTCCCTAATTCCCAGAGGAACCTCCGCAGAGACAAAGACCGACGAAACATGTTGCAGTTCAACCTGCAGACCCTTCCTAAGAGCGCCAAGCAGAAGGAGAGGTGAGAGTCCCATCTTGCTGGAACACGTTATTCTTCCAGAACTGACCGTACTCTGAAATCACTAGGCCAAAGCAGGAGAATGGCTGTCTTCCCCACCATTGCAAAAAACAAACCTTCCTAAAGACAGTGAAGCCACTCTCTCAGCCCTGGCGTCACTCTCCAAGGGCCAGTTCATGGGTGGCATGAGCGGGACACTGCTTGTGGTGGACATGCGCACTGAAGGGAAACAAAGGCAGACGAGAGCTCTGAAACCTCCTCCCTCTGCTCAGCTCTGCTGCAGCACAACTCCAGGGGGCCCTGTTCACACTGGGTCCTGGGAGCCTCCTGGAGCTGTGTAGTGCAGCAGCCCTGCCCAGGCTGGGGCTGCCAGTGGACAGTCCCTGCAGATGGAGAAAACATAGCTGGTCAGTACTGGGGGCAATATGCCTCTTCTGGCTTCTCCAGCATGCACCCTTTTGGTCTATTCTTTCTTACTAAGCCCCCATTGTCCATAGTTCAGAGAAGTTAGTGATGATGTTGAGGTTTAGCTGAAGAGAGTGGCAACTTCCGCCTTTTGAAAAAATTACTCACTTAAAGGCCTACGCTGAAAGCATGATTTTCCTATCCTAGAGAACGCATACGACTGCAGAAGAAATTCCAGAAACAATTTGGAGTGAGACAGAAATGGGACCAAAAATCACAGGTAGTGTATCCATACCAGAATTCTGTCCAGGAATTCAATTTTGTGTATTTATTTGGTTTTACAACAGCTTTATTGAGATATAAGTCACATACTATACAATTCACCCATTTAAAGTATACTATTCAGTAGTTTTTAGTATATTCACAGAATTCTACAATCAGTTTCAGAACGTTTTCATCATTCTAAAAAGAAACCCTGTAACCTTGAGCAGTTGGCCTCTAGTCTCCCCAGCCCTGGGCGACTACTAATCTGTTTTCTGTCTCTGGATTTGCCTGTTCTGGACATTTCGTATGAGTGGAATCATACGCTACATGATCTTTTGTGACTGGCTCCTATACCGAGCATAGTGTTTTCAGGGTTCATCCATGTTGTAGCGTGTCAGTACTTCATTCCTTTTTATTGCCACGTTCGTTGTGTGGATACACTACGTTCTGTTTATCCGTCACCAGCTGGTGGACGTTTGGGTTGTTTCCACTTTTTGCTGTTATAAACGGTGCTGCTGTGAACATTGCCGTTCAAGTGTTTGTGTGGACACTGAGAGACTAGAGGACACGTGTAAGCAAGAGGGAAGTTACAGTTGTAGACGTTAACATTTGCTGGACGTGATGCTTCCTGTATCAAGAATAAATAGCTAATGCCCTAAGAGAAGTGTCGAGGAGCTGCTACCACTGCTGTAGAAAAGACAGAAACATGAAAGAACTGATGATCCCTGGGTGACATCGTTACCTGGGAGTAAAATTCCCATTTGTTTTGAACTGTTGATCCCTTCCGTCCTCTTCTAGATATAAACTCCTAAGAGTCAGGGATTCTGTCTTATAAAACAGCCAGCACATAGTAAATGTTCCAGATACATTTATTGAATAAAACCTCTTCATACTGTTAACCTGCCTTTTGCGTATATTTTGCACTGGATGTAATTTTTTTCCCCTTTGGTGGTTTTCCACTACAGAAACCCCGAGACTCTTCAGTTGAAGTTCGTAGTGACTGGGAGGTAAAAGAGGAAATGGACTTTCCTCAGTTGATGAAGATGCGCTACTTGGAAGTTTCAGAGCCACAGGACATGTAAGTGGCATCATTTACTACCTTCCACTATGCTCTCATGTATGGACCAGCTGGTGGTGAATATTTGCCTAAGCCCTAGTATTTCCAGAAAGGATTTGAAGCTACTTACTCGAAAAATAAGATTAACAGATGTGTTTTAAAAAGTCAAGGCCAAGGGGGGAATAGCGGAAAGAAGTTTACTGATATTAAACTTCAGATCTCTTTCAACTTCGTGGTATTGCAAGCAAAAGAGAAATAAAATCAAATTATATAGCTCTTTTTGGCAGAAAGAGGAAGGGAAGAAAGCAGAAAGAAATTTGCTGATATTAAACTCCAGAGTCCTTTCAGCTTCCTGAAATCCTGAGAAAAGAGAAAATTAAGTTACACAGGTCTTCTGGCAGAAAGAAAATGATAGGAGTTCTTTAGGAGAGGCAGAGCTTCTCCTGACATTTCAAAGAACTCCTTACCTCAAAGAACAAGTAGATGGAAATATCTTAGGGAGCCAGAGCGCCAGGCCAGCAGTCGGCGTGCCCGGATGCCTCTGTAACCAGTCGTCCCGTCTCTGTGGCGGGGAGGGTGAGCTGAACCGGTGTGTTCACGCTGTTCTGTGGAGCCGCATCAGGAGCTTCGGGGACAGGGACCTGAGCTAACTGGGCGTTATCGCTCCTGTTCTGGCCAGAGAGACTGTTCTCACCTCTCTCACATACTAGACTTCTGGGTAAGACTTCAGGTTCCATGGCTTAAGAGAAAAAAGTGGGTGACGTTCCCCCCCGACTCAGCACGTCTCACCCTCTCTCCCCTCAGCGAGTGCTGTGGGGCCCTGGAGTACTACGACAAAGCCTTCGACCGCGTCACCACGAGGAGTGAGAAGCCGCTGCGGAGCATCAAGCGCATCTTCCACACCGTCACCACCACGGACGACCCTGTCATCCGAAAGGTGTGCGCCCCTCCTGCTGCTTGCGCACCTGTTAGAGATGCTGCCAGCTTCCACAGCTGAGGCCTCAAAGAGCAGAGCACACGGGAGTATATATGAATCATTTTGGCCTTGAAACCCCTGTAGAGAAGGTTGTTCTGAATCGGATTTAGGATTAGATGAAAACAAAGGTACTTTGCTGGCTAGACCATAGATGTTGGTGTGGAGCAGGGCTGGGCTCGAATCCCAGCTCTGCCATGCTTCCCAGCTTCACCTCTGGGGCCTTCGTCTCCTCCCTGTAAGACGGGGTTAGTCTGCTGACACGTGCCATTGGGGTGAGGGTGGAGGCACTGAAATGTTTCCCGGGGTGGCGTGAGTGCTCAGTGAGCTGCAGTTCCACGGCTCCCGGGAGTGACGGCCGGCAGAAGCTCCGGGCTGACGTGCTGCAGCCTCACTCAGACAGCTGAGGCTCGCGTGCGAGTGTGGGTGTGAAAGAGCTCCTTCCAGAGGGCTCCTTTCCCCTCCTGTGAATGAGCTGTCAGGCCTGAGACTGTCCTCACGTCTCTCGCTTACTCCTCTTTGCAGCTGGCAAAGACCCAGGGCAACGTGTTTGCCACCGATGCCATTCTGGCCACTCTGATGAGCTGCACCCGTTCCGTGTATTCCTGGGACATCGTCGTCCAGAGAGTCGGCTCCAAGCTCTTCTTTGACAAGAGGGACAACTCAGACTTTGGTAGGAGGCCTGTCTGGGAACAACACAAAGGCACTGGGTGTTTCTGTTGGTTCAGAGCAGTTCCCCGGTACTAGAGAGTGGGTAGAGAGTTGTCTGTCTCCCTGTGGGTGGTGACAGCCGTACCTGAATCCCTCCTGGCCTCTGCAGAGACATGCAGAGGGGACTGGCAGTGCAGGCCTCCTGGGGCGTCCACTGTGAGTCCCCGCAGTGCCCCAGTACTAGGCTTCCACGTGTTACTCACTTGAATAGCACTTTCCTGACTTCTGCCATCTCTCCATACCATCGTTAGTATTTACTGAATAGTTTTCTTTAAATTGATGCCTCCTTTTTTCTTACTTCAATGAAAACTACATACACATATATTTTATACCATACACATCTGTACTTGCGCACATGCCATGAATGAAAACCAGGTCCCTAAAAAATAATAGCAGTGAAATAAAACCATATAATTATAGTCTGCACCTGAGGCCTAAGGCCTTCTTTTTCTTAAAAAGCTAGTAAGATCAAACATTCTCTTGAGGAATCTAGAAAGATTGAAAAGGGGTAGTTGTCTTAAACCATGATTGATTTGTGTTAGAGCATACTGACAGTTACCCAGGAGCCCCCCCGCCCCGCCCCCGTGTGTCCACACGTGGGAGACCCACATTAGTAGATGGTGGTTCTTTGAAAGAAGGGCCTGTGTCGTTTGGATTGCCACATCTCCCTGCGGTGTGATGCACATCATCAATGACTCTATCTCCAGGTGGGTGACCGTGCTGCCTCTCTTGCAGACCTCCTGACAGTGAGTGAGACTGCCAACGAGCCCCCTCAGGATGAAGGTAATTCCTTCAACTCGCCCCGCAACCTGGCCATGGAAGCAACCTACATCAACCACAACTTCTCCCAGCAGTGCTTGAGGATGGTGAGGACGCGAGAGCATCTGGGCACTCATTTCTATTTTGTCAGCTACTGTTTGCTGAGCATCTGCTTTGTGGTGGGCTCTGGGCTTATGGGATTGAGCAGGACACATGGGGTCCCTACCTGTCACAGAGGCTTTCCGAGCTTGGGCCGTGAGGTCAGACTGCCTGACTTTGAACCCTGGATCCACCACTTCATAGCTTCGTGGTGTCGGGCATGTTTCTTCTCTGTAAAATTAGAATATTAATAATACTCATCTCACATATGTTGTGAAGATGCTCTCAATTATTTGACAAATACACTGTTTAGGTGCTGGGGATACAGCAGTGAGCAAAACAGAGTTCCTGCCCTTAGGAAGCTTCATTATATGGAGGAGGAAAGACAGTAAACCCTGAATACATGTATGACGTATGCTATGGAGAAAAAGGGAACAGGAGGGGCGAGGTTGCTAATTAAATGAGATGCATGCAGCACGCGGTGGACACATATAAGCTTGGTACATGCTAGCTGTTATATCTGTTGTGATTTATGGGGTGCTTGCTTGCAGTTGGGAGGGGTAAATAGGCACACGACACACAGCCCAGAGCCCCCTCAAGGGCTCCAGGGACCTGGCCAGGGCTGTAACTAAGCAGAGGTGCAGGAGTCTGGCTGATTGGCTTGGTGACAAATTGGCGCTGTCTGAGGACACCTTTGCCATTTTTTCAGGGGAAAGAAAGATACAACTTCCCCAACCCAAACCCGTTTGTGGAGGACGACATGGATAAGAATGAAATCGCCTCTGTTGCCTACCGGTACGTCAGCGCTCTGGGGGCTGTGCACAGACCCTGCCCTGTGTGGTGTCTGAAACTCAGGACCCCAAGTCACCAGATGAATTCCTTCTTTACTGCAGCTATCGCAGGTGGAAGCTCGGGGACGACATCGACCTCATTGTCCGCTGTGAGCATGACGGCGTCATGACTGGCGCCAACGGCGAGGTGTCCTTCATCAACATCAAGACTCTCAACGAGTGGGATTCCAGGGTGAGGCGCCCTCCGCTCCCCTCAGCGGGGCACTTCCTGAAGGGCGCGCTGTCACAGGCCAGCGTTTGTGAGCCTGGGTTTCTTTTCCCCTTGTGTTACGTAGAGAGCTTCCGAGATGGTTTGGTTTTTTTGTCTCGTGAGTTCTTCTTCCACTTAGTTCCTCATTGAGAAAGAGAACGTGCATGGGTGAGGGTAACTTCTTCCAGCACTTACTCCCTCTCTGTCCCCTTCTGACCCTCCACTGGCTTCCGCTCTCTGCAAGCCTCTGGTTTTGATCTGCCCTTATTGTCAGGTTTCCCGTGAGCCTGGCAGCTCTTTTCGACCTGTCCTTTCACTTGCTGCAGCCACTACCTTCTCTTCAACCTTCTGATTCTTTTCTAACTGCTTCACTTACTGAACTCAGAGGTTCTGAGATGAGCTCAGCTTTGGCTCCTCAGGAGGCACCTGAATGAAACGTGCTTCCTCTGTTTTTCCTCCTCTTTCCCTTCTCTCTCACTGGTGCTCCGTGGTTCTTGGGCTGTTAGATCCTTTCTGGAGCTGCCCAGGATTACGTGCCTGAATTTGAAGTGGGTGGCCATGCTCCTGGACTCTGCTGAACAGAATAAAGGGTCCTCGGGGGGAGGGACAGCTCCGAGGCCAAGGCTGTGTTGGATGACTGTCTAAGGAGATGGCGTACAGTAGGCCATTGCGGTCTGCCTTCATCAGAGCCGAGGGGTTAGCGTCAGTGCTGCTGAGTCTCCCCTCCCAGGCGTTCCATCCCCTGCTGGAAGAGCGCACTGGAAGGTTTGCTGCAAACTTAGCTCTGGGGCCAGTGGCCTTTTCTTGGAGTGTCCACCATGACCTCCCTGAAGCATTTGGCGGTGCTGTGTCTGTGCGGCTCTGCCTCTGCGGCTGCGTAGCTCTAGTCTCACACACTTCTCGGCTCCCTCCACAGGTTTTCTTTGCTGGCTCCTGCCTTATGACCCCAGGAGAGCCTTCTCGGGTCAGTCCTCTGCACAGCTCTTTTTGCTATCATTACTTCTTCATGCAGCCCGGTATTAGTTTTATTTTCCTCCATAACAAATTAACAGACATTAAGAGGCTAAAATGACATCCATTAGCTCATGGTCTGGTCGGTTAGAAGTCCAGCATCGTATGGCTTGTTTCTCTGCTCAGATTGTCAGAGAGCTGAAATCAAGGTGTCAGCAGAACTGAGTTCTCATCTGGAGGTTCTGGAGGAAAACCCATTTCCAAGCTCATTCTAGTTGTTGGCAGATTTCAGTTCCTTGCAGTTGTGGGACTGAGGTCTCCCATTCTCTTGCCAACTATCAGCTAGGGCCTCCTAGAGGCCACCCACATTCCTTGCCACGGGGGCCCCTCCATCTTCAAACCAGCAGCAGCACATCAAATCCTCCTCATGCTTCAAATCTCTGACCTCTGCACCCAGATTTAAGAGACTCACATGGTTAGGTGAGGCCATCCAGATGGTTTCCCTATTTTAAGGGACCTTAATTATATCTGCAAAATCCCTTTTCACATGTAAGGTTGCATAATTGTAGGAGTGATATTTCATCGTAGCCACCAGTTCCCCCCACACTCAAGAGCAGGAGATTCTGCAAGGGCAGGGGTCTTTGGAGTCATCCTAGAATTCTGCCTACCCTGAGCCTCAACCTGGATCTATAAAAATGACTCCTCGAGTCTATCCTTGACTCCCCCCTCGTTTTTCTGCTAAAATGCCTTGCCCTTCCGATGTCCCGTTCTGTCATTACCTCTGGCTTGGCTGTCCTTCAGCATTGTCTTTCTCCCGCTCACTTAGGCCCAGAGCCTCACATACCCCACTCCTCCTCCTCTGCACTCTTCTGTTTTGCTGTCAGGTGTGGTCTCTGCTCACTGATATCACCCGAGTTTAGGACCCTGTTCATTTGCCTGGTATTTTGCATTTGTCTCCTAACTCCTCCTCCGCATTGTTTATCTCTGCCAATTAATTGTTCAAAACACTGCTTCCAACATGCAGCACAGATTTGTGGAAAGGCTCTTAAAATGCCACAGCAAACTCAAAGGCTACTTCCTGGATATATTTAATTTTTTGAGGGAAACACAGAGAACACCTGTCAGAATACTACTAAGTGGTTTGGACAGAACTACTTATTAAAAGGAAGTCTTGGGTGTCTCTTTGGCCTAGGGTTGCCATAAACCAAGAAAGTTTGGGAATCTCTGCCATGTGACCTTCAGCTAGTCACTCTGAGTCCAGGATCCCACATCTATGAAAGAAGTGGTTGGAGAAAATGATCTCTGGGGTCTCTTTCTGCTCTGTCTGTATATATATGTCCGTGTGCAATGGTGGGCTCTGACCTCCTCACTCTCTGCAGGCCTCCGCCCCACCCAAGACTAACCCAGCCTGTCTCCCTGCATGCCGCTCAGCTCATTCCCCCTCCAGCCTCTGCCAGCATCCTCCACCTGGTTAGCTATGGCCCTTCCTCTGCGAGACCCTTACACACAACACATAGTAAACGCTTGCCTCTGCCATTTATGTGGCGCTTTTTTTCACTTGTGCGCATGTGTTCTTGTCTCGATGAGCTCTTACAAAGAGAGGAAGTAACAGTTTGTTGAGTGCCTGCTGTGTGGCAGGCTGTGCAAGGGAGGGACTGAGTCTTTGCCTCGTAAACGATGACAGTCTTGCCTCTGGTTTACTGCGGACTCGCCCCCCTCCTAGTCAAGTACACTGGGGGGTTTCTTCTCGGCCAGAGGAGGCACCAGACCTGGGGCAGTAGGAGCCCACCTTCGCTCCTGTGACCGAGGCTTGCTTTCTGCAGCACTGTAATGGCGTTGACTGGCGTCAGAAGCTGGACTCTCAGCGAGGGGCTGTCATTGCCACCGAGCTGAAGAACAACAGCTACAAGTTGGCCCGATGGACCTGCTGTGCTCTGCTGGCCGGATCTGAGTACCTCAAGCTTGGGTGAGATTCCTGTCCAGGGTTTTGAACTCACCTTGTGAAAGGAGGGGTCTGCAGGTAGGGAGACAAGGGCTTGCCTTCTCCCCTTTCCCTTGGGAAAAGCATCAGACCAGGTGTCACCATTAACTGACATCTGACCCCAGGTGTTGCATGTCTCTGTGCGGCCTGCCCCCACCACTAACACCCATTTCCCCCGACTAGTTACGTGTCCCGGTACCACGTGAAAGACTCCTCGCGCCACGTCATCCTGGGTACCCAGCAGTTCAAGCCCAATGAGTTTGCCAGCCAGATCAACCTGAGCGTGGAGAACGCCTGGGGCATCCTGCGCTGTGTCATCGACATCTGCATGAAGCTGGAGGAGGGCAAGTACCTCATCCTCAAGGACCCCAACAAGCAGGTCATCCGCGTCTATAGCCTGCCCGATGGCACTTTCAGCTCCGATGAGGACGATGAGGATGAAGAGGAGGAGGAGGAAGAAGAAGAAGGTTGGTAGCAAGCCTTTCTGAAGTCTAGCAGAGCTGCGGGCTGGCTGGGGACCAAGCTCTCTAGCTGTGGTTGAGGTGGAACGTTCTGAGGATTTCCTGAGACTTGACTCTGGAGTAGCATTCACTCTGGCTCCAGGAGCTGCTTCCAGAGCCTTCAGATCACATGAAGGGGTTGGGGAGGAGAGTGGTCTTCAGAGGCTAGGGTGAGGAAGAAGCATCTAGAGAAAGACGATGGAAGTCCCTGATGTCAGCCAGTGGTCTGAAGGAGAAAAGATGCTCCAGGCTAGTTACCCGGGCTTAAAGTTCTTTCCTGGTGCACCAGCTGGTGACTGAAGGAACTCTGTTAGCCCTGTGAGGGTCTAAGAGGCTTAACCTCAGAGAGGGAGTGTGGAAAATCAGAAACAGTTCACCACTTCGACATGGATCATCTCTCTACCATTTTGTCTTTTTCAGAGGAAGAAACTTAAACCAGACAGTGAGGGAGCTGGAGTTTGTAATCCCACCGAGCCTAGAAGGGCCTTGGCTGCCCAGTGGAATGTTTGTCTGATTCTTGCTCTCTGAAGTTTGGCAGATGGAATAAAGTATGATTCTGTTTAATCTCTTACCTTCGTCGCATGCCTGTATTATGATTGACGGCCCTTCTTCCTACTCCGAGTAGCCCTTGGGAGAGGGAGGGTGGGATACAGCAATTTCCAGCTGGAGTTCCTAGTCTGGTTTCCATCATTTGTTCTTTAGCTATTAATTTTTTACATTCCCGTAAGAGAGTGCACTGTATTTTTTTTGTTCTTGGAACCCCGTGAAATGATCCTTTTATGGAGGGTGTTGTCAGTTGTGAGATCCCCATAAGAAGTCCATTTCCACAAGCGTGAGTGCCTGCTGGCTCTGTGCCAGACCCAGCTGCTGCCCTTAGAGCCACAAATCACTAGTAAAAGGTGAGGCAGAGCAGTCTTTGAAGGCTGAGGTGGGGTTACTGCTCATGAAGGAGAATGCCTCCAAAGATTGATGGGTGTTACACTGGTTGGTGGTCATAATGATTTGTAAGTTGATTTCAGGCTTCGCTTGGGCTGGTGACAGAATCTCAAGCTGGCACCATCAAAGCAGTGTGTCATAAATCAGCTATAGATGTTCAGGATATATAAACTTTTTATAAATGGATAATGTTCTGTTCTTGACACCGTGAAGTAATTACCCTGCCTGGTATTACACTAGTTTCTAGAAATACCTGAGCCTGACACAACTGTGATGCCGGTGGAAGTGATACCCTTGTACAGATGGGGAAGCAGACTCAGCTTCTGAGTCTAAAGTTACTATTTTAATCAAAATAAGCGAGGCTCAGAAAGCAAGCAAAAGTTTATCGGATTTTGTTAGTTACTAGGAAGATAGCATAAAATGTGCTGCTTGAGGAGTTCTCGGTGTAGGTGGTGTATTAAGTACATGTTAAAATGGTGTGACAAGTGCCAAGGGGGTTCAAGGTTGGATTGGGGCTCACCAAGCTGCCTCTTGCAGACCTATGAGGCCATCCAGCAGGATTAGCTGGAGCAAGTGGGTAGGTGGAAGTTTCAGGCTCATTTGCTGAGAACATTTTGTGTCAGCTTCCACATGCTTCATTTCTTTGATCTGTCCCCTACTTGAATCTGTCCTGCTCAGGGCCATCAAGTGGATTCCTGGAAACAATCCTGCACTCAAATCCAGGCCCAGCCATCTCAAGGCCCTGCCAAACCTTACCAGTCCTATCTCATTTCCTGCTACTCACCAAGTAAGATGAGCAACTATCTTAGGTACTTAATTATCTGCCAGCATCCATTCTCATAATCTTCACAACCACTAAGAAGTAGACCTCCCAGCTTTATTTTTGGTTAGGTATTTTGCCTAGTCTTGTCGGGTTTCAGTGTTTATTAAACCAGTGCTTACTGAGGACCTCCTGTATGCCAGATACGGAGACAGCACTGAGGTCACCAGAGTGAATAAGATCACTTCTCTGATAGAGCTCTCTTCTGATGCTGATATGGGCTAGGAAGAAAATAGATAAATGGCATTACTTAGTGGGTACTCTGAGAGCTCAGGGAAGATTTTTCTAGAGATCCCAGCGGCGATTTTCAATCAAAAGAAGCTCCAGCCATGCAAAGCTGAAAGACTGTAGAGTTCTTTCCGCACTAGGTATGGCTGCCTTCCCATGTGAACGAACACTCAGCCCCATCTCACTGGACTACTTAACGCCCTTTGAAGGTTCCTGTACTTCCCTCATAAATGCATATATTCTGCCCATGTAAATCTCATGCAGGGTCCACATTCCACCTCTGGGAAGCCAGCCTCGGTCATCCCGTTCACTTGACTAGTTCAGGATCATCCCCCTGCCATTCTCCATGTTGCCTCTGCTTCAGTCACGGCATTGCTGTGCATTAGCAGCGATTCTAAGTTCAAGTGTCTTTATATTTATATTTATATAGGCCACTTTATTTACAATATTACCAAGCACACAAAACATGATTCATGAATGAATAAAAAATGTTTTGGAAAGAGCTCGTAATTTGGAATGAAAAAGGGAGGTTTTAATTCCAGGCTACACTTAACTGTGTGATCTTAAGCAAATCACCCTTAAACTCCACTTAGCCAGTGGCTACAGAACGTTGGAAACAGAATCGTTGCCCACCTCTCTTGGTTGGTGGAAGATCAAGTCAATCGTGTATATTAATTAGTAAGCAATACACTAAACCACTGTAGCAAACACTTGTTAATAGGTTTATCTGTCCTGTCTTCACCCAACTCGTTTCGAGTCCCAAAAAAACTGGGTAGCCAACTAGGATTTGGCTACATTAATGGTGGAGTCTAAGAACTGGGATTATCTCCAAAATCATCTCCCGTGCCTCACCTAGACGCGGACAGGCACAGCTTTAAAGCAAGAGCCCCGCGCCCCATACCCGATCCGTCCTCCATCCCCGCCACCACCCGCCGGTGCTCGCCAGCCCCTGAAGCAGCGGACCCCGCACGTGCGCGCCTCTACCGCGCCGCCGGAAGCCCACAGCCCGCCCGCCCGTCCCGGCGTGCCGCGCGCCGCGCACGTGACCCCGCCCCCTGCCATTGGCAGGACGGGAGGGGCGGGGCCGCCGCCGTGGCGCGAGCCGGCCGAGCGCGGCCTCACTCGGCTGCGGGCTGCCTCCGGAGCGGCTGGGAGGTTCGGGCTCTGTGCGGGGGGTGGGCCGGCGGGCCGGGAGGCGGGAGCTGCGGCCGTGGGCAGCGCGCACGCGCGGGGAGCGGCTCCGGAGAGCGCGCGTCGTGGCAGGTGTGCTGGGGCATCCCTGCCACGTGACCGCAGAGGCCGGCGCCCCCTGCGCCTGGCGGGGGGCGGGGCCCGGCAGGCCACACCTCCTTCAAGCCAGAGTCCGGGGGACGGGGGCGTGTCCAAAGAGACATGCCCCTCGAGGGTCTCGTCTGGGGAGCGCCTTGGAGAGGTGTTGGGCACCCGTCAAATTAAGGGAAAATTAGGGGAACACCCACCGTCTTATTACCGTGGTAATAAGAAGGGGGCTGGCGCCCCTGGGAACTGAGGCCCTGAGGAGATGCAGGGGTTCAGGTTTCCTGGGGGGATCCCCAGATCCGAGCTTGAAACGATGGAGTCCGGGCAAATGAGCCCAGAGGTTCTTGGATCCTGATCCTGGCTCCGCCCCAAATCGCAGTGAGCGCTCAAGCAAGCCCCTGCCTCTTTCTGGGCCCCGTTCCTCACGCCTCTCCCCGGGCCTCGAGGGGCCCTAGGTGGTCCAAGGCCTCACCACTCTGGTCTGCCACAGGATGGGTCTCTCTGCCGCGGCCCCGCTGTGGGGCCCGCCGGGGCTGCTCCTGACCATCGCCCTGCACCCGGCTCTCTCCCTGCACCCCTCCAAGGCCTCGGCGCCCCCGCACCGGGACTACTGCGTCCTGGGCGCCGGGCCCGCCGGCCTGCAGATGGCCTACTTCCTGCAGCAGGCCGGGAGGGACTACGCGGTGTTCGAACGCACCCCGGGGCCCGGCAGCTTCTTCACACGCTACCCCCGGCACCGCAAGCTTATCAGCATCAACAAGCAGTACACGGGCAGGGTCAACGCTGAATTCAACCTCCGCCACGACTGGAACTCTCTGCTCAGCCACGACCCCGGGCTGCTCTTCAGACACTACTCCCGTGCCTACTTCCCGGATGCCAGCGACATGGTGCGCTACCTGCGCGACTTCGCAGACAGACTGCGGCTCCACGTGCTGTACAACACAACCATTGCCCACGTCACTCTGGACAAGGATCGGCAGGCCTGGAATGGCCATTACTTCATCCTGACCGACCAGAAGGGCCAGGTATACCAGTGCAGGTAAGGAACCAGGTCCCAGAGAGGAACTGACACCCCTTGATTGGCCAGTTTGTGTGGGAGCACTGGGAGAATAGGGGCATTTCTGCCACTCCTTGGTCCCACTGAAATTCACTACTAAGAGGTTCAGCTCAGCCATCATTTCCCAAATATGTCCCTAAAAAATTTGTGATCTAATATGTGTGGAAAATACTAACCAATTCTTTCCTCCAGGATTTGTCAGTCTTTAATATCTGCAAATTCACTGTGACACTCCAACGTTGGTTATTCAGCCTTATGTAAGCTTAGGTACCCACAAAACCCTTTTCACAGAGCATCTCCTGGAACTAGCGTTCCCCAAAATACTTTCTGGGAAATGCTGGGTCAAACGTCCAGCAGTTTTTAGACGGGTTCAGCGGGATTTCAGAACTGAACGAGAGTGGAGGCCCAGCAGGCAGCGCCACTAGCATTCAGCATTTGGCTTGGGAGAAAGCTTAATATCATGCAGACAACCCAAACTCGGAGTCACACACTATACTGCACTCGTTTCATCCTCACAAGGACCCTGTGGGGAGGTTCACTGATCCCCATTTTACAGATGAAGAAGTGAGGCCCAGAGAAGTTGAGTCACTGGTGCTATAATGGTACGGGTGCAATTTGAGCTCATATCTTCCTGACCCCAAAGCCCGGGTTCTTTCCACTGCACCAGACTGCCTCTCCCTTCCTGGCCATTAGCCTAGCACCTGGCTCCAGGCAGGTGTTCAAGCAGTGTTCGTCTTTGGCCTTTTGCCAGAGGCCCAGTCTTGCTCCTCGCTTGTTACAGCCCAGGGAAAGAAGGGTTGTGCCAGTTTGGACCCTCACACTTTAGGCGACAGTGCTATGGCACAGGGGAGTCGGATGTGAGCAGAGTGGACACAGGTCAGAAAACAAGGAGCGATGGGGGCTGCACGCGCCCCTCCTCCAGGCCGTCCAGTTCTGGTTTTGAAACTTCCCTGTGATCAAACCATTCCTCTGCAGGCCGGCAGAACCCAGCTCCCCGGCTGCCCCCCCAGGGCTGTGATCCCACCAATATGAGGAGCAGGACTTTGGAATCAGGCTGATCTGTGGTCAAATTCTGGCTCTGCCGTCTTAGAGCTTTGGAGGCTGTGGGCCCGCAGGGCCTGTGTCTCCCCGCCCGGAAAGCAGGCCAGCAGCTCAGGGTTGCTCTGAGCAGGATGATGCATACAGCACTTAGGACAGGGCCCGGTACAGAAGCGCTGTCAGCGGATGCTGCATGCGCCAGGCTCGTCGGAGAGGGAAGCAGAACACCAAGTTTCGTTTTCATCCCTGGGGGTGACACTTGGTCTGACTGCTGTGTTCAGAGTTAGGTGAATTATTCCGTTTCTCATGGTGTTCCCCCTCCTCAGCCAGAGAGTAAAATTCATTCTCATGTTTAGTGTAATCCCAAGAAGGCAGAAAGGAAACTATCCACAGGCATGAGCTCAGCGAGGGGCAAGGGTCAGTCTCTCAAAGACACTGGGGTGGGTTGGTAAACAGATGGATGAATGGATGAATGAAGGAAATCCTGTTTTCTTCTAGGAGCCTGCAGTCTGGGTGAGGCGGGCGGGCCAGGTGGGCAAGTCCAAAGAGCGATTTTCCCTCAGTGATGTTAGAGCTAAGAGACTAAGCTGTCTTCCCTCTGTCCCCCACCTGCAGCGTCCTTCTTGTAGCCACCGGTTTGTCAGTCCCCAACGAGGTTGACTTCCCTGGCTCTGAATACGTAGAGGGTTACGAGTCTGTGTCCGTGGACCCCAAGGACTTTGTGGGTCAGAATGTGCTGATCCTGGGCCGTGGGAACTCGGCCTTTGAGACTGCAGAGAACATCTTGGGTGTCACCAACTTTATCCACATGCTGAGCCGCTCCCGGGTCCGGCTCTCCTGGGCCACCCACTACGTTGGAGACCTCAGGTGTGCTATGCAGCTGCTTGTGTATTCTGTACTCCCAGCCCCCTCTAAAGCCTTTCCTGACCCCCACTGGACCAACCACCCCTTCCTCTGAGTCTCCTTGTATGCTGTACAGACTCCTTTCTCTCCCCTGGCATTTCCTTGGGCCCCAGGGCCATCAACAATGGCCTGCTGGACACCTACCAGTTGAAGTCCCTGGATGGGTTGCTCGAGTCCGACCTGACAAATCTGGCCATCGTGAAGGACCGTGAGGGCAGGTTCCACGTCACCCTGAAGTTCCTCCTGGAGGAAACCAACCAGAGTTCCGACACCATCACCCTTCCCCAGGACGACAGTGACAACTTTGCCATGCGTGAGGCCTACGACCGGGTCATCCGCTGCCTGGGCTGGAACTTTGACTTCTCCATTTTCAACAAGTAAGTCCAAACAGGAGGAGCTGGGATCTCTTAGCAAACCCCGTCTGACACTTCCCTGGGGGAACAGAGTCGCCGTCCAGCAGGGCTAGTGACAGAGCTTTCAGGAATGTACTCTCAGAATGGATGTGGGTGCTGCCTGGTTTCCCACCCAGGACGTGAGCGCTCTGTCCACTGGGAGTCCCAAGCGGCCCTGTGGCCCTCCGTCCTGGAGCAGTAACAGCAGTGGGTCTTCGTCTGCATTGTTTTCATCTGATCCTCCACCACAGATGAGAAAGCAAGCTCAGACAGAATAAGCAGGTGAATTTGCTGGAAGGCAGTGTAGCATAGTAGCTAACGGCATGGGCTCTGGGGCCAGTCTGAGATCCTCTACTTACCAAATCTGTGAGCTCGAGGAAAGTGACTTAAGCGCACTGTGACCCGGTTTCTTCGTCACTAAAATGGGGATCATAGTTTCTTTCTCACAGGGCTGTTGTGAGGATTAATATGGGAAAGTGCCTGGCAGATACGATATGCTCAACAAAAATGTTAGCTGCTAAAATTATTTACAATTGTAGCTTGAAGAACTGCTTTGTGGATCCTCAGCTTTAGACCTCGCTGCCCCAGTACCTTGGCGAGGCTTAGTATCCAAGAATCCGTCCAGTCTCTCACTTTCTGTCTGGCCAAAGCACAGGCACAGAAGGAGAAGCTGGAGGGCCCATCCCAGCCCCACCTTTCCCATCAGGTCCCACGGGGCTCAGTCTTAGCCCAGAGCCCAGCCTCGAGTCAGGCTTGAATCCTAGCTCTGTCCCTGACCCACCACATCTTCAGTGTGGGCCTCAGTTCCTCCATCTGTTAACAGAGACGGTCACCCCACCCCAGGGCCGCGGTACGGTTTAAATGCGATAAGGACTGTAAAGCGCTTAGCCCAGTGTCAGGCCTACAATGAGTGTTTCACACACAACAGTGATTTGTATTAACAACCCTTTCCACTCACAGGTCCCTCAGACTCTCTTCAGGAGGTGAGTTCAGAAAGAAGTACCCACTGGTCAGAGCTAGCTATGAGTCCAAAGGAAGCCGCGGTCTCTTTGTCCTGGGCACCGCCAGCCACTCTGTGGATTACCGCAAATCTGCGGGGGGCTTCATCCATGGATTCCGGTACACAGGTGAGCCCGGGCGAGAGGGCCGCTGTCCCCAGACCGAACCACACCCAGAGTCTATAAACACACTCCTGATTTCCAGCAGCATTAAAGGGCTTGCTTATCAATAATCGATGGTCATAAATTCCTTGTCTGGGGCAGATGGCAACAGGTTTTCATGGTCTGACGATATGTCTAGAAAAGTATCAGATAAGGTGTAAAAGGACGTACACGTGGGGGTGGTGTGTTACATGCGTAAGGCCTGTGCGGTGAAGCACGATGCGTTGGCAAGAACTCGGAGCTTGAGCAACGCTGACCTGCATTCTCCCCAGTGGGGCGCCCTCAGAGGTGAGGCTTCATAATGGCCCTAAGTCTCTCTTGGACGTCCCTGATGTCAGAGATGTAAACAGGTGAACTGTCCACGCTCGGGGGGGCTGTGGTGAGGACTAAAGAAAACAATGCTGGGGGACCGTGCAGCTGGGAAGCATCACACACACACACACTCTTTGGGTACCAACAGATTTCAATACAAATAGCAACTGGATTATATCAGTTCTTTTTCAAAACTCTGGGTACTGTGGGTATAAATTTTTTGCACTCTGGTCAGCTCATTAGGTCTTGGATGGATGCTTGATTGCACAGCGAGTGTTCCATGGGCAGGTTAATTTTGCCATAAACACCATAAGCGTCCTGCATCCTGGACATTTCTGTATTTAATTTGATGCCTCCTGTTGCCTTAACACTAGTTTTTGCATTTCACTATCCTGCCAGTTGGCAGGGGAAGAGAATCACGTTTTGCTGTTGATTTTCCGATGATATATTTTATACTCCATGTGTGTTGTCAGGGGAGGAACTCAGGGAGAGAGTGTTAGCTGTCTGTAAACCAAAATATTTGCAAGTGGAATACGCACACACAAACACACACATGCATGGAACGAGAAGAGTCTGTCTCTTTAGCTGTGTCCCCCCATAAGAAACCTTCATCATTGCTCCCTGCGTGTGACCCTCCCTCACCCCCTCTCCTGGCAGATACTGCCCTGTCTTCCTTGCTTCCTCCTGTCCCCTGATCTTTCCCAGCTCACATACTTAATCCTCACACAGCCCCATGAGACAGATCCCATTAGTTCAACTCCATGTTCCAGATAAGGAAACTGGGACTGTGAATTAAGTAACTTGCCCAAAGTCACCCAGCCATTGGATGGCAGAGGTGGAATTTGAATCCACACCTGTCTGACTTTAACACACACAGTTAACCACTGAGCTTCAGGCAAATGGGAAACAATCCTGGGTGTACAGGCCACCGATTGACCCTACGAGGCAGAGGTACACAGTCCATTCTGCCTGGACCTTGCTCATGGTTCAGCTGAGACACAGGTCCCGAGGGAGACAAGGAGAGAACAGTAAGGTGGAGTAAAGCAACAGAAGATCAAAGATGAGCGGCACAGACCATAACCGCATGGAAGGTAGGACATGTAGGAAGCCCTGCCCATCCCCATCTGCATCTCTCTCCAGTCATCCCTGCCTCATTTTCCTGACTGGTCTTTCTGCCTCCGGTCTCCCTGGCTTCCCATCCAGCCGCCCTGGTGCCTGCCAAAACAACCTTTCTTTAAAGAAACAAAATCTTATCCTTCCTCTGCCTACAAATCTTCAGTGGCTCCCCGTTTCTACAGGGAGAGTCCCAGCTCCTGGGCACGGCATTCAGAGCTCTGCGCAGGCCAGCCCCAGCTCACCTTTCCAGCCTGGTCCCTCGCCTGCTTTTCAAAACATGCCAGACTCTCTCAAGATTTTATTTTGAGTATATGCTCCCTTTGTCAGGGCACCCTCCCCAAGCTTCTCTAGCTGTGTAATTCCTCAGCCTTTTGCAAAACTTGGCTTAACCCTGGTTTCCTCCGAAAGCCAGATGTCTGATGAGGCCACGTCTTTTCCTGTGGCTGTTGGCCACCTGGGTCTCCTGTCGTGTGACTTGCCTGCATTGGATTTGGGTGTTTTGTTGATTCATTTTGGAAGAGCAGGCACCTGTGTGCAGTGCCCCAGTTCCACAACTGTACCCAGCAGCCCCAGGCATACAGAAAAACGCCTTCCTGTTGTTTTAGATAGCTGTTGTGTTTCTCTCCTTGTTGTGTTCCCGTCCTTACATAAATATACAAAGCATCTCAAAATAGAGCTTAGTGGCAGATTGGGTTTAGGCTGTGAAGGAGAGGAAGCAAAGCTTTTTCATATGGGAATCTCTAATAGAGACTGTGAGAAGGGGAGAGGTTTCAGAGGAAGGCTCTGTGTCTGGTTTTGACGTACCACATGTGGGATGACAGTGGTGGGACTTCCGTATGCAGATGGCCCAAAGCAGGGGTGGGCAAACTGGCCTGGGGACCAAATCCAGCCACACCTATTCACTGAGCTATCATCATGGCAGCTCTCGCACCAGAGGCAGAACTGAATAGTGCAGCAGAGACTGTGTGGTCTGCAAAGCCAAAAATTTTTCCCATCTGGCTCTTTAAAAAAAATATTTGCTGGGGCCAGCCCAGTGGCATAGTAATTAAATTTGTGCGCTCTGCTTCAGTGGCCCAGGGTTTGTGGGTTCAGATCCCAGCATGGACCTACACACCACTCATTAAGCCATGCTATGGTGGCGTCCCACATACAAAATAGAGGAAGGTGGGCACAGGTGTTAGCTCAGGGCCAATCTTTCTCACAAAAAAAAAAGAGGAAAAAAATTTTTGCTGACCCTGCTCTAAGGCATCTTGGAACCATGCACATAGGCATGTATGGGGTCAGAGAAGTTGATGAGGACTGGACATCCCTCCTGGTGATGAAAGATAATCTTAAGTGCAGCATACTGTTCCTCCCTCTGGCTATTTCAGTGCGTGCTGTTCACCGGCTACTGGAGCATCGCCACCACGGTGTCACCTGGCCCTCCACTGAGCACCCCATCACACAGCTGACCAGCTCTATCATCCGGCGCGTGAACGAGGCTTCCGGGCTCTACCAGATGTTCGGTGTGCTGGCCGATGTCGTCCTGTTGAAGGAGTGAGTAGCCCACCCTGCACTCTCCCCTCTGCCCAGCCTCACCACTCACCCTCCCAGAGCTCTTCTCTTCCTATTCCAAGTGTGGAAAAGCCCAGTGGGTCCTTCCTAAGGTGGAGCCTGCAGGGGCCTGGGGGGCGCCTCTTCTGGGGAAAAGTCAGTGGAATCAACACGACAAGCTCTGCAGACAGACCGACCTAGGTGTGAATCTCAGCTTTGCCACTTTCTACCTGTGTGACCTGGGGCAAGTTAGTTAGCCTCTCTGAGCCTTTTTCTCATCTGCAAAATGGGGATAATCACACCTACCTGGCAGGACTGTGGGAAGGAGTGAGGGTAACTGGAGGAAAGGATTTGGCAACACATAGATGAGCAGTAAACCGCAAGGAGGAGAGGTTCCAGCAGTGTGGGTGTAACAGTGCCCTCGGGCCAGGGTCATGTTGGCTTCTTATCAGCCAAGTGATGAGCGGCAGATCACAGAGGACACTTCCAGAGAAAGAAACAGTGCGGGGTGGGGGGGCTGGAGGGGGAGGGCCTCAAAGGACAGGTGGCTGGTGAGAAGCAGAGGAAGAAGCCTCAGTTGGAGGGAACAGCCTGATCCAAGCCAGGGCGTGCAGTGGCACACTCAGTTCCGGGCAGGCAGGAGCACAAAACCGCCCGTCGTCCTTGACTCCTCGCTGTTTCATACCCGTTCACCACATTCAGACTATCCCTAAATCCCGTCACCTCCCCCTTCAAATTATGTCTGGGATCTGCCCGCCTCCCACCAGCGCCACCACTGCCCGCTTCGTCCGGAGCACCTGCATCTCTCCCTGCACTGGTACAGCAGCCTCCCACCTTTGCCCCCGTGGTCTGCTCTCAGCACGGCAGGGGTGGTCCTTTTAAAACTTGAGTCACGCGAATTCATCTCTACTCAGGTCTCTCCAGGGGCCAGTGGCTCCCCTTCTCAGTCCAGATGAACCCGAAGTTCCCATCATGGCGCACGAGCCCTCCTTGACCTGCCCCCGAGGACCTCCCAACCACTTGGCTCCACTCCAGCCACACTGGCCTTTCTGTCCCTTGAAGACACCAAGGCATTCACTCCTTCCTCAGGCTTTTCCATTAGGTTCTCTCAGCCTGGATCACCCTTTCCCCAGATATCCACTTGGGGTTACTCAAAGTTTTCTGGAATCCCACATGTAACTCAGGGCTCAGCTGTACCAGTGAGATGTGTGGGGCTGCTCAGAGTCCGTACGCTGTTTGATTGTCACTTCTTGGAGGAGAGACACACACACATACACACACAGACACACACCTCTCACCTCTGCCGCAGCACTGAGGGTCTTGCGTCCCCCCCACCTGCCCATGTTGCCATCATCTCCAGGAACGCCGCAGCATTTGAGTACCTGGAGGAGTTCCCCATGCAGATGCTGGCCCAGCTGGAGACGATCACAGGAAAGAACGCCAGGCACGGGCTCTTCGTCATCAACATGGAGTATGGCAGAAATTTCTCTGGACCCGACAAGGACGTCTTCTATTATGACCGGTCTGTGGGGCACACGGAAGACGCCTGGCAGTCTAACTTCCTCCACCCCGTCATCTACTACTACAGGCACCTCCCCACCGGTGAGCTGGGCCTCTGCTGTCCCCCAAGCATGAGCTTTCTTGAGGTGGGCATTCCTTGGACCCCACTGTCTGTCGAGTTGTCACCGTTAAGCCCTGACACAGTAGTTTCAGCTGATGGAGGAGGACCCTGGGGGACTCTGCCCAGAGACCAAATGGGGCAGAAGGTCCAAGATGTCCCCAGATTCTGGCGCATACCGTGACCTGGGCAGGCCACACATGGAGTGTCGTGATCTCCAGGCCCCACAGAGTAGGAAGGACGGTGTCATGCTGTAGTGTCTCCAAAGGAGGCTGACCATGGAGGGGAGAGGGAGGACCTGGAGACTGTCTGTTAGAAGGAACTGGAACTGGTTAACACAGAAGTGTAACAGTAAAGAGTACAGAAAAGCTGGATGGTGTTCCCAGGCAGTCCTTTCCTCACTATGTGACCTTGTGACCTTGGACCATTACCTCTCTAGTCTCAGCTTCCTCATCTGTAAAATGGGGATAACAACAGTACCTTCCTTGTAGGATCGTAGGAGGATACAGATGATGATACAGAATGCCAGCGTGGTGCCTGGCACAGAGGAGTTACCAGTAGATGGACTACCTGGGGAGCACGACTCTGCTTCAGAACTTGAAGGGCTGTCGCTGGGGAGAGGATGATCTAAAAAAGGGCAGATGTCCTGTCAACAGGAAGTGACAGGAACGCAGGTTTAGATTCAATATAAGGAGCCACTAATAGTGAAAGCTGCCCGACAGTGCGATGGGTCGCCCCCTAAAGTTGAGTTTCCCACTATAGGGATGGTCAAGCCATGGCTTGATGGCCATCTGATGGGGACAACCAGAGGGAGTCCATACCAGGTGGGAAGCTGAACTAGGTGAGTTCTAAGACCCCTGTCGATGCAGGAAGTCTCCTCACAAAAAGACCAGTTTTGAAACAGCCACAGTAGACCTCAGTTCACATGAGTCTTAGAAAAATACGAAGTTCAGGTGATTTGTCTTAGTTCTACCCTGTCATACATAAAGGATAGGTCTAGTCTAGTCTCCCCTCCTAATGCCAACCTTCCAAACATTTGGAAATGGCTGTTGAACAAGCTGACCACGGCCCAGCACAGAGGTGTCAGGAAAGTCAAGTGAGTGAGTGAGGGAAGCATTTGGGATGTGCGGGAACCGCTCGGCTCTGACACGGCTTCCCCCCTCCTCCCCACAGAGCAGGAGGTGAGGTTCCGCCCCGCAGACTGGCCCCTGCCTAGGCCCACAGCCATCCACCACATCGTGGAAGATTTCTTGACAGACTGGACTGCCCCGGTGGGGCATATTCTACCTCTGAGGCGCTTCCTGGAGAACTGTTTAGACACCGATTTGCGAAGCTTCTATGCAGGTAACTTAAGTTCCCGGAAGGACAAAGAGGTTGAAAAAAGACCAGATAGATCCATGCCCTGTGGAGTTTCAGGACTCACATCCAGAAACCCAAACCCGAGACTTAACGTTTCCTACAATGTGGTAGGCTAGATATTCACAGAAAACCTTCCCAGGACAGCACACTTGACAACGCTGAATAAAATGTCTTTGTTAAAGAACTGGCAGGAAAATAAGGGGACTCCCCAGAGGGCAAATACTCAGAAAAGCACAAACCCACTGCTGGATGAGGAATATCTGCTCATTACGAGTAGCCTAGGCCTGGGTAACTGACCGGCACTTGGGGATGGGAAGGTGAGGCTGGAGAGGCGGGACATCTGTTTAGAGACCTTCAGATAAGCTTGGACTTCAGTGGGTAAACCAGGAAGCATCTCCCTCCCTCCCCAAGGGGAAGATGGTGGAGACGCATGCTTTTTGGCTCTGGGTAGAGTGGGGAAAAAGCTCCCCTGAGAATTTCTATCCACTAGGCCTCGCTCGTGTGAGTTTGGGGCCACGCTTCACACTATCATAGTGGTGCAAAAATCACAGAAGTGCGTGCAGATCTTCTGTGAACAAAACACACTTTAAAAGTAGGCCTCAAAGAATTCCCAAGGATAAAAATTTCAAGAGACGTGAACTCCCAAGCAAAACTCACTTAACACATAAGGACACTAACCACATGAGGGAGTGTCAGCAGAAACAACAAGCTGTGGGATCAAACCAAAGAGACTGGGAATTAGAATGGTCAGACAGAGGACAGACAGCCTGTCTAAAATACATATATTGAAAATATAATATAATATAATAGACTGGGCAATTTTGAGAAAGATCCAAGTAAAACTTCTGGAAATAAAAAAATAAATTTGTAATTAGAAACTTAACATAAAGATATTGTAGCACATTAGACAGAGGTGAAGAGAGAATTGGTGAATTGGAAGATAGCTCTGACAGCCAAACCCAGCGAGAGACTTGGGGAGAGAAGTTTAATGATCCAGAGAGAGAGAACTGATTGAAGCAAGCCAAATTTGTATCTGGTTTTTTTTAACCCCCTGAATGCCTAGGACATCCACTCCTCTGTCCAGCAAACATCTGTGCAACACCAATTGTATATTAGACACTATTCATATCAAATCAGGTTAGAGACGGTCAGTCCCTGGCCTACAGTTCAGAGAGCAGGTGTCTATGCTTCATCCCAGTGACATCCTCAGTCCACTTTGAAAAAAATATATATATATTAAGGACTGGCTTAAAACAATAGTTTAAATTAATAGTCTAAATATATGTAGTTGCTCAAACAGAGGTAATTCACAGAGCAGAGCTAAGCAACTTTGAAGTACTAGCATTCTGCCAACTCTCAACCTTGACCATACACTTCCACATGAAATTACATCTTATAGGTCTAGAGACCTCGGCTGCAGAATTGCTGCCTGTTTCTGGAGGCTTCAGGAGTACACAAAGATGCCCGTGCCTGTTAGGGAGCATATTCCCACCCTGAGTTATGGCTCCCACCAGTGCATCGTCACAGGCCCTTTAGCCTCCTGGCTCCCACTCCCTAGATACTGCCCCACAGTATCAGCCACTAAGTGATGCTGCCTTGAACTGGGAAGAATCCTTCCAGCAAAGGGCCAGCTGGCAGAGGGTGGGCTTTCCCTTTGCCCCCTTAGCTGATATGCAGCTGCTAGTTCTGGTCCCAGGTTCTGCTGGGCTTCTCTGGCCCCTGCAGAAGGGGTGATGTCATCAGAGGTGGTGCTGCCCCTCTGCTGTCCTCCCCCGGCATCTGCTGTTGTCAGTGCCCAGAGGATTGTCATGACCTGTTCTGCCTGGGCCGCTCCATGCAATAAGTCAGAAATAAAGTAGGAAATAATGTTGTGCAGCCCTACCACCTGTTCACAACATCCTTTGTGATGTGCCCAGTTTTTCCCTGGTATAAAGGACTCAACGGTTCTCTGACACTCCATCTTCCCGTCTTCTCTAAATCCCTCAGAAGGCTGAGCCTGTACCTGTCTCATCTTTTCTGCTTTTTAAATCAAAATTATGTAAGTACTTGGCTAAAACACTTTGTTCCCACTTCGCTTCTCACTCCCTAGAAGGAACTACTTCTAGCTCTTCCTGTTGTCTCTTCATATTTCTACATAAATAAGTATCCATACTACTTCCTGATTGATCAGATCTGATCTAGTGCCCACCTTCTGCTGTGGCAGACATGAGGATTTTTCAGTTTTATCTTTAAATCCCCCCGCCCCCACTTTCTAGAACAATGCCTTACACACAGTATTTGCAACTCAGTATTGTTGAGGGACTAAATCTTTGCAGGCAGCTTTGAGCTCAAAATGGGACTGACCTCTGGGTGTCTGCTCCTCCCGCCCTGGGCCAGCTTCTGGAGAGGAGGCTGAGGGCTGCTCCTGAGCGGCTGGGCTCCCACCCGGGCTGGCTCCACGCAGAACATCATGCTGGGCCTCGATCTCTGGGGGCTGAGCCATTTCTGTGGTTGGATTTCCTTTCGGAGCCTTGTTCTTCCCAACTGTCAGGGCAGCCTCCTATTCTCAGAGCCCCAGGGAGGGACGAGATCCATGGCTATGCGGGTCAGATACCTAGAAAAGTCAGCTCCCAGGCTCAAGGGGTGGAGGCCCCCGGGGCCTCGGCAGCTCCTCCTGTTCCCCCCGCCGCCCCCGTCCCAGCCAGGCTCATTCATCTCCTTTTGCTTTTGTGTAGAGTCCTGTTTCCTGTTCGCCCTCACACGCCAGAAGCAGCCGCCCTTTTGCCAGCAGGGGTACCTGAGAATGCAGGGGCTTGTGGGCACCGAGAGCCTTCGGCAGCACGGAGTGGAGAGTGGGCTCCTGTGGGACTATGCCGCCGTGGGCAAGCGCCGAGAGGACGGCGGCCGGCAGCCTGGAGACCGTGAGCCAGCAGGTCACACCCCAGCTCCAGAGCCTCCGGTCCAGCCCCTCGACAGCAACAAGGAGGAGCTCTGATGGCCAGGCTTCTCCCACCCAGGCCCACAGTCAGCCCCCTCTTTCCCCACAGCCCCATGCTCCCACTGACGTGTGATTGCCAAAGACCACTCAGATCATCGCAGTGACCACACCAAAGCCACACAGAGGGCACATAAGGGCTGCAGGGTGGCCATGTGGTGGTCTCCTCCCCTCCTGTTCAGTCCATGGGTGCCAGAGAGGTGGGTACAGAGAAGGGCATCCTCTGCCAGCTGGGAGCTGCCTTCCACAGCCAGGCTTGTCTGCAGGGAACTGTCGCTGAGCACCAGGCTGGCCTCAGTTGTCTGCCCATCAAGTGCCCAGTGGTTCCTTTTCCTTCTGGTCTGCTCTTCAGATGGGTCTGTATCCCACCCAGCCGTGGCGTGTTTCACAGGTGAAGTGCATCCTCTTCATAAGGGTTTGGGCAGGCACTTTAGGACACGGGCCGTAATACCCTCAACCACAGAGGCCAGGTGGTTCTGTTGCCCCCAGATGAAGACACCAGCTCAGAGAGGTTAGGTGACTTCCGGGCTCCCAGCTAGGGGTCCCTGTCTGGGTAGCCCTAAAGCCTGTTAGACCTCACCACACTGCCTCTCCCCGCCCATCTCTGTTTTCAGAACCCAGGGGGGCCCGCCTGGCTTATCGTCATAGGCCCAGTGGGCTGTCATCAGGCAGAGATAGAACAGCTCCCTGCAAAGCCATCTTATCTGAGCAGGTTTCTCCCTGAGCAGCAGAACTCAGAGCCACACTCCCCAAAACTGCAGCCCTGACTTATCTTCGGCCTCTGCCTTGTCATCTTCCATCCTCTCCCCTGCCCTCTGGCATCCTGAACAACGCCTTGCCTCTGGCCTGCCCTGTCAAGTTTTGTCACCTCTCACCGCGCTGTCTTTCAGTGGGGATTCTTTTGGAGGTGATTCACCCCGCTGCTTGTAGAGAGCCTGGCTCAGCGTGTGCAAGGAGACATGCATAAGTGCATTTGTACGATAGCGATGATGAATTTAGGTTCCGGTTCCCTTAGCTGTCCTGGCTCTTCGTTGTCCTTCCTCACCAGGAATCTGCTCCCTTCTTACTCTCCCTTCAGGCATTGTGGTCGCATTTATGAGTAAGCATTTGTACGTAAAATAATCCTGGTGATTTTCCAAAGCCCAAGCCCAGTGATTGCTTTCTCAGTGGCTGTTACTCGTCCTTCACGTCTCCACTCAGAATTCGAAGGACATGGGTTCTCTGGATCCGCAGAGAACATCCTCTTCCTCTCTTGGCTAGGTCCAAAGTCCCTTACCTGCCTGGCCCCGCTGTCTGCAGACGCCTCTCCCTCCAGTCATTTGCAGTTACAACAATGAAACTCCAGCAGCTTTAGCTTATCGGGGAGGAGGAGGTGTTTTCCCCATGACAATACTTGGCATAGTTTGAACAGGGCTGAAACTTCTAAATTAAGGGACGCTCCCCAATCCCAGGGTGTCGAATTCACCACATTTCATACAGATTACAGGTCAACTAAAATTGGGTCCCATCAGTCCACTCTTCCTTTTCCAAGACCTTTTTTTGTGTGTGAGGAAGATTAGCCCTGAACTAACATCTGTTGCCAATCTTCCTCTTTTTGCTGAGGAAGACTGGCCCCGGGCTAACATCCGTGCCCATCTTCCTGTACTTTATATGTGGGATGCTGCCACAGTGTGGCTTGATAAGCAGTATGTAGGTCCGCACCCAAGATCCAGACCTGCAAACCCCGGGCCGCCAAAGCGGAGCATGCGAACTTAACCACTACGCCACTGGGCCAGCCCCTCCAAGAGCTTTTTATAAATAAATGTTTTAATTAGGACTGTGCCCATGATATCAAATCCTGTTACACACATCTCGCCTACCCAGTTACTGAAGGCTGGCTGGGCCCCTTGTTCCAATAAAAATTCAGGGTGCTATAACAAATAGTTTACTGATGCCTAAATATGTGGCATCTGCTGCTTTTCCTGTCATCTGCCAAATTGTTCATTCCATGAAAATATCAGCCAGCCTTATTTGTATTTAACGAGACACAATTCCATTCTTGCTCAGCTGACTAGAGATGTCTTCCCTGGTATTCTTTCTGTAAATCAGTGGTTGGCTTTGAACAGAGAACTACTTTTCTTCCTGTGAAGATGGTTGCTGCATTTGCTGGAGTCCTATCTAGACCTTCCTTCCTAGCAATGCTTCCCTGCCTTTTTTTTAAATCCTGGCTCTGAGAGCCCGTCGCTTTACACATGCCATCTCTGGGTGTCTGCTGTCTTCTTGCTGTGTCATATGAATTCACATTTTCTACTTCATTGTCTCAGTTCCTTCTTTGTCAAATCTGGACAGCCCATTAGCACATGTCTTCATTTCCAGCTGGGCCAAGTTCCTCTACTAGCCAATGCCTGACTTCATTAATTCCTCCTTTTTTTAATATTATAACGTTGCTGGTTCAAAATAGACAAATCAATGAAACAATAGGCAGAAGTAGACTGATTTCTAATAAGGAGGTGGTGATTTTAAAAAGGAATCACAAACCAGTGGAAGAGCTTGTACAGGACCATACAATAAATAATGTTGGGCCAACTGGTTAGTAATTTGGAGAAGACAATAAGTCTCATTGTAGACCCCTAGTTCATACTATACTTCAAAATTAATTCCAGATGAATTTGTCAAAGCCATCTAGAAACTGGAGGTGAAGAGGGGATATTTTAATAAAAGACTTTCCAATTCTAGATGCAACAGTAATTCCCCAGAGGAAAAGGTTTAGCATCTCCAGGTACACCCCTCTTGCCTGTACCTAAGTAATGTGACTAATGTGACTATTTTAAAGAAAAAGGCAAAACAGCATGGGCAATAGCAGAATACAACACATAAAAATAAATAATATCTTTATTATATAAAGAACTGATTGAAATAAATGAGAAAAATGAAGAATAGTTAAGTAAACTGTGGTATATTCACCCAATGGAATATGACCCAGTTCTCAAAAACTCTTAAGAAGTGGTGAAAGACCATGTAATACAAATACATGTGTAATAAAGTTAAGTGAAAAGAAGCAGGATATGAAATTGAAGTTGCAACTACTTGTAACTATAAAAATAGAAAACTATATGCAGGGAAAACTATGGAAAGGAAATATCACATCAGTGGAGGTATTAAGTTTGTGGAGGTTCTTTTTATTTTCCTTTTTCCTCTTTTGTCCAAATTTGTGGTTATACTCTATAGTGAAATAAAATACATTTCTTTTTTAAAAATCCTCTCTGTTTTTGGAATTTAAAATGGCTGGGGGCGAGTGGAGCTGGGAGCCCCTCCCAGAGGATAGCTCTGCCCCCTTGGTCCCAGTGGTGCCCATGGCGTCAAGCCTTCTCCCCACTTGGGAAGACACTGCACCAAGTGGTGGGGAAGAAAATGTGCTCGGTCTGGAGAAGTGAGTTTAAGTGGCGTGTGCTCCTCTCCTAGAGTCTTTGGACTGGCTGACCCAGCACAACAGATGAGACTTCTGGAAGAATCTTCCCTCCCAAGTGATAGAAAAGATAAAAATCCTCATTTTGTGGAGGTGTCATCTCCAATCCATTGTAGAGCCCTGAATTCCTTTTACGTGATAAAAGTGGGGGTGTACCTAAAGTCTGCCTGGAAATCAACTCCCCAAGGGGTGAACTTGTCTGCTAAGCTAATCATAACTTAAGTCATTTGTTGAGTACCTACTGCAAGCCCAGGACTGTGCTGTGGTGGTTTTAAAGATATGTCCACAAATTCTTTGATACTTCTCCCCCAAAAAGGTGGAGCTTAATTCCCCTCCTGTTGGGTGTGGGCTGGACTTAGTGATTTACTTCTAGCAAATAAAGTACAGCAAAAGCAAGATGTCATCTTCAAGACTAGGTTATAAAAGACATGGCATTTATCTACTAAGAGACTGTGCTTTTTCCCTCTCTCTCTGGAGTCCCTCACTCTGGGGGAGGCCACCTGTCATGTTGAAAGGACATCCAATGGGGAGAGGCCCAGGGGTAAGGAACTAAGACCAGCCAACAGCCGTGTGAGGGAACCTGGAAGAGGTCCCACCCCAGTCCAGCCTTCGGATGACAGCAGCCCGGGCCACCACCCTGAACAGCCTGATGAGAGACCCCGAGGCAGAGCCACCCGGCTAAGAGCTCCCGATTCCTGACTAGCAGAAGCTTTGAGAGAATATTTGCTGTTTTAAGCTGCTAAATTTGGGGGGTTATTGGTTACACAGCAATAGATAACTGAATAGCTTACCTACATTAATTCTCACCACGACCCTAAGAGGTAGGTATTGCTACCCCCATTTTACAGACAGGGAACCTGAGACTGAGAGACAATTACACAGCAAGTCAGTGGTGTGGTGCTTCGAAAATCCACCTCCTTCGAGCCATCCTCTAAATACTAAATCATTAAAGCAACCATCTCCTCATCACTGTCCCTGTGAGTTTCCTTCAGGTGAACACTGGGTGACAAGAAATCGAAGGACCAAACAATTCTCAAACCTAGGAAAGTGTGTGGTTCCCACAGGAGGGCAAAGAAGTGTTAAAATGCTGATTACTCAAAAGGTACCCATGAAAAGAGTATTAATCCATTCCATCAAACGAGACGTCCTGTGACACAGGCAGGGCGGGGTGACAAGATGGGGAGGGGAAATCTCAGGGGTCGGTAGCATCAGCCCTCACCAGGCTTCAGCCTCCGTTAGGATCCTCAGTTCCCTGACCGATTACATCAGCATCCCCCAAAGCCAAATTGGAGTCTTCCCTAGAAAAGAAGCCACAGGCTGCATCATTTCACTGCAGATGCTTATTTTTTAAATATGGTCAAAAAATGCTGACTGGGGAAAGCTTTTTGTCAGACTGCAGGCTTTAAAAAAGCATTTAATTCAATCTGGCATTGCAGATGGAATGTAAATCTGCTACAAAGTGAAGTTGATGGGCAAATAGACGAGATGCTTTAGCCCAAGTATTTAATCCAAGTACATCACACGACCAATCCATCAGCGCTGAAATTAAAAATAGCATGCAACAGATGTATTTAAGCAGGGAAGAAAGGACCAACAGAATGTCTCGCTCCTTCCTCAATTCTCCATAAATAAGACTGATTTGCCTGTTCTTCTGGAGAAAGCCCCAAGCTTAATGTGAACTGCAAAATCTCTCAAAAGTCTGTCACCTGCTTTTTCGTTCTCCCTGAGATGTTAGCATCTCGGAGCAGTCTCTCAAGTCATTCCAAATAATAAAGTAATGAGATGCAGAAAAGTCCCACCAATAGAAAAGAAAATGACAATGCAATATCTCAAAATGTTCCCAGTGTGTTATAACCTGTCATTGTAGTTTAGAAATAAAGCAAATACAAAAACATCTGAGATGAGCCCCTTAACACCAGCCATGTTTAAGTTCTAAATTAGTCAGTCTATCAGAAAAAGAAGAGGTGCCCAGAAGCCTCCACTGCGAGGCACTGTGGTGAATTAAAGATGGTCAAAAATTCTATGACAACTCCTATCCAAATGTAAGATCTATGTCCCCTCCCCTTGAATCAGGGTGGCCTCTGAGACTGTTTTGGCCAAAAGAACATGGTGGCAGTGATGCCACGCCAGTTTCTGGGTAGAGGCCCTAGGACACTGGCAACTTCCACTACCTCTCTGGGAGCCCAGCCACCATATTGTGAGGAAGCCCCAGGGAGGGAGGCCCACGTGGAGAGGAAGTGAGGTGCCTGGCTGAGCTTCAAGTTGACAGCTGGCACCAACCTGCAGCCACATGTGTGCACCATCTTGGAAATGGATGGTCCAGACCCAGTGGACCCTCCCCTGTTGACCTCCCCACATGGAGCAGAGATGAGCTGTCACTGCCAAGCCCCACCCAGATTTCATATTTGTGAGCAAAATGATTATTGTTGTCCTAGGCCACTAAGTTTTGGCGGTTTGTTTCACAGCAATAGATGAGAGGGATAGGAACATCGGGGCAAAATATAAAGGTGGCTTAGTGAAGGCAGACTTGTAAGAACAGGTGTAATCTCTGTATTAGAAATTGTTAATAAGCATATTACAAAGACAATTGCAGGACACACCCATCTAGGAACTCTAAGTAAAATATAGCTATGGTATTACACCATTTAGTGTACCTATACTGAGGGATTGATTTAAAAAAAAAGGAAAGGCATGAGCAAGTTAAATAAAGGAAGGGAGGCCTGGAGACTGAGTTGGTACACATTATATGGTTGCCTGAAATTGACTGGCAGAAACTCAGGAGTCTGATGTCTGTCTTTCCTTCAGAAAAACCACAAGTAGCCTGTTAACTATCATACGCGTGTGCAAGTCAGCAAGACGAACAGGTATCTCCCCGAGATCAAACACTCTGCACTTGAAAGGGATTTTCACCTGGGCAAAACTAAATGGGCCCAGCACAACTTTTACTGATCAAAGGACCCTCCTTCAACATCAAAGACTTCCCAACTTTGCCAGACATCAACTGATCAAGAAGCTGTGTTGCAAGGGAAAGATCATTGGACTTGAATAAAAGAGCCCTTATTACATGCATGTTTACAATTGGCATGCATTTGGAGAACCCACTCAACTTCCACCTAACTCTGTGGGGGCCACCCACCACCGGGGCAGATACATAACACAGTCTGGCCAATCAGTGATTGAACCAGAGTTGTACACGTGACCCAAACAGGGCCAATCAGAATCTTGCTGAGACCTGATACATGCCCAAAGCGTGTCTTCTTGGACTGGTAGTAGCCTTCTTTCCCACTACACAGAGAATGAAACCAACATGCTAAGGAAAACAAAACAAGGGAGACAGAGCTCTGCAACATTTTCTGAGCACCAATCCCGTCATGCCAAGCTAGCTGCACCCTTGAACATGCCAGTCATATCAGCCAGTAAGTCCCTTTTCATGAGCTGCTCTGAGTTGGTTCCTGACACTTACACGAAGGGTCCTGACTTATACAAGCCCCCTGGAGGGACACTGTTGGGGCAGGGTTAAGGGGCTTCCATTCACACACCACCAAAAGTGGAGCCACTTCTCACTTCATTCTTTTTTTCTCTCATTCAACAAACTTTTGCTAAGTGTCTACCATGTTCAGGCACAGGCCTAGGTCCTACATCAACGGATGATGGAGCTCCATAAGAGGGTGAAAGTAACAGCACATTGTCTGAGCTAAAATGGAGAAAAGAGAATCAGAATCCCTTTCCTCACGGAGCTCACAGTCCAGTAGAGAAGACAGACATTGGACAAGCAGTAAGTCCTCATGATAAAGAAAGGAGAGGCTGCTGAGGGGTCACATAAACGCCATGCCCTGGTCTACTCCCCCTATTCCCACCTGTGAGACTGTGATTATAATAGGAAATATATATTTGGTCTTTGTCCTGGTTTCTGGCACAGAGCTCCTAAAACCCTTGGAACTTCCTAAGTGACAGAGCGATAAAGGTGTCTTTATTAAGAAAAAAAAGTTTTCTTTCCTCCTGTGTGTCTCCTTTACTCTCACACAAAACACTTCACTTCTGACACTTCTGGTCACCGAACGTGTGGTGGTTTTCCCCCACCAAGCAATTCTCCATGATACCAGCTGGGTGTCCTACAATTAACTCAGTTCTGACACTACCCAGAGGTAGCATAAGGTCCCACAGGTTAAGGGCTCCTTCCCACAAGATTGTTCCCACCCCACTTCAGACGCCAATCACAAGACCGGGTTGTCACCTGTGCTTCTGACCAATTGGCTATAAATCAGAGGTTCTCACAACTTCTCCTCAGGTTCCATTAATTTGCTACAGCACTCACAGAACTCAGGAAAATAGTTACTTATGTAGACCGGTTTATTAAAGGATATGATAAAGGATACAGATGAACAGCCAGACGAAGAGATACACAGAATGAGATATGTGGGAAGGGGTGTGGAGCTTCCACGCTCTCTCTGGGCGCACCACTCTCCCAGCATCTCCACGTGTTCACCAGCCCAGAAGATGAATACATAGATGAATTCACTTGTATTTTCTTTTTTATATACATACCAGGCAGATATATTACATTTTATCTACATAAATCAGAAAGAGCTCTTTCAATAAGCATAAAATAAAAATTATAAGTGACAAGAAAAACTGTGTCAGCGTAATAATTGACAGTTTTATTATTTTGAGTTCAATCAGAAAAACAGAAGCCACACAACATATTTCAAAAGAGGAAATTTAATATAGAGAATTTGTTGTACAAGTATTGGAGGACTAAAAAGGCAAAGGGGACGTGGAGGTGACTCAGAGATAATAAATACAAAAACCAGCGGCACCCCTAGAGTTGTGCTAAATGTTGGGAGTAGTGGGGACCCAGCCCTTTGAGGAGGAGGCATTGCTTGGCTGGTGCTGGTACCTCTTGAGGGGTACAATGAATCCGGTTCTGAGGTCTTGAAAAGCTGAAGGCTGGAATCAACGGCTGCTGCCTAGGTGAGGAGCCATTGGTTCTGGACAGTGTTAAGAATAGGAAAATAGGAAAGAGCAAGTCCCTTCTCCCTCCTCCTGCGTACTAGTCCCTCTCGAATGACCCTTTTTGGCAGAAACTAACCGAGAGCCAGCAGGCAAAGGCCAAGTGTAGTGCACAGATTTCCAGCCCTGTTATCACAAAGTAGAACATCGAAGAGAGGACCTGGAGTGAGAAATAATAGCTTAATAATTGGCACAGCAGTGTTTTTATTTCTTAGTGATACGTATAATAATGGTGCAATTTATGTTTGATGGCCTCTTAGGTTCTGTGAAATAAGAGAGTCAAGCTATTAAAAGGCTGCCATTACAAGGCCCCAAATACCCGTGACTTACACAAGATACAAGTTTAGTTCTCTCCCATGTAGCCATCCAGAGTGGGTATGGTGGCTCCACAGCATCAGGGACTCAAGCTCCTACCTTGCTGCTTCCCCGCACTCACAACAATGGCAAGCGTTTCTAATAACTTATGCTTCCACTTCTGACAATGGTGGGGTATCCCCTCTCAGACCAAGTCCTCTCACAGATAACAATTCTGGATAAAATATGTATATTTTAAAACTTGCCTGAAGACACTGAAGAGCAACCAAAATAGGCAGAAACTAGAACAGAGTTGACACACTGAAGAAGGAAACGGCATTAGGTGATTTTCCCATTTCTTAAAGCTTTTCACCTGAGGGCAGACCTCCGCGAGCACCACACAGGGCAAGTAAAATTCCAGTAGAAACCCACGATCTTGCTGGCTCAAAGAACCAGAGGAAAGAGTTAAAGGATACATCAGAGATGAAGAGTGACAGTGGGAAAATCCTCAAAAAGAGAGAGCCACAGAGAAGGAGCCCCAAATTCTGCATATAGACCCTGCACAAATCTCTGGCAGACCCCCGAATTACCCATGTGTGGGGTGGACTCAGCAGTTCAGCTAAGCCTGAAATAATGAACTGAGGTTCAGTGGCTGTGCACCACAAAGGAGACAGAGCTTGGAGTTTGAATTTAGCCAAGTTAACTGTCCACTAAAACAAAAACATCAACATTCTTTGGAGGAATATACAGAATCCGGAGCATTTACAATGTATCAATCACAATGTCCAGGATACAATCTAAAATTATTAGATGTATAAAGAAACAGGAAAATATGATCCATACTCAAGAGAAAAAACAATTGGTGGAGACTGACATAAAGTTGACCCAAATGCTGGATATATCAGACAGACTTTAAAGCAGCTATTATAAATATGCTCAAGACATAAAGGAAAATATGCTCATAATGAGTAAATAAATAGAAAAATCTCAATAAAGAAATAGAAACTATTAAAAAGAACCAAATGGTGGGGGCTGGCTGGTGGCACAGTGATTAAGTTCACATGCTCTGCTTCAGCATCCCAGGGTTCGCAGGTTCAGATTCCAGGCACAGACCTATGCACCGCTCATCAAGTCATGTTGTGGCAGTGTCCCACATACAACACAGAGGAAGATGGGCACAGATGTTAGCTCAGGGCTAATCTTCCTCACCAAGAAAAAAATAATAAAGAACCAAATGGAAATTCTAGAACTGAAAAAATGTAGTATCTAAAATTAAAAGTTCACTACTTAAGTTTTACAGCATATTGGAGATGACAGAAGAAAATATTAATGAATTAAAATAGATCAAAAGAAATCATCCAGTCTGAAAAACAGAGTAAAAGAATTGGGAAATCAAAAAGCCTCAGTGATCTGTGGAACAATATAAAAAGCTCTAACATACGGGTAATTGGAGTTTTAGAAGGAGAGAAAAGAGACAATGGAACAGAAAAGGAAATTTTGGAGGAAATAATATCCTGAATTTGGTGAAAGACATAAATTTAGATTCTAGAATCTCAGTGAATCCCAAGCAAAATAAATACAAAGAGAATCACACCCTGGCACATCACATAAAATGCCGAAAACCAAAGATAAGAAAAAATTCTTGAAAGCAACCAGAGAAAAACAACACACGGAACAAGAAGACAAATAACTGCCATCATCTCACTGGGACAACGGAAGCTAGAAAATGGTAAAATGACGTCTTTAAGGTGCTAACAGGAAAGGAAAAAAAAACTATCAGCTCAGAATTCCATATCCAGTGAAAATATTCTTCAAGAATTAAGGCAAATAAAGACATTTTTAGATAAACTAAAATGAACAGAACCGACTTCCAGCAGACCTGAACTACAAGGAATGCTAAAGTAAGTTCTTCAGGCTGAAAGGAAATGATATCAGATGAAAACTTGGGTCTCTTCAAGAACTGAAGAGCATGGGAAAGGACAAATATATGGGTAAATATTAAAGACTGTATTTTCCTCTTAATTTCTTTAAAAAATATATATGACAGTTTAGAGCAAAAATATCAATATTATATTGGAGGGTTCTTAACCTATAGATGTAGCACATTTAATAACACAGCATAAAAGACAGGAAGGGGGGTAAATGAACCTATTTAGTTACAAGGTCCTTATATTATTTTATGTGTAAAATATGAACTCTAAGTTGACTGTGGAAAGCTAACAATGCATATTGTAATCCCTAGAGTAGCCATTAAAAAAATAATGCAGGGGCTGGCCCAGTGGCATAGCAGTTAAATTCACACACTCCACTTTGGTGGCCCAGGGTTCACCGGTTTGGATTCTGGGCGCAGACCACACCACTCATCAAGTCATGCTGAGGCAGCATCCCACATAGATCAACTAGAAGGATGCAAAACTATGATATACAACTATCTACTGGGGATTTGGGGAGAAAAAAGCAAAAAGTAAATAAATAAAAATAATGCAAAGAGGTTTAGCTAAAAAGCCAATAGACAAATTAAAATTGAATTCTAAAAAAATATACTCAACTAACTCAAAAGAAATCTGGAAAGAAAGAACAGAAGAACAAAAGACGTATGGAGGAAACAGAAAACAAACAGTGAAATAGTAGACCTAAATGAAAACATATGAAGAATTATGTTAATTGTAACAAACTAAACACGCCAGTTAAAAGGCAAAGATTGTCAAAATGTACTAAAAAAATCAAGACCCAACTATATACTGTCTATAAAAGATGCACTTATGTATAAAGGCCCAGACAGGCTGACAGTAAAAGGATTGAAAAAGATATATCAGACAAACAGTAATCATAAGAAGATTGGAATGGTTCTATAAATATCAGAAAAAGTAAACTTCAAGACAGAGCATGGCCAGAGTTAGAGAGAGACATTTCATAATGACAAAAAGGTCAATACATCAAGAAGACACAACAATCATAAATGTGTAGGAGCCTAATAACAAAGCTTCAAAATAAATGAAGCCACAATTGACAGACTTAAAGGGAGAAATGGATAAATTCACAATCATAATTGATTTTAACATCCCCCTCTCAACAACTGATAGAACAGCTAGAAAGAAAAATCAGTGAAGACAGAATATCTACATGATCTGACATTGATAGAACACACCACTGCAGAATAGAAATTCTTCTCAAGTGCACATGGTGCATTCACAAAGACCGTAGGCTGGGCCATAGAGCAAGCCTGAGTACACTTCAAGACTGAAATCCAGGGGCACCCACTATGAGCCCTTTACTTGCATGATCCCATTTAATCCTTCACAATAACCCTAGGATATTGGTAAGTATTATTATTAGTCCAATTTTATACATAAAGAAGCAAAGGTTCAGGCAACTAAAAGTCACTTTTATTCACTGGAACTCATTGTAACTTTTGCCAGCGATGCTTTCACAAACTCTTTAGTTTGTGAAATACACTTTTCCTCAGACCTCGCCCCACCACATCCTTGCAGGTCAGTGGGGAAAAATCCCAAGATTTGTGGTCAGAAGATCTGGATGCAAGCCTGCCGCTACCTCTTAAAACTAGTTGTGTGCCCTTGGTAAGTCACATGACCTCTCTAAGACTTGATCTGCATATCTGTAAACAGTACTTCAGGCGCGTTCCACTGGCCCCATTTTACAGATGAGGAAACCAAGACTTAGACAGGTTACATCATATTGCAGAGCCAAGATTCAAATTCAAGTCCACCTGACTCCAAAGCCCAAGTGTTCACTGACCACAGACCTACCGCCAGCACATCTGAGGCCTGCCTTCCCAACACAGGGCTCGGATTTGCACCTCCAAGCAAAGCCTATAAGAAGACAATATTTACATTAAAGGAAATCTTTTCAAAGAGTTTTTACATGTTAACTCTTATTTACAGATAATATTAAAGACACAGTCGAGCTGAGTTGTTAAGCACACCCTTCTGGGGCCAGTCGGCCTGGGTTTGAGTCCCGGCCCTGTTATTTGCGTGACTCGTGATCTAGGGTAAGTTATCTATCCTTTCAGGACCTCAGTTCCTCTCATCTGTAAAACACGACTAAAAACAGTATTTTTCTTACTGTGAGGACAAAATTAGTTAAAATATGAAAAGTGCTAGAAGAGTTGTGAGGCACGTAAGGACCACAGACATGCTGGCCGTTACTTCATCATTACAAGAGCTCCTAACCTTTCCGTAGAGTAAGCAGTGTGAGAGCCTCACACAGAGAAGGAACAACACCGAAAAGTTCACCGACAGGCCCAAGGTCCCTCAGTGAGTTAGGGGCAGAACCTGGTGAAGAAGCAATTCCAATGCCGGGCCCAGGGCTCACTTGCCACCCCACAGCTGCCTCCTGTTCAAGGACGGGGAGCAGGAGCATGCCAAAGGGCGAGGGAGGCAAAGAGATTTGGGAAAGGGGAAGGGTTCTTCTCGGCCTCCCTTCCCCAGCTTCTCACAGCTGCAGGCTTTGCCCTGCCCAGCAGAATCTGAGCCACCAGACCTGACTGGGCGGAACACTTGAGAAGCCTCACCCCAACAGCGGGCAGGATCTGGGATGTGCCCCGGTACACTGGTGCCCCAGCCTGTATGTGCCTACTGAGGGCACTGGCCTAGCACCGGATGCGACAGCATATGCCCACCTACATCACAGCCACGACACTCTGGATCTACCGTCGCAGGAGGGAGCAGTCGCCAGTCTGTGAGTTAAGGGCTACACTGCTGTTCCAGTGTGAAGTCTTTATGTTAAGAAAGGAGTGAGGGGACATTGTGTAATTGCTGGAAATATGACAGAACATGAATCACAATAGAACATGAAACCAGCTTCTTGAATTGCAAAACATAAGCCACAGTTCTAATTGTTCTGTAACAGCATTTAAAAAAACAAAAATTACCATCAAGATGGAAACTGAAAACAAAGATACTCTAGGAGCAACGCGCCTCTGGGAGAGAAACTCACTGTCAGCTCAGACTGTGGCCCACGACCTCTGTGTGTGTGTATTTTTTAAGGTGCCTTTCTCCAGCCATAAAATTGTCGAACATGCAGTCACTGAGATGCACCTGTCCCACAGCCCTGTCCCCTGCAATCGGCCCTGCAGACCTGAGGAAGCCTGTCCCCCAAGGCCATGCCCAGTTTGCCTGGCCTGCCATGGAAGAGGTTGCAAGAACCACACTGCCACCACGTGGGCACCTCTGCTTACAGCCGCTGCTGAGAACCACTGCTGCCCACCCTGCCACCAGTTGCAGTCCCCCGGGGTTTGAGCCCCACATTGCCCTCCGATGGCCTAGACTCGCTGGCTGGTAGTCAAAGCAGATCCTTGCTAGGGGCAGTATAGCACCTTTAAGCTTCCACCTCCTACTATCTGTGTGACCCTGGACAAGCTACTTAACTTCTATGTGCCTCAGTTTCCCCATCTGTAAGATGGAGGCTATAACAGCACTAACATCATAGGGTTGTAGGATTAAATGAGTTAATACATGTAGGGTAGTTAGAACAGCGTCAGGTGTTTGGTAACTCTTCATTATGTCAGTAGCTTTTAAACCCTTGACCATGATCCACAGTAAAAAATACATTCTATATCACAATCTAGGACACAGAGGCACACAGACATAATACCAGAAATGTTTCACAAAATAATACTTATAATACGCGACACACTCTGATATTTTCAATTCTGTTTTTTTAAAAGCTGCTGATCACAATCCACTAAATGGATTTCACAAACCCACTGATGGCTCACATCCCACAGTCTGAAAAACACTGCAATAAATGTAGCAGAAGCTTTCCCCTTAGCTCAGGCTGCCAGTCCTGGCTTCCTTCCCTTCCCCTCGCACCTGTGCCCTGAGCCGGCCTTGTGACTGAGCCAGACCCAGACCAGGTCAGCTCTGGCTGGGCAGACGAGCCAGCATACACCTCGCAGCCTACTGTGAGAGCAGTTTCTATCCATCGCACAGGCTCTCTCCCTGCAGGAGCGAAGGAGGGTCCTTCATTCCTCAGGCACTGACAATGTGCCAGGCCCTGTACTCCATCCTTCCTGCAACCTCACAGCCCTCTCTGAGGAAGGCATCATTCTTCCCATTTCTCAGCTGAGAAGCCTGAGGCCAACAGAGGTGAAGTGACTACGGAATAAGGACAAACAGAACTGGTCCTTTGGAATTCAGAATGTGAATTAAGCATGGAAATTGGCCTTCCAGAAATTGCCATGGAAATGCTGAATAGGATTTAGGGGCAGTATAGCCCCTAGGAGGCTCTGGAAGAGAAAGTGCTGGAGACAGAGAAAAACAGAAACGAAAATGGACAGGGTGGGAGTCCCCTTGCCAGATGGCATCTGGCATTAGCAGAACAGCTGCACCAAGGGATGCTGACCTCACGAGAGCCAAGAGCACTAAGAGTCCCACCGTGGATCACCACTGTTGGCTCCAGTCCTGGGTGGGGACAGAGGCAAGAGCAAGAGGTCAGACAGGGTAGAGAAAGCCATGCCTGCCCATGCCCTCACCTAGTCTCCTTCCTGCGATGGACAAGCGACTCTATTAAGTGGAAGGCTGACATGGATGCCGGTGGCCAGGGGATGTGGACCTATTCCAAACATTCCTTCACCTCATCCCAGAAGGAGGTCGCTGTGCAGCTGTGGCTGTGTCCTTGCACACCCAGGGAGTGAGGAAGTGAACCTGCCAACTGGACAGAGGACAAACAATAGCATGATGTGGCCAAGATGAACTGTAAAAAAAAAACATGGCAGTGATTTTGGAAGGGCACAACGGAGCCATGCAATGTGGTGGGGAAAATGGGATTTGGGGTGAGACTATTTGATGTGGGTCCCTGCTCTCTGTTCATGGAACAAATCATCACTGAGCACCTACTGTGATGCACGAAGGCCTGAGGTAAGCAATGGAGAGAAGGATGGACCCTCAGGAGCTGACGTATAGTGAGGAGTGAGGAATAAAGAAAGAGTAACAGTACGGAGTCTTGAGTGTGGTGACTGATAGATGCACAGGGGCTGTGGAAGCTCAGAGGGAGACCCCGACCCCGCTCCAGGAGGCTCAGGTCTCCAGAGAGGATGCCTAATCTGGTATCTGGTAGCATTTTCTCAGATGGAGAGTAGAGGAAAAGCCTTCCAGTCATAGGGAGTAGCAGCTGCAAAATGCAGGGATAGGAGAGACATTTAAGCAAACTCTGGAACTATAAGTGATTCCCACTGGCTGGGGTGTAGACTGAAATGGAAGTGTGAGATGGGACTCTGCCAATCTACCTGCTGACCTTGGACAAGTCACGTAACCTCTCTAACTGTAAGCCACTCTCTGAAATGCCCAAAGATATTCATTTAATAAGCATCCATTGAACATCCTCTGTGAACCAGGCACTGTATCAGGTTGGTGCTGGGCATATGGAGTCAGATAAGAGCTACAAATCCTTACTCTCAGGAAGCATAGAGTCTAGTGGAAGAGACAGACACTGCGCAATGTGTTATGTAAGAGTTGGGAACAAAGCACTAGAGAGAGGGAAGCAATTAATGCCGCTAAAAGAAGAGGTGATGAGTGTGTGTTCTACCAAGGGAAGAAAGAAAAAAGTATTTTAAATTCAGCAAAGGCAAGGAGGAGGGAAAAGGCACTGATGTATTCATAGAACCCTAAGAGGCCAGAGTGGTTGTAGTGTAAGGTACAGCGTGCAGGGGAGACGTGGCTGTGACACAAACCTGGGATATACAGGTGCCCAGACTCCTGTTGTCCATGACAGCGACAAAGGGTGTGAAAGGAAGGCCCAGACCCAGGCAGGTTCACAGGTCACCACACTCAAGGCAGGCCCTCCCAGTATCACCACCCCCTGGCGCCTGGCCCAGTCCCCCAGCAACTCCAAAGAGACAAGCTTGAGGGGCCCGGGTCATGACAAGCCGGGCCCTTCGTGTCACATACTGGGAAACTGAAGCCCCCAGAGGCACGGTGACTTGTCGGAAACCACGAGGTCATACAGCTGTGTGTGACAGACGAGGGCCACAAAGCGGCCTCTTGACTCCCAGTCAGGGCCTTGGAGGAGCTTAGCTCCCTCATTTGTAAAATGGAGAGAAAAAAACCTTCCAGCACCTCTAGGAGTTTTTGGAAGACAATGAGGCAGAAGGGTGGGCAGTGCTGGGTGACCAATCAGGCGGCAGGCGGCAGGAGTTCGCATAAATCCAGAACCACACCTCCCTCCCGCCCTTTTCGCCCTCTTGTACCTCCCGCGTGCTCCCGCCTCCTTCCACTTCCTCTTCCGGACCCTCCTCTCCGGCCCGCCCGCCTCTTCCGGTCCCTCCACCGAGGGCGGCACTACTTCCGGTCCCTCCCCAGGGGCCCGCCCCCTCTCCCTGTCTCTCCCTCGAGAGCCCCTGTCTTCCGGTCCCTCACTGAGGTTCCGCCCCTTTAGCTGGGCCTTCCCCCGCCATTCTCATTGGCGGAGAGACGCGCCCCGGGTTGCCAGTCCCCGGAAGTGGACTTCGAAAGGCCCTCCCCTGAGGAAGTGACGGCAGAAGTGCCCTTGACAGGCGGGGAGGGACGGGCTGCTCACCCTCTGCTCGTGCTGCAGGGAGGTAGGAGGCCGTGGGGGTGGCTCACGGTGGTGTAGCGCCCGAGGCACGCCGCGGGCGCGTTCCTGCGTGAGCCGGCGGCCGAGCGGGCGGAGACCCCGGGCGGGGGTCCTGCCCTCCGGAGAGCCGGGGTCCCTAGTGGCGTCCGGTTCCCCAGTTCCCTCCACACACATGTCCCTTCCTTTTTCGTTCCCCCCGCACTCCTGTTCAGTGCCTCTTAGTTCCTCCTTTGACAACCTCCCTTTCCCTTAATTTCCCATTAAAACCCTTTTTAATAGAATAATTGATAGAATAAGGACTTTGCAGACGGCCTTGGGTTCCAGACTCTCATTTACTAGTTGGGTTACTTTGGGCGCGTCACCAGTTACCTGAGCCTCGGATTCCTTGTCTGTAATGAGAGCAGTGTTATAGAAACGTCCTCCCAGTAGGTCTGGGAGGACTAGGATGGATGCAAGGCACTTGGCCTTAGCAGGTGCTCTGTAAATGTTGGTTCCTTCCTCCCTTTTTTCTGTTATAATTCTGCCAATAGCCTGATTTCCTTATTATTTCCTGGCATGTTGCTTCCAGCCCTGCATTTTGAGCCCCCTGGTACTCCCAAATACCTTTCTTTTTCTGGTGTGTTGACTTCGTGTTGTCTGCCCCGGCTCTTCCTGCTTCTTTCCCTCACAGATGGCTCAGCGACTTCTCCTGAGGAGGTTCCTGGCCTCTGTCATCTCCAGGACGTCCCCTCAGGGTCAGTGGGCACCACTCACTTCCAGGCTCCTGCAGGCCCCACGGTGCAGTCCTGGTGACCTGCCAGTAACACTCAGCCGAGCCCGGTCAATATTCACCACGAGAGTCTGTACAACGACCTTTAACATCCAGGATGGACCTGACTTTCAAGACCGAGTTGTCAACAGTGAGACGCCAGTGGTTGTGGATTTCCATGCACAGTGAGTCCTGGGGTCAGCAGAAGATTGGGGTGTCGCTTGTTCAGGTATTTATTGAGTGCCTGCTATGTCTCAGTTCCACGTTTGATGTTTCTCATGCATGGACTCATTGCAAAGTTCTGGTGAGACCCAATCCCGGCTCTCAGAGATTGAGTGTGGTCTGGAGAAGACAGACTAGTAAACAGTCTTCAAAGCTCACAGTGATTAGTGCTGAGAAACACTTAGGTTCTGTATCTCTCTGCCTGAGTGGTTCAGAGTCATCTTCAGCCTGGACCAAAGCAGGAAAAATATGACTATCACATCATCTGGCTTTTGCTGTATACCAGTTCCTGGCCCTGCAGATAAGTTGATTTTATTTTAACATCTTTCCACCAAAACTGGGAAAGGCTGGCAAAAAGTTATCAGTGCCACCGCAGTGGTGCCCAAGCATGCAGGGCCAGGCAGGAGCTTCTTTTCAGTGCCCTATGAGTTTGTGTTAGGGATATTTAAAGACCTGTAGCCTTCTGATTGTTAGCCTGGCCTTCTTCATTTCCAGACCTTTGGGGCCTGGCTACAAAAACTGGACAAACCACTTAAAGTTAGACATTCTAGAAGGAGCCAATGTAGCCTAAGTTAGAAGTTGGGAGGCCTTCTGAACAAATCTCTGACAAATTCTTTTGCTTTCTATCCTGTTCTTTTTCTGACTCACCATGTCGCCTTGGGCAGGCCGTTTGATGTCCTTGTCCCTCTCTTTCTTCACTTGTAATAGGAGATAAGGTCTTGCAGAGTGGGTTTTTAGGAGCTGTGAGTTCGTTAATTGAAATCTCTGAATGGAAAGGGTTTTAAAGGCTGAGAATAAAATAGGAGTCATCAACCTGGGGTACATGGAAGCAGAGCTGTTCTGCCCTCCTGATATGGTGAGCGCTCTGGAGAGGACTTCCAAAATAAATGATAAATGGGGTGATGCCTCATTGTCTTCTCCAACTAGGAAGCAAAGTGTGAGTTTGTTCATTTAGTGCCAGGCACTGTCCTTAGGGCCACATACCTAGAGATGACAGCCTGTTCTCGAAGAGCTCACCACCCAGAGGGGAACACCTCTGATGGTAGCAGTTGACACAGGGGCTGACACCAATAGTCTGAGGCTGAAAGAAGACACTCAGAGCACAACCTGGGGTTGCAACCCAATCTGTGCTTCTTACTAGCTCTGTGAACTTGCACAAGTTTCTTAACTTGTGCGGGACTCAGTTTCTTAGGAAGACGTTTTCTTTTCCTTTGCAGGGTTGAGGGTTCTGTGCAGTAGAGGCTGAGAAGGTTCCTGGCGCAGTGACTGGCATGTCGTAGACACTCCCTAGCCGTGGGGTTCCTCTGCCTTTGGTTCTGAGTCCCTGAGGTGTTGGAAGTCACTACAGCTTACAGACCATGTTTGTCCATGTTGCCTTGTCACGGCTTTGAAAGGCAGTCTCTCTTTTTCAAATGAGGAAACTGAGGCCCCAGAACAATCAGCTGGCTAGTGAGGAGCCTGTCTTTGAACCCAAACCTTTTAACTTCAAGTCCCATATTCTTCTATATGCCCATATTTTTTTTAGATATATTGAAATAAGTGAAATGACCTTTATAAGAGTCTTATGATGAGGCGTGTGTTTTCAAAGTCTGGGACCTGTGAAAATTCCCCAGTTGCAGAGTCTCCTGGCATTACCATTTGGCATGTCAACATTACAGGTTCATAGTCCAACACTGTAAACAGAGGTAATAAGGGCAAAAGGTCCCTCAGAGAGATGTGCATCAAGGGAAGATTCTGGAGAGACCATAGATGGATTGTTGAGTGCTGTTATGACAGGATGCTTCCTTTCTCCCTTTCCGAGGTGGTGTGGTCCCTGCAAGATCCTGGGGCCAAGGTTAGAGAAGGTGGTGGCCAAGCAGCACGGAAAGGTGGTGATGGCCAAGGTGGATATTGACGACCACACAGACCTCGCCATAGAGTATGAGGTATGGATTGGCAGGGGATTGCCACAGGGAAGCTGGTGTGGGGGATGCTTGGGGCCACGAGAGCTGGTGCAGGAGATGTCTTGGGGACCACCAGGTAGTCAGTAAGCAGGGGGGGATCTTGGTTTTTTTCTAGGGATCTCAGGAGCTCAGAGCACTTTGCAGATGTGACTCCATTGATCCTCTGAGCCACTCATCTCTCTTCTCCACTGGAATGTATGGCCCAAAACACACATTCTCTGAGCCTCAGGACACTGGTGCCTCCTTCACTCATGTGCATTCACCCACATGTTCAGTCAACAGTCATTTGTAAGCCCTACAGTGCACCAGGCATTCATGGTTCTGGCACAAATAAGATGAGCACCTTGTCCCCAAGCAGCTCTCAGTCTAGCGGGAGAGAACAACAGGAAGACAGATCATTTCACTGTAGGGTGAGAAGTGCTGAAAGAAGAGATGCACAGAGGAAGGAGGGACTGATTGTTGCGTGGGGTGGGGATAGGGATGCTTCACATTAGAGGGAGCCTCTGAGTGGAGCCGTGAAGGATGCACGGAGAAGGCAGGCCCGAGAGCACAGCATACCCGGAGACACGGGGGAGCCTGATGTGTTTGATTGGCTTGTGCATTCATTCAACACATATTTATTCAGAGTCCCTTAAATGCCAGGTGCTGTCACTTGGTGCCAAGGACGTGACAGTGACCAAAGCTGACAGATTCCCTGCCTTCATGGAGCCCATGTTCTAGTATTTTCGAAGTCAGCAAACTTTCTCTAAAGGACCAGGTGGTACTTATTTGAGGCTTTGCAGGGCATTGGCCTTTGTTGCAAATAGTTAACTGTCATTGTAGCACTAAAGCAGCCATAGAGAGTATATAAACAAATGGGTGTGGTTATGTGTCAATAAAACTTTATTTACAGGGACTGGCCCGGTGGCTTAGTGGTTGAGTTCATACACGCTGCTTCAGCAGCCCGGGGTTCAAGGGTTCAGACCTACGCACCACTTGTCAAGCCATGCTGTGGGAGGCATCCCACATATAAAGTGGAGGAAGATGGGCACAGATGTTAGCCCAGGGCCAATCTTCCTCAGCAAAAACAAACAAACAAAAACTTTATTTACAAAAACAGGCAGTAGTCTAGGTTTGGCCTGTGGGCCATAGTTCACTGGTCCCTGTTTTATATAGTACGTGCTATGGAGAAAAATAAATCAGGAAGAGGAGGTGGGAGTGCTGAGCATGGGGCTGGGGAGGGTTTTGTTTTTAGGAGGGTGGGCCAGGGAAGCCCTCGCTGAGAGGCTGACCTCTGAGCAAAGACCCGGAGGGAGTAAGGCCTGACCCCTGCAGCTCTTTGGAAGAGTGATCCAGGCAGAGCAGACATCAAATGCAAAGGCCCTTCAGGTTTGCTGACTGACTAGCAGGGCCTGTGCGCCTGGAGCAGAGCATGCCAGGGGAAGAGGAGGAGATGTGTGGGTTTAGTGGCCTCCTCTGAGCCTTGGAGGGGACTGTGGTTGCAGAAAGGGGAGAGGTCCCCTGTGGCTGCATGACTCGAGTGAAGCGTTGAGCAAGGAGTGAGAGGACAGGCAGCTGAGAAAGCCGGCTGCAGCCAAATTGGAAAGGTCTGGATAGCCATGCTAAGGAAAGCATTATTACCGAGCCAAGCTCGCACCTGGTGGCCAGAGCCAACTCTGGCTCACCGACATGTTTGGTCTGGCCTTCAAAGTGGTTTTTTTTAAAATACTGAACCAGATGCTGATATTTAACACTCAGAAGATTTCACGTGAAAATCCAGATTTGTGGTTCTCTTGAAATATCTGGAGCTGGCAGGAGTGAACCTTCACCCCTCCCTCCTTCTGGGTAACAAGTGACTGAAGGAGGGGGCCTCTTTCTTTCTGTGAGTTTGGAAGTCCAGGCTCAACTGTAACTAGACCAGGTCAAGTAGAGGTGCCCATCCTCCAGCCAGTTCATGTGGCAGGAAATGGATGGGGGCGGGGTGAGAGTAGGCTGGCTGCCCATTGAGCCGGGGCTGGGGGTGATCACCCAAAGGAACGTCAGGCTGCCCTGACCAGAGACAAAGGAAATAGATGCTGGGCAGGCAGAGCCACTGATGGCTACTGCAGATGGTGGGGGGCTATTCTCGAAGTAAGACCATCCATGGCACTGGGCGACCGAGGGCTGCTTACAGGGGCTTGTGGGGAGGAATGGCTCACTCTTCAAAAGCTCTCCCACTGATCACTCAGTCAAGGGGGCACTCGTCTGACCATTCAGATGCCCCTCGCTTTCCCTTCTTGTCGATTCCTCCCCCAGAGGCCTGCAGCAGCTGCGGGAGTGAGGGTGTCGCCTTCTGCTGTGAGCTGAGGGCTGGAGCTCCTCCTGGGCATCCCCAGGGTGATGGGCAGGCTTAAGATGTTTCAGGCTCCCTCCTGGCACTGCCCAACACCACAGCTTCAGCCTCAGCCAGTGGAACTTCGGCAGACACACCCTGAGTGCCAACCATGTTCCAGGAACTGTGATAACTGGTACAGATGCAAAGAAGAATAACCCAGTTCCTGCCAACAGTGGTCACGCAGGTGGTGAGAAATTCCAAGACCATCCCCACCTGCATTCCAGGGAGCCTCGTGATGTAGGGCTGGGTGCCTAGGTCCTCTGGTTAAGCCTGGCAAGTGTGTGTGTGAGAAGAGGGTCCTCTTGTAGGAACGTCTCTCTCCTTCTCCCTCTGTCCACTGGCCAGACAGTGTGCGGGTCACACAGAAAGACCTCAAGGCTGCTGGGCCCATGGCAGCTGGTCCCGACCTCCTTGTTTTGCCAAGCCCTGGGCTGAGGTCATTGCAGGACTTAGGAAGCTCCAACAGGGTTGCTTCCTGCCCTTCCCCCTTCCTTCCTTCCCTCCTTCGCACCTGTTCTTTTGGAGGAGCGCCTGAGGAGGAAGTTTCAGCTAAGAGATCCATAGCACCTCCTGGGACAGCGTCCTCCTTTTCCAAATGCTGGACGAACTTGTTGGAGAAACTACTTTAAATTGTATTCAGGGACTTAGGTGCCTCTCCTCGAGCCCTCTTGACACCCCCACACCCAGCACACCCCTCAGGGTGCGTCTCCTTCCTCACGCCAGTTCCTCCCCTCGCACCACACTTTACGCTTCAGTCAACTGCCCACCCGAGAGTTTCACTGTCTCCCAAAGGAGAGGGAAGGAACAGTTGTCTAGGGCCTTGAGGCTTCAGTGTCCATCCCCCACCTCTGTCCCCACCAGACTCTGCCCTGCCCTGGCTAGGCGGAGTGAACAGCTCTCTGCTCTCCCATCTCCTCAGGTCCCCTCTGAAGGGCTGAGCATTTCCTGATCGGGCAGACCTGGCCACCTGCTGGGGGGAAAGAGTGGGTCGAACATGGACCCTTAAGCCTTTGTGCTTTCCTCTGGGGCTTCTGCTTCTGACCTCACATTTGGAGTTGCTAGCCTTTTATTTTCTTGTCTTATAGAAGAATGCCCTTTAGAAAGCATTAGAAAAACAGCCAAGTAACAATGAGGGGGAAAAGTCACCTGTAATCTTACCGTCCACACTCAGCCACTGTCAACATTTAGGGGAACTTGTTTGGGTTTTTCATTTGAGTTTTTCTCTGGTTAATTTTCCACATGACCTCATACGCAGTTCATTGAATAACATTTCACAGCTGGAATGCACAGTGGTCCGATCGTTCCCGCATCCCCCCGTTTTGAAAGTATTCTAAGTGAGTGCTTCTCAAACATGAACAGGGCCTGGGATAGTGTTAGAAAGCAGATTATGATTCCTTAGGTCCAGGAAAGGTCCAAGATTCTGCGTTTCTAACAAGCTTCCAGGTGATGCCACTGCTGGGAGTCCCAGACCAAACATCCCAGAGCAAAAGTTCTGAAGCCCGGGGCAGGGCCTTCTAGGGGGGCTGCTGCCGGCTGCCTGGCAGCGGGAGGCTCACTCTTGGTGTACACCGCACGGGTTTGGACAAGTGTACCATGACGTGTATCTACCATTATAGTGTCCTGCAGAACAGTTTCACCATCCTAAAAATCCCTGTACTCCACCTTTTCCTCCTTCTTCCCCCTGAACCCCTGGCAAACACTGATCTTTTTACTGTCTCCATAGTTTTGCCTTTTCCAGAATGTCATAGAGTTGGATTTGATTTTTTCAATAATAGTTTTTCCAAGAACCCTCCTGTATCCAAAAGTTCTTACAAAGCATTTGGTGTTTCTCATTTGAAACATGAAATCTTTTTAATGCTTCCCCACAGGTGCTTCCTCGCCCTGCTGGGACTCAATGTTTGTCTCCAATTCCTTCCTCTCAGGCCGAGGTAGAGTGTAGTCCATGATGTCATGGACAGCAAAGTCAAACAGATCTTGTTTCAAATTCCAGCTCTACCTCTTAGTCCCTCAGCCTTTGAGCCTCAGTCTTCCCATCTCTAAAATGGTCTCACCTTAAGGCAAGACTTTATGAGATAGCGTATGCAGGTGGTGAGCATTAACACCTAAAAAGCACTCAGTATGTGGCAGCTGGGGTGACAGTGATTTTTTTCCTTTGAGTTCTGCAGTTAGCCGAGGAGGAGGTTGCCAGTCTCCTGCCACACCTAGCGCTGTGCCTGTCCCTTGACGGGTCCTTAACAGTTCACCGATGGAGGAGACTGGGGTGAACGGGAGAAGACTTGACAGGGACGTTGAGCTCAGTGACTGTGCGGCCGGGTGAACCGCAGATTACATACACCCCTGCCCCGAGTTCTCAGGGTCTCGAGCCAAGCATGGGAGGCTCCAGCTGGCTTCATGGAGCAGGAGATGCAGCACATCCTAGCACATCTTTTCATCTTCTCTCCGGCTCTCGGTTCCCTCAGTGCCACCAGAATTGAGAGGGAGGCTGAACTCTTGCTCCACCGCTGCCCCTCTTAACTTCTATCACCATTCCAGAAGAATGTGCTGAGGACCTATATACTTCCATTTAAGGCAGTGTTTACGAGCACCAGCCCCTCCTGATTTGTGGGCCAAACTCAGAAGCAGCAAAGCCACATCCTCTTTCTTGGGGGTAGGGAAGTCCAATCCCTGCAATGTCCTGGAAGATCCAGCTTCTGGCAAGCCCGTGGCTGTGTGTGTGTGTGTGTGTGTGTGTGAGAGAGAGAGAGAGAGAGAGAGTATTTAGGCTCAAACTTCAAAGAACACCCTTGATCAGTGACAACTCGACCTTGGCTGTCGTGAAAACACAGTCTTGGCGTGTCTGCTGTGCACCTCGCTGTGGCATGGTCTCCGCGTGTGTGCGGGCACAAGTGTGAGTTTACACAGTGTGATCATGACAGGACCCCTCTGGAGTTCTTGAAGAAAACCAAGTCCGCTCCATGTCACCTTGGTGAGCATAGAGTCCTGCCTAGAGGACACGTAAAAACAGACCACTTCTCATGCAGCGACGTACAGCATTTGTTTCAATTAAAGAAACAGAGGACGGGGTGGGATCCAGTAAGTGCAAAGTTGAACAGTTAGCCCTTGATCCTTGTGCCTCAGATGAAGCTGGCAGATTTGAGGCCGCTACCGTCACAGGCCACTAGAGGGCGCGAAAGAACAGCACACGCAGGCCCCGCTACGCCCCCCCTCCCCCACCCTGAGTGACTCGCGCATCCTGGAGCCAGCTTTTCTGGGCCCTGTGTGCATAGAGACGGGGTGAACCATGTGCTGGACGCTTGCACTTCACGTCACCCCCCCGTGCCAGAGTCAAGAACGACAAGGACAGGAGCCAATTGTGGGGCCGTGAGCAGTGACACACATGGTCAGCCCACCACCAGATGGGTCTGCCTGCACATTCCCTCTGGGAAGTGACACTGAACAATGACACTAACAATGACAGGGACTGTCATTTGGGGACAAAGCCCATTAGGAGAGGGGTGCAAGGCCTGTCCCATAAAGTCAGTGAGTGAGTGATGGCCCACCTGAGAGGTGAGACTGGGCTGATCCGTCCTGCAGGTCTTTGTTTTGTAGATGACATGTGCACAGTTTGGACATTCTGAATCCTCAGGTGGGCTTCCCAGGGTGACTCATGGCAGGAAGGCACTCGGGAGATGTGAAGACCTGGTGTGTTTGTATAAATCGCTGTTGTCACTTTGTAGTTCACTTGTGTGTAAGAGAAGTCTGTGTTTATCTTGTTCTGTTTATACAGTTTTTTCAAATGCCCATGAACACCAGGCGGGGCGCCCAGGCAGCAGAGAATGCGTGATGCCAGAGCAGGCCGTGGGCCTCATCTACAAACCGTGGAATCTATACAGGTCCCCTGGGGGAGCTTGAGAAAACGCTTCATAGGCCGAGAATGTCCAGCCCCCCAATAAATAAACGTCAGATCACATATGGCTCCTCCCACACTGTCCAGTACGAGTAGTGCATTTCTGGACCCCGCTAACCATCGCAGCAGCGAGCTGATGTAGCCCGTGTGGGGCCCTGCGTTAGACTTTCTGACGTGCACGCTGTGCGCCAGGCACCGTGCTGGTTCTGACACCGCTGGCGGCCCTGCCGGGTACAGGGTGCTGTGTGCAGACTGTGTGCATCTCATTCAGCCCCCGTCCCCTCCAGTCTAAGTGCCACTGGTGTCTCCGTTTTGCTGATGAGAACACTGACGTAGGGGGATGAAGAGGTGTGCCCAGAGTGGCCACGTTTGGGTCAGCCAGCTAAGGAACATGAGCTCCTAACACCAGCTTTACGTACGGTTCTTTAATCCCTGTCCTAAGCCCTCATGATAGATACCATCTCCCCCGTTTCACAGAAGAGGGCACCAGGGCTCCGAAGGTGGCGGACCTGACCAAGGTCCCCAGCTAGTGAGTGCCAAAGCCAGGATTCAGACTCGCATCTCCTGGTCCCCCTGTGCCAGGCTGCCCCTCAGGGACGGTCTCTTAGCCCCTCAGCCCCTCCCCTGGCCAGGCCTGCAGCTGCTTGGGTTATTTTAATCTCTCCTGTCACTGCAGCCAAACCACTGGGACATGAGTCAGTCAGGCGGTTGGGAGAGGAAGGGTGCTGCTGGGAGCCCACATGGAGCAGTTTCTCCAGTGGGTGGACCTCCAGGCCCTGCAGTGCCCCTGCACCAAGGGAAGGGCCCACCCATGGCTCTGGGCAGCCACCGCCCTGCAGGAGCCTCCAGCCTTCCCCACAAAGGCTTGCGAATGGTGGTTGAGAAGTTCACCTCTAAGTGACTTGGCCTCCCTTGTCCCCTCCACCTAGGTGTCGGCTGTGCCCACTGTGCTGGCCATGAAGAATGGGGACGTGGTGGACAAGTTTGTGGGCATCAAGGATGAAGACCAGCTGGAGGCCTTCCTGAAGAAGCTGATTGGCTGACAAGCAGGGAAGAGTCCTGCCCACCTGGGCCCCCGTGGTCCAGGGAGGGACTCTGAGAACTCGCAGCCCTTCTGTGCCGGCCCTTCCGCCTCCTCCCTCCTGTCCGTGGGCCCTCTCTTTAGACACCAGGCCTCCAAACCTGGAGCCTCGAGTGTTTCCAACCTGTTGACTGCCAGTGGCCGCCAGGCGAATGGTGCTGCTACGGACCTGGGGACAGCGCCGTCGCACCCACTCTGTCTGCTCCCTCCAGGGCTCGTGACGCTTCTCCCAAGATGCCTGGAGAGAGCCCGGGCCGGCCTGCAGCGGTACCGTTCCCACAGCAGCAGCCGGTCCTCGTCTCCCCGTCCCTTCTGAGCCGAACCCCAGTGCCTGGCCCTTCTGCCTCTTGCATTTTTCTTTCCTGCGGCTGTTTTGTAAAAAGAAAAAAGAAGGAAAAAAGAAAACCAAACAAGTGAGAGTAATATATAATTCTCTCATTCTTGTAGGTCTGTAATAAAGAACTTTATGTGATCCCTTCTCCTTGCTACTGTGAAGAACAGACCCGGGGCCCCGCGCTAAATTACCCTGTAGCCACCACCCCACAGAGAGCCACCTCTCTTCTTTCCTCCCAGGCACATGGCAGCCAACACACGTTGGGCTGGGGGTGTCCCACAGACCCTTGACTCTGGAAGGTTCGAGACCCCACCCTCCCTCACCATTAGCTGGCTCTTTGGCTCTCTGAGCAGGAGGCCTCATTGTGAACACACCAGACCAATAAAACCAGCGTTTGCACTGTCAACAGCTTCCGTTCTGTCTGGGCTCTGGGAGCACTTGCGACCCCTTCCCAGGCTGGGCTGCTGTCCCTGTTTCCTCCTCTGACTCCACTGCCCTCTTGCCCTTGACCAGCCCCTATGTTACTGCTGTCGGTGGTGGCTGCTGTTCTGGGGACACCTTCACACGCAAGTAGGGCAAGTGGGTGCTTGTCCCCATTATGCAGATGAGGACACAGGCTCACAGGGCACAGAGCTGGGATTTCTACCCAGATGTGGTTGCCTCTGCAGCCTGAGCTCTTACAGCTCATCCTTTTGATCCTTCTGGGGCTGCCCTTTCTGCTGACTGCCGCGCGGGCACTCCAAGGGAGAGGGGTTGTCCTTCCTTTGTGTGCTGTAGGGACTCCACCTCAGGGCCATGCTCTCCGCCCCTTCTTGTTCCCAGCTCCCCTGGGCCATGGAGGAGGGTGCCAGGCAGACCAGGCTTGCCAGCCCAGAAAGCTTGCCCTCTGTCTCCTTCCTGGGGCCCAGCTGCCCTTTGGCTCGGTTGCCCAGCTGAGGTGCCAGCTTTCTGGAAGCTGTGGGTGCTCGACCGCAGAGGTGTCCTGGCCCCTTCTCCTTGGCCCTGGGGTGCTGTGTCCACTGCTGTGTGCATTGTTCTCAGTGACTCTCCTGTTCCTGCTGCAACGGCCTGAGTTATTCTGGGGTCTTAGAGAGGTCCGCCCAAGGGCTGCTGGGAAGGCTGCTGTGACCGGTGCAAGAGAGCGGGGGTGCTCAGAAGCGGGGCCTGTGGGCTCTGAATGACCACAGCTGGCATCAGTGGAGAAAGGCCGAGAGCTATGCATACGGTGAATACTAGCAGCCAGTGCTTAGAGGCACCGCCTGGGTGCAGGCTTTGTTCTCAGCACCTCACCCCACAGCAGCCCCACAAGGTACGCGTTCGCATCATCATTTCCTTTTACACATGAGACTCACTTGGAGAGGTTGAGGACCTTGTCCAAGATCATGACGCCCGCAGGCACCTGGACTGGGGCTCAAGGCCAGGCAGGCTGGCCCCTTGCCTGCACCTCCCCCATCATCTTATAAAATGTAGGCTGTGATCTTAATCCCACAACCAGCCGACAAGGCAGGTAGTGTCAGCTCACTTTACAGAGGAGGCCCTGATGCAGAGGTTGAGTAACTTTCAAGGATACCCGGCGGGTAAGACCTGGGGCTGGAATTCAGAGCCGGGGTGCCCTGACTCCGGAGCCCGTGTCCTTTCCACTGTACCCCACTGCACTCCTTAAAAGGTGCCCTTTGCTAAGCACTTTCTCTACACATTACCTCATTTAATTCCTCTCTGATGAGACAAGGGTTATTTCCATATTACAAGTAAAGAAACCGGTTCAGAGAAATTGACTTGCCCAAGGTCATGTCTAAAAAGTGATGATGCCAGATTTGAACCCAAGTGGGGGTCTGGCCTCTCCGCCCCGGGTAGGTTTAGAGAAGGGCTGGCAGAGGCCTCGGGGCCAGGGCAGGGCCTCTGCGCTGCCCCAAGCTCCCTCTCCTTAAAAGGTGTGCTGCGGTGCACGGCGACCCCGTGGCCACTGCCGACCCAGGTTGGCAGTCTCTGCCCGGGAGGCTGTTCACGGCGTGAGTCACTGGCTGAGCGCAGAGTCCTTGGGGTGATCCCGTGTGACTAATTCCATGGCGCTGACCTCACCAGGACGCTGCTGGCTCTGCGGTGTCGGCCCCACTGTTGCCCTCGGAGGGCTCCTGGGCCTGAGGAAGAGGGGCTGGCAGTGCAGCTACAGGGCCCGGGGGTCCTGCTGGGGGGCAGGCAGACCAGCCCCAGCCCTGCTGAAGCAAAGACACCTGCTGAAATGGGTCACAGCCATAGGCTCCCCCTCAGCCCCAGGATGCCCTGGGGTGTGGCTTCTGTACATTTCTTCTCTGACACCAAGTTTGTCCAGTCGCCCTGGAGGCAGAAGTCGGGCATGGAAATGAGTTTGTTGTGCTGGCTCCTGGATTTGTGTTCTCTGCCGTAACCCCCACCGCTCCCCTGCCAGCCAGGACTTCTCCCCATTTCACAGATGAGATGGGCGCAGAGTGAGTCAGCGGAACGGCTGAGACGCCGCTCCCAACAGGAACACTCACCATCGAAGAGCTTTAGCGGCTCTTGGGCGCGTTTGGATGAGCGAGTGGTGGTCACTAACGTGGGAAACTGACCATCCCCTCAAGGAGCTCGTGCTCTAAGACAGCAGAGTGAGGGGCTGCAGGTCACCCCTGAACTCACGTCGGAGGGGGGACCTCGGGTCTCTTCCAGTCTCCCTCATGAGGGCGTTGGGAGGGGTGCCCTGCCCAGGTCACAGCATGTTTGTGATGGGGACTTGAAGCCAAGTGCCCTGACTTCAGCCGGCCCTGAAACGAAAATGAGTCACAGCCCTTTCTTCCCTGGGCTTCAGAAGCGGGGAGTGAGGAGGCCCTGTGTCTCTGAGAAGGGCAGTCTCGGGCCAAGACCTGTCTGGTCAAGGGGACGTGGACGTTGCTGTCGCCAGTGCCCTTCCCAGAAGTCCCTACCCAGGCGAGGGCCTGCTCAGCCCCCACCCCGGCCGCCTGGGGAAAGCTTCTCGGGAAAGTGAAGGGGCTCGGGCCAGGCTGCCGGAAATCCCTAATGTGTGGGCCCCGGGCTGGGAGGGTCCAGAGAACAATGTTGGCGGCGGGCAGGATGCTGTGCGCAGAGCGAGGCTTCCAGGCATGCTGCCACAGGTCCTCTCTGCCTGGAAAACCAGCTGCAGGCCTGACCCTGACCCCGGTCCCCAGGGCTGGCTTCCATGGCTCCGCAGGAAACTTGGGCCACTGGTTGCTCCAAGGAGCCCCACCTCAGCGGCCACGTCCTGACAGCCTTTTGGAAGCTGGGGGCCACCGCGGGCCCCTCCACGGTGCTGTAGGTAAGGCAGGAAGAATCAGATCTGGGTTCAAGTCCTGAGCTTGCCACCTACTAGTTGTGTGGCCTTGGGCAAGTTGCCTTACCATCCCGAGGCTCAGTTGTCACATCAGTAAAATGGGGACCATGATGGCTAGCGCTCGCCGAGTGCATGTTACATGGACCGTCTCATCGGGTCTTCACAACAACCCCAGGAGGTAGGGACGATCACTGCCACCATTTTATAGACGAGGAAACTGAGGCCCAGAGACTTTAAGTAACTTGGCAACAGTGTCGAAGCTCGGATCTGAACCCAGGTGATTCCAAAGTCTCTGTGTTCTCACCCATTAGCTATCCTGCCTTCCCTTTGGGGCAAGGTCTTTCACCATTTTGAGCCTCAATTGCACCATCTGCAAACCGGGGCTAACAACAATCTCTGCCAAGTTAGGTTATCGAGAGGATTAAGCAGCGAAGCGTGTAGAAGCATTCTGGTACCTAGTGGAAGCTCAAGAAGCGTCCATCGCCTTGCTCTACCCCCTCCCCTCAGCTTCCCCTGAACTAAGCTACATCTTAAACGGGAAACACCAGGCTTCCCGAGATAAGGACCCCAGCACCTCACCATGGGACGGGCCTGTCATTGTACCAGGCTCTGGGCCTTACACTGGCTCTGTGTCCTGGCCCTGGTCCCTGCCACCACCCCTTCCTGCTCCAGAGCTGGCTCAGCGGTGCCTGGGGCTCAGGCAGTTAGAGGTGGTGACCTCACCCTTGGAGAATGCCCACTGGAATTCACCCTGAGTCCTCTGTTCTCCATGCCTCCCGGCCACATCTGACTGCCCTCTCACTCAGCCTCCAAGCCACTTGTCCACATGCTGCGCCAAAGCAAGCACCTCTTGGGAGCTGGGACACCCCTGCTACATGGCCACTAATTATTAATTGGGGGTGAGCTGGTTTCCCACCTTCAGCCAGGTTGCTGGGTGACGACAGGCAAGCAGCTGTCTACCTCTGGTCTGCTGTCTTCCTCAATGTCCCAGCAAGGAGGCAATCCAGCTTCAATCCCTTTGTGCCCCACACTGCTAGGTGCTGCACCCCCATCTAACCCTCCTAACACCCACCTGAGGTAGCCATTGTTCCTATTTCACAGATGAGGCCCAGACAGGTGGCGTGATGTGCCCAAGACACACCCTTAGACACGGGCCCAGGGCGGCCTGACCCAATCCCCTCTCCCTCCTGCTTTGCCACACTGCTGCCCCCAGGAGGCTCAAAGGACCCCTCTTTTCATGCCAAGAGTGGGGACTTTGGGCCTTTCTCTTGTCTGCCTCCCCAACTCTGACCCCTGGCAGGAGACAGAAGGCTTCCTTTGCTCAGGGTCTACTCCTGAAGCTGGAATGGTCTTTCCAGCCCAACACAGCGACCCCAGCCCTAACTGCAGCCAGCCGGTGTCTGTGAGCGCTTCTCTGGGGCTGGCGGTCCCAGGCGTTAGGAATCCAAAGCAGAGGACAGAGCCCGGCCCGCAGGGAGCTCACAGCAAACACACGCATACAGTCTAATGTACAAATGCCGCAGCAGAAACAAGGAACATCTACCTTCCTGACGATAAAGCACAGAGTGATCGGGATCCCTGAAGAGGAGGAAATCAGCCAGGGTGTCAGGTGAACCACAGAGAGGTGACATTCAAGAAGCGGTTTGTTCCGAAGAACTGAATAGGAGTTAGCCTGAGAGGCAAGCAGTGGGAAGAGCATTCCAGGCAGAGAGAACAGCATGTGCAAAGGCACAGAGGTGAGAAATTATGTACATAATCTGTCCAGAAGGAAGGCTGGGATGCAGGGGGCTGAGGGGGTCCCCACCAAGGGAGCTGGAGGCAGGCTTTGAATGGGGTCTTGGAGTCACATAGACTTGGTTCCACTCCTAGCCCCCTCCCTCACTAGCCAAGCCTCAGTTTTCTTCATCTCTGAAATGGGAGGATAGTGCCCTCCTCATGGTTGGGAGATTGACACGAGATAATAAACGTAACATTAGAGCATATAGAGCTGTTCTGCGGTAAGCATCCTATTAAAAGTTTCCAGGCGTCCGTATCAGTTTGGTAGGGCTGCCACAGCAAAGTACCACAGACTGGGTGGATTAACCAACAGAAATTTACTTCTCACAGTTCCGGAAGCTGGAAGTCCAAGACGAAGGTGTCGGCACGTTTGGTTTCTCCTTGGCTTGTAGACGGTCACCTTCTCACTGTGTCCTCACGGAACCTATCCTCTGTGCCCACGCATCCTTCACATCTCTTTGTGTGTCCAAACTTCCTTTTCTTGTAAGGACACCAGTCATATTGGATTGGGGCCACCTTCATGGCTGCATTTTAACTTAATCACCTCTGTAAAGGCCCATCTCCAAACATGGTCATGTCCTGACCTCCTGGGGGTTAAAGCCTTAACCTAGGAATTTGGGGAGACACGACTCAGCCCACAGCAGCCTGGTGCATAGTTTAATAATAATGGCCAACACTCGGAGGTTCCAGGCACCGTTCTAAACACTGTATTTAACTCCTTCGATGCCTGTGTAACCCCAGGAGGTAGGTCCTATCATCCGGCTCTCATTTATGGTGAGGAAACTGACCCACAGGGGGCTTTCATTATGGCCGCAGGTCATACAGCTAGGGGAGGGCAGAGCCAGGATGTAAACCCAGACAGTCTGACTCCAGGGTCCCTGCCCTTCTCCCTTACAGCCTTACCCCCTTACCCGCCCCCACCCCCCCCACCCCCCCACCCCCCCCCACCCCCCCACCCACCCCCCCCCCCCCCGGCCCCCAGCTGCAGCTGCTCCTCCAGGCTCTGGTGTATCCAGCCCAGGGAGCTCTCAGCTGGGGTCACACCGCTAACCTCTCCCCACTGCCCAATATCTAGGTATTTTTCAGTTAGTATTTTGTCCATTACAAATGAGGCTGGAATGAACATGTTTGGACATGGGGCTTATTTCTTCTTTTGGATTTTTATAGACGTGAGATTTCCCGGGGAAAGGGAGCATTTTGTTGTCGTTGAGAGCAGGGAAGGAGTGTCCCCAGGCCTGAAACCCGAGCTGGGTTCCCTCAGAGCACCTGCACCTCCCACCTGCTCGTTTACTTTGGGGGAGGGGAGGCTGGCTGCAGGAATGTCATCAGACCTGCCCCACCTCCAGCCACCTTTTGTCCCGGCCACCTCTGCCTTAGAAAGTTCCAGGCCCCAAATTCTGGAGTTTCTGAGACCCCAGGTCCAAAGCAACCGTCATACAAGGATCTGATTGTGGGCATGGGGCTGGGGTGGGACCTGGGAATGAGCATTTTTAAAGCCCTAGTGATTCGGATGCAGAGAATCCTGGATAACACTTTGAGAAAATGCAGCTCCTAAGACCATAGCCCTCTTCAAGCCCATCCTCTTGCACCTCTTCCTTGAGCACCTTCCATGTCCTACCCTTCCCATGGGAGTGGGCGCAGAGGAGGAGCACAGGAATCTGCAAGATGAATGAATGAAGGAATGAATGAATGAAGTGTGTAACCTTACCAAGGAGTTGTTCTATGCCAGGCCCTGTGCCTGGTCTGGTCCCCATCCTTATCCCACGGCCCAGACCCCATTACAAAGGACTCTGTCTTCTCACCCCATTATAAAGGAGGCCTGGCTGGGCCCCAGTACCTCTGCCACTTCCCATATGACTTTGGGTACCACTCTGTGTCCCTGAGCCCCGAGGACTCCCTCCCCTTGAAATGGGCATATTAGTTGTTCCCATCTTGTCTCCCGTATTCATGGCTCCATCTCACAGGGTTCCTAGGATACTGAGATCAGGGAAGGAAGCTACCAATTCTGGATGAGGAGAGGGAAATGGAAGCCCAGAGAGGGTAGGACATTGCCTGGGGTCAACAAGCAAGCAAGAAGAGAGAATCCAGAGGTGGCTCTGGGCTCCCACTGCTGGTCTTGGGGTTGCTCTTGACTGAGGCTGGCAGGGAGGTTGAGGGGGAGGGGATGGGAGCAGGAACTAGTCCCCCTGGGGGTCCCTTCTCCCAGCAGAGTCCCTGGACACTGAGAGGCCCTCCCTTTCATGCCTGCATGGGCTTGCCCCGCCGAGTACCCCATGTGGCCTGGGAATGACTTTACAGTGGCCACAGGTGGGGGACTGGCTGCCTGGTGGGCCTGGTGTTCGCTCAGCACGTGGCCCTGACCGCTGAGCCACAGTCAGGCCAACATCAGGGCTGCGGCACGCAGGCCACAACAATGGTGTCTCCTCCTCAGCAAAGGGAAGGAGGGCAGGCTCTGCGGGCCAGGCCCGGACCCTCCCTGTCTCAGCACTGGCCCCCCGTGGGCTCTGGCTTCCCTGGACAGTGGCCCAGGAGGGTGAGGCAGGCGGGATGGAGCCGGGACGATGAGTGTGTGCGCAAGTGAGGCCCAGGCTGCGCACTCACTCGGGCACTTGGGCTCTGATGCCTCCTCTCTGGAGGCTGCACTTCCCGGACCTCTGCTCTCCCCAAGCAGGAACCTCACGGCAGGAAGGCCCTCAGAGACCTGCTCCCACTCCCGAGTTTACAGAGGAAACCGAGCCCAGCGAGGGGTGGGAGGAGCCCGCGGCCAGCTGTGGAGTGGCCAAGTCAGGAGGTGGCCAACCCCCCCCCCCCCGAGGCATGCTCCCTCCTCCAGCTGTCCATCAACCAGACCCTTGCCCCTTGTCCAAATGTCTGTCTCCCCCACCAGACCGACAGCCCTAGCGGTGCAGCTGGCCTTCTCCTTCTCCAGGCACAGGAGTGGCCGGCGAGCCTGTGTCAAAGGGAATTGACCCAACTGACCTCCTAGCTCTTGTCCCCACCCCGTCGTGCTGTGAGTCTGACTTTTGGGGGGAGTAAGAGAGAGGGTGATTATTTTAGCTGCCTAGCCCCCCAGGCTGGAGAGCATTGTCTCCTCCACAGGAAACTCACTGAAAAGCTTGGGGACAATGGCACAGACCCAGCGGAGGGCGGAGGGTGGGGGTCCTCCAGACTAGGGTTCGGAACTTGATCTAGGGTGACCAACCACCCTGGGTTGCCTGAGACTTAAGAGGCTTCCTGGGACACGGGACTTGGAGTGCTAAAAGCAGGACAAGTCTTGACTCTGCCATTCGCGGTGTGACTGTGGGTGTGTCACTTCACCTCTGCAGGCCTCGGAGGTTTACTTGGAAAATGGGGTCAAATGCTATCCTGTGTCCCTCCTGGGTTGCCACGAAGCTCCCAGGAGACCGTGGAGGAAAAGTCACCCGTGCTACACCCCAGCCGATGGGAGGTTCACTTCCTCACTGTCAGTGTGGCCATCAGTCAACCTCCTCCTCCTCCCCTCCCCGGCCTGAAATTCACTCAGTCACCAACAAACGTGCTAGTGCCCAGCACAGGATATGCACGGGCAGGGAAGGAAGAGCCCAGCCCTCAGGGAACTTGGAGCTCGCACATGGGTAATTAGAGCACAGTAAGATGAATTTGTTCAACAACGAGTTCTCAGGAGCAGCTACTACGTGCCAAGCACTGTCTTTAGCATTTTAAGAACACTAACTCACTGGACCCTCAATAACACAGTGTGGTGGGGATTATTTTATCCCCATTTTGCAGATGAAGAAATGGAAGCTCAGAAAGGTTAAGTCATCAGTGGAGAAGTCAGGGAGAGGACACGAAGAGGTATCTTTTTCAAGGACGAGCATATGTCTGAGTGTTGTGCAAGGAAGGGCTTTCCAGGAGGGAGCAGCAGGTGCAAAGGTCGGGAAGCATGGAACAGCATGATGCCTCCGGGGAACTGCAAGTTCACAGAGATCTTTGTACTAAGCTGAGGGTTGACACTTAACCTGTAGGTGAGTGGAGGCTGTGAAGAGCTGTAAGGAGTGGAGTGGAGGTGGAAGAAGTGCAATTGGACCGATGAGGGTCTTGAAAAGACCAGGGCTGTGAGGCGAGCATGCAGGGAGAGGACTGGAAGCGAGGTGACCAGTGGGCTGACTCACCCTGGACACCTCCTCTTAGGTTTAAAGTTTTGTCCCACCAAGAGGGGTTCAGTCAACCCAACACTTCTGAGGGATCAATGGCTAATGTTTAGCCAGGCCCTGGGGTGACAGAGACTTCCTTCGTGCCAGTTAGAAAAAGGCGCCCACCTGGTGCAGACCAGCCGGGGAAGGCTCACCATCTGACCTCAGACTAGGAACCTTGGGCAGGAGATAGGAGCCAGGTAAATCGGTAAGCGAGTGCTCCGAGAGGCGGTCACTAAACGTCCCCCTCCCCCAGCTACCTAGAGAGGACCTGCGCCCAGGTTAGGTGAAGGCAGCAACCCACACACAGTCACAATGCGAGTCAGTCAAGTTCAGCCCCTATAGGACCGGCGCGGGTCTCAGCCTGGAGAGTGGCGCGGAGAGTCCCCGAAAGGGCCTCGGGGGACCCGGGGGCATCACTGGAGAGGTCCTGCCCTTGCAGAAAAAAGTCTCCCCAGAGCTTGGTCGGGCCCCGGGGCGGGGCCAGCAAGGTGGGACGCCCCGCCCCTCCCGCCGCGCCTGCCCTTATAAGGTGAGCGCGCCGAGCGCCCTGGCGGGGCGGCTGTCGTCACCTGCGTCCGCCCGCCCCTCGCCGCCGCCGGCCGGGGGCACCCTTCCAAGGCCGCGCCCCCCAGCGCCTTCCTGCCGGGAAGCGCCGCCTCGCCTCGCCCCGCTGCGCCCGGAGGCGGCTCGGGGCCCCGGCCCACGCCCCGGCCCAGGTCCCCCACCTGCGACCCCGCTGCGCCGAGCCTCGGACCCGCCGAGCCAGCGGCGGGGTCGTTGGGCCGGAGAGCGGGGTGGGGAGGAGAAGCAGCCCCCGGCGCCTGCTCACTGCCTGGCGTTGAACTCAACTTGTGAAAAGTTAATCTGCATTCGCCAATTTGCGGGGTCTGGTTTAGGAAGAGCCACCGGGCGAGAACCCCGGAACTGGGTTCGAATCTGACTAGGTTGCTTACTGGCTTTGTGAACTGTGGGCAAGTTTTGTAGTTTTTCTGTAAAATGAGGGTATAATGGCTCATTCCTCAGGGTTTGGTGAGATGAAATGTGTTAATATAAATTAGCACTTCTCAGAAGTTTTCGGTGGCGTTGTTTGCGGGTCCTGGATAAATAGTTGACCCCGGAAGGGCTGCGTCCCCAAGGGTCGGAGGTGAGACCTGACCCCCCGGTGTCTGTGACTCTGAGTTCCTCCTCGGTCCCTGGTCCTGTTTGCCTGTGTTAGGGGGCGTAGGCGCAGTTTTTAAAAACACGTTCACGGTTCGGTAATTCCTGGTTAGGGTCAAGGAGAATGTCTTTTGCTAGACTCTAACACCTCCTTAGCCATCTCCCTTTTGAGCAAAAGAAAGACAGGCCTCAGACTGGGAGCCTTGGGCAGGAGACAGGAGCGAGGTAAATTTAATAACGTGACTTGGTTTTGATGAGTTTAGAGTTTCCATCGAGAGATTAGAATTACTATTTATAGCACTTGGCTTTCCATACATGGTGGTGACATAATATTCACTTAATGTTGTTAGCATGAAAATGCTCAGGCATGCACACAAGGGCATAGAGAATAATGGTATAATGATCCTTCATATATTCATCTAATGTTCACTTTTCAAATATAGAAATAAATGTTAAAATGTGAGCTGATTTTTAAAAGAGAAGAATAAGTGTACACGGAGTTCCAGGTCCGGAGCGTGCACACGGGAGCCTGAGGTTTGGCACGGACCGCCTGGGCTGCGCGGTGGGCGCCGGAGGAGCGAACAAGGGTCCTCTCCTCCCCCCTCCCTCCGCACCTGTGGCGGGACAGGGGCGACGGGAGCAACGGACGGCCCCGGAGCCCGGCTCGGCCTCAGTTGCGCGCACCTGCTCCGCGCAAATTCCTCCGTGCCGGAGCGCGCCCCTCGGCTGCCCCTAGACTCCAAACTCCTCGCCTGGGATATTTCTGCGCTCGCTTTCTTGGCTGTCCACCTGGGCCCCGGGCACCCACCCCGCACACTAGAGCCCGAGGAATTTTCTAAACCATGAATCTTACTACCTCTTTCCCATTTAAAGCCTTCCCATCACCCCAGTGTCTGCAGGAAGAAGACCCAGCCCTTAGCAGGGGTCTTCCATGGTCTTCCATGCCTTCCATGGTCTGGGGCCCACAGACCTTTCAGCTCTGGTTCCTACCACTTCCTACTTACACTTTACTGTCAGGCCAACGTGAACCATTGGCAGTTCCCGAATATTCATTCAGTAAATATTTAACGCGTTGGGATGCGGCGCCAGAGATGGTGCTCAGCAGTGGTGAGCAGCACAGCAGCGTGATCCATGCCCTCTCTCCCCGAGTTACCAGCTAGCGGGGGAGTTAAATAAATGAGTGTCAAAATAATTGTTTTAAGTGTCATGTCCTATAAAGAACCTACAAAGTACCAGAAGAGTTTTTGCCTTTTGCCTGGACGTGCCCACCACACCCTGCCCTGCTTTAGTCCTTTGCCTGGTGGTTCTGGTCATCCTCTTAGATGCGAGTGTGGTGTCGCAGCTCCGTGGAGTTCCCCTGCATGTGCCTTTATGGGGCTCTTATCACACTGAGGGGTGATTTACATGCCCCTCTCTCACACTGGGCCAGAATTCCTCAAGGAACTGTGGTTGGTCTAGTGTCCCCAGGAGCTTGTGTGGCGCACAGCAATTGTTGGATGACGATTAAAGCAGCAAGACTCCAAACCAGGACCCCCACCTGCAGAGCAATTCAGTCCTTCACTCACTCATTTTAGATGAACGAGATCATTGTCCCTTAAATCAGAATGTGCTAAGCACCGCTGATATGGACCATTGATTTATTGAGAGTGAGTGCTGTCCTGGGACAGGTGGTGGGACTGCCAATGATGAAGGATCATCCGCCCCCTGGAGAATGCTTGCCAGGGGGTGTCATTTGAACATGGCCTCCTTGGATGAAGGCAGGGCTGGGTCTCAGACTGAGAGAAGGGGGAATTTAAAGGAAGCAAAGAGGTGTCCACGTGCACAGCTGCTGGGGAGGGGCCCCCGCTGGGTGTGGCCAAGGAGCTGAGGCAAGCAGGTTGGGCCCTGGGGGGAATGGCCTCGCCTGCCAGCTCACCTTCCCTTGCTGGTGACCAAAGAGGAGTTGACGCATAATCTAAGGCAGTGGCTTTTCAAAGTTTTTTGACTGTGGCCAGGAATAAGAAGCACATTACATCAAAACCTGGCACAACACACAAAATTGAAACAAGAGTTTTAGAAGAGACAGTTTACTCTTACAACCCAAGATGCACTGTGATATTTTCTCTTCTATTTTGTTATCATCATTATTATTAAATTCTGATTGTGACTCACTAAATTAATTTCAAGATCCACCCGTGAGTCACAACCTGCAGTTTGAAAACATGGATCCAAGAGTCCTTCCAGCCCCAAGCGAAGGGTCTAGTGGTGGCTACAAGGCCTCTTCTGGTCCATAAAGTATTTTAACTTTTGGGATCTTGAGAGGCGGGCTTCATTCCACAGCTACTTTAACTTAAGCAGCCTAAGAAGGTGGGGACAGGTCCACCAGCCTCCCCTGCACCCCTGTACCCACCCCCCATCATCAGAAGACCCCTTGGCTACAGGATGCTTCCAGGGTGCTTCCCAGACCAGCCAGGTGGTCTGAGATCCAAACAGGAGGGACGAGAGCAACCCCAGGACGTTTTCCCCCGCCCTCCACCCTAGCTCTCAGAAGTCTCGACTTGGCATCCAGTTCCCTTGCCGGGCTGGTCCTGGACACCAGCAGCCCTAGGAGGGGGTGGCAGGACAGGGAGGAGATGGGTGGTTGAGGCCCCAGCTGGGCCCTGGCCTCTGGCCACCACCAGGGCCAGTTCTCCCCTCTGATCTCCTGCCTGTGCCAACCACCTTGCCCGCAGGCTGGCACTCGGGCTTAGCAGAGGGTGGATACAGGGGCCAGAACCCCTCCCCGTGTCCAAGCCTGTGTCCAAATTCCTCTTCCATGTGGGATCTCTGAGGCCTCTGGAGAGATGGGGGAGACCTGGGGTAGGGGGTGCCCCCAACTTGTGATCCTTGGCTCTCAGAACGTTGGAGCCAGTGGGGACCTTGGAAATGGAGTCCAGTCCCCTCATCTTATTGACGTGGAAACTGAGGCTCAGAGAGGGAAGGGAACTCAGCCGAGATTCCCCGGGAGTTAGTCTCCGAGGGAGACTGGAGACTCAGTTCTCCTGCTCCAAATCCAGTGCTCTTTCTTTTCATTGGTCCATGCTGAGGGGTCTGTGGAAGGGGGAGGGGCTCAGGAAGGGGCTTGGAAAAATGTCCTGTCTGGGAGAAACTGGGTACTGTGCTTTCCAAGACCTCAGCCTGCGAGACCTGCATCCTGGCTGTTCTTCTGCCACCCTCTTTCTGTGGACCCTGCCAGAGTCCTTCCCTCTCTGGGCTGCAAAATGAGGGGGTGGGACCAGTGAGTCCTGGAGCCCATGGGGTCTGAGCCTGAGCTGTCCTACCCTCTCCTGTGTGCAGGGAGCCCTCCCCGCCCCAAGATCAGAGGGGACCCTCTCTTCCTTCTCTCCCAGGCCTGAGCTGCCTGGAGGAGTGACGGGGGAGAATAAAGCCTGTGGGAACCTGCTTTCTCCCAGGAATTTGCTGCTTCCCTGGGGCCTCAGGATTAGGGTGGTGGCTTGCAGTCCTTTCTTTCTGGAGACACTGGATATGGCCTAAAATCCAGGCAGAGGGGCCCTCCCCCTGCAGAGTCTTCCTGGATCCTTGGGCCGTAGCTGCACACTTTACCTTCTCAGTTCACTTTCCTTTTCCACGTGGGCATCTTGTTCCCTCGGGACCCACAACTTCTTGGGGCGGGTTTAAGACCCTATGTCCATACTCAGGGGCTCTTACAGTGGGGAGGGATTCGGGCCTCTCTCTCGGGGAAGCAGTGCAAGTCCTGGTTAAGATCTGGGGCTCTCCATGGACAGTGCCTGGGTCCCAGCCCAGCCCCCTGCTGGCCCGCTGGGTGGCCTTGAGGATAGCTTAGTTAACCTCTCTGTGCCTCAGAGCGCTCATCCGTGGGTTGAGGATAGTGACGGTCAAATGAAGGAACGTAGGTTACGCTCCCAGTGTCGTGGCTGGCACACGGCAGGCCCTCACTGGTTATGCTGCACGGGTACATGATTCTAGTCTTCCTCCTGGTGGTGCACACACCTGGAGAGGGGAGGAGCCCGGAACTGTGCTAGGGTTCACCTACATTATCTCCACGTGCCCTGCAGGGACCCTGTGAGATAAATATGAGCATCGCCTCCTTGCACAGACACTGAGGCTCAGAGAGCGGAGGGACTTGCCCCGGTCCCACAGCCAGAAAGGAGGGAATATAACCCATGGCTTCACTGGCTACAGGGCCCTCCCGTTCCCCAACTGACTCGACACCATTCCCACCAGATGGACCCCCGGTCCCTGTGTCTTAGCGCGGGCTGCTATAACCGAACACCACCGGCTGCGGGGCTGAAGCAGCAGACATTTATTCTTTGCAGTTCTGGAGGCTGGAAGCCCGAGATCAGGGTGCCAGCACAGTTGGGTTCTTGGTGAGGGCCCTCTTCCTGGTTTACAGACAGCCGTCTTCTGGTGGTGACCTCACAAGGTGAAGGGAGAGAGAAGGCTGGCTCTCTCCCTTGTCTTCACAGGGCTCGAATCCCATCATGGGGGTGCACCTCCCAAAGGCCCAACTCCAAATACCACCCATTAGGGCTTCAACCCAGGAGTTTGGGGGGACACATTCAGTCTGTAGCACCCTGTTTTCTCAAGTCCCTGCCTAAAGAGGTTTTCCGTAGTTGAACAGTTCCAACTGTTGGCAACTCCTCCTTCTAGAAAGACTGTATATTATCGATTGGGGTTCTTTGGTTTCAAGCCACGGAAACTGACTCTGAATAACTGAGCAGAAGAAAAATGGGGGTGGAGGTGTTTGTTGGAACACAACCAGTGGAGCCACTGGAATGCAGGAGGGGCTGGATGCCCAGACCTCCCTGGGACACTTCTTTCCCGGTGGTTCCTGTGCCTTTGGCTGTTGGTCCTAAAAGGGGTGATTTGAAGGTTGGGAGTGTGTGAGCTCCATCTCAGGAGCCCCGTGGACCTGGGTTCCGGCCCCAGCTCCACCACTTCCTCTTCAGTGGCTGAGTCTGTCTGTGGCCCACCTCTCCAGGATGTGGCCACCAGACGCTCTCTCTTTGAGTGTCTCTCATTGAGGTTCAGATTCTGGGAAATAGAGTTGGTTACCTGGCTTGAGTCACAGGCCTCCCCGTGGACAGAAGGGGTGGGACCTTGTGGTTGGCAGTCTCATCATAACCAAGTGGAACTGGGGAGGGGTGGATCCCCAAAGGAAGAGATCACTGTGATCAGAACAAGGAGGTGGGTGATGCCAGGGAGGCAAATCAGAAGCTTTCCACCCTGGGATTCTACCACTGGCCCTGGTCCTGGCCTTCCTGAAAATAAGTCTCTCTCTCCCTCCCTCAAACATTTATTGAGTGCTTGCTCTGTTTCAGGAATACTAGGCCCTGGGAATAAAAGGATGAGTCAGACTCAGGCCGGCCCTGGGGATCTCATCTAATCCAGATCAGCATACACTGCTGTTCAGCCACGGCCAGGCCAGGGCAGACATTGCCAATCGACTGCAGCACACTTTCCCTGGGAGCTTGGGCTCAGCCTCAGCATTTGGCTCTGCACAGAGCTCCAGGCAGCTCCAGGCATCAACTGGAGTTGGTCCAAAATATGGAAACCCTTTGCTGTACCTAGCCAAAAACATTCCTCTTTCCCATAACAACTCTTCTGACATTTCAAAACAGCAGAATTCCCCTATGCTCACCCCGAGGGTCATTTCTTCTCCTGGGGGAAAATGCTCTTGGTGCCTTTAACTCCTGGCCCTTGTTGGCTCTTGAGTCATCTCTGTGGTTAGGAGTCCAAGCAGAGTTCCCAAAGACAGAAAGACTACATGTGAGTCCCAGCCCTATCACGGCCCCCTCGGAGCCTTGGATTTCAGAGGAATTTTCTATGGCTGCTGTAACAAATTACCACAAACTTAGTGGCTTACAATAAGACAATTTTATTATCCCACGGTTCTGGAGGTCAGAAGTCCAAAATGAATCTTACGGGGCTCAAATCAAGGTGTCCGCAGGGTTGCATTCTTTCTGGAGTCTCAGGTGAGAATCCGTGTATTCACCTTCTCTGGCTTCTAGAGGCTGCCCACTTTCCTTGGCTGGTGGCTCCAGCCTCCATCTTCAAAGCACATCACTCCCACCTCTGCTTCCATCCTCACATCTCCTTTCTGACTCTCTGACTGCTGTGGTCTGAATGTTTGCGTCCCCCCAAAAATCATATGTTGAAATCCTAACCCCCCAAAATGAGGGAGGTGGGGCCTTTGGGATGTGCTTATGTTATAGGGGTGGAGCCTTCATAATGGGATGCATGCCTTATAACAGATCCTCCAGAGAGCTCCCTCGCCCCTTCCACCACATGAGGACACCGTGACAAGGCGTCAGCTAGGAACCGGGACCCTCAGGAGAAAGTAGCCATGCTGGCACTTTGATCTCAGACTTCCAGCCTCCAGAACTGTAAGAACGAAATTTGTGTTGTTTATAAGCCCCCCAGTCTGTGGTGTTTTGGTATAGCAGCCTGAACAGACTAAGACAGTGACCTTCTGCCTCCCTGTTATTAGGGCCTTTGTCATTCCATCAGTCCTCCTTGGATAATCCAGAATCATCTCCCCATCTGAAGATCCTTACCAAATGCATATCTGCAAAGTCCTCTTTGCCATGTAAGGTGACATTTATAGGTTCCAGGGACTGGAACATGGACGTCTTTGGGGGCCATTATTCTGCCACAGGTCCCTTCCCTGTAAATGGGGGTATTGATAACCTTCGTCATAGGCTGATGGGGAAGATCATGTGAGAAGGTTCGTGCGAAGCACTGAGCAGACTGGCCGGCATATAAAGAAGCACTTGCCGTCGCGCATCTAGTGGGAGACTTCCGCATTCGTGGGAGTGGTCATTGGAAAGAGCTCAGGCCCTGAGCCCCAACCTTGTCCCTGAATGCCACCTCTTCTCTTCCTTCTGGGTGCCCTCTGTCCAACCCCGGGATGGACCGTCTTCTCAGGCATCCCACCTGCAAGGAAGATATGGTAGAAGCATCCCCAGTGTGCAGGTGACAGGTGAGGCCCAGGGAGGGGAGTGGCTTCCCTAAGGCCATGCAGGTAAAAGCTGGTGGGGCAGGGGCTGGGGTTGGAGCCCGAGCAGAGTCAGTGCTCTTTCCACGTCACCTTGTGCCTCCACCCTTAGCACCTCCTGTCACAGTGCCTCCTGGACACGGGGCCCAGGGCCTTCAGGGGAAGCTCCACCCAGAGGCTCTCAGGGCACAGCCCCAGTCCAGGGACCTCTCCCTCCTCACTGGTCAGGCATCATTTTGGGCAGGGCCCTGCCTTCAGCTCCAGCCTCAGGGTCTAATAACTAATTTACGCTCAAGTGTAAGTGACTGACTATGTCTTTAGGGGTTACCTGCTCCTGTTAAGGGGATGTTTGGGGTAACCAGGAAGAAAAAGAGTTCATGGCGGGGTTTCAGGCATCTTGTCAGGAATGTCTGGAGGAAACGCGTGTATGTTTTCGCGGGAGGGCTGTGGACTTCCCAAGTGCAGGCAGAATGGTCTCGCGGAAACAGCACAGGGCACTGCTCTGGCTGGGTCATCACTGCCTGGGGACCTTGGGCGAGTCACTTCATTTCCCTAAGCCTTCATTTGCTTACCTGTAAATGGGCACTATCCCTTCCTCCAGTTCCGCTGGGAGGATCCCATGAGATAACCTTTATCAGGTGGTCTCTCACTCCCAAATTGCCCTGCAGGCTGCTGTGAGCTGACCCCAACCAGGTCAAAGTCACCCCAGGTCACAAAGTACGCAGGTCCCTTCCTGGGACAGCACCTGTGTCACCATCTGTGCCACCTGCCAAGACTGCCTGCGGTCAGAGTGCCTGGCAATCCCTGCTTCTGGAAGCTTTCCTTGATGCCAGCCTGAGCTCCCAGCACTGGGGGGAGGCACTGGGGGCTGTGCAGAGAGCGCTGGGCTGAGAGTCAAGGACCAGAGTCTGGTCCTGGCTTAGCCACTGACCCGCTGTGTGACCTGGACAATTCCCTGTCCCTCTCTGGGCCTGAAAAATGAGAGTAAGATGTAAGGATGTGTAAAGGCCCTTCCCATACTAGCCTGACAACAGTCCTCTGAACCCCTTAGCAGCCCTGCCTGTCCCCCCGGATATGGTAATGCAGCACATCCTGCTGGAGTTTTCCCGAAACCTTCTGTGGATGTGGTTTTTTCTCCTGCATGACTATGTTCTTTGAGGGAAGGTCCCTGTGTTTGTGCCTTCTTGTTCTGCCTTCGGCCCTGAGCTCTACACATCATTGTGCTCAATAAAGACCCGCTGATAAGTTCCCAAAGACCCCGGCTTTGCTCAGAGGAGCACTTTTCTTTCAAGGTGCCACCTCTTCCAGGAAGCCTTTCCAGGTGCCACTCCCTGCAGACGCATGTATAGAATCCCCCCCACCCCCACACTTCTCCCCTTGCTCTGGTGAGCGTGCCCTTTCAGATTTGCTGGGAGGTTTTCACTGTCCCTAGCACAGTGCCTGGCACCCCCAGTAAATGGGAGTTGAATTCACTTGAATTACAGTCTAAGAGGAGAAGCAGGAAAGAGATGAAAGGGGCACCAGAGTCTGCAGAGATGGAGGTCACGGCTGGAAGGGCTCTTCCCCAGGAAGGCCTGCAGATGGCAAACAGCTGGCCGGGGGTGGCTGTGACTCATCTCACACCTACAGGCCGGGGGATGCTGCAGACAGGCTGAGACAGGAGTCAGGGACCCAAAGGAATTTTGATAAGGATAACACAAGCCCCAGAGTATTTCTAGAATGCAGGAGGTTAAGGGTGCAGGAGCTTGGTCAGGGCAGAACTGCCTAATTATATTCCTTATCTACTTATTTTTTTGCCTGGATAAAATATTCACATGGTACAAAATTCAGAAGGTCCAAAGGAGGCACAGGGAAAAGTTTCCCTCCCACCGTGCCTGCCCCCCAGGCCCCCTCCCTGGAAGTGGTCTGTGTTTCCAGTTGCTTCTGCGTACGTCCTTCCTGTGTTCTTTTCTCCTTTTTGATACAGGGAAGCATATCATCCACACTGTTCTTCACTTTGCTTTCCCCTTAACACCTTTGAGAGCATTTCATATTAGCATATAGAGAACTTCCTCATGATTTTTCCTTTGGCTGCATTTAAGGTTGTCAGATAAAACACAGGATGCCCAGTTAAATTTGAATTATTTGGACTTTAGATAAAGAACAAATAATTTTTTAGTATAAGTTTGCCCCATACAATATTTGGGACATACTTATCCTAAAAAACTCGTTTGTTCTTTATCAGAAGTTCAAACTTAACCCAACATCCCTAAATCTGGCCCCCCTCCCTGTATCCCATGGGGACTCCTTGTAATTAAATCTTTGCGGGCCTTGGGAATCAGGAGCCTGGACTGGGTGGGCATCCGTTCCCTGGCCTTATTCTGAATTGGACCCTGTATGCGCCAGGGTTTGGGCTCCACGCTGGACTTCCATCTCCAGGCCTCAGTCGCTGAGATAAGAGATGAAAGGCTCTTAAGAGTCGTCCAGTCCACCTGCCTTGTTTGAGGCCCAGAGAGGGGAATGACTCATGAAAGATCACAGAGCAAGTCAGAGCAGAGCTGGGTCTAGGCTCTGGGTCTCCCGTCTCCCAGCTAGATTTTTCTCCTACTGCTCAATATGATGTATCCGTGGGGGTCAACAGCAGCTGTACTCTGCCTAAGCTTCTGGAACACACATAGACACTCGGGAAGCCAGGAGCAAAGGGCTCTGAGTTCTCCTGTGGGAGAGACTGGCCCACAGGATACCTGGGACCCCTGCTCCTCAGCCAGGAGGTATTCTGGGCTGGGGCTGACCCCCAGAAGGCCCGGCCAACGGTAATAATAATAACATAAAAACATAATAATAGCAGCTACCACTGTCAGGTGCGTATACGTGCTGGGTGCTTTACATAATGTCTCCCTTGTGAGCCTCCCAGGGGCCCTGCAAGATGAGTGTGGCAAGTCCCATTCCCCGCAGCTGGACACTGAGGCTCAGAAAAGATAAATAATGTCATCATTTGCCAAGATCCTCCAACTGTGAAGTGGCAGCGCTGGGATTTTGACCCAGATGTGTTTGACCCCAAGGCTCAACTCTTTCCACAGGGATGGTTGCACTTATCAATATGTTTGTGCCATTGTTCAGGCAAGAAAACTGGTGCTTGTGACAAGCCCTCTCCCTCAGGCCACTTTAGTTTACAAGGACTCAAAGCAGGAACAAACTCCCGACCCCTGTAGCCCGTGGGCTGAAAGCCAAACCCTACTGGTCCTTCGCTTGACCTTTGATGCACATTGTGACCCCACCCCAGCCCACTTCTCCCACGTCATCTCCTGCTGTTCTGGCTGCCTCCCCAACAGGGCACCCGCTTTCCTTGCCTCCACACCTCCACACTTTGATGCTTTGGGTTAAGCGGAAAAAGTCAGGTGGAAGAGCTAGGTCCAAATACTGGCTCAGTCAGTTACCTGCTGTGTGACCTTGGGCAAGACACTTAACCTCTCTAAGTCTCCCTTTCCTCAGCTGTAAGATGAAGAAACGTACGCGTAAGTCTCAGCCTAGCACCTGCCAGCGACCTTGTAGACTGTGTGTTTGAAGAAAGGAAGGAAGAAAGGGGGGTATTTATTGTGCTCCCACCATGTGCCAGACCCTGTGGGAGACACTGGGGACACTGTGGTAAACAGGCAGATAGTCGCTGCTTTCCTGGAGATTTTTCTCGAAGGGCTGCGGATGTGGTTAATTGCAGCAGGAGGTTAAGTAACAGGGGCTTTGTAACTGTAGGCAGGATTTCTCCTGAGCCAATGGCTGTCAGCCAGGAAGGGGGGAGGTTACCCTAACTTGACAGACGACAAAAGGAGATTTGCCCTAGTTCACCCAGCTTTAAGTGGTTGGAGGCTGGATTTGAACCCAGGGTCTGCTTTTACAAGCCACCCTGGTCCTCTCTTGTGTCCCCAGCACTTAGCAGCTGGAGGCAGCTGGTGAAAGCAAGACCAGTGGGAGGTGAGGCCTTTGTAGGCCCCGCCCACGCGGCCCTTGGCAGTGCCCCACCCTCGGGTGTGCCCCTGGGCAGGGACAACCTGGCTGGGCCTCTGTCCTGCCACTGTCTGTGGGGTGAATGACTGAGCAGACGCACCCCAGTCTTTCTAGTCCAGCCTGAACCCTCCGCCCCACCAGCGCTTCTCAAACCCACCCCAGCGCCTACCTGTAAAAGGAGCTGGTGGGAGCCACAGCGGGCAGGGCTGGACGGAGGGGGAGGGCGGGTCAAGGAGCTGAAGCAGACTCAACAGCTCCTTCAGGTCCTCACTGTTTTCCTAAGAATCCTTGTGAATTTTGCTTCCCACTCCCTAGTAGATCTGTGTTTGTTTTAATATCAGACAATTCCCTCCCCTCCTACCCTAAAGGGTCGGAGTAATCTGACTGCAGAGATCGGACCATTTCTACTTGTGGCTTCCCTCATGCCCTGGCGCCTGTCCCCACAGACCCCGGGCAAAGGGTCCCCAGGATGAGAGGCCCCACGAGACGCTCTCCTCCCTCCACACAAGCTAATCTTCCCTTCCTCCCTCTCAGATCTTACCTCTCACCATGTCACCCAAGTCCTCTGAACCTCGACCTCCATTATGTCACTTGTCTCTGTATCACAGTCATCTGTTTCTGTGGCTGCCTCGGTGGCCTCAATGGTGGCCTCCCTCAAGGGGAGGGCATTAGAATACCTCGCCTTGTGCCCCGGCCCTCAGAACAGGCCTAGTCCCTAGGTGGATCATGCATGGAAAAATGAGAGAATGAATGAATGGGGAAAGGTGGTGGGCCCTCGGCAGAATAATTGGCCTCCCAAAAATATCCACATCCAAATACCTGAAATCTATGAATATGTTACTTTGTATGGCAAAAGGAACTTTGCAGGTGTGATTAAGTTAAAGATCTGGAGATGGGAAGAAATTCTGCCTGCAGACAGTAGCTTCAGCCTATGCCTGGAGCTCCGCCTTCCCCTCCAGGCGGCCTACCCTGCAGATTTCAGAGAGGCGTAGCCAGCTCCCACAGTTGCATAAGCCAGTTCCTTACAATCAATCAATCATTCAATATATATGTATCCTACATGTTCTGTATCTCTGGTTGAACCCTGAATGATAGAGGGGCCACTCAGAATGGGGTCGTGGTAGGCAGAGGAGAGCCAGCCCAGGAATAGTCTAGGTCAGTTGCCCCTCAGCTGGGGTCTGTGTCAGGCCTAGGTCTCCAGGGAGACTGGTCCGCTGACCTTGGCTGTGGGCTGGGCGAAGGGGGAGTGCTAGCCCTGCAGGCAGCTGAGCAAACACAGGAGTGGGGGATGGGAGGCAGCAGAGCTGGGGAATGGCAGGGGCGGGGTGGGGCGGGGTGGGGGGTACAGCCTGGAGCACTGGGATGCAGAGGTCTCTGGGGCAGAGAGAGGGCCTAGAAGTGCCAAAAAGCCAGGCTAAGCTGTGCCAAATCCTGCCCAGCTGACCAGCTGTGTGGCCAGGCTGGGCCCTGGGGACACGACAGAAGATAAGGAGCAGCCCCTGCCCTCGTGGGGCATATGTCCCCCTCCCCGGGTTGCCTAGTAAGTACAGAGCCTGGCACACAATAGTTACTGAACGAATTATCTGAGACTAGCGCTGGCCGGTGGAGGCCCTACAATGAGGCATTCGACAAATAAGGTCTGGGAAGAGAGAAAAGGATGGCTTAGTGGAGGCAAGGGAGTAGGCAGCTGGGACGAGAAGGGGAGAGGAGCCTAGAGGGGGGCGACCAGCCCGCCCACACCCCTCGGGGTCTGGGAGCCAGCACTCTGGCCGTGGGAGGGGGAGTTCTGTTCCTGCCTCTCCTCCATCCATCCACCCCCGGAGGACAACCTTCCTTTCTAAGGGCAGGCTCCTTCTCCCCCAGAGGGTAATCAGAGCCAGGATCTCTGCCCCCCCCCCCCCCCCAGCCCAGACCTCCAGTTCCCCTCAGACCTCTCCTGGGCTGTGGTTTTAGCAAACAATTTGGATCCTTCTGGGCTTGGGAGAGGAGGCCTGGCCCCTTCCTTCTTAGCGGTGGTAAGAAATGCTCTGCATTCCTGAGTTAAGAGCCCAGGGGCCATTCTTCTTGCTCAGCACAGGGGCAGCCCCAGGGGAGCAAACTTAAGTCTGAACCCAGACACCCCTCTCAGGCCCCCCAGCTCCTTCAGCTGCCAGTGCCCACCGGGCGTGCTGTCAGTCGGCCCCTCAGGTCTGCAGGCCCTGGGGCAGGAAGCCCCTAGACTGTGAGGAAGCAAGTTCCTGGGGCTTCTATCTGCAGAGCTGCCCAGAGGAGGGTCCTGTCTGACTCCTGGGAGTCTGTCCGTGATGCCCCGCCCAGCCTGGCACTGAGGATGCTCTCCGTTCAAGTTTACTGTGTGGGTGAGTGAGGGCAGAGCAGGGGAGTGAGACGTGGGTCTCAGAGAGGGTCTCTGTGAGGGACCGCACCTGTGTGTGTCCCTCGGCATGTGTGAAGTAAACGGTGAGCTTGGAGAGTGTGTCCTGGGGGCCAGGCACTGCCATAGACCAGCTAGGTAGACTCCTATTCACTCCTCACACAACCCATATCACAGAAGAGAGGGCTGAAGCCCAGAGAGGGTAAGTAACTGGCCCAAGGGCACACAGCAGATAAGTGCAGGAGCCAGTATTGGACTTCAGAGTCCATGCTTTTCAGCACTAGGCACACTGCCTCAGGGGAGGGAGGAAGAGAAGTAGAGGATTGGAAGCGGGGGTGAATATGGGGTGCTGAGGGAAACAAGCTCTGCCTCAAGAGGCTGAGGGGCTGTGGGTGGTTGGCAAGGGGTGGGGCCCAGGACGAAGCGAGGCTGGACAGGTCAGACGGCCTCAGAGGCCACGCCGAGGAGTTTCCTCTTTCACGTGTCCTGTCCATTGGGCTTCCAGGTAGGGTGTTCTTTGGAGAAACAGTTTGCTGCTAATAGATACACTGAAAAACCACAGATGTGCTGACCACGGAAGCCCTGCTGGCAGGAAGGTTCTAGGATAACCCGCATCAGGCCGGGGTGAGCGGGCTTTGACCTGCTCAGTTTACCCTGAAGTGGAACGGGGGCAGGTGGCTGAGCAGCAGACATGCTGGCCGGGGGGCAGGGAGTCCCAGTCCTGGATCCCCACTCTGCAACATGTCACCAAGCTGCCTGAGCCTCTGCTAGCAACCCCCCCGGGCACCTGGACTGTTGCTGGGTCAGTGTGACAGGGACTCCCTAGTGTGTTTCCTCAGTGACTCATCCTGGGACCGCTGGTCGCCCCATTCTGCACTGTGCTCCGGGCGATGATGAAGACGAGCTCTCACATCTGAATGGCTCTTTACACCCTGCAAATGCACCTGTCTACCTAATCCGATTTGAGCCTCAAACCGGAAGCACAGGCTTTATCATCCCGTTTAAAGCGGAAGAAACTAAGGCACTGGGTATAGAAGCGCCTTGCTTGAGATTCCTTGCTCACGGGAGTAACCTTGAACTCCAACCTCGGTCTTTGGGTCCCCATTCAGTGCTCTTTTTGCTTCCCTCCCAAAAGAATACATTTGCAAGCATCCAGCACCATTCACCTTGCTGTTTTATCCCAGAATCCTGGCAATAATAATAACGACAACAGCTGTTACTGAGTTCTGACGGTGTGCCGGGCACCAGCTTCACTCTACAAATATGATCTAACTTGTTCCTCACAACAATTCCAGATACGAAATGGTTAATATTGTTATTCTGGTTTTACAGATGAGAAAGCAGGGGCTCCCTTCGCTACCAGGGAGCAGTGGAGTTCTGCTTCGAGCCTAAAACCAGCCCTCTCTCCAGGGTCCCAATCGGCCACCAAGAGGCCATTGCTCTTGTCCCCTCAGCCTGTCTCTCCCCTGTTCTCGCTGCACTGGGGTGTCATCTCCCCCACCTCCCCACCAAATGATAAATTCCTCTAAGAAGGACCCCACATCTTTTCTTTTTCTTTCAGTGATTTATTTCATGTCCTATTGAAGTGCGGACTTATGTTTTTCCATCAACAGTGTATAATCTTTTAGAAAATTATATGAATAATATCTGCTTCTAAAAGCACTGAATCTAAAAATACATTATTCCAGATTAGACATACATTAGTGAATGCATTCATACATTAATGAAAACGGAAATTGAGTTAGATTTCCCATATCTTCTATTTCTCAAACAAAAGCCAACTGTAGACAATATTTTCTTGCATTGTTATTATAAATTGTATAATAATTATTTAGATTCTTGAAAAAATATTTTTTGTTACAAATGTAAATCTTCCTAATATATATCTGTGCATGTATATAAAACAGTGTTACATTGTTTCTAGTAGAGTAAATGAAATTTCATGAAGATACTTTCTAGAAAATGTGTTGAAATGAAAAACAAATGTTGTTAAAGTTGACTGCATACAATCAGAATGACAAAGTAAGAAATTACCTTTTTTTTTTTTTTGGTGAGGAAGATTGGCCCTGAGCTAACATCTGTGCCAATCTTCCTCTATTTTTTGGATGTGGGACACCACCACAGCATGGCTGATGAGCAGTACGTCGGTCTGCGTCCAGAATCCAAACCCATGAACCCTGGTCTGCCAAAGCGGACCGCACAAACTTAACCACTATGCCACCAGGCCGGCCCCAAAATTACCCTTTTTAATAGACAAAAGTAAATGTCCTAAAAGCATAAGGATTAACTATATATTACATAAATTGTTATACATCTTAAAATACTTCTTTTAGGGTATTTTTAGTATATTTCAATTTTCTAAAACATTTAAAAAATGTTAAAGTCAGTTACTAATAAATTTAAAGCAAGCGTTATTTCAAGGATAACATTTAAGACCAATTAAAATGATTTTTAGCAATGTGTGGGATATAACACTCAGAAAAATAATTGTAGGCTTAAGTCGTCTAGCTCTGCCACCTCTACTGTTCCCCAATTTCCCCCCATCAGCGTTCTCGTTCACTTTTATTCTAAAAGCCTTTGGAACATAGAAGTCTAATATTCCCTCCCAAGATACGCCATCATCCTAGGTGATTTGAATGTCTAAATTGGTGAACCAACACTTCTTTGGATTTCTCAATTCTGGTGATTTCCACCTCCCATCCATATTAAGCCATCAACTCTCATGGCTGTATAAGAGATTGATATTAGAAACATTAGAAAAATTATGCCTCTTTAGTGGACATCCAATGTTTACTTCCCCAACATTCAATTTGTATTCTTCTATCTACAATCCTCTATTTCATTTCATTCATTCCTCTGCTGGGGATCCAAGGCCATTTGTCTTGATGGTTCTTTGCCTGGAGAGCCCCCATGGAAGCCAATCGAAGTATCACTGTCTCTTCTGTACAGTAATTGGTTTAGCCTAACCTAAGCTGGTCAATCACTTTCAATCACAGAATATTTGTGGAAGACTGGGAAAGACTCTTGGTGTTTCTGGTTGGACATGACGAAAAGGATATGAGGCTGAGGTTTCTGTGGCCATCTTCTCTGAAGGAAACAGTTCAAGCTGCCTGTTGAACCCAGGAATGAAACTTAAAAAATCATAATTTATACCCAAGAAAGTAGGTATACCGAGTCCTGATATTTGAATCCTGGGTATTCCAATACATTGCCGTTTTCCTTCCATCACTGTTGTCTCTGACACTTATATCAGCCGTTCCTAGTTGATTATAGCTGTAACCTTAATTTCAAATCTCAGTTTCAGACCATAACTTCAGCTTATCTTTCCAGCTCATCTTTCCAGCTTTCTGTCACATTTTTCCCCACTTCATTTATTCTTTAACCTTACTCAAATCTCTAGTTTCTTTACTCTTTCGTACCAAGAATAGATCTTGGGAGATGCCCACATCTTAATCCTTTGCATATCCCTCCAGAGCCCTCAGCATTTTGCGTGGTACGTTGTGATGTCTCCACAAATGTGTTAAATGAATGAAATAGCTTCTCGCTCTCTGCAGTGTCTTGAGGGTTTCAAGGGGAAGAGGTGGGCTGTGAGATCAGATAGACCTGGGTTCAAATTTCAGCTCCACCATTTAATGTCAGTGTGATCTTGACCTCAATCTCATCTTTAAAATGGGGTTAACAACACAAGCCCCCCCAGGGGTGTTGAGAAGATTAAAATGGGATGGGGCTGTAAAACCTTCCCCCTTCACTGGATGTGGTAGACAGAAAAATGGCTCCCCAGAGATGGCCACGTCCTAACCCCTGGAACCCGGGAATAGTTAGGTCACATAGCAAAGAGGAATTCAAATTGCAGGTGGAATTAAGGTCGCTAACTCATTGGAATTAAGGTTGCTAATTAGTTGACCTTAAAATAGGGGGATTAGTACAGCGTGGTGACTTTTGTTGACAAGACTGTATTGTATATTTGAAAGTTGCTAAGAGAGTAGATCCCAAAGTTCTCATCACAAGAAAAAAATTATGTAACTATGTGAGGTGATGGATGTCACCTAGACATAGTGTGGCCATCATTTTGCAACGTATACATTTCTCAAATCATTATGTTACACACCCGAAACTAATACAATGTTATATGTCAATTATATCAATAAAAAAAATAGGGAGATTATCCTGGCTCACCTGGGTGGGCCCAAGGTAATCACAAAGGTCCTGAAATAGGGAAGAAGGAGGCAGAAGAAGACAAGTCAGAGGGAGATGTGGCTGTGGAAGAGCAGTCAGAGAGACGCAACGCTGCCCCCTTTGAAGATGGAGGAAGGGCCACAAGCCAATGAATGTGGGCAGCCTCCAGGAGCTGGAAAAGGGCAAAGAAATGGATTTTCCCCAGAGCCTCCAGAGGAACACAGCCCTGCTGACACCTTGATTTGACTGTGTTGGATATCTCATCTCCAGAAGTAAGCTAATAAATGTGTGTGGTTTTAAGGTAGGTTCATGGTTATTTGTTACAGCAGCAAAAGATCAATAAATGTTGGTTCCCTTTCCTATCTCTAGCTTCTTTAGTCTCCCCATCCCCTCTGTAACACCACAAAAAGCGGGTCTTTTTTTTTTTTGGTGAGGAAGACCAGCCCTGAGCTAACATCCGTTGCTAATCCTCCTCTTTTTGCTGAGGAAGACTGGCCCTGGGCTAACATCCGTGCCCATCTTCCTCCACTTTATATGGGACGCCGCCACGGCATGGCTGACAGGCAGTGTGTCGGTGGGCGCCCGGGATCCGAACCGGCGAACCCCGGGCTGCCAAGCACGGACTAAACCGCTGCGCCACCGGGCCGGCCCCAAAGCGGGTCTTTTATACTTAAGTCATACACGAAGAAATAGGCTGGGAGAGGTTATGTGACATGTCCAAGGTCATGCACACAAGGTGGAAATGGAATTGGAACCCGGACCTCTGACTCTGACCCCTGGACGCTTTCTAACACACCACACTGCCTCGCAGAATGGTCCTCCAGTGGATGGAAAAATGTCTTACGGGCTGTGCAAACTTGTGGGGATGGTTCTTATCCTCCTGGGGCTGGCCCAGAAGCCCCCGCCCCTGCAGAGACCTCTCTTTCCCTCCAAGTTTCAGTTCTTGCCACCCCCACCCCCCAGCTCCTTCCCCTTATATGTCCTTCTGTCTTCCAGGAAAGGGACTGTGGCCTTTGACACTCTCCCCCTGTCCCCCCAGGACCTGGTGCAGTGCCAACACCCAGGAGGTGCTCAGTGAACACGGGGTTTTCCTCCCCTGCCCCACCCCGGCCACAGCCCGCCCCCTACTCTCCACCCTCCTGGTAAAGACTGTCCTTAGAGCCCCTCAAACTGAGACACTCTATCCCGAGCCCCAGGGAGCCTGCACGGCCTGCCTGAGTGGATGGGGTGGGAGGAAAGCTGCACCCCCTGTGGCCAGCTGACAGAGTCAGAGGGGAAACTGTATTTCCTGCTGGGCCCCTGGGGATCCTCCTCTCAGAGAGGCCAGCTGGGTCTCTGTGCTTCAGGGGGCCAGGGGGCAGGGCAAGGGGGAAGGAGGAGGCGGGGAGGACAAAGGGGAGAGAGAGGAAAGGGGACAGGGAGAAGAGGAAGGACAGGGCAAAGGAGAAGGGAGGCAGAGGGAGTTGGAAGAGAGAGAGACGGAGAGGAGAGAACCGGGGCGGAAGGTAACAGAATAGGCAGGATCAGAGGAAGAGGCAAGAGAAGAGTCAGAGAAACAGGAGAGGGAAAGCAAGTTAGATACACAGAGACAAATGGTAAGAGAGTGCGAGAAAGAGAGAGACCTAGACAAAGAGAAGAACACGGGCAGACACCTCGAGAAAACAGAGAACAGGCAGGTGAGGCCCAGAGAAAGCCCTGAGCTTTTGGACCACTTGGATTTTCTTTTGGGTTTTCTAGGTGTCCAGGCTGTGAGGCCTGCTGGCCTGGGGTCAGCACCACATCAAACTGGCCATTAAACATTGCTGTCACGGCCACTGGTGACCTGGTTGTTATCACTCCCACCACTTGGGCCTGGAGGAAGCTGCCTGGGCCCAGGGCGGGAGTGGTCAGCTCCCCCAAGCCATGGGGACAGCTCCCGCTGGGGCCTTGACTTGTGACAGACTCTTGGGAAAGCCCCTGCCCACCCTCCTCCAAGTACATCTAGAAATTCTTAAAGTCCCTGCCTGTGGGACAGGGAAATTTCTCAAAGGGCATGGAAGACTTTAAATAAACCATTCAGACCTTATAGTGGAAAGAATCTGGGCTTTGGCGGCAGGCCACTCTGAGTTCAAATCCAGACTCTGCTATCCACTTGCTGGGTGACCTTAGGCAAATGACCTCCCCTCTCTGAGGTTTGTATCTCCCAAAGGTGACTGAAAAGGCTCCCTGAAGTAGCTCTTGTTCTCATCCCTGCACTCCTGGAAGGAGGTGTCAGGGGTCTGATGCGTTCTTCCACACGCGAAAACAGCTGCACGAGCCTTCAGGGAGTAATGCGATTTTACTGAAGGTTCCATGGGGCAATGAGGAAGAGTTACATGGCACAGAATGCAGGGAAATGGAACAGAAGTCCCATTGGCCTTCTTGATTCTCCCCACACGTCCGTCTCGGACCAGCAGCAGCTCTGACTCTCCCTCACCACCCTTTCTTCAGGCGGCCACTCCAGTCTCCCTGGCTCTGACATTTTTTGGTCTTCTCACTGCTTTTCTTCCTCTTATGCAGAACAATTTAGGTCTCTCATTTCTTGGACTCTTTTAGCCAGCCTTTTTACCCCTGGAAGGAGTTGAGCATTGTTGCTAAGAACAAAATCTCCAGAGCCAGGCAAGCTGGGTTCACATTTCAGCTCTGCTCTCAATCAGCGGTGTGGCCTCCCGTCCGCTTCTTCATCTGTAAAATGGGCTGATGACAACAGTGTCTACTGAAAGAGCTGTGCTGAGGGTTAAATGAGTTAATGTCAAATGTTAATGTAAAGCATTTAACAGCAGTGCCTGGCACAGAATAAATACCAAATAAATGTTAGCGATTAATATTACCTCCTAAGTCAACAAAGGACCCTCCTTAAGATCTACCTCTTCTGATGGCAGTGAAGGGCTGTAAATAACAATTTCCCCACCACAAACAATTGCGCCTGTCCTATGTCAAATAGGCAGACTAAATCGGCTATCATGCTCTGTGGCCACCTGACATTTTTTTGAAACACCTTCCTATGTTTGGGAAAATTTCCACATTATGATTCTCACCTCCTTTTTCTAGCCTCTTCTGCAGTGAGGAAGCAGGCATGAGACTCAGGCTCTGCCAATCAGAAGTGACAACATCCAGGAGACTTGGGTTGCAGACACAGGGCGGAGTGGGGGGCATGCCAAATCCATTTTCTAGCAAGAGCGATGAATGATGGAGTGATAGGTGCCCAGCACCTCGGGTCAGCGGTGGCGACCTTAGGTGACTCATCTTCCCTGGACCTGTCCCATAGTGTGGTTTGGGGCTGCTTCTTGCTGTGCACCCTTCATGCCTGCCTCTCGGTTTCCCTTACTGGTTCTGTAATCTTCTTAATAGCATTTAGTCCAGTGGTTCTCAAAGTGTGGTCCCAGGATCTGTGGTTAAAAACTTGTTGGCAATACTGGAAACTTGTTAGAAATGCAAATTCTTGGGCCCACCTCAGACCTACTGAATCAGAAACTGTGGGGTGGGGCCCAGCTATCTTGTTTAACAAGCCCTCCAGGGGATTCTGATGCTGGCTCAAGTTTGAGAACCACTGTTCTAGTAAATTCCCTTTCTAGTTTCAAGACAACATGGATTCCACTGTTTGCATGCGAGTCACCTAACTGAACTGCTACCTCTTAAGCTCTGGGGAATTGTTAGGGCAGCCTATTTGGAAGTTCCTGACACACTCTAGCGCCCAGTGCAGGGTCGTGAACGTCCTTTCTTTGAGACCCCTCTTTACAACATCGCATTTTGATTTAAGAGGCATTTTTTGGTTTGGTTTGGTTTTAGTACATACTGTGTGCCTGGCATGAGAGAAAAGTTTTTCAAAAATTCTTCGGAGGGGCCGGCCCGGTGGCGTAGTGGCTAAGTTCACATGCTCTACTTCAGTGGCCCGGGGTTTGCAGGTTTGGAACCTGGGCACGGACCTACCCACTGCTTGTCAAGCTATGCTGTGGTGGCGTCCCACATATAAAAAATAGAGGACGATGGCCACAGATGTTAGCTCAGGGCCAATCTTCCTCACCAAAAAAAAAAAAAAAAGTTCTTCAGATCTTGTTGGAGTATCACAACCTGCACTCAGGATGCTAAAGAACACCAGGAGAGGATAAAACCAAAGGCTGAGTGGAGAGAGTACTGTAGCAGGGAGAAGCCACTGGGGGTTCAGGGCAGGCTTCCTTGAGGAGGGAGGTTATTGAACTATATCTGTAGAGGTGAGTGTATTAATCAGGACATTCTCTATTTGTTTTTGGTGCAGAAGATTGCCCCTGAGCTAACATCTGTGCCAATCTTCTTCTATTTTGTATGTGGGACACCGCCATAGCATAGTTTGATGAGTGGTGTGTAGGTCCGTGCCTGGGATCTGAACCTGTGAACCCCAGGCCACTGAAACAGAGTGCACAAACTTAACCACCACACCACTGGGCCAGGCCCCAGGACTTTCTCTTTTGCAAGTGAAAGAAACCTGACTAAATAGGCTTAAAGAAATGATGGAATTTATTGACTCATATCAGTGGAAGGTTCAGGAGGAACTCTCTAGTTTCAGGCATGGCTGGATCCAGGGGCTCAAGTGAGTAATATCATGAAGGCTTTGTCTCCATCCATATCTAACTCTGTTTTCCTCCAATTGACCCCACTCTGGAGTGGATCTTCTCTGCAAAGTGGCACAAATGGCCCCCAGAGCTATGGAATTATACTCCATCAGTTTACCAAATTCAGAAAAAGTCCAGAGTTAACTCTAAATGCACCAGCTTGGGCCACATGCTCATTCTTGAACCTATCACCAATGGCCAAATGAATGGAGAATTCTAATTGGCTGAATCCAGGGTCATGAGTCAACCCCTGGAGCCAGAGGATGGAGTCAGCCCCACTGGAACAAAATTGGCCAACAGTGGGAGGGAGGCGGTTCCCCGCATAGAAACTGTTCCCCTAACACAGAGGAAGAAGAACGACATGCTGGGAAGGCAAAAAGCAACATGAGGCATCAAAGAAGACTGACCAGGTGGTAAATAGGGAAGAGGGCATTTCAGGAGGAAGGAAGGATGTACTAGGTATCTATTGTTGCATAACAAATTACCACAAACTCAGTGGCTTAAAACAACACACATTTATGATCTCACAGTTTATGTGGGTCTGGACTATGGGCACAGCTTAACTGGGTCCTCTTCTCAGGGTCTCACAAGGTGACAAAATATTGGCTGGGGCTGCAGTCTCATCAGAAGCTTGACTGGGGATGGATCCACTTCCAAGCTCACACGGTGGTTTGCAGAATTCAGTTCCTTGATGTTGTGGGACCAAGGGCCTCCATTTCTTGCTGGTTGTCAGTGGGGGGTCTCCCTCAGTTCCTCGCTGCGTGGGCTCCCCCACCTGGCTGCCTGCCTCGTTAAAGCCAGCGAGGGAGACAGAGCCTCCTCACAAGGAGAGTGTTTTCACTCGTGTAATGGAGTCACGGTCACTTGATCACCTGCATCCCATCACCTTTGCCACATTCAGTTGGTTAGAAGCAAACCGTGGCCCCACTCACACTCAAGGGGAGGGGATTACACAAGGGTGTGGACACCAGGAGGCGGGATCATGGGGCCACCCTAGAGTTCAGCCACCACACAGCCTCAGAAGTGACCTGGAGTTGAGGTTCAAGTCAGACGGGCACAGGATATTCAGGAAGACATGGGCCTCGGAAAGAGATGGTTCCCCTCTTACGCCATAAGCTCTTACGGGTAAGAAATCTTGTCTGGTTATTTGTGAATTTCCTCAGCGCCCTGGCACATAGTGGGCCCTGGCACATAGTGGGCCCTTAGCAATACTTTGTTGGATTGAACTGTTGAACTAGATGACATATCAAAACTCCCGTTCATTAATTCAGCATTTACGGAGCCCCTCCCAAGCCTCAGGCCCTGTGCCAGGCACTGGGACCCAATGTGGAGTAAGGCCGTGCTTTGCCCCCGAGAGCTCACTGGGATGATAACCCACACCTGAATAGTCCAACTGTGGTCTGTTATTTATGAAGCCCTTTCACATATCCTGTCCTGTGACCCTGGTGTGTGGACGCTGTTGAAGGACCAAAGTTCAAAAGGATGAAGACTCGCGTGAGGCCACCCTACGAGTCGGCAGCTGGACTCCCATCCCCTGCTCTCTCCTAGGACCACGCTGCCTGGCATGCATTGGGCCCTAACCCTGGGACACCGCCTGGGCCTCCTTCCCTTGTCTGGCTCAGAGTTTGGGAGGAGCCCTGTGGTGGCCCCCCATGGGGCTAGGGTGTCCTCCTTGGAGAAGTCGCTTGGGGCCATGGGAGCTGGGGAAGGGCCTGACGTGTGTCCTCTGCCTCCGCCACAGGCCCGATAAGAAAGTGACCACAGTCCTTTTTGGATCATTTTCTTGGTCAGAAGAGGAACATGGTCTTGAGTGAAAAGGGAAGATACGGAGAGAATTGCCATGGAGCAACTTGGTCAGCACAGAGGGTGGGGAAGGCCAAGGAGGGTGGGGATGGCCAATTATCATCTCAGGGTCCCCCCTCCTGGTGTCTGGCTCCTGAGGTCCCCCTCCAGTTGTGTTTCCTATTTACCCCCTTTCTTTTCAAAACGTCCTTATTGCTTAAGGTTCGTGTGCAGGTCACCCCTCCGGGAAGATCCCCGCAGGGCACAGCTCTCCCTGCCTCTTGCTACAGCTGTTGTTTGTTTTGCCTTTGGGGTTCTAACTCGGTTGGAAGCAGGAGCAGATCCTGAGACAAGGATTTGAATACAAGTCGTTTATTTGGATTGTGTTCCCAGGCAACTTAGGTAAGGGAGGGGGCAAGTGAGACAGGGAAGGGAGGTCGACCAATAGAGCATGTGCCGTCAAGCCAGCTCCCACTGCAGGCAACTGGGGGACGTCTGCAGCCAGTGTAGAACACGCACCTCCCCGCGTCCCAGCCAGCGGCCAGGGGTATGTCACTATCAACTCCTGTCCGAGGGCATTCATTTCTAGCACTTCCAACCCTCCCCTGAGCTCAGTAGAGCCCTCCAGCAAAGTGGGACAGGTGCTGGCAGAAATACGTCCACTGGGGTTCACAATATTGGGGTGCTAATGGTGTCTGCCAGTGTCTGTGTCAGGGGAAGATTTTTTTGTAACAAAGGGTTTCACTGTTAAACATAAAACTTTGAAAACTTGTGATATAAACCAAAACCCCCATTTCACAGGTGGGCTGATAGAGTCCTAGAGATGACAACAAATTTGCTCAGGTTTACCAGCAAGCTAAGGAAAGAACCAGGACTAGAACCCAGAAACCACGTCTCCAGTCTGGGAGTCCAGCACTCATTTTTTTTTAATCTTTTAATTTTGAAACAACTGCAGATTCACCCAGTCTCTCCAAATATCAACATCTTGCATAACTATAATATAATACCAAAACCAAGAAATTGACATTAGTACAACCCACAGGGCTTATTCGGATTTTACCAGTTATATATGCGTTCGTGTGTGTGTATGTGTGTGTAGCTCTATGCAATTTTATCACATGTGGCTTCATGTAACCACCACCACCACCACGATAGATAACTGTACCATCACCGCAAGATGCTCCTTTATAGCTACCCCCTGCCAGCCATTCCTAACCCCGGCCCCCACTGTGCTCCCTCTCGGTAACGATGTTCATTCACGGGTGTTACGTAAGTGAAGTCACGCCACATGGACCCCTGCGAGACAGGCTTTTTTCACTCAGAATAATTTTCTTGAGGTTCATCCCAGTTGTGCGTATCAGTAGGTTCACTTCTTTTTACTGCTGAGCAGTACTCCACGATGTGGATGTGCCATTCACCCACTGGGGGACATCTGGCTGGTTTTTGGCCGTTGTGGATAAAGCTGCTGTGAACATTCACGGACAAGCTCCTGCACTGTGGCAGGCAGAATGACGGCTCCAAAGACACCCATGTCCTAATCTCTGGAACCTGCAAATATGTTACATGGCAAAAGGGACTTTGCAGATGTGATTAAGGACCTGAGTCATTGAGTTTTATTGGGCACACAGCTGTCCATCTAAAGACTACATGTCACAGCTACACGTGGCCATGTGGCTAGTTAAGGCCACTAGATGTGAGTGAAAATGATGAGTGCACCTTCCAGTAATAGATATCAGTTATCTATTACTAGGAACAAATTTTCCCAACACTTAGCAGCTTAAGACAACAATAGACGTTTGTGATCTTACAGCTCCAGTAGGTCAGGAACTTAGGAATGGCTTTGCTGAGTGGTTCTGGCTCAGCATCTCTACAAAGTTGTCATCAAGATGTCCTCTGGGGGGCCACCCAGTGGCGCAGCGGTTTAGTCCGCGCTTGGCAGCCCGGGGTTTGCGAGTTCGGATCCCGGGCCCCCGTCGACGCACTGCCTGTCAGCCATGCCGTGGTGGCGTCCCATATAAAGTGGAGGAAGATGGGCACGGATGTTAGCCCAGGGCCAGTCTTCCTCAGCAAAAAGAGGAGGATTGGCAACAGATGTTAGCTCAGGGCTGGTCTTCCCCACAAAAAAAAAAAAAAAAAAAAGATGTCCTCTGGGTCTGCAATTATCTGTAGGCTGGACTGGGGCCGAAGGATCCACTGTTGAGGAGGCTCCCTCACCTAGGCAGGTTCATGCTGGCTGTTGGCAGAGGCCTCAGTTCCTTGCCACGTGGGCCTCTCCACAGGGCTGCTAGAGTGTCCTTGCATCATGGTGGCTGGCTTCCCCTGAGTGAGCAATCCAAAAAAGCATGGCGGAAGCTGCAATGTTTTCATGACCCTTCCCTACGCTTGGTAGTCACATTCCATCTTCTCTGAAATAGCCTATTGGTGACACAGGTCATCCCTATTCAGTGTGGGAGGGGACTATACAAGGCCATGAATACCAGGAAGCCAGGATCATCAGGGACAGTCTTGGAGGCTGGCTACTACATGCCCTTAATAGGAAAGGAATGTCAGCCCCCCCCCCCCCCCCCCCCCCGCTGTCTGGAATGACAGGCGAATTCAATTTTGTGGCTTGAGGGCATGTGAACATGGGCAACCCCCTAAGGATAGCTGAGCAACAAAGTAGAAGGAGCCTGGGTGCCCAGTCCTGGTGAGCTGACATGCCAGCCCTGGACCACCTCCCTGGATGGCTACTTGAGAAAGAAATACACCTCTGTCTTATTGAAGTAACGATGCTTTCCACACTGTTACAGCAGCCTAGTCTGTCCTCTAACTAATACCTCTCTTTGCTGATGCAGTGAGTTTGTGTCCCCACCCCCTCAGCTCCTTGACCTCTGGGAGGTTAGGCAAGGGGAAGACAAGGATTAGATTCCATCAGCTTCTGCTCCTGACCCTCCCATCACTCAGACCGGTCCTGGCAGTCTAGAAAACAGAATGAGCAAACAAATTTCAATCCCATGTCTCCCCTTTCCTTGCTCAAAGGATGGGCTAAGAAGATGTGTCTTTTACTTGCAAGTTTCTTAAAATCATAGGATTGTAAACTGCCCTGGAGCAAGAGCCCACTAACCATTAGCGTCACTCTGTAAGTAGGTCTCTGCTTTTCTAACCCAGTCCTGGTCATCTGTTTCGATGCACTTGGCAGTCTAGAAAGTTCTTTCCCACTAATCCATTTTCTCGCTTGAACCTGAAAACGACCCTGGGAGTCCCATTTTGCAGGTGAGAAAAGCGAGGCTCAGACAGAGCTGGAAGGGACAGAGAAGGGAGGATGCGTGGGGTGGGGGGCCCCTCTGTTCCTTGGTGGTTGTGTTTTCCCTCATCACAGCCTCACCCTCTGCCCAGTGTCTGCAGGCCCCTCGAGAATGGGGGCTCGGTCTGCTTTGTTACTGTGTGTTCAGTGCTCTTTTAGGAGTTTGCTGACTCAATGAATGAGGGTATGAGGATCCTAAGTCACAAGAGGGTCGGACGGGAGCTGGCAAAGGGAAGCCACAGGAAGGCCAGGCTGCCTGCCCCTTACCATGCGGCTGGCCCTCATTAGTGCCACGCCTGTGAGAAAGTCTTTCAAAGCCAATGTTTGCCAAGTGCTTCCTCCATGCTGGGCAATGAGGTGGACACCACTATTGTCCCCACTTTACAGATGAGGAAACTGAGGCTTCCAGCAGAAAAGCATCTCCCAGGTCCTTGACAGGCAGTGGATCTGTGCAAGCCCCACTGGGAGACTTTTGGTCGGAATAGTTCAGAGGCATGTGGCTTTCATTTTATCCCATATGTTAAAAATAAAACTAATAATAACACATGAGCAAGGTCTGATTGGCCCAACCACTCAGCAGCCGCTGTTCTGTTCCCCTTTGATACTCAAGTCCGCCTGTGGGGACTCTGCCAGAGTCTTCCCTCATCTCAGCAGAGACCGTGTTTTCTAGATGAATACAGACACCAGTTTCTGTAAGCCAATGGCTTTTCTTCAGCTCTGTGGGAACATCCATTCCTTTACATTCCCTCCAGCTGTGTCTGGGAGTCCCTAGGGAATTTCCTCTTGGCCAGTGGTTTCTGAGACTTTAGTGGAAGAGCTCTTCCGGTTTTGCTTGCTCACGACCGCCTCTCCCCTCCCCAGGAGTCAAGCTTGAGCTCAGGAGGGCTGCTGGCGGGATTAATTCATTCATCCATTCAAAGGTATCAGTTGAAGCACTCAGCATGTGGCAGGCACAGAGCAGAATGCTAAGGACACAGATTGGCCTTCCATGTGGGCCTGCCATCCTCAGACTTACAATCCAGCAGGGGAGACAGATGTTAAGTTAACAATGATTGAAACAGTGAGTTACCACTTCATGCCCATCACAAATTAGAAAGGTCAGTACTCTCAAGTGTTGGTGACGATGTGGGGAGAGCAGAGGCCCCAAGCACTGCTGTGGACGTGTGAATTGGCACAGCCATTTTAGAAAGCAACTGTGCAGTATTTGACAAAATTAAATCTGGGCGTGCCTGTGACCCAGAAATCTCACTCCTGGGTAATCATCCCAGAGACACTCTTATAAGCATCCCTGAGAGAACTTAGGCAGGGATGCTCATTGCAGCGTTGCTAGTGGCAAAATGTGGCAGATCCGTGCCAGGGAAGTTGAGCGACATCAGAAACAACAAACTAGATGCACATACAGCAGCGCAGACAGAGAGATTTCCAAGTAGCGAACAGAACAAGATGTAACTTTTGAAAATTAAAACATATGCAAGAAATCCTTAAAAGAAAATTTACAAGATTCGTGCATGTTTGGGGAAGGTGAATGGGAGGGGGGATCAAGGAAGAAGGAAACAGAAAATAAATAAGAAAGGAGTCTTTGCATAAACTACCAAAGAGGGATTCCTACACCCTGAAAGTGTGTCAGCCCAACTCTGTAGCTGAAGGTCCTTAGAAGCTAAATAAAAACAAATAACTACATCATGAACAAATGACTAAGCCTCATGGAGGTCCTCTGAGGGTCACAGTCTGGGCTGCTCTGCTCTCTGTTCATAATTCTCCCTTCTGGCCTTGGCCCAGTGGCCTCCAACCAAACTTCCATATTTAGACTCTCTTTTAGCTTCCAGTAAGTTCTTTCCCAGAAGTCTCCTTGGCCCCATGCAGATAATCCATGTTGGATGCCCCAGAACCTCCAGTCTTACCTGAATCACAGGTGAACACTGCTTACGCCTCCGGAGGAGACTCCAGGTGCACCTACATCGTGGACCCATTCTCTCCCCCATTGTGTAATCATGGATGGAGTGTCTGCTGGCTGCCAGGCACTGGGAGCACGAATGGGGAAGACAGCGATGAAGAGCACTACTATTCTGCTTACCGGGAGGCAGGCACTGTTCTAGTGCTTTTCATACATCAACCCACTTAAATCCCTTTAAACCCGCAGAGACTTACGGCATTGGCTGGATGATCATGGGGTCCCTAGAAAAGAAATGGATGGGCAGCCTACTAAATTCTTCCTTGATCTGTGTAAGTGGAAGAATTCTAGTTCGAGTGAACAGAGTCTAACTTGAGTCACCAAAACAGAGTCACAGCCCTCAATTCCCAGACTCGAGCCAGGTTACAGATCCAGACACCGTGAATGAAGGAGGGACTGGTTCCCCTTGAGGAGGGACCCCACTACACTGCTAAAAAGTTATACTCTTACTCTTTGTCCCAGCTTACCCCAAAAGGACTTCCAGCCATTTACCAGGGTGACGGCATTAGGGGAAGGGAAACAAGCAGACTTTTCTGCCTCTGGACTGACAGTAATTCCAGGAGGCCCTCCTGTCACTGTGGCCTGTCACAGTACGGGCATATGGACATGAGGTGATCAATGGAGTTTGAGCTCAGATCTGTCTCACACTTGGCCAAATGGGTCCCCCAACCATCCTGTGGTTATTTCCCCCAGTTCCAGAATGCATGATTGGATCAGATATCCTCAGCGACTGGCAGAATCCCCATAAGGATGTTATCATCATCCCCATCTTACAGAGAGAGATACTGAGGCATAGGAGATGAATTAACTTGCCCAATGTCAGACAGCTGCGAAGCCGGGATTCAAACCTGGACAGTTTGGCTCCAAAGTCCACATCCTTAACCATTACACTATACTGCCCTTAAGTGCTTGCAGCTTAGTAGGGCAGAGAAGCAAGCACACAAATAATAAAAGCAGTGTGGCATTGCAGGGATGGAGATGAATGCAGGGATTACAGGAGTCCGGCTGGTGGGGCGGGGTCAGCGGAAGGCTGCCGGCAGAGACAGTGTCTCAACACGGTGTTGAAGTTACTGAGACTAAGAGGGGCGCTCCCGGTGGGCAGAGGGGCCCTCCAGAGGAGGGGGCAGAGGCAGGAACAGCGAGTGGGCAGGGGCCCAGGCAACGTGGAGTGGCTGTGTGGACGGCTCAGGCTGTGTGATGTTGGTGTGAGTGATTGTGGACTCCTGGACTCGAACGTGCCAGGACGCCTGCGACACTGCCAGGGGACGGAGTCCTGGTCCTGCCCCCTGGGGCCCAGCCCAGCCTGCTCGGGCCCAGGAGCCTTTTCTCAACACTGCAGTTTGTGCCGTTCCAGAGCATCCTCGACGTGTGGTTTCTGTACACAAGTCCTTGTGGTTAGTGTTTAGCAACGTGCCTTCATCTCAGAGTAAATGCTTTTTTTGGTTTTATTTTTGCTCCTTCTTTATTTATGGCCCTGGGCATCTCCCTGACCCTCATTTGAGGCCCTGGAAGGAAAGCAAAGCCTCTTCTGCAGACCTCGGAGGGCGGGTGGCCTTTTGTTGACGACGCTCATCCTGGTCACATGGACTGAAGCAGCTGTCCTTGGAGACAACATTTCTCTGGTCCTTTGCAAACCAGCAACAGCCTGGGAAGTGAGGGAACACACTGCCCCCGCCCCTGGCCATGGATCCAGGGAAGAAGAGAGGGACGGATGTGTATGGGGTGCCTACGGTGGGCCAGGCCCTTGCGCTTCTGTTTTTTCTCTTAATCGTCACTTCCGTGTGGTGTAGGAATGGCTGTGAGACAGGGGGTGGTTTACCCATTTCATAGATGAGGACAATCTGGCCCAGAGAGGTAAATGAACTGGCCCAAAGTCACACAGCAGCATGAGGAAGGGCTGGGTTAAAGCCCCCCGCTGGCTGGCTGTGACACTTGTCTTTTCCACTAGTCCACCATGTGGCTTGAAGCAGGGACAATCCAGTGTCTTTAGGTTGGTGGAATTTGGGGAACGAGACCGAGAACCTAGAGAAGAAAGAATTGTTATTTTCCTTCTCTCATCCAGTCTCCAAAGCGACTAGTATGAAAATAATAGCTAACTTTATTGAGTGCTTACTTAGTTCCAGGCACTGTTCTGAGCACTTTATTGGTATGAAGTCATTTAAACCTCACCACAGTTCTGTTGAGTGAGGTACTTTATTATCTTCATTTTATAAGTGAGGAAAAGAGGGAAAGCAAACTGCCCAAGGTCACACAGCTCATGAGTGGCAGAGCAAGGGTTTGAGAGCAGGCTGTCTCTAGAGACCACTCTTTAAAAAAAAAAAATCAATCAATTAATTTTCAATTGCGGTAAAATACACATAACATAAAATTTATCATTTCAACTCTCTTTAAGTGTATAGTTCTGTGGCATTAAGTACGTTTCACATTGTTGTGCAACCATCATCAGCATCCATCTCTAGAACATTTTTCCACTTGCAAAATGGAAACTGTGCCCACTGAACAACTCCCCATTCTCCCTTCCCCCACCTCCTGGCAAGCAGCATCTTACTTTCTGTCTCTATGAATTTGACTGTTCTAGGTACTTCATATAAGTGGAGTCATAAGAGTATTTGTCCGTTTGTGACTGGCTTATTTCACTAAGTAGAATGTCTTCAAGTTTCATCCTGTTGTCCCATGTCTCCGAGTTTCCTTCCTCTTTAAAGCGGAATGATATTCCTTGTACGTACACACCGCGTCTTGTCACCCATTCATCTGTCGGCGGACGCTGTGTTGCTTCCACCCTTCGGCTCACGTGAACGATGATGCTATAAATGATGGTGTACAAATGTGTCTTCGAGACTCTGCTTCAATTCTTTTGGGTGTATGGAAGTCCGGAGACCACTCTTAACCCCACACTTCCTGCCTCTTAGCAGAAACCCCCGGAGCTTTGTGCGAGGCCTCCCTGCAGTGACTCGGGCGGGGGCCACTTCGGGGAAGTCTGTGTGATAGAGAAGGTGCCCTTGTCCATCCTCCCCCTCACACACACAAACTGGTTTCTAATCAGCCACTCTCATCAAACAACAAGAAGCTGGGGCTCCCGTTCACCTTGATGTGGTGTAGCAAGGAGTGTGAGTGGACTTCCGGCGACAGAGGGCTCTGGACCCAGACTCCCTGGGCCTCAATCCGCCCTTGATGCTGCCTGGCCTTGTGACCTTGGCTAAGTTCCCGAGCCCCCCACGCCTCATTTGTTGAGCTGTACGATGAGGTTGTCATTGTCATCACACCCCCCAGTATCTTGTTGTATGGAACACAGCAGCAAGACATGGAAAGTGCTCACGATGGGGCCTGGCCCACGGCAGGCACTCAACAAATGCTGGCTGTAATTCCAGGCAGAACGGAGCCTGTTGGAGCACCAAGTTCTCCGGCTGAAACTGGAACACCTGGGCTAAGTCCCAGCCACTTCCTGTGTGACGCTGGGCAAGTGACTTCATCCCTCTGAGCTTAGGTCTCCTTATCATTTGGAGATGATTATGCTTCTCCTGCTTAACTCCTGGGGAGGAGAGCAAATGAGACCCCAGATGTCTGTGATGCTGATCTGGAACACCATCCTGGGCGCGGCTTGCTGCCTGTGTGTTGGTCCTGTGTCCCCGGTGCGTCAGGGGCAGGCTCAGCGTTTCACACTGACACTTCCCCGAAACCCCTCAATAAACACTTGTCATCAGACCAGTGGGGCTTCTGGACCCTAGTGCTCTGTCCCCAGTCATTAGCAGTTGCAAGGACAAAACCACAAGCTCAGGGAACCGAAAGGGAATTTATCGGCTCACACAGGGAAAAGTCCAGGCAGAGCGGGTGCAGGCATCGATGATGCTATCAGGATGCTCTCTGTCCCTTTGCTCTGCTTCCCTCCGTGCAGGGCACGTTTTCAGGCAGGCTCTCCCTACATGACAGCAAAGACAGCCACCAGCTGCTCCAGGCTCACAGCAAACCCATTAGCAACCTCGGTGGAAAGAGAGCTTCTTTCTCTAAATAGTTCCAGCAAACCTCCTGGGGCTGCCTCCCACCTCCGGGACTTGATCTCAAGACCATCTCAGAACATATCCTGGGATTCTGAGTGGTCAGGTCTGTGTCACGTACCCACTCCAGACTTGGAAAGTGCATCAGCCCAAGTTGAACCAAGGGGACTGAGAATGGGGGGCTGGTGGCTCCCCAAAGGAGAACTGAGGTTCTGTTCGAAGCCAGGGCAGGCAGAGACAACAGGTGATGACTACAGCTAAGAGCCCCGGCCAGGAAGCCTAGATTCTGGTCTGAGCTCTACCACTCACTTCCTGTGTGGCCTTGAGAAAGTTACTGTCCCTTTCAGTTTCCTCATCTGAAAAAACAGGTTTAACTCCATCAGTGGGTCCCAAACCTGGCTGCTGCTGGAATTTCCTGGTGAGCTTTTAAAAATGTTGATTCCCTAGCCCCATCCTAGACTGTTCTAATTCAGTAGGTCTAGGGTAGGACCGAAGATTGCGTTTTTGACAACAACCCCAAAGGATTCTGATGTGTTTTTATTTCTGGAATTCAATAGATGAAACAACTCCCAGGTTCCCTCCCATTCTTATGTCCTTTGATTCTAGAGTCAATTAATGTTGGCCGAAAGGCTGAGCAGAAAGGTGTGGCAGACACAGAAATGCTCATCAAATATTCCACTCACTCCCCAGCACTGGCCCGCACCCTTTCACTTGGGTGGCCCCGTGACTAGTTCTGGCCAATAAGATGTGAGTGAAAGTGACACATGTTGCTTCCAGGATGAGGCTGTTAAAAGCTCTGGCCCCAAACTTCACTCTCTCTCTTGCCTGCCTTGATGAAAGATTTGTGAAGCAGAACCTGAAGTGCAGGGTCACTGCCACACACAGCAGAGATGTGAGTGGACACAGGAGAGAAAACGGGCTGGGGATGTGACGTTCTTCCTTCCCTCCTTTCTCCAACTGAATGGGGGCCTCCAGTGTCGAGTGGTGGCGGTCAGTTCAGGCTGTGGCCCACAGGGGAGGAAGAACAGGAAGGCTGTCCAAGGCCAGAGGCATCCTAGGACAATTGAAGAAGTCTGGGCGTGGATTGGCTGGACAGCCCTGGGCTAGTTGATACCCATGTAGGGATTAGGGTTGGGGAGAGTTTTTGCTCCGTACTGAGGTATTCTTCCTTATTGGGGTTGCAGGGGGAGCCCAATGGGCAGGAGTGACTCAGCCAGAGTCCCTGAATACCTCTGATGTGGAGGGAACTCCATCCCGAGAGGGCTCCAAAACGAGGTCATTTCCTTCCATAGAACATGACTTCAGAGTGGCTTTGAGAATGTTTACACCAATGGATGGTCACTCTTGTCAGAGGTGACCCCTTGTTGGAGTTTGGAAATTTTCCTCTTTGATGTTAGAAAAAACAGGCTTTCCATGGTAAATTCCGGCATGCGTGGACACCAGGCTATACCTTGCATTTGGGCTTCTTCTTACCCCAGACAAGACCCCTACCCATGAGATTAAAAATTAGTTTTAAATTTTAATTTATTATATTTTTGTTTTTTGTTATATTTCCATTTTACATGTAAATTTTATTTATTAAAAAAAATAATACATTCCCATAATCCACATAGTAGTTCTGGTCACCAGTTTCAATGTGTGTGGGGTTTTCCCCCACACATCCAACAATTCTTGGACACCAGCAGGGTGTCCTATAATTCAACTCAATTCTGATAACATATACCCAGAGATAACATCAGATTCCACAGGTTAAGGGTTCAGTCCCACAAGACTGTCCTCAGATGTCAGTCACAAGCCCCCAGCTACCTGTGCTTCTGACCAACTGGCTATAAATCAGAGGTTCCCATGACCCCCTCCTTGACTTCAGACACCTTTCACAAGTCTTGGTTGTCACCTGCACTTCTGACAAATTGGCTATAAATGAGAGGTTCCCACAACCCCCTCCTCGGGTCCAATTAATTTGCTAGAGCAGCTCACAGAACTCAGGAAACCCGTTTACTCACTAGATTACCCATTTATTACAAAGGATATTAAAGGATACGAATCAACAGCCAGACGAAGAGATACACAAGGGCGAGGTCCTGAACAAAGGAGCTTTTGTCCTCATGGAGTTTGGGGAGCGGCACTGTGGCACGTGGAAGCGTTCTGGTTCCCCAACCTGGAAGCTCTCGGAACCCCCTCCTCTCTGGGTTTTTGTGGAGGTTTCTTACAAGGGCCTGAGGGATTGAATCATTGGCCCTTGGTGGTTGATCCAACCTCTAGTCCCTCTCCCTTCCCCGGAAATCAGGAGGGAGGACTGGAATTTCCACCCCTCTATTCATGGTTGGTTCTCCTGGCAACCAGCCCCCAGCCTTGGGTGATTTCCAAAAGTCACCTCGTTAACATAAATCCAGTTATGGTGGAAACTGTTATGAATAACAAGACACCCACTTCACCTTTATGGCTCTGAAGCAATTTCAGGAACTGAGGACAAGAGACCAAATATTATAACAAAAGATGCTCCCATTGCTCTTATGGCTCAGGAAATTCCAAGGGTTTGGATCTGTAAGCCAGGAACCGTGGACAAAGACCAAATATATATATGAGAAATATAACTCACAATATCTTATAAATCACAATATCGCAACAAGTCAGACGATACGGAAAGATGTACAGCGAGAAGTAGGTCTTATTCTCACTTTCTCCAGCCCCTCAGTTCCCCTCCCAGAGTTAACTATTTGTTATGAGTTTCTCACATATCTTGCCAGAGATATCTTTTCCGGGGTTTGGCAAACGTTTTCTGTAAAGGTCAGAGAGTAAATATTTTAGGCTTTGCAGGCCATACTGTTTCTGTTGAAACTACTCATTTCTGCCATTGTAGCTTCACAGACAATACATAAACTAATGACCGTGGCTGTGTTCCAATGAAACTTTATTCACGGACACTGAAATTTGAATTTCATATCATTTTCTTCTTTTGATCTTTTTCAACCATTTAAAGATGTAATTCTAATTCACTTTGAGTAAAATTTGTGAATTGCCCATTCATGTCCTTAACCCATTTTTAAAAGTTTTTCTTATTGATTTGGAAGAACTCTCTATATATTACTGATACCAACCTTTCAGGTAATTTCTAGCATATATTTTCCCCCAGTTTCTAAATGCCTTTAGAACTTGATGAAGTGATTCTGAAATTTATTTGCAAGAAAGAAAATTCTGAAAGGAAAGATTAAAGAGGGGGGAAATTTCCTCTCAGGTATTCAAATGTATTGTAAAGCTACAGTCGTGAAGACATTTTTTCTTTTTCTTTCCAAAATAATGTATCCTGCTAGCTTCTCGGTTACTGTGCCTGGCACAGAGTGGGTGCTCAATGAATATTTCTAGTTGAATGAACACTGGGTGAAGGTTTTCCCGAATCATCTCACCTTCTAAATGTATGCTGAAGTAGAATGTTAACACCAATGGGTAGGAACTACAAGGGAACAGAATCCAGGGTGACTTAAAGAAAAACTTGCCGGTAATAATAAGTACCATTTATTAAAATCTGCTGTGTGCTGGATGTATAGTAGGTACTTTCCATACACCACTGTACCAATGTTGGAATGGCCCTATGAAGGAGGTATGTTACAGGAGAGGAAACTGACCATTCAACAGGTGAAATAACTTGTCCAAGGTCACACAGCAAATAAAAGGCAGAGCCAGAGCCAATGTCATACTTTTTCCAGTGCGCTGGCTGCCTTGCAATACCACTAATTAACATTGGTGTGATGTTTTTCTATTTATAAACTGTGTCACAGACATTTAAGACTCATAGCAATCCTGAGAGGCAGACTGGGAAGACGTTATTGTTGTATCCAGAAGACAGATGATGAAACTGATGTTCCAGGAGGTCCCATGGTTCTAGCTGCCACACATAGCTTGGCCCTGTGCCAAGTGCCTTAAAAACCTTAACTCCTTTAATCCTAACAGCAGCCCGTGGCATTTTTTACTTTAGAGTTGAAGAAAGAGTCAGAAGGGTAAAGTGACTTGCCTAAGGTCGTATCACAAGTAACTGGGAAAATCAGAATTTAAACCCTGGTCTAACTTCAACATGATACTCTTCTTAATTACCAAGCACTGTGGCTTGTAGAAGTGGAAATCCCTTTCGTTTTCCGTTTGACTAGTCCATCGGATCCCCAGATAGGAGCTAGTAGGGTATTACTACCCATTTGTTATTACTCCCATTTTCCAGGTGAGGAAACTGAGGCTTAGAAAGGCGAGACGGATTGCCCAAAGTCACGCATCTAACAAGTGGTAGCGGCAGGATCTGAGCCCGCTTCTGCTTATCTGTGGGGTTTTCCCCCACACCCAGTAGCCAGACCTTGGACCTGCTCCTTCTGATGAAGCCGCATCCTGTTTTCATGTCAGCTGAGCCCCTGACATGAAATCTGCAAGTAGTGATTTCACCAGACTGTGAGCACCTGGCAGGAATGGCGCGGAGGGAGGGAGTCAGCCCGGAGGTCAGGCGAAATGACCTCGTGCATCCTTCAAGCCTCAGTTTCTGGGATTCAGTGCCGTCGGTCTCACTCACTTCAGCGTTCCCAGCTCCCGCAGTTTCCACGTTCCTTTTGTCCACGGCAGAAGCTTTGCAGACTTCCCGGAGCTCGGCGAGAAGGGGAACCTGGCTGACCTGTTGCGCCTCCGCAGCCATTGGTTGTCGTAGGGGGCGGGAAATTGAACTAATTTGCATAACGCGCTCGATTGGTTCATGCGACAGGAGTGGGCGGGCTCCATCAAATTCCCCTGTCAGCGGGTGGGGCGCGCAGGACTTCCGGCAGGAGCGAGGGAAGGGCCACCTGGCCCCGGTGAGTGAGGCCAGGCCTCCTGGTCGTGGGTCAGAGGCATGAATTTACACCCCACTCGCAGCCGCTCGGCCCGTGCGGCCTCGCTGTAAATGTGAATGTGCTGGAGCAAGACGCAAAACACAGTAACACGGGTTACTTACCTGGGAGGGCAAATATGGGGGGGGGGGGAGCAGGGAGGGAGAGTAGGAGTGGGAAGGAGATTTTCATCGTAAAACCTTTTATGCCCAAATTGCGAACCATGAGAGTCTATTAAAACATAAATTTAAAAATATATATATTTTTAAATTTTGTTTAAAATAAATGTTTTAATAGGCTCCCATGATGTGTGTGTATATATGTGTTCCACATATGTGTGTGTAGATGGATAGGTATAGACATAGATAGATAGATAGCTCTTCTTAGATCACTATCAGAGACTTATAACTCCAAACTTAGCCTGGCATTCAAAGACCCCTGCAGCCTGCCCCAGCCTTCTTCCCAGCTGCGCATCAATCCTGAACCCGAAGCTGTAGCCCCAAGGACTGGTCTCTGTGCCCACCCCACCTTGGTGTCTTGCACCTTTGCCCTGTGTTTGCTCTTGCATTTCCGTCTACACGGGATGCCCTCTCTCCTTACAGCTCTATCTTGGAAGTTCTGCTAAGCCTCAGGGGTCACTCAGGGGCCTCCTCCTCCCTGACCCACAGTCAGAGTTGATCTCTGCCTCCCGTGTGCTTCCAGGGCACTTGGTTTGTACTTGTCTGAGTGCACTTCTCAGAATGTCTACCAACACGGTCCCCACTGGTTCATCAGCCCAACCCCATAGCCTTGGCCCAGCATCATTTATTGATTCAATAAACATTTATCGAGTACTTACTCTGTGCCAGTGACTGTTCTAGGCACTGGGGATAGAGCAGGGAACCAACCCTATCAATTCCTGTTTTCTCGGAGGTTATGTTTTAGTGAGGACGAGGAGTAAGTGGATAAACCAGCACAGTGTATAAATTGCCAGGCGCTGACAAACACATGAAGAAAACTAAAGCAGGGGCAAGGGGCTCCCTAGAGAGGGATGACGGTCCTCATTTGGATTAGGAGTTTAGGGATGCTTATGTGGAGGTGACATTTTGGGAGTGACCTGAATGAAGTAAGGGAGGGCACCACACTATCTGGAGTGTTCCAGGCTGAGGGGGGGGGAGAGGGAATAGCCGTGTGTCCAATCAGTGTCCAGCAAATGGACATTGAATTAAATTAGACAACAGAGACTGGAGACAAGATGGTCGCTTGTCCAGGAGAGAGCGGGGCAGCTTCTTCCCAGCTACTCCGGGAGTGGCAAACCTGGCCTCTACCCAGGTGACCGCTGGAACTGGTAGCACGACCTCTGGAAGCCACACCCAACAAGTTAGGCTTCTGTAGGGAGGCAGCACGGAAATGTGGGAAAGAACGTGATTCTGGGTTCAGTCCTGGTTTGGGCGCTTGTCTGGGTGACCCTAGAAGTCGCTTCATCTCCTTGAGCCTCAGTTTCTCCCCATCAGTGGGGTAATGCTCACCTTGCTGGCATATTGTAGGGACCATAATATTAAGGCACCATTTCTTATCTCTAGCTGTGAAATAGATCCCATGTTAAACTTTTCACACACCTTGTCTCACTTACTACATTTGAGGCATACCTGGTGGCTTCTAGAGGTTTAGAAACCTCCTAAAAGCTGTAGAGTCAATAGAATTCCATTCATGTGCCCTGAAGTCAATGTCACGATCAGCATTTTAAAAAAATGAAATAGATTAGAAGATATCAGAGTATTTGGGGGAAACCTGTTTCATTTAGGTGAGAGTGTTTGTATTATAAAATACATTCCTTACAGTGGGTTGGGGGTAAAAAACAAAAACTCTAAAAATGCTGTTTTGGACACTGCCGTGGATAAAGCGCATCTGGCGTGTAGCGGTTTGCACTGAGGGTTGCTACTGGGATGTGATTAATCAGGAAACACACCTGGAGCTGCTCAGTGACCCTGGGCCCTCACACCTCCATGCTGGACTGATGCTATCAACAAGGACTGCTGGATGAGTAGTTCTTATTACTGTGACGATAATGATGATCATGAAGGTCCTAGAAGACCACATACAGCCCTGATCCCTCTGCTACGTGGCTCTCAGGCCAGCCTCCAACCAGCCGTCTCCATCTCCAGACTAAAAAGCCATAGAAGTGAAAACGTATGTCCACACAAAAACCTACACTACAGATGTTCTCAGCAGCTTTGTTCATGATTGCCAAAACTTGGAAGCACCCAAGATGTCCTTCAGTAGGTGAGTGGATAAATAAATTGTGGTACATCCAGACAACAGAATGTTATTCAACACTAAAAAGAGATGAGACATCAAGCCATGAAAAGATGTGGAGGAACTTTAAGTGCATATGACTAAGTGAAAGAAGCCAACATGAAAAGGCTACATACTGTATGATTCCAACTATATGACATTCTGGAAAAGGCAAAACTATGGAGACAGTAAAAAGATCAGTGGTTGTCAGGGGTAGGGGGTTGGGGGAGGAATGACTAGTTGGAGCACAGAGGATTTTTAGGGCAATGAAACTACACTGTATGATACTATAAGGACGGATACACATCATTATACATTTGTCCAAACCCATAGAATGTACAACACCAAGAGTGAACCCCAAATCACCCAGTCACTTTGGGTGACTATGATCTGTCAATGTAGATTCATCAATTGTAACGCATGTACCACTCAGGTGGGGACGCTGATAAGGGGGGAGGCTATGCATGAGTGGGGTTATATGGGAAATCTCTGTACCTTCCTCTTAGTTTTTCTATGAACCTAAAACTGCTATAAAAAACTTAAGTCTTGATGGAAAAAAAAAAAGCTGTAGAGGAGTTGCTAAGAAGGGGGCCCTAGAGCCAGATGTCCTGGGCTTGAAGCCTGGCTCCAGGCTTATTAGCTCTGTGACATTGAGCAAGCCACGCAACCTCTCTGTGCTTCAGTGGCCTCATTTGTAATATGGGGAATCTAAAGAGACCTACCTCATAGGGCTGCTGTGAGGATTATAGGAGTGAATATATGGAAATGTTCTCAGAAAATGTCTGACATGTCCTAGATGCTATATAAACATCAGCTGTCCCTGTCCTAAAGGCTGTGGGAAGCCCCCGATGGAGGGACTGTAAGCAGAGGAGGAATTTCCAGCCCCCTAGAGACCATCTGAAATCTGGACTTTGGCATTTACAGGAGGGCCGCCTCTGTCCCCTGCACTCTTGCTTCCAGCAGCTTGATACCTTCGCCTCTGCTCACAAGGAGGCCCCCAGCTGTGACCCTCCACCTCCCTTTCTTGCCCAATGGCACTTGTGGTTTTGTCTCCACTTCGAGGTGGAGAGGCATCTCTTGGGCAAGAGCAGAGCTTCCTCAGTCATTCTTCTCTGCTTGCAGGGGCTTTGACCCTCTGTCTGATGCCCCAGCATTGCTCCGAACCTTCTCTTATCTCCAGAATCTCACGAGTCACTCTTTCTCCACACCGGCCAAGGTAATCATGTACACACATAAGCCTCTGAGTTTGTAAAGCGCTTTCCCACACGTTTTATCAGATGAGCCTCATCAAACCCATCTTGTTAGATAGATGGGGCATGAAAACACCACGGCCCAGAATGGGCAAGTGACTAACTTAAGCTCACACAGCGAGGAAGTGGCAGAGTTGGGACCCCAGAGCAGCCCTCTTTCTATGTAATAGTAAATCACCATAACATCCATGTGTGTGGCACCTACTGTGTGCCAGGCACTGGGCCAGGCTTTTACCTACATAATCTCAAGTCATTCTCACCAATGCTTCTCAAACTTTACTGTGTATACAAATCCCCTGGGCATGAGGTTGAGATGCAGATTCGGATTCAGCAGGTCAGGGATGGGGCCTGAGGTTCTGCATCTCTAAGAAGCTCCCAGGGGCCACTGAAGCTGCTGGGTTCAGTGGACTAGAGTTTGAATAGCCAGGATCCTCTCAGTGTCCTCAGAGGTCGGAATTGCCCCCTCGTTGTTTCAGTGAGCAGATGGAGGCTCCAGGTGGTTAAGAGGGCCATCCAACCAGCAGGTGGAGGAGAGATTGAAACTCAGGTGTGTGGGTGTCAGATCTGGGGCGCTTGCCTTTATGTCCCAGCTGCTTTGCCCTGGGGGTCAAGTTGCACTTGCTGCAAATCGCTGAAATCCTGTGATGTCACCCTGACTCCATCACCACCCAACTGGGCTGGGCTGCTAACATGGCTTCCCTGTCTTGAAATGGACTTCAAACCATGTGGTCTGACCTCCCGGCAAGGGATAACTGATGAGCATAAAGTCCTTTGCCACACAGAAGTGATATGCGAGGAAACATTAAAAATGCCCCCACGGAGGGGAGAGAGGCCGAGAGACACAAGTGGAACACACCAAGTGTGACTGCAGGTGCTGCACTGGGCACACCGGGAGGGGCCGTGCTCTTTGTCACAGCGTGGGCATGCGATGAGTGCTCTGGCTGGTGGTTCTGACCTGCAAATACCTGCTTCCACAAAGCTGGAAAAGGCAAAGTTCACTCCGTTCTTATTCTTTTTATAACAGCTTTATTGATAGATAATTCAAATACCATAAAATTCACCCTTTTGAAGTATACAATTCAGTGGTTTTTTAGTATAGTCACAGGATTGCACAACCATCACCACTAATTCCAGAACATTTTCATCATCCCAAAAAGAAACCCCATACCCGTTAGCAATCACTCCCCATTCCATCCTCTCCTCCGCCCCTGGCAACCACAATTTACTTTCTGTCTCCATAGATTTGCCTATTCTGGACATTTCATATAAATGGATTCATATGCTATGTGGCCTTCTGTGTCTGGCTTCTTTCACTGAGCATAATGTTTTCAAGGTTCATCCACATTGTAACGTGGATCAGAACTTCATTGCTTTTTATCATCCAACAACATCTCGTTGTATGGATATGCCACAATTCCTTTACCTATTAATCAGTTCATGGACATTTGGGTTGTTTTCTTTTTTTTTTTTTGGCTATTATGAATATTGCTGCTACGAGCATTCATGTACATTCATGTTCAAGTTTTTATGTGGACATATATTTTCATTTCCCTCGGGTATACACCTAGGAGTGGAATTTCTAGGTCAGATGGTAACTCTGGGTTTAGTACTTTGTTTTCCAAAGTGGCTGCACCTTTTCACAATCCCACCAGCAATGAATGAGGGTTCCAATTTCTCCACTATTTGGATTTATTCATATCCTTTAAAGGAAGCTGCTCAAGTGGAAGTCTCAGTTTAAAAGCAGCTACCTTTTAAGGAAGCTGCTCAGTGGAAACCGAAACTTCCACTTGAGCAATGCAAGGTGGGATAAATACGCAGTGACCATGGTGTGCTGAAGCAAGCCTGCCCTTGCAAACGAGCAGGCCTGGCCTTGAGGGCTGGGCCTCCCACTGAGCTGTGTGTTTTTGGTAGTCACTTAACCTCTCTGAGCTGGTTTTCTCTCTTGAGACCTGAAATGCAATCTAATAATAGAGATCACAGGCTAGTAGAGTTTAAAGAGCTTTGGCCACCCTTGTCCTTTTTTAAAAATCATCCACTGTCAGAAGCCCGATTCTAAATTCACACTTGCCCTAAGAGGGGCCTACCAGAGTTAAAGAGCAGCATATTGGGGGACAAATAGGTCTAGATTGAAGTCCCAGCTCTGTCTCTTACTGTCTATGAGGCCTTGGGCTTGGAAACTTTACCTTTCTGAGTCTCCACGTCTTCTTCTGTAAAAAGGAGATTAGACCCACATAACAGGGCTGTTGTCAGGATAAAATGTCTTGTGGTAAGCATGCGATCAGTGGCAGGCACTGCTATCAAGACACGAGAAGATCCATTCATTCCACCGATACTGACTGAGTTTCTATTAAGTGTCAGGTCCTGTGATATGAAGACAATTAAGACCCTTCACATCTGCGGCTCACAGGTTTGGGAGAGCAGTCATATAAACGAATGCTTGTGTCCCAGTGTGACAAGTGCTATAAAAGAGGTGTGTTTAAAGCTCTCTGTGGTTGGGGAGGAAAGGGTGTAGCAAGCAGAAGGAAGTGGGGATGGGAAGGTCTGAGCGGCACGGAGGCAGGTGGCAGAGGCCCCTTTTCTGCAGGGTGGATGGCAAGGTCAAGGGCCCCTGGAGCATGGTCACCTCTCACCCACCCACATCCAGGATGCAGAAATGGCCTGTCTGCACTGAGGCTGGAAGGAGGGCAGACCTTTGATTTATAAATCCAGATCAGATCAAGGCTTAACACCCTTCCTGGGCACACACCCAAAGCTCTGTGTATGCAAGGCCACGTGGCACTGTGGACACCATGAAGAGTGAGTTTACGAGGGGAAAAGAGACATGTGACATGAACTAGATTGGGGAGGGAGACAGAATGGCTCAGAGGAAAGGGCTTCGAGTTACAACTCTGCCATTTAATAGCCCGTGATCTCTGGCAAATCACAACTGCTCGTTCTAGCCTCAGTTTACTCATCTGCCAAATAGGGCTAAACACAACCCTCCTCAAACAGTAGGCATCAAGATGAAGTGAGGTGGCATGAAAATACTGCTGCAAAAAGTAAATGCTACGTCCCTGCACAAAGGTTGGTTATTGTCATCTGACGAATGGATAAACAAAATGCGGCATATCCATGTAACGGAATATCAGTCAGCAATAGGAAGGAATGAAGTACTGACACATGCCACAATGTAGGTGAACGTTGAAAACTCATGCTAAGTGAAAGAAGCCAGACACAATAGACCACATATTGTATAATTCCTTTTATATGAAATGTCCGGAATAGGCAAATCTACAGAGACAGACAACAAATTAGTAGTTGATTGGAGTTGGAGGAGGAGGTTGGGGGGAAATAAGGAGTGACTGCTAATAGATATGGAGTTTCTTCAGAGGGATGAAAATGTTCTGGAATTAAATAGTGGTGATGATTGTGCAACTCTGTGAATATACTACAACCCACTGAATTGTACACTTTAAATGGGTGACCTATATCTTATGTGAATTCTATCTCAATAAAGCTCTTAAAAAAAACGGAAGAAAGTTACTTATTCTCCAGCCATCTGTGGGTGGACACCATGAGGCAAACACAAATGAATATTGTATTATCTAGCATTGGTGTAAGTCTTTCTCATATACTCTTACTGTAATTTTTATTAGCTTATTTATTTGTTCATTCATTCTACAAACATTGAACCATGCCAGGTCCTGGATCCCCAGGACCAGCACTGACAAAGCTCTGATCTGCCCTTAGGAAGCTGCTGGCTCCTCGTCTGGAGGCAGACAAGCTGATGGCATGAGGGGGCCAGGGGAGCAGGGGAGGACATCCATACTAGGTGGGAGGATCCGAGAGGCCTCCTGGAGGACTTACTACACTCAAAGACTCAAGAAGAAGGGGCAAGTGTGGATCTTTGAGTGACGGCACAGAGACCAGGGTGGGCCCTAGACAGATGTTGTAAACCGGGCATGGGAACCATTGCACTAGACTCATGGAATGATGTTTGAGTGCATGCTCATGAAAGAGGGGCCCTGAGTGCCACTCCAGGGAAGGAGAAGGCATGGTCCTTGTGCTCAGTAATCATTTGCTGAATGAATAGCAAATTTTAAAGTATGGGTGCTCAGGACCCACTGCCTGAGATGCTGATTTAATGAAATCTCCCAAGGGATTGTAATGTCCAAGGGAGTGGAAATTCCTTAGCAGGAGGACAGGACACCTCCTGATTAAGCCCAGTGTTTGTCACACTTTAAGATGCTGTGAACCACCTGGGGGGCTTGTTAACATGCAAATTTGGATTCAGCGGGTCTGGGCTGGGTCCCGAGACTCTGCATTTCTAACAAGGACCCCAGTTTCTGCAGCAGGCCCTCGCCCCTTCCTACCCTTCCTTGACACTTCCCACCTGACACTGAGCTGCTGAGTCCCCCACAGTCCGTGTCCTCCCCGCTGGGCCTTGCACCCAGTTTTTCCAGCCTAGAATGAGCTTCTCCTCCCCCTTCGCCTAGATGCCCCCCTTCTGCCCCTCCAGCATCCTATGGTGCTTATGACTTTGCAGCATTTACCAGGCTGACCTGTTCATACCTGTGTGAACATCATCAGAGACTGCAGGTGTTTCATCACCGAATCCCAGCACCTGGCACAGGGTCTGGCAAAGAATGAGTCCTCAGGAAGTATGTGGAGAACGAAAACGGAAGCTCCTAGAGGAGGGAAGCTAGGAGGATTCATAATCACCATCAGAATAGAAACACTTTTGGCACTTATCCTGTGCTGATTGTTGTCGATGCTTGACATATATTAAGTCATTTCGTTCTCACAACAACCCAATTTTGCAAGGACTATCATCATCCCCATTTTACAGATGAGGACACTGAGGCACCGACAGGGTCAGTAGGTGGCAGAGTCTGGATTGTGACCCAGGCAGCACAAGACAGGCACATGACAGAAGAGAAATGCTGTCAGAGAGATGCACACACGCCATAGGTCAACGGAGGGAGAAGTCACTTTATAGTGGGCATCGCGGTCTTGAAGGACAGGTAGGGCTCCAGGGGCAGAATCGTCAGAAAAGGTATGAAAGCCATGGTATGACAGTGGCCAATTCATAGAATGGGCAGGTTCAGAGCACAGTGAGCTGCTGCTGCTTGAGGTAAATGTCCCTGCAGAGGACCAGGGAGAGACAGGGCTTACCATGAGGTTGGAGGCAATTGCATGGAGCCTGGGATGCCAGGCTAGGAGTTTGGGCTTTACATAGAAAGCACTGGAAGCGTTCATGGGCCAGAGAAAGGCAGGATGTACTCTGGGCTCTTTGAGGGCCAGGGCTGAGTCTACTGAGATAGTCCAGGGGTTCTGGATTTCGTGCAACCAGCATATCTGGGTTCAAATTCCTGCCACACCACCTATTAGCCCAATGACCTTGATCAAGGTACTTAACATTCTGTGCTTCAATTTTCTCCTCTGTAAAATGAGGAGAAAGAAGTCATGATAAAAATTGGTTTGTTGAGAGTCATGAACCAATAATAATCATCATGTTGTTGTTATTAGAACCTGAGAGATCTAGTACGGTCTTGGGCAAATTACTTAACTCCTTTGAGCCTCAGTTTCCTCATCTGTGAAATGGGGGAGAATAATAGTACCGCCATCGAAGGACTGAGATGAGGATGTAATAAGGCAAAATGTGCTCAATGTCCTTAGAACCATCCTGGCACATAAGAGCCCAGTGAGTCTGTGCTGAGCTGATGTTCACAGCTGGACTTCGGGAAGACCCATCTCGGGTTGCCGGGTTGCGGGGAAAATAGAGTGGAAGTGGGAAGAGGCAATGGGGGAGGGCTCTGTGGGAAGCTAAGGTCCCCGGACTGGAGGGGAGGAGGGGAGGTCAAGTGCCAGAGTGTGATGAGAGTGCCGGAGAGAAGGAAAAGAAGGCTGGGTGGGATGGTGGCGAGGGAAGAGGACTGACAAGGGAGGCCTCTGGGTTTGAGCCTGGTTGGCATGGAGAGGCTGGAAACGTGAGCAGAGCTGCAAGTCAGGCGTGCAGACAGGTTTGGCAAGAATCAGGACCGGGGTGGGGGGGGGGCGGGGGGGGGAGTTCATCACTGGACTCTGAACAACAGGGAAATACGCTGAGAATCTAAATCACTGTAGGTGATTTAGATATTTTCCTTTATGCTTTTTTATATTTTCTAACTTAAAAAAATGAGTACATATTATTTTGTATCTATATTTTAAATTGTAGCTTATGTTTTCATATTGAAATTTTATTTATTTAAACAGATAATACATTCACAAGAGTCTAAATTTAAGAGATATAAAAGGTGTTTTCAGTGAAAATTCTCCAACTTCTATTTCTCAGCCACCCAGTTCTTCTAGAACAGTCAGTGTTACTCACTTGGTGTATATCCTTCCAAAGATGTTCTATGTCTAGTCTAGGCTGTACTGTTTTAGCATAAAAAAATATGCGGATAAAAAAAAGACTGAAAATCACATGCAACAAAAGAAAAAATAGGCAAATTAAACTTCATAAAAATTAAAAACTTTTGTGCATCAGAATTCACTATCAATAGAGTAAAAAGGCCACCCATGGAATGGGAGAAAATAACCGTTGCAAAAGACAATTGCAAATTGTTTATCTGATAAGGGATTAGCATCCAGAATATGCAAAGGACTCCTAAAACTCAACAACAAAACACAAAAAATTCAAAATGGACAAAGGGCTTGAATAGTTGTTTCTTCAAGGAAGATACACAAATGGCTAATAAGCACATGAAAAGATGCTCAATGTCACTAATCACTAGGGAAATGCAAATCAAAACCACAATGAGATACCACATCTCGCCCCTTAAGATGGCTACTATCAATAAACCAAAACATTTTCACCTATTTACCTGTTGTATATATCTCCTTTCTTGACAATAAATTTTTTTATTAAGAAAAAAATCCAGAAAATAACAAGCATTGGTGAGGATGTGGAGAAATCGAAACCCTTGTGCACTGTTAGTGGGAAGGGAAAATGGTACAGCCTCTGTGGAAAACAGTATGGCGATTCCTTAAAAAAATTAAACATATAATTACTGTGCGACCCAGCAATTCCAATTCTGTGTTTATACCTAAGAGAATTGAAAACAGAAGAGATATTTGTATATCCATGTTCATAGCGGTATTAATAGCTAACAATAGCAGTAACAATAGCTAAAATGTGGAAGCATCCCAAGTGTCCATCAATGGATGAATAGATAAGCAAAATATGGTATATAGATACAATGGAATATTATTCAGCATTAAAAAAGGAGATTCTGACATATGCTACAACATGGATGAAGCTTGAGGACTTTATGCTGAGTGAAACATGCCAGACACAAAAAGAAAATACTGTATGATTCCACTTATATGAATGAGGGACCTAGAGTAGTCAAAATCATAGAGACAGAAGGGGGAATGGTGATTTTCTAGGAGCTGTGGCTGGGGAGTTATTGGTTAATGGGTACAGAATTTCAGTTTTGCAAGATGAAAAGAGTTTTGGAGATGGATAGTGTGATGGTTGCACAATATGAATGTTCTTAATGCTACTTAACAGTACATTTAAAGATAGTTAAGATGGTAAATTTTATGTTATGTATGTGTTTTACCATAATAAAAACAAATTGAAGAAAAAAGACTGAATGTCAGGACGATGCTGGGGTTGGAGATATGGCTTTGGAAGTCACTCACATGGATATCAAGTTGAAAGTGGGGTAGTGGTTTAGAAGCTCAAGAAAGAGGGAACGGACCTAGAAGGGAGGAGCAGAGAGATGAAAATGTGGGCACTGTGGTGTAGTGGCTGGCACACGGGCTCTGAAGTTCCACAGACATGGGCCTGACTCTGGCTCCACCACTTAGCAGATGTGTGAACTTGGCAAATCACTCGATGTCTCTGAGCCTCAGGTTCCTTATCTGTAAAATGGGGATAATATTCATATGTAACCTCACAGTGTCCTTGTGAGGATGAAATCAGATAATGCTTACACAAAGTACGTAGCACAGTGCCTGCCACATGGTAGTCACTCAATAAATGTGAGCCTCTGGGACAGGTGCTATTAAAAATCTTTAACAACAGATATAACACAGGCACCAACCAACTGGAAGAAACTCCACCTTTAACAAACAGATGCAGTCCAAACCTGTGCATTCCAGCTGAATGTCCACCCTGGCCATGGGGCTGGGGAGCAATCATCAAAGGGAGAGCAAGGAAGGTGACCAGGCCCTCTGGGGAGTTTCTGGAAAGTCTGTGTTGGGCAGAGGGGATGTTGAGCAGTTTCCAGTGCTGTCTCAGAAGGCAATATCTGAGAGAAGCATTCAGCTTGCCAACTGCTGAGGAGCAGTTTCAGAGAGAGGTAGGGGCCAGAGGCCAGTGAGGGCAAGGTGAAGGATCTGAGGGCCTAACGCAGACCCCTCACTCTCTGGAGAAATCTGGTGATGAGAGAGAGAGGAGAATGTGGAATGTATCCACCATTGTGGTATCATACAGAGTATTTTCACTGCCCTAAAAATCCTCTGCGCTCTGCCTAGTTAGCCCTCCCTCCCCCACAACCCCTGGCAACCACTGATCTTTTTACTGTCTCCATAGTTTTGCCTTTTCCGGAATGTCATATAGTTGGAATCACACAGTATGCAGCCTTTCCATATTGGCTTCTTTCACTTGATAATATGCATGTAAGTTTCCTCCGTGTCTTTTCACGGCCTGACAGCTCATTTCTTTTGCGAAAGATGACATGAGTGGAGCCATATTAAAACAGAGCCAGAGCAGCCATTTCAGAATTGCCTTGCCCGGCTTGTTTTCTTTATCTCCCAAACTGGACCAAACTGCCAACATTCCAAGAAGTTAGTAAGGACGAGAATATCCTGTTTGTAAGGACTGATAAAACTGGACTTTGCTGATGACCGAATTGCTAACCAATCAATGGAGCACAAGGCTAGCCTTACCTCGGCTAGCACCAGTGAACTCTTCTTTAATATAACTCACCTCATCCTCCCTTTTCCCCGTAAAAACCCTAAGCCCCTCTCCTGTAGTGGGCACCACGTTTGGGGTTTCTACCTGAATCTGTGCCTCCCGAATTGCAATTCTACTTGCCCAAATAAATATCTGCTATATAAATTGTACTGATTTTTCCTTGGTTGACACTGCTTAGTGCTAACATTTCATTGTCCGGCTACCACAGTTTATTTATCCATTCACCTACTGGGGACATCTTGGTGGCTTCCAAGTTTGGGCAATTATGCATAAAGCTGCTGTAAACATCTGTGTGCAGGTTTTTGTGTAGACATAAGTTCTCAACTCCTTTGGGTAAATAGCAAGGAATGTAATTGCTGGATCCTGTGGTAAGAGTATATTTAGTTTTGTAAGACACTGCCGAACTGTCTTCCAAAGTGGCTTTGCATTCCCGCTAGCAACCAATGAGCATTCCTGTTGCTCCACATCCCATCAGCACTTGGTGTTGTCAGTGCTCTGGAATTTGGCCATTTTAATGTGTGCGTAAGGATGTCTCATTGTTGTTTTAATTGGCATTTCTGTGATGACATATGATGTGTAGCATCTTTTCCTGTGCCTATTTGCCATCTGTATATCTTCTTTGGTGAGGTGTCTGTTAAGGTCTTTAGCCCATTTTTCAGTCATGTTGTTTGTTTTCTTAATGCAGAATTTTGTGTGGGTCTGTGTGGAAGATTAGCCCTGAGCTAACATCCGTGCCCATCCTCCTCTGCTTTATATGGGACGCCACCACAGTATGGCTTGACAAGCGGTGCATAGGTCTGCGCCCGAGATCCAAACCTGCGAACCCCAGGCCACCCAAGCGGAGCGTGTGAACTTAACTGCTGTGCCACCAGGCCGGCCCCTTAACGTAGAATTTTAAAAGTTCTTTGTATATTTTGGATAACAGTCCTTTTTCTGGTTTGTTTTTAAGACAGGAAAATCCAAAGTATGTTTATAGGCAGATGAGCTGCCAAGATGTTGAAGAGAAAAATAATTAGCAGGAATAAAAAACCATCTTTCTTCATGTTATTTGTAACTTTTAATTTTATGTAATTATAAACTTATAGAAAATTGCAAGATTAGTACAAAGGACTCCCATATACCCTTTATCCATCGTCACCAATTGTTTTCATTTTGCTCCAATTTTATTTTATTATTTTCCTTTTCTATTGAAGTGTAATTTACAGTCAGTACAACACACAAATCTCAAGTGCACAAATCAATAAAGTTTACTTGTGTAGACCCAGTGTAACCACCAACCAGATCAAGATATAGAACATTTCAGTATCCAGAAGGCTCCCTTGGGCCCCCTCCCATTCAGTAATGCTCTTCAAAGGGAACCTCCATTCTGACTTCTGTCAATAGAGATCGATTTTGCCTGTTTTAGAGCTCCACATAAATGGAATAATACACTACTTTTTTGTATGTCTGTGAGATTCATTCATTAAAAACAAAAAATAATAGCTTAATTGAAATATAAGTCACAGGTAATAAAGTTCATCCTTTTGAAGTATACTATTAAGAGGTTTTTTAGTATATTCACAGAGTTGTGCAACCATTCCCACTAATTAATTTCAGAATATTTTCATTGCCTTCAAAACATCCCTCACACCCATCAGCAGTAATTTAGTAACAATTCTTTCCTCTCTCCCCAGCCTCTGGCAACCACCAATCTATTTTCTGTCTCTATAGATTTGCCTATTCTGGACATCTCATATACATGAAATTATACAATACGTAGTCTTTTGTGACCAGCTCCTTTTACTTAGCATAATGTTTTTAAGGGTCATCCATGTTGTAGCGTGTACTATGTAGCATGTATGTTATAGCATTCCTTTTTATTGCGGAATAATGTGCCATTGTAGGAATATGCCGCATTTTGTTTATCCATTCATCAGTTCATGGATGTTTGAGTCGTGCTTTTTACATGTAACACTTGTTTGTTCTTTTCTTTTTGGTGAGGAAGACCAGCCCTGAGCTAACATCCATCACCAATCCTCCCCTTTTTGCTGAGGAAGACTGGCCCTGGGCTAACATCTGTGCCCATCTTCCTCTACTTTATATGGGACGCCGCCACGGCATGGCTGACAAGCAGTGTGTCGGCGGGTGCCCAGGATCCGAACCTGCGAACCCCGGGCTGGCAAGCGTGAACTAAACCACTGCGCCACCGGCCGGCCTCCAGTTTTTTTCTTAATGTAGATATTCTTGATAAATTCTGGTTACACATCCTTTGTTTTTATATATATATGTATGTATTGTAAACATTTTTTCCCTGTCTGTGGTTTGATTTTTCACTCTCTTAAATGTGTCTTTTGATGAACAGAAGTTCTTAATTTTAATGAAGTTCAATTTAACAATCTTTTCCTATGGTTTATACTTTTTGTGTCTTGTTTAAGAAATTTTTGCCTACTTCAAGGTCATGAAGATATTCTCCTATGCTTTCTTCTGCAAGTTTTATTGTTTAATTTTCACTTTAGGTCTCTGATCCATTCTAAACGATTTCCCTCAATGGTGTGAGGGTAGGAGTCAAGATTCATGTTTCCACATGTGGATATACAATTGACCTAGCACCATTTATTAAAACGACCATCTTTTCCCCACTTATTTGTAGTGGCACCTTGGTAATAAATCAGGTGACCATACACATATGGATCTCTCAATTTTACTTTAAATATGTGTGTGTGTACAAAGATTTGAAGGAAATAACAAGGTTTGTTAATAGTTGCTGTGTGGTAAGGTTATGGGTGATTTTTATTTTCTTTCTTCTTAGTATTTTCTATACCAACCATGATACTATTTCAGACAAAACAGATGAAATTTTTTCTAAACTGTTACAAGAGTAGACACTATCAAGGGTGCAGGTTCTTGGGAGATAGGGGACGGGTTAGGCTGGACAGCAAGTGGGAGGGCTTCCTTAGTTAGAGAAGCATCTAGGCTGGTGGATGGGGAGGAGAGAATTCAGGGCCTGGCTGACAGAGGCCTTGTATCTTCTTAGTAACCTCCGTTTCCTGGAGAGGGTGGTGCTAGGAATCTGGGGGTGTGAGGAAAATGGAAATGATCATTATCAATAATGCTCTGTTGTAAGTGCACACTGCTTCGTAGGTTATAAAACTCTTTCAGGTCCATGTCTCCTGTGTTCTACCCAACAGTCCTGCCGGTTGGGCAAGGCCCAGTGTTTATACCCATTTTACAGATAAGGAAACAGATGCTCTCTCAGTCCTGCTCAAGCATTCACTCAGGACCATTTTATGCCAAGCCTTGTGTTAGTTCTGGGTCCACAGAGGAAAAGAAGGCACAGCCTCTGTCTGCCCTTAGGCAGCTTCTAGCCTGGGCAGAGGAAATAGCAAGTAAATGGACAATTAAAATCTACTGTGTAAGTGCCGAGAGAGAGAAAGGCAAGATGACGTGGGAGCACAGAGGAGGGGCACCTAGCTGGCCTGGACTGTCAGGGAAGATTTTGGAAGAGGTGACACTGAAGTCAGTTGTTTTGTTCCATCTTTGAAAAAATTATGAAAGTGATATTTGTGTTAGAAATACAGACAAGCAAAAGAAAAAATCAGTCACACTCCTTCTACCAAGACATAACCTCTATTTACACATTGATATAATGCCTTTTAAACCTCATTCTCTCTCTCTCTCTCTGAAACACATGTGCACATGCACACACACATCAGACATGCACACACACAAACACACACAAATGTTGCACAAAAATTAATTAAATCCTGCCATAATAGTATTCTATAATTTGCTCTTCCTCAATACATTTTAAATCAGTAAATACAAATCTACATAAAAATTTTAATGACTTTCTGGGTATTTTTCAACATACAGATATATCAAAATTTATTCAATCCCTTATATTGTACATTTCTCATATTTAATGATTATAAACCATGCTGCAAAGAAGAACTTTTTAACCATATCTGTGCACTTTTCCAATTATTTTTTTATGATGAATTCTGAGAAAGATTTGATCAATTTACTTTCCCACTTGTATCTATAAACCTGGCCAACAGTGGGCATTTTTATCTTTTATTTTTTTTAATTTGATAGGTGTAAAATGGCATCTCATGTTATTTTGTTTGCATTTCTGATGACTAATTTTTTCATAATTATTGGCCATTTATAGTTCTTCTTTTTTAATTGCCTGTTCCTTTTTGGGTCATTTTTATTTTGGAGTATTTGGCTTTTTTGTTATAGACTTGAGAAGAGCTCTTTATATACTGTTAATAGTAATTCTTTGTCACAGAGTTGCAAAATCTTTTTTCCAGTGTTCTTCTGATCATAAACTTTTTCTGAAGTTCATTTGGAAGAATAGTTTAGTCACGATAGGAAGAACATTCCAAAAGGAAAGAGTAATGAGAAATTTGCCCTCTTGGATATAAAAAGTATATAAAGTATATACAGTATATAAAGTATATAAAGTACCATCATTAAAGCATTGTGGAACTGGTACAGAAACACAGAAAGATCAATGGATACTACTCAGAAACAGATATATGAGTTCAAAAGGTGATGAAGGTGGTACCTGAAATCAGTGGAGAAAATGGTGTGTGGACACCTGGCTATTACAAAATTATGTTAGATTTCTTCCTCACTCCAAAATCAAAATAAATTCCAGATGGATTAAAAGATAAGTGTAAAAAATTAAAAAAGAAATTTTATCCTCTTGTAGTGGGCAGTAGTAATAATAATAATTAAAAAAAAACCCAAGAAAACATTTTGTAACAAATGTCTGAAAGGAAGCGTGCGAGTTAACCACGTGGAGGTAAAGAGGCTTGGAAGCGCACTCCAGGCACAGGGAACCCGTCTGAGCAAAGGTCTGGAGCCTGAAGGACGGCAGCGCGCCCACTCTAAAGAGAGGGTCAAAAATCGAACTCAGGGCACCCACAACGGATACGGGGCTGAGTTCATATCCGCCCCCGCAGGCCATCATAATTATGTAAAATAGCACTTTTCCCATATATGGTACTTAATATCTGTTCTTCTGGTAGGATGACTTGGGACAAGGAAAACAGCTCGCGGGGCGGGGTGTCAACCCCGGACTTTCCCAGTCTGCTCCCGCCCGGCCTCGCTCTGGCCCAGGCAATGCACCAAAATCACGGCTCGGAGCCCTCTGCGAGTCTCCTCCTGCTGATTGGACTCCCTCTGTGTCAATCCTCCTCCTGAAACCTGGCTGTTCGTTGGGCCCGCCCTAGGGGGCGGGGCTCCCGCCTAGGAAGCGCGGGGGAAGGTGGAGAGGGTGGAGGTGGGGGCGGACGGGGAGGGTAAAGCCCCACCCCTCGGCCCCCAGAGGCTCCGCCTGCCCCTTCCCACAGGCCAAGGTATCTGTCCATCAAGAACAGGCGCGGGTCGGAGTGGGTGAGGCAGCCGGGGGGCGGGGTCGCCCCTCCAGGCCCCTCCCTGGAGCCGGCGCCGGGCGGGGAATGGGCGGGTGGCTTCGAGGGCGGGGCGGGAAGGCGGCGAGGAGCGGAGCTGGGTGCGGTGAGGCGCGCAGATCACCGCGGTTCCTGGGCAGGGCACGGAAGGCTGAGCGAGGCTGACCTGCTGCAGCTCCCGCCTCGCGCGCTCGCCCCACCCCGCCGTCGCCAGAGCGCTCGAGAAAGCCCTCTCGGGAGAAGCAGCGCCTGTTCCCCGGGGCAGATCCAGGTTCAGGTGAGCGAGCCCCACCGGCCGGTCCCGCCCCGGGCAGGCGGGCGGGGCGGCGGCGACGGGGCGCGCGGCGTCGGGGGCTAGAAGGCCGACGTGTGGTTCTCGGCCTCGGCGCGGCCGGCGGCCGGCGTGGGCGCGCGCGGACGCCGCGGGGCCGTGCCGGCGCACCGCATCCTTCCCTTGGGGGCACCGGGACCCCCGCGCGGACCCTCGGGGAAGGCGCCGCTGGAAGCAGGGCCCGGGGGAGCAGAGGGAGGCCTCGGGGCCGGGCGCTCCCCGGAAACCCTCCATGCCCCCACGCTCGCCCGGCGCACTACCCGGCGGGGCACCGGGAGCCTCGACCTCCCCCTGCTGCCGGGCGCGCGCCCCGCCCTCGCCTCGCCCAGTGCCCAACTTGGTCAAACTTTTTAACCCTTCCAGGGAGCCTCTGTCCCTTGGACCCGGCCGCACGGGTGAGGGTAAGGTGGGGGGCTCGGGGCAGCGGCTCCTTTTAAGTTTCCAGGCGTTTTCGAAACGGAGGTAACGGGCAGGGGCGACCGTTTGGCAGCTGTCAGGGCGTCCTTCTGACTCAGAATCCGACAGCCCTGCAGCAGACATTGCGCTCCTCTCAGTTTCCGTCCTGCGCTCCCGACTTCCTCATTCGCCCGGCTGCGAGTTGTGGGGCGGAGGAGGGGAGGCGGAGAGGTGCGGTGGGTGCATGGGGAAGCGGGACCCGGCGGGTGCCGGGCCGCGAGGCAGGAAAGACTCCCTCCTTCCCCACAATCCCTCAACCTTTGTCTTCTGACTTCTGCTTCCCGGGAGAGCGAGGTCTGGAGTGCCCGCAGACGTCTGCGCGGTCCGGGCGCGCACCTGATTCCACCGCACCTGCGGGCCGCCCACCGGGCGGGGGCGGGGGCAGCTGGGCTCTGCTTCTTTAGGACCAGGGCTGGGCTTTTGCATCGTTCCTGTCTGCTGGGCCAGATCCGGGGTATTCTGTCTCCCCGCCCCCCACCCGCTTCTTGTGCAGGGGTCCTCACCCCATGCTGTCCTGGAGCCACGCCCAGGGCAGGACCGCACCCCCCTCCCATCCCTCCAGAGGGCCCGGTTGTTTCAAACAGAAACGGAGCACCCTCCAGGACCAGGCTGCCGGCTGTCTTGAGGTGGGGGCAGGGTGAGTGCCGGGCCTGCTGTCTGCGGCCCCACCCAGCCGGTGTGGGGAAAGGTTCCTGGGAAGTCCCAGGTCCTGGAGACAGGCGGCTCTCTCCGCTGGGCGTTTGAGAGGCCCAGCCACTTCTTGGTTCACTGCACCCCTTGCTGGGTTTAACAGGATTTCAAAGTAACTGTTGAGTAACTGTTGAAGGGGAAGAGAGCCTTAGCGCCTTCCTGCAACACTGTGGCCATTTCTGACTCCACTGTCTGAGCCTGGCCTGTTAAACCTCCCTGGATGGTTTATTATTCTCTTTTTGGTCAGGAGGGAGGCCGCTTTAAGGCCTGTTTAGACAAACACTCGATTAATATTAGTCAATTTATATACAAGGCTGCTAAGGGTGGGGGGAGGGTACACAGATGTGTAATCGAGCAAATATTTAACTGGCTTCTGTGTGCCAGGGACTCTGCCAGGTGGTTGGGAGGGGGTGTAAGGTTGAGTAAGACCTGGCCCCTGCCCTCTGGCACCTAGGGCAGAGCTGAGACAAATCTGTAGATGACTCTAATGTGAGGCAAAGATGACAGTGACCCCAGAAAGGTACTGTGAGTCATGGGGGTTGGGAGAAGGGAGCCAGCCCATCTTTTAGAGATCCCAGAGGCCGTCGTTTACAGTCCTCAAGGGGAAATAGTGGCCGAATGACTGAAATACAAAGACAGCCTGTGATGAGTGTCCCAAGCATGCCATGGACAAAGGACTCGAGGAATTCCAAGAGGGGCCACTTCTGTCTGGGGCGAGGAGGGAAGCTGCCTCTTGGAAGGAGCACATTGCAGATTTGGTAAACTGAGGCAAGCATTCAGTGTTGGAAAGTGAGGACTCGTTTAGTGGTTAACTGAGGGGTAATTAAAAGTGTCAGGAGATTGCTCAGTGTAATTTGAGAGCCGCTGTGCCCCCCACATGGCTGCGGAGTGACACCGGAAAGCTCTACCATGCACATCCAGCAAGTCCCGGCAGTGCCTTTGGGCAGATCCAGGTGCCCGGATTGGCAGGCTCTGTTTGGGGAAGGGCAGCCTGAGAGGTGCGTTTTGTGGGGCTGCTTGTCCGAAGAGCACATAAGCCTAGAGGAAAGAGAGGGTCAGGGCCCTGGCTTTCTGTTTTTTATTTTAAACTTTTTAACCTAAGGGGTTGGAGAAGGGACAACTTCTCTCTTGCAGGATGAAGGATGCATGTTAATCACAGCCTGCCTTTTGCGGGTTCTTGCTCCAGAAAAAACAAAACAAGGATCTGTTAGCTTTTTAAAAGGAGAAAAGCACACTCAAAAAATGCAGCATTGTTATGTAGCCTGGTAGGGTATTGCTAGAAACCAGGCGAGCTGTGCTTTCTCCACTTCCTCTTCTAGCTAATCCTTCAGTAAAGTACTTAAGACAGCCCTTACCAGCTTGACATCTTTATTTCAAAAGGAGAGGAGGGGTTGGCTGTTGTTTTCCTTTGAGCACAGCCCTACCCTTCTGGAGCGGGAGAAAGAGAAACCCAGAGCAAAGGAAAAAAAAAAATCCATGCCTTGACAGCTTCCTCCCAAGCATCAAGTTCCAAAAATATTTAGAATAACAAAAATCTGTCTGTCGTCTTAATTAAACAAACGTCCTAATTTGCTGAGCATAAAACAGCATCTCTGCCCGCAGGGGCAGGAAGTGTATTTTCCCTTTGTGCAGCCACGAGAGTCCCTGCCTCTCGGCCTTAACCCTTAGTGTGCTGAGCCCCTGGACTCAAGTCCTCTGGTGACAACAGTGGAGCCCTGGCTGCTCCTTGGGAAGCGGTGCTCCTGGGACTCACAGAATTCCATTCTTAGAGCTGGGAAGAATGGGTGTGAGCTCTGGAGCTCGGCCGAGTTCAAAGCCTGACTCTGCCACTTACTAGCTTTATGACCTTAGGCAAGTCACAGCACCTCCGGAGCCTCAGTGTCCTCATCTGTAATATGGGAATCATGACACCTACCCTGCAAGGTCAGATGTGAGAACTAAAAGAAATAAGGTCTGAGAAGGGCCTGATAGATGGTGGCTGTGTAAGTTTTTAAGAAAATATATAAATGATCAGTCTTATCTCCCTGGGTTGTCAGGTGAGGAAACGGGGGGAGGAGGGGCAGATGGTTTTCCTGGCTCCTGGCTCAGTGCTCTTTCTGTTTCTAAAAAGGGTGCTTGTGGGTGTGCACTGCTCGTGGGCTATGAAGCCCAAGTAGTAATAACACAAGTGGTTCTGGGGCCATCTGCTGATGCTCTTGTGGGTGAGCTTGTGCTGCCTAGCCTCATTTCAGGGCCCTGGCCTGGGCAGAAGGGGCGCGAATGAACTGCGGTTTTAGTTCTAGAACATGGTTTCGTGTGATCTAGGAGATGGCCGGGGGTGACATGGGAAGAGCACTGGACTTGAGTGTCTGGAGACCTGGCTTCCAGCTCTGGTTCTGGGTGGGGGAACATATGATTTTGGTAGAAAGTGCCATATCGCCCTACAAAGACATTGTACCTGTTTATGTGCCCACCAATTATGCACGAGAGTGCTTGGGAAACTGAAAAATTTAGTAATTTAAACTTCTCCCCCATTTCTGGTGCTCCCGTTTCTTAGGCACTCTCATATCCTACTGATGGGAGTATAAGTTGTAACAATTTCCTTTTTAGAAGGTGGTTTGCCAGTATCTGTCAAAGCAGAGTCCTTCTGACTGATTTCTAGGAATTCACCCAGCAGATAAACTGAAATGTGCTGAAGGAAATGTCCGAGGATATTCTTTGCAGCATTGTCATAGAAAAAGACGGGAAACAAGCTAACTGTCCATCGAAAGGGTCAAATAAATCATGGCACAGCTGTACAGTGGAAATCCTTGTAGCCCTTAAAAAAATGAGGCCAATCTATATGTCCTGATAGGGCACGCCCTCCAAGATATGTTGTAAGTGGAAAAAAACCAGATGCAATGTAGTATATATGATGCTCTCTTTTGTGTGAAACATGGTATGTCACATTGGCTCTGTGTGTGGGAAGATGCCGAGACCCTGGGAATGGTGGTCGCCTCTAGAAAGGGCCCAGGAAGCCAGAGTGGGGGGGGTGAACGTTACTTTTCCCTAAATGCCTTTTTGCATGTATTGCCCTTAAATGGTCAAAAATTTTAAATTTTCCTAGTTTTATTATCTATAAAAATAAGTGGGTCGGCTAGCCGATCTTGTAGGTCTCAACTTTAAAATGCATTGCTCTAGATTCTAAATTTCATATTGAGCGCTTACTGTGTGCAAGGAAGGAGGAAGGGTCCTAAAGTGGACTCACTTGTTCTTGTGGTTGGAACATTTTGGGTCATTTTTTTCTCCATGACATCATATTATCACCTCAGTAACCCCTTAAACAAATGTCTGCTCTGGTCCACTCCCTTGTATTCTGGAAAATGGTAGATGATTGCTTTTTCTTTGCTCTATGAGAAAAGGAAGCCCCAATATGTGTCTGGAAAGTATTTCGGGATACCCTTTTGCCAGGTTTCCCACAATCCCTCTGGCTCCAAATCATACACTGGCCTTTCCTGGGGACCACCCCCCGCCCCCAACCAGAAGGCTAAACCAGGCCTTTCTTCTCTTGGGCCCTCTTTTTTAAACTTGGGGTCATTGCAACCACTAGCATGCCCCTTCCCATTCCATCCCCAGCTGTCCCTCAGACATCTGTCCTGTGGTTTTTATGTATTAATAACAGTGAAGAAGCCCAAATTCTTGAGAAAATGTGATCAGAAGAGTGTTTTGAATTGGAGGGCCCTGATCCCCGTCTCAGGGAAGACCATCTTAGCCTTGCGTAATCTGGGTGCTGGAGAAGCTGCCAGCTCTGCTCACCACTGAGATGGCTCTTCTCTGCCGTTAAGCTGGTGGACGACCCCGGCAGGGGCTCGGGCAGGCCTGTGTCCCCGCCAGGCAGCCTCTGGGCCTCCTGGAGGAATGGCGTGAGTCACACAGGAGAACGCACAATGAGCCTGGGTCTAAAACGGGCCTGCTGCCACATGGGCGGATGGTTTGAGGGCTGAATGCCAGCCTGTATCTACCCCCTGTGCCCCCACCTACCCCTTGTGCTTCGATGGCACCAGATATTTGGGAAGCAGGAGGGGAGCTGTGCTCTGGGGTCTGATGCGTGTCTCTTTAAAAAGTAACTTAGGCAGGCTTCTGGTGGGATTTCTCAGTCCCCCGTTCTGCTGACTAGTTTCTCAAGCCCGAGGTGATTCAGCACCCGGAATGGGACACAGCACAGCCAGGCCTGGGCAGGTGGGCCCAGAAAAGGCTCTTGGCTGGCCTTTGGCTGAGGGCGAGGCCATCTGGGGAGTTTCTCCCCAGCCTGACCCTCCAGTCCTCCCAGGGGTGCCTTCAGCCGCTGTCTTCATCTCTAGCCAGCTGGGGGGAGCCTTGCAGGACCTTCTGGAAGTTGCCACTGAAGGGTGTGGCTTCCTGCCTGGGGCAGGTGGCGCTGTGGCCTGTAGGGAAGTTGAAGGTGTGGCTGCTGTTCCCCCGCCCTCAAGTCACTTCCTTGGTGCCTCTCAGACAGTGGTGCCTGGTCCTTGTGGTACCACCTTCTAGTACCACCCAGAGGAACAAGGGGCCTCTTGGTCAGGTTCCTCTCTCTCTCCCACGGACATTTCCATTTTGGGAACCTGTATCTTATGTTTTCTTTTCCTTTCATTTTAACTCTAAATCAAATGATGCCTTGGTTAAGAGAAACGTCAGCAACAGTAAAATCCTCCCTACTGAATTTACTTAGGACTATAGAATGTCTGAGCTGCAAAGGATCTTAGGGGCAATTTAATTGTCCCCCCAGTTAGAGAAGGAGTGATTTGCTGGAGCTCATTCTGTGAGTTAGTGGGAGAAGGCTTTGCCTCTGGTTTCACTCACCCCCAGTGCCTTTCTCTCAAAATCATGTGGCCTCATTTTAAAGTGGTTTTCAACTGATATCAGCCCTTTCTTCGCCTTTCTGCACTGTTTAGCCAAGCAACACATACTTAGCTCCTTTAATCTTTCCTCAAGAGTCTGTTCTTCCACACCCTGGATCTTGCTCTTTTTGGTGGGGGGCGGGGCACCGGGGTTAAGAAATGGGGTGGAAGAGTTTGGGGTTTCTCTGAACTTCTTCCAGTTGGACAGAGCCACTTAGGCCGAAAGTTCCCACAGCTCAAAAATCAATGTTTCACATGGGGTAGCGCCAGGCAGCAGGGGGGCCGTTCCGAGAGCCACACTGGCTTTCCACTGTCCTGCAGCCAGTCCTGATTTCTAGTAATTTTAAGTCCCTTAGTGTCTTGGGTGATCGATTTGTTGTAGTTTCACTTTGAAACTGACGGTGGAGGGAACAAAACAAGGGCTTTGGGATCAGGCGCAGCTGGCACGCGACCCTCGCCTTTGCTCCCACTGTGAGACTGGAGCCTCAGTTTCCTCATCTGCAACCTGGAGATGCCTGCTTTTAGGCTTGTTGTGAGGACTATAAATATATGTAGAGTTGTCCGGTTCTTCTCCTCCTCCCTTTCCTCTTCCTCCTTTTTTCACATTATCATCAACGTCATCTGTCCTCAGGTGGTAGGAAATAGATGCTGAGGTTTTAACGACTTTAAGTTTGTCCCATAAGCCTGCCCCTTGATAGCAAGGGGTGGTGACTGAGATGACTGAGGAACCTGCCGGATTTCCTGGGCTCGGGTGCTGGGTTGTCAAGGCCTGCAACCTTTGCATCCTTCCCACCCCACAATACAATTCAACCTGGTACGCTGTTCCGAGTTGGTGTAAGTGTTTAAGAAAAGACCGTTAAAAGCAGCAGAGGCACCTTCATTTAGCGTTGTCTATGTTCAAAAGCTGCCGTGTTTCCTGTGTTTGCGTTAAGTCACTGGGCTGGAGAAGGCAGCTTCCTGTCTGATAAATACAAAGACGAGGCATTGGGAACCGTTTGGGTGACTTACTCTAACTGGGTTGGAATGGGGGGGGGGTTAGAACCCACTGGACTGTGAGGACCTGGAGGTTAGAGGCAGGGCCTTTTCTCCTCTCTTGATCCCAGGTTGTCACCCGGCGCCTCAGCTGCTCGTCCTTATTGTGTGAGTGGCTTGTAGGTCTCACTGAAAGTCTGGGGACGTGCAGGCCCAGGCAGCCCACAGCTTTAGAGTGCCCTTTAGTGATCTCTCCATTTTACAAAACGCAGATCCTAGGTACTTGTCTGCAGGTCTCTGGGGTGAGAAAGGGGGGGCAGGAAGCCATGTTCAAGTTTTTGTTTCTTTTTTAATATTTAAGAGCCAACTATTGGGCCTAAGAGTATTGACTGCAAATTTCTTTGCAGAGTCAATCATCAAAGACTCCTTGGGCAGGGCTTGCTGGGGCTTCAGTGGGGATGGAGGGCAGGGAGCCCGTCCCTGTCCTTGGGAGCCTTTCGCTAATAGGGAGCCGGGACACTGGGAGAGAGACTTGCCACAGGAGGCAGGGCCGCGCTGCCCTGAGCGACTGGGGATTTCTGAGCATCTTGAGCCAGGTTCCTGGAGGCCACAATAGCCTGGGAGGAGGAGGGAAGCTGGGGAAGGTGGGCGAGGAAGGAAGGAAGGAAGGAAGAGGCTCTGGGGCAAGGCCGCTGGCCTTGAATCAGGGTGTCTAGGTTGAATTTTCTTGGGCACTTGCCATGTACCATGCACTGTGCTTTTACAGGAATTCTCATTTAGTTCTTACCTCATTCCTGTGAAGTAGGAAATTAGCTCCATTTTACAGATGAGGCGACTGAGCCAGGATTCAAACTCCAGACCCCTGTGTGACCTCGTTGACGCCCTTCACTCCCGGGCTTGCCTTTCCTCACTTGACGGTGAGGGGTTGGACTGGTCCCCGAGGCCTCCTCCCTCCCCAGTGGCCTGGAGTTACTGGCAGGAGCTGAGCTCTGGCCGGGTGGGATGGGGCCTCCCGTTCCATGGGCAGTTGGCTGCTCAGAGCGGGATTGCCAGTTCGATGGTGTTGCCTTGGCTACTGACTTCACCCTTAACCTCAGCCGGCCATTTTCAGATGTGTGTGGTCGGCCCTCAGGGAGGGCAGGTGAAAAGCCTGTGGCTGGGCAGCGTAAATCTCCGCTGCTGTGCCTTCTTGCCGTTGGCTGGGCCCTGGCTGGGCTTCCCTGGGGAGCCAGCCAGAGGGCCCGCCACCATCTTGAGCAGTGGGCTCTTCTTGATGTCAACCAATTTGCAAATTTGCGTTCCTTCCTTCTTCATTCGTCTGTCTGTCCATCATCATTTGGTAACCACTCCTCAGAGCTTACTCTGTGCTGGGCGCTGGGCCGGGTGCTGGGAGTATGGAGGTGAAGAAAGCGGAGCCCCTGTTTCCAGGAGCTGATGGTTTCCTGCCAGATACAGAGTCCTGGGGATGCAGGCGGTTCTGAGAAGGCCTCTCGGAGGAGGCGGCATCAGAGCTGATTGCAAGGTAGGGATATGGCATGGCATGTCCAGAGAGCAGGGCTGGGACCTTGTTCAGTCGCTCAGACTTGGGTGGAGCTTTGTTCAGGGGTAATTCGCCAAGGCCCTCTGAGTCACCCCAAGCTGGTAAAAGCTTTCCTCTTCTCCTTGATAGCTCCGGCCCCTCTTGCAGTCCCTCACATAGCCCCTTACATAGCCCAAATGGCCCATTAAGGTCCACTTCTCTGGGCCATTTCCTGGGAAATGTGGGAGTGCAGGATTCCACTCCCAGGTCCTTAACCCCTGGGTGGCTGCTGGGAATTCGGCCTGCCCTCTGGTTATGTGGTCAGCACACTTCCCAGCTGAAGGACTTGGGATGAGGTTTCTCATGGAGTGTTGAGAGACATAATGGTTACTGGAATGGGTTCCCTATTTAAAGTTTAAAAAAAAAAAAAAAGGGAGGGGTTGTTTATAGCACAAACAATATAATAACAAGGCTGGCAAGAAGCAAATTTGCCCCTCACCCCATCCACTGTTTGCATCTTTCTGGGTTTCCTGTTCATATATACACATATTTTACAAAATTATAAGCAGAGCAGATACTGTTGTGTTCTGACCTACTCAGGACTATAATATAAAGTTTCCTATGTTGCAACAGTCTTCACATTTATTATTTTAATGGCTATGTTATGGTCCATGGAGGGAAAGAACCATTATTTATATTGCCAGAAAGTTCCATGGGTTTTATTGACTCCTTTGGAAATTCATTGATTCAGCAAAAATATCCTGAGCATCTGTTCTAGTGCAGAAACTGCTGGGGGGTTAGGATGTAGATGAACGAGACGTCACAGGCCCTGTCCTCAAAGCGCTGACAGTCCAGACCCAGAGAAAAGTCACTTCGCTTTGGAGTTGTGGGAGGTGAGCCCAGGAGAAAGTGGCAGCTCAGACGCCTGGTTTGAGTTGATGGAAAACAGGTAGAACCGCTTTGTCATTAGTGGTGAGAAAGCTTAGGACATGGACCTGGGAAAGCTGTCTGGGCTCATTGGAGGAAGATCTCCAACCGCCCCCCCCCTGCCCCAGTGGTTGGTGCAGTTATGAGGTCTGGGCCAGAAAACGCGCTGGGAGGAAGTGAGGGGGCAGAGGCTTCAAAGGACCTTGTTAACAGGGAGGCTGGGGAAATAGCCCCCGCCCCTACTGAGAGAGACCTCTCGGTGACCGAGGGTGGGGGCGGCAGGGGTGGGGTGGTCTCTGAAATGTCCAGAAGCCCCTGGCAGGTCCCGTGCGCTCTGCGGTAGCACCTGCCTCTGGGGGGAGGTACTGAATTGTAGCAACAAGGTGCAACAGTTTAGTTTTGTTGTAAAGAGGAAGTTTCAGAATCTTGTGGCTGCTTTTGAGCAGTTTGGTGTTTACAACAGTAAGCGAGCTTTTGGGGGTGAGCTGGGCTGGGAGGAGAGGGGTGGTCAAGGGTCTAGAAACTGGAATGCAATGACTTTCTTCTAGTCTCTTTTTTCATTCCAGATAATGGCTCCCTTGCCGGTGTTCATTTCCTTTTTCCATCCCCAGCCTCCCGCTGTCCCTGTCTCCCCAACCTCATCTCTGGGCTCAAGGGAGCCTGACCTGAATTCCGCTGTCTTCCTAGAGAGCAGGAGGGAAGTCGTTTGTTCTCACCCACCCCACCCTCTGAGGGAATGGGCAGGGCGTGGGGGGGGGTTGCCCAGACGTGGTCACTGGGACCCTTCCATGGTCCTGTCCATGTGTCAGGTTTGTTGACTCCATCGAGTCTCCTCTCCAGCCTGCCGTGGGGATTTGGGTCAGTATCAGGCCGCTTGGGTTTGAGCTGTGACTAGGAGAGCTCTGTCATGCTCCTCAATGCCCTCTATTAAATACACACTCAAAAAACCAGAAACAAACTAACCCTAAAGCTTAACCTAACATTTTTTACATATTGACTTAAAATTAGTAATAAGACTAAAACATGGGGATTTCAGCACTTGGTAGATTATAATTTACTGTTCCCTGTGGTTGAGGTGAGGTCCTTTGTGTTTCTTTTCTGTTTTATCTCCTGTCACCTTGTTTATGCTACTGTTTGGTGGTGATTATAGGCTAGAGATTCTCTTTGAATTTATACTATTTTAAATTATTTACCAGCTCGTATACTGGAGGAGGGAGAGGTGGGTGCCAGGAAGAGAGAATTAGATAAAGCAGGAGGAAGCTAGGGCGTAGGGAGGGAGTGCATGCCTCTAGAAGCAGCAGCTGGGTTTAAATCCCATTTTCACTCAGTTTATTTGTTCTTTAAATATGTATCAGATGCTGGCTGTGCCCTGGAGACTGTTAGGTGCTGGGGTTACTTGATTGAATAAAACAGCCAAAGTCCCCGCACTGCACCTTCTAGTGGGGAGAGCCACACAGGCAAGCTTCCTGGGGCAGGTGGGATGGTGGTCGGTGCTGTGGACAACGGTCAGGTGAGGGCATGTACAGAGGACTGCAGACGGGGGCTCGCACAACAGAGATTTACTTCTCAGTTCTGGAGGCTGGAAGTCCAAGATCAAGGTGTGAGCAGGGTCTCCTGGGCTTGCAGACGGCTGCCCTCTTGCTCCCTCTTCGCGTGGTCTTTGTTCTGTCATGTGCATCCCTACTGTCTGCATTTCCTCCTCTTACCAGGACACCAGTTACACTGGATTAGGGCCCACCCGAATGGTCTCATCGTAGGTTAATTGCCTCTTTGAAGGGCCTGGCTTCAAATACAGTCACATTCTGAGGTCCTGAGGGTTAAAGCTTCAACGTGTGAATTTCCGGGGACACAATTCAGCCCATGACAGGGGAGAAGGGAGGGGGTGTGTGTGTCAGCGGAGGCCTCTCTATTCCAGGGACCGTCTGTCCATTCCTTCAGGTCTGAAGGACAAGCCCTGGAATTTTCTCTACTTTCCCAGTTGTTTATTTAACTGCTTTGAGCCCCAGTTTCCTCGTCTGTAACATATGGTTAGTACAACCCATCTCTTGGTGTCCTTTGGGTAGCTTAAGCATGGAAGGCACTCAGCACAGTGTCTGGTTTGTGGCGGATCCCCAGGAAATGTCCATCCCATACCCTGTCCTTCTGCCCCACCCCATCTCACTTGCATCCTCTCTGCTCCTGAGCTCCTCTTCTGATCAAGGTGCTGTAGTAACTGGGCCCACAGAACGGGGCGCCCTGGCTGTTCCCATCTCCCAGGTCTCTTTGCCTTCTCACAGGGGCGATTGCACCCCCTGCCCAGTTCTTGTGGACCAAGTGTTCTTGGAGGTGGCTCTCCCCTCTGATGAACCATAAGCACGGTTTTTACAGGAGCAGGGAGTAACACTTGTACAAAACTGGTGCAGGATTGTAAACTTAAAATCCAGTACCGGGGTGCCTCAGCACTTCTCTGCCCTGGCCTACTTGCTGGTCTCGCTTCCCCTCTTAGAGGTGCTGCCACTGGGACCTTGTGCCGGGTGTTGCCCATGGTAGGCACTTACTGTATGCTTGAGAAACGGGTAATAGATTCATATCTGAGTGTGTGTCAAACAGACTCTGGTTCAACATCAGCACCGTCCTGTAGCTCTGTGTGACCTTGGGTTGGAAGGCTTTATTTCTTTGGGTTCTGAGGCTTAACCACCATGATGTGTATTTGCCTAGTTCTTGTGTAAATAGCCAGGGCCCTGGAGTCAGGCCCTCTGTCCTAATCCTGATTCCCCCACTTGCTGGCTCTTTGACCTTGGATGAGTCATGCAACCGTTCTGTGACTGTTTTCCTTGTTTGTGGAATGAGGAAAATGAGAACTACCATGGAGGATTTTGATGCTCAGTGAAGTTGAGCTTTGTTGTTTTATATGTTTTATTTATACACAATTGGTCCAGCACTACGCCAGGCTACCTGTTACAGTCAGGTGTCCTTTAACGACGGGGCTGCGTTCTGAGAAATGCTCATTAGGCTATTTCACCGTCGAGCAAACGTCATAGTGTGTACTTACACAAACCTGGATGGCACAGCCTACTCCACACCTAGGCTCTACGGTTCTAATCTTACGGGACCACCATTGTATATTTGGTCCATCGTTGACCAAAATGTCGTTATGTGGCACATGACTGTATAAATATATCAGTTTTATAATAGATTATACATAATCTCTATTTTTAAAAACCTATTTTAATCTCTTTTCTGTCACTATAAAATCTGAAGTCACACTCAGGTTATTGTAGTTAAAGTCTCCCAGTCCCATGAAGGTGGCAGTACTAATGTTCCCATTTTATAGCTGGGAAAGTTGAGACTCAAAGAACCTAAGTGACCAGCCCCAGGTGGCAAGTGAGGAATCTCAGATCCCCTCCACCTGCTCCTCTGATTTTCAGGCCGATTATTTTCTGTATCTGCTTCTGTCGCCTCTCCTGCCCTCTCATCCCACTTTAACCCATTATATGGATAAAGTGTGTGAAGTTGGGGGTTTGTAGACTTTCATGCTTTCGTACACAGCCTTAAAGCAGTGGTTGTTGAGGCCCACTGTCCGGCTTGGCTTATGGGGCCAGGTGTAAAATACAGCCCTCCCTGTTCCGTCCACGGACAGCAGAGGTGGGTGGCCAGGTGTGTGAGATCTGGGCAGCCTGGTGCCTGCAGGGAACTTTAGCTTTTCTCCCTCAGCCTTCCAGAGCTGCCTCCTCCTAGCCGTCTCCTCTAGCCCACCAGCGTGCTGTTCTCAGCCTGCCTTCTGCCCAGAGCCGGGCCTGCTGCCCACCAACTGTTTCCTGCCTTTGCCAGGGTGAGGAGGAGGTGGCTGTGTCGCGCCAAGTGCTCATGAAAAATGCCTCATTATGGGATTAATTACTCGCCACTGAGCACTGTGGATTTCACAAGGCCCCGTCAGTACTGTGACTTCTCATCTCCCACTGTCTCCATCCACTCCTTCCTCCAAACCCACCTGGAGTTAGTTCTGCTGACTTTCTGCCTAGCACTTTAAACCTCCTGTCAGGAAGGGATAGACAGTGGCCTCTGAGGCTGAGGCTGAAGGACTGGCAGCATCCCTCCCTGCCACTTACCAGCCCTGTGCTTTGGAGCCTTGGTGTCTTCAAAGTGGGGACACTGGGCTGAGGGCAGTTCCAGGTTGTAAAGCCCTGTGTGTGTTCAGACCTTGGGAGTATCACACACCTGGGGCAGACTAGTGTATTAGAGGCTGCGAAGGGATGGCTCTCTTCCCCTTTAGAAGAGTCCCAGCCTTTAATTATCCCTAGTTTCAAATAGTGGCCTTCCCGCCCTCCCCCCTTCTGGCTTTCAGACAAGAATCTGAAGAATGTGATGCTCCATTGTGGACCTGAGCGAAGATCAGGGGACTCAAGGCTCTTCCGGGGCTTTGTGCCCTGGACGCGGGACATTCCGAATTGGTTGTGGTCAGGAGTCACCAAGACTACAGGCGCATTAAATTCCTGCCTCATCAGTGGGATTGCTGGGGACAGCTGGGAGGGGTGGGGGAGATAAACACCCCCGCCCCTCCCAACACTCTTATCTTAGAGAAATCAGGTTAAAAGGAGTTTGGAAGGGAAATCACGTATCAGCCAGGAGGACTGTTTCTGTGCTTTGGTTCTGGGTGATAGGGAAGATTGAGGGTCACGTCTGATCGAGGGTCATGTCTGCTCTTTCTTCTTCCTGATCCTTGCTAACTACTGTTTACCAGGTCCTCCTAGGAGCCTTGCTGGATGCTCTGTGCGTTTGCTGCCTCACTGCGTGCCCAGGCTGGAGCCGTGCTCAGAGGCTGGAGCCGGTTCGAGTGAGACCTCTAGGGTACAGACACCAACAGCTGCTACCTGTGTGCTCCTGAGCAAGTCGCTTAAACATGCTGGGCTTCAGTTTCCTCATTTGCAAAACAGAATACCAATAGAAGCTACCCACAGGGTTGTGTTAGTAAGATCTCATGTGAACAGCACCCAGAACTAAGTGTTAGCAGTTATTATTTAATTGTCAGCACAGTTCTGTGACGTGGGCTTTGTGATTCCCGTTATACAGATAAGGAAGGGGAGGTTCGGAATGCTTAGTAATGTTCCCAGGTTCTCTCAACCAGAGTGTGGAGACTCCAGCACTCACATCCAGGGTGGCCTGACTCCCAAGTATCCTCTGGGGAGTGTGTGTGCCCATGTCTGTGTGTGTACACGTCCATGTGTGCACATGTTCATGTGTGTACATGTCCATGTGTGCCCCACGCCTGGGTGTACACATCCATGTGTGCACATGTTCCCGTGTGTACAAGTCCGTGCACATAATTCACGTGTGTACAAGTTCGTGTGTGCATATGTCAGTGAGTACACACGCCCACGTGTACATGTCTGTGTGTCCGTATGTCTGTGGGAGATGGGGCAGGGCTCGGCCCAGGGCAGGATTGCGTGGCCTGAATCTGGCAGCTTTCTAGGGCAGGGGCCGCTCCCTTCTTTCACGTGCAGCTTCAGCCTTGGCCCCTTTGGAACCAGACTGTGGCCTGGGCAAAGGAGTGATTCCTGGCGGGTGGTAAAGTAAGCAGCGGCCAGATTTCTGGTGAAGGACGTGGTGAGGTCATCCCTGCGGCAGGCTCCCTGCTCAAGGACAGTGGGCCGGCCAGCCTTTCAGACGAGGGTGCTGCCACCGCCTGCTGTAGGAACTGTAATTTAATTTTTCTATGAAGTATGAAATAAGTGGGTTTTATCGTCACTCTGTGGCTCCCATTTGGGTCATTTTCCCCAGGGAGGCCAAAGGCTCTGGGACGCTGCTTGACTACCCTGGCTTCTCTGGAGAGCTTGGCTCTGCCCTCCTGCAGCCCATGTGCCCACGGCTGGCACTGTGCTGGCTCAGTTGAGAACAGGCTCGAGGGATGGACAGGTGGGGAGGAGAGGAATTTCACCGTTCAGTTTTGGATTTCTTGTTCCCGCAGGCCAGGATGATCCAGAGCAGCCCTGGGAAGTGGCCTCCTGCCCCCGCCATCCCAAATCCTCCCCTTCCCACGCAGACTCTCACTGCTGGGTGTGCTGACTGCAGCTGTGCTCCCTCAGACCTCTGGAGGGTGACGAAGGAGGAGAATCCTCTGAAGGCTTTGCTCACGTTGCCGTGGTGGAGAAGGGGCCACTCCAGAGCCCCTTTGCCTTTGAACTTGTAAAAGTCCAGGGACTGCACCTGAGGGTCTCTGTGAGCCCCCGAAGATGGTGTGCAAGGGCTCACAGCCTTCAACCAATTTTCAAAGGAGTCCTTGATGGCTAAAGTGTGAGCCACTGATCCAGAGAGATGGGAACTTTGGGTTTCATGTTAAAGAGCCTGCGTGTGCATGTGTATGTGTGTGCATGTGCACGTGTGTGTAAGCAGATATGCGATCAGCAGGCTGTTATCCAGCATGAGGATCTGTTCATTACAGGGCTAGGTTATGCCGCCCCGGGGGTATAAATGTGCAGAGAGCACCTTCCCCGATCTCGTCTCCCTGGGACAGTGGCCTCCTCTCCCATCTGATCGTTCTTGTATTAAGCCTTTGATATCATATCACTTCTGGGCTTCTCTTCGTCACAGGGCCGGGCTGGAACTTTGAGTGGTGATGTTTGACTGTAGCAAGTTTGATCTCTTGTTATTCTGGATCCTGAGGAAACTGGGCTCTTCTGTCCTTGTGGTCTTTCACCTGGACTCCAGGTCCTCAAAGGATCTTTCCTAAGCCCCCATATCCAGGCAGGTCGCTTCACCTCCCCGAGCCTCTGAGTCTCTTTTAGAGGGGAGAGTGGGGAGCTGGGGAGTAGGTGACTGGCTTGCTATACAGGTCTTACCTGCCTGAGGTTTGATCCCCCACAGAGCCTTGCTTTGGCCTCAGACTTGAGCTTCTGCTTGGCCTAACTCGCTGTGTGATCTCGGGCAAGTCGCTGGACCACTCTGAGCCTCATCTACCTGGTGATGATTGAGTCAGATGGGTGTTTTTCATACTGTCAATTCAGACTCATTGGTGGGTCATGAAATTACTGCAGTGGGTGGCAACCAGGATTCTTAACAATGAAATAAAATAGACTCGATTGGAAAATATCCAAGTGCATGGATATGTTTGTATATATCATTTCCTGAAGCTTTTGTTTTACGTGTTTCTGTGTATTCATGTTAAAAAGTTTTAAATTAATTTTTTTCCCTGTGTCTTGAGATTAAAAAAAATGTTGGCACCCCCAGGATGAGATGCTCTGGGGGGCCCCTTTAAGCCCTGACCGTGTGGTTTCCGCCTACAGATCTGAGCTGAGCTGGGTCTCCCCCACCACTCCTGCTGAGCCTGTAAATGGAGCCCCTTGCAAGATCAAACTGTTTAAAGTTCTTTACAAAATTCTGGGAAATAAGCTACATTCCTGGGGTGGAATAAATCATGTTGAGTTAGGCTAGGCAGGATGTGACTTCAAACCCCCCGGAGTGGGCTGTGTGAGGGCAGCGCCTGGGACTGACTCACTGTGAGCTCAGGGGCGATGCACACTTCTTGAGAGAAGAGGCAGAGACTGTGGGGGAGGGGCGCTGGCAGGCCTGGGGCACCGCCAAGCACGGTTCTTTCCCCTTCAGCTCCTTTTGATTCTCACAATAGTTCTGTGAGTTGAGCAGTGCTCTGACTGCATTGCAGACATGGCCGTCAGCTAGACCCCCTGGGGGCTGCGCTGCCTGCCTGCTCTCCTGTACTCACAGCTGTCCTGGGGGGTAGCTGGTGGTACCTCCATTTTATAAATGGAGAAACTGAGGCCCAGGGGCCAAGTCAACCTGGCACAATTTGTTCTGTTAGTTAAGTGATGGGTCTGGAATTCCATGGCCTGTCTGGCTGCCTCCTGAGTCCGGGTCTGGGTCTTTCCAAGGCACCTTCTGTAAAGGTCATGAATAAAGTTATCGCCGTTTGGAAGATCTCTCTCCTTTCAGGGGTGAAGCTCATCATCAGAGTTGACTCAGATGACCTCTGGATCAATCCTGGTTGATTGTTGTTGACCCCTGGCCAGTCATGTGTCTCTTAGAAACAAAATGAGGATTAGTGGACATCAAATTTTGCTGGTAGGGTGGGTGAGAAGAATAAAGACAGGGACAGGATCCTGGACGGCCACAGGGAAGCCTTGGCCCATTGGGGGCCTTTGCCGCCTTGCCTCCAAAAGGGGGAAATGAATCACACAAGAGTCACTTATGTTTGGAAAATAAAATGTGGGATTATTGGGCTTAACATTTGGCGCTTTAAGAGTGAATGGTCAAGAGTCTATTGGACTCGATCCCTGGAGTTTGGACCCTTTGGGAGACTGAAACCTTCTCCACTATTTGAGCTGATCAGATTTTATTCAGCTCCCACATATGTTGGGCAGTGGGGACCCAGTGGTGACCGGGACCCATCATGGCCTGGGGGCTCTCAGCCCAGTGGGAACAGGGTCAGGATGGCTATCCGTGGAAGTGGCTACACTATTCAGGATTTTTGATTTTTGTATTATTTAAAGATCACTCAGAGAATAACAAGCTGCTGAAGGCCTGGTGGCTTCTGGGCTGAGTGGTCTTCAGAAATGGTCTTTAGTTTCTGATCCCGAGTTGGGTTTCTCAGCTGTCATCTTGTGGATTCAGGAAACCAGCGCGCTGTACTCACTGCACCCGTGAGACAGTGGCCGTATAATTAGATCTTTTCAGTATGGTTATTTTTCTGTGTCGGGTTTCAGCAAACTGTGCTTGCATGCTTGGGGAAAGGAAACCCGTCCTATCGGGAGAACCGAAGGGAAGGAATAACTTCGCTGCAGGAATCTGAAGGGTCCAAGTTGCCCCTCGTGCGCGTGTGGGAAGCCCGGGAGATGCTGTCTGCGGGAGGGCAGGGTCGGCGTGTTCAGTGCGCAGTTCTTAGCGGGAAGGCAGCCAAACAATTCTGTCAACCTTGTCAAACCTGGGGGCGCTTCTGCGGGGATAATCTGCACCTCGCTGTTTGGGAGGGGACACCGCCTCCGGACCTGAAACGACTTGCTTCCCTTTGCAGTTTCTCCAGGGCGGCTGAGTGCAGGCTCATTACTGAGTAGGTGAGGCACATGTATGATCTCACTGTGCAAATATGGAATCAATTAAAGCAAAGTCAAGGGTCCAGTGCAATGACTGAGCTGCAGATCCAGCCGGTGGCCTCTCACCGTTGAGTGAAAGCTGCTCAACCTGTTGCTCATGTGCCTCCCTCCCTCCCAGCCTCCCTCGACATTAGACCTGGGCGGTGAGGAGGGTTAGCTTTGGAATGGCTATTCTCTTGGACAGGCCAGGTTCCTAGGAGGCACAGTGTGAGTGGTAAACTTGAGCATTTGAGCAGTTCACTTCAGCAAGCATTGATTGAGGACCCTCCCTAGGCAGACCCTGGGCTCAGTCAGCACCTGAGTAAGGAATGGGGGGACAATCCCTGCCTTCAAGGAGTTCTAGTGACAATGGTGAGACAGGCAGAGAAGCAGTGCTTCTGTTTTCTGTTCCCTTTGTCTCAGAGGACAAGAGAGTTGGGGCTGGAAAGATAGTTGGGAGGCATTGGTTGGAGGAGTTGGTTGGGTTCTGAAGGCCATGGGGATCTTTCTTTTCAGGTAGGATGGGCTGTCATTCTGAATGGTGGAATTCTTGAATGGCAGGGCTGTCTTCAAGTTCTAACTGCTTTCTTCCCTGATTGATTAGTTGATTGATTCATTCATTGAGAAATAGTTTCTGTGCCCAAAGCCGCATATCTGTGGCCCTGAGGATAGGGGTGGTATCTTAGTGGAGGAGACCCAGTTGGGTGCTTTAGTCTGCGTGACACATGATGCATGACATCTGTGTGCAAGACCCTTTGGAAACACTGGCTGGAGAGTTCCTGAGATGCCGGGTCACTTCTCACTTAGGAGGAAATGAATGCAGAGGGGCACTGACTCCCAGGATTCTCTCTGCACCTGGCTGTGTAGGGTAGTAGATCAGAGGATGAAATCTGGCTCATTTGTCCCTCTCTTGTGGTATTTAATCACTTTCACCCCAGTCTCCTGATGGCCCTCTCTTTTCCCTCTCAGATAGGAAGCCCCTCCTGGCTAGTCTATGGTACTTTCCAACTGCTGACCTCACCCCCTTAAACTGAGGTCAGGGAGGATGATGTCTTTAAAATACAAATCCAGTGATGTCACCCTCTGCCTCCCACCTGCAGTGGCCTCCCCTTGTCCCTAGATTAAAGTCCACATTCCTCAATATGGCCGATAAGATCCTGGGTGAGCTGCTGGGCTTATTCCCTCCAGCCTCATCTCTGGCTTCTCCCTCCCCTATCTTGTACACACATAGAAGGAAGGAATCTGCACACAAAATTCTGTTGTCATTTTTGATGGTCTGGGTTTGTTGGGTGCAGGGCACAGGCCCCACCTTCTGCAGTTAGGCAAATGTGAACATTTCTCAGTGCTCCCCGGGGATCTCAGCACTCCTGGGAAGCCCCTCCATGGCCTCTGAGGAGGGAAGGGCAAAGGGGGTGGGTTCTGGGGCTCTGGTGCTAAATTCCTCACTGGCCTGTCTCTGGTCTGGTTTTCTTATCTGCTAAGCATCAACACAGGCTTGGGTTGGAATTCTGCTAATGGAAACAAGTCCCAGCTTCTTCTGTAAGCAAACAACATTCCTGAGGTGGGGAGGGAAGGGGCCCATCTGCCATCCTCCCAGTCCTCAGCAGCTTCTGGCCTCTGGGCACTGGGGAGGACCCTCCCTCCTTCACAGCCTGGGGAGAATGAGCACCTTCTGGTGGGGGGCTGCTGTAAGGTTGGCCCTGGATGGCAGAGTGGCTACTCCTCCCTGCAGATAACTGCTCTAATAGCCCTGGTGTTTATGCAGGGTGGCTCCTGTGGTCCATTATCTTGTTCATGGTCCATTATCTTGTTCGAGCCTGATAGCACTGTCAGCTGAGCAGGTGACATCTGTCTACAGGGTCGCACAGCTGGTCACTGCTAAGCCAGACTCAGATCCAGCTCTTCCTCCACAGGCCATGTGCACATCCCACCAGACCAGCATTTCCCAGGCCAGCATCGAGAGATACTTTTCCTGCAGGCTATTCCCGGGCCCTAAGCCTGATGGGACAAAGTGAAACAGGTTTCCTTACTTCCGGCTTCTCAGAACCTTCTCTGTGCATCCTGACTCTGCAGCGTTTCCAACCTTCCTCAGTCACGAAACCCTCTTCCCTCGTACAAGTCACTGTGGTTGGGAGTCACCATACTGTACCACATCCTCTGAGGACTGGTGTAACCTGGAGAAAGAGCCACCAAACTTCTGGAAGCTTTTCACAGCCCCAGGTGTCATTCTTAGAAAGATTAGGATTAATTAGGTCAAGAGGACAAGGTAGAGGAGTTGGGAGGGGAGTTCCTATTAAGTGTCAGATTCTTTGCTTAGGAACTTGAGTTACAACTACTCTGATAGTAGGTATTTTTTTCTCATTCTAAAACTAGGAAATTGAGGTGTTAACAGCTTCAAGATCACAGGAATCTGGGGAGTGAGGGATTCAAACCCAGGTTCATCTGACTCTAAATTCATGCCCATTCCATTCCATCCCATCACAATGTTTGCATTACAGACATTTATCTTGGGATTTGCAGTCTTGGGATTTGCAGAGTCGCTGTCCAAGGTGGGGGTAGGGTGGGGGGGATGGAGGGTGTGTCCAAGTTCATCTCTCTGTTCTGAGCTCGTTCCAAAGATGCATGCATTTGCTTAGCAGACGCAGACTGAGTGCTCCAGGAGAGGCAGGAAAGGCAGCCTTTTCGTGGATCCCAACGAGCAGAGCCCCCACCAGCCCATGCCAGCTGAGGTCCTTTCTGGTATGTCTGGTGGTAGATGGTAGGTGACTCCACCTTGGTTAATCAGGGGGTGCTAGAAAGTTCCAGGAAACTGAGATGGTTTATTCAACCTTATGCAAAGCTTCCTGGGGACCAGTAAATTATCTTTACTCCTATTGCTCCTTGTAGTTTGAAAGCCCCAATATGCCTTCTCTTCCATCTTGTTTTGGGGATATAAAAATCAGTCTGTAAATGGTTTGGATTTTGTAGCAAATTGGTTGTGACCCTTGTGTGTGCTTTCACCTTGGGTCTCCTTGTTCACTTCGGCTCTTTAACTCTGGCCTCTTTACACAGCTTGAGGGAATTTTCCAGCCTCTTAGAAACCTTCCCCATTACTCCTCCTTCCACATCTTTGTCTTATTTCTCTTTCATTCATTCAGGACACTTTAACTGAACACTTGCTCAGGGTCAGGCATTGTGCTAGACATTTGAAATCGAGATGAATGAGGACCCGGTCCCTGTCCTCACATAGAACTGCAAATGATGACACTTCAGCTGTTTGCTTACTATGGTGGAGACAGTACAGAGCACAGAGGGAAGGGACACATGAGAAGCCTTTTTGTAGCAATCACAGAGGGCCTTACGGAGGAGGGAGCTTTTGAGCTGAGATTTGAGAGAGGGTTCCTGGTGCAGAGGACACTGGCTTCTTCAAAGGCCTGAAGCATGAGCAGAGTGGGGTGTGCACAGGAATTGATTGTGAGGACTTGGGAGTAACTGCCACCGGGGCAGAGAGGAAGGCCAGGAGCACTGGGGGAGGTTAATGGGTGGGGTCACAAAGGGCCTCCTCACCTGCAGAGATGATTAGATTTTATTCTGGAGATGTTGTGGAGCACTGAATTGTTTTGAACTGGCGAGAGTAGTTTCAATAAAATAGGAAGTAGCATGAATAGAAATGGAGCTGCGGAGTCATCCTGAAGACAGCTAGGTGGTTGGGTGAAGGAGGTAGGAGGCTCAGGGGAAGGTTAGTAAGGAGGCAGGTGTGGCCTAGAAAGGAGGGGATGTGGGCCTGGACTGGAGCAGGGCGCCAGCGATGGGGTTGGCAGAGCGCTTGCTGATGGACTGGGGAGCTTTTTACCGTGACTGTCTTGGGTGACCAGATGGAGACCAGTGTCTTTCTCATGGATGGAGACCCAGTAGAGAGTGCAGATTTGGGGAGACTAGGGTGGAGGGAGTTCTAGTGTGATGGTGCTTTTGGATCTTCCAGGTGGAGACATCCATCCAGTAGGCAATCAGGCATACGTGAGGGGGATTGGGGGAGAGTTCTGGGTGGGAAACATTCATCCGGGTATTATCCCTGGGACTAATCCTGATATGCCAAAACTATTCAATAAATAGCATTTGATGGAATTCCCTGGATGATGGGTGAGCTGGCACAGCCATGGGAGCACCCCGCCTCCCCCAGTGTGGCTGCTTCCTGTCTTCCATTAACCATCTGGATCTCTTGATGCTGGTGAATTTGCTTATGAATCACTGGAGGCTCTGAAGGAGGTTCATGCCCTGCCTGGAGAGGCACATTGGCCTCTTTTGCCTGATTTTTTTTTAAATTGGGCATTTAGGAATCTCTGCAGTCCAGACCAATAGTGAATTCTGGTCAGATCCCTTGATATACAGTGTATTACAAGGGATAGCCACTCCTTGGTGACAGTGTCATCCATGACGGTCATTGTTTGGGCCCTGGGAATCATTCTGCTCTGAGGACTTCTGTTTCAGGGAGATTGGGCTTGTGCACTTCAGAGCTGAGAGAGTCTTTACTAAGCAGAGGTCTGGCTTCTATGCAACGTTCTCTCATACTAACCCCTTAAATCAGTGGTTCTCAACTGGGGGCACATTTGCCCCCTAATCCCCACCTTTGGCAATGTCTGGAGACGTTTTTAGTTGTCACAACTGGGGACTGAGTGCTACTGTCATTTAGTGGGTAGAGGTCAGAGATGTTGCTCAACAACACCCTACGATGCACAGGACAGCCCCCCACAACAAAGGCTTCTCTGGCCTCAAATATTCCTGGTGCTGAGGTTGAGAAACCCTGCCTCAACTGATCACAGCATTTTACAGTTCATGAGAAACTGCACCATCTGCTCCCTTGGCCTGGAATACTTTTCTACCATCTCTTCTCTTGCCTATTAATATTCTACCCATCTTCCAGGACCCAGCTTACTGTCATTTCCTCCGTGAAGCTCTCCCTTGAGCTTCCAAGTTTTCCATGAATTACCCCTTTCTCTCTGTTCCTACAGCAAGTTGCTTGTTCTTCTGTCTTCCTTCACTGAGTCTTGTGTTAGAGCTGGTTGTATACATGGTCTTCCCCTCTGCAGTGAAAGTTCCACAATGACATCTGTCCTGTCTCATTGTTATTACATTTAATGAATCTATATTGAATTAAACAGCTTGAGATAGAGAAGGTGGCATGAAATATTATCTGCACTTACAATTAAACCAGAGAGGTGGCACATCCCCAAGGTCACACAGCAAGTGCCTCCTTTTCACCCATATGGCAAATCGATCTATTGGGTGCCCATCGTGTTTGGCATTGGGTGCAGCAGTGAACGGGACAGAAGAAAACCAAGGAGCTTGCTTTCTGACCACTCTATGCTCTATAAAATCCCCGATTGGCACTTTAACTAGGGTACCTTACCATCCCACACATTATAAACTCCTTGGGTCCTTTGCACCTTTGTTATGATATTTTTGCATGTAGATCCTCAGTATATGTTAGTAGATTGAATAAGTAAATCTAATGGGTTTGGAAATTTCTATATTATTTCAGCAACTGCTTTCATAGGACCTTCTTTAACAGTGGAATTCAGGCACCTTGATAGTTTCATTTAACTCAAGAGCAATGACTGTAAGGACAAAGAGAAGGGACATGTTCATCTGTGTTCCCTGGGATAGAGATGAGGATGAAAAAACAGTCAGAGGGGCCTGCTTGCATACGTCAATGATTAAGCCGGAGCAGGCTCCGGTGTCTGGGTTGAGGCTGCCTGGGTCTCTGAACTGGAACCTTGGCTCAGAGAATTTAAAAGGCTTGCCCAAGGTCACGCCTCTTGGCTTCTTACTTTTAGCTCCAGTGATTTAAGTTGGAAGTGTGGAGTCCCTTGTACAAACCAGCACAAGGAGATGGGGTTTGCGGCTTCGAGTTGACATAATTGTTTTACTAGTTTGCTTAACCGGGAGGGTTCTCAGTTCATTTTCTCCCTACGGCTCCAGAGAGCTCAAGGGAAGGCAGTTTAAGTAGACGCTGAACAGGGGCGTTGAAGCCGAGTGGGTCTGAGTTTGAACCCAGGTTTTGTGACCTGTCCGAGCCTCCTTTCCCTCACCTGTAAAATGAGTGTGATGATATATATACCTTATGAAATTGAGTGAGAAAATGGAGTGTGTTTGCAGGCCCTCAGTATGTTGGTAGCTTTAAGATGAGTTGGGATGACTTGAAAGTTCCAAGCCTAGAACTTGGCTCAGGGAAGCCTTCACATAAATCCTAGTTGTCTAGGAATGGAAAAGCTCAGTGTTTGGACCAGTGATTTGTCCTAGTAGAATAAATTTCTGTCTTTAAGGGGCTAGAAGTTTCTTTTCCAAACAAATACACAAGTAAGTGTAAATAGAACCAACTGGAGAGAAGGAGGGAGGGAGAGGATTCCTTGGGAAAACAGGAAGGAATAAAATATCCAAATGGATGTTCGGGGGCAAGGGGAGAAGGCACATAATCGAGGAATTACATTTTGGGTTGAAAGCGGAGGTTTTTGGTCAACTTCTTTACTTTCAGTTTCATCATTTCCTGAGAGTCCTAATTTAGCCTCTGGTTGTGTCCTCTCGATTATGGCCTAAAAAGGCAACTACTTGGGTTTCTTGGAGTTGGACTGGCACCCGCAGGAAGCCGGCATGGGAAGGGCTGGCCTCAGCCCCATCTGGTCTCCAGTGGCGAGAGCTGCCTTCTTCCTCTTTAACTCCTTGCTGGCCTGCTGAGTCCTGCAGATCCCCAGGGCTGCCTGAGGTTCCCTAATCTGGCCACCAAGCTCCTTCCTGCAGATAGTTTTCTTAGTGCTGGCATGAGTACCATGCTCAGGGAGCCGTGCACACCAATCAACCTTTTTGGCAAACGTTTTCATAATACATCTCAGGGCCATAAAAATTTCTGGATTTTTCTTTGCTCCAGTAACTCCACTTATGGGAATTTATCTCAGTGGTCCACTAGATAAGAGATAAAAACCTAGTTAGTGGTGGTTTAAAAATAAAAAACCCTCTTTGGAATATTATGTAGTCATTAAAAGTGACTAACAGTGAGGCCCTGGAGTCAGGAGCCCTGGGTTGAGTCCTCACTCCCCCAGGTGTGTGACTGAGTGGAGTTACTTCCCTCTCAGAGCCTCTGCGTAATCACCTGTAAAGTGAAACGTTTGGATAAGAATGATCAAAAAGCAAACTGTGGCCCTATGGGGCAATGGTCATGATTAGGGAAAATGCAAAATGTGAAACTCCATGCTCTGCCTGTGATAGTTAAAAATCAAGTGTTTCTATGAATGAGGACTAGAAGGGACCATTAAAAAAAAAGAGAAAACTGATTTTTGGGGGGAGAGTGTCAGGAATTTAGGGGGATATTTTTCTTTCATTTTGAAAACCTTTATATTATGTGCAGTTTAAAAGAAGCTGTTTCAAAAAGGCGTGGCGGGGAGGACAGGGTGGGGAGAAGTGGCTGCTGCATTGGGTAGACTGCCTCCCTGGTGTCTGTTCTCTAGAGCCCCTTATTTCATTCCTAACAGCCCTGGACAGTGGCGGCTTACTCCACCTGTGTCCCCGAGAGGTGAGCATTAACCTGTCTGGTGAGCGTTAACCTGTTAACCCGTCTGCTGGCTTCCTTGCGTACATGAGTCAGCAGCCGCCATGCGTGAGTCAGCAGCTGCTGGGGCCCAGGAGCCCCCGCCTGACACAGGTGGAGACAGGAGCTCAGCTGCAGCCCTGTGGCCCCCCAGTCATTGAACGCATGTTCCTGTCTGGGCTAGGTGGGAGGGCTTTATAGACACCCCACTGTTTACGATGACCTCTGCGGCCCTCCCCACCAGTTCAGCCCCTGTATTGATCTTGGCGCTGCTGCTCACCCACGTCCTTCCAGCAGAGCTGCTGAAACCAAATAGCTCCATCTCTGGCCTGGACAAGCAGGGCCCGGCTGTGTTAAATGAAAAGTTCTGCTCAGAGTGAGGTGCTGAGGCGAACGGGAATTCCTTAAGCCCACTCTCCACAGGGGCCTTGGCATACCTGGAGGCAGAGGGGTGCAGCCCTCTGTATTGATCCAGCTCTGAGGGGCTGCAGTGTGCCCCTCTCTCTTACAGGAAGTGTGGCCTGGCCTCCAGGCCTCTGCTAGCCATCAGGGGTAGACAGTACTGGCCTGTAACTGCCCCCTTCCCTCCCACTGAACGAGGAGCCGAGGGTGGTGTGTCTGGTGGGGTTTTTCCCTTCCAGTGCAGACTGACAGATGAAAGGGCCAGGCAGTTTACCCCGATTTCCAGGGCAGTCCGAGTGCCCATGGCCTGAGCCTGAAGGGAGACCACGTCCTGCCATGAGGCCAGGCTACTAGACGGGTTCTTTGCCGCTGGTCCCACCAGGGTTGGCGTTGCTGGGATGAAGTGGAATGTGATGAGGGCCAGAAGTCATTCTGCCATCACTGATGGGCTGCTCGGTGTGGACAGTAGCAGGCTGAGGGAGTGAGAATGTAGAATTTTAACGTACTCTGCTTTTTGACGGGCCACATGGTGCACACCGGGATGACTCACTCTCAACCTCCCCACCTGCCTGATAAAGCTCAGTAAATATTTGTCGAATGCTGTGGAATGCATTCTCCCGCACTCCCTGTGTCCTCCTCAGGTTTTTGATAGTTACAGCCCAGCTCCAGTGCTAGCCTGACTTCTGCGAGACCCAGGCACAAGTGTGCTGGGAAGAGCCCAGGCCCAGGGGCCAGGAGGATCTGAGTTAGAACTTAGTGCCATGACTGGGCTAGGCAACCCTGGGCAAGTGACCTGCCCTCTCTGAGCCTGTTTCTTCATTTATAAATTGGGGATAATAAAAGCTCTTTTCCAGGTGGTTGCTGGTTAAGTGAGGTTGTGAATGAACTGAGCGTGATGATGGCAGGAATACTTAATGACTGCTCCCTTCCCTCCTTCTCTGGAAGGGACCTCGTAAAGGGCGTGCGACATCCTCAGGTAGCTTCACTGGGCTGGGTCAGTGGAACTCCTCTCAGCAGCAGATGTAGGATTTTGGGGGCCGGGGTTCAAGTGAATCCCTTTTTTGCATATTGATGGGAGATGGTTTTATCCTTTATAGGTTTGAGGTCTGCACAGAACTAGCAGCCCGTGAGGCCCCGTGCTCTGTGACTGTTGCAAGTTCTCGACCAGGGCGGTGACATGATTGGGAGATTTTGGGGAGACTGGTTTCAGGATCCTGGGTGCTGGGACTTGGAGGAGGCCTACTGGCCAGTGGTCAGATGGACAGCAGAGAGGCAGGGGACAGTTCGTATTTACACTGGCAGAGAGAAGCCTTTGATTTGCTTGAATAGACTGGCCGGTGTGGAAGCGAGGACAGCTGGAAGTAAGCTGACAGGGTACTGGGCCCAGACCCTAGACCCACACAAGAGATGATGCCCACCAGGGGCTTTCAGCTGCCCCATTCCCTCCTTGTTTGCTGCTGCTGGACTCTGGGCCCTGCCCTCTCTTGAGGGGTGGTCTTTGAAGGTGGATGGTGTCCCTGTTCCCCGAGAGGGTTTGCTTGTGCTGCAAATGTAAACAAAGCCACCAGCTGAGGGAGCTGGGGAGGCTGCCAGGCTCTGCTCCTTGGACTTGCCTTCCCTCCTGTCGTGGGGGAGGGATCAGATTTCCTGGAAAACAGCTTCTCCTGGAGTGAGTCCAGGGGAGCCCCTCAGCCTTGATCTGGAAACCATTTAATGAACCCAGATAAGAAGGCCTGGGCAGCCCAGACTTTTCCTTTTGTTCTCTCCTGCCCAAGCCTCCAGCCTCCTTGCATCCAAGTCCCTGGTAGCATCTGGAAGCAGGAAAGCCCGTGTGACTTGGGATCTAGATCCAAGGTCCTCCTGGCTTCCCTGAGGAGGAGCCTTGATCTCACAAGGGAGAAGCCTTCCTGTGTTGTGAGCTAGGCAGTGCATTTCTGGGCTGTTCTTTGGTGGCCATGGGCTGGCTCTATCTTACACCAGGCTTTCTAAGTCCTGCTTCCGGTTCACTCAAGGCAGCTGTCATCTCAGCTGATCCCAGCCTGAGCCTTTGAGCAGGAATAAGTACTGTGGAAAGGCCACGGGACCAGGAGTTCCGAGTCCTTCCGGGGCAACTCTGGACCAGCCCCTTACCTCCAGGGAGCGTCTGTTTCCTCATCTGTGAAATGGGATAATAACACGGACGATACCCACCTTACAGGGTTGTTGTGATGAGGATCTTGAGAGACAGCGAAATGTGTGTGAAAGCATTCATAAACTCTAAAACCACACAGATGTAAGGGATTATTGCTTCATCATCTTTGTTTTGCAAATGAGTTTTGAAAAAAGCAAACACAAATGTGCTTAAGTTCTCCTGGCCCATAAATTGTGCGGGTGGCCCCTTCACATTAGTGCCCCAGAAGGGAAGCCTGTGATTCCTCTCCGTGAGGTTACCTGGAGCCTGACTTCTTTTCTTCTGGCCTTATGTCTTTGGGCTATATTATCAAGATGGAATTAAAAATCTCCTGGCAACATATCCGTGTTTTATTTTCTTCTCTTGGTTGACTCTGTGACATAAGAAAAGGTTTTTTAAACTGGAAACTTCCGCTATGTGCCATTGTAGTCAGTTGCCTTTTGGGCTGATTAGAAGCCTGTTTTTGTTGGAAGTCCTCAAATTGTGTGGTCGCTCTCCTGCCTTCGCAGGTGTAGCTTAGTGACTATAATTGCGTCTGTCTTTGAGACTTATGCTCATCGTTTTGCACACTAGTTGTTTATAGATTTGATTGTGTATTGATCCTAGGACACGCCTTACCATTAATGTCTCAGAACCTCTGATAGCAGCTTGTTCTTCTCAGCCATGTACATCTTTCTCCCAAAAGTGGAGAGTAGGAAAATTCTGGCAAATTATGCAGCCTGGGTCTATAGAATTGTACTGTACTATAATGCTATACAGTTTGCAAAGATGAGAGGTGAATGTTCACTGTTCTTGTGTGGCTGATGTAGCTCTAGCTAACGTTTTGTCCTTTTTTTCTCCCTTAGGTCCTGGCTGTGAGTCACCATGGCACAGCAAGCTGCTGATAAGTATCTCTATGTGGATAAAAACGTCATCAATAACCCACTGGCCCAGGCCGACTGGGCTGCCAAGAAGCTGGTGTGGGTGCCTTCCGACAAGAGTGGCTTTGAGCCCGCCAGCCTCAAGGAAGAGGTGGGCGAGGAGGCCATTGTGGAGCTGGTGGAGAATGGGAAGAAGGTGAAGGTGAACAAGGACGACATCCAGAAGATGAACCCGCCCAAGTTCTCCAAGGTGGAGGACATGGCCGAGCTCACGTGCCTCAACGAAGCCTCGGTGCTGCACAACCTCAAGGAGCGCTACTACTCAGGGCTCATCTACGTAAGTGGGGCGCGGGGGCTCTGAGGCGGGAGGCTCCAGGTCTGTCCCGGCCCCCTCACACGCCTGGGTGCTGGCTCTCTGGGGGAGAAGGGGACCTGAAGGAATGCTGGGGTGACATCCTTGAACTTTGGCATCTGAATGTCCTAATGGAATGTTCTCATAGCATCACTTTTATCTCTTCTCTGTGTAGCCAAAACACACTAGGAAGCCTGCTTTAGACCAACTGCAGGGAGAAAATCATGACGTGTCTAGGGTGTGCCCATCTGCTGGCCTTGGTCCTCAGTCTTGGTGGAGATAGGAAGGGTCAGGCCAGTGTGGTCAGTTCCTTCTCCAGGAGGGGAATGCCGTGTTCTGGTTTCCCACCTTACTCCTCCTGCACCATCTGGTCCCCTCCCCTCTCACCCCTTGCCCAATCTCTTTTTTTTTTTTCCTTTTTCCTCCCCAAAGCCCCAGTAGATAGTTGTATATCATAGCTATGCATCCTTCTAGTTGCTCTACGTGCAACGCTGCCTCAGCATGGCTTGACAAGCGGTGCGTCTGTCCACGCCCAGGATCCGAACTGGCGAACCCCGGGCCGCTGAACAAAACGTGCAGACTTAACCGCTATGCCACCGGGCCGGCCCCCCAGTGTCTTTTTTGATATATTTCTGCCATCTAGTTCTTTACAGAGGCCTGTTGGTGTGGCTTACTTCCCTGGGGAGTGTGCTTTGAGCAGAGGTGAGCCACCAAGAGCAAGACTTGAGTCACTAGTCCATCTAGTGATTTAGGCTGGTTCCATGCCAGGCTTAGAGTCCAGAGAACAGCATGTACAAAGGCCCAGAGCATGCAAAAGATAAGGAGCGGCCTTTCCTCTTTCCTCTTTCTAGCAGGGCTACATTTGCAGAAAGACAGCTCCTCCCCAGAACATGTCAAGAGATGATCATTTACCCATCCCCTTGGTAATGGGCCCCAAGCTCTTATGGCTCTAGGGTCACAAAATTCCTTCCAGCGTCGATCCCAGTTTCTTCTGTTCAGTTCGAAGATATTTCCTTTGGTTTTGTCCTCAGTAGGGAAGAAATACCTGGTCCTTACTGTTCCTAAAATAGCTCTTTATTTAAATATGCTGTTATATTCTCCTTGGCCTTCATGGTTTTGGAGCTGAATAAAACCGTTCTCAAAATTTTTTTGAACGGGAGGAAAAAAACCTCTTTGAGGTTATTACAACCCTCTCATTTTATAGATGCGAAGACCGAGTCTTGGACCAAGGGGTTCGTTCATGATCACACGTGTAATAAAAGGAGCTGCTGGGCTTATCCTCTTCCAGGGATGGTGGCGCTCCCAAAGAGCCAGCACTTTCTTTTCTATACAACTTTAGGGTGACTTCAGCACACGTTACCACAGGGTCCTTCCCTTACCCCCTGGACTGGTACTTTTTTTTTTTTTTTTTGTGAGGAAGACCAGCCCTGAGCTAACATCCATGCCCATCTTCCTCCACTCTACGTGGGACGCCGCCACAGCATGGCTGACAAGCAGTGCATCGGCAGGCGCCCGGGATCCGAACCCGTGAACCCCGAGCTGCCAGAGCGCGACCTAAACCGCTGCGCCACAGGGCCGGCTCCTGGACTGGTACTTCTGAGTGCTCTGCAATGTGCCAAAGCCCTCTGTTGAGCCATGGGCCGTTCTGGATTATCCAGAAGTCTTGACTGGGCCAGACCATGCGCCAGGACTGGATTATCTTGCTGATTGCTAAATCTGTCCATGATAACGAGGTCCTCATTTCCTGCCATTGATGAGCACCCTTTGGGGGGTCAGCCTGATTAGTCAATAAGGAGATACAGAACTGTCTACCTGGAAAAGTCCTTCTTTATAGACCAGCTTAACCCAACCTTCTAACATGGCAAGTGTGAAAAACCGAGGCCTGGAGAGGGCAAGGGATTTAGGCAGGGTCACACAGCCAGGTGTTGGCAGGACTGAGCCTAGAACTCGAGTTTCCTGACTTTCAGCCCAGTTATCTCTCTGCTTCTTGGTGAGAATATTGTGTGGACCAAATGAAAAGCCCCTGTCCGTAGGGGTGTTAACCACTGAAATTCAGAATCAGTGACCTGCAGAAAAACACAGGGCCTTTAAGGAAGCATTGCCTGTCTGTGGGGAGGTAGGAGGATGGGAGCCACAGTCCCATTGTCTGGGAGTAAGACTCTCCTTTTGGCAGGCTCGATAGCTTATGTTAGACCCGCTCTGCTGTGCCCCTAAGAAACGGTCTCTGCTCAGTAGAGCAGAGCAATTAAGGGCATGGGAGTTGGAGCGTCCGGGGCCTGGTTCAAATCCCAGCTCTGCCCTGCGGCATGGCTGCGCGGAGCCTCACTTCCTCATCTTCTAGGATCCGTGAGAACTTTGTAAAGCACTCGCCGGCACCTGCTCACGGCCAGGCCTGGCCTCTAGCTGCTGCCATTTGTTACCAGTGAAGGTAACTCCGTCCCTCTGCTTGTGTTGCTGTTCCACCTGGGTCCTGTTAGAGACTTCCTGAGCTTGAAACAAGTCGGGCGGCCTGACTTGCTTTTATCAGCTGACTGCAAGCGGTCTTTGCCTCCTACAAAGAGGAATATTAGTTATTAAAGTGCATTCAGTGTTAGTGGCTTCATCTTTTCTTGGAGAGTGTGGGTGTCTCTCTGCAGGTGGGCATGGTGGGTAGGACCAGAGCTTTTTCTCTAGAACGCTCTGGCTGGAGGCATTAATCCCATTTCTGGTCCTTTGCTGTCACCTCCTGTGTGTGGTACCTCCTGTGTGCGGTTCCTCCTGCCTCCGACTAGCTTCCTCCTAAGCGTCACCGGAAGGGAAGCTGATTGTCTCTGTGGTTGCCCGAATGGAGCCCCCAGCAAGTGCGGAGCTGCGGGGAGATCACAGCCACTCGGTGGGGCTGCCTGGGCAGGGGCTGCCCCCTCACTCGCAGTCCACCTCTCTGCACACGACGTTCCAGATTGCCTCCCTGGGAGCCTTTGTGCAGCGTGTGTGCCTGGCGTTGTGGGCGGTGTGGCTAATTCTGCACCACAGCTGCGCTGTCTGTTTCTTTGCGGGGTGAGGCCCTGCGGTAGGGGGTGGTTGGGCACAAAGAGCCTCTGTGGCCTGTGAATGGAGCAGCTCCGTGGTGTGGCCGTGTGGGAGCAAAGCCACTTGCTCAGTGTCTGCGCCTCCACGAGCGTCCAGTGAGAGTGGCTCGCGGTCGAGTCCCCTTCCTCCCCCACTGAACTGCAGCGCCCATTCCGCAGGGCTTAGTTTGATCACATCCTCTGATTTGATGGGATTAGCCCAGAGAACTTTGAGGCCCCATAGAACCCTCCACAGGACCATCTGCCTGCCCAGCTGTCAGAAAGATTCATAACCCCTAGTCCCCTTCTGCTGTCACCACCAGCTGTTTCCAAACATCTGGCTGTGTGGCACGCCCTAAACGTGGGGTATGTGTCCTTCACTTTCATTGGGCTGGATTTCCTAGAGTGTGGGTTTTCTTAGATCCTAGGAACAAAGCTCTATTGTTTCCGAGCTCCTGGGATGACCTCCTTGCTGCCTGGCCTTCTATCTAGTCCCCACCCGACAGTCACGTGGAGGGAAAACCAGGAGTCTTCCTATAATACCCGGGCCCCAGCTTGTCAACACCATGTGTGGACGTCTTTGCTTCAGAGCTTTCCTGGTCTCTTGTGAAGGGAGTAGTTGGAGGGCCAAACAAGTGACTGATTATCCCAGGAAGAAAGGAAATTGAGGGCCCCGCATCCCCTCCTCCCAACAGAAGAGGCAGCCAAACACACTTGTTCATTTCCAAACTCAGCTGCGCTTTTGCATGCAGGCCAGTGTATGGTTGGTGGGTCCCTCCCGAGTTCTGCTTTCAGTCTAACTTCTGCTTGGAAAGTCCAAGTGCTGTAGCCCTCTGCCAAAGCTGGGAAGACCTTTGTCTTCACGACTGGTCCCTGTGTGGACCCTGTCTTTGGGTTCAGCCATAAGATCCATCCTCAGTTTTGGAGGACTAGAGAGGGTAGGGATGGAAGGCGCTGGGTTGACACACGGCACAGCCCCTTAGCTGTTGTCTGCTATTGGATCGAGGGGCAAAACCATGCACGGTGAGGATGGAGGCCATTCATAACGAGGAAAATGAAAATATTTGAGGAGTTCGGAGGACTGGCCTCCACCACCAAGGAGGTCTGTGCTGGGCAGCGTGCGACTTGGGTCTGCTCCTTGCTTCTGTTAGCCTCATGACCTTCAGCTGTCAGTCAACAGAGTCAGGGCTGCAGGTATGTGTGAATCATGCCGTGCAGGTCTCCCTTAGCCAGTCGTCTTCTGGGCCTGTGGTGCATTTTCCTAGGAAGAGGGTGCTTGGGTTGCTCCAGCTGCTAAAAGAGAGCTTTGTCCCCCCCAGCTGAGCACCCGTCACCTGGGTGGTCTCGGGAGTTTTGCCCAGCTAGTAGGAGTCTGGTTTTCTTTTTTTTGGTGGAGAGAGGGATCTTGAAAAGGAAAATTATTAGAAAAAGAATTAGTAGTATGTTAATGTGGATTTACCTTAAGACACTGAGGGAAGGCAGATCTGTGTAGACTGTTGCCACTGGAAGCTGCTCTCCTGACCTACTCGGAGCTCCTCTCCACGGCTCTGCTGGGTGCTGTGGCAATCCTCATAACCTCTCAGTGAGGTATAGATGTCTGCCTGTCCCCATTTTTTTTTTTTTTTTTGTGGGGAAGACCAGCCCTGAGCTAACATCTGTTGCCAGTCCTCCCCTTTTTGCTGAGGAAGACTGGCCCTGGGCTAACATCCGTGCCCATCTTCCTCCACTTTATATGGGACGCCGCCACGGCATGGCTGACAAGCAGTGCGTTGGCGGGCGCCCGGGATCCGAACTCACGAACCCCAGGCTGCCAAGCACAAACTAAACCGCTGCGCCACCGGGTGGCACCATGCCTGTCCCCATTTTACAGATTGGGAAATGGAGGGAGAGAGAGGTTGAGAACCTGCCCTTGCTGGGATTTGAACTCAGGACATGTGACTCTGGGATCTGATTTTGACCTGGTCAAATCAGACTTGGAGCATCGGGTGCATTTTCGGGTGCCTCATGTGAAGTGTTGACTCATTGGGTCCCCTTCAGAGAAGGCCTGAGTCTTGGAGAAGGCTCACAGGGAGCATGAAAGCTGTCTAAGTTTTTTAGAAATTTTCATGTGATTGTCTCTAGAAGATTCCAGGGAGAGAGAGATCTGGGAGAGAGAGATCTGTTAGTGATCTACTAGCCCACAAAAGATCTAGATGGTTGAGGAGCGCAATGAGTTCTTCCCAGTCCTGGAAAAGTTGAGGCTTGATTAGCTGTGAGAGTCCTTCAGCATAGAATAATTTGTGTTTCTACGCGGTTTGCTTGTGCAGCTGAATGCTTTTCTCTGTGCATCTCTCATGGTGACAAACACACCTCTTATTGTCCTCGGATCTCAATATTGTAACTGGACTTCTACTGTCTGCGAAGTTTGCTATGGATCTTGCCTGACGCACACGCCGGTCGACGTGCAAAGCTGGCAGCAGTCATGCAGTCGAGCGGGGACCCTCACTAGAAGAGCAGAGATGGTGCCGGTGCCCCCACCCCTGCAGTAGGTCTGCCGGGGTAGGACACAGAGAGCTAGGGGCTCCACGGGGTGCTTTCACGTCTGGCTGAGTCAGGGTGCTTGGAGACAGTGGATGGTTTGCCACAAAGTTTGCATGCCGTTGAGAATCAGACTTCCTAACCCATTCCTGTTTGCTGCTCTTTTCTTTAGACCTATTCAGGCCTGTTCTGTGTGGTCATCAATCCTTATAAGAACCTGCCCATCTACTCCGAAGAGATTGTGGAAATGTACAAGGGCAAGAAGAGGCACGAGATGCCCCCCCACATCTATGCCATCACAGACACCGCCTACAGGAGTATGATGCAAGGTGGGTGCCCCAGCCTTCCCAGGGCTCAATCTTTACTTGCAGTCTTGTTGACACCTTTGCAGGTGCTCATTCATGTTCAGTGTCACAGTGATCTAGTGGCTGGATTAGTGCTGATGGCACTGGTGATGGGGCAGTGCATCGTGGAGCTCTGTAAGCCGCCGTGTGAGAGCCAAGGCTAATGGCTATCAAAGGAGATGTTTATATGTTGATGGAATGTTCTAGAAGCTTTAAACAATACATTTCCTAATTATTTTCCCAATTTCTCATTCTTTGTCAAGCGCTCCTGCGCCAGTCCTCTCTGCTGTCTTCCAGACCCCTTCTTTTACCACTTACTCCCGTTCTTCCTTGGTTTTCACCTCTTCCTCTCTTCCCCACAGTCTAGAAACATGCTTGAGTTTTTCCCATCTTTTAAAAGACAGACGCAAAGTCTGTCCTAGATTCTGTGCTCCACTCCAGCTTGTCTCTGCTCTCTCTGTCCCATCACAGCAGAACTTTTTAGAGGACGTATCCATGCTCACCGCCTCCGCTCTCCACTTCCCGGTCACACTCCTGGCCCTGCACGACTGGCCCCACCATGTCTCCTGACTGTCTGACAAAGGTCACCCTCCCGTCTGTGTTGCTAAATTGTATCGTGAGTTCTTCTCTTACTTAACCTCTCTTCGTGTTGGACACTCTTGACCACTCCCTTTTGAAATCCCTTCCTTCCTGTGACTCTTTCTCTGGTTCCCTAGTCTTTGCCGTCCCCATCTGCGTGGTTCTCTCCTGTAACTTCCCCTGTCCCCACGGTGCTCCTCAAGGTCTCGTCCCCTCAAGTGGATGACGGCCCCATCCACTTGAGTGGCTTTGCAGGCACTTTCTGGCTGAGGGCCACCACTGTCACCTGACTGCTGCCAGCTACTTGCTCCCAGCTGCTGTTTCTCCATCTACCCAGTCGCCCAAGCCTGGAGCCTCTTACACTCTCCTCTCTCCCTCAACCGTTTTTCCAAGTCAGTCAGCATTTTCTATAGATTTTATCTCTGTTAGTATTTCTGACCCCTTCCCCCTCTTACCCTGTGGCCCTGGCCTTAGTTCAGGCCTCCACAATCTTTTGCCTCCACTATTGCTGTGACCTTTTAACCTTTGCTCTCAATACAGCCCTCCCTCTGTGCTTCCACCAGAGGGTCATCTTTGTAGAATGCAAATCTGATCAAACCCCCTGATTTGAAATCTTGAAAAGTTTCCACATTCCTCTGAAGAAAACACTTACCCCTCTGGCAGTGTACAGTATCCTTCATAATTGGCCTCCTGCCTCCCGCCTACCACTCCAACTTCCCAGCTCTGTGGACCTCTTTACATTTTCTAATAGGCCTTTTCTGCCTCAAACCTCCACACCTGCTCCATCTGCCTGCAGTACCTGGCAAGTCCCTACTCCTTTGTTAAAGACATGGCTGAAGCGTTACTGCCATGCAGGCAGGATATCTGGGCTAGATTTGCATTAGTTTATTTGACTTACGTGTTTTACACATTTGTTTTTCTCTCCTAGACGTGCACAGGGCCCACGTCGCCTTTATATTTTCAGAGCTTAGCCAGGTACCTGGCAAATGGTGCATTTTGTGTCATTCTAAGTCCAGCCCAACTTTTAGGCAGGGCTGTATTCTCATATCTTGTATTGATAGTGGTTTTTCGTGTCCTATTACATGCTCATCCTTTTTTTCTTTAAACTTTGTAGTCAACCTAGGCAGTGGTGGTAATGAATCTTGTTATATTGACATTTATCCCTAGTTTATTGGTTTAAAATGGCAATGTGTGGGTCTGTCTTGTACCCTACACATAGTGCTCTGGAGAAGGTGTTTCACTGCCAAGCTTGATGAATTATGTAGAATGTGCAAGTTTGGCCTAGCCTTTGGCTTAGATTCCTGTCTATCAAAATTCCTTGAGGAAGCCAGCCCTTTAGTTTAAAAGGACGATGCCTGTTTCAAAGAGCCAACTAGAACACTCTGGTGGAAGAACGTTCTGTGAGATTCCAGAAGAGCCTGAGTCTGTGTGTCTCTAGAGGTTACAAGTCATTTTTCTCCTGGCTCTCTTCGTTGGCCTCCTGAAAGAAGCACACCCTGGAGTCTTCTTGGGCTCTGCACTACAGAGTTAGGGCATGTTTCTACACTTGGATCCTGGATTTGAACAGTTTTCTAGGAAGTGGGCTTCTTCACAGTTAGGAAAACCATTATGACAAGAATAATGTAATGATGCAAAGCATGGTGCCAGGAGTTGGGTTGCTTGGAAGTGGACTTCCAACTTTTCTTCTGACAACCTGCGGGACTCCTTCCCCAAGAGGTTCGTCCAATTTTTATTTGTTCAACAATAACAAAAAGCTTTTGAGGTCAATATAGAGCAAAAGTCAGCTCTATAGGTTGGAGATAATTGGAAAAAAAAGGAATATGCAGAGGGCTGGAGCTTCCCTTTGTGTTGACCAGGAAGCCTTGGCCGTAATGGAGTGGCCTTGATGGGAACCGAGGAGCCGCCCCAAATTGTGAGTGCAAATGGGTGGGTGTTTTCATCTTTTGGAGACCAGGGGTAGGCAGTACATTTGTGGGCCTGGGGAACCTGAGGTCTTGGTGCTTCTTTTTAACAGTCTATGCAGGTGCTGGGTCCACGGCTTCCTAACCCTCAATCTGGAGATTTTCACTCACTTCTGCTTCATGTTGGACTTGCTGCAGCCCTTTCGCCCCCGTGTTGACTGACTGAGGACATTTCAAGTTCCCTCTCCTCTACACAGTTGACCTGCAAAGCAATTAGCAGTAGGTTTCTTTTTCTTCGGACAGGGAGGAAGTTAATTAACAGAAGTTGCCCCTGTTATGACAAGATAGTTCACCAGGAAAAAGTTCCCAAGAGGAGCCTTTGGTTCTTGCCCTAAGTCAGATATCAACAGTGGAGGCTTGGGGTCTGCAGGCTGTTAAAATCAGCTCCTCTCTTTTGGAGAGCATGTCTTAGCACATGCTGCCCCCCTGGCTTTCAGGGAAAACAGATTTGTTCTCTGCCACTCACATCTTAAAAGACATGGCCAGATAGTTCCTTTTCTGCCTTTTCTTTGAACAAGAACTAGAAAAAGACTTCCTCCCTGAGCTGGCTGTGGCTTATGACATGCTAGCATTTATTCTACCAAACAGGGTAGTTGGTGGCTTTGTCTGGGGACTTTCATGAGATGAGTTCTTGGACCCTTCCTAGGGTCCTCCCTCTGTCTTTCTTCTCTCAGTGCTCTGGTTTGCCTGTAAGTCCTGATTTATGCCTGCTGTCCTGCAGTTAGTATTAATCATGTCCTCTTTTACTTTTAGAAGCATCCCAGTTTGGATGATAAATTATATGGTTACTCTACCTATTTGTCAGACTAAGCCAGGGTTTCTCAAACTTGGCACTATTGCCATTTGCGGCCAGGTGATTCTCTGTTGTTGGGGGTGGGGGCGGGACTTGTCCTGTGCATTGTAAGATATTTAGCAGCATCCTGGCCTCTACCCACTAGATGCCAGCAGCACCCTCCCACTCCAGTTGTGACCACCAAAAATGTCCCCAGACATTGCTACCAAATTTTCCATGTGGGGCAAAATTGCCCCCACTTGAGAACCACTGGGCTAAGTGTTGCAGATTGGTTTACTCTGAGTGTTGACTCCCATTGATCAGTAGTGGCTGGCCCAGCCCTGTGTTGGCAAGGATCTGAGACTCAGTGCCAAGGAATGCTGGGATAGATTAGTGCTGTCTGCCGTGGGCACAGAATGGGACATGGCTGCATATGGGTGCCCTGGATGAGGCCATGGAGATAGGAGATGGAAAGTGCCAGAATACCAAGCGGTTTAGTGGATTGTTCTGGCACTGGAGGCGCTGGCAGTCCAGATGGAGAGCCAAGACATGTCTGTACACAGATCTGTAGCTGCAGCCGTATAACAAGACAAGTTGCTACCTACACCTGTTGCCAGCACCACTGCAGCGGGTGTCAGGTGTCGGGAGTTTGGGGGAAGGTGTGGCCGCTGAGGCTGGGGTGGTTGGAATCCTGTGGAGTTTGGATCCTGTGGAAAGGCTGGCAGGTATGTGTCAATAAGTGGTTACAGCGCAGCCCAGATGCGCCCAGCACAGTTCTGTTTGTTTTAATCCTCAGTCTTGGGTTTAATTAAAGTTGTGGTGACATGGTTGGTTCACCCTTCTAACCCTGGCTTTCCCGTTTGGTTCATTTGTTGTCATGGCCATTAACAGGTCTTCCTGCCTTGGGTTGAACTGTTCCTCAGGAGAGTGCTGAAGGCTCTGAGCTGTCTGAGGCCGGGAGGATGAGAGCATAACTCCGTGCTGCTGCCCGAGCTAGGCAGACGTGGGCCCTGCGGGCGGAGAGGGACGTGTCCCAGGGCAGGTATAAGGGGCTGCCCGCGGAGTCGGACAGAAGCAACACAGGGTTTGTAAAAGGCGCGACTGGGTTGGGAAGTGGTGCTCCTGCCTTCCTTTGGGGCCAGGCCTTCTGGGGTCTCCCTCAGTGGGTAAGAGAGTGTGTTCTTACAGGAGAACCGGCCAGTGGAAGAATCTTCACTGGAGCCCAGTCGTCTTCCCAGTAAGAGTAGGAAAAAGCCCCTCTTCTGTGTTAATTAGTTGGAATGCCAGGTTTGGTTCACTTTCAGTGACTTTATGGTATTTTAATGAGCTCCCAGCATTTGTGGGGGAGTGGCGGCAGGGTCTGCTTTCATTCCAGGCCTACACTAATCCGAGAACTATTTAACCCTCTGCTCCGTGCTAATCCCACCTCTGCTTCTCAACGGAAACTGCACCAGAAGCAGTTGGTCGCTGGGCAGTTGCTCCAAGTGGCCGGTGACTGTCCACATTCCTCTCACTGGTTGACTAACCTTCTTGGGTAAACAATAAAGGGTAGAATTTTAGTGCTCTCTTCCCATCTGAGTACCACCCTTCTAACTCGGTGAAGGACAGCCCAGGGGTGTTAACCGACTCGTCCAAAGGCCCACAGAGTCCGCCCCCGAAACCAGGTTCCTGATTCCCGTCCTGGGGCCCGCCCCCCAGGGGTGCCGTGGCCCCTTGTTCTCTCTGGCTGGCATTTGGAGGTTCTCCTCTCTGGCTCGCTGGCTGCAGGGAAGAGGCCCTCCTCCCCTCTCACATTCTTCCTGCCCTGTGATTGTTGCTCCCACAGAGCTGTCTGCTTTGCAAGGTCTTTCTGAGGAGAAGCCGTGGTGTTGGTGAGGCACTGTAGGGACGTGCTTCGAGGGTGCGGGAAAGCGTGACTTTGAACAGACCTACCGGGACAGGCGGCTGAGGAAGCCACAGATGTGATGCCTCCACTTAAGCAGGAATGTGCGGGCCAGGAGGCTCAGGCCCTGCCAGCGTCGGCACACCGCTGTCTGCAGGGAGGTCTGAGCCAGGCCGGTGTGCCCCGTGTGCTCTGGGGGCAGCGTGGGCTCACCCTGCACGGGCGTGCTCTGTGCCCACATGTGGTCAGCCCTGTACCAGCCAAGTGCCTCCTGTGTACTAGGGTAGAAAGACAACAAGCCGTGGTCCTGCCTGGAGGAGGTCGCAAGAGGCAGGTAAATCAACTTCAGGAGGAGAGTGAGGGTCCAGCTCATAGGGGACGCCCCATTTAGCCTTGAAGGTGCTGGGGAGTGAGTGGGGCTTTGATAAATGACAGAGCACTTCTGTAGGAGGTCACCAAAAAGGGTCTGCTGGGCCTCTCTCAGCCTGAGCTTCAGGGAGAAACTTGCCTTGTGGATGAGAAGCTTGGTGTGAAGAAGAAAGCGTGGGGTTTGGACTAGATTTCAGTGGGAGTCTGATTCTGTCAACTTCCTGACTGTGACCAGGGTCCAGCAAGTCCACTTACTCTCCCTGGGCCTTCGTTGTCTCGTTTGCCTCTTGAGCTTAATAAACGTACTTGGCAGGTTTATTGTACGATGCTGGGCCTTGGATGGTGGCAGTAGGAGTCTGAAAATGCACCTTCTTTGTTGAACTGTCCCTGCTTTCAGTGTCACCTGCAAATCGCACATTCCTTCCATCCACGATCCCACTGGCTTAATGAAGGTGATAACCAAAGGCTTCCTTCAGGCAGGCGTCTTAATCTCAAGGAGCATCCTCTGAGAGTTCAGCAGCATGCACAGGAAGTGACTTGTCAAAGCTGCCTTCCCTGCAGCGACCACAGAACACGCAGGCGTGTGCTGGCAGATGCGGCCTCTGACTTGTCTGATCTCGTCCACGGACCCGGAGCGGGCGGCGTGAGGCCTCTGGGTCGACGTGGCCCCGTCAGAGCATCAGGAGAACGTTGTGCGTGCTCTGGAGACGAGTCTTCAGCCGCAGTGAAGCTGTTGATGTGCTGGTGGGAGAGAAAGGTGCTGTGACAAGCAGCCCTGGGCCCACCGCCCAATCACTGAGCCTGGATCAGGGGGTGCTTTCCTGTGGCTAGTCCCAGGAGGCTGCTTTGTTGTGCCCCCCCAAAGGAAAGCCCAGCCCCTGGAATGAGGCTGCTTATTATAGTGTGGTCATGCCTATCAGTCTCATTTCTGTAAAATGTTCTTTCTAGAAGAGGAATCTGTGGTTACGAATCCTTTTCAAGGATTCAGCTCTAGGCTTGCTTTTTTTGTTTTGTTTTTGATATAAGCCAGTGGGCCCACTGTGCTTTGCTCTGGGCTGGCTGAAGTGGGGGATAAGAAAGAAGTGCCCTCTTGGAACCAGAAACTTTGGGGGTGGTTGAAAACCTGGCGCAGTGTCTCTGTGACGGCCCCCCAAACCAACAGCAAGAACTCACCTGCAGAGTCTCTGATGGCTGAGCCGCTTTGTGCTTTAACCTCCCTGGACGTGTTCCTTCCTTGCTGCTTGGTGAGCGCCGCTTACCAGCCCGTTTTTCCTGTTCTCTCAAGTTCTGACTCTGAGACTCAAGTAGAGCCATGTTCCAGTATGTCAGGGTTGAACGTTGGTGCATTTGGAGAAAAAGGTTGCTTTCTTGCCCCTGCCCAGTTTCTGGAATTAAGCTATCAGATGAGAACAAAACGAATTCCCTAATACTAAAGAGAGAAGAGAGCTGAAAGACTGCAGGCATAAAAGTCAGGACTCCATAAGTGGCTTCAGTAAAATTCCTTTAGTCTTGACCAAGGCTGTTGGCCCAGCGTCAACCTTTATAATAAACTCCAAGGACCTGTGGTGTTCTTCTGGCAAATAGTGCTGATTGGGGCTGAGGATGTCATTCCAGCCGGGCTTCGTGACTCCTGATGAAGAGCTTGTCGCTCCAGCGTGAGCTGGTCCACAATACAGTACAGCAGGGGTGCAAGCTAAAAGCCAAGGGTGGAAGCTGTGCTCCAGGAGAGACAAATTCTGGCCTAAAAGTCACAACACACCACTAATTTCATTTGATTGCCCCTTCTCCAAGGTGACCAGAGACACTGGCTTCTTCAGGAAGCATCTTCATGTGCCAGTACTGTTCATCTCCTAGCGTTGGTGTTCCTGGTATTCTCCAAGTTGGAACTCATCAATGCATCGTTTCGCAAAGCCCACTGTCCTCTTTGCAGGACTCTTTGTGCTCCTTCATGGAGACAGGTTTGTCCTGAGCTTTGCCTGGCAGTATCCATCTCGTTCCTGTTTGTGTCCTCTTGTCCTTCCCTCCTGTCCTCCCCTGAGCTGTGATCCATGGCTTAGTCCTCTCTGTACGGGACTCAGCCAGGGCCCCTCCTGCCCAGGAGGCCCCCTCCCCTCCTGGGACGTTTTCTTTTCCCTCAGGAGAATATTGTTCAAGAACAAGGAAGAACTGACGTCAGGGTGTCAGGTCCCTCCCAGTGTCCTGGTGGCGTTTGCTGTGGGCCATCAGCACACACATGTGGCTTTTGAATTTCCCTCCACCCTGGCAAACCTGTGAGAGCTGCTTCAGCAGCAGCCCCACACGGAGAACATTCTTGCTCCCAGCCCTGCCCATGAGAAAGGTGGATGAACAACTAGCAGTGGTTTCTGGCAGGTTTGCCTGTGCGCTGGGAGCTGTGTGAGCTGCTGGATGCATTTTGGCCAAGAGATGGCTTGTTTGGGGCCTTGCTTGTCCTCTGACATAATGCAAGTTAAGAGCAGTCCCTTGGGCTTCTTTCTAAGTATCAAGGGTGCCTGGTCGGGGAGGGCTGCCCTTTCTCTGCCTCCTGTAACTGGGACTTGGGGCTCCTCAGCAGGGTTCAGACCATAGCCCTACCTGTGGGAACGTGTGGGCGGAGGCACTGGGTTGAGTCCAGCTAACTTCTGGCTTAGATTGCTGCTGATCGAGCATCTCCTTGGTCTGGGCCTACCTTAGTGCCTTGGAGAGAACATTGCTGATGACCACATTGTGTGCTTGGGAGCCACTGGTGGGGCCTGCCTTCTCGCTGGCTGACTGCTAGGCTGCCAGAGGCTCCCTGACACAAGGCCCTCAAGGCGCGGCACCAATCTGCACCCTCAGCTAACATGAAGCATTATTTTGCACCTGCTTTTTCTCACCTCTGCTTCCCAAGTGCTTGTAACCCAAGCTCATGAATTGGGCTGGCTTTGGAGAAAGGAACAGGCAGCTTGCAAGACTCCGTGTGACACTTTATGAGTGTGGATGGTCCTTTCTGTGCAGCACTGAGGCAGGACTACTGGTGGCACAAAGTCCCCTGTAGGAGCTCTCCATGGGGGAGAACTCAGCATCCAGAGGCCTGGGTTCTTGGCTCAGCTTGTGTGACTTTGATGAAGTCATTGGGTTTCTCAGGCTTGGTCTTGACCTCTAGACAGAGACGATGGAACCAGATGCTCTCTAGGGCCTTCCCAGCCCCCAAGTTCTGAGCTCAAACCCACAGGTCTCTCCATGTTTTGTATGTGGTGAAATGCTTTGCATTTGGGCCCATCAAGACCCACCAGAAGGTCTTGGGAGAAGTAACTCTGGGGTCCAGGAGTTTTCCCCGGACAGCCTGAGGCTTTCCATCCCAGGCATCGTAGAGCCGGGCTTCACATAGTGAGCATCCCAGGGGTCTGCTCTGCAGTTTTCGTGAAAGGCAGACCCCATGGTGGTGGAAAGTTTCCATTTGTCATGGGTCATCCCGTCAGTCTCCCCCCATGCAGGCGTGTCGCCAAACCCAAACTGCTCTTTGCTTTCATTTTTCTTGGCCCATATCCATATCTCAGTTCTCAAGAAACTGGTTGACCTGAAGCCTGGTCCCGTGGGCAGGGCGCTTTTCCAGGTGTACCCTGGAGAGCATAGCCCTGCCTACCTCAGGGAGACATTATCTTGTGAGCGGTGATGAGTCAGTCCCGGGCAGCGGCTGTTGGTGAACCAGGTCCGTTCTCTTCCTCCTGTACTTCCTGTTGGGGCTGATGTCACTGCTGTGTGAGCCTCGTGGCCTTTTATGGACAAGAATCGATAGCTCCTCTTGTAGAGGAAGTGAGCGATAAGGCTCCCAGCATAAGTCTGTACCCGGGGTGAATACCTGCAGTCAGGTTCCCCCCCACCCACCTGAGTCTGGACCATCTGAGCTGGCTGGAAACCTGTCCAGTTGGACATCTGCATCAGCTCCGAAAGGCCTTGGGGCATTTGGGGTTTAAAATAAAATCAGGAGAGGGAATGGCCTCATCACTGAATATGTAACTTAAAACCTTTCTTCTTCTTGTTCCGAGGAGCGTGTGCGCTGGAGAGCTGGGGAGGTGCAGAGGGTGCGGGGTTATGAAGGACAGCATTTCTGAGCGCCTGCTGCAGGCACCCACTTCGTTCAGTCCTCAGAGTGACCTCTGGTTCCCGAGAGGTCAGGGGCCAGGCATCCGAGGGCAAGTGCAGTGTGGAGACGGGAGCCCGAGGCTCTAGAGCACGCGGCCTTCTTCTCTCCGCCGGTGCTGCAGTCACCTGGACCAGTGGTTGTTCAGGTGTGCTCGGAGGAACCCTGTCTCCACTGTGCAGGCAGCTCAAGTTTTTATCTCCTGTTCTTCATATTGGGGATTTGGAAGGATTTCATATGAGGGAAGGATGCTCACTGCAGGGAGACTCCTAATCCTGTCTCCACCCCAACCCTGTGAGTTAGGGGCGGGCAGGAGCGGTTTAGGGACTGTGTCAGGTTAGCCTTCATCCCACGGGGAGCCTGTTTCCCAGAACAGGGCTGTCTCTGGTGGATGCATGGTTCTGGGCCATAGGGCTTCTGTCTGTCTGTCTGTCTGTCTCCTCTGGTGTGGAGGAAGGAAGGGCATTTTCAAATAAGCCTTCAGTCCATATGGGCCCAAATAAGGACTTGAGCTAAAACAAATGGAGTGGGCCTGGCTCTCGAGCATCTACGTCCCGTGAGATGACCGTGTGGGGAAGGGCCTATGGAGTGAGTGTTAAGAAGGGTCCTCACCAGGATGCACTGGGGGCCTGGCAGAGTAAACTGAGTCAGGCGGAGAGCCGACTGGTTGCTGAGAGTTCTAACCATCTCACTGCCCAGAAGAGTTGCTTCTGAGCTCAGGAGCAAACCAGAACTGCTGTGAGAAGCTTATGCAAAACAGGGACCGTGCCTGCCTTCTCTACCACCCAAGGTTACTGTGAGGCCACAAGAGGACAGACCCAGACCTGCTGTCAGGATTGGAGAGACCTGTCCCGATGTGAGGGGCCGCAGCGTCATTTACTGCAGGCAGGTGGTTGTGGGGCTCCAGGTGGTGGGGACAAGAGTTGAGGAAATGAGAAGGGCCTCCCATCCGTTTTCCCCTGCAAAAACGTTGGCCCAAATAAATGTTCTGGCAAAGTGAATTAGAGCCTTTAAAGTGTAAAGTGAAGCATCGGCGTGTTTCCTTTTCGGCTGTGTCGACCGTGGTAACTTGGCTTCAGGAATTGGAGGTGGAAGGTCAGAGGAGAGGAAGAGCTGGGGATGGTGGGGTGCATGGAGGTTACACAGTGAGTCTGGGTCTGGAATTTAGGAATTTGGAGTGTGTGCCTATGTGTGCACATGCATGTGTGTGTACATGTGCCTGTGTCCATAGGTGACTGTGTGCATGCCTCTGTGTGCACGTGTCCATGTGCAGCTGAGTCCACGTCCCTGTGTGTACGTGTGTGTCTCTGTACCCGTGTGCCTGTGTGTGTGTGCCCACACGTGTGTGTTTGGGGGCTCTGCTTCCTGTTGTTCAGCAGCTCAGAGTCTGACTCCTCCTCACACAATTAGAGGAATTCCAGCCATCCCAGGGCCTGGGCCTAGACAGCCCTGGGAAAACGGTTCCTTCTGGAAGGGATGGGAATGTTTCCTTTTATGGTAGCGTTGGCCTGCTGCTGCCTCCCGACCTGCCAGCACGCGCAGGTACCATCTTGCCCGCTTGTGGAGCGCTGACTAAACATGCCACGGCCAGGGCCGCCCCGGGAAGGGCAGTGGGGGAGGCCGGGGCCGCGATCGCAGTGGGGTTTGTTCCAGACGCTTATCAGTCTCCACACTGTTCTTCAGGGGCAGGTGATGGAAACTGCCGTGTCTTCCCAGCCTTCAGTCCCAGCTGCCTCCTTCCCTCTGCCTTCTCGGCTGTCTTATGGAGGCTCTGCTGTCAGCCTCAATCCTTGCCACACAGCCTTGAAGGACTCTGTTTTGGGGAAGGTCGAGACAAGGGAGCCAGGATGGCCTCTGGGGCCTCTCTGAGCGGTTCCACGGTGGTGAGCAGGGTGTGGGTATGTTGGTGTGAGTGGCCGAGTTCCCTCTGTGCTCCACACTGCTGGTATTTCTTAGGGGCTTGGAGGGAGGGTGCAGAGCGGGCGGGGCAGCTCCGTTTGTGTTGGGCGTGAGGTTTATTTTTGCTTCTGTCCAGGCTCTCTTTCCCTCCCGAGTGACCTGCAGACGAGTGACCTGCAGACAGGAGAAGAGATGGTAGTCATTGCCCAGCCCCACAGCGTGCAGAGATCAGGCACGCTGGAGGCTCACCCTGCGAAGAGGCCGGTGTCTAGCTGTGTGGGGTGTGTTGGTGTTGAATGGCTAGATGGCCTTCTGAGGCTGTGCACGTGGGAAGCCATGAGTCACTCTCCCAGGGCCCCGTCCTGCAGGGCCCTGGCTGGGCGCTGGGAGCCAGTGAGTGTGTCCTTCCAGATCACCAGTGTCGGTTTCCACCCAGTACCAATACTACTAACTAGTACTCCTCTACTCCTCCTCAACTAGTACTCCCACTGCCCCGACAGTGCCACTACCACCCAGTCACGGTGACTTCATCATGGGGAGTAAACAGGCAGCAGCCGCTTGTGGAGTTCATTCTGTTCACAGGGTACCACACCCGGTCTGTTTCATGTGTTATCTCTGTTTTTCAAACTAATCCTGCCCGGGAGTTACTAGCACATCTACTTTATGGATAAGGAAACTAAGACTCGCCAATTAAATACTTCACTGCAGCTCACATATGAGCGTAGCCTGGTCCTGGGTTCAGGCTGATTTGACTTCAAGGGGTGACATGAAGGGGGATGAAAAGGAAAAAGATTAGTGTATTTTCAGCTTCTGCTTAGAAGTGGACACCCAGCACTGAACCGGGTCAGCCCGAATGTCTTAAAGCATTTCTGTCACAGGGCTGGGGGGATAGCTGGGAAGTTCCTGACACCCAGGCCTAGAGACTCAAGTCGTCACAGAAACTGGTCAGAAGCTGTGATTCTGATGAGTTTCTGTTCTTTCCAAGCTGCCTCTAAACCAATATTAATGAGCATTTGCCACGTGCCAGATACCACACTGGTGCTTTCATGCCTGTTCTTCACACGTTCACTGTTATCCCCCATCACAGGAGGAGGCTGGGGCTCCAGGAAGGCTGTGCACGTGGCCGAGGTCTCACACACCTCGTGGCCGAGGCGGCATCTTACCCCAGGGCTGTCCATTGCAAAGCCAACCTTGTCTATCCTGCCCCTCACCCAGCCTCTTAACCGATGCTCCTCACTTAAATTGGGACAGTATTTAAAACACCTGCCGTGGACCTTATTTCTAACAGCCTCAACCCCTAGTTACAAACTTACGGGGCAGGCCCCACCTTAGTGCTCAGTAGGGTAGGCTCCTGGGAGCTTTCTATAGATTGGCTTTCTTAGAGGCAGGAGAGACCAAACTACTTCTGGTGTCACAGGGGTGGGGCAGGTATTGAGGGTGGGCAGTCTGCGCTCCTGGAGGAGGGAGCAGCTGCCCCATGGTGCTGCCACCTAGGAATGTCCCTCCTCTGAGGGAGGCACAGGGTCAGCATATGTTGACCGGCGGGAGGGCTCCCCGGAAGGGCAGCGTAGGAGGCCTTGTGCTCCTGGGAATTGGGCAGCTCTTCAGAAGCCAGAGGGGGAGGCTTTCGTATCTGGCGGAAGTTAACCCGATGTCTCCTCTGTTTCAGACCGAGAGGACCAGTCCATTTTGTGCACGTAAGTGTCTCTGTGTGGGTGGTGGGGTCTGTGTCAACCCGATCTGTCCTTCTCCTGGGGGCTCCTACCAAAACCGAGGTTGAGTTCCATTCCCAAAATAAGCCCTGCGCCTTCCCCAAGGGGCAGGCCTGAAGGTAATATGTTTGCTGCTCAGTGGTCCCGCAGCACGATGAGCTTTATTTCATGCCAAAGATTTAATTGCCTTCCTCAAGGGAGCGGGTGGGCGGTGGAGTGGGATTTGTAGCAGAGAGGAAGAGCAAGAGTCTTCTCAGCACCGCACAGTTGGGAACTGATTGGCCCTTGTGGAACATTCCTTCTGGCTCTGAGCAGTGGCTTTCTTTACCTGGATTGAAGTAGACACTGGGGCTTCTCCTCTCATTCTCTGAACTTATCAAGGAGATAAATAAACCCCGTTGCCGAGGGAGTTAATGTTACAGAGCATTCCTTCAAGTGATGTTTCGAAGGAACACGTATAAGTGCCTTTGACCCCTGAGTCAACAGCTGCCTAAAACTGATTCCTAAGACATTTGAATGTGAAGGCTGCCAAGTGACCAGGACAGGCAGTGGATATGAGTTTACTTTTGTCAGGGCCCTGGAGGGCCATGGGAAATGGCCTGAGCGAGGATTCCAGAACTTCGCATTCATTTGCCTGTCCCCTTCTCTGCCACTAGCTGTTGGGTCCCTCATTGGCGCCCAAGAGAATGGTAGGCCGTAAAGCGTGCAGGGGGGGGACAGACCTCAAGGATTTGGCCACCTCTCCCTTGAGAATGTCCTTGGCTCTCTTGGCAGGGGTGAGTCTGGAGCTGGCAAGACGGAGAACACCAAGAAAGTCATTCAGTACCTGGCTCACGTGGCCTCGTCACACAAGAGCAAGAAAGACCAGGTGAGTGTGAGTCTTCTTCCTTATGGAAGCGCCTGGCCTTCCCAAGGAAGAGCATTTAGTGATTCATGGTTTGGCTTAAAATGAGAGTGTTTGGGGGAATGAGCAGAGGCTGGGCCCACTTGCCCTGAGGCTGCAGCTTGGCCATCTTGGGAGTGGGTCTGGTGGTAGCCAGCCCATTTCTCCCTTGGCCTCTACCTTTCTGATTTGCCCTGGACACTGGGGACCGCCAGGGGTCTGCATAGAGTACTCCTGGCGTTTGCAGCTAATTGCTGTGTGGTCTCCTCCTCTGAGGCTGGAAGAGAGATTCTAAAACTTGGTTCTCAAGATGATGGCGACTTGAAGGATCTCGGGCAAGCCATCGAATCCCTGCTTCTTTTCCCTGCTGTTGAAATGCCTCTGGGTGGAGAGCCCCCAGCGAAGAGAGAAAGGGCAGTTGGAAAGTCATCTCACTTCCCTTTTTCTCCCCTCTCCCCCTTGATGGATTGTGGTCGAGCGCAGCAGTGTCCTCGCTAGGTGAGCTGCACGTCTACTGCACGTTCTGCACCAGGAATGCGTGTTCTGCCCATCGTGTGCCCTTGAATTATGTATTTTTTTCTAAGCAGCTTTTCACTCCACACCATTGTCACTTTCTGCAGCTAGAACTATTCTCATAGGCTCGGCTTACTGACTGTCTTGGGAGGAGGGGCTGGGTGTGACACACAGTGACCTCTTGTGCACTCTGACATGTCCGCTCCTGCAGACTGGGTACGGCCTCATTGCCCAGCTGGTCTCAGAAACTCCAGTCATGCCCAGAATCCCCCACGAGCATGACAGCTCTAGCATCCTGTGCAGGACCCTCAGCAAGGCACAGTGGGATGGGAATCTGCTCTCCTGGAGCCCCACGTGCTCAGTGTTCCAGACCATTGGAGATGGCTGGCCCCATCGCCTGCCACCACTGTGCCGGTCAGAAGCAATGCCCGGAAGGCCCCACATTGGCCTTCCCAGAGTTGGGGGTGACTGGTCTTAAGCATGCCCGTGTGGTACTCTCTTTCTCTCAAGCACACACTCTTAAACTTCCTTGTGAAATCTAAGTGTCCGTGGTGTCCCTCAAGCCACCAGGGGGAACTGCGCTGTCTGGTGGGCCCCCCTTACGGGGGAGCTGTGTGCAACGCATATAAGTAAGTAGCGGTGTGTGTCTCTTTGCATGCAGACCTGGGCTGTGTCCTGCAGAATGTCCTAATGAGTACAGTCTTCTGGAATCGAACCAAAAGTAACTTTTCATGTGCCAGACTTCTCAAGACATTCTGAGTCTTTTTCCATGGGGTGTCAGGAGTTATATTTAGAATAAAATTTCTTTTGCTCCCTCTCTCCACCCCCCATTTGCCATTCTTTTTAGGAGGCCTATTTTAAAAACAGGGCTGTGAGGTTAGGAGTTCCCTGGCTGTGGTTTTCCATCTCTGAGTTTGCAGTAAAATCCATTTCCCAACTATTCATTGAATGCCTAGTATGCGCCTGCATCTCTGGGGGTGACCTTGGAGTCCCTGCCCTGGAGGACGGGAGGCAGGACCTCAGTTGCAGAGCAGGAATGTAGACCCATGTGCCGTATGTCTGGGGCTCCAGCCGCAGAGGGGCAGGCAGCCCCCGGGCACTAGAAGATGGCATGTGGGGGTGATAAGTGGGAGCAAACTTGTCACATCTTCTTTCTCAGGCTGCAGTGTGTGGTGGGCACCCTGTTCTCTGACTCCATCCAACCAGAGGGATTGGTTTAGTTTACTGCTCAGGCCCTCAGTTGTAATGGCCGTTGACCAGGTTGGTTGATTTCCTTGCCTGAAGCTGTGCAGTGACTTTCCACACACAGCTGGGGCTCGAGACACTCTTGAACTTGGTTTGCGGCTCTTGTACTCGGAGGTCTGTTGAGAGAGAGTCAGCTGGCAGTGACCCCACTGCTCATCCCAAGACTGCCCACTGGGACGTCCCAGACCTCCCTTTGCTGTGGGAGGGCCTGCAGGTTGGGCAAAGTAGAGCTTGAGTGACAGGCCTTCCCAGGTAGACTTCATAGTCTGAGCAGTGACCTTTGATCCCTCCTCCTCTTCCTCCCTCTGCTTTTTATGCACTGGTTGGAGCCCCCTGGCAGAAACACTGCCCAGTGAAGCCCTTCAGAAACCGGATGGGTAATTCCAAACCTTATGAGCATATGCTGCTTACAGAATGCAGCATATTTCATAGAATGCAAATTTCATTGAAAAATAAAAGTCTCTTCTGGGCCCAATTAGACGTCAATAAAAAAAAAAAAACCCCACAGGTGAGCCGTCACTGTTGTCAGTAGGGAGCTCCCGAGTTGGCCCGGCGGTCCCACGTTCCACGGCAACGGCATGTGGTTCCAAAACAGAGGCCTGAGCTTTGCCTCCAAGCTGGGGCAGGCGCAGGCTCTGGCGGGGCTGTGCTCCCGTCTGTCTGCGGGAACGGGGACGGGAGTGGCTCGGCCAGCCTGGCAGCCCGGCCTGTGCTTTGAGAGGAACATTCTAGTGGGTGGGGAGCAGCGCCATCCAAGTCTGCCTCCGCGGGCTGCCTTGGCTGACTTCCCAGGCCCGCCCGAGCCTGGGGGATGGCAGCCCTGGCCTGTGACCACTGGTGCCAAGCACACATGTAGAGAGTGCTCTGGGGTTTGACCCTGCCCCTTGACCTGGCTCCGCTGACCCTCCTTCACTTACCTGTGTGGTCTGAGAATAGAAGATTTCCCAGCCCTGGCCAAGGATGGCCGTCGGAGGAGGAGGGTCTGCTGGGCCCCTTCTGGTCTCTGGTGGGCTTCCAGCCCTGGCTGGGCTAGACCCCAGAGCATCCTCGGTGCTCTGCAGTCAGGCTCGTCTGTGGCAGGTGTGCCTGGAAGGCTGCAGTTCACAGCTCTCCTGGGAGCTCCTGCTGCCACCACTTTTCCTTTTCATCACTCCCCGGCAGCCTTTATTCCCGTAAAATCCTGGCTTGACTCCAGCCTTGCTAATAAATACAAAATGCTGCCTGGCCCTTGTGTGATGTTCTTTCCCCCCCAGAGGATACCCTGGTATTAAGGTGAATGAGATCTGTGTTTTCCTCAGCTAGTGTCACTTGTTACCTGGATGGCTGGGAGGGTGATGGCTGCTTCCAGAGTTGATCTCACCTGATAGGATGGAGCCCCCAGGTGGGGCAGGGCCGGAGATAGAGCTGTGACTGACAGCTGGTAGGTAGAACTTGAATTCGAATATCCGCTTTGCTGACTGGTAGCTGGATGACCTCGGGCACATCATTATCCCTTAACCTCAGTTTTCTCATCTGTGAAATGGGCTACTCTGTTTTGCCCACCTTGGGTATTATGAAGATCCATAAGAAGGCATAAGGATGTGTTTTGTCAACCACAAAGCATCGTGAGACCACAAGTAGAGTTTACTGGTGTTATCAATAAAAAGTTTGGACCCAAAGTCGGCCTTGTTGATCCCATGCTCAGATGCCTGAGGTGCTGGGAGCAGGTTTGAGGGGTGGGGAGCAGGTCAACGGACCAGCAAGGAAAATGCAGTGTTGATTAGGACACGGAGGAGATGAGTTGGTGTCTTTTGTGGATCTGGTTCCTTGTTTGCTTGTTACATGAAAAGGAAAAAAAAAAAATGGTGTGCAGTGGGAATTGGGGGCAAGGAGGCAGAGAGAGGCCAGTGTCCCCGGGATGGAGACTGTCCCAGGGGAGGAATGATATCTCTGTGTCTCTTCTGGGTTCCTGTGCTGCTTTCCAGCCCTGCGTCCTCCAGGGTTGATCTGGGCTGTTGTACCAGGTTCCTGGAGCTGGGGGACCTGCCCGCTTTCCTTTTCTAGGGCCAATGGTCGGTCAGTCCATGAAAGTAAGTTCCAACCAGTCAAAGTCTCCAGAGGCCTGGTGGGAAGGTCGCTTTTAAGTGACACAGGGACCAGGCCGAGGCTGGCGTGGCCGGAGTGCATCCGGAAGCCTCCGTTCCTGGCACGTTGGGCGTGCAGACACGGCTCTGCCACCATCCCCTCTGCCTGTGGAGCGGGTTTGGCAGCCCCAGCCGCTGCCTGGCCTTCACTGCACCTCTGGGTTCCTTTCCAGGGCGAGCTGGAGCGGCAGCTGCTGCAGGCCAACCCCATCCTGGAGGCCTTCGGGAATGCCAAGACCGTGAAAAACGACAACTCCTCACGATTTGTGAGTAGCAGCCACCGCGCCCCAGCTTGCGGGGCAGAGGCTCCTACCCACAGCTCCAGTGCACGTCGCCTTCCAGCTGGGTGCTCTTGCCTCAGCAGTGACGACGCTTCAGACTTGGTGCTTCCTGGGCTGTTGCGTGGAGTCGGCTGGGTCGCACTCCAGTCTGTGTGCACCTGCATAAAGTGGCTTCCTCGACCTAGGTGGCAAAAAGCCAGTGAGGGGGTGGGGAGTTACCCTGGGGGTCACCCCAATTGTCCTGTGGTTAGAACGCAGGGCCAGATCAAGCAGTGAGGGGCACTTCCAGATTGCTGCTTCCCTCCTCTCCTTCTGTGGAGGAACTTGGGCACCACTGGAGCTGGTCCTGGCTCCAAGCTTCTAGTGGTGTGGCACTTCTGTGTCCTGAGTACCCCTGCAGTATGGGGTGGGGGCCCTGGCTGCCGACAGGGGCACAGTCTCTTGGTTTTCTCCCCCCAGGCTGTACCAGCTGGAGGTGTGGGCTGGCGGATGGGACCTCTGATCTCTTCCTTATCTTTCCTTAGGGCAAGTTCATTCGCATCAACTTTGATGTCAATGGCTACATCGTTGGAGCCAATATTGAGACTTGTATCCTTGTGGTTAATTGTAATAAGAGTCTGGGTCTGGAGGGGAGGGAAGTGACCTTGATGGAGAAGCAGCTGCTTCCTGATTCCTGCAGTTTCCCCCTTATGAACCTGTTAGAACACCTCATCTGTGGCACCAGGAAGAGTATCAGGATAAACTCATGGAAAACCCAACTCAGAGCTAGGTTCTTCTTTACTGTCAGGATGCAGTTCTGCTTGGAATGGGAAGATCATCCACTGTGGTTCCCAGAGGACTGGAGTTGGGGTGGCTGCTACTCTGTTTCTCCCCACACACGCAGTATGGCCTGTGCTCGTGAGAGTTCTCATCTCCATTTTCGTGAGAAGGGGGCCCCTTAAATAGATAAGGCCCCCCCATTGTGGGAGCTGCTGCTTGGACAGGCTACACCCCTTGAAGGATAGAGCCAAGAGAGTTTGCTTTTGTTTTGTTTTGCCTTTTGTGCTGTTCTTTCTGCCTGGTGAAGTTCAGTTCCTTTTGACCGGGATGGGGAGAGTGGAGGGTTGCCTCCGTCCAGCTTGCATAGTTCCTCAATGTTTGCAAAGATCTCCTGGAGAAATCCCGTGCCATCCGCCAGGCCAAGGAGGAGCGCACCTTCCACATCTTCTACTATCTCCTGTCCGGGGCTGGGGAGCACCTGAAAAGTGAGTGATGGGCCCCCAGGGTGACACAGGGGCTGCCCCCCACCGGGGCTCCCCTGTCATCGGGCCACACACTCCAGTTGGGAACTGAAAACTCCAGCCTTGGGTTGGGGAGGAGAAGTGAGAGTGACTTCTGTTGTCCAGCCATCCTGAGGACTTGGCCTTCTGTTTCTGACGACTCCAGGGAAGAGCCGGGGCGGGTTGCGTGTGTCGCTGTGGGTCACGGGGCCCTGAGGCTCCCGTGGGCTCTGTGCATGTCAGTCTCCCGTGCGGAGGAGAGTCCGCATTCCTGGCTTCTCCGCAGTTTCCGGGGTGTCTCAGGGTTAGGGGTGCTTTCTAGTCTGCCAAACCTTTGAAGCCACCATGTTGACTGGAGCCTCTGATTTCAACACCTCACTGACCCACCCTTGCCCTCCACCCCATCAGCTGATCTTCTGTTGGAGCCGTACAACAAATACCGCTTCCTGTCCAATGGGCACGTCACCATCCCTGGGCAGCAGGACAAGGACATGTTCCAGGAGACCATGGAGGCCATGAGGATTATGGGCATCCCAGAGGAGGAGCAAATGGGTACAGGCTGGCCCTCCTGTGGGTGAGGGAGGGGAGGCGGGAGACTGGTCATCACACCCCTGGGGCATCGGGGCAGCTGATGGGCCTGGCTCTGACTCTCCGGGAGTCCTGTAGAGGCCAGGAAGAGGCCTTGAGTGTGGGAAATGGTAGCTTGGCTGTGAGTTCAGGGTTATTCATTCCCGGTGGTACCACAGGCATTTGAGCAGATGGGAAAAAAGGACAGGTGCTTAACTGCCCAGGGACGGGTCTGCTGCTACAGTCCTTGCCATTTGCTGAAAGAGGGATATTCCACTTTGTCTCGGCGGAGTGTGGAAGGGGCTGGAGCTGTGTTCTTTGTGTTGGTGAAGCCCAGAAGGAGTAGCCATGTGGAAGATGCCTGTGTCTTCTCGTTTCCCTACAGGAAGGATGAAGAGGGCTTTGAAGCTTTATTTTAGAAAGATTGGGGAATGGGAGAGTGTGTTAGGGTTGGAGCCACCTTCGCTCAGCCACGGACAATATGTAAATGGACGAGCATGGCTGTGCTCCAATAAAACTTTATTTATAAAAACAGCCAGTCGGCCCCTAGGCTGGAGGCATGTCCTTGGTCTAGATTTAAAAGTGTTGGGAGTGCTAACAGAGCTCGTATCTAAGCATCGGGCTGCCCGACTGAGGTCAGCCAGAGGCCCTGGGGATAGAGCCGTACTGACAGGGAGGCAGTGAGCCCTCTAGGGCGGCTGGGCCCATCACGTGGGTTAGACCAGAGCCTGGCACCCTGGTGCCCCTGCTTGGCCCTTGGGGGCGTGACTGCCCCCACTCAGGGACCTCTTCCAACCCCTGCCTGGTTCTGAGCTGCCTTTGATTACATCCCGAAGGCTTGCTGCGGGTCATCTCGGGGGTTCTTCAGCTTGGCAACATCGTCTTCAAGAAGGAGCGCAACACCGACCAGGCGTCCATGCCCGACAACACAGGTAACACCGTGGTCCTCTCCCCTGAATTGCAGGGCGGGTGCCAGGCTTGGGTTGGCCCAGGAGAAGGAGTCTTGTAGAAATTCCAGACACTGCTCTCTTTTTCATTTTGTGTGTGTTCATGGCTGGCTGTCACTCTCTATTTTTTTGTAAAATACACATGAACATGACTGCTGCTTCTTCACAGAGTAAGCATCAGAATGAGTTAGAAAATCCCAGGATCATAGGGACCAGGGTTTCCCTCATTCATTCCTGAGACCAAACCAGTTGTCTCAGTTAGTAAAACAACGATTTCCGCTGTTGCTCCAGCTCCCTGCATGCTTTGCCCACGAATGCATTAGGACCGTGAAACACTGGTTTGACCACATCTGTCTCGGCCACTGCTCTTCCCTTGGGTCACGGCAAATGACCACTTTTAAGTTAGCTTTAATGTGCCCTTCTTGGGGGCTTTTGAAAAAATGTAACTCATGGATGTGTGGATTGTAAAAGATATTCTTGTGGGGCCTGTTCTGTTCTGTCCCCTATGACTGGGGTGGGGCTGTCTCTTCTCAGTCCTGTTTGTGGCCTGGACCCATTTTCACACTCAGGATGTGGCCAAGGGTGTGCAGAGGAACCGATACTGGGCCCTAGTTAGGACTGCCTCCCTGCCGCTTGTGGCCGGAGGAGGTGAGGGCCCGCACACGGCCGCTGGTCTAAGGGGAGAGCCACGTGTGCTGTGCTCTGCTGGAGAAGGGCCTGGAGTCAGTCGTCCTGGTAATGAATGCGCAGTTACCACAACTTTCTTCCTCCGCTCCCAGGTTGAGCAGAGGGACTTGTTCTCCTGGGTTTGATTACAGCTTTTCCCCCTTCCCCTCCTTCCTCTTTGAAAAATGTTAGCTGCCCAAAAAGTGTCCCACCTCTTGGGGATCAACGTGACCGACTTCACGAGAGGCATCCTCACCCCGCGCATCAAGGTGGGCCGGGATTACGTCCAGAAGGCACAGACCAAGGAGCAGGTAGGCCTCTGGCCGGGGACTTGGGCTGCAGCCTTACCGAGGGTCAGGTTGAGGCCTGCTCCGGGCCATCGGCTGTGTGAGGCACTTTCGGTGGGTTTGGTCCTCACGGCAGCTTGGAGAGCAGGGTGGTGCTGACCCTCATCGAGAGTGCGAGGAAGCGGGCCCCGGAAGAGTTTGGCAGCCTGCCTAAGGCCACTCGCCCAGGGAGGGCCATCTGTAGGGAGGGCCTCCGTAGGCTGCGTTGGGCCTCTTTGCATCGAGTCGCTATTTAGACTGATTGGTCGGCGAGGACGCAGGCATGTCCTGTTCTGGTATAAAGCGAAGCGAGAACTCGATGTTCTACAGCATGATTCATTCTGGTGCTGGGTGGCGGTGGCGGTGGTATCCGCCACCCTCGAAGCCCGTGCCAAGCGGCTGTCTCTCCACCACCTGCTGTCTTGCCGCGTGTGGTGAGAGACGAGCAGGAGTCCTTCCCCAGCTGTGCTGCACGAATGTGCCCGCCTCCCCCAGGAGCTCAGGTCCCTCCCGGCCAGGACCACTTTCCCTCCAGTTGGCGGTTTCTCATTTCTGTCATGACGATGGGCATTTTTAAGGTGCCACTCCCATCTCTCAAGAATACTTGGAAGTTCATATTGATCAGTCTCTTTTCCAGAGGGTACTGGCCACAGTACCTCACACTAGTGGCTGACAGCCCGTGGGTGATTCTGTGCAGAGCATCCCACCAAAGACAAGAACTTTGTTTCAAAAAGACAGTGTGCGTAGTTATTACCAACTGTTTGTTTCTCTAATAATTCAAGAATCTCTAGTTTTTCGTTATGAAAATACTATAGGAACATTTAAGATTCAGAAAATACAGAAAAGTCTAGAGAAGGAAAAAATTTGCCCCAGTCCTACCCAGTGACAATTACTGGGCAGCTCTTTATTTCCTGCAAGCCTTTTTCTTTTCTTTTTTTGTTTAAACTTAGTCATCACCCTGGCTTTTTATTCTAGAACTTTTCAAACATTCGTGAAATAAAGTAAAGAGACTAGTGAATGAGCCCCGTGTGCCCATCACACAGGCCGCTTCAGGAGTTACTAACGTGTGGCCAGTCTTGGCTGGTGGTTAATCTCATCTACCCCCAGCCCTGACTGCATTATATGAAGCAAATCTCAGACATCTCATCATTTCTTCTGTAGAATCTTCAGTGTGTCCCCATTTTGTTTAAAAAGGTCTTGGCAAATGTCTTTCTAAGTTTACTATGCCCGTAGTCTTGGATACATAGATTGTTTCAACTTGTCATCAGTATAAAGAACGTTGCAGTGAGCATATTTGTGCACGAAGATTTTTTCCTCGTCTTTAGGGCTCTTTCTCTGGGGGAGGGCCTTGCAGGTAAAATGATTGGGGCAGAGGGTATAAGTTTTAAAGACTCCTGTGTCTAATACTCCGTCCCCTGGATGTCCCCCCCAGGCTGACTTTGCCATTGAGGCCTTGGCCAAGGCCACCTATGAGCGCATGTTCCGCTGGCTGGTGCTGCGTATCAACAAAGCTCTGGACAAGACCAAGAGGCAGGGCGCCTCCTTCATCGGGATCCTGGACATCGCCGGCTTTGAGATCTTCGATGTGAGCTTCTCCCTCACGCCTTCGTCACTGCCCCCTTAACCTCTTGGCAGCCCTCCTCTTGGGCTGGGAATCCTCTTTCCCAGGGTCCCACAGCAATCCGAGTTGGCCATCTCCTTCCTGCATGGTGACAGGAGACATCATGGGTGTATTTTAAGCTTAAACAAGCATGCCCCTTCCCAGCCAGAGATGCTGAGAATGGGACCTTTTACATGGTGTTCTGGGAGGCTTCCCCGGCTGGTACTTTCTGTTGATTTATTCTTCCAGCAAATATTTATTGAGCGTTGGGACAAGACATTGTCTCAACTTTGAGACTTTGAGGTCTGTTAGGAAAAACTGATAATGACAGTAGATCAGAGGTTCTTAACCTGGGGTCCATGGCAGATTTCAGAGGAACCATGAATTTGGGTGGGGGAAGAATTACATCTTTATTTTTCACTAATGTCTCATTGTAGTGATTCATTTTTGTCAGTTGTGAGTTGAGCAAACTACAGAAGCCATGCTGCACCAGCAGCGCTTGTGACGTACGAGTGGAAATTAGATGTTTTCATATCTTAGCAGTTGCTGCAGAGATGTAATATCATTTACGCTCGTCTATGCTCCAAAATTTTGGAACTTCTTAAGCCCACGGCCCATGCTTGTTAATAAAGAAGCACAATGTATTACATCATAATATTTTGATAATTATATTTCAACATAACTGCTTTGCTTTGTAATCTATTTTATGCATTTTAAAACATTACTCTGAGAGGGGCTTTACCAGACCGTTGAAGAGGTCCTGGACCCCAGAAGTGAGACCCTCCTGCTGCTGGGTGTGATGAGGCTCCCCAGGCTGTGCAGGCTCCCCAGGGGGCAGCACTGAGGTGCCCAGGGAGGTCCTTCCTAAATACCTGCCCCGTTCCTTCCCGAGGGGCCTGGGCCTCGTATTGGGAGGGTGGGCATGTCTCTGACGTTTGTCCTTCCTTGCAGCTGAACTCCTTCGAGCAGCTGTGCATCAACTACACCAACGAGAAGCTGCAGCAGCTGTTCAACCACACCATGTTCATCCTGGAGCAGGAGGAGTACCAGCGCGAGGGCATCGAGTGGAACTTCATCGACTTCGGCCTCGACCTGCAGCCCTGCATCGACCTCATTGAGAAGCCAGTAAGCCACCCTCCTCGGACCTCAGACCTGGCTTCTCGCTCGTCCTCTCCAGGGTCCCGCTCCTCCCCTCCTGCCCCGTGCTGGTTGTGGGGGTGTCTAGTTCCTCTTCCTGTCAGTGCCACCTGGAGGAATAAGCCCGGCTTAGATCTGGTGCCTGGCAGCCTCGCTCAGCTCCGACCACGTGCGACTGTGGCTGGAGCCCGAGCATCTTGTCTTCAGTCCCAGAAGACCACCCAGGATCTACCTGACGGGTGGGCTCAACAAGCCCCCTTTGACTTAAAGAGACAGGCCTGCTTTTATGTAGTCAGATCCTCTCCCAGACACTTTCTCTGTAGCATGGAAGTGTGCAGACCCTGGTGTTGAATGCTGTCCCTGGTGCACGTGTCTGTCCTCTCTTAGGACTAACATGGCGCTGGAGCTTCTGTCCCGCAGCGTTGGCTGTTGGCGACTGTGGTAGCTAGAAAGCCCTCCCCCTTTTCCATGGGTTCATACTGGAAGCTCTTGCCGGGTGCGGTTTGGGTGGCCTGCTTGTGCTTTAAGTTTAGAGGGGGGTGCTCTTTAATGCAGCCTGAGAGCTGTTTCTGTTTCTGGGTTATCTCTTGATTAGAGTTAAATGCACTGAACGCAGGTCTTCCCGGGGTCCTGAGCTTCTTGAGAATATGTCACCAGAGTCACACTGAAAGGTTAATTAATCAGAAGGCCTAGGAAGAAGTTTGTGCACTTTGAGGGTATTACTCAAGGAGGGGTAGTTGAAACTATCCATCCTAACGTGAAGCAATTTACTTTCGTGACGAGGTTTTTTTTGATCAGTTGACTTTTCCAGTGAACAGGAACCCATCTGGCTTCAAGTCCTGTCAGCCGGTCTCCACCATGTCTGAGTCTGCTTTCTGGTCTTCTAAACTCAGTGTATGGAGGCTCTTAGGGCTCTGGAGCACTTTCTCTTCCTTGAGGGGCTTGTGTTAAGTGTCACGTCTCACCACATAGTTGTGCAGACACAGAGCGTGTGGGGCAGCTGTTGAGGGCAGCCTCGTGGTAGGTGGGTCAGGGAGTCCGTGTGGTCCATCCAGCCCAGCACGTGATTTCTGTGCACTCACATTGGAGAACCCCTGTGATGGATCCTCCGGTTAAGGTGTGGACCATAGCCTAGATCCTAGAAGTTTCTTTTTAATCTAGAATTCTTCAACTGAGCACTTTAGGTGATGCTCCCTTTTTCCCCCTATGGGGGAAGTGCCGCCCACGTTCTGGTGAGAGTCTGGGGTTCTGAAAACAAGGCTTTGGCTTCTCGCGAGCGTGGGGGTGGGTTCCCACGTCACGCTCACCTGTGCGATGCTGTGCTTCCTCTAGGCAGGCCCCCCTGGCATCCTGGCCCTGCTGGACGAGGAGTGCTGGTTCCCCAAAGCCACTGACAAGAGCTTCGTGGAGAAGGTCATGCAGGAGCAGGGTACCCACCCCAAGTTCCAGAAGCCCAAGCAGTTGAAGGACAAAGCTGATTTCTGCATCATCCACTATGCTGGCAAGGTGAGGAGAGACACACATGGGGAGATGCTGGCTGGACCTTCTTGGGAGAGGTGGAGACGATTCTAGGACCATGACGGGGTGGGGGGGGCAGGGGCACAGTATTCTCGCCCAGTGACTCATTGGATAAGGTGCCTGGTGGTCGTAATCGGCATTCACACCACTCTCCCACCTTGCAAAACACTGTCACGTGTTACGAGGTTGCAGCAATCCTGTGAGGTCCTCAGGCTGGTATAATGTTATTGTGTATTATTATTAGGTGCATTTTCCAGGCGTGGAAGTGGGATTTGTGCTAAAGGCATGAGCTCTGGAGTTTGAATTAGAGCTCTGCCACTGTGTGACTTTGGGCCAGTTACCTAACCTCTCTTGCTTGCCTCATCTGGAAAACGGGGTGACCACCACTGTACGGGGTGACATGTTTTAAATGAGCTTGCAAAGCCCAGCGCTCGGCACGGGTCAGTGCTCCAGGGCAGGGCTTCTCAGCCTCCACGCTCCGACGTTGTGGACCGATCAGCCTTTATTGTCTGGGACTGTCATGTGCATTGTGGGATATTTACTAGCATCCCTGCCTTCTACCCACCAGAGCTCAGTAGCACCGTACCTAGTTGTGATGACCAGAAACATCTCCTCTTGGGGGGACACAGTCGCCCTGGTTGAAAACCACCACTGCAGGTGATGGCTTTGTCATCACCAAAGCTACCGACCAGTCAAATTGGAACAGCCCTCACGCCTCGTTCAGTGTGCTTGTTACTGGGGCTTAAACCTAACTGAACAGGGTGTCCCCAGTCCATAGAGGTCCATGCTTGCACCACAGCTGGTTTTTTCGGCAAGTTGTGTTCCTCGCATGAAGTATTCGCGACTGATTGCAGCCCAAACGTCTGATGAGACCGGCTGGGCCCAGGCTCCTCGTCGGTGACAGTCCGCAAGGAGAGCCGTGAGCTTTCACAGTGCTGCTCCCGAGCTGCATGTGGCCCACTGCCCGGCCTCTCCTGCTTAGCTCGTCTGGTTCCTGAAGCTGCTGAGCACCTCTTAAACTACCCATTTGAAAAACCAGAAAAACAAAGTTTCTGTAGTTACTGAGGGTAATGTCGCCCGAGCCTGCATCTCCATGTCCACTTTTGTTAGAAATGCATGTGCACGGGAGGGCTTTTATTGCAGGATTATTTATAATACAAAATACCGGGCCCATCGGGGCCTGAGTGACAAGACGGGCTGTGTGATCTGCGCCTGCGCTGTCCTGCAGCAGCTAACAGGGCGAGCATGCTGGCTGTGCCCAAGTGGACACATGGCCAAGACACTGTCTCTGGGGCTTTGTCATCTCCCAGGAGGTAACTCTGCTCCTAGGGAGAAAGAAGCCATCACACACCTCATCGTCGACAGCCGTGCACGTGAGGACCGCCGGCCTGAGAGCAGTGGTCACCTCTGGGGAGTGGTGTGGGTTAGGAAGAGAGAATCCGGGGCAGCCTGCCACTCTGTTTGTGTTGTTCTGGGGTCTTTGCAATGAAAAGATATTATATTACTTGTGTCAGTAAGAACATACTTCCAAAAAGATAACAATGCAGGCTCAGAGAAAACTTGGACATCCTGAAAAGACAAAAAGTAAAAATTAACTTGTCTTGTTACTAAAAGGAAACGTTATAACATTTTGGTGTATGTCCTTTCAGCATTTTTTCTTTATGTTCATAGTACCTGGAAAAAACATTAAAAATTAAATATTCCGTTGTGTAGCTGCAACGTAATTTTCTCAGCTCATCCCCTGTTGCTGAGTATTTGTGTAGTTTTTCATCTTTTGCTCCTCTACGTGACACCGCAGAGAACACCTTGTTGGTGCCCTGTTGCCCTTGTCACGCATCATTTCCCTCCTGGGGATGGAAACAGCAGGTCAAGGGGTGTTCACGATTCTTAACTTTTCCGCACGTGCAGTCAACTTGTCCTCAGAGAGGTTGTGAGAGCTTGTGTCCCCAGAGCAGCCTGTGACTCAGGACTCCCTGCCTCCTGCAGGTGGATTACAAAGCCGACGAGTGGCTGATGAAGAACATGGACCCCCTGAACGACAACATCGCCACGCTCCTGCACCAGTCCTCCGACAAGTTCGTCTCGGAGCTGTGGAAGGATGGTACGCCCTTTGCCCTCCGCCCCCTGCCTCCAGTGGCTGCGGCCGGGCCTCTTCCCACCTTTGCAGTGGCCGAGCCACAGAACAAGGGCGCGTCCCCACGTGACACAGTCCAGGGGGTTTCCGTCCGTGGTAGCGCCCACGAGAGTTGTCTCCCCGAACCGCAAGGGTGAGGCCGCCCTTGAGTGTCCCTGAGGATGCTTGCGGGGCAGAGCGCTTCTCCAGGCTGTGCCGGCCGCGGACAGCCCCGGCCCTTCCCACGTGTGGGAATTTCAAGGCGCCCAAAGCCTTGCTGCCCAGGTTTCCCATCCCCGCGCCTTCCTGTACTTCTGTCCTTTCCTTGTTAGGCTGGTGGCTCTGGATTGTTCTTTCTCCCTGTTTCTGTCGTTTCTCCTTTCCTCTGCCTGGGTTTTGCTTTAACCTCTCTGTTGCAGAGATGCAGAACACTCAGAGAGCCTATTTCTATCAACGCTTTCCTATTCTCCATCTAGAACCAGGTGACTGGCCGCCCGGAGTGCTGTCCTCGTGTGTGGTGTGTCCGGGGCTGTCGGCACACGCTTCTGCTGAGTTTTTTTGCCTGTTGGCTCTTCCTGCCTGACTGTGCCCTTCCCTGGCTGCCCCGGGGCTTGTGGGCAGGCTCCTCCCCCCATCCCCATCACAGGCCTCTGGAAGGAAAATGGGCAAATGAGAGGCTGTGTTTGGGTATTTGGGGACTTCATGTTATAGATCTTAAAAAAAATTGTTTAAAACTCCATTGCATTTTCAGAGCAGTACCTCGTAAAGGTAGTGTCTTCCTGCTTGAATGGCTGCTGGTGTCTCAGCATGCGGTTTAGGTGTGTGCACGCTGCACTGTGTGTATGTGCACCTAAAAGCTCAAATGGCGTTTGTGCGTTCATTCAGCAGTCACTCAGCAAACGCCTGCTCCCTCTAGGCTGGGCCTCCAGGGGGCAGGACACACTCACATGAAACATCCAGTTATTATAGGGCATGTTTGACTTTCCTCTGGGCAACCTGAGTGGCCTTCACAAGCCACCCACTCCTAGGAAACCCTTGGTGGCCAGTAAGATGGGCCCTGTGGTGGCTGCGTAAGGTCAGAAACGCCTCTCACTTTAATTGACTGGTCATCAGGTCCATCCTCACTGCTGGCTTCTGTCTTGAGTAACTGTCCTTTTTGCTGTCTTCAAATAAATAGTAGAGATCTGGCCACAAAGGAGTAGGACGCAGACTTTGTCCCAGAATTCTGAACTTTTGCTCCAGCCATGGAAGGCTTCAAATTTAACGTTGGCTCTTGCTTAAAACTGACCTCAAATTGCTGGCCACTTTGGTTGGGTTTGTTTGTTGTTTTGTTTTCTTCTTGTAGGAAGCAGTTCACCTCATTGCTCTGGGCCCAAGCCCGTGACAGGGCTGCTTGCTCGGGGAGTTGGTTTAGATGGTAAAGACCCGTGAGCTAGGAGACAAAGCAAGATGCAGGAGCATAGAGGGATCCTCAGACTTTGGAATAGTCACTGTCATTGTGAATCTTTGGAACTTGACTTCTGACACCACCCAGTGCTGCCTAGGTCCCTGGTTTAGAGAGTTCTGCACGGGAGAATTCCAGATAGAGAGAGAATCATCCAGAGTCCTGTAGGCGATGGCACAGTAGCTTTAGAGCTCCCACCTTCTGACTCCGAACCCCGTGCTCTTAGGTAGAGGTCAGTGTGAAATCAGGACACTGATTTGATTTTTTTTTTTCCCCAACTAGAACCATAGGACTACGGCATTCTGTAAGTCAAGTTTTAACACCTCCTCAGAGCTAGGCTAGTGGAATAGCCAGACTCACTATTCCAAATACGTTTTCAGCTTTATTGTGTCTCCTTGGGAATAGGAGCTTGCAGAGTGGGCTGAAGAAAGGTGATATGGACACAGATTAGCTGAAGGACCGCTCCCCAAGAGGGACAAGCCTTAGTGGCTCTGCATTTTTCCCCCCTTTCTGCTTCCTACTCACAAGGTCAAGTGTGCTCAGCATTTGGAGATAATCTTAGCCGAGTGTGTAGACTCCAGGCAGAAGGGGTCCCGCTGTTCCGTAGTCTCACCTCTTTTTCTATCCAGATATCTGTCTCTTTCTTGCCCCTCTGCCCCCACTGGGGCGGCTGAGTGTTCATGTGCTTCTGTGTGGTGTCTGCAGTGGACCGCATCATCGGCCTGGACCAGGTGGCCGGCATGTCAGAGACGGCGCTGCCTGGGGCCTTCAAGACGCGGAAGGGCATGTTCCGCACCGTGGGGCAGCTCTACAAGGAGCAGCTGGCTAAGCTGATGGCCACGCTGAGGAACACCAATCCCAACTTCGTCCGCTGCATCATCCCCAACCACGAGAAGAAGGTGCAGCTGCTAGGTGGCGCTTGTGGGCGGGGCGTGCGCACGGGGCCTTCAGCCCCTGTCTGTCTCCCCGAGCAGAAACGGTTCCTCCCCCACAGCACGCAGAGCCCTCGGTTAAGTCCCTGTGCCGGCTCAAGGCACTCTGGGGAGACGGGCTGGTTTGTAGCCTGCCTTTCCGCCCGGTCACATTGTCTCCCCCAGACCTGGATCATGTAATTCAGCTGTCAAAACCCCGTGGGCTGCGGATTCCTGGGGGCTCTGCCCTGTGGAGTCCAGAGGGGCCCGCCCGACCTTTCTCCATCGGTACCTAGGCGTGGAAGCAAGGCCGCATGCGTGTGCTTCCTCCTCTAGGCTGGCAAACTGGATCCCCATCTGGTGCTGGACCAGCTGCGCTGCAACGGGGTGCTCGAGGGCATCCGGATCTGCCGCCAGGGCTTCCCCAACCGAGTGGTCTTCCAGGAGTTCCGGCAGAGGTGAGCCAGGGCCTGCAGCCCCCCTCTCCCGGCCCAGGGGTGGGCTGCTGCCCAGCAGGGACCTTCGATGGGGAGGCTGTTTCCTTGTCCACGTGGAGCCCGGGTCTGGCCAGCTCCTCACGTGGTCCTTCTCTGTGCCACCCTCCACGTGAGAAGGCATGTCCGCCATTTATTACTGAAATGAAAGTTACCTTGTTGGCTTTCGCTCCTAGTGACTATGGGGGCCTGGTGCTGTCTGCTGCAGTCAGAGGAGCTATGAAAAGAGATTAAAAAGGGATCAGCCAGAGACTTGGGTATTAAAGGAACTTTAGGAAACAGAAGTCACAGAACTTTGGCTTCTTGCCATGTGTGCAGAGAGGGTCATTAGTGACACTGTCCTATTTACGTAATGACTGTGTTTAGTGTCAGTTGCTATCATGAAGCAGCCCTCTATTTCTTAGAGCATCCCGTTTATTAGCAGTTCCCTGCAGCATCTCAGGGAGGAGATGAGCATATGCAGATGCTGGGCAATTAGCAATTAGCCCAACCTAAAGCTCCCCCTTGAGTGATTGAAACAGTCCAATGTGAGTTTCCATTCGCTTTCCAGAAGACACCAAGCCATTCTGTGTCATTCACCCCAAGAAAAGAGCAGGGTGGGATTTGCTGAATGTCTGCCTTCCTTATGAGACTTTTTAGAAAGAATTCTACATTTACTACACTGCCAGGATGACCCTCAACTCTCAGTGTGTTCTAGGTCACGTGGAATTGAAGCAGGGGGTAGATTGACCTGGCTTCTCTCTTCTTCCTCAGATATGAGATCCTGACACCAAATTCCATTCCTAAGGGCTTCATGGACGGGAAGCAGGCGTGTGTGCTCATGGTGAGTGGAGCTGCCGTCTCCGCCTCCCTCTGGTTGGGTGGACCTCTGGCTAGTGCGCACCCACCTGGCCAGTGCCTGTGCGACTGGACGGGGCCTTTAGGATCGGTTGACGCCTGAGTGCGATTGTCCTTCCAGGGCTCAGTTTCTGATTCTGCCAGTGCCCCCACTGGCAGCCCTCGGCCCTCTGAAGGTCAGGGCTGGCACGGGGAGCTGGGCAGTGAGGAGACAAGAGCTGCCATGTGGCGGGGCTTAGACCTGAGACGTCCCTTCCTTCTGGGGCACATTCTCGTGCTATCCTGCTCACCTGTCCTCCAATCTTCTCGCCCAGTGTGGTTGGAAGGGCAGCAGGCCGGGAGCACTGCCACTGGCCCAAAGCTGCTGGAGTCCATGCTTCTGGACCTTTCCCCTCTTCCCCTGCCCCTAGAGCAGTGCTTGACGTGCAGGGGCCCTCTGAACTCTGCTTGCATGAATGAAGGCCCTGCAGTAACTCAGAGGCCAGGTGGGGCTGTATCCCACTCTGGCTATTTTTCTGCTCTGCAGGCCTCCTCTTGTTTCTGATGGTCCAGGGTGAGCAGCCACTGCCTCTGGTTTTCTTTAGTCTTTCCACAGAGTCTGGAGAGAGGATGGGCTGGGGATGGGGGGCTGATGGGAGGAAAGAGAAAAGGGAGGAAAAAATTCAGCACTGACTGTGTGCAGAGCAGTGCCTTAAGTGATAGGGAGACTGAGGCTGGAAACAGGAGGGTGAAGACACAGCTCCCTGTTCTCTGGTGCTTATCAGCTGGTGGGAGAGGAGGCGTGAAGGACGGAGGGTGTGCCTCCGACTGGTGTCTGGGCCACCCTTTCTTTAGATTGGATGCTGGCCAGGTGAGGAGTGTCCCTCCTTCAGACACAGGCAGTTCCCCTTCCCTCCCCACTCTGCTCTGCAGGGAGGAGGATGGGGAGCAGGGAGGGAGATGTTCTTGTTGGCTCCATCTCTCCTGGTCGTCCCTTCTCCTCCCGGGGCCGCTTCCAGTACTGCCAGGGCCATTTGTGGGCCCCGAGGGTCCCTCAGATCCCACTTACCTACCTTTTCAAGCCTCTGCATTTGGAGCTTGTTCTAAATCCCTTCTCTCCCAGACAGACAGACGTATATACCCTTGCCCTTGGGCTTCACAAGGGAATACAGACGCTGCTCAATAATAGTAACGACAGCTGAAATGTACTCGGCGCTCATCACCTGCTTGACCCTGCACCGAGCACTTTCTGCGCCGCCGTTTCTTCAATTCCTGTAGCTCCACTATGACGGAGGCCTATTATTTGCTTTGTTTAACTTTTTTTTTAATTAAAGAAAACATTATTCCTATTTTATAGCTAAGGAGACGTGGCTCATAGGGGTCAAGGCCCGGGGTCACCTAATTAGTATTTGGTTCTGGGCCTGGCCTGATCTGGAGCGTCCACTAATCTTAGTGACGACGATGGTGATGATGCTCAGCTCCCTCTGGTTGGAGGGTGGCCCGACGGGCATTGAGAACATGATTCCAGTGTGCAGGGGTGGGAGACAGAAGGGAGAGAAGACCTGTAAGGTCCCTTTAACACCAAGGTTCTGTGTTTCTCTGCAAGTCTGACTTGTCAGCCTGCCCTGTGCTGGCAGCCACCTGACCCTTTTCCCAATGTCCCCCTGAGCCCTACTGTCTGGCACTGGGTGGAAGGCTGTCCAGTGGAGAGGCAGCAGCTGGCCTGTGGCCTCTCCAGGACTGACGCTGTCTCGAGGCCCTTCCCCCACCGAGGCAGGTTCTGGGCGCGGCTCCGAGGGCCTCGTGGTGGCCCGTGGTGGCCCGCAGTGAACGGCCCGCTCTCCCCGTCTAGATCAAAGCCCTGGAGCTTGACAGCAACCTGTACCGCATCGGCCAGAGCAAGGTCTTCTTCAGGGCCGGCGTGCTGGCCCACCTGGAGGAGGAGCGGGACCTGAAGATCACTGACGTCATCATCGGCTTCCAGGCCTGCTGCCGGGGCTACCTGGCCAGAAAGTGAGTTCCAGGAGACACCTGCCTCCGCCAGCCAGCCCCACACTCAGGCCCCTGGTGCAGAAGGGCACTTAGGAAGCTGTGGCCTGGGGCCCTAATGCTGGTCAGGTGTCTGCCTGAGGGGGCCCCACGTGGCTCTCCCTGCCCCTCTGCTTCCTGCATTTCTGCCTGAGGTTTAAAGTGACTGGGTCAGAAGGGGGTGACTCGGTGCTTCGTTTGCCTGCCCCGAAAGCTTCTGCTCACTGGTATTCCTCACTGTGTCCCTATGTGGGGATGGCAACCAGAGCCTGGCTGTCCCCAGAGTACCTCATGCTCCCGAGGAGGAGGCCTTGAGTCCAGAGCAGCTCCTTTGAGAGTCAGGGGCCCACCTGCTGCAGGACAGTGGGTGTGGCAGCTGCACGTTAGTCCCTGGAGCCCCGGTATCTGCGCCTGGGGACGTGTGTTCCAGCGTAAGCTCTGAATGCTGGGTGGTGCAGCTTGGGTTCGTGATGTTTGGACACACAGAGCCCTCCTTTATGCAGAAGCCCCCCAGCCGACACTGTACGTCCCATCTTTGCGGAGCATCAGCTGCTGATGTTCTCCCGTCAGACAAAGCCCTGATAGTGGGCGGCACGAGGCAGGGAAGCTGAAGTCAGCAGATGGACTTAGTGACCAGTGGTCATTCTTGACTCAGTTTTATAGATAGTTCTCGAGGGGCTTTCACCCCGTGAACTCACTCACCCCTGAGTGAAGGTCACCCATAGGCCTCAGCCTCAAGACCAACCTCCTTCCCTACACCTCTGTCTTGGGGTGCCCCAGGCAGGGGGAGGTCCCCCCAGAAAGGCCTCCTGGGCGAGCTCAGGACTGTCAGGTTGGAGGTCTGCCACCGCTCTGTCCTGCGGTGCTGACCGTGTCCCTTGCCCTGCAGGGCCTTTGCCAAGCGGCAGCAGCAGCTGACGGCCATGAAGGTCCTGCAGAGGAACTGTGCCGCCTACCTCAAGCTGCGGAACTGGCAGTGGTGGAGGCTCTTCACCAAGGTGGGTCCTGGGAGGGCCCTCCCTCGCCACGGCCGGGGGCTCTGCCAGCTTCCATGTGGCAGAGGGGATGGGCAGGCCTCACCCTGGCCTCTGCGCAGTGCTCACTGCCCCTGGGATTGGCACATGGCCTTTGCCTCCCTGGTACCTGGCAGCACGAGCCCAGGATGGTCCTGCCCCGTGGGGTCTGGAGGCGTGAGTGCCGAGGCATTTGTCCAGTGTGGATGGCCATGGCCTGCTGTCGGGCTGGGCCAGAGTTGCTCAGAGCGCCTCCCGAGATGGAAAGGCCCTGCACGCTGCAGCCCCACGTGGCGCGGGCACTGCCCTCCTGAGAAGCCAGGGGACAGTCGGTCAGAATTTGCACACAGCTGGACGGGCCCTCCCTACCCTTTAAAAAACCCCTTAATTGTTAAAGTTGTTCAGGCTGCTTTTCCTTATAATAAGTAATGTGTGGTCATTGCAAAAAGTTAGACTCACAAAAAGCCATGAAGAAGAAAATAAAAATTCACCCACAATTCCTTCAACCCCGAGCCGACGTTACTGAGTAGATGTTTCAATATTTATTCCCACTCTTTTTTTTTTACTGTCTTTGAATCTTCGCTATGTAAACCATATACATTCTTACATAGCTGAGCTCTGATTTATATAAACAGTCTTGTAGTTTGCATTTTCCATTTAAAAATCCTCCATAAGCAGCATTTTAAAAAAGTCAGCATGCTGTTCCCTGGAGACATTTCATAATTTTTCTGGCTACATTTCCAACGATGAATCTTTATCTCCTTCCTAATTTTTCACTGTTATGAAAATGCTGTCGTGAAGATCTTCATGCATACATAGGGGTAGTTTCCCTGAAATGTAATTAGCAGGTCAGAGGCTTATGGCACACAGCACCAAATTGATTTCCAGAAAGTTTGTACCCGTTGGCACCTCCTCTGCACAGCGGGCCTCGTGGCTGTTGGCCGGGACAGGCATCTTCAACCTCTGTCTCCTCTCCTAGGTCAAGCCACTGCTGCAGGTGAGCCGGCAGGAGGAGGAGATGATGGCCAAGGAGGAAGAGCTGGTGAAGGTCCGAGAGAAGCAGCTGGCGGCTGAGAACAGGCTCACGGAGATGGAGACGCTCCAGTCCCAGGTGGGTGTCTGTGCCGGCTCCCCCAGGTAGCACAGCCGCTCCCGGTGCTGCCCCCTGCTGGCCATCAGAAGGCAAGGCGTGTTTGGAGTTGACAGAGATGTTTTACTGTTACTCTAGGAAAAATGTGTTAATCTCTCTGTAGACCCCGTTCGGGATATGTGATGGGGGGCCGCCCGATGGAATGGAAAGCTCATGAGTGTTGGGTTCAGGCCCAGCTCCAGCACTTCACCTCTCCGAGCCTGTTTCCTAGAGGGATTTTGGTGCAGAGCTCATGGAGTAGTGGTGAAGGATAGAGGGACGTGATGTTTAGAAAATGCCTGGGAGCTTGAGCACTCTCGAGATGGAAACTGCTCATGTCAGCCTGGGTCTCTCCCTCCGGAAGCCTGAGCTAGAGGGCGTCTGTCCTGGCGTGGCTTGAGGAGGTGGCATGGAGCTTGCATTTTCCACACGTTCTTTGCAGCTCATGGCGGAGAAGTTGCAGCTGCAGGAGCAGCTCCAGGCGGAAACAGAGCTGTGTGCCGAGGCCGAGGAGCTCCGGGCCCGCCTGACCGCCAAGAAGCAGGAGCTGGAGGAGATTTGCCATGACCTCGAGGCCAGGGTGGAGGAGGAGGAAGAGCGCTGCCAGCACCTGCAGGCGGAGAAGAAGAAGATGCAGCAGAACATCCAGGTAACCTGCCTCCCCTGCTCCAGAGAAAGGGGCGGGGCTGGACACCAGAAATGTGGCCCAGGGGCCGGGGCGGTGAGGGGCAGCGACAAGACCTGGAGAGAATACAGAACTCAGAAGCTGGCACAGGCCAGCTCCTCACCGTTTGTCCACTTGGGGCAACCTTGGAGAGGTTTTTCTCTTGTGTGACTCAGGTCTGTGGGCACTGCCTAACCGAGCATCAAAGCCAATTTAATTTTCCTCCTTCAGTCCTCGCTCGGGCTGGTCTGAGGAGCAGGGCAATCAGCTCTGCTTTCTGCCCACGTCACTGGCAGGAAGCTTGCCAAAGGAAGCACCTCAGAACGAGCGACCACATAATTAGACCAGGGTTCTTGTCCCTGTACCCCAGTTTTAAAAATGCAATCCCCCAGTGGAGGTTGGGCCCCGTCTCAGCTGTGCCGCTGCGCTTGCGGGGCCCACGCCCCTCACGGTCTCCCCGGCCCCGCGGTAGGAACTGGAGGAGCAGCTGGAGGAGGAGGAGAGCGCCCGCCAGAAGCTGCAGCTGGAGAAGGTGACCACCGAGGCCAAGCTGAAGAAGCTGGAGGAAGACCAGATCATCATGGAAGACCAGAACTGCAAACTGGCCAAGGTGAGGCCTCGGGGGGCAGCATCCGAGGGAGGGCAGAGCTGAGATGTGGGCCGTGGGCCGTGGAGGGCGAGTGGGCTCGGCACAGGGCCACACCTTCCCCTCTCTCTGACTGCAGTACTGTGGCTTCTGCTTGGTACTGTATTCTTCTTTATGGGTGTCCCATGGCCTCTGGGCACCAGGGTCGTGTTTGAAAGGGTGTTTCTCACAACTGAGTGGGGCCCAAGGGAAAGACTTGACACTTGTCCTCAGTAGAGCTCTTCATAAGCTTTGAGACCCGAGCCTTTGTCGAGTGGAAGCACCTGGGTGGCGTTGCCCATCAGTCACCTGTGGGGTTTGGGCACCATGGTGGCTCGGTGGTCAGGTGCAGGTGCCCCTCCCGCTATCTCCCAGAGGGTGGCTCTTTGTTCTGAGAACCAAGTTGGGTCCCTGTCAGCATCTGCCAGTGAGCAGATAAAACCTGGGAATCATGTTAGGGGAGAAGGAAGGACAGGTCAGAACACCGTCCTCGATCCCCAGAGGATAGGCTGGTGGCTGAAATGGCAGAATGCCTGCCTGGGGCCTAGGAGCTAGATGCTCATGCTGAGTGATGGTGCCTGCTTATTATGGTGGCTGTGGGGGGACCTTCCTGAGATTAGGACTCCAGTGGTGGCCACACAACGAAGAAAGTGAGCAGAGCAGCCTGGGGCACTTTGGGGGCGAGAGGAGCCGGGAGTTCAGAGTCCACCTGGTGGCAGGTGCAGGGCGTGGAGGAGGTGGCGCTGTCGTGCGCGTATTCTCTCACTGACGCTAGTGCACCTGGAAGTCTTTCTTACCTGAGCCCAAAGGGGTGACACAGGTCAGGGAAGGAAGATGAAGGAATCTTATCCAGCTGTGTCAGAGGAGCTAGTGACCTCTCAGAGTACCCCTTTGATCCCGGAAATCCTAATGAATCAAGGATTTAAGGCCCTGTCCTTCCATTCAGTCTTCAATTTCCAGGCGAGTCATGCTTAAAAGAGAGCTAAAGTGTTCTGTGCTCAACTGACGCTGAGCTCTCACCCACCCTCGCCCCCCAGGAGAAGAAGCTGCTGGAAGACCGAATAGCTGAGTTTACCACCAACCTCACGGAAGAGGAGGAGAAATCCAAGAGCCTGGCCAAGCTCAAGAACAAACACGAGGCCATGATCACCGACCTGGAGGGTAAGAGGGGCTGGGCGGGGACTGTCTGACTTGGGAACCCGAGGTGTCCACTGCTCAGGGGCCAACCTGGGCCTCACTGCCAGCAGCAGGCACACTGGGCGAGGCTCGCAATCTGCAGCACCCAGCCACTGCCCTTAAGGCCTAGGGGACAGCATCAGGTCCTTGTGGGACTCTGGGCCGCCAAGCACTGGCACTTACATATGGGGAGGGACGTTCCCCCAAGTGAAGCATGTTTGGAAGAAAGCTTTGGTGTTTCTCTCTTTGTACGTGTTTCACAAGTTTTGGGACTTCCTAAGAGGTTCTGGATTTGACCCCCAGCTCTACCACTTACTAGCTGTGTCATCCTGTACCTATTACTTAATCTCCGTGAGCTCTAGTTTCTCTCGCCTCTAAGACACAGTGAAGGAGTGTTTCCCAAAGTAAATGAGTATGGACACGCTACGTGTACTGTAAAATGTGGGACAGATATTGTGAGAGGCCGTTGCTCGACTTGGGGCAGGGTGACAGATGGTTCCTTCGTCTCCCTGTGCCCCGGAGATCAGTGGCGGTGAGGAGGATGGGGTAGAAGCACAGGTCTGTGGCTGGCTGAGGACCCCTCGCCCCTGCCCCTTGGAAGGAGGATGGGGTAGAAGCACAGGTCTGTGGCTGGCTGAGGACCCCTCGCCCCTGCCTCTTGGAAGGAGTGGACACTGGGGGAGGAGGGTGGACCTCTGGGGGTGCTCAGGGCTCGTGCTGGAAACCACTGCTCCCTCTCCCAGGGCAGTTGTTGATGCCCACCGATCGCAGGGCCAAAACCATCCAGGCTGACCACTGGTGGGATTTTCCCAGCTTGGTTTAATGGCCCCACCTGCCCTCATCGTGTTTGTATGGGATGAGGTGCATCAGGGCTTCAAGGGTAGGGAGATCCTGACACAGAGAGGTGTCTTCCCACAGGCTCCCTCCCTCACCTGGGAAGAGTCTGAAAGACTTGATTGTCGGGAGGTCTAGGAGGGACACACCCCTTGAGTTGGCAAACATAAATTTTGACACTAACAAGTGTCAACAAGGATGTAGAACAATCAGAATGCACACACTTGGTAGAAGGCTTTGGAGAACAATCTGGCATTGCCTGGTGAGGTTGAAGCTCTGTGTATCTAGGACCCAGCGTCCTTGTCCACATGCACTGGGAGTCACGGGCAAGAACGCTCATGGCAGCGTTGTTCATGAGAGCACGCAACGAACACAACCCAGGTGGCTGCAGCTGTGGAATGGGTAGATAAGTTGTGGTGTGATCACCTCGTGGAATACTAGACGGAAGTCCAAATGGATCAATTGCAGTGACACTTAACTTGCTAAATCTCAAGATCATAATATCGAGGGACAGAGGCGAGTTGGGGAATAAAAGTCGCTACCCCTTTCTGAGCATATACTGTGGGCCAGGCACCTTTCTAAGTGCTTTCAGATAGTAACTCATTTGAGCCTCACAACAACTAAAGGAGTAGGTTGTCTTCTATCCTTATCATTCAGATGAGGCACAGAAAGGTTAAGGAGCTTACCTAAGTGACGTCATAATGAAATTGTAAAGCCAGACACTGGCCCCTGGCCCTGCTCTACCATCTCTGTAGAATTCATACAAAACTGTTCCCTTTTATGAGTCAGATTCATGCAAAACTAAACAGTACATTTTTTAGGGAGACAGACATGGTACAGCCTTAAGGGAAATCAAGGAAATTATAAACACAAACTTTAGGAGACTAGGTTGCCTGGTGTGGAAGGTCATCAGGTGGGGTCGAAGAGACAGGACGTGGCTGCTTGTGGTGATGTTCTTCTCCTTCATCCAGGAGTGGGGTACGAGTGCCTGTGTATCCTGATCCTTTAAATCTCACATATGTTTTATAACAAACATTTGGTATTTTATGTGAGAATTAAAAACAAAGACAGAAAAGTCTGTGGTCACTGAGGGTCTGTTGGCATCTTCCCGTCCTTCTTTCTCAGAGCGCCTCCGAAGAGAGGAGAAGCAGCGTCAGGAGCTGGAGAAGACCCGCCGGAAGCTGGAGGGAGACTCCACAGACCTTAATGACCAGATCGCTGAGCTCCAGGCTCAGATCGCTGAGCTCAAGATGCAGCTGGCCAAGAAAGAGGAGGAGCTCCAGGCTGCCCTGGCCAGGTGAGAGTCAGAGCATCAGCCCAAGCTCAGGTGGCCAGTGCCAGCGCTTCCTGCTGGCTTCCTGCTGTGGTTCTTAGTGCATTGGTGAGCTGCGAGCGTTCACTCTGCTGTTGTCTTGAAGCCATTTCGTTGTAAAACATTTCCTGTTTGCTAAAAGCACAGTCTAAGGCCTGTTTGTCATTTATCAAAAAAAGACATCCCCACGTGCACAGCGTCCCCTACTATCAACATCCCCCACCAGAGTGGCACACTTGTTACAACTAGATGAACCTTCATTGAAATGTCATTATCACTCACAGTCCATAGCACATTTGTATTTTTACTTAGTTGCACTCATAATGGAATGTAGTATTTTATTTCCTATTTTTTTTAACTTAACATTTGAATTTTTTTTTTCTGTTTAAAGCACTGAATCTTAATTTGGAAAATGAAATGATTCCTCTATAAGGTTTTCCAATTCTCAAAGTGGTGTTACGCTTAAATCTTCTGGATGCCTCAAATAGATGTTGTTTTTGCTGAGAGCAGCTCCTAAGGGCAATGATTATGACGTCCAGAAGTGGCTTTGGTTGCACCTCTCTAAAGCCTCTTCTGCAGACTCTGTTCTCTGGAGGTGAAAATGGCCTCATCCTGATGTTGTTGGTTTCTTTGGTAGAGTGGAGGAAGAAGCCACCCAGAAGAACATGGCCCTAAAGAAGATCCGGGAGCTGGAATCTCAGATATCCGAACTCCAAGAAGATCTGGAGTCTGAGCGTGCTTCTAGGAATAAAGCTGAGAAGCAGAAACGGGACCTCGGGGAAGAGCTGGAGGCTCTGAAAACAGAGTTGGAGGACACTCTGGATTCCACGGCTGCCCAGCAGGAGCTCAGGTGTGCCATGGGGCCAACTGGCCAAGTCACTAAGGATTGGGGTGGGGGCACAGGGAAAGGGAGACAGTGGCCTGGGAGGGGTAGGCCCCAGGCCTCTGCACACTGCAATGGTCTTAGCGTGTACCAGAGAGCATGGAAGCTGATGGTTTCTCAGCAGCTTCTCTCTACCGAGTAGAAGACCTGTTGAAGAACCTGGCTTTGAGTTTGGATGAGGCAAGGGTGGGCTTTAAGGCTGAAAGCGTACAGAAGCCTTTACAAAGTGTGTCTTTGAGCCTGGGCTGTGGGATGGACAGCCGAGGAGGGAGGCCAGTGGGCAGAAAAGCTGTCAGGTGGCCAGTGGTCTTGCTGGCCTCTCTCTGCAGCCAGGGAAGAGCCCCAGGGGCAGCATCACTCCAGGGTCCCTGGCCTCCTTCTGAGAGCGTTTCTCTCCAGGTCCAAACGTGAACAGGAAGTGAACATCCTGAAGAAGACCCTCGAGGAGGAGGCCAAGACCCACGAGGCCCAGATCCAGGAGATGAGGCAGAAGCACTCCCAGGCCGTGGAGGAGCTGGCGGAGCAGCTGGAGCAGACGAAGCGGGTGCGTGGGCTTCCCCGGGGCCTGGGTCCCTGAGGCTCTGCCGCTGTGAGTGGGGGCTGCGTTCAGGGGAGGGGCCTCCGGGAACAGCTGCCCCTCCAGGCCAGGCCTGCAGGGCAGAGCGGCTCCAGCACCAGACCGCCTGTGTCGGAGTCCAGGCTCCAGCCCTTAGGGGCTGTGTGGCTTGGGCAGATGGGTACCTCTGTGCCTCAGTTTCTCCATCTGTAAAGGTCTATCCCTCTGATGTCCATTGCCATCTGCTGATAGGTCTGTCTCGTTCGTTCACGTGAGGGAGTTGAGAACGTGTCAAGCACTTCGGTAGGAAGGGCTCCATTGTTCAAGAATTATTATCATTTATTCTGTTCAACAACCTGCCAGACCAGAAGGCTTCAAGGAATTGGAGCAACCCTAAAACTGTGTTTCAGAGAGCCTTAGGGTCCCTTTTCTGAAGCTGGGTCCTGTCTAGGGCACCTGCACAAAGCAGTCAGTTGGAGTCTTCATGGGTAAACCCTGGGGATGTTAATCCCAGCTAGTTTCTCGGCCGGGAAGCTGATGGCTGGGCAGTTCCTTAACAAGAGAAGTCCTGCCTCTTCCACCTTGTAGCCACTCTTGGTGGCAGCCGGAGAAGGCTCTTCCATGTGGCAGCCTATACAGTATTTTTTAGGAACATTTTTAGTATTCACCTGTCTCCCTTCAGCTTCTGTCCGGTTCTGCATGGTTGAAGCCTTTCCTCGTCTGCAGCTGTTTTCACCCCGCACACTTCACATTCGCGCGGACTCCGGCTCACCCTTGACCTTGCCCATGACCCTGTGGCCAGCTTGGTGCAGACTGGAATTGGATTGTCACGTTTATTCTGTAAACACCACTTTATAGTTTTTGGAAGAACACTACATTATTTCTTTGGACATCAAATTTCAAAGAGGCTTTACTGGAAGTCTAACTATGAACAATTCAAATTTCCCTCATCCTATAACATTATCACTAAAATCATAATATCAGCAATGACAACGCCTTACACTTGAACGCCCGCTCTATCCAGCGAGGTAGGCTGGGCGAGGCTTCTTTTAGAGATGGGGAAGTGGAGGTCCTCAGAGGGGAGGACATGTGCTGGATGCTATGCACAGTTGAGCGATGAGCATGGGTCAGCCCCAGCCTCCAGGTGCAGGGCTCTTGCTCACATGTCGTTTTTGCTGCAGAGGCAGCAGATTCTGGATCTGAATCTGTCAGCTCTTCCAGTGATGTTAGAAGGACCAGCCTCCTCTCAGGGCACAGATGCCCCTTTTCACATCTGCCTTTCTTGCCCACCAGGTGAAAGTCAACCTTGAGAAGGCCAAGCAGACCCTGGAGAATGAGCGGGGGGAGCTGGCCAACGAGGTGAAGGTCCTGCTGCAAGGCAAAGGGGACTCGGAACACAAGCGGAAGAAAGTGGAGGCCCAGCTGCAGGAGCTGCAGGTCAAGTTCAACGAGGGAGAGCGAGTGCGCACGGAGCTGGCCGACAAGGTCACCAAGCTGCAGGTGAGGCCCTCGCTGGGACCTGGGCCTGGGCGGTGGTCTCTTCAGCAGCTCTTTGGCCCGGCCCGGATCCCCAGGGCTCCCGCTCTCGCTCTCTCTCTGTCTCTGTCTCTGTCTCTCTCTCTCCTCAAACGGGCTCCTCGGCGAGGCCTTCAGGGTTCAGCCTGTGGCTCAGGTCCAGCTTTGCCTGAAAGAGCTGAGGTGGGGCCGGAGCAACCATGGTCGAGCTCATGGTCCTTTGTGTCTCCCGTCCCTGTGCAGGTTGAGCTGGACAACGTGACAGGGCTTCTCACCCAGTCTGACAGCAAGTCCAGCAAGCTCACCAAGGACTTCTCTGCTCTGGAGTCCCAGCTGCAGGACACGCAGGTATGGGCGGCCACAGGTCCCTGCAGCTGGACCTTTCCTGGGAGGACCCTGCGCCCATATGGCATCAGCTGCCGGGTCTCTGGGTCCTCCTGGCTCCCCACCAGGTCTTCACTGGCTGTCCCCTGAATCAGAGGAACCAGCTCTAACGCCTCCCTCTTGTCCTTGGAGTAGGAGCTGCTGCAGGAGGAGAACCGGCAGAAGCTGAGCCTGAGCACCAAGTTGAAGCAGATGGAGGATGAGAAGAACTCCTTCAAGGAGCAGCTGGAGGAGGAGGAGGAGGCCAAGCGGAACCTTGAGAAGCAGATCGCCACCCTTCACGCCCAGGTTCGGTGCTGGCTTCCCCACGAGATGCCCCAGGCCACCTGGGTGGCTCAGGGAAACTGTGGTCAGATTCTGTAGGCTGGGGAGCTTCCAGCGGGGCTCCCTCCTGGACACTGGAGGCACAGCCCTGCCCACTGGGTCCACCCAGGCCTGCCCCCAGCTGGGCGCCCTCCCTCGGGGAGCCCCTGCCCTCTCCATCCAGATCAGGGCTCAAGCCTGGGCCCCCCAGGTAGAATCCAGGGATCCATGGAGGAGACATAACATCAGTCTTGCACCGATCTCTAGCTGACGTTTAGCATTTCTTCCTTTATGAACGTGGGCCACGTGGCCACTGCACTGCCTGTGGCCGTGTTCACACCGGTCATCACAGCTGAGCTGTGGCGGGCCTTTGGGAATGTCACTGCTCCTCACCACTTCAGGGGCCTGCTATTCGATGTGCTAATAAAGAAGCACGTGGGCTGCTGTGTCACAGTTTTACAAAATACCTGACAACTGTATCTTCCTGCATTGATTTACTTGGTAGTTCTATATATTTTACCTTATGGATATTAAAACATTGTTATGAGAAGTCTATAGTCATCTCTAGACTGTCAAAGGGTTCACGGCCAAAAATAGATCAAGAGCCCTGTTCTAGGTCCTGTTTTGGGACTTCAGTGTGCCAGGCCAGAAGATCTGCACCAATTCAGGGTGGGCTCCCAGTATGTTCCCCAGTCTGGGTAGGCGTAGTACACGTGCACGTGGTGGCAGCTCTATGTCCAGGTGCAAGGAGGGGCCATGGGATGGCTGCCTGTGGTCCTCCTGTCCCCAGCAGACGAACCTCCCCATGGGCCACCAGCCCTGCTGCCTGGGGAGGTGAGTGGAGGAAGCTCCCCATCTGGGTCTCAGTCTTTGTAAAACAAGGGGCTTGGTAGGTCATGACTGAGAGGCCTTCCAAAGCTGAGCTGCTTGACTTTCCCTCAGACTCCAGGCACTAGGCAGGTGCCCTCTGCAGAAACTCCATTTCTCTAGCCCTGGTGGAGGAGAGAGGTCTCCATAACTGGGTTGGCTCCCTGGCCCTCCGTTCATGGGGTAGCAGGCCAGCTCCCAGCTGTCCCAGGCTTGGCTGTGTTACCTGAACAGGTGCCATCTTGGGTATCTCCTTACTCCTTGCTCCTGTTCAGGTGACCGACATGAAGAAGAAGATGGAGGATGGTGTGGGGTGCCTGGAGACTGCGGAGGAAGCTAAGAGGAAGCTGCAGAAGGACCTGGAGGGGCTGGGCCAGCGCTATGAGGAGAAGGTGGCTGCCTACGACAAGCTGGAGAAGACCAAGACGCGGCTGCAGCAGGAGCTGGATGACCTGCTCGTGGACTTGGACCACCAGCGGCAGAGCGTCTCCAACCTGGAGAAGAAGCAGAAGAAGTTTGACCAGGTGTGTGGGTCGGCTTGGTCCTCCTCATTTCCTCTCTTCTGCAAACGCCACGGCCTCAGGCAAAGGCCACCGTACAGTATGCAAGGCCTGGCATCACCTTGTCACCTACCTGGGGAGGAGGCCGCGAGGGGACAGGCCCTCAGAGGTCCCGCTCGGTTTCCTGCTCGTTGAGGAGCCTGGAAAGAAGGTGCTCGCAACAGGGCGTCTTCATAGGATAGGTTTACAAGCGGCTTTCCCCCTTTCTGGTTTCTTATATTTTTCAAATTTTCTGTAATGAACCGATTTTATCATTATCTAGAATTTTTATTAATGTGTTCCTGCCTATTCGTCATTGTAAAAGTTATGTGAGGCAGCTTACAGAGACACAGACAATGGGATGGGGCAGAAAAATAGAATAAATCAGGGGTCAGCAAAGTGGCCAAGTGCAGCCCACCGCCTGTTATAGATACAGGGACTCAGCTCCACTCCTTCATTGGCCGCTGGCTCTGGCTGGCTGCGCCGTTGTAGCAGAGTTGAGTCATTGCTACAGAGACCATGGCCTGCAGAGTCTAAAGCATTTACTATCTGGTCCTTTAAGAAATAGGACCAGGGAATAAATGAGGTGTTGAAGCAAAGGGAACGGGAAGGTGGGAAAATAAGATCTAGCTGGGGGTGGGCCCATGCAGAGAAGGGATGCCAGGGGCATTTAAACTGACCTTCCTAGAGGAGGGCCACAACTGGGCTTTGGGCTTCTAAGCAGCCAGACTCACATTCTTTTCAAGGTAAATGCCAGCCAGTTGTTCAGAAGAACCTTTCCAGGTTCTGAGAGTGGAGTATTTCCTGTGGGTTCTCTTGGAAGTGGCACTGTGTGACATAAAGAATCACTCACTGTCACTATGTGATAAAGATTAAAGACTTCAAATCGTGGTGGCAGAGGCGACCTCTGCCCTCTTCTGGTTATGGAGGACACGCTGGATAGCACTTGTCACCCTTGGAACCTGCCGGGTCCCCCGGCAGCGGCCTTATGCTTGCTCCTCTTGGTCCCCCTCTCCTCAGACCCGGCACCCAGGACCCTTGTTCCTCGGCATTTGGGTCCCGATGCTTTGCTTGCCTGAGGTCAGCGGGCTCAGAGCTCTTTCTACAAGCCCGGTGCTCGAGCCTCATGATGCCCACCTCTCTCCCAGCTCCTGGCCGAGGAGAAGACCATCTCCGCCAAGTATGCCGAGGAGCGTGACCGGGCCGAGGCAGAGGCCCGCGAGAAGGAGACCAAGGCGCTGTCGCTGGCCCGGGCCCTGGAGGAGGCCGTGGAGCAGAAGGCGGAGCTGGAGCGGCTCAACAAGCAGTTCCGCACGGAGATGGAGGACCTCATGAGCTCCAAGGACGACGTCGGCAAGAGCGTGAGTGTGGGGCTGGGCCGGCGCGGGAGGGAGCCCAGTCGGGACATCATGGAGGATTGGGGGTGAGTGGACACAGATGCCAGGACCTTGGGGACCTCCTGTCCTTCTGCTCCTGACTTGGGTTCCCTCGGGGGGCAGGTCCACGAGCTGGAGAAGTCCAAGCGGGCCCTAGAGCAGCAGGTGGAGGAGATGAAGACCCAGCTGGAGGAGCTGGAGGACGAGCTGCAGGCCACTGAGGACGCGAAGCTGCGGCTGGAGGTGAACCTGCAGGCCATGAAGGCCCAGTTCGAGCGGGACCTGCAGGGCCGCGACGAGCAGAGTGAGGAAAAGAAGAAGCAGCTGGTCAGACAGGTGCGGACGGCCCTCCCACTGCCCCCGGACAGGGCCACCTCCATCTCTGGGTAGAGGCGGGCAGGGACCACCTGGTTTCTGGAGGGCTTCCTTTCTCTCCTTCCTCTGCCTGGATGTGGCAGGCTCCTTGACCAGTCCTTCCATGTCCTTACGTTCTGATCCTTTGTCCTGGGGGGTCAGTGACTCACTCTGTTAGGGTTTTATGGTCAGTAATCCTCGTCGGCCCCTGGAGGTCCTGTGGATCCCTCAAGAGTGGACCAAGCCCACCTGGGCTCTGAGTGGAGCAGGGTCTGTGTTGGGTTCTGCCTCCCAAGCTGTTGGCATCTCCCCAGGTGCGGGAGATGGAGGCAGAGCTGGAGGATGAGAAGAAGCAGCGCTCATTGGCAGTGGCCGCTCGGAAGAAGCTGGAGATGGACCTGAAGGACCTAGAGGCCCACATCGACTCTGCCAACAAGAACCGAGACGAAGCCATCAAACAGCTGCGGAAGCTGCAGGTGAGGTCAGGCTGGACCAGACCGGATCTGGCTGCAGACGGCAGTGCTGGGAGCACCACAGGCCTGGGACTCCAGTGGGGTGGCCGATAAATTCTGGGAATTGCCGCCTTCCCCTCTCCGAGGAAAGTCTTGGGTGCCCTTAGCCCCGTCTCACAGATGGAGCCTCAGAGGCCCAGAGGTTGAGTGGGAAAAAGTAGTCTGAAAGCAAACTTGGAATAGGATCAGTGACTTTGAATACATTTAACAAAGAAATAAGTATAAACTCAGCTGTGCAGTGGAGTTAGGGAAGACAGTCACCAGTGGCAGATTTCCAGAACAAACCAGATATGACCCAGGTCTGACCCAATCCTGCCTTAATGGGTGATGATGGAATGTTCTGAGCTGATGGTTCAGGGAAACAGCCTGGTACACAGGACACACACTTGGGAAATTTTCACCTCACCAAAAATAAAGAGTAAGAAACTAAAAACAGCTCTGAGATGCCACAGCCTACCCAGCACACCAGAAACAATGAGAATAAATTTAAACGTCCATGGTTGGCGAGGTCACAGGGCAGAGATGCCCTAATGGCTGGTAGCAGTTCTACCTGGTACATCTGGGCTGTGCCAAGCAAGAGTCGTACCCTTTGACATGGGAATCCCAACGTGGGATTTGTCTGCAAAAGAAAAAACAGCTATTTGACAAAGATCTTTAGAGTTAAAATAAATCCCAGGAGAATTACAGGAGTTAAATCGCAGGAGAATTACAGGGCTGACCTGGCCGATCAGCGGGTGTGCACTGGGAATCTTGCCAGAGCGCCAGATTCAAGTCAGCGGGCGGTTGTAGAGAGTGAAAAACAGAAGGGAGCTGGGCTGCTGTGTGCACAGCGATGAACGCTGCTGAAAGTATGCTTCGTAAATGCTAACGGTCAAAAGAGTGTGAAAATGGTGTAGGATAAAGAGAAATTCATCTTTCATTCCGATTTTGCCCTTTTATCGCTAAGTAGTGTTGGCGGTGTCCCTCTGTGGGGGTGGGAGGGCAGACATGGTGGTGGCTGGGGTGGTGGTGCCACGCCTCTTTTCCCGCCCCCAGGCCCAGATGAAGGACTACATGCGCGAGCTGGAGGACACGCGCGCTTCCCGCGAGGAGATCCTGGCACAGGCCAAGGAGAACGAGAAGAAGCTGAAGAGCATGGAGGCCGAGATGATTCAGCTGCAGGAGGTGGGTCGAGGCCGAGGGGGACTCTCGGGTCACTGCCTTCTGGCCAGCAGGTGGCAGCTCAGGGCCTCCACTTGGCCGGCCTAAGCCACCCGGGCAGGGCTGGAAACAAACTAGGCGGACTCCAGGAATGAATCGGGGGTGGTTTTTGCTTTGTAACAATTCCCTGCAGGGTTTCATTAAGTAGCAGGACTCCCTGGTGCGATTAAAACATGCGTGTGAATTAAACTGTCCGCATTTGAGGCTGGCTCCCTTGCATGCAATGAGGTAATCACCACCTCCTGCTGTGAATTAGGCCTGGCGAGGGGCGTCCCTCCCAGACGCTCACACACCCAACGTCCCCTTGTCCCTCACACGAGGCACGTCGTGGAAGCATGCCATAGGTTCTAGGTGGTCTTCTACAGTGTGAGGTTACTGGGTCCCAAGTTCTGCTGCTAGCTAGGCCCGACATCCAGACATGTCCTCGTCTGCTCTTGCCTGCCTGGCTGTGCTCTCCTGCCTGGTCTGGGGTGATTCCTCGCTCCACGGTCACGTGTGGGTCTCTGTCGGGGCTGCCTCACCTTCCACCTGGCTCTCAGATCTCTCACATCTCTGTCTGGTTCCTCCCAACTTCTGGTCTACCTGGAACGCAGAGGGGCTAGCACCCCCTATTAGGCCAGGATGGTTTCTTATCTCTACATCCCTGGCACCTGGCTTGGTTCCTAGCACGTAGACATAGGGGCTTTGTAAACATGTGGTGCCTCAGAGAGGAGAATCAGCCCCGTGAGCCAGAGGGGCTCATGAGAAAGGGCTCCATGGAGGAGGCAGGCCTGATGTTTGAGAGGAGAGAGCCAGCGGCCCGGGGAGGATGGCACGGCAGAGGACCCGGAATGGAGGAGGTGGGCTTCCAGGGCTGTGGGCTGCCCCAGCGGGTCACATTGTGGGTTCTCGTGGCAGGAACTGGCAGCTGCTGAGCGTGCCAAGCGCCAGGCCCAGCAGGAGCGGGACGAGCTGGCCGACGAGATTGCCAACAGCAGCGGCAAAGGGTAAGCCACAGCATGGCAGTTCAGCTGGCAAGGAGGCGGGTCGGGGAAGTGCCCTCCCTCTGGGACCGGCCCCTTCTTACGTTTCTCTGCCCTCACCCAGAGCCCTGGCGTTGGAGGAAAAGCGGCGCTTGGAGGCCCGCATCGCCCAGCTGGAGGAGGAGCTGGAAGAGGAGCAGGGCAACACGGAGCTGGTGAACGACAGGCTGAAGAAGGCCAACCTGCAGGTGGGCAGGCCAGGGCTACTTGGTGCTCCTTCTGCCCCACGGCTCCCAGCTGCGGGTCCCGAGCTTCCCCCACGGTGAAGCAGGCCCCACAGACGGCAGTAGGAGCCAACCACTCCCCGACCACTCAGGAGAGAATGTCCTGGCACCTGTAAGGGTCTCCCTGTGGTTTCTCTCTCGGATGTTAAGAAGTTTCTGGACCCTTGCTATTGGCTAGCTCCCTTTTCTGTGGGGCCTAGAGCTTGGCGCCCCAGCGCCTGATGTTATCGTGGGCTCTGCAGGACCCAGCTGCCCACCTCTGCCCCCGGCCAGGCCCCTGGCCTTCCTGGAGGTCACCAGCTCTTTTTCCCACAGATCGACCAGATCAACACCGACCTGAACCTTGAGCGCAGCCACGCCCAGAAGAACGAGAACGCGCGGCAGCAGCTGGAGCGCCAGAACAAGGAGCTCAAGGTCAAGCTCCAGGAGATGGAGGGCACCGTCAAGTCCAAGTACAAGGCCTCCATCACTGCCCTGGAGGCCAAGATCGCGCAGCTGGAGGAGCAGCTGGACAACGAGACCAAGTAGGTGCCCCTTGCCCGTCACCTGGAACAGTCCAGAGGCCCTTCTGCCATCCTCTCCCCGAGTCCAGTCAGGAACCAGCTCTCTGTCCCCGAGTCCCAGAGGCTGTTTTCCTCCATCCTAACGGGGCTCTCATCCGTTTTTCTGGGGCCTCGTGGAGTTTGAATCAGAACCCATGGGCCACCTCTAAAGTTGGGGATTTTGATGACTGTGTCCGAATCAGAGAGGTGGGGTTCCTACCCAGCTTGGGCAGCTAATCTGTGGGCTCAGCAAGACTGAGACTTCTTTGGTGATAATCGGAGTCGCACTGGGCCTCGAATCTAATTTTCCCTTTTCCAGCTACTTGTATGCTGTTTGAAATGTGTCCCTTTCCTTCCCTGAAACCTAGTTTCCTTCTCTCTGAAATGGGGTGATCCCAGGGCCCCCCTAAGAGACAAAGCACATAGCGAGTCTTCAGGGAAGACGGTCCTCCTTAGCTTCAAGGCCTCCCTATGGGGAAATACTGAGGCCCCGGGAAGGGCGGTGCAGCTTGCGATCCGCTGGCCAGACCCTCTGCAGGAGGGTGTCCCCCTGAGCCACCTTGTCTGCCTCGCAGGGAGCGCCAGGCGGCCTGCAAGCAGGTGCGTCGGGCCGAGAAGAAGCTAAAGGACGTGCTGCTGCAGGTGGACGACGAGCGGAGGAACGCGGAGCAGTACAAGGACCAGGTGTGTTCACGGGCTGAGTGGCGGGCTGGCTGCCCCCGCGCGCAGCTCCTAACCGGGGCCCTGGCCCCACATCTCTGCAGGCGGACAAGGCATCCACCCGCCTGAAGCAGCTCAAGCGGCAGCTGGAGGAGGCCGAGGAGGAGGCCCAGCGGGCCAACGCCTCCCGCCGGAAACTGCAGCGCGAGCTGGAGGACGCCACCGAGACGGCCGACGCCATGAACCGCGAGGTCAGCTCACTCAAGAACAAGCTCAGGTGAGCCTGCCGCCTCCACCCGGCCCTCTGCGGGGCGCTCTCTCCTTTAAAAAGGCAGTTTGTCCTGAAAAGCACGATGCAGAAAAGCAGGCTTCTCTGAACTTGGTTAGGTTTCTCCCCGAGATGTCAGTGAGCAAGAAATTAGATGACGGGAAGGGGCCGGTCAGAGAGCCACCTGCCCCTCCTGGTTCTCCTCCCTCCCGGGCTGCAGCCCAGCCTTCTGGAGAGACAGGACACTCTGTGGGTAATTTGTCACCATCCTATCTGAAGAGTCTGTTCCTGTGGCTGCTCTAAACCGGATAGGAACATTTCTGGGCCGGGGTTTTTGAGTTGGAAGTGACTCGAGGCAACCTGGCCAGGCCCGGGCACGTGTTTGGTGCCTCGTGAACATGCGCGAGCCAGTCCTGGTGTCACCTCACCGAGCCTGTCCCGACGAAGGGGCTTCCTGCGTTTCTCAAGGGGCTGTTACCACTCAGGAAATGTTAAATGGTTGAGGCAGAGGGTCTTTTTCTCCAGGATTCTCATTTCTTACCTCCTTTTCACAGCAGTCCTTTTTTTTAAAGCATAAAAGCAACAATGCCGACATTCTGTTCAGTGTTTAGTGTTAATTTTCTTACACGTGATTGGTAGAAGGTGCCCATCTTCATCCACTGTGTGAACAATCATTCTGCATCTCTTGGTTTTGCCTGTTTTGTGCTGTTTGAGCAAAGGGTGGCAGTTTACAGAAGGCAACTCCATGCACTCTTGTGCCTTTCCCCCTTTGAATCAGTCCGGATGTCCTGACGCTTTTGCTGCTGTTTTGGGTTAAAGTGGGAAGCTGTAATCGCCTGCTCTGAGGGCACCGGTCCTGCCTGGAGGCTGTGGCCCCCAAGGCCCTGTGTGGCTTCTCCCCATGGGGTGGGAGGTGCCTGCTTTCTCTCTAAAGGTGGCTCTGAAATGTGTGAGCTGTGCTGCGGCCACGCTGGCTGGCCCTGCTAACCCTCTGCCTCTGTCCCCAGGCGTGGGGACATGCCGTTTGTCGTGCCCCGCCGGATGGCCCGGAAAGGTACTGGCGACGGCTCGGACGAGGAGGTGGATGGCAAAGCCGACGGGGCTGAGGCCAAAGCTGCCGAATAACCTCCTCCCTTGCTGCCTGGGACGGACGGACGGACCAACCGGCCGACCTACCGATGGACGACTCCGCCTCCCCTTCCTAGCCCCCGCAGCACCCTCCACCCTCTAAGGACTGCTGTGACCGTGACCCCCACCCCATCCCCCAGGCCAGGGGCCCTCAGCCTGCACGTCCTTGCCCGCCCCCCAGGCCTTGTTGAGGGCGTTTGGCTTCCTCTGCTGCAGCCCCACTGCTCCCCTCCCACCCCCAGAATCTGATACCAAAGAGTCAGGGTCCTGGGCTCCTGCCCTGGAACAGAGTGACCAGCAGGATCCTCGGCCCTCTCTTGCCAAGAAGCACAAGATGGTGAGGCAAGGAGGGCAGGCCACCGGGGATGGGCCGGAGAGTTTTCTACGAATCTATTTTTCTTTAGACTAAGGAGTTTTGATAGCCCGACACCCCAGAAGAGTCGTCACCTTCCCCTGCCTCCGCCACCAGCTCCCCCCTTCCCCCTTCTTTGCTGTTGGCAATCACACGCGGTGACCTCACACCCTCTGCCCCGTTGGCCCCCCACTCCTGTGGGCTCTGGGTGGTCTGGCAAGAGCAGGCCCAGGGAGCCCACCTCTGTGCAGGGCACAGAATGCTGGGGGGTGGAGGGAGGGGAACTCCTCCCCACACCCGTGGGCAGCGCCACTGTCCCCTTCCTGCTTCTAAACCGTCTCAAGTGCAATGATGGCCCCTTCCCTCCTTTGCCGAGGGCAGCCTGCCCTGCGAGGCTGTTGGGCCGAGCAGACAGGGCCTGGGGCCAAGCTGGAAAGGCCAGCAGTGGCTTCTCCCAACACTCTTGGGGACCAAATATATTTAATGGTTAAGGGACTTGTCCCAAGTCTGATAGCCAGAGCATCAGAAAGGGCCAGTGGCCCTCCCACACGATCTTGAACCTACTCGAGGACCGGGGCCCGAGGGTGGTTGATCTGCACCGTTGACTCAGTGTAGTTTAAAAATCCGCCTTCTGCACAGATGTTTTTGAAAGGAAAAAAAAAGTTTTCTTTTTTTCCCCCTTGTAATAAATGATAAAATTCCAAGTCTTTATCACTGCCTTTCCTTTGGAACCATGTTTAGAAGAGAGTAGCTTGTCCTACACTGGTCTACACTGGTTGCTGAATTTACCTGTATTCCTGTTTTGTATATGCTGCATTTAGACTTACTTATGGCAAAGACAGCATTTTTTTTAAAAGGAAACTCAACAAATCATGAAGATATATAAAAGCTACGTACGCCTAAAAACGCTCTGAATTCAGGTCCCAGTTGCTGTCACAAAGGAGTGAACGGAGCCCCCCCCCCCCCTTTTTTATATAATAAAAGTGCCTTAGCATGTGCCGCAGCTGTCACCACTACAGTAAGCCGGTTTACAGATGTTTCCACTGAGCGTCACAATAAAGAGAGCCATGTGCTACGAGCCGTGTGTCTGGTGGTGTCTGTCTGCTGGAGAGGGCGGCCTGGGAGGGACTGGACCTGTGCCACCTGGAAGGGATTTCTGCAGCAGGCACCTTCTTTGTGCATCTTCTGGAAGCTTCCAGTGGTGCAGCACTGGGGCACAGGCTTGGGTGTGGGGTGTAATCACGCAGGAAAGGTGAGATGGACGGGCAGGCTGGGCCAGATTCAAGGATGCTAAGAGCGTCTCATAAACCTTGGACTGTTTCGGTTATTGAGCATTTGCTGTGTGGGGCTAGAGACACACGGCCCAGCTGCTGACTCCAGGAGCTTCCTTAGTCGTCAGACAACACCAAGCCTGCCCTCTGGGGTTTTGTGCCAAGTGCTGCACGAGCAGGAATGAGGGAGGCGGTGCCCAGGCCTGTGGGTGTTGGAGCAGGAGGCTCTTCCTAGACCTGTCAGAGCTTTGTTCATTCTCTTAAAGGCTGAGCATAAACCAGGCCTAGGCACTGGGCAGTGAAGACAGGTGTCCCTGCCGTTTTGAGATGAGGGAAGGGAGGAAAAGGCTCTCCTTAGAGGAGCGATGTGGCCCCCTCTTGATAGGAGGTGTGGACTCCAGCAGCAGGTCTGCACGCCGGCTCGGTTGCTGAGGAAGCTGCACACTCTAGACAGAGCTCCCCAGGCCTCCCACCGCCGACCCGCCCGACTCTGAGCAGGTGCACCCTTGGCCCTGGCGAAGGGAGCAGCGGGAGATGACGAGAGGTAGTTGGGGGCCAGGCTCTGGAGGGCTTTGGGTGCTTCTTCCTCAGTATCATTGGGGTTTTTGGGCTGCAAACTTGGTCCACGTTTGTTGTCACAGCAGATGCTCTTGGGTTGGGTTCCTGCTCCACCACTTCTTTGTGACCTTGAACAAGGGGTGTTTCTTTTCTGGGCTTATTCTTCACTATGGTTTGCATTTAAGAGATAAGCTCAGGTGGCCCCAAGTTTGAGTGCCTGCTCTGCTTCCTCCTGGTGACCTTGGCCCGAGACTCGCAGTGTAACATGGGGATAACAGTCACTGCCACGTGGGGTTGTTGGGGGGATTAGGTGATGAGTGTGGGGGGCTCAGCATCGTGCCTGGGGCACAATCGGGCTGATACACTGTTGCCTATATGAGCATCCTTGCCCCCGCGCCGCCCGGGGCTGCTGGGAGGGTGAAGGCAGAGGTGGAGGGAAAGGTGCTCTGCCAAGTGGAAACTCCACAAATGGTTGTCATTATGTAATTTGCCAAAGAGGTGAATGTCTGGTCTTTGTGAGTTGTCCGTAGGAGTGAGAGCCCCCCTTGTCCTGTAGAGGGGAGCAGCCACCTTGGGGGCCAGCAGGTGGACACTCTCTCTGGGGTCGCTTAAGGAGGTGATCGGTTTTTGGCAAAACAGGTGCACACACACTCCCCGGGCCATTAGCTTCATGTGGTCACCGTGCTCTGTCACCCTGGGCAAGTCATCACCTTCTCCAGCCAGCTTCCACATCTGTCGAGCGAAGTACACCAGGTCCTCACACCAGCAGCATCCGCTTCATGTGGGAACTGGTGAGAAACAATTTCGATCCCACCCCAAACCCTCGGAATCAGACTCTGCATTTTAATAAGATCCCCAGGTGATCTTGGAAGCATTTTACCAGAATCTTGGCCATCCTTGACCCAGAGAATGTTCTCCAGGGACCTGCCTGCTTTAGAGCCTGTTAGCCCCAGGGCCATCAGTGGAACGCAGGGAGGATGGCCGCCCTGGCTTTCGGGGCACAGACCTTTGCAGCCTCTGCAGGTCATCACGATGCCCATGAGTGATGCACTCAGCTCCACTTTTCATGAGACCTTAGATGCAGGAGGAGCAGGGCAGGGACACAGAACCGGGGCACAGCAGGCGGTGGTAGTGGCTGCAGTGTGAGCCGCGCATGCACAATGCCTGGTGGCTTGTGTGACTGACGTCTGTGGCCCTTTAAGACACAGACAAGACTGACACCCCACCCCTGCTCCTTGGATGTCTGCTGCCCTCCCCAAGGTTTCTGAGCATGCTTAGGTGGTCTTCCAGCCTCCTGGCACTGTCTCCGAGCTCCTACTTCTGCTCAGTTAGCACTGGGTTTGGACGTTCTTGCTTCCACATAGGCTCCATGCTCAGCTGTGCATTTCAGCCCCTTCCTGTCAATTTCACCCTAAGAGACACAGGATTTCCCATGCTGGCAGATACCCAGAAGACTTGGGTGGAGGAGGACTTATCTCAGCCCACTAGCCACGTGGTTCTGGGTGTTAGATGTGCCCGCAGCTCTTGGTCAGCCCTGATGTCCACCAGGCCCTGTGGCACCTCCCCCTCCAATCTCCCGTCCTCGTCCATCTCTGATCCTCCAGAGGCTCCTGAGAACTAAATTCCCTTCACTCTACCAGTGACCCGCACTGCACCCTCTGCCCCAGGCTCACCTCACATTCAAACCCAAGAAGAGTGTGGCAGCGCAGAAAGATCCCCCCTCCCGGGAAGGCGAGGGGGCTGGGAGCAACCTGTGGTTTGGAAACAAGCTTTGGCTGCAAAGAGCAGAAGCCCAGGCAAGCCGGTGGAAGGAAAGGGGGTGTATTGTCAGGACGTGGGATCTCTCAGTGAGCCAGGCAGAAGCCATCGTATTTGCGGCTGGTTCCCCCCAAAGTGGGATCTAGAGAGTGGGCATCCTGGGGAACAGCTGTTCTCTGATTTGCTCAGGTGCTACACGCTGTGTCTCTCTCTCCTCCTGCATCTCTGCTTCTCCTCTTGTTACTGGACCAATGTGAGTCCTCTTCTTGGTGAGTCAACCAAACGACACCAGAAGTAGTTGTCACACAAAGCAGAAATTTTATTTGCAGCATGCAGCGAAGAAAATGGAGACCACAGGGAATAATTTCGCCAAGCTGTGGCTCCCTGAGCATGGAGAGGTGGGTACCTTTGTTTGAGGTAGGGAATGAATAGTCAAAGGGGAAGTTTCATCATCGCATGTAGAGGTGGCCTCAAGCTCGCACAGATGTGGTTTGAAAACATGCTCTTCCATACAATGAATGATCTAATGGCTGCTTTGCCCTCCCAGAGGAGGAGAATTGGCGATGTTAATGGGGGCAGGTTACTTTAGCACAACTCTGTCTGTGCAGGTGTCATTCTTGTGGTTGAGGTCTGGGCCGGTCTGGTCTGGTTCAGAGTGGTTGGGTCCAGGGAGGTTGTCACTTAGAGCTTCTTCCCGGAACACAGCTGAAACGGCATAAGCTCAAGACCTCAAAGTCATTAGAGAAAGGAACACCTGCCCCTTTCAACAAGAAAAGAAAATTAGGTCAGACAAGACAAGGAAAAATGGTTCGAGTTTAGGCAAGAGAGAGAAGCAGGTTAGAGTCCATGGCTGGTGACAAAATCCCTCCTCTAGTTTTTCCTGCTCCTCATTCTTGAGGGATGTGGGGCGAAGGTCCATCTTCTGTAACTGCTTCCTGCTGAGCATGGGCATTGACATAGGGGCCAGTAGAGGGGTAGAACTTCCCCCTCACTAGTCTAAGGTAAGTCTGTGGGTCACCAGGCATGGCTCCAAGTTGTTCATATTCTTGATTAATAGGCAGGTGGCAGCTACAGCTCTCAAGCATGGGGGCATCTTTTTGCCACGGTGTCTCGCTGCTTTGAGAAACAGCCTACCCCATTTTTTTTAAGGGTCCCACCATTGAGTTAATACTCCTAGAGCTATTCCTTGTCTTCCATGAAGGTATAGGTCAAATGGCTTGCTCAGGTCTGGTAAGGCCAGTGCAGGTGTTTCCATTGGTAAATTTTTAAGCCTATTGAAAGCTTGGTCACACAACTTATGCCACTCAAAGGGGTCTGTTTCTGGTCCGTGTGATTTGTCATAGAGAGGCTTAGCGATCAACCCCAAATTAGGGATCCACGTGTGGCAGAAGCCAGCCATCCCCAAGAAACCTTGTAGCTGCCTATGTGTTATGGCAGAGCAAGTCCATATATTACTATTTTTCTCTCTGGAGGAAGGCTGCACTGTCCTTGTGAAATAATAAACCCCAAATACTTTGTAGTCTCTTCAGGTATCTATCCCTTAGACATGTTATATCCCTTATTGGCTAAGAAGTTTAACATGGTTACAGTGTTCTCATTGGAGATTTCTTTAGAAGGACTTGCTATTAGGATGTCATCCACATACTGTAACACAGTGTTTTGTTTTAATTTTAATTCCCTTAAATCTCGGCCCAGGATTTCCCTGAAAACTGTAGGGGAGTTGTAAAATTTTGGGGGTAAGACAGTCTGGGAGTACTGTCGTTTCTGGTGGGAGTCTGGGTCCTCTCATTTAAAGACAAAAGTCTCCTGGGACTTGGGGTCCAATGGGATGCAAAAGAAAGCATCTTTTAAATCTAGCACTGTAGAAAACATGCTGTCCCCAGGGAGACTAGCCAGCAGGGTGTAAGGATTAGCTACTGCAAGATGTGTGTCTTGGACTTTTTCATTGACTGCCCTAAGGCCTTGAACAAATCTGTTCCCCTGTTCCCGGCCTTTTAATGGGTAAAATGGGAGTGTTGTGTGGGGATCTACATGGCCTGATTAAACTTTATTTTAAAAGTTTGTCAATTACAGGAAGGATTCCTTTTATGGCTTCTGGCTTTAGGGGGTATTGTTTTACCTGAGGCCAGTGGTCTATCTGTTTTAATTCCATTCTTACAGGTATGGCACTGCCCAGTCATCCTACCTGTCCTCATGTCTATACCTTTGAGTTAACTCAGTTTAAAGTGTTTTGGGCAAATTTTTCCTTTTCAGGTGCTGGTATGTCTTGTAATAAGGCCATGAGCTCAACTCCCTGATCTCTGGGAACTTGGATTTCTATTTTATCTTGTTCCCGGTTTATTGAGACCCCCAATTTTAATAGTATGTCCCTCCAAAGGAGGAGAACAGGGCACTCTGGCACATATAGAAAAGAATGTCTGGACATTTTTGATCCTATTTCATAGGTTAAGGGCTCCTGAAACCTTTGGTATCTCCTCTTCCTGATACCCCTTCTGTCACATTTTCTTTTAGAAAGGTTTCCCTTTTGGGTATTTAACACTGAGAATGTGGCTCCAGTATCAAGCGAAAATTCAACATGCTCTCCTCCCACTGCTAAGGTCACCCAGGGCTCCTCAGGAGAGATAAGGATTTGGTTGCCTGGAGCCAACCAGGAAGCCCCACGGCCCTGTCACATCTCATCTGTAGTCATGGGAAGTAGCCATGACTTGGTCTTGTCTGATCCCTTCCCTCTCTGGCGTTGGTCTGGATGTCCTTCCCATCTGCAGTATGTCCATTGATTAGTCCCTTCTGGTCCCACAGTGGGGGCCAAGGTCACTCACCTGTGGCATCTTCTCTCCTGGTTACCTTGAGCAGACGGGAGGGCCACGGCGAGCAGATTAGCTTGCCTCTGCATCTTTTGGTCATCTTTCATTTCTTCTGTCATATCTCAGTTGTTAAACACCCTGAAGGTTGCCTCCACAAACTGTGCAGAACTGGTGTCAGGCCCTATTGTCCATTTTTGGTTTCCTACGGATATCTGGAGTACTTTGAGATATGAAACAGGTATCAGGAACCACTTACTCTAATAACATTTACCCACATAATATAACCTAAGAAGGTTTATTGTCATTTATTTGATAATTTTTAATGTAATGTAATATACCAAATAAGTCTAACTAATTTACTATCTCCCTCTTTATAGAAAGAGAGAACAAATTCTTTGAAAAATTCCCAGGGCCCCACTGGAAACCCCCCAAAAGAAAAACTGTTTTAGGATTTGAGCCTTGGGAAAATTGTCAACAAATATCAAAAGATTTTAAAACACTTGGTCATGGGGCCAGCCTGGTGGTGTAGTGGTAAAGTTCATGTGCTCTGCATCAGTGGCCCAGGGTTTGTGGGTTCAGATCCCAGGTGTGGACCTACACACTGCTCATCAAGCCATGCTATGGTGGTGACCCACATGCAAAATAGAGGAAGATTGGCACAGACGTTGGCTCAGGGACAATCTTCCTCACACACACAAAAAAAAGTCCAGAAAATAAAACACTTGGTTAAATAGGGAATGATGTTTAGTTATCCATTTAATCAAGGTCACAACAGAATATGTCAAAGGCAAACAGAGAGAGAGAAACAGTCTAAAATAAGAAAACTCTAATAGGAGGCCTCAGCCTCTTTAAGCATAGGAAATTATTTTAACAAAACATAGATTTTCTGTCTTTTAAGTAGACTCACTCAAAGGTAAAGAAAAACAAAAGGCTTTTGTAATCTCTTTGTCAAGAGTAGACCAAAAGTTTAAGAAGATTATCCTTTCAAGAGAAAGCCAAGTTTTTAATTTTTTTAACTTACTTTTGATATTGAAGCTCATTTATTTAATTGAATTTATTTTAATCCTAGTCAACTTGGCCATGTATAAAACTCTTTTTTGGGGGTTCTTACTTCCACAAACTTTCTGTCACTTGCTTTTTACATTTAGAATTTGTCCTATGCTTTCCTTTATTTTTTTTTTTCCTAGTACTTTAGGACAAATTTATCTTTTTTAACAAAACAAACAAAAATATCTCTAGTCTTTATGCCTCCTTTACTGAAGACATACATCTCACTTTCCTTGTATACAAAGATATTTCCCTAATTAATTTTTAGTAGCTTTAATCACATATATTGATTAGAATTTTTAGCCCTTATGGACTTTGATTTTGTGAAAAATACGAAGTAATTACAAACTGTCTTTTACATTAGCATTTTGTAACTTGGCATATATTTTTTATAATTTTTAGACGCATGTTACTTTATAGTATAATTGTTAAAATAAAATATAGGACGTTTACTAACAGGACTGAGCATCTTTTAGTTTCTTTTCTTTTTTGAGGAAGATTGGCCCTGTGCTAACATCCGTTGCCAATCTTCCTCTTTTTTTCTTTTTTTCCTCCCCAAAGCCCCAGTACATAGTTGTGTATCACAGCTGTAGAGTTGTAGCTGTTCTATGTGGGATGCCACCTCAGCATGGCTGGATGAGCAATGAGTAGGTCTGCGCCCAGGATCCAAACTGGTGAACCGGCCACTGAAGTGGAGTGTGCAAAGTTAACTGCTACGCCACCGGGCTGGCCCCTTAGTTTCTTGTAATAAGAAGCCAAAAGTAGATAAACCTAGGGCCGGTTCAGTGGCACAATGGTTAGGTTCACACCACTCTGTGGCCTGGGGTTCACAGGTTTGGATCCCGGGCGCAGAACCACACACTGCTTATCAAGCCATGCTGTGGCAGGTGTCCCACATAAAGAAGACGAAGATGGGCACAGATGTTAGCCCAGGGCCAGTCTTCCTCAGCAAAAAGAGGAGGATTGGCGGTGGAAGTTAGCTAAGGGCTAATCTTCCTCACACACACACAAAAGTAGATAAACCTATATCTGATATTTTATCTTACTTAGAAATGATTTAGATATTTTATGAATTTTTATCATTTAATTTAATCAAGCAAAATTTCAAAGTTTTAAATTACCAAAGAGGGTTTGGAAGTTATTTTAAATATAGATGTCATAAAATATAATTACTGTTAAAAGTTATCCATAAACTCTAATCTCACTTACATTGAAACCATTTGTTTTCAACAATCATATTTAGATAACTCACAAAAACTTTATGTGACACCAAGGCAGTTAGCCATCATTTTAAGTGCATATATTATAATACATAATTATTGTTAAAAAGTTTTCCCAAAAACTTTTACCTTTTTTACATCCACCTTTTTTTACATCTATTTAGTTTACCTATTTTTAAAAATTAGATTGCCTATAAAAACTTTATGAAATATCAGACAAAATTAGCTATTCTTTTAAGTTATTTTTGTTGACAAATTCTGTAACGAGACAACACAGTTTGTTTGACTCATAAAGGCTGTATGTTTACATTATATCCTATGTTGATGACTCTGAGGACATGTCTATTTTAATTAAACCAACAAATTTAAACAAGTTTTTACTTACCAAAGATCATTTTATATCATGTTAACTTGAGAGACATCTGGGCTAGTTTTTATCACATTTAGAAATAATTTATATAAACACTTAAGCCAATTAAATAGAGCTCTTTTAAGAAATTATGTCATCTGGACACACATACACAGACATGTAGAAAGTCACAGAGATCTTTAAAATTTTAGCCACGTTTCAGGCACAAAACTCAAGAGTGCTGGCTCCAGATTGGCACCTAGATGGCTAAAGATTTTTACTAAAGATTTTTTTTTTCTTCTTTTCGCTGTGAGGATCCTTTTTATAGCTGTTTTAAAAGTCATCTTTTAGAAGCTTCTGTATATTAATCAAAGAATCCCTCCCATTGTGAGAGGTTTCAAACCTTCTCTTCTTTTTAAGGTGGACTTATCTGAAACAAAGCTTCCCCAAAATGTCCATTACGATCTTAAAATACTTAAAAAGTTTACTTATTTCCACTTGTTTAATTTTAGATCTGGAATTTGGGGGAAGTTGAAGTAGGGGGGCTCAGCAAGAGAGGAGGGAGGAGCAGCAGTTTGGTTTCACCTCCCCAGCACGGTCTCTGTGCAGCTATTTGTCTTTTTTTTTTCCTTAAAGAGGCAACATGAGATTCCTGATCTTGTTTAGAAGCCTCAAACATTAAAATAGGCCTCTTATTGGTTAATTTTTTATAGTAACCTGTTTCCAATCGTATATGTAAACACACCAGTCTGGGTAAACTGAAATGACCCCATTTTGGCCACTTTAAAGTGAAATCTCTTTTAGCATGTTTAATTAACATCGTCTGAAGGGTGGATTTATATGCTCACAATCCCCTCAGTATAATTTAAAATAGAATTAGGCAAAAGAGATGCAATCATTTTACACAAAGTCCATCTTTTCCAGCCGGTCCTGTTGACAAAGGTTAGCACAAGGACAAAAGCAAAAAAACCTGATAGATCCAATATCCAGTAAAAGGAAAATCATACCAAGGGCTCTGGGGGCAAGTACCTTAGCCCCGTCGTGCACGAGTTCTGTTACTTACCAAAGATGTCTTTTCGAGTTTCAAGCCTAGTTTCTTCCACCACCGAAAGCAAAGGTGACCTCTCAAAAGTGGATGATTAAGGAGACTAAATGACCCCAGGGAGGTCTGTGAGGCCTAAAAGCCAGTTTGTTAAGGAAATGGAGAAAGATACCAAGATGAAGTTTCTGTCACTTTTAGGCAAAGCTTCTGTCCGTCCCCATCCAGCACCCACACAGATCATAGACATTCAAAACTCAGCCTGCAGGCACTTAACCCCGCCTTTTACCGTAATTGCAAGACAAGACTCAAAGACAGATTCTGTAACGTCAGAGAGAATTAACCCCAACCATGGGGATCAGCTTCTTCTGTCATAGACACGGCACAAACATACAGACTCAGTGACTCCCAGGGGGGACTCGAACCCACCCCTTGTCACTTTCACAACACAAACAGAAAAGGGCCCTCAAAAGGGCTTTAAGTCCCAGCAGTGACATACTCAAACGGGCCTCAAACCCTCACTGCCCAGTGACTAGCCAATGAGAATTGCTCCTGTTCACCAGATCCAAGCATTCGTTCTTCCAGAGTGGCCAGGTCATGCAATCCTTCCAACCAAATCGGGACTCTCACTCTCCTGAGCCAGGCCACCTGGGGATGGGGACTCAAACCCTGAAGCCAGGCTAAAACAAATGACCCTTGGAACTCAAACCCAAGGCTAGGGCAGCCTTAAACCCAAGGTTCAGGCAGCCTGACTTTGCGAGACAACTTAAAGAAACAACTCTTATAGTTGTGCCGTGGGATTGGTGCCACTTCCTCCATCAAGAGATCCTCCGAGAAAATGCTCAGTGTGGGCCGGGTCTCCCAATGGGGAAGCGACGTCAAGATGGCAGCACCAACACCAAGAAGGAAGTCCCTCCCCATGAGGTCCACTCCTCAACCTCCAGTAGTGTGAATGGGATAGCCTGGGATGAGCTGCTGCTGCCCACCGCTCCGTCCATTGGAAACTGGATGGTTGAAAGAGTAGAGCCTTAGAGGGACAGGTGTCCCATCTGGGTCACCAAATTTGTTACCAGACGAATGTGAGTCCTCTTCTTGGCAAGTTAATCAAACTACACCAGAAGTAGTTGTCACACAAAGCAGAAATTTTATTTGCAGCATGCAGTGAAGAAAATGGAGACCACAGGGGATAATTTCACAAAGCTATGGCTCCCTGAGCATGGAGTGGGTACCTTTATTTGGGGTAGGGAATGAATATTCAAAGGGGAAGTTTCATCATCGCATGTAGAGGTGGCCACAAGCTCGCACATGCGTGGTTTGAAAACATTCTGTTCCATACATTGCATGACCTAAAAAATGGCTACTTTGCCCTCCCAGAGGAGGAGAATTGATGATGTTAATGGGGCAGGTTACTTTGACACAGCTCTCTGTCTGTCTGTGCAGGTGTCATTCTTGTGGTTGAGGTCTAGACTGGTGTGGTCTGGTTCAGAGTGGTTGGGTCCAGGGCAATTGTCTCGCTTAGAGCTTCTTCCTGGAACAGGGCTGAAACTACATACACTCAAGACCCCAAAGTCATTAGAGAAAGGAACACCTGCACCTTTTGACGAGACAAGAGAATTAAGTCAAACAAGACAGGGAAATAAAGGTTAGAGTTTAGGCAAGAAAGAGAAGCGGGTTAGAGTCCATGGCTGGTGACACCCTCTCTACCAGCTGTCTTCCCAGCTCCCTCATACTTTCTGCTTCCTCCTAACGTTGGCTCAGTCATGGTTCTCTATTCCTCTTGCCGCAAGACCTGTTCCCCTGCAGTGGCCCTCACCAGCGACCCCTTCATGCTCCTGAAAGAAGGCATCTGATTGGCCCAGCCTCCCATTTCACATAGGGCCATAAGCCAATGGGTTGGCTGCCCCTGGGTCAGGTGACCACCAACTATCACATGATAGAGCACATGCCCTCTCAGGCTGCAGGGCCTCCAAGGGCCAAGCATCTCAGAAGGGTTCACAGGTGGGACAGGCCTACAATTTTATTTCCCAAATGCCACCATACCCCACATGTGTCCATTCCACATGCAGACACAGAGCTTGTGCAAAGCAGACACTCAGAGGATATTAGTGGAGTGAGTAAAAACACACAACAGCTCTAGTTGGAGGAAGTCCAGCCTGAAAATAGCTTCCCCATCTCAGATGGTCAAAAATTGCTGACAAAACCAGACTTCAGCCCACTGGTGCTGACCATAGCAGAGGGTCTCGAACCTGTCCGGGGAGACGTCTTTAGAACTGAAATTGACTAACACTCCAAGAGATGTTTCAACCCAATTCTTTTCAGCAATTCGAACTATGGGGGCTTTGAGCAATCCCTGTGAACTCCTTGGGGGTTTAAAGCCCAAGAAGCAAGCCCCTTACAGTTCCCACCCCAGATGCTGGTGAGGGGGGTGGGTAGCGGTGGAACGGAGTGGTTCGTTTGGGTGTGCTGTCTCTCTGTGCTGGGGTCTTCTTTCTCTTGCCTGGGAGGAAGGAGGACCAGGGTGTGTTGCTGGCTGGGGTAGAGAAGGCTCCTGGAGAAGCAGTGTCAGGGAGGGGAGAGCAGAGAGGGTAGGGCTGTGGGGAAGGTGGGGCTCTGTACACAAGACCCTGACCATCCAAACAGATGGACAGAGTCCAATGCATACGAAGTAGGGTAAAGAAAGAATATTAACGACCTGGAAGATAGATCAGAAAAAAGCGATCCAGAATACTATACAAAGAGACAGAGAGACGTGAAAAGACGCGGAATACAGATGGATGAGGACCAATACACATCTAATCAGAGATCCCAATAGAGAGAAAAGAGAGGATGGGCCAGTGCTGGGGAGTGCCCGTCGTCATATGTGAATTTTACACACATTCCATGTGCTACAGTCTGTTTCATGGGCATCTTTTTTTTTCATCAATTATCTGTTCATTCCTAAATGGACATACATGGTTTTCTTTATTTTAGTTTTGGCCTGTGTTTTGACCTTCTGTTGGGGCAAGTCTCCACTCATTTCTTTTCTTTTGAAACTTTGTCTTCTTCTTCTCAGCTGCTCATCTTCTGAATATGAAGAATACTTTAAGGATGAGAACTGGCCTAGTGTAGTCCAGTGGTTCTCAGAGTGGGGTCCCCAGCAGCAGCATCCCCATCACCTGAAAAGGTGTTAGAAATGCACACTCTCGGGCCCCACTGCAGACCAACTGAATCAGAAACTCTGGAGGCGGGACCCAAACATCTAGGCTGTAACCAGCCCACTGGGGATTCTGATGCACGCTGATGTCTGAGAACCACTGGGGCAGTAGAAAGCGTGTGGGCTCTCCAGCCTGAAGGATCGCTCCAGCCTGAATCCTTGCTCTAACACTTTCAGTGTATGGCCTCTCCCAACCTCTGTCCTCGTCTGTAAAACTAGGAAGAACAGTCCTACTTTATAGGGTTGTTGTGTTAGCTGGCCTAGAGTAGGGACTTGTATTAGGTTCTCGGGGCTTCCGTAACAAATTACCACAAACAGAAATTGTTTCTCTCACGGTTCCAGAGGCTAGAAGTCTGAAATCAAAGTGTCAGCAGGGCCACACTCTCTTTGAGGCTCTAGGGGAAAACCTTCCTTGCTCTTGCAGCTTCTGGTGGCTTCAGGGGTTCCTTGGCCTGTGGCTGCATCACTCCAAACTCTGCCCTCGTTTCACATGGCCCTCTCCTCCTATGTCCTATTGTCTCTCCTCTGTGTCTCTTGTAAGGACACTAGTCATTGGATTTGGGGCCCACCCCGATAATCCGTGATGATCTCATCTCAGGATCATTAACGAAAAGGATTTGCGAAGACCCCTTTTCCACATAAGTCACATTCACAGGTTGCAGGGATTAGGTTGTGGACATATCTTATTGGGGGCCACCGCTCCACCCACCTCAGTGCTCAGTGAATACCACTTCTCCTCCTTAAGGTCCTAGGACTTGACCATTTGATTCACTTTGTGCTGGGGAAATGAGAGAGTCAAAAGATGGCAATGTGACTATTAAGAACTGCAAAATGAACTTCACAGTGTAGTTGTAGAAATATTAAAAGTTTGAATTTATTGTATCTTGGGGGTCAAATATTTTCGACTGCCATACATCCCCAGTGTTATACTTGAAATGAATGGGGGCGTTTGAGTTGATCCAAATACTCTCTGTAAATACACATTTCCTGAACTCATAGCTGCATTGTGAGGGCTCCATTTGTGTTTTGCCCAGAGTTCCCATTCTCTTTCCCCCTTCATATCATCGGCAGTCTTCACATGAGGCTTCATCCCTTCTTAGATTTCTCTACTGGGTCGGGTGCCCACTTCAGGGTTGGCTGACCCACCCGCCACACAGCGGCTGTGAGTCCATGAGCGTGAAAGCCCAGAGACCACTGACTCCACAGTCCCTTGTGGAAGGGAGGGGTCCTTGCTCCGTCTCCAATCGTCATCGTAGTGTCTGTGGTTTCTAATGCCCCCTCCTCCTCCTTCCAGCCTCTCTCTCACGACTCCTGGTCATCTCTCCTTCACTGCTGACCCCTAAGATGGACCGTCCTTGTGCTCACCCTCCTCATTTGTGTCCAATGAGCTGTCAACTTTCCCACTGGTCTTTGATTGGTGGCATTAGAGACCTCCTCATCCCTAATTCTGCCTAATTGCTTATTTTCCCAAATAATTCCAAATCTTGCACCCAGACTATTGTTGTGAACACAAAAGTCAAAAATTTCTATCTTGGTTTTCTGGCTGTGGTCCCCTGGGTGATGGAGGCCGTAGGTGAAATGCTCAAAGAGACCCCATCAGGGGATTAAAAAAATATGTAAAAGCAAGAGAGATCGTATCTGGTGATATGTCACAGCATCTCCCCGCTACATGAGCATTTAGAGTGAAAGAAGATGAGGCGCGGTCTAGTCAATGAACTTTGCTCCCTGGTGATGTGATTGCTGAGCAAATAAAAATGTTTCCGTTTCCTATTGAAGTTTTTACATCTGTTGCCCATCCTCCTCTTTTTGCCGAGGAAGATTGGCCCTGGGCTAACATCCGTGCCCATCTTCCTGTACTTTATATGTGGGACACCTGACACAGCACGGCTTGATGAGCAGTGCATAGATCCGAGCCCGGAATCCAGACCTGCCAACTCCTGGCCTCCAAAGCAGAGAGCATGCACTTAACCACTACACCATCGGGCTGGCCCCCCTATTGAAGTTTTTAAAACTACCACAGTGGAGCTAGGTCCAGGAGGATGAACACCAAAAAGTTACACTTATTCTGAGTTTTTTGAAAATAATTTTTGAGCAGTAACCAGGTGATATTTTATTTTAGTTTTTATCCAAAAGATGCCGTGGCTTTTCTGGATTGGTAACTATGGAAGAGACCAATAATCGTCCCCAAATTTTCATTCCTCCCTCTTTTTTTTTTTAAGTTTTCTTCTTATTGTGGTAAAATATACATAACATAATATTGACCATCTTAACCATTTTTATCCTCCTTGTTTTTGATCATAGAAGCTTCTGAGTTCGAGCTAGGCACATGGCTGCCCAGCCTCCCTTGGAGCTCCATGTGGGCTCATTACTAAATTCTGGCTAATGGAAGGTGAGGGGAATGATGCGTGCAACTCCTAGGTCAAGTTGTTAAAGGGAAAATTCTTATGCTCCATGTCCTCTTTTGTCCTTCTTTTGGGCTGGAATGTCTGGATGAGAGCCAGCTTCCACAAGGAAGAAAACAGCTCCCTGGAGATGGCGGAACAATACCAGACCGGACTTCTGGTCAACCTTTGGAAGCAAAGCCACCTACCTCCCAAACTGCATAGCAACTTGGACTTTAATGTCTGAAATAAATAAATCTTCTATATTGTTTGAGTCAAATGTTAACATTTTGTGACTCTTTGTTACAGCAGCTCAGCATCAATATCCTAACTAATCCAACGACCATCTCTAGGCTTCATCCCTTACCCTTGACTTTGAGTCTCCTCATTCTCTCTGCACTTCCCTCTCTGTTCAGCCTCCTTGGGTTGACCATTGTTTGGATGGTTTGTGGCTTTGACATTGACTTCCAGCAGGATCCTGCCTCTGAGCCACCCCCTTCTCCAGGGGATCCCTACACTGTGGCCCATGAATGAGTGACCACTCCAGGTGTCCAAGACTCAGTTCCCAACAAGTCCGGTTCAGCTCTGGTACCAGACAACCTCAGGGGTTGCCATCCCCTCCAACCCTCTGCCCACCTGTTAACACTACCACTTCACAGGTGGAATAGATGGAAAGAAATGAGAATAAAGAGGCCATAGGGCCAGGTCAAGGGGAAGGAGGAATTGGGACTAACTGCTAATAGGTATGGGTTTGTTTTGGGGGTTGGTAAAAGTGTTTCAGAATCAGGTAGTGGTGATGCTTGACAGCATAGTGAATTACTAACAGCCGTTTTATTGTTTTATTTATTTGTGAGGAAGAGCAGCCCTGAGCTAACATCCGTGCCCATCTTCCTCTACTTTATATGGGACGCCGCCACAGCATGGCTGACAAGCGGTGTGTCCACAGGCACCCGGGATCTGAACCTGCGAACCCCGGGCTGCCAACGTGTGAACTAAACCGCTGCGGCCCCTAAAAACCACTTTAAAACTGTGACATAAAGTTTAAAACACTTTACGTTATATGATGTACATCTCAATTTTTTTAAATGTTATTTTTAAAAAAAGAAGCCATGGAGGGAGATAGAGAAAGAGATTCAGAGAGCGCTTCCTGAAAAGGGGCAGGAAGGGGGTAGTCGGGGGCCAGACGGAGGAAGGACAGGGCAGAGGCGAGGAAGGCCCAGACGTCTTCCTGCAGAACGCAAAGTGATATGAACAGGCGTCATGCCCAGAGTGGCCGGTTCCTGGAGGTGAACCACATTCGGGGCTCTGGAGGGCATCTTGGCACAGTTGGGAGGGGCCTCCAAGATCCTTTCCCTGTGAGTCTAGGATTACTCAGCTACTCAAAGTAATGAACTATTGATACACGCAGCAACCTGGATGCATCTCAAGGGCACTATGCTGAGTGAATTAGTAAAAAGGCCAGTCTTAAAGGGTAACATACTGTGATTCTATTTATAAAATATTCTCAAAATGCCAGAATTATAGAGATGGAGAACTGATCAGGGGTGGCCAGGGGTTAGGGAGGTCATGGGGAGGTGTGACCCCGAAGGATTAGCACCAGGCAGTTCCTCTGCGGGGACAGGACCGTCTGTGTGTCGATTGTCAGGATGGTTCTATGAATCTGTAAATGTGATAAAATGTCGTAGGACTGTCATAAAGATATAAAAATGAGTGCGTGCAAAAACTGGTGAAATAAGGTCTGTCATGTAGTTAGTTGTGCCAATGTCAATTTCCTGGTTTTGATAATGACTATACTTAAGTAAGATGTCACCACTGGCGGAAGGGTACACAGGACTTCTCTCTACTACATTTTGCAGCTGTGCTATTTGGTCTTGTGGGTCTACAATTATTATTTTTTTTAAAGTCTGCGAATCAAGATCTGAAAGGTGGTGTTGAGGATCGGTGGGTAAAGGAGGCCAAGTCATGGCCGGCTTTGTGACCTTGGGAGAACGTACACGAGGAACAGGAGAGGAGCAGCACACTAGATAGTGCGTTAAGATTGAGAGAGAGAACTCAGACGCCATGATTGCTCAGTGCCCGACATACTCAGTGAGTGCTCAGAAAACAGTGATTCTTATTTATTGAGCACCTGCTGTATGCCAAGCACAATCCCTACCTTGTCTCAATCCGTCCTCTCTGTAACACTGTCAGGTACGTACTCTTTCTACAAGCAAGGAAACTGAGTCACAAAGCAATAACTGGGGGAGGGGGATTCAAGCAGGGCTGCATGATGCCAAACACTCCCCCAGCTCATGGAAGAGCAGGAGGCCTGTGTGAAGGAGAATCTGGGGCTGCAGTGCTCTGTGACAGAAGCATCTCGGAGCAGCGTTTCCGACCCCCTGGAGGAGGGGAGCTGTTTCAGGAGTGTGTTGACACCTGGCACCAGTTACAGGCAGTCATCATGGGCCCAGCCAGACCCTGCTCCCTGTGGCCAGTGGGACTCAGGCCACTGGGCTCACCTCATAGGCCAAGTGAGATGCGGACAGCAAATTCTAGTGGAGTTTGAAGTTTTGTGCCTCTTCTCAAGCCAAAAGGGAGAATTTAGGGAAGAAAACTACATGTTTAGAATACTTGAGGGTTTTAAGGATTTCTCTTCCTCTGGGGAAATGGCATGATCCAGAAAACAAAATGAAACAAAAATCAGAGAGACCAGCCCCGCTTCCCCACTCTTTTTGGGCACTCATTTCACCCCATCTGAACTCTAGTTTTCTGTTTTGTGAAACAAGGATAAGGAATGTTTTCATCACAGGGCTGCTGTTTAACCTTTATGATCACATGTGTGAAAATGCTTTGCAACATGTAAAGGGCTCAGGTGCTGTTATTTTTCTCACAAAGGTTGGACTTTTTAAGGATTTATTTTTAAAATTTTTATTGTGATAAAATATGCATAATGTGAAATTTACTATCTTAGCCATTTGTTGGTGTACAGTTCAGTGATTTTAAATACATTTATAATGTAGTGCAACCTTCACACCCATCCATCTCCAGAGCTCTTTTCATCTTGCAAAACTGAACTCTGGACCCATTAAACACTAACTCTCCATTCCCCCTCCCCGTAGCCCCTGGCAGCCACCATTCTACTTTCTCTCTCTATGATTCTGACTACTCTAGGCACCTCGTATAAATGGAATCATACAATATTTGTCTTTTTTGTGACTGGCTTATCTCACTTAGCATAATGTCTTCAAGGTTCCTCCTTTTTACGTCGGAATTTCCTTCTTTTTTAGTGATGAAGAATATTCCATTGTTTGTATATACCACATTTTTCTTATCCATTCATCCATTGATGGACACTTCTTCGGTTGCTTCTACCTTTTGGCTATTGTGAATATTGCTGCTGTGAACATGGGTATACAAATGTCTCTTTGAGACCCTGCTTTCAATTTTTGGGGTATACACGCAGAGGTGGAATTGCTAGATCATGTGGTAATTCTATATTTAATATTTTGAGGAAGTGTCATACTGTTTTCCATAGTGGCTTGATGCTGTAATTTTTAAGGCCATACTTTAGCACAACAGTGACACCAGACAAGAATCTCCTTGGTGTCCTGACTGTGAGGGGGTTAGAGGTTGGTGGTGCCCCCGGCACATGCCCCAGAGACGTCTGGTGGTGTGGCTCTCACAGCCCCGTCTTCACCACCACCCACCACTCCTCACCCCTCCTGTTTTGGGATCTGCTGAACTGGAGGCTGCTTTCTCTCCCTGGGCTAAAGCTTATTTGCAACATCCTTAGTATTTAGCAGGGTGCTTTTCAACTTAAAATCATTAATGTAAATCAGTTACATGATCACCTGTTCTAAATTGAAATCCAAAATCTGTTAATTCTGAGAACGTGTCCAGTTCTCTTAAACATTATATGTATGCACAGGTTTCTGTCGCTATCCAAAAGTAGAGTGTTCCTATGAAAGTTTTTATTAGCCAAAATGGCATAACGTGCAGTATCCACAGCCTTTGGAAAGATCGCATTATGCCACTTGGCTTTTACAAAAAACCTACATTAACACCTGTTTTTGCAAACCAAGAGAATTCCAAAGAGGATTTTCCCTTTTGCGAAAAAAGCCTTCATGGTACTAATGTATGTCTTTCCTAAAAGTAAAGTGGCATAACGCGCACTTTCTGAGCTGGGGGACACCTGTACATTATAATTAAACATGTGTTGGTTTTCACTTCAACATAAAAATATTAAGATTCTGGGTTTGATTTTGTCATCTTTATACTTAGTTCTAAACCTTCCTGAAGCTGACAATTGTTACTCACTCAAAGCACAGTTTTACCACCTGAGGAAGGACAGATAGGACTGTCCACTGGATGATGCCGGCAGCCTGGCAATGGGTGGCCGAGACCAGTGGCTTCCCTTCCATGTCCCCTGAGGTCCCCAGGAGCTGTCTGCATGGAGTGCAATGGCCCCGTGCTCTGCAGTCCTAGGATGTCTGTCTCTGATGACTTCAGAAGTCCCCACTGTCACACGCTCAGTTTGAAGCTCCCTATCCACTCCCACTGTCCCTATAAAAAGGGAAGACAAGGGGCTGGGGTCCCTGTTCTGGAACACACAACTCATAATGTGCAGCATGTCTGAGCAAGCACACCTCCCCATGGGAGGGAGAGAGACTGGGTGGGGCAGGGGTGGGGTGGGGGTGGTGGCCCTGTGCCTCTGGCTGCTGACTCTTCCAGTCTCCGCCAGGTGACGCTGGTGCCATCTGCCAGACCCCTTCCTAAGCAATTTTCAGGTTACTTTCCCATTGAGTTGGTATTGCCTTCACAGTGGGTTGAAGTTTCTTGTTGACCAGATTTTGGCCAAGACCCCAACTCTGGAGCTGCAGTCATCCTGGGTGACTTTTCTTGTGATATTGGGGGTCACTACTTTATGGTCACTAGGTCTTTAGGATCTCCAAATGGGGTGTCAGCTCATGTCCCTGGAGTCAAGAGATGCCTAATTCTCTGAGTCTGCAGCCCCCGTCCTGATGTTCCACCATGAGATTGTGTTAACGAGTCCACGAACGTCCATCTGGAGTCCATTCTGCATTCTCAACAGAGGATCCTTGTGAGAACAGGGCCACAGCTCGTGTGGATATTTAATTGAGTTCTGCATCTCACAGTGGTTTTGTTAGGCTGTCAAACAAAGTTGTGCTAGGGAAGGAGAGAAGAATCAAGAGGAAGGGAGGTTACAGAAAAGATGACACAAAATAACATTAAACAAGTGTCAAAGGTCAAACTTGGTTTGGGTCTTGGCTCCTCCCCGAATTGCTGGGTGAAAGCCACTGCCTCTCCCCTCGCCTTGACTTCCTCATCTGCAAAATCAGATCACTTTCCTGGCCCACTTTATGGGGTCATTATAGACCAATGTGCAGTGTGTGATTCTTGTCATAACACCCAGCAGTCTTCTGTCCATCCTATGAAAGCTGGTGGGGAGGTGGCCACGATGCCCCATGGACATTTGCCCGGGGGGAAAGAGGCCCCAGTGGAAGGGTCAGGTTGGCCTCTATGGTCCAGGCCCCTCCCAGCCCCTTCTGCCTGGGGCAAAGCAGCAAAGTCCAAGAGCAATCCAGCTGCATGACTTACAAGTGTGGGATCTTCTCCTCTCAGTTTCTTTATCTGTAAAATGGAGTTGATAACTCCCAGAGCTGATGTGAGAATTAAATAAGAAACGTGTGGAAGGTCCCAGCACAGTGCCGGCTCACACTCAACCCTCCGTAGATGGTGGCTGCTCTGCTCAGGAACCAAGCAGGAAAGAGTACTCACTTTCTGTTTTCAGACTTTTCTGAATTGCCATTACACTGGCCTTCCTACAAAAGTCTTCCATTCAGGGAAAAAGATCTATCATCAAGCAGGAATAAGCCAGTGTAGAAAACAACAGCATTCTCTCAGCTCAGTCCCACGAACTTCTGCATCCATCCAAACGATGTTGACCACCAAGATGGGCCTCCTTGGGTGGGTCACCAGGACCTAAAGGCACTGGTGCTGTCCCTGCCATCAGGGACAAGTCTAGAGAGACATCTGATCAAAAGGGTGGGGGAGACACAGACACAGTAGCTGAGCAGTGGACTTAGGCTCCTCCCCAAGGCACCATAGGAGCAGAGCAGGGGACTCTGCCAGGGAGGATGCTGGAGGGCTTCTCAGAGGAGGAAGCAGCCAGCCCTCCTGGTCTAGTGAGTTTGTTTCCTGTCAGGAAATCACCCCACCCATCTGTGTCACTGTGGCGCCTGTTAGTTGCTGTGATGCTGAAAGCTATGCCACTGGTATTTCAAATACCAGCAGGGTGTCCACCAAATACCCATGGTGGACAGGTTTCAGCGGAGCTTCTAGACTAAGACAGACTAAGAAGAAAGACCTGGCCACCCACTTCTGAAAAAATTGGCCATGAAAACCCTACAATTAGCAGCAGAGCATCATCTGATATAGTGCCGGAGGTGAGAGGTTGGAGCAAAAAGACCAGGCAGAGTTCTGCTCTGCTGTCCGCAGGGTCGATAGGAGTCGGAATCAACTCAGTGGCATTAACAACAACTAAAAGGAGCAGGTCCTTGTGGCCGAAGGACCTACGTAAGCAAAGTCTAGAAGCCGCATGGGCATGGCATTCAATGCCACAAGTACCCAATGAGCATCTGGTGTGTGCTAATTGCTAGTGACACAAAGCTGGATAAGGCAGGTGTTCTGGGGAGTGTGGGGAGATGTAACAGCTAGATCTTAAGTTAGCATGAGGGAAGCCATCTTAGGGAAAGGAAGCAAACTGTCATCCTTACTCATTAGTCTCTGAGAATGCAATGTAGCCTGCACATAGCCTAGATGATTACACACTTCTCACTTTTGCAAAATACATGATCTGCTAGTTCTATGACTCGTCTACTCATATCTCCCAGCTGTGATAGGACCATAACCTTGTTCTCTGAGTTCCCCAGGACATGATGACCTCCAGAAAGAAAAATTCAGCATTGGTACCCATCACACAGGACAGAAGAAAGAGATAATGAGGCACCTTGAAGTCTGTCACACCAGTTGGTTGACATTCCTAAACCCCCCTCCCTTGCCCATTTCCACTATATAACTGCCTCAAAATTCTGTACAATTTTACGGTGTTTCTTTAGGACACTAGTCCACCATCTTCCATTGTGCTAGCTAATCATATAAATTTTCCTGTCTCAACTACCGGCTTATTTTCAACTGATTGGCACTGGATTGTGGCAAGCAGAACGAGCCCCTTTGTGCTCCACTGCAGAGGAACAAGGGAGGAGGGGACTAGGAACAAGCCCATGCATGGGGGGAGTAATTTGCTCGAAGTCCCACAGTCTGCCATGGCAGGTCTTCCTTCCAGAAGCCCGAGGCAGGAGGGCTGAGCCAGGAAGGACCTGGAATGTCAGGTCTGGGGTTGCTCCTCTAAGGGGCTCAGCAAGGAAGGCGGGAATAGCCAGGGTGGTGCCGGGCAGTATGTTTGTTTGTTCACGAGCTGCTCAGAGGAGTGACTTTCACTTCCCCTTTGGGTCCCCGAGTGTATTTGGGCCACAGGATGTGTCTGGTTGTTGTGCACACAGCTGGCGACTGGATCTTGTTCACACTCAGCCAGAGGAGGATTCCCGGGTAAGCTGGGGAGGGTAGGACCCCCTGCCCATCTCCCCATCCTCACAGCAATTCTCTAAGGAAAGGATTATTGTCACCATTTTATGGATGAGGGAAATTCAAAGCTCAGAGAGGTTGGGTCGTGGGTCCAAGGTCACAGGTTAAGCAGTGGCAGAGCCCAAATTGGAACCTGGGTTTGTCTGACTGCTTCCTGCCTCCCCCTGTGCCCATAAACAGTGGACAGGGAGGGTAAACCGCTCAGATGGGTTCACAAAGTCCCTCGGCTCAGCTCGGGTTCTGGTCTCCCTGAGACATGAGACGTGACCCCAGAAAGAAGGTGGATGTCGGGGTGCTCATCCCTTTGGGAAATGTGGAGGAAGCAGAGGAGGTGGAGGAGGGCAGGTGAGTCAGAGTCTCTCCTGCCTGTGGCCTGGCCGCCCTGAGCTGCCCAGAGTGCTGCTGCTGAGACTGAGGGCGGCAGGATTTCTTCTGAGACACAGGGGATCAGAGCTGTCTCCCCCACCCTGTCTCTGAGTGCCTGCTCAGTCCAGGCCCTGTGGGGAAACTGAGGCCCTGAGGGGGGAGGACCTTGCCCAGAATCCCATGACGGGAGACTGAGCAGGGAGGTGGCAGGGCTTCGCCTCCCCTCCGCCTGGCCCTCTGCTCAGGACTGGGGGGTGATGGAGAAGTAAGAGGCGATCCTGTCTGCCCCGAATCAGAAACACGGCCCAGACGCAGGGAGTGAGAGGGGCACGTTGCAGAATATCTGTCATTTTGTAATTTTAAATTAAAAAACCAAACTGTAGACATGTGAGTGTAACTGTAGACGTGCGACCCTAGATATCTGTGTTTATACAGGCGGATTGAAACCCAGAAACTTTTGAATTATTAAAATCCCATTTCCCCCCTTAAATACCAGCATCGGAAGATCTGGTGTTGGCCTCCACTCGGCCCACCAAGAGTTGTGTGACGCTGGGCAAGTCACCTCCCCAGGAAAGATTTATTTATATCTCTTAGTTATTTTTTAAAAACTGGCTTCAGTCTTTTCATGCTGGTTTGTAGGATCTCCTGTGTATTGTGGATCGTCTCCTTTTGTCTGCTGTAAGTACTGCAAACAGTGTCTCCTGGTCTCTCCTTGTATGTGACTTGGTTTGTGGTGCCCTATCCAGTTTTTAATTTTTATGAGGTCAAATAGATCAAACTTTCCCTCTATGGCTTCTGGGATTTGTGTCTTGATTAGAAAGGTTTCCTCAACTCAATATTATTTTTAACATTTCTTCCATTACACTTGTATCTTTTTCTTTTTGGATTACATTTAAGTCCTTTTGTGGATTTTCTACTTATTTTTTGGTAGAAATTTTTTGTTTCTTCTTCTTCTTCCTCTTCCCTTTCCTCTCCTCCCCCCACCTACCCCTCCTACTCCTTCTGCTTTCTTTTTAGTGCAGAATGTATTTAATGGGTACCTCCTGCACTCAAAATGAAACAAGACTTTTTTTTTGTGCCTTCAGAGGACGGCTGGGCCCGCCTTGGTTACCTGCCAGCTGCCTCTGTTTAGTCTTTCCTCCTCACGCGATAGGAGCAGTATATGTCCACATCCACACTGTCAGTGCCCTCCAGCCTCAGGCCACCAGGGACTCTCCTGTAGTGAACAAGTTGGTTTTATTCCTCTTAGTGAGCAAGAGCCACGGGCATCTCAGTAGGGGGTGTTAGAAGGAACTGATTCTGGGATTTGGGCTTTCGTTGGGAGATTTGGGGGACGCGCTGAGGAAACGGGGCCCACTCTAGATGGGATGCTGCAGACAGTGGGGGCAAGTCTATCCATGGGTGTCTCAGTGATCGTGTCTATAGAGACGGGAGACCAGAACGCGGACAAAGCTGTGATCGGTAAAGAAGCAACAGTCACTCTTTTCAGCCCAGGGAGGGAGTGTTTGGTGTCCTGTGGGGGCACAGAGACCTTGTTTTTGTCCCTGGACAGAATTGTGAAGTGGGCTTGCTGTGTCTCGTTGTGTCCTGGTCTCAGAGTAGCCCTGTCTGAGGCTGGTGTTCTGTGAGGTTGTTGACGTCCAACAGGAGAGCAGCATCGCCCAGATGTGAGCGCCAGGTCAGCTTCCGGATGTCAGGGGCTGTTCTCTTCTCTTTCTCAGTCCCTGCTAAACAGTCACTTAAGTAAATAGAAGGAAAATGCCCATAGATATTGACTCTCCTTCTTATTAGCATCAGTTTAAGATTAAACATTCACCATTATACTAAATCCTCTTTGCATCACCACTTCCTTTTTTAAAACTTTATATTTACCTTTTTTGTATACTTTGTCTCAACTCGTCTCATTTGAATATTATTATGAACTCATGTCCCTTCATAGACTCAACCTGGCCCAATTACACATGATCATATAGTCATTATCAATTACTATTATGATTCTATGTAGTTTGTTAGGACTTCCCAGTGGCTGCTCCTTTGAGCACTGCTCTGACCATCTTCGAAAGCATCCTTGCCTCTGGAGTAGCAGATATTGCAGACCCGTGGAATTCAGTTCCCCTCCAAGGAGTCTTGCTTCCTTTGAGTAGGGAAAACCCTGTGGGTGCATGCGTGAGTGGGCAAGGTGTTGCTAGAAAAATACATCTGTTTAAGGTTAGAGTTCACCGTAATTATTCTAGTTTAACATATGTCATCATCCCCACTTTCCTTAGAGAACTTAGTGTCATCAACCACTATGGTTTCTCCTACACTGACAGTTGTCACACTGGGAGTCAGGCTTATTTCTTACTGGCACTCGATCCAACTGCTTCCATCATCATAAGGTGGTCGCACCAGAAACCAACCCAGTATTGTGGTTAGCAGTTACTAACTACTATAAAGTGACTTCTTTCTTAAAACTAAAACAAAAATCAAAGTATTATGTGCATGTGGTTAAAACAAATCAATTACCAAAGAGGACTCTGCTCACCCCCTTCCCTATTAAAACCAATTGCTTTTAATTTTCAGCTTCTTCTTTAGGTAGTTAATTAGCATCTTTAAATAATACTCTCACATTGGGAGATGGAATAGTGTGAGTGTGTGCTCTGGAGAAAGGAAGCGTAGACTTGAGTTCTGGCTCTGGCGCTAGCTGGCTGCTTTGGGTAAACTACTTAACCTCTCTGAGCTTCATTCTCCATTCTTGCACAGTCATTGTAAGAACTAAAAATGAGTTAATGCAACCAAGCACTTAGAACAGTGCCTGGTGCAAAGCAAGTGGTCATGAACCTCAATAGATAATAAATATTAGCTATTGCATTTTTCTTTATCTTGATTTTTAAAATTTGATGTTATTTATTTACTTCCTACTGTGTTAGATAAGGATTTCACTTATTTTTATGTTTTTTCTTATACCCTCTCTCCACCTTCTCCTAATATCATTTTATCACTTATTTTATATCCTCTATTAGAAACTTTTTTAGTGTAAGTAATTTACTTACACCTTTATTTCTTATGCCCTCAACTGCAGTCAGTATTTCTTGACTCCTTGTTTTGTAAAATGAGGATATTAATCGTCCTTCTCCTCCCTCAGTGCTTCACCTCCCAACTTCCACCACTGAACTTTAATTTATATATTGATTGGCAACAAGTATATTGATTTCCAATATTTAAACGCTCTATTTTGTTCTAAAAGTTAAAAATCAGAGTGTTTACATTTTTGTGATGTTTTATATATTGTTCGCTGTAGAGCTAACATGTACAGTACAGTTGCACGTGGTTTCTTACACAGCTTTAGTTTTTCCTGATGTTTCTAATTGCCTTTGTTTACACCCCTTTCACTGTTTGTCTTCAACATTTCCTCAATTTCTTTCAAACTTTAGATCATATGAGGAATTATATCAAGCCCTCTTTTCCCACAGAACTCTCCACTTCTTATTCCATTTTTGGACTGGTTGCTCTGTAGGCCTGCTGTATGCCAGCTGTAATCCTTAGACTCCCTTCTCTCTGGGTTGATTTTTCTGATTCCTGGATCCCATATCTTTCTCTCTCTTCATTATCCTTCACCTCACCCCATAAACACTGGCTCCTTGCTGCTCCCTATGCCGTAGCTGGCTCACATTTGACCCTACAATTTGTTTTCTCTTCCCCAAGGATGAAATAACACCTCTTTCCAGCCTGGATGCAGACTGGTGAGCCATCAGGGAAAGCTCTGATATCCCACTACTGACACCATGACCTCAGAAGCCTGTGGGGTCAGCCCAGGTAGTCAGCTTCCTCTTCTCTGGTAGTTCCTACTCTTGACCTAGAATTGAGGGTGGCACCTCCAGGCTGAGTTAACCTACAGGGGAATCAAGAAGAGGATTCATGAGCATCCTCGAGCCCCTCCAAGGGGAGTCCCCCCAGGGGTCGTGGGGTTGTCTCCTTCTAGGTCCTCTCCTTAAGGTGCCATGGCCCAGATGCCCATATCCTCCCTCCCCTGCTATCTGCCAAATGACTCAGAGTGAGGCCAGGATGGCCCAGAGGAGGTCGGGGACAGCAGAGCAGGGAGGAGAGATGGGGTCCTGATGCGGGGTGGGGAGAGGAGGAGACCAGCAACCCTGAAGGCTTTTCCTGCCTTCTTGCCTCATCCAGCCACCCGTCCTGTTCCAGCTGACCCTGGGGTGTTACCAACAGAAGCTGTTCCCACTACCTCTCTTCCTGCTGTTAGCCCAACTGCTTTGTGTGGGCCACTGAACTGGTCCCCAGTCTGGCCTTTGCCAACTCCCATCTGTGTGACCTGGAGCCACTTACCTAACCTCACCTGTTAAATGAAAATATTTCCTCTGTTATGAGGATCAAGTATAATGTGTGTACATGGCCTGGGCCAGTGCCTGCCACACAGTAGGTCGTCCCAAATGGTTGTTGTTGTGCCCTCTACCTGGAACCGGTTTGTTCCAGGTGGAAACTGCCCCTTTCCCCCAGCATCCCTTCCTCTCGTGGTTCTGTCAGTGCACCCGACCTGTGCTCCCAATTATAAGCACCTGCTTACCAGGTGTGACTGCCTTGGGCAGGTACTGATTCTACTGATCCAATACCCTTGCAAAGACCCAGCTCTCAGTTATTCCACACATGGGTTTTCCTCTATGTGTGCAGAGAGAGAGAGAAATCTCTGGTGTCTCCTCCCCTTCTTAATAAGGACACCAATCTTATTGGATTAGAGCCCCACACTTACGACCTCATTTAACCTTAATCACCTCCTTAAAAACCCTGTCTTGAAATACCATCACATTGCGGGGGGTCAAGACTTCAACATATGAATTTTGGGAGGACACAGTTCAGTCCATAACAACAGGTGACTCCATCAAAGGTACCCCAGGTGACAGCTGCTCAGGAACATTAACATTTAACGATATGCAACACCATTTATGCTCTACCACCATTTCTTGTAAACTTATTCTTTTTTCTTTCCATCTAGAAATCTCAAGCTTTCTTGAGGATGCCATTTGGTATTTCTGCAACAGAGTGAGCAGAGAGGAACTGCAGCTCCTGCTGACTGATGACGAAGCCTGGGAGAGACTTGTGGCTGAGGCCGGTTTGTCCAGGTGACCTCCACAGGGTGCCCTGGGAATGTCACCCAGGTCTACCCCCAGGGATAGTTTCCTTCTGGCAGGCACACCTCCTCCAGGAAGTATCTTATGGTTGGGGTTGAGTATGTTCCTTCTCAAGAATCCATGAGGAATAATTCCTCCATGTCATTTGCTGGCAGTGAATGACCCCAGGTTGAAAAGAGATGAAACTTGCAGGGGACAGGTTATGTGACCTTAAGGACTTAGTTTCTTCATCTGTTCAATTTGATGGTGAGGAAAATAAGATAATACATGTAAAGTGCTTAGCGTAATGACTGACACACAGTAGAAGCTCAATTAATGTTAACTTTTAGAAAGGTTGCTGAGAAGAGACAGAGGCCAAGGGTCTTCTTCCTGGAGATGAGAGCCAAGCAGGACTGCCTTTGGGTCCAGTCTGAAAACTCCTGACACAATGAGTTTGTGTCCCTGGGGACTCTGGCTAGAGCCCTGTCTCTCCCTATCTAAGGAACTGTACAAACACTTCAGGACCCTGCTGGCTTGTGAGGCGGGGAGGCTGGAGGGGAGTTGGACTGAGCTGGGTTGGATCCTGACTCTGTCTCTGCCCAGCTCTGGGGCTCTGGGCTTCTGTCTTGGAGTCTCTGATTTGTCATCTGTTCAGAGGGAACAGCAGTTCAATCTGATAGGATTGTGTTGAAGGCCTTGGAGTGAACTGCAGGGTCAAAGGTGAGGGACCAAGTGCAATGATCCTGTCCAAAGGCCCACGGTGGCCCAGACTTGGGTCAGACCCGGGAGTCAGCATGGAACCAGGGTGGGTCCAGGCTGGAGGACTAGTAGGAAGCCTTAGGCAGTGGGGCTGGACTAGAGTGAGGTGACTTAGGTGCCTAGGGCATAAACGTAGGAGGCCGTGGACATAGGAGAGTATCCGTGTGTGGGAGAGGGGACATTTCTTCCCTCCCTGATTTGACCCCTCACTTCTGGGCACAGAGGGCCATGGGTGATTGTTTCCTCCATACCCTACCTGGGAGCTGGGAGGTTCTCCACTGCCATTTGGGACTGTCTTCTCTTTTACACAGAATAGTGTGTGACCAGTGGGAAGACAGTGTGGCTTAGTGACAACTCCCAATGTCAGAATGAGTGGCTGCCAATTTTGTGTAATTTCAGGGACTCTGAGGAGACTCACAAATGCCCACCAAAGAAGAAAGTGTTTTCTCCACTAGTTTGTCCAAATGCAGGTCTTTTCAGGCTTAGTGAGTCATACAGATGGTTCTTAAAGTCTCTGGAGTCTTCAAGAGGTTCCATGAAGTTGCACATGGCCTTGGTGTGCACGCATGTGAAGCTGTCACCAGCTAAGGAGTGAGCTGGCTGGAGACACCTGAGAGATCAGGTGCTGGATGGTGGGTCAGGAGACAAGGAGTGGGCTGGAGATTCTGAGGGGAACCAGGATTAAGAGCAGATCTCCTGCTTCCCACTCATTTGGGGCGGTGGCTGGACCCAGTGTCTTTCAGCTGGGAAGGTCAAAGGGCATCAAGCTTGGAGGAGAGAAGAAGCCAGCCAAAATGACCAGTAAGGTCCCTTCTACCTCTGAGGTTTTAAGGTTTTTTTTAAATTCTAAATAAGCAGTGCTAGCCAAACTGCAAAGTCTGAAGGACGAGTCCCTAAGACCACTCTTACTTTTCACACCAACTGCAAATTTCGGGATTCCCAAAACCACCCTCAGGTTCCATAATTCCCTAGAAGGACTCACAGAGCTCAGTGAAAGCTGTTATACTCACGTCACACTTTATCACAGATAAGGGACACAGGTTACAGTCAGCCAAAGGGAGAGATGCAGAGGTCAGAGTCTGGGAGTGGTTCATCGTGAAGCTTCCATTGTCCTCGGGATGCATGACTCTCCTGTAGTCAATGTGTGATGATGCCCACAGAGCATTGCCAACCAGGGAAGGTGACTCTGTTAAAGAAAAAAATTATTCTGACACTTGTTAAAATGGTAAGGAAGTCTTTACTCAGGACTATTGCAATAGGTGTCAAGAGTATCGCAATAAAGGAGAGAGAGACTGGACTCAACTCTGACTTCAGCAGAGACAGCTGGGGATTTACAGCCAGTGAGCAGGATGAGCAGGTTGATGGATGGAAAGTTACTAAGAGGAGACATCAAGGGTAGGGGGATTCTTGCTAAAGGCAGGTCAAGGACTTACACGTGAAAGGTAGGGGGTGAGGAACTTGATCAGATATCAAGAGTGGGGAGAGTCTTGCTAAACTGACTTAGGATTCTTGCTAAGCCTGGGCGATACAGCCTGGCAAGGACAGGACATGGAAGGCCAAGGTCGAGGCCTAGTTGAGAAAAGGGCTCAGAAGAGCCTGACTAAAGTTTGGTCATGAAGAAAGTCTTTGCGACCTGAGCCTCAGGGTACAGAGTTTTTATCGGGACTCGATTGCATGCTGCCTGCATGGCTGACCTGTAGGCTCCAGCCCCTCCTGGAGGTCAAACTAATGCCTTAAGTTTCCAGGTCCTCCAGAGGTGAGAACCACATGACCCAAAGCCCCCCTCATACATCACTTTGTTAGACCGCCCAGTGGCCAAAGGCCCAGGCAAACAAAGATACTCCTATCAGTCAGAACATTCTAGGGGCCAGAGATCACTTCCCAGTAGCCCAGGGCAAATGGCCAACCTCTCTGTGAGTGACGTTAATTCTTCACTACACACAAAGGGTCTCTGAATCAAGGCTTTTCTGCTCTAATCCTACTTCTCTTTGTTCATCTATGGAGTTGTCACTCAGCAAACACTTGATAGTGATGGTGTTGACCTGCCCTTGAGTGAGAAGGCATCTTTATCAAATACTTACTTCTTAAGAGCATCTTAAGATGACCTTTACTTTGTATTCTCTGATTGAATAAGTCCTATAGAGCATCTACAATATACAAAACATGTTTTTAACATAAAAGAAAAATTCTTTATATTTGTAAAATTCTTTTCCATTTGATTTATAGTAAAAGCTCTGTGATTTATACAGGAGAGATCTTATCAAGCCCATTTTACAGATAAGCAAACTGGCTTTCTTAATCACTTGACCTTCATTGTTACAGGGATGAGGCAGATGCACTACATAAAGGTCTGAACAAGCTGAACACAGAACAACTGTATAGGAAGAAGTTTTCGAGCAATTTTCCTCAGGTGAAACGGGAGCTTGAGGAGTACATAAGGGAGCTACACACTCTTGCAGACAAGGTCGACAAGGTGCACAGGGACTTCACCATCTCCAACGTGGTGGCCAAATCCACCAGTGCTGTGTCTGGCATCCTGACCATCCTTGGCCTGGGTCTGGCACCCGTGACAGCAGGGGTCAGTCTGGCACTCTCCACAACTGGGATGGGGCTGGGAGCAGCAGCTGCTGTGACCAGTGTGTCCGCCAGCATCGTGGAATACTTAAGCAAGTTGTCAGCAAAAGTCAAAGCCAGTCGCCTGGCATCCATTGATACCGAGAAAGGGGAGATAGTAAAGGAAACTCTACATCACATCACACCCCATGATGTTTCCTCAACAAAGAATTTCACCCGAGCCCTGGAAATTATTGGGAAGGACATTCGTGCTATCAAGCTGGCCACCTGCAAACCTCTGTTAGCAGCGCCTGCCAAGTGCCTCATGACTATTGGGAGAATCTCGGTCCAAGGCAGCAAGCTGGTGCAGAAATCTTTTGGAGGTACCGCTCTGGCAATGACCAAAGGAGTCCAGATCATGGGTGGGGCCACCACAGGTGTCTTCATTCTAGTGGATGTGGTCAGCCTTGTGAAAGAGTCAGTGCATTTGCATGAGGGTGCGAAGACAGAGTCAGCTGAGGAGCTGAGGCAGAAGGCTCGGAAAGTGGAGAGGAAGTTGGAGGAGCTCACCCAGATCCACGGGAGGCTGCAGTAGGGCCTCATTCTGAGACTCCCAGAGCAGTGCAGGGAGCAAGGACATGTGCGGGACAAAAGCATCGAGGTATCATGTTATAGGGAAAAAGAGGGCAAGATCAAGTTTATGGGATTGGGTGTTGAGGAGTTTGGCATTTCTGTAGCTGAACACAGTGAGGGAGGGGTTAATGCAGCTGGCAGATGGGTCAGAGAGAAGAAAGGGACATGGAGCCTGGAATAAGGGAGGAGAGGGGATTGGGAGTGAGGGGAATGGGAATGGGGAGAAACCATTTATTTTGGACAAAAGAAGACATTGGGGGCATGAATAAAGAGAGAGGCGTGGAGGAACAAGCAATGAGAAGGCTAGGAACACTACAGAGTTGAAAACAGGAGAAAGCTAAAGAGGTAGGATTTTTGGAAGATAGAGAAGTAACATGGCTCCTATATTGACCCTCTCTATGCTTTGATGTCTCAGCAAGAATGGAGTCCTTCCCTGGTGGTCATCTGTAGCCCTACCTTTTCATGATCAACTCACCTTTGTCTTCTAGCACGTTCATCTGAGTTAGGCAGTGATTTCTTGATGATGACGATTGTGGTGGTAATGATGATGGCATCCATGGTTGTGATGAAACCGGAGTAGGTGGAATATTTGGCAAGTCACTGGTGCTCTTTGGGGTCAGGGTGCACTGAGAGATCAACGAAGTTCCAGTGAAATTGCAAATGCTGTGCTGGAACAGTGGTTGATTTCAGTAGAAAAGTAAAATCAGATGCCAGTATCAGATCAAGGAGACTTGCAGTGTGCCAAGGAGATCAACCAGCTTGGAGTCAAGAGACACAGCCTATCTGAGCATTAGTTTCCTCATCAGTTGTGGGGGGTTGCTGGACAAGGTAATATTTCAGATCTGTCTGCTCTCCCCATCTTGTGTTCTATAAACTGGCTCAATAAATATGGACTGATACACTGAGCCTTTGTTGTGTTGATTGATAGGCTCACCTGGACTCTGGATGCTTGACTTCCCTTCCCTGTGAGCCTGTCTTCCAGGATCTCAGGGAGCAAGTCTTCCATTGCTCCTCCTGCTCACTCACTGGGTTCCAGCTCTCCCATCTGGTCATTTCCCTCAGATCTCAGCACCCTGCAGGTCCCACCGGAACACTGGGGGAAGCTTGTGCACACCTGGCTTGGGCTGAAAACAGTCATGTTCTTGATCCAGTGGCTGGGACCCAGGATTGACATGTGGCACATGAGGCTGATTAGAATCAGAAGAGCCTGTGTGAGAGAGGGTCAGCGATGAATAGAGGGACAGATAGAGACAGCCAGACAGCAAACAGCCTCTCCCAAGCTACCTTCACATTTCACCTAGACTCTGGCAAGAGCTTCCAGAAAAGTCTTCTTGTGTTTACTCTTGTGGCTCTGCCCCTGCCCACCCCCGCCCCAACCCCTGCCCCTGCCCATTCTCCGCACTGGGCCAGTATGACCCTTAAGAATACAGACCTTATCAAGCTCCTGCTTCCAACCCTTCAATGGCTTCACATTACTCTTAGCACAAAAGCCTAAAGCCTCCCTGCATCCTAAAGTAGACTTGGGGCCCCTGAAGACAGAGCCAGAGGCAAGGCTCTCTCACAGGGAGTTTATTTGGGAGGGGATCACCAGGAGCAGGACTGAGGGACTGGGGAAAGGGAAGCAGAGAAGTGGGGAATTTCAATACAAAGATATATTTTTGATATGGTCACCCATGTGGGCAATTGAGTCTGCTAGAACCTTCTGAGGAGCCTTCATGGAATGGCGTCAGAATCCTCCTCTCCAGGGAGGAAAGAAGGAAGCATTTGACCATTGCTCCCATCCCCTGTGGGCTTGCTCCAGTGGGGATCAATTCTCTGTATTTCCAAGTGTGGAGCATGTGAGTGTCAAACAGGTCCCATGAGTGGAGCCCAGGGCAGGAAGCAAGAGACAGGGGACATGCAAAATTATCCCAGAAAGTCTAAATCACTCACAAAGTGCACCCAGTGCCTTATATGTCCTTTTGTATATACCACCTCCCAGAAGACTTTTCTCAGTCCCTCTCACTCTCTATCAACTAATGTTTCCCTGAGGCCTTCCGTCAATTCTTCCATTTCTTCCTGAAGAAGTCAACAAAGTCATAGCCACCCACTTGCCTGATCAACTGAACATGTTTCTCTTCTTTATCAATTGTTCATCAGTTCTTGGATAATTCCCTTTCTTGCCTAGATTGCACTTGGACATTGAGTGTTTCAGGCACTGAGTAATTGACTCAGTCAGTAATCCACCAGTCCTTTCCCCCTGAACACTTATAGTGGAATTCCATTTTGCTAAAAGTGCATTTGATGCAATTCTACTGTAATGCTTGTAGCAGTTGAGATTTCTTTGGTTATAAACAACAGAAACTGAGTCTGGCGAACATAAGTGGGTCCATTGGAAGGGATCTAGGGCAGTTCAGAGAATGGAAAGAAGCACAAAATCTACACAGGTCAGGAAGGACAGGAACCAGGTAGGGTCCAACTTTAGAAACTTATGCTCTGCCCCTTGAGGGCCTGCCATCAGACGGCTTAGGTCTAATCACCTGGAATCCTGGTGTTTCTGATTAAAGTTTCCAATTCCCAGGAGACAGAATAGCTTGGATTGGGTGACTATTATTCTTGAACCAATCAGTCAGGCCAAGGGATGAGGAAGAGGAATGGGTTACAGGGACACAAACCTTGCGGGGAGTCTCAGGTCAAGAAGCCACCTGATTTGGGGCTTACTAGATACAGTCAACCCCTTGGGTACCAGACACACACATGCACTCTTCTTCTCACACAAATAAAAATGACTCTCCTTAACCTGTTATGGATCCAATTGTCCTGTATACAACAGCAAGTGCACTCATCACTTTTGCAGTTGTAGACACCTACTACATCTTGAAGTCATGTCAAGGAGTGGAGGGCCTCAGCATGATGTCAATGTTTCTCTTGCTCCTTTGGGCTCCTCTCTCAATATTTTGCATATTTATATATATGTATTTGCATTTATATAGATATAGATATAGATATTCATGGAAACAAACAGGTGCAATAGAGGCTACAACCACCATTGACCATTGCTGCCACTGACACAAGCTTTAACCTGGTTATTCCACTCAATGTTCCTCTTCCCCATGGGCAAATTCATTCTTGTGGAGCCTGAACCTCTTGGTGGTCCTGCCTCTGTAAGGTTGTGAAATTTTCTATTAACCTTTGCTACTTGTATTGGTAGTACAAGAAGGAATCCTAGTGGATCCCTCGAGTTCTACTCATATTCCTCCTGTGCTGCTGGGCAGCAACAATATGAATTTCTCTTGATAATCAAGATCAACTACCACATCCAATGCAGTGACCTCGTTGTTATCCACATTGAGGAGTGTGAGGAATTAGATACGGCAGGTCAATGAAAACATCTTCATCTGTCCTAAGGGAGGTATTCCCCTCTCAGGTACTGACACCTCTAGACCAGAAAGTCCCAGAGTCATGGGTATTGAAAATAAAAAATTTTTAAGTTGTTTATTATGTGTACCCATGGGAGCTATCACCCTCATCTTAACTTCTTAATTCCCAGATCCGTTAATCATGGCTATGGGAGAAAATGCAGTAAGTACTGGGTATAGATTTAGAGCATAACACATCCTGTGAGGCAGTATTCAACCTCTCAAGGTATCTTCTCCCAGTTGACTCCCAGCTGAGCCCCCTTCAGGCCATTTCAATAATGTCTAAGGCCAATCACTTCTGGGGGCTGAGATTCCCTAGACTCCAAGTCAACCTTGATGAGGGACAGTCCATATTGTGCAGTTAGACATAGCCTCTCTGTCAGCCACTTTGTCACAGAGCCCATTTTGAAAGTACTTGGCTGCCTGGGGAAGGAGGAAAACTTGCTGCCACAGAAGGTGTCTTCATTGATTCTTAAGTCTCTCTGACAGTGGAGACCTTCTAGTGACCATTCACATGGGACCTGAATACTTTCCCACTCTGGCTTCATTCTGAGTGTTCCATCCATATACGTCTTTCCTAAGTATCTTTGTCATCAAGTCTCCAGATTTATTCTTTCTAAAATTCTGACCTTCCAGCCAGACCCTTAGCTGTTACCCAAGAAACAATGCAGATCCTGGCCTGAGGACAGCTCTCCTTCCAGGGAGAGTGAACTACGAGATGTTCTCTGTTGTTCTTCAAGAATACCCTTAAGAAGTCTTCCACAGCAGCCCAGTTCCCTATAAAAAGGGAAGACAAGGAGGTGGAGTCCCTATTCTGGCTTAGACAAGTGGTGCCTCAGTCCGTACTCGGGATCTGAACTTGCGAACCCCAGGCCCCGGGCGGCAGAACCAGAGCACACAAACTTAACTGCTACACCACTGGGCCGGCCCCTGCATCCTGTATTCTTAACAGAGGATCCTTATGAGAACGGGGCCAGAGCTCATGCGGATATTTGAGTTCTGCATCTCATCGTGGTTTTGTCTGTCTGTCATGCAAAGTCATGCTAGCAAAAGGGAGAAGAATCTAGAGGAAGGGAGCTTATGGGAAAGATGACACAAATTAACACTAAACAAGGAGAAGTGGGCAAAAAATAACTTTAAACAAGTGTCAAAGGTCAAAGTTGGTTTGGGTCCTGGCTCCTCCCCTGAGATGCAGGATGAAAGCCACTGCCTCTCCCCTCGCCTCAGCTTCCTCATCTGTGAAATCAGATCATGTTCCTGGCCTACTTTACGGGGTGTTTATAAGACCAAACTGTAGTGTGTGATTCTTGAGTCATAATGTCCAGTGGTCTTCTGTCCCTCCCTCTACAGCTGGTGGGGAGGTGGCCATGATGCCCCATGGACATTTGCCTGGGGGGAAAGAGGCCCCAGTGGAAGGGTCAGGTTGGCCTCTGTGGTCCAGGCCCCTCCCAGCCCCTTCTGCTGGGGCAAAGCAGGAAAGTCCAACCGCAATCCAGCTGCATGACTTACAAGTGTGGGGCCTTCTCCTCTCAGTTTAAAGGAATTGATAACTCTTGGGGCTGATGTGAGAATTAAATAAGAAACGTGTGGAAGTTGCCAGCACACTGCTGGCTCACCCTTAGCCCTCCATTGATAGTGGCTGCTCTGCTCAGGAACCAACCTAGATAAAGGACTCGCTCTGTTTTCAGGCTTATCTGAGTTGCCATGACACTGGCCTTCCTACGAATTCTTCCATTTGGAGAGAAAAAGATCTATCATCAAGCAGAAATAAGCCAGTGTAGAAAACAACAGCATTCTCTTGGCTCCCTCCCATGAAGTTCTGCATCCATCCCACTGGTATTGACCACCAAGGATGGGCCTCCTCAGCAGGATCACCAGGACCCAAAGGCACTGGTGCTGTCCCTGCCATCAGGGACAAGTCTAGAGAGACATCTGATCAAAAGGGTGGGGGAGACACAGACACAGTACCTGAGTAGTAGACTTAGGCCACTCCCCCAGGTACCATGGGAGCAGAGCAGGGGACAGTGGACTCTGCCAGGGAGGATGCTGGAGGGCTTCTCAGAGGAGGAAGCAGCCAGCCCTGGTGGTCTAGTGGTTAAGATTCGGCACCTACTGCTGCGGCCCAAGTTCGTTTCATGTCAGGGAACCAGACTACCCATCTGTGGGTTGTCATACTGTGGCGGTTGCTTGTTGCTGTGATGCTGAAAGTGATGGCACTAGAATTTCAATTAAGAGCAGGGTCACGCATGGTGGACAATTTCAGTGGGGCATCCAGACTAGACAGACTAGGAAGAAGGACCTGACCACCCATTTCCAAAAAAATTGGCCATGAAAACCCTGTGAATAGCAGCAGAGCATCATCTGATGTGGTGCCAGAAGGTGTGGGAATGGAGCAAAAAGACTGGAGGGTTCTGCTCTGCTGTCCACGAGGTCGCTATGAGTCAGAATCCACTTGACAGCAATAACAACAGCAAAAGAGAAGCAGGTCCTCGTGCAGAAGAGCCTATGTAAGCAAAGTCTAGAAGCCGCATGGGCATGGCATTCAATAGCAGCAATACCACAAGTACGCAATGAGCAACTGGGCTGTGCCAATTGCTGGTGACACAAAGGTACAAAGGACAGGCATTCTGGGGAGTGTAGTGAAGGACAGGAGAGGAGGGGACCAGGGACAAGCCCACCGGTGGGGGGAGTAACTTGCTGAGGGTCCCACAGTCTGCCATGGCAGGCCTTCCTTCCAGAAGCCCAAGGCCAGAGGGCTGAGCCAGGAAGGACCTGGAATGTCAGGTCTAAGGGGGTCAGCAAGGAGGGCGGGAATAGCCAGGGTGGTGCCGGGCAGTATGTTTGTCTGATCATGAGATGCTCAGAGGAGTGACTTTCCGTTTCTATTTTGAGTCCCCAAGTCTATCTACTCCCACAGGATGTGTCTGGTTGTTGCACATACAGCTGGCGACCGGAGCAGCTAAGAACAACTGGATCCTGCTCACACTCAGCCAGAGGAGGATTCCCGGGTAAGCTGGGGAGGGCAGGACCCCCTGCCCATCTCCCCATGCTCACAGCAATTCTCTATGGAAAGGATAATTGTCCCCATTTTATGGATGAGGGAAATTCAAAGCTCAGAGAGGTTGGGTCGTGGGCCCAAGGTCACAGGTTAAGCAGTGGCTGAGCCTGGATTTGAACCCAGCTTTGTCTGAGTGCTTCCTGCCTCCCCCTGTGCCCCTAAACAGTGGAGAGGGAGGGGGTAAGTGCTCAGATGGGTTCACAAAGTCCCTCGGCTCAGCTCGGGTTCTGGTCTCCCTGAGACATGAGACGTGACCCCAGAAAGAAGGTGGATGTCGGGGTGCTCATCCCTTTGGGAAATGTGGAGGAAGCAGAGGAGGTGGAGGAGGGCAGGTGAGTCAGAGCCTCTCCTGCCTGTGACCTGACCGCCCTGAGCTGCCCAGAGTGCTGCTGCTGAGACTGAGGGCGGCAGGATTTCTTCTGAGACACAGGGGATCAGAGTTGTCTCACGCGCCCTGTCTCTGAGTGCCTGCTCAGTCCAGGCCCTGTGGGGAAACTGAGGCCAGACCAGATGTAGGGTATGAGAGGGGCATGTTGCAGAATATGTACAGTTGTGTAATTTTAAAATGAAAAACCAAACTGTAGACGTGTGAGTATAACTGTAGACGTGTAAGCCTAGATCTCTGTGTTTATACAGGCAGATTCAAACCTAGAAATTTTGAATTATTAAAATCCCATTTCCCCCCTTAAATACCAGCATTGGAAGACCTGGTGTTGATGGCCATTCTGACCACCAAGAGCTGTGTGACGCTGGGCAAGTCACTTCCCCAGGGAAGATTTGTTCATATCTCTTACCCATATTTTAAAAATTGGCTTCAGTCTTTTCATGCTGGTTTGTAGGATCTCCTGTGTATTGTGGATCGTCTCCTTTTGTCTGCTGTAAGTACTGCAGTGTCTCCTGGTCTCTCTTTGTATCTGACTTGGTTTATGGTGACTTTTGCAATTTTAATTTTTGTAAAAAATTATTTTATTGAGATCATATTGGTTTATAACATTGTGTAAATTTCAGGATTCATTATTTTATATCAGTTTCTGTTTAGACTGCATCAAATCACCTCCAATAGACTAGTTTTAATCCGTCACCATACATATCTGCCCCCTTATGCCTTTGGCCCTGCCCCCATCGCCTTCTCCTCTGGTAACCACCAATCTGTTCTCCTTATCCATTTGTTTGTTTATCTCCCACATATGCGTGAAATCATACAGTGTTTGTCTTTCTCTGTCTGGCTTATTTCACCTAGCATAATACCCTCAAGGTCCATTTGTGTTGTCACAAATGTCTTTTTTTATGGCTGAGTAGTATTCCATTGTATATACATATACCACATCTTCTTTATCCATTCATCCATTGATGGGCACTTGGGTTGCTTCCATGTCTTATCTATCATGAATAATGCTGCGATGAACATAGGGGTACATAAATCTCTTCAAATTGTTAATTTCATGTTCTTTGGATAAATACCCAGTAATGGGATAGGTGGATCATATGATATTTCTATTTTTAATTTTTTGAGAAATCTCCATACTGTTTTCCATAGAGGTTGCACCAGTTTGCATTCCCACCAGCAGGGTATGAGGATTCCCTTTTCTCCACATCCTCTCAACATTTATTTTTTGTCTTGGTAATTATAGCCATTCTAACAGGTGTAAGGTGATATCTCATTGTAGTTTTCATTTGCATTTCCCTAATAATTAGTGATGTTGAACATCTTTTCATGTGCTTCTTGGCCATCTGTACATCCTCTTTGGAAAAATGTCTATTCATATCCTCTGCATGTTTTCTCATTGGGTTGTTTTTTTGTTCTTGAGTTGTATGGGTTCTTTGTATATTTTGGAAATTAACCTCTTGTTGGATACATGATTTGCAGATATTTTCTCCCACTTGCTGGGTTGTCTTTCCATTTTGTTCATGGTTTCCTTTGCCTTGTAGAAGCTTTTTAGTTGAATGCAGTCCCATTTGTTTACTTTTTCTTTTGTTTCTCTTGCCTGAGTAGACATGGTATTCAAAAAGATACTGCTATGTCTGATGTCAAAGAGTTTTGTGGTTTCAGTTCTTACATTCAAGACTTTAATCCATTTTGAGTTAATTTTCGTGTATGGTGTAAGCTAATGGTCTACTTTCATTCTTTTGCATGTGGCAGTCCAGTTTTCCCAACACCATTTATTGAAGAGACTTTCCTTTCTCCACTGTATGTTCTTGGCTCCTTTGTCAAAGATTAGCTGTCCAAAAATGTGTGGTTTTATTTCTGGGCTCTCAATTCTGTTCCATTGATCTGTGTGTCTGTTTTTCTGCCAGTACCATGCTGTTTTGACTACTATAGCTTTGTAGTATAATTGGAAGTCAGGGATTGTGAGGCCTCCAGCTTTGTTCTTTTTTCTTAGGATTGCTTTGGCACAATTTTTATTTTTAAGAGGCCAACTAGATCAAACTTCCCCTTTATGGCTTCTAGGATTTTGTTTAGAAAGTGTCTTGATTAGAAAGGGTTCCTCAACTCAACATTATTTTTAACACTTCTTCCAGTAGGTTTGTAGTTATTTCTTGCTGGTTTACATTTAGGTCCTTTTGGGATTTATTGACTTATCTTTTGGTAGAAGCTTTTTGTTTATCCTTCTGCTTCTACTCCACTTCCTCCCCTTCCTTCCCCTCCTCCTCCTCCTCCTTTTAATGCAGTACATATTTAGTGGGTAACTACTGCACTCAAAAAGGAGCAAGGTTTTTTTTTTCACCTTCAAAGGAGCCCCCAGTGCAGTAAGGAAATGACGCCCCTTTCCCCCAAAGGCTCTTGGTAACAGCTAGTGAACAAGGGTGGGAGCAGGCTGCAGGGAGCTGGGCAGGATGGCCAGACCTGGGCCCGGCCCCTGGGGTGGGGGAGGCTTTGGACTGTCCTGCTCAAGGCTTGGGTACTATTCAGATTGTAGCTGGGACCCATGTTTTTCTGCAATTCTCTCTTCCTCTTTCTCCTCACATAAAAATGTTATGGCTGGAGTAGGAGCCATGAAGAAATACATGGAAACTCTCAGAAATCTGATAGAACTGTCAAAAGTACACTAAATCAGGGAGGGAATTTGCATGAAATCTGAGTCATGGTCTTATTTGTTCTTGGCCAGAATGAGCTTTTCATTAAGATAAACAGGAAAAAGAAGTGAAAGTACTCACCTGCAAGTGAAATTGGGGTTGTGCTGTGTCCTGGAGAGGCTGGTTGTTTTATGTGCAAGTAATGGCTCCCACACCTCAGATTTTAGCCAGGCTGTGCCCGGGAGGCAGAGGGAACCCCTGGAGGCACTGGAACAGGAGGTGCAGCAAGAACAGACAGGACCCTGCTGGGGTGCTCAGAGTCGAATGGAGGAGACAGACAGCTGAAGAACCTTAACACAAATAGAACTACAACCAGGAAAGGGGAACATTCCAGGGAAGCCTGGAGAGTCAGTGGGGGAAGCCAACAGGAGGAGGTAGCATTTGAGCTGGGCCTCTAAGGACAGGTCAACTTTCCCCTGGTGAGGAAGGTGGGGAGAGGCATGCCAGGGGGAGGGAGCAGCCTGAGCAAAGGCCTGGAGGCCAGGTGTAATCAGAGGCAAGGGAGCTGGGGGTCCTTGGAGGTATCTGGACCATGGTGATGTGGAGGCCTGGAGAGGTGAGGAAGACAGGAGTTCAGAGCAGTCAGCCAGGCCCTCCTGACTGCTCTGGGTGAAGGAGTTTGGACTTGATCCTGTTGTAACCCCTCCTTTCCTTTCCCTGCAGCCACTGGGAGGAGATGCTTTGGTGAGAATCTCTGTCTTGCTGCATCTGGAGAGCTTAGCAGAGCTGATGGGGACAGGAGGTCTCCCACGCTGGGCCATGCATTTGGGCAGGGGCAGGCTTCCTCCAGGGTCCTCTCTCTCCCACCAACAGCCTTTCTGGGAACTGAGCAGTCAGCAGCTCGCCAAGGAGGACACCCTGTGTGCTAATCAGGCAGGCGAGAACAATGTCAGCATCAACACCCAGAAGAGGCCCAAGACAAGGGTCAGGGCCAGGCCAAGAATGGCAGAGAAGGATGGAAAGGATGAGATCGAGGGTGCAGACCCATTTACTAATGTTTGGTGTCATCCAGGATCCAGCTCTTTCTGCCTGCGCACTCCTGCTTTGGCTCTCTGTGTCAGCTCTTGGTCCTCGTGTTTCAGGATTTCAGTTGGCTGCCCTGGTCCCAGGGTCATGCAGCATTCAAAGCGGAAGAAGGGGAAGGGGGCCAGCTAGCTCTCCTCTCACACCTGTCCCTTATAGCTGAAGCCCCCAAGACCCTCTCAGCTGACATCCCCTTGTGTCTTGTTGGCCAGAACTGGGTCATACAGTCAGCCCCCGCTGCAGAGGGGCCCAGAAAACACACACGATATCCAGGCCCAAAGATGAGAGGCAGCCGGGTCAAGGGGGAGGCCAGTGGTTTTGGAGGAGGGTGGAATTGCAGCTGGGCTGGTGGGAGGAAAAGCATCAAAGGCCCTGGGAACCACTGTGTTGTTAAGATAGGGTCTAAGAGCAAAGATCAGCAGCCGGAAATGGATCAGTGCTGGGGAATGACCGAGCAACAGTGGCTTGGAAAGAGAAAGGAACATGCTTGGGGCCGTCCCCACCTTTGCTGGGCGCGCCTTGGTTACCTGCCAGCTGCCTCTGTTTATTCTTTCCTCCTCACACAATAGGAGGAGTATATGTCCACATCCACATTGTCAGTGCCCTCCAGCCTCAGGCCACCAGGGACTCTCCCGTAGTGAACAAGTTGGGTTTATTCCTCTTAGTGAGCAAGAGCCAGGGGCATCTCAGTAGGAGGTGTTAGAAAGAACTGATTCTGGGATTTGGGCTTTGATTGGGTGATTTGGGGGAGGCGCTGAGGAAATGGGGCCCACTCTAGATGGGGTGCTGCAGAAAGTGGGGGCAAGTCTGTCCATGGGTGTCTCAGTGATCGTGTCTGTAGAGACGGGAGACCAGAACGAGGACAGTGCTGTAATCGGTAAAGAAGCAACGGTCACTCTTTTCAGCCAAGGGAGGGAGTGTTTGGTGTCCTGTGGGGGCACAGAGACCTTGTTTTTGTCCCTGTTCAGACAGAATTGTGAAGTGGCGTTGCTCTGTCTCATTGTGTCCTGGTCTCAGAGTAGCCCTCTCTGAGGCTGGTGTTCTGTGAGGTTGTTGACGTCCAACAGGAGAGCAGCAAAGCCCAGTTGTGAGCATCAGGTCAGCTTCCGGATGTCAGGGGCTGTTCTCTTCTCTTTCTCAGAAATAAATAAATAGAAGGAAAATGCCCTTATATATTAAGACTCCCTTTATTAAAATCAATTAACAATTAAACATTCACCATTATACTACCTCCTCTTTGCATTACAACTTCCTTTTTTAAACCTTTATATTTGCCTTTTTTTTTGTATATTTTGTCTTCACTCTTCTCATTTGAATATTATTATGAACTCATGGCCTTTCATAGACTCAACCTGGCCCAATTACACATGATCATATGGTCATTATCAATTACTATTATGATTCTATGTATTTTGTTAGGACTTAACCAGGGGGTGCTCCTTTGATCATTGCTCTGACCATCTTTGAAAGCATCCTTGCCTCTGGAGTAGCAGATATTGTCAACCTGTGGAATCCAGTTCCCCTCCAGGTAGTCTTGCTTCCTTTGAGTGGAGAAAAACCCATGGGTGGATATGTGAGTGGACAAGTTGTTGCCAGAAAATACATCTGTTTAAGGTTAGAATTCACTTTGAATATTCTAGTTTAACATATGCCGTCATCCCCACTTTCCTTAGAGAACTTAGTGTCATCGACCAGTACAGTTCCTCCTACACTGACAGTTGTCACACAGTTCTTATTTCTTACTGGCACTTGATCTAACTGCTTTCCTCATCTTTAAGGTGGTCGCTCCAGAAACCAATCCATTATTGTGGTTAGCAGTTACTAACTATGAAAGTGACTTTTTCTTTCTTAAAATTAAACAAAAATCAAAGTATTAGGTGCATATGGTTAAAACAAATCAATTGGTACAGAGGACTGTTCACCCCCTTCCCAAATAAAGCAATTGTTTTTAATTTTCAGCTTCTTCTTTACATGGTTAATCCGTATCTTTAAATAATACTCTCACATTGGGATATGGAGTAGTGTGAGTGTGTGCTCTGGAGACAGGAAGCGTAGATTTGAGTTCTGGCTCTGGCGCTAGCTGGCTGCTTTGGTAAATTACTTATCCCCTCTGAGCTTCCATTTCCTTTCTTACAGATCATTGTGAGAACTGAACAGGAATTAATGCACACCAACCACTTAGAATGGTGCGTGGTGCAAAGCAAGTGGTCATCAACCACAATAACTAATAAATATTACCTATTAATAATAATAAGCTAATAATAATAAATATTACCTATTGCATTTTTCTTTTTCTTGATTTTTGAAAGTGATATTATTTACTTCCCATGGGAATAGATAAGAATTTCACTTATATTTATACTTTTCTTTGTACCCACTCTCCACCTTGTCCTAGTATCATTTTATCACTTATTTTATATCCTCTATGAGAAAGCTTTGTAGTTGTAAGTAATTTGCTTCCATCTTTATATCTTATGCCCTCAATCGCAGCCAGTGTTTCTCAACTCTTCACTTTGTAAAATGGGGATATTAATCCTCCTTCTCCTCCCTCTGTGCCTCACTTCCCAGCTTCTAGAATGTATTTTAATTTATGCATCGATTGGCAACAAGTATATTTACGTTTCATATTTAAATGCTTGGTTTTGTTCTAAAAGTTAAAAATCAAAGAGTGTTTACATTTTTGTGATGTTTTAAATATTCCTTACTAATCTGTACAGTACAGTTGCACATGCTTTCTTGCACAGCTTTAGTTTTTCCTGATGTTTCTAATTGCCTTTGTTTTCACCCCTTTCACTGTTTGCCTTCAACACTTCCTCAATTTCTTTCAAACCCCATACATCATGTGAAGTATTATATCAAGTCCCCTTTCCCCACAGAACTTTCCTCTTCTTATTCCATTTTGTACTGGTTGCTCTCTAGGCCTGCTGCCTGCCCAGCTGTAATCCTTGGATTCCCTTCTCTCTGCATTGATTTTCCTGATTCCTGGACCCCACATCTTTCTCTCTCTTGGTTACCCTCCACCCCACACCATAAACACATACATACTTTTTTTTTTTTTCTGCACCTCATTCTCAAGTAACTTTTTAAGAAATGATTGTGGATGGTAACTTTATTATTCCCTATTTAGCTTCATTTCTTCTGTCATTTTTTTGTTTTATTTTCTGGAAGCCTTCTGTGACTTTCTTTCCCAAACTTTTCTTTAGAATTCTTTATTTTGTCATTTTGTCAACCACCTTTTAATCCCAAGCTCTCTTTTTTTGTTGTATTATTTTTTTCTCCTTCACTTCATCTTGTTCTCATTTTATGAATAAAATACTTTTCTAATCTCCCTAAGGACATGGGATCAACTTTTAAAAAATTATTTTCTGTTTTCAAAATGATCTGCATCTTCTGGTGTCACTTTTTGTTTATCTTAGTCACCCTTTCCACCTGTTGTCTTTCTCATGTATCTGACCCTAGATGCCTATTCGTATTGAAGAGGGAAGTAGGTTGATGGCAAGTTTCCCTGTGGAGTGATTGGATGATGACGCCTAATTGCCGAAATACAGAGATATTTTTTATGGAGTTTTTCACTTCTGATTTTTCCCCCTCTGGTGTAGACCTAAGGCTGCTGTGAATATGGGATGGGATGTGGGGATGGTGAGCTTATCCCCTGCTTTCCCCTTCGGCCTCCCTCTCATCTCCAGTCTCCCTCTCTGAGGCTCTGCCTAGCAGACCATTCTTCTTGCCTACACGCCCTCTCTCGGTTTCTCTGATAGCAGCTCCCTCCTCTCCTCCTTATTCAGCTATCACTTCCCCATCCAGTCAGTCCTCAAACATCTGTTGAAGTCTCCTGCCTCCTGTTGACCCCATTCCCGATTCTCACTAGCAGTAGAGTGAGGAGAGGTGGTGTGTGACTTCTTGAGTCCAGCGGGCAGATTTGAACCTTGACCCCAGACTACCACTTACAAGATTTCTGACCTTGGGGAAGCCATGTACATCTGTGATTTATTTTCCTTATCTGTAAATGGGGATACAAATTGTACACGCCTCAATGGTTTTTAGAAGAATATGAGTTATTATTTGTAAAGTTTTTGAGCAATTCCTGATGCAGAGCAAAAACCACAAAATGTAAGCCACCCTTGTCATTAGCCATTTTTATACCTATAAGTACCTTTACTATCATTTCAGTCAGGTCTCAGGTGGGGAGCTGATAAATGCTCTTGTCCCTTCTCAAAATACTGCCTATACATAATCAACATCTGCTGTCTTTCCTCATCTCCCAAGCAAGATAATCACAAGCAGAGCTGAAAGAAATTCTCTCTATATAAAGATCTGTTTTTTTAAAAAAAGCACTGAGAACTGGTAAGACTGAAGGGAAGGACACTCTAATATACTCTGAGTGTAAATGTAAATTTGTATAATTTCTTTGCATAACTGTGAGGTTCCAAACATGAAAAAATGTTTATATGTTGATGCCCTCTGACCCAGTCATTCTACTTCTAGAAAAACGTGAAGGAAACAATCTCAAATTCAGGCAAAATTTTATGTGAGGAGAGTGTTCTTTGCACTATTATTTACATAAAGAATTAGAAATGACCCAAGGTCCCAGAGGAAGGAGGACAGCAGACAGGCCTGGGCACCATCAGGAGGGCTCAGCAGTCCACAGCGGGGCTGCAGGGAATGGGCCAGGACACAGCAGCACTCTGGGCCGTTATGGGATGAAGGATCTTACAGAAGCAAGGAGGGTCCAGGCTATGGGAAGCTGCAGAACCAGGAAATTTATCAAGACAGAGACTGGTGCACAGGGTGGAAGACATCAGCTTGGAATGAGAAGCATAAATCTATATCTATCTATCTATATATGTATATAAGCATTTATACATGAGTAAGTATATTTGTCTATTAAAAGGAGTAGAGCATAATTGTCACGAACGTGGGATTTGGAGCAGAAAGACTGGAGTTCAAGCCCTGGCTCTAGGACTATTGTGAAAACTTGGGCTAACCTGAGTTTAGGTGAAAACCTGAACTTTGTGATGGTTTCCTCCACTTTAAAATGGGAGCCACAATAGCACCCACCTCGTGGAGTATGCACAAGTATTTAATGAGGGAACACATAAGGAGACCTGCACATCATAGGTTAGGGTTAGCCATTATCAAGTAGTAAACACAAATATTCCCAAGCTCAAGTAACTTCCAGAACATTCCTTCCCATCTTTTCTTCTGTGTTTGGTTTTATTGCTTCTATAACTTCTCAGATGGCTGTCTCTTTGTCTGGTTATCTTCTCCTTGTGTCCCCAAAGGACGACAGACTCTGACTTGTCTCGGGAGCAGGCTGAAGTGATGTGAGTAACTCTCTTTTAATAGCAGCCTGCAGAGCCCAGGAGACAGAGAAACACATTGGGTTAAGTGCATTTTGGCATTTGCGGCCATCCCAGAGGGAACTGCTGAGACCTGGCCCCTTGCTGCTCCCTGTTGCCACAGCTGGTCCACATTTGACCCACAATTTGTTTTCTCTTCCCCAAGGGTGAAGCAACACCTCCTTCCAGCCTGGACGCAGACTGGTGAGCTGTTGGGGAAAGCTCTGCCATCCCGCTGCTGACACCATGAGCTCAGAAGCCTGCGGGGTCAGCCCAGGTAGTCAGCTTCCTCTTCTCTCTGGTTCCTCCTCACGACCTAGAACTGAGGATGGTGCCTCCAGGCTGAGTTACCCTACAGAGGAGTCAAGAAGGGGATTGATGAGCGTCCTCCAGCCCCTCCAAGGGGAGGCCCCCCCGGGCGCCCTGGGGACATCGCCCTCCAGGGCCTCTCCACAGGATGCCATGGCCCAGGTGCCCACTCCTCCCTCCCCTGCTGCCCATCAAATGACTCAGAGTGAGGCCAGGACAGCCCACAGGGAGATGGGGGACAGCAGAGTGGGGAGGAGAGGTGGGGTTCCGAGGCGGGGCAGCGAGAGGAGGAGAACAGCAACCCTGGAGGGTTCTCCTGCCTTCTCGCCCTGGCCAGCCTCTCGCCCTGTGCCAGCTGACCCTGGGATGTTACCAACAGAGGCTGTTCCCTCCAACTCTCGCCCTGCTGTCAGCCCAACTGCTTTGTGAGGGGCAGTGGGCCACTGAACTGGACCCTAGTCTGGCCTTTGCCAACTCCCATCTGTGTGACCTGGAGCCCCTTACCTAACTTCAGCTGTAAAATGAGAATATTTCCTTGTGTTGTTGTGAGGATCAAACATAATGTCTGTACATGGCCTGGACCAGTGCCTGCCACACAGTAGGTCCTCCCAAAGGGTTGTTGCTGTGCCTTCTACCTGGAACCTGTCAGTTCCAGGTGGAAACCTCCCCCCTCCCACAGCAATCCCTCCCCTCGTGGCTGTGTAGAGCACCTGCCCTGTGCTCCCATGTAAGCACTTGCTGGAAGTGGTAAGTAATATACCACGTGTGCCCTGAATTCTCTTTCTAAAGGGTTAAAAATTCTGAATTCCAAAACACATCTAGATCCCAGGAATTGGATAACTATTTCTGGAGGCTGGAAGTCCAAGACCAAGGTGCTGGCAGTTTGGTTTCTGGTGAGGACTCTCTTTCTGGCTTGCAGATGGCCACCTTCGGGCTCTGTCCTCACACGGCTTTTCCTTTGTGTGTGCAGAGAGACAGAGAGAGAGAGAGAGAGAGAGAGATCTGGTGTCTCCTCCTTGTCTTGTGAGAACACCAGTCTTATCAGATTAGGGCCCCACTCTTATGACCTCATTTTACCTTCATCACCTCCTTCAAGGCCCTATCTTCAAACACAGTCACATTAGGGGGTCAGGGCTTCAAAATATGAATTTTGGGAGGACACAGTTCAGTCCATAACAACAGGTGACTCCATCAAAAGTACCCCAGGTGACAGCTGCTCAGGAACATTAACATTTCACCACCTTATACGCAATACCATTTGTGCTCTACTGCCATTTCTTCTAACCTTATTCTTTTTTTGCTCCATTTAGAGAGCAAAAGCTTTATTGAGGATGCCATTGAGTATTTCTTGACCAGAGTGACCAACGAGATACTGCAGCTCCTGCTGACAAATGACAAAGCCTGGGAGATATTTGTGGCTGAGGCCAGTTTGTCCAGGTAACCTCCATGTGGTGCCCCGGGAATGTCACTCAGATCTTCCCGAGGGCTTGTTTCCTTCTGGAAGGCACACCTCCTCCAGGCAGTCTCCTGTGATTGGGGTTGAGTATGTCCCTTCCCAACAATCCATGAGGAGTAGTTCCTGCATGTCATTTGCTGGCATTGAATGTCCTCAGGCTGAGAAGAGATGAAACCTACAGGGGGCAGATTATGTGACCTTGGGCAGGTTACTTAACTACTCTCTGCCTTAGTTTCTTCATCTGTTCAATTTGATTGTGAGGAAAATAAGATAATGCGTGTAAAATGTTTAGCACAGTGGCTGACACACAGTAGGTGCTCAATTAATGTTAACTTTAAAAAGACTGCTTGGAAGAGACAGGGGCCAAGGCTTCTTCCTGGAGATGAGAGCCAAGCAGGACTGCCTTTGGGACAAGTCTGAAAACTCCTGACACATGAGTTTGTGTCTCTGGGGACTCTGGCTAGAGCCCTGTCTCTCCCTATCTAAGGAACTGTACAAACACTTCAGGACCCTGCTGGCTTGTGAGGCGGGGAGGCTGGAGTGGAGTTGGACTGAGCTGGGTTGGATCCTGACTCTGTCTCTGCCCAGCTCTGGGGCTCTGGGCTTCTGTCTTGGAGTCTCTGATTTGTCTTCTGTCCAGTGAGAGCAGCAGTTCAATCTGATAGGATTGTGTTGAAGGCCTTGGAGTGAACTGCAGGGTCAAAGGTGGGGGACCAAGTGCAATGATCCTGTCCAAAGGCCCACGGTAGCCTGGACCAGGGTCAGAGCTGGGGGTCAGCACGGAACCGGGGTGGGTCCAGGCTGGAGGACTACTAGGAAGGCTTGGGCAGCAGGGCGGGACTACAGTGAGGTGACTGAAGTGCCTAGGGCACAAACTTGAGGCTGTGGACGTAGCAGAGGACCCATGTGTGGGAGAGGGGACATTTCTTCCCTACCTGATTTGACCCCTCACTGCTGGGCACAGAGGGCCATGGGTGATTGTTTCCTCCAGACCCTACCTGGAAGCTAGGATGTCCCCCACTGCCAGTTGGGACTGTCTTCTATCTTACACAGAGTAGCCCCTGACCAGTGGGAAGACAGTGTGGCTTATTGACAGCTCCAAATATCAGAATGAGTGGCTGCCAATTTTGTGTAATTTGAGGGATGTGAGGAGACTCACAAGTGCCCACCAAAGAAGAAAGTGTTTTCTCCACTAGGTTGTCCAAATGCAGGTCTTTTCAGGCTTAGTGAGTCATACAGATGGTTCTTAAATTCTCTGGAGTATTTACGAGTTTCCATGAAGTTGCACATGGTCTTGGTGTGCACACATGTGAAGCTGTCACCAGCTAAGGAGTGAGCTGGCTGGAGACACCTGAGAGGTCAGGGTGCTGGATGGTGGGTCAGGAGACAAGGAGGGGGCTGGAGATTCTGAGGGGAACCAGGATTAAGAGCAGATTTCCTGCTTCCCTCTCAATTAGGGCAGCGACCTTCAGCTGGGAAGGTCAAAGGGCATCAGGCGTGGAGGAGAGCAGATGCCAGGCAAAATGATCAGCAAGGTCCCTTCTAGCTCTGAGGTTTTGGGGTTCTTTTAATTCTAAGTACTTAGAGTTAGCCAAACTGCAATGTTTGAAGGCAGAGTCCCCAGGACCATCCTTACTTTTCACACCAACTACAAATTTGGGGGGTTCCCAAAATCACCCTCAGGTTCCATAATTCCCTAGAAGGACTCACAGAGCTCAGTGAAAGCTGTTATACTCACGTCACACTTTATCACAGATAAGGGACACAGGTTACAGTCAGCCAAAGGGAGAGACGCAGAGGGCAGAGTCTGGGAGTGGTTCATCGTGAAGCTTCCATTGTCCTCGGGATGCATGACTCTCCTGTAGTCAATGTGTGATGATGCCCACAGAGCATTGCCAACCAGGGAAGGTGACTCTGTTAAAGAAAAAAATTATTCTGACACTTGTTAAAATGGTAAGGAAGTCTTTACTCAGGACTATTGCAATAGGTGTCAAGAGTATCGCAATAAAGGAGAGAGAGACTGGACTCAACTCTGACTTCAGCATAGACAGCTGGGGATTTACAGCCAGTGAGCAGGATGAGCAGGTTGATGGATGGAAAGTTACTAAGAGGAGACATCAAGGGTAGGGGGATTCTTGCTAAAGGCAGGTCAAGGACTTACACGTGAAAGGTAGGGGGTAAGGAACTTGATCAGATTTCAAGAGTGGGGAGAGTCTTGCTAAACTGACTTAGGATTCTTGCTAAGCCTGGGCGATACAGCCTGGCAAGGACAGGACATGGAAGGCCAAGGTCGAGGCCTAGTTGAGAAAAGGGCTCAGAAGAGCCTGACTAAAGTTTGGTCATGAAGAGAGTCTTTGCGACCTGAGCCTCAGGGTACAGAGTTTTTATCGGGACTCGATTGCATGCTGCCTGCATGGCTGACCTGTAGGCTCCAGCCCCTCCTGGAGGTCAAACTAATGCCTTAAGTTTCCAGGTCCTCCAGAGGTGAGAACCACATGACCCAAAGCCCCCCCTCATACATCACTTTGTTAGACCGCCCAGTGGCCAAAGGCCCAGGCAAACAAAGATACTCCTATCAGTCAGAACATTCTAGAAGCCAGAGATCACTTCCCAGTAGCCCAGGGCAAAGGGCAAACCTCTCTGTGGGTGAGGTTAATTCTTCACTACACACCAAGAGTCTCTGAATCAAGGTTTTTCTGCTCCAATCCTACTTCTCTTTGTTCATCTATGGAGTTGTCACTCTGCAAGCACTTGATAGTGATGGTGTTGACCTGCCCTTGAGTGAGAAGGCATCTTTATCAATTACTTACCAGCTAAGAGCATCTTAGGATCACTTTTACTGATGTATTCCCTGATTGAATAAGTCCTATGGAGCAACTACAATATACAAAACATGTGTTTAATGTTGAAAGAAAAATCCTTTCCATTTGTAAAATTCTTTTCCATTTGATTTATGGTAAAAGCTCTGTGATTTATGCAGGAGAGATCATATCAAGCCCATTTTACTGAGAAGCAAACTGGCTTTCTTAATCACTTGACCTTCATTGTTACAGGGATGAGGCAGATGCACTACATAAAGGTCTGAACAAGCTGAACACAGACCAATTGGATAGGAAGAAGTTTTTGAATGAGTTTCCTCAGGTGAGACCGAAGGTTGAGGAGCACATACGAAAGCTTCATGCACTTGCAGACAAGGTTGACAAGGTGCACAGGGACTGCACCATCTCCAACGTGGTGGCCACCTCCACTTATGCTGTGTCTGGCATCCTGAACATCCTTGGCCTGGGTCTGGCACCGGTGACAGCAGGGGTCAGTCTGGCACTCTCGGCAACTGCGATAGGGCTGGGAGCAGCAGCTGCTGTGACCAGTGTGTCCACCAGCATCGTGGAACACACAAACAATTTGTCAGCAATAGTTGAAGCCAGTCACCTGGAACCAACTGACATCGACGAATGGAATATAGTCATGGAAACTCTACGTCACAGAGCACCCTGTATTTTTTTCTTATCAAAAAATTGCATCAAAGCCGTGATAGATATTGGGAAGAACATCCGTGCCATCAAGCTGGCCAAAGCCAACCCTCTCTTAGTAGCCCAGGCCAAGATCTTCATGACCAGTGGGAGAATCTCAGCAGCAAGCAGCAAGCACGTGCAGAAAGCTTTTGAAGGTACTGCTCTGGCAATGACCAAAGAAGCCCGTATGATGGGTATGGCCACTGCAGGTGTCTCCCTTCTGATGGATGTGGTCAGCCTTGTGAAAGAGTCAGTGCATTTGCATGAGGGGGCAAAGGCAGATTTGGCTGAAGAGCTGAGGCAGCAGGCTCGGGAACTGGAGAGGAAGTTAGAGAAGCTCATCCAGCTCCATGAGATGCTGTATATGGCCTCATTCCATGACCCCCAGAGCAGTGCAGCCAGCAGGGACATGTGCTGGAAAAAGGCTTGGAGGTACCTTGTTAGAGGGAAAAAAAGGGTGAGATAAAGTTTATGGGTTTGGGTGTTAAGGACTTTGGCATTTCTACAGCTGAACACATCAAGGGAGGGGTTAATGCAGATGGCAGGTGGGTCCAAGAGAAGGAAGGAATGTGGAGTCTGTAATAATGGAGGAGATGGGATTGGGAGTGAGAGGAATGGGAAGACATCATTTATTTTGGACTAAAGAAGACATTGGGATCATGGATGAAGAGAGAGGTGTGGAGGAACAAGCAATGAGAAGGCTAAGAATACTAGAGTTGAAAACAGGAGAGAGCTGAAGAGTTAGAATTGTTGGTAGATGGAGAAGTAACACAGCTCCTCTATTGACCCTCCCCTGCTTTGACATCCCAGAAGAATGGAGTCTTTCCCTGGTGGTGGTCTTTAGCCCTACCTTTTCATTATCAACTCACCTTTGTCTTCCAGCAGGTTCATCTGAGTTAGGCAGTGACTTTTTGATGATGATGATGATGATGATTGTGGTGGTGATGAGAGCAGAGTAGGTGGAACATTTGGCAGGTCACTGATGCTCTTGGGGCCCGGGTGCACTGAGAGATCAACAAACTTCAATGAAATTGCAAATGCTGTGTTGGAACAGTAGTTGATTTGTAAAAGAGAAGAAAAGTGAAATGAGATGCCAGCATCAGGTCAAGGAAACTTGTGGTGTGTCAAGATCAACCAGCTTGGAGTCAAGAGACATCGCCACTCTGAGCCTTAGTTTCCTCCTCAGTCAGTGGGATGGTGGTGCTGGACAAGATGATATTTCAGATCTGTCTGCTCTCCCCATCTTGTGTTCTATAAACTGGTTCAATAAACATGGCCTGATACACTGCGCCTTTGTTGTGTTGATTGATGGGCTCACCTGTGCTCTGGATGCTTGACTCCCTTCCCTGTGAGCTGGTCTTCCAGGATCTCAGGGAGCAAGTCTTCCATTGATCCTCCTGCTTGCTCACTGGGCTCCTGCTCTCCCATCTGGTCATTTCTCTCAGACCCCAGCACCCTGCAGGCCCCACTGGGACACCTGGGGGAAGCTTGTGCACATCTGGCTTTGGCTGAGCACAGGCACATTCCTCATCCACTGGCCGGGACCCAGGATTGACATATGGCACATGAGGCTAGTTAGGATCAGAAGCAGCTGTGTGTAGCTGTTAGAGAGGGTCAGCGATAAATAGAGGGACAGAGAAAGACAGCTAGACAGCAAACAGCATTGCCCAAGCTACCCTCACATTTCGCCTAGAGTCTTGCAAGAGCTTCCGGGAATGTCTTCTTGTGTTTACTCTTGTGGCTCTGCCCCTGCCCACCCCCGCCTTGACCCCTGCCCCTGCTCATTCTCCGCACTGGGCCAGTATGACTCTTAAGAATGTAGATCTTATCCAGCTCCTGCTTCCAACCCTTCAGTGGCTTCCCATTACTCTTAGCACAAAGGCCTAAAGCCTCCATGCAGGCTAAGTAGACTTGGGGCTCCTGCAGGCAGAGCTGGAAGAAAGGCTCTCTAACAGAGGGTTTATTTGGGAAGTGATCCCCAGGAGCAGTATGGAAGCACTGGGGGAAGGGAAGCATAGCAGGAGGGAAAATCGATACAAAGATGTGTTCTTGATATGGTCACCCATGTGGGCAATTGAGTCTGTTAGGACCTTCCGAGGAGCCTTCATGGAATGGCCTCAGAATCATCCTCTCCAGGGAGGAAAGAGGGAAGCATTTGACCATTGCTCCCATCTCCCATGGGCTTGCTCCAGTGGGCATTAATTCTCTGTATTTCCATGTGTGCAGCATGTAAGTGTCAAACAGATTCCCGTGACTGGAGCCCAGGGCAGGAAGCAAGAGACAGGGGACATGCAAAATCATCCCAGCGAGTCTCCTAAATCACTCACAAAGTGCATCCAGTGCCTTATATGTCCTTTTGTGTATAACATCTCCCAGAAGACTTTTCTCAGTCCCTGACTCTCTATCAGCCAGTGTTTCCCTCAGGCCTTCCATCGATTCTTCCATTTCTCCTGAAAAAGTCATCAAAGTCATGGCCACCCACTTCCCTGATCACCTGAGCAATGTGTTTCACTTCTCTGTCCATTCTTCATCAGTTCTTGGATAATTCCCTTTCTTGCCTAGGTTTCACTTAGGCACTGAGTGTTTCAGGCACTGAGTAATTGAGTCAGTCAGTAATCCACCAGTCCTTTCCCCCTGAACCCGTATAGTGGAATTCCATTTTGCTAAAAGTGCATTTGATGCAATTCCATTGTAATGCTTTTAGCAGTTGGGATTCCTTTGGTTATAAGCAACAGAAACTGAGCCTGGCTAACATAAGCAGATCCATTGGAAGGGATCTAGGGCAGTTCAGAGAATGGAAAGAAACACAAAATCTACTCAGGTCTGGAAGGACAGGAACCTGGGAGGGTCCAACACTAGACACTTACAGTCTGCCATTTGAGAGCCCTGACACCAGGTACAAACACCTGGAATCTGGTGTCTCTGATTAGAGTTTCCAATTGCCAGGAGACAGAATAGTTCGGGTTGGGTGACTATATTCTTGGATTAATCAGTCAGTCCAAGAGATGAGAAAGAGGAATGGGTGATAGGTACACAAACCTTGGGGGGAGTCTCAGATCAAGAAACCACCTGATTTTGTGCCTGTTTATGCAGTGAACTCCTTGGCTACCAGGCACACACATGCACTCTTCTTCTCAGACAAATAAAAATGACTCTCCTTAACATGTTATGGATCCAATGGTCCCATATACAACCACAAGGGCACTCACCCCTTGGTTGAGAAAAAAACAATCTCCAGCTACTACATTGTGAGGTTATATCATAGAGGGGAGGGCTCACCATGATGTCAATGTTTCTCTTGCTCCATTGGGCTCCTCTTTCAATATTTTGCATACTTATGTATATATTTGTATTTATATACATATATAGATATTTTTAGGATGCAAAGAGATGCAATAGAGGCTACAACCACCATTGACCATTGCTGCCACTGACACAAGCCTTTACCTGGTTATTCCACTCAATATTCCTCTTCCCCATGGGCAAATTCATTCTTGTGGAGCCTGAACCTCTTGGTGATGTTGTCTCAGGAAGGTTATGGAATTTTCTATTAACCTCTGCTACTTGTTTTGACAGGACAAAAAGGAATTCTAGGGGATCTCTTGAGTTCTACTCATATTCCTCCTGCCCTACTGTGGAGCAACAATGAATTTCTGTTGTCAGTCAAGATCAACTACCACACGCAACCCAGTGACCTCATCATTGTCCACACATCGAGGAGTATGAGGAATCGGATATGGCCAGTTCAATGAAACCATTTCTGTCTGTTCTGAGGGAGGTATTACCCCCTTAGGTACTGACACCTCTAGACCAGAAGGTCCCAAAGGTATGGGTATTGAAAACAAATTTTTGAAAGTGGTTTATTATGTGTACCCATGAGAGCTATCACCCTCATCTTAACTTCTTAATTCCCAGATCCATAAATTATGGCAATGGGAGAAAATGCACTAAATACTGACCACAGATTTAGGGCGTAACTCATTGTATGAGGCGGTAATCAATCTCTCAATGTATTTTCTCCCAGCAGAGTACCCTTCAGGCCATTCCAATGATATCTAAGCCCATCACTCCTGGGGGCTTAGATTCCTTAGAAACCAAGTCACCCTTGATGAGGGACAGTCCATATTGTGTGGTTAGTCATAACCTCTCTATCAGCCACTTTGTCACAGAGCCCATTTTGAAAGTACTTGGCTGCCTGGGGAAAGGGTAGAATTGCAGCCACAAAGGGTGTCTCCATTGATTATTAAGTCTCTCTGCCAGTGGAGACCTTCTAGTGAGCATTCACATGCGACAGGAGTATTTTCCAGCTCTGGCCTCATTCTGAGAGCTCCAGCCATATACGTTTTCCCTAAGTATCTTTGTCACCAAGGCTCCAGATTTATTCTTCCTAAAATTTTGATCTTCCAGCCAAATATAATGTATATATTGCAGGTATGACATGCAAATACTATATATAGTGTATTTTCTAGAATTGCATATAAATGAAACAATGTAGTGTACATAATACATATTGTCGTCTTTCATGGCATAATGCTTTTGAGATTCACTCACATTGTTCTGTGGTGTATCAGTAGTCCATTTTTTTAAATTGCTGAGTGATATGTATGGATATGCCACATTTTTTTTTATCCTGTTGATAGACATTTGGGTTGTTTCTAATATGAAGCAATTGTGAATAATCTGCTCTATACTACTCTTGCATATGTTTTCGTTTTTCTTAAATGCTAGTAATGAAATTACTTGCATAGTAAGGTAGGTGAATACTCATCCTTTGAAGAAACTGCCAAATAGCTTTCAAAGTGGTGGCACGTTTTCCATTCTCATCAGTAGTTTATGATCGTTCTGGTTGCTCCATATCCTCACAATACTTGGAATTGTCAGTCTTTTCAATTTAGGCCATTCCAACGGGAATGTAGTTATGTCTCATTGATGTTTTAATTTGCATTTCCTGATGATACTGATGTAGTCCTCTTTACTGGCCATTCATATATTTTCTTTTGTGAAGTGTCTGTTTACATCTATTGCCCACTTAAAAAACTGAGTTGCATTTTTTTATTGAGTTGTCAGAATTTTTAATATAGTCTAAATACAACTCTTTCATCAAATATATGTATTGAGAATATTTTCTCCAATCTGGGGTTTGTGTTTTGCCTTTCTTTTTATTTTTAATTTTTATTGATGGCTTAATAGTTCATAATGTTGTGGGGTTCTAGTTGTACCTTAGTATTTGTCCGTCACCATGTGGATGCCTCCCTTCACACTTTGTGCCCACCCCCCACCCCCCTTCCCCCTGGTAACCACCAACCAGTTCTCTCTGTCCGTGTGTTCGTTTATATTCCACATATGAGTGAAATCATGTGGTGTTTGTCCTTCTCTTTCTGGCTTATTTCACTTAACATAATACCCTCTAGTTCCATCCATGTTGTTGCAAATGGGACAATTCTGTCTTTTTTTTAAGGCTGAGTAGTATTCCATTGTATATGTACATATACCACATCTTCTTTATCCAATCATCAGTTGAGTGAGACTTGGATTGCTTCCACTTCTTGGCTATAGTGAATAATGCTGCAATGAACACAGGGGTGCATAAGCCTCTCGTGATGGTTGATTTCATGTCCGTTGGGTAGATGCCCAATAGTAGGATTGCTGGATCATAAGGTATTTCTGTTTTTAATTTTTTGAGGAATCTCCATACTGTTTTCCATAGAGGTTGAACTAGTTTGCATTCCCACCAGCAGTGAGTTAGGGTTCCCATTTCTCCACAACCTTTAGCAACATTTGCTGTTTTTTGTCTTGATGATTATAGCCATTCTAACTGGTGTAAGGTGATATCTTAGCATAGTTTTGATTTGCATTTCCCTGATGATTAGTGATGTTGAACATCTTTTCACGTGTCTGTTGGCCATCTGTATATCATCCTTGGAAAAATGTCTGTTCATATCCTCTGCCCATTTTTTGATTGGGTTGTTTGTTTTTCTGTTGTTCAATTGTGTGTGTTCTTTATATATTATGAAGATTATTCCCTTGTTGGATATATGATTTGCGAATATTTTCTCCCAGCTGGTGGGTTGTCTATTCATTTTGATCCTTGTTTCACTTGCCTTCTAGAAGCTCTGTAGTCTGATGAAGTCCCACTTGTTTATTTTTTCTTTTGTTTCCCTTGTCTGAGTAGACATGGAATCTGAAAGGATCCCTTCATGACCAGTGTCAATTAGTGTACTGCCTATATTTTCTTCCAGGAGTTTTGTAGTTTCAGGTCTCACTTTCAGGTCCTTAATCCATTTTGAGTTGATTTTTGTGTATGGCGATAGGAGATGGTCTACTTTCATTCTTTTGCATGTGGCTGTCCAATTTTCCCAGCACCATTTATTGAAGAGACTTTCCTTTCTCCATTGTATGTTCTTTGCTCCTTTGTCGAAGATTAGCTGTCCATAGGTGTGTGGTTTTATTTCTGGGCTTTCAATTCTGTTCCATTGATCTGTGTGTCTATTTTTGTACCAGTACCATGTTGTTTTGATTACTATAGCTCTATAGCATATTTTGAAATCAGGGATTGTGATGCCTCCAGCTTTGTTCTTTTTCTTCAGGATTGTTTTAGCTATTTGGGGTCCTTTGTTGCCCCATACGAATTCCAGTATTTTTTGTTCTGTTTCCATGAAGAATGTCATTGGGATTCTGATTGGGATTGCATTGAATGTGTAGATTGCTTTAGGTAGTGTGGACATTTTAACTATGTTTATTCTTCCAATCCATGTGCATGGAATATTTTTCCATTTCTTTATGTCTTCATCGATTTCTTTCAATAGTATCTTGTAGTTTTGATTGTATAGGTCTTTCACCTCCTTGGTCAAATTTATTCCCAGATATTTTGTTCTTTTTGTTGCAATTGTAAATGGGATTGTCTTTTTGAGTCCTCTTTCTGTTAGTTAATCATTAGCATATAGAAATGCAACTGATTTTTGTAAGTTGATTTTATACCCTGCCACTTGGCTGTAGTTGTTGATTATTTCTAGTAGTTTTCCAATGGATTTTTTTGGGTTTTCTATGTATAAGATCATGTCATCTGCAAATAGTGAGAGCTTCACCTCTTCGTTGCCTATTTGGAGTCCTTTTATTCCTTTTTCTTGCCTAATTGCTCTGGCCAAAACCTCCAGCACTATGTTGAATAAGAGCAGCGAGAGTGGGCACCCTGTTTTGTTCCTGTCCTCAGAGGAATGGCTTTCAGCTTTTGCCCATTGAGTAGGATGTTAGCTATAGGTTTGTCATATATGGCCTTTATTATGTTTAGGTACTTTCGTTCTATACCCATTTTTTTGAGAGTTTTTATCATAAATGGATGTTGGATCTTGTCAAATGCCTTCTCTGCACCGATTGAGATGATCATGTGGTTTTTATTCTTCATTTTGTTAATGTGGTGTATCACGTTGATTGATTTGGGGATGTTGAACCATCCCTGTGTCCCAGGTATAAATCCCACTTGATCATGGTGTATGATCTTTTTGAGGTATTGCTGTATTCGGTTTGCCAATATTTTGTTGAGGATTTTTGTGTCTATGTTCATCAGTGATATTGGCCTGTAGTTTTGCTTCTTTGTATTGTCCTTGTCTGGCTTTGGTATCAGGATGATGTTGGCCTCGTAGAATGTGTTAGGAAGTATTCCATCTTCCTCTATTTTTTGGAATAGTTTGAGAAGGATACGTATTAAATTTTCTTTGAATGTTTGGTAAAATTCTCCAGAGAGGTCATCTGGTCCTGGACTTGTATATTTGGGGAGGCTTTTGATTACTGTTTCAATCTCTTTACTTGTGATTGGTCTATTCAGATTCTCTATTTCTTCTTGATTCAGTTTTGGGAGGTTGTATGCATCCAAGAATTTAGCCATTTCCTCTAGGTTGTCCAATTTGTTGGCATATAGTTTTTCACAGTATTCTCTAATAATCCTTTGTATTTCTGTGGTATCCATTGTAATTGCTCCTCTTTCACCTCTAATTTTATTTATTTCAGTCTTTTCCCTTTTCTTCTTAGTGAGTCTGGCTAAGGGTTTGTCGATTTTATCTTCTCATAGAAACAGCTTTTTGTCTCATTGATCCTTTCTACTGTTTGTTTGTTTGTTTTTATTTCTGTTTCATTTATTTCTGCTCTGATTTTTATTATTTCCCTCCTTCTGCTGATTGGGGATTTGCTTGTTCTTCTTTTTCTAATTCTGTTAGGTGCAGTTTAATGTTATTTATTTGGGATTTTTCTTGCTTATTAAGGTGGGCTTGTGTTGCTATGAATTTCCCTCTCAGGACTGCTTTTCCTGCATCCCATATGAGTTGGTATGGTGTATTTTCATTTTCATTTGTCTCCAGATAGTTTTTGATTTCTCCTTTAATTTCAACTACGATCCACTGGTTGTTCCATAGCATGTTGTTTAGTCTCCACATCTTTGTCCCTTTCCCAGTTTTTTTCTTGCAGTTGATTTCTAGTTTCATAGCATTATAATCAGAAAAGATGCTTGTAATGATTTCAATCTTCTTAAATTTATAGAGGTTTGCCTTGTTTCCTAATATATGGTCTATGCTTGAGAACGTTCCATGCATGCTTGAGAAGAATGTGTACTCTGCTGTTTTGGGGTTGAGTGCTCTGTATATATCTATTAAGTCCATGTCATCTAGTTTTTCAGTTAAGTCCATTATTTCCTTATTGACTTTTTGTCTGGATGATCTATACATTGATGTAAGTGGGGTGTTAAGATCCCCTACTATTATTGCCTTGTTGTTAATATCTCCTTTTAGGTTTCTTAATAGTTGTTTTATTTATTTTGGTGCTCCTGTGTTGGGTGCATAGGTATTTATAAGTGATATGTCTTCTTGGCAAAGTGTCCCTTTTTGTCATTATACATTGCCCCTCTTTGTCTCTCATTACCTTTTTTATCTTGAAGTCTACTTTGTCTGATATAAGTATGGCATCTCCTGCTTTCTTTTGTTTGCCATTAGCTGGGAGTATTGTCTTCCATCCTTTCACTTTGAGTCTATGTTTGTCTTTACAGCTGAGATGTGTTTCCTGGAGGCAGCAAATTGTTGGATCTTGGCTTTTAATCCATCCCACCACTCTGTGTCTTTTGATTGGAGAATTCAATCCATTTACATTTAGAGTGATTATTGATATATGAGGGTTTAATGTTGCTATTTTATCATTCATTTTCTGGTTCTTTTGCTTTTCCTTCATTTCTTGTCCCACATGTTTTGGACTGCTGATTCAGTTTGGTAGTTCTGTGTGACAATTCTCTTAATTATCTCTTTATTTGACATATGAGGTCTTATTCTGGTTTGTTTAGTGGTTACCATGGTTACTGTAAACCATGAGGTTTATATAAAAAATCTCGTGGATGAGATAGTCCATTTTCTGATGCCTTTTGTTTCCTTAGACTAAGTCATTTCAATCCCTTTCCTCTTCCCCTTCTAGTTTGTTGTTGTCACTACTTATTCCATCTTGTGTTGTGAGTGTGTGTTTCCAGTGATGAGTTTAAATTCATTTTTGATGTTTTCCAACTGCAATTTTTCTCATTTAGTCTCCTTGTTTTCTGCTTGCTCATAACTTTGTATCCCCATTCTCTTTTGTTTTTCTTCAGGCCTAAGGGCCTTCTTGAGCATTTCTTGTAGCGGGGTTCTCTTGGTGATGAACTCTCTTAGCTTTTGTTTCAGGGAGAGTTATTATTTCTCCATCATATTTGAAGGATATTTTTGCTGGATAAAGTATTCTTGGCTGAAGGTTTTGTCTTTCATCATTTTGAATATATCATTCCAGTCTCTCCTAGCCTGTAGAGTTTCTATCAAGAAATCAGCTGAGAGCTGAGGGGGTTTCCTTTGTATGTTATTTTGTTTTTTGTTTGGCTGCCCTTTATATTTTTTCTTTGTCATTGACTCTTGCCAGCTTTGCTACTATGTGTTGTGGAATTGGTCTTTTCCTATTTATGTATTTAGGTCATCTATTAACTTCATTCACTGTTATTTCCGGCTCCTTCCCCAGGTTTGGGAAGTTCTCAGCTATTATTTCTTTGAACAAACTCTCTGCTCCTTTTTCCCTTCCTTCTCCTTCTGGAATACCTATTATCTTTATGTTCCTATTCCTAATTGAGTCTGATATTTCTCAAAGAATTTCTCCATTTCTTTTTAGTCTTAGTTCTTCCTCCTCCTCTATCTGGAAGATTTCTGCATGGCTATCCTTGATAATGTTGATTCTTTCCTCCATATCGTCAGTTCTGCTCTTCAAAGACTCCACATTTTCCTTTATCTGATCCATTGTGTTTTTCAACTCCAATATTTCTGATTAGTTTTTCTTTATGGTTTCAATCTCTTTTGTGAAGAAATTCCTGAGTTCGTTGAATTGTCTCTCTGTGTTCTCTTATAATTCATTGAGTGTTTTTATGATAGCTATTTTGAATAGTTCTCATTTAGGTTATAGATTTCTGTGCCTTCAGGGTTGGTTTCTGGGTGTTTGTCATTTTCCTCTTGGTCTGGAGACTTAAGATACTTTTACATAGAGCAGGCTGATTTACCTTTGCTATCTTTCATCTTGAGAATTTCTGGTCCTGCAGTTTCCACTTGCTGCCACTGGGTGGAGGTCACAAGCTGTGCATTCTGAGCTTGCAGCAGTCCCTGGAGGGATTGTGCTGAAGTGCAGGGTGTGTGGGGGGAGGGGCTCTCTTTATCCTTCCCAACCTGGGGGCTTACTTCCTCCCTCGCCATCTGCTCTCTTGGGGCATTGACAGCATCCCCACTACAGTTCATCATCACTTCCCAGTGGGGATCTCTCAACAGTCTGTGAGAGTACCTGGAGGGTGATAGCTTGCCCTGCAGAGGGCTGCCCCTCCCCCCTCTCTGTCTGTGAGCTGTCCTGTCTGTCTTTGCTGATTGAATGGGGAGGGGAGGTATATCTCCTTACCTCTGCTCAAGTCCTTTGGGGCTTCCCGTGCCTCCGCTGTCAGATGTATTGTGGCATATGTCTCTTAGAAGTCCTTTGTACTGTTTGATTGACCTCTGTTGGTATGTGAATGATGTTTTTGTTGTGTTTAGAGGGCAAAGATTCAAAAAGGGAATCTCACTCTGCCATGATGCTGACGTCTCTCTCTGTTTTGCCGTTCTTAATAAAGTTTTCTGACAAATGAAAGTATTCAGTTTTGATAAAGTACAATTTATCAACTTTTTCTCTTTTATTGTTCATGCTTTTTGGGTCTTATCCAAGAAATCACTGCCAAGGCCCAAAGTTACAATTATTTTCTTCTAGAAGTTTTAAATTTAAGCTTTTGCATTTAGCTTTTTGATTTTCATTTCAAGTTAATTTTTGTGTGTCAGGTGGATAAATGCTGATGTTCATTTGTTTCCTATGAGTATCCAGTTGTATCAGTAGCAGTTGTTAAAAAGACTTTTTCTGCTCCTCTGCCAGAAATAAATTGACATATATACTTGGGTCTGCTTCTAGATTCTCTATTCTGTCTGCTTCATCTATATGTCTATTGTTTTGCCAAAACAACACTGTCTTCTTTTCTGTGCTTAATAGAAAGTCTTTTAATCAGGTAGTGTAAGACATCCATCTTTGTTCTGCTTTTTAAAATTGCTTTGGCTATTCCAAGTCATTTTCATTTCTGTAGAAAGTTTAGAATCAGCTTTCCAATTTCTACAAAAAATGTCTACTGGAACTTTGGTATTGTATTGAACCTATAGATCAATTTAGGGAAAATGGACATTGCAGCAATATTGAGTCTTCTAGTCCATGAACATGTTTTATCCCTGTATTTATTGGGGTCTTGTTTAATTCCCCTCAGCAATATTCTGTGTTTTTCAGTAAAGAGCTCTTGTGCGACTGTTAAATTTATTTCCAAGTGCTTTATGGGTTTTGACATTATTATAAATGAAACTGTTTCTTTAATTTCACTTTGTAATTTCTTTGATGCTACTATATAAAGATACAGTTGTTTTTTTCTATATTAACCTTTTCAATCCTCTAATTTTGCTAAATTCACTTATTAGTTCTAGTAGTTTTGTAGTCTGTAGGATTTTCTATGTAAATAATAATGTAATCTGGAAATACAGACAGTTGTTATTCTTTTCCTTTCCAACTTTATGCCATTTACTTCTTTGACTTGCCTTATTGGAAGGGCTGGGGGTTCCAGGATAATGTTGAATAGAAGGGATTGAGTGGGCATCTTGGCCTTGTTCCAATCTTAGGGGAAAACATTCAATATTTCACCCTCAACTGTGATGTTTGCTGTAAGAGTATTATAGATGTCCTTTATCAGATTGAGGAAGTTTCCTGCTATTCCACTTTGCAGAGAATTTTTATAAGGACTGGCAGGTTAATTTTGTCAAATCTTTTTTCTTGGAGTGATCATATGATTTTTACTCCTTTGTTCTGTTGTTATGATCAATTAAATTGATTCAAATCAATTAGTTAGTTAAAGTAAGCTTGCATTCCTGGAGTCAACTCTACTTGGTCGTGGTGTATTCTTCTTTGTATGTATGTATGCATGTATGTATTTGTGCATATATGTATTTGTGCATTCAAATTGCTCCCATTTTGTTAAAGATTTTGTGTCTATGTTGATGAGAGATATTGTGTGAATTTTAAAAAGATGTCTTATTCATATTTTGAAATTAGGGTTATGCTGACCTCATAAAATGATTTGAGAAATATTCCCTCCTCCTTTGTTTTTTGAAAGAATTTGTGTGTGACTGTTATTATTTCTTCTTTGAATATTTGATAGAATTCAGCAGTGAAACCATCTGGACCTGGAATTTTGTTGGTAGACAGTTTTTGATAAAGAATCCAATTCTTCTAATAAATTCAGGGCTATTAATATTTTCTACTTCAAATTGTGTCAATGTTGATAATGTATTTCTCAGAGAATTTGTCAATTTCATCTAAGTTGTCAGATTTGTTGGCATAAAGTTGTTCATTATATTCTCTTGTTATCCTTTTAATATCTGTAGGATCTTTAATGACAAAACTTCTTTCATTCCTGACATTGGTAGTTTGTGTTCTTTCTCTTTTTTTTCCTGATCAGTCTAGCTAGGAGGTCATTAATTTTACTGATCTTTTCAAGGAACTAGCTTTCGGTTTTGTTAATTTTTAATGTGGTTGGTCTAATTTCTCTTCATTGATTTCTGCTCCCATCTTCATCATCTCCTTCCTTCTGCTTCCTTTGAGTTTAATTTGCTTTCTTTTTCTCCAGCTCCCTGACCTACCTTTCTGGATTTTGATTTAGAATCTTAGCTCATTGATTTTTGACTTTTCTTATTTTCTAATATAAACATTTAAAGCTGTTATATTAGTTTCCTGTTGCCTCTGTAATAAAGTATCACAAACTTAATGGCTTAACAACACAAATTTATTTTCTTACAGTTCTGGAGGTCAGAAGTCTGAAATCAGTTTTGCTGGTTAAAATTAAGGTGTCAGCAGGACTGGTTCTTTCTGGAGGCTCAAGGTGTGAATCTGTTTCCTCACCTTTTCTAGCTTTGGGAAGCCTCCTGCCTTCCTTGGCTGGTGACCCCTTCCTTGCATCACTCCAACCTCTTGCTTTCATCATCATATCTCCTATTTTCTCCTCTATGGTCAAACCCCCTCTGCCTCCCTCTTATAAGGGTATTAGTGATTAAATTCAGGGCCCACTCAGATAACCCAAGGCAATGTCCCATTCGGGATCCTTAACTTAATCACATCTGCAAAGTCCATTTTGTCATATAAGCTAGTAGTCATACGTTCCGGGGATTAGGACATGGATGTATTTGGAAGGGCCATTATTCAGCCTATCATGGCTATGAATATTCCTCTAAGCAGTGAATCCTACCAATTTTTATATGTTGTGTTTTCATTTTAGTTCAGTTCGATGTATGTTATTTTAAATTACCCTTGAGAATTCTTCTTTGACTTTTGGATTATTTTGAAGTATATCTTTTTATTTCCAGATATTTGGGATTTTCCTAGATATTTTATTTTTATTGATTTTGAATATAATTCAGTTGTGGTCAGAGAGCATATTCTGCATGATTTCAATCCTTTAATTTTATTGAGATTTGTTTAAGGGCCCAGCAAATGGTCCTCTTTGGTGACCATACCTGTGCCCCTGGAAAGAATGTGCATTCAGCAGTTGGTGTGTGTAGGGTTCTACAAATACCAGTTAGTTCAAGATAATTAGTAGTGTTGTTCACGTTCTCCATGAGTTTACTGAGTTTTTATTTGTCTGTCACTTGTTAAGAAGGAGGATGTTAAATTTTCCAACTATGAGTTTGGAATATTCTATTTCTGTTTCTCCTTTTCTTTGATCTATTTTAGCATCATGTATTTGAGGTTCTTTTATAGATGTGCATATATATATATTTTATTATTATGTCTTCCTCGTGGATTGACCCTTTCCTAATTATGAAGTGTCACCTGTTACCTTTGATATATACTTTGTGTTGAAGTCTATTTTACGTGGTATTAACATAGCTATCATTGCTTTCTTATGCTGTTTGCACTATATATTTTTCCATCCATTTACTTTCAACCTATCTGTGTCTTTATATTTAATGTTTACATCTGATTATATCATCTTTAAATGTCTCTAATAGACAGTATATAGTTGTATGTTGCTTTCTCATCTATTCTGATAATCTCTGGCTTTTAATTGGAGTGTTTACTCCATTAACATTTAGTGTAGTTATTGATATGATTGGATTTAAGTCTACCATTTTATTACTTGTTTTCTGTTTTTCCATTCCTCTGTTCCACTTTTCCTGCCTCCTTTAGGTTACTGGAATACTTTTTTAGATTCCAGTTTAATTTATCTATTGACATTTTAGCCATGCCTCTTTGCATTATTGTTTTCATGGTGCTCTAGAGATTACCATATACATTCTTAGCTTTTTACAATTTACTTAGAGTTACTATTTTACTGGTTCATGTAAAACATAGAAACTTTGCTGCTGTATAGGTTCATTTACCAATTCTTCTAGCCTTCATGTTATTTTTGTCATATATACATACATTATAAACCCTACAAGTTAGTAATTTTTATTTTTGCTTTAAAGAGTCACAAGTATTTTAAAGAAATTAAGAAAAAACATTCTTTTCAGATATTTACCTTTTCTGATGGTTTTCATTGGTTTCTGGAGATTTGACTCTCCCTTGTTATCATTTCTCTTTAGCTGAGGAATTTGTTTGGCATTCCTTGTGGTACATTTCTGTAGGCAATGAATTCTTTTAGCTTTTCTTTATCTAGAAATGTCTTTGTTTTGCTTTCATTTTTCAAGGGTGTCTTTTCTGGATATAGAATTCTGGGTTGACAGTATTTTCTTTCAGTCCTTGAAAGATGTTGTTCCAGTGTCTTCTAGTCTCCACAGTTTGTGAAAGGAAGCTCTCTGTTGCTTGCATCATTGTTCCTTATATGAAATATATTTTTTTGTTTAGTTGTTTTGAAGATTTTCTCTTTCTCTTTGATTTTCAACAGTTTTCCTATCATGGGCCTAGGTGGGATTATCTTATATTTATTGTGTTTGGGGTTGACAGAACTTCTTGAACATGTAAATTTATCTCCTTCACCAAATGGGGGGAGTTTTCAGCCCTTATTTATTCAAATATTTTTTCCCACTCCATTCTCTCTTTTTTTCCAGTTCTCCAATTACCTATTACCTTTGGATCTTTTGATATTTTCCCACAGGTCCATAAGACTCTGTTTATTTTTTAAAACTCATTTGTCTTGTTTTCTTAGATTGGAAAATTTCTAAAAATGTAGGTTTACATTCACTCTGCATCTGCCATCTCCATTCTCCTATGAAACACAAATGCTCCAGTTTTAATTTCAGATACTCTGTATTTCAGTTCTAAAATGTTCTTTTGATTCTTGTTTGTATTTTCTGTTCCTCTGTTGAGATTCCTACCTTTTCATAAAAGAGCATTTTCCCTTACCTCATCAAGCATAGTTATAATAACTGCCTTTAAGTTTTCATTTATTAATTCCAAATTCTGCATCATTTTAGCACTGGCCTCTGTTGATTGTCTTTCCTTTTGAGAATGGGTTAAATTTTTCTTGCTCTTTCTCTGTCAAGTAATTTTTTATTATTTCCTAGACATTATCAATGTTACATTGAAGAGACTATGGATTCTGTTATATTCCTCCAAAGATGTTCTTTTATTTTCATTAGCAGCCAATTAACTTGGTTAGACTTAAATTGGAAATCTATCTTGTCTGTGACAAGAAGCAGCTAACATCTCAATTCAGACTGCTTTTAGTTTGCTTAATGCCTGTATGGTTGAGGATCAGTCAGACACTGGGGTAGAGATTATGTGCAAAATTTGGAGTTTCCTTTTAGTGATTTTCTCCTTTAACAATTTGATTGGTGGCATTAGAGACCTCTTCATCCCTACCTCTGCCTATTTGCTCATTTTTCCAAATATTTCCAAATCTTGCACCCAGACTATGGTTGTGAACACCATAGCCAAAAATTTCCTTCTTCATTTTCTGGCTCTGGTCCCCTTGGGGGTGACGGACACCTTAGGTGAAACGCTCAAAGGGGTCCCATCAGGGGATTAAAAGAATATATAAAAGGTGAGAGAGATCCTATCTGGTGATAGGTCACAGCATCTCTACATGCCAACAGTGGCATTTAGAGACAAAGAAGATGAGGCGGGATCTGGTCAATGAACTTTGCTTCCTGCTAATGTGATTGTTGGGCAAATAAAAAGGTTTTAGTTTCCAACTGAAGATTTTAAATCTACTGCAGTGGAAACAGGTCTAGAAGGATGAATACCAAAAAGTTACACTTAATCTATATCTTTTGAATAGGTACCAGCTTATATTTTATTTTGTTTTTTCCCCAACTGATGCCATGGCTTTTCTGGATTGGTGACTGTGGAAGAGACTGATAGTTGTCCCTAAATTTTCATCCTTCCCTCCTCTTTTTTTAAAAAAATTTTTTCTTATTGTGGTAAAATATACACAACATAAAATTGACCATCTTAACCATTTTTATCCTCCTTGTTTTTGATCATAGTACCTGCTGAGTTTCAGCTGGGCACATGGCTGCCCAGCCTCCCCTGGAGCTCCATGTGGCCTCATTACTAAAGGCTGGCTAATTAAACGTGAGGGGAATGATGTGTGCAACTTCTAGGTCATGTCCTTAAAGGGAAAATTCTTGTGCTGAATGTCTTCTTTTCTCCTTCTTTGGGGCTGGAATGTCTAGATGACAGCCAGCTTCCATGTGGAAGAAAACAACTACCTGGAGGATGGCGGAGCAATAACAGACTGGACTTCTGGTCGACCTTTAGAAGGAAAGCCACCTACCTCCCAAACTGCTCAACAACTTGGACTTTAATGTCTGAGAGAAATAAATCTTCTCTATTGTTTGAGTGCATATGTTAACATTTTGTGACTCTTTGTTACAGCAGCTCAGCATCAATATCCTAACTAATCCAATGACCACCTCTAGGCTTCATCCCTTTTCCTTGGCTTTGTGTTTCCTCATTCTTTCTGCACTCTGCCTCTCTTTTCAGCCCCTCGGGGCTGACAATTGCTTGGATGGTCTGTGGCTTTGACGTTGACTTCTCCCAGGCTCCTGCTTCTGAGGCCAACCCCTCCAGGGCATCCCTACACTGTGGCCCATGAATGAGTGAGCACCTCAGGCTTCCAAAACTCAGTTTCCAACAAGCCCAGTCCAGCTCTGGATCAGACAACCTCAAGGACCACCCCCCCCCCATCCCTCTGCCTACCTGTTAACACTCGCACTTTACAGGTGAAATAGATGGAAAGAAAGGAGAGTAAGGAAATCATAGGCCTGGGTCAAGGTGGGAAGAGGAATTGGGACTAACTGCTCATATGTATGGGTTTCTTTTGGGGTTGATAGAAATGTTCTGGAATCAGGTAGTGGTGGTGCCTGCACATCATAGTGAATATACTAAAAACCACTTTAAAATGGTGAATTTTATGTTATGTGATATATACCTCAATTTTTTTAAATGTTATTTTAAAAAAAGAAGCCACGCAAGGAGACAGGAAAAGAAGTTCAGAGAGCGCATCCTGAAAAGGGGCAGGAAGTGGGTAGTGGGGAGCCAGACAGAGGAAAGGACAAGGCAGAGGGGAGGAAGCCATGCCCAGGTGTCCTTGTGCAGAAAGCAGTGATATGAACAGGCCTCATGCCCAGACCTGCTGGTTTCTCAAGGTGAACCACATTTGGGGCTCTAGAGGGCATCTTGGCACAGTCTGGAGGGGCCTCCAAGATCCTTTCCCTGTGAGTCTAGGGTTACTCAGCCACTCAAAGGAATGAACCATTGATACATGCAGCAACCTGGATGCATCTCAAGGGCATTACGCTGAGTGAATTAGTGAAAAGGCTAGTCTTAAAGGGTAACATACTGTGATTCCATTTATAAAATATTCTCAAATGCCAGAATTATAGAGATAGAGAACTGATCAGTGGTAGCCAGGAGTTAGGGAGGTCATGGGGAGGTGTGACTCCAAAGGGTTAGCACCAGGCAGTTCCTCTTCAGGGACGGGACCGTGTGTGTGTTGATTGTCGGGATGGTTCTATGAATCTGTACATGTGACAAAAGTTCGAAGGACTGTCATAAAGACATAAAATGGAGTGCGTGCAAAAACTGGTGAAATCTGAGTAAGATCTGTCATGTAGTTGGTTGTGCCAATGTCAATTTCCTGGTTTTGATAATGACTATACTTAAGTAGGATGTCACCACTGGGAGAAGGGTACAAAGGACTTCTCTCTACTAGTTTTTGCAACTATACTATTTGGTCTTGTGTGTTTATAATTATTTTTTTAAAAAGCCTTTGATTTGAGATCTGAAAGGTGGTGTTGAGGGTCAGTGGGTAAAAGAAGCGAAGCCATGGCCAGCTGTATGATCTTGGGAGAACGTACACGAGGAATGTAAGAACAGCAGCACACTAGATGGTGCATTGAGAAGATGGAAGGAGAATACACAGACACCGAGATTGCTCAGTGCCCCACATGCACAGTGAGTGCTCAAAAAACACTGATTTTTATTTTTTGAGCACCTGCTGTATGCCAAGCACAATCCCTACCTTGTATCAATCCGTCCTCTCGGTAACACTGTCAGGTATGTCCTCTTTCTACAAGCAAGAAAACCCAGTCACACAGCAAAAGCTGTGGGAGGGGATTCAAGCAGGGTTTCATGAGTCCAAACATTCCCCCAGCTCACGGAAGAGCGGGAGGTCTGGATGAAGCAGAATTTGGTTCTGTAGCACCTGTGACAGAAGCATCTCAGAGCAGCTTTCCAGACCCCCTGGAGGAGGGGAGCTGTTTCAGGAGCGTGTTGACACCTGGCAGTTACAGGCAGTCACAGGCAGTCATCACAGGCCCAGCCAGACCCAGCTCCCTGTGGCCACTGGGACTCAGGCCGCTGGGCTCACCTCATAAGCCCGGTGAAATCTGGGCAACAAATTCTAGTGGTGTTTGAAGTTTTGTGCCTCTTCTCAAGCCAAAAGGGAGAATTTAGGGAAGAAAACTACATTTTGAGAATACTTGAGGGTTTTAAGGATTTCTCTTCCTCTGGGGAAATGGCGTGATCCAGGAAACAAAGTGAAACAAAAATCAGAGAGACCAGCCCAGCTTCCCTACTTTTTGGGTAAGTCATTTCACCCAATCTGAACCCTAGTTTTCTGTCTGGTGAGACCAAGACAATGAATGTTTTCACCACAGGGCTGCAGTTTAACCTTTATGATCACGCGTGTGAAAATGCTTCACAACATTTAAAGGGCTCAGGTGCAGTTATTTTTTTTCACAAAGTTTGGGCTTTTTAAGTATTTAGTTTTTAAATTTTTATGGTGATAAAATATACATAGTGTAAAATTTACATCCTAACCATTTTTAAGTGTACGTTTCAGTGGTGTTAAATACATAATGTTGTGCACCCTCACCACCGTCCATCTCCAGAGCTCTTTTCATCTTGCAAAACTGAACTCTGGACCCATTAAACACTAACTCTCCATTCCCCCTCCATGCAGCCTCTGGTAACCACCATTCTACTTTCTGTCTCTATGATTTTGACTACTCCAGGCACCTAGTATAAGTGGATCATACAGTATTTGTCTTTTTTGTGAGTGGTTTATTTCACTTAGCATAATGTCTTCAAGGCTCAATGTTGTAGCATATGTCAGAATTTCCTTCTTTTTTAATGCTGAATAATATTCCACTGTATACATATACCACATTTTTCTTATCCATTGGGTGGACACTTGGGTTGCATCTACCTTTTGGCTGTTGTGAATAATCCTGCTATGAATATGGGTGTACAAATGTTTCTTCGAGATACTGCTTTTAATTATTTTGGGTACATACCCAGAGGTGAAATTACTGGATCATATTGTAATTTTATATTTAATTTTTTGAGGAACTGTCTTACTGTCTTCCATACTGGCTAGATGCTGTTATTTCTAAGGCCATACTTTAGCGACAGTGACACCAGACAAGAATCTCCTTGGTGCCCCGACTGCGAGGGTGTTAGAGGTTGGTGGTGCCCCTGGCACATGCCCCAGAGATGTCTGGTGGTGTGGCTCTCACAGCCCCCTCTTCACCACCACCCACCACTCCTCACCCCTCCTGTGTTGGGATCTGCTGAACTGGACGCTGCTTTCTCTCTCTGGGCTAAAGCTTATTTGCAACATCCTAGTGTTTGGCAGGGTGCCTTTCAATTCTCTTAAATATTATACGTACAGGTTTCCCCCGCTATCTGAAAGCAGAACGTTTCTGTATAATCTCTCATAAGCCTCAATGACTTAAAGGGGAGTATCCCCCGACTTCAGAAAGTTTGCATTACGCCACTTCACTGGATTTTCACTCTTAACAAAAAAAGCACCTACCATACTAATGTATGTCTTTCGTAAAAGCAAAGTGGCATAATGCAAACTTTCCGAAGGCGGGGGATACCAGTACATCAAAATTAAACACACACTTGTCTTGACTTCGACATAAAATATTCAGATTCTGGGTTTGATTTTGTCATCTTTATACTTAGTTCTAAACCTTCCTGAAGTTGACAGTTGTTACTCACTCAAAGCACAATTTTACCACCTGAGGAAGGACAAGTAGGATTGTCCACTGGATGATGCTGGCAGCCTGGCAGTGAGTGGCCGAGACCAGTGGCTCCCCTTCCACGTCCCATGAGGTCCCCAGGAGCTGTCTGCATGGAGTGCAGTTGCCCTGTGCTCTGCAGTCCTAGGATGTCTGTCTCCTCTACCACTCTGATGACTTCAGAAGTCCCCATGGTCACATGCTTAGTTTGAAGCTCCCTACCCACCCTCACTGTCCGTATGATGGGGAAGACAACAAGGAAGTGGGGTCCCTGTTCTTTAACTTATAATGTGCAGCGCGTCTGAGCAAGCACACCTCCCCATGGGAGGGAGAGAGACCGGGTGGGGCAGGGGTGGGGTGGGGGTGGTGGCCCTGTGCCTCTGGCTGCTGACTCTTCCAGTCTCCACCAGGTGATGCTGGTGGCATCTGCCAGACCCCTTCCTAAGCAATTTTTGGGTTACTTTCCCATTGAGTTGGTATTGCCTTCACAGTGGGCTGAAGTTACTTATTGACCAAAGATTTTGGCCAAGACCCCGACTCTGGAGCTGTAGTCATCCTGGTTGACTTTTCTTGTGATATCGGGGGTCACTATTTTATGGTCACTAGGTCTTTAGGACCTCCAAATGGGGTGTCAACTCATGTTCCTGGAGTCAAGAGATGCCTAATTCTCACCCCAATTTGAGTCTGCAGCCCCCGTCCTGATGTTCCACCATGAGATTGTGTTAACGAGTCCACGAAAGCCCATCTGGAGTCCATTCTGCATTCTCAGCAGAGGATCCTTGTGAGAACAGGGCCACAGCTCGTGTGGATATTTAATTGAGTTCTGCATCTCACAGTGGTTTCATTTGGTCGTGAAGCAAAGTCATGTGAGTGAAAGGGAGAAGAATCAAGAGGAAGGGAGCTTACAGGAAAGATGACAGAAATTAACATTAAATAAGGAGAAGTGGGCAAAAAATAACTTTAACAATTGTCAAAGGTCAAAATTTGAGTCTTGGCTCCTCCCCTGAGTTGCTGGATGAAAACCACTGCCTCTCCCCTCACCTTGGCTTCCTCATCTGCAAAATCAGATCATATTCCTGGCACACTTTAGGGGTGATTATAAGACCAAACTGTAGTGTGTGATTCTTGTCATAACACCCAGCAGTCTTCTATCCCTCTCTCAAAAGCTGGCGGGGTGGTGGCCATGATGCCGCGTGAACATTTGCCGGGAGGGAAGCAGACCCTGATGGAAGGGTCAGGTTGACCTCTGTGGTCCAGGCCACCCTCAGCCCCTTCTGCCTAGGGTAAAGCGGGAACGTCCAAGAGCAATCCAGCTGCATGACTTATAAGTGTGGGACCTTTTCCTCTCAGTTTATCTATAAAAAGGAATTGTTAACTCTTGGAGCTGATGTGAGAATTAAATAAGAAACGTGTGGAAGGTGCCAGCCCGGTGTCACACTTAGCCTTCGGTCGATGGTGACCACTCTGCTCAGGAACCAAGGAGGAATCAGGACTCCCTTTCTGTTTTCAGACTTTTCTGAGCTGCCATGACACTGGCCTTCATATAAATGTCTTCCATTTGGAGAGAAAAAGGTCTATCATCAAGCAGAAATTAGCCAGGGTCTCACTCTCATGAAGTTCTGCATCCATCAAATGGCATTGATCACCAAGGATGGGCCTCCTCAGCAGGATCACCAGGACCCAAAGGCACTGGTGCTGTCCCTGCCATCAAGGACAAGTCTAGAGAGACATCTGATCAAAAGGGTGGGGGAGACACAGACACAGTAGCTGAGCAGTGGACTTAGGCTCCTCCCCCAGGTACCATGGGAGCAGAGCAGGGGACAGTGGACTCTGCCAGGGAGGATGCTGGAGGGCTTCTCAGAGGAGGAAGCAGCCAGCCCTGGTGGTCTAGTGGTTAAGATTCAGCAACTCTCACTACTGTGGCCCAAGTTCGTTTCATGTCAGGGAACCAGACTACCCATCTGTGGGTTGTCATACTGTGGCGGTTGCTTGTTGCGGTGATGCTGAAAGTGATGGCACTAGAATTTCAATTAAGAGCAGGGTCACCCATGGTGGACAGTTTCAGCGGGGTTTCCTGACTAGACAGACCAGGAAGAAGGACCTGATCACCCACTTCCAAAACAATTGGCCATGAAATCCCTGTGAATGGCAGCAGAGCATCATCTGATGTGGTGCCAGAAGGTGAGGGGATGGAGCAAAGAGCCCAGGAGGGCTCTCCTCTGCTGTCCACAAGGTCGCTATGAGTCAGAGTCCACTTGACAGCAATAACAACAGCAAACGAGAAGCAGGTCCTAAGGGGATAACAACAATAAAAAGAGGCAGGTCCTCAGCAGTAGGACCGATCTAAGCAAAGTCTAGAAGCCGCATGGGCTTGGCATTCAATAGCAGCAATACCACAAGTATGCAATGAGCAACTGGGCTATGCCAATTCCTGGTGACACAAAGGTACAAAGGGTGAGCCTTCTGGGGAGTGTGGGAGGGACAAGGGAGGAGGGGACTAGGAACAAGCCCAAGCATGGGGGGAGTAATTTGCTGAGGGCCCCACACTCTGCTATGGAAGGTCTTCCTTCCAGAAGGCCGAGGCAGGAGGGCTGAGCCAGGAAAGACCTGGAATGTCAGGTCTAAGGGGGTCAGCAAGGAGGGCGGGAATAGCCAGGGTGGTGCCGGGCAGTATGTTTGTCTGATCATGAGCTGCTCAGAGGAGTGACTTTCACTTTCCCTTTTGGGTCCCCAAGTGTGTCTGGGCTGAGAGAATGAGACGAGTTATTGCGCAGATACAGAGCTGGCGACCGGATCTGCACAGCTGAAAACAACTGGATCTTGTTCACACTCAGCCAGAGGAAGATTCCTCGGTAAGCTATGGAGGGTAGGATCCCCTCAACCATCTCCCCATCTTCACAACAACTATCTGAGAAAAGGATTATTGTCCTCATTTTACAGATGAGGGAAATTCAAAGCTCAGAGAGGTTGGGTCATGGGCCCAGGGTCACAGGTTAAGCAGTGGCAGAGCCCAAATTGGAACCTGGGTTTGTCTGACTGCTTCCTGCCTCCCCCTGTGCCCCTAAACAGTGGAGAGGGAGGGGAAACCACTCAGATGGGTTCACAAAGTCCCTCGGCTCAGCTCGGGTTCTGGACTCCCTGAGACATGAGCAGGTGACCCCAGAAAGAAGGTGGATGTCGGGGTGCTCATTGCTTCGGGAAATGTGGAGGAAGCAGAGGAGGTGGAGGAGGGCAGGTGAGTCAGAGCCTCTCCTGCCTGTGGCCTGGCCGCCCTGAGCTGCCCAGAGTGCTGCTGCTGAGACTGAGGGCGGCAGGATTTCTTCTGAGACACAGGGGATCAGAGTTGTCTCACGCGCCCTGTCTCTGAGTGCCTGCTCAGTCCAGGCCCTGTGGGGAAACTGAGGCCCTGAGGGGGGAGGACCTTGCCCAGGATCTCATGACGGAGACCGAGCAGGGAGGTGGCAGGGCTTCGCCTCCCCTCTGCTTGGCCCTCTGCTCAGGACTGGGGGGTGATGGAGAAGTAAGAGGTGGTCCTGTGTACCCCAAATCAGAAACACGGCCCAGACGCAGGGAGTGAGAGGGGCACGTTGCAGAATATCTGTCATTTTGTAATTTTAAATTAAAAAACCAAACTGTACACATGTGAGTGTAACTGTAGACGTGCGACCCTAGATATCTGTGTTTATACAGGCGGATTGAAACCCAGAAACTTTTGAATTATTAAAATCCCATTTCCCCCCTTAAATACCAGCATCGGAAGATCTGGTGTTGGCCTCCACTCGGCCCACCAAGAGTTGTGTGACGCTGGGCAAGTCACCTCCCCAGGAAAGATTTGTTCATATCTCTTAGCTACTTTTTAAAAACTGGCTTCAGTCTTTTCATGCTGGTTTGTAGGATCTCCTGTGTATTGTGGATCGTCTCCTTTTGTCTGCTGTAAGTACTGCAAACGGTGTCTCCTGGTCTCTCCTTGTATGTGACTTGGTTTGTGGTGCCCTATCCAGTTTTTAATTTTTACGAGGTCAAATAGATCAAACTTTCTGTCTATGGCTTCTGGGATTTGTGTCTTGATTAGAAAGGTTTCCTCAACTCAATATTATTTTTAACATTTCTTCCATTACACTTGTATCTTTTTCTTTTTGGATTACATTTAAGTCCTTTTGTGGATTTTCTACTTATTTTTTGGTAGAAATTTTTTGTTTCTTCTTCTTCTTCCTCTTCCCTTTCCTCTCCTCCCCCCACCTACCCCTCCTACTCCTTCTGCTTTCTTTTTAGTGCAGAATGTATTTAATGGGTACCTCCTGCACTCAAAATGAAACAAGACTTTTTTTGTGTGCCTTCAGAGGACGGCTGGGCCCGCCTTGGTTACCTGCCAGCTGCCTCTGTTTATTCTTTCCTCCTCACGCGATAGGAGCAGTATGTGTCCACATCCACACGGCCAGTGCCCTCCAGCCTCAGGCCACCAGGGACTCTCCTGTAGTGAACAAGTTGGTTTTATTCCTCTTAGTGAGCAAGAGCCATGGGCATCTCAGTAGGGGGTGTTAGAAAGAACCCATTCTGGGATTTGGGCCTTGGTTGGGAGATTTGGGGGACGCGCTGAGGAAACGGGGCCCACTCTAGATGGGATGTTGCAGACAGTGGGGGCAAGTCTATCCATGGGTGTCTCAGTGATCGTGTCTATAGAGACGGGAGACCAGAACGCGGACAAAGCTGTGATCGGTAAAGAAGCAACAGTCACTCTTTTCAGCCCAGGGAGGGAGTGTTTGGTGTCCTGTGGGGGCACAGAGACCTTGTTTTTGCCCCTGCTCGGACAGAATTGTGACGTGGCCTTGCTGTGTCTCGTTGTGTCCTGGTCTCAGAGTAGCCCTGTCTGAGGCTGGTGTTCTGTGAGGTTGTTGACGTCCAACAGGAGAGCAGCATTGCCCAGATGTGAGCGCCAGGTCAGCTTCCGGATGTCAGGGGCTGTTCTCTTCTCTTTCTCAGTCCCTGCTAAACAGTCACTTAAGTAAATAGAAGGAAAATGCCCATAGATATTGACTCTCCTTCTTATTAGCATCAGTTTAAAATTAAACATTCACCATTATACTAAATCCTCTTTGCATCACCACTTCCTTTTTTAAAACTTTATATTTACCTTTTTTGTATACTTTGTCTCAACTCTTCTCATGTGAATATTATTGTGAACTCATGGCCTTTCATAGACTCAACCTGGCCCAATTACACATGATCATATAGTCATTATCAATTACTATTATGATTCTATGTAATTTGTTAGGACTTAACCAGGGGGTGCTCCTTTGATCACTGCTCTGACCATCTTTGAAAGCATCCTTGCCTCTGGAGTAGCAGATATTGTCAACCCGTGGAATCCAGCTCCCCTCCAGGTAGTCTTGCTTCTTTTGAGTGGAGAAAGACCCGTGGGTGCATATGTGAGTGGACAAGTTGTTGCCAGAAAATATATCTGTTTAAGGTTAGAGTTCACTCTAATTTTTCTAGTTTAACATATGTCATCATCCCTACTTTCCTTAGAGAACTTAGTGTCATCAACCACTAGAGTTTCTCCTACACTGACAGTTGTCGTCACACAGCTCTTATTTCTTACTGGCACTTGATCTAACTGCTTCCATCATCTTTAAGGTGGTCGCACCAGAAACTGACCCATTATTCTGGTTAGCAGTTACTAACTACTATAAAGTGACTTCTGCTTTCTTAAATTTAAAACAAAAATCAAAGTATTAAGTGCATATGGTTAAAACAAATCAATTGGTACAGAGGACTCTGGTCACCCCCTTCTGAATGAAAAACAATTGCTTTTAATTTTTAACTTCTTTTGGTAGTTAATCGGTATCTTTAAATAATATTCTTATTATTTAAGAATAATATGTGAGAGTGTGTGCTCTGGAGACAGGAAGCGTAGATTTGAGTTCTGGCTCTGGCGCTAGCTGGCTGCTTTGGGTAAATTACTTATCCTCCCTGATCTTCCATTTCCTTTCTTACACACTCATTGTGAGAGCTAAAAATGAGTTAATGCAACCAAGCACTTAGAATGGTGCCCGGTGCAAAGCAAGGGGTCATCAAAAAGATGCTATTGCATCTTTCTTTTTCTTGATTTTTAAAATTTGATATTATTTATTTACTTCCTACCAGGATACAAAAGGATTTCACTTACTTTTAATACTTTTTCTTATACCCTCCCTCTACCTTCTTCTAATATCATTTTATCACATTTTATATCCTCTACAAGAAAACTTGATTGTTGTAGACAATTTACTTACCCCTTTATTTCTTATTCCCTCAACTGCAGCCAGTATTTCTTGACTCCTCATTTTTTACAATGAGCATATTAATTCTCCTTCTCCTCCCTCAGAGTTTTACCTCCCAACTTCTAGAATTGTACTTTAATTTATATACTGATTGGCAACAAGCATATTTAGTTTTCATATTTAAATGCTCTATTTTTGTTCTAAAAGTTAAAAATCAAACAAGAGTGTGTTTACATTTTTGTGGTGTTTTAAATATTGTTTGCTGTAGAGCTAACCTGTACAGTACAGTTGCACACGCTTGCTTGCACAGCTTTAGTTTGTCCTGATGTTTCTAATTGCCTTTGTTTTCACCCTTTTCACTGTTTTCCTTCAACATTTCCTCAATTTCTTTCAAACTGAACATCATGTGAGGTGTTATATCAAGTCCTCTTCCCCCACAGAACTCTTCACTTCTTATTCCATTTTGGACTGGTCGCCCTCTGGGCCTGCTGCCTGCCCAGCTGTAATCCTCGGATTCCCTTCTCTCTGGGTTGATTTTCCTGATTCCTGGAATCTCTGTCTCTTGGAAATCCTTCATCCCACCCCATAAACACACATACACAGTTTTGTTTTTTATTTTTATTTTTTTGCTGCAGCTCCTTCTCAAGTAACTTTCTAAGGAATGATTGTGGATGGCAACTTTTCTATTCCCCATTTAGCTCCATTTCTTTTGTCATCTTTTTCTTCAGTTTTCTAGAAGCCTTCCTTGACTTTCTTTTCCAACCTTTCTTCAGAGTTCTTTATTTTGTCATTTTGTCAATGACCTTTTCATTTCAAGATCTCTTTCTTTGTTCCATTATTTTTTCCCCTTTCACTTCATCCTGTTCTCATTTTATGAATAAAATACTTTTCTAATCTCCCTAAGGACATGGGATCGAATTTTAAGAAATTATTTTGTATTTTCAAAATGATCCTTTTCTTCTGGTGTCATTTTTTTGTTTATCTTAGTTACCTTTTCCACATTGTCGTCTTTCTCATGTATCTGACCCTAGATGCCCATTCGTATTGAAGAGGGAGGTAGGTCGATGGCAGGTTTCCCTGTGGAGTGATTGGATGAAGACCCCTAAATGCTGAAAAACAGAGATATTTTTGTCTGGAGTTTTTCAGTTCTGATTTTTCCCCCTCTGGTGTAGACCTAAGGCTGCTGTGAATATGGGATGGGATGTGGGGATGGTGAGCTTATCCCCTGCTTTCCCCTTCGGCCTCCCTCTCATCTCCAGTCTCCCTCTCTGAGGCTCTGCCTAGCAGACCATTATTCTTGCCTACGTGCCCTCTCTCTGTTTCTCTGACAGCAGCTCCCTCCTCTCCTCCTTATTCAGCTATCACTTCCCCATCCAGTCTGTCTTCAAACATCAGTTGAAGTCTCCTGCCTCCTGTTGACCCCATTCCTGTTTCTCATTGGGGGCAGAGTGAGGAGAGGTAGTGTGTGGGTTCCTGAGTCCCTGGGCGGATTCGAACTTTGACCCAGACTACCACTTACAAGATTTCTGAAGTTACACAAGTCACGTGACATCTGTGATTCATTTCCCTTATCTGTAAATGGGAATGCAAATGGTACCCATGTCAATGGTTATATGAGTTATTATTTGTAAAGTCTTAGAGCAATTCCCAGTGCAAAGCCAAGACCACAAATGTAAGCCTCTCTTGTCATTAGTTATTATTATACCTATAAGTACCTTTACTGTAGTTTCATTCAGGTCTTGGGGGGCTAGTTGATAAATGCTCTTACGCCTTCTTAAAATAGTCCCTAAACATAATCATTTGCTTTCTTTCTTCATCTCCCAAAGCAAGATAATTACAAGCAGAATTGAAAGAAATTGTCTTTATATAAAGATCTGTTTTTTTAAAAAAGAGCACTGAGAACTCATAAGACTGAAAGGTATGAAAAAATGTTCACAGTTGATGCCCTCTGACTTCTAGAAGTCATTCTACTTCTAGAAAAACGTGAAGGAATCAATCTCAAATTCAGGCAAAATTTTATGTGAGGAGAGTGTTCTTTGCACTATTATTTACATAAAGAATTAGAAACAACCTAAGGTGCAGGAGGAAGGAGGACAGCAGATAGGCCTGGGCCCCATCAGGAGGACTCAGCAGTCCACAGCGGGGCTGCAGGGAATGGGCCAGGGGACAGCAGGATTCCGGGCCATTATGGGATGAGGGATCTTGCAGAAGCAAGGAGGCTACAAGCTTTGGGAAGCTGCAGAACCAGGAAATTTATCAAGACAGAGACTGGTGCACAGGGTTTGGAATGACATCGGTTTGGAATGAGAAAGGTTATTGACAAATAAGCATATATACATGAGTAAGTATTTTTGTATATTTAAGGAAGTGGAGCATAGTTGTCACAAACATGGGATTTGGATCAGAAAGACTTGGGTTCAAGCCCTGGCTCTAGCACTATGGTGAAAACTTGGGCTAACCTGAGTTTAGGTGAAAACCTGAACTTTGTAACGATTTCCTCCACTTTAAAATGGGAGCCACGATAGCACCCACCTCATCGAGTGTGTGTGAGTATTTAATGAGGAACACATAAGGAGCCCTGCACAGCAGAGGCACTTGGTCAATATTAGCTATTATCAGTTAGTAAACAAGTGCTCCCAAGCTCAAGTAATTTCCGGAACATTCCTTCTCATCTTTTCTTCTGTGTTTGGTTTTATTGCTTCTATAACTTCTCAGATGGCTGTCTCCTTGTCTGGTTATCTTCTCCTTGTGTCCCCAAAGGACGACAGACTCTGACTTGTCTCGGGAGCAAGCTGAGGTGATGTGAGTAACTCTCCTTCAATAGCAGCCTGCAGAGCCCAGGGGACAGAGAAACACATTGGGTTAAGTGCATTTTGGCATTTGCGGCCATCCCAGAGGGAACCGCTGGAGATCTGGCCCCTTGCTGCTCCCTGTTGGCACAGCTGGCCCACATTTGACCCCACAATTTGTTTTCTCTTTCCCAAGCGTGATGCAACACCTGCTTCCGGCCTGGACGCAGACTGGCGAGCTGTCAGGGAAAGCTCTGCGATCCCGCTGCTGACACCATGAGCTCAGGAGCCTCCGGGGTCAGCCCAGTTAGTCAGCTTCCTCTTCTCTCTGTTTCCTCCTCACGACCTAGAACTGAGGGTGGTGCCTCGAGGCTGAGTTACCCTGCAGAGGAATCAAGAAGGGGATTGATGAGAGTCCTTGAGCCCCTCCAAGGGGAGGCCCCCCCGGGGGTCGTGGGGCCATCGCCCTCCAGGTCCTCTCCTCAGGGTGCCATGGCCCAGGTGCCCACTCCTTCCTCCCCTGCTGCCCATTAAGTGTGTCAGATTGAGGCCAGGACAGCCCACAGGGAGGTGGCGGACAGCAGAGGGGGGAGGGGAGATGGGGTCCCAAGGCAGGGGAGGAGAAGAGGTGTCCAGCAACCCTGGAGACTTCTCCTGCCTTCTCGCCCCGGCCAGCCTCCTGTCCCACTCTGGCTGACTCTGGGGCATTACCAACAGAGGCTGTTCCCTCTGGCTCTTGCCCTGCTGTCAGCCCAACTGCTTTGTGAGGGGCAGCAGGCCACTGAACTGGACCGCAGTCTGGCCTTTGCCACCTCCCATCTGTGTGACCTGGAGCCCCTTACCTAACCTCACCTGTAAACTGAGACTATTTCCTTGTGCTGTTATGAGGATCAAACATAACGTCTGTACGTGGCCTGGACCAGTGCCTGCCACACGGTAGGTCCTCCCAAAGGGTTGTTGCTATGCCCTCTCTCTGGAACTTGTTAGCTCCAGGTGGAAACCGCCCCCCTCCCCCAGCATCCCCTCCCCTCGTGGCTGTGTCAGGGCCCCTGCCTTGTGCTCCCATTTATAAGCACTGGCTGACCAGGTGTGACTGCCTTGGGCAGGTACTGCTTCTATTCCTCTCCAACACCCCTGCAGAGACTCAGCTCTCAGTCATTACTCCCACCCCAGTCAATAAATCCACAGATTTAGTGCTGGGGGTTCCCTCTGTCTCAGCCCTGCTTTCCTATCTCCTTTTCATGAAGCAGGAAAAGAGAAAAACAAAACAACCCTCCACCCACCCACGTCGACACTGCGATACCTTAACTCCTGTTTTCTCAGAACTGCTTTCTTTTCTGTCACTGCATCACCCTGGTAACCAAATCAAACCCTCCTGGGAGCCGCCCAGGATAGCAAATTGTGCTTTACTTAGTCATCTTGAAGGACAAGGAAGGGGAGGACAGACCAGAAGCCAGGAGCTCCCCAGCAGGCCCCGGGATCCTGGACAGAGGGCTCGGGCTGGTGGATCCCTGAGGAGAAACTCTCCCTCAGAAACAAGACGATCTCTTGTTTAACAAATGGGCCAGCCTGGGTTCAGAAGTGCCAGTGGGGAGCTGTGTCCCCGAGACCAGCCTGGGGGGAAGGAGGTGATGCAGACTGATCACAAGGATCCGAGCTGGGTCCAGGCTACATCCACCTGAAGAATCCGCTCCACTGCCCTTCTTGGAGCATCCGTGATCAGAGGAGGAATCCTCTTTGAGTGGTAGTTTTACTCAATAGTCTGTAGTCTGAAACATTACTTTCATATTAAAAAAAAAAAAACCCATAGATGTTTTGTAAGGTAGAATGCAGAAATCACAGGAATTTTTAATACACGAGGAGGCTTCAAAGTAATGTCACAGAAACATCTGACAGGTGGCCTTGGATTCAGCTCCCAACCTTTCTGCTTTCTGGCTTTGGGCCGTCACTTATTCTGTCTGCGTTTCACTTTCTTCTTCTAGGAAATAAGAAAAGTGCCCTTTGTGTGTCCATAGCAGGAAGCACATTTTATATTACATCCCAGTATACACATATATATACTTTCCCAGTCTCTTACCAAATCCCTGAAAACCACACATTTTTTTGGTAACTCACTCAGTCAGTAATCTTGCATTGTCCTGACCTGAGACTGTTTATAGCCATGCCATAATTTATCCCATTTAATGTGAATATTCATCTGTTTCACTGTTGAAACACAAGTGTGTTTGTGTTCAGCGTGCTGACCAGACCCTGCTGGGAGTGGTCAGTAATATACCATATGTGCCCCAAATTCTCTTTCTAAAGGATTAAAAATCCTGAATTCCTATGCACATCTAGATCGCAGGAATTAGATAACTAGTTCTGGAGGCTGGAATTCCAAGATCAAGGTGCTGGCAGGTTGGTTTCCAGTGAGAACTCTCTTCCTGCCTTGCAGATGGCTGCTTTCTTGCTCTGCCCTCACACAGCTTTTCCTCTGTGTGCAGAGAGAGAGAGAGAGTGAGAGAGAGATCTCTGGGGTCTCTTCCTCTTCTTATAAGGACACCTGTCTTATTGGATTAGAGCCCCACACGTATGACCCCATTTAACCTTCATCACCTCCTTACAGGCTCTGTCTTCAAATACAGTCACACTGGGGTGGGGGTGGGTCAGGACTTCAATATATGAATTTTGGGAGGACACAATTCAGTCCATAACACCAGGTGACTCCACCAAAGCTACCCCAGGTGACAGTGGCTCAGGAAGATTAACATTTCACCACCTTATACGCAATACCATTTGTGCTCTACCGCAATTTCTTCTAACCTTATTCTTCTTTCTTTCCATCTAGAGAGCAAAAGCTTTCTTCAGGGTGCCATTGAGTATCTCCAGAGCACAATGAGCAGAGAGGAACTGCAGCTCCTGCTGACTGATGACGAAGCCTGGGAGAAACTTGTGGCTGAGGCCAATTTGTCCAGGTGACCTCCACAGGGTGACCCCAGGAATGTCACCAGATCTCCCCCCCAGGGCTACTTTCCTTCTGGCAGGCACACCTCCTCTAGGCAGTCTCCTGTGACTTGGGTTGAGTATGTCCCTTCCCCATAATCCATGAGAAGTATTTCCTCCATATCTTTTGATGGCAGTGAATTGCATCAGATTGAGAAGAGGTGAAACCTGCAGGGGGCAGATTATGTGACCTGGGCAGGTTACTTAACTACTGTCTGCCTTAATTTCTTCATCTGTTCAATTTTATTGTGAGGAAAATAAGACAAGGCTTGTAAAGTGCTTAGCATAATGGCTGACACAGTAGGTGCCAGTTATTGTTAACTTTTAAAAGAATTGCTGGGAAAAGACAGGGGCCAGGGGTCTTCTTCCTGGAGATGAGAGCCAAGCAGGACTGCCTTTGGGACCAGTCTGAAAACTCCTGACACATGAGTTTGTGTCCCTGGGGACTCTGGCTAGAGCCCTGTCTCTCCCTGTCTAAGGAACTGGGCAAACACTTCAGGATCCTGAGGAATCATAAGGCGGGGAGGCTGGAGTGGAGTTGGACTGAGCTGGGTTGGATCCTGACTCTGTCTCTGCCCAGCTCTGGGGCTCTGGGCTTCTGTCTTGGAGTCTCTGATTTGTCATCTGTTCAGAGGGAGCAGCAGTTCAATCTGATAGGATTGTGTTGAAGGCCTTGGAGTGAACTGCAGGGTCAAAGGTGGGGGACCAAGTACAATCATCCTGTCCAAAGGCCCACGGTGGCCTGGATCAGGGTCAGAGCTGGGGGTCAGCACAGAACCGGGGTGGGTCCAGGTTGCAGGACTAGTAGGAGGGCTTAGGCAGTGGTGTGGGACTAGAGTGAGGTGACTGAAGTGCCTAGGGCATAAACTTGAGGAGGCCGTGGATGAGGCGGAGGACCCATGAGTGGGAGAGGGGACATTTCTTCCCTCTCTGATTTGACCCCTCACTTCTGGGCACAGAGGGCCATGGGTGACTGTTTCCTTCACATACTACCTGGGAGCTAGGGAGATTCTCGACTGCCATTTTGGACTGTCTTGTAATTTACACAGAGTAGCCCCCGACCAGTGGGAAGACAGTGAGGCTTAGTGACAACTCCCCACGTCAGAATGAGTGGCTGCCAATTTTGTGTAATTTGAGGAACTCAGAGGAGAGTATTTTCTCTCCTCACCAAAGAGGAGAGTATTTTTCTCCCAAGCTTCTCCAAATGCAGGTCTTTACAGGCTTAGTGAGTCATACAGATGGTTCTTAAAGTCTCTGGAGTATCTAAGAGGTTCCATGAAGTTGCACATGGCCTTGGTGTGCACGCATGTGAAGCTGTCACCAGCTAAGGAGTGAGCTAGGCTGGTGACACCTGAGATGATGCTGGATGGTGGATCAGGAGTCAGTGAGGTGGCTAGAGAGTCTGAGGAGAACCAGGGTTAGCAACAGGTCTCCTGCTTCCCACTCAACTGGGGCAGTGGCTGGACTCAGTGAGTTTCAGCTGGGAAGGTCAAAGGGCATCAGGCCCGGAGGAGAGTAGATGCCAGGAAAAATGATTAATAAGGTCCCTTCAGGCTCTGAGTTATGGGTTTTTTTTTTTTTTTTTTTAAATCTACGTACACAGAGTTAGCCAAACTGCCAAGTCTGGAAGCACAGTCCCTAGATCGCCCTTACTTTTGACATGAACTACAAATTTGGGGGGGTTCTCCAACAACCGTCAGAATTGATAATTCCCTAGACAGACTCACAGAACTCACTGAAAGCTGTTATACTCAACGTTACACTTTATTACAGGGAAGGGACACAGGTTACAGTCAGCCAAAGGGCAGAGTCTGGGAGGGTTTCAAACATGAAGCTTCCATTGTCCTCAGGACACATGACTCTCCTGTATTCAGTGTGGGACACTGCCCACAGAGCATTGCCAACCAGGGAAACTGGCTCTATTAAAGAAAAAACATTATTCTGACACTTGTTAAAATGATAAGGAAGACTCTCCTCACGACTATTGCAATAGGTGTCAAGACTATCGCTGGGCTCAACTCTGACTTCAACAGAGACAGCTGGGGATTTATAGCCAATAAGCAGAATGAGTGGGTTGATGGATGTGAAAATTACTAAGAGGAGACATTAACAGTAAGGGGATTCTTGCTAAAGGCAGATCAAGGACTTACATATCCAAGGTAGGGGGTAAGGAACTTGATCAGATATCAAGTGTGATCAGATATCAAGAGTGGGGAAATTCTTGCTAAACTAACTTAGCAGAATTCTCCTAAGCCAGGATGATACAGCCTGGCAAGGGCAGGACATGGAAGGCCAAGGTCGAGGCCTAATTAGAAAAGGGCTCAGAAGAGCCTGAGTAAAGTTTGGAAATGAAGAGAGTGTTTGTCGACCACAGCCACAGTGTACAGAGTTTTTATTATGGCTCAATCACGTGCTGCCCGCATGGCTGACCTGTAGGCTCCAATCCCTCCTGGAGGTCAAACTAATGCCTTTAGTTTCCAGGTCCTCCAGAGGTCAGAACCACACCACCCAGAGTCCCCCTCATACATTACCTTGTCAGCCTGTCTAGTGGCCAAAGGCCCAGGCAAACAAAGATACTCCTATCAGTCAGAACATTGTAGGGGCCAGAGATCACTTCCCAGTAGCCCAGGGCAAAGGGCAAACCTCTCTGTGGGTGAGGTTAATTCTTCACTACACACCAAGAGTCTCTGAATGAAGGTTTTTTTGCTCCAATCCTACTTCTCTTTGTTCATTTATGGAGTTCCCACTCTACAAACACTTTGGCAGTGATGGTGTTGACCTGCCCTTGAGTGAGAAGGCATCTTTATCAATTACTTACCAGCTAAGAGCATCTTAAGATGATTTTTACTTATTTATTCCCTGATAGAATAAGTACTATGGAGCATCTAGAATGTACAAAACATGTGTTTAACATTAAAAAAATTCTTTACATTTGTAAAATTCTTTTCCACTTGATTTATGGTAAAAGCTCTGTGATTTATGCAGGAGAGATCATATCAAGCCCATTTTACAGATAGGCAAACTGCCTTTCTTAATCACTTGACCTGCACCTTTACAGGGATGAGGCAGATGCACTACGTGAAGGTCTGAACAAGCTGAACACTGACGTGGCCATGGAGGACCAATACATGATCCAAAAGGACCAACTGGACAGGGAGAAGTTTTTGAACGAGTTTCCTCGTGTGAAATGGGAGCTTGAGGAGCGCATAAGAAAGCTCCACGAGCTTGCAGACAAGGTTGACAAGGTGCACAGGGACTGCACCATCTCCAACGTGGTGGCCACCTCCACTGGCGCTGTGTCTGGCATCCTGACCATCCTTGGCCTGGCTCTGGCACCCGTGACAGCAGGGGTCAGTCTGGCACTCTCAGTAACTGGGATAGGGCTGGGAGCAGCAGCTGCTGTGACCAGTGTGTCCACCAGCATCGCGGAACACAGAAGCAAGTCGTCAGCAAAAGCTGAAGCCAGTCGCCTGGCGTTAATTGATAACAAAGAGGAGACGGTCGAGGAAACTCTCCGTCACAGCACAACCCATGTTGCTTCCTTATCAAAGACTCTCATCCAAGTCGTGGGAAATATTGAGAAGAACGTCCATGCTATCAATGTGGCCAGAGCCAAACCTCACTTAGTAGACCATGCCAAGCGCCTTATGACAGTTGGGAGAATTTCAGCCCGAAGAGGCAAGCAGGTGCAGAAAGCTTTTGGAGGTACCGCTCTTGCAATGACCAAAGGAGCCCGGATCACGGGTGTAGCCACCACAGGTGTCTTCCTTCTGATGGATGTGGTCAGCCTTGTGAAAGAGTCAGTGCATTTGTATGAGGGGGCAAAGGCAGAGTCAGCTGAAGAGCTGAGGCAGCAGGCTCAGGAACTGCAGAGGATGTTGGAGGAGCTCACCCAGATCCATGAGAGGCTGAAGTAGGGCCTCATTCCATGACCCCCAGAGCAGTGCAGGGAGCAGGGACATGTTGTGGACAAAGGCATGGAGGTACCTTGTTAGAGGGGAAAAGAGGGTGAGATAAAGTTTATGGGTCTGGGTGTTAAGGACTTTGGCATTTCTGTAGCTGAACACATCAAGGGAGGGGTTAATGCAGATGGCAGGTGAGTCAAAGACAAGGAAGGAAAGTGGTGCCTAGAATAAGGGAGAAGAGGGGATTGGGAGTGAGGGTAATGGGGAGAAACTGTTTATTTTGGACTAAAGAAGACATTGGGTGCATGAATAAAGAGAGAGGCGTGGAGGAACAAGCAATGAGAAGGCTAGGAACACTACAGAGTTGAAAACAGGAGAAAGCTAAAGAGTTAGGATTGTTGGAATATGGAGAAGTAACAAGGATCCTCTGTTGACCGTCCCCATCCTTTGATGTCCCAGCAAGAATGGAGTCTTTCCTTGGTGGTAGTCTTTTGCCCTACCTTTTCATTACAACTCACCTTTGTCTTCTGGCAGGTTCATCTTAGTTAATCAGTGACTTCCTGATGATGACGATGAAGTGATTGTGGTGATGATGATTATGCCAGCCGTGGTGGTGATGATGATGATTTTGGTGGTGGTGGTGATGACAGTAGAGTAGGTGGAACATTTGGCAAGTCACTGGTGCTCTTTGGGGTCAGGGTGCACTGAGAGATCAGTGACATTCCAATGAAATTGCAAATGCTGTGTTGAAACAGTGGTTGATTTGAAAAAGAAAAGACAAGTGAAACGAGATGCCAGCAACAGGTTAAGGAACTTTGTGGTGTGTCGAGGAGATCAACCAGCTTGGAGTCAAGAGACATAGGCTCTCTAACCTTCAGTTCCTCATCACTTGGGGGGGGGGGGAAGTTTTGCTGGACAGGGTGATATTTCACATCCTTCTGCCTCTCTCTGTACTGTGTTCTGTAGACTGGTTAAATACATGCGGACTGATACACCGAGCCTTTGTTGTGTTGATTGTTGGGCTCACCTGGGCTCTGGATGCTTGACTTCCCTTCCCCATGAGCCTGTCTTCCAGGATCCTAGGGAGCAAGTCCTCCATTGCTCCTCCTGGTCACTCACTGGGCTCCTGCTCTCCCATCTGATCGTATCCCTCAGACCTCAGCACCCTGCAGGCCCCACTGGGACACCTGGCAGAAGCATGTACCTACCTGGCTTGGGTTGAGCACAACTACATTTCTTATTCAGCAGCTGGGATCCAGGATTGACACGTGGCACATGAGACTGATTAGAATCAGAAGGGCCTGTGTGCATGTGTGAGAGAGTGTCAACGATAGAGGGACAGAGAGAGACAGCCAGACAGCAAACAACCTCAGCCAAGCTACCCTCACATTTCACCTAGACTCCTGCAAGAGCTTCCAGTGTGTTGACTCATATGGCTCTGCCCTGCACCAACCCCACCCAACCCCACCCCTCGCCCATTCTCCGCAATGGACCAGAATGACCCTTAAGAATATAGATCTAATCAAGCACCTGACTCCAACCCTTCAATGGGTTCTCATTGCTCTTAGCACTAAAGCCAAAAGCCTCCATGCAGCCTAAAGTAGACTTGGGTCCCCTGAAGGCAGAGCCAGAAGCAAGGCTCTCTCAGTGGGTTTATTTGGGAAGTGATTCCCCAGTAGCTGGACTGAGGGACTGGGGGAAGGGAAGCACAGAAGGAGGGGAAATCGACACAAAGACATATTCTTGATGGGTCATCCATGTGGGCAATTGAGTCTGCTAGGACCTTCTGAGGAACCTTCACGGAAAGGCCTCAGAATCATCCTCTCCAAGGAAGAATGAGGGAAGCATTTGACCATTGCTTCCATCCCCCGTGGGCTTGCTCCTGTTGGCATTAGTTCTCTGAATTTCCCTGTGTGGAACATGTAAGTGTCAAACATTCCCATGACTGGAGCCCAGGACAGGAAGCAAGAGACACATGAGACACACAAAATTATCCCAGAAAGTCTCCTAAATCACTCACAAAGTGCACCCAGTGCCTTATATGTCCTTTAGTATATACCACCTCCCAGAAGACTTTCCTCAGTCCCTCTAGCTCTCTATCAGCCAGTGTTTCACTGAGGCCTTCCATCGATTCTTCCATTTGCTCCTGAAGAAGTCAACAAAGTCATAGCCACCTACTTGTCTGATCACCTGAACAACATGTATCACTTCTTTGTCAATTCTTCTTCAGTTCTTGGATAATTCCCTTTCTTGCATAGATTTCACTCCGGCATTGTGTGTTTCAGGCACTGTGGAATTGAGTCATTCAGTAATCCACCAGTCCTTTTCCCCCTGAACCTGATAGTGGAATTCCATTTTGCTAAATGTGCAATTTGATGCAATTCCACTGTAATGCGTGTAGCAGGTGAGATTCCTTTGGTTATAAGCAACAGAAACTGAGTCTGGCAAACATAAGTGGATCCATTGGAAGGCAGCTAGGGCAGTTCGGAGAATGGAAAGAAGCACAAAATCTACACCGGTCAGGAAGGACAGGAACCTGGGAGAGTCCCACTTTAGAAACTTATGCTCTGCCCCTTGAGGCCCTGCCATCAGATAGCTTAGGTACAAACACCTGGAATCTGGTGTCTCTGATTAAAGTTTCCAATTCCCAGGAGACAGAATAGCTTGGATTGGGTGACTATATTCTTGAACCAATCAGTCAGGCCAAGGGATGAGGAAGAGGAATGGGTTACAGGGACACAAACCTTGGGGGGAGTTCCAGGTCAAGAAGCCACCTGATTTTGTGCCTACTAGATACAGTCAACCCCTTGGGTACCAGACACACACATGCACTCTTCTTCTCACACAAATAAAAATGACTCTCCTTAACCTGTTATGGATCCATTGGTCCCATATACAACAGCAAGTGCACTCATCACTTCCCCTGTTGGAGACAAATACAAATAATATCCTTCTACTGCATCTTGAAGTTATGTCATTGAGTGGAGGGCCTCAGTAGGTCGTCACTGTTTCTCTTGCTCCGTTGAAAATATTCCTCTCTCGATATTTTGCATATGTATGTATATATTTGTGTTTATATACATATGCAACATTCATAGGAAACAAAGAGGTGCAGTAGAGGCTACAACCATCATTGACCATTGCTGCCACTGACACAAGCCTTTACCTGGTTATTCCACACAACGTTCCTCTTCCCCATGGACACATTCATTCCTGCAGAGCCTGAACCTCTTGGTGGTCCTGTAAGGTTGTGGAATTTTCTATTAACCTTTGCTCTTTGATTTGGTAGTACAAGAAGGAATCCGAGGGGATCCCTCAAGTTCTACTCGTATTCCTCCTGCCCCACTGTGTAGCAACAACATGAATTTCTCTTGATAATCAAGATCAACTACCACATGCAACCCAGTGACCTCATCGTTACCCATACATCGAGGAGCATGAGGAATCAGATATGGCCGGTACAGTGAAACCATTTTTGTCTGCCTTGAGGGAGGTATTCCCCTCTTAGGTACTAACACCAATGGACCAGAATGTCCCAGGGTCATGGGTTTTGAAAATAAAATTTTTGAAAGAGGTTTATTATGTGTACTCATGAGAGCTAGCACTCTCATCTTAACTTCTTAATTCCCAGATCCATAAATTATGGCTATGGGAGAAACTGCACTAAACACTGGGTATGGATTTAGAGTATAACACATCCTATGAGGCAGTAATCTGCCTCTCAAGGTATTTTCTCCCAATTGACTCCCAGCTGAGCCCCCCTTCAGGGCATTTCAATGATATCTAAGGTCATCACTTCTGGAGGCTGAGATTCATTAGGCTCCAAGTCAACATTGATGAGGGACAGTCCATACTGTGTGGTTAGACATAGCCTCTCTATCAGCCACTTTGTCACAGAGCCCATTTTGAAGCACTAGGCTGCATGGGGAAGGGGTAGACTTGCAGCCACAAAAGGTGTCTCCATTGAGTTTTAAGTCTCTCTGACATGGAGACCTCCTAGTGAGCATTCGTATGGGACAGGAGTATTTTCCAGCTCTGGCCTCATTCTGAGAGCTCCATTTGTATACCTTTTTCCTAAGTATCTTTGTCACCAAGCCTCCAGATTTATTCCTTCTAAATTTTGACCTTCCAGCTAGACTCTTAGCTGTTATCCAAGAAACAATGCAGATCCTGGCCTGAGGACAGCTCTCCTTCCAGGCAGAGTGGAGTAGATGTTCTCTGTTGTACTTTAATACCCTTAAGAGGGATCCTTTCAGATTCCATGTCTACTCAGGCAAGGGGAGCAAAAGAAAAAATAAACAAGTGGTTCTTCATCAAATTAAAGAGCTTCTACAAGGCAAATGAAACCAGGATCAAAATGAATAGACCACCCACCAGCTGGGAGAAAATATTCACAAATCATATATCTGACAAGGGATTAATCTCTGTAATATATAAAGAACTCACACAACTGAGCAACAAAAAAACAAACAACCCGATAAAAAAATGGACAGAGGATACGAACAGACATTTTTCCAAGGAAGATATACAGATGGCCAACAGACACATGAAAAGATGTCCAACATCACTAATCATCAGGGAAATGCAAATCAAAACTATGCTAAGATATCACCTTACACCCATTAGAATGGCTATAATCACCAAGACAAAAAACAACAAAAGTTGGAGAGGTTGTGGAGAAACGGGAGCCCTAATTCACTGCTGGTGGGAATGCAAACTGGTGCAACCTCTATGGAAAACAGTTTGGAGATTCCTCAAAAAATTAAAAATAGAAATACCTTATGATCCAGCAATCGGACTCTTGGGCATCTCCCCAACGGACATGAAAGCAACCATCACAAGAGGCTTATGCACCTCTGTGTTGATTGCAGCATTATTCACTGTAGCCAAGAAGTGGAAACAACACAAGTGTGCCTCGACTGATGACTGGATAAAGAAGATGTGGCATATATATACAATGGAATACTACTCAGCCGTAAAAAAGACAGAATTGTCCCATTTGCAACAACATGGATGGACTTAGAGGGTATTATGTTAAGTGAAATTAGCCAGAGAGAGAAGGACAAACACCACATGATTTCACTCATATGTGGAGTATAAACTAACACATGGACAGAGAGAACTGGTTGGTGGTTACCAGGGGCAAGGGGGAGGGAGGGTGGACACAGGGGGCGAAGGGATGCATCCACTTGGTGTACAACTAAAACCTCACAATGTTATAAACTATTAACACATCAATAAAAATGAAAAAAAAAAAAAGAATACCTTTAAGAATTATTCCATTGCAGCCCAGTTCTGGCTCAAAACCACTGTGCTAGGCAGACAGCCCAGCAAAATTTGAGAGAGGCTGCATCCTGAGGAATGGTTTAAGCACCTGAATTTGGTCTTTCTGGACCTTTTCAGTGATGTCTCTATTGAGTTGTTGCAAATTGGAGTCAGGTTTCTGTTTCTTACAATCAAAGATGTCAACTTTGGGGGCCCAAGGATGCAATGGACTTGTTTCACAGGGAACTGTTGTCTTCTTCTTAGTTGGGGGGTTTCCCGCCATGTGTAGCTCATAACATTCTCTGTATTTGGAAGCCAGAGAGACCAGATTCTTCCTTCTCTGGCATCCAGGGCTCGCTTGATTTATTGACTGCTTTCACAGAATCTGGATCAAGTCAATTAAGTCCAAGCGTGCTTAGAACCAATTCTCAGTGACCGCCCAAGAGGGGAATGGTGATGGAGGAGACCATTGTGTACCAGCAAGGGTAATATCTCAGGGTGGCAGAGGCAGTGCCCTGACCGTATTGTCCCTGACAAAAGATGATTCTTTTGCTCCCGGCCTTTGACACCATGGAGCTGCCTTGGTTTACACTTATTTTCCAAGCATGGTCTCCAGCCTCCTGCTGATTTGGGGGAACTCTGATATTATTCCAATAAATTTCCCTTTTGTTTCACTAAGAAACCAGAGTTGGTACCTTTGCTTGCAACCAAGAAGACTGATTGATACGTACCAAGAGACAGCAGCTGTATTTATTTCCTACATTAACAAGAACGTCTTAGGAATGGCAACTTCCTTTGGAGTTTCAACCCGAGTAGGTTTGTGAGCTCCCAGCCACTGTTTTCCAAAGCACAATACTAGTTAGCACTGGTGACTGGAGAGGTGAATAGGGTGTCATAGGAATCAATACTCTTGCCTCTTTTGAGCCTTGATGATGGCACCAATCTCTGTAATTCTTCCAAGAATTTGGTGTGGGTTTTGATTTAAATATTTTGGTAGAGATGTAAAACCCAATGGCCTCAGCTGGTTTATCTCACCAGAATAGCCCCTATCCATGGGTCTGAGTGAACAACCTGCAGCTTCCAAGAGTACCCATTCCAGGCATCCACTCAGGAACCTAGAAAATGGTGACCAGGTGAGGGTTGGGTCCCAATGGACCTATCGTGAAGTGAACTCAAGTCAGACATTCATTTGTTACTTACCCCTGTAAACATCCCCTCTGACCAGTAGACCATGGTCTGAGTCATTCTGGGTTCTTCTGGGTCCTAGTAGAGGTGTAACCTTGGAGCCAGTATCCAACAGTCCTGAGTATTTTGTGTTTCCTTTAACTAGTCCACCATTACCTAAGCAGATGTCCCTGGTCCATAGAGGACAGATATGAGGAATGTTCGCAGGTTGCATGTATGGTGTATGACAGGCTCTTTCTCAAACTTGGCTACATTTTTCTTCAAGGGCTCTGGGTCTGTCCCACAACTCAGGTCTGAGAATTGGGTGACAAGCAGAGACTGTCCAGCATGTTGACTGGTGTCTGTTCTTTGCTCACCAGATTTTGGGTTTTACAAAGTAACTGGACTGTCCATCAGTTCTATTACTGGGAACTTCTGTGTGTCAATCCTGAGCCCCAGTAATTACCCTCCCTGCTGCCTGACATGAAACCCACACTCTCTTTTCTTCTGGCTGTGCACTGCCTTCCCTAGGGTTGACCTCATGGGGTTTCTCCCACCTTAAGAGATAAGGGCCCCAGCCCCACTCTTGAGTCTAGTGAGTTCCTAGTCATCCATTTATTTCTCTTGTCAAAGGAGTGGAAGGTCTCCTGGGCCCTGGCAGGAAACATAGTGTAGGTGGGAAATCCATGAGAGATCAAATCTAATATTCTAGTTTCCTGCACACTTTGATTCCTTTTCCGTCTCCATGCCAAGTGTGTTCTGTCTTTTCAATGTCACAAAGAAGTGGCCAGCATTTAGTCACAGCTGATCAACCCTGGGCACAGTTAGAATCACAGCCCACTGCTGGAGCAAATGGTGTCAGCTGAGGACAGTCACAGCAATGAATACAGGATCATGTTCCACCTTCCTTGGTGAACACCTTCGACTCCACCCACACACGTTTTCTCCAGATGGATGGAGCTTTCATACCGAAGTCCTTCTCTTGCTTTGGTGTCTAACTCTCTTCTGTTCCGCGTTTCACCCTTGGGGCCATGCTGACTTCAAATGTTGGCTGCCGACCAACAAAGAGTGGGGCATGGGCAAAGCGTGCCCAAGTGCCCCTAGATACGGTTTGTAATTGAGATCCTACAAATCTCGTCCTACAAATAGATGTCCCTATTGCAATTTCTGGATGCAACTTGTGGTAGGCAGAATAGTGACCCTTCAAAGATGCCCATGTCCTATTCCTGGAACCTGGGAATATGTTAACTTACATAATAAAAGAGACTTTCCAGATGTGATTCAAGTAAGGATCTTGAGATGGGGAGATTAACTGGGGTTATGGGAGTGGACCCAATGTAATTACTAGTGTCCTCATAAAAGGGAGGCAGGAGGATGAGAGGGAAGAAAAGGAGATGTGAAGATAGAAGCAGAGAGAGACTGGAAGATGCTGCACTGCTGGCTTTGAAGATGGAGGGAGTGGCCAGGAGCAAGGAACGCAGGTGGCTCTAGAAGCTGGAAAAGACGAGGAAGTGCATTCTCTCCCAGAGCCTCCAGGAGGAAGGCAGCCCTCTGACACTTGGATCTTAGGATGTCTGACCACCAGAACTGTGAGAGAATAAATCTGGGTTGTTTTAAGCTACTGGGTTTGTGGTCATTTGTTGCAGCAGCCATAGGAAATGAGCAGGCAACTCTTTCCCTGTCAGTGTCTTGATTTTCCCTGGAAAGATCTAGTGAGGATTGAATTCATCGTGTGAATCAGAAACCGACAGAATCCATCTCTGAATCTGCTTTTTATAGGACAGTTTTTCAGCTGAAAACATAAAACGCTGGAATTTTTTTCTCCTCCTGCTTGAGGAGAACTTTCAAGATCTCAACCAGGCATCTGTCGGAAGCATGGTAAGTGACTGTCTACCCAGGTCCCAGCATTTCTTGTCCCATCTACACTGGCTGTCAGCAGCCGCCACCTCGAATGCTGAGGGGAGGGGCTTTACCATGGCCCTGTCCCCCACCCTCAACCAGAAATAATTCCAAATATTTCAACCCTCCTGAGGGTCTGTGGACTGCAACCAACTCTTGGGTACCCATTTCTGTGTCAGTTAAGATTCTTTGGTTGCAAGCAAAACAATAGCAACAAAGCAAAAAAAAAAAAAAAAAAAAAAAAGATAAATCAAATGCAAAAACACAAACAAAAACAAATTGAAAAAAAACCTTCTGGCCAACTCAAGAATAGCAGTATTTATCAGAATGATTCAGAATGTTCAAAGAACTAAACGAACAGTTGTGCACATTGACAAGACCTGGAGAGCCTTAGGGATCTCAGCGGGAGGAGCTGTCCTTCCCTCCAGGCCTCACCTCACAGCCTTCTGCCTCTGAGGGTTTTCCTTCTGGTTATCTCATTTCCTGGGGAGAGATTCTGATTCACTCAAGGGAGCCTTAGAGCATCATCCATGGCTAGGGGACAGGGTAAGTGAGGGACTGTAACATCACGGGCCATCATCCTGAACAGGCAGGCTCCCTAATTGTGCCTTTGCAGGAGCTCCCTCCTCATCACATAGGGCAGTGGAGGAGAGGGAGAGTCAACCCTTTGCCCCCCTCCCTCATGAGTACTATCTCCTTACAGGAGGGCGAGCTGCTATCTGCTGGCCCAGCCCCTGATGTGATGGGTGGCTGTGTTTTACTAGTGGGCAGGGGGACTGAGCCTTAAAAGCCCCAGACTTCCTCCTCACTTCCCACCACATGGAATGACAAGCAGATCAAGGTCTTCCCCTTCCCAGCAACGACTCCCATAAGTCTCTCTTCCTTCCCTCATCTGATTTCCTCTCTTCCCTCTCCTCTCTGCCCCCATTCATCCTGTCCTGTGTCAGGTCTCTGCCAGCATCTGGCAGTGGGTGGGGTGGGGGCCTCACTGGCCATCCTTCTCACGTGGCTGGTTGGATAAATGGCTACCGTCTGGCTCCAGTGGCCCAGCCATTAGATCCCGGGGAAGGAGAGAAAAGCCTCACCTAGCTTCCAGGCGTGGTCTTCGCTCCGTCATTAATTACCAGAGAATTTCTGCACTGGGGTTGGAAGAGAAGAATTCATTGGATGTTTCTCAAACACTAGTAACCTGGCCCTTAATTTCCTTCCACATGCCTATTGTTTTTGTGTGCCTGGTGAGGAAGGGAGGAGGCGGTGCCTGGAAGAATTCAAGGAACAGGCCACACCCAGAATCCCCACATACTGGAGCACGTCGTAGTCTGAAAAGATGTACACCCATGGGTGAGGACTTGGGGACTAGGGTTCAATGTGGGGAATCCATATGTCGTGTCCACAGTAAAGACTGAAGACCAGGGCATGCTGGAACCACCCCTCCCCCACCCCACGGTGAACGTGGGTCTGGATAGTTCCCTGTGTTGGCCTCAGCCACAGAGCGGTGGACCTCAGGGACTGGTGGGTTGTGTCAGTGAACAGACCAGGAGGATGGGGCCCTAATCATTCAGGCAGTGTGCCATCCCCGCCATCCTTCAGGTAGAGAAAAATCTCAGTGGGATTATTAAAAACCCAGTAACTACGGGGCCAGCCCAGTGGTGTAGCAGTTCAAGTTTGTGTGTTCTGCTTCAGTGGCCCAGGGTTTGCCAGTTCAGATCCTGGACACATACAAACTCACTGTTCATCAAGCCATGCTGAGGTGGTGTCCCACATAGAAGAGCTAGAATGACCTACAACAAGGTATACAACTATGTACTAGGGTTTTGGGGAGAAAAAAGAAAAAGAGGAAGATTGGCAACAGATGTTAGCTAAGGGCCAATCTTCCTCAAAAAAAAAAAAATTAGAAAGCTGTCAATTTGAGCTTTGTACAAGCAACATGAAAAAAAAAAAAAAACCAACCAGTAACTAAGAAGAAAATAAAAAGCCTATATCTAGGAATCTGGTTGCTCAGATGATCAGGAAGAAATAAGCTTGCTTAAAAGACAGAGTTTGGACTTGCTGTCGGAATAGGAACGTTGGAAATGTCCAATAGTGGAAAACTGAAGGACGACATGTTGATTGAGCTGGACTGAGAAGAGAGGTTGAGGCCTCCAAGCCAGACTGGACAGACGGAACAGGATAAAATCGAGCCATTCACCCTCTGCTGCTCCTGAGCTGGGATCAGGAAAGACAGGGGTGTTGAATCGCTGCTAGATCTCGGAAGGCACAGGGCCCAGAGAGGATGAAGGGGTCCATCTACCTCCCCCTAGGAGCAGAGGTGGAGGAAATGACCCAAAGGCACTTTCTAGAGGCTGTAGATAAGGGTTTACTAAGAACCACAGAGGGACAGCTAAACTCTGAGCAGATTTGAGTAGGGAGATCAGAATAGAGTATTTCAGAAGTTAATTCATGAGTTTCCTGGTGACAGAGATGTACCTGGGAAGTAAGACTGGCTGTACCTTGAGACACATATGCAGGAGGATGCTGGGATGGGACTCAGAGGGAAAGAGGTCAAAGAATATTGGATACACTCATGGGGCCCGGGCAAGGAAATTGTGGGTGGCATTTGGGGCAAAGTTATATGTCAGGCTGCTGGGAGAAGAACTCCCTGATGGAATCGACCCACTCTGGGTAGTCAGGAGGGCTGGATTTGTTTCCATGATCGAAGCCTCTGGAAGATCCAGAACTCTTGGCTTCCTATCTCTCAATATGGTGGGCCCCCGCAGTATGGGCTCCAGAGGCATGTATTGGGAAACCTGCACCTACATCCCGAAGTGAAAATAAAGGACAAAGAGGGAAGGCGCTCTGACCCGGAAAACAGTGTGAGCCCTGTTCAAGCTTGGGAAGGAGCAGGTCCAGCTTAAGAAACCAGGTACGATGATCTCTGGGCCTGCGTGACATGAGATCAAGAGTGACTGAGGCAAACAGCCTTCAGAGGCCTATCTCCCCGCTGCCTGGGAAGAGGCTGCAGGAAGGAATGTTCGTGCTGCCATGGAAGCCACACAAGTTCCCGAGGCCTGAAAGCTCACAGGCCCAGGGACACGTGGCTTTGGGCAGGAGTAGGTGATGGGGCGCATTGTCTCCTAACTGGATTTGCACCCCGCTTCCAGTTTGCTACTCCTTGAAAGAGTCTATTGCTCGAGTCTTTTCTGAATTCTCCTCATGTTTGTCCAGCTTGCCATCGCCTCAGCTCTTATGAATATTTAAATGACGTCCAGTCGGGACCTGCATCTCTCCCGTAGCCGTCCAGTCGGGACCTGCATCTCTCCCGTAGCCATGTCTGTCCCTAAGGTTCCAGAGCTAAAGTCTAGCAAATGACAGAAAGAACTAGGAGAAAGTGTTGCCCCCAAAGGAACCTAAGGAGGGGTGAGCATTAAGGTCCATGTTGGCAGGAGACCACAGAATGGGGGTGGAGAAATGGATCTGAAAGGTAGCCCCCCTCATTCATTCATTCATTGCGCCATTTTTTTGTCAAGCACTCATTGATACCCCTTCATTTTCTGTGTGCCTAGCACTTGCAAGATTCTGGGGACAACAAGATCAGACAGGGTCCTGTCCTGTCTGGAGTTCAGAGTCCAGATGGGGGACACATGGGCTAAGGGCTTCCAGGCACGGCCTCTCCATGTTCATCCAACCCCATGCTCCCTCACGCCTTGTGCTCCAGCATCATTGAAACCCTCCTAGCTTCCCCACACCCCCTAGAATGTTCCTCCTCTGTTCCTCCACATATGCCCTCTCCTCTGCCATCATGCACACCTGGCCCTTCCTTCACCTGGCCACCTCCTGCTTGTCCTTCATGACTCCCTCCCTGGACCTGCCCAGACCCTCAGTGTGATTCTGATGCTCCTCCTCTGGGCGCCCCCCCCAATCCCATGGGCCCCCTCTGGCGCAGCCTCGGCGCAGCTTATTCTCACGGCCTGTTTCATGGGCTCCCGCTCCAGCTGCAGGGACCAGGTCTCATTCTCCGCATCCCCTGACCTCAGGGGATGTGGCTGCGAATGCTGTTGAACCAAACCAGAGTGTGCGGAACAGAAAGAGGACTGAGTCGGTTTGTTTTTTGTCAATAGCATCAGAGTGAAATTTTACGTACAATAAACTGCATCTAATTCAAGTGCCCATTTGAAGAATTTTAACGGATGAAACCACAAACACAATCCAGACATGGAACCTGTATATCACCCCAAAAGACTCCTTCTGTCTCTTTCCAGTCCATTTCTCTCCCAGCCCCTGGCACCCCTGATTAGCATGTTGTCACTATAGTGACAAATATATATATATATTCTATGTGTATATGACATATAATAAAAAACAATGTAAATTATAAAGTGACAATTATAAATATTTATACTGCATGTATAATGTAAATACTATCTACACAGTATTTTCTAAAATTTTATGCAAATGGAGTAATGTAATATATATAGTATATACTGTCCTTTTCCCCAGCATAACAGTTTTAAGATTCATTCACATTGTTGTGTGGTGTACCAGTAGTTCATTTCTTTAAATTCCTCAGTGATATGTACGGATTTGCCACATTTTTTTATCCTTTTGATAGACATTTGGTTTGTTTCTAATATGAAGCAATTGTGAATAAAACTGCTCTGTACTAGTCTGTATGGACATATGTTTTCGTTTGTCTTGGGTAAATACTAGGAGTGAACCGGCTGGCACCGTGTGGTTGGCGAACACTCATCTTTTGAAGAAATTGCCAAATAGCTTTCAAAGTGGTTGTACCTTTTCCATTCTCATCAGTAGTTTATGATCGTTCTGGTTGCTCCATATCCTCACCAATCCTGGGAATTGTCAGTCTTTTTAATTTTAGCCTTTCCAATGGGAGTGTAGTGGTGTCTCATTGATGTTTTAATTTGCATTTCCCTGATGATAATGGTGTAATCATCTTTATCGGCCATTCCTATATCTTCTTTTGTGAAGTGTGTGTTTAAATCAATTGCTGACTTAAAAAAATTGAGATGTATTCTTATAATTGAATTGTAAGAATTTTTAATGTTCTGGATACCAGTCGTTCATCAAATATATGTATTGAGAATATCTTCTCCTATCTAGGCCTTGTCTTTTGCCTTTCTTAATAGTGTTTTTTGACAAATGAAAGTTTTCAGTTTGGGCAAAGTATAATTTATCAACTTTTTTCTCTTTTATGGTTCATGCTTTTTGAGTCTTATCTAAGAAATCACTGCCTAGTCCCAAAGTTACAATGATTTGCTCCCGTGTTTTCTTCTAGAAGTTTAAAATTTAAGCTTTTGCTTTTAGCTTTTTGATTTTCATTTCATGTTAACTTTTGTGTGTGACGTGAGACAAAGGCTGATGTTCATTTGTTTCTTATGAATATCCAGTCATTTCAGAGTCATTTGTTAAAAAGACTTTTCTTTCTTGACTGAACCACCGTGGCTCCCCTGTCAAAAATCAATTGACCTACATATTTGGGTCTACTCCTAGATTCTCCATTTTATCTGATAAATCCATATGTCTATCCTTTTGCCAAAACCACACCATCTAGTTTTCTAGGGTTAATAGTAAGTCTTACAATCAGGTAGTGTAAGACATCCAACTTTTTTCTCCTGTTTAAGATTGCTCTGGCTATACCAGGTCATTTGCATTTCTGTATGAATTTTAGAATCAGCTTTTCAATTTCTACAGAAAATGCCCACTGGAGCTTTGATTGGTATTGTATTGAAACTATAGATCAATTTAGGGAAAGCTGACATTGTAGCACTACAGAGTCTTCTAGTACATGAACATTTTATGTCTCCACTTTTATCTAGGTCTTGTTTAATTTCTGCCAGCAATGTTTGTGATTTTCAGTGAAGTCATTCGCATGGCTTTTAAAAAATTTATTCCTAAGTATTTTATGGGTTTTGGCACTATTATATATGAAATTGTTTCTTTAATTTCACATTCTAATTTGTTTGAGGCTAGTATATAAAAATAGAATTAATTTGTCTATATTAACCTTTTTAGTCCTCTAATATGGCTAGATTTACTTACTAGTTGTAGTAGCTGTTTTGTAGCATCTTTAGGATTTTCTCCATAAATAATAATGTTTCTGGAAATATAGACAATTATCCTTTTTCCTTTCCAACTTTACGCCATTATTTCTTTGACTTGCCTTGTTGGAAGGGCTGGGGGTTCTAGGATCACGTCGAACAGAAGGGACTGAGTGGGCATCCTGGCCTTGTTCCAGTCTTAGGGGGAACCATTCAATATTTCACCCTAAGCTATGACATTGGCTGTAGGATTGGTGTAGACGTCCTTTATCAAATTGAGGAAATTTCCTGCTATTCCTCCTTTGCAGAGAATTTTTGTAAGGAATGGCGAGTTAATTTTGTCAAATGCTTTTTCTTCTACTATTGAAGTGATCCCGTGATTTTTGCTCCTTTATTCTGTTAATATGATCAATTAAATTGATTCAAATCAATTAGTTAAAGTAAATGTGCATTTTCGGGACAAACTCTACTTAAGTTACGTTGCATTATTCTTTGTATGTATATATGCATGTATGTATATATGTATGTATATATATTCCCGGATTCAATATGCTAATATTTTGTTAAAGATCTTTGTGTCTATGTTGATGAGGGATATTGTGATATTTGAATGTTTAAAAAATGTCTTATTCAGGTTTTGAAATTAGGGCTATGCTGGCCCCATAAAATGAATTGGGAAGTATTCCCTCCCCCTCTGTTTTCTGAAAGACTTTGTGTGTGATTGTTGTTATTTCTTCTTTGAATGTTTGATAGAATTTACGAGTGAAACCATCTGGGCCTGAAGTTTCCTTCGTAGGAAGTTTTTGATAAAGAATTCATGCTTCAGGGGGGGCTGGCCCCATGGCCAACTGGTTCAAGTTCCGTGTGCTCCATTTTGGTGGCTCAGGTTCACGGGTTCAAATCCCAGGCGTGGATGTACTCCACCCTTCAGCCATGCTGTGGAGGCATACCACATACAAAATAGAAGAAGATTGGCACAGATGGTAGCTCAGGGCTAATCTTCCTCAAGTAAAAAAAACAAAAAACTAGGAAGATTGCCAATAGATATTAGCTCAGGGCAAATCTTCCTCATCAAAAAGAAGAGTTCAATGCTTCTAATAAATATAGGGCAATTAACATTTTCTATTTCATATCGTGTCAAATTTGATAAGATGTATTTTTCAGAGAATTTGTCCATTTCATCAAAGTTGTCAAATTTGTTGGCATAAAGTTGGTCATTTTGATATTCTCTTGTTATCTTTTTATATTTGTAGGATCTGTAATGATAAACCTTCTTTCATTCTTGATATTGGCAGTTTGTGTTTTCTTTCTCATTTTTTTTTTTTTTCCTGATCAGTCCAGCTAGGAGGTCATTAATTTTGCCGATCTTTCCCAAGAACTAGAGTTTGGCTTTGTTAATTTTCTCTATGGCTGGTCTATTTTCTCTTCATTGATTTCTGCTCCCATCTTCATTTTGTCCTTCCTTCTGCTTACTTTGAGTTTAATTTGCTCTCTTTTTCTCTAGCTTCTTGATCTAGCTTCTAGATTTTGTTTTAGAATCTTACATCACAGATTTTAGACTTCTCTTACTTTCTAATATAAACATTTAAAGCCGTTATATTAGTTTCTTGTTGCCTCTGTAACGAACTACCACAAGTTTAACGGCTTCACACAACGTGAACTTATTCTGTTACAGTTCTGGAGGTCAGAAGTCTGAAATCAGTTTTGCTGGTTAAAATCAAGGTCTCAACAGGACTGGTTCTTTCTGGAGGCTCCAGGCGTGAATCTGTTTCCTCACATTTTCTAGCTTTGGGAAGCCTCCTGCCTTCCTTGGCTGGTGACCCCTTCCTTGAATCACTTCAAACTCATGCTTTCATCATCATATCTCCTATTTTCTCTTCTGTGGTCAAACCTCTCTGCCTCCCTCTTATGAGGACACTTGTGATTACATTTAGGGCCCACTCAGATAATCTAAGGCAATCTCCCATTCAGGATCCTTAACTTAATCACATCTGCAAAGTCCATTTTGTCATATGAGGTAACAGTCACAGGTTCTGGGGATTAGGACATGGACACATTTGGGAGGGCCATTAATCAGCCTATCACAGCTATAAATATTCCTCTAAGCAGTGAACCCTATAATTTTTATATATTGTGTTTTCTTTTTAATTCAGTTCAATGTATATTATTTTAAATTTCCCTTGAGAATTCTTCTTTGACTTATGAATTATTTAGAAGTATGTGTTTTTATTTCCAGATATTTGGGATTTTCCTAGATATCTCATTTTTATTGATTTTGCATACAGTTCACTTGTGGTCAGAGAGCATATTCTGCATGATTTCAATCCTTTAATTTTATTGAGATTTGTTTAATGGCCCAGCAAATGGTCCACTTTGGTGACCATACCCTGTGCCCCTGGAAAGAATGAGCATTCAGCAGTTGGTGGGTGTAGGGTTCTACAAATATCAGTTAGTTCAAGATAATTAGTGGTCTTGTTCAGGTTCTCCATAACTTTACTGAGATTTTCTTTGTCTGTCAATTGTTAAGAAGGAGGATGTTAAATTTTCCAACTATGAGTTTGCAATTTTTATTTCTATTTCTCCTTTTATTTGTATCTGTTTTTGCATCCTATATTTTGAGGTTCTTTTATAGATGCATCCACATTTTTTACTATTATGTCTTCCTAATGAATGGACCCTTTCCTCATTAGGAAATGTCCCTTGTTGCCTTTGTTATATACTTTGTCTTGAAGCCTATTTCATCTGGTATTAAGATAACTATCCCTGCTTTCTTATGCTATTTGCATGCTCTATATTTTTCCATCCATTTACCTTCAATCTCTCTGTGTCTTTATATTTAATGTTTACATAATCCTTAAATGTCTCTAATACACAGTATATAGTTACATGTTGCTTTCTCATCTATTCTGATAATCTCTGCCTTTTAATTGGCGTGGTCAGTTCATTAACATTTAGTGCAGTTATTGATATGATTGGATTTAAATCTACCTTTTTATTACCTGTTTTCTCTTTTTCCATTCCTCTGTTCCACTTTTCCTCCCACCTTTAGGTTACTTGATTACTTTTTTGAATTCCATTTTAATTTATCTATTCACATTTTAGCCATACCTCTTTGCGTTATATTTTAGTGGTGCTCTAGAGATTACCATATACATCCTTAACTTTTTACAGTTTACTTAGAGTTGCTGTTTTACCAATTCATGTAAAATGTAGAAACTTTGCTGCTGTATAGGTCCACTGACCACCTCCTCTATCCTTCATGTCATTATGGTCATATATACATACATTGTAAATCCTATAAGATAGTATTTTAATTTTTGTTTTAAACAGTCACAAGTATTTTAAAGAAATTTAAAAACAGCATTTTCAGATATTTACCATTTGTCATGGTTTTCATTTTTTCTAGAGACTTGACTCTCCCTCGTTATCCTTTCTCTTTAGCTCAGGAATTTGCTTGGGCATTCCTTGCAGTGCATTTCTGGAGGCAATTAATTCTTTTAGCTTTCCTTTCTAGAAATGTCTTTATTTTGCTTTCCTTTTGAAAGATATCTTATCTGGATATAGAATTCTGGATGGATAGTATTTTCTTTCAGGCCTTTAAAGAATTCGTTCCAGGGTTACAGTTTCTGAAAGGAAGCCCTCTGTTGCTTGTGTCATTGTTCCTTGCATGAAATATGTTGTTTTCATTTAGCTGCTTTTAAGCTTTTCTTTTTTCATGGTTTTCAGTAGTTTTCCTACCATAGGCCTCGGTGGGATTGTCTTATATTTATTGTGTTTGGAGTTCACAGAACTTCTTGAACATGTAAACTTATCGCTTTCACCAAATTTGGAAAGTCTTCAGCCGTTATTTCTTCAAATGTTTTTTCCCCACTCCATACTCTCTTTTTTCCTCCTGAGATTCCAATTCTCCAATTACCCAGAACTTTTAGATCTTTTGATATTTTCCAATAAGTCCATAAGACTTTATTTTTTAAAACTTTTTCTTGTGTTTCCTTAGATTGGATAATTTTGAAAAATATATGTTTAGGCTCACTCTTACTCTATCATCTCCATTCTGTTTTTAAACACAAGCATCCCAGTTTTTCATTTCAGATACTCATATATTTCAGTACTAAAATTATCTTTTGCTTCTTTTTTGTATTTTTTATTCCTCTGCAGTGATTCCTACATCTTCTATAAGGATATTTTTCCTTACCTTATCAAGCATAGTTATAATAACTGCCTTTAAGTTTTCCGTCATTAATTCCAACATCTGGATCATTTTAGCATTGGCCTCTGTTGACTGTCTTTCCTTTTGAGAATGGGTTACATTTTCCTCACTCTTTCTCTGTCAAGTAATTTATTATATCCTGAACATTATCAATGTTATGTTGAAGAGACTATGAATTCTGTTACATTCCTCCAAAGGTGTCTTTTTTTTCATTAGCAGGCAATTAACTTGGTAAGACTTAGATTGCAAATCTGTCTCGTCTGTGATGAGAAGCAACTAACATCTCATTTCAGACTGCTTTTAGTCTGCTTCATGCACGTAGGGTTTAGGATCAGTCAGACGCTGGGGTCGAGATTATGCACAGAATTTGGAGTTTCCCTTCTGTGGCTTTCTTCTTTAACAATTTGATTGGTGGTTTTAGAAAGCTCCTTATCCCTAACTCTGCCTAATTGCTTATTTTTCCAAATAATTCCAAATCTTAAAAAAAAAAAAATCAAAAAGTAGAGGAAAATGGGCATGAATGTTAGCCCAGGGCCAATCTTCCTCAGCAAAAGGAGGAGGATTGGCAATGGATGTTAGATCAGGTATAATCTTCCTCACACACACACACACACAAAACTCCAAATCTTGCACCCAGACTGTGGTTGTGAACACTAAAGTCAAAAATTTCTATCTTCCTTTTCTGACTGTGGTCTCCTTCGAGTGATGGAGGCCTTAGGGGAAACACTCAAAGAGGTCCCATGAGGGGATTAAAAGAATATGTAAAAGCGAGAGAGATCACATCTGGTGATATGTCACAGCATCTCCCCTCTACATGAGAATTTAGAGAGAAAGAAGAGGCAGGGGTCTGGTCAATGAACTTTCCTCCCTGGTAATGTGATGGGCAGATAAAAAGATTTCAGTTTCTTATTGAAGTTTTAAAAACTACCATAGTGGAAATAGGTCTGGAAGAATGAACATCAAAAAGTTACACTTATGCAGTATTTTTGAAAATAATTTTGAACAGCGACCACGTAATATTTTATTTTATTTTATTTTTCCAAAAGATGCCATGGCTATTCTGGGTTAGTAACTGTGGAAGAGACCAATAATTGTCCCCAAATTTTCATTCATATCTCCATGGGTTTTTTTCATCTTTTTCTTGTTGTGGTAAAATATATATAACATTAAATTGATCATCTTAACTAGTTTTATCCTCTTTGTTTTGATCATAGTAGCTGCTGAGTTTTAGCTGGGCACGTGGCTGCCTAGCCTCCTTTGGAGCTCCATGTGGCCTCATTACCAAATCCTGGCTAATCGGAGGTGATGGGAACAATGTGTGAAACTTTTGGGTCACGTCCTTCAAGGGAAAATTCTTATGCTCCGTGTCCTCTTTTGCCCTTCTTTTGGGCTGGAATGTCTGGATGAGAGCCAGCTTCCATGTGGAAGAAAACAACTCCTTGGGGATGGCGGAACAATACCAGACTGGACTTCTGGTCAACCTTTGGAAGCAAACCCACCTACCTCCCAAACTGCCTAGCAACTTAGACTTTCATGTCTGAAATAAATAAATTTTCTATATTGTTTGAGTCAATATGTTAATATTTTATGACTCTGTTATAGCAGCTCAGCATCAATATCCTAACTAATCCAACTACCATCTCTAGGCTTCATCTCTTTCTCTTGCTTTGCGTCTCCTCATTCTCTCTGCACTCTGCCTCTCTGTTCAGCTCCTTTGCGTTGACCATTGTTTGGATCTTCTGTGGCTTTGACAATGACTTCTCCCAGGATCCTGCCTCTGAGCCCAACCCCTCCAGGGGATCCCTACACTGTGGCCCATGAATGAGTGACCACATTAGGCTTCCAGGGCTCAGTTCTGAACCATCCCAGTCCAGCTCTGGTATCAGACAACCTGAAGGACTGCCACCTCCCATCCCTTTGCCTACCTGTTAACACTCCCACTTCACAGGTGGAGTAGATGAAAGAAATGAGAGTAAAGAGGCCATAGGGCCAGGTCAAGTGAGAAGGAGGAATTGGGACTAACTGCTAACAGGTATAGGTTTCTTTTGGGGTTGATAGAAATGTTCTGGAATCAGGTAGTGGTGATGCTTGCACAGTATAGAAATATACAAAAAGCCACTTTATAATGGTGACTTTTGTGTTGTGTGATGTATATCTCAATTTTTTAAATGTTATTTTAAAAAAAAGAAGTCATGGAGGGAGATAGAGAAAGAGATTCAGAGAGCGCTTCCTGAAAAGGGGCAGGAAGGGAGTAGTCGGGGGCCAGATGGAAGAAGGACAGGGCAGAGGCGAGGAAGCCATGCCCAGGTGTCTTCCTGCAGAAAGCAAAGTGACATGTAGCAGGTGTCATGCCTGGAGCTGCTGGTTCCTGGAGTTGAACCACATTTGGGGGCTCTGGAGGGCATCCAGGCACAATTAGGAGGGGCCTCCAAGATCCTTTCCCCGTGTGTGAGTCTAGGATTACTCAGCCACGAAAAGGAATGAACTATTGGTACATGCAGCAACTTGGATGGATCTCAAGGGCATTCTGCTGAGTGAATTTTTAAAAAGGCCAGTCTTAATGAATTACATACTGTTTGATTCCACTTAAAATATTCTCCAAATGCCAAAATTATAGAGATGGAGAACTGATCAGTGGTGGCCAGGGGTTAGGTAGGTCATGGGGAGGTGTGACCCTAAAGGGTTAGCACCAGGGAGTTCTGCAGTGACAGGACCATCTGTATGTTGATTGTTGGGATGGTTCTATGAATCTGCACATGTTAAAATGCCGAAGGACTGTCATAAAGACATAAAAATGAGTGTGTGCAAAAGCTGGTGAAATCTGAATAAAGTCTGTAGTGTAATTAGTTGTGCCAATGTCAATTTCCTGGTTTTGATAATGACTATACTTATGTAAGATGTCACCATTAGGGGAAAAGTGTGTGAAGGGTACACAGGACTTCTCTGTACTATATTTTGCAACTTAACTATTTGGTCTTGTGACTGTATAATTATTTTTTTTAAACATCTTGATTCAAGAGCTGAATGGTGGTGGTGAGGATCGGTGGGTAAAAGAAGTGAATCCGTGGCCAACTTTGTGCCCTCAGAAGAACATAGATGAGGAATATAAGAACAGTAGCACACTAAATGGTGTATTGAGAAGATGGAAGGAGATAACATAGACACCGAGATTGCTCAGTGCCCCACATGCACAGTGACTGCTCAGAAAACACTGATTCTTGGGGCCTAGAGGTTAAGTTTAGCACACTCCACTTTTGCAGCCAGGTTTTGGTTCCTAGGTGTGGACCTACACCAGTCATCAGTGGCCATGCTGTGGTGGTGACCCACATACAAAACAGAAGAAGATCAGTACAGAAGTTAGCTTAGGGTGAATCTTCCTCAGAGAAAGAAAAGAAAACACTGATTCTTATTTATTGAGCATCTACTGTTCGTCAAGCAGAATCCCTACCTTGTGTCTATTCGTCCTCTCTGTAACACTGTCAGGTATGTACTCTTTCTAAAAGCAAGGAAACCGAGTCACACAGCAAAAGCTGGGGGAGGGGAGTTCAAGCAGGGCTGCATGGTGTCAAATACTCCCCCAGCTCACGGAAGAGAGGGAGGCCTGGATGAAGCAGAATTTGGGTCTGCAGTGCTCTGTGACAGAAGCATCTCAGGGCAGCTTTTCTGACCCCCTTCCCCCCGGTAACCGCCCTGCTGATCACAAACAGTAGTCTTGGACCCAGCCAGACCCAGCTCCCTGTGGCCACCAGGGACTCAGGCTGCTGGGCTCACCTCATAGGCCAGTTGAGATTTGCCCACCAATTCTAGTGGTCTTGGAAGTTTTGTGACTCATCTTGAGCCAACAGGGAGAATACAGGAAGAAAGCTACGTGTTTAGAATACTCGAGGGTTTTAGGGATTTCTCTTCCTCTGGGGGAATGGCATGATCCAGAAAACAAAACGAAACAAAAATCAGAAAGACCAGCCCCACCTCCCCACTTTTAGAGCAAGTCATTTCACCCCATCTGAACCTTAATTTTCTGTTTTGTGAGACCAGGATCAGGAATGTTTTCTTCGCAGGGCTGTTGTTTAACCTTTATGATCACATGTGCGAAAATGCTTTGCAAAATGTAAAGGGCTCAGGTGCTGTTATTTTTTTCACAAAGGTTGGGCTTTTGGAGGATGTATTTTTAACATTTTTATTGTGGTAAATTGTATGTAATGTAAAATTTTCCCCATTCTCCTACGACATTCTCTGTCTCTCACTGGCCTCTGGTAACTACCGTTCTACTTTCTGTCTCTATGATTCTGACTACTCTAGGCACCTCGTATAAGTGGAATCATACAGTATTTGTCTTTTTCGTGACTGGCTTATTTCACTTAGCATAATGTCTTCAAGGTTCATCCATGTTGTTGCATATGTCAGAATTTCCTTCCTTTTTAATGATAAATAATCTTCCGTTGGATGTATATACTACATTCTTCTTTTCCATTCATCCATTGATGGACACTTGGGTTGCTTCTACCTTTTGGCTATTGTGAAAATGCAGCTATGAACATGGGTATACAAATATCTCTTTGAGACCCATTTCTCAATTCTTTTGAGTCTACACCCAGAGATGGAATAAGTGGATCATATGGTATTTCTAGATTTAATTTTTTGAGAAACCGTCATACTGTTTTCTATAGTGACTAGAAACTATTATTTTTAATGCCATACTTTAACACAACAGTGACACCAGGTAAGAATCTCACTGGTCTCCTGACTGTGAGGGGGTTAGAGGCTGGTGGCACCCCTGGCACAGAGACGTCTGGTGGTGTGGCTGTCACAGTCCCCTCTTTACCACCACCGGCCACTCCTCACCCCTCCTGTGTTGGGATCTGCTGAACTGGAGGCTGCTTCCTCTCTCTGGGCTAAAGCTTATTTGCATCATCCTTAGTATTCAGCAGGGTGCCATTCAGCTTAAAATCATTAATTTAAATAAACTAGTTAATTACCTGTTTTAAGCTGAAATCCAAACTCTGTTAACTCTGAGAATGTGTCCAGTTCCCCCAAACATTATACGTACAGGTTTCTCCCACTATCCAAAAGTGGAGCATTCCTATGAAAACTTTCACAAGCTGAAATGTCATAACGTGGATTATCCCTCATCTTTGCAAAGTTCCAGTTATGCCACTTGGGTTTGACGAAGGACCTACATTACTACCTGTTTTTGCAAACCAAGAGAATTCCAAAGAGGATTGTCACTTTTTCGAAAAAAGCCTGTATTGTACTAATGTATGTCTTTCGTAAAAGCGAAGTAGCATAATGGAAACTTTCCAAAGGCAGGGAATACCTGCACATTAAAATTAACACTGTTTTTGGGTAAGATTCTGGGTTTGATTTTATTTGTCATCTTTATAGTTAGTTCTAAACCTTCCTGAAGCTGACAATTGTTACTCATTCAGGGCTTAATCTTGCCACCCAAGGAAACACAACTGGATTGTTCATTGGATGATGCTGGCAGCCTGGCAATGGGTGGCCGAGACCAGTGGCACCCCTTCCATGTCCCATGAGGTCCCCAGGTGCTGTCTGCATGGAGTGCAATGGCCCCGTGCTCTGCAGTCCTAGGATGTCTGTCTCCTCTACCACTCTGATGACTTCAGAAGTCCCCATGGTCACACACTCAGTTTGAAGCTCCCTATCCACTCCCACTGTCCCTATAAAAAGGGAAGACAAGGGGCTGGGGTCCCTGTTCTGGAACACGCAACTCATAACGTGCAGCGCGTCTGAGCAAGCACACCTCCCCATGGGAGGGAGAGAGACTGGGCGGGGCAGGGGTGGGGTGGGGGTGGTGGCCCTGTACCTCTGGCTGCTGACTCTTCCAGTCTCCGCCAGGTGACGCTGGTGCCATCTGCCAGACCCCTTCCTAAGCAATTTTCGGGTTACTTTCCCATTGAGTTGGTATTGCCTTCACAGTGGGCTGAAGTTGCTTATTGGTTTTGGCCAAGATTTTGGCCAAGACCCCGACTCTGGAGCTGTAGTCATCCTGGGTGACTTTTCTTGTGATAATGGGGGTCACTATTTTATAACCTCTAGGTCTTTAGGATCTCCAAATGAGGTGTCAGCTCATGTGCCTGGAGTCAAGAGACGCCTAATTCTCACCTGGATTTGAGTCTGCAGCCCCCGTCCTGATGTTCCACCATGAGATTGTGTTAACGAGTCCACGAACGTCCATCTGGAGTCCATTCTGCATTCTCAACAGAGGATCCTTGTGAGAACAGGGCCACAGCTCGTGTGGATATTTAATTGAGTTCTGTGTCTCACAGTGGTTTCGTTTGGCTGTCAAACAAAGTCATGCTAGCGAAGGAAAGAAAAGAGGATGGGAAGTTACAGAAAAATGACACAAAATAACCTTAAACCAGGAGAAGTGGACACAAAACAACTTTAAACGAGTGTCAAAGGTCAAAGTTGGTCTGGGTCTTGGCTCCTCCCCTGAGCTGCTAGATGAAAATCACTGCCTCTCCCCTCACCTCGGCTTCCTCATCTGAGAAATCAGATCATGTTCCTGGCACACATTATGGGGCGATTATAGGACCAAACTGTAGTGTCTGATTCTTGTCATAATACCCAGCAGTCTTCTGTCTGTCCCTCTAAAGCTGGCGGGGAGGTGGCCATGATGCCCCGTGGACATTTTTTTTTTAATTTTTATTGATGTCTTAATAGTTTATAACATTTTGGGGTTTTTGCTGTACATTATTATTTGTCCGTCACCATATGGATGCATCCCTTTACCCCTGTGTCCCCCCACCCCCTTCCCCCTGGTTATATAAACTTTTAAACACACATTTTCCCCCCCAAATAGGATCATTTTATATTCTATAATTTGCTTTTTAAAAAAATTTCACAGCTTACTGAGTACATTTTCCAGATGGGTACATATAAAGTCATCAAATTCTTTAACATCTGCATATATAGTATGGATTTACCATAATTGATTAAACCTATACCCTATAGATGGATATTTAGGTTTTTAAAATTTTTAGATACTCTAAACAATGCTGTAGTGAACAATCTTGCATATTCATCTTTACAAATGTCCTATTATCTCTTTAGTAGATTCCTTGCAATGTTATTGCTGAATCAAAAGGCATTCTTTTTGAATATTTTGATCTGTGTAGTTAACTGTCCTCCAGTTACATTCCACTTCAGGCCTGTACGAGCTGCTGATACATTTATTTTTATATTTTCTCATCTTCTGGGTGGAAACTTATATGTCATTGTTGTTTTTATTTGTATTTCTTTTGTCAGTGAATTTTAAGACTTTAAAATGCTTGTTGTTGGTCATGTGACATTCTTTTGTGATGTGCTTACTTGTGTCCTAATCCCAATTTTTTTCACTTGTATTTTTTTTCCATTTTTATTGATGTCTTAATAGTTTATAACATTGTGGGGTTTTAGCTGTACATTGTTTTTTGTGCATCACCATGTGGATGCATCCCTTCACCCCTTGTGCCCACCCCCACCTCCCTTCCCCTGTTAACCACCAACCAGTTCTCTCTGCCCGTGTGTTCGTTTATATTCCACATATGAGTGAAATCATGAGGCATCTGTCCTTCTCTCTCTGGTTTATTTCACTTAATATAATACCCTCTATATCCATCTATGTTGTTGCAAATGGGACAATTCTGTCTTTTCTTATGGCTGAGTAGTATTCCATTGTATATATATATATATATACCACGTCTTCTTTATCCGGTCGTCTGTCGAGGGACACTTGGGTTACTTCCACTTCTTGGCTGTAGTGAATAATGCTGCAGTGAACATAGGGGTGCATAAGCCTCTTGTGATGGTTGATTTCATGTCCATTGGGTAGATGCCCAAGAGTGGGACTGCTGGATCATAATGTATTTCTTTTTTTAATTTTTTGAGGAATCTCCGAACTGTTTTCCATAGGGGCCGCACCAGTTTGCATTCCCACCAGCAGTGAACTAGGGTTCCCTTTTCTCCACAACCTCTCCAACACTTGTTTTTTGTCTTGGTGATTATAGCCATTCTAACCGGTGTAAGGTGATATCTCAGTGTAGTTTTGATTTGCATTTCCCTGATGATTAATGATGTTGAACATCTTTTCATGTGTCCATTGGCCATCTGTATCTCTTCCTTGGAAAAATGTCTGTTCATATCCTCTGCCCATTTTTTGATCGGGTTGTTCGTTTATCTGTTGCTCGGTTGTATGAATTTGTTATATATTATGGAGATTAATCCCTTGTCGGTTAAACAATTTGCGAATATTTTCTCCCAGCTGGTGGGTTGTCTATTCATTTTGATCCCGGTTTAATTTGCCTTGTAGAAGCTCTGTAGTCTGATGAAGTCCCACTTGTTTATTTTTTCTTTTATTTCCCTTGTCCGAGTAGACATGGAATCCGAAAGGATCCCTTCATGACCGATGTCAAATAGTGTACTGCCTATATTTTCTTCCAGGCATTTTATAGTTTCAGGTCCCAGTTTCAGGTCCTTAATCCATTTTGAATTGATTTTTGTGTATGGCCATAGGAGATGGTCTACTTTCATTCTTTTGCATGTGGCTGTCCAATTTTCCCAGCACCATTTATTGAAGAGACTTTCCTTTCTCCATTATATGTTCTTCACTCCTTTGTTGAAGATTAGCTGTCCATAGGTGTGTGGTTTTATTTCTGGGCTTTCAATTCTGTTCCATTGATCCGTGGGTCTGTTTTTGTACCAGTACCATGCTGTTTTGATTACTATAGCTCTAAAGTATATTTTGAAATCAGTGATTGTGATGCCTCCAGCTTTGTTCTTTTTTTTCAGGATTGCTTTAGCTGTTCAGGGTCTTTTGTTGCCCCATACGAATTTCAGTATTTTTTGTTCTGTTTCCGTGAAGAATGTCATTGGGATTCTGACTGGGATTGCATTGAATCTGTAGATTGCTTTAGGTAGTATGGACATTTTAACTATGTTTATTCTTCCGATCCATGTGCATGGAACATTTTTCCATTTCTTTATGTCTTCATCGATTTCTTTCAATAGTATCTTGTAGTTTTGATTGTATAGGTCTTCCACCTCCTTGGTTAAGTTTATTCCCAGATATTTTATTCTTTTTGTTGCAATTTTAAATGGGATTGTCTTTTTAAGTTCTCTTTCTGTTAGTTCATCATTAGCTTATAGAAATGCAACCGATTTTTGGAAGTTGATTTTGTACCCTGCCACTTGGCTGTAGTTGATTATTTCTAGTAGTTTTCCAATGGATTTTTTTGGGTTTTCTATGTATAAGATCATGTCGTCTGCAAATAGTGAGAGTTTCACTTCTTCATTGCCTATTTGGAGTCCTTTTATTCCTTTTTCTTGCCTAATTGCTCTGGCCAAAACCTCCAGCACTATGTTGAATAAGAGCAGCGAGAGTGGGCACCCTTGTCTTTTTCCTGTCCTCAAAGGAATAGCTTTCAGTTTTTCCCCGTTGAGTAGGATGTTAGCTGTGGGTTTGTCATATATGGCCTTTATTATGTTTAGGTAATTTCGTTCTATACCCATTTTTTTGAGAGTTTTTATCATAAATGGATGTTGGATCTTGTCGAATGCCTTCTCTGCATCGATTGGGGTGATCATGTGGTTTTTATTCTTCATTATGTTAATGTGGTGTATCACGTTGATTGATTTGGGGATGTTGAACCATCCCTGTGTCCCTGGTATGAATCCCACTTGATCGTGGTGTATGATCTTTTTGAGGTATTGCTGTATTCGGTTTGCCAATATTTTGTTGAGGATTTTTGTGTCTATGTTCATCAGTGATATTGGCCTGTAGTTTTCCTTCTTTGTATTGTCCTTGTCTGGCTTTGGTATCAGGATGATGTTGGCCTCGTAGAATGTGTTAGGAAGTATTCCATCTTCCTCTGTTTTTTGGAATATTTTGAGAAGGATATGTGTTAAATCTTCTTTGAATGTTTGGTAAAATTCTCCAGGGAAGCCATCTGGTCCTGGGCTCTTATTTTTGGGGAGGTTTTTGATTACTGTTTCAATCTGTTTACTTGTGGTTGGTCTATTCAGATGTTCTATTTCTTCTTGATTCAGTTTTGGGAGGTTGTATGCATCCAAGAATTTTTCCATTTCCTCTAGGTTTTCCAATCTGTTGGCATAAAGTTTTTCATAGTATTCCCTAAGAATGCTTTGTATTTCTGTAGTATCATTGTAATATCTCCTCTTTCATTTCCAATTCTATTTATTTGAGTCTTCTCCTTTTTTTTCTTAGTTAGTCTGGCTAAGGGTTTGTTGATTTTGTTTATCTTCTCAAAGAACTAGCTCTTTGTTTCATTGATCCTTTCTACTGTTCTTTTGGTTTCTGTTTCATTTATTTCTGCTCTGATTTTTATTATTTCCCTCCTTCTGCTGATTTGGGGCTTTCTCTGTTCTTCTTTTTCTAATTCTGTTAGGTGCAGTTTAAGGTTATTTATTTGGGATTTTTCTTGTTTGTTAAGGTGGGCTTGTATTGCTATGAATTTCCCTCTCAGGACCGCTTTTGCTGCATCCCATGTGAGTTGGTATGGTGTATTTTCTTTTTCACTTGTCTCCAGATAGCTTTTGATTTCTCCTTTAATTTCATCAACGATCCACTGGTCATTCCATAGCATGTTGTTTAGTCGCCACATCTTTGTCCCTTTCCCAGTTTTTTCCTTGCAGTTGATTTCTAGTTTCACAGCATTATGATCAGAAAAGATGCTTGTAATGATTTCAATCTTCTTAAAGTTATAGAGGTTTGCCTTGTTTCCTAATATATGCTCTATCCTTGAGAATGTTCCATGTGCACTTGAGAAGAATGTGTACTCTGCTGTTTTTGGGTGGAGTGCTCTGTATATATCTATTAAGTCCACCATGTCTAGGTTTTTGTTTAAGTCCATTATTTCCTTATTGGCTTTTTGTCTGGATGATCTATCCATTGATGTAAGGGAGGTGTTAAGATCCCCTACAATTATTGTGGTATTGTTAATATCTCCTTTTAGGTTTTTTAGCAGTTGTTTTATGTACTTTGGTGGTCCTGTGTTGGGTGCATAGATATTTATAATTGTTATGTCTTCTTGGTGAAGTGACCCTTTTATCATTATATATTGCCCTTCTTTGTCTCTCATTACCTTTTTTATCTTGAAGTCTACTTTGTCTGATATAAGTATGGCATCTCCTGCTTTCTTTTGTTTGCCATAAGCTTGGAGTATCATTTTCCATCCTTTTACTTTGAGTCTGTGTTTGTCTTTAGAGCTGAGATGTGTTTCCTGGAGGCAGCAAATTGTTGGATCTTGGTTTTTCATCCATCCCGCCACTCTGTGTCTTTTGATTGAAGAATTCAATCCATTTACAGTTAGAATGATTATTGATATATGAGGGTTTAGTATTGTTATTTTATTGTTCATTTTCTGGTTCTTTTGCATTTCCTTCATTTCTTGTAGCATGTGTTTCAGACTGCCAATTCAGATTGATATTTCTGCATGATGATTCTCTTAGTTTTCTCTTTATTTGTCATGTGTGGTTCTCTTCTGGTTATTTGTTTAGTGGTTACCGTGAGGTTTATATAAAAGATCTCCTGGATAAGATAGTCCATTTTCAGATGCCTCTTTTTTTCCTTAGACTGAGTCGATTCAATCCCTTTCCTCTTCCCCTCCTTATTTGTCGTTGTCACTACTTATTCCATCTTGTGTTGTGAGTGTGTGCTTATAGTGATGAGCTTGAATTAATTTTTGATGTTTTCCAACTGTAGTTTTTTCTGGTTTAGTCTCCTTGCTTTTCTCCTTGCTCAAACCTTTGTATCACCTTTCTCTTTTTTTTTTTTTCCATGCCTAAGGGCCTTCTTGAGCATTTCTTGTAGTGGGGGTCTCGTGGTGATGAACTCTCTTAGCTTCTGTTTATCAGGGAGAGTTATTACTTCTCCTTCACATTTGAAGGATATTTTTGCTGGATAAAGTATTCTTGGCTGAAGATTTTTGTCTTTCATGATTTTGAATATATCATTCCAGCCTCTCCTAGCCTGTAGAGTTTCTGTTGAGAAATCAGCTGAGAGCCTGATGGGATTTCCTTTGTATGTTATTTTGTTTTTGTGTTTAGCTGCCCTTAATATTGTTTCCTTGTCACTGAGTCACATTAACTTAGCTATTATGTGGTGTGACTTTTGTCTATTCCTGTTTATATATTTAGGTGATCTATTGATTTCATTCACTGTTATTTCCATCTCTTTCCCTAGGTTTGGGAATTTCTCAGCTATTATTTCTTTGAACAAACTCTCTGCTCCTTTTTCTCTTCCTTCTCCCTCTGGAATACCTATTATCCTTATGTTATTTTTCTTCATTGAGTCTGATATTTCTTGAAGAATTTCTTCATTTCTTTTTAGTGTTTGCTCTCTCTCCTCCTCTATCTGGAGCATTTCTGCATGGCTATCCTCAACAGTGCTAATTCGTTCCTCCATATTGTCAGTTCTGCTCTTTAAAGACTCCATTTTTTCCACTATCTCGTTGATTTTGCTTTTCATCTCCAATAATTCTGATTGGTTTTTCTTTATGGTTTCAATCTCTTTTGTGAAGAAATCCCTGAATTTGTTGATTTGTTTCTCTGTGTTCTCTTGTATTTCGTTGAGTTTGTTTATGATAGCTATTTTGAATTCTATCATTCAGGTTATATATTTCTGTGGCTTCAGGGTTGGTTTCTGGGTGTTTGTCATTTTCCTCTTGCTCTGTAGACATAAGATACCGTTGCATAGATCCTGCTGATTTACCTTTGCCTTTCTTCATCTTGAAGATGGTCCTGCAGTTTCCACTTGCTGCCACTGGATGGAGGTCATGAGCGGTGTGCTCTGAGCCCTCTACAGTCCCCAGAGGGATTGTGCTGAAGTGCAGGGTGTGTGGGGGGAGGGGTTCTCTCTTTCTTCTGCTCGACCTGGGGGTTTCCTTTCTGGCTCTCTTGGGGCTTTGCCACACCCCCAACACAGTCCATTGTTGCTTCCCAGTGGGGGATCTCTCGACATTCTGTGAAAGCACCTGGAGGGCGATAGTTTTCCCTGCAGAGGGCCACCCCTCCCCCCTCTCTGTCTGTGAGTCATGCTGTCTGTCTTTGCCCATCGATTGGGGAGGGGGAGTAAATCTCCTTACCTCTCCTCACGTCCTTTGGGGTTTCCTGTGCCTCCATCATCAGATGTACTGTGGCAAGTGTTTCTTAGAAGTCCTTTGTAGTGTTTGATTGACCTCTGTTGGTATGCAAATGATGTTTTTGTTGTGTCTTAGGGGGCAGAGATTCAAAGAGGGAATCTCACTCCGCCATGATGCTGATGTCACTCCCCCATGGACATTTGCCCAGGAGGAAACAGACCCCCACGGAAGGTTGGCCTCTGGGGTCCAGACCCCTCACAGTTCCTTCTGCCTGGGGCAAAGCAGGAAAGTCCAACAGCAATCCAACTGCATGACTTACAAGTGTGGGATCTTTTCCTCTCAGTTTCATTATCTGTAAAATGCAGGTGATAACTCCAAGAGCTGATGTGAGAATTAAATAAGAAGGTGCCAGCCCAGTGGGGGCTCACACTTAACCCTCTGTCGATGGTGGCTGCTCTGCTCAGGAACCAAGCAGAAAACAGGACTTACTTTCTGTTTTTAGACTTTTTTGAGTTGCCATGACACTGGCCTTCCTAGGAAAGTCTTCCAGTTGGAGAGAAAAAGATCTATCATCAAGCAGAAATGAGCCAGAGCAGAAAACAACGGCATTCTCTCAGCTCCCTCACACGAAGTTCTGCATCCACCTCAATGGTATTGACCACCAAGGATGAGCTTCCCTGGTCAGGTCACCAGGAACCAAAGGCACTGGTCCTGTCCCTGCCATCAGGGACAAGTCTAAAGAGAGAGCTGATCAAAAGGGGTGGGGGAGACATAGACACAGGAGCTGAGCAGTGGGCTTAGGCCCCTGCCACAGGTACCATGGGAGCAGAGCAGGGGACAGTGGAGTGTGCCAGGGACGATGCTGGAGGGCTTCTCAGAGGAGGTAACAGCCAGCCCTGGTGGTCTAGTGGTTAAGATTTGACTCCAACAGCCTTGGCCCGGGTTTGTTTCCTATCAGGGAAGCACATCAGCCATCTGTTGGTCATCACTGTGGTGGCTGCCTGTCGCTCTGATGTTGACAGCTGTGCCACTGGTATTTCAAATACCAGCAGAATCTCCCATGGTGAATAGGTCTCAGCAGAGCATCCAGACTAGATATGCTATGAAGAAGGACATGACCACCCAATGTCAAAAATATTGGTCATGATAACCCTGTGAATAGCAGCAGAGCATCGTCTGATATAGAGCCAGAAGGTGAGATGATGGAGCAAAAACCTGGGCAGGGCTGTGTTTTGCTGTACACAGGGTTGCTAAGAGTCAGAATCCACTCTAAGGGGATAACAACAATAAACAGAGGCAGGTCCTCATGCAGAAGGACCTACATAAGCAAATGTCTAGAAACCGTGTGGGCACGGCATTCAATAGCAGCAATACCACAGGTACACAATGAGCATTTGGGCTGTGCCAGTTGCTGGTGACACAAAGGTACAAAGGGTGAGCATTCTGGGGAGTGTGGGAGGGACAAGGGAGGAGGGGACTAGGAACAAGCCCATGCATGAGGGGAGTAATTTGCTGAGAGTCCCACACTCTGCCATGGCGGGACTTCCTTCCAGAAGGCCAAGGCAGGAAAGTTGAGCCAGGAAGCACCTGGAATGTCGGGTCTGGGATTGCTCCTCTAAGGGGGTCAGCAAGGAGGGCGGGAATAGCCAGGGTGGTGCCGGGCAGTATGTTTGTCTGATCATGAGCTGCTCAGAGGAGTGACTTTCACTTTCCCTTTTGGGTCCCTGAGTGTATCTTGGCCGAGAGAATGAGACGAGTTATTGCGCAGATACAGAGCTGGTGACTGGATCTTCACAGCTAAGCCAGAGAAAAACTCCTCGGTAAGCTATGGAGGATAGGACCCCCTCAACTATCTCCCCATCCTCACAACAATTCTCTAAGAGAAGGATCATTGTCCCCATTTTATAGATGAGGGAAATTCAAAGCTCAGAGCGGTTGTGTCATGGGCCCAAGGTCACAGGTTAAGCAGTGGCAGAGCCCAGATTGGAACCTGGGTTTGTCTGACTGCTTCCTGCCTCCCCCTGTGCCCCTAAACAGTGGAGAGGGAGGGGAAACCACTCAGATGGGTTCACAAAGCTCCCCCAGCTCAGCTCGGGTTCTGGACTCCCTGAGACAGGAGACATGACCCCAGAAAGAAGGTGGATGTCGGGGTGCTCATCCCTTTGGGAAATGTGGAGGAAGCAGAGGAGGTGGAGGAGGGCAGGTGAGTCAGAGCCTCTCCTGCCTGTGGCCTGGCCGCCCTGAGCTGCCCAGAGTGCTGCTGCTGAGACTGAGGGCGGCAGGATTTCTTCTGAGACACAGGGGATCAGAGTTGTCTCACGCGCCCTGTCTCTGAGTGCCTGCTCAGTCCAGGCCCTGTGGGGAAACTGAGGCCCTGAGGGGGGAGGACCTTGCCCAGGATCTCATGACGGAGAGGTGGCAGGGCTTCGCCTCCCCTCCGCCTGGCCCTCTGCTCAGGACTGGGGGGTGATGGAGAAGTAAGAGGCGGTCCTGTGTGCCCCGAATCAGAAAGACGGCCCAGATGCAGGGAGTAAGAGGGGCATGTTGCAGAGTATCTGCAGTTTTGTCATCTTAGAAGCCAGACTGTAGACGTGTGAGTGTGACTGTAGGAGTGTGAGCCGAGGTCTCTGTGTTTCTACAGGCAGATTCAAACCCAGAAACTTTTGAACTATTAAAATCACATTTCCCCCCTTAAATACCAGTATCAGAAGACCTGGTGTTGGCCTCCACCTTGCTTACCAAGAGCTGTGTGATGCTGGGCAAGTCACTTCCCAGGACCGATTTGTTCATATTTCTTAACCATTTTATAAACTGGCTCCAGTCTTTTCATGCTGGTTTGTAGGATCTCCTGTGTATTGTGGATCATCTCCTTTTGTCTGCTGTAAGTACTGCAAACAGTGTCTCCTGGTCTCTCATGTATTCTGACTTGGTTATGGTGCCCTTTGCAATTTTTCATTTTTATGAGATCAAATAGATCAAACTTTCCCTCTATGGCTTCTGGGTTTTGCGTCTTGATTAGAAAGGTTTCCTCAACTCAACATTATTTTTATCATTTCTTCCTCCACATTTGTAGTTTTTTCTTTCTGGTTTACACTTAAATCCTTTGGGGATTTATCTCCTTTTTTTGTTAGAAGCTTTTGGTTTCTTTTTTCTTCCTCTTCTTCTTCCATCCCCCGCCTTCTCCTTTTCAACACAGGACATAGTGAATGGGTACCTACTGCACTAAGATAGGACCAGGACTTTTTTTGTGTGCCTTCAGAGGACGGCTGGGCCCACCTTGGTTACCTGCCAGCTGCCTCTGTTTATTCTTTCCTCCTCACGCAATAGGAGCAGTATGTGTCCACATCCACACAGCCAGTGCCCTCCAGCCTCAGGCCACCAGGGACTCTCCCGTAGTGAACAAGTTGGGTTTATTTCTCTTAGTGAGCAAGAGCCATGGGCATCTCAGTAGGGGGTGTTAGAAAGAACCGATTCTGGGATTTGGGCCTTGGTTGGGAGATTTGGGGGACACGCTGAGGAAACGGGGCCCAGTCTAGATGGGGTGCTGCAGAAAATGGGCGCAAGTCTATCCATGGGTGTCTCAGTGATCGCGTCTATAGAGACGGGAGACCAGAACGAGGACAGAGCTGTGATCGGTAAAGAAGCAACAGTCACTCTTTTCAGCCCAGGGAGGGAGTGTTTGGTGTCCTGTGGGGGCACAGAGACCTTGTATTGTTCCTGCTTGGACAGAATTGTGAAGTGGCCTTGCTGTGTCTCATTGTGTCCTGGTCTCAGAGTAGCCCTGTCTGAGGCTGGTGTTCTGTGAGGTTGTTGACGTCCAACAGGAGAGCAGCATCGCCCAGTTGTGAGCACCAGGTCAGCTTCCGGATGTCAGGGTCTGTTCTCTTCTCTTTCTCAGTCCCTGATAAATAGTCACATAAATGAATAGAAGGAAAATGCCCATAGATATTGACTCTCCTTCTTATTAGCATCAGTTTAAAATTAAACATTCACCATTATACTAAATCCTCTTTGCATCACCACTTCCTTTTTTAAACCTTTATATTTACCTTTTTTTGTATACTTTGTCTTAACTCTTCTCATGTGAATATTATTGTGAACTCATGGCCTTTCCTAGACTCAACCTGGCCCAGTTAAACATGATCACATAGTCATTATCAATTATTATTATGGTTCTATGTAATTTGTTAGGACTTCCCAGTGGCTGCTCCTTTGATCACTGCTCTGACCATCTTCGCAAGCATCCTTGCTTCTGGAATAGCAGATATTGCCAACCCAGGGAGTTTAGCTCCCCTCCAAGGAGTCTCACTTCCTTTGACTAGAGAAAAGCCCATGGGTGTGTATGTGAGTGGACTAGGTGTTGCTAGAAGATACACCTGTTTAGGGTTAGAGTTCAGTCTGATTTTTCTAGTGTAACATATGTCATCATCCCAACTTTCCTTAGAGAACTCAGGAAACCACTATGGTTTCTCCTACACTGACCGTTTGCACATCAGAAGTCATTCTTATTTCTTACTGGCACTTGATCCAACTGCTTCCAGCATCTGTAAGGTGGTCGCACCAGAAACCAGCCCATTATTGTGGTTAGCAATTACTAACTACTATAAAGTGACTTTCTCCTTCTTAAAATTTAAAAAAAATCAAAGTATTAAGTGCATGTGGTTAAAACAAATCAATTACTACAGAGGACTGTGCTCACCCCCTTCCCAAATAAAAGCAATTGCTTTTAATTTTTAGCTTCTTCTTTAGGTAGTTAATCAGTATCTTTACAAAACATTCTCACATTGGGAGATGGAATAGTGTGCAAGTATTTGTCTGGAGACAGGAAGCCTAGGTTTGAATTCTGACTCTGGCACTAGCTGGGTAAATTACTTAATCTCTCTGAGCTTCCATTTCCTTTCTTGCACAGTCCTTGAGAGAACTAAAAATGAGTTAATGCAACCAAGCACTTAGAAGGGTGCCTGGCACAAACCAAGCTGTCATCAGCCCCAAGAGATAATAAATATTAGCTATTGCATGTTTCTTTTTCCCCATTTTTAAAATTTGATATTATTTAATTACCTCCTACAGGGATACATAAGGATTTGACTTATTTTTATACCTTTCCTTATACTCCCTCTCCACCTTCTCCTAATATCATTTAATCACTTATTTTATATCCTCTATGAGAAAGCTTTCTAGTTGTAAGTAATTTACTTACATCTTTATTTCTTATGCCCTCAACTGCAGCCAGTACTTGGTGACTCCTCACTTTGTAAAATGAGGATATTAATCCTCCTTCTCCTCCCTTCAGTGCTTCACTGAACTTCCCAACTTCTTCCACTGTATTTTAATTTATATATTGATTGGCAACAAGTATGTTTAGTTCTCATATTTAAATGCTCTACTTTGTTCTGAAAGTTAAAAATCAAACAAGAGTGTTTACATTTTTGGATATTTTAAATATTGTTACTGTAGAGCTAACCTGTACAGTACAGTTGCACATGGTTTCTTGCACAGCTTTAGTTTTTCCTGATGTTTCTAATTGCCTTTGTGTTTACCCCTTTCACTGTTTTCCTTCAACATTTCCTCAAATTCTTTCAAACTGTACATCATGTGAAGTATTATATCAAGTCCCCTTTCCCCACAGAACTCTTCACTTCTTATTCCATTTTTGGACTAGTTGCTCTCTAGTCCTGCTGCCTGCCCAGCTGTAATCCTTGGATTTGCTTCTCTCTGGGTTGATTTCCTGATTCCTGGAATCTCTCTTTCTTGGTTATCCTTTATCCCACCCAATAAAGACAGATACACAGTTTTATATTTTTCACTCCAGCTTATTCACAGGTAACTTTCTTTCTTTTTCTTTTTCTTTTTTTTTTTTTTTGGTAAGGATGACTGGCCCCGGGCAAACGTCTATTGCCAATCTTCCTCTTTTTGGCCTGAGGAAGATTGTCCCTGAGCTAACGTGTGTGCCAATCTTCTTCTATTTTGTATACAGGACACCATCACAGCATGGCTTGATGAGTGGTGTGTAAGTCTGTGCCCAGGATCCGAACCCGTGAACCCTGGGCCACCAAAGCAGAATGCACAAACTTAACCACTACACCACCGGGCCAGCCCATCATTCTCAAGTAACTTTCTAAGGAATGATTGTGGATGGTAACTTTTCTATTCCCCATTTAGCTCTATTTCTTCTGTCCTCTTTTTGTTTAGTTTTCTGGAAGCCTTCCTTGACTTCCTTTCCCAACCTTTCTTCAGAGTTCTTTATTCTGTCAGTTTGTCAACTGCCTTTTCATTCTAGGATCTCTTTTTTTGTTCCATTATTTTTTCCCCTTTCAGTGCATCTCGTTCTCATTTTATGGATAAAATACCTTTCCAATCTCCCTAATGACATGGGTTCAAGTTTTAAGAAATTATTTTCTATTTTTAAAACAATCCATTTCTCCTGGTGTCATTTTTTTTATCTGAGTCCCCCTTTTCCACGTTGTTGTCTCTCTCATATATCTGACCCCAGATGCCCATTCATATTTAAGAGGGAGGTAGGTTGACCTCCCTGTAGTCCAATCACTCCATTCCCTGTGGAGTGATTGGGTGAAGACCCCTAAATGCTGAAATGCAGAGATTTTTTAAATGGAGTTTTTCAGTTCTGATTTTTCCCCCTCTGGTGTAGACCTAAAGCTGCTGTGAATATGGGATGGGATGTGGGGATGGTGAGCTTATCCCCTGCTTTCCCCTTTGGCCTCCCTCTCATCTCCAGTCTCCCTCTCTGAGGCTCTGCCTAGCAGACCGTTCTTCTTGCCTATGTCCCCTCTCTCTGTTTCTCTGATAGCAGCTCCCTCCTCTCCTCCTTATTCAGCTGCCACTTCTCCATCCAGTGAGTCTTCAAACATTTGTTGAAGTCTCTGGTCTCCCGTTGACCCCATTCCTGTTTCTCATTGGTGGCAGGGTGAGGAGAGGTAGTGTGTGGGTTCTTGAGTCCAGTGGGCACATTTGAACCTTGACCCCGGTCTACCACTGACAAGGTTTTTAAACTTGGGCAAGTCAGGTAACACCTGTGATTCATTTTCCTTATTTGCAAATGGGGATACAAATGGTACCCACAAAAATGGTTATTAGAAGAATATGAGTTATTACTTGTAAAATCTTAGAGAAATTGCTTATGCAGAGCCAAGATCACAAATGTAAGCCTCTCTTGTCATTAGCTATTATTATACCTGTAAGTACCTTTACTATCCTTTCAGTCAGGCCTCGGGGTGGGTCGGTGACAGATGCTCTTATGCCTTCTTAAAATAGTGCCTAAACATAATCAACATCTGATGTCTTTCCTCATCTCCCAAAGCAAGATAATTACAAGCAGAATCAAAAGAAATTCTCTGTAGATAAAGATCTGTTTTTTTAAAATAGACCTTGAGAACTTGTAAGACTGAAAGGATGAACACCCTCATATACTGAGATTGTGCATTGGTATAATTTGTTTGTGTAACAGTGGGGTTCCACATATGAAAAAATGCTTATATGTTGATGCCCTCTGACTCCATCTTTCTGCTTCTGGGAATGCGTGAAGGAAACAATCACAAATGCAGGCAAAGTTTTATGCGAGGAGAGTGTTCTTTGCACTATTATTTACATAAAGAATTAGAAACGACCTAAGGTCCAGGAGGAAGGAGGACAGCAGACAGGCCTGGGCCCCATCAGGAGGGCTCAGCAGTCCACAGCGGGGCTGCAGGGAATGGGCCAGGGAATGGCAGCACTCCGGGCCATTATGGGATGAAGGATCTTGCAGAAGCAAGGAGGGTTCAGGCTTTGGGAAGCTGCAGAACCAGGAAATTTATCAAGGCAGAGACCGGTGCACAGGGTGGAAGACATTGTTTTGGAATAAGAAGAGTTATGTAGAAATAAACATATACACACGAGTTAAATATTTTTGTATACTAAAGGAAGTGGAGCATAGTTGTCACAAACATGGGATTTGGATCAGAAAGACTTGGGTTCAAGCCCTGGCTCTAGGACTATTGTGAAAACATAGGCTAACCAGAGTTTAGGTGAAAACCTAAACTTTGTAATGGTTTCCTCCACTTTAAAATGGGAGCCACGATAGCACCCACCTCATCGAGTGTGTGTGAGTATGTAATGAGGAACACATAAGGAGCCCTGCACAGCAGAGGCACTCGATCAATATTAGCTATTATCAATTAGTAAACACAAGTGTCCCCAGGCTCAAGTAATATCCAGAATATTCGTTCCCATCTTTTCTTCTGTGTTTGGTTTTATTGCTTCTATAACTTCTCAGGTGGCTGTCTCCTTGTCTGGTTATCTTCTCCTTGTGTCCCCAAAGGACGACAGACTCTGACTTGTCTCGGGAGCAGGCCGAAGTGATGTGAGTAACTCTCTTTTAATAGCAGCCTGCAGAGCCCAGGGGACAGAGAAACACATTGGGTTAAGCGCATTTTGGCATTTGCGGCCATCCCAGAGGGAACCGCTGGAGACCTGGCCCCTTGCTGCTCCCTGTTGCCACAGCCGGCCCACATTTGACCCCACAATTTGTTTTCTCTTCCCCAAGGGTGAAGCAACACCTCCTTCCAGCCTGGACGCAGACTGGTGAGCTGTCGGGGAAAGCTCTGCGATCCTGCTGCTGACACCATGAGCTCAGAAGCCTGTGGGGTCAGCCCAGGTAGTCAGCTTCCTCTTCTCTCTGGCTCCCTGTCACGACCTAGAACTCAGGGTGGCGCCTCCAGGCTGAGTTAACCTACAGAGGAGTCAAGAAGGGGATTGATGAGCGTCCTCCAGCCCCTCCAAGGGGAGGTGCCCCGGGGGTCGTGGGAGCATCGCCCTCTAGGTCCTCTCCGCAGGACACCACCGCCTAGGTGCCCACTTCCTCCCTCCCCTGCTGCCCATCAAATGACTCAGAGTGAGGCCAGGACAGCCCACGGGGAGGTGGGGGACAGCAGAGAGGGGAGGAGAGGTGGGGTTCCGAGGCGGGGCAGCGAGAGGAGGAGAACAGCAACCCTGGAGGGTGCTCCTGCCTTCTCACCCTGGCAGGTCTCCTGCCCCACTCCAGCTGACCCTGGGGCGTTACCAACAGAGGCTGTTCCCTCCAACTCTAGCCCTGCCATGGGCCAAAGTGCTCTTCGAAGAGCAGCGGGCCACTGAACTGGACCCCAGTCTGGCCTTTGCCACCTTCCATCTGTGTGACCTGGAGCCCCTTACCTAACCTCACCTAAAATGAGACTATTTCCTTGTGCTGTTATGAGGATCAAACATAATGTCTGTACGTGGCCTGGGCCAGTGCCCACCACACTGTAGAACCTCCCAGAGAGTTGTTGCTCTCCCCTCTACCTTTAGTTCAGAGTAGAAACTTCTCCCCTCCCCCAGCATCCTTGCCCCTTGTGGCTGTGTCAGGGCATCTGGCCTTTGTCCCAATTACAAGCACACGCTTACCCGGATGTGACTGCCTTGGGTAGGTACTGATTCTATTCATCTCCAACACCCCTGCAGAGACCCAGCTCTGTTATTCCCCCCACCGCTACCCCCACCCCAATGAATAAATCCACAGATTTAGTGCTGGGGATTGTCTGTCTCTGCCCTGCTTTCCTTTCTCTCTTTAGTGAAGCAGGAAAAAGAAAAAAAGGAAACAAACCTCCAGCCACCTGCATTATGTAAGGATTCCTTAGTCCTGTTTTCTCAGAACTGCTTTCTTTCCAGCAACTGTGTTGCCCTGGTAACTAAATCAAACCCTCCCAGTAGCCTCTCAGTACAGCGAATGGTGCTTTATTTGGTCACCTTGAAGGACTAGGGAAGGGAGGACAGACCAAAAGCCAGGAGCTCCCCAGCAGGCCCCGGGATCCTGGACGGAGGGCTCGGGCTGGTGGATCCCTGAGGAGAAACCCTGCCTCGGAAACAAGATGATCTCTTGTCTAAGAATTGGGCCAGACTTGGGGCCGCCCAGTGGTGCAGCGGTTTAGTCCACGCTTGGCAGTCTGGGGTTCGCAGGTTCGGATCCCGGGTGCCCGCTGATGCACTGCTCATCAGCCATGCCGTGGCGGCATCCCATATAAAGTAGAGGAAGATGGGCACGGATGTTAGCCCAGGGCCAGTCTTCCTCAGCAAAAAGAGGAGGATTGGCGACGGATGTTAGCTCAGGGCTGGTCTTCCTCACAAAAAAAAAAGAAGAAATGGGCCAGCCTGGGTTCAGAGGAGCTGGGTCCAGGCCCCATCCACCTGAAGAATCCCCCTCTACTGCCCATCTGGGAGCATCTGTGATCAGAGGAGGAATCCTCTTTGCGTGGTGGTTTTACTCAATGGTCGGTAGTCAGAAACATTACTTTCACGTTAAAAAAAGACACATAGATGTACTATACGGTAGAATGCAGAAATCACAGGAATTTTTAAAACATAAGGAGGGTTCAAAGTAATGTCACAGAAACATCTGACAGGTGGCCTTGGATTCAGTTCCTGACCTTTCTGCTTGGTGACTTTGGGCCGTCACTTACCCTGTCTGCATTTCACTTTCTTCTAGGAAATAAGAAAAGTGCCTCTTTGTGTGTCCATAGCAGGAAGCACATTTTATATCATGTCCCAGTGCACACGTATATGTACTAGTCCCAGTCTCTCAACTGTAAATCCTTAATCTTCAAGACCCTGACCACACATTTTTTGGCAACTCATTTGAGCAGTAATCTTGCCTTGTTCTGACCTGAGATTGTTTACAGTCATGACATTACTTTCCCTATTTAATGTGAATATTCATTTGTTTCACTGTTGAAACACAAGTGCATTTGTGTTCAGGGTGCTGCCCAGACCCTGCTGGGAGTAGTAAGTAATATACCATATGTGCCCCAAATTCTCTTTCTAAAGGATTAAAAATTCCTGAATTCCTACCCACATCTAGATCCCAGGAATTAGAAAACTAGTTCTGGAGGCGGGAAGTCCAAGACCAAGGTGCTGGCAGGTTGGTTTCTGCTGAGGACTCTCTTCCTGCCTTGCAGACGGCTGATTTCTTGTTCTGTCCTCACACAGCTTCTCCTCTGTGTGCAAAGAGAGAGAGAGAGAGATCCGGGGTCTCCTTGTCTTCTTATAAGGACACCTGTCTTATGAGATTAGGGCCCCACACTTATGACCTCATTTTACATTAATTATCTCCGTCAAGGCCCTATCTTCCAATGCAGTCACACTGGGGTGGGGGTGGGGGTTGGTGCTTCAACATATGAATTTTGGGAGGACACAGTTCAGTCCATAACACCAGGTGACTCCATCAAGGTACCCCAGGTGACAGCTGCTCAGGAACATTAACATTTCACCACCTTATACGCAATACCATTTGTGCTCTACCGCAATTTCTTCTAACTTTATTCTTCCTTCTTTCCATCTAGAGAGGGAAAGGTTTCTTCAGGACGCCATTGAGTATCTCCAGAGCACAGTGACCAATGAGATACTGCAGCTCCTGCTGACTGATGACGAAGCCTGGGAGAAACTTGTGGCTGAGGCCAATTTGTCCAGGTGACCTCCATATGGTGACCCGGGAATGTCACCAGATCTCCCCCAAGGGCTAGTTTCCTTCTGGTAGGCACACCTCCTCCAGGCAGTCTGCTGTGGTTGGGTTGAGTATGTCCCTTCTCAACAATCCATGAGGAGTAGTTCCTGCATGTCATTTACTGGTAGTGAATGGCCTCAGGTTGGGAAGAGATGAAACCTTCAGGGGAGAGGTTATATGACCTTGGGCAAGTTATTTAACTAGTGTCTGCCTTAGTTTCATCATCTGTTCTATTTGATTGTGAGGAAAATAAGATAATGCATGTAAAGTGCTTAGTATAATGGCTAACACACAGTAGGTGCTCAATTAATGTTAACTTTGGAAAAGATTGCTGGGAAGAGACAGGGGCCAGGGGTCTTCTTCGTGGAGATGAGAGCCAAGCAGGACTGCCTTTGGGACCAGTCTGAAAACTCCTGACACAATGAGTTTGTGTCCCTGGGGACTCTGGCTAGAGCCCTGTCTCTCCCTATCTAAGGAACTGTACAAACACTTCAGGATCCTGAGGAATCATAAGGCGGGGAGGCTGGAGTGGAGTTGGACTGAGCTGGGTTGGATCCTGACTCTCTCTCTGCCCAGCTCTGGGGCTCTGGGCTTCTGTCTTGGAGTCTCTGATTTGTCATCTGTTCAGAGGGAGCAGCAGTTCAATCTGATAGGATTGTGTTGAAGGCCTTGGAGTGAACTGCAGGGTCAAAGGTGGGGACCAAGTCCAATCGTCCTGTCCAAAGGCCCATGGTGGCCTGGACCAGGGTCAGAGCTGGGGGTCAGCATGGAACAGGGGTGGATCCAGGCTGGAGGACTAGTAGGAAGGCTTGGGGAGTGGTGCGGGACTAGAGTGAGGTGACTGAGGAGCCTAAGGGACAAACTTGAGGAGGCCATGGACTTACTGAAGGTCCCATGAGTGGGAGAGGGGACATTTCTTCCCTCTCTGATTTGACCCCTCACTTCTGGGCACAGAGGGCCATGGGTGACTGTTTCCTCCACACCCCACCTGGGAGCTAGGAGGTTCTCCACTGCCATTTGGGACCCTCTTCTATCTTACACAGAGTAGCCCCTGACCAGTGGGAAGACAGCATGGCTCAGTGACAACTCCCAAAGTCAGAATGAGTGGCTGTCAATTTTGTGTCATTTGAGGGACTCTGAGGAGACTCACAAGTCCCCACCAAAGGAGAAAGTGTTTTCTCCACTAGTTTGTCCAAATGCAGGTCTTTTCAGGCTTAGTGAGTCATACAGATGGTTCTTAAAGTCTCTGGAGTCTTCAAGAGGTTCCATGAAGTTACACATGGCCTTGGTGTGCACGCATGTGAAGCTGTCACCAGCCAGGGAGTGAGCTGGCTGGACAGACCTGAGAGATCGGGTGCTGGATGGTGGGTCAGGAGACAAGGAGTGGGCTGGAGAGTCTGAGGGGAAGCAGGGTTAGCAGCAGATCTGCTTCCCTCTCAATTGGGGCAGTGGCTGGATGCAGTGGCCTTCAGCCGGGAAGGTCAAAGGGCATAATGCTTGGAGGAGAGCAGATGCTAGGCAATGATCAGTAAGATCCTTTCTTATAAGACCTTTGGGTCTTTTATAAAAATTCTAACTATGCAGAGTTAGCCAAACTCAAAGTCTGAAGTCACAGTCTTCAAGATCGCCCTTAGATTTGAGACCTACTGCAAATTCAAGGGGCTTCCCAAAAGCACCCTCAGGTTCGATGATTCCCTAGAAGGACTCACAGAGCTCACTGAAAGCTGTTATACTCACGTTACACTTTATTTCAGGGAAGGGGCACAGTTTACAGTCAGCCAAAGGGAGAGACACAGAGGGCAGAGTCTGGGAGGGTTTCAAACATGAAGCTTCCATTGTCCTCAGGAAGCATGACTCTCCTGTAGTCAATGTGTGACAGTGTGCACCGAGTATTGCCAACCATGGAATCTCACCCTGTTAAAGAAGAAAAATTATCCTGATACTTGTTAAATTCCTGAGGAAGACTTTGCTCAAGACTGTTGCAATAGATGTCAAGACTACCGCAATAAAGTAGAGAGAGACTGGGCTCAACTCTGAATTCAGCAGAGACAGCAGGGGATTTACAGCCAGTGAGCAGAACGGGTGGGTTGATGGATAGAAAATACTAAGAGGAGACATCAAGGGTAGGGGGATTCTTGCTAAACTGACTTGGCAAGATTCTTGCTAACCCTGGGTGATACAGCCTGGCAAGGGCAGGACATGGAAGGTCAAGGTCGAGGCCTACCTAGTTGAGAAAAGGGCCTAGAAGAGCCTGAGTAAAGTTTGGTCATAAAGAGAGTCTTTCTCGAGCTGAGCCTCAGGGTACAGAGTTTTTATTGGGACTCGATCGCATGCTGCCCGCATGGCTGACCTCTAGTTCCCAGGCCCTCCTGGAGGCCAAACTAATGCTGTAAGTTTCCAGGTCCTCCAGAGGTCAGAACCACATGACCCAAAGCCCCCTTTATACATCACCTTGTCAGACTGTCCAGTAGCCAAAGGCCCAGGCAAACAAAGATACTCCTATCAGTCAGAACATTCTAGAAGCCAGAGATCACTTCCCAGTAGCCCAGGGCAAAGGGCAAACCTCTCTGTGGGTGAGGTTAATTCTTCACTACACAGCAAGAATGAAGGTTTTTCTGTTCTAATCCTACTTCTCTTTGTTCATCTATGGAGTTGTCACTCTGCAAACACTTTGGTAGTGATGGTGTTGACCTGCCCTTGAGTGAGAAGGCATCTATATCAATTACTTACTAGCTAAGAGCATCTTAACATCACTTTTACTGATGTATTCTCTGATTGAATAAGTCCTATGGAGCATCTACAATGTACAGAACATGTGTTTAATGGTGAAAAAAAAATTCTATACATTTGTAAAATTCTTTTCCATTTCATTTATAGCAAAAGATCAATGGTTTATGCAGGAGAGATGTTATCAAGCTCATTTTACAGATAAGCAAACTGCCTTTCTTAATCAATTGATCTTCATTGTTACAGGGATGAGGCAGATGAGTTACGTGAAGGTCTGAATAAGCTGAACACAGACGTGACCATGGATGACAAAGACACAATCCAAAAAGACCAGCTGAATAGGGAGAAGTTTTTAAATGAGTTTCCTCGGGTGAGACGGGAGGTTAAGGAGAGCATAGAAAAGCTCCACGCACTTGCAGACAAGGTCGACAAAGTCCACAGGGACTGCACCATCTCCAATGTGGTGGCCACCTCCACTGGTGCTGTGTCTGGCATCCTGACCATCCTTGGCCTGGCTCTGGCACCCGTGACAGCAGGGGTCAGTCTGGCACTCTCAGCAACTGGCATAGGGCTGGGAGCAGCAGCTGCTGTGACCAGTGTGTCCACCAGCATTGTGGACTACTCAAGCAAGTCATCAGCCAAAGCTGAAGCCAGTCGCCTGGCATTAATTGACATCAACAAAGAGGAGGTGATCAAGGAAACTCTACGTCACAGTGCACCCCATATTGTTTCCTTATCAAACAATTGCACTGAAATTGTGGAAAACATTGGGAAGAAGCTCCGTGCTATCAAGCTAGCCATAGCCCAACCTCACTTACTATCCCCTACCGTGGGTCTCATGACCATTGGATCAGTCTCGGTCCAAAGCATCAAGCAAGTACAGAAAGGTTTTGAAGGTACCGCTCTGGCAATAGCCAAAGGAGCCCGGATCATGGGTGTGGCCACTGCAGGTGTCTTCCTTCTGATGGATGTGGTCAGCCTTGTGGCAGAGTCAGTGCATTTGCATGAGGGGGCAAAGACAGCATCGGCTGAAGAGCTGAGACAGCAGGCTCAGAAGCTGGAGAGGGTGTTGGAGGAGCTCACTCAGATCCAGGAGAGGCTGCAGCAAGACCTCATTCCACAACCCCCAGAGCAGTGCAGGGAGCAGGAACATGTGTGAGACAAAGGCATGGAGGTACCTTGTTAGAGGGAAAAAGAGGGTGAGATAAAGTTTATGGGTCTGGGTGTTAAGGACTTTGGCATTTCTGTAGCTGAACACATCAAGGGAGAGGTTAATGCAGATGGCAGGTGGGTCCGAGAGAAGGCAGGAATGTGGAGGCTGGAATAAGGGAGGAGAGGCTTTGGGAGTGAGGGGAATGGACAGAAACCATTTATTTGGACTAAAGAAGACACTAGGGGCAACAGGAAGGCTAGGAATACTAAGGAATTGAAAACAGGAGAAAGCTAGAGAGTTAGAATTCATGGAATATGGGGAGGTAACATGGCTCCTCTATTGACCCTCCCCATGCTTTGATGTCCTAGCAAGAATGAAGTCTTTCCCTGATGGGGGTCGTTAGCCTTACCTTTTCATTACAACTCACCTTTGTCTTCCAGCAGGTTCATCTCCGTTAGGCTGTGACTTCTTGATGATGACGATGATGATGATTGTGATGATACTGATGCCAGCCGTGGTGGTGATGATGATGATGGCGGTGGCGATGGTGATGACAGCAGAGTAGGTGGAACATTTAGCAAGTCACTGGTGCTCTTTGGGGCCAGGGTGCACTGAGAGATCAATGACATTAAAATGAAATTGCAAATGCTATGTTGGAAGAGTGGTTGATTTGAAAAAGAAAAGAAAAGTGAAACGAGATCCACCATTAGGTCAAGAAACCTTGGGGTGTGTTGAGGAAATCAACCAGCTTGGAGTCAAGAAACACAGACTCTCTGAGCCTCAGTTTCCTCAACAGTTGGGGGGTTTGCTGAACAAGATGATATTTTGGATCTGCCTGGCTCTCCCCATCTTGTGTTCTATATACTCAGTCTATAAGTATGGACTGATGAGCCCCTGTTGTGTGATTGATGAGCTCACCGGGGCTCTGGATGCTTGACTTCCCTTCCCCATGAGCCTGTCTTCCAGGATCTCAGGAAGCTAGTCCTCCATTGCTCCTCCTGCTCACTCACTGGGCTCCTGCTCTCCCATCTGGTCATTTCCCTCAGACCTCAGCACCCTGCAGGCCCCACCGGAACACTGGGGGAAGCTTGTGCACACCTGGCTTTGGCTGAGCACAGGCATGTTCCTTATCCAGTAGCTGGAACCAGTAGTGGCACATGAGGCTGATTGGGATCAGAAGGGCCTGTGTGCAGACGAGAGAGAGGGTCAGTGATAAATAGAGAGACAGCAGAGACAGTCAGACAGCAAAAAGCCTCGCCCAAGCTACCCTCATGTTTCACCAGGACTACTGCAAGAGCCCCCAGAAAGATCTTTTGTGTTTACTCTTGTGGCTTTGCCACTGTCCTCACTCCCACGCCCACCCTCGCCCCCTCCATTCTCCACACAGAGCCAGAACGACACTTAAGAATATAGATCTTATCAAGCACCTGTTTCCAACCCTTCAACAGCTTCAATTACTCTTAGCACAAAAGCCTAAAGCCTCCGTGCAGCCTAAAGTAGACTTGGGGCACCTGAAGGCAGATCTGGAGCCAAGACTCTCTCACAGGGAATTTATTTGGGAAGTGATCCCCAGAAGCAGGACTGAGGGACTGGGGAAAGGGAAGCAGAGAAGGCGGAAACTCAATACAAAGACATGTTTTTTATATGGTCACCCATGTGGGCAATTGAGTCTGTTAGGACCTTCCGAGGAGCCTTCATGGAATGGTCTCAGAATCATCCTCTGCAGGGAGGAAAGAAGGAAGCATTTGACCATTGCTCCCATCCCCCATGGGCTTGCCCCAGTGGGCATTAATTCTCTGTATTTCCATGTGTCCAGCATGTAAGTGTCAAATAGTTGCCCATGACTGGAGCCCAGGGCAGGAAGCAAGAGACACGGGACATGCAAAATCATCCCAGAAAGTCTCCTAGATCACTCACAAAGTCCATCCAATGCCTTATATGTCCTTTCATATATACCGCCTCACAGAAGACTTTTCTCCTTCCCTCTCACTCTCTGTCAGCGAATGTTTCCCTGATGCCTTCCATCACTCTTCCATTTCTTCCTGAAGAAGTCAACAAAGTCATAGCCACTCACTTGCCTGATCACCTGAACAATGTGCTTCGCTTCTTTGTCAATTCTTCATTGGTTCTTGGATAATTCCCTTTCTTGCCTAGATATCACTTGGGCACTGAGAGTTTCAGGCACTGATTAATTGAGTCATTCTGTAATCCACCAATCCTTTTCCCCCTGGTGGAGTTCCCTTTCGCTAAATATGAATTTGATGAAATTCCACTGTAATATTTGCAGCAGTTGAGATTTATTTGGTTATAAGCAACAGAAACTGAGTCTGGCTAACACAAGTGGGACCATTGGAAGGGAGCTAGGGCACTTCAGAGAATGGGAAGAAGCACAAAATCTACATAGGTCAGGAAGGACCGGAACCAGGGAGGGTCCCACTTTAGAAACTTATGGTCTGCCCCTCCAGGGTGCTGGCATCAGATGGCTTACATCCAAACACGAGGAATCCTGGTGTCTCTGATTAAAATTTCCAGTTCACAGAAAGCAGAATAGCTTTGCATGGGTGACTACATTCTGGGACCAATCAGTCAGACTAGATGATCAGGAAGAGCAATGGGTTATAGGGACACAAACATTGGTGGGAGTCTCACACCAAGAAGTGGCCTCATTTTATGTGTACTATACACAGTCAATCCCTTGTCTACCAGACACACACATGCACTCTTCTTCTCAGACAAGTAAAAATGACTCTCCTTAACCTGTTATGGATGCAATGATCCCATATACAACAGCAAGTGCACTCACCAGTTCCCTGGTTGGAGATAAACACAAATAATCTCCACCTACTGCATATTGAAGTCATATCATGGAGTGGAGGGCCACAGTATGATGTCAATGTTTCTCTTGCTCCATTGGGCTCCTCTCTCAATACATTGCATATATATATATATATATATATATATATATTTGTATTTATATACATATATAGATATTCGTAGGAAGCAAAGAGATGCAGTAGAGGCTAAAACCACCACTGACCATTGCTGCCACTGATTCAAGCCTTTAAGTGGTTATTCTGCTCAATGTTCCTCTTCCCCATGGGCAAATTCATTCTTGTGGAGCCTGAACCTCTTGGTGGTCCTGCATCAGTAGAGCTCTGGAATTTTCTATTAACATTTGCTACTTGTTTTTGTAGCACAAGAATCCTAGCAGATCCCTTGGGTTCTACTCAGATTCCTCTTGCCCTACTGTGCAGCAACAATATGAATTTCTCTTGATAATCAAGATCAACTACTACATCCAACCCAGTGACCTCATCGTTATCCACACATCGAGGAGTATGAGGAATCAAGTATTGTCAATTCAATGAAACCATCTATGTCTGCTCTAAGGGAGGTATTCCACTCTCAGTTATTAACACCCCTAGACCAGAATGTCCCAGAGTCTTGGGTATCGAAAAGAACATTTTTGAATGTAGTTTATTATGTGTAATTATGAGAGCTATCACCCTCATTTTAACTTCTTAATTCCCAGATCCATAAATTATGGCTATGGGAGAAAGTGCACTAAATACTGGGTATGGATTTAGAGCATAACACATCCTATGAGGCACTAATCAGCCTCTGAAGGTATTTTTCTCCCAGGTGACTCCCGGCTGAGTCCCTTTCAGGCCATTTCGATGATATGTAAGGCCAATCACTTCTGGGGCTGAAATTCATTAGGTTCCAAGTCAACCTTGATGAGGGACAGTCCATACTGTGTGGTTAGAATAGCCTCTCTCTCAGCCACTTTGTCACAGAGCTCATTTTGAAGCACCAGGCTGTCTGGGGGAGGGGGAAGACCTCCAGTCACAAAGGGTGTTCTCATCAATTATTAAGTGACTGACAGTGGAGACCTTCTAGTGAGCATTCACAGGGGACAGGAGTATTTTCCAGCTCTGGCCTCGCTCTCAGAGCTCCATCCGTATACCTCTTTCCTAAGTGTCTTTTTCACCAATCCTCCAAATTTATTCTTTTGAAAATTCTGACCTTCCAGCCAGCTTAGCTGTTACTCAAGAAACACTGCAGATCATGGCCTGAGGACAGCTCTCCTTCCAGGCAGAGTGGAGGAGATGTTCTCTGCTGTTCTTCAGGAACACCACTAACAAGTGTTCCACAGCAGCCCAGTTCTGGCTGAAGCCACTGGGTCAGGCAGAAAGTCCAGCAAAAAGTGAGAGAGGCTGCATCCTGATGACCTAGTTCAAGCATCCCAATTTGGCCTTTCTGGACCTTTCAGTTATGTCTCCGTTTAGTTTTTGCAAACTGGAGTTAGGTTTCTGTCTCCCACAATCAAAGATGTCAACTTCTGGGGCTCCTGGATGAATAAGACTTGTTTCACAGGGCCCTGGTGTCTTCTTCTTAGTTGGAACGGGGCAGGGATTTCCTATCATGTGTAGCTCATAACGTTCTCTCTATGTGAAAGCCAGAGAGACCAGATTCTTCCTTCTCTGTCATCCAGAGCGCATACCCAACATAGCCTGATTTATTGGCTGCTTCCACTTGGGATCCAGAATCTGGAGCAAGTGAAGCAAAGACCAAGAGTGCTTAGAACGAATTCTCAGTGGCTGCACAAGAGGAGAATTGTGTTGGAGGAAACTATCCTGCACCAGCAGGGATAAAATCTCAGGGTGGCAGAAGCAGTGCCCTGACCATATTGTTCCTGAGAAAAGATGACTCTTTTGCTCCCAGCCTTTGACACTATGGAGCTGCATTGGTTTACACTTATTTCCCAAGCCTGGTCTCCAGCCTTCTGCTGATTTGGGGGAACTCTGATATTATTCCAGTAAATTTCCTTTTTTTCCCCTAAGAAACCAGAGTTGGTACCTTTGCTTGCAACCAAGAAGACTGATTGATACATAAGAGTCAGAGGCTGTATTTATTTCCTACATTAACAAGAACGTCTTAGGAATGGCAACTTCCATTGAAGTTTCAACCTGAGTAGGTTTATGAGCTCCCAGCCACTGTTTTCCAAGACAAATCACTGGTTGGCACTGGCCAACTGGAGAGGTGAATAGGGTGTCATAGGAATCAATACTCTTGCTTCCTTTGAGCCTTGATGATGGCACCAATCTCTGTAATTCCTCCAAGAATTTCGTGTGGATTTTGATTTAAATATTTTGGTAGAGATGCAAACCCAATGGCCTCCACTGGTTTATCTCACTGTAATAGACCCTATCCATGAGTCTGGGTGAACAACCTGCAGCTTCCAAGAGTACCTGTTCCAGGTATCCACTCAGGAACTTAGAAAATGGTGACCAGGTGAGGGTTGGGTCCCAATCGACATACTGTGAGGTGTACTCAAATGAGACATTCATTTATTACTTACCCCTGTAAGCATCCCCTCTGACCAGTAGACCATGATCTGGGTCATTCTAGGTTATTCTGGGTCCCAGTAGTTAGTGTAACCTTGGAGCCAGTATCCAACAGTCCTGGGTATATTGTGTTTCCTTTAACTAGTCCACTGTTACCTGAGGGGATGCTCCCAGTTCATGGAGAACCCTTAGGAGGAATGTTGGCAGGTTGCATGTATGGTGTATGACAGGCCCTTTCTCAAACTCCTGGCTACATTTTCCTTCAAGGGCTCTGGGTCTGTCCCATGACTCAGGTCTGAGAATTGGGCGACAAGCAGAGACTGTCCAGCTTGTTGACTGGTGTCTGTTCTTTGCTCACCAGATTTTGGGTTTTACAAAGTAAGTGGACTATCCATCAGGTCTATTGCTGAGAACCTCAGTGTGTGAAACCTGAGCCCCGATCATTGCCCTCCCTGCTGCCTGACCTGACACCCACACTCTCTTTTCTTCTGACCATGAACTGCCTCCCCTAGGGTTGACCTCCTGGGATCTCTCCCTCCCAAAGGGATCAGGGTCCCAGCCTCACTCTAGATAGCTCATAGTCATCCATTTATTCCTCAGGTTGAAGGAGAGGGAAGTATCTTGGGACCTAGCATGAGACATATTGTAGGTGGGAAATCCATGACAGATCTGGTCTAACCTTCCAATTTCCAGTGTACTTTGATTCCTTCTTGTTCTCCATGCCAAGCGAGTTCTGTCTTTTCAGTTTGACAAAGAGGTGGCCATCATTTAGTGAAGTTTGATCAACAATGGGCACAGTTAAAATCACAGCCCTCTGCTAGAGCAAAATGGTTTCAGCTGAGGACAATCACAGCAATGAACATAGAATCATATTCCTCTTGCCTTGGTGAACACCTTAGGCTCCACCCCCACTCATTTTCTCCAGATTATGGAGCTTTTGAAGTGAAGTCTTTCTTTTGCTTTGGTGTCTAACTCTTTTCTGTTCTGCACTTCACCTTGGGGCCATGCTGACTTCAAACATTGGCTGCTCACCAACAAAGAGTGAGGCATGGGCAGCGTGCCCAAATACCCTTAGGTATGGTTTGTAATTGAGATCCTACAAATCCCATCATATGTCCCTATTGCAATTTTCTGCATGCAACTTGTTGTAGGCTGAATAGCAACCCCTCGAAGATGCCCATGTCCTAATTCCTGCAACCTGAGAATATGTTAACTTAGATAGTAGAAGGGACCTTGCAGATGTGATTCAAGTAAGGACCTTGAGATGGGGAGATTATCTGAGATTATTGGGGTGCATGCAATGTATTCACTAAGGGTCCTTATAAGAGGGAGGCAGGAGGATCAGAGGGAAGGAAAGGAGATGTGAAGACAGAAGCAGAGAGAGACTGGAAGATGCTGCACTGCTGGCTTTGAAGATGGAGGGATTGGCCAGGAGCAAGGAACGCAGGTGGCCCTAGAAGTTGGAAAAGACGAGGAAGTGCATTCTCTCCCAGAGCCTGCAAAAGGAAGGCAGCCCTCTGACACTTGAATTTTAAGATGTCTGACCACCAGAACTGTGAGAGAATAAATCTGGGTTGTTTTAAGCTACTGGGTTTGTGGTCATTTGTTGCAGCAGCCATAGGAAATGAGCATGCAACTCTTCCCCCATCACTGTCTTAATTTTCCCTGAAAAGATCTAGTGAGGATTGAATTCATTGTGTGAATCAGAAACCGACAGAATCCATCTCTGAATCTGGTTTTATAGGACAGTTTTTCAGCTGAAAACATAAAAAGCTGGAATTTATTTCCTGCCTTGAGGAGAACTTTCAAGATCTGGACTGCAACCAAGTCTGGGTACCAATTTCTGTATCAGTTAAGATTCTTTGGTTGCAAGCAAAACAATAGCAAGAAAGCAAAATAAAAATAAAAGGAAATGCAGGAACAAAAATGAAACAAAATTAATAAAAACACTTCTGGCCTACTCAAGAATAGAGGTATTTATTGGGCAGGGAAAGAGGTCAAAGAATATTGGATACACTCAAGGGGCCCGGACATGGGAGCCCTGGATTGTATTTGGGGCAAAGTTTCATGTTAGGCTGCTGGGAGAACTCCCTGATGGAATCACCCCAGTCCGGGTAGTCAGGAGGGCTGGATTTGTTTCCACAATGGAAGCCTCTGGAAGATCCAGAACTTCTTGGCTTCTTGTCTCTCAATATGGTGGGCCCCCGCAGTATGGGCTCCAGAGGCATGTATCGGGAAACCTGCGCCTACATCCCGCAGTAAAAATAACGGACAAGGAAAGCAGGCACTCTGACCTGGAAAACAGCGTGAGCCCTGTCCAAGCTTGGGAAGGAGCAGGTCCAGCTTAAGAAACCAGGTATGATGATCTCTGGGCCTGAGTGACATGAGATCAGGAGTGACTGAGGCAAACAGCCTTCAGAGGCCTATCTCCCCGCCGCCTGGGAAGAGGCTGCAGGAAGGAATGTTCCTGCTGCCATGGAAGCCACACGAGTTCCCAAGGCCTGAAAGCTCACAGGCCCAGGGACACGTGGCTTTGGGCAGGAGTAGGTGATGGGGCGCATTGTCTGCTAACTGGACTTGCACCCCGCTTCCAGTTTGCTACTCCTTGAAAGAGTCTATTGCTCGAGTCTTTTCTGAGTTCTCCTCATGTTTGTCCAGCTTGCCATCGCCTCAGCTCTTATGAATATTTAAATGACGTCCAGTTGGGATCTGCATCTCTCCCGTAGCCATGTCTGTCCCTAAGGTTCCAGAGCTAAAGTCTAGCAAATGTCAGAAAGAACTAGGAGAAAGTGTTGCCCCCAAAGGAACCTAAGGAGGGGTGAGCATTAGGGCCAATGTTGGAGACCACAGAATGGGGGTGGAGAAATGGATCTGAAAGATAGCCTCCCTCATTCATTCATTCATTACATCATTCCTCCATCAAACACTCATTGACACCCCCTCCCTTTCTCTGTGCCTAGCACTTGGGAGATTCTGGGACATAAAGATCAGACAGGGTCTTGTCCTATCTGGAGTTCAGAGTCCAGATGGGGCACACATGGGCTAAGTGCTTCCAGCCACAGCCTCTCCATGTTCATGTGTCTCCATGCCTCCCTTGCCCCTTGTGCTCCAGCATCACTGAAGTGTTCCTAGCTCCCCCACCCCCTAGGAGCTTCCTCCTGTGTTCCTCTAGATGTGCCCTCCCCTCTGCTGTTATGCACACCTGGCCCTTCCATCAAGTGGCCACCTCCTGTTTGCCCTTCATGACTCCCTCTGCACAGAGTGACTTCTTCACTGGACTTTCCTGGACCCTCAGTATGATTCTTATGCTCCTCATCTGGGCTCCCCAAGGCCTTCCTCTGGCGGAGCCATGGCACACCTTATTCTCATTGGCTGTTTCATGGACTCCCCCTCCTTCTGCAGGGACCAGATCACACTCTGCAGCCCTTGGCTTCAGGGGATGTGGCCGTATACACTGTTGAACCAAACCAGGATGTGCGGAACCAAAAGAGGACTGACTCAGTTTGTTTTTTATCAGTATCATTGAGGTAAAATTTTACGTACGGTAAACTGCATCTAATTCAAGTGCACAGTTCAAGAATTTTAACAGATGAAACCACAAACACAATCAAGACACAAAACATGTATATCACCCCAAAAGATTCCTTCTGTCTCTTTCCAGTCCATTTCTCTCCCATTCCCGGGCACCCCTGATTAAAAGTTTGTCACTATAGTGACAAACATATATATATATATGTATTCTCTATCTGTATATGTGATATATAACATAATGCAAAACACATATACAAAGTGACATATAAAGATATGTATTGCATGTATAACATGTAAATATTATACATATAATATTTTCTAGAATTGTATATAAATGGAGTAATGTAGTATATACTGTCCTTTTTCCCAGCATAATGCTTTTGAGATTCCTTCACATTGTCGTGCGGTGTATCAGTGGTCCATTTTTTTAAGTTGCTGAGTCATCCGTATGGATTTGCCACATTTTGTTTATCCTGTTGAAAGTCATTTGGGTTGTTTCTCACATGAAGCAATTGTGAATAAAACTGCTCTGTACTAGTCTTGTATGGACATATGTTTTTGCTTTTCTTGGGTAAATACTAGGAGTGAAATGCTGGCGTAGAATAGTGGGTGAAGATTCATCTTTTGAAGAAATTGCTGAGAAGTTTTCAAAGTGGTTGTACCTTTTCCATTCTCATCAGTAGTTTATGATCGTTCTGGTTGCTCCATATCCTCACCAATCCTGGGAATTGTCAGTCTTTTTAATTTAGCCTTTCCAATTCTGTTTTAATTTGCATTTCCCAGATAATAATGATGAAGTCATCTTTATTGGCCATCATATATCTTCTTTCATGAAGTGTCTGCTTAAATCTATTGCCCAATTAAAATACTGAGTTGTGGGGCCGCCCGGTGGCGCAGCGGTTTAGTCCGCGCTTGGCAGCCCGGGGTTCGCGAGTTCGGATCCCGGGCGCCTGCCGACGCACTGCTTGTCAGCCATGCCGTGGCGGCGTCCCATATAAAGTAGAGGAAGATGGGCACGGATGTTAGCCCAGGGCCAGTCTCCCTCAGCAAAAAGAGGAGGATTAGCAACGGATGTTAGCTCAGGGCTGGTCTTCCCCACAAAAAATAAAATAAAATAAAATACTGAGTTGTATTTTTATTATTCAGTTGTAAGAGTTTTTAATATATTCCGGATACAAGTCTTTCGTCAGATATATGTATTGAGAATATTTTCTCCTATCTAGGGCTTGTCTTTTGCCTTTCTTAACGTTTTTTGACAAATGAAAGTTTTTGGTTTTGAAAGAGTACAATTTATCAATCTTTTTCTCTTTTATGGTTCATGTTTGTTGAGTCTTATCTACGAAATCACTGCCTAGCCCGAAAGTGACAATTACTTTTTCCCCTGTTTTCTTCTAGAAGTTTTAAATTTACACTTTTGCATTTAGCTTTTTGATTTTCATTTCAAGTTAATTTTTGTGTATGACGTGAGATAAAGGCTGATGTTCATTTGTTTCATATGAATATCCAGTCATTTCAGTACCATTTGTTGAAAAGACTTTTCTTTCTCTACTGAACCACCTTGGCTCCTGTGCCAGAAATCAATCGACATATATATTTGCACCTACTTCTAGATTTTCTATTCTGTCTGCTTCATCTATATGTCTATCCATTTGCCAAAACCACAGTGTCTAGTTTTCTAGGGTTAATAGTCAGTCATAGAATCAGGTAGTGTAAGACATCCAACTTTGTTCTTCATTTTTAAAGTTGCTCTGACTATTCCAGGTCGCTTGCATTTCTGTATGAGTTTTAGAATCGGCTTTTCAATTTCTACAAATCTACAAAAAAATGTCCCCTGAAACTTTGATTGGCACTGTATTGAACTTGCAGGTCAATTTAGGGAAAATTGACACTGTATCACTATTGAATCTTCTAGTCCATGAACATGTTATATCTCTACATTTATTTAGGTCTTGTTTAATTGCTGTCAGCAGTGTTCTGTGATTTTCAGTGAAGAGCTCTTGCATGATTTTTTTCTCCCCAAGGCCCCAGTATATAGTTGTACATTCTAGTTGTAAGTCCTTCTTGTTCTTCTATGTGAGCTGCCACGAGAGCGTCGCTACTGACAGACAAGTGGTGTGGTTCCACGCCTGGGAACCACACCCCAGCTGCCGAAGCAGAGCACACTGAGCTTTTAACCGCTGGGCCAACAGGGCTGGCTCTCTTGCATGACTTTTTTTTTTTTTTGGTTAAGATTACCCCTGAGCTAACATCCTTTGCAAATCCTCCTCTTTTTGCTGAGGAAGATTTTCTCTTCATTGATTTCTACTCCCATATTCATCTTCTCCTTCCTTCTGCTTACTTTGAGTTTAATTTGCTCTCCTTTCTCTAGCTTCTTGATCTAGCTTTCTAGATTTTGATTTAGAATCTTACATCACAGATTTTAGACTTCTCTTATTTTCTAATATACACATTTAAAGCTGTTATGTTAGTTTTCTGTTGCCTCTACAAACTTAACGGCTTCACACAACACAAATTTATTCCCTTACAGTTCTGGAGGTCAGAAGTCTGAAATCAGTTTTGCTCGTTAAAATCAAGGTCTCAGCAGGACTGGTTCTTTCTGGAGGCTCCAGGCGTGAATCTGTTTCCTCGCCTTTCCTAGCTGTGGGAGGCCTCCTGCCTTCCTTGGCTGGTGACCCCTTCCTTGCATCACTTCAACCTCTTGCTTTCATCATCATATCTCCTATTTTCTCTTCTGTGGTCAAACCTCTCTGCCTCCCTCTTATGAGGACAACTGTGATTACATTTAGGGCCCAATCAGATAATCCAAGGCAATCTCCCATTCAAGATCCTTAACTTAATCACATCTGCAAAGTCCATTTTGTCATATGAGGTAATAGTCACAGTTCTGGGGATTAGGCTATGGACATATTTGGGAGGGCCATTAATCAGCCTATCACAGCTATAAATATTCCTCTAAACAGTGAATCCTACCAATTTTTATATAGTGTGTTTTCTTTTTAATTCACTTCAATGTATATTTTAAATTTCCCTTGAGAATTCTTGTTTGACTTGTGGATTATTTAGAAGTGTCTCCTTTCACTTCCAAATATTTGGGATTCTTCTAAATGTCTTATTTTTATTACTTTTGAGCATAACTTAATTGTGGTCAGAGAGCATATTCTACACGATTTCAATCCTTTAAATTTATTGTGACTGGTTTAATGGCCCAGAAAATGGTCCACTTTGGTGACCATATCGTGTGTCCCCGAAAAGAATGTGTATTCAGCAGTTGGTGCGGGTAGGGTTCTACAAATATCAGTTAGTTCAAGATAATTAGTAGTCTTGTTCAGGTTCTCTATGATTTTACTGAGTTTTTATTTGTCTGTCAATTGTTAAGAGGGAGGATGTTAAATTTTCCAACTGTGAGTTTTGAATTTTCTATTTCTCCTTTCCTTTTATCTATTTTTGCATCATGTATTTTGAGGCTCTTTTATAGATGCACACACATTTATTATTATTATGTCTTCCTAATGAATTGACCCTTTCATGATTAGGAAATGTCCCTTGTTACCTTTGGTATGTACTTTGTCTTGAAGTCTATTTTATCTAGTATTAAGATAGCCATTGTTGCTTGCTTATGCTGCTTGCATGCTATATATTTTCCATCCATTTACTTTCAACCTTTCTCTGTCTTTATATTTAATGTTTACATCTGTTTATATCATCTTTAAATGTCTCTAATACACAGTATATAGTTGTATGTTGCTTTCTCGTCTATTCTGATTATTGTTGCCTTTTAATTGCAGTGTTTAGTCCTTTAACATTTAGTGTAGTTATAGATATGGTTGGATTTGTCTACCATTTTATTACTTGTTTTCTGTTTTTCCATTCCTCTGTTCCACTTTTCCTGCCTCCTTTAGGTTACTTGAATACTTTTTAGAATTCCATTTTAATTTATCCATTGACATTTTAGCCATACCTCTTTGCATTACTTTTTTAGTGGTGCTATAGACATTACTATATACATCCTTAACTTTTTACAGTTTGCTTAGAGTTACTATTTCACTGCTTCATATAAAACATAGAAACCTTGCTGCTGTATAGCTCCATTTACCACCTCCTTTATCTTTCATGTTATTATTGTCATATATACATACATTATAAACCATACAAGATATTATTTTAATTTTTGCTTTAAAGTGTCACATGCTTTTTATTTTATTTTTATTTATTTATTTTTTTTGAGGAAGACCAGCCCTGAGCTAACAACCGTTGCTAATCTTCCTCTTTTTGCTGAGGAAGACTGGCCCTGGGCTAACATCCGTGCCCACCTTCCTCTACTTTATATGGGACGCCGCCACAGCATGGCCGACAAGCAGCGCATTGGCAGGCGCCCGGGATCTGAGCCAGCGAATCCTGGGCTGCCAAGCGCGAACTAAACTGCTGTGCCACTGGGCCAGCCCCAAGAGTCACATGTATTTTAAAGAAATTAAGAAGAGACATTCTTTTCCAAATATTTACTTTTTCTGATGGTTTTCATTTGTTTCCAGAGATTTGGCCCTCCCTTGTCGTCATTTCTCTTCAGCTGAGGAATTTGCTTTGGCATTCCTTGTAGTACATTTCTGTAGGCAATGAATTCTTTTAGCTTTCCTTTATCTAGAAATGTCTTTGTTTTGCTTTATTTTTGAAGGGCGTCTTTTCTGGATATAGAATTCTGGGTTGACAGTATTTTCTTTCAGCTCTTGAAAGATGATGTCTCCACAGTTTCTGGTATGAAGCTCTCTGTTGCTTGTACCATTGTTCCTTATATGAAATATGTTCTGTCTTTAGCTACTTTCAAGATTTTCTTTTTATCACGGGTTTCAGCAGTTTTACTATCATGGATCTAGGTGGGATTGTCAAATTTATTTGGGATTCATAGAACTTCTTGAACATGTAAATTTATCTCTTTCACCAAATTTGGGAACTTTTCAGCCATTATTTCTTCAAATATTGTTTCCTCACTCTGTTCTCTCTTTTTTCCTCCTGGGATTCCAATTCTCTAATTACCCAGTACTTTTAGATCTTTTGATATTTTCCCACAGGTCCATGAGACTCTGTATATTCTTTAAAACTTTTTTCTCTTGTTTCCTTAGATTGGATAATTTCTAAAAAGATATGTTTAAATTCACTCTTCCTTTGCCATCTCCATTCTGCTATGAAACAATAAATTCCAGTTTTTAATTTCAGATACTGTGTATTTCAATTCTAAAATTTTCTTTTGCTTCTTTTTTGTACTTTCTGTTCCTCTACTGAGATTCCTACCTTTTGTACAAGGATCTTTTTCCTTACCTAATCATGTGTAGTTATAATAACTGCCTTTAAGTTTTTGTTTATTAATTCCACCATCTGGATCATTCCAACATTGCCCTCTGTTGATTGTCTTTCCTTTTGAGAATAGGCTACATTTTCCTTGCTCTTTCTCTGTCAAATAAATTTTTATTATATCCTAGACATGATCAATATATGTCAAAGAGACTACGGGTTCTGTTTACGCCTCCAAAGAATTTTTTTCCTTAGAGTTTCCTTAGAATTAACTTGGTTAGACTTAAATTGCAAATCTGTCTTGTCTGTGACAAGAGGCAGCTAACATCTCATTTCAGACTGCTTTTTGTCTGCTTAATGCTTGTATGGTTGAGGATCAGTCAGACACTGGGGTAGAGATTATGCACAGAATTTGGAGTTTCCCTTCTGTGTCTTTCTTCTTTAACAATTTGATTGGTGGTGTTAGAGACCTCCTCATCTCCATTTCTGCCTAACTGCTTATTTTTCCAAGGAATTCCAAATCTTGCACCCAGACTATGGTTGTGAACACCAAAGCCCAAAATGTCTATCTTCGTTTTCTGGCTGTGGTCCCCTGGGTGATGGAGGCCTTAGATGAAATGCTCAAAGAGACTCCATCAAGAGATTAAAAGAATATATGAAAAGTGAGAGAGATAACGTCTGGTGATATGTCAACATCTCCCCTCTATGTGCCAACAATGGCATTTACAGAGAAAGAAGATGAGGTGGGGCCTGGTCAATGAACTTTGGTCCATAGTAATGTGACCGTTGGACAAATAAAAAGGTTTTAGTTTCCTCTTGAAGTTTTTAAAACTACTGCAGTGGAAATAGGCCAAAAGGATAAACACCAAAAGGTTACACTTATTCTGTATTTTTTTAAAATAATTTTTGAACACTGACCAGGCAATATTTTATTTTATGTTTCTTCCAAAAGATGCCATAGCTTTTCTGGATTGGTAGCTGTGGAAGAGACCAAAAACTGTTACTGAATTTTCCTTCTTCCCTCCTATTTTTTTCTTATTGTGGTAAAATATATAACAAAAATTGACCATTTTAACCATTTAATCATCCTTGTTTTTGATCATAGAAGCTGCTGAATTTTAGCTGGGCACATGGCTGCCCAGCCTCACTTGGAGTTCTGTGTGGCTTCTTTACTAAATTCTGGCTAATTTAAGGTGACTGGAATGACGTGTGCAGCTTCTAGGTCATATCATTAGAGAGAAAATTCTTGTGCTCCGTGTCCTCTTTTGTCCTTCTTTTGGGCTGGAATGTCTGGTTGAGAGTCAGCTTCCACATGGAAGAAAACAACTCCTTGGGGATGGCAGAGTAATAACAGTGGATTTCTGGTCAACCTTTGGAAGCAAAGCCACCTACCTCCCAAACTGGCTAGCAACTCAGACTTTAACATCTAAAGAAAAAAAATCTTCTATATTGTTTGAGTCAAATGTTAACATTTTGTGACTCTTTGTTACAGCAGCTCAGCATCAATATCCTAACTAATCCAACGACCATCTCTAGGCTTCATCTCTTTCCCTTGCTTCTAGTCTCCTCTTCCTTTCTGCACTCTGCCACTCTGTTCAGCCTCTTTGGGTTGACCATTGCTTAGATGGTCTGTGGCTTTGATGTTGACTTCTCCCAGGATCCTGCCTCTGAGCCCCCACCCCTCCAGTGTATCCCTACACTGTGGCCCATGAATGAGTGACCACTCCAGGTTTCCAGCACTCAGTTCTGAACAAGCCTGGTCCAGCTCTGGTATCAGACAGCCTCAAGGACCAGCACCTCCCATCCCTCTGCCTACCTGTTAACACCCCCAATTCACAGGTGGAATAGATGGAAAGAAATGAGAGTAAAAGGGCATAGAGCCCAGCAAAGTAGGGAGGAGGAATTGGGACTAACTGCTAATAGGTATGAGTTTCTAGTGGGGTAGATGGAAATTTTCTGGAATTAGGTAGTGGTGATGCTTGCACAACATAGTGAATATACTAAAAGCCAGTTTAAAATGGTGAATTTTATGTTATATGATGTATATCTCAATTTTTCAAAATGTCATTTTAAAAAATAGAATCCATGGAGGGGGGCAGGGAAAGAGGTTCAGAGAGTGCATCCTGAAAAGGATCAGGGAGGGGGTAGTGGGAGGCCAGACAGAGGAAGCACAGGGCAGAGGGGAAGAAGCTGTGCCCAGGTGTCTTCCTGGAGAAAACAAAGTGACATGTAACAGGCATCATGCCGGGACCTGCCAGTTCCTGGAGGTGAACCACATTTAGGGGCTCTGGACGGCATCTTGGCACAGTCAGGAGGAGCCTCCAAGATCCATTTCCTCTACATGAGTCTAGAATTACTCAGCCACAAAAAGGAATGAACCATTGATACATGCAGCAACCTGGATGGATCTCAATGGCATTATGCTGAGTGAATTTTTAAAAAGACCAATCTGAAATATCCTCAAAATGCCAGAATTACAGAGATGGAGAGCTGATCAGTGGTTGCCAGGGGTTAGGGAGGTCATGGGGAGGTGTGACCCCAAAGGGTTAGCACCAGGGTGTTCCTCTGTGGGGACAGGACCGTCTGTGTGTTGATTGTCAGGATGGTTCTATGAATCTGCACATGTGATAAAACGTCATAGGACTGTCATAAAGACATAAAGATGAGTGTGTGCAAAAACTGGTGAAATCTGAGTAAGTTCTGTTGTGTAGTTAGTTGTGCCAATGTCAATTTCCTGGTTTTGATAATGACATTTGTTATGTAAGATGTCACCACTGGGGAAACTGGGTGAAGGGTACACAGGACTTCTCTCTACTATATTTTGCAGATGTACTATTTGGTCTTCTGCATCTATAATTTTTTTTTTAAGTTTATGATTCAAGAGCAGAATGGTGGTGGTGAGGATGGGTGGATAAAAGAAGAGAAGTTGTGGCCAGCTTTTGACCTTGGGAGAACGTACATGAGGAACATAAGAACAGTAACATACCAGATGGTGCATTGACACGATGGAAGGAGATAACACAGACACCGTGTTTGATAGGTGCCCAACATGCACAGTGAGTGCTCAGAAAACACTGATTCTTTTTTTTTTTTTCCAGTTTTAAGAAATTAACATTTTACTATTTTGTTTAAGATCTTTTATCTTTTTAAAACAATAAAGAAACTGGTATTCCAGGGGAGAGGAAGATATCACCTCTTGATAGGGGAGTCACATGTGTGTACAGGGAGAGAAGACATTGACGGTGGCCATCTTTGGAGGAAAGCTACCACAACATGTCTCTTTAACTCCTCTTTCGTGTTTAGTATTTTTTTGTTTCCCTGTGTTGTATTCTGGATGAATTCTTCAGTACTATCTTTCCAGCCATGAATTATCTTTGTAACTATAGCCAATCTAAATTTTATTGCATCTACTGATTTTATGTGTGTGTGTGTGTATTTTTTGGTGAGGAGGATTCACCCTGGGCTCACCTCTGTTGCCAATCTTCCTCTTTGAGAAAGATTGGCTCTGAGCTAATATCTGTGCTCATCTTCCCTATTTTGTATGTGGGATGCTGCCACAGCATGACTTGATGAGTGATGTGTCGGTCCGTGACAGGGATTTGAACCTGCAAACCCCAGGCTGCCAAAGCAGAATGTGTGAAATTAACCACTATGCCACTGGGCTGGCCCCTGATTTTTAATAACTTGGTTTTATTTCTGAGATTTCTAATTGGTTCTTTTCCCTATCCACCTATTCTTATTATAGTACTGCCTGTTTGTGTTTAATGATTTCTTATTCACTTTTATAGATTTTATTTTTATTCCTTTAATTTTTTATTTTTAAATTTTTTATTGGGGTCATAGTAGTTTATAACATTGTGAAATTTCAGTTGTACATTATTATCTGTCAGTCACCATTTAAATGTGCCCCTCCACCTCTTGTGTCAACCCCCCAAACCCTTTCCCCTCTCATAACCACTAAATTGTTCTCTTTGTCTGTGTGTTAGTTTATCTTCCATGTGTGAGTGAAATCATACAGTATTTGTCTTTCTCTGTCTGGCTTATTTTGCTTAACGTAATACCCTCAAGGTCCATGTATGTTGTTGCAAATGGGAAAATTTCTCTTTTTATGGCTGAGTAGTATTCCATTGTACATATATATACCACCCCTTCTTTATCCAATCATCATTCAATGGGCACTTGGGTTGCTCCCACTTCTTGGCTATAGTGAATAATGCTGCAATGAGCATAGGGGTGCATAAGTCTCTTTGAACTGGTGATTTCAAGTTCTTTGGATGAATACCCAGTAGTTGGATAGCTGGGTCATATGGTATTTCTATTTTTAATTTTTTGAGAAATCTCCATACTGTTTTCCACAGTGGCTGCATCCGTTTGCATTCCCACCAGCAGTGTATGAGGGTTCGCTTTTCTTCACTTCCTCTCCAGATTTTGTTATTTTTTGTCTTGGTACTTATAGCCATTCTAACAAGTATAGGTGATATCTTAGTGTAGTTTTGATTTGCAGTTCCCTGATGATTAGTGACATTGAACATCTTTTTGTGTGCTTATATCTGTATATCTTCTTTGGAAAAATGTATGTTCATATCCTCTGCCCAATTTTTGATCAGCATGTTTGGTTTTTGTTGTTCAGTTGTGTGAGTTCTTTATACATTTTGGAGATTAACCCTTTGTCAGATACGATTTGTAAATATTGTCTCACAGTTGGTGGGTTATCTTTTTGTTTTGTTCCTGGTTTCCTTTTCCTTGCAGAAGCTCTTTAGTCTGATAAAGTCCCACTTGTTTATTTTTTCTTTTGTTTCCCTTGACTGAATAGACATGGTATTCGAAAAGATCCTTTTCACACCGATGTCAAAGAGTGTACTGCTTATATTATCTTCTAGGACTTCTATGGTTTCAGGTCTAATCTTCAAGTCTTTGATCCATTTTGAGTTAATTTTTGTGAATGGCAAAAGATAATGGTCTGCTTTCATTCTTTTGCATTTGGCTGTCCAGGTTTGCTGACACCATTGATTAACGAGACTTTCTTTTTCCATTGTATGTTCTTGGCTCCTTTGCTGAAGATTAGCTGTCCATAGATGTGTGGTTTTATTTCTGGACTTTCAATTATGTTCCATTGATCTGTGTGTCTGTTTTTGTGCCAGTACCATGCTGTTTTCATTACTACAGCTCTGTAGTATATTTTGAAGTCAGGGATTGCGATGCCTCCAGTTTTGTTCTTTTTTCTCAGGATTGCTTTAAATATTTGGGGTCTTTTGTTGCCCCATACTAATTTTAGAATTCTTTGTTCTATTTCCTGTGAAGAATGTCATTGGGATTCTGACTGGGATTGCAGTGAATCTGTAGATTGCTTTAGGTAGTATGGACATTTTAACTATATTCATTCTTCCAATCCATGTGCATGGAATATCTTTCCATTTCTTTATGTCATCATCAATTTCTTTCAATAATGTCTTACAGTTTTCATTGTATAGGTCTTTCACCTTCTTGTTTAAATTTATTCCTAGATATTTTTGTTTTTGTTGTTGTGATTGTAAATGGGATTGTATTCTTGAGTTCTCTTTCTGTTAGTTCGTCATTAGAGGATAGAAAGGCAACAGATTTTTGTAGGTTGATTTTGTACCCTACAACTTTGCTGTCATTGCTGATTATCTCTAATAGTTTTCCAATGGATTATTTAGAGGTTTCTTTATATAGAATCATGTTGTCTGCAAGCAGCAAGAGTTTCACTTCTTCATTGCCTGTTTGGACTCCTTTAATTTCCTTTTCTTGCCTAATTGCTCTGCCAAAAACCTCCAGTACTGTGTTGAATAAGAGTGGTGAGAGTGGGCACCCTTGTCTTCTTCCTGTTCTGGGATGGCTTTCAGTTTTTCCCCATTGAGTATGATGTTGGCTGTGGGTTTGTCATATATGGCCTTTATTATCTTGAGATACTTTCCTTCTATATCCATTTTATTGAGAGCTTTTAGTCACATGCTTTCTCTGCATCTATTGAGATGATCATGTGGTTTTATTCCTCATTTTGTTAATGTGGTGTATCACATTGATCAATTTGCGGGTGTTGAACCATCCCTGTGTCCCTGGTATAAATCCCATTTGATCATGGTGTATGATCTTTTTAATGTATTCGGTTTGCCAATATTTTGTTGAGGATTTTTGCGTCTATGTTCATCAATGACATTGACCTGTAATTTTCCTTCTTTGTGTTGTCCTTGTCCGGCTTTGGGATCAGGGTGGTGTTGGCCTCATAGAATGTGTCAGGAAGTGTTCTGTCTTCCTCAATTTTTTGGAATATTTTGAGAAGGATAGGTATTAAATCTTCTTTGAATGTTTGGTAGAATTCTCCAGAGAAGCCATCTGGTCCTGGACTTTTATTTTTGGGGAGGTTTTTGATTACTGTTTCAATCTCTTCACTTGTGATTGGTCTACCCCTCTATTTCTTCCTGGTTCAGTTTTGGGAGGTTGTATGAGTCTAAGAATTTATCCATTTCTTCTACATTTTCCATTTTGTTCACATGTAGTTTTTCATATTATTCTCTGATAATCCTCTGTATTTCTGTGGTATCCCTTGTAACTTCTCCTCTTTCATTTCTAAATTTATTATTTGAGCCTTCTCTCTTTTTTTCTTAGTGAGTCTGGCTAAGGGTTTGTCAGTTTTGTTTATCTTCTCAAAGAATCATCTCTTTGTTTCATTGATACTTTCTATTGTTTTTTTGTTTGTTTGTTTGAATTTCATTTATTTCTGGTCTAATTTTTATTATTTCCCTCTTTCTGCTGACTTGGGGCTTTGTTTGTTCTTTTTCTAATTCTGTTAGGTGTAGTTTAAGATTCCTTATTTGAGATTTCTCTTGTTTGTTAAGGTGGGCATGTATTGCTATGAATCTCTCTTAGGACTTCTTTTGCTGCATCCCACATGAGTTGGTATGGTGTATTTTCATTCTCATTTGTCCCCAGATATTTTTTGATTTCTCCTTTAATTTCTTCAATGATCCATTGGTTGTTCAGTAGCATGTTGTTTAGTCTCCACATATCTGTCACTTCCCCACCTTTTTTCTTGTAGTTGATTTCTCATTTCATAACATGACGGTCGGAAGAGATGCTTGATTTGATTTCAAACTTCTTAAATTTATTGAGGCTGTCCCTGTTTCCCAACATATGGTCTATGCTTGAGAATGTTCCATGTGCACTTGAGAAGAATGTATATTCTGCTGTTTTGTGATGGAGTGTTCTCTATATATCTATTAAGTCCATATTGTCTAGTTTTTCATTTAAATCCACTATTTCCTTGTTGACTTTCTCTCTGGATCATCTATTAATTGATGTAAGCAGGATGTTAAGGTCCCCTCATATTATTGTGTTGTTGTCAATATCTCTTTTTAAATTTGTTAATAGTTGCTTTATATACTTTGGTGCTCCTGTGTTAGGTGCGTATATATTTATGAGTGTTATGTCTTCTTTGTGGAGTGTCCCTTTTATCATTATATACTACCCCTCTTTGTCTCTCATTACCTGTTTTATCTTGAAGTCTATTTTGTATGATATAAATATGGCAGCACCTGCTTTCTTTTGTTTGCCATTGGCTTGAGGTATCATCTTCCATCGCTTCACTCTGAGCCTTTAGAGCTGAGATCTGTTTCCTGGAGGCAGCATATTGTTGGGTCTTGTTTTTTAATCCATCCTGTCACTCTGTGTCTTTTGATTGGAGAATTCAATCCATTTACATTTAGAGTGATTATTGATATATGAGGGCTTAATGCCATTTTATTGCTAGTTTTCCAGTTCTGAAATCAGTTCGATTTGGTACCTCTCTGTGGTGGTTTTCTTAGTTTTCTCTTTATTTATCATTTGTGTCTCTGTTCTGATTATTTGTTTAGCAGTTACCATGAGGTTTGTACAAAAAATCTCATAGATGAGATAGTCCATTTTCTGTAGCCTCTTATTTCCTTAGACTAAGCCAATTTCATCCCTTTCCTCTTCCCCTTCTAAGTTATTACTGTCACACTTATTCCATCTTGTGTTGTGAGTTTATGGTTAAAATGACGAGATTATATTTATTTTTGGTGTTTTCCTTCCCTTTATCTTTAATGTTATAATTAAGTGTTTGCTAACCTGTTCTCATAAAGAGCTGCAGATTTTCTGGTTTTGTCTACCTATTTATCTCCTTGCTCAATGCTTAGTAACCCCTTTCTTCTTTTTTCAGGTATGAGGGCCTTCTTGATCATTTCTTGTAGGGGTGTCTTGTGGCAATGAACTCCCCTAGCTTTTGTGTATCCGGGAAAGCTTTTATTTCTCCATCGTATCTGAAGGATATTTTCACTGCATAGAGTATTCTTGGCAGAAAGTTTTTGTCTTTAGATTTTTGAATATATCACTCCACTCTCTCCTAGCCCGTAAGGTCTCTACTGAGAAATCTGCCAAAAGCCTGATAGGGGTTCCTTTGTAAGTGATTTTCTTCTGCCTTGCTGCCCTTAATATTTTTTTCTTTGTCATTGACTTTTGCCAGCTTTACTACTATATCCCTTGGAGAAGGTCTTTCTTACATTGATATAATTAGGAGTTCTAATGGCTTCTTTTACTTGTATTTCCAGCTCCTTCCCCCAAGTTTGGGAAGTTCTCAGCTATTATTTCTTTGAACAGCTTTCTGCTCCATTCTTCTTCTCTCCTCCCTCTGGAATACCTGTAATCCTTATCCTGCATTTCCTAACTGAGTTGGATATTTCTCAGAGAATTTCTTCATTTTGTTTTAGTCTTAGTTCTTTCTCTTCCTCCATCTAAAGCATCTCTGTATTTCTGACCTCCAGACTGCTGATTCTCTTCTCCGTAATATTAGCTCTGTTATTGAGGGAGTTCAGATTTTTCTTTATCTCATCCATCGTGTTTTTCATCTCCAACATTTCTGATTGGTTTTTCTTTATAGTTTCAATCTCTTTTGTGAATAAGTTCCTGATTTCATTGAACTACCTATCTGTATTTTCTTGTAACTCATTGAGTTTTTTAATGATAGCTATTTTGAATTCTCTGTCATTTAGATTATAAATTTCTGTGCCTTCAGGATTGATTTCTTGGTGCTTGTCATTTTTCCTTCTGGTGTGGAGTGTTAATATATTTTTTCATACTATTTGATGGCATGGATTTGTGCCTCCACATAGTGATAGTTTCTGGTCTCAGTTTCCACCTGCCACCACTGCATGGGAGTCAGGAGCTGTGTATTCTGAGCCCACAGAGATCCACGGCTTGCTTTCCTATCATACACGTGGGCTGTATGCTTTTCTATCATACACGTGGGCTCTCTTGCTGACCAGCTGAGCTGGAGTGCTGGGTGGTGGGAGGGGCGCTATGTTTCATCTGTGTGATCCTGGGGGCTTCTCGTTCTGCCCTCACTATCTGTTCTTCTGGGGAGCTGGCTTGATGAAGACACCCCTGCAATAGCTTAGTCACCTCCGTGTGGGACTTTCCCTTGGGTTATGAGGGAACTTAGAGAGCAAAGGTGTTTCCGTGGAGGGCCACCCCTCCACTCTCTTCTCATAGCCATTTGCAGTCTCAGGGATGCTGCCATTTGGGAGGGAGAGGAGGTCCCCTTACCTTCTTCTACTTCTTCCAGAGGTCCAGTGCCTCCACCTTCAGACCTATGGCTGTGTGGGTCTCTCAGACATCTTTTGTGTGGTGTGAAACCCTCTGTTTGTATATGAATGTCTTTTCCATTGTATCTGAGAGGGGACGGTGCTTCTAAGGGAAGCACTCACTCCACCATTATGCTGATGTCACTCCAGAAAACACTGATTCTTATTTACTGAACACCTGCTATATGCCAAGCAGAATCCCTACCTTGTCTCAATTTCCCCTCTCTGTAACACTGTCAGGTATGTACTCTTCCTACAAGCAAGGGAAATTAGTCACACAGCAATAACTAGGGGAGGGGCATTCAAGCAGGGCTGCATGATGTCAAATACTCCCCCAGCTCACAGAAGAGACGGAGGCCTTATGATGCAGAATTCGGGGCTGCAGTGCTCTGTGACAGAAGCATCTCAAAGCAGCTTTTCTGACCCCCTAGAGGAGGGGAGCTATTTCAGGAGCATGTTGATAACTGGCACCCATCACAGGCAGTCATCATGGGCCCAGCCAGACCCAGCTCCCTATGGCCACTAGGGACTCAGTCTACCAGGCTCACCTCATAGGCCAGGTGAGATTTGGGCAACCAATACTAGTGGTGTTTAAAGTTTTGTGATTCTTCTCAAGCCAAAAGAGAGAATTTAGGGAAGATAATTACATGTTTAGAATACTTAGATAATCTCTGTTTCTGCATGAAATGAGATGAGGAGTGACTGAGGCAAACAGCTGCCAGAGGCTTATCTTCCCACTGCCTGGGAAGAGGCTGCAAGAAGGAATGTTCATGCTGCCATGTAAGCCACAAAAATTCCTAAGGCCTGAAATCTCACAAGCCCAGGGAACTGTGGCTTGGAAGGAACAGTTGATGGGACACATTGGCCTCCTAAGTGGAGTTGCACCCTGCTTCCAGTTTGCTACACCTTGAGTTTGAACTTGATGAATCTATTGCTCGAGTGTTTTGTGAATTCTCTTTATGTTTGTCCAAGTGGCATAATGCAAACTTTCCAAAAGCAGGTGATATCTGTACATTAAACCTAAACACGTTTGTTTTGAGTTCAACATAAAAATATTAAGATTGTGTGTTTGATTTTGTCTGTCATCTTTATACCTAGCTCTAAACCTTCCTGAAGTTGACAGTTGTTGCTCATTCAGGGCCCAATTTTACTACCTGAGGAAAGACAAACAGGATTGTCCACTGGATGATGCTGGCAGCCTGGCAATGGGTGGCCAAGACCAGTGGCTCCCCTTCCAATCCCATAGGGTCACCAGGAGCTGTCAGCATGGAGTGCAATGGCTCCGTGCTCTGCACTCCTAGGATGTCTGTCTCCTCTACCACTCTGATGACTTCAGAAGTCCCCACTGTCACACACTCAGTTTGAAGCTCCCTATCCACTCCCACTGTCCCTATAAAAAGGGAAGACAAGGGGCTGGGGTCCCTGTTCTGGAACACACAACTCATAACGTGCAGCGCGTCTGAGCAAGCACACCTCCCCATGGGAGGGAGAGAGACTGGGTGGGGCAGGGGTGGGGTGGGGGTGGTGGCCCTGTGCCTCTGGCTGCTGACTCTTCCAGCCTCCACCAGGTGATGCTGGTGGAGACCGCCAGATGCTTTCCTAAGCAATTTTCAGGTTACTTTCCCTTTGAGTTGGTATTGTCTTCCCAGTGGGTTGAAGTTGTTTATTGACCAAAGATTTTGGCCAAGACCCCGACTCTGGAGCTGTATAGTCATCCCGGGTGACTTTTCTTGTGATATTGGGGGTCACTAGTTTATAGTCATTAGGTCTTTGGGACCTCCAAATGGGGTGTTGGCTCATGTCCCTGGAGTCAAGAGATGCCTAATTCTCACCCCAATTTGAGTCTGCAGCCCCCATCCTGATGTTCCACCATGAGATTGTGTTAATGAGTCCACGAACGCCCATCTGGAGTCCATTCTGCATTCTCAACAGAGGATCCTTGTGAGAACAGGGCCACAGCTCGTGCACATATTTAATTGAGTTCTGCATCTCACAGTGGTTTCGTTTGGCTGTCAAACTAAGTCATGCTATCAAAAGGGAAGGGAAAGGAATCAAGAGGAAGGGAGGTTACAGAAAAAAATGACACAAAATAACGTTAAACAAGTGTCAAAGGTCAAACTTGGTTTGGGTCTTGGCTCCTCCCCTGAGCTGCTGGATGGAAGCCACTGCCTCTCCCTTCACCTCGGCTTCCTCATCTGCAAAATCAGATCACATTCCTGGTGCACTTAATGGGGTGATTATAAGACCAAACTGTAGTGCCTGATTGTTGTCATAACACCCAGCAGTCTTCTGTCCATCCTATGAAAGCTGGTGGGGAGGTGGCGATGATGCCCCATGGACATTTGCCCAGGAGGAAATAGGCCCCCATGGAAGGTTGGCCTCTGTGGTCCAGGCCCCTCACAGCCCCTTCTTCCTGGGGCAGAGCAGGAAAGTCCAACAGCAATCCAGCTGCATGACTTACAAGTGTGGGACGTTTTCCTCTCGGTTTCTTTATCTGTAAAATGGAGTTGATAACTCCTAGAGCTGCTGTGAGAATGAAATAGAAAATGTGTGGAAGATCAGCACAGCACTGGCTCACACGCAACTCTCTGTCGATGGTGGCTGCGCTGCTCAGGAGCCAAACAGAAAACAAAAGTTGCTTTCTGTTTTCAGACTTTTCTGAGTGGCCATGACCCTGGCCTTCCTATAAAAGACTTCCATTTGGAGAGAAAAACATCCATCATCAAGCAAAAATAAGCCGGCTTAAAAAAACAGCAGCTTTCTCTCTGTTCACTTTCACGAAGTTCTGCATCCATCCCGATGGTGTTGACCACCATGATGGGCCTCTTCCGGCATGTCACCAAGACCCAAAGCACCGGTGCTGTCCCTGCCATCAGTGACAAGTCTAGAAAGAGACCTGATCAAAAGGAGTGGAGTAGACACAGACATAGTAGCTGAGCAGTGGGCTTAGGCCCCACCCCCAGGTATCACGAGAGCAGAGCAGAGGACAGTGGACTCTGCCAGGGAGGATGCTGGAGGGCTTCTCGGAGGAGGAAGCAGCCAGCCCTGGTGGTCTGGTGGTTAAAATTCAGCATCTACTCCTGTGGCCCGGGTTTGTTTCCTGTCAGGAAACCACCCCACCCATTTATTGGTTGTCCACTGTGGTGGCTGTGTGCTGCTGTGATACTGAAAGCTATGCCACTGGTATTTGAAATAGTAGCAGGGTCACTGGTGGTAGACAGGTTTCAGTGGAGCTTCCAGACTAGACAGACAAGGAGGAAGGACCTGGCCACCCACTTCCAAAATAATTAGCCATGAAAAAACCCTATGAATAGCAGCGTAGCATCATCTAGTATAGCACCCAAGGTGAGAAGAAGGAGCAAAAAGACCAAGCCAGGTTCCGCCCTGCTGTACACGGTCACTAGGAGTCAGAATCCACTTGACTGCACTACTAGCAACAAAAAAGAAGCAGGTCCTCCTGGCAGAAGCTACATAAGCAAATGTCTGGAAGCTGCATGGGCATGGCATCCAATAGCAGCAATACCACAAGTACACAATGAGCAACTGGGCTGTGCCAATTGCTGGTGACACAAAAGTATGAAGGGTGGGCATTCTGGGGAGTGTGGGAGGGACCAGGGAGGAGGGGGCTGGGAACAAGCCCAAGCATGGGGGGAGTAATTTGTTGAGACTCCCACAGTCTGCCATGGAACGTCTTCTTTCCAGAAGCCCTAGGCAGGAGGGCTGAGCCAAGAGGGACCTGGAATGTCGGGTCTGGGGTTGCTCCTCTAAGGGGGTCAGCAAGGAGGGCGGGAATAGCCAGGGTGGTGCCGGGCAGTATGTTTGTCTGATCATGAGCTGCTCAGAGGAGTGACTTTCACTTTCCCTTTTGGGTCCCTGAGTGTATCTTGGCCGAGAGAATGAGACGAGTTATTGCGCAGATACAGAGCTGGAGACCAGATCTGCACAGCTAAGCCAGAGAAAAACTCCTCGGTAAGCTATGGAGGATAGGACCCCCTCAACTATCTCCCCATCCTCACAACAATTCTCTAAGAGAAGGATCATTGTCCCCATTTTATAGATGAGGGAAATTCAAAGCTCAGAGCGGTTGTGTCATGGGCCCAAGGTCACAGGTTAAGCAGTGGCAGAGCCCAGATTGGAACCCAGGTTTGCCTGACTGTTTCCTGCCTCCCCCTGTGCCCCTAAACAGTGGACAGGGAGGGGAAACCGCTCAGATGGGTTCACAAAGTCCCTCGGCTCAGCTCGGGTTCTGGACTCCCTGAGACAGGAGACATGACCCCAGAAAGAAGGTGGATGTCGGGGTGCTCATCGCTTCGGGAAATGTGGAGGAAGCAGAGGAGGTGGAGGAGGGCAGGTGAGTCAGAGTCTCTCCTGCCTGTGACCTGACCGCCCTGAGCTGCCCAGAGTGCTGCTGCTGAGACTGAGGGCGGCAGGATTTCTTCTGAGACACAGGGGATCAGAGTTGTCTCCCCGACCCTGTCTCTGAGTGCCTGCTCAGTCCAGGCCCTGTGGGGAAACTGAGGCCCTGAGGGGGGGGAACCTTGCCCAGGATTCCACGATGGGAGACCGAGTAGGGAGGTGGCAGGGCTTCGCCTCCCCTCCGCCTGGCCCTCTGCTCAGGACTGGGGGGTGATGGAGAAGTAAGAGGCGGTCCTGTGTGCCCCGAATCAGAAAGACGGCCCAGATGCAGGGAGTAAGAGGGGCATGTTGCAGAGTATCTGCAGTTTTGTCATCTTAGAAGCCAGACTGTAGACGTGTGAGTGTGACTGTAGGAGTGTGAGCCGAGGTCTCTGTGTTTCTACAGGCAGATTCAAACCCAGAAACTTTTGAACTATTAAAATCACATTTCCCCCTTAAATACCAGCATCGGGAGACCTGGTGTTGGCCTCCACTTGGCCCACCAAGAGCTGTGTGACACTGGGCAAGTCACCTCCCGAGGAAAGATTTGTTCATATCTCTTACCCATATTTTAAAAACTGGCTCCAGTCTTTTCATGCGATTTGTAGGATCTCCTGTGTATTGTGGATCGTCTCCTTTCGTCTGCTGTAAGTACTGCAAACGGTGTCTCCTGGTTTCTCATGTATTCTGACTTGGTTATGGTGCCTTTTAATTATTTTATTGAGGTCATATTGGCTTATAACTGTATAAATTTCAGGGTACATTATTATGTATCAGTTTCTGTTTAGATTGCATTGTGTTCACTGCCAATAGTCTAGTTTTTATACATCACCATACGTATGTGCCCCCTTACATGTTTTGCCTTTCCTCCCACCCCCTTCCCCTCTGGTACCCACCAATCTGTTCTCCTTATCCATGTGTTTGTTTATCTTCCACATATGAGTGAAATCATACAGTGTTTGTCTTTCTCTGCCTGGTTTATTTCACCTAGCATAATACCCTCAAGGTCCATCCATTGTTGTCGCAAATGACACAGGTTTGTCTTTTTTATGGTTGAGTAGTATTCCACTTTTTATATATATGCCACATCTTCTTTATCCATTCATCCATTGATGGGCACTTGGTTTGCTTCCACATCTTGGCTATTGTGAGTAATGCTGAGATGAACATAGGGATGCATAAATCTCTTTCAGTTGTTGATTTCATGTTTCTTGAATAAATACCCAATAATTGGATAGCTGGATCATATGGTATTTCTATTTTTATTTTTTTGAGAAATCTCCATAGTGTTTTCCATAGTGGCTGTGCCAGTTTGCATTCCCACCAGCAGTGTACGAGGGTTCTCTTTTCTCCACATCCTGTCCAACATTTCTTATTTTTTGTCTTGGTAATTATAGGCTTTCTGGTGGGTGTAAGGTAAAATCTCATTGTAGTTTTGATTTGCATTTCCCTAATAATTAGTGATGTTGAACATCTTTTCATGTGCCTATTGGCCATCTGTATATCTTCTTTGGAAAAATATCTGTTCATATCCTCTGCCCATTTTGGGGGGAGTTTGTTTTTTTGTTGTTGAGTTGTGTGAGTTCTTTATATATTTTGGAGATTAACCCCTTGTCAAACACATGATTTGCAAATATTTTCTCCCAGTTGGTGGGTTGTCTTTTCATTTTGTTTATGGTTTCCTTTGCCTTGTAGAATCTCTTTAGTCCGATGTAGTCCCATTTGGTTATTTTTTCTTTTGTTTCCCATGCCTGAGTAGACATGGAGTTCGAAAAGATGCTGCTAAGACTGATGTCAAAGAGTGTACTGCCTGTATTTTTTTCTGGGAGTTTTGTGACTTCAGGTCTTACATTCAAGTCTTTAATCCATTTTGAATTGACTTTCGTGTATGGTGTAAAATAATGGTCTACTTTCATTCTTTTGCATACGGGTGTCCAGTTTTCGCAATGCTATTTATTGAAGAGACTTTCCTTTCCCCATTGTATGTTGTTGGCCCCTTTGTCAAAGATTAGCTGTCTGTAGATGTGTGGTTTTACTTCTGGGCTCTCAATACTGTTCGATTGATGTGTGTCTGTTTTTGTACCAGTCCCATGCTATTTTGATTACTATAGCTTTGTAGTATATTTTGAAGCCAGGGATTGTGATACCTCCATCTTTGCTCTTTTTTCTCAGGATTGCTTTGGATGAATTATTAATTTTTAAGAGGTCAGATAGATCAAACTTTCCCTTTATGGCTTCTGCAATTTGTGTCTTGATTAGAAAAGTTTCCTCAACTCAACATTATTTTTAATATTGACACCAGCTCAAGACAAAGTTGACATAAGGGAAACCATATTGTAGAAAAGAAACCCTATTGTAACTTTGAATGACCTCTGACTAACCCAGCTGGGTATGTACCCTCCAGGAGATCTAACTGCTCTGTAGGTTTTACAACCCCTGCTTGTGCAGGTACCTCCCAGCTGCAATAAGATGATAACTTTGTTCTTCTGAGTTCCTTAGGAATGTGATGACCCCTGAACAGAGAGTCTATGCTGATAGCCATCCTCAATGAAAACTGAAAGATCTAGTGTGGTGACTCCCAGTCTGTAACACTTGAGGGTCAACATTCCTAACCCTCTCCCCTGTAACCCACCGGCCTATAGAACTGCTGTAAGATTTTGTGCCCCCTTAAGAAGGTTCTTTTGGACATGAGTTAGCCATCTTCCCTCTTGCTAGCAAGTTGTAATAAAATGTCCTTTCTCTGCCACTATCTTGCCTCTTGACGATTGGCTTTTGTCTCCCAGCAAGCAGATCGTGCCCTCTGTGTGGTAACAACATTTCTTCCAGTACATTTATAGTTTTTTCTTTCTGGTTTACATTTAGATTCTTTGGGGATTTATTTACTTATCTTTTGGTAGAAGCTTTTTGTTTATCCTTCTGCTTCTACTCCATTTCCTCCTCTTCCTTCCTCTCCTCCTCCTCCTTTTAATGCAGTACATATTTAGTGGGTACCTACTGCACTCAAAAAGGAACAAGGTTTTTTTTTTTTTCACCTTCAAAGGAGCCCCCAGTGCAGTAAGGAAATGACGCCCCTTTCCCCCAAAGGCTCTTGGTAACAGCTAGTGAACAAGGGTGGGAGCAGGCTGCAGGGAGCTGGGCAGGATGGCCAGACCTGGGCCCGGCCCCTGGGGTGGGGGAGGCTTTGGACTGTCCTGCTCAAGGCTTGGGTACTATTCAGATTGTAGCTGGGACCCGTGTTTTTCTGCAATTCTCTCTTCCTCTTTCTCCTCACATGAAAATGTTATGGCTGGAGTAGGAGCCATGAAGAAATACATGGAAACTCTCAGAAATCTGATAGAACTGTCAAAAGTACACTAAATCAGGGAGGGAATTTGCATGAAATCTGAATCATGGTCTTATTTGTTCTTGGCCAGAATGAGCTTTTCATTAAGATAAACAGGAAAAAGAAGTGAAAGTACTCATCTGCAAGTGAAATTGGGGTTGTGCTGTGTCCTGGAGAGGCTGGTTGTTTTATGTGCAAGTAATGGCTCCCACACCTCAGATTTTAGCCAGGCTGTGCCCGGGAAGCAGAGGGAACCCCTGGAGGCACTGGAACAGGAGGTGCAGCAAGAACAGACAGGACCCTGCTGGGGTGCTCAGAGTCGAATGGAGGAGACAGACGGCTGAAGAACCTTAACACAAATAGAACTACAACCAGGAAAGGCGAACATTCCAGGGAAGCCTGGAGAGTCAGTGGGGGAAGCCAACAGGAGGAGGTAGCATTTGAGCTGGGCCTCTAAGGACAGGTCAACCTTCCCCTGGTGAGGAAGGTGGGGAGAGGCATGCCAGGGGGAGGGAGCAGCCTGAGCAAAGGCCTGGAGGCCAGGTGTAATCAGAGGCAAGGGAGCTGGGGGTCCTTGGAGGTATCTGGACCATGGTGATGTGGAGGCCTGGAGAGGTGAGGAAGACAGGAGTTCAGAGCAGTCAGCCAGGCCCTCCTGACTCCTCTGGGTGAAGGAGTTTGGACTTGATCCTGTTGTAACCCCTTCTTTCCTTTCCCTGCAGCCACTGGGAGGAGATGCTTTGGTGAGAATCTCTGTCTCGCTGCATCTGGAGAGCTTAGCAGAGCTGATGGGGACAGGAGGTCTCCCACGGTGGGCCATGCATTTGGGCAGGGGCGGGCTTCCTCCAGGGTCCTCTCTCTCCCACCAACAGCCTTTCTGGGAACTGAGCAGTCAGCAGCTCGCCAAGGAGGACACCCTGTGTGCTAATCAGGCAGGCGAGAACAATGTCAGCATCAACACCTAGATGAGGCCCAAACAAGAGTCAGGGCCAGCCCAAGAATGGCAGAGAAGGACGGGAAGGATGAGATCGAGGGTGCAGACCCATTTACTAATGTTTGGTGTCATCCAGCTCTTTCTGCCTGCACACTCCTCCTTTGGCTCTCTGTGTCAGCTCTTGGTCCTCGTGTTTCGGGATTTCAGTTGGCTGCCCTGGTCCCGGGGTCGTGCAGCATTCGAAGCAGAAGAAGGGGAAGGGGGCCAGCTAGCTCTCCTCTCACACCTGTCCCTTATAGCTGAAGCCCCCAAGACCCTCTCAGCTGACATCCCCTTGTGTCTTATTGGCCAGAACTGGGTCATACAGTCATCCCCTCTCGCTGCAGAGGGGCCCAGAAAACACACACGATGTCCAGGCCCGAAGATGAGAGGCAGCTGGGTCAAGGGGGAGGCCAGTGGCTTTGGAGGAGGGTGGAATTGCAGTGGGGCTGGTGGGAGGAAAAGCATCAAAGGCCATGGGAACCACTGTGTTGTTAAGATAGGGTCTGAGAGCAAAGATCAGCAGCCGGAAATGGATCAGTGCTGGGGAATGACCGAGCAACAGTGGCTTGGAAAGAGAAAGGAACATGCTTGGGGCCGTCCCCACCCTTGCTGGGCCCGCCTTGGTTACCTCCCAGCTGCCTCTGTTTATTCTTTCCCCCTCACGCGATAGGAGCAGTATGTGTCCACATCCACACTGCCAGTGCCCTCCAGCCTCAGACCACCAGGGACTCTCCCCCTAGTGAATAAGTTGGGTTTATTCCTTTTAGTGAGCAAGAGCCATGGGCATCTCAGTGAGGGATGTTAGAAAGAACCGATTCTGGGATTTGGGCTTTGGTTGGGAGATTTGGGGGAGGCACTGAGGAAACAGGGCCCACTCTAGCTGGGGTGCTGCAGAAAGTGGGGGCAAGTCTATCCATGGGTGTCTCAGTGATCATGTCTATAGAGACGGGAGACCAGAAGGAGGACAGAGCTGTGATCAGTAAAGAAGCAACAGTCACTCTTTTCAGCCAAGGGAGGGAGTGTTTGGTGTCCTGTGGGGGCACAGAGACCTTGTTTTTGTCCCTGCTCGGACAGAATTGTGACGTGGCCTTGCTGTGTCTCATTGTGTCCTGGTCTCAGAGTAGCCCTGTCTGAGGCTGGTGTTCTGTGAGGTTGTTGATGTCCAACAGGAGAGCAGCGTCGCCCAGTTGTGAGCACCAGGTCAGCTTCCGGATGTCAGGGGCTGTTCTCTTCTCTTTCTCAGTCCCTGATAAACAGTCACATAAATGAATAGAAGGAAACTGCCCATAGATATTGACTCCCCTTCTTATTAATATCAATTAACAATTAAATATTGCCCATTATACTACCTGCTCTTTGCATTAGAACTTCCTTCTTTGAACCTTTATGTTTACCTTCTTTTTAACACTTTGTCTCAACTCTTATCATTTGAGTATTATTATGAACTCATGGCCTTTCATAGACTCAACCTGGCCCAATTGAACATGATCATATAGTCATTATCAATTATTATTATGGTTCTATGTAGTTTGTTAGGGCTTACCAGGGGGTGCTCCTTTGAGCACTGTTCTGAACATCTGTGAAAGCATCCTTGCCTCTGGAGTAGCAGATGTTGCCAATCTGGGGAATTCAGTTCCCCTCCAAGGAGTTTTGCTTCCCTTGAGTGGAGAAAAGCCCATGGGTGCATATGAAGGCGGGCAAGGTGTTGCTAGAAAATATATCTGTTTAAGGTTAGAGTTCACTCTGATTATTCTAGTTTAACATATGTCATCATCCCTACTTTCCTTAGAGAACTTAGTGTCATCAACCACTATGGTTTCTCCTACACTGACAGTTGTCACACCAGGAGTCAGGCTTATTTCTTACTGGCACTTGATCCAACTGCTTCCATCATCATAAGGTGGTCATGCCAGAAACCAACCCATTGTTGTGGTTAGCAGTTACTAACTACTATAAAGTGACTTCTGCTTTCTTAAAATTAAAAAAAAAAAAATCAGGGACTGGCCCGCTGGTGCAGTGGTTAGGTTCACATGCTCTGCTTTGGAGGCCCAGCATTCGTGGATTCGGATCCCAGGCATGGACCTACACACTGCTTATCAAGCCTTGCTGTGGCACGCATCTCACATATAAAGTAGAGGAAGATGGGCACGGATGTTAGCCCAGGGCCAGTCTTCCTCAGCAAAAGAAAGAGGAGGATTGGCAACAGATGTTAGCTCGGGGCTAATCTTCCTCACCAAAAAAAAAAAAAAAATCAATGTGGTTAAGTGCATGTGATAAAACAAATCAGTTAGTAGAAAGGTCTCTATTCACTTCCTTCCCAATTAGAGGTAATTGCTTTTCATTTTTGGCTACTTGTTTAGGTAGTTAATCAGTATCTTTAAATAATATTCTCACATTGGGAGATGGAATCGTGTGAGTGTGTGCTCTGGGTACAGGAAGCCTAAATTTGAATTCTGGTTAAAGTCTTAGCTGGCTGCTTTGGGTAAATTACTTAAGGTCTCTGAGCTTCAGTTTCTTTTCTTACAGAGTCATTGACAGAACTGAACATGAGTTAATGCACACCAAGCACTTAGAACAGTGCCTGGAGCAAAGCAAGTGGTCATCAACCACAACAGCTAATAAACGTTAGCTATTGCATTTTTCTCTTTGTTGATTTTTAAAATTTGATGTTATTAATTTTATAATTAATTAATTATATTTTTATAATTCTATAATTAATTATAATTTGACATTATTAATTTAATTCCTACTGGGATAGATAAGGATTACACTTATTTTTATGCTCTTTCTTATACCCCCTCTCCATCCTCTCTTAATATCATTTTATCACTTATTTTATGTCCTCTATGAGAAACCTTTGTAGTTGTAAGTAATTTACTTACCCCTTTATTTCTTTTTTTTTTTTATTTTTTCGGTTTTTAAAATTTTTTTATTTTTTTTTATTGATGTCTTAGTTTATAACACTGTGGGGTTTTAGTTGTACATTTTTGTTTGTCCGTCACCTTGTGGATGTAACCTTTCACCCCTTGTGCCCCCCCCACCCCCCTTCCCCTTGGTAACCACCAATCAGTTCTCTCTGTCCGTGTGTTCACTTATATTCCATATATGAGTGAGTTCATGCAGTGTCTGTCCTTCTCTCTCTGGCTTATTTCACTTAACATAATACCCTGTAGGTCCTTCCATGTTGTTGCAAATGGGACAATTGTGTCTTTTCTTATGGCTGAGTAGTATTCCATTGTATGTATATACCACATCTTCTTTAACCAATCTTCAGTTGAGGGACACTTGGGTTGCTTCCACTTCTTGGCTATAGTGAATAATGCTGCAATGAACATAGGGGTGCATACGCCTCTTGTGATGGTTGATTTCATGTCCATTGTACTTACCCCTTTATTTCTTATGCCCTCAACTCTACCCATATTCTTGACTCCTCACTTTGTAAAATGAGTACATTAATCCTCCTTCTCCTCCCTCAGTGCTTCACCTCCCAACTTCTAGAATTGTACGTTAATTTATGTATTGACTGGCAACAAGTATATTTAATTCTCATATTTAAATGCTCTGTTGTCCTAAAAGTTAAAAATCAAACAAGGGTGTTTACATTTTTGTGGTGTTTTAAATATTGTTTTCTGTAGAGCTAACCTGTACAGTACAGTTGCACATGGTTTCTTGCACAGCTTTAGTTTTCCCTGATGTTTCTAATTGCCTTTGTTTTTACCCCTTTCACTGTTTTCCTTCAACATTTCCTCAATTTCTTTCAAACTGTACATCATGTGAGGTGTTATATCAAGTCCCCTTTCCCCACAGAACTCTTCACTTCTTATTCCATTTTGGACTGGTCACCCTCTGGGCCTGCTGCCTGCCCAGCTGTAATCCTCGGATTCCCTTCTCTCTGGGTTGATTTTCTTGATTCCTGGAATCTCTTTCTCTTTGGTTATCCTTCACCCCATCCCATAAACACACATACATGGTTTTTTGTTTTGTTTTGTTTTTTTGCTGCAGCTCATTCTCAAGTAGCTTTCTAAAGAATGATTGTGGATGGCAACTTTTCTATTCCCCATTTAGCTCTATTTCTTCTGTCATCTTTTTGTTTTATTTTCTGGAAGGCTTCCTTGACTTTCTTTCCCAACCTTTCTTCAGAGTTCTTTATTTTGGCATTTCTTCAACCACCTTTTAATTCCCAAGTTCTCTTTTTTTTCCTATTGGTTTTTCCCCTTTCAGTGCATCAGGTTCTCGTTTTATGAATAAAATACCTTTCTAATCTCCCTAAGGACATGGGATCGAATTTTAAGAAATTATTTTGTATTTTCAAAATGATCCATTTATTCTGGTGTCATTTTTTGTTTATCTTAATCACTCTTTTCCACGTTGTTGTCTTTCTCATGTATCTGACCCTAGATGCCCATTCGTATTGAAGAGGGAGGTAGGTTGGTGGCAGGTTTCCCTGTGGAGTGATTGGGTGAAGACCCCTAAATGCTGAAAAACAGAGATATTTTTGTCTGGAGTTTTTCAGTTCTGATTTTTCCCCCTCTGGTGTAGACCTAAGGCGGCTGTGAATATGGGATGGGATGTGGGGATGGTGAGCTTCTCCCCTGCTTTCCCCTTCGGCCTCCCTCTCATCTCCAGTCTCCCTCTCTGAGGCTCTGCCTAGCAGACCATTCTTCTTGCCTACGTGCCCTCTCTCGGTTTCTCTGACAGCAGCTCCCTCCTCTCCTCCTTATTCAGCTATCACTTCCCCATCCAGTCTGTCTTCAAACATCAGTTGAAGTCTCTGGTCACCTGTTGACCCCCTTCCCGATTCTCACTGGCAGTAGAGTGAGGAGAGGTGATGCGTGGGTTCTTGAGTCCAGTGGATGGATATGAACCTTGACCCCAGTCTCCCTCTTACAAGATTTCTGACCTTGGGCAAGTCATGTAACATCTGTGCTTCAGTTTCCTTATCTGTAAATGGGGATACAAATGGTACACACCTCAATGGTTATTAGAAGAATACAAGTTATTATTTATATAGTTGTAGAGCAATTCCTGGTGCAGAGCAAAAGCCACAAATGTAAGCCACTCCTGTCATTAGCTATTATTATACCAATAAGTATCTTTACTATTGTTTCAGTCAGGTCTCAGTTGGGGTAGTTGATAAATGCTCTTTCGCCTTCTTAAAATAGGGCCTAAACACATTCAATATTTGCTGTCTTTCATCATCTCCCAAAGCAAGATAATCACAAGAAGAACTGAAAGAAATTCTCTCAATATGAAGATCTGCTTTTTCAAAAGCCACTGAGAATCGGTAAACTGAAAGGATGGACACCCTCCCATACTGTCAGTGTGAATGTAAACTGGTATAATTTGTTTGCATAATGGTGGGGTTCCAAGTATGAAAATATGTTATATGTTGATGTCCTCTGACCCAGTCATTCTACTTCTAGAAACATCTTAAAGAAACAATCCCAAATGCAGGCGAAGTTTTGCACAAGGAGAGTGTTCTTTGCACTATTATTTACATAAAGAATTAGAAACGACCTAAGGTCCAGGAGGAAGGATGACAGCAGACAGGCCCGGGCCCCATCAGGAGGGCTCAGCAGTCCACAGCGGGGCTGCAGGGAATGGGCCAGGGGCCATCAGGACTCCAGGCCCTTATGGGATAAAGGATCTTGCAGAATCAAGGAGGCTACACACTTTGGGAAGCTGCAGAACCAGGAAATTTGTCAAGACACAGACTGGTGCACAGGGTGCATGACATCGGTTTGGAATGAGAAGGATTATTGACAAATAAGCATATATACATGAGTAATATTTTTGTATATTTAAGGAAGTGGAGCATAGTTGTCACAAACATGGGATTTGGATCAGAAAGACTTGGGTTCAAGCCCTGGCTCTAGCACTATGGTGAAAACTTGGGCTAACCTGAGTTTAGCTGAAAACCTGAACTTTGTGATGGTTTCCTCCACCTTAAAATGGGAGCTACGATAGCACCCACCTCATGGAGTATGCGCAAGTATTTAATGAGGGAACACATAAGGAGACCTGCACATCATAGGTGTTCCCAAGCTCAAGTAACTTCCAGAACATTTCTTCCCATCTTTTCTTCTGTGTTTGGTTTTATTGCTTCTATAACTTCTCAGATGGCTGTCTCCTTGTCTGATTATCTTCTCCTTGTGCCTCCAAAGGACGACAGACTCTGAGTTTCTGGAGTGAGCTGAAGTGATGTGAGTAACTCTCCTTAAGTAGCAGACTGCAGAGCCAGGAGACGAGAAACACCTTGGGTTAAGTGCATTTTGGCATTTGCGGCCATCCCAGAGGGAACCGCTGGAGACCTGGCCCCTTGCTGCTCCCTGTTGCCACAGGGCCCACATTTGACCCCACAATTTGTTTTCTCTTCCCCAAGGGTGAAGCAACACCTCCTTCCAGCCTGGACGCAGACTGGTGAGCTGTCGGGGAAAGCTCTGCGATCCCGCTGCTGACACCATGAGCTCAGAAGCCTGTGGGGTCAGTCCAGGTAGTCAGCTTCCTCTTCTCTCTGGCTCCTTGTCATGACCTAGAACTGAGGGTGGCGCCTCCAGGCTGAGTTAACCTACAGAGGAGTCAAGAAGGGGATTGATGAGAGTCCTTGAGCCCATCCAAGGGGAGGGCCTCTGGGGGTTGTGGGGGCATCGCCCTCCAGGTCCTTTCCTCAGGGTGACATGGCCTAGGTGCCCACTTCCTCCCTCCCCTGCTGCCCATCAAATGACTCAGAGTGAGGCCAGGACAGCCCACGGGGAGGTGGGGGACAGCAGAGGTGGGAGGAGAGGTCCTGAAGCAGGGCAGGTAGAGGAGGTGACCAGCAACCCTGGAAGCTTCTCGTGCCTCCCCACCCCATGCAACCTCCTGCCCCACTCCAGCTGACCATGGGGTGTTACCAACAGAGACTGTTCCCTTCGGCTATTGCCCTGCTGTCAGCCCAATTGCTTTGTGAGGATCAGTGGGCCACTGAACTGGACCCCAGTCTGGCCTTCGGCACTTCCCATCTGGAGCCCCTTACCTAACCTTACCTGTGAAATGAAAATATTTCCTTGTGTTGTTATGAGAATCAAATATAACGTGTGTACATGGCCTGGGCCAGTGCCTGCCACATAGTAGGTCCTCCCAGAGGGTTGCTGTGCCCTCTCCGTGGGACCTCTTAGCTCCAGGTGGAAGCCTCTGCCGCTCTCCAAGCATCCCCTCCCCTCGTGGCTGTGTCAGGGCATCTGCCCTGTGCTCCCACTTATAAGCACCTGCTTACCAGGTGTTACTGCCTGGGGCAGGTACTGATTCTATTCATCTCCAACACCCCTGCAGAGACCCAGCTCTCAGTTACTCCCCACCCCCACCCCAGTCAATAAATCCACAGATATTGTGTTGGGGCTTCCCTCCATCTCTGCTCTACTTTCCTTTCCCTCTTTAGAGAAGCAGGAAAAGAAAAAAATAAAAGAACCCTCCACCCACCCCATCAACACTACAATTCCTTAAGTCCTATTGTCTCAGAACTGCTTTCTTTTCCATCACTGCATCACCCTGGTAACCAAATCAAACCCTCCTGGGAGCTGCCCAGGACAGCAAATTGTGCTTTACTTGGTCACCTTGAAGGACAAGGGAAGGGAGGACAGATCAGAAACCAGGAGCTCCCCAGTTGGCCCTGGGATCTTGGATGGAGGGCTTAGGCTGGTGGATCCCTGAGGATGAACTCTCCCTGGGAAACAAGATGATCTCTTGTTGAACAAATGGGCCAGCCTGGGTTCAGAGGTGCCAAAGGGGAGCTGTGTCCCCTGAGATCAGCCTGGGGGAAAGGAGGTGATGTAGACTGATCACAAGGATCTGAGTTGGGTTCAGCTCCCATCCACCTGAAGAATCCCTCTCCACTGCCTGTCTTGGAGCGTCTGCGATTAGCAGGTGGAATCCTCTTTGAGTGGCAGTTTTACTCAATGGTCTGTAGTCTGAAACATTCCTTTTAAATTAAAAAAAAACAACAACCATAGATGTAGTCTAGAGTAGAATGCAGAAATCACAGGAATTTTTAAAACGTAAGGAGGGTTCAGATTGGAAGAATAAACATGACTAAAATGTCCATATTACCTAAAGCAGTCTACAGATTGAATGCAATCCCAATCAGAATTCCAATGACATTCTTCACAGAAGTAGAGCAAAGAATCCTAAAACTCCTATGGGCAACAAAAGACCCCAAATAGGTAAGCAATCCTGAGAAAAAAGAACAAAGCTAGAGGCATCACAATCCCAGGCTTCAAAATATACTACAAAGCTATAGGAATCAAAGCAGCATGGGACTGGTACAAAAATAGATACATAGATCTATGGAACAGAATTGAAAGTCCAGAAATAAAACCACACATCTATGGACAGCTAATCTTCAACAAAGGAGTGAAGAACATACAACGGAGAAAGGAAAGTCTCTTCAATAAATGGTGCTGGGAACACTGGACAGCCACGTGCAAAAGAATGAAAGTAGACCATCTTCTATCACCATACACAAAAATTAACTCAAAATAGATCAAAGACCTGAAACTATAAAACTCTTGGAAGAAAATATAGGCAGTACACTATTTGACATCAGTCATAAAGGGATCCTTGCAGATTCCATGTCTACTCGGGCAAGGGAAACAAAAGAAAAAATAAACAAGTGGGACTTCGTCAGACTACAGAGCTTCTAGAAGGCAAATGAAACCAGGATCAAAATGAATAGAAAACCCACCAACTGGGAAAAAATATTTGCAAATCATATATCCAACAAGGGATTAATCTCCATGACATATAACAAACTCACACAACAGAACAACAAAAAAACAAACTCCATCAAAAACTGGGCAGAGAATATGAACAGACATTTTTCCAAGGAAGATATACAGATGGCCAACAGGCACATGAAAAGATGTTCAACATGATTAATCATCAGGGAAATGCAAATCAAAACTACACTCAGATATCACCTTACACCCGTTAGAATGGCTATAATCACCAAGACAAAAAACAACAAATGTTGGAGAGGTTGTGGAGAAACGAGAACCCTAATTCATTGCTGGTAGGAATGCAAACTGGTGCAGCCTCTATGGAAAACAGTATGGAGATTCCTCAAAAAATTAAAAATAGAAATACCTTATGATCCAGCTATCCCACTATTTGGCATCTACCCAATGAACCTGAAATCAACAATCCAAAGAGGCTTATGCACCCCTATGTTCATTGCAGCATTATTAACTATAGCCATGAAGTAGAAGCAACCCAAGTGTCCCTCGACTGATGATTGGATAAAGAAAATGTGGTATATATATATATATATATATATATATATATATATATATATACACACAATGGAATACTACTCAGCCATAAGAAAAGACAAAATTGTCCCATTCGCAACATGGATGGACCTGGAGAGTATTATGTTAAGCGAAATAAGCCAGAGAGAGAAAGACAAATACTGCATGATTTCACTCATATGTGGAATATAAACTAACACAGACAGAGAGAACTGGTTGGTGGTTACCAGGGGCAAGGGGGAGGGAGGGTGTGCACAAGGGGTGAAGTGATGCATTCATATGGTGACTGACAAACAATAACGTACAACTAAACTTCACAATGTTATAAACTATTAAGACATCAACAACAACAAAAAAAACCTAAGGAGGGTTAAAAGTAACATCAGGGCAACATCTGACAGGTGGCCTTGGATTCAGCTCCCGGCCTTTCTGCTTGCTGACTTTGGGCTGCCACTTATCCTGTCTGAGTTTCACTTTCTTCTTCTGTAAAATAACAAAAGTGCCCCTTATGTGTCTATAAGAGGAAACACATTTTATGTCATGTCCCAGTGCACACATATATATACTTTCCCAGTCTGTTATCTGCAATTCCATAATCTCCAAATCCCTGAAAACCACACATTTTTGGTAACTCACTTGGGCAAAAATCGTATGTTGTTCTGACCTGAGACTGTTTATAGCCATGCCATTATTGATCCCATTTAATGTGAATATTCATTTGTTTCACTGTTGAAGCACAAATCCATTTGTGTTCAGGGTGCTGCCCAGACCCTGCTGGGAGTAGTAAGTAATATACCATATGTACCCTGAATTCTCTTTCTAAAGGATTAAAAATCCTGAATTCCTACTCACATCTAGATCCCAGGAATTAGAAAACTAGTTCTGGAGGCGGGAAGTCCAAGACCAAGGTGCTGGCAGGTTGGTTTCCGGTGAGGACTCTCTTCCTGGCTTGCAGATGGCTGCTTTCATGCTTTGTCCTCACATGGCTTTTCCTCTGTGTGCAGAGAGAGAGAGAGAGAGATATCTCTGGGGTCTCTTCCTCTTTTTATAAGGACACCAGCCTTATCGGATTAGAGCCCCACACTTATAACCTCATTTAACCTTGATCACCTCCTTAAAGGCTCTGTCTTCAAATACAGTCACACTGGGGGGATCAGAGCTTCAACATGTGAATTTTGGGAGGACACAGTTCAGTCCATAACACCAGGTGACTCCATCAAAAGTACTCCAGGTGACAGTTGCTCAGGAACATTAACATTTAACCACCTCATACGCAATACCATTTATGCTCTACTGCCATTTCTTCTAAGCTTATCCTTTTTTCTTTCCATTTAGACAGCAAAAGCTTTATTGAGGATGCCATTCAGTATGTCTTCAACACAGTGAGCAGCGAGATACGGCAGCTCCTGCTGACAAACGTGGAAGCCTGGGAGATATTTGTGGCTGAGGCTGAATTGTCCAGGTAACCTCCATGAGGTGCCCCAGGAATGTCACCCAGATCTTCCCCCAGGACTAGTCTCTTTCTGGCAGGCACGCCTCCTCAAGGCAGTCTCCCGTAGCTGGGGTTGAGGATGTCCCTTCTCAACAATTCATGAGGAGTAGTTCCTGCATGTCATTTACTGGCAGTGAATGGCCTCGGGTTGAGAAGAGATGAAACCTGCAGGGGACAGGTTATGTGACCTTGGGCAAGTTACTTAACTAGTGTCTGCCTTAGGTTTTTTCATCTGTTCAATTTTATTGTAAGGAAAATAAGATAATGCGTGTAAAGTGTTTAGCATAATGGCTGACACACAGTAGGTGCTCAATTAATGTTAACTTTTAAAAAGATTGCTGGGAAGACACAGGAGCCAAGGGTCTTATTCATGGAGATGAGTGCCAAGCAGGACTGCCTTTGGGACAAATCAGGAGAATCCTAACACAATGAGTTTGTGTCCCTGGGGACTCTAGCTAGAGCCCTGTCTCTCCCTGTCTAAGGAACTGGGCAAACACTTCAGGATCCTGAGGAATCATAAGGCGGGGAGGCTGGAGTGGAGTTGGACTGAGCTGGGTTGGATCCTGACTCTGTCTCTGCCCAGCTCTGGGGCTCTGGGCTTCTGTCTTGGAGTCTCTGATTTGTCATCTGTTCAGAGGGAGCAGCAGTTCAACCTGATAGGATTGTGTTGAAGGCCTTGGAGTGAACTGCAGGGTCAAAGGTGGGGACCAAGTCCAATCGTCCTGTCCAAAGGCCCATGGTGGCCTGGACCAGGGTCAGAGCTGGGGGTCAGCATGGAACAGGGGTGGGTCCAGGCTAGAGGACTAGTAGGAGGGCTTAGACAGTGGTGTGGGACTAGAGTGAGGTGACTGAAGTGCCTAGGGCATAAACTTGAGGAGGCCGTGGATGAGGCGGAGGACCCATGAGTGGGAGAGGGGACATTTCTTCCCTCTCTGATTTGACCCCTCACTTCTGGGCACAGAGGGCCATGGGTGATTGTTTCCTCCACACCCTACCTGGGAGCTAGGAGGTCCCCCACTGCCATTTGGGACTGTCTTCTATCTTACACAGAGTAGCACCTGACCAGTGGGAAGACAGTGTGGCTCAGTGACAACTCCCCACGTCAGAATCAGTGGCTGCCAATTTTGTGTAATTTCAGGGACTCTGAGGAGACTCACAAGTGCCCACCAAAGAGGAAAGTGTTTTCTCCACTAGTTTGTCCAAATGCAGGTCTTTTCAGGCTTAGTGAGTCATACAGATGGTTCTTAAAGTCTCTGGAGTCTTCAAGAGGTTCCATGAAGTTGCACATGGCCTTGGTGTGCATGCATGTGAAGCTGTCACCAGCTAAGGAGTGAGCTGGCTGGAGACACCTGAGAGATCAGGTGCTGGATGGTGGGTCAGGAGACAAGGAGGGGGCTGGAGAGTCTGAGGGGAAGCAGGGTTAGCAGCAGATCTCTTGCTTCCCACTCAGTTGGGGCAGTGACCTTCAGCTGGGAAGGTCAAAGGACATTTGGCTTGGAGGAGAGCAGATGCCAGGCAAAATGATCAGTAAGGTCCCTCCTATCTCTGAGTTTTGGGTTTTTTTTTAATTTGAAATATGCAGAGTTAGCCAAACAGCAAAATCTGAAGGTACAGGCCCCAAGACTACACTTACTTTTGACAGCAGTTACAAATTTGGGGTGTTCCCAAACCACCCTCAGATTTGATAATTCCCTAGAAGGACTCACAGAGCTCAGTGAAAGCTGTTATACTCATGTCACACTTTATTACAGGAAGGGACACAGGTTACAGTCAGCCAAAGGGAGAGACACAGAGGGCAGAGTCTGGGAGTGGTTCATCATGAAGCTTCCATTGTCTTCGGGATGCATGACTCTCCTGTAGTCAATGTGAGACGGTGCCCACAGAGCATTGCCAACCAGGGAAGCTGACTCTGTTAAAGAAAAAAATTATTCTGACACTTGTTAAAATGTTCAGGAAGTCTTTACTCAGGACTATTGCAATAGATGTCAAGACTACCGCAATAAATGAGAAAGAGACTGGGCTCAACTCTGACTTCAGCAGAGACAGCTGGGGATTTACAGCCAGTGAGCAGGATGAGCAGGTTGATGGATGGAAAGTTACTAAGAGGAGACATCAAGGGTAGGGGGATTCTTGCTAAAGGCAGGTCAAGGACTTACACGTCAAAGGTAGGGGGTGAGGAACTTGATCAGATATCAAGGGTGGGGAACATCTTGCTAAACCGACTTAGCAGAATTCCTGCCAAGTCTGGGTGATACAGCCTGGCAAGGACAGGACGTGGAAGGCCAAGGTTGAGGCCTAGTTGAGAAAAGGGCTCAGAAGAGCCTGAGTAAAGTTTGGTCATAAAGAGTCTTTGTTGGGTTGAGCCTCAGGGTACAGAGTTTTTATTGTGGCTCAATCACGGCTGTCCACATGGCTGACCTGTAGGCTCCAGCCCCTCCTGGAGGTCAAACTAATGCCGCGAGTTTCCAGGTCCTCCAGAGACCAAAACCCCATGACAAAAACCCCCGTCGTACGTCACCTTGTCAGATTGTCCAGTGGCCAAAGGCCCAAGCAAACAAAGATACTCCTATCAGTCAGAACATTCTAGGGGCCAGAGATCACTTCCCAGTAGCCAAGGGAAAAGGGCAGATCTCTTCGTAGGTGAAGTTAATTCTTCACTACACACCACAAGTCTCTGAATGAGGGTTTTTCTGCTCCACACCGACTTCTCTGTGTTCGTCTATGGAGTTCCCACTCTGCAAACACTTTAGTAGTGATGGCGTTGACCTGCCCTTGGGTGAGAAGTCTTCTTCATTCAATACTTACTACTCAAGAGCATCTTAAGATGACTTTTAGTTTTTAATTCCGTGATTGAGTAAGTACTATGGAACATCTACAGTGTAGAAAACATGTGTTTAACGTTGAAAGAAAATTTCTTTACATTTTTTTTCAGAATCTCAGAATTTCAGTAAAATTCTTTTCTATTTGATTGATAGTAAAAGCTCCACGATTTATGCAGGAGAGATATTATCAAGCACATTTTACAGATAAGCAAACTGCCTTTCTTAATGACTTGACCTTCATTGTTACAGGGATGAGGCCGATGCACTACATGAAGGTCTGAACAAGCTGAACACCGACATGGCCGTGGAGGACAAAGACACGATCCAAAAAGACCAACTGTATAGGAAGAAGTTTTTGAACGAGTTTCCTCGGGTGAAACGGGAGCTTGAGGAGTACATAAGAAAGCTCCACACTCTTGCAGACGAGGTGGACAAGGTGCACAGGGACTGCACCATCTCCAACGTGGTGGCCACCTCCACTGGCGCTGTGTCTGGCTTCCTGACCATCCTTGGCCTGGGTCTGGCACCCGCGACAGCAGGGGTCAGTCTGGCACTCTCGGCAACTGCGATAGGGCTGGGAGCAGCAGCTGCTGTGACCAGCGTGTCCACCAGCATCGTGGAACACACAAGCGAGTTTTCAGCAAAAGTCAAAGCCAGTCGCCTGGCACTAACTGACCTCGAGAAATGGGTGATAGTCATAGAAACTCTATTTTACAGCTTACCCCATATCGCCTCCTTATCAAAGGATTGCAGGAAAGTCATAGAAAATATTGGGAGGAACATCTCTGCCTTCAAGCTGGCCAAAGCCAACCCTCGCCTAGTAGCCGATGCCAAGTGCCTCATGACCAGTGGGAGAATCTCAGCAGCAAGCAGCAAGCAGGTGCAGAAAGCTTTTGAAGGTACTGCTCTGGCAATGACCAAAGAAGCCCGGATAATGGGTATGGCCACTGCAGGTGTCTCCCTTCTGACGGATGTGCTCAGCCTTGTGAAAGAGTCAGTGCATTTGTATGAGGGGGCAAAGGCAGAGTCAGCTAAAGAGCTGAGGCGGCAGGCTCAGGAACTGCAGAGGATGTTGCAGGAGCTCACCCAGATCCATGAGAGGCTGCAGCAGGGCCTCATTCCATGACCCCCAGAGCAGTGCAGGGAGCAGGGTCATGTTGTGGACAAAGGCATGGAGGTACCTTGTTAGAGGGGAAAAGAGGGTGAGATAAAGTTTATGGGTCTGGGTGTTAAGGACTTTGGCATTTCTGTAGCTGAACACAGCAAAGGAGGGATGAATGCAGATGGCAGATGGGTCAGAGAGAAGGAAGGAATGTGGAGCCTGTAATAAGGGAGGAGAGGGAATTAGGAGTGAGGAGGAATGGGGAGAAACCATTTATTTTGGACTAAAGAAGACATTGGGATCATGGATGAAGAGAGAGGTGTGGAGGAACAAGCAATGAGAAGGCTAAGAATACTAGGGTTGAAAACAGGAGAGAGCTGAAGAGTTACAATTGTTGGAATATGGGGAAGTAACACAGCTCCTCTATTGACCCTCCCCTGCTTTGACATCCCAGCAAGAATGGAGTCTTTCCCTGGTGGTGGTCTTTAGCCCTACCTTTTCATTATCAACTCACCTTTGTCTTCCAGCAGGTTCATCTGAGTTAGGCAGTGATTTCTTGATGTTGGCAATGATGATTGTGGTGATGATGATGATGGCAGCCATGGTGGTGATGACAGCAGAGTAGGTGGAACATTTGGCAAGTCACTGGTACTGTTTGGGGTAGAGTGTACTGAGACATCAATGAAGTTCCATTGAAATTGCAAATGATGTAATGGAACAGTGGCTGATATGAAAAAGAAAAGAAAAGTGAAACCAGATGCCAGCATCAGGTCATGGAATCTTGCCGTGTGTTGAGGAGATCAACCGGCGTGGAGTCACGTGAGCCCTTCTGAGCCTCAGTTTCCTCTTCAGTTGCTGTGGGGGGGGGGTGGGTGCTGGACTAGACGATATGTCAGATCTGTCTGACTCTCTGCATCTTGTGTTCTGTAGACTGGTTCAGTAAATACGGACTGATACACTGAGGCTTTGTTCTGTTGACTGATAGGCTCACCTGGATTCCGGATGCTTGACTTCCCTTCCCCATGAGCCTGTCTTCCAGGATCACAGGGAGCAAGTCCTCCGTTGCTCCTCCTGCTCACTCACTGGGCTCCCTCTGTACCATCTGGTCATTTCCCTCAGACCTCAGTGTCCCACACACCCCACTTGAACCCTGGGGAAAGCTTGTGCACATCTGGCTTGGGCTGAGCAGAAGCACATTCCTCATTCAGTGGCCAGGACTCAGGATTGACATGTGGTACATGAGGCTAATTAGGATCAGAAGGGCATGTGCACAGGTGAGAGAGAGAGTCAGCGATAAATAGAGGGATGGAGAGAGACACCCAAAGAGCAAATATTCTCACCCAAGCTACTCTCACATTTCACCTAGACTCCTGAAAGAGCCTCCAGAAAGGTCTTGTGTTTATTCTTGTGGTTCTGCCCCTGCCCCCCCTCTCCTACACCCATTCTCCACACTGGGCCAGAATGACCCTTAAGAATACAGATCTTATCAAGCACCTGACTACAACCCTTCAATGGCTTCCCACTATTCTTAGCACAAAAGCCTAAAGCCTCCATGCAGCCTAAAGTAGACTTGGGGCCCCTGAAGACAGAGCCAGAGGCAAGGCTCTCTCACAGGGTGTTTATTTGGGAGGGGATCACCAGGAGCAGGACTGAGGGACGAGGGGAAGGGAAGCAGAGAAGGAGGGAAAATAAATACAAAGACATATTCTTTATATGGTCACCCATGTGGGCAATGGATTCTACTAGGACCTTCCAAGGAGCCTTCGTGGAATGGCCTCAGATTCATCATCTCCAGGGAGGAAAGAAGGAAGCATTTGACAATTGCTAATATCCCCTATGGGCTTGCCCCAGTGGGCATTAATTCTCTGTATTTCCATGTGTGGAGCATGTGAGTGTCAAACCGGTTCCCATAACTGGAGCCCAGGGCAGGAAGCAAGAGACAGGGGACATGCAAAGTGGTCCCAGAAAATCTCCCAAATTACTCACAAAGTGCATCCAGTGCCTCATATGTCCTTTCGTATATACCACCTCCCAGAAGACTTTTCTCAGTCCCTCTCACTCTCTATCAGCCAATGTTTTCCTGATGCATTCCACCAATGCTCCCATTTCTTCCTGAAGAAGTCAACAAACTCATGGCCACCCACTTGCCTGATCAACTGAACAACATGTTTCACTTCTTTGTCAATTCATCATCAGTTCTTGGATAATTCCCTTTTTTGCATAGATTTCACTTGGGCATTGAGTGTTTCAGTCACTGAGTAATTGAGTCATTCAGTAATCCACCAGTCCTTTTTCCCTTGAACCCTTAGAGCTGAATTCCATTTTGCAAACTGTGCACTTGGTGCAATTCCACTGTAATGCTTGTAGTAGTTGAGATTCCTTTGGTTATAAACAACAGAAACTGAGTCTGGCGAACATAAGTGGATCCATTGGAAGGCAGCTAGGGCAGTTCAGAGAATGCAAAGAAGCACAAAATCTGCACAGGTCAAGAAGGACAGGAACCAGGGAGGGTCCAACTTTAGAAACATGGTCTTCCCCCTCGAGGGCCCTGCCATCAGATGACTTACATCCAAACACCTGGAGTCCTGGTGTCTCTGATTACTTTCCAATCCCAGGAGACAGAATAGCTTGGGATGGGTGACTACATTCTTGGACCAATCAGTCAGGACAAGTGATGAGGAAAGGGAATGGGTTATAGGAAGACAAACCTTGGGGGGAGTCTCGGGTCAGGAAGACACCTGATTTTGTGCTTATTAGATACAGTGGATCCCTTGTCTACCAGGCACACACATGCACTCTTCTTCTCAGACAAATAAAAATGACTCTCCTTAACCTGTTATGGATGCAGTGGTCGCATATACAACAGCAAGTGCACTCGTCAGTTCCCCTGTTGGAGACAAACAGAAATAATCTCCACCTACTGCATCAGGAAGTCACGTCATGGAGGGGAGGCTCACCATGATGTCAATGTTTCTCTTGCTCCTTTGGGCTCCTCTCTCAATATTTTGCATATTTATATATATATATATTTGTATTCATGTGCATATATAGATATTCATGGAAACAAAGAAGTGCAGTAGAGGCTACAACCACCATTGACCATTGCTGCCACGGATACAAGCCTTTACCTAGTTATTCCACTCAATGTTCCTCTTCCCCATGGGCAAATTCATTCTTGTGGAGCCTGAACCTCTTGGTGGTCCTGCCTCAGTAAGGATGTTGAATTTTCTATTAACCTTTGCTCTTTGATTTGGTAGTACAAGTAGGAATCCGAGTGGATCCCTTGAGTTCTACTCATATTCCTCCTGCCCTACTGTGCAGCAACAATATGAACTTCTCTTGATAATCAAGATCAGCTACCACACGCAACCCAGTGACCTGATTGTTATTCACACATCGAGGAGCATGAGCAATCAGATATGGCCAGCACAGTGAAACCATTTTTGTCTGTTTTGAGGGAGGAATTCCTCTCTTAGGTACTAACACCTCTAGAACAGAAGGTCCCAGAGGCATGGGTATTGAAATCAAAATTTTGGAAAGTGGCTTATTGTGTGTACTCATGAGAGCTATCACCCTCATCTAAACTTCTTAATTCCCAGATCCATAAATTATGGCTATGGGAGAAAAGGCACTAAATACTGGGTATGGATTTAGAGCATAACACATCCTGTGAGGCAGTATTCAACCTCTCAAGTTATTTTTCCCAGTTGAGTCCTCTTCAGGCCATTTTAAAGATATCTAAAACTATCACTTCTAGGACTGAGATTCACTAAGTTCCAAGTCAACCTTGATGAGGGACAGTCCATACTGTGTGGTTAGACATAGCCTCTCTATCTGCCACTTTGTCACAGAGCTCATTTTGAATGCATTAGGCTCCCTGGGGAAGGGGGAAGACTTGCACCCAAAAAGGGTGTCTTCATTGATTATTAAGTCTCTGACAGTGGAGACCTTCTAGTGAGCATTCACAGGGGACAGGAGTATTTTCCAGCTCTGGCCTCATTCTGAGAGCTCCATCCGTATACCTCTTTCCTAAGTGTCTTTTTCACCAATCCTCCAAATTTATTCTTCCAAAAATTCTGACCTTCCAGCCAGCTGAGCTGTTACTCAAGAAACACTGCAGATCGTGGCCTGAGGACAGCTCTCCTTCCAGGCAGAGTGGAGGAGATGTTTTCTGCTGTTCTTCAGGAACACCACTAACAATTGTTCCACAGCAGCCCAGTTCTGGCTGAAGCCACTGGGTCAGGCAGAAAGTCCAGCAAAAAGTGAGAGAGGCTGCATCCTGATGACCTAGTTCAAGCATCTCAATTTGGCCTTTCTGGACCTTTCAGTTATGTCTCCGTTTAGTTTTTGCAAACTGGAGTTAGGTTTCTGTCTCCTTCAATCAAAGATGTCAACTTTGGAGGCCCCTGAATGTAACGGACTTGTGTCACAGGGAACTGTTGTCTTCTTCTTAGTTGGGGGGGGGGGGATCCCACCATGTGTGGTCATGACATTCTCTGTATGTTGAAGCCAGACAGACCAGATTCTTCCTTCCTTCCAGGGCTCATACCCAAGACCTAGCTTGGTTTATTGGCAGCTTCTACATGGGATCCAGAATCTGGAGCAAGTGAAGCAAAGACCAAGCGTGCTTAGAACCAATTCTCAGTGACCGTCCAAGAGCGGAATGGTGATGGAGGAGACCATTGTGTACCAGCAAGGGTAATATCTCATGGTGGCAGAGGCCACACCCTGATCATACTGTTCCTGACAAAAGATGACTCTTTTGCTCCCAGCCTTTGACACTATGGAGCTGCCTTGGTTTACACTTATTTCCCAAGCCTGGTCTCCAGCCTTCTGCTGATTTGGGGGAACTCTGATATTATTCCAATAAATTTCCTTTTTTTTCCACTAAGAAACCAGAGTTGGTACCTTTGCTTGCAACCAAGAAGACTGATTGATACGTACAAGTCAGAGGCTGTATTTATTTCCTACATTAACAAGAACGTCTTGGGAATGGCAACTTCCACTGGAGATTCAACCTGAGTAGGTTTATGAGCTCCCAACCACTGTTTTCCAAGACATATCACTGGTTGGCACTGACCAACTGGAGAGGTGAATAGGGTGTCATAGGAATCACTCTTGCTTCCTTTGAGCCTTGATGATGGCACCAATCTCTGTAATTCCTCCAAGAATTTCGTGTGGATTTTGATTTAAATATTTTGGTAGAGATACAAGCCCAGTGGCCTCCACTGGTTTATCTCACCATAATAGCCCCTATCCATGGGTCTGGGTGAACAACCTGCAGCTTCCAAGAGTACCTGTTCCAGGTATCCACTCAGGAACCTAGAAAATGGTGACCAGGTGAGGGTTGGCTCCCAATGGATCTACTGTGAGGTGAACTCACATCAAACATTCATTTGTTGCTTACCCCTGTAAGCATTCACTCTGACCAGTAGACCATGGTCTGGGTCATTCTGGGTTTTTCTGGATCCTAGTAGTTTGCATAACCTTGGAGCCAGTACCCAATAGCCCTGGATATGTTGTGTTTCCTTTAACTAGTCCACTGTTGTTTGAGGGGATGCTCCCAGGTCATGAAGAATAGATAGGAGGAATGTTCGCAGGCTGCATGTATGGTGTATGACAAGTCCTTTCTCAAACTCCTGTCTACCCTTTCTTTCAAGGGCTCTGGGTCTGTCCCATGACTCAGGTCTGAGAATTGGGCGACAAGCAGAGACTGTCCAGCATGTTGACCGGTGTCTGTTCTTTGCTCACCAGATTTTGGGTTTTACAAACTAAGTGGACTGTCCATCAGCTCTATTACTGGGAACCTCTGCATGTCAACCCTGAACCCCGATAATTACCCTCCCTGCTGCCTGACATGACAGCCACACTCTCTTTTCTTCTGACCATCAACTGCCTCCCCTAGGGTTGACCTCTTGGGATCTCTCCCTCCTAAAGAGATCAGCATCCCAGCCCCACCCTTGAGTCTAGAGAGTTCCTAGTCATCCATTTATTTCTGCTGTCAAAGGAGAGGGAGGCCTTCTGGACCCTGGCAGGAAACATAGTGTAGGTGTAAAATCCATGAGAGATCAAATCTAACCTTCCAGTTTCCTCCAAACTTTGATTCCTTCTTTTTCTCCATGCCAAGTGTGTTCTGTCTTTTTGGTGTCACAAAGGGTGGCCAGCATTTAGTCAAGGTTGACCAATGCTGGGCACATTTAGAATCACAGCCCACTGCTGGAGCAAATGGTGTCAGCTGAGGACAGTCACAGCAATGAATACAGGATCATGTTCCACCTTCCTTGGTGAACACCTTTGACTCCACCCACACACATTTTCTCCAGATGGATGGAGCTTTCATACTGAAGTCCTTCTCTTGCTTTGGTGTCTAACTCTCTTCTGTTCCGCGTTTCACCCTTGGGGCCATGCTGACTTCAAATGTTGGCTGCCGACCAACAAAGAGTGGGGCATGGGCAAAGCGTGCCCAAGTGCCCCTAGATACGGTTTGTAATTGAGATCCTACAAATCTCGTCCTACAAATAGATGTCCCTATTGCAATTTCTGGATGCAACTTGTGGTAGGCTGAATAGTGACCCTTCAAAGATGCCCATGTCCTATTCCTGGAACCTGGGAATATGTTAACTTACATAATAAAAGAGACTTTCCAGATGTGATTCAAGTAAGGATCTTGAGATGGGGAGATTAACTGGGGTTATGGGAGTTGACCCAATGTAATTACTAGTGTCCTCATAAAAGGGAGGCAGGAGGATGAGAGGGAAGAAAAGGAGATGTGAAGATAGAAGCAGAGAGAGACTGGAAGATGCTGCACTGCTGGCTTTGAAGATGAAGGGAGTGGCCAGGAGCAAGGAACGCAGGTGGCCCTAGAAGCTGGAAAAGACGAGGAAGTGCATTCTCTCCCAGAGCCTGCAGAAGGAAGGCTTGGATACTTGGATTTTAGGATATCTGACCACCAACTGTAAGAGAATAAATTTGAGTTGTTTTACGCTACTGGGTTTGTGGTCATTTGTTGCAGCAGCCATAGGAAATGAGCATCAACTCGTCCCCCATCACTGTCTTAATTTTCCCTGGAAAGATCTAGTGAGAATTGAATTCATTGTGTGAATCAGAAACCGACAGAATCCATCTCTGAATCTGCTTTTTATAGGACAGTTTTTCAGCAGAAAACATAAATTCTGGAATTTATTTCTCCTCCTGCTTGAGGAGAACTTTCAAGATCTCAGCCAGGCGTTTGTCGAAAGCACTGGAAGTGACTGTCCTACCCCAGGTCCCAGCATTTGTTGTCCTGTCTACACAGGGTGACAGCATCCACCATCCAGGAATGTTGAGGGGAGGGGCTCTACCACGGCCCTGTCCCTCACCCTCAGCCAGAGAACCAGTTCCAGATATGCCAACTCTCCTGAGGGTCTGTGGACTGCAACCAACTCTTGGGTACCAATTTCTGTGTCAGTTAAGATTCTTTGGGTGCAAGCAAAAGAAAGGTAAAAGCAAACACAAGAACAAAAACAAAAACAAAAGTTAAAAAAATAAGAATACCTCCTGGCCAACTCAACAATAGAAGTGTTTATTTGAATGACTCATAGTGTTCACAGAATTAAAGAAACATGCACACACAGACAAGGCCTGGAGAGCCTCAGGGGTCTCAGCGGGAGCAGCCGTGCATCTCTCAGGCCTCAGCTCACAGGCCTCTGCCTCTGAGGGTTTTCCGATTTCCTGGGGAGAGATTCTGATTGACTCAAGGGAGCCTTAGAACCATCATCCATGGCTAGGGGACAGAGTAAATAAGGGACTGTAGCACCAGGGGGCATCATCCTGAACAGGCAGGCTCCCTAATTAGGCCATTGCAGGAGCTCCCACCTCATCCCCCTGGGGCATGGAGGAGCAGGAGCGTCCACCCTCTGCCCACCTCCCCCATGAGTACTATCTCCTTACAGGACGGGGAGCTGCTATCTGCTGGCCCAGCCCCTGAAGTGATGGGTGGCTGTGCTTTACTAGTGGGCAGGGGGACTGAGCCTTAAAAGCCCCAGACTTCCTCCTCACTTCCCACCACATGGAATGACAAGCAGATCAAGGTCTTCCCCTTCTCCAGCTAGGACTCCAGAGAATCTCCCGTCCCTCTTTCTCAGAGCCCACCTGATTTCCCTTCTTCCCTCTCCCCTCTGCTCCCATTCATCCTGCCCTGTTTTAGTTCTCTCCAGTACCTGGCAGTGGTGGGGTGGGGGCCCCACTGGCCATCACTGTCACGTGACTGGTTGGATAAATGGCTGTCATCTGGCCCCACTGGCCCAGCCATTAGATCCTGGGGAAGGAGAGAAAAGCCTCACCTAGCTTCCAGGCCTGGTTTTCTCTCCAGGATTAATTGCCAGAGAATTTCTGCACTGGGGTTGGAAGAGAAGTATTCATAGGTGTTTCTCCAATATTAGTAACCTGACCCTTAATTTTTTTCCATTTTTCTTGTGTTCCTGGTGAGGAAAGGAGGAGGGGGTTCCTGGAAGAATTCAAGGAACAGGCCGCACCCAGAATCCCCACATATTGGAGTACGTCTTAGGCTGAGAAGATGCACACCCATGGGCTAGGATTTGGGGATCGAGGGACATTGTGGGGATTCCAGGGTCCATAGTGAAGACTGAAGACCAGAGGATGCTGGAACCATCCCTCCCCCACCCCACGGTGAACGTGGATCTGGATAGTTCCTTGTGTTGGCCTAAGCCACAGAGCAGTGGACCGGAGGGACTGGTAGGTTCTATCAGTGAACAGACCAGGAGGACGGGGCCCTAATCATTCAGGTGTGGTGCCATCCCTGCCATCCCTCAGGAAAGAAAAATCTCAGGGGAATTATTAAAAACCCAGCAGCTAAGAAGAAATGAAAAGGCCCATATCTAGGAATCTGGTTGCTCAGAGGATCAGGAAGGAATAAGATTGGTTTAAAAGACATGTTTGAGCTTGCTGTCAGAATAGGAACGTTGGAAATGTCTAATACTGGAACATCGAAGAACGACATGTTGATTGAGCTGGAGAAATGGGGGATTTCCTGAGAAGAGAGGTTGAGGCCTTCAAGCCAGACTGGATGGATGGAACAGACAAAGATCAAGCCACCCCCACCAGCTGCTCCTGAGCTGGGATCAGGAAAGACAGGGGTGTTGAATCGCTGCTAGATCTCGGAAGGCACAGGGCCCAGAGAGGATGAAGGGGTCCATCTACCTCCCCCTAGGAGCAGAGGTGGAGGAAATGATCCAAAGGCACTTTCTAGAGGCTGTAGATAAGGGTTTACTAAGAACCACAGAGGGACAGCTAAGCTCTGAGCAGATCTGAGTAGGGAGATCACAATAGAGTATTTCAGAAGTTAATTCATGAGTTTCCTGGTGACAGAGATGTACCTGGGAAGTAAGACTGGCTGTACCTTGAGACGCATATGCAAGAGGATGTTGGGATGGGTCTTGGAGGGAAAGAGGTCAAAGAATATGGGACACACTCAAGGGGCCTGGGCATGGGAGCTGTGGGTGGTGTTTGGGGCAAAGTTTCATGTTAGGCTGGTGGGAGAAGAACTCCCTGATGGAATCACCCCACTCTGGGAAGTGAGAGGGGCTGGATTGTTTCTGCAATGGAAGCCTCTGGAAGATCCAGAACTTCTTGGCTTCTTGTCTCTCAATATGGTGGGCCCTGGAAGATGAACTCCAGCAGCATGTATCAGGAAACCAACGCCTACACCCCGAAGTGAAAATAAAGGACAAAGAGGGAAGGCGCTCTGACCCGGAAAACAGCGTGAGCCCTGTCCAAGCTTGGGAAGGAGCAGGTCCAGCTTAAGAAACCAGGTACGATGATCTCTGGGCCTGCGTGACATGAGATCAGGAGTGACTGAGGCAAACAGCCTTCAGAGGCCTATCTCCCCGCTGCCTGGGAAGAGGCTGCAGGAAGGAATGTTCCTGCTGCCATGGAAGCCACATGAGTTCCCAAGGCCTGAAAGCTCACAGGCCCAGGGAAATGTGGCTTTGGGCAGGAGCAGGTGATGGGGCGCATTGTCTCCTAACTGGACTTGCACCCCGCTTCCAGTTTGCTATTCCTTGAAAGAGTCCATTGCTCGAGTCTTTTCTGAATTCTCCTCATGTTTGTCCAGCTTGCCATCGCCTCAGCTCTTATGAATATTTAAATGACGTCCAGTCGGGACCTGCATCTCTCCCGTAGCCATGTCCGTCCCTAAGGTTCCAGAGCTAAAGTCTAGCAAATGACAGAAAGAACTAGGAGAAAGCATTGCTCCCAAAGGAACCTAAGGAGGGGTGAGCATTAAGGTCCATGTTGGCAGGAGACCACAGAATGGGGGTGGAGAAATAGATCTGAAAGGTAGCCCCCCTCATTCATTCATTGATTACACCATTTTTTTGTCAAACACTCATTGATACCCCTTCATTTTCTGTGTGCCTAGCACTTGCAAGATTCTGGGGACAACAAGATCAGACAGGGTCCTGTCCTGTCTGGAGTTCAGAGTCCAGATGGGGGACACATGGGCTAAGGGCTTCCAGGCACGGCCTCTCCATGTTCATCCAACCCCATGCTCCCTCACCCCTTGTGCTCCAGCATCACTGAAATGTTCTCAGCTTCCCCACACCCCCTAGAATGTTCCTCCTCTGTTCCTCCACATGTACCCTCCCCTCTGCCATCATGCACACCTGGCCCTTCCTTCACCTGGCCACCTCCTGCTTGTCCTTCATGACTCCCTCCACACAGAGTGACTTCTTCCCTAGACATCCCTGGACCTTATGATTCTCATTCTCCTCCTCTGGGCTCCCACAATTCTGTGGGCTCCCTAGACTTACCCTCAGCACAGCTTATTCTCTTGGGCTGTTTCATGTGTTCCCACTCCTGCTGCAGGGACCAGGTCTTATTCTGTGCATTCCCTGGCTGCAGGGGATGTGGCTGTGAACACCACTGAACCAAACTTGAATGTGCAGAACAGAAAAAGGACTGATTCAGTTTGTTTTTTATCAATAATATTGACATAAAACTTTATGTAAGATACTATGAAATATTGTTATGAAATTATGTTGTTATCTTTGGTATATACTTTGTCTTGAAGTCTATTTTATCTGATATTAATATAGCCAACCCTGTTTTCTTATGATGACTGTTTGCATGGTATATATTTTTCCATCCATTTACTTTCAACCTATCGGCATCTTTATATTTAATGTTTACATATGTTTGTATAATCTTAAATGTCTGTTATAGACAACATGTAGTTACATGTTGCTTTCTCATCTATTCTGATTATCTCTGCCTTTTAATAGGATTGTTTAGCCCATTAATATTTAATGTAGTTATTGGTATGGTTGGATTTAAGTCTATCATTTTAGTACTTGTTTTCTGTTCCTCTTTTCCACTTTCCCTGCCTCCTTTAGGTTGCTTGAATACTTTTTAGAATTCCACTTTATCTATTGACATTTTAGCCATGCCTCTTTTCTTTATTTTTTTAGTGGTGCTCTAGAGATTACCATATACATCCTTAACTTTTTAAGTTTACTTAGAGTTACTATTTTACCAATTCATGTAAAATGTAGAAACTTGCTGCTGTATAGGTCCATATACCACTTTCTCTGGACTTCATGTTATTATTGTCATATGTACATATGCTATAAACCCTACAAGACAGTATTTTAGTTTTTGCTTTAAATAGTCACATGTATTTTAAAGAAATTAAGCAAAAACATTCTCTTCGGATATTTACCATTTCTGATGGTTTTCATTTGTTTCTGGAGATTTGGCCCTTCCTTGTTATCATTTCTCTTTAGCTGAGGAATTTGCTTTGGCATTCCTTGTAGTACATTTCTGTAGGCAACGAATTCTCTTAGCTTTCCTTTATCTAGAAATGTCTTTGTTTTGCTTTTATTTTTGAAGGATGTCTTCTCTGGATATAGAATTGTGGGTTGACAGTATTTTCTTTCAGCCTTTTAAAGATGTTGTTCCAGTGTCTTCTGGCCTCCACAGTTTCTGAAAGGAAGCCCTCTGTTGCTTGTATCATTGTTCCTTGTATGAAATATGTTATTTTTCTTTAGCTACCATCACAATTTTCTCTTTATCTTTGTTTTTCAGCAGTTTTACTATCATAAGCCTAGGTGGGATTGTCTTATATTTACTGTGTTGAGGTTCACAGAACTTCTTGAACATGTAAATTTATCTCTTTCACCAAATTTGGGGATTTTTCAGACATTATTTCTTCAAATATTTTTTCCCCATTCCATTCTCTTTTTTCCTCCTGGGATCCCAATTCTCCATTACCTTTAGATCTTTTGATATTTTCCCACAGGTCCATGAGACTCTGCTTGTTTTTTTAAAACTTCTCTTATTTCCTTAGATTAGATAATTTCTAAAAAGGCATGTTTAATTCACTCTTCCTCTGCCATCTCCATTCTGCTATGCAACACAAACCTTCTAGTTTTTAATTTCAGATACTCTGTATTTCACTTCTAAAATTTTCTTTTGCTTCTTTTTTTGTATTTTCTTTTCCTCTGCTGAGATTCCTACCTTTTCATACAAGTGTATTTTTCCTTACCTCATCAAGCTTAGTTATAACACTGCCTTTAAGTTTTCATTTATTAATTCCAACATCAGGATCATTTTAGTGTAGGTCTCTGTTGATTGTCTTTCCTTTTGAGAATGGGTTATATTTTCCTTGCTCTTTTTGTGTCAAGTAATTTTTTTTTTATTTGGCAAGGAAGACTAGCCCTGAGCTAACATCCATTACCAATCCTCCTCTTTTTGCTGAGGAAGATTGGCCCTGGGCTAACATCCATGCCCATCTTCCTCTACTTTATATGTGGAACACCTGCTGCAGCATGGCTTGATAAGCAGTGCATGGGTTCGTGCCTGGAATCCGAAGCCATGAACCCCAGGCCACCAAAGCAGAGAGTGCAAACTTAACCACTATACCACCGGGCTGGCCCTTCAAGTAATTTTTTATTATTTCCTGGACATTATCAATGTTACATTGAAGAGACTGTGGATTCTGTTATATTCCTCCAAAGATTTTTTTTCATTAGTAGGCAATTAACTTGGTTAGACTTAAATTGCAAATCTGTCTTGTCTGTGATGAGAGGCTGCTAATATCTCATTTCAGACTGCTTTTAATCTGCTTAATGCATATAGGGTTCAGGATCAGTCAGTCACTGGGGTAGAGATTATTCACAGAATTTGGAGTTTCTCTTCTGTGGTTTTCTCCTTAAACAATTCCCCCTCCCTCTCCAGCAGTCATGGTTCCTGGGCTCTGCCCTCTGGTTTTTTCAGACCAGAAAGATGGTAAGCTTTCTATCAGAGTTTTAGGTACTTTGAGCTGTGCCATGACTGCAGCTGACTTTAAGGAAAATCTGCAAAAATGGAGAGTTCACTCTTTCCCCATTATTTAATCCATATTTTGAGTCCTCTGAAAATCTTCCTGCTTCTTTTCATTCTCCTGAGCCCTGAAGTGGTTGTTTTGTATTTTGTCCAGAGTGTATGGCTGTTCCCTACAGGAGAGTCTGTTTGTTAGGAGCTTAATTAAAATTATTTTTGAGCCTCAGTTCCTTCACTGACTTGCTGTGTGATCTTGAGCAAGCCACTGTCCCTGCCTTTGCCTCAGTTTCCCTACCTACATAATGAGATAATCATTCTGTCCCTCTTCAGAAGAAGTTCATGATAAAGAAGTAAGTGAACTGCAAACTGTAGAGTGCTCTTCTGATATAATAATACCCATCCCTCCTTCTGTTCCTCCACAGGCAATTAAGGGTCCAGGTGCCCCATGACATTCACCCTAGTGAAACAGGCCCTTATGGGGGCGGTGAACCTGGACCTCTGTGTTCCAGCCCCACTCCCATCCCCTTCCCTTTGGATTTACATCTGAAAAGATCACCAACTTTGGAGTCAGACCTGGATTTCTACTTCTCTCTCTATCTCTGTGATCTCAGGTAAGTTGTTTTCCTCTCTGAGCCTGGATTTCTTCATTTATAAAATGTAGATCTTCCTCCTAGAACAGATGTGAGAATTAAATTGGAAACGGCATGTAAAGACCTCAGCAGAAGCCTTCAGCAGGGGATGGCTGTGGTCCACAGCCGTCAGGCAGGAAACTGGATTTGCTGTCCTGCTTCAGTCCCTTCTTTTTTTTTTTAATTTACCAAGCTCACATATATTGAGTGCCAGTTGTATGCCGGGCAGCACCCTTGTTCCTTCATGAATGTTACCTTATTAATCTTTTTTAAAATTTATTTTTAAATATTTATTAATTTTAAATTCTTTTATTCCTATAACACTGGTTTATAATATGATGTAAATTTCAGGTGTACTTCATTGTATTTCAATTTCTGTGTAGATTACAGCATGTTCACCACCCAAGTCTAATTACAATCCATCACCACACACAGGTGTCTAATCACCCCTTTTGTCCTCCTCCCTCCCCCTTCCCCTCTGGTAACCACCAATCCAGTCTCTGTCTCTGTGTTTGTTTGTAGTTGTTGTTATCTTCTATTTATGAGTGAGATCATATGGTATTTGACTTGCTCCCTCTGACTTATTTCGCTCAGCATAATACCCTCAAGGTCCATCCATGTTTTCACAAATGGCTGGATTTCATCATTTCTTATGGCTGAGTAGTACCATTGGGTACATAAACCTCATCTTCTTTATCCATTTGTCCCTTGATGGGCACCTAGGTTGCTTCCAAGTCATGGATATTGTGAATAATGCTTCAATGAACACAGGGGTGCATGTATCTTTACACATTCATGTTTTCATGTTCTTTAGATAAACACCCAGCAGTGGAATAGCTGGATCATATGGTAGTTCTATTCTTGATTTTTTTGAGGAATCTCCATACTGTTTCCACAGTAGCTGCACCAGTTTGCACTCCCACCAGCAGTGTATGAGAGTTCCCTTCTCTCCACATCCTCTCCAACACTTCTTATTTCCTGTCTTGTTAATTATAGCCATTCTGATGGGTGTGGGCTGATATCTCATTGTAGTTTTGATTTGCATTTCCCTGATAATCAGTGATGTTGAACATCTTTTCATGTGCTTGTTGGCCATCTGTATATCTTCTTTGGAGAAATGTCTGTTCAGGTTTTTTTTTCCCATTTTTTAAATTGGGCTGTTAGTTTTTTTGTTGTTGAGATATATGAGTTCTTTATATATTTTGGATATTAACCCCTTATCAGATATACGGTTTGCAAATATCTTCTCCCAATTGTTAGGTTGCCTTTTCATTTTGTTGATGGTTTCCTTGGCTGTGCAGAAGATTTTTAGTTTGATGTAGTCCCGTTTGTTTATTTTTTCTACTGCCTCCCTTGCCGGGTCAGGCACAGTACTTGAAAATATGCTGCTAACTGATGTCAAAGAGAGTACTGCCTATGTTTTCTTCTAGAATTTTTATGGTTTCATGTGTTACATTCAAGTCTTTAATTCATTTTAAGTTAATTTTTGTGTATAGTGTAAGATAGTGGTCTACTTTTATTCTTTTTGTGTGTGCGCGTGAGGAAGATTAGCCCTGAGCTAACATCTGTTGCCAATCCTCCTGATTTTGCTGAGGAAGATTGGCCCTGGACTAACATCTATGCGCACCATCCTCTACTTTATATGTGGGACACCTGCCACAGCACGGCTTAACAAGCAGTGCGTAGGTCCACACCTGGGATACAAACCCATGAACCCCAGGCCACTGAAGCAGAGTGCACGAACTTAACCGCTACACCACTGGGCCGGCCCTACTTTTATTCTTTTGCATGTGGCTGTCCAGTTTTCCCAGCACCATTTATTGAAGAGACTTTCCTTTCTCCATTGTATGTTCTTGGCTCCCTTGTCAAAAATTAGCTATCCATAGATGTGTGGGTTTATTTCTGGGTTCTTGGTTCTGTTCCATTGATCTGTGTTTCTGTTTTTCTGCCAGTACCATGCTGTTTTGATTACTATAGCCTTGTAGTATATTTTGAAGTCAGGGAGTGTTATACCTCCAGCTTTGTTCTTTTTTCTCAGGTTTCCTTTGACTCTTTGTGGTCTTTTGTTGTTCCATATAAATTTTGGGATTCTTTGTTCTATTTCTATGAAAAATGCTGTTGGAACTTTGATAGGGATTGCATTGAATCTATAGATTGCTTTGGGAAGTATGGCCATTTTAACTATGTTAATTCTTCCCATCCAAGAGCGCAGAATATCTTTCCATTTCTTTGTGCCTTCTTCAATTTCTTTCAACAATGTTTTGTAGATTTCAGTGTACAACTCTTTTACCTCTTTGGTTAAATTTATTCCTAGGTCTTTTATTCTTTTTTTGCCATTGTAAATGGGATTATGTTCTTAATTTCTCTTTCTGCTACTTCATTGTTAGTGTATGGAAATGCAACTTATTTTTGTATGTTGATTTTCTGAGTTACTGTAATACTTGCCACTCCCTCAGCTTCCTCTGTTTCAAGAGGAAGGATGTGTGGTCAAGCAGAGATAAGCCGCTGAGGACAATACAGGTTTCCTGTGAACAGGCTTCCTCAAGCTTCTGCATCTGTCCCAGCATCACTGTCCACCAACTCATGCATTTTAATTTCTACTTTTATTCAAAAAGCAATTCACCTGTACTGACCCAAGCCTAGGCCTTGTGCAAGAGACTGGGGACACAGATGCACTTGAGAAACCCACCGTCTAGTCACCAAAATCTAGTAGAAGGAGACAGACAAGGAGAGAGGGCGTGTGGCGAGATTTCAGCACCCATAGTTGCCATGGAAGCACTTAGCTGGTGACAGTCAACTCTGCCAGGGAGGACTTGGAGGGTTTCCTCAATGAGTTATTTGCCTGCTTTGGGCTTTGGAGGATGACCTAGATCATTCCAGGTGATGGAATCAAGTGTCCCTGGTAGAGGGAATGGCATAAGCAAACACCTGGATGCACGCAGGTAGGTACAGGGTGGTCAGCAATGGCAACCCGTACAGCTGTTTCCTATCTGACACCACTGGGTGTTCCTGAAGCCTCATGCTCTGTAAGATCCTGCACAACTAATAGGGCTTATGATAAAACAGGGCCGGGAAAGACCCCTCAAAACCTGTGAGACTTCGTCTCTAGAGCACCAACCCAGACCATAAGGATCCTTATAAAAATTCCTGCCCCTGGGGCCAGCCCAGTGGTGTAGTGGTTAAGTTCGCACACTCCGCTTTGGCGGTCCAGGGTTCGCAGGCCCAGATCCCGGGCGCAAACCAACACACCACTCATCAAGCCATGCTGTGGCGACGTCCCATATAAAGCAGAGGAAGATGGGCACGGATGTGAGCCCAGGGCCAATCTTTCTCAGCAAAAAAGAGGAGGATTGGCAACAGATGCTAGCTCAGGGCTAATCTTCCTCACACACACAAAAAAAATTCCTGCCCAGTTAAACCTCCACCAACATTTGTACCTGGCGTCACAGCCAGTCAGTGCTTTGCAGCCTTAAGCCCTGGGGCACCTGGTCCTTCCTTCAGGATATAAGTCCTGGTGAGCTTTTGCTTTCAGTTGAGACTATTTTCATCAAAATTAAAATCAGATCCAGGGCATGGCCTTCTTGATTAACCCATCACTTTAATACAGCAGGAATGTCTCTGGGGCTTCCTCATCGGCCCTCGCAGCTTCACTGAAGAGTTCAACATCGTGGACTACTCAGGGTTCCTGGAGCCGCTAAACCAGCCATGACTTGCAAAGAAGGGGGCAGCTGGAAGCTATGTGGGCCTGCGGGTGGGGGCGGGGGGAGAAAAGGGGGCCCCGTGTGTCCTGCAGATTGTCAGCTGTTGCCACGTCTTCATATAGTAAGAAGGCTCTCTGTTTGTGTGAAAACCTGCCCCAGATTTGTTTCAAAACTTTGATGTGCTGGGAAAACCAGCATTACACCAACATCATTCTACTCGATGTATTTGAGTCAAAAAGAAAACCCAAACCAGCAAAAGTCACGTCCAGTATCCACTAAGCACCTGTTATATTCCAGGCCCACACTCAACTCTGGAGATGCAGTGGGGTTTGGGGTGGAGAAGGAGTGGCAGGAGATGAACCCAGAGTGGAGAAGTAACTAAGCCCGCAGAGCCAGTTACAGCCTGGGTCTGTGTGACCCCAAGAGAGCCCAGCAGGCCTGGACTTGGCCGTCCTCTGAGTTGGCCAGAGGAAGGGTGGCGTTGAGGCTGAGGGTGATACCCAGACAATTTACTTCTTCTGTGAGATTTCAGTTCCCCTTTCGGTGTTTCTTGGATTCTAGAGGGAGGGTGTGGTTCTAACTCAGTTACACGGGTCCTCAGATGGGCAACTGGCATCTACAGAGGTAATGGCTGGGCCTCATTGGTCAGAGCTCCAGAGGCACGGGGACAGGGTGGGGAGGAGCATGGCCTTCCTCTCACTTTATCCTCAAAATAACCCTTTGAAAACAGGATTATTGTCCCCATTTGACAAATGGAGAAACTGAGACACAGGAAGTTTGGGTAACTCATCCAAGGGAGCAGAGCCTGGATTCAAACCTCATCCCTGTGCCCCTGAAAGGGGAAGGGTGAGGGGGAGGTGGGAGATGGAGGTCCCCCAGGCTCTATATGGGTTTCCGGACCCCCTGGGGCATGGCCAGGTGACCCTAGGAGGCAGCCGCTGTGGGGCCTGTGCTCTTCTCTAGGCGATTTTGGAGGAAGCAGAGGACGTGGAGGTGGGACAGGGAAGGCCAGAGCCCTGGCCCTTTGTCCAAGTGGCCTAGCCCCAAGGGAATGGGCTTGGGGACATCATTAATGTGGCCTGGGGCAGAACTGCCCCCAGGAACCTGCCCCTCCTCGAGAATGCCCCCAGGGTGCTGCTCCTAAGGCCTGACAGGGAAGAAGATTTCTTTTGAAATACAAGGAATTGAGCAGTTGTTTCACACACCCTGTCTCTGTGCCAGGCCCTGTGGGGAAACTGAGGCCCTAGAGGGGAGTGACTTCCCCGGAGTCCCATGAAGGGATACCAAGCAGGGATATGGCAGGGCTTTGCCTCCCCTCTGCCTGGCCCTCTGCTCAGGACTGGGGGAGAAGTAAGAGGCAGTCCCATGTGCCCCAAATCATAAAGACAGCACAGACGTAGGGAGTGAGAGGTGCACGTTGTGGAATATCTGCAGCTTTGTAATCTTAAAATTAAAAACTTTATAACTGTGGGGCTGCCCCAGTGGCGTAGTGGTTAAGTTCGCATGCTCTGCTTCCGTGGCCCAGAGTTCACAGGTTCAGATCCCGGGCACGGACCTACCCACCACTCATCAAGCCATGCTGTGGGGGTGTCCCATATACGAAATAGAGGAAGATTGGCACAGATGTTAGCTCAGGGACAATCTTCCTCACCAAAAAAAAAACTGTATAACTGTAGGAGAATAAGCTTAGATCTCCATGTTTGCAGAAGCAGAGACAAACCCAGAAGGACACAAGCCAGGCTGTCACCAGCCATCACTACCTGTATTGGTGACAATTAGTTGAGGATAGGATACAAGTCCATTTCTTACTTTAGAAACATTTGGATTATTAAAATCACACTTTTTTTTCTTAAATTCCAGAGTTGGAAAGCCTGGGGTTGGCCCATACTCTGCCCAAGAAGAGCTGTGTGACCCTGGGTAAGTCACTTCTCCTCTCTGGGCCTCAGTTTTTTCACCTGATAAGTGGGTTTAGATTCCCCTGCCCTGCTGACCCCGCAGGGTTGTGAGCCTCCGAGGAGGTCCTGAGTGGTGGTGGGAGAAAGAGGCCCTCAGCAGGCGGCGGAAGTAGAGTGAGGGGAAGTAGGGATTGCAAACCTAGATGCCCGAAGAGGCCAGACAGGAACTGGTGTGAACTGGAAATGCAAGCTGGCTACTCAGATCCAGCCAGGATGGTTACCGAGTAGGAGTAAGGGCCTCATGTTGCCCATCTCATGTTTAAAGAGATCCCAGAATTATAGATCACTGGATGTAAAATTTCCTGAAATTTAAATGTGGGCAAATAAATGTTTAAATTATATATATATGCAGACACACACACACACACACACACACACACACACACACACACAATGACCGGTCAGATTTAATGCACAAGCATCCAGCCAGTTTTCTCCTTTGGTGTTTGGGCCACCAATTGTGTTTTATTGCACCAAATGCTGCTTCCTTCACCTCTCTTTCTTTTCAACACCTGCATAGTATTCCCTAGAATGGATCCTGATTTACCTACTATTCCTGAATGGATGTGCTGTTACTGAGTTTCCTCAATTTTTTTATATATTAGGGCTGATGACCAGCACTTGAGATGACAGGCCTCTTGGGAAACTGCCCTGCCCAGAGCACTCATTGGGTTTGCTTCCCTGCCTCCCATGAGGACCAGATCCACATTTACAAGGAAATGTCTGCTCTTCTTGATACAAAGAAAGTACGGGTCAACCGTGGTAAACAGAGGACAAATAAGAAGGTTCCTTTCTAGCCACTCAGGTCAACATGTACATTTACCTACATCAACCTACTGGGGCAAATGGAAACCCACAGAGCTTTCTCACCAAGGTCAATGTGAAGGTCACAAAGGATGTGTGAGCAGCTTGTCAGGGGCAAGGCATCAATTCTCATGAGGAATATGAGGAATTCATTTGCTGTTGGGAAATGCTCTTGACCAGTGGATGTCTCTTCATCTGGGTCCTCCATCACTACCTGCCAATTCAACATTAAGGAGAGAGAGCTTATGTCGGGGGACTTGGCTTAGTTTGAGGAGTCAAGAAGGCTTCCCTGAAGAAGTGGCATTTGGGCTCACATTTGAAGGTTGACCGAGGATTGAGGAGCATGGGGAGGAATGTGGGAGTAGAGTATTCGAGGCAGAGGACCCGCGTCTGCAAAGGCCTGGTGACTGGGAGGGAGGTCCAGAGAAGACTTGAGGTCCAGAATCTGTAAGAAGAATCTGGAAGAAGGCCAGCATGGGTCGGAAAGGAAACTGACGGGCTACAGCGTCGGCCACTCAAGCTCCCTGTGCCAGGACTCATGCTGGATCCTCTGGCAAGGGCTGCAGTGCGAAATCTGGGGCACTGGGAGCACTGGACGTTGCCAGCAGCCTCTGCAGGGACGGGAGGTGGCGCTGTCGGCACAGACATTGCTGCTGCTGGAGCCGCACGACTGGAGCTCCGGGGGGACCTGGGAGGACAATGCCGGCAGAGCTGCTGCTTTTGACGTCAGCAGTAAGAGGAGATGCACGAGCCAGAGCAGAGAGGGGCGGATGGCTGGCACCAGGAAGGAGCCAGGGGGCCAGGGTGAGAGCACGCCAGAGACACTGCCTGGGGCTCCGGAAACTATGAGAAGAATCCAGCAGGTCCTGGAATCCAGCAGAGCAGGAGGGGCAGAGCCAGAGAAATACTGCTTTGTGACTCCACTTTGTCCATCAACTGGAGGGCCAGGGCAGCCGGTGACATCCAGCCTCACCATCCATGTTGAGAGCTCGGGACTCCCACCTCCTAGCAGGACTGGCCTGTTTGCCTGCAGAACAGAATGGCCCAGGGTGTTTGGGTCAGCTCCAGACGAGAAAGCTGCCCAGTGTTCTTCTGGCTCAGCCCTGCACATTGACCTAGGATCACCCTCCATACAGGGCCCCTCTCTGTCCTCCTCTGTCTCCTGCCTTCCTCCCACTGTCCAGCCATCCCTCTGGGTGGGGCAGTGGTTCTTAAAATCATTGTGTTAGTCAGTAGGGCTGTTGGCTACTTTTTTCTGGGTTTCCCCTTTCCAAACACACGGTAGGATTATTCTTCCTGCCCTCTTTATGGTTGGGAGGGAATGTGTAATCGGTCCCAACCAATGAGTTTTGAATGGAAATATTGTGTGATTTCTAAGCTGCGGCATTTAATACTGATATAAGGCCCTTTCCCTCTACCAGCAATGTTCCAGAGACTGGCTGCTGCCTTATCCTGGGAGGGAAGACAACAGGAGCAGAACTGCACCTGACCCGTGAGGGACGTGTTGGTGTGAGCAAGAAGTGAACTCTGTTGCTGTAAACCACTGAGATCCAGGGGTTGTTTGTTGCAGCATAACCTAGACCACGAGCCAGAGCAGGGAGGGGCGGATGGCTGGCACCAGGAAGGAGCCAAGGGGCCAGGGTGAGAGCACACCAGAGACACTGCCTTGTGTCTAGGCCGTCCTGGCTGACCCAAGCAAAGCCCCTGGGAATTATGGTTCTATTTGTAGAGCACCGTGAAAGGTGCGTAGCTTTAATTTCTTATATTATTATTATTAACAATGACGAGTATCACTTATTGAGCGCTCACTACGGGTCAGGCATTACACTAGGTTCTTTGGCAAATGTTTCCTCATTAATCCCAACACAGCCCTGTGAATTCGTTGTTACTGGCCTGTTGAGCATCATTTGTCTCGTCATCAAGGTCAAGGGATGGAGGCTCAGGGAGCCTGAAGGTCAAGACCATAGCTAGTAAGTGGTAGAAATGAGATTAAATGCAGGGTCCTCTTACCCCCAAACCCTCGCTCTTTCCACCACTAGCTGCTATTATATAAGAAGCAGGACTAGGCCTATCAAGAAAAAAATCCATGCATTTGAAAAAAAGAAATCATGTCTTAACAGGAACAACACTAACATCTGCCCTTTTACTAAACTGAACGTGAAAGATGATCTTGACGGGCTGGACACAGACACCCACTCTCTGGTATGACAGTTGACAAGGGATCTTGCTTTGTCCCCTCTGACTGGGTTCTCTACCAGATGAGCAGCAGCAGGCACCAAAGGTGGAAGAAAAATGTCAAGGGGGTCATTTTTTCCTTTCCTTGAAATTTTCATGTACAAGTTGGGGAATAGCCTCCATTACGCATTTTTGCAATGGAATGTTCTGAGATCCTTCCACCCCAGGGATGACTTTGGGGAAGGATGACCAGAGCACCCTTCTTGTTCACTCTGTCCTGCCTGCCTGGGGCTCCCTTCCTCTCACCTCTGACCTGCTAACCCTTGAGGACTTAGCTTCAACGTCGCTGCGTTATAGGCCCTCCCAGTCCTGCCAGGCTGGGGTCCCCCCCGTCACCCCACCGTGATGTATGGCAGTGACCTGGGCATGTGGGGTGGGGTCTCGTTCCCTAGACATAAGCTTCTTGAGGACAGGAGCACGTTCCATTCTTTTTTTAAATTAAACCTTTTATTTTGCAGTTGTACAAAGTGATACAGAGAGGATACATGTACCCTTTGCCCAGTTTTCCTCAATGGTAACATCTTGCAAAAATTTTAAATGTTGGCAAATAAATTAAACACTTAAATGCTATATATGCAAACACACACACAGACACAGATTTAGCACACAACCAGCCAGTTTTCTTCTTTAGGGTTAGACGCTGCTAATTGTATTTTATTGTACCAAATGCTGCTTCTTTTCCCTCTTCAATATCGCAACAAGGATATTGACGTTGGTACAGTCAAGATACAGAATATCTCCCTCATGTTGACCTTTTATAGCCACACCCACTTCCCTCCCCCTCCCCCTTCCTTAGTCCCTGGCATTACTAATCTATTCTTTATTTCTATGATTTTGTCCTTTGAAGAAGGTTCCCTAAATGGAATCATACAGGATGAAACTTTGGGGATTACCTTTTGAGGCTCAGCGTAATTCTCTGGAGAGTCATCCGGGTGGCTGCGTGCATCCACGGTTCATTTCTTTTTATTGCTGACAATACTCCTGAGAGTGGATGGACCACGGTTTGTTTAACCTCTCACCCGTTGAGGGCCTCCTTCATTTCTTAATCACCAGCGCCTCATGGACAGACTCTTGCAGGCAGAGTCCTGAAGAGCAGCCTCAATTGTGAGCAGGATGTGGGCTCTGGAGCTTAACTCCTGGCTCCAGAACTTACCATCCATGTGAGTTTGAGCAAATTACTTCACCTCTGTCTGAATCAGTCTTCTCATCTATAAAGTGGGAATAATGCTGGTGCCCATCTTACAGAGTTGTGATGAAAATTAAATGCATCAATACCTGTTATGTGCTTCATCTAAAGCCTGGCTGATGGTACGAACTCAACTAAAATGAATAATATAATAGAATAATTAATAATAAACATTCACTCGACTAAATTGAAAAACCTGGAATGAGAAAATTCAAATTTGCCAAATCTTTGAATCAGGGGGTGGTGGCACACTGTGGAAGGAATTAGTCTGTCTTCCTAGAGCCTTCACACAGTTTTTCTCTAAATGTCAAGCTTCCCTGACTCTTCGAGATAGGAACACTTGAAAACAACCAAGTGGAGCCCATTGGTGACACTGTGTCTTTTCTAATGCAGCCCACAGCATCTCTCTGGGACAAAGGTGAGCTGATCCACTCAAACGATATTTATTGGGCTCCTACTGTATGCATGCCAGGCACTGATCTAGGTGCCAGGGAAGCAGCAGTGAACAGGACAACCCCCTGTCCTCATGGCAGGTAATGAGGTAGAACACGAAGCCCTTCCCTACCCCACCCCTGATTAGGAGGCAGAAATGTGACTCACAGAGAAAGAGGGAAGCCAGGCAGCAGGTGGCCCTGGGAGAATGTGGACACGCCCTCTGATTTAGCTTTAAAGAAATCCGATTGGTTCTCATCCTCCAGTCTTGACCAGGTGTGGGTCAGCTTGCAGGCAGGGGATGCACTTGATAAACCATCTGGTCCTCTCCGCACCCCCATCCCACATCTCCTGAGTCCCCCTGATGTCCACGTGACTTGGAGACACGCTGCGCTGCAGTCACAAAGGGTAACTGGGACCTGGGCTCCGAGCGGCTCCTACTGGAAGTGATGACTGGCAGAAGCCCCCCGGGCCTGCCTGTGCCCGAGCCCAGTGACTGGGGGGGAGCTGCAGTCCGGCTGCAGAGCCATGGTTTCCTCCCAGAGCCGCTGACTGGCCCATGACCTTGGCCTCATTAGCTGGTGCTCCCCACCTGAGCTGCCTGGATCGGGGCCAGCCAGGGAAATTAGCTCAGGCCCACAGGCCCCGGGGAGAGGTGTCAGGCAAAAATAGACCAGAGAGAGCCAGAGAATCCTTGAGCAGGAGGGCCCATGGAGGTCATGGGCTCCACCATCGTCCTGGGTCTACAGATGGAGGCCGATGCCAGGAAGGGGAAGGGGCCTGGCCAAGATCACGCTACAGTTGGCCCAGAGCCGCGGTGAGAATGGGGCCACCTGACTCCCAAAGCATGTTCTTCTCTCACCTGTGCCTCCCATCAGGCAGTGGTCAGGGAGGGAGGAACAGTAAGAATTACAGATAGTGGAACAATTCTTCAGAGGCCATTGTTCTGTTAAAAAAAAAAAAAAGAAAGCATATAAAGAAGTAAAAATGACCTGTAACACAGAAAACTTCTGTGAATTTTTTAAATAGACAAAAAAATAATACGTTAGCAGACTGTCACCGGGTAGGTGCAAGTGGGGACTCTGGAACTCCACCGCCTGGATTTGAATTCCAGCTCCACTCCTTATTTGCTGTGTATCTTTAAGTGAGTTACTTTACCTCTCTGTCCTTCGCTTCCTTCACCTGTAAAATGGGGATCACAGTGGAGCCTGCCGTGTGGGGGATGGTGTGAGGGGGAGCCCATCCACGACAGGCACTGTGACCCAGGGCCATGGCAGAACTGCACTGAATCAGGGTTGGTGGGGAGTGTCAGCTGCACAGAAAGAGTAAGAAGGAAAGCAAGAGTGTCCATGCTCCCCTGGGCCCTTGCTCCAAAAGGAATCCATGTTAACAGCTCCCCATGGACCCTTCCAGGAGAGAACCCATGCATCCAGGAGAGAACCCATGCATCCAGCAGCACATACGTGTGTGTGCACCGTCTATGCTGAGCAGTATCCTGTCAAATGCAGCATTAAAGCATCCTTCTTTACACAGGTTCTGCACCTTGTCTCATCCAAATAATGAAACATCTGGACATCTTTATTTATCAGCTGGTTCAGATGTACCCCCTTATTTTAATGGCTACATGGTATTCCATCCTATGGATGAGCCCTAATATATTTAACCGGACCCCAAGAGTAGATGGCCGCAGCACACGGGAGTGGTCCACGCCGGTGGGATGGATGGAGTCATAGGAAATTAGGCCACAAAAGAGGCTGTGGGAAAGTTGCCACTGATTTTCAGCTATGCAGCTTCATGCAAATGATAAAATTTCACTCATGTGTTGAGTACCAACTGTTTCCTCATTATCCATAGGCCTTACAATAACTTGCTTGGGTAGATTATTATTAGAATCCCATTTACAGTGAAGCTGAGAGATGAAGTTAGTTCCCCCAGGTCATACACTAGTAGGGCCAAGGAGTGTGACCCAGAGCCCACGTTCTGTGCCACACACAGTGGGAGGTCTGGGCTTCCTTCTGCAGGAAGTAACAAGCCCCCTCTCACTGCGTCCTTCTCTGTGATCAGATCCTTCTCTGTGCTCCCAGGGGCACTGCCCCAGGACCCAGGGAGCTCCAAGCAGCATGGATGAGCTCAGACCCAGGGTAAGGTGGGGGGCCTTGTTGAGGTCAAGGACCTTAGTCCAGACAGTGCTAAGCTGGAGAAGGGGCAGGCAGGATAGGGCTGGGGTCTCTACTGAGACCCCACTCATTGTCCAGCCTGACTCCTGGCTGCCTTTGGAAAGCAGCTCAATTCACCAACTCTCTTGAGTGTCTAGGGCACCACTAGGGGACCCACCATGGTTACTAAGACCATACTCCCTCCTGCATGGGTCTTCCATTCCTCACAAAGGCCCTCCTCCCTCCCTGCAGCCTCACCTAAGGACCACCTCTGACTTAGTCAAACCTACTGTTTTGTGAGTGGTGGGAAGATGCCTACATTAGCCTTTGCATCAGGACTACTTCTTATGAGTTATACCTCTCCTCACACGGCTCATTGCTGAAGCCCTGGTCCCAGCCTGCCCTGGGTCGGTTTCTCAGCATGAGTCTCTCTCCCAACAGGTCTACAAAAGGGGGGTGAGTACCCAAACAGAAAAATGAAAATAGATCCCTACCTCACACCATAACAAAATCAATTCCAGATGTAAATGTGAAAGGCAAAACTAAGACTTTTAGAAGAAAAATATAGAATAATATCTCTATGACCTTAGGGCAGGGAAGGATTTCTCAAGACATGAAAAGCACAAATCATTCAAGAAAAAGATTGACAAATTTGACTACATAAAAATTCATCAAAAGATGAATTTCCCACCATAAAGGGAAGGGGAAAAAATCATAAACTAGATGAAGATATTTTCAACACATAAGTGACACAGGATTAATATCTAGACTATATAAGGCATTCCTCAAATTATTGAGAAAAAGACAACCTGATAAATGAACAAAAGGCATGAACAGGCTTTCAGAGACAATGGCCAATCAACATCATCAGAAAGTGGGAAGTGCTCATTAAAACCATGATACGACCCTGCTCTGCTGGGCCTTGTCTCTCACAGCTGCCCTGGCTGCTGTCAGGGACCTAGAGATGGATTTACCAAGAAGGTTTCAGCCCTGGCTGGCTTGCACCCCAGCTGGTCCACACCCCATGCCCTTCCTGGAACACAGAGGAGCAGCTGCCCAACTCCTCAGGCATTTGTTCCGTTCCTGCTCTTTGCTGCCCAGACTCAGCTTTCCTGGCTTCCTAAATCAGCTCTTGTGTTTTTCCCCAAATTTTCATTTGGAAAAACTGTCAAGCTGAAGAAAATGTGAAAGAATGGTACAATAAATCCTTCTACACCTTTGCCCTACAATCATCATTGGTTAACATTTTGCCACATTTTCTTCGTCATTCCTTATTACAAATTATTATTATCATTAATATTTTTGCTGAATTGTTTGAGAGTAAATCACAGGCATTTTGACACTTTACTGCTAAATGCTTCCATGTGTGTCTCCTAGGAAGATGGGCATTCTCTTGGATAACTCCAGTACTATTACCAATTCAGGAGATTTTCCATTATGTAATAATATTACAGAATTGCTTGATTTAGTCAATTAAAATACGGGATGCCCAGTTAAATGTGGCTCTCAGATAAACAACAAATAATTTTTTAGTATAAATATGTCTCAAATATTTCATGGAACATACTGATACTAAAAAATTGTCTGAGAGACACATTTAACCGGGAGTCCTGTGTTTTATCTGGCAAGCCTATATTATTATCTAACGTACAATCCATATTTGACTTTTGCTCCTTGTCCCAATAATGTCATTTAGAGCAACTTTTTCTCCAATCCAGGATCGCACATTGTGTTTAGTTGTTGTGTTGCTCCTAGGCCAGCTTTGGATACCTGGTACTGACCATTTTGTTTTCGCTGCCCCACCAGACCCCTATTTCTAGGATTATGGAGACCCAGCTACAGCTGTCTGAGATAATCCTGCCCGGGTAGGGTAACCAAGGAACTATTGCATAATGAGATCTAAGCATGGGAATAGAATTAAGTGGGGGGGTGGGAAGGAGGGTTGGCTCCATCAGCCTTTTGGGAGGGGTGATGCTGGCAATGGGTTTGTCTCCAAGACAGCACTGCCCACAATGAATGTGAGGTCCACCTTCCAAATCTGAGAGGACTTCAAGCTGAGTACCCCAGCCCCTAAGGGAGCTGGACCACCCAGTCTGTCCTCAATTGACAGCAGCTGCAAAAAGCAGTAAGCAAACTGCTTCCCAGCCCGAGCACTGAAGGGGAAACTGACCATTAGCAGAGAGAACGTGCCCTCAGGAGCAGAAAGCAGTCGTCCCAGGTGAGTGACCACGGTCCTGTGGGTCTAGAGCAGCCCACCTCTGAACCGCCCTCGACCGGCGAGGAAAGAACTGCCCTCTCCTGCGGGTCACGGACTCCCTCCAAGGTCAGGCTATGGTTCTTACCAGCAGTGACGTGGCTGCAGGGGGGTGAGCAGGGCCATCTTTCAAGGCAGCATTCGAGGGATAGCAGAGACCCTGTCCCTTCAAAGTAAATAAACACCCACTCTGAACCCGAACGGCAGCCGATTCCGGTGCAGTATCAGAGAACAGAACCTCCTCCCGGAGTCTGTGTGTTGCACAAAGGCTGAAACACTTCACAACACGCCACTATCAGCATCAGTGCACACACAGCACGAAACCCCTTCACCGCACTGGCAAAAATTAAGAAGTCTAACAATGCCTGGCGTCGGCCACAGTGTGGAGCGATGGGAACTTCTCTAGCTTGTGGTGGGAGTGTAAGTGGGCACAACCATTCTGGAAAACAACTGGTATTACCTAGCAAAGTTAATGGGAGCATACTCTCTGGCCCATCAATCCTAGTCCTAAATACTCACCCAGCAAATGCTTTCCCACATACACAAGGAAACGTGTAAAAGTGTTCATACTATAATTGTTCACAAGAAAAATTAGAAACAATCCAAATATTCACCAACAATCGAATGGATAAACAGATTAAAGTTATATTCATGAAATAGAACAGTACACAGCAAGTTAGAAGAATGATTACAGCTAACAGGTATCAGCATATATGAACCTAAAAACCATAATATTGAGCTGGAACGTAAAATTATGGAAGAATGTAGTCAGCATGATTCCATTACATAAAGATCAAAATAGATAAAACTGAACACATATTTAGGGATATATACATAAATAGCAATACAGCAAAGAATGGTAAGGAATATGCAATTAACGTGCAATTTACAGAGGTTGTTACCTCTGGTGGGGAAAGAGGGTGCCATCATGGAGGGATACATGGGTGCTTAAAGATGTTGAAATGTTTTCTTTCTTAAACTAGTAGTGTGTATATAGGAGTACATTGTGTTACTCTTTAAACTATTTTTATATATTATATACACATTTTTGTCTGCTATGTTTCTAAAAGAAAAGTTTAAAAAAGAAAGTTCAGGGGCCAACCCGGCAGCTTAGTGGTTAAGTTCATGTGCTCCGCTCCGGTGCCCCAGGGTTCTCGGGTTCAGATCCCGGGTGTGGACCAACACACCACTTGTCAGCCATGCTGTAGCAGCATCCCATATAAAGTAGAGGAAGATGGGCATGGATGTTAGCTCAGGGCCAATCTTCCTCAGCAAAAAGAGGAGGACTGGTGACAGATGTTAGCTCAGGGCTAATCTTCCTCACAAAAAAAAAAAGAAAAAGAAAGTTCATGTTAGTAATCCTTATTAGGAGGAAACAATCTCCATGTTTCTGTAAAGGGAATCCCCCCAAGGCCCCCCTCCCCCCACACACATACAAACACACGCTCTCCAAGAGAGGAAATCATGGACGGGACACTTCTAGCGGCCAGGCACCCCCTCACTCCCTCCTGCCTTTCAGCTCTGCCTGTCCACCAGTGGGGATCCTTCTAGTCAGCTCTACCTCTCAGTGGGGCCAGGAATAGGATGAGGGTTATTTGTCTATCCCTGAACCAGTCACTCCAGCTGGGAGCACAGGGTCGAGAGGGGGTGACATATGTGAATAGGCTAAGACCTGGGTCTTGTGTCAACTCATTGTATCAAACCATTCACTGTGGCCAGGGAAATTGAATGCTTTGATTGGCCAGGCTCAGTTCGGGAGCCTAGAGCCAGGAATAGAGTGAGCTCAGCTGAACAAATTAGAATGAAAGTAGGGGCATGTTGATTCCGCACTGAAAATATAGGTTATTTTAGCAGAAGAAGAAATGGATGCTGGGCTGGAAAAAAATAACAGGTGTGTATGTGTGTATAAGAATGTCCTCCAGTGCCAAGTAATAGGAACCTCAGCTCAGCTGATTTAATCAATTATGGGATTTCTTATCTCACAAAATAGAAGTTTTGAGGTAGGGCGGGTCCAGGTTGGTTAATTCAGCAGCGCCACGACATCAGCAGGATTCTTTCTTTTTGCTCCGTCATCCTCGCCATCTTCGTTGTCACCTACTCTCCTGGTGGTCACAGGATGGCTACAGATATCTCACCAGTTATCAGCCTCACAGAACAATGTCCAGGGACAGAAAAGGGGTTGCTCTTCCTTGCATCCCTCTCAAAGAGCTAAGAAACCCATCCCAGAAGCACCGCCCACAGCAGACAAGTTCATTAGCATAATTTGGTCACATGTCCCCTTATATGCCAATCATTGGAAAGAGTGTTACCATGATTGGTTTAGATTAATCAGTTTTCATGCCCTGGGGCTGGAGTTGGGGTCAATTGTCTCTGAATCACACAGCCCCTAAAAGGAGCATGGCTTTCTGAACAAAATTGGGGTTCTGTTAGTGGGAAGGGGAGTTGGTAACTGGATTAGCTCAAAATGAAGCTTTGCAATTTCTTTTTCTTTAACATGTCTCAGCCCAAATTTGTAACAGAGTGGATACCAAGATTAGCATAATTTGCTTCTCCCATAGGTAATTGTGTATCAGTAACCTGTTGCTGCGTAACAAACACTCCAAAACGTACTGGCTTAAAACAACAGCAATTTATACTTTCTCATGATTTTATCAATAGGCATTGAGCAGAGCTCAGCAGGGGTCACTTAAGCAGCTGCATTCAGCTGGAGGTTGAGCTGGGCTGGGCTGGAAGTTCTGAGAAGGACTCTCTCAACACATCTGGGACATTGATGCCGGGGTTACTGGGGGTTCTAGCTTCTTCTCCATATGACCACCCTCCCCACATGGTGTCTCATCCTCCAAGGCTCTCTCTCCATTCTCCACATGGCCTCTCTCTCCATCAGGATAGCCTGGACTTCCTTAGCGCAAGGCAGCTGGGTTCCAAGGGGGCAAAAACAGAATCCACCAGGCATCTTAAGGGCTAGGCCTGGAACTGGCACAGTGACACTTCCACTGCATGCAATTGTCAAATCAAGTCATATAACTAGACCTGGAAATAGACTCTGCCTTTTGATGGGAGGACCAGTGTGCACCTCAGGGAGGGGACAAATTGTTGGTGGACTCCATGGAGACTCCATCACTCCTTCTCTCCCAGCCATCCCAGGAAGCAGAAGGCAAGGAGGGACAACAGAACAGAGACCCAAGGAGCTACAACATCTCTTTCTTCCCATCACACAGGAAAACTAGATGTTCACTGAGGCCTTCTCCTGAAAGGAGCTTTGTCCTTCCTCTTAGAAATGAGCTCAGATTACCTGCATAGTCACTGAGCATCTGTGGAAGACACGAGAAATTGATAAGGTGCTGCCTCTGGGAAGGGAAACTGGGGGGCTAGGGAGCAAGGCTGGGAGAGAGATTTGTTTTCCATTTTATATACTTTTGAATTTTGTAACATGGACTTTTATTACTTGGTCCAAAATATGTATTTTGTAACTAACCCGACCAAGGTCACCCACTAGCAAGAGGCAAAGAAGGACTCAATCAGACCCGCCACCGTGAGCCTGAGTTCATTTCCCATCATCACGGGAGGTTACATCAATCTGCATTTTAACCTAAATCAATCCACTTGGGCACTGCGGGGACATAAAAGAGGTAGCTGAGGTCCAAGGGAAGACACAAGACGCCTGCCTCTGTGGCACAGAAGTGACAGTCTCGGGGGCCTGCTGGGCTTTGAGCTGTTTTCAAAAGGCAGCAAAATCTCTGAGGTTGGAGCTTGGAGACGCTCCTCAGAGAGATTCCCTGAGCTGGTGGGATGGACACAGTCCCTGGGGCAAAATGACCTGGGTACCCGTAAACTACAGCTGTGACCTTAGACAGGTCACCAGCCTCTCTGCGTCTCGATTCCTTCATCAGGAAAATGGGGAAAGTAATATTCCCTATCCTGGGTCGGCATTGTGAGTCTAGCAGAGTCCCCAAAGGTGAGGTGTCAGATGGCAGGAAGTTCCCGGGATCTCCAGCCAGCTTGCTGAGGGATGGTGGCAGGTGGCTGGCTCTCTCTGTTCCATGGCAGAACACAATGGAGAGATCAGCTCTCAGTGGGCACTCTCAGGCATGGTGGGGTGTGTGACCTTGGGTAGTCCTCTCTCTCTTCCTCACTTGGGCCGAGCAGAGTGCTCGCACAACCCTGGTGTCCCAGGATTCAGGGCCCTTCTAGGTGAGTATTCACATGTGAGCTCCTCTTATGCACACGAGCTCTGTCCTCACCAGCAGGCTCAGCGAGAGGAGAGGCGGTGGCCCCAGAGGAGGGCCCCAGGATGGCTCCAGAGCTGGGCAGGGGCGTCTGGCACAGCCATCTCCTCCGCCCCTCCTCTGTCTCCGTCTCCCTTCCCTCTGTAGACTGTGTAATCCTTGTCTGCCTCCTCTGCGTCTGTTTCAGGAATGTCGGTAACCGAGATTCTTAATGCTGAACCTGGCTCCAAAAACACACCCCCAAGCAGAAAAATTCCAGGCGAAAGCAATTTCCCAACCTGGCAGGAAGCTGCCTGTCTGGGCAGAGGTGGGAGGGCAGTTTGGACCAGCAGAGAGTCCCCTGGCTCTCCAAGACATGTGGGGCCCTGACCCCAATCCCCCTCCCTAGGGGCCTGTCCTACCTCCCCTCCCTTCCAAACCTTTTCTCTGGCTCCCAGCCACTGCGGGGGAGGGGCGCTTCTGTTGGCTTAGCCCTTCCCTCCCTCTGCCTGCGGATCTCAGCCCTCCTGTCTGCACTGCCACCTTCCCAGGCTCCCAGTCCACCCCTTCCGCCCACACTCCTGCTTTCTGCTCTGAGTAGTGAGCAGCTGCCTTGTCCCTACAGTGCGGCTTCTCCTCGTAGCAACGCTGCGAGGTGAATATTTCTGTTTCCCATTTCACAACTGGGGGAACTGAGACCTAAGGAAGTCAAATCACTGGCCTGGGGTCACATGGCGAGAAGGCTGTGGAGCCGTGATTCCAGCCCCAGGAGGATGCGGAAGTTTTCGTCCCGCAGCTCGGCACTAGCTCCTTGCGCCCCTCAGGCCTGGGAGCCCCGGCTTCACGCACGTGGCCAGACCAGAGGCGTGAGATGCAGACGTGGCTCCCTCATCAATGGTGACGTCCTCGAGAATAAGGAGCAGGCGTATTCATCTTCTCCCCAGGGCCAGGCAAGGACTGAAAACTCAGAAAACACTAGCTGGAGGAACCTTACGGTGTGGTCAGAGGGATGTGGGGCAGGGAAGCTGCTTGGCCCGCCGGGGGCCATCGTGTACAGGGTCCTCGCCCCACAGCCCAGAGGGAAACCAAAGGCCAAGGTGCACTTTGGGTGTGGGCTTTCTGGCTCCGGCGGGCTGCGGGTCACTGTTTGTTTTTCCAGCAACATCTCTGTGGAAACACAAGCCTCCTGCAGTGTGTTTAGAGATGTCAAGGCGGGCCCCTACCTTGGTCTCCACCAGACCGGCTCCCTCCTCCCCTCCCGCCTCCTCTAACCGCCAGGTAATTGGAAAACAGATGTAGAGCATCTTACAAATATCTGATGAAATGGCGTGAAAGTCACTCCTGCATCATGGAAAATGAAAGTTCTCCAAAGACTGTCTCCCGGCTTCCTGCTCCTTCCCTTCCCCTCCTCACTCACGTGGTCTCAGTTCCAAACTTGGAGGGGGTGGGCAGCTACATGGGCAGGAGTGATTCAACTTGAATAGGTGGAGGAGGAAATCCTGCCTCTAGGAACTGTAACCAAAAATACTATTAGTCTCTTTCCAGAAGACAAACAGTAAGTGTATTAACAGAAACGGCATGTCTTCTAACTGCGGAGGATCAGTTCACGAATATCACTTGAGCACAGACTGGCGTTTTGTACCTCCACTCAGCACCTTGCGCTCCAGCTGTTCGTGTCTGGGGTCAGGTAGCTCTGGCGTTCAAGTGCCTACTCTGCCATTTCTTGGCTGTGTGACCTTGAACAAGTCACTTAACCTCTCTGAGCGTCAGGCTCCTCATCTGTAAAATGTTAAAGCAATGATTCCCTTAATCCTCTCTCCAAGCATTGCTATCAGGATCAAGTGAAATGTGAAATGAGCATGCAGACATGCCTTGTATACTCTACAACTACATACATGTCGCATGTCACATAGTACCACTCTGTTGTGTAGCCCACCTTCCAGAAGGATTTTCACTTATTATCTCCTGTTAGCTCCAATCCTAATTCTCCAATTCTGCTCTGTTGTTCTCCTCCCATCCCCTGAATATATCCCGGTTGTTTTTTCATCTCTGGGCCTTTACTGGGTGACAAGGGGTGAGACATCGCCATGCCTCAGAAATTCATTACCATCCAGAAGAAGAGCAAAGCCGCCCGAGTTAGACCCCAGCTCCACCCACCAACTGCTGTGAGTCCTTGAGCAAGGCACTTCCCCTCTCTGGGTCTTGGTTTCCCCATCTGAAAAATGGAATGAATAATAGTTCTTATCCCATAGGACAGCTTCAAGAAGGGAATTCATTAATCCACACAAAGAGCTTAGAACGCTGCCTGCCACATGGTGGGCTCTCAATCAACCCTTCACCTCCTTGGCTCTTGACTTTGATTATATTGATCAGAAGATGAGTAGAGAAGAACATGCAGAAAAGCACAGGGATGGATGTGCAATGGAACGGGGGAGGGGCTGAGGGATGGGGAGGGAACAACGGAGCTGCAAAGGGAGGGAGGGGAGGAGAGGAGAAAAGCCAGCTGACTGCGTTTTGAGAAGGTGTTTAGAGCAATCTGGATGGGGAAGGAGAGGCTGGGAGCAGTGGGAGGCTACACAATGTGAAATGAGAGTGAGATTGATTTTGTCAGAGCTCAGTGAGTATTTATTGATTATGTACAAGGTATGGTCCTTGTTATTGAAAGTTCATAATCGAGGCGGAAAGGCAAAGCAAGCACATGAACAGTGAAGCGGCAATGCAGGAGGGAAATGGTTTCCTGTAGCGCCGTAGCCATCTCTCAAGGTTGTGCCTGACTGAATGTCAAATGAGCATTACAGGAAATAAAAAAGGGGCGTTCGGAGGAGGGCAAGACCTCTGGGGACCCAGCGGAAGCCACCAGCACATGGAGATATGAGCTGAGCAGAGTCCCGGGGAACAGTTAGGACTCGGCTCCCTGATTTTTGCACCGCAAACTCTGCTCTTGGATTCACTTTTCATTTTGCTTGAAAGTGACGGTCTGGGCTCTGGCATGTTTATGCATCTTTATTGTCCCCTCTCTTATAAGTGATTTTTAGCTGGCATAGTATTCTAAATTCCAAATACTTCCCCACAGAACTCTGAAGGGATCCTTCCACGGTCCTTTCCATTCAGTGTCTCTGATGCAATTTTTGGCCCTATCAGAGCTCGATTCTTGTAGGTAATCTGTTTTTTGTCTTTAAAAGCTTTTTAGGACTTTCTCTTATCCCTGGTGTTTACAAACTTCATCAGAATAAATTGTTCTTCTTTCATAGCCCATTAATCTGAAGATTTGTGGTTTGCTTTTTTTTTTTTTTAAGCCTGGGAGATTTTCGTCTATTATTTCTTGGATTATTTCTTCCCTTGAATTATCTCTGTTCTTTAAGAAGGGTATTGGAATCTCTGGATCTACCATCCATGTCACTTAACTTTTCTTTCATATTTTCCATATTCTGCTAATTCTTTATCCATCTATGCTCATTATTATCCAGTCCGTCTACCTACTTGCTTTTCCATAGCTGCCTGTTTCTCAGGCTTAGTTTGGGTTCTCTAATAAACAAATCTTTAAAAATGATTTGAGGGAGCTGGCCCGGTGGCGCAGCGGTTTAGTCTGTGCTTGGCAGCCCGGGGTTCGCCACGCCATGGCGGCGTCCCATATAAAGTAGAGGAAGATGGGCACGGATGTTAGCCCAGGGCCAGTCTTCCTCAAGCAAAAAAAAAAGAGGAAGATTAGCAACGGATGTTAGCTCAGGGCTGGTCTTCCTCACATAAAAGAAAAAAAAATGATTTGAGTTCAAGTGGCTTATTTGGGAGATGATGCCAGGAACCACCTGTAGGAGTGTGGGGATGTGAGACGGGAGAGGGAAGGCAGCCAGTGAAGGGGGCACTATTGAGCCAGTTACCACAGTTATCACACTGGGCACCCTGGAAGCTGGGGTCGCACATGGGTCTCAGAGTCATTCCACCCAAGGGGTGAGGGAGCTGGGGTATTTATACCAACCCCCACTGGTCATTGGTTGAGGGCTGCTTCTAGCACAAGGAGTGTTAATTCCTCAGCACTTTGAGCATGCCACACAGTTGGCAAAGAGGGCTTTGGAGTCCAGAAAGGGAAAAAAATAAATAGAAACAAACCTCAGGCAGAGAAATGCAGGTGCTGACAGTTGGGATCAGTTCATCGTGAACCAAGGTGGGAAAGGTGAGGGAACATGGGCAGGACATCTACTACGTCTTATTTCATGGGTGCATTATTCATCTCATATTCCTCTGAGGACACTGAACACCTTCTGTTAAATTTCCTTCTATTTCCTTAAATGCTGGTCCATCTTCTGTACAATTTGGTGCTTCTCTTTAATGGTTTTCTTGTATTGATTGGAGGGAAATTTGTTACATCACTGAGGCTAATGGTGGGAGTATGTTCTAGAAGCTGTCTGTTGGGAGTCAGGGGCCTCAGGTTACTCCTGGGTTCTACCAGCGCCTGGGGCACTTCCCTGTCTCTTGCTTTTCCCACCCTGGTCCTGACACATTGCTCTGGTCTGGGGCCAAGTGCCCTTGCAGCCTGCTTCTTGGCAACGTGGGAAAAGGAAAGGGTCAACCTGCCTGCTATTCTAGATGCTGGTTCTCAAACAATCACCTGATGATGACCACAAGACCTCATCACGCTCCTCAGATCCACTGCCTCTGAGTTGGAAAACTTCCAGAAAAGCTCCCACTATGCACAGCCTTCCCTTTCTGCACATGGATTGGGCTGTGGTTCCTTCAACAGATCAATTCTATATACTTTCTGTCCTTCTGAGATTCCTCAACATTAGCAGTCCATTAATGCCACTCAGTTTTCCAGTCCTATCATGAATCTATTGTTTCTAAATATTACTTTTCTGTCATTCCAGGGATTGAGAATGAAAGTAGAAATAGAAGCATGTGCTCAATCTACCATCTTGATCCAACCTCAAGAAAGATAATCTAAAGGAGTATTACTAAATGTTATAAAATTAACCCCACCACCACCACCACCACTGCCCGGCCACGACATTTTATCAAGAGCCCGCAGTAAGGATTTGGATGTCAGACTAGTGTTTGCTTTTAAGATGACATGTTGATGATATGCCTTGGAGCAGGTTGTATTTTTTAACAGTGGCTGCAACCATATCTGCCATCCCGCACCCTTTGTGTAACCTTGACCCTCCTCCCATTGAGAGGTGGGGGTCTACGGCTTCTCCCCTTGAGCTGGGGCAGACATCCGTGACTGCCTCATGGCAGAGCTCACTAAGTGACTTCTGAGGCTGGATTATAAAAATGCCACACACTTCCACCTTGCTCTCTGGGGACCCTCACTCTTGAAACCCAGCCACCATGCTCTGAGGAGGCCCAAACTTGCCCATGAAGAGACACATGGAGCCACATGGAGCCCAGCCGACTTCCCAGCTGACAGTCAGCAGCAGCTGCCATACATGTGAGCGAAGACACATCCAGATGATTCCAGACCTCACCTGCCAAGTCACCCCCAGCTTTTGAGTTTTCCCAGCTGAGGCCTCAAACATTATAGGTCAGAGACAAGCTGTCCCTGCCGTGTCCTGTCCAAATTCCTGGCACACAGAATCCATGAACGTAATAAAATGGTTGCTTCACACTTCTAAATTTCAAGATAAAACAACCCAAAATAGTAACTGGAACACGAGCCACAGATGGTTCAGCTTCATGAAGACCATTCTTATATTGTTCTCCCTCCTTGGAATGTTCTTTATTTTCTTCTTTACCTGGATAATTCTTCCTCATTCTTCAAGAATTAGCTCAAGTTCCATCTTTGTAAAGTCTTCTTTGACCAGTCCAGCCATTGGGGATCTCATCTTCCCTTGGACTCTGGTGAACACCTTTCTAGTTCTCTAGAGAGAGGTAGCATGGTAGAGTGGAAATAGGTGTGGAAATCTAGTTTTGACATCAGAAATATCTGGAATCTAATCCAAGCTCCACCACTTACCAGCTGTCTGATCTCGGGCAAGTACCCCATCAGCAGGATTGTTGAGGAGATTAAATGAGATAATGGATGTTACCACCCCTTGGCAATCTCAGATTGTCAACAGCTATAGGCAGCCAACAAATATTTATTGAACATCCTTGTGAATATCTAGTGCTGTGTAACATAACACTCCACCCCAAAACTCAGTGGCTTGAAAAAAACAATAATCACTTATTTTGCTCTCAAAACTTCCATTTGGGCAGGGCTCAGTGGGACAGCCCATCTATGCTCCATGCAGTGTCAGCTGGAGTGACTTGCCTGAATGGAAGGCAAGATCCACTTCCAAGATGGTTTACTCACATGGCTGGCAAGTTGACGGAGGCTGTTGGCTGGGGCTATCTACCAGGGCCTCAGTTCCTCTACATATGAGCCTCTCCTTAGTGCTACTTGGGTTTCCTTTTGGCATGGAAGCTGAGTTTCAAGAGTGAGTTCTAAGAAACCAGAAATGGAAACAGATGGTCTCTTAAGAGCTGGGCCCAGAAACAAACACAGTGTCACTTCTGCTGTATTCTATTATTCAAAGCAGTCACAAGGGTCACCCAATCCAAGAGGAAAAAATATGGACCCCACCTCTCAATAGAAGGAGTATGAAAGAAATTGTGACCATGTTTAATATGCCAGAAATATCTTATAGGTATCAGGTACTCTTCTGTGCCCTGCAAATACAGCTTATACAAGACATATATGGTTCCCACTTCTCATGGAACTTATACTCCATATTATTATTTGTTGTGTTATATGTGCATGTATCGTGTGTCTCCAACTAGCCTGAAAATACCTTCCAGAGGAAGGCTTTGTCTTATTTATCTTTCTATCCTTGACACTTGACACACTGACTGGCAGGTAGTTAATGAACAGGAAATGTTGCTGAATTAAATTACACTATGTGGAATAAGATCATGAGAAAGCACTTTGTGAATAGCAAATCACAATTCAAATATAAGACCTGTAGTTATCTTTTAAACTTTTAATGATACTTACTCTATACCAGCCACTATCCTAGGCCTTATTAATACAGAGATAATAAGACAGACGTCCTGCCTTCAAGCCACTTATGGAGCAGATATTACTATTACCTATTTCCTTGAGAGTCAGAGAATATTACTCTTAGGAAATTAACTCAGTGACAGCTAAGGAGTTTGATGTATTTAAAACGTATAGCCTTCCAGAATGACACCTCTGAAAATCTGCTTCCCCATAAACACAATGAGAACACTGGAAAAATTATCAAAAATCAACATTTTTAGAACTCTGGAAATTAATCAAAGGCTTGTAACAATTTGATCTGTGTTTATTCAAGAAGAACAGCTGAATCTTAGTAAGAACAATGAACTCTGTGCTGTTTGAACTTGTCCTATTCCCGTCTACCTCCCCTTGCTCCATGATGGCCATGAAAAGGAACAGCTCATAACCACAGCACTTGTGAAAAACAGCAGGCTGGCAGCCACTGCAGGGCAGAATGGGTTTGGAGCTACCCAGAGAATTGTCATGCAGCCTGTCTGGCAGCTCCCGTAAAAGCGCTACTCGCCGAGTTTGTCTTTATTTCACCTGACTCGGAGCTTACTCAGTGAGAAAAGCCCTGTGCCCTGGGAGATTGTTGTTGGAACAATCAGCGGCAATTGTTGAACAGCATAGCTGCCTGAGGTGGTGCTACCAGCTGGGGTAAACAAGAGGCTGGTCAAAATACTGAAAAGGAAAATTTGGAGAGTAAGATGTGCATAGGAGGCTTTGAAAAGCTCTGACATGATCCTGGGAATCTGGGAGGCCATGGGCATGTACAGAACTGTATGCATTCCCAGAAAAGACCTGAGAAGGCCCTCACATTTCACCTCCGGCTGACCAAGCAGGACGTGAATGCGAAGGCAGAGTTGTAAACCACCTGCCAGAGCATTGAAGGCACACCCAACGTACACAACAGAGAACCTTCAACAAAGGACGGGAGATTTATTGGTTTAAAGTACTTAAGGGAATCCCTATCTAATCATTAGCTGACCACTTCTAGCTATTAGATTAACTACCTAGCAGAAACTTCTGGAGCTGCACATAACAAAGAATACAGTCTTTACAGAATTTGTCCAGGAAAGTCACTAAATAAACAGCAGCGACTGCACCAAAAACAATGACAACACACAGGAACAACAACAAACCCTAGGGACGGGGAGGAAATCTGATTTCCAGAGTTGCCACATCATATTATATTAAAGGTCCAGTTTTCAACAACAAAAATGTTACGAGACTTGTAAACAATCCAACAAACAGGAAAGCATAGCCCATATGCAGGAAAAAGGCTGTCAATAGAAACTGTCCCTGAGGAAGCCCAGATGTTGGAGTTACTGTCAGTTTTAAATCAGCTGGTATAAATATGTTCAAAGAGCAAAAGAAAACCGTGTCCAAAGATTAAAAGGAAGTATGAGAATGATGCCTCACCAAATAGAGACTATCAACTAAAGAGACAGAAATTAAAATTTTAGAAGAACCAAATATAAATGATGGAGTTGAAAAGGACAATAACTTCAATGATAAATTCATTAGAGATGCTCAGCAGCAGATTTGAGAAGGCAGGAGAAATTAAGAGCATCAGTAAAACGACTACATAGGTACATACAACACACAGTATACGTGCTTTCTTAAAAATATATTTTATTGAGGTCACATTGGTTTATAACATTGTGTAAATTTCAGGTGTACATCATTATATTTCAGCTTCTGTATAGACTGCACTGTGTCCACCATCAAAAGTCTAGTTGCCGTCCATCACCATACACATGTGCACCTTTACCCCTTTCGCCCTTCTCTCACCCACTTCCCCTCTGGTAACCACCAATCTGTTCTCTGTATCTATGTGTTTGTTTATCTTCCATATATGAGTGAAATCATACAGTATTTGTCTTTCTTTGTCTGACTTATTTCGGTTAACATAATACCCTCAAGTTCCATTCATGTTGTTGCAAATGGCACAATTTTCTCTTTTTTATGGCTGAGTAGTATTCCATTGTGTATATATATGCCACATCTTTTTATCCATTCATCCATTGATGGGCACTTGGGTTGCTTCCAAGTCTTGGCTATTGTGAATAACACTGCAATGAACATAGGGGTGCATATATATTTTCAAATCAATGTTTTCATGTTCTTTGAATAAATACCCAGAAGTGGAATAGCTGCACCACATGGTACTTCTATTTTTAATTTTTTTGAGAATTCTCCACACTGTTTTCCATAGTGGCTGCACCAGTTTGCATTCCCACCAACAGTGTATGAGCGTTCCCTTTTCTTCACATCCTCTCCAACACTTGTTATTCCTTGCCTTTTTAATAATAACCATTCTGATGGGTGTGAGGTGATATCTCATTGTAGTTTTGACTTGTATTTCCCTAATGATTAGTGACATTGAACATCTTTTCATGTGCCTGTTGGCCACCTGTATATCTTCTTTGGAAAAAAAAATCTGTTGATATCCTTTGCTCATTTTTTGATTGGGTTGTTTTTAGTTGTTGTTGAGCTGTATGAGTTCTTTATATATTTTGGAAATTAACCCCTTATTGTGCTTTTTGTCTGTAACTCCTTTCTTCTCCTATCTGACTTAAAAGGCAACTGCAAAAGGAATCATTAAAATAGTGTTGATAGACTTAAATTGCATAAAGACAAGCTGTATGACATCTGTATGACAATGTGTACATCTGTATGACAATAACAGCATAAAGGAGGAGAGAGGGAACAGAGCTTTACTGGAGCAAAGTTTTTATATACTATTAAAATTAAGTTACTACTAATCTGAACTAAATTGTTTTAAGTTAAGATGTTAGTCATAATCTTCAGAGCAACTACTAAGAAAATAACTTTAAAAACATAGCAAAATAGGGGCTGGCCACATGGCCTAGTGGTTAAGTTCAGCACATTCCACTTTGGCGGCCCAGGTTCAGTTCCCAGGTGAGGACCTATACCACTCGTCGGCAGCCATGCTGTGGTGGCAGCCCACGGACAAAATAGAGGAAGATGGGCACAGATGTTAGCTCAGGGCTAATCTTCCTCAGCAACAAAATATATATATACAGCAAAATAAAAAACAAAAAACAAGGGAATTAAAATGGTATACTAGAAAATGGCCAATAAGCACATGAAAAGATGTTCAATATCATTAGCCATTAGGGAAATGCAAATCAAAACCACAATGAGATAACACTTCACACCCATTAGGAAAAAAGATGAGAGATAACAAACACTGGTGAGAATGTGGAGAAATTGGAATTCTCTTACATTGTTGGTGGCAATGTAAAATAACGCAGCTGTTTTGGAAAGCAGTTTAGCAGTTGTTCAAAAATTCAACATAAAGTTATCATATGACTTACCAGTTCCACTCCTAGGTATAAACCCAAGAGAAATGAAAATATATGTCTGCAAAAAAATTGTACATGAATGTTCATGGCACTATTATTCATGATATCCCAAAAGTGGAAACAACCCAAATGTCCATCAACTGACAAATGAATGAATAAAATGTGGTATATTCATACAATGGAATATTAATTTAACCTTAAAAAGGAATGAAATCCTGATATATGCTACAACATGGATGAATCTTGGAGACATTATTCTAAGTGAAATAAACTGGATACAAAAGGACATATATATGATATTTATTGTATGAGTCCACTTACATGAGTTATGTGCAATAGTCAAATACATAGATCAGAGAGTAGAACAGTGGTTAGCAGAGGATGGGGTGGGAGGAATGGGAGTTATTGTTTAATGGGTATAGAGCTGCAGCATAGGAATATGAAAAAGTTCTGGAGACAGACGATGGTGATGGTTGCACAACAATCTGAATATACTGAATTCCATCGAATTGTACACTTAAAAATGGCTAAAATGGTAAATGTTATGTTATGCACATTTTACCACAATAAAAAAAAAAAACTTTAAAAAGTACACAGAAAACAAAAGGAATGAAGTATTCATAAATGGTACAACACAGATGAACCACAAAAATATTATGCTAAGTGAAAGAAGCCAGTTATAAAAGATTACATGTTGTATAATTCCATTTATATGAAACATCCAGAATAGGTGAATCCATAGAGACAGAAAACAGATTGGTGGTTGCCGGGGGCTGGAGAAGGGGACACGGAGAGTGACTGCTAGTGGGTACTGGGTTTCTCTGGGATGAAAATGTCCTGGAGTTAGTGGTGACGGTTGCACAGCTCTGTGACTGCACTAAAAATCACTGAATTGTACGCTTTAAAAGGACAAATTTTATGGTATGTGAATTATATCTCTAAAGCTGTTATAAAAAACTTACAGCCCACCTTGATTTGCTCTACATAACTTGTAACCAATGAGACTCACTTCCAGGAAGCCAGGATGATGGGAAATGAAAAGCCGAAAAAGACATCCCCAGGCCAATGCCTTAACAACGTACTTTTAAATTATAAAAGTTGTATATGTTAACCAAAAATTATAAATACTAAAGAGATATAACCTAAAAGTCTCCTGTCACTCCTCGGAGGTAACCACTGCTGAGATAGGGTGAGCCTCAGTATCTAGCAGGGTGTTTTGGTCTCAAGCACAGACACCAGCTCTGGGCGAGCGGAGCAGCAATGGAGCTCCTCGGGAGGGCGCGACTTGTTCCGTTCTGACATCCCGGAGATCCAAGGTCAGAGGCCGATCTGCCGCCTCACCAGGGCGCCCCAGCTGGGAAGACAGCTCTAGCCATTTCTCCTCAGTCACTGAGGTCCTGCACCCCAGAGTCAGAGCTCCCGGTGGCAGACGGACTCCTCCCTGTAGCACCCACTCGAGCCCTGACTTGTGACTGGACAAGCCTGGTTGTCCAGAACCAATCACTGTGGCTGAGAAAAGTCGGTGCTCTGATTGGCCAGGTCTGAGTCACGTGCTCCAGCCCTGGGGGCGGTGGGAGGAAAGAGTCCTTCACAGAACACCGGGTCAGAATGTGGGGAAGAAATAGTTCCCCGGAGGAGATCTGCATACTGTTTCCAGAAGAAGCCAGAATGAATGTCCCTGGACAAGCAGAAGTGACTAAGCAACTAACGTCCACCATAGTATCCTTACAGATAGATAGATAGATAGATAGATGAATAAATAGAGGTTAGATGAATAGATAGATGATAGGTGATAGATGAATAAATAGATAGATGAATAAATAGAATAAATAGGTAGATGATAGATGAATAAATAGATGAATAAGTAGATAGATGAATAAATCGATGATAGATGAATAAATCGATGATAGATGAATAAGTAGATAGATGATGAATGAATAAATAGATAGATGATAGATGAATAAATAGATGATAGAGCTGGGACTGGAGCTGGATGCAGATATAAACATCTACAGATAGAATAAATACATCTGTGCATGTACACAGAAATATCTTTATTTTACAGTAACGTGCCATTCTGTAACCTACTGTGTTTCCCTCAACAATATATTGAGGACATGTTGACATATGTCTGATGACTCTGCTGGTCCCTCCTTATCTGTACACACAGATCTACCTCATTCTTCTTAAATACTGATCCATTGTTCAGATGTACCTTAATTTATTAACTCCTTCTCCCGTTGATGGACATTCAGGCTGCCTCCGGTGTTCACGATCACACACACCACCTCCATGAGCGTTCTTGGTTGTACCTCGTAGCAAGTACTTGTGCAAGTATTTCAGCAGGATGGATTCCTAGAAATGAAATTTCCGGGTTAAAGGGCATATTCCTTTTTGACTTTTGTAATCTTTCTTGGCTCTTTACACTACTCCCCTCCTTCCTCCTGCCCTTCTGCCCCTCTCTAGAGTCCAGACAAGGCCAGCTCCAGGGTACAGGAGGCAGACTGAGCTGTCAGGGAATTCCAGTTTTCTACTGCTGTGCAATAAACCACCTCAAAACTTATTGGCTTACGACAACAACCACTGTGTCATATCTCATGATATTTGGGGTCAGGAATTTGGGCAGGGTTGCAGTCACTCGGTTATATTCAGCTAGTGCCTGGGCTGGAGGGTCTAGCCTGGCTTCATTCACATGCCTGGTGTCTTGACGAGGACATCTGCGTGGCTGGGCTCAGCTGAGCCCCTTTTCCTCTCCGTGTGGTCTCACGGCCTCTCCATGTGGTCTCACAGCACGGTAGTCAGACCTTCACAGGGTGACTTGGGCCCCAAGAGACTAAGGCAGAACTGTAAGTCCTCTTGAAGGCATTGCCACTTCTGCCAAATTCTATTGGTCAGAGCAGTCACAGGCCAGGCCAGATTCAAGGGGAGGGGAAATAAACCCCACATCTGAATGAAAGGGGCAGGAAGCACATACAGGGAGGGGAGGAATTTCCCCCACCCAGTGTGAATAGTCATCTCTTTTATTAGGCATATGTTGTAATCACTTATTATGGAATACATGATATATACACTATGTTACCTTCCTAAAAACTGAAACATTCTGAATTAAGAAGCACATTTGGCCCCGAGAGTTTTAGATAAAAGGTTGTAGGCCCACATTATTATCCCCATTAGGAAATGGAGGCTCGAAGAGGTAAAGTGAGTTGCTCAACGTCAGTTAACTTCTGGGACTTTAAGCCAAGAGGAATGACTCATTAGCATTATTCATATCACAGTACCTAGCATGGAGTCTAATCATCGATTAATAGACTAGTGAATGACTTTAGAATGAGTGTCACCCAGCTGGCAGGTGGCAGGGCCAGAACTCAGATCTGTGTCTTGGGGTCCAGGTCCAGTGCTCTTTCCCCTGAACTGCCTGGGACAGTGTCCAGAATCAGCTGACAGCCCACCTGGCTGGGGAGCCTCTGATCGACTCAACTCGTCCGTAACATCAGGGCACTGGTGGCCCACCTGTGACGCAGCCCTCGAGGCCAGCAATGAACTTCGTGCACCAGCCTCCGTCCCTGAAGACCATCAAGATTGACTGGAATTTAAACCTGTCTGAGGGGAACAAAGGAAAGAACCCTCTCCCGCACCTCCCACCCTGCCCTTCTCTCCACCACGACTCTGCTTTAAGACCAAACCTTCTTCCATAAATCACACCAAACGTTTCTGGGATGAGAGTCTAAATTCTAAAGAGGTCCACCAAGAGGTCAGAGAACATATAATCAGCCGGAAAGAGGGATTTCTGGTTAAAAATTAGTAGCCCATCGAACTTCAAAATACCTTTGGTCTTACTAGGAGCAGACTTGTGCCTCATGGGCCTTTCACGGAGATGCGATCACACTCCACATTGCACGTCCACTGCGTCAACAAGGCCTTTTGCCAGATTCATAAAAAATCAAACCAAGCCCAAAGACAACAACAGGAACCCAGAATACCCAGTTAACTTTGAATTCCAGATAAACAACAAATAACTGTTTATTATTTTGTCTCCAGGAGGTGAGGTCAGTACCCAGTCTGGGAGCAGCTGCCACCTTGTGGTGATCTTTATGAAGACACCCTCAGGGAAAACCCCTAGGCTCACCTCTGATCGCCAGTTCTGCCTTTGCCATGGTGATGACGATGATGATTAGATATCTTTTATTAAGCTCCTACAATGTGTAGGATACATTACAACATTTAATTCTTGCCGTAATCTTTCAAGGTAGGTATTTTTGTTCCCATTTAACAGATGAAAAAACCAAGCCTCAAAGAGGTCACGTAACTTGCTCAAGGTCACACAGCTGGGAAGACAAGAATTTAAGATTTGAACTCAGATTTTTCAGGCCACAAAGCCCATATATTTGCCACTACACAATGGTGCCAAATCCATTAATATGCTGCCTTACATTTAAAATTTAAAAATATATATAATAACATACATAAATGGGATAATAAATTTGTGATAACCAGCCTTCTAAAATGGTCCCCAGTGATCCCCGCCTCATGGCATTTGGGCCCTTGTATGGTCCCCTCCCCTGTGTGTGAGCTAGACTTAGTGACTTGTTTCTCATAAGTAAAATACAGCAAAACTGATGTGATGTATTTCTGAGATCAGGTTATAAAAGAGGTACCATTCATGAGATACCACTTCACATCCATTGGGATGGCTATTATAAAAAAAGGGAAAATGGAAAATAAATGTTGGCAAGGATGTGGAGAAATCGGAACCCTTGTGCATTTCTGGTGAGAATGTGAAATGGTGCGGCCGCTGTGGAAAGCAGTATGATGGTGCCTCGAAAAGTTAAATATGGGGGCCAGCCCAGCGGCATAGTGATTAAGTTTGCGTGCTCCTCTTTGGCGGCCCAGGGTTCACAGGCTTGGATCCTGGGCGCAGACCAATGCACCACTTGTCAAGCCATGCTGTGGTGGCATCCCATATGAAGTAGAGGAAGCTGGGCATGGATGTTAGCCCAGTGCCAGTCTTCCTCAGTGAAAAGAGGCGGATTGGCAACAGATGTTAGCTCAGGGCTAATCTTACTCACACACACACACACACACACACACACACACACACACACACACACAAGTTAAATACAGAATTATTATATGATCCAGCAATACCACTTCTGGGTACAGTCATGCATCACTTAACGATGGGGCTATGTTGTGAGAACACATCATTGGAAGATTCTGTCATATGACCATCATGGAGTGTACTTACACAAACCCAGGGGGTAGAGCCTTCTACACAAGTAGGCTACATGGTATAGCCTATTGCTCGCAGTCTTCAAACTGTACAGCATGTTACTACTGAATACTGTGGGCAACTGTAACACAATGGTAAATATTTGTGTATCTAAATGTATCTAAACATAGAAAGGGTACAGTGAAAATATGATACAAAAGATTTTTTTGAATGGTACACCTGTGTATGGCACTCCTGTGTAGGAGCCTGCAGGACTGGAAATTGCTCTGGGTGAGTCAGTGAGTGAGTGATGAGTGAATGTGAAGGCCTAGGACACTACTGGACACTCCTGTAGACTTTAGGGACACTGTATACTTACGCTACAGTAAATTGAAAAAAATCTTTTTCTTTCTTCAATGATAAATTAACCTTAGCTTACTGTAACTTTTTTACTTTATAAACTTTTTAAATTTTTGAAACCTGTTGACTCTCTTGTACTAACACTTAGTTTAAAACACAAACACATTGTTCAGCTGTACAAAAATATTTTCTTTCTCCATATGCTCATTCTTTAAGCTTTTCTCTATTTTTAAAAATTTTTAACTATTTTAGCTTCTTAAACTTTTTTGTTAAAAACTAAGACACAAACGCACACATTAGCCTAGGCCTACAGAGGGTCAGGATCATCAACATCACTGTCTTCCACCTCCACATCTTGTCCCACTGGAAGGTCTTCAGGGGCAATGACACACATGGAGCTGTCACTCCTATGATGACAATGCCTTCTTCTGGAATACCTCCTGAAGGACCTGCCTGGGGCTCTTCTTGAGGAGGTGTCACTCTTTTCAGAAATATGTCCATGGTGGTTTGCTTCTTTCTTTTTTTTTTAAATTATTTTATTGAGGTCATATTGGTTTATAACATTGTGTAATTTCAGGTGTACATTATTGTATATCAGTTTCTGTATAGACTGCATGGCGCTCAACATCAATAGTCTAGTTTTTATCTGTCACCATACATATGTGCCCCTTTACCCCTTTTGCCCACCCCCAACACCCTTCCCCTCTGGTAATCACTAATCTGTTCTCTTTATCCATGTGTTTGCTTATCCTCCACATATGAATGAAATTATACAGTGTTTGTCTTTCTCCCTCTGGCTTATTTCACCTAGCGTAATACCCTCAAGGTCCATCCATGTTGTTGCAAGTGGGACAATTTTGTCTTTTTTTGTGTCTGAGTAGTATTCCATTGTACATATATATACACACCAAAGCTTCTTCATTGATTCATCAGTTGATGGGCACTTGGGTTGTTTCCAAGTCTTGGCTATTGTAAATAATGCTGCAATGAACATAGGGGTCCATAAATCTCTTTGTGTTGTTGATTTCATGTTCTTTAGATAAATACCCAGTGGTGGGATAGCTGGATCATATGGTATTTCTATTTTTAATTTTTTCACAAATCTCCATACTGTTTTCTGTAGTGGCTGCACCAGTTTGCATTCCCACCAGTAGTGTATGAGGGTTCCTTTTTCTCCACATCCTCCCCAACATTTATTATTTTTTCTTCTTGCTAATGTGGCCATTCTGACGGGTGTAAGCTGATATTTCATTGTAGTTTTGATTTGCGTTTCCCCAATGATTAGTGATGTTGAACATCTTTTCGTGTGCCTATTAGCCATCTCTGTACATCTTCTTTGGAAAAATGACTGTTCATATCCTCTGCCCATTTCTTGCTTGGGTTGTTTGTTATTTTGTTGTTGAGTTGTATGAGTTCTTTATATATTTAGGAAATTAATTCCTTGCCAGATATATGATTTGCAAATATTTTCTCCCAGTTTATAGATTCTCATTTCATTTTGTTCCTAGTTTCCTTTGCCTTGTAGAAGCTTTTTAGTCTGATGTAGCCCCATTTGTTTATTTTTCTTTTGTTTCCCTTGCCCAAGTAGACATTGTATTTGAAAAGATGCTGCTAAGACTGATGTCAAACTGTGTACTGCCTGTGTTTTCTTCTAGGAGTTTTATGGTTTCAAGTCTTGTATTCAAGTCTTTAATCCATTTTGAGTTAATTTTCGTGTATGGTGTAAGATAATGGTCTACTTTCATTCTTTTGCATGTGGCAGTTCAGTTTTCCCAACACCATTTATTGAAGAGACTTTCCTTTCTCCATTGTATGTTCTTGGCTCCTTTGTCAAAGATTAGCTGTCCGTAGATGTGTGGTTTTATTTCTGGGCTCTCAATTCTGTTCCATTGATCTGTGTGCCTGCTTTTCTGCCGGTACCATTGCTGCTTTGATTACTGTTTGTAGTATATTTTGAAGTCAGGGATTGTGATGCCTCCAGCTTTGTTCTTTTTTCTCAGGATTGCTTTGGCTATTCAGGATCTTTTGTTGTTCCATATAAATTTTAGAATTCTTTGTCCTATTTCTGTGAAGAATGTCATTGGGATTCTGATTGAATCTGTAGATTTCTTTAGATAATATGGACATTCTAACTATGTTTATTCTTCCAATCCATGAGCATGGAGTATCTTTCCATTTCTTTATGTCTTCTTCAACTTCTTTCAATAACGTCTTATAGTTTTCAGTATATAGGTCTTTCACCTCCTTAGTTAAATTTATTCCTAGATGTTTTATTCTTTTTGTTGTGATTGTAAATGGGATTCTGTTTTGTGTGTGTGTGTGTGTGTGCGCGTGTGAGTAAGATTAGCCCTGAGCTAACATCCGTTGCCAGTCCTCCTCTTTTTGCTGAGGAAGATTGGCCCTGAGCTAACATCCATGCCCATCTTCCTCTACTTTATATGGGATGCTGCCACAGCATGGCTTGACAAGCAGTGCGTTGGTCTGCGCCCAGCATCCGAACTCGTGAACCCTGGGCCACTGAAGCAGAGTGCACAAACTTAACCACTAAGCCACCGGGCCGGCCCCTGGGATTCTATTCTTGCCTTCTCTTTCTGCTAGTTCATTATTAGAGTGTAGAAATGCAACCGATTTTTGTAAGTTGATTTTGTACCCTGCAACATTGCTGTAGTTGTTGATTACTTCTAATAGTTTTCTGGTGGATTCTTTAGGGTTTTTCTATATAGAGAAACATATCATCCGCAAACAGTGAGAGTTTTACTTCTTCCTTTCCCATTTGGATACCTGTTGTTTCTCTTTCTTGCCTAATTGCTCTGGCCAAAACCTCCAGTACTATGTTGAACAAGAGTGGCGAGACTGGGCACCTTTGTCTTGTCCCTGTTCTCAGAGGGATAGCTTCCAGTTTTTCACCATTAAGTATGATGTTGGCTGTGGGCTTGTCATATATGGCCTTTATTATGTTGAGGTACTTTCCTTCTATACCCCTTTTATTGAGAGTTTCTATCATAAATGGATGTTGGATCTTGTCAAATGCTTTCTCTGGATCGATTGAGATGATCATGTGATTTGTATTCCTTATTTTATTAATGTGGTGTATCACATTGATTGATTTGTGAATGTTGAACCATCCCTGTGTCCCTGGTATAAATCCCACTTGATCATGGTGTATGATCCTCTTAAAGTATTGCTGTATTCAGTTTGCTAATATTTTGTTGAGGATTTTTGCATCTATGTTCTTCAGCCATATTGGCTTGTAATTTTCCTTCTTCGTGTTGTCCTTGTCTGGCTTTGGTATCAGGGTTATGCTGCCCTTGTAGAATGTGTTAGGAAGTATTCTATCTTCTTCAATTATTTGGAATAGTTTGAGAAGGATAGGTATTAAATCTCCTTTGAATGTTTGGTAGAATTCTCCAGAGAAGCCATCTGGTCCTGGACTTTTGTATTTTGGAAGGTTTTTGATTACTGTTTCAATCTCTTTACTTTAATTGGTTTATTCAGGTTCTCTATTTCTTCTTAATTCAGTTTTGGGAGGTTGTATGAGTCTAAGAATTTATCCATTTCTTCTAGATTGTCCAATTTGTTGGCATATACTTTTTCATAATATTCTCTTATAATCCTTTGTATTTCTGTGGTACCCATTGTAATTTCTCTCTTTCATTTTTAATTTATTTATTTGAGGCTTATCTCTTTTTTTCTTGGTGAGTCTGGCTAAGGGTTTGTCAATTTTGTTTATCTTCTCAAAGAACAAGTTCTTTGTTTCATTGATCCCTTTGTTTTGGTTTGGTTTTTTGCTTTCTATTTCATTTCCTTCTGCTCTAATTTTTATTATTTCCCTCTTTCTGCTGACTTTGGGCTTTGTTTGTTCTTCTTCTTCTAGTTCTGTTAGGTGTAGTTTAAGATTACTTACTTGAGATTTTTCTTGTTTGTTGAGGTAGGCCTGTATTTTTATAAATTTCCCTCTTAGTACCACTTTTGCTGCATCCCATAAGAGTTGGTAAGGTGTGTTTTCATTTTCGTCTCCAGGTATTCTTTGATTTATTCATTGATCCAATGGTTGTTCAGCAGCATGTTGTTTAGTCTCCACATATTTGCTCCTTTCCCAGCTGATTTCCTAGTTGATTTCTAGTTTCAAAGCATTCTGGTCGGAAAAGATGCTTGACATGATTTCAACCTTCTTGAATTTATTGAGGCTTGCCTTGTTTACCAACATATGATCTATCTTTGAGAATGTTCCATGTGCACTTGAGAAGAATATGCATTCTGCTGTTTTAGGATTCAGTGTTCTATAGATACCTATTAAGTCCATCTGGTCTAGTGTTTCATTTAAGGCCACTGTTTCCTTGTTGACTTTCTGTCTGGATGATCTATCCGTTGATGTAAGTGAGGTGTTGAGGTCCCCTACTATTATTGTGTGGGGTCAATATCTCCCTTTAGGTCTGTTGATAGTTGCTTTATATACTTTGTTGCTCCTGTGTTAGGTGCAAATGTATTCATAAGTGTTATGTCCTCTTGGTGGAATGTCCCTTTTATCATTATATACTGCCCCTCTTTGTCCCTCATTGTCTTTTTTATCTTGAAATCTGCTTTTTCTGATATAAGTATGCCAACACTTGCTTTCTTTTGCTTGCCATTTGCTTGGAGTGTCCTCTTCCATCCCTTCAGTCTGAGCATATATTTGCCTTTAGAGCTGAGGTGTGTTTCCTGGAGGCAGTGTATTGTTGGGTCTTGTTTTTTAATCCATCCTGCCAGTCTGTCTTTTGATTGCAGAGTTCAATCCATTCACATTTAGAGTGATTATTGATATATGAAGGTTTAATACTGCCATTTTATCTCTTGTTTTCTGGTTGTTCTGTATTTCACTTGTTTCTCATCCTGTGTATTTCTGACTGCCATTTCAGTTTGGTGGTTTTCTGTGATATTTTTCTCAGTTTTCTCATTATGATTTTTGACTTTGCTCTGATTTTTTGTTTAGTGGTTATCATGAGGTTTGTATAAAAGATCTCATAGATGAGATAGTCCGTTTTCTGTTAGCCTCTTATCTCCACTAGCCTAAGCAGTCTTCATTCCTTTCCTCTTCCCTTTCTGAGTTATTATTGTCACAAATTATTCTTTTTTTGTGTTGTGACTAAATTGAAGCATTGTAGTTATTTTTGATGCTTTCCTTCCCTTTATCTTTTATGTTATAATTAGGTGTTTGCTATCTTATTCTGATAGAGAGCTGCAATTTTCTGATTTTGTCTATTTATGTCCTTGCTCAACGCTTTGTAAACCTTTGCCTTTTTGTTTCAGGTAGGAAGGCTTCCTTCATCATTTCTTGTAAGGCAGCTCTAGTGGCAATGAACTCCCTCAGCTTTTGTTTACCTGGGAAAGCTTTTATTTATCTGGGAAAGCTTTTATTTCTCCATCATATCTGACATGTAATTTCACTGGATGGAGTATTCTTGGCTGAAAGGTTTTGTCTTTCAGTATTTTGAATATATCACTCCATTCTCTACTAGCCTGTAAGATTTCTGCTGAGAAATCTGCTGAAAGCCTGATGGGGGTTCCATTGTAGGATATTTTCTGCCTTGCTGCCCTTAATATTTTTTCTTTGTCATTGACTTTTGCCAGCTTTAATATTATATGCCTTGGAGAAGGTCTTTTTACATTGATCTAATTAGGAGTTCTATTGGCTTAATGTACTTATAAGTCCAGGTCCTTCCCCAGGTTTGGAAAGTTCTCAGCTATTATTTCTTTGAACAAGCTCTCTGCTCCTTTCTCCCTCTGGAATATCTACAGTCCTTATTTTGCTTTTCCTAACTGAGTCAGATATTTCTTGAAGAATTTCTTCATTTTTAAAAAATCTTAGTTCTCTCTCCTCTTCCACCTGAAGTATATCTAGATTTCTATCTTCTAAGTCATTTATTCTCTCCTCCATATGGTCAGCTCTATTTTTTATGGTTTCTATATTATTTTTTATCTCATTAATTGTGTTCTTCATATCCAGAATTTCTGTATAGTTTTTCTATGAGCTTCAATCTCTTTGGTGAAGTATTCCTTCTGTTCACTAATTTTATTCCTGAGCTCATTGAACTGTCTTTTTGAGTTTTCTTGTAACTCATTGAGTTTCTTTATAACAACTATTTTGAATTCTCTGTCATTTAAATTGTAAATTTCTGTGACTTCAGGATTGGTTTCTGGAAACCTGTCATTCTCCTTCTGCTCTGAACTGTTACTGTAGTTCTTCATGGTGTTTGATGAATTGATCCTTTGCCGGCACATTTGTGCTAGGATCAGGTTGCAGATCCACCTGCCACCACTAGAGGGGTCAGGAGCTGTATTTTCTGTCTCCTCCCTGCCATCTGCTGGAAGTTGTGCTGGTAGGGCTGCTCTGCATTTGCGCAGGCTGGACACAGCCACACAGTGGGTCATGCATGCACATGTAGGCATTGCCTCTGTGCTCAGTGGGCTGGTTGCTCTCATGTGGGCAGGGCTGCTGTGCTCAGTAGGGGACCAGCTGAGCTGCTGTGCTGGGTGGGAGGGGCACTTTCTTTCTCATGGGCTGGTCCTGAGCTCGTGGGCAGTTTGACTGAGCTGCTGCACTTGGTGGGGCTTCCTTGTGGGGGCTGAGCTGCCACCACTCAGTGGGGAGTGTTCCCATAGGTGGGGCCGCCACCATATGGTGGGTTTTCCTGCAGGCTGGGCTACCACTCCAAAAGTGTTTGTGTGCAGGCTGGGCTGCCCTTGCCTTCTCTTACAGTCATGCCAGTCATTGTGTGTGGATCCACAACGTGGATCGCTACTGCTGGGGAAGGGGAGGGTTCTGCTCACCTAGTTCCACTGCTTCCTGGGGACCCACTCCACCCACCTTCAGAGGTATGGCTGTATGGATCTCTCAGGCATCCTGTTGTGGTGTGTAGGGATCCTCTGCTGGTTAACAGGTGTCCCTTTAGTTGTAACCTAGAGGGGAGAGACAAAGGGAACAGCTCACTCCACCGTGATGCTGATGTCACTCTGGATTGTTTCTTTTTTTATCACAGATTTGCTTGAAAGCAGATAATTCACCATGGACATTCCTGTCTATTAATGAAAACCTTTCAGTGTTGGCATACATGCTTTCAAACTTTTTAAGGAGCTTGTTGAGGTCTGCAAAAGCTTCTGCTAAACCCATCACTATGAAAATTCTTGGAGACTCTTCTTTTTCTTCTCCTGCAGTTTCCTTTTCTCTTGCCTCTTCTTCAGCTATGCTTTTCCTGTTCCAGTTTCAACAACTCCTCATTATTCAATTCCTCAGGAACTACCCCCAGGAGCTCCTTAATGTCATCTTCATCCACACCCAGGTTAAGTTGTTTGCCATCTCAGTTACAGCCCTGTTGATTTTTGCAACCTCCTCATCCTTGGCAAATCCTTTGAAGTTATGGACAAACCTCGAGTGTCTTCTTCCAGAGGCCATTTATACACTCCTTAGTGACATCACCCCAAGCCCAAGCAAGTCTCTTGATGCAGTCAGAGATGTTGTAATCCTTCCAGAATTGCATCAGTGTCTTCTCATTGTCTTCCTCAGTTGAAGCAATAACCTAGGCAGAGGTCCTCCTCAGACAGTAGGCCTTAAAAACTGCTGTCACTCCTTGATCCATTGGTTGGATCAAAGAGGTGGTGTTTGGAGGCAGAAATACCACTTTGACATTGGGATGAAGATCACCAATAAAAGGGGGATGTCTGGCAGAATTGTCCCATTTGCAACAACATGGATGGACCTAGAGGGTATTATGTTAAGTGAAATAAGCCAGAAAGAGAAGTACAAACACTGCATGATTTCACTCATATGTGGAATATAAACTAACACACGGACAGAGAGAACTGGTTGGTGATTACCAAGGGGAAGGTTGGTGGGGGGTGGGCACAAGGGGTGAAGGGATGCATCCACATGGTGACAGACAAATAATGTATAACTAAAACCCCACAATGTTGTAAACTATTAAGACATCAATAAAAATTTAAAATTTAAAAAAGGGGGGAATGTCTGGGAGCATCACCAACAATAAGCAAAATCTTGAAAGGTATGTTATTCTCCAAGCAGTACTTCTCCATTTCACTGGGATAGCAATTCAGGAGGGCATCTTGGAAAAGGAGCTGGGTCATCCGTGACTTCTTATTGCTCCTGTAGTACAGTGGCAGTGTGTGCTCACTGACATGCTTGAAGGCCCTGGGGTTCTCACTGTGCCAGATCACAAAGGTTCAATTTGTAGCCCACAACACTGCCCCCAAGCAAGGCTGTTATCTTGTCCTTAAAAGCCTTGAAACCTGGCACTGACTTGTCCTCCTTATGGATGCAAGTCCTTTCAGGCATGCGTTTCCAGAATAGGGAAGTTTCATCCACATTGAATATTTGCTCTGGCAGGTAATTTTCCTCCACAATCAGCTTATCTAGAGTTTCCCAAACTTCTTCAGTGGCCTTCACATCAGCACTCGCAGACTCACCACTCACTTTCATGTCATGTAATGAATAATGATTCTTGAATTGTTTACATCACACAGAGCTAGCAATAAATTCAACATTGAAGTCAGGCCCACGCTTTTCTTTCAACAACATAAATAAACTTTTTGCTTTGGCCGTGATCATCCTGGTTCTATGAGGGATAAGCTTCTGTGTCTGGTCTTCGATCCAGGTTATTAGAAGTTTCCCCATGTCTGAGATAGGCCCTTCTCAAATTTTTGCTAGTTTCATTGCCTTCAATGAATCAGATCCCTTAACAGCTCCCATCACTTTGTTCTTGTTCTCCAAGATCATAGCTATGGTGGAAGGGGACACTTCTGACTGGCGAGCAATCATCATCACTGATTTTCCACCATCATAGTCCTTAATCACGTTTAATTTCATTTCCAGGTCAATCACTCAAGTGGCCTCTTACTGGCAACGTTAGCGGATTTTGTTTGCTTAGGGTCCACGATGAACAAAACAACACAAGATCAAATCAAGGACAAGAGAAAATGATGCAGTCAAGAGACACGGTAAACACGAGCTGCCGGTGTAACACGGCATTGAGTTTCACAATAAACTTTTTTTTTGTAAGTTGAAAGAGTACATTCTAAAGTAATGATAAAAAGTACAGTATAGTAAATACATAGATGAGCAGCATAGTCATTTATTATCGAGTGTTATGTACGGTACACAATCACATGTGCTACACTTACATACGACTGGCAGCGCAGGGTTGTTTACACCAGCATCACAGCGAGCACGTGAGGACTGCATCACGCTATGATGTTATAATGGCTATGACGTCACTGGGCGATAGGAATTTTTCAGCTCCCTTATAATCTTATGGGACCACCGTTATATACGTGGTTCATCATTGACCAAAACATTATGTCCCACACGACTGTATACACCCAAAGGAATTGAAAGCTGGGACTCAAACATATATTTGTACACCAATGTTCATAGCAGCATTATTCATGATAGCCAAAAGGTGAAAACAATCCAAATGTCAATGGTAGATGATAGAATGACAATGATAGAATGACAAAGAATGATGTCAATGGACATTTGGATTGTTTTCATCTTTTGGCTCTCATGGATAGCCAAAGATGAATGGATAAACAAAATGTGGTATGTACACATAACAGAATATTATTCAGCCTTAAAAATGAAGGAAATTCTGATACATGCTACAACATGGATGAACCATGAAGACATTATGGTAAGTTAAATAAGTCAGTCACAAAAAGACAAGTATTATATGATTCCACTTATACGAGGTACCTCAAATGGTCAAATTCATAGAGACAGAAAGTAGAGTGGTAGTTCCCAGGGGAGAGCGGGGAGGGGGAAATGGAAAGTCATTGTTTAATGGGCAAAAAGTTTTAGTTTTGCAAGATGAAGAGTTCTGGAGATGGGTTGCATAATAATATGAAAGTATTTAACACTGCTGAACTGTATTCTTAAAAATGGTTAAGATGGTAAATTTTATGTTGCATGTATTTTACCATAATTTTCTTAAAAAGAAAAACAAGGAAGGAAATTCTGACTCATGCTACAAATGCATGAACCTGGAAAACATTATGCTAGGGGTAATAATTCAGTTACAAATGACAAATACTGTATGATTCCACTTATATGAGGTCCCTAGAATAGTCAAGTTCATAGAGACAGAAAGTAGAATGGTGGTTGCTAGGGGTTGGGGACAGAGGAGGGAATGGAGAGTGAGCATTTAATGGGTGCAGTTTCTGTCTGAGAAGATAAAAAAGTTTTGGAGATGGATAATGGTGATGGTTGTGCTACATTGTGACTATGCTTAATGCCACTGAATTGTACACTTAAAAACAATTAAGATGGGGCCGGCCCAGTGGTGTAGTGGTTAAGTTCGCACACTCTGCTTCGGCAGTCTGGGGTTCACAGGTTCAGATCCCGGGTGTGGACCTATGCACTGCTCATCAAGCCATGCTGTGGCAACATCCCACATATAAGTAGAGGAAGATGGGCACGGATGTTAGCCCAGGACCAGTCTTCCTCAGCAAAAGGAGGAATCGTGGCAACAGATGTTAGCTCAGGGCTAATCTTCCTCACCAAAAAAAAAAAAAATAGATTAAAAAAATGATTAAGATGGTAAATTTTGTGTTATATATATATTTCAGCACAATCATAAAAAAAAATCATAATAATCTTTAGAGGCCTGTGACTTCTGTCTTGCTGGCCCTCGCTCGCTCTCTCCCACTTGGTCCCCCTGATGAAGCAGCTGCCGTGTTGTGAGCTGCCCCATGGGGAAGCCCACGTGGCAAGTGCCTGGGGCCCTCAGTCCAGCTGAATCCTGAGGCCGAATGACATGAAAGTGGATCCTGCCCCAGGTGACTCTTGAGGTTACTGGGGTCACAACTGACACCTTGATGGAGACCGTGAGCTGGAGAGCCCACTTGTGCTGCTCCCAGGTTCCTGACCCACAGAAACGATGAGATAACACTTGTTGGTTATTTGGAGTAATTTGTTATGTAGCAGGAGAGAGCTAATGCGCTGTTCTTGTCATGTCTACCTCACAAACTGTTAGTCAAGTTAGATGGCATTTATGAAGCTGCAGGTACAAGTGAGGCATGATAGAACGACAAAGAATGATTGTAAGAAGATCAGTATCATCTAGTGGTTAAGAGCCCAGACTTTGGAGCCAGACAGCTTGGTCTTGTTTACAGGCTCTGCTAACTTCCTAGCTGTGTGACTTTGGGCAAGTTACTTCATCTCTCTGTGCTTCAGGTTCCTCTGTAAAATTGAAGATAATGAGTACCTTCCTCATAGAGTCACTATAAGGATTATAATTACTTACAAGACACTTAGAACAGTGCCTGGCACATAGTTCTTTATGGCACTAGACAAATGTTATTTTACTAATTAATACTACTACTAAAGGATCTTAAAATTGTGCTGTGATAGAGAATTCTTACTTAACTCTGTGTATACATACGTACATTGATTACCAAGGTAATTCATATGGTTGGGTTCCCCGATGTATTAGAACACCCTCCCCACATCACCAAGACATGGGATCCCCCAAGAACAACCTGTCACTTGCCCGTTACACAGCAGATGCAGCAAACTCAGACACCTAGAAGAGAGAGAGGTCTGTTTACCCCCACAGGCTGGAGAAATACTGTACAAATGTCTGGCACTGGTGGAAGGTCCCCTCCAGGCCCATTCTTGGATGACCTATCACAGAAACCGGACATCCCCTCCTTCCCCCACTTCCTGAGCTGTGGGGAAGAAGAGGCCAAATGTGAGTGGTCCATTCCCTAGGGAGAAGGGATGAGGCTGGCGGCCGGCCCAGTGGCTCCAGGGGCCTGGGCTTTGGGAGAATAGGCTCTGCTCCCACTCCCTGTGTGACTGTGGGAGAGTCACCCTCTCTCCCTGGGCCTCAGACTCCGAATATGTAAGGAGAGGTGACCTAGGTGATCACCCTGTGACCCAAGAGGTGGCATGGGTGAGTGATTGAGCATATGTGCATTGAGGCCAAGGGCTTGGGTTTGGATCCTGGCTCTGCCACAAACAACTGCATGATTTTAGGCAGATTAATTCACCTCCCTGTGCCTCAGTTTCCTCATGTGTAGAATGGCCATAATAATAGTACCTGCCTCATAAGGTTGTGGGTGGGAGTAAATGAGTAAATGGATAGAAAACACCTAGGGCCGTGCCTGATACACGCTCACTAAATGTTAGCTGTGGATATCTCTATTGGGCTCTTCCTGTGTTGTGTTTTGGAGACTGGGTAAGAGGTGGGAAAGAGGTCAAGGTCATTGGGATTCACCCCGAGTTGATATCTGTCCTCTTCTCTGAAACATGCTGTTTCCTCTAGACCTGGAGATGTTGCCATCTGGAGGATGCTCTGGGAAGCAGCAGGGACTTGGGCTGACTTCAGAGCAGCCACAGAATTAAAGGTTGGAAAACAGAAGCTCAGAGAGAGAAAGGTCTTGCCCAAGGTCACACGCAAGTCAGTGGCACACAGCGCAGCACTGCCCCAGGCCTGGAGAGCTCTGGAATTCCTTCCCTGCACCCTCTTTGCTCCCATGGGCCAACCACAGGGTCCCTGCTGGGAGCTGACCAGTCTCTCATCTTGAAAGACAGTGAGGTGTCCTCATTGGATGGGGACATCTGCATGCAGACCCCAGGTAAGGTAGGAGGCTTCCAGGGAGGAGGAGAAAGCAAGCAGCCAGGCCTCAGTTGCCAGCTAAGTGTGATGATTTAGGGAGGTTGGAAGAAAATGTTTTGCTGTCGTCTTCCTCTCCTCCATGCCCACAGCACTCCACCAGCACCACCACCGCCCGGGTGTGCGAGGCCGGGGCGGGGGCACCAGGCCTTCAGTCAGGCCTTTGAATCCCAGCCTCACCACTTACCATGACCTTGAGCAAGTCAATTCCCTCCCTGAGCTTCCATTTCCCATCTTTCATTTCATAGTGTTCAGTTTTCTCATTTGTAAATGTGAATAATATCTATTTGACAGGGTTATTTTGAGAATTAATATGTGAGTAGAAATGGTTAAATATTTTAAATGAGAGAACTTGGTTACCAAACACCATGATCTCATTTTTATTAAAATAAATACACATGTGCCTGCTCCAATGTTACTGCACAGAAAATGCCTAAACCGTTGACAAGAGGGTTCAGGGACACGGCGAAGGCCAGCGATGAAAAGCCTGTGCCAGAACCAGGCTGGGGGTAAATCCCAGTTCCAACCCCGCCCAGCCGTGTGGACGTAAGTAGGTCACCTGACTTCTTGGCCCCTCAGTTTCCTCAGCTGGAAACGGGAGAGAATCATAACAAATACCACCTACCGGGTACAGTGGCCAAGGAAATCCGTGTAACACACACGACACCCACACACAGTAGACGCACAGTCAACACTGCTGCTGTCTGGGCGGTGCTCATGGATGATTTCCAGGTTTTCATGAGGCTTTTGTGGAATTTCCCAAAGTTTCTACATCGATCGTGTGTTCCTTCCGCATCTCCCGGGAGAAACGTTGTGCAAATAGGAGCAGGTGCCTGACACAAAGTGAGCTGTGGAGAAACCGGGTGCCCTGCCCCACCCCACTTGGCAAGCTCCTTCCCTCTGTGACGTCCTGGGAGGAAGGGACCGAGGGACTGATCCACAGTCACCACAGCAGGGCATGGACGTTTGTATGGCCAGAAAGATGGCTATTGACAGAGAGAAAGGAGTTGGGGCCAGGAGGGTGCACGAGGGATGTGAGCTGTAGGAGGAAGAAGGGGGTTCTGACTGAATCCCACCCTGGTGTCCTCAGGGAAGTGTGTTTGGGGGCTGTCTGCATCAATGGTCTCCAGGGACTGAAGAGAACCAGGTGGAATCTAGCGGGTGGGTGTATGGGTGCTCACCATAAAATTAATTCAATTTTGCTGCTTGTTTGAAAATTTTCATAATAAAATGTTTGAAAAATTGTTAGCCATGGGGGAGAGAGAGAGAGGACGAGAATGGGAGAGAAAGGGATGGGATGAGACAGAACAGAGTCTGGGACAGACCACAGGGACCATCCGTGGACTCAGGTATTTCACACAATCTAGAGCAACTACGCCACTTGGATGTCACGTAGGCCATCCCTCTTGCTTTCCAGAAGAGGAAACCTCCATTGGCTCAGGAGGTTAGCCCAGTCAGAAACAGGGACATCGCTCCTGTCACAGCACCAAGCTGCCTCGTGTTTTAAATACAAAACAACCATGGATTTTTCCCAGGGCGTCCTTCTCGTGCAGAAAGTTCTGTGTGCCTCTGACTCACCCAGATGGGAGAAGGCCAGGACAGGCTGGGCTGAGGGAACTGTGGGCTGACCCTCACAGACAGTGGGTGCTCAAAAGGCCTAAGAGGGGTGGCTGGCCACAAGGGACAGGCCAGCCCTCCTCCGAACAAGCCAGATGTGTGGAAACCCCCATCACGCGTTCCTTGCAGAAGGGATTTATTAGAAAGCCTCTCCATAAGTGCCGAAGCCAGTTTTTGTCAGTATTGTCATATTTTAGCCCAGCATTTTCTCAGAATCATCCTCCCCCGCCAAGCAGCAACTCACGATGGAAATAAACCCATGTGAAATCACAGAACAGCAGGCGCTCGAGTCCTGGACACACCTGGCTTCCACCTTCCCTCTGCTTCCTATTAGCTGGTGATAACAGACACAACACTTGGATTCTCAGCACCTCAGTTTCCTCATCTGTAAAACGGCAAATCACCTCCGCAGGCCTTTGGGAAATGAACTAAGATAATATAGACCACAGGCTTAGTACAGTGTCTTGTGGGTAGAAAGCACACAGTAAATGATACGTAATGTAGCTGTTTTTGTTGTGGTGTGTTGTTTATTTTATTCATTAGTTCTTAAAGATTCATCCTCTTGGCAGCTTTCACAATGGGCAAGTTACATCCTCTCTAAACCTCAGTTTCCTCCTCTAGAAAATGAGATGAGTCATTCCCACTTCGGAGGTTCTTGTGAGAACTTGGGGTTAATGACATGAAATGCCTGGCTCCACATTCTTGTCAACGCGGGAGTGAAGCTGGGAGTGGAGATGAACTCTGTTTGCCATCCTTAGCATGTGCTCAAAGACTATGAATTCCCACGATCCTTCTCCGTCACCTTTCCTTCCCAAATAACTAGCCTCCAGGGGCTGACCTGGTTTGGTGAGCGTTTCCACTTGGAAGAGGCTGTGCTCCAATTGTAGGGTCCCATGAACTATTTAGGGCCCCAAAGACTTGTGGTACTGTGTCCTCTGACACCCAGAAATTCTTGGGTTTCCGAGAAAAAGCGTTCTAGCTAGAGAAAGACTCCCCAGAGGGTCAAGGTTTCCCACAAGGGTAGGTGTGGGGATGGAGGTTCCAGGAGCTCCGAGGCCCTCACTCCACGATCAGCGACTGAAAGTTCTCCTTCAAAGCTTTATACCTTGGCCTTTACACATTCTGAAAATGAAAACACCCCAGGAGGAAGAACGTCGTAATCTATTTCAGTTATTTATTATGTTATCAGGAGCTGAGAGCTGGTTTTGAAAGGCCTGAGTATACCAAGGATTGGCGAAAACGATGAGGAATGGAATCAGTTCTGAAAACAAAATTTGACTATAGAATTCTAGAACAAGTGCTGAACTTGAAGGTAGGCAGAACTGAGTTCAAATTCAAGCCAGACCACAATTAGCTGTGTGACCTTGGCCAAGTCCCTTAACTCCTCTGAGCCCAAATTTTCTTCTATGTGAAATTAGAATATTAATACTCATTATTTTTTATTACTAAAGCTTCCTCCTTACTTTAAAATCCACTTTCAAATGAGACGATGGATAGAAAAGTGCTTCACAGTAAATTTTCCACTAGAGAGTGGGTGGTTTATTACAAAGACTCAGTTATGAGAGACATCCAACTCCAACTAGCTGAAGCTGTAAAAAGAGACTTATTGGCTCATGTAATGAAAAACCAGAGATGGAATGGCTTCAGGCTTAGCTGGATCTAGGAGATGAAGTCATATTTTCCTGGCTGTCTCACCATCTCTCATCTCTTCTTCACTCCAGGCTTCAACTCCACTCTGATTTTCTCCTACTGCATACGGTTTCTTCCACGTGGCCAGGAAAAATGGCCACCAGCTGCAATAAATAAATTTCCTCCCAGCTTAACAACTCCAGGGCAAAAGAGAGCCTCTCCACCCCCCCACCCCCTCCCATACATAATCATATCGACCCCAGGGAAAATTCTAGATGGCAGTGTTTTGGTCATGGGTCCCCTTGGACTAATCACTGTTGTTGGGAAATGGAATACAGTGGTTGATCCAGTCTCAGTTCCTTACCTACCCCATAACTAGGGGTGGATAAGGTGGCTGGACTCCATGACTGACAGCTCCATGAGCCCTACACGTCTGGGCGAGGGGGAGGGGCGGGTGTAAAGGTTCTGGACGGTCAGAAACCAGAGCCGGCCAGGCTGGATCTCTGCAGAAGTCCCAAGCTGCCTCATGAGAGAGATAATGTCACATGAACTGAGACTGTCACAGGGTCCCTCAAACAGTTGAGGAATAATAGTCATATCTGCTGTTTGTCATGTTTTCCATATGCCCACCATATCTTCAACACCTTGCTATAGCTGAGAAATTTCCAGCCTTCGGAGCCCCATCTCAACCCTGGGAGACACAGAAGTGTTGGCCTCCCAGCCTTCCTTGCGGCCAAGGCACGGGCACGTGACCCGGTTCCACCAATCAGACTCACGGGGGCGACGCAGATGAGGAAGCGGGGACTGCGGGCAGAGGCTGCGTGGTGGGGGTGGCTTCGGGCGCTCCGCTTTGGGGTGCAAGTCTTGGTGCAGAAATGTCCTAGAGGAGCGGAGCGGGGTGGTGTTTTGCTTCTCCAGCTGTTTCTGTGGCCGTTTCAGGTCATTGATCCTGAAGCTTAGCCTTGAGCCAGGTCTGCCAGCCCCTCAACCAGCTCTGTCACTTCATGTCCTTTCAGTCAGCTCCTTTTCTGCTTCCTCAGCCTGAGTGCGTTTCTGTCACTGGCAGTGAAGAGCCCTGATTAATCGAAATCCTACTTCTCCCCAGCAGGGGCTGGATGGGAGAGCTCCCCTGGGGGGCAGTTTTCTCCACCTGCCAGGGAAGATCCAGTGGGGACCGGAGGGCAGGGGAACTTCAGGCAGACCAGGGCAATGCCATCAAACCCCTGCAAGCCCGGCCCCAGCCCCGGATCTGGTGCCTAGTTCCTGGGGAGAGGATGGCTGACGTGAAGACACAGCTGAGCCAGATGAAAAAGCAACATGACTGGATGTACACGGATGACCTCGCTTGACTTATCCATTTATGTACATATGTATTTATTTTTATTGAGGCAAGATTAACATTTAACATGTACAATTCAGTGGCATTTAGTACATTCACAGTGTTCAACCGTCATCTCTATCTAGTTTCAAACTTTTTCATCATCCCAAAGGACTCCCCGTACCTATTAAGCAGTCACTCCCCATTTCCCCCTCCCCCTAGTCCCTAGCAACCACTAATCTGCTTGCTTTCTTTATGGATTTACCTTTTCTGGATTTTTCATATAAATGGAATCATACAGTATGTGGTATTTTGTGACTGGCTTCTTTCACTTACCATAATGTTTTTGCGGTTCATCCATGGTGTACCATATATCAACACTTCACTCCTTTTTATGGTTGCATCATATTCCATTGTATGAATATACCACTTTTTGGTGGTCCATTTATCAGTTGATGGACATTTGGGTTGTATCCTCCTTTTGGCTACTGTGAACAGTGCTGCTTGCTAGGAAGAAGAAGGAGGGAGTGACCATTGGGTTGGACTGTGGGAGTCCAGTGGGGCAGCAGCAGTGACCCAGTCCTGAGACGATGACACAAGCAGCATCTTCAGCCCGGAGCAGAGACACTGACAGAGTCTAGGAGCCTTCTAGTGAGTTCTGAGGGTGATCGAAGGACACGGGACAAATGGCAGGAGGGGGAAGAGGCTGTTGTGGTAGCTGAAGAGCACATGTGAGTGTCTGAGAGAAATAGTGAGTCTGAAGGGAGAATTCCAGTCACTTTGCCAGGAATCAGTATAGCCTGGTCGCTAAAGTACAGCTTTGGGGGCAGACAGGCCAGGCTTGAATCCTGACTCTTACTCAGGAGCCATGGAACATTGGGGCAATCATTTCATCTTTCCAAGCCTCAGTTCCTCTTTTGTAAATGGGGCTAATACCAATCCCTGCTACACACGGTTGTTGTGAGGATTAAGTTACACAATGTAATTAAAGCCCAATACTGGGCACCCAACAACCTCTTCCTATGTGGCAGTTATTACTCTTATTATTATGGCTTGGTTAGTGTTATTGAGTCTCTGTCCTTCTGTTGCACCCTGAAGTAGGTACAGGATGTTAAAATGGTGTCGTAGGTGTGAATCTACTGAGCCCATAAACTTGGGAGTGCAAAAATGTCTCTTTCTTCATTTTTCAATCTCTGAACTAAATTTCTTATCTCAGTCAATGTGGGATTTTCCAGCTCTCCCCAGGGTGGCAGCCAGCCATTGGAGGGGACTCACATTGAACGAAGTCCTGGGAAGAGGTGTCTCACCCCCATCTGCCGGGTCTTTAATCATTGTATAGCCAGGATTCAACTGGAGAAACAGAACCAGTCGAATAGAGTAAGAGATTTATTGCAAGGAACTGGTGTATGCAGTTGTGGGAGCTGGCCTGGCAAGTCCAAAAATCTGTAGGGCAGGTTGTAGGGAAGGCTGGAACTCTCAAGCATGAGCTGAAATTGCTGCCCACAGGTGGAATTTCTCTTCTGAGGGGAGCTTCAGTTCTGCTCTTAAAGTCTTTCAACTGATTGAATCAGACCCACCCAGATTATCAAGGATAATCTCCCTTAAAGTAAAATGATTACCGTCTAATCACAGCCACAGAATACAGCAGCACCTAGTGTTCAACTGAGTAACTGGGGACTATAGCCTACCCCATGGACACACAAAACTGACCATCAGGATCAGTGTTCCCAGTCTCTGCTGTCCTCCCCACCCCGCCTCCTGGGGTGTCTCAGTCCAGTCGGTCTCCTCACACCCAGCACAGTGTTGGGGAGAAGAGCTCGGCTTGTGGGGCCAGGTAGCCTGGATTTGAATCCTGCTCTGTCATCAGCAGCTGTGGGACCCTGGGCAGGTTACTAACCTCCCCATGCCTGACTGTGCCTTGGGGATAATAGCATCTATCTCATATGGTTGTCGTGAGGATCAAATGGGCAAGAACATGTAAAAAGTACTTAGAACAGTGGCCGACACAGAAGGTTCAGTCAATATTCTCTATCCTGCTCCCGCCCCACGCTGGATGCGGGAACGCTGGGGTCTTCCCGCTTCCTGAGATGGCTCTCAGCTCTCCAACCTTAAGAAGCGGCTGTATCATTTCCCTGGCCTGAGCGCAGCACAAGGCAAACCGAGTGGCCTGGAGAAGAGACAGTTAAGCGCGTGGACAGCCCACCCCAAACCGGTCCTGGCAGTGCACGCGCGCGCCCCCAGAGGTAGTAGAGGAAATAATAGGAAATAATGTTAGGGACCCTGGCCGCTTTACTGTGCGACAGAGAGGGACACAAAGGGAACAGGTTTTCTTCTCCCTCTCACTTGAAAAGAGAGCTTTGAAGGCCCTTCCTGGGCTCCCATAGCGGTGTGAAGAGAGGTGGAGGCCCGCCAGGGCTTCCCCGAGCGGGAAGGCGCCGGCAGCCCGCCCGCCTCCAGGGGGCGCCACGGAGCTGCGGCTGCGCTCGGCCGGCGGGCAGCGCGGCCCAGGCTCGGGCACGTGTCCGCGCCCTGCGCGTTCTGGACCCTCCTCGGAAAACACTGCGCTTACTGTAATGAGATGGGTGGGGACCTCGAGAGTGTGTGATTCAGGGTCTTACTGTGGCTGTGACTTCATTTGCCTGGGGGACACCAGTCACGTGACCCTGACTCCTGTCCCAGGGGGGCTGGGAGTTCCTTGGAGCCAGGGTCGTGGTGTCTCCGCCTCCCTCGCGTTAGTCCCTGAATAAGCACGTCTTTCGATTTGGTTGAACTTGTCTCCCTTTCCCCTGATGCTGCCGAGGGAGCTTTATTGAGCCTCTGCAGACACTCTGGGATGCCCGATTGGAAGGCAGCCCTTGTGAGGACACAGGAACCTATGGTTAAAGGACCCCGCTGTTAACGTTACCCGGGGATCACCCGGCCTGGCCTTCTGCTAATGAGGCAGGATTTATGTCCCGGTGATTGACGCTGGCGGCCAGAGCAGGCTGGAAGGAAAGGAGAGGATTATGGTAAAAAGTGACACCTCGTAGGCCTTTGTTAAAAATTCCTCCCCCTTTGCTAATTCCCCAGCCAGGGTTTCTGGACCAAGCTGGTGCCCTCAGACTCCAGCCCTGCCCTGTCTCGCGACCCTACAGGCCTCTCAATAAGTTCATCAGAACCTCACGCAAATCAGGCCCCAAAGGCCCCCTCCATGCGGAAGAGAGGCAGGCTGGGGTCAGGGAAGGAGCTTGACTTTTGGAAACAAGCAGGCCTGAGACCAGAGCTGGAATCTTGTTTCTGCTAATACCACTCTGACCCTGGTTAGTTCTTCAGTTCTATGAGCCTCAGTTTCCTCATCTACAAAATGGGCATCACAATACCCACCTCTTAGGATTAAAGAAGATGCATGTGAAATGCCTAACAGAACATGGCATACAGCGCACAGCCAATAAATATTTGTTGAATACATGAATTATTTATATAAAAATAGATATTTAGGGATCCAGCGCCATGGTGCAATGGTTAAGTCTGGCGGGCTCCACTTTGGCAGCCTGGTCTGCGGGTTTGGATCTTGGGCGCCGACCTACACCCCTCATCAAGCCATGCTGTGGTGGTGACCCAGGTACAAAACAGAGAAAGATTGGCACAGATGTTAGCTCAGGGCCAATCTTCCTCGAGCAAAAAAAGAGGAAGATTGGCAACAGATGTTAGCTCAGAGCAAATCTTTCTCACTAAAAAAAAAAAAAGATATTTAATTTATAATATATTTATCTATAAATTAAGTAATCAATTAATCAATCAGTATTGTAGATAAGTAGAATCTCAATGTCATAGACCCGTTGTACTGGAAGCACCTTAGGATCATGGCCCAATCCCTTCACATGAGATGTTTAGGGTCTTTCCACATTCATTTATCATGGCAGAGTGATTAAGAATGTGGACAATGGGGTCAAAACACTTGTTCAAACTCTAGCTGAGACGCTAAGTAGATGTGTGATCTTGGGCGAGTTGCTTCATCTCGCTTTGCCTCAGTTTCCTCATCAATAAAATGGGGATAACGGTGTCTACTTCATAGGTTGCTGAAAAGGTTAATGAGATAATACCTGTAGTATTCACAGTAGTCGCTCAGCAAATGTCAGCTGTTGTATCAGGTACCTTCAAGGGCTGTGCAGACACAGTTGATCCCATCCAGAGATGAGTGGTTTCCAAAATATTTTTGCCAAACAAAAATTTATGTAGATGTCAAATCATTCATTCATTCATTAGTTCAACAAATAAATATTGAGTGTCTGCTCTGGGCCAGGCCTCATCTAGGTGTTGAGGATACAGACTTCAAGCATTTCTGCTATAGAAGAGCATATGTGTTGTTGAAAGGAAGCATAAAATATACCAACAAATAAACAAAAATAAATCCATCACACACCAGGCGGTGACAAGGGCTACACATAAGAGTAAGCCAGGTTAGGGGTTTACAGATGTGGGGAGGACATTTGTATATGGGTTTAGGGAAGCCCTCTCTGATAAGGAGATGTTGGAGCAGAGATCTGAAGCCAGGAGGAAAGTGAGCCATGTGGATATTTGGGGGAAGAGCAATCCAGACAGAGGGAATAGCCAGTGCAAAGGCCCTGAGGGAGGAGTGTGCTTAGTATGATCAAGGGTCAGCAAGAAGGCCAGCATGAATGGAGAACAGTGAGAAAGGGAGAGGGTGGTAGCAGATGAGGTCAGAGAGGTAGCCGAGGGTGGTGAGAAGTGTTGGATTATGGAAATATTTTAAATGTGGAGCTGATAGGATTTGCTGCTGGTTTTAAGGGCTCCAAAGTTTTGGGCCTAAGCAACTGGAAGAATAGAGTTATTTATTAAGATGCAGAAGACTGTAAGGAGCAGGTTTGTGTTGGGGGAACTCAGTAGTCTATTTTGCAACACATTAAACTTGATGTGCATTAGACAGGTCAGCCAAGACTAACAGGAATATAGATGAAAGTGGTGCTTGCTGTGGTGGGAGGGTGGGGTGACGATGGGCGGATAGTCTTGACATTTCTACTTCTGGAATGTTCCTTGCAAAAATCCTTTCCTCTCCCATCCCCATTGCCACTTCCATTCTCTCCTCGCCACTTCTCACTCCTTTACTTGGGCAGCTGCTTGCAACCTGGTTCCACTCTAGTCTGGCTTCCACACTGCTTTTAGAAGGATCTTTCTAGAACAAAATCTCTCCTCTTGTTCAAATCTGCCACTGACTTCTCTGATTGCAGCGATGGTTCTCAAACTTTTTGGTTTCAGGAATTCGTTGCAGTCTTAAAAGTTATTGAGAACCCCAAAGAGCTTTTGTTTATGTGGGTTATATCTATCAACATTTACCATATTAGAAATTCCAAGTGAGGCTATTTTATATATGTATTAATTAATTAAAAAATAAAAATAGTAAATTCATTACCTGTGAATATTTTTGTGAAAAATAGCTAAATTTTCCAAAACAAAATAGTCGGTGAGCAATGTGGCATCGTTTTACAGTTTTGCAAATCTTTATATTGTCTGGCTTAAATAGGAAACAGTTTGGGCTCATCTTTGCTTCCACAATCAAGCTGTTGCAATGTATTGTTTTGGCTGAAGTTTATGAAGAAAATCGGACCTCACATAAATATGTACTTGGGAAAAGGAAGAGTATTTTAATAGCCCTTTCAGATAATTGTGAATATTCTTTAATACTACACCAAAACTCAACAAGTGATAGTTTCTTAAAGGTTAGTTGCAATGTGGAATCTGAAATCATATCAGTGAACTTTTCTGACTCGGTTACATTAAAATCCATTGCCCTATCTTGCATTTTCAATAGATGTTTTATCCATGCATGATTTTGTAACATCATGTGTTGGTCCTGTGAAAAATGTTGGGTCACTGACTTATGCCGATCTTTGAAACATGGACACATTTCATTACTATAATGAAAAATCTCATTAGCTAATATTACCACTGATGTCACCACTGATCTCATGAGAAAATTTTCTTAGTATTGGGAAGCTGTCAAATCCATGGTGTGAAATTTCCAACTTTTTTTTGTTCAAAAGCTTGAATTTTATCACTGGCAACAAATACTGTCATTTGTTTTCCTTAAAGTGACAGGCTCACTGCATTCATTTTCAAGAAAATGCCTGCCAAATGCCCAAATCTGAATAACCATAATTTTGGGGGCAGTTGTTTTTTCAAGTGAGAGTGATGTTCCATGAAAAATGGCTAATTTCACCTGCAATTCAAACACTTGCACAAGGGCTTTTCCTAGAGGTAACTTGGTATTGAACAGAATTGCTTTATGCATATATCCCATTCCATTGTACAGAATATTAGAAAGTCATGTACTCCAGGGTCAAGTCTTAATAAAAATAATAATTTTACTGTTTCGTCAAGGATATTCTTAAGTAAAGCAAGCTTTTTTTTTAAACTGTGAGTGCCCAGTGGTGAAGCATAGAATGACTACCTGTACAGTTTGGGGCTTTGATTCCTGCTAAGGTGCCAGCAGTTTTACTCAATGTTGCTTTTGCATCATTGCATATGTCAACAAAGTTTTGAAATGCAAATAATGTGTTAGCATTACCGTGATCATGGTTTTGACCTCTTGGACTCCTTGAAAGGTTTGCGGACTACACTTTGAGAAATTCTGTCTTACAGGGCGAGACCCCAACTTCTTGGCGTGGCCCAGACAGCTCTCCATGACCTGCCCCTGCGACCTCCTCAGCCCCGTCTCTCATGCCATTCCGTCCCTACTGAAGTTCATGCTTCAGCTAAGAGTGGATTCATCCTGTGCGAAAAAAGACCTGGCTCTAGAACCCAAACCAAGCTGCCTAGTTGCTCATTGTCTCCAGGAGCGGGAAACAGTGACATTATTTCATGTTCAAATCTCTGGGCCTTTGTTCTGCCCGGAACTTCCCTTCCCTTCTGGGGAGCGCCTAATCATTCTTTAAGGTCTAGCTCAAATATCACCTCTTCTGTGAAGCCTTCCCTCTCCCTCCAGTCTATACCCACAGCACTTTGTACAAACTTCATTTATAGAACTTAATATATTGTGGAGGTTCACACAGTCTTATCAACAACTCAGAAATCCCCAAACTGAGACCTGGACTTTGGTTTGTTAAATCATTTGGTTTTAAAACCTGCCCTGGATCAATGTGAGGCTATTTATAGTCTTTTTTTTTTTTAACCCTATTGAATGTGACTATCCATTCATTTCACTGCAGCAATATAAATGTGTTTGATTCCCAGGTGTTGCTACAGGTCCCACGGGGGGCTATGAGAATAATGGTATATGCCCCCATATTCTCTTTCTAAAATCTGATAAATTCTGAAATGCAAAACCCATTCAACCTCCAAGGGTTTAGGATGAGGGATTGTGGACTTGTATTATGTTCCCTTGAGTATGTCCATCTCTTCTGCTTAATCAGTATTGGTGAGGACAGGTTACCCAGTCCTAAACAGATTCCAGCAGAATGTGTCATGTGTGGTCACATACAGCCAAGTCTGTGGAATAATAACCTGCTAAATTTATAAATTTTCCATAACTCTAAGGAGAACTTCCACACCAAATTTTAAGGAGCAGATTGGATCTAGAATTTTAGGGTAATGTTCCGGTTACAATCACGGATTGGATACATGTGTCTAATTTTACTCCTTCCTGTAACCCCACTAGAACTTCTGGAAGAGGGATCTTTAAAAATAAATAAATAAACCCACAATGTGGAGAAAACAGGATGGGAAACCACAGCCACAAGAGGAGAAAGACAGCGGTAACTAATTTGGCAGGCCTGGGAAAGCCGAGAGAAGCCACGTTGGGAAGGGCTGAGCACAAACCCAATTTACACAGCAGACTGGGCCCAAAGAAACCAGCGGCGCCAGGCGCCTCTGGGAGTGAAGGCAGGCTGGGGTGGGTGCTAAAATAAGAAGCACTGGGAGAGCTATCTAGGAAGCAATTAGATCCTAAATCCCTCTCTCACTGCACTCTCCCCAACTCTCCCCTGTAACTGATCCTCCCCCATGCTGGAAGAAGTCTGGAAGATTATTCTCAGGAGAGGGCAAAATGGAGCGCCTCTGGATTGGGGGGCACCAGGTACAGTGAGGACATGGGTATTGCACAGAAAATGGGGGATAAAGGAACAAATGTATTTTAATGCTGAATGTAGAAAGACCACATCCTCCCTGCCCCAACCTTTACCCCTCGGCTTGGGTTCTTGAACTCTGGCCACCGAAACCTCACCCTCCAGGGAGGGGGTTGGAAGACATCTAGCTTAAAGGAAAGACTTAAAAGCACTGACAGGCTGGGTTTCCCAACAAATATTCCCCAGATCACCCTGCTGTGAAGCTCCAAGTGGACAGTCCCCATGCTCTCCAGTTAGCTTTTTAGTATTTCATTGAAGATAGAGCTAAGGAATAGCTCACACCTGAGGAAAACCTTGAATATGGAAGAGAGAGACCAAAACAAACAGGATAAAAGCAACCTGGAAGGAATGGGTACAGGGAGTTTTTTAAAAAAGCATTATCTCTTTAGAGAGATAAGAAAACATTATTGCATCCCTGAACTGAAACAAAATGGGGTAACTTTAGAAAATATTCACAGATTTAGAAAGAGCTTTAGAAATTAAAAATATGAAAGTTGAAATAAGGAAACATCTTAGAAATTAGAGCAGAAAGATAAGAGATTGAAGACAGGAAAGAAGAAAAATAAATCGAACACCAGACCAGGAGATCCAACATCAGAATAATAGGGGTTCCAGAAGAAGACAACAGAGAAGATGGAGAGGAAATTCTTCATGAAAACCTCAAGAAATTCTGCAGAATGCAAGTTTCCAAACTGAAATGGCCAAGTGCCCCAAGATGGATGAAAATAGACCCATATCAAGGAACATCACTGGAATTTCACAACACTGCGGAAAAAATGGAAGATTCTACAATCTTCCAGAGAGAAAAAAACAGAACAAGTTCAGACGTCTCATAGTAACATTGAGGGCCAGAAGATGACTCAATGCCTTCAAAAGTCTGAATGAAAATCATCTTTAATCTAGAATTCTATTCTCAGTGAAGGCATCAACAGGGTATGAAGGTTTGACAAAAACATTTTCATATATTCCAAGATCCCAAAACACTTTCCTGTGCAGCCTTTCTCAGCAAGCTACTGAAGGACAAGCCCCACCAAAACAAAGAGCATAAGTCACTCAGTAGGAAGATGTGGGTTCAGTAAACTGGAGATCTAGTACATGAGAGAGCGATTGTTGTTCTCCAGACTCAGAGAGCAACCAGTTTAACCAGTCGAGAGAGCCCTGGGACTCAGCATACAGACCGACGTGTTTGAGGTGTTATCACCAGGATTCTAGCCTGAAGAATGCCCGGAGAAGCAGAGCTCTGAACCTTTTCTAGATCTGACTTGCCTTGACCAGGTGCTAGTGGAGTTTCTGCTCTCCCAGCGGTGCCCTGCCATTGTTTCGTCTCCATATAAGTATACAGCTCTGACCCATTCGCAAGACCTAGAGAGAGGTCATGGAGCAAAATGAAAGCAACACGGAGTAGCCCTCTCCCCATGAATGGATTTCTACCATGCAGTACGTGGGTCACCCTACGGCCCTTTCAGATGCCCTGAGAACACCCACTGCCTTCCCTGGAAGCAGCTCTTGTAAACAGCTGGAGCCACACTGCTATCCCACACTCTGTCCAGTTCACTTTCTCCTGGGAGACTTTATCTATTTTGAGCTTGCTTCTCAGTTTTCCAAAATGAAACAATGTACTGTTCATGGATACATGCATATCCATGTGCAGATGGTAAAACTGCAAAGAAGTGTGAGGGGATGCTTATCTCAAAATAGTGAGCACCTTTGTGAGCAGAGTGATGAGATCTTGGAGGGGCTCACAATGGAATTTTTAAGCTTTCAGAAACAGTCTTATTTCTTAACCAATTTCTTTAAATGTTACACACATAATTATAGATTCTTATATATTTATGATTCAATTCACAATAAAAATTTTAAATTTAGGATAAATGAGGGGATCTTAAATGGCAACTCAGAGATATCAGATGTTTGATTTGTAGGTTTGTTTCTCAATTAGGCCAAACTCGTATCACCCTATTTAATTCTGCAAGCTGCCCCTCCCCTCCCTGTCATCTCTCCCCTGCATCCATCACCTGCCTCCCTCCTCCCATCCTCAGACCCTTCCAATCCCTCTTACCTCGCTCTACTTTTTCTTTTTTTCATGGTATTTATTAGCTTCTTACATCCTCTAGGATAGTGGGTCTCAAAATGTTGGGTTCTGAGACCCCTTTGACATTCTTAAATATAGCTCTTAAATAACACTTCCAAAAACTTGTTATGTGGATTGTATCTATTGATATTTACCATATTTGAAATGAAAACTGAGAGCTTTTCAAGACACAAGAATCACAAGCACACACCCTATAAGCTGACAGACATCACGCAGCCTCTGGAAAACTCCACTGTACACTCATGAGAGATGAGAGGGAAAAAGGTAGAAAACATTTGGTATTATTGTGAAAACAGTTTTGACCTTAAGGACCCCTGGAAAGGGCCCCAGGAACCTCCAGGATTACCCGGGACTCTACTTTGAGAACCACTGTTTAGAACAATGCCCAGTGCATAGTAGGCACTACTTGACAAATACTTACTTAGTGTCTGCTACACAGAAAGCCCTCTGCTGAGTACCACTGGTAACACAAAATAGGAAAGACCCCATCCCTCCCTTTGAATCACATCTCCCATAAGCCCTTCAACCTAATTCTCTGTTTCTCGAGAAACCCTTTCAGGGCAGCAGTCCTGGTGTTAGCCCAAGAAGAGTCCACAGCCCGCCCACACTGTTAACCAGTCTGGAAGGCTTTATGACACATGTGGGTGTTTCTCACAAAGACTGGTCACTGCCTTAGAAATGGTGAGAGATGAGTACATACGGCTCGCTTCCGAGCAGAGCCAAAGAAATCAGTGAGAGGAGAAGGGATGGCTCGGGCCCAAGAATCACGGGACCTCAAGGAGGTCACTTTCCAAATCAGTTTTTTCCTCTGCCAATGGGAGCTGTGCAACCAAAGGCTTGTCCCTGGGTGATGGCTGTGAGTGCTTCCAGTGTTAACATCCTATGGTTCTACTAATGTCAGTGCAATGTTTCTGGATTCTAAGTACTTCGTCATGAGTTATCTGTCTGATTAGTGTATGAACCCAGCTGAGCCACCTGTGGAAATTAGCCTGCTTTGGAGATATTTGATCTCCTGCCCAGAAATCCCCAGGGCCACTGGAGTCATTTGGGATAGTGGAGCAATAAAGAAAACAAATGGGAATCCCATCACGTGATGTAACAAAGAAAACTAAGCCCACTCTAGGTTTCATCTGGAATCCGATTTTGACTAAGCCAAATGATGACAATTTAAGTCTTAGATGGACTCCAGTGAGAAGAGCTGATCTGATTAATTCACATGAAGTTTATTTGTTTTATTTATTCATTCATTCAACAAATTATTGAGCAGCTATTATTTGTCATTCGTTGGTGAGATACTGAGAATACCATTATGAATAAAATGCACTTAGGATGCATTTCATTTTAAATGCACTTGAGGGCTCATTTAACTTTTCCAAATAATTAACTGCCAACATTTAAATATCTGGAGATTTCACATAAAAATCCAAATTTCCAGAATTACACGAAAATTAGTTTGCTGTTACCCCCCAGTTGCCTTCACTTGCTACAGTCATATACCTTCCCTGCCTGACCCCTGGGGGCATTTGAATTTCCCACCCTTGATGTACGGTTGGAGGGGAAGGTAGACATGTTAATAAGTAACAATACGTTAAATACTTCACTGGAACTGTTGCAAAGTGCTAAGGGAGCATGCTTAGCACATCTACTGTGTGTCCTACACTTTCCTAAAGGCTAGAGGAGAGGAGAGAGAGAGGGAGGGAGAGAGAAAGGGATTCCAGCTCCCTCAGAGCCCCTAGTCTAGGAGGGAGGCAGAGAGCTCCTGCAGAATTCCAGCAGAATGTGGTGGGATGTGCTGCAGCGCTTCGGAGGGGTTTTGAAGGAGCGGTTCATTTCACCAAGGTTGGGAGTGGGCGCGGATTCCAGACCAGGCAGTGTTGAGAGAGAATAAGCTAAAATAGGAGGGGGCACGAGGAGGGGTTGTGAGGGAGATCAAGCCGGGAGCCAACCCTCTTTGTATTGACTCTTCAAAGCGTAGGACTCAGTGTGACCTGCCTGAGATAGATGAGTACCACCTGAAGGCGAGTGTCACTATCAACACCCTCCGAGTTTTAGCTGCTCAAGCCAGCACTCTCTTTAGGGCCTTCCGTATGCTCTCTCTGTGCGGAATGCCCTTCCCCCGTATCTTTCCATGCCTGGCACCTTCTTGTTATTCAGCTCTTAGCTTAAAAGTGACCCTCAGAGAAGCCTTGAAAAATGAAATGAAATGAAGTTAAATGAAAAATGGCCACCCCCTCCCCCTAGATCCCATCACCCTCTTCTGATTCTCTGAGTAGCACTTATCACCACCTAACATTTGTATTGCTTACTTTTCCTCTCTCCTCACCAGAAAATAAGCTCCAAGAGAGCAGGGACCTGATCTGTCTTCTTCACTGTCATAGTCCCCGAGCCTCCCACAATCCTGCCACTTAGGAGCAGCTGGACATTTGTTAAATGTGAATGATGATGGATACAAAGGGACAGTTGAGAAATCCTAAATTACAGGCTGGGAAGAAAGAGAGGCACCGAGATGTCTAAGGGGGAGACCGGCTGCCACCAGTAGTGATGGCCGCAAAGTCAAGGTGCCTTGACAAGAAGCCAGAAGGCTCCCCACAGCAAGACTCTTGCCCTTCACTTGTTTGATGACGACAATGCTAACAGCATGCCGGGCAGCACTGTGGCCTCCTTCCATTTCACATGGTGACATTTGTTGAGCATTCCTTTCTGAACCTTGCATATTCCGTTGATGTCTACAGCATCGCCTTTCTCGTAGATTCGGGTGTCTGTGGCCAAGGGAACAACTCCATGTCTTCTAAAAGGCCTAGAGAACGCATAGAGGGTCCCTCTCCTCTCTCCCCTTGTGTTGGTCATTTTGGTGAATTACTGCAAGGTAGAGGTTCTGGCCAAAAGGAAGGTGTTAGTTATCATTTTAGATTAATTTTGCACCCGCATTGTCTGTTTTGTGCTGTGAATCTGAGTAGACAGCAGAAGAATTGATGGAGACTGATGAGAGATTAGGAAATAGGTCTTTGATAGGAGAATTTTCCACCCCTGTTGTAGTTGGGTTTCTTCAAAACAGACCCTGACCCAGGAATTTGGGTACAATAGTTTATTTGGGACATGGTCTCAGGAAGCACAGTGAGGCAGTGGGGAAGGAAGACAGGGAAGGAAGAAAAGAGAGGAAAAGGTATATTTATGAGCCAGTTACCCTTGTGAGCAACTGGGGCTCATTCCCATTGTGGAACCTCTGAGAGATGGTGTATAATTGTCCTGCCAAGAGGTGAGAAAGATGGGAACTTTATACACCAACCTCTGTCTCTCCTTGGTTAAGGGGGGCCCTTGGGGGTGCTCCCGGAACCCTTGGCTCCATGGGCCAAGCATGCTCCTGCAGCCAGAGAAAGCCCTTCTGGCTGGTGTCCGAGTTAGGAAGCAGGTGACATGTATGGAATGTGTGGGACCCCATGGGTGACTTCCACCGTAGGCCAAGGGGACATGCATGTAGCAACAACAGCATCTGCTACTTCTCCTTTGGCCTTTGGGTACAGATTGGGAAAAGTGAATCCCACATCTTCATGTCCCCCCTGGGAGAAGGAATATAGTAGATTGTATTATTATTTTAAAATATTCACTGCCTCTCCCTTTTGGGGGGATTAAACATCCCCACCCCGTTGAGGATAGGCTTGGCTATGAAACTTGCTTTGGCCAATGGACTGAGAGGAGAATACCGGTGTGCCCCTTCCATCACACAGTCCACCACTCTTTTCCCTGTCCTTCTGCTACAGATCAGTAATGACCAAGATATGGACCAGTCCATTGACCTGGGTCCCAGAATGAAGATGACATTCAGCCAACTCACAATGGATATGTGAAGAAGAAATCTTTGTGGTTGTAAGCCACTGAGAATGTAGAGGTGTTTGTTCCTGCCACGGACCTTAGCCGAAGCTGATTGACAGAGGAAGTGATTTATCTGATTGGTGAGTTGGGAAGAAGAACTGGACATGGCTGGGCTCAGCTCCTTCCTTACTCTTTCTTCAAGTCAGCTTGACTCTGAGAGGGGATTTCTGCTTAGCTTTCTGCCATGCAGGAGGGAGCCTATCCCTGTTGGGGTGCTTACGGTTCTCCAGGTATGCCAGTGGCTTGGTGGTTGAGTCTGTCTCATTCAAGAATGGAGGTTCAGGGCACACTCATCTGGCTGCACACTTAAACCTAGTGTTTATCGGTAATAAATCAAACATTTTTATGTCCTCTCTATGCCTCCTGTGTCTGTCCCTACATTGCTTCCTGACTTGATAGGGAAGAGAAGTGCTATTTGTTGAGCCCCTTCAAACCCCAACAGTCTTTCTGCATGATTCCAAGTCTTAGGGATAGAATGGCTTTTTCCAACTTATTGACTTCTGCCTGCCTCTCTTTGTGGCATTTTCATTTGTATGTTAATATCAATAATAAAGAGGAATTGTAATCTTACTTTTGTGTGTTGGTGAGCATGTGGAGTACAAAATTACAGGTGGTTCTGGTTGATAAGCGCTGTGTTAAGTCATATAGGTGGGAATGGGGAAGGATGCATGCCTTCTGGAAAATTATTTCCACCTTGCTTTCTCAGTATTTCCTAATTTCTGTTTTTCTTCTTCTCTTTTCTTCATCTCTACCTCCTTTGCTCTTCCCCATAAAGCCTAAAATAGTAAATGTCTTGGATTTAATCAGAGTTGATAGGTTAATAGATTTTTTCATTCATTCAATAATTGTATATTAAGCATCTCAATATGCCAGGTATTATGCCAGGCTGGTTGAAAGAAGAGATTGGAGATATCATTCTTCTTTTCTTTCCCATAGCTCTCCTTCAACATCAAGCTTTGAATATTGTCCAAAGCTAATGTTTAGTATTTTCTTAGAATTGGTGTCATGTTATGCACTTTCAATCTCATAGATTTTAATCAAAATGGTCAAGCTTCTGATTCCCAATCTCTGATCTTTTATTGTTGATGATGAGATAGAAGTAAGTAATGTAAGCTGCTGTAAAACACACCCCCACAAACCTAAACCTCAGTGGTTAACACAATGAAGTTTCATTTCCCGCTCACATCACAGTCTGCTGCCTGCGTGCGGGGCAGCTTCTTACCCAGCTTTCCTCCAACTGATGACTCAGGCATCCAGGCTCCTTTCCTCTTGTGATGTTACTGTTTTTAGTTCAGGGTCTCCACAGCTGCTTTCAGGAGGAAAGAGAGGGCTAGAGGATGGGCAGGGCTGTTTTTAGGGGCCAAGCCTAAAAGTGCTCTCTATCACTCTTACCCACATTCCATTGGCCAGAAGGTTGTCATACGTTCCCATCCTGACTGCAAAGGAGGCTGAGAACTGTCTCCCTGTGTTCACAGGAGGAAGGAATGCTGTAGAGATTGTCTTTGCCATGGAAATAATAACTTATGTTCTGCCTTCCCCCCCTCCCAGGTATCTTCCACAATTCCCACCCTCCCTTCCTTTCAGGAATAAAGCTGTTACAGTGGAAATGCAAAGAGAAAGAGGAGTCAGGGCTCAGCTTTTGAATTTCAAAATAGACTTTTGAAACGCATTGGCTTGAGAGAAAAGTCTCTGCGTTTTGAAAGCCTAGTATTTTTACTTCCAAAGCCTAAACTCTGCATGACTCTGGTCATGAAATCTACACCCTACAAAATTTAGAGATTTTTTCCTGGAAACAGAATCAGCTGGGACCAGTCTCACGCCCCCACCCAGGAGAGGCAGATGTGGCAAGGGCTGAGGACAGAGAGAGAGGCGAGCCGCAGAGGAGAACAGAGCTGCAGCCTCGGGTGGGTCTTTGGAGGACCCCTGCCTCTGCCTCCTTCTAGATGGAGGCCCAGTGAGGAGAGAGGGAGAGACAGAGCTCCGGGTGGGGGCGGCATCTGGACGGAGGGGAGATCTGAGCCTCGCCTCCCATGGGAGGTCCTGGAGGGGGCACATTTGCAGTTTCCCCTCCAGCAAGAGCATGAGGAGTAGGGATGCCTCCTCATGTGTCTACACAGCAGGGCCGAGGCAGCCTCTCAGAGACTCCCAAGGCCCTGGAGCAGTGTAGGAGCAGCCAGGGTTTCCCCATGCCCTTGGCAGAGGTGTGAAGCCAACAAGACAGAGCCTTTCCTGGAGAGGCCCTGAATAAGCTGCAGTCTGGGTGGATCAAGGACTGAGGAGCAGACAGGACAGTTCAGTGGAGACCAGCTGGGATGGATGGATATGGAGCCACACAGGGACCTAGGGGAAGATACCTGAGCGGGTGCCAGCAGGGACAAAGAAGACCCAATGCCTTGATGCAACAACGGTCCAGGAGCTTATGCCCCACATTGGAATGTAGGATCAAGATAGTTAGTTATGTTCTAAAGTTAAACTTTTTTGTTCCCCCTTCCCCATGAGATTTGTACCCACGCAAACTAAAACGCCCTAAAAAGTCCCCAAGGACAGGGTGAGGCATGGAAGGGACAGTGGACTTGGAGTAGAGGGATAGGAGTTCCTTTGTCAGTAACCATCTGTGTGACCTTGAGCCTGTCCTGTCACCTCTCCGATCTCAGTTTTCTCATCTGTAAAATGAGATGTAACACTACCTGCTTCCTGGATGTATTATGAGGATTCAATGCAAAAAAAGCTCCTAGCTCAGGGCCTGGCATGCATTAGGGGCTCCGTAAATATCTGACCCTTCCCTGCCTTTCCCTTCTGAGGTCATTTCCACTTTTAAAACATCATGACGCTTTGCAGGAAAGATGGACACATGACGTTATGTATACCAGGGCCTGGAAAATAAAATAAAATAAAATGCCTTCCCCCACTCTGTAAGGAAGCAATAAAAACCGAGGACAAAGCACAAAACAGACAATGAAAACCTGACTTGAGAGCAGGGTGGGGGGTAGGGGGCAGGGCCAGGGCAGTGACGGCACTAAATGAAAAACAACAACTCAATACCCTGCTATCATCCTTCATCAAACTACAGAAATAGAAACCAGACAAACACATTATGTGAAGGGCAAAAGGGCTGACAAGGTTCTGGCCTATAGGAAAAACCCAGGTTCAATAATGCCATGGGCAGAGGGAGGTAGGGAAGGGAGGTCAAAGTCAATAGCGGGGTTTGTGTCTGAACGGCTGGCTTTATAGTCCTAATGAGGCTTAAACACCACAGGTCCTCTTTGGCTGAACTGTTTCTCATGGGGCTCTGTATCTGTTCCCGGATCAGCCAGCCACATGGCAGGAGTGGCTGCCACTTCCTCTGGCTGATGAATTATCAAGGGTATTCTCCGCCTTTCTTTTTTGGGAAAAGAAAGCTTTGGAGTAGAAAACTTCTCTTCTATTTATATCTACTCTTCTCTCTCTGATTAGAGAGATGATCCATTTAGGGGGAGGACTCAGGCCCCAGCGCATTCTTCTTTATTTAGAAGAGGGCATGGTTAAGATAGCATTACTTAGATCATCTGCTCTGCTCTGGGTCTTTGTCTGTTCTTCCAGGGGGGATGTGAGATCTAGGGTTGACTTTTTGAGTAGTTTCAGGATTGTTGGAATGGCCACATATTTTGGGTCAAGCTCTGTGCTTGGTGCTAGGGACACAGAAATCCAGGAAGGGATTAAGAAAGCGCTCATGTTCTCAAAGAGCTTATAAATACAAAGATTAGTACCACCAGCTAGTCTGATGGCTGTTGGTAACCAGAGTAGTGGGGTAACAATAGCTGGCTTTTGACTAGATCTTTCATACGATCTATTATCTCCTCCGGGCCCACAATAGCCCTGTGACCAGGTGCTCCAGCACCCACTCACCTCTCAGTCTCAGTACAAGGACCAGAGCTGGTCCTGATTCCAGTCCCGGTCCTCTGACTCCAAGCCCCATGCTAGTACCTCCTTATCGGAGTTTTCTCCTGGTGAACAGTGCTGAACCCCTCCTAAGCCCTCGCAAGTACACAAGAATTTGCTCACTTTTTATCAGAAAGCATATCCTGGGAAACTCCTCCTCATTTTCAAAGACCCAGATCCAACCTAACACTCTCAGTGAAGCTTGTCCTGTCTCCCCCAGGCACAGGGAGCTACATCTTCCTGTAGCTCCTATAGCTTTTGGTATATAGAATAGTCATATTAATAAAGATAACAGGAGCAATAATAGTAGTGAAAAGGTCTAAGTTACCATTTACTGAGTGTGTCTATGAGCCAGGTGTCATGCTAAGTGCTTTACATGCATTATTCAATGCTCAGAAGAACCCGGGGGGGACATACCATGATTATGCTCGGTTTACAGATTGTATCAGGTAGGAGTTGAGTTTGGCTGCGTGTGGAAACCTGTCCACAGTGGCTTCACCAAATGAGAACTTATTTTGCTCAAATGACAATAAATTAGAGGTGGACAGGCTAGGGCTGGTAAGGTGGCTCTGCGATACCATTCTTAGCACGTAGCTTTTGTTACTGCAGGCACAAGACATCTGCTGTTTTTCCAATCTGTATCCTAGGCAGGAGGAAGGGTAAAGAGCAAAGGGCAAAGGATGAAGGGCAAAGAGTCTTTTCTTCTTGTGGTTTTGTCTTACTAGTTGGGAAGGGATGCTATCCTCTACCTAATCTCACTGGCCACCCTTAGCTGCCAGGGAGCCTGAGAATTCTTTTTTTTTTTTTTCTCTTATTAAAGCTGGGCAGATTTGTGCCCTGAACAAAATTGGAGTTCTGCTAGTGACGAATAAGAGGAGAATGGATATTGGGTTGGGAACTACCAGTGCTTGTCACACCAATGAAGAAATAGGGCCTTAGAAATGCTAAGGATCTTGCCCAAGGTCAGACAGATGGCCAAGTCAGACTCAAATCCATGTCTGTCTGACACCAGATTCCATGTTCTTGTCCACTGTGAGAGATGACCTCCTTATCATGATGCATTACAACTGTCTTTTTATTTGTTTATCCCTTCGACTGTGAGCTCCTTGCTACCAGGAATCAATTTTATTCATGTTGGTATCCCAGACTGTTGCCCATAGTTTGTCAAATGGATAAATGAATGAATGTTAGGACTTCAGTAGTTTCTGCAGCTAAAAATTCTTTCTAAGAGAATATTCTTTAATTGTCCTCTTCCTCTGTGATGTTTTATAACCACCTGTTCCCAAAGAGGTAGCTGCAGATATATATGAAAGAAATGATTGTGGTCTTTGTGCCACTAGCACATTTGGCCTCTTTTACTATTTATACGCTTTCATTCTCTCTCTCCCTAAGTGCTTAAAGCTTGTTTACAGGGCAGGGTCCAGTTTCTCTTTGTTCTGCCTGGTCATTCAAACATTCCTATATCACATTGCTCTATTTCTTAGGGACATGTACGCTACTTGAATAACAATAATTTGAGTCACAAGCAGTCCTGATCCCAAATACCGTTTCTTGCTGGGTCATGGAGCAGCCCAGAAAGAACCAGTTAGATTCCAGTATTTTGGCAAGGCAGGTAGGGAGGGGAGGAGAATTCTTAAGATACTAGTTTAGAAAGTAAAATTTTTAGAAAACCAACAACTGATGTCCCTAGGTTAAAAAAAAAAGTCATTGTTGTTCCGTAGGCCACCAGGAAAATCCTGACTTTTTTTAGAAGCCCTAATGCTTGGTTGGACAGGATCAAGCCCCATCTGCTATGGGGTACTGCCGCCTGGGACCCTGACTTCGGCTGGGGCTGCCTAATTCAGCTCAAGAATAAGCTTGCAGGCATCTGGACTTCCAACTTAATGGCCCAAATAGCAGATTTAGAGATGCCTGGGCTTCTCTTTCCAGCCCCATGGCCCCCTAGCCAGTAGCTTACTATCACTAAACACATTCGACAATAGATATTTACCACTTATTAAGCAGTTACTATATGTTAGGCACTGTGCTAAGTGCTTTATTTTGTCCCATTTAATCCTTAGAACAACACTGTGACTATTATTGTCATCTTACCAACAAGGAATGTAAGGGTTAGTGAAAGTAAATGATTTGCCCCACATAGTGGTTGCACCAAGGGGTGACTTGGGGAGCTTTGTCTGCCCATCATAATCTCTAGCAGCCTCACCGAAGCCACCTTATGTCATTTAAAAACCCAATAGTAGTGATAATGATATTCTTTGATATCTTCACAACAATCCGTTCAGGAAGGTAGTATTGTTATCTTAATTTTCAGAAGAAGAAACTGAGGCATAGAGAGGCTAAGTAGCTTTCACAAGGCACCACGACTTGTAAGTGGCAGAGCTAAAACTTGGCTATTTTTATTGATCTATAACACAACCTAGGTAAAAACAATGTGCTTGCTATGAAAACTTAGCTTCAAGACAAGTCCTCCTGTCTTCCCTTCCACACAGTCTGCAGGCCGTAAACCCCTTCTATACAGAAATTCCTAAGTCATTGCTGGTCCAACATCACATAGTAGGTGGTAAAGTCTGGGTTCAAATCTGGCTTGGTCTGACTCCAAAACAGGGATCTTTACCACTGTACTGTTCCAGCACTAGCCAGGTTAAACCCAAGTTCAAGGGACAATCATACACCCATCTGGAAATGATCCTAGAAATCATCTAACCCAGGGTTTCTCAACCTCAGCATTATTAACTTTTGGGGCTGGGCACAATATGGAACCAAGAGAAAATAGATGCCCTCTTGGTCCTTACAGTCTGGTAGGACAGAGAAGCTATTACACGAAGATCTCTAACCGCACGAAGTTGATAAGCTGTACAGGCAGCAAGACGTAGAGAAAGAAAATATGATCTGGTGTCCTGAGATCTAGATCTGCCACTTTTTAGCTGCTGGACTTAACCAAGCTTCAGGCTCATCATCAATGAAACGGAGATCCTGGTATCTACTGTGCTTACATGATCAGCTTGAAAACGGGTCTGTGAAGGCAATGTGCAAACCGTAAAGCTCTTACAAACATCACGTATTATTAAGACGATCAGGAATGTGATAATAATAATAATTATGATTAGAGTAAAAGCTTTCGGAACTGAGGAGAGCCATGTAGTGGTGGCTTCATTCCTGGACCTTCCAACCGGAGATACTCATTCTTCTGTGGGAGAGGGAGCAAGCAGAGTCCCCTCCCACAGAGCGCCTCTTCCTTCTTCTGAAACCAACGTGGCCAGAAGGGCGAACTCCACACAACTCTGCAACCCGGCCCTCGAGCCTCTTAAGCTCCGCCTGCCCGAGGCTGCGGCCCCGCCCTTAGAGGAAACGGACTCCGCCCCCTCCGCGCTGGCTGGGACTCCTGCGGCGCCGGGCCTCCAGGACAATCCCTCGTCCGTGCCGGAGATTCCCGAACTTCCCCGATCTCTTCCCGGCCCCTTTCGGGCGCCCGGAGCGGCGGAGGCGGAGATTGCCGAGGGGCGCTGGCCCCGCCCCCTCCGCGGGCTCGGCCACCGCCCCCTCCCTTCCCGGTCCGCCCCGCCACCGCCTCCCGCGCGGGCCGGAGTGCCAGATCCCGGTCCCTCCCTCCTTCTTTCTCTCTCCCCGCCTTCCCGGTGCTGCCAGAGTGGCGGGTCGGAGGATCCCGGCCAGTCAGCTCGTTGCTGCCTCGGGCCCCTCCTCCCCCCAAATCGACACCCCTCCCCACCCTCCGGAGCCGGACCGCCCCCTTCCTCCCTCGGCCGGCGTGGGGTGAGGGCCGGTGTGAGGGAGCGAGCGCGGGCCGGCGGGCGGGCGGGCTCCGTGAGGGCGAGAGGCGGGGCGCGCGGCGGGCCGGGCCGGGGGCCGCGTGTGCGCGTGGGGGCGCGAGCGAGTGCCCGTCGCGACCCGCCGGCGGCCCCGAGCCGAGGAGCCGGCGAGCGACGAGCGGCCACCGCCGGGCGCGGAGGGGCGCCGGGCTCGCGCGTGCGCACGCACGCACGCAGGCGGGGGCGGGGGCAGGCGCGCGGCCGCCTGTCGCGACAGTCGGGGCCGAGGCCCAGGGGGAGGTGGCCTGTCGCGGGTCGCCCGGCTCCCGGAGGCGAGGGGGGCGCGGGCGGATGGCGGAAGGCGCCCAGCCGCAGCAGCCGCCTCAGCTCGGGCCCGGCGCCGCTGCCCGGGGGATGAAGCGGGAGTCGGAGCTGGAGCTGCCGGTGCCCGGAGCGGGAGGAGACGGAGCCGAGCCCGGCCTGAGCAAGCGGCCGCGCACCGAGGAGACGGCGGCCGACGGCGGCGGCGGGATGCAGGTGACCGCGCGGGACCGGCGCCCGTGATCGCAGGGGTGCGGCCGGGGGCCGTGAGGGCGGCCCGGGACTCCCGGGCTGGAGGGGGGCGGGCTTCCCGGGGTCCCGGCTCGGAGGTGGGAGGGGCGGGTCGGGGCCTGGTTGGGAGGTGGGGCGCGCTCGGGCTTGGAGGCGAAGGGTGCCGGGACCGCGGTGTGCCCACGAGGGTCCTGATTCCAGAGGGGATGAGGGGGCACGACGCGTGACTAGGTTTGGGGGGGAAATCGAACATGGTTGAGATAGATTCCATTTCTCCCGACCCTTCCCTGGTTCCTTGACGGGGAGTGGAAGCCGGGAGATCCTGGGTCTGTTGCCCAGAGAGCCGCTGGACTGAGTGGAGGACGGGGGCACAGTGGTGGGAAACCTCCCAAGAAGGAGTACCACCTTTTTGGCACCCTCGACACACACTGGGATGGGGAAGGAGCGGCATATCAAGGAGAGGAGTGGAAAGCGAGAAAACTCCTCGAGAGCCCAAAGGGGATGTGGCTTAGTTTGTGGGTTAAATCAGTTGCACGACGAGGGTGAGAACTACAAGGAGTTGGGTAGTGTTGTGGGGACACCGTGGTGCTCGGTCTCATTAACTTTATGGAGCATGCTAATGACTCTGAAGAGAGACACAGGACATGCCCCTCCTGTGCTGTGCCAGTTGCATCTTAGCCTAGCTCTTTAATGTCCTGGGGTATAAAAGAAAATTTATAGGGCTATTAGAGGACTGGATTCTGAGTCGTGGACTCAAGCACAAGCTGGTTGATTTGGACAGGGAATGGGAAATGTAGTGATGATGTCAGTTGACTTTGTAGTTTGAGGAAGGACGTGAAACCTTTGTAGGTTTTAGGATTTGGTCTCTGTTCAGAAAATACTTGTATGAAGTGGTGGGGCTCACCTGCCAGCAATTGTGTAGACATCTGCTTAATTCTCTTAGCATCATAGAATGTTAGAGATAGAAGGGACCAGAGACATCATCTTTTCCAGGGGTCCTTAGCTTGGATAGACGTGGAAGATTCTTATGCAAAATAGTTTACGTGCACTTTTTGGTGAGGGAAAGTTAATAGTTTTCATTGTCTTTTTAGTTTGTTTTTGGAGGGGATTCAAGTCCCAAAATGTTTTAAGCACCTCATTTTGTAGATGGGGACTCAAAAATTGGGAGAAGACTAGTGACTTGCTTAAGGCCACCCAGTTAGCTGGTAGTAAAACTAGAACTAGAAGCCTAGTCTTCTGATTCCTGTTCCTGTGCTCTCTCCATTACACCACTCTTGGAAATCTCTGCAGTGCTAGAAGACTTCCTGTGCTGTGCTCCCTGCTCTGCAAGGCTCTGCTTGACTTCCTGTGTTAGAGAGGGAGCTGTATGGAAGCCTGGCATGTTTGCTGTGTGCTTCTTGGTCTCCTTGCAGAGGCCACTCTGTTACTTGTGTTGATTTGAGTAAAGTGACCCTCTTGGTGTTTATTTTTGAATTCTTTTGTTTGCCTGCTTTTGTTCTCCATTAGAACTCTTTCAGGCAGAGGGATTGTGAGAAGTAAAACTCAGGGCCATGGAAAAAATATAGAGGAATATGGGGAGACTTCAGGTGAGGTGGATTAACATTGGTTGATAAGGAGAGAAGACTGGATGTGGGTGCTGGTGAGCATGTTCTGCTTAGTGTGTGTATATATATCTGTGTACGTCTGTGGTCATTTATTGTCTCTGTCAATCATGGTTAATAGTGAGACTCCACCTCCCTTAACCCCGCTTTCCTCCTGGAGCCCATTATTTGCTGGTTGCCTTCAAATTGGCTAAGGATAGTAGTATTTGGAAATGGAGCAGTGTATGGGGACTTTGGAGTATGCAGAGGAAGGAGTGGATTAGGTCCTTTGGGTACAAATGGGCAACTTAGAACTATCCCACAGAGAATCTTTTTTTCAATCTGTCGTCGTGGATCTTTATTTTTCACTTTGTGCATTCTCGTTGTCGCAGTTCCAACACACGATGTCACACAGGTATTCAAATCATCATTGATTTAGCCCCCTGCCTTCAACTAACTGTATGGTTCTGGGAAAATTCCTTCTTGTTGGGCTTCTGTTTCCTTAGTTGTAAAATAAAGTGTTTGTACAGGATGATTTCTAAGTTACCTTCTAAAAAATATGTTAAGTTCACTGACCTTAAGGTACTTGGTGCTTACAATCTAGATAGTCAGACAAAATGGGTGAAAAGTTAAAAAAAAATGTGTGCATGTGATATATATATGATTTTTTGTAAGTTCCAGAGGAACAGGAGAAGAGATACCGCAGGGTAGATGCATGTCACAAAGCATTGCATAATTTAGAGCCGAAGTATGCAGAGGGTTTGTGCCAGTGGGTCCAGAAGAAGGAGATGGACCACAGGGTAGATGCGTGTCACAAAGCATTGCATAATTTAGAGCCAGAGTATGCGGAAGGTTTGTGCCACTGGGTCCAGAAGAAGGAGATGGAGGGGCTGGCCTGCTGGCGTAGTGGTTAAGTTTGTGCACTCCACTTTGGTGGCGCAGGGTTCACAGGTTCAAATCCCAGGCACAGACTGACACATTGCTCATCAAGCCATGCTGTGGCGGCATCCCACATACAAAATAGAGGAGGATGGGCACAGATGTTAGCTCAGAGCCAATCTTCCTCAGCAAAAAGAGAAAGATTGGCAACAGATGTTAGCTCAGGGCCAATCTTCCTCACAAAAAAAAAAAAAGAAGAAGAAGGAGATGGACATTCCTGCTGAAATGGTCCAGGAAGGCATTATGGGGAGGTTGAAATTTGTGGCATAATCAGGAGTAAAGGAGAAATAATGTTCATGAAGAGAGAAAATGTAAGGTAAGGTGACTTCCACCTCTAGGACTTTGCTGTATCATTCTGATACTAATGATAGAATATTTCATATTCATTTACGATTGTTTATTGAGCAGCTGCTGTGTGCCAGGCACTGTTTGAGAGCCTAGGAGATATGGTAGTGAACAAAACAAAAAGACTCTGCTCTCATGGAACTAGTATTCTAACTGAAAGAGACAGACAGTGAAGAAATCAACAGCTATTATTAGGTGGCGGTAAGTGCTAAGAAGGAAATAAAGCAGGGAAAGGACAGAGAGTGATGAAGAAGATGTGAGGGAAGGCCCCCTGATAGGTGACCTTGGAAGGAAGTGAGCCAATGGGCCCTTCAGATACTTGAGGGAAGAGGGTTCAGGTAGGGGAGTTGTGGGTGCAGAGGCCCTGAGACGGAAGTGTACTTGATGTGTCTGAGAACGAGAGAGCAGTGTGGCTGGAGCGGACTGAGCAGGGGTGAGGCGATCTTAGGAGATCACGTCAGCAGGGCAGACGTGCCTGTACGCCCTCTGTAAATATATGCTTAAAAATTCCGGAGTAGCCACCTTTTTGGTGTATGGGTTTGTCTTAAAGCACGTGGTTTTTTTCTTATATCTTCACACACGTGGAGTTTTTCTGAGGTTGTAGCTCCTTCTGGGAAGCCTCCCCTGACAGGTTAGTTCACACCAGTCAGACCCTCTTGCCTCTTGTTATATTGATGCTTAATTGTACATCATTTGCATTGTTCCTTCATTGTTTTATTGTTTTTATTTCCTTAGTGAGACTGTAAGCTTCTAGAAGACAGGCACTATATTTTCTTTGTATTTATCCTAACGGTTTAGGATACCATTCATAATACCTAATGGTTTTGGGTACATAGTAAGTGCTCGATGCCTAAGTTCCAGTTGAAATTTACCTTTTACAAATAATTAAGGGGTAGAAAAAAATCATGAAATTCAGGGGTGAGAGTACTTTATGAAATTCCCCAATCTTTTGAGTATCAAAGGATTAACCCTTTTTTACAGAAGAGAGCATTTTACTGGGGTGAATTTCCCAAGGCTACTTACTCAGTGGAGCTGGAGCTTTGAGCTGGGGATTCTAAAGCTGGACTCTGTTGAGTTACAGCCGCTAAGCTTTTGGAGTAAGTCATTTCTTCCCAAAGTGCAGCATAGGGGACACGAGAGTGTCTGTGGTGCTTATGTTACAATCCTTAGGCTCACAAGGAATCCTAGGGGAGAGAAGACGGGTCAATTCTTTTCAAGGGCAGTATCCAGAATCTTTATGTGGATGGAAGAGGAGTCAGCTCAGCCCTGGAAATAGTATGGAAATAGAGAACTGTGAACCACGGAGTAGGAGGGAAGAGACCAATTCAACTTGAAAACTGAAATATGATTTGAGAAATGAAGTTAGTTGTTAAAGAAGGTGCTTGGAGATACTATACTCTAACCTCGTAGAAAGTTTAGTGAGTTACATGGATAGATATTTGAGGTTCATTTCACTTTAAGCCAGTCTGATATGTATGAAAATTGGGCTTTATTATTAGAAGTGAATTCTTTTGGTCAGCTTTTCTAGTGAATATAAACAATTTAACAGAAATTCAATTTTTGTGTAACTTGCCAGGAACTTAGCTGCTGTATAAGGCAAGGTGCACCTTAATTATTATAGCTTTCAGCAAAATTCTTTATGGCAGTGAAATGTTGGTATGGGATTATTGTATGGCTGACCAACTGCTTCTAACCATGGAGTCATAAATCCAGTTTAGCTAAGTGGGTTCAGCAGTTGTTCATATTAGCTGTTGATTCTAGTAGTAGGAAGGCTTTCTGCCTGGTCTCAGGGAAGGGGCTCCAGGTAGCTTGTAAGTGCTGTGTGGGTGCTATATTTCTTGAAGTAGTTTATCTTCTCGTATGCTTTTTTTCAGGGTTGCTTTTCTCCTAGGTGGATGTCTTTTTGGACTCTCATTTGGGTATTTGATACTGAAAATGAACATGGTGCTACCATTTGAGTAGAGTTATAAAAATAATGTACTTTCCTTCCAAGTAATTTCCTGAGCAATATCTCACTGAAATTATTGAATTTTTCATTTCTACCTGTCTTTGTCTATGTGGGCTGCTATAACCAAAGAGCATAGACTGGGTGATTTAAACAACAGAAATTTATTTCTCACAGTTCTGGAGGCTGGAAGTCCAAGATCAAGGTGCTGGCAGATTTGGTGTCTGGTGAGGGCTCTCTCTCTGGCTTGTAGACAGTTGCCTTCTGGCCATGTGCTGACATGCATGGCCTTCCCTGGGTGCCTGCTACTGGAGAGAGAGTTAGAGAGAGAGAGAGAGAGGGACATCTCTTCTTCTAAGGGCACTAATCCCATCTTGAGGGTCTTATCCTCATGACCTAATCTAAACCTAATTACCTCCCAAAGGCCCCACCTCCAAATACCATCACTTTGTGGGCTAGGGCTTCAACATGTTAATTTGGGGGGGACACAGACATTCATTGCATAACACTACCGGAGTGGTAAATATTGTAGATGGAGAAACCGAGGCACAGTCACATAAAAGTCACTCATTTTTTTCAAGCCTCACAGGGAAGACTGGGAATGTAAAATTGGAAATGTCTTTGAGAAGGAGAGTCAGGTCTGAATTCGCAGTCACGTTATTCTTCAGGGTGACTCAAGGGATTAGCCTGAGTTGAGTTTGTCTCCCAACTCCCTCTCCTATTTTCTAGCCACCTTGTCATTTTTTTCTCTATCACACTGACATGTGAACACAACAGAAGCTAACTAGAGATTTAACCTTCATTTTGATATAAAGCAGACTGGTGCAGACCAGCCTCGAGATTACAGGACTGTGGAGAAAGAGATTCACTATACTACTTACTGTCAACAAAAATGTTGCTAGTGAATCTCTACTTTGACATCTCTCAGGGCATCGGTTTGATGTCAGGCTTTAATAATTTGTGGAAATAATAAAGAGGGTTGTTTTAGTGAGTGGATTTGTTTGAATTTTTGTGTATGCATTTGTAAAGTGTAGTAAATGTCTTTATTCTGGGGCAAATGTACACTTCCTTCAAAGACGGGGGAAGAACATCAGATGTTGGGAAGGAAGTGGGAGTAATTCGAGTGTGAGCAAACAGATGGAGCAAGGAAGGCGAGTGCATTTGGTGTTTTAGGTGGCCCCTAGGAGTATTGAGTTTCTTATTCTTCTCTCCTACAGCCCCAATACAAGCAGGCAGCTTACATGGCTAAGGTTTCATTATCTAATCCATCCTAGATCAGCTTGAGTAAACCCATTGGCTGGCGATGATCTGGTTAGGAGGGTAGTGCAAAGCTGCTTGAGCCAGGATTGGGGCAAATCGGATCAGAAGTGCCAAGTGAATCCTGGACATATTTCTGTAATTTAGGTGGGTAAAGTAGTTTGGGAAATCACTTGAGAGAGAAGTGAGCACGAGGGAGCCAGTGAGCAATCAACTATGAGTTTTTTCGGACACTATCTGAGGGACTCTGAGGGGAAGGTGTATGGATGTTTTGATATATTTCTCTGGAGTGTAGCCAGATTGCTTTGATGATCTGAGTCTGAACATTTTTTGGTCACTAATGCTCAGGAGTGACCTTTTTTAGTAGCATTTGGAGATTCCAGTTCTGATCACTCAGTTGTGATGTCTTTGGAGGATCCCTTAATTCAAGACTGTACAATATGGGTCCCCTCTCAATTTTTAAAGGGGAGATATTGTTACTATTGCCAACTTTAATATGTAATCATATTTGTATCCATATATTTTGGAGTGTAGTGTCGTGAAAAAAAGCACTATTTAGAGTTTCTCCTAGTTGGGTTTGAATCCTGGCTTCTCCACTTACCAACTGAATGACCTTTAGCAAGATATTTAACATCTGAGCTCCTGTTTATACATCTTTGAACTGGGTGAATTAATCCATACTCTAATGAGCTGCTCTAATGAGTAACTGAGATTATTTAAAGTGCCTGTCATGGAACCCAGCAGTAAATGTTTATTTCTTGCCTCCCTTATAACCTGCTATACAGCTCTCAATGAATTCCTGCTTACTGCTTGATCAGCATGGAGTGGTTAACAACTGCTGATTGATTAAGTGCCAGAGTTGGGAATTACTAGAGATGAGCAGTGTGTTCAACTGGGAAACCTAATTTGCTCGTCATCTGGGTGGAGGAGGTGAATGGATATGATCATTGTGGTCTCTCTAGTTGGAGGAAGAGGAGACGTTTACTTCTGTAAAAGGACTACGGAAGTCTCACAGTGCCTGCACTGGGCATGTGGACATTTTGTGGAACCTGTGGGATCTCTGCTGGGAGTGTGGGTAACAGATGCACTGACTGTTTTGGTGGTACATGCATGCAAGAGCTGTGAAAATGTCGTTTGTGTTTCAAATTTTATAAGATTTGTTGGTTACATATATTCCATGAAATAGATGGCACTTGTTCTCATTTTGGTTTGTGGAAATTGAGCTGGGTTGTCTTTGTCTCCTTCCAGTCTCTTCACACCCGCCCTCCAGACTACTAACAGAGCCGTCCATCTAACAGAGCTTGAAATCTTTTGATAGCTTGTCTTTGACTTCCAGGTCAAGTCCATTCTCTTGTTGGGCCTGTTGGGTCCTCTGGCCTGACTTCTGCCTGCCTCTCTAGCCTCATCTCTTTCTACACTCCACCTCCAAGTCCCCGTTAAGGGGCTTGTAATTTCCTGAGAGTACTGTGCCCCCAGCCTCATTCATACTTCTGTGCTTTTGTTTCTGTTCCTTCTACATGAAATTCCTGCCTCACATCTCTCTCTCATTTGTAAGGCTCAGTCTTCAAGAATCAATTGGGACCTTGATTCCTCCTGGATGCCTTTTGTGTCAGCTCCCATCCCTCCCACATTCCTGCTGGTTTCTGAAACATCATGCCCATAGCTGTTTTATCACTTTTTAGATTAACATTTGTTCAAATATCTGCCTTTCCACCCCTACCCAGACTGTGTGATCAGGGGATCCTTTGGGATCCACAGGATTTAGCACTATGCTGGGGCCCGAGTAGTCAAGAAACTATCCTTGTTGAATTGAACTTGGGGCCTGCAGATGGCTCTGATTGTTTCTCCAGATTTTCCCTGGGGAGTCTGGCCCTTGGTCTGCTTTCCAGCTCATGTGAAGACTGGGTGTTGTACAATTTGTGAATGGTACCTGGTCTTTTCATTGATATTGGGGTTAAAGGTGAGAGAGGGGTCTTTGAAAACAGAAGCTGGGGTGGAACTGAACTGCCGAATGTGTTGGGTGGCATGGCAACCTGATGTTTAGTTTCCTGTGCTCAGATATTAATTGAGTGCACGTGTGTATGTGTGAAAAGCGCCTTTGTGACGGTGTAGTTAAGGAAAATAGAGGAACCACACAAGTAAGGAGCAATTAGAGCTGACCTGTTCCAGTTCACTGGAGCAGTCTGTTGATCTGCCTTTTACAGTGCTGCTGAGAGATTCTGGAGTGTTGCGATTCGGATATATTACCACCATTCGGGACTAAACCCATTTGATCAACTATGGACCTCAACCTTTCCCTTCCCAACCAATGCATTTCATAAGCTCTTATACTGTAGCTTGTTTTTATGGATTCAGGAAAAATACCCAACAGACACCTCACAAAATACATGCTGTTTTTCAGATCCCTCATTGATATGCTTGAAAATGAGGAAACTTGATACAGTTCTGTTAAGTCTCAGTTTTGGCATTAGAATCGTGGAAGTATTTTACAGAAACCATCTCTCCCTGGCCTTTGTTCTCCCGGCCTCCTTCCCTTCTGACTTGTGCTCCTGTATAATCCTTGCTGTTTCTCCAGCCTCAAGCCTTCCCTTGCTAGTTTAGTTGGGGCCTTTTTAAAGGTGAATATGTATACTTTGTAGTGCCTCTGGTTTTTTGGATTCTGAGTGGATAAAGCAGGTTCTAAGAAGGGAATGAGAGAGAGAGCAAGCAGTAATATCACTTCCTTCTGACGTGTACTGCACATACGTGGCATTTAGAAATTCAGCTGAGGATTCAAAGCTCAGGACACATGATAAATACCACTCATGAAGTAGATGACAGTTTTGAATTGCCAAATGATAATGGTTGGGTAACTGCTTAAAACCTATTTTCCCAAGGGTGGAAACAGCCTTTGAAGTTTAGACTTCCACATGGGTGTGCTCAACCATAATACTTGGTTTTTTTAGGGACCTAAGTCCCCAGAAAATACTCTGGTGTGTGGGATTTTTCCCATGTGTAGGCTGGTTCCTTGGTTTCTCCTTTGCTGAGGAAGATTTTGCACCGAGTATTGGATGTTTTATTCCAGGCATGTGGTTTTTGAGGAGGTACACTGTTTATTTTTCTTTTTGGCTGCATTGATTTTGTCAGATCCTTATTGTAAATACCGCAAGCAAAGCATAATTTATTGGGAGGGATGGGCGGGGGTAGCTGTGGGACTCTTAGCTCTGGAATTTGGGGTGGGGGCAGAAACTACCCTAGTAGACTAGAGGAACTGCGGACATGGTCTGGGGCACTGTGGGGTTTGATGTGAGCTCCAGCTCCTGCTTGAGTTGGAACTTTTGGAACACAGGCTAATGGGAAGTTCTTCCAGTTGCTTTATTTTGAGCAGCTTTTTCCTCTGCAAATTGGCAGCTGTTTGGAGGAGGGGGCGTTAATTGCTGTCAGCCAGAATGATTTCCAAACCAGACATATATGGATTTGATTTAGGGATTTATTTCAGGGGTGTGTGGTTTGTCTTGAGTCAAGGAGACTGGTTGCATTTTCCTGGAAGTTGGTGGGCTTCTCTGAGCCTACTCTGTTTCTTTTGGACTGTTAGGCAAGTGGAAAAGCAGCTGCATAGTTAGCCCTTGTTGCATGGAGCTTAATTTCATAGGTCATCCTCTCTTGGGGATTTTTATACAGTCACATTTACAGCCTTAAGTTTTCTTTTCCCTTTTTTTCTTTCTTCCGCAGTTCAGTGTTCCACAAAAATTCTGAGGAGGGTGGGAATAATTTTCGGTAGAAGGCAGGATTGTTGAGCTCCCTTGCCTGCTTTCTTACTTACTCACCCCCCGCCCCATCCTTTGCAAAAGAATCTGCAAGTGAGGTCACTTATCCCTTGATCAGACTGGCTTTTCCCCTGATCAGCCTGACTATGTGGCTTTGACAGATTTCACCTGCTCTTTCTTAGTTTCTAGGGAATGGGGTTGTGGGACTGTGTGATTTCAAAGGAGGAACTGGCAAAATTGGGAGATGTTTTGTGGTGGCTCTCAGCACCCACAAAGCTTAGCTCATTGGTTTGCACCTCATACAAATTTCCAGGAACACTGTCACTGTCAGTGGCTGGCACGATGGGTTTGAGGACTTTGTTGGAGCGTCAGGAAGTCTCCACACTGGCTGCCTCTCACAGTGGGAGCTTTGGCAGAGCTTACAGGGAGTCGGTAGTGCTTGCTTTGAAGTTGGACTCTGGTCTTCTGCTGTCCATCTCGGGAGAGGCAGAGGCGGACTTGTTTAAAGAATGGAGAGGAGTGCTGTACAGCTGTCACTTATATGGTCCATTTCACATGTGTCTGTGTTTGCTCTACTCACACATTTTACTGTGGGTCTTGTATGTTGTGTTCACACTTGAAGCCATAGTCTGACTCGTTTCTTTCAGTAAGCTGATTTGGCTCATTTTGATATCAACTCGGACTTTGAAGTGATGCTAGTCATATTGAAAAGTTCTCTGTTGGGGTTTAGGATTATTTCTGTTGGCTACCTCCTCCCCCTCCCCAGCTGCTGCTCATTATGCATTATAGACATATCTTTTCTCCCCCTACTTTGTGGTAAACGTCTTTAGTTGCTTGTTGTGATACTAAATAGGTCCTTTGGCTGCAGCATTTTGGCTTTGAGCTGGCTGTGTTTACAATATCGGAGATCAGTTGGTTAACTTTGGCGTGATGCATAGGTACAGCAGAAACCTTTCAGAAAGGTGCTTATCGCACACCATTCATGATTTTGTCGGCTGTGAAAGTGCTGTAATGAACAGACACCCATGTGTCTGTGTGTATGTACAGTTTTTGTTTATGCTTACTTAGCATCTCTCCCTCTAGGAACAGTTTAGAGTGAGTGTTTAGAGTGAGCTTTGCTTTTTAGTCCTGGGCTGCCTGATTCAAGAAACCTTTATACTGGATTTTCCTGAGCTTGGTGTAGGGCTCATTGACCCTGACTAGTTATTAGCTTCCCTTTGAATTGTTTTCTGCGGTGTTACTTTTAGGCAAATAGTAAATTCTTGTTTGGTTTAACAGTATCCCAGAGTTTGAAGAAACCTAAAAAATTTGACTGGTCCAGCGTCCTGTTTTAAGGAAGGAAATTGTCTAATTCAGAGTATCCCAAGCTGTTTTCCATCCATTGCTCTTTGAGAAATTATAATAGGTATTGTTAAAAAAAAAAAGTCAAATAACTTGGGAATAGAGTTAAACGAAATTTGAACTATCGCATTTTACTTTTCATAAGCAGATGTTGTAACTCTAAATTCATAAAAATATATTAGTGAAGCATCTCCCTCTTACCCCTGTCCCCCATCTGCCCTGTGTCCCCTTCACCCAACAGCTGTCCCCTGTTGTTAGCTTCTGGCTTTACTCCTTCCCCGCTTGTCTTACACAAATGCCAGCACACTCTCCATGTTCCTCTGCAGCTTGCTTTCTCATTTACTCTATCAGAGGTTAATTTTTTTTTAATGTGACAGGGTTTGTTAGTGTTTTCATTAATGGTTTCTGGGTTTTTTTTTTTTTTTTGTCATGCTTAGAAAAGTTTTTCCCACTCCAAGATTATAAAAAATGGAATGAGCTTGCAGACGGACAGACTTGAGTTAGAGCCCTAGCTTTTCCGCATCACAGCTGCGTGATCTTGGTTAAGTTACTTAACCTTTCTAAGCCTCAGCTTCTTCCCTTGTAAAACATGTTATAGGATTAGTGTAAGAATTCGAAGAGATAATGTATGTAATGTGCTTAGTCCAGGGCCTGACTCTTAGTAGGTGTTCAATATATAATGGCTGTTTTATCATCATTGCCAGGCCCTCTTATTTTGTACCCCTATGTTTTTGACTTCAGCAGTCTCTGAATCTTTGTATCCTTGCCTCCTCCATCAGTGCCGAGGATATATTATAAGAACTCAGTAAATGTTTGTTGAAAATATAAATAATCTTTATACAGTCTATTTTTTAAAATCTTAAAAATTTTTGTTGCTTTTTCTGTAATCACCATCTCTGGGTTTGAAGCATGGTGACTAAAATTGCACATAATACTCAATAATTAAATTTGTGTTTTGTTTTATAGTTGATAAAATGCTTTGACACAGCTTCTTATTTATTCCCTACAACAACCCCAAAGCTAGGTGATTCTTCCCATTTTTCAGATGGTGAAAATACACCTCTCTAAGCCTCCTGACTGGAAAGTGGCAAAACTGATGCTTCTACCCAGGTCTCGTGGCTCTTTATCCAGGGCATTTTCCTTTGGGTCTCATGCCCCTCAGACCAAAGGGTGTGATTGGTAAGGAATGGAGCGAATCCGTACTTCATTGTCTTAGTATGCCATATATTTCGTATTGAAAACACTTTACCCATTACCTGACAGTTGATTCATGTAGAAGTTAAAGTTTCAACACTGAACCCCAGTTTCCTTCTTCAGTAATTTGGATCTAGCCAGTGTTTTGAATTGGGATTTTGCTGAAATTTATTGTGTACTTGTATGTGCGAAGCATTGTATTAGAGACTTTATGGGTTTATTTCACTTTCCTGTGATTCATATTTGGGGCAGTTAAATGAAATCATTGGTTGCTGTATGTATGATAGTTTGTTATTGTTGTTTGTTAGTTTGTTTTTTGCCTCAAAATTATCCCATTTTTAATTTTATTATTGGTCAAATAGTGGATCAACAATAGATAAATTAATGCATTGATAATGGAGGGTAGAATGAAATCATGAGAGCTGGGGGCATCTAGTAGTTATCTGGACCAGCTCTCTGCTTCAGTCAGTAAAGTTGATGATGTGCTCAATTTTATGGACAGGTTATTTCAGGCTCAGAGAGAGTACGTGAGAGCAAGCAATAAGCTCAAACTTGTGTCTTCAGAGCTAAGAAGAAATCTTTCATTTCTTAGTCTTTTTTACTCTTCTGGTGTGATTTCTCTGAGATTTTCTTCTACAGAGTTTTTTTTCCCCTTTTCTAAAATTTTTTAAGCATATAATATATTCATGTGGTTAATTATTCAAAATATGCAAAAGGTTGAATGGTAGAAATCTCCGCTTTCTCCCAGCCACCTTGCTTCTCTCCTTGGAGGTAACCAGTATGCTTGGTTACCTGGGTTTCCTTCCAGAGATAGTATCTGCGTAATATTTTCTCCACCCTCTTTTAAAAACTCACATGGTAGTACTAATATGCATGCTGCTCTGTATTTTGCTTTTCTTTTCTCTATATTTGGAGATCACTTCATATCAGTTTGTAGGTTTTTTTTCCCCTCTATCTGTTAGGTTTCTGGAATTAGGATTATTCTCTTCTGGTCTACTGAGATATCTAAATGTCTCTCTCTGGTAGGGATGTGTCTGATTAGTACAGGAACTCATAAAGTATGAGTCTGTGTTTCTATGGAATCACAGGTCGAAGACCTCATCTGCATCGCTGTTCTTTCACATGAATACCCTACAAATCCCTGACTAATGGTACCTTTTAAAGATGTTTGACTAAAAGATAGGCATCCTCAGCTCTCCATTTGCCCCAACAGCTGCTCCTGGTCCGGTGTTTGTGTCTAGTAGGGCCCCTCTTGAGTCAGATACCCTTGTGGTCATTGAGTTAGTAATGGTAGTCAGGATCTGCCTTGAGTTGTTGCACATAGAATCTTAACTGCAGTGTGATTTTATTCAGTATGACACCCTCTCTACCGGACATTTCCAAAACACCCAGGTTTATCCTGATTGAATGTCACTGCTGTCAGGAGGCCGTTCAGTGAACCAAGTTTGGTGCTGAATTGTGAGAAAGGAAGGTTTAGTTCCTAATAGTTGTTTGCATCCTGGCAGCCATAATTGCTGTTTGTTTCACTTAAGCCCTGTGTTTGTGGAAAGCCTGGAATGAGTGAATGCTCTTCATCTCTGGCGTATGACCACACTGTCACTGAGACTTGATGGGAAGTAGAGATATGGTTCAACAAACAGGGAATAGTTTTCTTGTGTTTACTGAATAGTAGTGGATTCTGATTCAGACACACAATTAAGGATTTGAAGCTTAGGCCTGACTCTAGCTCAATTTACCTTGAGATACTTCTGCATTTAAAGATATGAAATAAAATTGTGCTTTTCAGAGTTGGCTTCTGCAATGGACCTTTGTCTCCACAAGAATCTTATAGAGGAGGTAGCATTCCAGCTGTTTGGAGAATGAGGCCAGTGGGGATGTGTTTTGCACTCTAGATGAATGCTGACCTCCGCTGATGCTGATCTCACCAGACAGTCTTTATGGTCCCAAGGCTTTGCAGTGAGGGAATTAGGCCTCCTGGGTCTCTGTGGCCCAAGTGGTGAATGGAAGCAGGCAGGGCACCAGATGCTGTGTTGTTTCCCCTATTGCTTCTTCCTTCACACCCAGTATAAGGTTTCCATGCATTTGTGCAACCTGATAGCAGAAAGCCCCTGTCTTAGCAGTCAAGAGATGGGTTGGCAGATGGCTCAAGTTACTTTGTGTTCCTGATAAGAGCCACTGGTCCAGACTGGTGCCTGCTGGGGGTGGGAGCTGTACTGCCAGCATCCTACCCAGCAGGAACAGTGATGTGGGTCTCTGTGGTGTTTCAGGACTTCAGGAATGTACCCAGGGCAGCTTGAGAGATCTGGCCAGCATCTCTAGGGAAGCAGCACAATCTGAGAAGCAGATCTTACCTTGGAGGAGATGTGTCTTAGGAATTAGTGGCACACGGGAACACAAGACACACCACATTGAAAATATGAAGTGCAAACTTGAGGAATGGAAATGGTATTTTATTAGTCCACCTCTTAACCTAAAACCCAGTTGAAGAATTTATTGAATCCAGTAGTACTAGGCACAGTGATGACTAAGACTTGAATTTGCCATGGGCAAGTAGATGTGTACACAGATAATTTTAATACTATGTGATAATTGCTCTGACAGAGGTATGTGCTGAGTATATGTCAAAGCCTAGTGCTTTGGTGACATAACACTCTGTGTACAACTCTGTCAGAGCAGTTACTACACTGTATTAAGATATTGGGTTAAGGAGTCCGCCTGGTGGCATAGTGGTTAAGTTTGTGCACTCCAGTTCTGCGGCCCGGGGTTTGTGGGTTTGGATCCCGGGTGCAGACCCACACACCACTCATCAAGCCATGCTGTGGCAGCGACCCATCTACAAAATAGAGGAAGGCTGGCACAGATGTTAGCTCAGGGACAATCTTCCTCACACACACAAAGCAGATATTGGGTTAAGAGGAGCCATTCTGATATTATACTGCCTGGATTCAAATTCTGTCTCTATGCCTACTTAGCTGTGTGTTCTTTGGGTAAGTTACCTACCTCCTCTGTGCTTCAGTTTTTTATCTGTAAAATGGGGGTAATAATAGTTTCTACCTCACAAGGTTGTTGTATTAAATGAGTTAATATAGGAAATACAATATGCTTGGAAGAGTGTGTGGTCTGTGTTAAGTGCTATATAAGTGTTATCTGTTGTTACAGCAAAAAGCAGGGGCACCAGAGACCATAGCAAACACATGGCAGCCAGTGGCGATACAGAGTTCAGTATTTATTGTATTCACTGAAAGATTTTTAGCATTCATTATGCCAGGTGCTCTACAGAAGTAAATGAATGAAATGGTAACTATGTGATTGTGTACAATACACGATGAGAGTCAGTTTTTTGGAAAGTTGTATAAAAAGAATATTGATGTGAGAAGCTTTGGTGTCCCATGGTGGTTTCAGAGAAGAAATTTTGCTGTTCCTTTGGATACCCTTCAGCTTTCTTGACATTTTGAGGATAGGCTATATACCTTACTACCTTTAGCTATATACCTTACTCTAAGGTAGGACAATACTTAACTATTTTAAGCAGGTAGGAATCTTTCCTGCTTCTTTAAAACCTCTAGGAGAAACTATTTTAGATCAAAATCAATCCATCTATCCATCCTTTCTTACTTCTCTCTCTCCCTCCCTCTAAAAGGGAAAAATTGCTAATATTTAAATCACTTTCATTGTTCTTTATATTAAAAGTAAACCTTCATATTGTACAAAACCTCTTACCCTTTTGCTTGGTCATTCATTCATTTAACAACATTTGAGTGCCTACAACATGCTAGACCCTGGGGTTATAGGGTTAAAGGAGTGTCCTTATGGAACCTGTGAGGTTTATTGGGACCGGTTTCTGGAACAGCTATACATTAGGATAAAAATTTGATAACACAATGTATTGATAAGGGTGTAGGTAGAGAAATGGGTACTCATATTGCTGGTGGGGTGAAAAGTTGTATAACCTCCATGAAGAGCTATTTAGCAGTATCAGTTAAAATGTAAAATGTGTATATTCTTTGACCCAGCAGTTCCATCTCTGGGAATTTATCCTACACATACTCTTGCATCTCTGTGTAAGAATATACATTACAGCATTTTTTGAAATAGCAAAAGGTTGAAAAAACCAATATACGCTTTAACAGGAAATATATGAACTAAAATAAGGCACATTCATTCATAAAATGGAATATCATACAGCCATTAAAAAGAATTAGTTCTGAATGAATGAACATAGAAGACTCTAAAATACATCAAGTGTAAAAGTCAAGATGTAGAAAAGTGTATAATTTGCTATTATTTGTGTTGTGAGAAAAACTATATATCCATGCACATATAAACTGTTTTTGCCAAGAAATGCAAGCTTCTGGTAACAGTGGTTGCCTCTGGAAAGGGGTATTGAGTGATGGAGGAATGGGGTATAGGCAAAGACTTAATTCTCATTGTATACCTTTTGTGCCTTTTGAATTTTGTATTACATGTATTGTTGTAAAAATAAAGTAATTTATGAGGCTGGCCTGGTGGTGTAGCGGTTAAGTTGGCGCTTTGGCCACCCGAGGTTCACGGGTTCGGATCCCGGGTGCGGACAGACGCACTGCTTGTCAGCCATGCCGTGGCGGCGTCCCATATAAAGTGGAGGAAGATGGGCACGGATGTTAGCCCAGGGCCAGTCTTCCTCAGCAAAAAGAGGAGGATTGGCAACGGATGTTAGCTCAGGGCTGGTCTTCCTCACAAAAATAATAGTAAATAAATAAATAAAAAATAAATAAAATAATTTATTAAAATTACATAGGAATATGTACAGGAACTATTTTACTTTTGATCCTTGAACTTGCTAATTTTCATAGGAAAGTGAATAACGTTCTGTGTTAGAGCAGAAGGGTGCCAATTCTGCTTACCACACACAAAACATAGTGCTAGTGGTGGCACATGATCATTTTAATTTTGTCTGTCACATTGTTTATTGGCATTTAGGGTGTTTCCAGTGCTTATATTTATTATTAACTATGTCTTATTATATTTATTATTAACTGTATCTTATTCAGTAAGGGTAAAACCTCTGATTATAACAAAAATGCTGATATAAAGGGGTGGATAAATGTAGAGATGATTAAAAATGGAAGTCATGTTAGAAAATGATAAATGTTGAATATGTGTACGGGATGAATCATTGAGCACTGCAGACAATTACAAAGGGTCAAGTGCAAATCATAAAGTGAGTTGAGAAGAAACAAAACAAGTCAGAACCACTACCATAAGCCTGTGTGGTTTTCTTAAGAAATGTTCCCTCACTAGGTATGCACCCATGAGTTAGGTGGATTTTTCCACATTGGAATTTTATGAACTAAGGGGATTAGAAGCAGCCTTTCATTCTAGACCTAACCTGATAGTAAATAGAGGAGGTTCTGTATTCTGATAGGAGTGAGGACAGTGTTTCTGTGGGAGCATGAGACAGAGATTCTTACCCAACTGGGATGGGATGGGCACAGGGAGAACATTCTGCAGGAGCTATTGCTGAGTATCAAATGAGGGAGCAGAGGTTAGGTAGGCAAAGGAGAGGGAGTGGCAGGCCATTCCAGGCAGAAGCAGTCTGTACAAGGACAAGGTATGAGAGGAACTGCGGGTGGATCAGTGGGATTGGAGTGGAGGACATGACAACAAGGGGTTTTCCCAAAGCATCTTTGGTACTTAGTTCATCTGCAGACTGCCATCCCCTTGCAGTCATGTACCACTGTTGAGGAAGCTGACTGGATGATGGTGATTGGATTCTCCTACCACTCAAGGAGCATGGCCTCAGAGTGGTAGGTGGAATAGTGATACTCTTTGTGCATCAGAAAGAAAAAGGAAAAAAAGAGTAAGAGAGAACAAAGAAAACCTGTATTTGATTTTGTTGTATATATGTAGTTGTGCTGCCTTCTAGCAGAATTACTTATTTTTTTCAGCTGTCTTCATCCTAGAAGAAGCTTTCCCTCTATTTAGAAGCACAGTTTGAGTGCTACATGGAAACAACTTGAACCTTATGTTCCATTTCATTATATTTAAATTTACGTGAAGCACTTTCTGCCATGCAGGCATGCATTTTGCTCTTCACAGCACGGAATGCTGTAACAACAGTGTTTTGTCCATCAGAGGCTTTCAAAAAATTTTACGAACGTTTAAGTGCTTAATCTCCACAGTATACCAGGGTAGGTGGCAGGTAGGCAAGTGATTTTTTTTCACACGTCTTGTGTATTAGTACGTTTCAGTTGTTCATGCCTCTTAAGGAGAAAGTTTTTCCTTTGAAGCTGAAATGTTCTATGCTTTGAATCTACTCAAAGACAAATTATTCTGGAAAGCCTGAACCAAACCTGGTCAGATGCTTCTGAGTTATGCGAGAGGGATTGAAATAAACTTTTTCAGCTAAAAATAATTTTGCTCACAAGTTACCAAAAATGGCTGACTAGAAATGCTTTTAAGATACTTGTCTAAGCTACCATAAGCTGAAGGTCAAGAAAAAAGTTTAGAACACGTTTTGAGAAATGATTGGCTCTATTTTGCCAAGCTTCTTGTTCCATAATTACCTCATGAGACAAAAGCTGGTGGAAAGTGTTATGCCTTAGATTCAGTAGGGACCTAGAGAGTCTTTAAGTGGGACATGTATCCTGCCTGTTTCTTCTGACAGTAAACTTGAACCTGTGGAAGACATTAGTGTTAGGTGAAAATGGGACATTTAATTCTAAAGATATTGTACAATTGCCTGTGCTAATTAATTGTTTACAGCCCTTATCTCCTGTTGTAGAGCAATTTTTCTTCTCAGGGAATATTTGTCAGTCTCCACAGAGAGCCAAATGTTGGGTCTTTAGCATGTGGAATTGTCATCGATGCTCTGTCATCCTGTTAAGATACTTTTCTGCATCTCATTGAGTTGTTGAGTTAAAAAAAAACCACTCACAGTTATGGGCAGCACTTTTTATTTGCAGTATGGTCAGTTATCATTGGAGTTTATATTTTATGCTTCATTCTAAAATCTCAGTATGCTTTAATGATTGCCTAGAGGGTCCATTTGCACCAGCAGTATGTGCCACTGGTTTGTGGTGCTAGCCTTGAGAAACTGGGGAGTCATGTTGACTTTCCTTAAGATTGCTTAGTATTGTAGAATAAATCCTTGAATTAGAATGAAATTTAGAGCTATTTTTCCTCATAAAATTCTCTTTTTTAAAATAGATCCAATATAAAGCCATGATGTTTTTCCTTCCTGGATTTAACATTTATTTATTGAGCACCTAATGTATATGAGGTAATGAGAAGAGAAGTTGGCCCAGCTCTTGTCAGAGGACCTCCATTTTCCTTCAGTTAGAGAAGGATAGTAGCCTGCAGGCAGGGGTGGTGGTGACACTTTAGGGAGAGTATAGAAATTTTAGAAGTAGGTGCTGTTCCAGTGTAATAAAGATTCATTAAAAAGTGGAATAAAGGAATTCCTAACTCTCAGTTAAGTGCCAACTTGGATTGAGGTGGTCCTGGTGGTTTCTTAACTTTATCACACAGTACTCAGAAGCCCACGAGTGTAGCCAAGTGCACATTACCCTGGGCTGAGCATTGGTAAACTGGGACAAACAGGTTCAGGTGGAATAAGGGGGTGGGTGAAGACAAAGGACGGGAGATTGTGATATGAGCTGGAGATCTTTTTTTTTTTTTTTGTGGGGAAGACCAGCCGTGAGCTAACATCTGTTGCCAATCCTCCCCTTTTTGCTGAGGAAGACTGGCCCTGAGCTAACATCCGTGCCCATCTTCCTCTACTTTATATGGGACGCCTCCACGGCATGGCTGACAAGCGGTGTGTCGTCGGGCGCCCGGGATCCGAACTCGCGAACCCCGGGCTGCCAAGCGTGGACTAAACCGCTGCGCCACCGGGCGGCCCCATGAGCTGGAGATCTTGATGCTAGAAGAGTTTGAGTAGTGATGATTCCTAAGGAATAGTTGTCAAATGGATGATTGTAGTAAGGTAAAGCACTCTGGATATAAGTAGGTTGAAGAACTTGGAGGCTTTGGAAGGGTTGTCAACTTGAGTGTTGAAATAATTGAGGACTAAGCATTGAAATCATTGGGGCAAGTGGAGAGAAAGTCATGGTGGTTGAAGAAGTAGAGAGAAGGACGTATAAGCATTAATTCAATGGTTCTCAACTGGGGGCGGTTTTGCCCCCCGGGGGACATATGGCAGTGTCTGGAGACATTTTTCATTTTCATAACCATGGAGGTGCTTCTGGCATCCAGTAGGTAGAGACCAGGGATGCTGCTTTAACCCCCTAAAATGCATAGGGCAGCCCCTACAGTGAGGAATGATCCAGCCCAAAATGTCAGTAGTGCTGCGGTTGAGAAACCTTGCATTAACTTGAAAAGAATAGGTGTTGAGTAAAGGCAATGGAATATGATTGTTTCTCTCCCCTTCCACTCTGCCCTGTAGAACTCTGCATATCCGTTTGTTCTTTCATTTAGTGATCATTTATGGAGCTCCATTTATGTGCCAGGCACCATGCTAGATAGGCGTTAGGACTATAAAGATTAGTTAGACATCACCTCCTTTTTAAAGTCTGTTTTAATTATAAATTAATATGCAAATATATTCTTCCAAATAAAACCCCCAAAACTCCAAACATGTGTATCCAGTGGCTACTTGGACTGCCACCTCCAGCCCCTGTTCCTTCCCCAGAGGTACCCAAAGCTATCAGTTTGGTGTGTGTAGCTGAATATTAGTAGGTTGCTTCCCTTATATCTAGTTTCTTTCCCTCTCTTAGATGCTATGCCAAGAGGTTTACTTTTGAACATTTTTCCTAGGCTGCAAGTTTCTTAAAACGGGGACTAGGTGTTAGGTTTCTCTTTTTGACTTCTTATTGTAATGCATGGTGTACAGTTGTTAGCCAGTAAATGTTTGCTGAATAGTGAATGATATGAAGTGATAGAAAAGCAGCAATGGGGAGCAAAAAGAATGCCACTTCTAGTAATGGCCTTTAGGCTTTGAAAGGCTGTGAGGTATGTTTATGGGGAAAATGAGTTAATGTTAGGATGTAGAAGTAGTATTGAAAGAGTGAAGAAAAATTCAAAGCTGTAGAGGTGTAGAAAGCAGAGTACCAAGGGGCCCGGTTGATGAGTTGGTAGACAGACAAAGAAGGGTTTGAGATAGAACAGAGATCTTCGTTGTTTGGGTTTAAGAGTTCAAGGAGAGGTAGTAGGAGATGAATCTTTTGAAGAAGCTTATTGCAGGTTAGCAATCAGGAAGAACTTACTAATGCAGGAGGTTTTTAGAACTAGAAGAGTCCTAAAGTTCCCTTTGGAATGTTGGTGTGATAGCAACCTTAGTAGTTTCTGTTCTGGAGAAGTTCTGTGCATGAATGTACATACAGCCGTATTCCCCTTTATATACCTGAAAGCTGTTCATGGTTTTTCACTGATCAGAACACCTCAGGGAACATTTTGTTTCGGTTTGGGAGGATCAACCTCATTCTTTTGAAATGACCACATAGTATTCCATAGTGAGGTTGTTTTAGTTTTTGTTTTTTTAAATCATGATTTGTTTCAACATTTCCTATTGCTAGACATTTAGGTTGTTTCCAGTTTTTTGCTACTATAAGCAGTGCTGCTTGTATATATGTTTTTGTGCACATAGGTAAGTACATGAGGACAGATTCTGAGGGTTTCTAAGGCTATGTACATTTAAACTTTTGATAAATATTGCCAAGCAGCCTCCAAAATTGTGGCTGAAAATTGCTATGAACAGCAAAGTAAAATGACTTTTCCCCATCATCTTGGCAAACTGTATGTTACTTTGATTTTCACCAGTCTGGTAAGTGAAAAATGGTAGCTTGATCTTTTGTATTGCAGTAATATAAGGGGATCTTTTTTTTATATGTCTAAAAATCATTTTTATTTGTCATGAACTCAGGTTTGAAAGAATTTTTTTTTTCTTTTTGATAAGTAAGAACTTTTATAAATTAAGGAAATTAGCCCTTGTCGTTCATGTTGCAAAATTTCCCATTCAATTTGTCATTTGTCTTTTGAATTGTTTATAGTATATAAGTGTATGTGCTTGTGTGTGTTTTGGTGCCAGACAAAAACATATTAATGCAGTCAAATACATAAGGTATTTATTTTTAAACTTTTGGATCTTGTTTCTTTCTGAGAAAAACCTTCCTCTACTCTGAGATTTAAAAATAACGTTCTGTGCTTTCTTTCAGTACTTTAATGGGGAAACCTGGATTTTAGTTTCAGTTGTATTGTTCATTAGTTTTGTGACATTGGGCAAATCATGTAATCTCTCAGAGCCTCAGTTTCCTAAACTGGAAGGGTTAGATCAGATGCTTTGTAACATTGTAAAGAACTTGCAGTTATAAAATTTCTTTTTGCTTTTGAATGGGATTGACTTTTGTGCAGGTGGAGATGTAGAGGCGGAGCAGGTAAGGGGAAAGATGTAAAGAGGCAGGCAGGCGGGTGTGGAAGGAAGCCAGGCAAAAGCACAAAGGAGAATGGAGGGAGGAACCAGGACTGTGAACAAAAACCAAAAAGCCCAGAGAGGACAGAGGAAAAACAAAGGAGAACGGACACAAGGAAGGTTAGAGACTGAGAACCGAGTGGGAAGCACTTTTCATATCAGGAGGTAAAAAAGACTTTGGGTACCTTTGTTCATTCAGTCTCCCCCCCCCACTTTTTTTCCTTTCTTCCTTCCATCCCTCCCTGTTTTCCTTCCTTCCTTTGTTTTTTTTGGAATAAAGTTAAGTATAATGCAAAGGTTGTGAATTAGCACAAATCATAGAGTGCAAAAGTTAAAGCTTCAAAGTCTTACTCATGCTGCACGTAGATGGTATTTAAAGCCAAGTGCTTTGAACTCCTTGGACACAAGTGTGTGTTGGAATTGTTATTATATTGATTTATTGTCTAGCAATCCCTTCCAGCTCTAAAATTCTGTGTTTAAATATAGTGTATGTGTTTTAGCATTGTTACAAGAACTATAACTTTTGCATTTCCTGCTTTTAAATATTAAATGTGTCAGATTAATAATGCATTCCTATATGTTTTGTATTTCATGTCTAAAGCAGAGGTTCTCCCCATAAATTATGCCTTTAAGAAATCCAGTTTTCTGTCTGTGGACACCTGTCTTCTGTGAAAGCTTGACTTGTTTGATTTCTTCCCTGGTTCCCTGTCTGCTAAGCATGGATAATAGTACCCATCTAACAACGTATAGTTAACCAAAATTCTTATATGACAAGTCTCTCCGAAGTATAGTGTTCAATTATTTACATCGTTTATTTTTAAAAAATCAATTTGTACTTTGTCCTTAGACGCTAATTATGATTCTTTTTTCTCATTGCCTGGGTTGGAAAAAAAATCTTAAAAAAAATCCTATGATTACTGCCATGCACACATTTGAGTTGAATACACTCTGAGCTTTTAGCTGATGGTGATTTCCTCTCAGAAACCCCTTTTTACCTTTTCAACCTCACGAAACCCCGGAGCTGGCCTGGGACATTTTTATCTATTGGCTTCCTCAAGTTGCCCTTGAAAACAGATGACTAGAGTTGTAAAAAATCATAGCTGGTTATCGTGGCAGTGGCCGTTACTGTGGGCTGATTGGAAAGGAAGTTATTGTGGTTATCAGAAATACGTACCGAAGGAGTGTGAGTGGCTTTGGCTGCTTAGCTGTGTTACTGAGAGGTTGGCTGTGGAGGGGAGGCCTCAGGTGTCATCTTCTCATAAGATTTGATCTAAAGCTTTCTTCTCCACTTCTCAAGGATGGCTTCTTTGGAAAGAATCACCTTTGTTGCTTCCTCATTCTGTGCATTTTACATCCAGTCTCTCCAACTCATCCCTGCAATCATTTTACATAAAATAAAACCTAATCAAGAGGTGGTGTTTGAGGTTCTACTCTGTGCAAGGTAGCGTGGGCAGAAAGAGTGAGATCCAGGGGATGTTCTTTAAAGGCTTTTGGTGTAGTTGGGTAGGTGATATACAAACCCAGCCAAAATTAAATAACGGTTTAAGTTGATGATGGAAAATATGGGAAACGGTCCTATACCATGCTAATTTGTTGGTGAGAAAGACTGTATTTAGTACAAAGTTGTACCCCAATTGTTTTCCTAGATTTGCCATACACTTGAAAAAGTGAAACATCAAGGAGGACAAAAGGGAATCCAGAGTGTATGCTATGGCAACTGAAACAGTTTTTGCAACTTTTATATTCTTTTTGACGAAGTTGTCATTAATTATTTTAATCTTAAACCTGGGAGGCTAAGGGAAATTTTCTTCAGCCCTGGAAGCTGACTCAGACTTTCCTCTATACTCCTTTCCCATCTCAGTTCCTTCCACTATTTACAGGATCTCCAAAAGCTGGCTTTGGAAATTAGTTGCATGAGGTCCTATACGTGATGTAATATAATATAGTAAATACTTCAAAAAAAAAGTTGTGGAAGAAATAACTAAAATTCTGTAGCGAAAGCCACCACTCAGGAGAAGGGAATGTGTAGAGAGAGTCTGAATCTTCGTACCTTACTTGAGGACCAGTGTTACTGATGGCAGCTGGGCACTTGGGAGAGCAGAAGGGGCTTTTGGAAGGGGCTTTTCATTTTTAAAAAATCTCTCTAGAGATTCTTCTGAAGGCAGCGGTTCTTCTGTTCACACGGATGGTTTGACTGGTGAATTGAAGCATATGTTTTTACCATGTGAATATTTAAAACGACCAAAAAATCTGAGACTGATCACCCTGGAGTGTGTGTTGATCAAAACCATTTGAGCTGTAGGCACAAGGGTTTTGAAGGATGGCTGTGTGGGTATACTGAGACTGGGTAGAAGAGAATGTGTGTTAGTTCCCTATGTCTCATGTTGCTAGAGCCCATTCATTTTAGTTTGCGTCAGATGCCAGTAAATCCCTATTTTTCCCTTAGCTATCAAACCCTGGGGAGTTCTTGATTAGGAAAGGTACCTGTTCTTACACTGCTCCTTTTAGTACAGAATCTGGACCAAGATTCAGCCACCTTTTCTTCAGGCCCTCAAGGACTGATGTGTGAGGATCTGTATCCTTTTGGCTAGTAGGAAAGTGGATCAGAAGTCTAGAGGCTGATTACCTTCTAGTTGTGCAGAGAAACACTCTTCTGGCACTTCTTTCTTTTTCCTTAATCAGCGGTGTTTATAACATCGTTATCATGTAAGGAACGAGAGTGAAGCTCCTCTTTCCCTCAGGCTGTTTCTCTGCTAGATATCAGCAGTCTCAAAGTTCCTAGTGATTTTTTAAAAAATTTTTAAGAGTTTTTTTCAAGTCAAGGTGTCTTCTCTTTACAGTTATGTTCTAATAGTTCTTTCCTTAGCTGATGGATTCTTGTTTACCCTGTATTGTGGGAGATGCACGGTGGAAGTGGTATCCCACATTGGATAATCGTCCCAGGGGGTCTTTAGTGGTAAATCAGTTGTTGCTTCCTTCATTAGGAGAAGAATCTTAAGTAAGAAGGGAGAAGAAACTTTTTGTTTGGGAGAGAAAATAAAAACCAGCTTTTCTGAGGCCAGCATGGGATTATGTGTAATAAACTATGAATTCATCCTCTTTTTCCTCCTCCCTCCCAGTTGCAGTTGATCTCACAACAGCTGTTTCCAGCTGTCCTCTGGATTTTGCCCAGGCCCCTTGGGATGGCTGCAGTGACTCACACAACTGGGCTTTTTTCCATAATGGTCTGAATCTAGCTTCTCAAGCAGTAGGAGCGGGAGGAGGAAAAGGGTGATTCTGGTTGCACTGGAGTAGATTTTCTTGTTGAGATTACTGTCTGCTGAGGGCTCTGCGTTTGATTTGTCCTCCTTAAAGCAGTGATCCTAGAAGATAACATTGCTGGGGGAGGGGAGGCAATGTGTTGGCTGGAAAACATGTTTTTGGAGAAAGCCAAATGTTCTTTAACTTTGCTTTTTTTTTTTCTTCCAGACCTTCTGCTTCAGAACAAACTGCATCTTTCCTTTTCAAATGGATATAGGGTTGTGTGTGAAATGGGTAGATGAGTGAATGCTGAGGGAAATGGATAATGTTCTCTGTACTCAATCTGATTTTTTTTTTTTCTGACAAAGATTCGCCCTGAGCTAGCATCTGTGCCGATCTTCCTCTATTTTCTATGTGGGTCGCCCCTCAGCATGGCCACCGATGAGTGGTGTAGGTCTGCGCCTGAGAACCAAGCCCATTGAAATGGAGCACGCCAAACTTAACCAATAGGCCACGGGGCCGGCCCCCTCACTCTGATACTTGGTGTTGATGTTTTGCAGGTAGAATTAGTTTCTTTCCAGTTTTTCAAAGTGGTCCCTCCTCTTCCTAATAGTAAGCACTGCCCTTTCGCTCCCTCTTTCCTTCCATGAAGGCCACTCCTTCTCATCTTGGGAACCTATACAAATGAGATGGCTCATTAAAGAAAATAAAAAGGATCCTTTAGGTATTTAAAAAATTCTTTGCTTTTACCTCTTACACTCATGTTTCTAAAAGGGTCACAAGCTGCGGAAAAATCTCTAGACCTGCTCTGTCTAATATGGTAGCTATTAGTCACCTATGACCATCGAGGACTCAAAATATGGCTAGTCCGAATTAAGATGCTCTGTAAGTGTAAAATATACACTAGATTCTAAAGACTTAGTACAAAAAAAATTTCATTGAGATTTTAAAAATATTGACTCTGTTATTATATTGACATGTTGAAATGCTAGTATTTTAGATGTGTCGGATTCAATAAAGTATATTATTAAAATTAATCTCACCTATTTGTTTTTACCCTTTTTAGTGTGGCTACTAGAAAATTTTAAATTACATAAATGACCCATATTTCTGGCTCTCGTTATATTTCTGTTAGACACACTGCACTAAGCAGGAGAGGAAGTTACTGAAATACTGGTGTGCTCCTCTCTGCTAGTGTCTGTTTCCAGAACCTTGGAGGGACCTTTAATGATAGTTTGGGATTCACAACCCAGTGTACTACAACATGCCCTCTGTATTAGTTATCAATTGCTGCATAACAAATCACCCCTATACTTACTGACTTAAAACAAGAAACATTTATTACCTCATAGTTTTTGTGGGTCAGAAATTTGGGAATAACTTAGCTGTGTGGTTTTGGCTCAGTATCTCTCAGGAGGTTTCACTTGTTTCCTGGGGCTGCCATCATCTGAAGGCTTGACTGGGACTGGAGGATCTGCTTCCAGGATGGTTCATTTCATGGCTATTGGCATGTTGTCAGTTCCTCACTGGGTATTGACAGGAGGCCTTTGTTCCTTCTGACACTGGCCTCTCCTTAGGCTCTTTGACTGTCTTTCTTATGTGATATTTAACTTCCCTAGAATGAGTGATCAAGTGAGAGATCAAGTAAAAGAGAGAACAAGTGAAGAGGAAGTTGCAGAGCCCTTTATGATCTAGTCCCTGAAGTATACGCTGTCATTTCTGCTTTATTTTGTCTGTTAGAAGCACGTGTCTAGGTCTAGTTTCTCTCAAAGGAGAGAAACTAGAGAATTAGGCTCCACTCTTGAGGGGTGTAGTATTAGAGAATTTGTGGACATCTTTTAAAACCACTACACCTACCTATTTTTCTGCTGTTTTCCCCTATTGGCATACCTGTATTTCACTGACTGCCTCTGATGATGGTCAGAGTCCAGTGGCTGAAGTCCATTTTACCCTTGACTGCTACTGTAGCAGTATTACTTGGAACAGTTCTATTTGTTTTGAGGATGCAAACTCGGACCTATAATCAAAATGGTCCTTTGGTTGGGGGCAAAGATGAATTTAGCTTTGCTTGAGCTTTGAACCCTGGTATGTGCCTGTGTTTATGTGTATTGTGTCTGCCTTAGCTGATTTTTGTAATGGACTAAGGCTGTTTGGCCATTACATGGTAAATGTGTTATTGTTAGGTACTGGAATATGACATTTCTCTTAATTAAGATTCAGAGCACTTAAGAACCATTCTGTATCTCATTCTACCTCTGAGAGGGTTGAAAGTAAAGCAAGGTATCATTCTGTTTTCTATTCTGCAAGCAGGGAAGTGAAAGTGAGCTCATTTACCTGTGAAGGTGAATGAAGGTGTGAGGGACATAGAGGTGCATTAGGGAGAAACACTGACAGTGCTCTGAGGTAGCTTAAAACGTGGTATGGAAGCTAAGATACCATATGAATAAGTGTGCGTAAAGCATGCTGTTGAGTTTCCAAAGGTGAGCTCATCCATGCCTCCCCTCCTTGTAGCTGTTTTGTTTTTGGCTCAGCCTCAAACTTTTGAAGTTAGATTGAGGAAAGAGGCAAGACCTATAGGATAAATGGCCCAGTAGACATAATCAGTGAGGGTCAATTTTTGTCTGCTCTGGGTCAAAATGGAACTTTAGTACAAGGAAACTAGGTGTACTGGGGGAAGTGGTTGGATTAGGATAGGGTTCAAGATTCAGGAGAGCAGGTCTTCATTTCAAACCACTTGACTTAATTTTTTTCTGGTGTCTTAGTATGATTTACTCAGGTATTTCCTAAGGAATTTAACATTATCTCTTCTGTTTGAGAAGTCTGAAAGCTTAGATGAATGGGTTGTTAGAAAGTTTGTTGCCTTAGAGCCAGCCCTGATGGCCTAGTGGTTAAATTTTGGCGCGCTCCGCTTTGGCACCCCGGGTTTGGTTCCTGGGCGCGGAACCACACCACTCGTCTGTGAGTAGCCATGCTGTGGTGGTGGCTCACATAGAACTAAACGGACCTACAGCTAGAATATACAACTATGTACTGGGGCTTTGGGGAGGGGGAAACAAAGAGGAAGATTGGCAACAGGTGTTAGCTCAGGGTGAATCTTTCCCAGAAAAAAAAAGTTTGTTGCCTTAGACAGAGAATTAAAAATCTGTTGACTCTAGCTGTCTTCTAAATCCTTGTTATCATTATCATCATCTTGGTACTTAAGTACAGTTTTCAATTGTTGCTTTTCTTTTTTTGTGTGTGTGGTTATTTCTTTTCTAACCAGACTTAATTTTCTTGAGGACCATGCTTTGTATTTCTTTGTGTTCTTCCTAATAACTGTGTTCTGAGTTGTATAATCAGGAGGATCTGTACTTGTGGATACGGAGTAATATATGTATTATTAATATGTATCCATATTAATGTGGATATATTGGCCCCATCCACTGTTGCGGTGGGTCCGGCATAGAACTCAGTGGTTAACAGTTTGAGCCTTGGAGTCCTGCAGTTTCTGCTGCTCAATAAGTTTGTAACCTTGGGCAAGTTTCTTAATTTCTCAGAGGCTCAGTTCCTTCATCTGTAAAATGTTAATAATAGTTTCCACCTCACAGAGCTGTGAAAACTAATGAGATATTGCAAGTAAAGCACTTAGCACAGGAGCAGTTACATATGTGAGATTTGTAAAAAATTAATTGTTTAGCTTATTAATTTTTTTATTAGAGGTGTCAGATTCTTCAGTTTGAGCCTCTCATTGTTTGACGTTATTTATTGGTTCATCAGTCATTGTTATTGGAGGTACCGGAAGCCTGAATCTGGTGCCTGTCCTTGTTAGCCTGAATGGGTCCAGATCATAACTGACTCTACCCAGAGAGTCTTCTTGTCTGCTGTGGCAAAGTAGATATTCTAGGCCATGGTTTCTTTCTTGCAGAGCCTGACGGCACGCCCTCCGGTGACCAGCGGCTGCCACTGGTTTTAATATAGGGTAGGCCATGTGGAGTTCAGATAACTCTGTTTTGGTCTGCGACTTAGACTCTGACTCCTCCAGAAGCTCACTTAAACCTGGCTAGTGCTGACTCCTACCAAAAGGGCCAAGTCCTTCTATACCCCTTCAATTTGCTATTAAGGGATTGTTGGGACTCTTTTTTTTTTTTTAGAAAACTTGCAGCAGCCACACAGATCATGCTTTTCAACTCTGCACTCCTTGGTCAGCATCCAGAATGTAAGCAGCTCTGGCCATCTGTATATTCCTGTGATCTCAGGCCTGAGTTTATGCTTTTTCTCTCCTGACCTGACCTTCCAGTGGCTCCTTCCCTCATAGACTATCCCATTTTCCCTGTTGCATAGTAAACAAACTTCTTCATCTTTAGCCTTTTAACTGTGGTTATTTCTACCCCTTTCTCTTAACTAAATTTGGTTTCTTTCTGAGAACATCACATCCCCCTTCTAGTGGGTGCTTTTTGTTCTCCTACATCAGGGAGGTCAGTATCCAGTCCTGTCTCTCCCCTCTCCAATACTCATATGTGATCTTCTACCCTTGGAGGAACTTCCCTGCTTCTTTAAAGCTCTTAGAGTCTGGCTAATCTCGCCTCTTCTCTTACTCAGTGCTGTCATTTATGGTTGCCTTGCCTCTCTCCCTCATTTAAAGCAATACAACAAACTTTGACCCTTGGATCGTGGACTTTCTTCCTACCTTCAGTATTGCCATATCCTAGGAGACTCCAGTGTTTGTGCAGATGACTGATCCAGAACCTTAGCTAGGCCCCTGTCTGTCAGTTCTTTAATCGGCTTCCCTGACTTAAGTGTCACTTTCACCACCTTAGAAAAGGACACAACCTGGGTTTTGTCAATCTGGAACTGCTTCATTTCTGAAAATTTAGACAGGCGTCTCATTTTCTCATTAAGACTCTTCTAGTTCTCTCATTCATTTATTCCACTGCAGCTTTTCTCCAATGTCGTTGAGAAATCCACTGCATTGGTCCTCTCTCTGCTCTCTTCCTTTCTGTTAACTCCCGTCTTTGCTTCATTCCCTATCTTGTTTAGATTTCTGGTCCTTTGCTTAAACAGCTCTTTGGCCAATATCCTCTCTCTATTTTCATTTTGTTTTACTTACTTAGCAAAACCCGGGGCCTAGATCAGTACAACTGTCTGCCTTCATGGTTTCCAACCTTTCCTGGACCCTTGGCTCTTGCCTGGCAGTCTTTCTGTTTTTAAGTGACCTCTCTTGGGGATTTACCACAGTGGCTATTTCAAACGTTCCTTGTTGTCCTACATTTACTTTCCCTTCACTTACAATAAGAAATCTTGACTCTTAATTTATGTGTGGAATAGAAGCTACCAAATTGGAACTCTCTTAACTTCCTGCCATGAAACCCACAAACTTTACCTGTTATAGTGAAAGCTGTATCTTTCTTCTTTCCTATGGTGAGTCCTACTTAGATGTCTTTCCTAGATTTTAAAATCTGCCCTTCTGTATCTTTTCTTATCAACTTTATACATGCTTATCCTATTAAAAATAAAATTTAGTGTACTTAGTCCTTTAGTCTTCTTCACCCTCCAGGTCCGTTTCACTCTTCTCTGTTGTACAAACCAGCTTCTTGAAAGAATACTATACTCTTTGCAAACCCATTGCAATCTGGTTTCTTCCTCAACTGCAACATTGAAACTCTTTTCCCAGTGTCACCAATAACCCCCTTGTGGCTAAATCCAATGAATATCCTTTTCTGTCTTCTCTGTCCTTGAAATGCGTCTCTTACCCTGGCTTCTCTGGGACTCACCTTTAAAATTTTTTCCCTCTTTCTGCCAGTGCCCTTTCTTTGCCCCTTCCTCAGCCCACCACTTAAAAATCGCTGTTATTCAGGATTCTGCTCTAGACCTTTTTCTCTCTTTATTAGACATGCTCTCCTTGGATAAGCTCATCCATTGCTAAGACTTTATTTATCATCTTTTGGCTGACAACTTCCAAATTGCTGTCTCTAGCGTAGATCTCTTCCCTGCACTTCAGATGTCTGTGTCCAGCTGTTTAGTGTGCATCTGCACTTGGATGCCCCATAGTTACTGCAAACCCAGCATGTCTAAAACTGACCTCTCCTCCTCTGCTCTTTCTGCAAAACTCTGCCCTTGTGTAACTCAGTGACCGGTACTATTGTTTATCCAGTGGTCTTTCTGCCTTTAGTTTTGTCCCTCCCATCCCACGTCACTGCACTGTAGTGATCTTTCTTAGAGTGATCCTTCTGAAACAACTCTGATCATATCAGTGCCCTTTAGTCCCATTACATGACATTGGTGGTCAGCTCCTACTTCATCTCCCAAATCATTGACCTGCTCATACATAGACCATGCACCTCTTCTTGAAGTTACGTCTATGTTAGTTCTTTTTCCCCTTTTTACTGCACTAACCCTCGTCTTTGAGATCTCAGTTTAGAGGTCAGTTTTCTTTGGGAACGTTTTGCTGAATGTCTAAGATAGGGTTAGGAGCTCTCCTGACTGCTCTCATAGCACCTTCTGCTTATCCCTTTCTAGCATTTTTCTCGCTGTATTATAAGTGCCTATTTACTTTGATCTCCTCCTGAACTGTAAATTCCTTGAGGGTAGGGACTATGCTTTGATCTTTTTTTCTTTTTAAATTCCCATTATCTAGCACAGTGCCTGAGATGTAATAGGGCCAATGTTTATTGGATGGTTAATGGTTGGATAGATTATAGGGTTTTAGAACTGAAAGAACCTTACCTGCACAGAATACATGTCCCAGATTTTCAGGGTAAATGATCACTGAGTGGCCTTTGGTTCTTTTGCTAGAGATAATCATCTCAAAGTCATTTTCAAAGACGCAAACCTCCTTTTACTGTGTTACCCTTGACTTCACTGGTTAAGTAGCCCTAGCTAGTTTGTTTCAAAACTCAGGTAGACCAGTGTTTCTCAGTCCTGGCTGCTCATTAGCATCCTCTGGGGAGCTTTAAAAAAAAAATCTCGTCGCCCCAACCTCACCAAATAAGAGAATAAATTTTCTTCTTATTCTGGGAAGATTGCTTTCCATTTCCAGCTTGTTAAAATTGATCAACAGCAGCCTTATTTCTCTTTGACAAAAGAAATGGCAGGTAAGACTTTGTGTTATCTAATTTCTAGAAGCACCAGTCATAAAGCATTTGGAAATTAGGGGCCCTTTTCTGTCTGTGACCCTTGGAAACGTGCCTTGTGAACCCTTGGGTCATGGTTTGTAATATAGAATGTGAGCAAAAGGTTTCCATCTGGTGTAGTCGCTGTCTCCTGTAGTAGGGTCTCTGGTTTGAGTCACTGCTGTTGTATCACACACCTCTTCATGACAGGCTGATAGATTAATTCCTTAGGGGCTGACCTGATGTAAATAGGAAAATTTGGTTATCATCATCAAAAGGAGCAGGTTGTTATTTAATTACTTTTTTAAATGCTATTTCTTCTTTGCGTTTATGGCTGAAACATCTTCTTTTCAGCCATTTGAATTTTGGAGAAGTTGTTGGCTTTGGTAACTTTGAGGAATCAATTTATAAAATGGTTTTTAAACGTGTGAGCTCGGGGCCACCCGGTGGCGCAGCGGTTTAGTTCGCGCTTGGCAGCCCGGGGTTCGTGAGTTCGGATCCCGGGCGCCCGCGGACGCACTGCCTGTTAGCCATGCCCTGGCGGCGTCCCATATAAAGTGGAGGAAGATGGGTACGCGTGTTAGCCCAGAGCCAGTCTTCCTCAGCAAAAAGGGGAGGATTGGCAACAGATGTTAGCTCAGGGCTGGTCTTCCCCACAAAAAAAAATAAATAAATAAATAAAAGTGTGAGCTCGCTGTTGAGTGTACTTATTTGTGGTAGCAATTGCTTGATAAAATCTGTTTTCTGCTACTCACTTAGTATAATATTTAGGATCTGTTTATTGCATAGAGCCTGTGTATCTTCATAGCCTTAGAAGGCTTTGAGGAGTACCTCAAATTTGTTCTCTTCCCTTGATTTTTTGTACCAACATGATTTTAGTACTGTGGCGATTTTAATACTGTGGCGTTCAGAAATTAATACATTCTTGATGTGTTATTTACAGTAACATTTCACAAATGCAAGACTGAGGGAATTACTTGTATCAGTAGGTATCATAGATTTGAGAGATTTAAATGCTGAATGATTACAAATGTTTTACTCTTGCCATTAAAAAACAAAAAAGAAATATAAAACACCAAAGCTGTCATAGAGACACATGAAAACAGGTTGGGCTGTTTACCTTTCTTTTTCTTCCCTAGGTCATTTATGTAGCAGCTTTTTTTTTTTTTTTTTTAATCTATATGCAAAACCCTGGTTTCCAACAAACTGAGAGTTTATGATGACTGATTAATACTCGGGATAGATCTGGTCCTGTTTTCAGAATTGCCTCTGTCTGAAAATAATGTGGAACTTAGGTTAAGCAATTGATGAATAGTTCATAAATTGGTCATCATTGCTAGTTTAAAGATAGTTAATGTTGGTAACTTTCTTTAACCTTGGAAGTAGGTAGGGATTGGGAAGATGTCTGTATACTTTCAGCTATTTTGGCTGGTACTTTTTTCTTTTCCTTTCCCCATTATCTTGTTTTACTTCGGCCTCCTAGTCTAATGGAGGCCTTATTAAAGAGGGTGGGCATATAAAATATGCATGTTCTTTTTCCTTTGCTAATGACAGTATGAAAACATTGTCTGCTTTTAAGTTTGGTCTTCTGTGATGAATTGGCTCTCAGAAAAATAACTTGACTTGTTCTGGGTGCAAGTTTGTCATTTCTTCCCTCTCCCACCCTCAGAGCAGGCACAGTTGGCTTTCCATTCAGATAGTGAGCTCGTGTTCCTTTCAGATGAAGGAACTCAGCCCACAAACATGGGTCTCAGCTTGTGCTTGACAGAACTTTGTTAAGTGAATCAGGGAGTCTGAATTATTCATTCTCCTTCCTCATCCTGCTGTTCATATCAAATTCCTGCTGCGTCTTTGGGGCATCTTGCCAGTCTTCAGCATAATTGATTACCTTGCTTTGTGGGGGTTTGTGTGTGCGTGTGCACGTGTATGCATGAGTTGTGCCTCTGTCTGAGCATTCCTGACTGCCTAGGGTAGGAATATTTATTAAGCACATGTGGGCACAAGCACAGCAGTTCAGCTCCAGATTACTAAAAATCTAGGGACTTGCTGCTTTTGTCATCTGAAGGAGAGATTGGAATTGGTCTTTTTATTGTCGAGGATACAAAATTTTCTCTCCAGATAACAAGGATGTACTGCCCGATGGATTATGAAGAAGATTCTTCTATGATCTGGTTGGAACACTGGGGAAGGAGACTGTTCTTTTCTCTTGTTGTCTCTTCTTCAGTGTTTTTAAGAAGACATTTCATTCTAGAGCCATGAACTGTTAGAACTAGGAAGGACTTAAAGATGATCTAGTCCAGAGGTTGCAGACCATTGGCCTGTGGTCTGGCCCTTACACATGAGGTTTTGCTTGGATAAAACAGTGTTTTAAAGACATTTGGACTTAACATTTAAACACTAGGAAAGCTCACATAAAATCCAGATTTCTAGCTTCTCTCGGCAACACTGGGCCTGCTTCCTGAATGGTACACTCGGAAGCTGCATAGTGGCTGTTCCCTTTAGGAGTGGCCTGTTCGCTCCAGTACTATGGTCTCTACCTGCGCACTTCACTTTTTATGTTACCTCTCGTGAGCATTCCAATCCCAGTCTCATCCAGTCTACTTATTTTACAGAAGAGAGGAAGGGATTGGCCCCAAATCTTGTAGTAGTGGGAAAAACTTAGGTGAAGATTCATGTCTGTTGACTCTTAGTTGATTATGATGATTATTTCTACAATTTTTTTTTACTTCTACCCTTTTTCTTTTAAAATCTTTTTTTTTAATTGAGGTAAAATTGGTATATAACACTGTATAAGTTTCAGGTGTACATTATAATTTGTCTACCTTTTTTCTTACCCTTATGTTTTTTATTTTTCAAAATGTTCATTGTGTAAGTACTAAGAGTAAATGCCAGGAATGTAAAAAGGAATATGGTAAAGCCCCCTGCTCTTGAGTTGGTCTTGAGGGACCAAATGAATCTGCCTGTGGGGAAAGTTATCACCCACCATTACTCTGTCATGTTAGGTTGTTTTATTTTATTCATATCACTTAACCACCATCTGGAATTATTTTAATTTGTCTCTTTGTTTGCCATTTGGCTTCCCACATGGAAAGTAAGCACTGTGAGACCGGTGACTATGTCTTGTTCAACGTTGTATCTCCAGTGCCTAGAACAATTCCTGACACTTAGTAGAGTCTCAGTTTTTGGTGAATGACTGACTAAAGAAGGCAATAGGTAGAACTGGGCTTTGAAGGGTGAATAGAAGTGTTCCATGCAGACAGAGGAATGGTGTTCCACACAGAGATATTAGTATGAGCAGAGTCATGGAGGCATGAAAATACATGGTATATTCTGTGCTGCTTTGGGGTTGGCCGCAAAAAGCTATTTTTGATACAGAAAGACCATCTGGATTTGAAGGACTGTGGGCCCATGGTAAAAAAATAAAAAACTAAATGTGTTTCTGAGTCAGAAAACTCCGGGATAGCTTTCTACCCCCTTTCTAGTCTTTTAGCAGGATGCTGACCATTCATTATAATTAATGATTTCTAGAGCTTTACCGACATATTTACCAAAGTCTTATACGACAGATGTGAGTCATGGGTATAGTTCTAGTGCCTTCAGTCTGGCAGCGCACATGCAGTGAATTTCTGAGGCGTAGGGCAGGGTTCTCAATGTTAGGTAGCTGTGCCTTGGAATCACCTAGGGCGCTTTTAAAAATTTCATTCCTTGGCCATACCCCATAGAGACCAATTAAATCTGGAACTCTGGGGGTAGGACCCAGGAATCAGTATTTTTTTAAACCTCCCCAGGTGATTCCAGTATGCAGCCAAGATTGAGAACTGTTGGTTTAGGGAGACACAAGCAGGGGGAGGGAGATCGGTTGTTTTAGGTCGTGGTAAGTTGAGGTATAAGGAGGATTCCAAAGAGGACAGTCATTAAGAAGATTAAGAAGGTAATTGAAGATAATTATTAAAAGATTATCTGGGGGCCGCCTGGTGGCGCAGCGGTTTAGTCCGCGCTTGGCAGCCCGGGGTTCGCGGGTTCGGATCCCGGGCGCCCGCCGACGCACTGCCTGTCAGCCATGCTGTGGCGGCGTCCCATATAAAGTGGAGGAAGATGGGCACGGATGTTAGCCCAGGGCCAGTCTTCCTCAGCAAAAAGAGGAGGATTGGCGACGGATGTTAGCTCAGGGTCGGTCTTCCTCACAAAAAAAAAAGATTATCTGGATGGAAGAGAGGAGATATTTTAGGAAATCAGTTTAGAAGTGTTGTATGATTTTTAGAGCAGGTGGAATATAAAGAGGTTGGAAATTTTATAGGTGGTGTCAGAGATAAAGGAAGTGTACCTAGTTGTTGAGGAGAGGGAGCGAGCCTGAATTCCATGAGATCTGCTGGACACATGAGTTATCATCCATAGACCCTAGCTTTCTGGTCACATGTGATAGAAAAATACTGTACTTGACGTAAAACATCATGGGTCATAGTCCTTGATTCCCCACTAATTAGTTGTGTTCATTTAGTTCAGTTCATCACCCTTTTAAGTGCTGAACACTCTTGGCCTCTGGAGATGAATTAGATACAACTGTTGCCATTTAGGTTCTGACATTCTAGGGAATTCCTTTGTGTAACAGGGTAGGCAGTTCTTCTCTGTGCCTTTCTCCATTTGTGAAGTGTGGGGATATGATGAGGTTATTTCTGAGGTTATTGTTTTCAGCTCTGACATATTATTACAATGATTCCAAGTAAAATCTAGTAAAAATCAGCACCTCTCCAAAGTAGCTACTATAGTTTTCTTCAGTAGAAAAAAAAAATCCAAGAAAAAATATGGCCAAGGGTTTAAATGGAAACAGTCCTGGGACCTTATCAGATCCTTTCCTGTCTCACCTTCTTTCTGTCAGGTTCTGTTTGATTTTGATGAGTATAGTTGGTAAGGAAGATTGGAGAGCAGATGTCCCTAAGAAGGAAGGAGCTGATGGATCAGGGCACAGGAAGAGCCTGGTACAAACCTCACAGTTGTGGAGCTGCAGGCACACTGGGAAAGTGCCCTCCCAAGTGTGTGTTTGAGATCTTCCCTTGCTTCCAGCACCTTGTTGAGGAGATGCTGACTGCATCCATCCCCCTGATGAAGTCTACTGTAGTTGGGAACAAATCTCTTCTTCTGCCAGCAGCTTTCAGGATAGACTTAGGAGAACTGGGGAGATGTGTCTTTCTGAGGATTCTTGGGTATTGGAATACATTCATTGGGGTGTTTTTTTTTTTGGTAGGTTGTAGCAAAGGGGAGAGTGGAGAGGGTAAAAGGAAGTGGAAGTGGTAGGCAAAAAAGCTTCCCCCTATAAAAAAGGAGCCCCGAAAAGCTGTTTGTGTCGGGAACTGGAGCTGAGTGGTAGGGCTATGGTAGTTGTGTAGGCCACCCTCTCTTGTCACTGTTTTGCTTTTGGGGACATAACACTAATAATTACGGTTAGTTTTGTTTTTGGTTTTTTTGGTGAGGAAGATTGGCCCTGAGCTAACGTCTGTGCCCATCTTCCTCTGTGCTGTACATGGGACGCCGCCACAGCATGGCTTGATGAGTCTGGGATCCGAACCCATGAACCCCTGGCTGCCAAAGCAGAGTGTGCAAATTTAACCACTACAGCATGGGGCTGGCCCCAGTTTTTTTTTTTTTTTAAATGATCTTTTTAGCTTCGTCTTTTGTTCTAAATCTGTTAGCAACTATTAAAGGATGAGTTTCTTATATAAATGTTGCACTCAAAATATTGGTCCAGTGTAGAGACCTTACCATGATTCTATTTAAATATCCTGGATCCTCAGACCTCACATTACTGTCCAACCATTTCTTTTTCCACTGCCCACTTCCCATTTCATTCTGCAGTTCTTGTATTCATCCAGTGAACCTTAATTCAGCACCCATATGCCAGCACTTTGCTGGCTGTTAAGGATGTGGAGGGAGGCAGAGAGATGGTCCTTGTCCTCAGGAGCTCTCAGTATAGTGGGGAGAACAATACCAAGCAGATATATAAGGTGGTAGGTGCTGTGAGAGAGGTGAGCAAATACTGAGATGGGGGAGAGGGTGCCTAACCTAGCTGGAGCAGGGAACGGACCTAGGGGATGTAACAGGAGCTCCTTCTGTGTGTTTCAGACAGTAGAAGAAATAGGGAAATACTGGTTTAATGGATGGAACACAGGGTGGGGAGTTAGGACCCCTCCTTTTTGTGTTCAAAAGTACAGCAGCTTTCTTTACTTCCCGCTCCTGACAGCAGATTATCTATTCCTGTGGAATTTTATGTGTTGGAAAGGAATTGGCCCACCTGCATGGGGGGAAAGGGAGGCATTAGGGACGTGGGTGTTTAAAAGCTCTTGGCATGACCAGCTATAAGTACAGATGGCTATTTGTGTTACATTATTGTAGCTGTTAACGCCTGCGTTCCCTTTGGTGTGCCTCTCTACAGGGATAATTGTGGGGTCCTAACTTCTATCTCTTCCTGCTGCCAGATAAAATAGATGCTGATGTGTTATGCATTGCAGAGTATACAATGAATTCTGTGTGGGCTGTTTTCTTAGTGCTGCCTCAAGCTTTTGGGGCCTCTGCAGCATAAGGGGAAAAATGTTTTATTTTTTTTGTATTGAAATCCACATTGATGAAAACATAAAAATGAGTGTACTAGATTTTAGTAAGAGATTGACCCTTAAATGGAGCTAAGATTAACTTTGGTGACTTTGGATTTTAAAGGTGTTAAATACCAAGGGTTGAGCATCCAGGGAAAAGGTGACTTGTCTGGCAATCCAAGGCACTAGTCATGTTCTGGGTGAAAGTCTGAGGGGAATGGTACAGAAAGAGGGTGGGTTTTACAGCCGAGCTGCTGTTTATTTGTTGTGTGACCTTGTCCAATCGACTTAACTTTTCTCAAGCCTCACTTTTCTCATTAGTAAAGTGGAGCTAATGATAACTACCATAGAACTGTGATACTTCAGCATTTATTGTTCCACTATGGACAGCCTTTCACAGGCTTCTTTCTTAGTATTTGTCCCAGCAAGATGGAATCACTTGCTGTTTCTTTCCCCTTTTTGCCTTTGTGTGTGTTTTTTCTTGTATTTCTTTTTATCTGCCTGCTCAGAAAATTCTTCACCAAATAAAACATATAAACACTCAAACCTGGCAAATTAGGTTAATGCTCTCTTGTGTCTTAGATCTCAGCTAAATGGTGTTCCCTTTTGAAGGAAACCTTTTCCCCATTTCCACTCCAATCTAGGAGGAGTCCTTTCTATATGTTCCTTAGCACTCCTTTTATTTATTTCTCTCCCCTGCTAAACTATAAGTTCTCTGGGGCAGTGACCCCTCCGGGGTGTGTACTGTTGAGTTACCAGTGTAGCCTGTGCCTTCCTCCTTCCCTTCACTTACCTGGTGTATGATCTGAACCCAAGCTACTTGCAAAACTTGGGATGACACAAAGAGGGGATGACACAAAGAGGTGCAGCATCCCCTCTGTCTCTGATTTATAACCAGAAGAAAACCACTTAATTTGCATATAATTGATGGTAAAACCCACTTCCTCTGGGGGTAAATTTTACTTTCAAAGTCATTGAAGCAGGGAGCCTAGTAAACCTGATTCTTGGTGCTTGGTAGAGATTCAGACTTTTGCTGTCCTTCATACAAGAGATTTTGTGCTCTGAGTGGAAAACAAGGGTATGACTTCTGGCAGCTCTCCGGTTTAGTAATTAGGCCAAACAGGTCTAATCCCACCACAACCACTACTTTTTAGAAATGGCCTCCTTTAAACAAAACACAGATTACCTCTGGGGATGATGAAAACCTAAGGAGAAGAATAGTTTGAGGCTCTTCAAATATACTGGTATACCCACCCCACCCCTTTTTTTCCTTTGGAGCTATTTGAATCTTGGAGGAGAGTGTGTGTGTGTGTGTGTGTGTGTTTTGATCAGATAGGGACCTTTCTCTTAATGTGACCTAAGCACATTCCACTGTGGCCATTGGTTGCTGCTCTATACATCTCAACAGTTATCTTCCACCCTCTAATGGGTTGTGCTGAGTTTGTGGTAGAGAGGGCCAACATTTCTGCAAAAGAAAAGGCAAACCATAGCACTTCTAGCCTTTTGCTACTTTACAAGTCTGTCTCTGTTAGACCAAGTTCCTGGAGGGCAGGGGTGGTCTGATTGATTTTACAACCTTGGTAATCAGTACAGTTGCTGACATGTCCCTCAGTAGACAGTGGTTACCTGTTTGTTGGATGAGGCGGCATGGTGGAGTAGAGGAAGGCTTTCGAGTTTGACAGAGCTCAGTTCGGATGAGTTCAGCCCTTGTTAGCTGGAGGACCTTGGACCAGGTTTTAACTTTTCTGAGCTTTAGGATTAGCTTTTGTTGTGACGATAAAAGATACTGTGCCCTGCACAATTCCTGGCAGTGGCTAGCTATTATTTTTTCCCCAATAATTTATTTTGAAATAATTTCACAGTTGGAGAAAAGTTGCTAGAACTAAAAAAAACACCCGGAAAAACCAAAAAATCTCTAAACTCCTGTATTCCCTTCACTCAGATTTCCCAGTTGCTGATATTTTATTGCATTTGTTCTGTTGTCCACTCTGTGTGTGTGTGTGTGTGCATACATACTCTTTATCCTTATTGCTTTCTTGAATTTTTTTGAGAGCAAACTGCAGATATGATATCCCTTCACCCCAAAACACTCCAGAGTGTATTCCCCAAATATGACTTCCCCACATAACCAGCGTATAGCCCTCCAAATCAGGAAATCAGTATTGGTACATTACCATCCATCCACAGACCCCATTAACATTTTGCCAGCTGTCCCTGGAATGTCTCTTTTTTCCATTTTGGTCCAGGGTCCTCTCTAGGAATATGTGTTAGATTTAGCTGCGTGTGTCTTCAGACTCCTTCAGCCTGGAACAGCTCCTCAGCCTTTGCCTTTCTTTCGTGTCCTTGACATTTTTGAGGTGTCTAGGTCTGGGTCCATCTGTTTCTTCATGACAACAGTCATATCATTTTTGTCAGGAGTGTCACAGAGATGTTGCTGTGCTCTTCTCAGTGCATCAGACCTGGAGGCAGATGATGTCTACCTAGCCCACCACCAGTGGTGTTAACCTTGATCACCTGGTTAAGTTCATGATTACCAGGTTTCTCCAGATTAAATTCACTATTTTTCTTTTGTAATTGATTATTATCTTGTGGAAAGATGTTCTGAGATTATACCACTTTCCTGTTCTCACCAGACCTCTGCCTAACAGCCTTAGCATCCATTGACAACTCCTTCATGAACCAGCCACTCTGTAAAGTTGCCAGATGGTGATTCTTTATTTCTGTCAGTCTGTCTCTATTTGTTAGTTGCCATTCTGCTGTAAGGAAGAGTTTTCCCTTCTCATTCGTTTGTTTATTTCTGTCAGTATGAACTCATGGATTCCTGTTTTATTCAGTGGGTTGTAATCCATTTCTATAATTATTTTGATCCTCAGGCTGTTCCCAGTTTGGCTAGTGGGACCTGCTTTATGCTGGCTTCTTTGTTATTTTGACCTGTCCCCATCATTCATGGGACATTTTTTTGACTTTGTGGCCCAAGAAGATTTTCCAAGCTTATCTTGTTCTTTTCCTGCCTTAGCCCTGGAATTAGCCATTTCCAAGGATCCCTGGTTCTTTTAAATGGAGGATAGTAATTAGAAATCAAAATCTGGGGGCCGGCCTGGTGGCGCAATGGTTTAGTTCGCACTTTGGCAGCCTGGGGTTTGTGGGTTCAGATCCTGGGTGCCAGCTGACAGCCAATGCACGACTTGTCAGCCATGCCCTGGTGGTGTCCCATATAAAGTAGAGGAAGATGGGCATGGATGTTAGCCCAGGGCCAGCCTCCCTCAGCAAAAAAAAAAAAAAAAGGAGGAGGATTGGCAACAGATGTTAGCTCAGGGCTCGTCTTCCTCACACACACACACAAAAATCAAAATCTGGGTGCTAGGTGTACACATTGCTACTGGGGTGTCCCTGCCTCTAGGCTCTCTCATCAGACAGACTGGAAAATATAAAATGTACACCCACACACATATACATACATCATATATGTACATCTGTAACTATTTCTATATTTCTGTATGTACATATATGTATAGATGTATGTATAAATATATTTATGGTGTTTGTATGTATGTGAATATATATTTTATATTATAAAACCATGAGTTTTATAATATAAAATCAGAGTTCATACTGAACTTTATCTTAAATCCAGTCAACCTCTTTCCATTTTTGTAAATATGTTCTCAAGTAGGGAGAAAGTTGGCTCCTCTTATCCTCAGTATTATCTACTTGTTTCATTTTACTTATTTGCTCAATGTGACCAATATTCCAATCATGATGGCTTTCTTCTCCACCTGTGTACCCCACTCCTTGTGGCCTGGAATCCTCAGCCACTGGGCCCTCTGACCTTTTCTTTCGTATGGCCTCCCTACCTTCCCACGGTTCCCCAACCTTCCCCCCATAGTCCCTCAACTCCCCCAGCCACTCTGTGTCCTTGGTCTCTGGGCCTGCTGGCCTGTGCCTCCTTATAATTCCCCAACTCCCTGCCCCGCCTGTATCCTTAGCTGTTGCGCTAACTCCTCTATGATGAAAGAGGAATGGGGCTATTATTTTTTGAGGGAGTTTATATATTTTTATTTATTTGAGCTATAATTTACATGCAGTAAAATTCATCCTTTTAAAGTATACATTTCTATGAATTTTGACAAATGTAATACAGTCATGTAACGACTACCACAATCAAGATATAGAATACTTTCATTACCACCAAAAGTTCTGTTGGATCCCTTTCTGGTCATTCCTTCTTCCCATCCCCAGCTGCTGGCAATCACTAATCAGATTTCTGTTCCCATGGTTTTGCTTTTTCTAAAATGTTATATAATTGGAATCACATACTATGTAGCTTTTTGAGTCTGGCTTCTTTCACTTTGTGTTCTTTAGAGATTCAGCCATGCTACTTTATGTATTAGTAATTTGTTCCTTTTTATTATTGGTAGTTATTTATTTATCCATGTACCATAATTTATTTTTCTGTTCACCAGTCGATGGACACTTGGGTTGTTTCCAGCTTTTGACAGTTTTGAATAAGGCTGCAATAAATCATTTGTATATGTGTGGACATATGTCTTCATTTCTCTTGGGTAAATATCTAGGGGTGAGATTGCTGGGTCATATCTTAAGTATATGTTTAACTTCATAAAAAACTGCTGAACTGTTTCCGAAGTGGCTTACCGTTTTTGCATTCCCATCAGCAGTGAATGTATGAGAGTTCCAGTTGCTCCACATCCTCTCCACTATCTGGTATTGTCAGTTTTTTGAAAAAAATCTGAATCATTCCAATAGATATGTAGTGGTATCTTTTTCTGGTTTTAATTGGTATTTCCCTAAATACTAATGGTGTTGAGCAGCTTTTCATTTGCATATTTGCCATCCATATCTCTTTGATGATGGGGCTGTTAAATCTTTTGCTCATTTTTAAAATTTGGTTATTTGTTTTCTTGATGAGTTTTGAGAGTTCTTTATATATTCTGGTTACCAGTCTTTTATCAGATATGTGTTTGCAAATATTTTCTCCCATTCTGTTATTTTAAATTATAAATGTAGCTTCTTTAGCATATAAAAATTTTGGATTGAATTCTTCGGGGCTTTCCATAAAGTCTTTATGCTGTGAATACCCAAGAGAAATATTTGTAAGAGAATGAATCTAGGCTTGAGGGGAGGTGGACATCTTGGAGAATCAGGTAGAATTGCTTCTCCCCAGTGACTGAAGGGTACTTGTTGAGAAACAGAAGGACTGAGGGAAAAATAAGACGGGTGATGGTTGTGGCCAGAGTCTTTGGTGCGAGAATTCAGTATAGCCATTCAGGGATGGGAGAATGGTCGTTAGCATTGTCTAAAATAGAAAGATCAGGAGTATGAGAGGAGCCAGGGGTTTTGACATGGAACGTTTTGAAAGTGCTGAACCTTGATGAAATCAAGCCAGGGAGCTTCGTTTGGTAGGTAAGAGACGGCATGTGACTTCCTGAAGATTATATGGGTCATGAAGTGGCAGAGCCAGGACTTCAGTTAAGATCTTTAAGAACAGTTGTGAAGAAGGGGCTCAGCAGCATGAGAGAGAGAGAGAGAGAGAGAGAGAGAGAGGAAAAACTAGAATTCTAAGCTGGGGTTACATATTTTTGTTATTCTTTATATCCTTTACATAATTTATAAATAATCTTCTTGTATCTACTCAATATTTAGTAAAACATAATAACAAAACTGGAATGACAGCAGAATTGGTGATAGAACTGGTAAGAGTTTGACTATAAATCAAATTGGAATATATTTTGGGTTAAACAGAAAACAATAGAAATCAAATGGGAATGCATTTTTGGCACAACAGAATATTTGGTTCTTCCTGACCCCAAAAGGGAAAGGATGCTAAAGACAATAAGAGATCATAGATCTGGCTTTTGCTAGTTATACTTACCTATGAAAATACTAACTCCCAAGGTTAGGATTTACTGGAATTGGAATTGCCTTCGGATTCAAAGAGAATAATGAAAAGAAATATCTGGAAAAACCTGATAATAATAGTTATTTTATTGGATTCCTAGTCTAATTCAGGCACTGTGCTAGGTTCCTTGACATTACATTTTCCTAATTCTTCCATAACCCTGCAAAGAATTTGGTGATATTACATTCCTGTTTTATAAATGCAGAAATTGAGATTCAGAAAAATTAACTGATAGTCCAAAGTCATATAACTAGTAAGTGATTGAGCTGGGATTCATCCCTGGGACTGTGTGGTGTCAAAGCTTGTTCTCCTTTCACTATACTGGTGCTAATCCTAGTGTGATTTGTAGTCAGTATTAGTCCACTCACTGATTATTGCCGATTCACTGCAAGATGGGTTCAGAAATTGTAAGCACTTAGAAACTTTTATAGCAATTTGAAAGTAATTTTATGAGTGTTGAATGTAATAATGAGAAGTTTGGGTTTGTATTTTGTATGACTTTGTTTTTTTTAATTTCATTTTTTCTAGGAATTCATTTTATTGCATTTTACAAAAGTACCATTCCACAATGGATTGGAAATTTTAAAAGAAAAGGGTTGCTGCAGTTGGTCTGAGAAGCCGTGCACTGTACCACGGTGCCTCTCTGCTCTTGAGATGCTTGCAGCAGATGTAGTTCACTCTAGCGTTTCAGCTGACTCAGATTTCTGAATGGCAGAGGAGACAGGGTCAGAGAAGGGGGAAAAGGCAGTAGGGAAAGGTGAGGATCTAGGGGAAGAATCTTCGGGAGAAGTCTCCAGACTTTGCCCTCAAGTGGTAGCAGTAAGGGTGAATCCAGTCCTCTCCTAAGATGAGGAGGGATTGTTTGGATTGTGGCCACCTTTCTACAGAGTCCCAGCCTGCTCTTTATTGCACTGTGTGGCAATGCTGGTGTTGTTAGAGAGAGGAATAAATATAGGAAAAGGAATTTATAGAAATGAAGTTAACTGAAGGTAGGAATTCAAAAAATCTAAAACCTCCTTTTCTCTCCTCACTACTACACACACATGAACACGCACCTTGAAGTGTTTTCCCTTTAAGGAAAAGGCTGCAATTCTTTGGCAGGGCCAAGAGTTTTGATTGGCCCCCTCTACTGCTGTTTGCCACGAAGAATCCTGACCAGTCCAGTTTTCCTCAGAGCTGGTTTGGGAGTCAACCAAGCTGCCAAGTTCTCCATACCTAATTTGAAATGTATTCGTGTTTAGAGTGTGGGCCAGGTCCCTCGCATGTGCCTCCTACAGTTCAGCATTCCCTGTTCCAGGAGGAAATGTGACCCTGCTGTTTCTAGAACCCCATGTCATAAAATTCTTCCTGAATGCATTTGAAGTCTTGCCAGTTTAGGGATGGGGGAAGTTTAACTCACTGAAGGGAATGTGTTTTTAGGGAGCTTACTCAGAATGGGATACCCTATGTAGTGGCCCAGGAAAAGGAGCCCACTCATCCTTCACCCACTCATCCTTCAGCTTACCTAGGACATGAGATTAAGGAAAGAGGTCTCAGTTTTATAGGATTATTTTTCTATTTCCGGATGTGAAATGGCAAAACAGGCCCCTTGTTCCACCCATTTTAGTTATGAGGGAAACATCGATCACGTTGACCTGAGATAAAGGCAGGTATTGTGTGGTACGCACCTCTAGCCAAAAACCTTACATGTGGCCTACAGTGATTACTGCCATTCTGGTCGTGGCCGAGGGCAAGGCTGCGGACAAAGGAAGGTTCTAATCGCAGACCTTTTCCTTGCTCAACTGGTTCTTAATCCCCAGAACCCAGCTTCAGGTCAAGAATTGGTTCCTGATTGCCACAGGTACAACTGTTGCGACAGTTTTCAGTGTTCCTGCTCTGGTGACAGCTGCAGGTTGGGGGATGGTTCATGTAGGTCTGCCCCTCTCTCTATGGATATAAAGTACTTATTTAACATTTCTTGCACCCTGTGATAAGTTTAGGTAGTTTATAATGCCAGCCTTTAAATTTCATGGTGAAATAATTTTGATAATTTTCAGATTTATTAGAACTCTCTTAACAGTTTATCAGAAGGAAGAAGATAAGAGATAAGAGAATGAGGCACATGGAGGAAGCAGCAGTCAGGGGTCTCTCACAACACTTTACCTCATTGTTGTCCAGTCTTGAACTAAAATTACGTTTGAGCATCTCTGTCTCTCCTGTAGATTATAAATTTCCTGAGGATAGGGCAGATTCTTATTCTTTTTTTGTATTCCCCAGAGAATCTGGCCTTCTTGGTAGATTCAGTAAATATTTGCTGAGATCGACTGAATAAATAAGAAGCTTCTAAACTAAGCACAAAGGACAGAGTTATATTTCAGTAGTTTATTTGTGAATTTAATTCTAGAGGTCTTCGTGCTGTACGTCTCTCATCAGGTTGCTGGGCCCAGATAACTAGCCTGGTGCCTGTCCTTAAACAGTTCATCCCTGCCTTGGTTATGCTATCACTAAGCAATATGAAGACAGGGAATGTGGCTTATAGAGGGGTTGTACTGGCTAACAGGCTCTGCCTGTTCTCCCCCACCACACCCCCAACTCCTTTCTGTATGGTCTTTGAGGGCAGTAAGAAAATTGCCTTCAAGTGATGATTCCCCGGTGAAGCTGGAAGCTAGTTGTGTATGTACTCTTATTTTTTTAGGCATGTGGAATTTGAGAGGGTAGTGGTGCTGGAAATAATGTTAGAGCATCTGCCTCACCCCCACATTTTACCAGTGAAAAAACAGAGACCCAGAAAGATTAAGTAGTTTTTTTCCTAGCCACATGGCTAATTAATGGCCATCAAGACTATTTTCCAGGTCTCCTGAGTCTTGGTTCTAGGCATTTACCACACTACTAGAGAAGTCCATTTTTTAATAAAAAGCATCAGTAAAAATCGACTTCCTGCAGAAACGAATATTGGCAATTTAACTTAGGAATGTGAGTGGAAAAACATTTTCCTTGTTGAATGCTAGGAAACTATCCCAAGTTTCTTTTTTTCTACTTTTTGCATGATTTAGAGGACAGAGTAAAATGAAAAAACTTTCATAAAGGATATGCTTGGTTTAAATGCTTAAAGAAGTAGGACACTTCGAATTTCTAAAAATAACATTCAAAAAAGCCCAAAATTGTGTAAAAAGGGATTTTAGTTGCACGAATGCGGTAATTTTCTGGGGGTTCCTGGGCCTGGAGAGGACGCTAGCTCTCTGAATGCCTTTTGTTCTTATACAACTCTTTTGTTTGTGGTGACCCCAGAATCGGGAGGTGGGGAAATGTGCTCTGAAGGGTGATTTGGGGGGAAGGGATGAGAAAGTTGCAGGCGGGAAAGCTCAGTCTAGTGGTTTTAGAGTGTTGTGTTTTTTTTTTTTAAGGAAAGGCCTGCTAGGAGCCTGGTCTTAACTGATTCCAGATGGGCCTTCTATAGTACAAAGGTTTTCAGTGTGTTTGGGATGGGGCAGACCAAGAGGGCCCCTGAGCACTTCCTGTGCAGCTCTACAATTGTAGTCACCTAATCAGAAACAGCCCTTACTGCTGGAGCTCAAGGCAGCCATCTCGGCTTCTCTTTGTGCCACGTTCTGTGACCTGCCCTTTTCTCCTGCCTGGTTTACTTCCCCGTTCTAGTCTCCTCTCCTCTCTAATCTCTCCTCCATTTGTTTTCAGGAAACATTAAAAAAATGTATATGCATATATGTATGACATACATATATTTCTCGTTATTCCTTGTGGGGTGGGAGCAGGGAGGAGGAGGAGGGAGGGGGAGGGTGGAATGGCTAAATTAAAGGCAGATGCTGAAAGGCTTTTTTTCTGGACCTGGGAGATATTTGCTGGAAGTGAGTATTGGGAACACGAGAATGTGAAGCAGACTTGGAAAACCAAGCCGCTTTTTATTTTTTCAATCTTAGCACTCTTTCCAAAGGGTTCAGAATGTTGCATGGAGATGGTTTGTTTACATTATAAACTGAGTATCACTGGCCGTTTGTGGCTGTGTGCCAAAGGGCGAGTTTGACAGTGACTTTAAACCCAGTAGAGGTGGAAAGGTGTTCTGCACTCAGATCCCGTGTAGCGTTGTTGCCAAGAGAGCTCCTGTGCTCTGATGGAGGCTTGGGTTTGGCCAGCTTCTCTACTGCAGTATATCTCAGGCACTCTGCACTGGTTGAAAGAGGATTCTGTGGTGATGCTCAGCTGCAGGGACTATGAATCATTCTTATGGGCCTTTCAGACTCCGCCAGGGATATATTTTATGTATAAACTTGATTTTCTATTTTGGTTCAGATGCCTGTTAGGCCGAGGGTATGCTTGGTGTTTGAATCTCAGTTTCCTAGATCTAGCTGTTCATGATTGCAGAAACTCTGCGTTCCCAAGGGTTCATCTGGGTCTTCACAATTTTATTTTGATCCATTTGGCTATTGTATTCATGTTGTTGCATAAATGTGAATTTATTAGGATAGAATATGTAAAAATACTATGTAGGCATAAAGTTCTTGGCAACATTGGTTTGTTTTCCTGATCTGTCCATACTTTTAGTGTCCCTTTTGTCCTCTTGTAAGTATGATGATCACATTTTTTCTTGAGCCAAATGTGGATTATATTGTATGATGAAAAGTTTTTGTGCTGTTTCTAGGTAGCGTGGTTGTCTGGGAGCTGTAGTTTGGAAATGGAAATATTTGAATTTATGGGATATTTTGATGTTCGTGGGAATAATGGGTCAGAGTGTTTGAAATTGCAGTTTCTTAATGAAAGTTATATGCACCCTTCCTATGAGTGAATCTTAGCAGTATAGTATTGGAGTTCATGGAGAATTACCTGATATTTTTAACCATCAGCTACTTGTAATGAGGTTCTCAATTTACCAGTAGGATCTTTTTTCTCACCTTTTTTTTTTTTTTTTTTTTTTTTGTGAGGAAGACCAGCCCTGAGCTAACATCCATTGCTAATCCTCCTCTTTTAGCTGAGGAAGACTGGCCCTGGGCTAACATCATGCCCATCTTCCTCTACTTTATATGGGATGCCGCCACGGCATGGCTGACAAGCAGTACGTCGGCAGGCACCTGGGATCCGAACCTGCGAACCCCAGGCTGCCAAGCGCGGACTAAACCGCTGCACCACCAGGCGGCCCCTCACCTTTCTTTTTTAAAATCCCCATTTTAAAAAAGGGGGTGAGGAGGAGAAGACAGCTAAGGTGTGTTTGTTTGCTTTGTTTGTTTGTTTGTTTTTTGAGTGGCTATTATTTGCCAAGTATCAGACTCATGTTATCTCGTTTAATATGTGGTGGCCTTACTTCCATTTGCAGATCAGGACACTGCACTTGCCCAGTGTCACACAGCTAGTAAGTGTCAGAGAGACATGTTCAGCCCATTATATCCTGGATCCAATGGTAATATATGTTCTCCCACACTCTGAGTTATATATAAATCCTAAATTCTTCTCAGAAAGAAATTCTTTTCTAGGTGGAATGTAGTGATTAAAAAATTTTTTTAAGATCATTTTTAACTTATTTTTGTCATCCCCTTCTCTTTTTAGGTGTGCTAACTTCATTCCTCTGCTATATAAAAAACTGATACTGGAGAGAGAAAGGACACTGAACTATTTAGTTACTGTTTATAGAGAGGCTTTGAGACTCCAAAAGCTGCTCTTTTTTTAAATTGAATTTTTATTAGGATAATTGTAGATTCACGTGCAGTTGTACTAAAGCTGCTTTTGAAATGGCAGGAAGGCAGATTTAGAGGCAGATGGACACCTTTCCTCATCTTCCAAGGCTGTGTGGAAGGAGATTGTGTGAGGGGCTCTTGAGACCTCCGCTTCACCTCAGCAGCTGTCTGCTCTCTTTGGGACGCATGCCTGTCAAATAGTGTAAGTGCTGGACGCGAGAGGCACCCACTTGCACTTCCTAGTTCAGGCAGGCCGTACCATGACATCTTGCTGATTTGCTAGAGCAGAGACGGCATTCAGAATGTGGGGATAGATGTGGGGTGGAGACAACAGTCCACCTTGGAAGAAATGAGTTGGAATTGATAGGGGCGAATCAACCAGACATCTTTGGTTGGGCTCACTAGGAAGACTTCTTTCGTTATTTTCCTGTTAGCTTAGATGACATCTTCCTAAGGAGGCCTTCTTTAAGAAGACCTTCTTTTAATAAGCAAACATTTACCCAAATTTTCTTTACTATTTCTTGTGATTTGTAACTATTTGTTTACTTGGTATAATATCTTCCCAATGTGACTGAACTTCATGAGGGCAGGGACTGTGTCTGTTTTTCATTCTGCATACTTGGTGCTTAGACTATGGCACCATAGTAGGCATACATATCATAAAAGTTTGTTGAATGAATCAATACCATGGGAAATTATGGTTCCTGTTGAAGAGCCTAATTCTTAGCCAGCCAAGCCTTTGCCTGTTATTTTGGGTCAGAGTACTAACTTTGAACATTTTCCAGATAAAAGAGTTTTAATTCATAGGCTTCTTTTCTTCTTGTAATCAAGTTAGTAAACTACCTTAGCCTGAGGTCATTCTTGAAGCTCTACTAGTGGATTCTTTTTTGTTTGTGTGTGTGAGGAAGACTGGCCCTGAGCTAATATCTGTTGCCAATCCTCCTCTTTTTGCTGAGAAAGACTGGCCCTGGGCTAACATCCGTGCCCATCTTCCTCTACTTCATATGGGACGCCGCCACAGCATGGCTGACAAGCAGTGCGTTGGCGGGCGCCCGGGATTCGAACCCGCGAACCCCGGGCTACCAAGCACGAACTAAACCACTGCACCACCCGCCCGGCCCCTGCTAGTGGATTCTTGTGTTATTTCAGAAAATGTGCCTAAGGCCTAGAAGCCCAGGCTATGAAGCATCTGGTCCACCTTGACCTCTAAAATTAGCAGACTTATTCTTTTCCCTTGTGTTGTACATGTTTAGAAGAGTGGCACAATTCTCTTTTGAGGCTTGTTACAAAATAGGAGAATAAAGAAAACTCAGTGACTCTGTTTGGTTTAAAAACTCTCTGCTCATCTAAATTGGTTTAATGACTATTCTTTCCTTTAACCCCTTCAACTTCTCATCCCAGAATTGACCTTCCCTAAATTTATCTTTTTTTTATAAAGGGGTCATATATATATATGTTTGATCCCTGACTCACTGGGACTCTTTCTTAAGCTTGGGTATTTTTTATTTTTGCCCCTAGGTAACCTTTCTCTCCAGGACCAGGAACAAAAAGATAAGTAATTATGGGCAAGAAAATTGGAAGACATTTAGGAAAAAACGTAGGATTGTGTGGGTGTCTGAGAGTGCATGTGTATACATCTATATTTTTTCCCTTTTCTGCTCCACTCTTTTCTAGCTAGAATGAGATTTTTTTATTCTGGAAAAATTGCATAATTTCTGGATTCAGCTATTTCTTTTAGGTAGTTGAGCTATAAAACACTGAATTTGTAGCTGTTACCTTATTAAGATCTTTGGTGTGCTCTTTTGAAAATTGGTAAATGATGTGATTTTTACATGTGAGTATTGAAGAAATAGTAGCAGTGATAAAGTAATGCCTTTGTCCTGCTGTTCCTTTTTTTTTTTTTTTTTTGTGAGGAAGACAGGCCCTGAGCTAACATCCATTGCTAATCTTCCTCTTTTTGTTGAGGAAGACTGGCCCTGGGCTAACATCCGTGCCCATCTTCCTCTACTTTATATGAGACACCACCACAGCATGGCTGACAAGCAGTGCATCGGCGGGCGCTCGGGATCCGAACCTGCGAACCCCAGGCTGCCAAGCGCAAACTAAACCACTGCGCCACTGGGCCGGCCCCATGCTGTTCCTTTTTGAAGTAGAAATTTGCTTGGAGAGCTGAGGATGGTTGAGGATTATTTATTATTTTTGAGCTCTGATGTCAAAATCCTCACAACTAATATTTGAGTGTCATGCTGTCAGCTAAGGTTAATATTCACTTAGGTCAGGAGTCACCTCTTATATATCACATTTATCTCTTGTATCACCTAACACGGTCCTGAGCACATAAGAAATGCTTGATGAATTTAATTTAGTTGACCTTGCTTAATTCACAGATTGTTTGAGTTGGTTGATCTATTTGGTGGAAGAAGACTTCACTTGTTTATTTTATATGCACATACACAATGTGCCTGGGAATTTTAGAAATATACATTTTAAATGCTATTTTACTAAAGTTTCTAGAAGAAAACATGTGAGAATATCCTCATGATATTCTTTAGTTGAACCAGGACGTAAATACTAACTATAAAGGAAAAAATGATAGATTGACTACATTGAAATTAGGAATATCTGTTCGTTAAAATACACCATTAAGAAAGTAAAAAGGCAGCCACACACAGAAGGAGAAGATATTTGCAATGTAAGTATTTGGCTGGTATCCAGAATATATAAATAACTCCTACAAATCAATTTATAAAAGAAGTCCTGTGAATCAATCTTTCAACAACTCAGTAAAAAAAATGGGCAAAAGATTTGAATAGGTACTTCACAAAAGATGATATCCAAATGCCCCAAAAGTGGTCAACATCATTGTCGTTAGGGTAAAGCAAATAACCACAGTGAGATACTATACACTAGCTCCAGAATGATTAATGAAAAAGGCAGACGTTACCAAGTGTTAGCGAGGTGGTTCCACATCAGGAACCCTCATGCAGTGCTAATGGGAATGTAAATTGGTGTAGCTTTGGAAAACTGGCAGTTGGCAGTATCTATCAAAGCTGAACATAATTGTATCCCAAAACCAGCAATTCCACTTCTGGATATATCCAACAGAAATGTGTACATATATGCATCAAAAGACATGTAGAAGAATGTACATAGCAGCTTTTTTTAGTAATAGCCCGAAGCTGGAAATAACACAGATGCCTTTCAACATTACTGAAATGTTTTTCAGTACATTATGATGTATTTATAAAATGGAATTCTTTACAGTAATGACAATGAATGAACAATTGCTATACTCGACAAATGGGTCAGTTTCACAAATATAATGTGGAGTGAAAGAAGCCAGCACAAAACAGTATATGATGTGTGATTCCATTTATATGTGGTTCAGAAACAGGCAGAATGAACCTATGGTGTTGAAGTCATTGTTGCGGGCTGGTAGGAGTGACTTTGCAGATGTGTAAGATGGGCTTCTAGAGTGCTGGTAGTGTTCTTTTTTTTTTACCTACATGTTGCTTACATAGGTGGGTTCACTTTGTGGAAATTCATCTAGTTGTATACTTAAAATTTTTGCCCATTTCTGTATGTATAGTCACTTCAGTAAAAAGTTTGCTTAAAAATTAGATTCTACCTTTGTCCATTGATTGCTACGGCTGATAGATAGCTTTTTTCCTCATTCATGTATTAATCCTTTGCCTGTCAAAGTTGGTAGGATGTGGGTGTGCACATACTTTTATGTGTTTATGTGTTAGGAGTGTTTTGTAGGCATGAAGATGCTTCTTTTATTAATCTAAATTTGCATGTCACTAAGAGTTTCAACACACTTGAGTTTCAAACAGCCATGAGAAAGGAAAATTGATGAATAAACTCCACTGATCACTTTTTAAATCAGTTCTCTGAGAAAAATAAGAAAACTTTCACTCTGTCTCACTGGGCAGCAAATTTGCATTTTGCTATACAGACAGAAGAACTTCTTCCTTAAGGGTTCTCAGCCACTAAAGGCTTCATTTTGAGAAGAATGTACCTGTTGACCTTTACTCTTTTTTTTTTAATTGAGATATAATTGGTATATAACATTATATTAGTTTCGGGTATACAACATAATGATTTGTGATCACCACAATATATTTGGTTAACATCTGTTACCACATATAGTTACAATTTTTTTTCTTGTGATGAGAACGTTTAAGATCTACTCTCTTAGCAACTTTCAAATATACAATGCAGTATTACAGTCACTGTGCTGTGCCTTACATCCCCATGTCTTATTTATTTTATAGCTGAAAGTTTGTACCTTTTGACCCCCTTCACCCATTTCACCCCCCACTCCCCACCTCTGGCAACTATCAATCTGTTCTCTATATCTATGAGTTCGGTTTAAATTCCACATATAAGTGAGATCATACGGTATTTGTCTTTCCCTGACTTACTTCACTTAGCATAATGCCCTCAAGGTCCATCCATGTTGTTGCAAACCCCAGGATTTCCTTCCTTTTATGGCTGAATCATATTCTATTGTGTATATGTGTGTGTGTGTGTGTGTGTGTGTGTGTGTGTGTGTGTGTATACATATACATACATATATATACACACACACCACATCTTCTTTATCCATTCATCCATTGATGGACATGTAGGATGTTTCCATGTCTTGGCTATTGTAAATAATGTTGCAGTGAACATTGGGTTGCAGATATCTTTTCAAATTTAGTGTTTATATTTCCTTTGGTTAACTACCCAAAAGTGGGATTGCTGGATCATATGGTATTTCTATTTTTAAGTTTTTGAGGAACCTTCATACTTTTTTCCATATGGCTGCCTCAATTTACATTCCCACCAACAGTGCACTAGGGTTCCCTTTTCTCCACATCCTCACCAACACACCATCTTTATGTCCTCTTTGGAAAAATATCTATTCAGATCCTCTACCAATTTTATAATCAGATTGATTGTTATTTTGCTATTGAGTTGTATGAGTTCTTTATATATTTTGGATATTAATCCCATCAGATACATGATTTGCAAATATTTTCTCCCATTCCATAGGTTGCCTTTGCATTTTGTTGATGGTTTTTTTTGCTGTGCAGGAGCTTTTTGTTGACCTTTATTCTTATCATGGAAACAATAAAGAGAAGAACTGTCCACATGGTATTAAAAACTTTTTCCCCTTACTCTTTGGAAATCTAACTCAAAGTAAGGCATTTTAGGAAAACCTAACCTCAATAAGGTAGAAAATCTAAAAGATGTTGGCTTGCTTTCTCTCAGCTGGTCATATCTCAATTCTCAACCTGGCCTTAGTAAAATACTTGAAAATTCTCTGAAGTTTGCCATGTGTCCTACGACCATGCCTTCCTAGGTCTTCATTCTCTCTCCCTTGAGGCCCTCACCTGCCTCCTTTACCTAAGTGAAGTCTTGGAGCTCATTCTCCATGACACCTTCTCGAGTTAGCCATTCCCTCCTATGTACTTTCACCGTACCTGTTATACCTCTGCTGTATCACGTATCGCACTAACTGGGTTTATTTGTCCTCCAGTGCTAGCCGTTTGAGACTATCTACTGGCACGTGGTTGGTGTTCAATAAATATTGAAAGACAGGATGAACGATTGGGCACATTTTCTGAAAGACAATAGCTATTTTCTAAAGAATAAAAGCCAACTAAAATATTTGACATCAGGAAATATGTTTTAATTTCTTTTCAGAAGAAGTGATACTTTGCATTAATTTCTCAGTAAAACCAGGGGTGTATATTTACAACAGGGTGCATATTGTGGCAGTAGGAGAGGGTGATGCTAACTGGTTCACATGGGTCTCAGACATGTGACCTTGGCCTCTTTAGCATGATCCTCTGATCAGCTAATTTAATTTTAGTGGAATCCCTGGAGAAATACTTTGAAATGCTCTGGTTCTATATGCAGAATTTAGAAATCATAAATCTAATGTATAGATCCTGACTGCATTAGGGTTTATGGATTGAAACCAGTAGATGAGACTGTGTGGGCATTAGGACATTGTGATTGGCCCAGTGTAGGCGTTATTGCAGTGATAATTTGGTTCATCTCAAATATTATGAAATTAAATTCCAGAATATGTTATCTGAAGTTTTGTCATTTCACTTCAGTATGTAATTTCTCAAGCCAATTTTAATTTAAAAAGATATGAGTAGAATCATTGCCATTTGTCCAGAAGTTTAGAATAATAGGATTAGATTAATAAATTAATCAGTATTGAGTGCCTGCTTAGGATTTAATACTGTTAGTAATATGTAAAAAATATGACTTTGACCTTGATGTCAACCAACCTATATTTTATTGATGATATAAGAAAACACAGATACAAAATGACTTCTGAATGTTTCTTTCCACCCCCAACTGTCTGTAAATGGGAGGCCAAGTAGAAAAAGCACAGGCTTTGGAGTCCAAACAGATCTCGGTTCGAATCTTGGCTTTTTAAAAAGTTAAATAATGAGTTATATACCCGTGGTCACGTTGACATCTCTGGAACTCCTGTCTCTCCATTTGTAAAGTGAGGCACGAATACTTACAATTTGCAGTTTTTTGGTTTTATTTTTGAGAATTAATGACAACCCATATAAAATCCCTGGCACATATTAAGTGCACTTAATGCATATTTGAATGAGAGGAGTAGATAAATAGAGCTTTATTTGCAGCAGTCCATTTAGTCCAGACCAGGTTTGATAGATTTCATAATGATAACTAATGTAATGCAAGCTCCATAACTGATTTGATGGGCAGTCTTGGAAACCGTGCTTCACTCTTTTCATTGTAGAATAAGGTGACTGACCTTCTGTTTGTTTTTAAGAGTATTAAGGAGATCTGTTAGAAGAGTGCTCATCATAGTTAGCCTGTGGAACCATCTGACCAGTGGTGTACAAAGGAAAGGTTTCACACGAGGAGTGGCTTGTTAGGAGTCCAGAAGGGGTGCTATAAGGAAGCACAAATCTCAGAGATGGGCTAACCGTGCTGTTTTCCTCTTCCCTCTCCTTCCCCCGGAATGTGAGTTTCAGTTGTTTACTAGCAAATACTGCATCTATTGCTGTTTTCCACAGCAGTTGTGAAGCTTATTCTGGATGCCTTTGTATTAACTAGTGGGGCATTTTGACTTTGCTAAAATGTTCCAGATTGTTCAAATTCTGTTTGGGGCAAATGACTATTTCTTGTTCTACTAAATAATTTTCCCCCTATGTCTGTTTTTTTCACTGGAGAGTTGGTGCCCTGGAGCTGAGTCTCTGCCCTGCAAACTGAAAATACAATTTTCCTGGGTGTGTCTTATTTTACTCCACTCCCTCTCATACTACAAGGCTCTGACCTGCTTGGAGCCTTTCCTACTTGGTTACAATTGATGCTTTGTCCTTCATAGTCATATAGGACGTGGCCGCTGGCTTGATTCAGTGTTCAGCTATCAAATATGGCTCTGAGAGAAAACTACTTCCCTAGAGTGGGAAATGGACAGCTGAGCTGGTCCATATTCAGGCATCATTTAGGGAGAGTGAGTAGCAATTTAGCAATTTCAAAATTAGAGTTAGGACTAAGCAAAGAAAAAGTAGGACCGGCTCCAAAATTGAGTACTAGTCAAAAATTGGCTGGTGTATGAGGTGAGTGTAGCTGGATTTTACTAGAAGTAGATACCTTTTGGGAAACTGTCTATGGTTCAAGAAATTATGCATATTTTGTAGTATATTTACGATTATGAAGGGATACTTTTCTAGAAGTTCATGTTCTTCCTCTGCAGATTGTTAATTTCTGTTAATATCCACAGGAATTTCACTGCTAATGATGTCAGCTTACTCTCTATTTATTCAGTTCCTTTGGCCCAGGGACTTAAACTACTTTACATTAATTTTGTCAGTAATTCTTATAACATCCCTGAGTAGGAGCTGCTTTTTAGACGAGGGATGTGAGAACTTGCTCCAATTTACATAGAAGGTCAGTCCCTGGGATGGAAAATTGGAGCCAAGATTTGTCGTTGCATGTTAGCGTGTTTGGTCGCTGAAGTATGCAGTCTTTCTACCTCACTTCCCTCCTCTTTTCCTCCTCTGGTGGAGGAAATAATACCAAGCAAATAGCAAGAGAATCTGGTTCTCTAAGAGGTTAGAGACTTGTGCCTTTAGGTATGGAGTTCCCAGTCCTTGGCTTGGTTTGGAAGGAAGCAACAGAAGACTGATGTTCAGCATTTGAAATGTCCCAACTGTTTTTTTGACCCGTGCATACTTTTGTTTCTGTTCTTTTTCTCCTCTCTTGTTGGGAGGAGAGGTGGGTGTGAGAATTTTCTGTGTGTGCCAGTCCAGCTGTTTTAATGCTCAGCAGATATTGCCACTTGCTTTTGGTTTGGGGGCTAGAGAGATGGAGGTGAAGCAGCCTCTTTGGGGTGGGGTTGGGAGGAGGGTGGAATGTAGGAAGGAGGACATTTCTCTGTGTTTCTTAGTCATAGGACTCTGAATCCCAAGTAGCTAAATTTAGCTCAGGTTCCTGTTGAAAGCATCATTTTTTGGGGGCGGGTTGTCGGGGGAGAACGGAAAACCTTTTTGTGTATCCTGCTTCATGAAGCCAATAGGGAAGCAGGAGGAGGTGAGGTTGCCATGGAGATGGTAGCTGTGTGCAAGGGGAGAGCAGCAGGGTTTAGAATTCCAGGAAGGAAGAGAGAGTGATGTCATCAGATTCCATGGACCAGCCCAGGAACCCCTGTGAGGTTGGTGGGGAGTTGGGTGTGTGTGTGGGGTGGTGGAGTGGGAGTTTGTGCAGGGGAACTGTGGCTTCAGTAAGGTGTGGGGAGTCCAGTTGAAGCAGAGAGGTTGGTTGTGTGGAATTGTGCTGATCTGCATTAATGCCTGCTTTTTAAAAATCTGTAAATCATTCTGAATTTGCAGAATATTTTCTTTGTTGAAAAAGAGCATTTTCATTTCACAAAGGAGCTGATCTAGATGTAGAACTATTATATCTTTTTGTAGTTATATTTCCTGTAGTATTTGTGTGTGCCTTTAACCCTTGTATGTGAGGGTGTTTATGCACATATTTTGGGTATATAGTTGCCTTTGTATGATGCCTTTTATGGTGCTGCATGCAGTTAAATGCTTCATTAATGCCTGATTATCACATTTATTTTTTGAACGATGAGTGTGTATAAATAAAACGCACTTTTTATTGAAAAAATCTGAAAGAAAAAGCAGTTGCTTTTGCAGCAGAAAGGAAACCTGCATGCTGTAAGCAGTCGTTCTGAACATATGCGTGCGTGTTCGTGTTGATAGTGAAGGGCAACTGGGTTCCTTTTGGAATGACTGGGAGGCTAAATGTTTTTTTTTTTTAACCAAATATAACAGAATCTGTGCATCCAAATGAGTACTGCCCTCCAAAACAGTCACTGTGGCTCTGGTGATGCAGCCATTGCGCAAAACATAAGGAACTCTCATTTGGAATCAGCCTCAGAGATGAGTGATGAGGAAAACATTTTCAATACCTAACACCGAATTTTTTATTAAAAACAAATAGCTAGCTTGATTACACTAGGTTTCTTTGACTGGGCTTTTCCTGATTATGGCTTGTCAAAAAGTCAAATCTATGCTCAAATGATGAGCTTCTTTCCTAGTTAAAGGTATTTAAAGTCATAGGTTTAGGTTTTGCAGGCATTTTCACTTTCAGATCAGAGCTTTTAGATTATTTAGTTTAGCAGTGACAGTGTTTTGGATGATTGCAGCATCTGAGGAATAAGAGCATAGCCTTCCCAGGGCGACGTCTTCTGAGGTGACCCATTTGGATTTATTTGTTCAAGTGTGTCTGTTAAAATCTGTGACATTACCACTGGGTAATGTGGCAAGCAGCGTTACGTTGTGTGTCTGAGAGCACAGACTCTTCAGATAGGCTCAGGTCTGAACCCCTGTTCTGCTACTCACTGACTGACCTTGGACGAGTAACAGTCTCTTGGTGCGTGGGTTTCCTCATGTATAAAATGGGAATAATCGTGCTGTATGTACCAGTCTTATACTGTGGTGCTGAGGGGTAGGTAAGCTAATATGTAAAGCACTTAGACATTTTGTATGTTCTCAATCAATACTTGCTTTGGTTTTTGTCATTAATAATTACACATTTCTTTGAATTACAGAATTATGAGGTTCCAGATACCACTGAATGTCCAGGCAGGAGGGGCCCAGGAGTCTATTGTTTTTAAATGATTCCCAGATGATTCTAATGATAGCCAGGTTTGGGAACCCCTGAGTATAATCTCTTTTGAGTATGGCCCAAGCACCAGAAGCTTCCTCATCTCCTGGGAGCTTGTTAGAAATGCAGAATCTCAGGTGCATTTTTAACAAGATATCCTACAGTGACCTGTATGCATGTTAAAATTTAAGAAACACTGCTTTCTTCTACCAATGGAGTAACTGGGCGATAACCACAGGTTAAAGATGAGTTATCTCTCAGTTATTCCCACTGGTGGAAGAGAAACAGTCTGGCTGAGCCAGTGTGTAGATGAGCATGCCCTTTACCTTCCCCATTGCTTGGCCTAAGAATAAAATGCTTTTCTGGACTATGCGTTTGTGTACCGGGTAATGGAAAGAGCGGAGTTATAGTTGTGGCTCTGGCTTTACAGCGCACTAGCTGTTTGGCTTTCGTCCAGTAATTTAACCCCTCTGAGTCTCAGTCTCCTTACCTGATAATGGGAATAATATCTAGACCCTGAAATAATGTGTAGAAAGTATCTAGTACATTGCAGTGCCTGCATATGTTAGTGCCTTCCCTCTCCCCTCTCCTTCCACCATTCAGTGATGATCTGTAGGGTAGTTCTTTTCCCTCAGAAAGGGCCACCAGTTGAGACCCAACACCATCCTGTCTGTGTAGCTTTCTTGCCTCTTGCTCTTCTCCCAGCTATCTTGAGCATCTAGTTGTACTACAGAAAACTCTGTGTATAGTTTTCTTTGCTGTCTTTTGCTACTAAGTGTCTTTTACTTAGTGGAGACTGTTATCCAAGAGGGCTGGAAGAGGGACTGTAGGAGTTGAATGGTTGAGCTGGTACAACAATGGAGGTATGATGAGATCTGATGAATGCAGCTCTCTTATGAATTCTTATTGGTTGGCTATAATGTGTAAAAAAAATGTTGATGTTTTTTAAAAATTGGTATCAAAACCCCTACAAATTCAGATGGTTTCATTTGCAGTCTTTTAGACTAGTTCCAAGCAAGAATTAACATGGCAATTATCAGAAGATCATTGAATTGGTAAGTAATGAGCATTCTTTTTCCTGACCAGGGAACTAATACAATAAGAACTAATACAGAGCAAGAAGGGACTTGCTCTGGAGACACCAGAAGTAGTTGGCGGAGAGTTTAGGTCAGAGGACTGGCAGTTGTAGCCAGGAGGGCATTGGAAGCAGCAGCAGGAGTAGGAAATAGGCCCATTTTCACTCAGCCTACAAATCTTAGGGGACGGGGGATAAGGCAGGACTGTGAACTCAAAGCATATGATAAAAATTGTTTTAATAATAGCTTTCCTCTATAGAGTATACTCTTAGGTGCTTTGTGTACATTGTGTCTAATCTTATCCCTGCAAGGTTTAGGTGTAATCACATATATTTTACAGATCAGAAAGGTTGAGTAACTTGCCTGTCATTTTGTTAATAAGCAACAGAGCTGGTTTGACATCATGTTGAATAGCAATGTGAATGATGAGACTGTTACAAAAGCTTAATTGATATAGCTAATATACACTAGTTCAAATAAAATTTATTTTGTCTATATTGACCTTTTTGGCAAAAGTATTAAATTAAGACTATGGTAGTCAACATGTTAGCCTATCTCAGGGATTTTTTGAACGTTGCAGAATTATCCTTTTGGGCTATATTTCCTTTATACCCTGAGGCTAATTAGGAGGTATCTTTTTTTAAATGCCAAAGCATGTGAAGTATCTTCAGTTCAGTGAAACACCAGTTTCAATCGAATATCAGAACACAAACTAATTTGGTGATGGTTATCAATTGGCATATTCAGTCATAATAAGTATTCACATAATCATGTCTGTTATTCCATTCAGATCCAATTGCAGATAATTATCAGTGATCGTACCAAGTGAAATTCATATTCTTAGATAGCTTTCTAAGTTATAATTGGAAGAACCCCAAACTTGCAATTGGAAGACTTGGGTTCCCTGCCCCTTTTTGTTATTTACTGCCTATGAGACCTTGGACATGTCACTTAACCTCAGTAAGTCTGAACCTGAGTTTCCATTATCAATCAAAAAGGAATAATGTTACCCGTTTAGCAGGATTGTTATGAATAAGAAGATGTGTTTGACACCAAGTTCTGCCCTCCCTGGCTCTATAAAAGAAAAACATTTATACCCTTGTGCTACTTTGGTTTTCTCATCTGTAAGGTGTGTGTGTGTGTGTGAGAGAGCAAGCATGGGGCGAGGTGGATTAGAATTAGATGATCTGTATGGTTGCCTCAAAATCTGTGATCCTATGATTGTCAGACCTGCCTATGTGGTATGAAGTGAAGTGTTATGTACAAATAAGGCATTGTTTCTTATCATCACTATTGTTCTTTAGCAGTGCCATCCCATTAAGGAACAGGTACCGTACAAGTCACTTTGCGTGTATTATCTCACTTATTCCTTGTAACAACCCTATGAGGTAGGTGGTATTCTCATTTAGAAGGAGAAGAATTGGAGGCTGTGAGATGAAGTAACATCCCATGATGTTAGTCAGTGTCAGGGACATATCTCAGGTCAGTGTGATACCAACAACTGTACTTTCCCCTCTGTACCTCACTATGCGTGGATTTATTTGTGACGTGTCAAAACCACGAAGTATTTATGGGCTTATTATGCCACAGACAAATTGCTTCTTAGGCCCATTATATACTAATGAGGAAATTCAATTAAAAATTTTTTTGAGAACCTCTGCTATATCTAGTATCATTGGGGGAATATATAAAGATGTATACGATGTAGTTTGAGAGCTTATGATTTGGAAATAGGAGGCCTAGGCATATGCATAATACATTTAGAAATCAGTCTATGGTGCAGTAAACTCAAGTGTTCAATAAATGCTATACTAGTTCTAAGAAGGGCTTAATTGGTATGGGCTAGAGGAGTAGTTCTGCAAGCTTTTTTGACCATATCCATTTTATGTGACAACCTAGTGTATAGTTAAATATTTATCTATGTATATGAGACTAAAACAAGTTTCATGAAATAATTCTTACCTTTACTAAATTCTTTCTTTTAAAAAATTCTATTGTAGTCTAGTACAATGACTCTGAAAGACCTCTCAAGGAACCCAAGACCCTTTTAGGGGGTCTTCAAGGTCAAAACTATTTTCATAATAATACTGAGATGTTATTTGCCTTTTCCACTGTGTTGACATTTGCACTGATGTTGCATAAGCAATGATGTACCCTTGCATGAATCAAGACAGTGGCACCAAACTGTACTAGTAGTCATTATATTCTTAACCATTGCACACTTGCAGTTAAAGAAAGGGGAAAAAAGCCAATTTTACTTAAGAATGTCCTTGATGGAACAGTAAAAATTACTACTGTTATTAAGTCTTCACCCTGATTATACATCTTTTTAATGTTCTGTGTGACAAAATGAGTAATACACATACTCTGCATACTTAGTATGATAGTTATCTCAAGGAAAACCACTTTTGTGATTGTTTGAGTTGCCAGCTGAACTAGCCACTTTTTTCATGGAATACCGTTTTTACTTGGAACATAAACTGACAGAATATGGTTATTCAGATTCGGATATTTGGCAGACATTTCATTAAAAATTAATTAAGTGAGCCTGTCAAGGAAAACAATGACAATATTTGTTCCCAGTGATAAAATTTGAGCTTTCACACAAAAATTAGAATTGCAGAAAACTTGTGTCCTGGACAATGGGCTTGACAGCCCCAATACTTAAAAGATTTTTTTGAAGAGGTTGGCAGTGATATTAGTGAATGTGATTTTTTTGGTAGTATATAATAAAATATGTCAACATTTAGAAGATCTTTATAACTTAGTGAATGAGTATTTTATAAATGAATAATGCATAATATTACATAACCATGATAGGTGAAAATTCATTCAAAATGCAAGACAGACCCTTGGATTTTAATATAACAGAGTATGAAAAATTCATTGATATTGTTTCAGATGCCACATCACAGCTAACTTTTAAGAAACTGTCACTTTTCAAGTTTTGGTACAGTATTAAGGAAGAATATTCATAGATATGTGAAAAGACTATTAAAATACTCCTACCTTTCCCGAATACATATTTGTGGAAGGCCAGATTTTCTTCATATACTTCAACCAAAATAACATCACAACAGATTGAATGCAGAAGCAGATATGAGATTCTAGCCATCTTCTGTTGTGTTGGATGTGAAAGATATTTGCAAAAACGTAAGACAGTGACGCTCATCTCATTAAATTTTGTTTTTCTTTTATAAAATATAATTTTCATAAAATATTTTTTATGTTAGCATAATGGTTTATTATTGGTATTTTAAAATTAATTAACACATTTTAAAAACTGTTTGGTTTTAGTTTCTAATAGACAAATATCAAAATTTATAACCCACATAAAAGTTCTTTGGGATCTTTAATAATTTTTAAGAGTGTAAAAATAATTTCTAAGACCAAAAAGTTTGGGAACTGCTGCTCTAATTTTTTTTTTTGGTGAGGAAGATTAGCCCTGAGCTAACATCTGTTGCCAATCCTCCTCTCTTTGCTGAGGAAGATTTTTTTTTTTTTTGCTAGGTCTGCGCCCGGGATCCGAACCTGCGAACCCTGGGCCGCTGAAGTGGAGTGTGTGAACTTAACCACTACGCCACCGGGCTGGCCCATAATTTTTATTTTTTTTTTAAATAACAGTTGAGACCTCTTAAATAAGTCATGAATGGGTCTTGACCCACAGTTTGAAAAAGCACTGAGCTAGAGTTATAGGGATTGCATTGTGAAGGGAGGTAGGGCTTTGCTCGATTTTACTTGAGTTGATGTGGGAGAGTACCCTAAGTTGTGAAGTAAATTGAGTAAAGTTATATCTGGAAATTAGCTATTTGCAATCATCCTCCAAACCTCATTCAAATCTTGCCTCCTGTGAGTTCCCTCCTTTGTGATTCATTCCTTCATGCCTTTCTCACTCCACTATCAGCCATGTACTTGTTCCATTTTATTGCATGATTCATGCTGTATTTGTTTATATCCTTCTCTGTCTTATTAGATTATGAGTTTCTTAAGAGAAGAATTAGTAAGTTATTGTCTTTCTATTTCTACCATAGTACCAAACACGTGAAAGTCCCTTAGTAAATGTTTGTTGAAGGAATAAATAATTGGGAAGAGAAAGGTGATGACCAGGTGAGGCCAGATTTAGGATGTTTGGAACTTGATCATGTAAGCACTGGAGGGAGGACCATTAGCATGGGAGTGATATGAGTGGTGTTTTATGAAATTAACCCTGGCCCTGGTAAGAAAACTGGGAAGAGGTGGATGGAAGCTGTTGGACCAGCTAAGAAACTATTATTATAGTAATTTAGGCTTGACTGGTGACCCAGGCCAGGATTAAGGTGAATGCCTTAGGCATAGATAATGAAAGATGTATCCCGAGGAATGTTTACAAAACCGTAAACATGATAATGCCCCTACTACCTGACATTGATTGAGTACTTATGGTACCCTGAATACTGTGTTAAGGGTTTTATATGTATTACCTCATTTAATCTTAACAGCATCCTTGAGGAGGTAGTGTTATTATCTCCATTTTTCGATGGTTAAGAATAATACATGTTCATTGTTGAAAAATTAGAAAATACAGATAGGCAAAAGAAGAAAAATGTGCATCACTCATAAACCCAAACTCAACTGTCTTCAAACATTTTCCAGGGTATATATTAAGATATAGCACTTCTTGGGGCTGGCCTGGTGGTGTAGCGGTTTAGTTCGCGCTTTGGCACCCCGGGGTTCATGGGTTTGAATCCCGGGTGCCCGCCGATGCACTGCTTGTCAGCCATGCCATGGTGGCATCCTATATAAAGTAGAGGAAGATGGGCACGATGTTAGCCCAGGGCCAGTCTCCCTCAGCAAAAAAAAAGATACAGCACTTCTTAAAACCATTATCGATGGCAGTCACTGATGATTTTATTTCAAGCTACAAGTGTCCATTAAAATAACATCACAAAGGTTGGTTTTCTTCATATACACCGTGTTGAATACTACATTGCTTTTCACAAAATTTTTTTATTGAGATGAAATCGACAGAACATAAAATTAACGTGTGTGTGTGTGTGTGTGTGTGTGTGTGTGTGTGTGTGACCAGCCCTGAGCTGACATCTGTTGCCAATCCTCCTCTTTTTGCTGAGGAAGACTGGCCCTGGGCTAACATCTGTGCCCATCTTCCTCTACTTTATATGGGACGCTGCCACAGCATGGCTTGACAAGTGGTGTGTCTGTCCTCGCCAGGGATCCGAACCTGTGAAACCACGGGCTGCCGAAGTGGAGGGCACGAACTCAACCGCTACGCCACTGGGCCGGCCCCAGAATTAACCTTTTTAAAATGAACAAATTGGTGGTATTTAGTACATTCACAGTGTTGTGCAGCCACCACACCTATCTAGTTCCAGACATTTTCATCAACCCCAGAAGAACCCCATTCCCATTAAGCAGTCACCCTCCATTTCCCCTTCCCTTCACCCCCTGACAACCACCAATCTGCTTTTTGTCTCTATGAATTTACCTATTCTGGATATTTCATATAAGTGGAATCGTACAATATGTGACCTTTTGTGTCTGGCTTCTTTCACTTAGCATAACATTTTCAAGGTTTATCCATGTCGTAGCATATATTAGCATTTTATTTCTTTTTATAGCTGGATAGTATTCCTTTGTATGTATATACCACAATTTATCTGTTCATTTGTTGATGGACATTTGTGTTTCCACCTCTTAGCTATCATACATAGTGCTGCTATGAACATGTGTGTACAAGAATTTGAGTACCTATTTTCAATTCTTTTGGGGAATATACCTGGGAGTGAAATTGCTGGGACATATGGTAGCTCTGTATTTAACGTTTTGAGGAACTGCTGAACTATTTTCTGTAGCAGTTGCACCATTTTATATTCTTACCAGAAATGTACAAGGGTTTGTCAATTTATTTTTAATGAAGAACACAGTAAGATGGGGAAAGTAAAGAGAAAATATGTGTGGCTTTTGAGTTTATTAGAGCTTTGTATCTCAGATTTTGCCTGATGGACTTATTAAATATTTAACATCACTTTAGCACTAAGAATGAAATTTAGCTCAGGGAAATGTATCTAATCTATTTTAAGTGGTGAACAGACTAAGAAGTGAAGATCAGAGAAGTGAAAGAGGGGAAATTTAAATAGACTGTAAAATTCCTTGAGGGCAAAGGCCCTATTTATCTTTGTGTCCTCTGCATTTAATAAAATGCTTGGTATGTTGTAGTGTTGGGGGTCCCCAGGACGACTCCAGGTCCAGTGATTGTCTAGGATTTACAGAACTCAGCATATAGTCATACTCCTGGCTATGATTTATAATAGTAAAAGGATATAAAGCAAAATCAGCAGGGGGAAAAGTGCGTGTGGTGAAGTCCAGAAGAAATCAGGCCCAGGCTTCCAAGGGTTCCCTCACAGTGAAATCACACAGGATGTGCTTGCTTCTTTCAGCAACGAGTTGTGACAGTGTTGTCTACCAGAGAAGCTCATTAGAGACTTAGAGCTGAGATTTTTCTTTTTGGGGGGTGGATGGAAAGGGTTGTTCACAGAGCCCTAGCACCCTAGTTCACCCTCTTCCCAGCATAAGACTCCCAGAAAGAAAGCAGGTGTTCAGCATAAACCATATTGTTTGCACACTTTAGGCACAGTGAGCCACTCTTAACAGTTTTGGGACTAGAACCCACCCACAATCTAAGTTCCCAGACACCAGCCAAGGCCAACCTTGCAAGCTGCCCTTTCTAAGGATAGCAGTCAGGCCTGCTATGTTCATTCTTTTCCTGTACATGAATGTTTAGTTCCTTAAAAAGTGTTGCTAGGTTCTGTGAAGAAAAATAAATGCCATAGTAGAGAACCAGCAGGGACTTTAATGTCAGACAGACCTGGATTTGTATTACTATAGGCAAATTACATAGCTTTCTGAGCCTCAATTTTCTTACTGTAGAGAGATACAGTTTTAATGAAAATACAAAGTAATAATGTATAGAAAACACTAGGCACAATGTCTGTCCTGTATATGCTAAGTGGCTGTTAACATTTTGTTTCACTTCACCTGTATCAGTCTGGGTCCATTCAGGGGAGAGACTATAAGTAATTTGGACAGGGAATTTAATATTAAGAATTATTTACTATAGCAGAAGATTGAAGTAATGAGGGATTGGCTTGTAAGAAGTGAAGAGAACTCTAAAGAATAGCAGATGTAATATAATAACAGATTTAAAGTAATGTCATAATATGATTGATGTATGATAAAATATCATTAATATAATTAACACATAATAGCAACTACCCCTAGAGCTGAGATAAAGCGCCTAAAAGAAAACCTGTCTCCCCTCCCTCCAATCCCCTGCACCAGGGGCTGAGATCTAGACCATGCTGGAGAGGGCATGGCTGTGGCTCTCTGAATGGCAGAGAAATAAGTCCCTGTGATGCCAGACCTGCAGAACTTGTTGGAAATCTGCCTTTTTAAAGTTGCCAGAAATCTACCCTCTAGGGTACTAGGGAAAGCTGTTCACTGGGATTTGTCATACCAGAAGCACTGTGCTATGTAACAGCCCCAAAGAGGGTTGCTGGGGGAAGGTACTGCCTGCTGGGTGCTGCTGGCTGCTTTGTACTGCAGGAGCTGGGAATGAGGAAAACCCCTTGTGGAAGACTGCTGAGAAAGCACACTGGAACCAGGAAGCAAAACCCTTTCCTCCTAAAATGTCCCTCCTGTGCTCTCTACTGACAAAACTTGACAGCATGCATGCTGTCAAAGGAAAAATATTTAAAGGGCCCAGAACTGTTTTCACAGAGCAGGCAAAAAGGGTGAATTTGGAGTTGAGAATTAATTGATAACCAGCATATGAGTAGAATAAATATTTAATTCCAGATACTCAGAAACCAGGAAGAAGATGGCAAGTAGAGAGAGCTAAGGAACTTCAAATATAAATAAGATATGTGCAGGAAAAAACCCTGACATTGGACCTTTACCTTGCACCATATGCAGAAATTAACTCAGAATGGATCAAAGACCTGTATATTTAGGAGCTAAAACTATAAAATTCTTAGAAGAAAACATAGGAGTAAATCTTCATGACCTTGGATTTGGCAATGAATTCTTGGATATGACACCAAAAGCAGATATAACAAAAGGAAAAAATAGACAAATTGAACTTCAATTTGAAAATTAAAAACTTTTGTGCATCAAAGGACACTATCAACAGAGTGAAAAGGTAACCCACAGATGGGAGAAAATATTTACAAATCAAATATCTGATAAAGGATTAATATCCAAGATATATAAAGAACTCATACAACTCAACAACAATAAAACAGCCCAATTGAAAAAATGGGCACAGGATTTAAATAGACATTTCTCCAAAGAGGATATACAAATGGCCAATAAGCACGTGAAATGATGCTCAGCATCACTAATTGTAGGGGAAATGCAAGTCAAGACCACAATGAGATAACACTTCACACTCATTAGAATGGTTATAAAAAACAAAGAAAAAACAGAAAGTAAGTGTTGGTGAAGATGTGGAAAAATTGGAACCCTTGTACGTTGCTGGTGGGAATGTAAAATGGTGCAACTGCTGTGGAGAAGGGTATGGTGATTTCTCAAAAAATTAAACATTGAATTACCAATAATTCAGCAATTCTACTTCTGGGTATATATCAAGAAGAATTGAAAGCAGGGACTCCAACAGATATTTGTACATCTGTGTTCATGGCAGCATTATTCACAATAGCCAAAAAGTGGAAGCAACCCGAGTGTAAATGAACAGATGAATGGATAAACAAAATGTGGTATTTACCTACAATGGGATATTATTCTGCCTTAAAAAGAAGGAAATTCTGACTCATGCTACAGTGTCGATGAACCATGAAGACGTTATGCTAAGTGAAATAAGCCAGTCACAAAAGGGCAAACAGTGTGTGATTCCACTTATGTGAGGTAGTAGAGTAGTCAAATTCATAGCGACAGAAAGTAGAATGGTGGTTGAAAGGAGGCGGGGAAGGTGGGAAAGGAAGTTTAATGGGTGTGGCGTTTCAGTTGGAGAAAGTTCTAGAGATGGTTGGTGGTGATGGTTACACAATATTGTGAATGTACTTAATGCCCCAGAACTGTAAACTTAAAAATGGTTGAAATGGTAAATTTTATGTTCTTTATATGTAACCACAGTTTTTAAAGAAAAAAGGAAACTGCTCAAGAATATTTATAGTACTTGGGTATATAGTATATAGTACCTTAGTACTGGAAAGGATAGATTGAAGGAGGATTTTATTTATTATTTATGTACTTCAAAATATAATATTGTTATCATGATTGAATGTTAATTAAAAAAATAAATAATAACAGAATGGATTTGTAAAGGAAATTTAAAGAACTGGGAGTGTTAGCCAATCAGGAATTGATCCCAGCTGAGTGGACTGCTTAGCTGTATTAAGCATATATATGTCACAAAAGGCAAAGTTGCTTTGGTCACCTTAGTGTAATTTCATTCATTCTCTCATTGAATGCTGAAATCGATTTACAACGTCACAAATTTTTATCTAGTTTTTGAACCATTCAGTGAGTCTGGATGGCCATTTGGCACATGTTCCTAAAGAGCTGATGTTAGAGTAAGCTAAGAAAAGTTGAAGGTTGGTTATTTGAAAATGTGTTACTTTGTGGGAATGAGTCCTGTAGACTGATTGAATCTCTCTAAGTCATTTGCAGTTTGATAAGACATGGGAGTGGGGAAGGACTTCCTACGGAGCTTCTCTTGTATGTTAAGTACTGTGCTGGATAAGCTTCACCTGAATTATCTCATTTAATCATCACAACTTTCTGAGGTAGAGATTATCTGTTACACAGTTGAGGCTCAGAGAGGTTAAATGATTTGACCAGAGTCTCATAGTTAGAAAGTGGCCCAGCCAGTATTTGAGTCTACATCTCCTTGTCTGCCAAGGTCCATGCTTTCTCTACTGCATCTCGAAAGGAGCTAGTTACATCTGTTAGCAGTTAGCAGAGTTGGGGCATGAATAGCTTACATGATTTGAGAGTCGGGAGCTCTACGTTCTAGGTCTTCTTTTACGTCTGCTTGGTTGAATGACTGTGGACAGGGCACTTCTCTCTAACTCTGTTTCCTCACCTATAAAGAAAACGGGTTTGACTGGTTATCTCTTAGAAACCTGTGACTGTTACTGAAAAGAGGACATTTTAGTGTGTTCCAGGTGGGCTGTGAGAACCCAATTAATCCCTGTGTCAGATTTTACCATGAAACATACTGCTTATACTAGAGCATTTTTAACTTAGAACAAAACAGGGTGTTTGGGGTGGGAGTGGTGAATATAACAAAGAACTCCAATCAGTTGTCTTGATGGGGAGGTGGAATGAGTTATGTTTTATTTTATCGTAGCATGAAAGCTTAGTTTACCAGTTACCAGTTGGACCTTATGTTAGAACTGTGTTGTTAGATACTACCAGGTTCATATCCCTTGTAAGCCGTCATCTTGTCTTTAGGTACCTTGAACCCTGTACGGTTTGGAAGCAGAATGATACCCTGTGGTCGCTTAGCACTTCTCTTTCTGAGCAAAGGTACTTGTTGCTGGGATTGGTGTTTTGCATGTAAAGCATTTGAAACATAGGTACATCTTCAGTTCTGGTGGTGTTCCCTTCCGTGTCCCAATTCAAAAATAGGCTTAATACTTGAAAAACAGTAACTCGGGCTGTAAAACAAGATAGTGAAATATTCTGGGAAACTTGGTTTGCTTTTTTTTCCAGCCAGTAGGTCTAAATCAGATCTTTCCTTCCATTGTTAAATGTGTGTAAGGTAATGTGAAATTCATTTTCAACAGAGAATAAGTCAAATACAAATCTGGGCTTGTACTATTGCCCAAGTTTTGTTTGTAGAGGACAGCTTTATTTCTTGCTTTCCTTTGCTTCCTTTTACTTTCCTCTCCCCAAAATTGCATGGCAGCAAGAATTTATTTTGTTCCATTCTCAGTATTTTTCTTCCCCTTCCATTTTGTGAAATGGGTTTGATTTTGTTAAACACAAAAGACAACATTGTGGATTTTTTAAATTTGTTCCTGCACCCTGCTCCTAGACAACCCTCATCAGTGATAGACGCCAGTAAGAGATACTCCTGTAATAAATCTCTGGATGGGGAACACATGATCTTTTAAGCAGGGCAAACCAGGGGATATTGGCAGAGTGGTGTCTTCCTTAGGCTCCTAGGTTAGTGCTTGATTGATCATTGCTTAGGATTTATGGCTAGTATATTACATCACTGCTCTATTTCTCTACTGAAAGCAGGGCTTTTTTGATCTTCAGTGTTAAGTCCTCTTAGCACCTCTCTTTTAACTGTATTTTATAAATGCTAAGGAAATAGTACTTTTGTTTTTCCTCTCAGGTGCAGTATTCTGGTTAATTTTAATTTGGAATGGGCAAATATATTGGCTAATCGTCCAGGAATGATATTGATGATTTTCAGAATGCATTTAGAAAAGTGGCTTTAGAAACCATTGTCTCCTTTCAGCATGTGTTAGTCCGTCACAGTGCTAGAGGTCTTGTCCTCCAGTAAGAGGTTAGAGGTTATTACGCACCCCCGACTCCTGCACACACTTTTTCAAAAGATCTTCTGGAGTCCTGTAGTTCTTTTTGTAGCTGTTAGTTATAGAATCAGTCACGTTATCTTGTAATTATTATGAATCTGAGCTCCTCAAAGGCAAGGATACCAGCACTGCGCTTGTCATAAAGCTCCTACAAAATAAATGAAGATTCTTCTGCTTAAATGGATTTTTCAAACGTAGGTGCACATGGGAGCTTCTAAGCAGCTGGTGAAGAATTCAGAAGTCAGGTGATATTTTTCTTCACTTCTCTCAGTGTCCACTGTACCTGCACAATCCATTGTAGTTGCTCTATTTGATAGTTACTTAAGGATCCTTCTGTTACTCTTTCACATGTCCACTAACCAGCAGCTTCCAAATAGGTTTCGTTGCTGACTTGTGTAGTCAGTAAGGATTCTTGTGGTTGACATTTTATCTCTTATATATTCTTTTTATTTTTAAGCAGCCTCTGTGCCTAGGCAGAGTCAGTTTCTAACTCTTTCAGTCTTACTAAGCCAATAACTCTTGCTTATAGGTAAATAGCTGCTAAAGCCTTTCCTTTTTGGAGTTTAACACATAGAATTTCTATCCCATCTGTTCCATTAGCTTGCTTTGTAATTCTGTCGCAGCTTTAAATATCAGTTATTATTTCTATACTGATTAAAAACTTGGATCTGCACGTCTTTAGACAGTTATAATTGTCTATAATACCAGGACTGGAGCAATATTTTTTACTAGTTGTCATGAAGTAGCAGAAGTACTGAGTTAAGACCAAGTCTGAAGGCAGCTCAGTCACTATCATTAGCTATTTGGCCTTAAGCAGATCACTTAATTTTTCTGAAATTCAGTTTTGCCATCTATAAAATGAGAGTTATAAAACCTATTTTCTGCATTGTGAGGACTAAATAAGATTATGTGAAGGTGTTTTTGTGAGTTATAAAATATTATGAAACACTGGTAATGGTGACTTTTTTGGTTCTTTTTAATACTCTAAGTAATACATGAATTTTACATTTTGTAAAATTCAAACAATTCAGATAAAGAATGCCCTCTTGACCTTCCACAAATCTTATTCTTCTCCCTAGAGGTAACCACTGTTAGAAGTTTCTTGTATATCCTTCTACATCTTCTTTATGCATTTATTTATTTTCTTATGCATGTATAAATACCTCTTTTGGTATTGTGATTTTTTTTAAAAAATAGCACACTGACTGTTCCGCTATCATTTAATTTGACTTGAGATAGTTCATAGAGATTTTACATTTTGTGTGTGTGTGAGGAAGATTAGCCCTGAGCTAACATCTGTTGCCAATCCTCCTCTTTGTGCTGAGGAAGATTGCCCCAGAGCTAGCATCCGTACCCATCTTCCTCTACTTTATGTGTGGGACATCTGCCACAGCATGGCTTGATAAGCTGTGCGTAGGTCCACGCCTGGGATCCAAACCTGCAAATACCAGGCCTCCAAAGCGGAGCATGTGAACTTAAACACTATGCCACTGGGCCAACCCTGAGATTTTACCTTTTTAAAAACTTGCACCATAATACAATAGTTGATAACACTATTTCCGTATCATTAAAGGAAGCTGAGGTTCTTGCTAGGTTTTCACTGTTACAAGCAACACTGCATTGAAAATCTTTTCACGTGCTTCTTTGAGCACGTGTGTAAGTGATTCTCGAGAGTAGATACAGAGGTATGAAATTATAAGAAGGTATGTGCATTTAATATTTTAATAATTCCTATCAATTTGCATTCCAAAACTGGTTCCAATATACTTATATTCCTACTATTAGATGTGAATGTATCTGTTTACTCTTGCCTATTTGTAATATTTTCATTTTTGTCAATCTCACAAGTGAAAAATGATATCTCAAATCTAAAAGAATGTTCATAGGCAACGCGGTTTGTGAGCACAAACAAAAAGCATAACTGGAAACAATCTAAATATCTATTAACAGGAAAATGAGACAAATAAATGAATTATGACATTCATAAGATAGAATACTAAACAGTCATATTAGTGAAATATAGTGACATGTGTAAGTGGAGATGAATCTCATAGTATTGAGCAGAAAAAGGAAATTGCTAAAGAATACATACAATAGGATCCATTTCTATAAAATCGAAAAAAAACATGCAGAGTTAGTACATTTTGAAGGAACAGATATATATGTGGTAAAATTAAAAAGGAAAGCAAGCCTTTGTCACTAAGTATAGGGCACTTTCAGAGAGGCAGGGAGTTTCTGAGGGCTGGAGAGTTCCAAATACCCTTCTCTGAGAGATGGTGAAGAAAGAAGAGTAAGGCAGGTGGAGGAGTAAATCCATTTCCTCTGACACATCTCTGTGCGACCTGTTAAATCTGTCTTTGCTATTCAAGTTTTTGACAGTACTGGCTTGTAGGAATGTGATTTTTTTTCCTTAAGTTTTCTGGGGGCTGGCCCAGTGGCGTAGTGGTTAAGTTCACGTGCTCCGCTTTGGCGGCCCAGGGTTCGCAAGTTCAGATCCCGGGTGTGGACCTACGTACCCCTTGTCGAGCCATGCTGTGGCAGGCATCCCACGTACAAAGTGGAGGAAGATGGGCACAGATGTTAGCCCAGGGCCAATCTTCCTCAGCAAAACGAGGAGGATTGGCAATGGACATTAGCTCAGGGCTAATCTTCCTCACCAAAAAAAAAGAAGGTTTTCTTCACTGTTGAACTCAAGAATATAGTTTATATATGAGATATTCTCTGGTAGTGACGAATCTCTGTTAATGATGCTTTTGGGTGTTTTCGATTACTTTCTTAATCATATAATTCCTTTCCCAGACAATCTTGAAATAGTCACTTTAATACCGAATGGTTATTAGAGAACTTGATAAAATGGGAAGAGCGGGGACTTTGGAGTCCAACAGACCTAGGTGAAAGTTTGCCTAATACCTGTGCTTTATTATCTCCTTCTCTTTGCTGCTTTCTCTTCCTCCTGAAGCTATACCTGATTGGTTGCTCAGTATCTAGTGGTTGTCATCATGATTGTTAAAACCTGTATAGAATGGTGTTGAAATAAATTTATAGACTCCAGAACAAACAAAGCACTTGTGGATTTCAGAAGGAGCCCTGTTCTTTGGGTATAGTCTAAGCTGTATATGTCTCCCCTGTAAAATTAGTGTGAAAATAGCCAACGTTGCCTATAATTCTTATTTTTAAATAACAGGTTTATTGACATACAATTCACAGACCATAAATCTTACCCTTTTAAAGTGTTTTTGGTGGTTTTTCGTATAATCATAGAGTTGTGCAACCATCGTACCTATCCAATTCTAGAACATTTCATCACCAAAAATAAAGCCAGCACGAACATTTCATCACCAAAAATAAAGCCAGCACCTGTTAGGAGTCACTCCTTATTCCTCCTCTTTAGCTCTTGGAGCTACTGATCGACTTTCTTTCCCTATGGATTTGCCCATTCTGGATATTTCATTTAAATGGAATTATACAATTTGTGGCCTTTTGTCTGTGGCTTCTTTCACTTAGCATGGTGTCTTCAAGGTTTACCCATGTTGTATCAGTACTTCATTCCTTTTTATTGCTGAGTAATATTCAGTTATGGATATACCACACTTTGTTTATCTGTTCATCAATTAATGGTCATTTGGATTGTTTCTACTTTTTGGCTATGTGTTAACCTAAAAATGAAGAGCCAAAATGAGAGGCATTTATTTGGGGACCAAAGAGTTGCAATTCAGGGAGCACAGATTCAGATAGAAACCCAAATAGTGTCCCGATTACAGGAGAGGGGCTCTGGGTTTTAATGGGAAAAAGGGAGGAAGATGAGGTAAGTTGTATTTAAGAAGAGTTCATTGGTGTTAGATGGGATAAGGCTAGACTTGTACTTCATTGATTGGTTAACAATTCGGTCATCAGCCAAGTCCGATTTCATCAGTCCTTAGGAACAGGCATTTCTTGTCCTTACTGCCTTCTTGGAATGTTGGTGGTTTGGTCCAGTTCGGAAGATAAAGAAAACATGATGTACAAGGCAATTCCTCTAAAATGGCTGCTCCAGCTCGGTTTTAATATGGTTTCACTCATGTTATCTTTCACATATGAAGTAATGCTGCTGTGAACATTTGTGTACAAGGTTTTGTGTGGACATATGTTTTCACTTTTCTTTGTTATACCTAGGTGTGGAATTGCTGGGTCATATGGTAACTCTTTTTTAACATTTTGAGGGACTGCCAAACTTTTCCAAAGTGGCTGTATCCTTTTACATTCCCGCCAACAATGTACGAGATTTCCAATTTCTCTATATCCTGGCCAACACTTGTTATTGTTTGACTTTTTGATTATAGCCATCCTAGTGGGTGTGAAGTGTTATCTCATTGTGGTTTTGATTTGCATTTTCCTAATGACTAATGATGTTGAGCATCTTTTCATGTGCTTATGGGCCATTCGTATATTTTCTTAGGGGAACTTTGTGTTCAACTCCTTTGCCCATTTTAAAATTTGGGTTGTCTTTTTGTTTTTGAGTTGTAAGAGTCCTTTATATATTCTGAATCCAAGTCCCTTATCAGACATAATGATTTGCACATATTTTCTCCCATTCTGTGGGTTGTCTTTTCACTTACTTGATGGTGTCTTCCCCCCCAGCTTTATTGAGATATAATTGACATACAACATTGTTCAAATTTAAGGTGTACAACAAGTTGATTTGATATACTTATATATTGCAAAGTGATTATCACCATAGCATTAGCTAACACCTGCATCATGTCACATAATTACCATTTCTTTTTTTGTGGTGAGAACATTTAAGATCCACTCTCTTAGAAAATTTCAAGTATATAATAGGGTGTTATTGACTATAAGCACTGTGCTGTACATTAGATCCCCAGAATTAATGGTGTCCTTTGAAGCACACAAGATTTTAATTATGATGAAGTCCGTTTATGTTTTTCCTTTGTCGCTTGTGTTTTGGTGTCACATTGAAGAAACTATTAACTAACCAAAGATCATGAAGATTTGCTCTTATCTTTTCTTCTAAGAGTTTTATGGTTTTAGGGTCAATGACCTATTTTGAGTTAATTTTGTATATGATATAAGACAGAGTTCCAACTTCATTCTTTTACTTGTGGATATCCAGTTGTCCCAGCACCATTTGTTGAAAAGACTGTTCTTTCCCCCATTGATTTTCTTAGCACCTTTTCAAAAATCAGTTGATCATAATTGCAAGGATTTATTTCTGGACTCTCAGTTGTATTCCACTGGTCTATCTGTCTGTCCTTATGCCACTATTACACTATCTTGATTACTCTAGCTTTGTAGTAAACTTTGAAATCAGGAAGTATGAGTCCTTCAACTTTGTTCTTCTTTCTCAAGATTATTTTAGCACCTATAATTTTTTAAGGCAGTTATCTTTGGTGTGCTTTCTTTGGGTGACTCAATTTATAAATGTCCAAAATAGAGACTTAGGAATAAAAAAGGAGAACTTAGATTGTCTATGATTGAGTCAGTGACTGAATGCCTAAATAATTTCTGGTTATTGAACTCCATTTATTTATTTACGCATTCTTTTGGGTGTCCACCTATGTTAACATTGTGCTAGGTCGTGGAGAAAGCGTGATGAATAAGACACAGGGTCTCTGCAGTGAGCTTCAGTTGACTCCTGACTTTTGTGCTTTTGAAAGGAGTTATGGACTTTTGATTATCAAAGATATGGATATAATCAGATGTATCATCAGGTGGAAAGTTTACTCTCACCTAGGATATGAAAGTCCTATCAGTGAAAATTGTTTTTAACTGGTTATTCTGCTAGTAGGAATGAAAGTACACAAATGGATGGAAGAAGAGGATGACTCTCTCAGGTAGCAGTGTTGGGCACTTTGAAAAAGTTACAGAAGCACCATATGTTCTCATTTACACCTTGGTGTGCATATACATATATCTCCTCCCATTTAAAAGTTCCCTTGAAGGCAAAGGCCTTGTTTTATTCATCCTCTTAACTCTGTCAGTCATCTATCAGTACTTTGAAAGTATTATTTATTTTTATTGAATGTTTATGTTATTGAATGATTGAATGAGTTAAGTAATCTATAAATGAGTGCTCATATTGTATGACCTTATACTAAATTGGGGTTTGCGTAGCTTTTATTAGCTATCATTCTTGTCCTCAAGGATCTTGATTTAATGATTAACGTGAAGTAAGATTAACTCAATATGATACACCTTACAAAAATAAGATTTATTGAGTCATAAGTAATATGAAAAGTACATTGTACGAACAACCTAAATCAATTTTAACATATATATGTGTTAGGAATTACTTGAGTCCGTAGGATGATATAGGGTGGTTGAGGAAGTCTTGAACAGAGGTAGAATTTCATGTAGGTTTAAAAGAACTGAAGGAAAGCAGATTGATAGAGGGAAGGGGCTAAAACTTTTCCAGGTCAAGAGGAAGTTCTCAATAGGGGTAGTACTGTCCCCTTTCCAGTCAGGCGACTTTTAGAAATGTGCGGATGCTGTTGGTTGGTCTGGTGTTCAGGAGTGCTATGGGCTTTTAGTGGTTAGGGCCGGGGATGCTCAGGTCCCGCAGTGTGAAGTTAAGTTGTTCTGCCCCAAATCCCAGTAACTCCCTGTCTGAGATATTCTGTGAAAGAAACAGATTTAGCTGTACAAAGAGGAAAACAGTGTTTATGAATAGTGTTGCTAAGCAAATTCTTTGTTTGTTTTTTGCCATTGTAGAGGCTGGACTGGGAGACGTATGTAGTTAGGTAGAGTGGAATATAGCAATGCAACCTCTTAGAAACTGGGCAGGAATTTCTGTTTGATCAGTTTGGATGATTTTGATTATTCTTAACATTTTCTTTTGTCTTATAATTTGATTTTCTTTTCTTTCTTTAGGACGAGCCTCTGACCCCAGGTTATCATGGATTCCCAGCACGGGACAGCCAGGTTGGTATCTCCTATTTATAAGTCAGATGATGTGTGTGTGTGTGTGTTTTATTTAAGGATGCTGTGGTAGAGAGCATTTCCTAAAATTATTTATTTTGGAGAGTGAAATGATTAGTTTCAGTAATGAATTTACATTTAGAGACATAAATAAAATATATTTCTTAATCGTAAAAGTATTGTAATCATGTTATTGAAATTGTGAATATTATAGGGGGAAAAATCACTCAAGCACAGTCAAAATTGCTTTTGTTTTTTTCTTTCCAGTCTATATAATAATTTTTAACTGGGTTTTCTTGATGCCTCATAATTCTAAATGCTGGACTTGTCTCTTTATTCTCTGCCTCTTAGCCCCTGCCTGCACAGATTTTTTGAGTCCTGTAATAATCTGCAGCAAGAAAATTCCTTTCTCCTCCCTGGGGGAATTCAACCTTATGGTTTTAATCAGGGAAGGCTTGCTTGAGAGAGGGAAGTTTCTGCTGCCTTCCTTTGTTAGGCAGGGAGGATGATTGGAAAAAGCCCAGTCCCTGTGGTGGGTTAGAGCAGAACTGCTTCCTACGAGACTGGCTCTGTGTGATTTAGGTGAGAGTATAAAATGCCTTCCCTGTCTTTTTGTTGTTTGAAGCCTTAAGCAGATGAGGCTGAAGCAGAGTTAGGGTAGAAGAACAGGTCAGGCTGCCTCGGAGAAATGGTGTGGCTTAAGACACCTTGCCTCTAAAATTTACTTCCTTGCTGTTTGGGAATTGTGACATTCTTCAGAAGATTTGAAAGAGTAGCTCCTGGAAATACCTTTGAATGCCTATTCACCATTGCTTAAAGGGTTGTGCAAGAAAAAGCCACCATTATTAGGCTTGTCTAAGGGATATGTGTCATCAGAGTGCTAAATCAAACATTTGACATAGTTCCCCTTTCCAGAATTAATTGAATCTCATCAAAGCCCCTGAAGCTGATCTTAAAAAGTAGGATGACCCCATAATCAATCCTCACCTATTTGGGGACCTTCCAGATTTGAGAGTATTTGCCCAATTCTTGCGCTTTTGCTGCTGGATTGGCATCAGACTGGCCCCGGGTAGGGTATGGAGAAAAAGTGTTGTTCGTCTCTGTGTTCATCTCCCAGTGGGATCATCATCATTGAAATTGACGATTGTCCCTATGGATGCTTTTGGTGAAAGACACAATCATTTACCCCAAATCTAAAGAGAATTATAGAGGATTTTTTTTCTTTCTTTCTTGTTTGGGTATGTCCTAGAGCTTCTGTAAGCTGTGAAATTTGTGCCCTTTGATAGTAGCTCTATAACCTGGCCACACATCAGAAAAAATACTGTTATGTGGAGATCCAGCCCCCCAGATTCTGACTGAGTAGATCTAAGATTGGGCTTAGCCATTCAGATATTTACAAATCCCCACAGGTGATTCTGTGGTGCAGCCAAGGTCGAGAACTGCAACAATCCTATGGGCTGCTTTAAAAGGAATAACATTTTCTGTTTCATCCTGTACTTTTCACCTAGGACTTTAAAATATAAGGGATCGTGGTCAGTCTCTTAATCTAGTTTTGCATACTAATGCAAATATTTATTTATAAAATGTTGCTTATTTTGGATATAGGCTTGTTTTAGATATAGGAAGGTAAACTAATTGAAGTAAAGTATGGGAATAGATTTACTGAATTTAAAAGAATCTGAAAGGATACTGTATAATGCTCTGTTCTTGCTGTGGGGATCACAGATCAGTAAGGAACTAAGCAAAAGGAATTAGGAGGAATTTGTTAAAGCACATAAAATAAGTAGTCTCTTTGCTTGGAACTCCTTTATTTTTCCTTTCTTTTGCAGCAGGGACCCACCTGTGTAACCTGCACATGTATGACTCACACTGTCTCTGCTGTAGGCCTATGTAGACCCTTTGCCACGGTTTAAAGCTGCTAATTTACTCTGAGGCACATTCTGATGGTGACAGGTTTATTTTAGTTTATTTTCTTGGGCTTTATTTTGTTCTCTGGCTGGATCTTTGAATTAGAGATCTTAGAGGAGTGCAAATAGGCAAATATTGAATAGCTGCTTGTTGTATTTGATGAATACAGAATCCAAATGAGTACTGCTAATTAATGCGCCTAACCTTGTGAACTCTCACTTTGTGCTTTGAGATTTGGGAGGCGTTTATCAGTGTGAAACACTGGTCACTGAGCAGCCTGAGATGGGCAGAAACTGAACTTGTGATCTTTACATCTCCCCAGAGTGGTTTAGCTCAGCACATCCATGAGCTGAGGAATGGGGTGAAGGTGAATTTTAATCGTATGTCTTTGCTTTCCTTATTCTTTTGCTGTTGCTTTTTAAATAGGAACCAGCCCCAGACGGGATTTTTACCAGCATCTAATGGTGATTTTAAAAGAGATAAACATTAACAATCTTTTGATGGTTGCAGAGCACTTCCATCAGTATTTTCTCATCTCGTCCTCACAACCACCTTTTGAAGTAGAGAAGGCACATATTCCCTTTGGAGAGAGAAGGATGCTGAGGCACACAGTGACTTATCCAAGGTGACAGTGCAAGTTAGTAGCTGAATAAGAACTGAAATTTGTCTTCTGTTTTGAGGGCCTTTTCCTCTTTATTGACTCACCCAAGGAAAAACGTGGGCACGTGCCTGTGTGTCTGCTCACTCACCTCACTTTTTTTACCTTTGGGGGGCTTCATAGACCTCTTAAAGCTCAACCATAGTTCTAGGAGTCCATGCCCCTGCTTGACGTTTATCACAACTAAATTCCTTAGCGCTAAGTGCACGAGCATTTCACTGTTTCAGTGACCCTTTCATCCTGTTATATAAGCCTCTGGCAACACATTTGAATTAAAAACCTGTGAAGGAAAGGAGGAAAAAAAATACCTGCCACCTTGTAGAGGTTTTGCTTCTTATGCAAGGTCACCTCAGCCTTCTTTCCCAGTCAGTTAACAAGCTTTATGGGATGGCAATCCATTACTTTTATAAAGCACTCCGAGCACTTTTCTGAGCTCGCTAATGTGCTTTCCATGGAAGTGGAGGAGACAAACATTGTTCCAGATTTACAGAAGTGAGAACCAGCTCAGAAAGGCTGAATGTTTCATCTCAGGCCATGTGGGATTTTAGGTTGATGATACAGTGTAGTGGTTTAGATTCCTGGCTGACTGTTTCTCTGTGATTTGTGTGTGTGTTCATGTGCTTATGCAAGTTCCTGAGTGTTGATTAAGGCTGGAATATTTTGTGGGTTTGTAATATGTTCTAGATGAGAGAATATTTGTGTGCATAAGCTCCAGAGTTTTTATATAGGAGGGGCTTGGGGGCAGCAGTCTGATTAGAAGGGGGCTTAGTTCTGCACAGTAAGCTTACTGTTTTTGCTAAAATTGTTTGTTTATTTGGGATGGCTTTCAGGGGGCTCCTGGAAAGTACGGTGAGAGCCCTAAGGCCAGCCTCTTGCCATCTTTCGGTGCTACAACTTTATGTCTGCTATAATTAGGGTGACCATATAATTTATCATTTGAGTTGGGGCACTTTTGAGAGTGAAAGGGGATGCTAATGTTGAAACACTCCCAGGCGAACCGGGATGAATGGGATGTATGGTCATCCTAGCTACAATTAAAGAAATACAGTGACCATCCTCTTAACCTGATGTGGTCAGGATTTGGGATTATGGCACAGTGCATTGCCTAATGCTTGACCTGTGTAGGAATGAAATGTTGTCACTCACATTTGAGAAGAGAGAGCACAGACTCTTGGTTGGGTTCAGGTGTTGAGTCAGCCATGGAACTGGTAGTGTTAGTAAATTATAAAAATTAATGTTTGTCAAGTACTTTGCAGTTTACTGTGTGCTTCCATGTATATTCAGTTTTGATCTTCACAGTAGCTCTGCCAGGTAGGTTGGGCTTTATTATCTCTTTTATAGGTAAGAAAACCAAAGCAGAGGTTTTTAAATGAATTTCCCAATGTCACATAGATAGTAAGTGGCACAACTGGAGTTGAACCTTGGGTTTTCAGCCTCGTGTCTTGTATTTCCCTTCTAGTTCTTCTGTCAGTGTTCTCTCTTTGAATGGGGATGTTCTCTTGCTAGTGTGACAAGATAAGATATTATGGAGTCTTCGGAGAATGTAGCAGCACGAAGAGTCTTCATATGACCTGGAGGTCCCTTGAATAACTTATTTCTGTCAAGTTTTCTTCCTATCTTGTCTGTTAAAATAGCTTATGGTCCACAATTTATCTTTTGGTGTTTTTTTTTTTTGTCCTGAGGAAGATTGGCCTTGAGCTAACATCTGTGCCCATCTCGCACCACTTTGTATGTGGGACACCACCACAGCATGGCTTGATGAGTGGTGCATAGGTCCACACCCAGGATCTGAACCTATGAACCCCAGACCGCTGAAGCAGAGCACCCAAACTTAACCACTGTGCCACTGGGCCAGCCCCTTATTTTATACTTTAAATTTAAAGAAATTAATGCCTTGGTCAGGCTCTTTATCTGATTTTTTAAATGCTAGCCAGTGGCACCTTAAAATTTTTTTCCCTCAATTTTTAAAAATTCTGATGAAAAGCCACTATGTGGACATGTTCAGATGATTCACAGAAACAAAGTGGAAATGTCAAAGGAGATGTTTAAGTTGACAGATGTGACTTGGAAATTTAAATTTGGAGCCTTACTTTTAATTTAGGGGATAGATTAAAAATGACTTAAGGGATTTTCTTTTCAAAAGTATTTTCTTCCCAAGAAATTTTTTTTTTTTTTTATTTCCCTTTCCTAACCAGTTCTCCCTTTTATCCCTGGAATGGACTTTATTTTAGTTCAATTTTTTGCAAATAAACTTTTAGGTCTTTTAATTATTTTGATTGGGAGCCGTGGACAATAACAAATGCATTTCTGTCATACTCATTTGGTTTGGTGGCAAAGAAATGATGGCTGCTTTTCTTACTCGGAGAGAGTTGGAATGGAGGACATAGTGAGGATGTTCAAGTTCTAACTCAGTGCCTTCAAGCTTAAAAAAAGACAGCAACCCCTAGTAAGCAATACCTTTTACATCGTGACCCAGTACTGACATACACACACACACGTGAATATAACTTAGAATTAGCCTTATCAAATAATACTTACCCTTTACTATGTTCTAAGCACTGTGATATTTTCCATTTTATTTCATTCCATTCAAAAAATTGTTAGTTATTGATTGACCAAAATTGATTTCCTGGACCCACTAATGGATTGCAATGTATAGTTTTGAAAAACAAAATTCTAACAATTGCTGTCCTTAAAAATGCAGCCTTCAAGAGCCAGCCCTGATGGCCTAGTGGTTAAAGTTTGGCACGCTCTGCTTTGGCGGCCCGGGTTGGGTTCCCGGGCATGGAACCACACCACTTGTCTGTCAGTAGCCATGCTGTGGCAGTGGCTCACATAGAAGAACTAGAAGGACTTATAACTAGAATATACAACTGTGTACTGGGGAGTTAAAAAAAAAAAAAAAGAGGAAGATTGGCAACAGTTGTTAGCTCAGGGCAAATCTTTCCCAGCAAAATAAAAAAGCAACCTTCAAGAAACCTCATACCCTTTACCCTAATTCCTCATCCCTCCATCCCAGCCCTGAGCAATCACTAATCTACTTTCTGTCTCTGTGGATTTGCCTGTTCTGGACATTTCATATAAATGGAATCATACAGTATCCGGTCTTTTGTGACTGGCTTCTTTCACTTGGCATAATGTTTTCAAGGTTCATCTATGTTGTGGAATGTGTCAGTGCTTCATTTCTTTTTTTGGTGGAATAATATCCCATTGTATGGATATGGGAGTATTCTTACGTGAGCCTCCTGCTTACCTGTGTAATTCCGTCTCCCATGGCTCTCTTACTTAAAATTGGCTTCAGCCTCACTGGGCATTCTTTCCATTCTTGAACTTGTCAAGCTTGATCCCAGCCTCAGGCCTGTGGAATCACTGTCTCCTCCCCCTTCAGATCTGCAGTGCCCTTCACCCGGATCCTTACCTCCTTCTGGGTCAGGTCACAGGTACAAAGTTTACTTCTCAGAGAAGCTTTCCCTGACCACACCAATCTAACTGTATTATCCACATACATAACCTGACAGTTCAGTCTTATCTTATGCAAATCTCTCGTTATCTGAAATATCTAGTGCATGTATTTTATTGTCTGTTTCTCCCACTAAAATGAAAGTTTTGTGCAAGCTGTGACCTTGCTTAGAGCAGAGCCTAACCTGTAGGAGGAGATAGGTAAATATTTGTTGAATGAATAAATGAAAATTATCCTCAGTTTAATGTTAAGCCTTTGAAAGGTTTTAAACAAGGAAGTGACATGATCTATTTTACGTTTTTAAAAACCACATTCTGGTTGCTGTGAAGAATGAATTTTGGGAGGACCAAAAGAAAAAAAATGCAACCTTAGAACTATTTAGGCCACAGCTTTATCCTTTGCTATGTTTAATATCTATTCCAGCTAGTACTTATTTGTTGAATGCGAAATTTTATCTCACCTCCCTCTTCCAGCTGGAGACTGGATTCAAATGACTGGTTCAGAAGTAAAATGTTTCACTCTCCTTCTGTATCTCAAAATCTATAATTTTCTTACTGGCCCTTTTGTAACTAAAAATACTTCTGCTTTGCTTTTAAATTATGGAAAATATGAAATTGCTTTTTTTCTTCTAGAAAAAAAGGTTGTCTAGAACCCCATTTTCAGCCTTCGTGCAAGGTTATTCAAAAGGTTGCTTCTCCGCAATATCTGACATCGGGTCCCCCATCTGTGGTTTAGGTCCTTCTGTGGTGTTGCCTTACACCCTCTAGTGGATAAAGGAAGGACTGGTGGATATTACAGCACCTGGTGTTCTTGGAGCACTTTTCTCAAACCGTGTAATCAGCTTCAGACTTATTGCATTTTAGGCCATTTCATTCTGCAAATAGTTCATAAGCTTTTACCTGCTGAGAAAGACCATTTTATTTCTTCTACTGCTTACTGCCATGTATCTAAATAAGATGCTTATTCTTCTCTTTCTTGACTTATCAATTTTAGACACTATCCTTTGGCTTCCTACTATTGAAGATGAGATATGAACAGTTTCATAGACTCTTTCTCCTTTCTTCTAATAAAGCCATTTTTTTTGTTAAATCAATGTTCATTATTGATTTATGATTACATATTAATTACATTGTTATGACTGTGTAAATATAGCTAAATCATAAAATATTATGATTACATTCCCTTTGTTATATACTTTTTTGTTTTCCTGGAATTATTAAATATATACATAAATATATATATAGGAAATAAATGTATATTTAGTAATTACTTTTAAAAAGTACTATTGAGATATAATTTCCATACTATAAAGTTCACTCAATATAAGTTTTACTTTTTCACTTATTTTATTAAATTTATAGAGTTGTGCCACGACCACCACAGTTCAGTTTTAGGACATTTGCATCATCCCCCCAAATTCTCTTGACTTCTTTTGCAGTCAGTCCCCACTACCACTTCAGCCCGAGGCAACCAAGCACTGTTTTGCTTTCTGACTCTATAAAATTGTCTTTTCTGGACATTTCATATAAATGAAATCATACGCCATGTTTGTAGTCTTTTGTGTATGCCCTCTTTTATTTAACATAATGATTTTTTTCCAGTTTTATTGAGATATAATTGACATACATCACTGTATAAGTTTAAGGTGTACAGCATAATGGTTTGACTTATATTTATTGTGAAATGATTACTGCAGTTAGTTTAGTTAGCTTCCATTATCTCATATAGATACAATAAAAAGAAGAAGCAAAAAAAAATGTTTTTCCTTGTGGTGAGAACTCTTAGGATTTACTGTCTTAAGAACTTTCATATATATATTATACAGCAGTGTTAACTATAGTCGTCGTGCTGTACACTACATCCCTAGTATTTATTTATCTTGTAACTAGAAGTTTGTAACTTTCAACCACCTTTCTCCCATTCTCCCTGACCCCCACCTCTGGTAACCACAAATCTGATCTCTTTTTCCATGAGTTTGGTTTTTTGTTTTTAGAATCCACCTTTAAGTGGATTATATGGTATTTGTCTTTCTCTCTCTGACGTATTTCACTTAGCATAACACACTCAAAGTCCATCCATGTTGTCTCAGATGGCAGGATTTCCTTGTTCTTTATGGCTAAATAGTATTCCATTGTGTATGTATACCACAGCTGCTTTATCCATTCATCTGTCGATGGACAGTTAGGTTGTTTTCATGTTTTGGCTGTTGTAAGTAATAGCATAATGTTTTTGAGGTTCATCCATGTAGTATGCATTACTGTATCATTACTTTTTCTTGCTGAATAGTTTCCATTGTACAGATGTACCACATTTTGTTAATCCATTTACCAGTTGACAGATAGTTGGATTGTTTCCAGTTTGGCTATTATGAATAACGTTGTTACAAACATTCAAATGCAAGTCTTTGTGTGGACATATGTTTTAATTTCTCTTGAGTAGATTTCTAGGAGTGGAATTGCTGGGTTTTATGGTACGGTCATGCTTAACTTTCTAAGAAACTACCAAATTGTTTTCCAGAGTGGCTTGGTTTTATCCACTTTTTTGATTATCCTGAGTGTGTATTGGTATCTCATGTGGTTTTAATTTGTATTTCCCTAATGATTAATGATGTGGAGTACCTTTTCATGTGCTTATTAGCCATTTATATGTCTTCCTTGTTGAGATGTCTGTTCTGTTGCCCACTTTTTATTTGGTTTGTTTGTCCTCTTATTATTGAATTGTAAGAGTTCTTTATGTATTCTGGATACAAATTCTTTGTCAGATTTACAATTTGCAATTTTTTTCTGTTATGAAATTTCACAAGGCAATTCCCCCTCCCCCCAATAAAACAAAACAAAACTATGTTTTCATCCTTATTTGCTAAGTTTAGATAAACTTCGCATAACTATCATATGAAAGAGACTGTGAAAATGGGCCTTTGACTATCTCTGTTCAGCCCTGATGGTTACTCCAAGGAAGATTGGCAGGTTTATGGTGGCTTTTTGTTTGGCTGACACAGCCTTCTCCAGATCCTTAGTGACAGGCATGTTTGGGCAGAAAAGCTCTTCTTGTAGTGAAGAGAATTATGCTGCTTTCTGTATGTCCTAAGGGATGTGGTATGGTAGAGGAGCGGTCAGGTTCATTGGCTCTTTTTTTCCTTTAACCAAGACACTGTAGCTTCTCTGTAAGGCTGTTTCATGAAAATTACTCTGTAGACACACACAGACATGCACACACAAACCACACCCTGGCTTTGAGTTTAAATATCGGCTCTGCCATTGCAGACTATATGACTTAAGGCAAGTTTTTCCTTCTCTGAGCCTCGATTTCTTCACCTATAAAATAGAAATAATATCTACTCTGAAGGGTTTTTGTAGGATTAGAGATAACATATGTAAATTTCCTGGCATGTAATAGGATCAGTAAATAATTTTTCTCATTTGTTTTATGGAAAAGAGGCCTTGTGGAAGCTTTATAAGGAAGTGATTAGTTCTCAGTATCTGATTTAAATGTATTTTCTCCTTTTCTTTTTGAGTCTCAGTTATTCACCATGTGAATTGAATTATATCTGTAGATTTGAAATTTCTAGCTCAGGAACATAGCTTTGCCATATTTCCAAGAAAAATATGTCTGTGTGAGGGAAATGAAATCTGTGTAAATTATTTACCTAACTCGTTATGAGTCTCAGCAGTGTCAACAGAAAGAGTCGTTTTTGAGACTTTTAGGACTTGAACAGAATTTGGTCCAAAGTGAGCCAGACATTCAAGGCTCTCTACAACCATCTTGCTCGTTGTTACCCTATCCACATATTTCTTTTGCTCTGAATGTCTCCTCACAGTCCTTCAAATATCTCTTGGATATTTATTTCTTCCTAGTGCCTTTTGCCTGAAATGTTTCTCCTTTTTCCAGCAGAGTCCTAAGTATCCTTCAGGATCCCTGGCCACAGCTTAACCTCCTTAATGACATTTTTCCTAATCGCCTCTAATCATTTGTCCTCATTTAACACGTTATCTCTATGAGCATGTCCGTAAGGTTCAGATGAAGTAAGTTTGAGAAATATTGTGAAGATGGTGAGCAAATTATTTAACTTCTCTGAGGCTCAGTTTTCTCTTCTGTGAAAGTGGGGACAATAGGACCTACTTCTGTAAGGCGGTTGTAAGGATTAAATTCTTTAAAATTTCCTAGGTCAAGAGTCACTTAATGGTTGATGTTGTGATGTTGCACTAATCTCTGCCTTTAGCTTTCTCTGCCTTTTCTAGATTATCATGTAATCTAGAAAGTTTCTTCTCATCTCTGGGCCCAAGTTTCTTTTTCCTTTAAGGGCTGTTTTGACTGTAATGGGTTTGATTTTGTGGTTCTTGAAAGTGTCACTCTGTTGTGGAAATGATGAGACCTTTTATCACTTAACTTACTTCTGAATCCAGCAGGGCTGATGTGGATCTGGTGGATAGATGAGTGACTTGATCCAGAAGCATAGAAAGTATGGCCAGCTTTTCTTGTCATTTCTCTTGTGTACCTTGTTTCTTTGTCACATCCTGTCTGTTATGCCACAGTTTGACTTCTCTCCCTAGCTTTACCTCTTTTTGCTCAGTTTAGGGTTGCCGTGATTTTAGGCTGTCAGAACAGTTTGTATTCGACTCTTGACCCAATTGCTGATTTAGTATTTTGTGGGTGGATAGCTCATAACTGCACTGCTTGGCTTGCTAGTAGGTTGACCTAATACTTTGTTTATAGGCAGTTGGTTTGTATTGTAATGAGAGGTTTAATGTAGCCATCAAGAAGAATTATCTAACTAAAGATTATTAATCACTGAGACTATTTACAAAGGAAAATTATAGAATTTCCTTTATTAGCAACTTCCAAAATTTGTTTATCTAGAATTGCTTAGTGTAGTTAAGTAGTTAGTAGGCATATTCCTGCTGTAGTGGTTAGTACCACCAAGCAGCAGATGGTCTTCTCACAACCAACCCTGACTACCATTTTGTGAGTTACTTGTAAGAAGCTTGATATATCTCCTCAACCCTTTGTTCTTCAACAGACATCTGCTGGCAGATGATTTAGAGTGAAAGCAGCCAGTTAAGTATAAGATAAGGCAAAAGGCCTCATAGTTGGTGGACAATATAATTATGTGTTTCAGTTATGGATTAAATATTTTTATTTTCTCAGTAGCATTAGCTGTATACCATTATACTGAGCTGATTTAGGGTTTTTAGAGAGGTTTTAGATTTAGAGAGGCAGGGGAATACAACAGGTGACTTAAAGTCTTACCTTAGAAAATTCGGTGCCTCTGGAAAATAATTTCAGCAAGTTCTATGTAATTATGTATTTAAACCAAGGCACAGCTCTGATCTCACTGGGGTCTCATTACTCTGCTTAGCTTTTATCTGCTGAAAACTCTTTAGTGGATATTCTAGGCCTTCTATGATCTGGACCCAGCCTTTTTCCTTCTGTGTCGTATAAGGTAGTCTGTTCTAGCCACACTATGGGGTGGAGTAATGTAGCTCTGAAATCAGATATGCGTTTTAATTCTAATTTCTTTACTTATGGTATTTTCCATGTTTAAATACAGTCCATCTTTAAAATCCCTCTTCAAATGCTCCCTCCTCCATGAAGCCTTGCCTGATGCACTTATTTGGGAACAGACTCGTCATGTCCACTGTACTCCCGAGGCACATTCTTTCTACTCTGTCACTTTGTCACTGCCTGTTATTTATACTGAACAAGTTTGATGACCCATACAGTTCTGTGAGAACAAGGACCCTATCATACTTATTGATATTCTTGAATACTTTACACAAAATATTCAAGTGCCCAGTAAGAATTTGGTAAAGGGATAAATTAAAAAGTAAACTCATCTTCAGCTTTCTTGATCTAGAGAGACTACTCTGTTGGGATTTTTTCTATGGACAGAGGAAAAAAATAACAGCTTGGTTCAGACTTCCACTTGGTTTTTATTGCCTTTGCCTTGCCAGAGCAATATGAAAAATTAATACTTAAGAAGCTAGATATCTGATCTTCAGCAAGAGAGTGCCTCTTACAAGTTTAATGGGTTTGGGCAGTTGGATATTAAATGTAAATCTGTCATTTTATGGAGCCATAGAAGGCTCTTAAAACACTCAATAAATATCCTTATTGAATTAGTAGAACTTTTCAACAGGGGACTGTCTGTGTATCTCCTATTATTAGGATCTTTCATTGTTCTTTAGAGCGCCTCCAGCCTGTGCTCTCACAAGCTTTGTGATGTCATGTGGATCACAGAATCATTTAAGCTAAAGATGCTTCTGGCTCCTTAATTCTTTTATTTCATTGTTGGTACAGGGAACCCATACATTAATTCTAGCAGGTGTGTCTTAATTTCACAATAACAATTGGGGGATTACCCTATGAAGAGAGAGCTAGCAAGTGTGGAACACTGATTCTGTGCATGCCCCGTATAAAGCATTTAGCAAGTATTTTTTTATTTCATCCCTTTTGTAGGTGAGGACACCAAAGCTCAAGGAGATTTAAGTCATTGCCTAAGGCTATGGAGCTGTTAATTAGGAAAGCTGAGTTTTAAATCTAAATGTGTTAGATTTCAAAGTTTATGATATTTCTACTGTACACATGTCTTTTACTTATTTACTTCTACTTGAATGTTTATTTTTTTGCATTTTACTTGCATGTGCGACTTTTCTTTGGTCAGCAGCAAACGTTATTTCCCTCCTTGCTCCTCCCCCCAGCCCTTTACTGAGGAGATGATAATACTGTATTATATTTCTGTAGTCCTGTATAGTTTACATATCACTTCCATATCCAGTCTCATTTGATCTTGGTGAGGCTCTAGTGAGGTCTGCATGCAGTGGGGCATGGTTTTAATCTCCACTGGCAGATAAGGAAACTAAAATTGCAGTTCGGTGAGAGATTGGCCTAAGGTGGTAGTAATAAGTGGCAGAGAACTTAGCTTTTCTTTTGAAGAGGTACACTGACCTTCAGGCTAAATTTTTTAGCAGCAAATTCTCTTTTTCAAACAAATTACATGGACATCATATAAAAATGTAAGTGGGCTGGTCCTAGACAAGATATGGAAGGCCTGGAGCCCACCCTCTGAGCTTCCTTTTGCCCGTGAGGCCCCTCAGCTGACTGGAACATAGTCTGAAAACCACTGGGGAATGATCTAAGAACTTTGGTGTCAGATCTGGATTCTGGTTTGGGCCAGATATTTAACCTCTCTTAGGCTTGGTTCCTTACTTGTAAAATGAGTATGCTTTTATAGGATTGCTGATAAATGTTAACTAAAAAACATGCCAAAGCCTAGCTCAGTGCCCTTGGCTTCTCTGGAGGAGAGATCAGTTATCAGGTAGTGTAGGTTGGCCCCTCACCCTGTGCAGGACTCCTGCTCAATGTTGTGGGGAGCTCACTACTGAGGCTGGGCCTACATAGAACTTATAGCCCGGTATAGTCATGTGTCACTTAACAGGAACACGTTCTGAGAAATGTGTTGTTTGGTGATTTATCATTGTGTGAACATCATAGAGTATACTTACACAAACCTAGATGGTGTAGCCTACTACACACCTAGGCTGTATGGTACTAATTTTAGGGAACCATTGTTGTATATGCAGTCCATCGTTGACTGAAATATCGTTAGGTGGTCATGACTATACTTTGTACTTGACTAAAGCTTTATACATCAAGTTTATCAAGTTTAGAACAGGGATGGGCAAACATTTTCTGTAAAGGATCAGAGAGTAAATATTTTAGGCTTTTTGGGCCACACAATCTCTGTTGCAGCTACTCATCTCTGCTGCTGTAGCCACAGGCAGCCGTGGATAATATGTAAACGAGTGTGGCTGTGTTCTAATAAAACTTATTTGTGGAATCTGAAATTTGAATTTCATATAATTTTCACATGTCATGAAATATGTTTCTTTTGATTTATTTCAGCTGTTGAGAAAATGTAAACCATCTTAGCTCACGGTCTGTACATGGGTTGTACACAAGCAGCAGGCTGAATTTGGCCTGCAGACCATAGTTTGCTGACTCCTGGTTTCAACGTTGCTTGTTGATAATCAATGCAGTTTGACCCTATGAAGGAGAATTTTAAAAGGATTGCTGTTAAGGAAGTATTGATATTAGGAAAGGCTTAATTTTCACAATAGGAAAAGGTAGGACTTTTTTCCCTTACTCTCCTCTCAGGAATTGTTACATGTTCTTTAGTTTCTTTACCCTCTATGAAGTGGTTAAAATGCAGTAATCCTTGTCTTGGTAATGACGAAATGAAAAAGGTTTCCAAATAAAGACTGTATAGTGTAGTGGAAAGACCGTGAGTCATGAGGGAGTCAGGAAACTTGGCTTTGTCACTAATTTTGTGACTTTGTATATGTCACTTTACCTCTTTGGGTCCTTCAGTTTCCCTAAATAAATGAGGAAGTTGGAGACAGTAATATTAGAGATCTTTGCCAGTTCTAAAATTCTGTCAGTCTACTTTTAGTTGTCTGGAATGGCGCTATTAAGCAATTTTCATCTATAGAAACTCTAAGTACTTCACCAGTTAGTATTTTTTTTATACCAACAGGTTTTCACATTGTATTGGAGACTATTTACAAAAGCAATTTATTCCCACTGTGCTAATGCTAGCCATTTCTGAAGTGAAATGCATTGTAATTTAAATTCCACATACCATTATGATAAATGCTGTTCACTTCTTATTCTGCCATCCTGAAGTAGTTAACCTGTTTGGGAGATAAGCTGCAGATACAAAGAGAAGGGGACTAGGAAAACTGGAAGAAGAGGTCTATCCTGACTATGTATGGGCTTAGGAAAATTTCGTAACTGGAAACCTTTCCTCAAGTCTGAGTCACACTAGAAGCACTCTTGGCTCTCTTGGGGTGGGAGCAGAGAAGGGAGGGAGCAACAGAACAAGTGGCTATGTTGGTTTTTGTCAACAGAGGGCACCCAGAGCAAAGCAAGTGCTCTGTGACACACCGTAGACTCTGCTCCTCTCCCCAGACAGGCACAGGGCGGTGTGCAGTGGATTCACAGTGTATCTGTCTCTTGCATTTGTTTGATTCTTGTCCACGTTCTCAGACGTGTTCTCCCAGGCTGAAGTCAGATATTCTAAATGCAGTCCTAATAATTGTTATTTGCTTTGTTATTTGCTTTCACTTTTAGTGGAAAAGCAGTTCCCTCAATGTCTTGGAGTGAATGACCCCATGTTATAAAGCCTGAGCTTCTGGGTGAATGTGCAGGATCAGGCTCTAATATAATTCAGTATCCAGTGAGCAAATTTTCCTGAAATATTACTGTTCTGAAAGAGTACTTAATATCTGTGTGGCATATTGTAAGATTCTTATTACCTAGAACAGTGGTCCTTGAAGTGTGGTTCCTGGACCATCAGCATCAGCACCTGGGAACTTAACGCAAGTCATGATCCTCCCCGCCCCCCAGACCTACTGAATCAGAAACTCGGGGTGGGGTCCAGCCACCTGTTTCAACATGCTCTTCAGGTGATTCAGATACACACCCAAGTTGAGAACCACTGCCAGACAGTAAGGACACTGAGACTGAAGACCATGTGCCAAGCACTCTGCCAGGATGTTCATTTTCCTCTTCGTTTCCAGATGAGAACACCAAGCCTAAAAGGTTTCACTGACTGCCGAAGTCATACATGTCACAAGTGGTAGAGCAGGGATTTGGATCCTGGTCCTTCTGACTCCAGAGCCATGCTATTGTGTCTGCTAAGAAAATGCTAAGAGGCTTTGTATTATTTAAATTCCTCTTTTAAAGTTCTTAAATCTTTTTCTCAAAAGTAATATGTATTCACCAAAGAAAATTTAGAAAATACAGCAGCCAAAAGAATAAAATAAAAATTGCCTTAATATATTTAACTTTATCTTAACTTTTGTTTGTTGCTTTAATCTTGTTTCCATCCAGCTGTTTTTGCTTATACCCACATTTTTAAATGCCTTACAAAATGTGATCATGTGGTATAAACTTTTGTAATATGCTTCTAGCTCCTTCCTATTCTATTGTAAACATCTTTTCATGCCATTAACTGTTTCTACAGCATCATTTTCCATGCTGCCTAATATTTCATTGTAAGGTTCTGTCATAATTCTTCCTAAAGTCTGTCTTAAGCTGTTTTGATTCCATGGTAGGCTTTTGGGAGGAATAGGATCCTGAATGCTGTGCCGCTTGGGTAAACAGTTTACCCTGAGTAGCCTAAAGTATTATAGTTAAGGTGGTAAATTCAGATTATGGTTGAGGAGGGAACATGGGGCTGGAGAGGCAATACTGAGCCTAATGCTTGAGGTGAAAGTGAGTCCAGAAACAGGAAAACAAAACTCAAGTAAAAAATCCAGAAGTGTTAGGCATGGACTAGGGATCTGTGAGGGGGTTAGGTTAGAACAAATAGTCAGAAAAATGATTATAAACAATTTGATGGTGCCAATGGCCTGCTTTTATTGCTGCCTTTTTGACATAGAGGTAGATCTGCTGGATGACAGCATGAAAAAACTGGGCATAAGGCTCCTATAAATAATGGTTATTATTTATTGGGTACTTCTGTGTGCCAGGCATCAGATTAATCATTTACATCGATTTTCCCATTTAATTTTTATAATAACCACATGCATTAGTTGCGTTAGATGGTGTTTTCCCCATTTTACAAAAGTGGAAACTGAGAGTGAGACATAAGGTACTTGTTCAAGTGCTTTGATTGGAACCCAGATTTGTTGAAACTCCCAAACCTGTGGTTTTATAGTATCACTTATCTTTATTCCTTTTTCATGATGTGGCAGCTCCTTAGCCACTGCTGGTGGGGTGGGGGGTGATTTTACTATCTCTTCAGGGACAGAGGGAAACTAGATGTGGAGGGAAGGTCACTGAAGTCAAAGATAGAGAGGCATGGACTTTAAGACCCAACAAGGCTACCATCTAGCCCAGTTATCTTGGGAAAGCTGTAACCTTGCTCTGGATACTGCTGCGGAGCAGGGGATAGGAATAGCAAGATGAGTAGTTGACAGGGTTGGAGTGAGGGCAGGCATTTGGAAACAAGGGATGGCCAGAGGTGTCAAATCGTCCTCATTAAATTTCCCTTCCTAAAGGAGGCTGTAATTCCTTTGAGGCATTTTTTTATAGCTTTACTGAGATTAATTTGATACTACACAATTCATTAACTTAGAATATATAATTCAGTGGCTTTTAGTCTATGTTCACAGAGTTGTTCAAACATCACCACAGTCAATTTTAGAACATTTTCATCACTCCAGAAAGAAACTACATATCCCTTAGTCATCAGTTCCCAATTCCTCCTGCCCCCGAAGCCCTAGGCTACCACTAGTCTACTTTTTGTCTCTAACATATTTGCCTTTTCTGGATATTTCATATAAATGGACTCAATATAATATGTGGCCTTTGTGTCTGGCTTCTTTCACTTAGCATCAGGTTTTCAGATTTCTTCCGTGTTGTAGCTTGTGCCAGTACTTCACTCTTTTTTGTTGCTAAATAATATTCCATTGTATGGACACACCACGTCTTATTTATGTTGGAAACAGAAAGGTAAAGGAAATGGGACAATAAATAAGAATTCTTTTTCCTAATTTAAAATGGACAAAATGGGCAGCTACTGTGAGAAACAAAGCTGTTGGGCCCTCTTGAGGAGCTGCAACCAGAGGCGTAGGTAAGTCAGACTCTTGGCAGCAGCTTCGTGAGTCGTTTGTAGCAAAGCAGCAGCTCTTCTGACCTGAACACGTGCAGCATTCAGGGAGCTCATTGTGTAAATCTTGTGTGTCGGCCAGTACCATTGCCCCCTACAACACCTCATGTGGAACTGGAGAGGCCTTTGCTGATCTAATCTGAATACATTTCCCTTGGTTACTGCAGCTCTGGGTCCCCAGAGAGTCCTCTCTAAAGAGCTGCCAGTTGGTTGAGTGCTGGCAGTTGCAAGATTATTTCTGACTATGTGATTTGTTCAGTGGAGATTACACCCATCTTTCAGGTCCTGATCCATTGGCCAGAAATAGCAGCTGTCATTCCCATATATTTGGAATGAATGCTTACTCTAAGGCCCCTGTATGTCCTCCCAGCTTGATGTTGGAGGGTTTCTTTAGCAGGCAAATGATGTGCCCTTCCAGGTGCCAGGTAACTTTACTGTTGTCTCATTGCTTTCTTTCCTGGTTTACTATCCAGGGAACAGAGAGTCCTGACCTTCATAAAATGAATGGTCTGGGCCAAGACTCTTAAGTCCCATAACCTTTTAGTTTGTGGTCTAGAAATGTTCTGGCTGCCTTTCTACTGTGCCTGAACTTTCAGTCCAGTTTAGAGAGTGAACTGTAATCACTTGTCTTAGTACCCTGGCTCTTCTATGGCATGTCTGCCCTAACGCTGACACAAAAACCAGGGCAGGGAACATCAGCGTGGCCCTTGGGTCCTAAATCGTTAAATGTCAGAGCTGGATTTCATCATAGTGCCCTTGTTCTGCAGATGGGGAAACAGTCCTGGAGGTTAGATGACTTACCCAAGGCTGTGGTCTTATATTCCTAGAGCTCGTGCTAGTGGCGGAGCTGGGTCTGTGGTACAGAGCCTTCATTCTCAGTTCAGTGTTTTTGCCCAGTGTAATGCCATTACTGATGGACATGTGCTCTTCGTGACCAAGGAGTGGCCTAGCCCTGCTCCACTCCATCAAGAGTGCAGGCTTTTAGGTGTGTGTGGGAGGGTTTGACAGACTGGGATTGTGAGGATGAAACTTTGTAAGAGAGAAAGAGAGCAAGAGCACTAGTTTGTGAGTTTGGGTGCCACTGACTAACAGAACCAGCCCTTCTGCCCTTCGCCATGGCACGGTTTCCAGTGAGTTGATGTGTTTTCAATTACTCAGTTGTAATTCCTTGAGGAGCCCCACGTCTGTTTGCTAAAAAATGTATATGTGCTGCTGCACTAAGCCAACAAGGCATAATCTTGTAGTGCCTTCCTGAAAAGGTTTGGTCTTGGTTGCCAGCTCCATGCTTCGTGTAGTTTTTGCCTGTTATAACATGAAAAGACCAAAATCCTTCTCCACTGTACATGTTCCCACTCTCACCTCCTCTCTCTCAGTGTATAGAACTCCAGAATGGGCCTCGCTCTCCAGTGCTCCCCTGCCCCGTGACCCTAATAGATCTAGTCAACGTGACCCTAACTGCTGGGAGTCAACTTAAAAGCAACCCCTTCGCAGTGGAACACATGAACTGAGTAGTAGTTCCCTGCTGAGACCTTCGGTCTGGTCCCTTCCTCCTCATTACTTCCTTCCCGTTGTGTCCTCCCTCACCAGCGCGAGCTGCTGCACTCTCTCCCCCCATCACCCAGCACGTTGCTCAGTAGATAGTGATCTTTGGCATTCTCATGTTGTTTACCACCCTCGGATGGGATGGGTAAGGTGCAGGAATGCTAATACAGTTGTCTGCTGGCCGTGTTACTTCTTTATGGAAGTTGTTTTATAGTCCTCAGTTATAATTTATAGTCACAGCTACTATTTATTGAATGCTTACTGTGCATCAAGTACTGTGCTAAGTAAGTACACACGTACACACGCACACTCTCAATTCCTCATTATTCTTAACAAGTCTCCCTATAAGGTAGATAGTAGAAGCCATATATGACAGATGAAGAAACTGAGCTTTGAAGAGGTTGAGGTCACAGAGCTAAAAAGTGGTAGAACAGGTATCGAAACCTAGGCCTGCCTGACTCTGAAACCCATGTTTATAATAACACGTGGAACCTCCTTGAGTAGTTAATTTGCTAAACATTCCTGCGAAAGAGAGCTGAGTCACTTATGTTCTCTGGGATTCATAAATGAAACATCTGTGTTAGCAAAGGGCATTAGTAGCATAGTTTAGATTAAATTGGGCTTTGGGATTATAGAGCAGAAACAAAGGGGAGACATAAGGCGCCTGTGCCACTTCGTGAAGCTGGTTTGCTTTGGCTCAGTGTTGGAATCCTTGCTCTTTCAGTCCACAGTGGTTTCAGGTCATTCCTAGTCTACACAATTCCTGAGAGATGGGTCTGCCCGGCAATTCTAGATTGTTCAGGGTGGGCCTAGTCCTGGATCCCTGGGCCACACTAGGGCGGGCTCAAGTTGGTCCCTGGATTGACTTGGTTTCTGAAGGGTCCTCCGGTTTTAGTCATTCACTGGGAGGCTTTCTCTTCAGTTTTAGTTTTTCCCCTTGACCCTGGATTTCAACTGTTGGGACTTTAGAATTGTGTTGTGGTCATATGTAGGAACAAAGGGAATGCAGTTTTCCATGGCTCTTCAGTGATCTGTCTTGTGGAGGCCTTGTAGTGGATTGGAGAGGAGGGGCTGCCTCACTAATTCTCTGCTCAGAACTGAAATATTTTGTGTATATCCTTGAAATGGGAGAAAGAAACTTCTAGGAAGAAAGAGTTGCTGAGGATAATAAGATTTTGAGGAGACAGACCCTTCCTGCATTCTCCCTGGGGGAAAGAATGTAGCCAGGATTGAAGGGCATTGCCTCAACCAATTCAGTTAAGTGGCCCTGCCCTGGATTAATAACTTGGGCAGACTTCCCAATGGATTTGGCAAGATATTGGGTTTCTGTCTCTCCAAACCCTCCCTTCTCTCTGCTTGCACATGTGTGCTAGCATAGTTACAGAGAGGTTGCATCTTGCAATAAGATATCCTTTTTAAAAAAGAGGGGCTCCTTTTAAAGAGGATGGAGAGAAATTCAGAGGAGGGAATGTGATTGTGTAGTCTCATCTTGTTTTTGAAATGGCAGTTTGAGAAAAATGGTAGAATAGAAGCGAGCAGGCTGGTTCCTCTCTGTAATGGCAGGGGCGGGTGGAGGGGTAGTAGCGGTGTTGATTTCAAGCCCCTAGAGCATGAGCGTTCGGTACTAATTTTGTGCTAGAGAAATATTAAACTGTGTTTTTGCATTCATTTGTCCAGACTGTGTTACTAAGAATCTGGTGATTAAAGAACACAGGCTCTCTTGTTCATGAAGGTCAGAGGTTACAGTCTTCCGAGTTTGGTGGTCAAGTGTTCAGAAATATTTTACAGATTAGGTTGAAAACCTGAGCAGATGCTCCTGCTGTTGTTTACCCGTGGGGATCGGGTGACATTCTTCTCCCTTTTCCTCTTCCCCACCCCTTTGGGAACCAACCAATCACATGGAGGAATGGATTTCAGTGCCTCTCTGGCCTCTCCCATAAGGAGTCTGCCCAACTGCAGCTCTCTGGAGCCTTTACTAAGGCTGAGTGTTTAACTCTTGGGTGTCTGAATCACAGGGAGCTGCTGGCGTTGCAGTTAGCTTGTTCCCTTGTTCTCACTGATTCTCTGAGCCCTTATAATGTTAAGCTAAGCTTGCTGTGTCCCCAAGGGAATGTTCCTAATGAGGCAAGGTGCAACGCATTGAACTTGAAGAAACTGATTTTAAGCCCTAATTCTGCCAATAACCAGCAGTGTAACCTTGGGAAAGTTACTTTCCCTACTTGGACTCGATTCCCTAAGTTAGAGGAAAAGGAAAGGGAGAGAATGAATGTTTTAGATATAGCTATATATGCTAGCCAACAATGTGTTATGTATGGCTAGCCTGAGGTTTGGGGAAAAGCATTTAACCTGTATTTAGTACCTATTCTGAAGCAGTTTGCTTTTTACAGCTTGCCCTCTGCGGGGCAAATGCTGTTCATCCAATTTTATAGATGAGAAGAGTGAAGGCTAGAGAGGCTGTCCAACTTGCTCAAGGTCAAATAGCTAGGAAGGCCCATCTGGCTCTAATGCCCAGACTTTCTTCCATTCCACTGGGCTGGCTAGAAAAGCCCTAAAAGTCCTTCCAGCATTTTCATTCTAATACTCTGAAAACTTTAACTCCTTAATAGCTTTTAGTCCTGCCCTGGAGAAGGACCAGACACTACTGTCTTCCCTTTCACAGCCCTGTTATTAGAGCAGGTGAATGACTTAGACATTCCTGCCATCTCCTGAAAGCAGCAAAAGAAGACGGTGCAGCAGTCAGTTTTCTCTTTCCTCCATAGAAAAGTTCTCATCCCTTATAGCCAGCATCTCCTGCTTCCTCAGCATCCCCCTTTCCTCATGCAGGTGCAGGTATTTCCTTTTCCCTTTGCCTTGTCTGTGGTTGTCAGGTATCTCTGGTTTAAGGGAGGGGTCGAATTTTGATATTACAAAAAAAAAGTCTCATTTACTCAGAGCTTTTCTATGACTTAGACACTGCAGTATGGTGTTTACCCCTACCCGGAATGACCTCCCTCCCCGCATTAGAAGCTCCTCCTTTCTAAGAGCTTTGTGTTTTCACTACAGTCCTTATAAATGATCTTAGCTATCTGGTTTAATAGGGACATCTTGCCCAGTGGAACAGTTTGTGTTTCTCTTCCTGCAGATTTTACTTTTAAATTCACAGAGAAAATAGCTTTCTTTAGGTGAGTTCTTATTCATATTCTATTGCTACCAATTTAAAATAAATTGTAGTAGCCCTAAAATGTCCGATTTGCCAGAGAGTCATTTTCTGTCTTTTGTTGCAAGCTAAGAAAAATGACGAGAAGCAAATCTATTAACAATTGTAACTTATTAAGCCAGGCACTGGCCTAGATGTTTTATGTGCATTATTTCTCATTTTCATAATAACCCTGAATTTATAGATGAAGAAACAGAGGTTAAGAAAGGTTAAAGTACTTGCTCAAGGTCACAGCTAATGAGTGGTGATTTGGCAATTTGATTCCAGGTCTGTTTCACTTCCAGACCTAAGTTCTTTGTTCAGTACCCTGCTGCCTCTGGAAGATGATCTTGAGGGTTTTTTAATCATCCATGCCCATGCCGAAGCTCTGATCACCCCAGAAAATTCATATCTTCTTTTAAAAAGGGAAATACCATTTTATATGATAAACTTCACATTTGAAAAAAAATTTTTAAGGGAAGTATTTTCTGGTCTTTTCCAACTTTTACAATCAGGTAACTTTTAATAATGTTTAGTTGGAATTATTTTTACTGAAATTTGAATCTACCCCTTCTTGTTATAAATGAAAGTGCTAAATAACTAGCTACTCGTCATCAGGTGCTGGAGAGTTAGGGATTTCATTGTGGATTAGGGTGGGCAGGAAGAGGTAGGCCTGAGAGGATGAGTAATATATGGGTAGATGGAGAAAAGCAGATAGAATTTTCTTGGAGATAAGGGAATGTTATCATTTTGCCCCATCATTTGGTACATCCTGTGTTCACCCTAAACCTAACCCTTCTCTTATAAATGTGCATTAGAACATTTGATAACACAAGCAAAGGGCCCTGAAATTAATTTAAAATTAAACCAAAACTGAATCTCCTGCACTTCTAGCAGGAAACTCACCTAAAACATCTGATAACCCAAATGCACTTCAAGGCAGCTCTCTTTGAACAGCTGAAAGTGATGATGGGAATCCAATGAAAGGTGGGTTTATATTACTTAATGGCCTCTTTTCCGGAATTGCTTATGATTCAATTCTACTACAGTTATGTTGTGCTTTCCCAGTTGTGTGCAATGAGAGATGCACAAAAGAGAAGTGTACTCGCTACACTGTCTCCACCATCCAGATCAGCCTAACAAATACTTCAGCACTGTTTACTGTGGGCCTATTATATGCCAATCACTTGGCATGACTCTGATGATACTGAGGTGACTAAGACGTGGTCATTGCCCTCTAGGAGCTCATAATTGAGTGGAATTTGTAGTCTCATTCAGGATACAAGACCTGCAAACATGGAATTAATAACAAAAGGCAGTATATGCTTAAGATTGTAAATAAGTGAACCAAGGACAGCAAACTTTACTGGAGTTCAGAGATGAAAGAGGTTAGGGTTTGCCAGAGCAGTACAGGCAAGGTTCATTTACAGTTTCATCCAGGGTATGGGGTGGGACAGGGCAAGGGTGAGAGGGGGTATGGGTCATACCCCTGCTAGTGAAAGAAAACAGTGAAAATAGTTCACTGAATTAGGGTGAGGTACTTACCCTTCTAGAATTGTTGATGGACATAGCCAGAGACTGGGGGAGGAAGACTTCATCAATTAGCATTTTAAGTGGATGATATAAAGATGCCAGCAGCTAATGTTAAAACAACAACAACTTAATCCCTGAGGAGATCACAATTTTTAGGAAAAAATCAGTCTCTTCTATTTATCTTTTGGGTCCTTGGTTAGCTTTTGAGTACAATATTCTCTATATTAGAAACCCCTGGACATTTATTCTTGTTGGGTTTTTAAAAGATGGAAAACGTTAAGCTAAATCTTACACAGATAGACATCAGTAGGCCCATTTGCCGTATGCAAGGCTCACTTGTGTTAGCAGTATTCTTGATCATTGCCGAATATTTATGAGTTTCCCTCCCAAAAAGCCCACCAAATGAAGAACTCCTCTTTTCCCTTATTTAGGTTTCTGAAACTTAGCTAAAGCTCTGTGATAGGAGAAGGCTTAGGGAAAGGAGATACTTTCCTTCTCCCTTCCCCCCACTCCATAGTAGCTTAACTTAAATACCCTGTGGAGATAAAGATAAATGTGAGAAACTTCAGCATGAAAAGAACATTAGAGACCAGAGGAGTCAGGGGAGGTCATATCAGGCTTAAAGTGGAAACTATGTTACGACCTAAGCAAGGAGCAACTGATAGGTCTATAAATAGGATTTTATCTCCTCATAGAAAATTTTTGGCATGGTTGTAGCTTCCAATGTGGGGGACTATTATATTTACTAAAAATAAACTGTGTTTCAGAAATGATTAAAGTAAGTCCCACTGAACTCATTTATGTTATTAAAAGGGTAATCATAGCCTGAAAATAAGCTTTTAGAGTTTGGTATGTATGAACTTTTGGGAGAACTTTGATATTGAAGCCAATAGATCTGGGATAGAATGGTCTGGTCCAGTCTAGTATGGATTAGGTTACTTTCTCAGAAGATAACTTATTTCAATTTTTTCTGCTGTTTCAGAAGACTCTCAACCTCCAGTCATACATTCAGACTCATAAATAAGAATTATAAGATAAGTGTATCATCTAGGAAAGGTAGAGTAGTTCTCCTCTGGAAATCTTACTGCTTACTTAAAGCTGCTTGGATATGGCCATTCAGAGCAGAGGGAAATCGGCAATACCTTTGGTATCCCTTTTCGGGAACAAAAACTTTCAAGCTGTCCGAGTTTGTTTCTCACACTCCCATTATCCTGATTGTAGCCCTTTAAATTGTGTAGCAAATTCTTGGCATCTATCTGCCTGTCAGCTAATCTCTGACACCTCGATAGCTTGTTTTCTTCCTATGAGTACATTTAAATTAGCAAAAAGCATCTTAATTTTAGTACCTGTTAGAAGACCAAAAAGCTGAAATTCAGCAAGTTGTAAAATTGCTTAAAGTATTGTGGAATATTTTTCAAAATATGGTTAATTGAACAACAGCACAGTATGACTCGTATGGTGCGTGTGGATTAAAGTAGCCACCAGAGGTGGTCTTGTAGACGAGTTAATGGCTTTAAGGACTGAATTCATTTGCTTTTTTTCAGACTTGGAAACATGTTTTGGAGAAGTTAAATCATTTTTAAGTGCAAAAATGAAAGAGATCAAGCCATTTTTGTTTTAAATATACTCCCTGTGCCTTAGAACACAGGTTAAAAATTGTCTTCCTGCATCACAGCACCTCTCATATACTTATTTCTCAAAGATGGCATCCCACTTTTATTTATTTTTATTATTTTTTGTGTGTGTGAGGAAGACCAGCCCTGAGCTAACATCCATTGCTAATCCTCCTCTTTTTGCTGAGGAAGACTGGCCCTGGGCTAACATCCGTGCCCATCTTCTTCCACTTTATATGGGACACTGCCACAGCGTGGCTGACAAGCAGTGCGTCAGCGGGCGCCCGGGATCCGAACTGGTGAACCCCGGGCTGCCAAGCGCGGACTAAACTGCTGCGTCACCAGGCCGGCCCAATCCCACTTTTAAATGATAGGTTTTTGCATACTCAGGAGAAAGTGGATACGTGTATTTAGTATTTTTCTTTTGAATGAATAAATTGTAGAAGAAAAATATTGTTAGCATCGATTTAAAAATTGTTGGACTACCTGTTGACAACTGTGAAATGCTAAAACAGGGTCATATATTTCAAATGCATCATTCACGAATTGCTTTAAGCCTTTTGCTACTGTTGTTCTTTTTCTCCCCTTACAAACCGCTCAGCTGCCTTCTTTAGAGAAGGAATTGATGATTTCACAGAATTACTTTGGCCCTAAAGCCAAGTTTCTGTCTATTTAGTTGCTTTCGTCTAATTTTTGTTTTGTGACTCACACCAATCCCGCTGTTATAGAGGTAATTGTCATGGTAATGATATTATATAATGCTCTGTTTACAGAATAGTTAACATACTCTGTTTTTTTGGATCTGACAACATCCCTGTGAAGTAGGCATTATTACCCCCATTTTACAGATGACGAATATGAGAGTATATATTCATTACTAGAATTCAGGAATTGTTAAAATTTTATTTCTATCATTTTTGGTGTGGAACGGTTAGGGACAGTAGATTTGGAGGATAGACTAGTTGACTTTTTGTGTGTGTGAGGAAGATTAGCCCTAAGCTAACGTCCATTGCCAATCCTCCTCTTTTTGCTGAGGAAGATTGGCCCTGGGCTAACATCCATGTCCATCTTCCTCTGCTTTATATGGGACACCACCACAGCATGGCTGACAAGCGGTGTGTTGGTCCATGCCCAGAATCTGAACCTGCAAACCCTGAGCTGCCAAGGTGGAGCATGCGAACTTAACCTCTATGCCACCAGGCCGACCCCTAAACTAGTTGACTTTTTGGTCTAGACTTCAGCCTATAGACATTTCAAGATTCTTTGACAATCTCTGTCTTAGTTATCAGGCCAGCACACTATTAATGTGTATAGAGCTTTCTGTTCTTTCAAAAAAGTTGAATTTTGATTTATAAGTTACAGTAAAATAATTTACTATTGAAAGCATCACTTAGGATTAAATTCAGCTGCATATAACAGAACCCCCCCCCGCAAAGTGGCTTAAACAAGAAAGAGGTTTTTTTGTCTTTCACAGAAAAAAGTCTGGAAGTAGGCAGTCCCGGGCTGATGTGATGCTCCTGGTTATCAAGGATCCAGGATCCTTACTGCCCTTTGCTTCTCTGTCTGTGGCCCAGATGGTTGCTATAGCTCCAGCCATCATTCCCGCATTACCACAAAGCAGTTTGGAGGAGGAAAAGAGGCCCCTCCCCTACTTAAGAAGACTTCCAGGGAGTCCCACATAACGTTTCTACTAATATGTCATTGGCCAGAACTTAGTCTTATGGCCACACCTAGCTGCATCCTCAACCTCAGGGACTATCAGAGTGACCTGACCTTGCCTCCCTGTGATACAGAAGACCATTCTGTAGCTTCCCTGGAAGCTTGTCAACCAATCTCTGTTGTATTATCCAATAAAATGATTTTTTTCTTGAGATGTATACGTATTTATGCAAACTTTTTTTAAAAAGTTAATGCAAGATAATGATAAGGATCATTGCAGTTTCTGTTTAAGTTCAACTTGGAGTTTTTTGAAATCAGTTAATTTACTGGGATTTCAAATAGTATAGAGTGAGCTTTTTAGTAAGAATAAAATATGTGTTCAATATTTAGATGTCTAGTCATTGGTAAAAGAAAAAGCATTTTTCCTTCAGTTTTTTGAAGCCTGGATGAGCCATTAGATTATACGTTTCTTGGGGATAGAGAACTTATTTTTTTTAAAAATCTTAAAATTTTTATCGTTTTTTGAATAAATAATACATTTACATGATTTAGTATTCAAAAGGTACAAAATAGAAGTATAGTGAGACATTGCTCCCCAATTCCTGTGTCAAGTCCCCCAGTGTCTTTCCTCTAGCAGCAATGGGTGTTTTATCTTTTTGTATATAATTCCTCATTTTTTTCTTTATTAATTCAATGGTACTGTATTGTACATTGTTCTGAACCTCTATCACTTAAAGATATATCATAGAGTGTTTCATGACAGTATTTTAAGAGCTTCTTCATTCCCCCCCACCAAGGCTATATAGTGTTCCATTGTATGGATGAACCATAATTCATTCAACAGAAGGGTCTTATTCTCATATCTCTACCTGCTCTGTAAGCAGCATTCATTCATACTGGTTGAACTGCACTCCTGAATTGAATTTGAGTATGCAGAATATTTTAGGAATGAGTTATTTTGGGTGGTCAAGTATTCTATCTAGCTGAGAGGATTTTCCCTTCTTTAAGCACCAAGATGTTTAAGATTTGGCTCCTTTGGAAATAAATCCTTCTAAAATGTATTACATAACTATATAATTTATTTCTTCTTAATAGTATAATAGTAGATACTTAATGGTTTTAACAAAGCTGTCAACATCAACATTTGTTTAGGACTATAAAAGAGTGATATTTCAGGAGCTTTTGCTGGCTTTGCCTTACTAAATGGCCCCATTTTGATATTGGTCCACTTTTTGATATCCTAACTGCTTTTTAGATTTTTTTCTCTTGGTCTCCCTTGCTCTTGATGTGGCTGCCTCTAACATAATATTCCTCTTTCCCCTGGTACTTATTCCCTACTGCTCCCTAGCTCTCTTTCCTAATTTGCTTTTTTAGATTTTCAATGGGCAAGTAGCCAGATAACCAGGACAGAAATATTTCTAAAATAAAAATAAACAGATTGAGAGAGAAGGCTTGGCAGAGCTTTCCTGCTGCTGAAAGTGCATGAACATTTTGATATTCTGGGTACTCAGATGGCCTTTGCCTTCCTGGTTATTACCATGTTCTAGAACAGCTCTGTCCAATAGAACTTTCTGTGACAATGGAAATGTTTTATATCTGCCCTGTCCATTATAATAGCCACTAGCTCTTGAGCACTTGATATGTGGCTAGTGTGACTGAGGAACTAAAAATTTAATATTAATTAATTTAATTAAATTCAAATAGCTGCCTGTGACTCACTAGTGGCTACTGTGTTGGATGCATGCTTCTAGACTCTAGATAATTAAATTCTATACAGCAAGCTTGATTATAGTAGAGCTTGGATTGGGATGCAATTATTTTATTGTGCTGAGCAGAAAACATTGATAGTATTAGAAGGGAGGCAATTCGGAATATGATACTCAAATTAGCCTAAAGTAAATGATTAAATTAGAACTGTTTTTTCATATTGATATTATGATTATTTCAAACTAACATTCTAAAGCCATTGGTGCTGGCATGTATTTATCGTTTGTAGCTATGATAAAACTTTGAGTCCTTTTGGTAACTAGGATGAAATTAGTTGCTCCAACTTTATTTATAGGACTTGGTTAGACAGTTGCTTGAGTGCCAGAAACTCCTACAAATAACTTTGACCTTCCCTAACAAAAAGTCAAGGGATAAAATGTTCCATAGTAGAAGGTCTCAGTTGTATATGATATACACAAAATACTACTTTCTAATGAAGAAATCTACAACAAATAAGGAAACAAATGAATAAATATATAAATTAATTGCAGATTTTGATAATTGCTAGGAAGAAAATAAACAGCACAGTAAGAGAGAACATCAGCTTGTGAGGAAGGACCTCCACCTAGATAGAGTGGTCTGGGGAGTTCTATTTGAGGAGGTGTTATTTAGGCTGAGATCTGAAAGATAAGAAGGAGCCAGCCTTGCAGAGAATGAAGGCAGGGTGAGGCGAGAGATCAAGAACAGGGAATGTAGGGGCTAAAAGGACGCTGGGGAGAGGGAGGAACTTGCTCTGGATCACCAGCTGACACAAAATCAGTGTATTTAGAGCATAGTGATTGAAAGGGAGATAATGATATAAAATGAAGTTTGAGAGGCGGGTACTCAGCAGATCATATAGGACCTTAAATACCATTGTAAGGACTTGGGATAGAAAAAATTTTGAAGTGCAATGTGAAGCTATAGAATTAGAGGAGTGATATGATCTAAGATTTGTTTTAGAAAGTTCCTCTGGCTGCTATGTGATGAATATGTTGAAGAGGAAAAACAGTGGAAGTGGAGCGACTATTGCGACGTCCAGGAAAGAGATGATTGTAGCTTGGGTTAAGGTGGTGGCAGTAGAGATCAAGGGAAGTCAGAGAGGACTTGCTAATGGGTGTGATGTGAGGGATGAGAGATAAGGAAAGGGTCTCTGGCTTTCATAATTGCCAGGCAGTATTCTTATTGATGTAGGGAACACCGGATATGCCACATTTCAGGGGTGGTGGTGGTAAAGAATTCAGAGTCCAGTTTTGGGCACATTATGTTTGACATGCTTGTGAGGCAGCTAAGTAGTCATATTGGAGAATGAGAAGAAGTCTAGCCTAGGGATATAACTTGGTACTTATTGGTACCATGGTACCATAACTTGGTACCATGGAGTCAAAGTTGGACATAGGAGTGGAAGACAGGACTGGAGTGGGTAGATAATGAAAAAGTGGTTGGGATGGGGACTTCATGAGGTCAACAATTGTAGTGGAGGGGATACCAGAGCAAGTTAATTGGAAGTATAGGAGGTTATTTGAGAGTATGGTTGAAACATAATAAGGAAAAACAGAGCTCTTAAGATAATACATTTTCCTCTTTTAGGGATAGTCACTCTGGGTTCTCTAAAAACTGCAGGTAAGAGCTCTAACAAATCTGTTTGCCTATAGCTTTTCCAAGCTATAGCTTCCAAGCTTGCCTATAGCTTTAAGATCTACCGCTTTCTCCATGTATGCATCCAGAGCTCACTGTAGACATCGTAGAAGGTAACCACAGTGGGAAACAAGGAACCACAGTTCTGGAAACAAGAGGTTTCCAGAACCATTCTCTTAACGACATCAGTCATAGTAGCAGTACTTGACCAGGGCCACAGTCTTCAGAGACTCACGTCCAGTGTGTGTACACCGAGTTCCAAACCCCATCTTTATCATTTATTGTTTGAAGTCTTGGTAATGGGCAGAGGTAGAGTGCAGGGTTATATCCAGGGTAAAATTTCTAACAACTTGGGCAGTTTTGATTTGATTTTATCAGTAAATGAGTGTGGTATGGTTGAAATGATCTTAAAGTCTTAGAAATTTGTGTTCAACTTTTAGCTCCTTTACTCACTAGCTATGAGACCATGGGCAAATTATTTAACCACTTTTAGCCCCAATTTCCTTTTATGTGTGAAAAAGATAAAGAGGGCCTACCTTACAGAGATACTGTGAAGATGCAATGAGATAACGCATGTGAAGTTCTGGCACATAGTATGTTCTGAATAAATAGTAGCTGGTGTTGTTATGTTGAAATCAGCAAGCAGGGATGGAATACTGCCTCACTAGTTAGTCTTCCAGAGTGGTTTCGATCCCCTGTCTGCCCCTCTCTCCCATGAGTTTCTGCTGCTGCACCATGACAGTGCTTTATCTAGACCAGCTTCTCAGACTTTAATGTGCATGGAATCACCTAGGGCTTTTGTTATAATATTGATTTTGATTCTGTAACTGTAGGATGGGGCTTGAGATTCTTCATATCTGAGAAGCTCCCAGTTGATGCTAATGCTGCTGATGCTGGTCCATGGGTCTCATTTTGAGTGGCAGGATTCTATTACAGAGCTGCCCTGTGGGAATCCTTTCTATTCTAAGCTGAGAGGAAACGAGGTTAAAATAGCCCCATTCTTTCAACTTTTTTTTTAAGTCAAATTCAGTTGGACCTCATATGGCTCATTTCTATAGTTCATTGTTGTGGTGAGTTTGTATTGTCTCTACCAGTCCTAAAAGTGAAAGGAGTACAAATTATGTACAGAGGGTTGCCTCGAATTTCTTTTGAAAAACTTTCAGTGCCTGATTTCTCAGGTGTGTTTTTTCGAAATTGTGTTGGCTCCTCAGATGTACACACTTCCCCCGCCAGCCTTTCATACCCACAGAGAAGCTTGCATAAAACATGCAGTCTCTTGAATTATTAGACTTTGAGGCAGAGAATCTAAAATGTGACTCCAAACCCGTTCTGCCCACCTACCAGACTCTTCACATTACAAAATCCAGCATGAAAGCAGGAATTCAGGATGCATTATAAGGTTCGAATTACTGGCAGCCACCCATATTGCTGTCCCAGATAATCTGATTTTTCCTTCTCAGAAGCAAGCATGCCAGACTTCCTCTGTGGGCCCTCCCTAGAAGAGTTTCTTCTCTGATGCTCAAATTCACACATTCTCTCCTCTGAACTAATATGGAGGCTGATAAGCTTCAGAGTACAAGTCAGGCAGTTTGATAAACTGTTCTCCTGATAGAATGAAGTATGTGTGCATCTTAATCCTAGGTGTAGGACTGTGATCCTTTTCAGAGTGTCTTCCTAGTGAGGAATTAATATATCTTTGTGTCTCTTAATCTGAATTCTGCATAGCAATAAAGCATAGCTTTCCTTATTTGACTTTGATGATTTGAAATAATTTTTTTTTCTCCGACCTCTTTGCTTCCTTTTCTTCCTTTTTTTGTTTTAAGGTAGGGAAATGTGGACATGCAAGCGCATGAATAAAAAATATTCACTGAGCTTGCCTGTGGGTTTTTGGAGGTTTTGTTTGTGTGTGAAGAAAACACACAGAAGAGCTCAATTTCTGACCAGACTATCCACTCAGTTCTTAAAATTATGATCAGAAAAGGAAGAGATGCATTTAGAGTAGAAATTTACAAATTCTCCCTGTGATTCCAAAGAAGTTTATAATGGTTCCACTCATGGGAGTTTTGGAGGTAGTTTTCAGAGTTTTGTGACATATTTAAACTTTTCTTATTTCATTTTGAGGATCTTTTTTCTCTTACTTTGCTCCAGGAGATCGGGGATATCTTTATCCCATCTCGAACTTGATTAAAAAACCATAAAGTGACAATGTGTGAAGTTTTATTGTATTTGTTTTTTGATACTTGGTTGAGAATGAATGAGTGTTAACAATTTTGTGTCTTCAAAGAGTTTAAATAGACTACAGTCTCTTAACAGTGTGATTTTAATACAGTTGTTTAGATTGGAGTATAGGGAGGTCTGGTGACTTTAAGATTTAGGACATGGACTATGAGACTAGAGAGGAAAGTTGCATATAAAAATTGATTATGGACATAGAAAAGATTCTAAGTAACAGTTTATAGAAAGTCAAGATTTGTTTTCCCATTAAAAAAAAAGAAGGCTGTCTCAGTTTTAGGCTTGGAGATTCTTAATCCTCTTTTGTGCTGAAAATGAGGTAATCCTGCCTAGAGGTTCTGCAGAAAGAAAAAGAAAAGGTTTGGGTGAGGCTGAGAAGAATGCTTGCCCCACCTCTCCAAGCTTAAATGAGCCTGGAGTTTAAGGTGGGAGGAGAGAAAAGGTATTATAAGCTCTCTTGCAGAAGGCACACTGAAGTGTGGAAGAAAAGGAAAAGTGACTTTACTTCTACCCTAAGAGAAAAAGAAACTCTACTGTAGCAGGTAACTAAGACCAGAGCGCTCCAGTGGCAAGAATTACGCAGGGACCATGAATGTACAGTACCTGCGCGGGGCCTGCCTGGAGTGTGAGGCTGCAGACCTTACTTGGAGATTTTATAAGCGGGAGAGAGCTGTTTCAGCTTGTCTGAGGGGAACAGAACCCTGAGGCAGCTGGAAGGCGGTAGGCCTCTTGTTTTTGTTTTTTGTTTTTCCTTTAATGAATTATAGGAGTGAAATATTTCTCAAAACATACAACCCTTTGAGAATGTATTGTGCACCCACTGTATGCTAGGTATTATACAAAAGACTCCATGGCCAAAAATAGATGAACTCTGCCCTGAAAGATGTGGATAAAGGAGATAAGATTGGTAGGTACACAAATACCTGTAGTAACTGGCAGAGGTGGTGAATGCTGTGTTAGAAACACCAGGCTTATAGAGGGAGAGATCTCTTACAGCTAGGCTGGGCTTTTGTATTTAAACATGGAAAAATGTGTAGGGCAGTAAGGAAAGAGCATGGGCACTAGCATATGGAGGAGAAGTTAGTTGTTTTCTGAATAAAAACCACTAGAACAGACAATTTGATAACTTATTCACCATTGAACATATAATGGATAAAAATATGCCTGGTGTATAGGAGGCACTTAATAAATGTTTGAAGTGAACTAAATTAGAAAACGTGGTCACCAGGGACATGGCAGATATTTTACATAGTTATATCATTCAATCTAATTACAACAACTCCAAAAAGAATGGTATACCTAGTTTTTGGTTGAGGAAACAGAAGCCTAGACAGGCTAAATAACTTACCCCAGGCCATAATGATAGTAATTGTAGACCCAGATTTCAAACTCCGCTTCATACGCTGCCTTGTCTTCATGCTTAGTAAAGAATCTACAACATGGTGGGGGCTCAAAATCCACTTGACTCTAAGATCCTTGTCCTTTCTCTCTTCAGAAGGGAGGCTATGTTGATCTGAACTTTGGTGATAGTGATAAAAAAGATAAACCTATTTGAGTTTATATGTAATTTTTCATATGTTTTAAAATCTTCTAAGATTCAGAATTGTCAGTGGTGAAACTATAGAAAGAATAGTGTTGTAAGGCTGACACTGCAGGTGGGAATGTAGGCTCTGAGCAGGTTCTGTGTTGGCGCGTGGCTTCTGCAAGGGGCTCCAGAAGAATTGGGGCAGAGGGGAAGTTTGGCTCACTCCCCTTGATCTTGGAGGGCAGAGTTTTTTGATTGCTTCATTCATGTTTAAAGAACCCATCTTAAACTAGTTTATGTCTAGCACTAGAAACTGGTGCTGGTGGTTTATTACCAACCCCACCCATCCCCGCCTTTTGCAATAATCTCTGTGAGTGATGATTGTGTTTCTAGAAGTAGAATGACAGAGAGAGATTCCCTGAAGGCAAATACAGAGAGAGTGTGCTGTACACTCCAGTTCAGACACACGGGGCTGGGAACTCCCAGAGAGAGAGAGAGAAAGGGAGAGAGAGCGGGAGAGGGAGGGAGGGTGAGAGGGAGGAGAGAGAACAACAGAACAGTCAGCTGGAGAGGAGGGAGGAGGGGGGAGAAGACGGGTTGTTTTAGATTTTTAAACTCAAGTGATTTTGGGGGGGGGTTTCTCCCCACCCCAAACCCTTGCCCCCCATTCTGGCACCTCCTTTCCTACAGTTCACTGAAGTGCCTTTTTGCAGTCCAGGATCAACTGACCGCTGAGTTTGAGCAGCCCGGTCTGACATGATGTACCTCTGGGTGAGTACAGAGTGCTGTGGGTGAGGGTTTGCACTTGCACATATAAGGAGTGGAAAGCTGCAAGATTCTGCTCTTGCACAAATGGCCTTCCCCACAGAGCACAGACTGCCACATCCCCTTCTACTCACAGGTGTTAGGTTTTGAAAACCTAGCAGTGATTGTGACATTGGTTTTTTTTTTTTTTTTTTTTTTTTAATGTTGTTTATCTTCTTAGACTTAGGCGCAAGGGCTCAGCTCCCAATGCAGTGTCATCCCCTGGGCTTGGTAGGTTTGGAGAAGGCAAATGGGGCGGGTGAAATGAGCCAGTTGCTTTAGGAGCTTCAGTCTTCTGGTGGGTCAGGATCCACCTGTGTTTTGTTTTGGGGGCACTGACATTGATAATCAAACCATGTCTTTAGATATTGAGAGCCAATAGGTGGCATGATTCTTAATTAGGAATAAGCTTTTATAAGTTTTTATCTAATAATTTTTATTGTCCTTCACAATAGTCTTATGAAGCAGGTCACTGTTGTTATTAAAATTTTATGAGGAAAGTAATTAAGTCACAAAAAGTGACTTGCCCATAGTTAGAAACCAAGTCTTATAGCAGCTAGAATAGTAATTAATAACCAGACGTTAATAAAGCATTTTATATTAGCCAAGAACTTAATATCTTACATTATTTTAATTTATTGTTGACTATGGCATTGTAATTTGGGATGGAGGGAAACATACTGTGATTAGAGAGGTTTTTAAATTATGAAATGCTGTAACTTGTAGGAGAATGACAGGGAAAATAATACAGAAAAAAAAACCCTGCTGTTAGTGGTGAAAACAAGAACATCTATAGTCCCTTGCAAAGATGGCGATATCGTCTTGAGCAGACAGCTGTTGTGTGTTGCTAAGGGAGCCTCCTGGATGTGATGCCCTTGGCTACTAGCCAGCTTTTGAAAGTTTCTCTTTGCCCTTTGCCCTTCAGCCTAGATGTTTGGAATTGCAGAAACCTACTTGGCTCAGGCAGGCTAAATTTATAAATATCAGATGGCAGAATTTTAAGTAGGTTTATGGAGATGGAGCTTGGGCACAGAGGGGGTGTGTGTATGTGTGTGTATGTATTGGGAGCGGCTTCTTTTCCTGCTTCTCCCTTCATATTTGAATATGACCTTGAAATGTAATTTCCTTGCCTCTGTTGATTTATTTTTGTAGTATTTGTAAGAAGTCAAAGAACTTTTCTGACACCCTTATGTGCTTTAAGTAGTTTTCATCTCCATGTGAACTAGGCATCTGTGTCGAGGGTCTTTGCAGCCTTGTCGGTGGGACTGATCAGCTATCTGTTGACTGGAGGGTGGGTTATTCTGTCTTTTCATTTGTTTGGGAGAGGAGTTATGAAAGGAAGCAAGTTAAATTAGTCTCATTTCTACTCATTTATGTTTGATGAAAGCAGACAGTGCCAGTCTCCTCAGTTATTTCCTTTGTGCTTATATTACATTTATTTGTAAATTTGCCTTAGTCTCCTTTACTTGTTAGCCCCAGAACAGAGCTTCCCAACCAAAGTACCACATGTTGGATTGAGATACATATATGCCAAGATAACTATTCCCCTCAACCCTTGGAGCGGCCAGGCAGGGCCTAGGATTCCTCTGGTCACTGGGACCACGGCTTTCCAGTTTGCCGCTTCGTGCCATAAAAATGTTACCGTTTTCTGTGTGTGCCATGGCACCTGAAAGTTTAGGTAGCACTATCTAGAGGGCAGAAAGTTTGTCAGCTCTCTCTCTTTATTATCCACATCATCTCGCCCAATGCGGCACACATTCGTTGGATTCATTGAAAATGTCCAGAAGGAGCCATAGCTGCATAACACCCAGATACTGAGAAGGAAATCTAAGTGATCAAGCATTAAGGGGAGGCCCTGAGGAGGTGCTGTGGACAAAACTTACTAGATGAGTAATAGGAAATCAGAGTTTTGTCTAGGCCAGTACCTAGCCAGGGGACACTGGGCAATCATTTAACTGTTCTGACCTCAGTTTCCATATCCATAAAATACGTCTTCTAAGTCTAAAATTCTGTGAAGTGAGTTTTGTATAGCAGCATGTATGCGAGGAAGATACTCAATCATGCAAGAATGTTTAGGTCCTGGAATACATGAGAAAGCTGTGAAACATACGTCACCTCCATTGCCTGCCTGGTTTGGTACCAGCAGTGAGTAAAGGCACTGTTCTGAGGGTTCTAGAAAAATTACTGAACTTTGTTTAGTTGTCAGTACCTCTGAGTAGTGTGGGCATTCTTAGAACCTGTAGAGCTGAAGACTGAAAGTTAGAGCTCATCCAGGCATTTTGGTTGTGTAGTTAGATGTGGCTCATTAATTGCTCCTATGTGTCTTGAACTCTGAGATAGAATGCCATCTGTGCTGTTTATATGCCTCTTTTCCAGATCATCTCCCACTTTCCTGTTGGGTCACCCTCCTTTTTAGTGAATTTGGTAGCATCAAGAGACAGCATGGTAGGTACAAAGAATATGGGTTTTAGAGACTTGAAGCCTAAATCCCATCTGTGTCATTTCCAGTTTTGTGGCTGTGAACAAATCACTTAACCTCTCTGAACCTCAGTTTTTTCGTTTGTCATGTAGGGAAAATAATGTCTAATTTGCAAGATTATTGTGAAGATTTGGGATAATCTGTGAAACATACTTCACATATCATATGGCACATAGCCGATGCTCAGTAAATAACTGGTGAGAGCCAGCTTTTTGCTTTGAACATTCGCATAGACAGACTCCTCACCACCTCAAAGTATGTTCTTTAGCATGTTAAGGATGTCTTTGAATTCATGTAGGGAGAACTTTGATAAACACAACCTAGTTTTATGTGAAACGTCTCTCCTTAATCAGTGTTTTAAGTACTTGGCGACTAGAGAACCCTCATTAAAGTTGCCTCCTGATGGAGAACTTTCCCATGTTTCTTCTAAACTTTTTTCTTGGAGGGGTCAATACTATTAAGCATTCATTATACTATTTATTCTCCCCCTCTCCTCTTCATTGTCCAGAACAGGGAGGGGGGGCTGTGAAGGGGGAGGAAGGGAGGAAAGGAGGGAGGGAGACTCACGATTCCTGTACTGAGGGAGCTTAACTTGTTTGATGATTATACGGTGTACATCCTGTAAACAAAATTCTAGACCACTTATTTAAATTCCCAGAAGTCAGGACGTGTTCTCCCTGTCTGAGCTGATCTTAGCTAGACTAGTACCTAGTTCCCTCCTACTCATATTCTATATGGATGAATTTCTGGATTTCATTTTGAACTGTTATTTTGTCCTAGTTCAATCCTGTCTCCTTAGTAAATCAGTTCAGCCAATATTTAATGAATGCCTATAATGGTTAGAGGACTGTGCTACCACCTGTTACAAATATAAAGATGATTAAAGACTTGACATGCCTTTAAAGAATTTATAACACAGTAGTAGAGAGTATGTGTCCACAGATAATAATGATTTTTGTATGATGCTATCAATTAGAAAATACTTTTATATGTTATCTTATGTCATCCTCACGGCAGTGCTAAGGGCTAAGTATCATTACCTCTGTTGTACAAGTGAGGAAGGAGACTAACTGTACATGACAGTTAGTAAATGGCAGAGCTGGAATCTCAATCTCATCTTATTTAGTTCTATGGCTCTTATTTCTTTTCACACCATCCTCTTTTGGAAGAAGCTGAGGTTTTTGTTTTGTTGACTTTAAACTGTTTATTGAGTGATAACATATGTGTTAGGTATATACCTCACTTAGTCCTCAGCACACCTGGGAGCTAGCTATTATCTTCATTTTACAGAGGAGAAAGCAGAAATTTTAGTAACTTGCTACAATCGCACAATTTAGAATTGGCAGAGGTAGGATTTGACCTCTGGTCTGTCTGGCCTCAGAGCTTACTGCACCACACTTAACATCTTTTATTTGTTCAGCAGTGTCCAGTTTATCCTTGCTACCATTCAGCATGGTACAGACTAGGGTAGAGAAATGAAAATAAGGTAACCTGAATTCTTTTTCCATCTCCATTAATTACTCGACAAGTTACTTAACTGCATAGACCTTGATTTTCCAGGTTGTGAAAAGGATGTGATAATTCTTGGGAACATTGGTGGTGTAATCTTAGAAAAATGCATATCAGCCATTTTAGAAATAAAGTAATGAGTAACTGATGGCTTTATCATAAAACATGGAAATCGTGGACTGTGAGTCAAAACACGGTTTTTGGTCTCAGTGGTACCATCTGTCAATGTATGACCATTCTAGCATTAGTTTTCTAATCTTTAAAATGGGACTACTAATACCTAACAGATTATTGAGATAATTATGTTGAAGTTTTTTGGAAGCCATGTTTTGCTAAAGAAATATAAGGTAATAATAATAACAATAGCTTATTAATTAGGTTACAGTCAAGCTCTTCTTTTTATCACTGTTTTGCCATTCTAATTGGTCTACACAGAGAACTAGACTTAATAGGAAATTGAGTTATCACAAAATGTAGAAACAGTTCAGTTCAGATAACACTGGAGGCCAGATACTGTGAATAGATACTTGGCAGTGAAAAGCCATTAAAAGATTTTAAGTAGGATTGGCTGAAGTGGAGTTTATAATTAGATTTGTTTTTTAAAAAGATATCTACACAGATTGGGGGGAGTAAGAATTCAGAGAGAAGTTAGGTGATTGTTGTGTAATAAATAGTCTAAGTGATGGAGAATGGTAATGATAACATGCGCCAGAGAGAAGTAAAACTGTATGAGAGAGATTCATGAGGTAAAATTGAAAGGATATTGTCATGATTTTAAAGAGGACCAAGTTTTTTTGCGGGAGGGAAGATGAAAGGAATCATTGCTCTCATGCTTTGAGAAGACGGGACTGGCTTTAGGAGCAGGGAGAACGCTCCTATTTAACAAGAGGCAAAGCAGTGAGAGGACAGAACTAACAGCATCTAGGAGTTCAAAAAAGTCTTTATAGGGGAGGCGATAGACAAGTAGAGTGGGTGAGGAGTAGAAAGGGTCATTAATTTTCCAAAAAAGGAATACTTTGGTGAGACAGTGCATGTGTTTGGGAACCATGTGTAATTAATTCCTTGTGGCTGTATGTGTGGGATGAGTGAAATAGTGGTGGATGGAAATTTAAAATTTTAGAGGCCAGATTATCTGAAGAGGTTAAGATTTTCATTTGTTTACTCCAATAAGGAGCCACTGACAGATTTTAAGCAGGGTCAGGTATGATCAGATTTGTATATTAGAATGATAACAAGAGGCTTCCATTATTATTGCAGAACTTATATTTCTACTTGGGGTGAAATTGGTTTGATGCATGTTTTAAAAGCTCAGAAGACTGTAAGGGCCTAAACAAATGATTATATTAATAGTATGAGACTCAAGCAGTTAACACATTATTGATACCTACTGTGTGCTGATCACTTTCTAAGGGTTGGGAGAAGGGCATGAACAAGACAAAGTTCTTTCCCATAAAGAGTTTGTATTTTTTAACTAGGAAAAGAAAATTATAAACATATAAGCAAGCAAGATAATTTCGGGAACTAGTAAGTGCTATAGAGAAGACGAGGTAGTATGACCTTTGGATGCTTTAGTTAGGGTGAAAAAGGCCTGAATGATAAGAAACACCGTCTTGTCAAAATACGGGAGGAAAGCATTACAAGCAGAAGGAGTGGCAAAAAGTCCTCAGACAGGAACAAGTTTGGGGTACTCAGAGGATAGAAGGAGAGGTAAGATGGTTGGAGTGTCGAGAACGAATGTAGGAAAATAAGGCTGGAGAGGTAGGTGAGGGCCAGATCATTCCCCATAGTAGAGATTTGAATTTTGTTCTGGTGAAAATGAGAAGGTATTTAGAGATTTTAAGCAGGAGAGTGACTTTCTTTAGGAAAAGTGGTAAGAGAGGTCAAGAAACATTGCTGCAGTCTAAGCGGGAGGTGATGGCTTAGACTCTGGAGAGCAATTTGATAGGACTAAAGACGATTTGCATGTGTGGAGCGATGAAAGAGGAATCTGGGTTATTCATCTTTCAGCTTAAGGAATTAGGATAGAAAGGACAGCAGAACAGAGAATACACAGAAAAGACAATATTTATGGTTTGGACCTGTTCGGTTTGAGATATCTATTAAACATCCAAGTGGAGAAGTTCAGTGGCAATTTGATACGAATCTAGAGCTCAGAAGAGATGTGAGTTGGAGGTGTAAAGTTGACATTTGTCACTGCATATTTAAAGCCTTGGGAGAAAATGTAACTAGACAATAGGGCTGAGGTGAAAACTCAGAGGCATTTCAATAGAGATCTGAGGATACTGAGAATTGTGGAGGGTAGAATAGAAACAAGGCAAGTATGTGATATCACAGATTCTGGAGAAGCAAGTACTGGGTTTGGATAATTTAAGACCAAATAATTGGCCATTGGCCTTGGTAGGATGTTGATCATTGATGAGCTTGGTAAGAGCTGTTTCAGGTGGAGTGATGGGAATAAAAAGCCAGTTGGAACTGGAGTGCTGAGGTGGTGAGTTTTGTTTAGTTGTGAAGTGGAGCAGAGAACCGGAGCAGTAACTGGATGGAAATGTGGGTTCAGGGAGGATTTTTAAAAGATAGGTGATATTAAGGCATGTTTTATATCGATAGGAAAGATCCAGTAGAGGGCAAGAGATTGAGGATGCTGAGAAAAGGGGGCTAATTGCAGGAGCAAAGTATACTATATCCAGCACATGCAAGAGGGATTGGCTTTAGATAGGGCCAGAAGGACTTTTTTTAGTAGGAAGCAGGGCAGAGTGGGTGGATTTAGAGCCAGGTAGGCTGGTGGCATTGGTTTCAGGGAGAAGAGGGAGTCCTCTGATTGTGTCTGCTCTCTTTCTTTTCTTTTTTTAAATTTTTATTTTATTTATTTATTTTTTGTGTGTGAGGAAGACCAGCCCTGAGCTAACATCTGTTGCCAATCCTCCTCTTTTTGCTGAGGAAGACTGGCCCTGGGCTAACATCGTGCCCATCTTCCTCTACTTTATATGGGACGCCGCCACGGCATGGCTGACAAGTGGTGCGTCGGCGGGCGCCCAGGATCCGAACCTGCAAACCCTGGGCTGCCAAGCACGGACTAACCCGCTACGCCACTGGGCGGCCCCCCTATCCAGCAATCTTCTGTTGTTTAGATGCAAGAGATGAAAAAGTAGATAGTTGGGTTTAACCAGGAGATTAGATTTTACCAGATGAGTTAGACTAAGAGAAAAAGGGGCAAGGGAATTAAGATTTTTGGAAAAGGACTATGTATATTGTTGGATCCTAGAATTTAACATGAGGAGTAGGAGTAGTGAAAAAGTGGTAGGATCAACTTGTAGATTAGAGATCTCAAGGAGGTTGGAGAATTGCTAGAGTGGGAAAACTATTAGAGCAAGCAAACTTGATAGTGTGAGTGTAAAATGCTTGAAATCCTTAAGATTTTTGGAGACAGTGCGGTTATTCGTGATGACAATGCTAGGATATGATGTTAGGTGGGTAGCTTAGGTGAAGTGGTGAAAAAATACAGTTGGTGCTAAAGACGTTAAAACAACAACTAGGAAGCCCAAGTGTTGGATGAGTCATCTATGTGGATGTTGAAGTGGTCAAGAATGATAAGACTGATAAAGGAAATGAAGACAGGAAGCCTTGTGCTAAGACTTGAGGTTGGCAGGTGATGTCTGTTTCAAAGGAGCTGCATTTTGGGTGGAGGGAAGCGAAGTGGTTTGGAAATGGTATTGAAAGCAAGGAGGATACCTGTACAACACTGTATGGTAATGGGGAACAAGGAGGATGCTTGCCCCTGCTGAGGTATGTGATGAGTAGGAGAAAAGCTTCTACTGCAGAAGAAGCGGTATTCTCAGGAGCAGTCAGGTGTCCTTTGAGCAAAAAGGTGAAGGGAACATGAGAAAAGAAAGAACGAGAATATATAGAGTTTGCTGAAGGTAGTTCATGACTTCTAGGGCTTAGAGGGGTAAGGAAGAGCAGGACATAGGATCAGGAGAGTGGAAGTATGGAGCTGTATGGGGTGAGCCATCTGGAAGGCTTGGACTTCTGATGATGATTGACATGATGTAGATATGAGCTAGGATGGAATCGTTCCAGAAAGCTCATGAAAATACAGGGTAATTAGTTAAACCTTTAAGCCAGAGCAATAGTTCTCAAAGTTTATAGTGCATCAGAATACACAGATTGCTGAGCCCCATCTCCAGAGTTTTAGATGCATTAGATCCCAGATTCCCCCTGGGAATTTACATTTCTAAATAAATTCCCAAGTGATGCTGATGCTGCTGGTCCAGAGACCACACTTTGGCAACCACAGGTCCAGAGAAACTAGTTGTGGCTAAGTAAGCAGCTATTGTGAACTGTAACGCAAGATAATGTGTGGCCTGGGTGATGGGCAGATGTTTCCTCTGGACAGCTGTGTCAGGCATCTCTTTGACTTTGGCAGCTTAAGGAGGAAGTGAGTAAATGATTTTTTTTTTTGAGGGCTAGTAATTTCTAAGTGATTAAGTTTGATTATCAGTAAACATTTATTGAATATATATTTTATTCAGCAAAATGAGGATACCAAGAGTTGTAAAGTATTTTCTTTCTCACAGATAATGGGGTAAAAGGACACAGAGGTTAAATAGATAAATAACCATATATTGTAGCAAAGACTGCATGCCATTTAGTAGGTAGTTTGGGCAATTGTCAATAGGAGTTCAGAAAAATGGGCCATCACTGAAGATGGGATTGGCTGGGGAAGGTTTCTCAAAGGAGGTACAACTTAAGCCAGATTCTGGCAGAACTAAATAGAGACAGGCCAGATGGAGAACTGACATAAGCAGAGGTGTAGTGTCAAGCATGAACATGAAACTTGACGACTACTCATGAGTCCTGTTGCTTTCATCCTGGCTGAAGCCACCATTATCTTTTGCCTCTATTATTATTATAATTTTCTAACTAGCCTCCCTGCTTTTATTCCTCTCCCCCAACCCCCTCCCCAAAGTCTGTCCTCAACCCAGCAGCCAGAGTAATCCTTTGAAATGTCACATTATATTGCTCCTCTGCCCAGATCTCTCCAGTGGCTTCGTATCTCACTCAGCATAAAAGTCAAATACCCCATACTGGCCTATAAGGCCCTACATGACTTGCTCACCTGGCTGAGTCTTTGTCTTCATGTTCTTTTACACTCCTGGCCATTCTTTGAACGTATCAAACACACCCTTGTCTCAGGGCCTTAGCACTTGCCTCCCCCTCCATCCCAAATCAACATGACTCCCTTGTTTGCCTGAAATCTCTACTCAACTGTCATGTTATCGTGAGCACCCTGTATAAATGGTAATCCCTACCTCTTTGTCCAGGATTTCCCATCCTCTTTTCCACATCCTTATTTTTCTCCATAGCCTTGACTTGCTGTATATTTGTTTATTGTCTTTCTCCTCCAAGTAGAATGTAAGCTTCATGAAGGCATTGGTATATCCTTTGTGCCTTGAAAGGTACCTGACACATAGTAGGCACTGATTGGACATTTGTGGAGTGAAAAGAAGGGAGGAAGGAAAGTTTGGGAAATAATTAAGAGAACAATATTATTGGAAGAGACAGGAATGGAAGAAATGGTTTGATGGATAAATTGGAGAATCTTGAATACTAGATCACTTTGTTGTTAGTGCTGTCAAATCAGTTCCGACTCCTGGAGGCCCTGTGTACAGCAGAGCGAACCCTGCGCAGTCTTTTTGCGCTGTCCTCTCACTTCCAATGCCGTATCAGACAATGCTCCAATACTAATCATAGGGTTTTCATGGCCAATTTTTTCAGAGTTGGGTGGCCAGGTCCTTCTTCCTAGTCTGTCTGAGTCTGGAAGCTCCACTGAAACCTGTCCACCATGGGTGACCCTGCTGGTATTTAAAATACCGGTGGCACAGCTTTCAGCATCACAGCAACACGCAACCACCACAGTATGACAGCCTACAACCAGAAATGAACCTGGGCCACAACAGTGAGAGCGCTGAGTTTTGACCACTAGACCACCGGGGCTGGCTACTAGATCACTATTCTGTAGAAAATAAGGAATTCTTTAAAATTTTTTCAGTACAGCAATATTGAACCGTCTTGAAATAGTGCATCGTAATTGGGTTCTGTGGATAAAATGGTTTGGGAGGGACTAGAAGCAGGGAGATCAATTACTATTGGGTATTGTTGGGTAACAACTATAGGGTTGTTCAGGTATGAGGTAAAAAGGCCTTGAGATCAGGGTTTGGAAGTGAGAATAACATTTTTAAGTAGAGATGAAAGCCTTAAGCACAAATGCTAACACATGATAAGCTTCCAGTCGTATAAGAAAGCTGCCTTGTTTTAATATGTTTGCTTTAATATGGCATTTGGCCTTAAACAATTATCCTTTGTTATGTTTCAAACCAGAATATGAAATTTTCTTGTTGTAATATTTATAAACTAGGGAATAAATTTGGAACCAATTAAGCAAGTATTCGTTTTTGTGGATTTTAAATTGTGTGTTTGGAGGGGTAGAAAATCAACATGGTCAAAGGCACTCGTGTGGAGAGGAGGGGAGAGGAGGGGAAAGGCGGGAGCCACAGAGCCCAAGACCCCTTCCCTCAGGTCCTTTAGTTTCTTCTTGCAGTGACTCAAGTACATTTTAGGAGCTATAGTCTTCCTTCACTAGCTCCCTTTTTCTCTAAGAAGAGAAAAAGTTCTGGAAGTAGCTGCTGCTTTTAAAACTTGTGATCTGGTTTCCAGCACTGCATTCGTGTTTAGAATTAATGTCCTCTGAATGTGAGCTTGCTGCCCCTCTTCACAAATGCTTTTTCAGCATCCTTCACTATTATTAAATGAGATGACATACAGTACTTGTAATATAAGGCCAGCATAGCATAGGCACTCTGCAAATATTGGTTGAAAGGTTGATTAGATATTCTTAGTATAACGAACTGTCTGTGTAGCAAACTATCCAACTAAAATATTGGGTTTTGATTCCACTTAACTCAGATCTGTAGGTTCCGTACTATCTTATTTGTGTATTAACTCATATGGTGTCTTACTTGCTTATTTGGATCTAGACCATTAATTCAGAGGTTAAATAAATCAAAGCCTATCTTTCATTCTTTAAAATAACTGTCAAGTTGTTCTTTCTGGGTGTGAGATGAACACTTTAATCACTGGCTGTTTAGCCAGATTGCCATATCCATGAAAATCAGAAATAACTGATTATAGCTTCATTGTCTATTACATCATATGCTGGTTACAGTTCTGTTCCTGGCTCAGTCATTAACCTGCTATGTGGTTGTAATAAGTCACATGATCTTTATGCTTATGTGTCTCATCTGTAAAATGGGGACGATATTACTTCTCAGTTGCATTGTTGAATTCTGTTCCTCAGATAAACTGGCATCTAAATAAAAACATTCTTAATGATTTGTTTATTGTAGTTGCCAGTTAGATAAAAAGCAGTGTAATATTTTTTGCCAAGATTAGATTGAAAGTCTCACTAAACATTACAATTTAAAAGCAGATGCCAAGGTTGAGGAACACATGTTTGGGGGGGAACAGTTCCTGTTGTGTGTATGTTCCCCTCTGCTACATTTCATTAATTCTTGATGTTTATTTTTATCCTTTTGTTTTCTTGTTTAATTTTATTGAGTTTATTAAAAATAAGTTTCCTGGACTCATTGAAAGTCAAAATCATATTTTTACATATTGCTCAATACCATATTGCTCTGGTACTGGATGTTTACAGATTTCACCAATACCAGAGAAATTCTCAAGATTGTTAAAGACTATTGGGATTGGAAGGGTGAAGGGAACAGAAATCCCAAGTGCCTCCTATGTATGAGTTCCTGGGTCAGGTCTTTTCACAAATAGTATCTTATTTTATGTTCCTTACTTCATCTTAACGATGCAAAAACAAGAGTCAGACCCGGTAGTCTTGCTTCAGAGTCAGTGCTCTTAACCAGTATGCTGTAATGCTTTCAAATAGTCTGTGATAGACAACCTCTAAGATGGTCCCCAGTAATTCCCACCTCCTGGTATTCATGCCCTTGTGTAATCTCTTACTCTTGAGTGTCAACTGGACTTAATGACTCATTTCAAACTAATAGAATATGGCAAAAGTTGATGGGATGTCACTTCCAAGATTTGGTTACAAAGAGACTGTGGCTTTCATCTCGGATGCTTCCCTTCTCTGGCTTTGTCTCTCAAACACTGGGAGAAACAAACTGCCATGTTGTGAGTAGCCCTACGGAGAGGCCCACATGGCAAGGAGCTGATGTCTAGGGCCAATAGCCTGCTAGTGAGGGCCTGGGCCTGCTAACAGCCAGGTGAGGGAGCTTGGCAGTGGATCCTTGCCAGTCTCACCTTGAGATTACTGCGGCCCTAGTCAACACCTTGACTGTAGCATGTGAGAGACCCTGAGCTAGAGGCACCCAGCTAAGCCCCTCCTGGATTCCTGAGCCACATAAACTGTGCGATAATAAATGTTGTTTTAAGCTGCTGTATTTGAGAGTGATTTGTTACATAGAAATAGATAACTACAGATTTTTGGTACCAAAAGTGGGATGCTTCTGTAGCAGAAATCTAAAATGTGGGAGTGACTTTAGAACTGGGCAGTGGACTTTGAGGAGAGTGTTAGTGAAAGATTAGAGTGAACACGTTGGTAAAATTTGGGACTTTGAGGAGGTTGCCATGAGGGCCTAAAGGAAAGGAAACTGGAGGAAAGGGGATCCTTGTTGGATAGTGGCAGAAAGTTTAGCAACACCATTGTTTGTAGTTATGTAGAAAGCAGAAAATGTGCCCAGTGTGCTAGGAGATCTAGCTAAGTAAATTTCCAAGCAAAACATTGAAGGTGCCCCCTGGTTTCTTCTTGCTGCTGACAGTGAAGTGTGAGAGGAGAGAAATAAACTGAGGGAAAGGACTGTTAAAAAAGGAGCCAGAACTCCTGGTTTTGGAAATTTCAGCATTTCTACATGGCAGATGATGGTAAAATGAAGACATGGGTTCCTAGCAAAGATCAGTTCAAGGGCACTGCCAGGAGAATGGTAGTCTAAAGAGGAATCTGAGGGTGTGGCTGTAAAACTTTTGGTTAAGACCTGAGAAAAATGAAAGGCAGTGCCTTATGAGTCACACAAAAGCCCTCTCAATCAAACAATAGAGCTTCTAGCCATTTTGGCAAGAGCATAAAGTAGAGAATATGAAGATGTTGGTGGGCATGGCTTTTATCTAATACAGTAAGTCTCAATGAGATTCACGGGAGACCCACTGCAGCTAGGGCTGAAAAGGAAGAGAAACAGTTGAAAATGAAAAGAGGCTGTTGAACCCCCAAAATTCTTCTGGCAGAAAGCAGGCTGAGAAAACTACTTAGTTACTAACACATGCTACCTTGCGTGAAAAAGGAAGGATGACAGAGGCACGAGCTATGGAGAATTATAACCCAGCCTTGAGACCTAATCAAGGAACTCCCAATATTTGCCCAGCTAGATTTCAGAATCACTGTGGACCAATGACTCCTTTTTGCCTCGTATTACACCACCACCACCCCCTCTTTTGAAGAAGTTATGCCGTTTGGTGATTACAAGAGATTTCAGACTAACAGAAACCAAAAGAGAGTGAGTGAGAAAGCTGCCCTGATACCATGCCATTTAAGCCAGGCTCCCCAGAATACCATGCCTCCTGCGAAATTGTCGACTTCTTTTGGCTTTTGTTTACAGGTCTTATAGTTACCAGAGTATATGTGAGAAACTGAAGCAATCAGGAGAAGATTTCCTAGCACTACATTTAGCCACCTTCTACCATCAGCGTTAGTAAACTTTTCCTCTCTGCTCTTACTCTGCTTGAAGCAATTGCATTCCTGTATGTATAAAGCCAATTCCCCACTTGTATACTATACAGATCCCATCTCTGCTAGCCTATTGCTTGGACCTGGACCCAGCAATTCTCTCCTCTCTCTCTGGGATCAAGTTTTCTCTCTGTACTAGATTAGACCCATTAACATGCAATTAGGCTGTTCTTTCAGCCATTTAAAAAATAATACTCTTGACCTCACTTTTCTGCCAGCAACTGCTTAATTTCTTTTCCGTTAGAGCAAAACTCAATAGAGTTGCTTATATTTGCTCATACCAGTTCTTCTTTCATTCCCTCTTAAACTCGCTGAGGTTTTTATTGCCACTACACCACTGAAATGGCTTTTGTCGGGATTGCCAGTAACCTCCATGCTGCTAAGTCCAGTGGTCAGGTCTCAGTCCTCATCTTACCCAACCTGTCTGTGGAACATAACATCGCTGATCATTCCCTCTTCTGTGATGTACTTTCTTGGGTACTTGACTTCCAGGACATCATGCTCTCCTAGTTTTCTTCCTATCTCATGGATGACTGTGTCTCAGTTTTAAAGTTGTAATACTCTGAGCCAAGTCTTTGGACCTGTTCTTTTGATTTGTTTCATTTAGTGATTTCTTCTAGTCTCATGGCATTAGCTCTCAGTTAACCAGAACAAATAGCCAAAACCATTTATCTTCTGGGTCAGTGGACTCTCTCATCTTTTTATATTGTTTAACTCTTATGACTAATTTAAGAAATAAGAAGTGATAGTGAAAAACTTTTATAGAAATAAGAAAAAATACATTCATGCAACTAATCACATATCTCCCCTACAGTGACTACAAATCACATTTGAATGATGTTCATGTTTTTATTTTTTTAAATCTTTTTTACAATACTTCGTGTTTTTATATCCTTTTTGTACTCTCTTCCTGTTCTCTGAGACTTAAACTTATGGTTGAGAGGGTAGACATTCTCTTCCTAGTTCTGTATTTACTCCTGCAAGTTCATTTCCTAGTTATGTGAGGAATTGTCTTATTAATTTACAATCTTGTAATTGAAACCTTTCCTGTAAAATGAAAGCATTCACTGTACTATCAGTGTCAATCATATTGAAGAAAACAGACATAGGCTATCCTCCAGTCATTCTTTTGCAAGTATAGATTCTGACTCTTATCAATGTGTCTACCCCTCCTTTAGCCTTATTAATAGTATAAGATCACTTCAGGTATTTTTAGCGGCGGTTTTTGAATCTCTTTATAGTTGAGAATACATTGAGCCGAGAAGAGCAATAGGTTTTTCTTAGGACAGAAAGAATAATTGAATCTCTTTGAAATCCAAATAACGTGCTCTTGATTTCTTTTCCTTTCCCATCTGTCACTGAAATTCAACCCTATTCTTCCTAATAGTGCAAACTAAGGCAAGTTTTTCGTTGAGTAGTACTCAAGCCAATCCCAAACTTGTTCTAAAATTGTCACAAGTTATATTTATGCCGTGAGTTTTAAGTTCTATGTCAATGCTGGTACTGCTTTTGACCCTTTGTTCTGCTCTTGTTCCTTTTGTAGATCTTTACCTATGTAGATCTGAATCTTCCGAACGTATGATGTTTCACTGATACATGCTGTCCAAATTTTTATTCCCTAGTTTCCTGGTTTTCAAAGCATATATACCTCAAAAGGCAACTTCTTTTGAATGTAATTTAATTGTTTATGAACTCTCATGCATCAACCCGGAACATATCCATCTTGTAAATTCTGATTCCAGATTCTAAATATATCTCTAATAGGTTCTAGCTTATTATTACTTCTGGTTCTTCTTGCACCTACCTAGTCTAAATGCAGTGTTTGAAGATTTTTTTTAAACCTTTGACAGTACGTAATTTTGTTGAAGAGATGATGGATGTCTTCTTTGCTCCATAATTACAAAACATTTTTATGTTTAGATTTATAAACACTGTTTAGAATGATCAATCCAAAGAATTTTTTCATTTGTGTATCACCTGTTTCCTTCCAGTTACTTTTATATATTTACCTACCTTCAGCATTTGTCCACTTATGAACTATATCAAGTAAATTTTGCCACATTCTAAGAGATGAGAGCATATTGTCACATGTCCTTTAGCAAAACAGGGTGATCCCAGTTCTTGTTGCAAAATACTCCATGAAGACATTCTTTATGTTGAACTGAATGAGAATACCATAGTTCCTTTTTGTCCTTAGAAATATATTGTTCACTTATTGATTCTTGACTTTGGTCAAGATTATGGTCCTGGGTTAGAATATAATCATCTAAAGAATCACAGTCTCGAGATTTCACTTATCTGTCAAATATCACCATCATCATTAGAGTTTAGAGTACACCTATCTGTGTTTGCATTCATCTTTTGATTCATCTAATAATTGTGAAACATTTTCCTCTGTTAGTTTTTTTTTTCTTTGTCATTGTGGGTGGAAATTGAAAAACTGAATTCTTAACTATATTCAATGAAAACTAAGCAAACTATAAAGATGGTCTCCAATCTTCTCTAATGCCTTCTTGAAAGATGATGCAGTGCTTTGCACAGTGCAGTAAGAAAACTGAAGGATGATGTATTAGTGATGATTTATTTCACGATTGCATCATTCTGAATTAGTATGCCATTGGTCTGTTATTTTATTATTTTAGTCATTTTTTTTACATGGTAGGGAATAATTAATGAGTAAAGGTTGATGAAAAATCAGAATGTTTCAAGATACAGGAAAAATAAGATTCCTAAAATCTCGTAATGCATCTTAGATTTATGGGTCCAAGGAACCCATATGTTAATTGCAGGAAAGAATGAGTTTATTATTGTTTTTAAAGTAACATTTTCTTTGTTTTTTGGGGAGAGGGAGTTGAGAATACCTGTAAGACAGAATGTCATAAAATATAAATCCTTTCATATAGAATTACTCAAAAAAGAAAAGTTGGGCCCAGTGGACTCTGATGGTGTACTGAGGATTAAATACAATCTGTCTGCTGATGCCTGTCACACGTATACCTACAGGCCAGACCTCTCCCTGGAAGTTTATATCCTACCACCCACTTGACATTTCCATGTGTGATAGTTACCTCACACTTAACTTGTCCAAGCTGAACTCCTGGTCTTCACTTGCCTTCTCCCACTCTCAAACGTGTGGGAAAACCTACAGTTTTCCCCTTCTCAGATAATGACGTCTTTCTATTGCTTGGGCCAGAAAAAACTTGGAATCACCCTGGGCTCTTCTTTGTCCCCCATTCCAGTCTTACTAATCAGCCATTCCTTTAGGCTCTGCCTTTCACAAATAACCTAAATCCAATCTCTTTTCACTAGCTCTGCTACTTCTATTCTGGGTCAGTACACCATCCTCTCTTGCCTGGATTATTGTAATAGTTTCCTAACTGGTCTCCCTGCTTCCACCATTGACTCCAAATAATTTATTCTGAACACAGCATCTGACACGATCCTTTTTTTTTTGGTGAAGAAGATTAGCCCTGAGCTAACATTTATTGCCAGTCCTCCTTTTGTTTTGCTGAGGAAGATTGGCCCTGGGCTAACATCTGTGCCCATCTTCCTCTACTTTATATGGGATGCCGCCACAGCATGGCTGACAAGCAGTGCAACGGTCTGTGCCCGGGATCCAAACCTGCGAACCCCAGGCCGCCAAAAGCAGAGCACGTGAACTTAACCACTGTGCCACCAGGCTGGCCCCTGACATGATCCTTTAAAATATAAATCTGATAACCTCAAAAATCCACTAATGTGGTTCACTCAAAGGAAAAGCCAGAGTCTCTACAAGGCTCTGGTTGAGCTTACTCCTAGGTATCTCTTTGACTTCCGTCTCCTCCTCTTCTTCCCATTTCTCACCTTCCTCCAGCCACACTGGCCTTCTTGCTGTTCCTCAAACTTGCCAGGCACTTTGTACTTGTTTCCTCTGCTTGTAATGCTCTTCTCCAGATAGCCTCATGTCTTACTTCTTCATCTCCTTCATATTTTTGCTCAAATGTTAGCTTTTTAGTTAGTCATTTTTTAGTCATTCTATTTTAAATTCTCCACAGCCCTAACCATCTTCTTGTAGATTATAAAAACATCTTTTTTACTACTTGTCTCTCCTATAAAGATTTTGTCTGGTTTGTTTACTGCTGTATCCCCAGTATCTAGAATAGCGAATGATGGTCAATCAATATTTGTCGAATGGGTGCTAAATTCCAGGTTTTCTAGTTGTCACTTTTTCATTAACAAGGGAATACTTGGTAAATGTAGGAATTTATAGTGTGGAACTCTCTTTGTGGTTGTCGTCAATCATTCTGTCTTATTTACTGGGGACCACTTGTTCCTGTGTGTGTGATGGTTTGTACTCTAGAGGCAGTAATGCTTCATGGTGCAGGCTTTGGAACCAAACTGGCTAGGTTTCAGACCTGGCTCTGCTGCATTCTGTCTTAATGACATTGGGCATATTACTGTGCTTTCTCATCTATAAAATTAGAACATAGAGGGTTATTTTGAGCCATGTAAAGCTCTCAGAACAGTTCCTGGTACATAGTAAATGTTCAGTATATGTTAGTTACTACGATTGTCACCTCTCTGGACCCATCCTAGCTGTTCTGAGTTAGCTCTACTCCTGAGTTACAGTACTGAGAGCTATCTGATTCAGGGTCTTCTTCTTACCACCTGTTTTCTTCCCCCTTTAAAAATATGATGGATATGCTGGGTCCTTCTTTTTCCCTTCACCTCCATCTCTCTTTTACTGTTTAAACTTTAGTTATTTCCTCTACCAGCACTCTTTAAGATATTCACATTCTTCTCTCCTTCCCCTTCCTTATCCCTCTTCTCCTTTCAGCAAGAATTTATTAAGCACTTACTTTTCCCTTCCCCGTTCTGTTCTAAATCTTTTCTGTTTCGTTTTTGTTTTTGTTTGAGGAAGATTGGCCCTGAGCTAACATCTGTTGCCAATCTTCCTCCTTGGCTTTTTTCTCCCCAAAGCCCCAGGAGATAGTTGTACGTCATAGTTGTGCATCCTTCTAGTTGCTCTGTGTGGGATGCCACCTCAGCATGGCTTGATGAGCAGTGAATAGGTCCGCACCCAGGATCCAAACTGGTGAACCCGCTATGCCACCGGGCTGGCCCCCTGTTCTAAATCTTGCTATGTTTCCTTTTCTCCATCTCTTTGTTCCATTTATGAAATTTTAAAAAATTATGTTCATTGTAGTGGATTGACTAGAATGAATACATTTGTATCAGAGAAAATGGAAGTGTTCTGGATGTTGAAATCAAATTGAAATTATATTTTTAAAAATTGCACGCCCCAAAAAAACATTTTGTACCAGTCACTAAAACCCTTGAAAGTACTCCTACTCCTTCCTCTAAATCTCTGTAGAAGTCTTCACTTTCTGAGTCAGTGAATTAAATTTGTTTTCCATGAACCAATATGCAAGATGATTTGGGAAAAAAAATCATTTCTTATTTAATTATGTTAGCATTATTTGTAATTTGCTGCTATTTTAGCTATCTTGTTTTCTGTTTATTTTTATTTCAGATGTATGGTAGATTTCAGGTACATTACTGGTTCGGTGGACTCAAATGTTCTCCCCCCACTCTCCCCACCATTATATTACCAGGCTCTTGTGGTTTGGTCTTGTCTGGAAACTCAGCTACCATTTATAAATCTGTGTGTGTGTGTGTGTTTCTTTTAATGGAGAAATATGATCAGAGTTCTAAACAACTGAAATAAAAATGAATTTTTAGAATATTATCCATCTTGTAAACTTCAGACAAATTACATATTGGCTATAATATTCTTTTCAGAGCAGATGAGATATTTAGGTGTGCATTTAAAGAGATTTTATTGGTAATTTGCATTATTTCAGTAACTTTTATTTTCCTTTGACCCTCTTTTCACTAAGAAGTAAACTAATTTTTAACAACAATTTTTAAAATTCACATTGGAGTTGGGCAATAAAGCTCTTTTCTTTTTACTGTCTCACCAAACGAAATATATGAGGCAGTTTCCTTAAAATTTGATAGGGAAAAATTCATCTTTGTTTTCCCAATAAAATGTAAAATTTTAAATGTCAAGGCATAAACTCCTAAGGGGATAAAGAGGGCCTGGTAGGGTGGGCAAGTGAAAAGTTCCGGGGACTTGGCCAGATTCTTAAAATGGCAGTCTGCTGTCTACTTCTTTATGGCATGGGCTGCAAAACACACATACACACACCCCTTTGAACATTTGTAATTTGCAGTTGATGGTGCATACTTTGCAGACTAGGTAAAGGATATGGTACTTTTCTAAGTACAGAATCAATTTTTGCCACTCATTATTTGAATGAAAGTTTCTACTACGTGTAGGTATTTTGTAGGGCAGCTTCGCCTTTTGAAGTGTTAGCTGATATTTGCTTAAACTAAACCTAGCCAGTGGCCCCATTCTCATTCTCTAACAGAAGGAAAAGAAAAGGGTAAGTTATAGAGTGTTTATGTTTTAGGTTTAATAAATAAAGCTTTTCCTTTTGAATACTTTGCCAGAGTACTTCAATGCTTGTTGTCTTAGTCTGCTAGAGCTGCTATAACAAATTACCACAGACCGGGTGGCTTAAACAACAGTATTTGTCTCTCATGGTTCTGGAGACTGGGAAGTCCCAAGAACAAGGCGCCAGCAAGGTAGGTTTCATTCTGTGGCCTCTTCTCTTGGCTTGTAGGCCAACGCCATCTCCCTCTGTGCTCACATGACCTCTTTGTGCGTGCCTGGGTGGGGGATGCATGCACACTTGGGCAAGCTCTCTGATGTCTCTTCTCAGACAGACTCTAATCCTATCAGATCAGGTCGTCCCCCCACCATGACCTCATTTAACCTTAAGTACTTCCTTAGAGGGAGAGACACACAAACATACAGACCATAACACTTGTCTTTTTAATTCATCAAAAATTTGAGTATTTACTGTGCGCTAACCACCTTTATTGACTTACCTCTATGTAGCTGTGTGAACTCGTTGAAATTACTCAGCCTCGCTAGGCCACAATTTCTTTATCAGTATAACAAAGGTGTTGAACTGGTCAGTCACTTTAGTTCGTTCTAACTCAAGCAGCATTAGTTCCGTTTTCATTTCCCTTCCTTATTTTCCTCTTTCCCTAATATGTTTAAGATTGTTTGTGTCAGATTTCCTCTCTTTTTACTCTTCTTTTTCTTTCCTTTTGTTTCTTTGTATTTTTTTATGTCTCATGTTCTGCGTTCTGTCTCCATCTACCCCTTTCCTGAGTTGGACATATTTTCTCAGAACTTATAAGTTTACTATATTTATTAGCTCTTTAAAAGTTTAGCAAGTAGATAGAATGTTTTGTATTTCCTTCTGTTAAACATACTGCAAACCCTTAAACTAAATTTAATCTGAATTAAATGGCTTTTTAGTCACTTTATTTAGGACATATTTGGTTTGTTTTCTCACAGCATTATTTCTTAGAATTAAGCCTGAAGAGGCTGTGGATATTGTCTTTCATGTGTGCTTTTACTCAAGCTCCTAATTCATTATGAGAGATCGGTTAGTATGAATTGATGATGATGGCAATGATGTGTTTTTCACTCTTGAGGGAAGAAAAGACCTTGTGTGATTCCTTCTAATTTTTCCCTTTTGATCTGTGACATTTGACAATAGTTGTTCGGCAGTCTCAGTGGCTTTTCTCCTTTTGTGAATATCAACAGCAAACTATGAAGTCAGCTTCACAGGATGTAAAAAAATTTGGGTAACGTGGGTGCGAGACTGTTGGTACAAACATTTGCATGACTGATTGAGAAAGTTTGCCAGAAACAGTGTCACTAGGATTATTATAGGAACTAGATTATGAGTGGGGAGAGGTCTTGTCCTAGTTTTAATATAAATCCTTAGTCTGATGGTCACATCTTAAGAAACAAACCATTCAGAAAAAAATTTTTTATGTTTTAAAGCTGTTTCTTCTAGAATTTAAAATCTTTTTTCCCTACAATGTGGTAATAGGTATTGTGGCAGTGGTAATAATTATAAAGATGCTGATTAGCACCTACTGATTTTTGAATACCTACTATTTGTTAGACTTTACTAAATATTTTATAGTCGTTAACATATCGAATCCTAACAGCAACCGTATGGTGAGTGGTCATGGACAGGCCACTCTAGTTTCTTCTGTAAATTCTTTAAAGGTAGGGATGAATGGTCTATGTTCCAGCACCTAGCACAATGCTGAACACATATCAGGTCCTCAGTAGATGTTGAACTGATTTGAACTGTAGCACACCTTCTTGCTTAGAATTGTGAGTCTCTGCCTACCTGTGCTGTGCCCAGCTATGGATCCAGAAGGCTTGCAAGTTCAATTCTGTACTCTGAATTAGAGAGTTTAGTCTGGCTTTATGTTAAGGAGCCACTTTCCCACAAGTCAGCATGGTTTTTATATAATGTGATGCCTCATTACCCATGTGCCAGGGGTTAAACATTACCCTTATTAGGTTGGCTAGTGTCCTCACCTGTCTTTTTGTTTGGGTGCATGGTGGCACTCTAGTTTCTCCTGGGACCTGAGCCCAATGACTGAACCCCAATTCAGTTAACAAAGGACTCCCTCAACCATTTCTTGCTAGTGCCTGTTTTGAACTTGTTGGATTCTGATTCCTTTTTTCTTGCTTTGAGTTTGATGGCATTCCTTCCCATGCGACTAGGAAAAGTGAGACTTTGCCTTATCCTCTCACACTGACCCTTTGATTAAGGACAGCTCAGATTAGGCTAGTTTGATATATGTTTAAGAATGGATCATTTGGATGTTGACCTCTTTCTGTAGGAGATCAGTCTTTTCCCAGTTTCCACCTTGACAGTCTTTATTTCATTTTAATAATTCCTTACTCCCAGGACTTAACCATTTGCCTGCATTTCTGTTGTTGCATGTTGGTGTACACTCACTCTGAAGCTCCTCCTAACTGTTGTTCAGAACTCCTTTCCTTCTGCCCTGCACCTTCACAGCTTCCTACTTTTTCTTTATTCCCTTCTCTCACCTTCATGTTTCTTTTGTTCCCCTCTCCTCCAACCATACAGCACACATTACTTAGGGAGACCCAGTTACATTTCAGAGCACGGGTCTTGGAAACATGCTTGTGCACTGCCGAAGTTCAGTTTCCAGTCATCTGTCTCTCCCCAGGTATTTAACACAAATGAAAATAGTGACCTTTTAGAATAGCTTTCAAAGGAGGTAGCGACATACCACCTCCCCCAGGATACTGTTGAGTGGAAGCCAACTGGCATGGAGACGTAAGGGCAAGAAGAGTAAAGCTTTAAAATGAACAGTTTCAAAATTATGGACCTAAATGGAAGCAAGAAAAGCAAGGAGAGGGGAAAGTGATGCCGACTCTAATGTGAAAATGATTTTTAAAAAATAGTAAAAGGCAATCCAGAATTCACTGAGAGCCCCAGTGAGTTGTTTTCTTTAAATTTCATATTCTCTGTAGCCATGTCTCTCATTGCATTGGTAAGTGGACTAAATCATGTTTCTTTGCACATCTTTGAATAAAAGGTCAAAAGAACATGGTTCATTAAACTCCTTGTTGCCTCCAAACAAATCCTGAAAGTTGAAATAACTGGAAGTCAGTGCCTGAAAACATAACATACCCTGCTATTTTGAGAGGAAATTGAGTCCTGCTTTTATCAGCCATTTATCAAAAAAAAAGCATGTTCTGTATAAATCCAGCCAAGTCTCCTACACTGTCTGCATGTACTCGGCAATATAGTTGATGATCATAATGTGATCCAGATATTTTCAGTATAGTTCTGTGTTATTTTATTGATTCTCACATATGACAGTTCTCAGTTAACCAGAAACTCCTGGTTTTTTTTTTTTTTTTTATTTCAATTTTGTTGTTTCTCTTATGATGAAGAAGTTGTTGAAAACCCCTTTTTTGTTATCCTTTTGCATATAGATTACTATTTTGAATCTTTTGAAGGAACCTTGCCACAAAAGTCCATATTTACATTCTGTGTGTTTAGAGCCATGATCTCAGTCAGGAATGAGAAGGAAATATAAATCAGAATCTCAGGGTTGGAATGAGAGAGACTATATAGTTCAAAAAAGAATATTTAAACCTCTAAGTCATAATGAACATTTCAGAAAGTAAGACTATATGTACTACTCTGGGCTGATGGAAGATTCAGAAGATAAAAGTGAATAAATATTTAGAACAAGGATTTTAAAAATAAGAAACACTGGTTTAGAGTTTCTGATTTTCTCAGAGTGACTAAAAGAATTTCCACTTTGGTAAGTCTGCAGAAGTGTGTCATTAGAACTTGTTCAGACTAAAAGATGTGGGATGACTTGAGGAAAACTCAGGCATGACCAAAAAGAGGCAATAGATTCTTGACCCTAGATTTTCCCCTGAGGATTTGAAGCCAGATTGGCTTAAACAACTGTTTAATAAGAAACAAAACACACACACATAAAACAAAGATCTCTGTTAGTGGACTAGCCCTTAGTAAGACAGTCGGAATGTTGGAGCTGGAATGTATCTTGTCACTTGGTCCCTGACTTGAAAGAATTACAGTGGGGCTAGGATTTGGGTCTCTGGCCTAGCTCTTAGAAGAGAGGGGGATTGGGGGTTTTGTGAAGGAAGGTGAGGATTAGAAGTGAAAGTGAAGGCCTCTTAATCAAAGGGAAACATTCAAAAGAGATAGGATTAGGAAGTGAGCTTGGGGGAAATACCTAAACTAGAAATATTAGTTGTGTGCCAAGGAAAAAATAGAAGTACTTGAATGGAACAGCTCCTTAAAGAAGGAATTATCCCATAACGCTGTTAATTTTACTGGCCTGTTGGTTCTCAATCTTTATTTTAGGTCGTGAACCTCATTGAGAATCTAATGAAAGCTCAAGCTCTGGACCAGGTCCCCAGAACAGTGTACATCTTCACACAGTTTTCAGAGGATCATGAACCCTGTGAATCCCAACCACATTAAGAATGCATTGACTCTTCTGTCACCTGCTGCTGCCTAGACTTAGCCAAAATATAGTGAACTTGGTACCGCAGGAAATTATTGGGAGGCTAAAAGATGACTAAGGTTGCTTGACATGTGGATGAAAAATGGATTAAATTCAAGGTAAAAATGTATGTCTATGTTAGACCTGTTCTTTTGTGCCAGACAATAATAGAATCTGGATTTTAAAGAACTTAATTTCTTTTCATGCCTCTTTATTTAGTACTTTTTTTAAAATTCAAGGTAGTTGATACAGCTGACATATGAGATATGTTATTTAATGGCTGGACAGAAGATCCTGGAAAACCAGTTGCAATCCAGGCTTTGTCATTCACTGTGACTCTGAACAAGTCGTTTATCCTGTTATATAAAAGGATACATCATAAAAAGATACACTAGCAAACTAAATTGTAGGGTTCTTACAAGCAACAAATACAGAATTGCTCCAAGTCGCATAACTTCCACTCTAAAACCGCAGGTAGTGTAGAACTACAAGACGGGATAGAGATCACAGAGGCTCATGTGAAACTGGATCTTTCCATATATGGCAGCTTACAGTTTAGGTGGAGAAAGCAGGCTGAATTCAGGTGATATATTTGGAGTGAGGGCCTGTATGTGTAAGAAAACTAGAGCCAGAGTGGGCTTACTCACTGGGGCTGAGTAAGAACCGAAAGGTCAGGCAATATTGAAGGTTCCTGGGCCAGAGTCTAGAATCCAAGGATACTAGTTTAGGCAGGTGAATTTTGATGCTGAGGCAGATAGCCTAGGCAGTAGTTTAGGGGTATGATTCTTAGATAAGATGCCTGAGCACTATTCAAGGCCTCTTTAGTAATAGGTTTTGGACACCGTTTATTCCTTTATTTACTTTACTTTTATTCAGCAAATACATGTGCAGACCTACTGTGGGCTAAGCACTGTTGTTTGCTGCTGTTAGTGCCATCAAGTGGATTCCAACTCCTCGCGCCCCTGTGGACAGCAGGGCGGAACCCTGCCTGGTCTTTCTGTGCCATCCTCTCCCCTTCTGGCTCTGTATCAGACAATGCTCCGCTGCTATTCATAGGATTTTCATGACCGAGTTTTTCAGAAGTGGGTGGCCAGATCCTTCTTCCTAGAAGAAGCCCTCTGTCTTAGTCGGTTAGCTCTGCTGAAATCTGTCCTGCAGGGGTGACCCTGCTGGTATTTGAAATACTGGTGGCACAGCTTTCAGCATCACAGCAACACGCAACCACCACAGTATGACAACTGATAGACTGGGTGGTGTGGTTCCCTGGCCAGGAAACAAACTGGGCTGTGGTGGTGAGAGCCCTGAATGATGACCACTGTACCACTAAGCACTGTTGTAGGTGCTGGGATTACACGGCAGGCTTGATTTGGATGCTGAATCAGTCCATAACCTCATCACAGAGCTACTTATATATGTTTTTGGTGAAGGTAGGAGTGAATTCCTAAACTGGTTAGCTTGAAGCTTGGCAGAGTGTGAGACAACTTGGCTGGACTGAAAGGAAAGAGCAAATAAAACAGTTCCTGCCCTCACAAATATTTTAGAACTTAGGGATTGATTTTTCTAGATTCTTTTGATTCAGATGGTGAATAATAATATACTTTTGGATACAGTTTCATAAGAAACATGATTTTGTTGATCACTTTTTCAGGAATCTTGTGTGTTTTATCATAGTTTTAAAAGGTGATTCCAAAGTGTCTGTGATAGATCCTTTCTCGTTGTTTTAAGTAGGAAGTAACAAGTACTGTAATATTAACCCAGACTTTCTAGAAAGATTCTACATGTTACTGTTGGTCCTTAATTGATTTGAACCAGAACTTTTGTCTTAATCAATCCCCCGTTCCCTCTTTCCTTCCTTCCTTACAGTTTTAATAGTTCATATAGGTAATATAAAAGCTAATTTTTAAGAAGTGGTGTAATATGCAGTGTTGGATATTAAATTGGTAAAATAATCGTATCTAAAGTGTTTGTCTTTTGTTTGATATTCATAGTTTGTTTTTGGCTAAGGTGATTGAAGGGGACTTAACTCTGGAGGTAATTAAAAAAATTTTTAACTCTGAAACTGATGATCAAATGGGAATTTATCATCTTATTTTTTTCTTCATAAAATAATTTTCAAAGAATGCTAATAAAAAGCTAATCAAATATGTTAGAGGAAACATCTCTTAAGTTCTAATAACCATTACCAAAGCAACAACCTTTAGTTAATATGCACCACTTGTCAGCCATGCCATGGTGGCGTCCCATATAAAGTAGAGAAAATGGGCATGGATGTTAGCCCAGGGCCAGTCTTCCTCAGCAAAAAGAGGATTGGCAATGGATGTTAGATCAGGGCTGGTCTTCCTCACCAAAAAAAAAAAAAAAATGTTATATAAATGGAATCATACAGCATACAACCTTTTGGGATTGCATTTTTAAACTCAGCATAATTCTCTGGAGATTCATCCTGGTTGTTGTATGTATCAGTCATTTGTTCCTTTTTATTGCTTAGTAGTATTCTGTCATTTGGATATATCATAGTTTGTTTAAACAGTCACATGTTGAAAGACATCTGGGTCATTTCCAGTTTTTGCCTGTTGTGAATAAAGCTGCTATAAACATCGGTGTACAGATTTTTGTATGAACACTTCTCTGGGATAAATGCCTAGGAGTGCAGTTGCTGGATCCTATGGTAATTGCATGTTTACTTTTTAGGGAAACTGCAAAACTGTTTTCCAGAGTGGCTGTACCATTTAGCACTAGCAGTGTATGAGTTATTTAGTTTTTCTGCATCCTCACCAGTACTTGATGTTGTTACTTTTTTTTTTTTTTGAGCCATTCTGGTAGATATGTAGGGAGATCTCATTCTAGTTTTAATTTGTATTTCCATAAAGGCTAATGATGTTGATCATCTTTCTGTATGCTTATTTACTATTTGTATATCCTCTTTGATGAAATGTCAGTGTCTCTTGCCCATGTTCTAATTGGATTGTTTCTTTACTGTTGAGCTTTGAGAGTTCGTTCTGTACTCTAGATACTAGTCCTCTGTCAGACGTGGTTTGCAAATATTTTCTCCCACTCTGTAGCTTGTCTTTTCCTTTTCTTATCAAGGTCTTTCACAGAACAGAAGTTTTTAATTTTGATGAAGTCCAATTTATCAGTTTTTCCTTTTATGAATCATATTTTGATGTCAAGTATAAGAACTTTTTGGCTAGCCCTAGGTCCTGAAGATTAAATTTTATAGTGGGGATGAACACATGGGCTTCCTACTTCTCCTTCTCTAATATTACTTCAGTGGGGGCTCAGATGGCTGGCTATAACTTGGCAAGTGTGAAAGTTTAGGCTCCCCACTTGGCCTTTGCTGATATGGGTGGGAGTGAGGTGGAGTTTGGCTGGATTAGAGAAGTCTAAAATGTTCTGTCTTCCTAGGCTGCCCTTTTCCTTGTCCTTTGGTCGCAGATAGCAGGATTTTGCCGGGGCCTTTTTTGTCTGTGCCCATTGGCATGTCCAGGTTCTTTAGCTCCAAGTCTAGGCCATATGAGGCAAAAAGAAACCCAGGAAACTTAGCACCACGTCCTGAGGTCCCAATCCAGTTTGCTTTCTTCTTTCCACCTTTAACAGTCTTCTAATATTTGTTTAATATGGAAAATGTCTACAGGGAAAAGTATATATACTCCTTCCTAGAAGCAGAAGTTGATGGTTTTGTTTTATGTTAATTGGTAGCATTTCTGTCAAAGAGAAACGTGTGTGAATTAATGTATAAATTTAAATGTTCCAAGAGAAACAATTGGTGTTTGAGAATTAATTTATAAGTATAAATGTGAGTTTGAAAATTAATTTATTAATATGAATGTTCCAAGAGAAATAAATGGTACATGTGCTATCTTCCAAATGGCCTTTCTGTGTTAAATTTTGGGGGGAATTAAAATTCTAAGAATCTTAGTGCTCCAAAGGTTTTTAGGAGATAGATATTTCTAGAATTATGCCATTTAAATAGAACCTTCATAATATCTTTTCTGTTGTACCCCTCAAAAGTTTTTTTCTTTGCTTTTGATTGATGACAAGTTTTAAAAACTTACTCCTAAACCAGATTTTTGAGAAATTTTCCTTAAAATTATACTGCTTTTCTGGCCATTATTAAAATGTAATTATCAGTCTGCAACATATATGGTTCCTGCTGTGTCTGGCTTTCTAATACATCCCCCATGCATGTCCATCTTAGACACACTGGCTACAGTTTCGCAGGCATTATTTCACATGTTGTTGCTTATTGTGTCAGCAGTTTAAATTGGTTTTCCTGATTAGCCATTATTTATGTCATGGTTACCTTCCTTAAGCTAAAGAACTATACATTTGGAAAGTTAATACAGTTTCCACAGTCCTTTTTCTGAAACCCATGGGGCCAGATATCTGTCATAATTTGGAATCGTTTGTATTTTAGAAGGGAAGTGCAGTCCATATGCTCTATATTAGGGTCACACCCCTAGTTGGGTATGGGTAACACCTGTTTTCACATTCATATATATATGCAGCTAAATGTTTTTGACTATTCACACCAATTATGGTGTTTAGGTCACACTTGATCACCGAATGAGTCCCTCTTCCACCACCACACACACACAAAAAGGTGTGGGGAGGGAGAAGAAAGAAAGAAACTTGGTTGTCAAAGCTTTTTAGATTTTGGAGTACACATAGGGCTTCTAGACCTGTGGAAGTAGGGCAGTCAGCACGCGGGCTGAAGTTGGGCCCTATTCCCTGAACTGCCCACTGTTTAACTGCTGAGGTGGTGCTGTGGGCCTGGCTCTGCCGGCTGTGATTGTGTCCACTGTGATAACAAAAGCAGCTATTGGTCTAATCCGGTTATATGGTGTTGATCTTAAAAATCGCTGGATTCATATTAGGATTTGGGGTTTAATCCTGTAAGGATCAGACTAACTTGCATCTTATTGATCCTAAATCCCCCTTTAATCTTGTTAATTATGCCAGACTATTTTCCCAAGGGCCAGGATGTGTATATATACTATATATATACACTATATATATGCATATACATAGTATATGTGCATATAGTTGTTTATATATATATATATAGTATATATGCATATAGTTGTTTTTCCAAAGATCTCTCTCTCTCTCTCTCTCTCTGTCTCTGAAAAAGAGGATAGTTTTCTCACAAAGAACCATAGAGCCACACATACTTCTCCAGAGTAGCATTGATGTTGCGAGGATGGCATCAGTTCTGTATTCTTGCTCCTGCGATTAAAGTAAGTCTCTGCAAGGCCTCCTGAAAGGGAATCTAGTCTTCATCTTGGATTTCCTGAGAAGCCATAGGGGACTCTTCTAAAAGGGGGATGTTATTTGAGTGTAGAGGCTCTTCGTCAAAAAATATTCATTGAATTAATTATACTTGAGACGTTACTGTTGTATAGTGGAACAGAAAATCAGTTCCTAACTTCTGACCCTCACACTAAAATTGTGCTGTGAAAAAAAAGGACACATTTGGTCTTGGGTCCCTTTGCTTTCACTTTGCAGAATATAACTGATTTGGACCTTGTGCTGTTTCTTTACTTTTTTTAGAGGATAATTGTCAATGACTGTCCTCTCTAAGCAATCAAAATAATAGATCCTAGCTAACCATGAGTTATTATTTTTTCTTATTTCTACTTTTAGAGGTGGAAGTTTTCTAATTGGATCAAAAGTTTTACTGATTGATTCAGGAACCAGTGAACCTATACCAAATGCTCTCTCTCGAGGGCCCGTGTAACCACTTTTGGTGGTTGTTGCTGTTGTTTTTAACTAACAGCTGGAGTACCTAATGTAGATTCCTTAAACTACTAAAAGGGAAAAATAACTATGTTAATCTTTCTATGATTATTTCACTTATGACAATTACTCAAGGATTCCTAAATATAAAAGGTATAATAGCAAACCATCGTATTATGAATTAACATAAACTGGCCTTTAGAACTATTATTTTATATTCAGCTATCCTTTATTTTTTCCAAATGGAATGAGTACAAAGTCTTTTTATGTTTATGAATGTTTACTTTGCATATTTAAAAGGAAATTAGGGGAACTTTGCAAAAACCAGGGATGTCTTCATTACTGCCAATACTGTAATGCTGACACTGTGATTATGAGAAGTGGAAAGAAGTTGTTACCAGGATATACTTATATAAATGGGAAGAATTTAGGGTTAAGGAGCTCACTTTAGGTGATGGAGTGATTGCGTGCGTGCATGCTTTGCGTGAAGTGAGGAGGGGCAACTTTGATTTCTAATCCGCTTTGGGGGAAGCTCCATATCAGGGCTGCACAGAAACATTCAGGGAAGCAGCTCCTTTATCATAAAGAGAATTTTAATTAAAAAATGTTCTTGCATCGTGAGCAGAGTAAGCGACAGCCGGCTACCCTGGGCATTTATCTCCTTCAAACCACATTACCAGTAATTGCAGCATTAAATCAAAGTCAGAGGAGATTACAGGTCTGACTCGAGCAAGGGGCTGGTGCCAGCCCAAGGATTCCCATGCTGCTGCTTTGCTGCTCTCAGAGCCCTGTCCCTGTCCCCAGTAGGGATGGGTCAGGTGATGCCTGACAGTTCCTCTGTAAGGCACGAGAATGGCGAACACAATCCAAGAAGAGAGACAGTTACACATTCAAGACTCCATGGCCTCGCCTTTTGGTTAGCTTTTTATTTTGAACACAAGGGAATGGTTCCTCATTGTTTTTCAGTACTATTAGTTAAAAAGAGAGAACATGTTACCTTAGGAGATTTGCTTTGGGGTAAAAATCGTTATTCCTTTCTCTGCTCCTTTACATATTCATATTCCCTCCTTGGTCACGCATGGTCTTCTCACTTGGAGTAATTCCTTCAACAGAAATGTCTTGTCCTGCACTGGGTGTGTGTAGGAGTGTGTCGTCATCACCCCCCCCCCCGCCGCCTTTTCTCCTTCAAACACAATGAAATAGCTGTTTACATACTTTCTGCTTCCTATTGAGGCCACTTATTCCCCAGATGTAGACCTGGCTTCATAAATCAGATAATTCTGAATCTCCTTTAAATGCCCATCTTAAATTATTGGAGACAATGATGATGATGACGGCAATGATGATAACAGCAGCTATAATTTAATATTCACTATATGCCAGGCCTCTTCGTATATCGACTGATTTAATCATCACAGAGACTCTATGAGGTAGGTATTATTATTATCGTCTTTTTCCAGATGACGGACCTGAGGCAGAGAGATGTTTTAACTTTTTCAAAGTTACACAACTAGGAAGTGATGGAACTACAATTTGAATCCAAGTGCTCTAGCTTCAGAACGCTGCACTCTTACCCACATGCTGTGGTGCTTACGTACACCAAGCAGGCATTCTGCTAGGTGTTAAGGATACTTTAAGGGGTAAGATAGACTGTAGAGTCCCTGCCCTCCAGGGGTGGGGAGAGGCAGAAATTACATGTATGACAAGTTGAAAAGCCTATGTGCAAGAGTAAGAGGGTATGTAGCAGAGATCTAATCTAGACTAATCAGAAGTAATTTTCAGGAAAACCTGCCTTTTTACTTCTGCTTAAATCTCATACCTAATTTGCCAACATAACTATAATCTTCCTTTTTATGACTTTCTGCAGTGTTTTAGGGCATGCTGGTGACTTTCCTCTATCTCCCTTTACCAGTCCACTCCCCTCCCCAAAGAATATAACTAGCCCTCCACAAACTCATTGCAGTTAGTGGGGCAGGATTTCATTTATTTTAATTTTTTAACAGCTCTGTTGAGGTATAATTGATATACAATAAATTGCACATATAATTAAACTTAACTGATTAAGTTTTGACATATGTATACACCCATGAAATCATCACCACAACCAAGACAATATATTAGTCATCTCCAAAAGTTTCTTTGTACCCTTTTGTCATCCTTCCAACTCTCCCCTCACATCTCCAAGCAACCACTGATCTGCTTTCTGTCGCTATAGATTAGTTTGCATTTTCTAGTATTTTATAAAAATGGAGTCATACAATAAATACTCTTTTTTGCCTGCCTTCTTTCACCCAGCGTAATTATTTTGAGATTCATTTATCTTATTGTATATACCGATGCTTCATTCATTTTCTTTCTTTTTTTTTTTTTTTTTTTTGGTGAGGAAGACCAGCCCTGAGCTAACATCCATTGCCAATCCTCCTCTTTTTGCTGAGGAAGACTGGCCCTGGGCTAACATCCATGTCCATCTTCCTCTACTTTATATGGGATGCTGCCACGGCATGGCTTGACAAGCAGTGCATCGGGCTGGCGCCTGGGATCCGAACCCGCAAACCCCGGGCTGCCAAAGCACGAACTAAATTGCTGTGCCACCAGGCCGGCCCAGTTCATTCATTTTTATTGCTAAGTAATAGTCTATTGTGGATATACCATAATTTGTTCATTATTTATCTGTTGATAGATATTAGGGTTGTTTTCAGTTTTAGGCTATGACAAATAGACCTGCTGTGAGTATTCATGTACAAGTCTTTATATGGATATATGTTTTCATTTCTCTTGGGCAAATGTTTAGAAGTGGAATGGATAGATCATATGGTAGGTGTATATTTAAGAAATTGCTAAACTATTTCCACATTGGTTGTACCATTTTACATTTCCACCAGCAGTACTTGAGACTTTCAGTTCCTTCATAACCTTGCCAACACTTGGTATTGTCAGTCTTTTTAATTTTTGTCATTCTAGTAGGTATGTGGTGGTATCATTGTGGTTTTAATTTCCAAATAAATAATGATATTGAGCACCTTTTCAAGTGCCTATCTGCCATTCCTCTATCTTCTTTGGTCAGGTGTCCATATCTTTTGCCCATTTTTTTTTAAATTGGGTGACTTGTTTTCTTATGGTTGAGCTTAAAGAGTTCTTATATATTATGGATATAGGTTCTTTAGCAGATATATGCTTTGCAAATATTTTCTCAGTTGTGGCTTTTTTTTTATTGTCTTCATAGTGTCTTTTGTAGAGCAGAAGTTTTTAATCAAGTCCATTTAATTCATTTGTACTTTTATGAATTGTGCTTTTCATGTCATATCTTAGAAATCTTTGCCTAATCCAAGGCCACAAAAGTTTTCTCCTAGAGGTTTTATAGTGTCATGTTTTACATTTTTAGGTCTGTAGGTCCATTTTGAGTTAAATATTGTATATGGTATAAGGTATGGATATAGGTTCATTTTTATTGCATATGGATATCCTAGTTCTGATACCATTTTTTGAAAAGACCATTCTTTCTCCACTGAATTGCCTTTGCACCTGTGGATTTGTTTTTGCCCTTTCTATTCTGTTCATTGATCTCTTTTTCTATCTTGACACCAATACCATACTATCTTATAGTGATCTGAGTATTATGGGATCTAGTGGACTTCAGAAAAGTGATAATGAGGTATCATAAACTTCAGGTGTAGCATTTGATTTCGGTACATGTCTAGAGAAAAGATAGTCATAATTTTTAAAAACTTATTTTTGAATAGTGAAGTAGATACACCATGTTCATGGACTGGAAGACTCAATATTCTTAGGATGTTAATTCTCCCCACACTGATCTTTAGATTCAGTGTAATTCCATTCAAAATCCAAGCCAGATTTTTATAGAAATTAACAAGCTGATTTTAAAGTTCGTATGGAAATGCCAAGGAGTTAGAATAGCCAGAACAGCCTTGAAAAAGAAAACAAAGTTGGAGGACTAACACAGCCTGATTTCAGGCTACAGTAATTAAAACAATGTGGTATTGGTGTCAGTATTGAGGTATACCTCTTAAAGTTTTGCAATGAAATTGTGTCAGTTAGGTTTTGCTGCATAAAAAACCTACCCAAAACTTAATGGCTTAAAACAGTGTTAATCATTTATCTGCTCACAATTCTGTGGGTCAGGAATTTGGGTGGTTCTTCTAGTCTGTGTGGGCTGGGCCTGGGTGGTCTAGGATGACCTCACTTTCATGTCTGGCAGTTGGCAAGATGATTGGTCTGGGGGGCTCAACTGGAACAGCTCATCTCTCTTCCACTTGGTTTCCCATTCATCCTTCAGGGTTCTGCACGCAGTAGTCTCAGGGTTCCAGAGAGTAGCAAGGGAGGCCAAGCCCCAGTGAACGAGCACCTGTCAAGCCTCTGCTTGCGTCACATTTGCTCATGTCCCAGTGGCCAATGCAAGTCACAAGGTCAAGACCAAATTCAAGGGGTGGAGAAAAAAATTCCACCTCTTAGTGAAGGGGCTGTGAAATATTGTGACCATTTTTGTAATCTACCACAGAGATATTATGAGTAAGTTGAGATGTGGAGGGGAAAGGCTCTATTATACAAGATAATATATGTGGAATCATTTGTAGCTGTATTTCCTAAGAGTATTAGAATATTCACAGTTATTTTCCACTTTAAAAGTTACATCTTGGGGCCAGCCCGGTGGTGTCGCGGTTAAGTTCGCGCGCTCCACTTCGGCAGGCAGCCCAGGGTTTCTTTCGCAGGCTCGGATCCTGGATGCGACAGATGCACCGCTTATCAAGCCATGTTGTGGCGGTGTCCCATACAAAGTAGAGGAAGATGGGCACAGATGTTAGCCCAGGGTTGGTCTTCCTCAGAGGAAGAAAAAAAAAGGAGGATTGGCAACAGATGTTAGCTCAGGGCTAGTCTTCCTCACACACAAAAAAGAAAAGTTACATCTTTACCCCTACCCTTTATGTACTGTCTGTCTTTCTGGATTTAAAGTGAATTTCTGTTGCCTTATTATTTATGGATACATTTTATTTCTTAGTAGTACTGATTTAGAATGAAAGACACTTCTAACAAAAATGCTAATTCCTGGCCTCACAGTTTGCATGCCTGTCTCTCACTCCACATAGAATAATGCATTTCAGCCATAGCATGTCTTAGCCTGTTATTACCAGTACCTCCTTTTGTCCCATGTGTCATACAAAGGAGTATTTCTCTACTTAACTGTGATTTGCTGTTTTCTGGTAGCATAATTTAAAGCATTTCCATTGGTGTAGAAAATTCTCACAGTACCTTAGAACCAATAGAACTCTTATATAAATATTTTTGAATAGCCTGTTGACTTTTTTGTATATATTTACCTGCCTGCCTTTCTGTGAGCACCCTAAGTATGGCTTTCCAGGCTGTTCTATGCATTTGGAATGCTGTTCCACTGCCTCTAAACTCCCCACCACCTACCTGCCCCAATCCATCTGGAACACTCTGACTAGTTTTTCACCATTCATTTCAAGCATTAACTGCTTATAAAACATTCCTGGTTTCCTTCACCCTGGAAATTAGATGATGGCAGTGGTGGCTGCAGCAGTGGTGGTTACTTTACTTTTCTCCCAAGCCACCTTGTAATTTATCAAATGGTATTAGATGTTTATTATTTTCTTTCTCGCCCCTATTGTCAACTCTTTGAGAGCTTTTTCTATTCCTAGAACTTCATACAAGGCTGGGGATATCTTGGTTGTATGAATGAGTGTTGACTGAATGAACAAATAAGAGATGGTCTGTGCATGGTAGTGAATTCATTTACCTCTGATTTGTAGTTTCAAGTAATTGCAGACCCTCCCTTTTCTCATATACTGATGGGCATATGCTGTGTAAAAGGGATTGGCTTAATTCTTTGAAAGAAATAGAAAGGTGAAGAGACAGGTCCTACCCTTAAAGACATCATCTAATAGATAAAACAAGTATGCTTAAAAACGTAAAGTGGTAAGTACTGTAAGTCAGCTAGAGATAAAGTACCATGAGTTTCAGACAAAAGAGAAATTACTTCTAGCTGGAAGTAATCAGGAAGAGCTCCATGGAGCAGACAGCATTTAAGGTAGGCCTTGAAGGGGTCCATTTTAAGATTTGGACTATTTTAAATGGGTAAGAAAACAATATGATTAAAGGCACAGAGGCAAAAACAAAACAAGACAAAAATCCACCTTGATAGAGGCAACAGTGGGTAGTTGAATGTATCAGTAATTATTTTGGTTACTTTATTGCCACCTGGAAGACAAAGAAGATAGAAAGTTCTCTATCGCAAGCTAGAAAGTTTTGTTAAAATTTATATACAGGCATTGTGTCTGTTTTTCATCCTGATAGTGAATTTATCAACTTTGCTGCCATCCTTTTACTGATATTACTAAAATAGCTCTCTCTCAAAACTTCTCTTGATCTGTTTGCTAAGTTCAGTCTTTTCTAAGTTCTCATTCCATTTCACCTTTCTATATTTCTACTTGACATAGTTCTATACTCATCTCTGGTATCAATTTATGAAATACTTTCCCTAGTGTAAGAGATGCAGGATAGAAGAAAAGTAACAGATGTCCAAATGTCCTCTATGTCCTGGCTTTTATGAATAGTACATGATCCTGCTTAATCTTTTTATCCTTTGTTGCTATTTCTGCCTTCTAGAAGTGAGTATTCCTTAAGTTTCTATTTTCAGCCCTTTGCCTTCTACCTTGTCCTCTTCCTTTCTTTCTTTCTTTCTTTCTTTCTCTTTTTCTCTTTCTCTCTCTCTCTCTCTTTCTTTCGCCTTTGACCTCTTTCCCTCTTCCTCTCCCTCTCCCCTCTCTTTCCCTTCCCCTTTTCTTTTTTGAAGTACATGGTTGATGTTCAATAAATGTTGTGGACTAAATCAGCGTGGGAGAGAAATCTCAACCACATGATGGCCTTGGCTGTTCTCCTGTAGTCCTGTTGGATCTTCATTTCTAACCCTGACCTGTCTTCTCGGGCTGCCACCTACATCTCTGAGTACTTGTTAGACATTTCCTATTGGATGTCCTGCCATAACTTCAGACCAGTTCATGCTTCTGATTTCCCTATTTTATCAGTGTTATACTTATTTGGCCAGTCACTAGACATAGAAACTTAGGGTTAGATTTAATTACCCTTTCTCTTATACCCTGTATCTGAACAGTCTCCAGTTCCTGTGGATGCTGTCTTTGTAATGTCTCCTGATCCTCCAACATCTATGCCTTCATTATTCCTGCTGCTAACATGTGACTTTGCAATAATAATCTGTAGACCGTTGTAACAGTAGACTCTAATTGATTGGCCTCCCAACCTTCCATTCTTTCTGCGGCCACAGAGCCATGTTCATGAAATGTTATTTTTGTAGCACTCTTTTCCTCTCAAACAATCTTTAAAGATAAGGTCTGAAATACATAGCTTGGTGTACTAGGCTCTTCACAATGATTCCAACGTTTTCTTGCCATTTGCCACTATTTACCCACAGTCAAGTAGACTGGTCACACTGATCCCTAAGTAAGTCTTGCATATTTCTAACTGCATATTTTGCCTACGTATTTATCTATCTTTCCCTTATCCCCTCCATACTCATCTGTCTATCTCAAGCCCTATCTTTTTTTGAACTTCTATATTATCCTAGTATGCAACAATCTTTGACTAAAACCAATTTTACACCTTAGAGCAGAGGTCTTTGCAGTCTTTGCTAAAGCATTCTACCCTGAGGCCTAACTAGTATCTTTGAATACTCTTAGTAGGATTGTGGCGTAGGCAGAGGGAAGGAAAAGTAGAGAAGAAAACAAGAATGAGAGAGTAGAAAAGAGAAGAATCTCAAATATTTTCTGGTTATCCAGTGCTTGGTAAGTCTTGAGATCCTTAGGGTTGTAGATGGTACAGATTACACTGCAGTGTCACCAACCACGTCCTCTGACATGGGACTGATATGGTAAATTGTCTCCTTTATCCTTAGCAAAACTTAAATTTCACAAATCTCAAGATAATTTCTAGATATCTCACTCTTAAATATCACTATGTCTATTTCTCTATGATATCATTACATTCTGTTTGACAAACACGTCCTAGATGTGCCAAGCATTGAAACTTACGGTCTGCATGTCTCTGCTAATGAGATGTGTAGAAATATATGTGAAAGGCTGTTTTCTGTATTCATGTTTCTAACTGATCAGTACACAAAAACTTTAATACTGTAAAAACGTTCATAATATTGCAGTGTGTGTACTTTTTCAAATGGTATAAATTGGCATTGTCAGCAAATAACTCTGAGCTTATTGTGGAAAGTCAGTCTTTTTGCTTCTGGAATTTTTATTTGAATGAATATGATAGTATTTAAAATTTATAGGAAGTACCTAGTCTGTTTTGAGGGAGAGGATCCCTTAGGGTAATTTCTGAGTTTAAAATGTTTTCATTTTTGGTTTCTATTTTTTAAATCACTTTGCAAGTGGAAAAAGATATTGAAACAAGGGTGTTGAGCTTCTGACCCATGCATAGAATCTCTTTCTGTTAATAACTAAGGCTCCAGTAGTCTGCAGACAGACTCTATGTCAGGAAGGGAGAGAAGCCCTCTAACCCTCACATTTGTAATTTGATCTCTTGTAGTATGCTTTGTCTTCCCCATGAAAGGTTTGCCTTTCTCTCTATAAGTATTATTTAGAATTTTAGTTTGACTAAATTATTGGTCTTAAATTATAACAATTTAAAAATTTTTACAGAAAGTGGTAGATAAAAAGGCAAGAAGTAGTACAGGGAGTTATAATTCAAATATTGAGTTATTTTGGCATTTTTCTGAAGGGTTAATTATTTAAACTAGACCTGGGCACAGTTTGGGCAGAATCTAGGTAAGACATGATTAAGACTGTTTATCATCTGTATCTTCTAGTCTTAAATGAGAGTTTATAGTTCTGTTAAGTAAAGCAAATGTGATAATATAAGTTAGAGACAGAGTATTACTAATTTTTAGAGTACTTGTACTCAGAGTAAAACCTGTTTTGATTCCCTTAAACTTATAAAAAGATAAATTATAGGGGCAATAAATGCTGATTTAAACATATTTGAACAAATAAAGTAATAAATGAAAATCAATGATCTCACCCCCTAGAGGTTGGTTTTGTCTTATGCCTATAATATATATGTGTATGTGTGTATAAGTATAATATATACTATATATGGTATACATATATATATGGTATATATGTGTATACATAAATATATAAGATATATAAAGCTTACAAATGACATACATAATTTATTGATTGACATACAGATACATATGTGCATTTACAAATATGGAATTATACTCTACACACTATTTAACAATGTAATTTTTTTCACTTAATAATGTATCAATCACATCTTTTCACCTTGTATATGTAGATCTATCCTCAAGAAGAATTTAAATCTCCAGATATTGACTAGGCCCTCGGTAACATATTTGGGGACCACTTGCAGGCTTAAATTATATCAATTGTTCTAGAATTTGAATTACAGTCTATCATCTTAAATACAATACCATCTGGGAATTTCATCTTCTGTAATTAATTCACTAGATATTAAAGTAAGTTAACTCATGAAGTTTAAGTTTGTCAACCGTAGTTCGTTATCATGGCCCTCTATGGTTTATAAGAAGTATCATCATTTTCCAGTCTTTGTATCAAGAGGAGTCTTGATGTCAATCATATCAGGACTGTAATAGTGATTTAAGATGTTAGTTTACAAGTGTGTATGTGACCAGTTCTGCTATACTGCTATGTATGAAATGAAGTAGAGTGAAGGTGGAATGGCATAGTGTACAGGGAGGAAGGATTGGAGAATTATTAGAAGAGGAAATTTAGTGCAAGATTTTTTTTGGAAACATTCCTTTTATTATTTCATTATTACCATTGTAATAGCTATATAGGGGACAGTTGGAATGTATATTACAGGCCCTTAAGGTGTGGCAAATCAGATAAAAAATGTTATGAGGCTCAGATAATCTCTGTTAAGAAATGACAAAGCAGTGTCTCATAGTTTTAGTGGTGAGAAAGTGACACTATGAAAGTGTTCATTAAGAGCAGCTTTTAAAAAATGTTATTCCCTGTATAAGTTGCCTACAATGTTTAATTTTGTGCTGTAGCACCATTTTACCTTTTGGTTTTACCTGTGTACTTACCTATTTCTCCCATAACCTGTAAAGTCCTTGACAACAAGACTGTCTGTTCATTTCTCCAGTGCTTAGCATACCTTGCGTGTAATAGATGCTGGTAATTTTTTTTTAAATTATACTGAATTGATTTATTATTGTCCCTTGTGTGTAATACAGAGACTCAGTACCAGCAACCTGAAGATAATCTGGTACGTTGTACTGGTCCTCCTAATCACTTAGAACCAGTTTAAGGTGAACGTTTAACCAGGAGAACTATCCCAGATGTACTAAGGCCATTTTGACTCTTAGAACAACAATTTCTTCTAACAGTCCTAAAATAAATTCCAATGACCATAAAAGGAAAAAATTGCACTGGGCAGGAAGGTGGGCACAGTAATACATAAACTCTCTCAGATGCCTCCCAGTTGCATTTAATCCTCACAGTTGAATCTTACTAAAACATGTTATAATAGTACTGGCTCTCCAAGATTAGGGACATCATGAAATTAATTTAGAATTATTTATCATTTTGAACTTTTGAATGTTTCCCCCAAGTAGGGGATTTCTTAGGAGCAATGGTTAGAAATGGTGTGTCTCTTACTAAGAAGCATTTATTTTCACTTTCTTCTCACTCTATGTCCTATTTTCTAAGAATTACTTAGCAGTTCTCTGGTTTTAGATGGGCCGTTTAGGCTCTGAAAGCCAGCTCTAAGCTGCCGTGCCTTATCAGACTGACTTAACACCTGTCCACGTTTGTTACCGCTTTTAATATCTGTTATAGAAATATGTGTGCACATGTGTGTTTGTGTGTAATGATAGGGTGGGTATAGCAGCTTCCTAAAAGGGGAAAAGCAACTGGCTTTTCTAAAAAGACCTTTCCACCCCCACCTTTTTTGCAGGCAGCCAGAGTTAATCCTTACATGTTTGATTGGAACAGCTGAGAGAGTAGCTTGCATAGCTGAAGGTCTCCAGTGGACTCATGTTGCCTCAGAGCTGGGGCCACCTTCCTCTTTTCTAGGGCTGATCCTGCCAGCTGTCCTAGCCTCTGTTAAAGCACAGCGAAGGAGGTGTTAAATGATACACAAACATACAGTGTCATGAAAGGGATCCCTTTACTGCATGTAGCCTGTGACTTCTTTCTTCTCCCATTCCTTTCCACGGCAGAAGGATTTTATACTGTTAATCCTAACACCTGTCTCTGCCGGAGACAGTGAGAAGGGGGGGGGTGTGTGTGTGTGTGTGGTGTGCATGTGTGTGCGCGTGCGCGCTGTCCCGCCCAAGAAGGAATAGAGAAATAACACCAGTCCCATCTGCCTTTCCATGTCCTGGATTGGGAGTGTTCCCTCTGACGCACTTCAAGCCTGGAACATATATATCATTTTGGATCTTGGATACCTTGTGCTTCCTACCATTTTTCTGTGAGCCCATGTTCCCTTCTCTGGCTGTCATTCTCTGCCAGTTGAGCTTCTGGTGGAGCTGTCAGTTTAAAACCAACAGTAACAGCAAATCTCTAATGTAGTTTTCAGTCTATAACTAGTAACTCAGTTGGAGCTTTTTGCTTTTCCCTGAACATTTCTTCTGTGTAGTGTTGAATTTTATTGGGGTGGAAGCCTGGGCTGAGCCAAGCTCCGACTTCATCATCTGAGCCAGCATACCTATCTGCGTAGACTAGAAGTCAGCCACGGAGTTTTTGGTGCTACCTAGTTCCTTTGGACAGGACAGCCAGACCAAACAAGGCAAAAGCTTAGACACTTTTTATACTGTCTTTATCTGAAGATTTTTTTCCCCTTTGCTATGTATGGTGTATATTGTATGGATTATCAATATCCTGTTGTCCAGGTAAGCTAAGGGTTATAACTTGTTTTCTAGATACTATTTGATTGATGTGAAGGTTTTATGGTGGGATGAAATGCTTACAAGTTTTCTCTCTTGACCTGGTACCATTCAGGGTGTAGATTTCCCAAAGTTTTTTGCTAATTTGCTGTAACGGGAGGTTTGAGTTTTATAGTATTGAGGGCTGGGTAGGGGTGGGTTCTTTCAACTCGAGAAGTTCTGAAACTTCAGAGAGATTCCATCTTGGCATCATAAATGTAGCATAACTAAGCCACCATATTATTGTAACTTTAGGCTTCGTTTTGTGTAGATGAGAAGCACAGATGGCAGTTTCTAAAAGTTGTTGCTGTATTTTTCAGAAAGGTAATATTCAGTAGAGGGCACTCTCTCCACACTTAATGGAACACTCTACACTGGTGTGATGGGATTCATGGCATCTTAGTTATTAACTTGTTGAAATCTGGAATCAGAAAATTTTTGGCCATTATCAAGCATATTCCTGAATATCTGTTTGCCCTTAACTTAGTAGCAGTATAGTGAGTGAAGTTGAAGTTAAGAATCCTGAATTCTTATTCGAGCTGTAATGTTTACCACCTCTGTGTTCATGCTCAAATAGCTTTGTTTTTCTTGGCTTTACTTTCCTTATATATAAAATGAAGGGGTTGAACTAGATGATCTTTTATATGTCATGATTCTTTGAAATATTAATTGTGCTGAAAACCTAGAATAGGAAAATAAGAACGGTTAATACACTTAATTCTGAATTATACATACTACTTGGTTTCTCAGTTTAATTTATTTATGTTTTCATGGCACTTATTTTTTTCTTCCAAATGGCCGTTTCTCTAATAATTAGCTCCCATGTTGTAGGTTGGACAGAAATGCATAGGGTTAAAGGAAGTGACAAACTAACTAGTACATCTTATTAGAGATTGGGACCTAAAGGCTAAACCCAGCTATTTTTAATTGGACTTGTTGGGTAAGCTCTGCAGAGTAACTCACAACTCATTCAATTCTTAAGCTACCAGTATTGAAGTCATATGGGAGGGGATGTGCTTTGATTTTTTTTAATATTCTAACACATTGATCTATACTATATGTTTTATGTTAACTCTACAACTATAAAATATATTTCTATAAAATAATTTCTGTTATTGTGAGTTATTCAAATTGAGTGTATTATATTTACCATAATGAGATTTTGATATATTTATGGGTCTCATTTATCTATGAACTGTTTCTCTACTGGCTAAAACACTAGATCAGTCTATGTAACAGTTTAAGGCTGGAAGTGTCACAAGAATAGATTAGAAGCAAAGCTTCTTACAAGTAAATATTAATGTGCTTTTGAAGGGAAACATCAGTGAACAGTAAATTTCTGAGACCCAATTAGCAAAGTAAGGGACTTGTAATAACTATAATATAAGTAAAATTGTCTAAGGAACAAAACTGAAAAAGTGTTTCCAAAGAAGATTGAGGTACTGAAGATATATGAAAAAAAAATTATTATAATATGTAAATGAATTTTTTGAGATAGAAAACTGACCACTCCCCCAAAAATAAAAAGTTGTGGGGTGGATTAAAGAGTTCCTATTTAAAAATTATGGTATGTTTGATAAAGTCTTTTACAGTAAAATTTTATTCATTTGCGGTAAAGTGAGTTTTAAAGTGCTATCAAGTTAAAGGTAAATAGATATTGAGGAATAGGGGCTTGATAATGGCCTAAAATTTTCTGATTCTAGATTTCAGCAAGTTAATAACTAAGATGCCACTAATCCCATCACACGGGAGTCTAGAGTATTAAGTGTTAACTTTTTGCCAAAAAGTTCTTTTTGGTCATTAAGATTTAGTACTGATAAATGTAGTGCTCAGTATTTGAAACAACACTTTCCTGGCTTTGCTCCATTTAGTGGGTTTATTCTATCTGAAATTAAGGTAGCTTAGAAATGCAGGTAACAGGATGTTAAAATTTAAGAGTACACTCTCCATTCCACCACATCAGGAAAATTAATGGGATTAAGAAGACAATTTTAAGTTGAAGGATCCAAAAGTATTTTACAGTCTTATTTACTCATTCCATTAAAGTAACAATTTTCTTTCAGTGCATTATAAATGGGTATTAGATGGTTATTTGCTACCCAAACTCTTATCTCAACTAGGGTTATAAAATTTTCTTTTTAGCTTCTGTTATATTCTTATACTGAGTTAAATCAAAGCTCCTCGTTGTGTAATACTTGTGGTTCTATACCAATGCATTATGCAATTAGAAATTATTGAGGACATGATTGAATAGTATTTTTTAAAAATTTAAGCTTTTGCACCTATCTTTTAAATTAAGTATTTCTAGAATTGCTAGTGTTGAGATAATGAAACAAAGTAAGTTCTCAGTATAAGGCAATAAAGTATTTTAGATACTTGACCTTTCATTGCTCTTACTGTTAATAAAATCATGACTGACTTAAGAGTGTGCAATTGAAATCCGTCATTTTATTAGTTATAATTTTTGCAGAACCAAATCTAGGCCAAATCAGTTTAAAATACAGGCAGAGTAAGTAGATAAGAGATTGCTAGATATGATTTAAAGGACAATGAGTAGTACAGTGTCCCTCCCCAGAAAAAATCTATTTGAGAAACTGTTCCTGAAATTATTCTTTTGGATTAAACATTTACTGCCTCTGACTGGATGGTTAAAATATAACTTGTCAGTATAGCTACTGTCAAAAAAACAGAAAAGAAGTGTTGGCGAGGATGTAGAGAAATTGGAACCTTTGTGCACAAATATCAACAGATAGGAATGTAAAATGGTACAGCTGCGGTAGAAAACAGTATGGTGGTTCCTCAAAAAATTAAAAATAGAATTATCATATGACCCAACAATTCTACTTCTGGGTGTATACCCAAAAGAATTGAAAGCAGAGTCTTGAAGAGATATTTGTATAGCCATGATAGCCAAAAGGTAGAAGCAACAACTCAAGTGTCCATCAATGGATGAATGGATAACCAAAATGTGGTATGTACATAGAATGGAATATTGTGCAGCCTTAAAAAGGAAGAAAATTTGACAAAAGTTGTAACATGGATGAACCTTGAGGATATCATACTAAGTGAAACAAGCCAGTCACAAAAAGACAAATACCGTATGATTCCACTTACATGAGGTGCCTAGAGTAGTCACAATCATAGAGACAGAAAGTAGAATGGTGGTTGCCAGGGGCTCTGGGGACAAGAAGAATGGGGTGTTATTGCTTAATGGGTATTGTGTTTCAATTTTAAAAAATGAGAAGAGTTCTGGAGATGGATGGTGGTGATGATAGCACATTATGAATATATATAATACCATTGAACTGTATACTTGAAAATGGCTAAGATGGTAAATTTTATGTAATGTGTGTTTTACCACAATAAATTTTAAAAAGAGAGGGAATGTAACTGTTGTTGCAAGTTAGGGGTTTGTCTGTTATTGAGTATCACACATTTTCCTGAGGCAGTTTTACTTAACCTGTCACCCTTCGAACACGTATGCCTAGTTACGTGGAATGCTGTAAAGTGAGTTAGCCCACAGACTCTCCGCTTCTTTGCGGGAAGATGACCTTGAAGTAGAGGGATATATGTGTTCTTTAATTTCTCATTTTGAGAATGCTTTTTGAGTACCTACTGTGTGTCAGATACTATGTCAGGCTTTGGTGGTGAAGTACAGCAGAATCTCCAGTAATTTAGTAATAGAGGCACAGAATATTTTAGTATTGGAGAAACCGCACACTTCAGTTTTCACAGGTTAATCAAGTATTATTTTCTTGATAATCTAGTTATTGATAAATTTGTTTATATACCATCCATCCCTTTTAATATTTGTCTAAGAACCTTTTCCTTGATCTCTCACAGAATACAGAGAGTGTGTACCTAATTTCCATTGTATATATGACGCTAGTTGTCTAGAGTTTGGGATATTTTAATGATATACGAGTCTGTTACCCAAATCTGGATAATGTGTTTTCTAATTTCCCTGGCCTCACCTATGTCTTAGTGTATGTTATTTGTGGTCTTGTTCAAAAGGTTTGATTTTGGGGAATAAGAAATAAATATGAGGGTTATTTGGTTTTTATAAGCATATAAGGCCTAAAGCAGTTGATTTCAAATACTGGTCTCACCTTTTTTTTTTCCAGAATGGGTTCTATATAACTGAACCCTGTCTAAACTGGAGAAAAGAAGCTAGGAAAGAATAGTTAGCTATAATTTGGCTTCATTTATATTAACGGGAATGTTGCGGCAAAGGATATTAAAGTGTTATTGTGTTAGAGATGTTTCTGGGAAGGTATTTAATATCTTTTAGGTGTAAATTGTTATTTACACTTAGTTAGGGTTATTGTCTGGGGGTGTACTGTGAAGAGCTTTTATACTAACAAGTTTTTATTATTGCAGGAAATGCCGTCCCTTTAATGTTGCTTTTCACTTGGGTGTCAGAGGCAGCCTGGGAAAGGATGAGCAAGACCTGCCTTCTAGTCAGGGACTCTTGGATCTGCTTTTATAGCAATGCTGGTGGGTGGGAGGTAGGGAAGTTGAGTCACATCTATGTAAAATTGTGAAGAGCAAGAGCACCTAAAGTGGTGAGTTGTTTTTTTTTTAATCAGTGAGTATTATTTTGTCTAGAATCTGAGCTATTCTAATAAAGTTGAAAATAAGGCCCTTCTCCGACTCTGTCTTTTTGTACATCTTCCTTTCAGCTTCAGATTTCTAACATACTGAAATAAATTTATAAATCTGAAGATATTTCCAAGTACTCTTTTGGGAGAAAAGAGTGCTTTTTATATTTTGGTAACCACATAGATACTCTTCATTCTTAGATTCCCATGTATGGATAAATAAATGGCTAGAGATAGAAATCAAGGCATTGTTGTTTGATTTAAACAAACATTTATTCATGTACTATGTATTCAGGCACTGGGTTAGGAACTGGGGATTTGGTATGAAACACACAATTCCTACCCTCCAATTGCACACAGTGTAGTCATAGTTATGCAGAAGCAATAACCCCAACAGTTATGAACCATGGGTTAGGCACTAAGGCACAGGGATAAGGGGTACCTAACCCAGATGTGGGAGCAGGTAGGGTCAGCAAAGGCTTTCTGGGGCAGGAGATCCCTGAAGTGAGCCCTGAGGGATGAATTAGCCAGATAGAAGGCCATATTCAAGGGAGTAAGGACAGAAAGCAGAAAGGAACAGGACCCATGGTTTCCTTGAGGAACTAACTCCAAGTCTGTGGTAGGGGCCGGGGAGGGCGGTGCCTGGGGGGAAGGGAAGCAGTGACTCGGACAGGTATGCTGAAGCCACATTATGTGTTAGGTGCCTACTTAAGAGAGAATTTTAGGCCGTGGGGAGTATTTGAGGATTTTAATCGGAGAAATGGCATGATGAGATTTGCCTTTAGAAAGATCACTCTGGCAGTAGTGAGAAGCTTGGATGGGAAGAGTGGCCAACTGGAGGCAGAGAGACAAGTAGGAGACAAGATATAAAATAATAAGGTCAGAACTGAATTCGTGGTGATAGGCATGGAAAGAAAGGGCAGATTTCAGAGAAATCAAAAGGACTTGCTTCTGGTTTGGTGTGGTATTGAGTGAGAAGGAGAAGTCTTGGAAGGACCCCAGACTTTCCATCAGATTTGGGTTTGACTCTGATCTCTTCAGCTTGCTAGCTTGGGTGACTTTGGGCAAGATGCTTAGCCTCACCTAGTCTTAGTTGCTTCATCTCCAAAAAGGAGATTAAAATATCATCATGAGGATGAAATGAACTAATGATACATGCAGTTGCTCGATAAGAAGCCGCTGCAGAGTAAGTTCTCAAGAAGTGGTAGCTGTTTTCCTGGAACGTGGGAGAATGAGGACTAGAACCCAAGCTTCACACATATGGGATTTTTATCTTTTTTGTTCATTACTGTTTTCTCCCAGTGCCTGGAACAGTGCCTGGTACATAGTAGGCACTCAAACATTTGTTAAATGAATTAATGATTTGATTTTGAGAATTTAGTTTTGGACTTTCAAATTAGAGAACTTAGTAGGATATCTAAATGGAATTGACCATTATTTGGCAGTTGGATATTTTTATCTGGAGTTCAGGATAGATATCTGGACCAGACATAGAAATGTGGGGGTCATCAGGGTAAATGAGTAGTAATTGAAGCAATGGGATGGATTACATCACCTAGAGCAAGCGTGTTCAGTAGTGTTTAACTTTTTTGAGGTTTTTGTACCCTTTTGAGAATCTGATGAATACTATGGATCCTCTCTGCACAGAAATGCACATAAGAAAAATTTCCACTGGGGTGCCTGTGTGAGGAACTATCCATGTTGGGTTAAGAACCAGTGGCATGCAGTAAAAAGAGGTCTGAGGATGGCACTTCAAGTAATACCAGCATTTAGAAGGGAAGGGTAGGCAGAGGCAGAAGAGTAAGATGGGAAAGCGAGTGAACAGGGAAAGAGGAAAATCAGGAAAGACTGGTATTGCTTGCAGCTGAGAATGAGAGTTTCCTAAAGGAGGGAGTGCCAAATGCCACAGGTAGTCAGAGAAGATATAAAATGTCCACTGAATTTGGCCATCTGGAGGTCTTTGGTGACTTCAGTAAGATAAATTTCCACTGAGTGGTATGGGAGAAAGGAAGCTGGAGTTCTGGGAACTGCATGAAACATAGAGGAAACAAGAAATTGAGACAACTAGGATAAGTTCCTTCATTTGTTTCTTTAACAAATATTTATTGTATACCCACCATATACAAGGCACTGTGCTGGAAGCTGGGAATTGATCCACAAAAGTGGACATGGTCTCCTCTCTTAGCTGACATTCTTATTGTGTTATCTCTGCCCACCTCCCCAACCCCCTCAACCCCAACCCCTTCCCATACCCTCCCACCCCGAAAATGCCCTGAAACGAGTTTCTCCTTGGTACACTACTGGGCACATTCAGCCACCAGGGGAATCCAGGCTATTCAATTGCTCTTCTCTCTCTTGGGCACCAGAGAGCAAATTGTCCTCTATAATGCCAGCCTTTAAAGTCAGGACACACTTCTAAATATCCTTGAATTTGTCCAATGCTCATTATGATCCTGTTATTCAGTGAATTTATGAAAATCATCTTATTTATTTTTACTTTTAGCTCATACTAACTCTATCTTGTGGTGATGACTTTTATAAGCTTATTATTTGCAGTATAAAATGTTGGCCCTAAATGTAGAAAAGAGGCAAGAAGAATACCAGGCCTAAGGAAGCCTTTATCCTAGTCCTAGTCCTAGACTTTTTGCCTGTGGGGATCCCTCATTTGCCTTTTTATTAAAAAAAAAAAAAAAAAAACCTTATCTTGGGGTCTTGCTGTCTTTCCGTATGTGTGGAGGCTGCAGTCACACACAAGCTTCAGGATAGTGGTGGCTTTCCTAAGGGTCGCATGTGTGTGGTGGGGAGAGGGGGAGAGTCTAATTTCTTGGTGCTCAAGGCTTTTTGCCCCAGCACTATAATGGACCAGTGGATTCAGAGAATGGTATACAGTGATTCTCAGGTTTATTTTTGATATTAGAACTAAAAATATAAATAATTATGCCATAAATATAGTTTAGATTTTTCCAAAAGTACATTGGGCTGCCCTTGCTTCCAATGAAACTCACCTACCTCTTTTCTGCTTACTTACTTGGTGTTTAAAAAAACTTGACTGCATTTTATCTCCTCCTAATTGGCTTTTCACTTGCGAGTTCAAAGAAGACAATATATTCTGTCTTCCACATCATTTCTAAAAATGTTAAATAAGAACAAGCTTGGTACTGATTTATTCCTTTTCTCATGGTGTTTTTTCCTAATATTTAAAGATCCCATTCTTTTGTACATATTTCTTTACATATTATGGATTATACCAAAAGTATACAGATATCTGTAAAATGCCCAGAATAGTGCCTGACATATTGTAGGTACTCAGTAAAAAGCCTGGTTATACATTTTGCCAAACAATCCTCGTAGAGACAGTGAAAAACTGTATCCTCAATGTGATTTGTGATTTTTAGTTTTTATTTCTGTATGTGTTTATTTTAAAAATAGGAAGCTTAATTTTGGAATTAATCTCTTTGCCCTTTGTGCAATCTATTAGAGGTTATAACATAATAAATATAGCATAACTAAAATATATAATAAAATCCTTTAGAATAGGATCTTATTTATTAGAATACTTAAATTTTTAAATCATCATTTTTATGAGACAAACATCATTAACTCATCAAACATTCACAGATTATTTTATTTGAATATTTAATAATACAAAGTAGGGAGGTTATGAAATTTATATTCAGAGATTAAAGACTTTTCCAAGATCACTTGTAAAGGGCAGAATTAGGTCTTAGACCAGGACTTCTGGACTGAATCAGACCTTTGATGCTTCTTTTCATTATGTCTTTTTAATAAGAGAACTTTAAGGAAACTCTTATGTTCAGTAAACATTCTCCCAAACCTTCTATATCTGTTGCACTCTGTAGTAGCGATTACTGTTTACAGTAATGACATGGATGTCAGTGCATATATAAGAAAGGGTTTGTGTTTTCAGTAGCAGCTGACATATAGAAGGCTGAGGGACACAAAAGGGGACTTCTTGGTTAACCAGAATTTTTAATGAAGCTAGAAGCCTTAAGCAGTCAAAATTTGTATTCACCTTTCAGAATCCCCAGGTTTTTTACAGTAGAAAAAAATAAGCACGTCAATTACCTTCCTCTTGTCTTTTAGTCCTTCGCAGTCTTAGACTGGTTTAGGACAAGCAGGTTCTTGCATATTCCTGGTTCCTTGAAAACCTTCCAGTCAGTGGTCATTCAGCAGCTTTTCTTATCTTTCGTTAAATCCACTACACCTATAAACTGGACATCAATGGAATTGTTCTTTTAAAAATAATTTTTGTTTCTTATTTATTATCAGGTATTCGTGGATGGAATATTTTAAATCTGTGTTAACTATGGTAAGCTGCTATGAATGCTTTCAGTGCTATATAATTAATGCCACCATGGCAGATATTCACTCCTTAAAATATGCCTGCACATGGCGTCTGCCCCTCCCTCTCTCTCTCCCCCTCCTTCCCTCCTCCCCTCCTCCCCTCCTCCCCTCCTCCCCTCCTCCCCTCCTCCCCTCTCTCCCTCTCTCCCTCTCTCCCTCTCTCCCTCTCTCCCTCTCTCCCTCTCTCCCTCTCTCTCTCTCTCTCTCTCTCTCTCTCTCTCTCTCTCACACACACACACACACACACACACACACACACACACACACACACGTGCGCAAAGCACACACCAAACTGCCATTCTCCAGCAGGCCTGTTTCTGGAGTTGGGAGATGTCAGCATGCTGGGAGGGGGTGGGGGGAGGAGGAAGAGGTGGGGCTCTCCTCTGATTAATTACCTTAGGCATTCAGGGGTGGGGCTTCCTTCAGCCATCTGCCTGAGATATGGGAGGGAGCTGGAGAAGGAAGGAGGGGGAGAGACTGCCAGAGAGGAAGAGAAAAGAAAGGAAGAAACACTAGAAAGAAAAAGAAAGGAAAACGGGATAAAGGGAGATCAATTACCCACCCTTAAATAGCTGGACGGGGGGGGGCGGGGGGTGGACGAGAAAGCTGTGGAGGCGTGCCCCGGCACGACCGCTTTGACGGGCTCATCAGCTATTCCGTTTGGTTTATGGAGAAAAGGAACATGGTAACTCAGGTAAGACTGGTGTTGCCTCGCTGTGTTTCTTTTCTCGTGCCTGGGATCCAAATAAAGATATGGGGGTGGGGTATAGTAAGCAGAGTTTTAATTATTACTGTCTTCTTAGAAAAGGCCAGATTTATCGTTATCAGCTGAAAAGTGTTAGTCTGTGTCTGTTGTGAGTCCGTGAGCGTGTGTGAGATGTATCCGTATCCTTTCCCCCGCTCCCTCGCTCCATAGTGGATTCCTGTTTCCTGTACTGTGCAGCTGTAGCTCAGGAAAGACCCTGTGGGGATTTGTCTACCTCTTTGTCTTGGTTCTGAGAAGAGGGAGGGAGAGAGACTGCAGAGGTAGGAAGAGATTCTTATAGACTGCCAAAAAGAGGGGCGAGGGATTGATTTCCTTTTAAGAATTGCAGAAGAATTTGTTATAGGGAAATCTGATTTCTGATTCACTTTGCTTTCTCGGGATTGGCTGTGGAATTGCAGTTTTGCTGCCTTTGCTTTAAATGGCTTATTAAAAATGAAGGCTAGGAAAATATATTTCATTCTTTGTTATTGGCGAAGAATGTTTTCAGTGGGAGCCATAGGAGCATCCAGGTGCAGCAAAGGCAGGTAGAGCCCTCCCTGATAGGAGAACGGATCTGGGTGTGTAAATGGCAATCACAGGAGCATTAAAAGGCATTTGAAGGAGAGGGAGTAGGAAATGGAAGATCAATCTCTCTCTCTCTCCCCCCCTGCCTGTCTTTGGTTATGCCAGGCAATATCTAATCTGCATTTTAGCAAGTCATTCCTGACAAATGGAAAGGTGAATACTCTTACGTGGTTTCCGCTGGCAGTGCTATTTTTCTTGTTGGCACCCTTCTGTAGGTTCCTTTACCCTTTTTTCTTTATATGTAGATTGAGAGGGAATGATGAGGCTGTGATTTATCAATGAGAATCATTTGCATTGTAGAACATTCATGTCTTTTAGTCGCAGACTTAGGATCAGTTTCACTCCAGGGTTTTATTCTCTGTAGGGAAATTTCATCACTGGACAGTGCTTTCCTTTTAAGGAGGTTGCCCTTTTTTGTGTGTTCTGTCTTTTTTCCTCTCCAAGTCACCACCGGAGGGCGAGAGAGTCGGCTGGCTTATCTGGATGGAGGCATCATTTTAGGAGCTGGAACCCTGTTCCGTTAAATGTTATATAATGCCCTGCAGTGCTGTTCAGAAGGAGGGAAAGTGTTAGGGAGATTTTCCCAACATGACCTAGAGGGAAGGGAAGTTTCAAAGACTATGTCTTTCCAAAGTAATTTTTCACCAGATCTGTCTGAGTTTGGAGAGTATCAAGAAACCCCTCCCTCTTTGGGGCAGTGGAGAAACCCTTGAGATATTTTCTCTTCCACTGCTTATCCCTTCATCGTCAGCCTAATTAACTCTTTTGAAATATTGCTTTACTTGTAAAAGATCTCCATAAAAGAGAAAACCTATTTCTGGATTCTCTTCGTTGCTTGGGAGGTGATACTTCTTAACCTTGGAGCCCTCATTCAATTTTCATTAACTGGCAATATTAGAGGATGTCAGCTCTCTTCTTTCTCAGCTGTTACTGAGGGCTTTTCAACTACTTGACTTTTCATTATATATGTATTTTAAATCAGTGAAAGAGTTATCCAAACTAGGACTTTTTATAATCAGAGGTTTTCGGGCCTCTTGGAACATGTCCACTTAGTTTCTAGAGGAGCTGTTTAAGCATGTGTGAGCACAAGTTAGAATGCACATGCATATAAACACTTAATATTGTGGTCTTAATATTGATATTTAAGAAAACTGTAATTTTAGGAATGAAGCAGAAGAGATAGAAACTGGAAAGAGGGATTTCTTGGTGGTTAAGAATTCTAGTAGATAAAATCATTGTGACTTTCTCAGGATGTGCTGAATGCTGAAAAAAGAAGTAACTTATTTTTGCCCATCCTGAATTGACACAACTTGGAAAGTAGAGATCAAATTTGTGAATTTTCAGTATTCCAGTATATTTGTTTTGATGTATACACTTTCTATGTTAATGTAACATACGTAGTTGTTAGTAAGCTAGAAAAAAAAAAGCAAAGGAAATAAATAGATGGGCCAAATATTTATTTGTCCTGTGGGATTTGTTTTGTTTTGGTTTGGTTTTGGGGTTTTTTTTTTGTTTTTGGAGCCACACATCTAATCCCAGTATTTGATAATGATCTGTCACATAAGCTTTCTGAACAGAAAATGTCTACACTGTTCAGAGTTTGGTTATCAAAGTTAAATGGTTTATTATGGTATTTAGTATCTTGACTAGTATATTAAGAAAGGTAATTAGGTGTGTTTTCACCATTTTGTCACCTAGGTTCTTTGCATCTCCGACCTTAACATCTCTATATCCCTTAATTTCCATTGCTCACTTAATGGAAGAAGGGCGAAGGGCTTTCAGTGGATGACATTTTCATCATCAATATTAGATCCATATCAGTAGTTGCACAATGTGTGCGCTTTATTATATATGCTCTAGTTTTATAAGGCCTACTTTTGGTTTAATTAGCAAACTGCTCTGTCATTTACAAGTAATCAGTGCTTTGCTTTAAAAAAACAGCAAATGGCAGTTTAATCACAAAATTCTAATATAGTAGACAGCTGCTCATGTGACTTTTTAAAATAACTTTCGGTTTGTTGTTTATGTATGTGTTGTAGGAGTATTTCACTGAGATACTTTCTTATTTCTGAATGTGTGAACCAAATTATTGTATCTCCTCATATCTATGAAAATAACAATGTGGAATAAAAGGAAGGAAAAGAGGAGAAATCATTCTCATAATATGTGTAAAATTAGAAAAACCATTGCAGTTGACTTCAGCTCCAATTAATAAAAAAATGGTTAGCCAGGCTCAGACTCAGTTATACTATTTGTTGTTGAAAGGGAAACTATACTAGGCAGAGAGGAAAAGATTTTACCCTATGGATGTGAAAGAAAATTTTTGTACTCTACTATAGTGTAAGACTGCCAGTTTCTGTGAAACACAAAGCCCTCCCTTTCTTGGACAGCTCAGTGCTTTGCTGGCATTTTCTTCAAAATCTGTTTTCCATCAGGACCAAGAGGAGGGAAGGTGTTAAGAATAAGGGAGGTTGGAAAGGGGGTTGCTGTTCCTTTAAATAGTGCAGTGAGCCCATGTGGCAGCAGGCTGCTCTGGAGTGTATTCTTTTGTAATGAATCACCAGTTCCATTGTCTGCTCTCCCCCCTTTGTAGCTGGAAGGCTGAAGTCTTTCACCTGAGCTGCTGCCAGTTCCCTCTTCTGTTCTGGGGTGGTTGGGAGAAGAGAAATGGGAGGGTATTCTATGCTTTAATTAAAGACAGATAAGAGAGCAGGTATGTTTTGCTTTGTTCATTTTTTTCCTATCTTTGCTGTTTTGGGTTTTTTTTTGAAATGAATTGAAGTAGGGACTCTATTCCATGATTTAGCTGAGCATATCCCATTTTCTGTGAATTTCGAAAGTCCTCAGCGATTCTTGAGTCTCCATTTTGTGGCATTGCTTTAAAGTGATTCCATTCGGTTGCCTGCCAGTTCCACCCAAACCTCATCCCACCCTTCATCCACAGAGCTTCAGCCCGCACTGTTTGTTTTGGCACGGTTTCCACTTTCTATGGGCTGCACAGGACTCTGGGAAGTTGGGGGGTAGGCGGAGATTGTGGGTTGGAGACTAATTTATGTTCCTTTATAATGAACCAAAAAAAGCCTCACTTTTTCCAGAGATTTGGCCTCTTTCTGAATGCTTCTACACTGCTTCATATCTTCAGTTAGAACCATTTCCTCGCCAAGGCTAAGACCGGCACTTGAAAAATATCGCTGCTCTAAAAATTACTTAGCTTTCCTGAAAAGAAACCCAGATTTCCATAAATGTGATTAAATCGAAGCAATTTTGACTCATTAAATGGTTTTTCTTCCCTCTCACCCCCCCTCCAAACACACACAATTTTTTGTCCCTTCCCTTTATTTTTTCCTTTACCTTTCTCCTTAGTCTGCAGTTGAGAGTAGGTGAACTTAGTGTCCGATAATCTGCTACTCCAGTTTGTGCTGCTACAGAGGATGTCTCCATGTTGAAAAGTAGATGACACTCACCCCCTCGGGGCTGAAAGTCCTGATTTGGCTCCTCCAGATTTCCGTTCTCCCTGAAAATTCAAACTCATATCTACACAGGTTGCCATGCGGAAACAACTTCATCTCTCTTTTGGCTCTTGGTTCACAGAGTACTCACATTTTTAACTTCTGTCCATGTAATCCCTTCCTTTGGGTTGTTTCTTGAACATCAGCTTGTGGTATTCAGACAGATCCTCGCTAGGAACCAGTCATGGTGACGATACTGCCCTCTGTGTCCACCAGCCTCCTCCTGGTGTACCATTGCACTCGGAAATCGGACGCTGTTGGTATTCCAAGCGTTGCCTTCTGGAGTCGTAACTCCTCACTCTTTTTTTTCAACATTTCAAAACCACTGTCAATTCTTTCTTAAACATTTCTTCACAACACTTTATATGTGAAATCCAGCAAACACAAATGGAATGCTCCCCTGCAGTAAATGCTTTGCTGCTTTGAATGTAGCAACTTTATTATCGGGCTCAGCAGTCAGGCTGCTGCAGTCTGCCATCATGATGCATTGTTTCCATTTCCCAGATGCTTAAATGCTCCTCTTTTACTATTAGAATGATTAAATTCAGGAAACCTTGGAGTCAAATAATTCATTAGAGGTCATTGCCAGAGTGAATCATTTAAAATGCGGGTCTCATTTTGTTACTCCTGTGCTTAAAATCTTCTAGTTGTTTCCCTTCAGACTCAGAATAAAATCAGTGTCCTTACTCCAGTCTCTAAGGCCCTCTATGATCGGAAGCGTGGCTGTCTCCAACCTTATCTCCTGCTCCCCTTCTCTGCCCATATTTCGCTCCAGTAACAGTGGCTTCTTCGCTATTCCCTTAACACGCTTTGTGTCCTCCTGCTCGGGGCCTTTCCTTTTGTTTTTCTCTCGGCCCAAAATGCTCATCCCCCAGATGTCCACATGGCTTCTCAAAGGAGAGCTCTCCTTTGAACTTCCTGTCTCACCTTGAACTCCCCAATTACTCTTTATCCCTTACCTGCTTTTTCTTCACTGATTTTAGTCTTTATCATTACTTGTTATATGTTTGTTTGTTTGTTTATTATCTGTGCTCCCTCCCCCACTCCCCCCGCAAGAATATAGGCTTTGTGAGGTCAGGGACCTTGTCAGCAGTCTGTTGTATTCCCAGCGTCTATAGAACTGTGCCCGGCACATGGTCATATAAGAGCTAACCTGCTAGTCTTTATATATGGTTATGAGGTACTGTTCTAAGCACTTTACATACATTAGTTCATTGAATCCTCTCAACAACTCTGTAATTATCTTCATCGTCCAAAAGAGGAAACTGAGGCATATAATGGTTAGGTAACTTGCCCAAGTTTATACAGCTGCTAAGAGATGTCGTGGGAATTCATATCTGCAGACTGGCTTGGGAATCCGTACTCTTAACCACTGTGCTCTAATGCCCCTTGTAGGTAGTACATATTCAGTAAATATTTGTTGACTGTGTAAATGAAGTAATTTAGTTGAGACTCTCTGATTCACTTCTGGAATTTCCGTCTCTGACTTGTTCAAGGCTTTGATGGAATACTTGCAATAACAGGGAATTTGCTATTGAATAAAATGAATTCATTATTATAATATATAATAATAATAGGTAACATTATAGAGTGCATATTATGCATTAGGCACTATCGTCAGTGCCTTACATATGTCATTTATTCCTTTCAGCAGCCTTATAAGTACTATTAATGTCCATATTGTAGAAATTAGGAAACAGGGGTTCAGAGAGGTTAAGTAGCTTGCCCAAGGTGGCAGTGCCAGGATTTAAACCCAAGGAGTTTGGCTCGAGCTTCCCTGTTCTTTTTTTTTTTTTGTGAGGAAGACCAGCCCTGAGCTAACATCCATCACCAATCCTCCTCTTTTTGCTGAGGAAGACTGGCCCTGGGCTAACATATGTGCCCATCTTCCTCCACTTTATATGGGACGCCGCCAAAGCATGGCTGACAAGCGGTGCATCGGCGGGCGCCCGGGATCCGAACCTGCGAACCCTGGGCTGCCAAGCGCGGACTAAACCGCTGCGCCACTGGGCGGCCCCCAAGCTTCCCTGTTCTTAACCATCACTAATAATGACTGTTATTGAAATAACTTTTTGTTTTTGCGTACCTACTTTGTACCAATTTTATATACAAATCACATTTACATATATAACAGTTATTATATTCATATCGTATATCACTTGTCAATCACCTTTTGAGGTAAATGGTGTTTTTCCCGTACATTAGACTTTGAGATTCAAGAGGTCAAGCAACCTGGTGGCTCTGGGTACATACAGAGATAGATTTCAAACTTGCGACCTATTTAATTCCAAACTTGCATAGTCTTCCATTATACTATAGCTTCATAAGATAAATAGTTCTGTTGCTGGCCATTAAAAAAATAGAAAAGTTTTCCTTATGGTGAGCTAAAATCTGTTTTTATTATTGTCTTCTCACTCTTCCTAGTTCTATCATCTGGAGTCACATAGAGTGCTTTAATCTCTCTTCTTCGTAAAAACCAAATATTTGAAGATAACTGCTAAGTGTTCCCTTTAATCTTCTTTTCTCAAGGCTCATCTTATCTACTTCCTTGAATTATTCCTCATAGATATGAAAACATACGGTTTTCAGCGTCTTTACTGTCCTGGACTAATTGTGTCAATTGATATGAATGATCTGTCATTTATATCTAATTACTAAGCAAAATATCAATTATGAGTATTATTAAGTATCATATCTTCATTAAACAAAGTTTTGTTTTTTGACATCTTTGACTTAGCTCAGTTTTCATAGCTTATTGATCATGTAGTGTTATCAGCAATTTATAACTTCAAAAATACGGGGATATCACCATCAACTCTTAGGTAGAGTTATGGGAATTTTGGAGTCTTTTAAATCAGTAGCAACAGTAAAACATAATCTTATTTTTTATTGAGAATAGAAGTAAAGCAGAACAAAAAAATTAAGCCCTTGAAAAATGTTCTGATTTAATAATACTTATTATAAATCAAATACCGTACAAATATTCTTATTCTTAGTTTATTTTGGCATATTTATTCCTTTTATCGTGCCTCTTGAATTTTTCAAAGGGCTATCAGTTTTAGAATGCTCAGGTAACATTTCTTATTTAATTAATGGCTCTGGAAATGGGTATAGCTAGACTGCTGTTAACAAAAGGAAATACGGCAGCAGGGGGTGGGTTGGTGAGGAAGATTGGCCCTGAGCTAACATCTGTACCAGTCTTCCTCTATTTTATGGGGATGCCTCCACAGCATGGTTTGATGAGTGGTATGTAGGTCCGTGCCCGGGATCCAAACCTGCAAACCCCAGGCCACCGAAGTGGAGCATGCGAACTTAACCACTATGCCACTGGGCCAGTCCCTGGAAATACAGTTTTTAAAATTGTAACTTGATATTACATAATGAGATATTTAATTCATTCCAAATTACAGGATAAAGTTCTGCAACCAAAATTTGATGTATCGTGTATAAAGGAATATTTAAGCAGAACATATGGTAATGGAAATCAATAATTATTTTACGAAATTATAAAAGAATATTTTCATGTCACAAATAATATTACTATTTTCTTTTATCTAATATTGATTAAGAAATCCCTTGTAAGAAGTTTTGAAGAGACAAACTGACCCTTAAGTGAAGGAGATGAGATTTTGAAACTCTTAACTTAAAGCAGAGATCCACAAGTTTTCTCTGTTAATGGCTAGATGCTGTCTCTGTCACAACTATTCAACTCTGCTGTTTTAGCATGAAAGAAGTTGGATAATGCATAAATGAATAAGGGTGGCTATATTCCAGTAAAACTTTATTTATGGACACTGAAATTTGAATCTCTCATAATTTCTGTGTGTCACAAAATATTCTTCTTTTGAATTTTTTCAACTATTTAAAAATGTAAAACCATGCTTAGCTTTCAGGTTGTAGAAAAACAAATGGTGAACCAGCTTTGGACCAAAGCCATAGTTTGCCAGCCTCTGACTTAGAGGCATGCAAGTCCTTCCTATCTTTTTAATATAAGGGAGGTTTTCCCATATAGCTTAATGACAGGGACACAGTTTCTAGCATTTTTGACAGGTCATCTTGGATCCCTATTAGAGTGAAACCCCTGGCTTGCTCTCTCATTTTTCCCCCCATAAAATATGAAGATTCTTTTCTTTTCCTCACTTCGTTTCTTCCTCCACCCCACCCCAAATCTAAACCATTGGCAGTTACCCAAATATGCCATATTTTATACCTTTCTGATTTTCATCTATTTTTTCATATATTATTACTTTGGGACAGAATACTTTTTTCTCTCACATGATTAATTTCTTGCCTTAAAAGTTCAGTTTAGACTTCACCTACTTCAGAAAGCTTGCCCTAGCCTGTAGAGTTGTCCCTTTTTGTGCTTCATTGGCTTTGTGTATGTATTGCTCTCTTAGCCCATATCATGTAGTACTGTAATTGTGAGTATATTTGTTTTTTCCATCAAATTGTAGTTTTCTTTCAGGATGAGTACTGTGTCACCAGTGTGTATTGCCATATCTGGTTCCATTTAGTATCCAATAAATACTTCTGGATCGAATTAATGAATTTTTTCTTGTTAATTCATTGACAGGGTTCTCTTTTGAAATGCAAAACTGGGGAGCTAAATTAGGGTAATTACACATATCCTAGTGCTTAGTACTTAAATCAGTTAATACTTAAAATATAATGTTTTGGAAATGTATGCTTTATTTGGCTAGAAGAAAGGAGGATTATCTCTTGTCGATGTTCCAGTGGAAGGCTGTGTATGTGCAGTAGACAGCGTGCGGGTAAGTGGCGTGAGAGCTCTAGCCTCCCGGAAAGTCAGGAAAGAGGGAAGAAGAGCATGACCCCAACAACTGGAAGGGCAGAGAGAAATGGAAAGGTGACAATGAAATTTTAGGGATTGGCAGCCCATAGTAAGTATACCAAACATGGTAATTAAGTACAGCCATCTCCGTCTCTCCTTTTCCTTCCACTCAAGATGAACAAGAGTTAGGTTCTTTGCATGCTCCTTTTGAAAAGCTGTCAACACAGATATATATTAGACCATAACCATTTCTTGTCGTTTTCAAGGCTCACTTTCATTGGTTTTTTTAAGTCTCTTTCTCTGTGTATTTCCTTTTGGATAGTTTCTATTCTGGTGTTATCAAGCATATTAATCTTTTCTTCTGCAATGTCTAATTTGTCATTAATCCAATCCAGTGTGGGTTTTGGTTTTTCAATTTAAATCTCAGGCATAGTTTTCATCTCTAGAATTTTGATGTGGATCTTTTTTACATCTCCCATGTCTCTTAACATGCTCAGCTTTCTTTTACATACAATTTCTCTTGAACATATGGAATACAGATGTTTTAATGTCCTTATCTGCTAATTCTAGCATCTGCATTAGTTCTGGATCAGTTGCAGTTGATTGATTTTTCTCATCATTATGGATTGTATTTTCCTGCTTCTTTACATGCCTGGTAACTTTTTTTTTTTTTGCTGAGGAAGGTTCATCCTGAGCTAACATCTGTTGCCAGTCTTCCTCTATTTTGTATGTGTTGCCACCACTGCATGGCCACCGATGAGTGGTGTAGGTCCACACCCAGGAACTGAACCCAGGCTGCCAAAGCGGAGCACTCCAAACTTAACCATTAGGCCATGGAGCCAGCCCCCATGCCTAATTTTTGACTGGATGCAGACATTGTGAATTTTACTTTGTTGGATGCTAGGTATTTTATTTATTTCTGTAAATATTCTTGAGCTTTGTCTACAGCACAGCTGAGTTTCTTAGAAGTAGTTTGATCCTTTCAGGTCTTGTTTTTAAGTTTTGTTAGATAGGACCAGAGCTGTGTTTAGTCTCTGGTTGGTTTTTCCTTACTGTTGAGGCAAGACTCTTCTTAGTACCCTAACTGATGCTTCTTAAATTATCAGGTTTTCCACTCTTGTTGGGAACAGGCTTTATTGCTGGCATTGTGTGAGTTCCCAGCACTGTTCCCTCAAACTTTTTCAGGTGGTCCTTTCTCGACCTCAGGTAAGTTTCTCACATACATTGGGTGATCATTACTTAACTGAGTACTTGAGGGGAACCCTCTGTAGAACTTTAGAGTTCTCTCTGTGCAGCTTTCTCGTCTGCAGTGCTCTCCCCTGTGAAGTCTTGGCTTCCCTAGACTTCTAGCTCTATCTCCTCAACTCATGGAGAATACCAGGCTCTGCCTGGCTTCCACCTCTCTGTGCTACAGCCTGGAAGCTTTCTCCAGGCAGTAAGCTGGAGCAGATGTAAAGCTCACCTTGGTTTTTCCTCTCTCAGGGATCACTGTCCTTCCTTGCCTACTGTACAATGTCCTGAGTGCTGTTGTTTTATATATGTAGTTCTGTTTTTCTAGTTATTTGAGGCAGCAGGATAAATCTGGTCCTTGTTGGAAGCAGAAGTGAGACCACTTATTTTTAAATGAAAATTAGGTGGTATCTCATTTAATATATTTCTAATTTATAAATGAAACATCAGTTGAGCAGTAATTTCAAGGAGTATTAGAGAAGAATGCATAAGATGCATAAATAATTAAAATGTGAAGTAGAATATGGTGAATTACATGGATATGATATCGGTAAAGTACCAACAGAAGTTCAGATGAAGAAAAAATGAGTTTGGGAAGTTCGGTAGAGGTGGAAAGAGTGAGAGGAAAGGCTATGTATGGCATGTGTTTTGTGTGTGTGTGTGAGATCCATTATCTGAATCTAGATCCAAATTCTTGAGTATTGAATGAGATTCAGCGGTAGAATAGTTCAGAGAGAGTCTACGACTAATGTAATTAAAGGTAAAAATAGTTCTCTAACAAAAATACGTGGACAAGATCACAGGAGAAACAGGGTTTCTATGTTTTTGTAGTTCAGCATAATTTGTGGTCTGTTGTGAAAAGGGAGAAAGATCATTTTCTCTGGATTACCCGTCATCGCAATTCTAGCAGAATAGGGAGGGAGAAAAATCAAAGTACCGTTTGTTCATTTAAACAGTGTAGACGATAGGGGGCACTTTGGACTGTGAAAATCATGATCATTGTTCTAAAATTTATGGAACTTTAGAAAGCCTCAGTAGGCAATATTTAGACTTTCAGCCATTGCTATTTAAATGGTTTTCAGGTTATCTAGAAATTTCATGGGGGGAGGTTGCTATGGAACTAAACATGTTGTACATGTTAAAGATTGTGGGTGGCACTGTTCAGAGCTTTCTTAACTTCAGCTGAAATGGTTTCCTGACTGTAATTTGCTGGCATAGCAACTGTGAACCGAAGTTCATCCAAGTATATGCTTTAAAGTTTTCTCTCTTGAGGAACCAGGAGACATTTTTGAGAAGCTGGGAATGTATTTTGTTTGGGTTAATGTCATTTGACCTGTATTTTATATAAACCCTTTAGTAAGAAGAATGTGCCTTTTTTCCTCCCATGTTTGTGTTGATGTGACTCTTTATGTGAAAAAGAACATGAAGAACTCTAAGGTTATAACTCAGCTGTTAGGTCTTAAATTGTGGACCATATATACTCTTCCCCATTTTTCTTCTTCCTTCACAATAATGGTGGTTATTATCTCTACTGCTATTTTTTTTTAAGCCAGAAGCAAAGAAATTTGTTACACATGATCTCAGTTAATTCTTATAGATATCCCATTAGGTATCTATTCTTCTTCTCATTTTACAAATAAAAATATTGAGGCATTGAGAGATTGACTTATTCAGAGTCACGCAACTGTACATGGCAAAGCCTGGGTTTGAACCCATACTTACCTTATTCCAAAGTTTATATCATTTCTACCCTTTTTTTGATAATAACCATTACATGAAGTATAAAATGAAGAATATAGGTCTTAATATTTATTTAACTTTTTCTTTACATAAGGAAAATCTCTCTAACTCAGCGTTAGCCAAAACCTTGAGAAATGTCTGCTTATTTTCTTGGAATCTTAGGTTCCTCTGGGATAAGTGCAGAATTAATCAATTTGACTATTCTGTACACGGCTTTAGTTTCCTGAAATTTTATCTCAGCACAGAGGTTTTATAGTTTGGTGGTTTAGTATTTCATATGGGAGCATTTGTGCAGGTAAGAGAGCAATCAAAGTATTGTCTCTTTAGAGTAGCTCTTAGCCACTTTGGGCAGGGGAACAGATAAACTACTTAATGGCACTTTGTTGACTCTGTCTGTTACAGAAGAAAATACTTAGTTTCACATGGTAATATACCTAATGTTTCTTCTTTTTTACTACATTCTGTCCTTTGGGTAAGGCCTCTTTATCACAGAATCGCGTAGATTCTTAGAACTGGAATGAACTTTATTTTACAAATCAGGATACAGACCCAGAGAGGAAGTGAGTTGTCCAAGGTCATATGGCAAGGTAATGGCAGAACTGGAGCCAGAACTCATTTTTCCATAGTCTCTGTCTGGTGTTCTTTCTACTATCAGAACATCCTCTTAGGAAGTTCAGACCTTTAACAAAAGATGTTTAGTCTATAGAGGCTAAAATATCAAGTTCTTATGCTCCTCATTCCTAAAAGGGAAAATCTTAAAATGAGTAAAAAGTTAAACTCATGTTTCTTGGGCATTCTTTACTGGAAAATTATTCTTGAGTGAAGCTGTATAGTCTAGCTGATGTGATAATGATAATATTGAAGTTCTAGGTGAAGATTGTTAGTAGGGAAAATAATAGATATGCCCTTTGATTTTGTGTGTGTGTGTTTGAAGATTTGTTTGTTTGTTGAGCATTTGACTTTACATGGAAATGTGGAGTGAAATCTGGGAATATTTTCATTACTAAGCAACCATTCAAGTATAGACAGCTTCTTTTTGGTGCTCTTGGGACCTGATTTTAGATTTCCATTCTCAGTTTTCTGCATGCCACCTTTCTTAGGTTGAATATCCTCCCTTACCCTGTGACAGGTTTTCCTGTTTAGTAATAACTCTTATTTACGATAGCTTTTTTGGTGACGTCTTCCAACATAGGACTCTGATTTCTTCTCTAGGTTTATTTGTCTTATTGTGATAAAGGATTAAATATTGCAGTCACTAGTTTATACTTCATTGCCATTCCTGACTGAAGGGTCAGAGACTGTGGCGTGTCTTATTGATCCATGTGTTAGAGATCAATAGGGTAACGGGAAATGCTGCATTCTGATCTTGGCCACTATTGCGTTCTTGGAGGAGGGAGGTGAAGAGTTAGGCATTCTCACTGGTAAATACTTGATTTTTGTTTTGTTTTCTGAGAGTGATTAGACCCTTGGCAGTTTTTTGTGTTTGTCAGTGTTTAGAATAATGTTTAGCACATAGTGCTAGGTGAAGTTGTAGATGGCACTTGCACTATGACTTACACTACACATTAAGTTCTGATTCTTTGCTGAGTTGCTTTGCTTCCTGTGATCTAAATGGGTCTAATTTACTAAAGCATAAGTACAAGTGCTGTTTCAAGAACTGTAGTAAACACTTTTCATTTTCCTTTAAGCTTCTCTAATTTGCTTTTAATAAATCTTAGTGTTGTTAAAGGGTTATTTGAAAGAAACACAGAAGTTCATTAACCCGTGTCCTTTCTCAAAATTAAAAACTAACCTGGAATTCTAGAGCTTACTTATAGCTGAAATCTTTTGCAGAAAATAAATCATGACTTCTGGGTCAAGATGATAGATACTTCACTTGCCTACCATCTCTTGTAAGACTCCACTGCAATGATAATATAGAAGTACAAAAAGAAATAAACCAATAACAGCAAATAGAAAAGGATAGAGTGATATTACTAATAAACAAGAGAGTTAAACAGATTTCTGGGAAAATGAAAGCAAATGGGAACCAGTGGAGGAATGAACGGAGAAGCTAAAGCCTGACGTTAGTACAAGGAGGCTGCTAGGGATATGGAAGCCAGTCTGCCCAGCAGGAGCCCCAAGGAGGCTCCTGGCTCAGAGCAGGAGTGAAGAAGGGATGGAAAACAGGGATTCCAGGTATATTGTAGAGGGGATAACTCAACTATCTGGCATTGCCTTTCCAATGCCTTCCCAATGGAAGTAGCCAGCATTTACTGTGCTGCCCCCTTTTTCCAGTGATAGAAAAGGAAAAACAAAAACCCCAGATTGATTCCAAAGAAATTGATCAGAATATTTGGGGAAATTTAATTCTTTTTGTATTAAATATTAGCACCCCCGTTTTTAGTCTGATATTTGGGGAGGAGGTCGTTCCACACTTTCCTAGCAGCATGCACTAAAGCAAAGCCTGCCACATGACATGCTCTTCCTTATCTCATACTGAGTTCCCAGTTGGAATTTTAAGACCAGGGAGAGACCTAATCAGAAAACAGTTTTACTTATACAATAGCAGAGGAAACCCACACCAGCTTACCAAGTCCTTTTACCTGGATCACCGGTATATGAGGATCGTTAGTCATATGAGAAGAACTTTCAGCGTGAAAGAGACCAGAAGAAACAAAAAGAAAACCTGACGCATGACGCAAAGGGAAACAGATAATCCAGGGAACAGAGGAAAATTTAGGGACTCTAACTAATATAGTCAGATTCAAGAAGATAATGCATTCATAAAACCAGTACTAGGTGTAATGGAAAGGGAACAATTTGAGAATGCGGAAGAGAGTTAGAGATTAAGAATGTGATTGTTAAAAGAAACATGCCGTAGAAGGACAGAAAATGGAGTTGAAGATATCTCCCAAATTGTAGAGCTTGAAGACAAGAAGATGGAAAATACAAGAGATAAGACACAGATGGTTTCCTTAGCCCATGTTCCCTTTTCTAGGAGCCTGAGACAAAACCTTACCTGCTGACACTTTATTGGGGAGTGAAATCTCAGGAAAGCAGGGGTGAAATGAGGTAAAAAGGCTGGCCAAAGCTTTCTTACAGGCATGGCAGAGTACCTGGTTTCAGTAGAAGTCTTCAGAGAGCTTGTATAGAACCACCGCTCCTCTGGCCAGTCCATCCAGAGGGAGTGTGGAGAGGTATTTTATCTACTGGTTTCCTCTCATCTCCTGCTCCTCCCTGTTTTGGTCAAAGTTCGCCATGCAGTTAACTCACCTGACCCCTTCAGGGGCCTCAGAGGGAGGCCAGGTCCTACACACTGTGTGTGCAGATCTGCAGAGTGACACGTCATCTAAGCCTGGAGAGTTGGGAGGAGTCAGCAACTTCTAATGGCAGCCTCTGGCCTGGGAACCTCTGCCTTTTAAGAAACTATTAAAAGAGGGTCTCTCCTGAGCCAGCCCTAATGGCCTAGTGGTTAAAGTGGGGTGCCCTCCGCCTCGGCAGTCCGCGTTCGGTTCTGGGTGGAACCACACTGCTCGTGAGTAGCCATGCTGTGGCGGCAGCTCACACAGAAGAACTAGAAGGACCTACAACTAGACTATACAACTGTGTACGGGGGCTTTGGGGAGGGGGGAAAAAAGAGGAAGATTGGCAACAGATGTTAGCTCAGGGCGAATCTCCCCAGCAAAAATAAATAAATGAATGAATGAATGAATGTAAGTCAGTAAGTCAGTCTCTCCCAAGAGGGCTGGCGAAGGGAAGGGTCGGAGGCTGCTGCTTTTTATCATAAGCTCTTCTGTACCCATTCGATTTGGTATCATGTACCTCTGTTAATTTGCTAAAAATTAAAATTAAAAAGGGAACATAAATTACCAGAAACACCCTAGAATCAACTATCAAAGATCTTTAAGAATGTATTTGGAAAAAAAAAAGTTCTTCAAATATTGACAGATAAAGTCTGATTAGTAGTTTATATCAGCATCATATTTTTAAAGAAAATTGGACTTCCAGAATTGATCCTTTCTCCTTTCCCACCCATTCCTGCCTCACTCCCCATTATCCTACAGGACTGAGGTCTAGGAGTCTTCTGCTCCTCCCCATGCCCACTGCCAGGCTCTACTGAGTCTGCCTGCCTTTGGGTTGTCCCTGGCACTTCTACCCTCCTCTGCTTCCCTCTGCCTCAACTGTAGTTAGTCTTATTATTAGTCCCTTCAAAGTTTGTAGTATCCTTCTAACAGATCTCTTTCTCCCCTTTCTCATGTCACCTTTGGGTGGGTTTTGGTCTCTCTCTACTAATTTTGGTTATAACTTTTTAAAAAATAACAAAAGTCTGTATTTATATGCTTTACTAGATTGAACATATTTCTTTTTTTCTTAAACAAATACTGACTGAGTGCTTTTAAAGCAGTCACTGGAGATACAAAGATGAATTAGATAGACCTGGACAGTTACCTGTCCTCAAAGAGTCCGTGTTCTATAGAGGCGATAGATATGTAAACAAACAACTACAATAGGATATAAGTGCTACAATAGAGTTATGTATTTTTTTTTTCCTATTTGGGTGAATCAGAGAAACCTCAGAGAGCAGTCGATGATTGAACTAAATATTAAAGAATGTGTACAAGTGAGCCAGATGGGGAGGAAGGAGAAAGGCTTTCTAAGCAGAAAGAATAGCAGGTGCAAAGAAACTAGAGGGTGAAACAGCACAGGTTGTCTTCCAGGATTTGATACACAAAAGAGGACCACCTTGGCTGAGCCACTGTCGTCTCTCAGGTGGGTTGTCAAGAGAGCCTCCTTATTGCTTCCACCTTTGCTGAGTGATCAGTTTAAACCCTAAATCTGACCACACCTCTCCTCTGCTCAGAGCTCTCACTGGAGAGTAAAGGCACAATCCCTGCAGGGGCCTTAAGCTTTACAAGATTTCTACCTGACACCGCTCTTTCCCCACTGCCACCTTTCTCACTTCATCTCCTGCCACTCTGTTCCTTGGTTATTCCAGTTTAATCACATGGACCTCCTGGCTCCTAGTTCCTAGAGTAAGCTGAGCATGTTTTCACCTCTGAGCTTTTGCATTTGCATTTGTGTTCCCTTTGTCTGGAGTGCTCTTCCCCCGGATAGACACATGGCTTGCTCCCTGAGTTTCTTCAGGTGCCTGCTCAAATGCTCAAATGTTACCTTCCCTGACACCCCTCCCCCCCGCCCCGTGTCACAAGCAGTCTTCTGTCCTTCCAACCCTGATACTCCCATACCCTCCTTCTTGCTTTGTTTTTCTCCATGGCACACCATCTGTTTCTTGTTTTGCTTGCCTGTTTATTATTTGTCTCTCCCTACTAGAATGTAAACTCCATGAGGGCAGGAACTTTGTCTTTGTCATCACTGTTGTTTCCCCAGCATCGAGAACAAAGTGTCTAACACATGATCGCTACTCAGTAAATACTTGATGGCAAGAACTGAAGCTGAATAGACGAAGTATCCAAGGGGCATGACTTCCTTACAAAGTTGTTTGGACTTGAGACTGTAGGCATTGAGGAGTCCAGGATTTTAAGAAGAGAATCAATTAACAATATCTGATTTAGATTTTATTTTAGAAAGATCACTTCTGGCAGCTGCTTGGACAATTGGTTAGGTTGCGGTTAAGTTAGAAAGGAAAGCTATTAAAGATTCTTGGGATAGCCTGGGTGAGAGTTGATGAGAGCAGAGATTCTCATTTTTTTTTCCGTTTCCCTTAGTACATACATGGACTCACATATAGCCTTTGAATTAGTATATGTATTTATTAGAACTGTAATAACTCATTTTCTGTGGTAAACATTTATGAAATGATACATTGTGGTAAGCTTTCTGCAGAGTTCCTAAAGCTATCGAAAGAAAGAAAGGTTCCTGTCTTTTTTTACAGACTTACTACTTCAGAAGCAGATATTCATCTACCTGGTTAATTCAATTTAGCAAGCATTTTTCTAAAGATCAACTATTATGTGCATATCATTTGGTGATGAAGCTATGATGAAGAAGTATCTGATTTAGTCCCCAGTCTACTTCGGAGCTTTACTTGTGAAATGAACAGAGGAAATATAAACCATCATGTAACCATGGTTGCAGAGAAAATGCAGTTTTGTTCTGGGTAGAGTATAGGGAGAAATTTTATCTGTTGCTACATGTATATCATATGAACTACTCATTTTAAAGAGTGGACTATAATAGAACATCCAGTGCAAAATCTATAAAGAATAATTAAATATTTTATGATTCAGGAGGCACTACAAAATCTTTCTACTGTTTTATTCTGAACTTGAGTTCTGGCTATTTTCAAGGATATTCCAGTTTAACATATAGAAGATGCAAATTTGATTGTCCGTGAAGACAAAATAAGGAGTAAATTAAATTGTAGTCAAAAGTTTGGTTGAGAAAAAGAATAGTCATCTGTGCATTGTATAAATCACTAATTACGTTGCATAGAATAGACAACCAACCATCAATTGTATGTAGGGGCCTTCCCTTGTCAAGGAAGCAGGTAGCTGACCTGACCCAGAGTCTCTCTTGTTGTGAATGGAGGCCATGATTCATGGACGTTTGAGGTTCTAAATACTGCTTTAAGGAAATGTGAAAGAAAGAGCTTTTAAGAGGTTGGAGATATTAAGACTGTTACAGAGTTTGTCATTTTTAACTTAATAGACTATTGGTTTGAATGACTTTGTTCTGAAATATTTATTTTTCTGTTTAAATATTCATTGCTTTGAGATGGCAGAACTCAGCCTCAGGGGAGAGGTCAGGCTGGTGTTTCTCTCTGAGTAATTTGAAAGAAAGGGTGTATGTGTGTGTGTGTGTGTGTGTGTGTGTGTGTGTGTGAGTGAGTGAGTGATGGCAGAACTCAGCCTCAGGGGAGAGGTCAGGGGTGTGTGTGTGTGTGTGTGTGTGTGTGTGTGTGTGTGTGTGTGAGATTTGGTGGCAAGTTTGCAATATTCTTGTTGACCAGGCCTATACCTGTCCTCAGACTTGCATATACCAGATCTGTAATTATTTTTATTCTAAGCATGCAGGTAAAGTATATTGTATTTCCTGTTTTATTTTTATTTTTTACCTGTCCTCAGACTTGCATATACCAGATTTGTAAGTATTTTTATTCTAAGCATGCAGGTAAAGTATATTGTATTTCCTGTTTTATTTTTATTTTTTATCTGTTTGCAAGAGCTTGTCTGTTTGTCTGAGATTGCACTTAGTCCCCTCCTGCACTCCATCGCCCCTTCTTGCAGCTGTAGCACACTATACTGTGGGTCCTGGTCCTTTGATTATACCCACTCCAAAAGAAGGACCCATGCATTTAGGCATGCATTTCAGTAGGTTTACGTTTTTTAAAAACTGGTGTTTATTCTCTTATTTGTGGGTTTCATAGAGGAAGATAATTGTCTACGTTCAGATGGTTTATATTTGTGGCCACTGTTACCTTCCTTTCATAATCTACTCCCTTGCTAATCTAGAGGTGTAAATGCTTCAGGGCATATTCTGGAGGCACCTGCGCCACCATAATTCTCTCCCATTCTGCCCAGCCAAAGCCTCTAAAGCAGTGCTTCAGCCAAACCGCCTAAACCTGGACTACCAGGGCCCTACTCCAGCACACTGAATCATAATCTGAGGAAAGGATCTTGCTTTTGTTTTAAATACGTTCCCAGAGTGATTGTTATGCACAGCAAAATATGGGAATCTCTGCCCTCAAGGAACCAGGTAAAAGATGAGTTCATGGGTATAGGGGGCTGGGTGTAGTGGAAGTGGGTCCATACTGCGTGGGCTTAGTGATCACCTTGTTGAGACTGCATCAGGAATAGATGTGTCCTTGGACTCCTTTCTTGGAATCCGACAATACTTTCCCTTAAATTTAATATTTCAATTGGTAATTGGCTTTTTATTACTATAATCATTATTAAGGAATCATTAAATCTGTTTTTGTAAGCTTCCTTGGGATCCCAGCCATCTACTAAGTTACAGACAACCAAGTGAAAAGTGAACTGTTGAAGTTCAACTTGAACATAAAAATTGGAAACTACATAGAAACTTCCTGTATAGGTTTTTCCTCCCCATTTCTAATTTACCTACAAATTGTCTGACATCTTACAGCTCTGAGTATAATTTATATTCACTGTATAAGAGAAAATACATTACTTTTATGTCACTTATTTTTGCTACTGTTAAATTTAAGTATGTAGGTAAACTGAGACTCTAGAATGAATTTTACTTTATGTCTAGTAAATGGGCATTGTTTTGTCTTTGTACATGCTTATTCATCCCTTTTTTTCCCCTGGGTTTTCTTCTTGGTCTATCATTCTCCAGAGTTTTTAAAAATTATTTTAATTCTAGATTATCTTAAATCCAATGTTCTGTCCTTATCTTTCTGTGCTAATAATTATGTAGCTCTTTTTTCCCTTTGGTCACAGACTCTGGACAGAAGTCACTGCTTTTAGTACAAGAGCTGAGAAGAATGATAGACCTTTGCTTAGGCACTCTCAACTGAGAGCTTTTTGTAAATTCTTTTTTTACAAAGGCAGGTAGAGTTTGAAATCTGAGCCTATCAAAGCAAATCCCAGGGGATAAAAATGATATATTTTGTAAAATACTTAAAGGCAAAAATATTTCCTTTCTATTACAAACCTAGAGAATTAATTTCCATTTATTTACAGCATTAGGAAAATGATTAGTGAGATTGGCAGTGGTGATGAACTGGTGAGAAGATGCTCTTCCTAAATAACAAAGTGATTCTTTTTACGATGGTGTGAATAAAATTAATATTGACCTATCGGTGATCTATTCTGACCATAGATGTAATATGGGAATTGGGAAACTTTTAAGATAGGATTTGCAGTCTGTTGATGAGAAGCAGCACCTTTGCAGATTAGGTATATAAGTAGGACTCAGGATTCCCAAACTGAAAAAATTAGAATGAAATTGAAAAATAAATGGGAAGATATGAAAAAAACAGAAATACCCTTCTATCTCTAAGATTATGTAAACTTTTAATTATCCTAGAAAAATGAAGACCGTTATATTTTGGGCCATTCTTTCTGTGTTCTCCTGTAGTACTTTATGCTTAGCTTTAGTTGTAGCACAAATAACATTGGTGTAATTATTGGTTTACATGCCTTTCTCACCTTTTAAATTTGGTCCTACAAAAGCAAAATCTTATTTTTGCCCTCATGCTTCCCCTCCCCCCATGTTAAAGACTAGCATGTAGTAGACGCTTAAATGTCAGTAAATAATTGGTTCAAATAATACTCAGAATAATTCAGTTGGAAAGAGAATATGCTTAAGAAACAATGACAAAACAGACTTGTTTACCCCGAGCAGTATGACTTGTAAATAATGAGAAAACTTTTCTTTAAGGTATTGATAAAGGTGAATGGGTTAATAGGTTCTGAATAGTTCACAACTGTAAGTCTTAAACAATTATCTTGTTTTGCCTTGCTCCCTATAACTGGTAACAAGGTCGGTTGCCAAATTCTTTAAAATCCACTGCACAGCATCTCTAGATCCCGTTTCCTTTGCCCACTACGCTTGTTTAGGCCCACATATCTTCTCCAGAATGTTGCAAAAGCCTCTTCTTTCTGCCTCCTGATGTCCCCCTCACATAAGTTATGACTCTGTTATTCCCTTATTTCAATGGTTCTTCATTACCAAAAAATAGTAGTTAAAACCATCAATATTTAACTGATTTGGATATTGGGACACTTAATACACAGAGCAAAATATAAAGGATAAGGGAGAGGTTACAAATAAGTCTAGTTGACTGGAAAGATGGTTAACTCAGTCAGCAGAAATAAGGAAAGAAGGTAATAAATGCACTTTTTAGACATACAGAGTTTGTAATGTTGGTGGGACACTGAGATGGAAGGATCCGGTCTGAGCGAAGATGAGCACCTGGAAGAACTGGAAGCACGAACAGATACCCGGTCAACTAGGATGCCTGGCACCATGTTAATGAGTTTCACTTGCTCCCATTTAAGCCTCACAACAACCCTCTGAAGGAAGCCATCCATTTTGCAGGTGAAGAAACAGGCTAGAAAGGGTTAAGTAAGTCATCCATATTTGGTAAGGGGTTTAGTTGGGATTTACACTCAGGTCTGTCTTTCAGGCTCATGCTCTTCTTTTTACTCTACCTCACATGAAAGCTTGGGAGAAAGGACATGATTGGACCTAAAAAACAATTTGGAAGTCACCCATAGGTAGGTAATGGTTGAAGCTCTGAGATTGCTGTGGGTGAGGGAATAGACTGATAAAAGGGTTGAGACGTGGTCCTTGGGTTATACATTTTTCCTGTTTGTTGGAAACTATTTACTGTGATAGTATATTTGAATTTAGAATGAAAATATTTTGCATTTTTCACATTGTACACTGGAAGACCGTATATGATAATGTGTCACCTCTGTTACTACATGTGATTTAAAGGAGAAAGACATCATTCTTAGCTCCTGTGTTTGCAATATTAAAGGAAATCATGTACCTAAAGCACAAGCACAAAAATGTTGGTTCTTTTCTTGCCTAATGGTGTTGTACCAGTCCTCTCTGCCTATCCCAACCCTCTGCTCTGATGTAATATCAACCCAGGATAACATTTGTTTCATTATTTATTATCCCTTGTAAAGCCCTCTACTCTAGCCAAACAGCAGTTTGCTGTAGTATGCATACATGTAACTTTCCATCTTAATCTTCCTTAATTTAATAAATTTTTTTATTTACCAGAGTATTTATTAGGCACCATATGGCATTCTACAAAGTACAAAACAGTCCCCACTCATCATAATGAAGCTTTTAATAGAGATAAGACACGTAACTAGATATGTTAAGTGTAAGGCTTTGCATTTAAATGTCTTGTGCACGTTAGTAGTGGAAGCTAAATGCTGTGAGAATACAGGAGAGGAAGGAATTACTTCTAACTGGAATCGGGGGATGCAAACACTTGCTTCAAGTCTGCTGTACTGGACACTGTACTAGGTACTTTTTTTTCCTTTATCTCATTTCAGCCTCACAATAGATAGCTGTTATGTCTATTGTATAGTTGACAAAAGTGAGGCTTAGTTTCTTGTCCAGAGTCACACAACTAACAGGTCACTGAGTCAGGATTCAACGCCGGGTTTATTTTGTTCTAAAGCTTAATCTCTTTCCTTTACACCATGGGTTAACAAACTATGGCCTGCACCCAAATCTGGCCCATACCTGTTTTTGTAAGGCCCACAGACTAAGAATGATTTTTACCCTTTTAAATGCTTAGAAAAAATCAAAAGAAGAATAATATTTTGAGATGTGAAAATTATATGAAATTTATATTTCAGTGTCCATGAATAAAGTTTTTCTGGAACACAGCCACACTCATCCATTTACATATTATCTGTGGCTGCTTTCTTGTTATAAATCGAGTAGTTGTATCAGAACCTGCGAGGCCTAAATGTTACTATCTAGCTCTTTACAGAAGAAGTGTGCTAACTGCTGCTTTATGCAGTTCTTCCATTCTAGAAGTAGCTTCCTGGAGAAGGTATTATTTGAGTTGATCCTTTATGGCCAGCTAAATTTCATTATACATGAATATTCTTAATAAGGATACAGTGTGGGGAAAGGCACTGATCCCTGCTATGGCAGTCTGGTGTAATTTGGGAAAGCGCTGTATTTGGGGAATATTGAATAGTCTAGATTCATTGCAATACAGAGTTATAGTTAGGACCTGTGTATGATATGACTGGGAAAAAGTGCTTGAAGATCCCACTGGGGATGCCACATGGAGTAGTGACTAAGAACACCGGCTTTAGGATTGGCTTGGATTTGGATTTGAGTCTGCTTATGCCTGTTTTTAGCTGAGTGGTTTTTGATGAGATACTTAACCTTTTTAAATACCAGTTTCCTTATTTGTAAAAGGAGAATAATGGGAACACCTACTTTATGGGGTTGTGAGAATTTAATGAGTTAATATGTATAAAGTGCTTAGTGTGTTGCCAGATACGTAATAAACGTTCATTAAATGTAAGCCACTAATGCAGGTGAGGGAGGGTCTAGGGCAGTTTAGAATGTATTCAGTGGGTGATGGTGAACCTTTTGTTTCACCAGTTTGGTCCTCACGCAGGTTGCTCTAACGGGTGTTGGAGTTTTGCCTGTATCTACAGTAGCCCCTAATGTGATTGCAAACTCCTGAGAGGCAGACTTCTGACTTTTGTTGTGATGTCCTCAGTGCCTACGACAGTTGTGGACCCATAGTAGGTTTTAGTACATGTCTTAGAATTGAAATAGAATCTCAAATATTTCTCACCATTGCCTTTTCAGCTGATTGATCATTCTAGAAACTTCTTCAGTGGATTTCTCTTTTTTGCTAGTTAGTTTCCATACCACTATAGTTTTGTATATCTGTAGTTTGTTTTCTTAAATATTGTTCCCATACATTGAGGGTTTTTTATTTCATATAACATCCATTACGATGGCATCTAGTAGGATTCTAATATCTGCTCATTTGTAGAAGTTTGGCCCCATGATCCACCCGGTGATTGCAGGGGTTGAGAACAACTTTTATTGGGAGTATAGAGTTTTAGTCACTTCGTATATGTTGTCTCACCAATTCTTCACAACAACATAATGGCATTAACGCTGCTATAAAATCTAATACATGGAAGAAACTGAAGCGCAGAGAAGGTAGGTAGTAGTAAAGTATATTTAAGTTTTTACAGCTATAGTAAGTGGCAAAGCTGAGATTCAAATTATGTTCTAACCATACACTCCAGCGTTGTCTTCAGTAAAATATGAAATTTGTTGGGTCTCAGATGGATTTGATAATATTTTAGGTAGTGTCTAAATAGTGGAATAAACAAATTTGTTTGTACTGGAGAATAATACATTCAAAAAATTGTTACCAGTCTTTATAACCCACACATTCCTTTCCTATGTGGTATCATCTTGAGCTTTAATCAAAGAGGGCAGATTGTTGAGTCGCAGGGACTGCATTCTATGTAAAATAAAATACTATTTTTTGTCCTCTTTATATTTAATTTCTCTTCTTAAACTTTTTTGTAGGTATTATAATGATGATGAGATGATGGGATATTGAATTGGTTTGTTGAATAATTACTGAAATGTCAAATAATGCTACAACTCAGATTTGTCTGTTTCATGTAGCTCTCTTCAAGGTTTTATTATTTTTTTCCAGTTATTAAAAAATAACTTTAGAAAAGCAGATTTCTCATTCATTTGTGTCTTCTTGCTTTTTAAACCAGAGGGTTAGAAATGTAGGTAGCTTTTTTGAAAATTTGGAAGATCTGACTTTTTAGTATAGTTGTAAATTATATTGCTGATGGGAAGGTAGTTAACCAAAGAATTGCTTTATTTATAATTTCCTGTAGTGAATTCATGTGGATACTAGGAGGATTAGATGTAACCTGCTCTTTCTATCCTCACAGTTAGCTTTCTACAAGATGGGGACACCCTTTGTCTTAGACGTTCTGCTTTATTATTTTGCTGATGCGAAACCATTAAGTAAGAGTAGTACTATGCGACTGGATGCCAGCATAGTTCCAAGAGCCGAGCAAAACCTCCTGCCTCGTGAAGCTTGCGTTCTAGTAGAGGAGACAAAATAGATGAAGACAGTATTGTTAGGAGGGGATAGGGAGAAATAGGAGTTGAAATTTTAAATAGAGTGGTCAGGGGAGTTAACATCTGAACAAAGACACGAGAGAGGTGTACAAGTCACCAACGTGGAATACCTATGGCACAGTTCTGCACTGGGCACACAATCCAAACTAGTCCTGCTTTCAGAGAACTTTCATTTTAATGGGATACACTGATAAGAACTAAAAGGTAACTATAGTTTATTTTTCCTCTCATCTTTCATATAAAGTCATAATTTATATTCTAGGGAAGAAAGGAGTTATAGGTAAATCTTTGTTACATTCTTATTAGGTGAGGTAGAAATTTTATTTGCATAGAATTCTTTACTGTCTATTTAATCTCATAGAAGAGAAAGTTTATAGACTGAAATTAGAGAAAAAATTGTGTCTAATCTTGTGGACTACAAGAAAAAGTTAATTCATTTTCTTAGATGAGTTATACTTAAGCTGCTTAGTATAAGGTATTAAAAGCGAAATATTTTCGTGCAAACATAGAGGTAAATTCTCCCCTAGAAATAATCATGCGAACTGTTATCTCATAGTTTATCTGGGGGCTATAGTACTTCTCTTCTGAACGTATAACTCTGGAACACAGCCTGGAAATTTAATAGGACTCTGAAACCATTTAACATGTTGAATAATAATAATATACACTTGGGAAAATTTTCAGACATTGCAGAGTGTATGAGATAAAATGTGAAATCACTCCTATCCGAATTTTATTCTCTTAGTGTTATAAATGTAATGGTTCTCCTTGTTTAACAAAAATAAAAAACATTCTTACAGGTAACAAAATAATCTACCAAGAATTTCTTTTTGACCTCCTAATAGAGGCTCACATTTCCCTTCTTTTCAGGAAACAGTTCAGCCTCTGCCTGGCTTGCATTTCTTTGGAACACGTAGTGCCAAGGCTACAAGTGGATCCTATAATATGTTTTTACCTTTCTTCCCCCATCTCCCATTGCTAATTGATGTGTTTATTCAGTTGACTGAGCCAGCTTCGTCAGGACTACGCCTGTGGGAGAGTTAATATTGTGTACTTGTGTGCCAGAGTGTCATTCCCAGCAGGGCCCATGTGGAGGCTGGAGTGAGAGAAGCAAAGTCAGAGCGTTGGAAGTCCCCTTTGCCGTGTTAATCGTAACTGGGAAGCAGTGTCTTTTATAGTAGACCCTTCCTTTGTCCTCTAAGATTGTATTTATGCCTGGAGTTGGAGTGTAGATCTGTGAAGACCTCTGGTGCTTTTATTCACCAATCCACCTGAATTTGAATTTTCTCTCTTATATCTGTCTTCAGGCCCGTAAATCCTATGAGGGCTTCTGAAGCAGTGTGCTTCATGCAGGTAGGTAGTAGGTAACTAGTAGGTAGCACTGAATAATTTGAAGGAGAAGGGAGAGAATAATTTTATTTCCCTCTTAGGATGCCCAGAATAGCTAAGGAGAAATCATGTAAGACCTCAACCTAGAGATAATGAAAAGGACTTATATAGTGATAGGTGACAAAGATAGTCTTTTTCGCTGAGAAATTATGGGTAAAAATTTAAGGTTTTCATAGCATAATTTCTAAAAACTAAACAAAGGGAAGATTTTTATGTAAAGCAATCCTTACTACCATGTAGAAATCATTCTTGGACACTGGAGACAGCTGAATTTTGATGCTGTATAACTTAAAAATGAAAGACAGTTATGAATTTTTGTCTCTAGATAATGTCACTACCATTTTCTTAAGAATAGCACAATAATTCAGTGCTTCAGCATATTGTCTTCCTCTTATTGATTACATTTTTTGTCATTCTCTTATATTAAAAAAAACATTTTGCAGGCTTTCTTACAAAAACTTTGGGGATTTTAGATAGATATGTTTACTGTTTTGACTGTGGTGATGATTTCATGAGTGTACATGTATATATGTCAAAACTTACCAAATTGTACACTATAAATAAATAGATGCAGTTATTGTATATGTCAGTTATGCCTCAATAAAACTTTAAAAATTTTTTTGTTGATTTGATGACAAAAAATTAGACTTATTTTGTTGTTAATAGGTATTTCTATTTGTTAGTGAGATTGAGCATTTTTATCATACCAGCCATTTGTATTTCATCTTCTGTGAATTGTTCAGTTACATTTTTGTCTCTTTTTCTGTTGTGTGGGTTTCTTATCAATTTGTATAACTTACTCTTGCGTTAGTGATGATAACCCAGTGTGTCTGTCTTACCTGTGTCAAATATTTTCCCGCAGTTGGTTTTTCTTTTGACTTTTGGAGTCCCTTTCTCCCCCTTACTTTTCCCCGGCCTCCCATCCTTCCTCTCTTCTTTCCTTCCTGACTTACATGCCAGATCTTTCTTTTTTTCTTTTTCTTTTTTTCCTTTTCTGGTTTTTAGGTTTGCTGTCTGTCTTAAGAATCCCACACACCCGTTATACTCCCTAGTTTTCTTATATTTTCATAGTTTTAATTATGTTAGATTTTATTCCTTCTTGAATTTTTTTGGTATGGAGTATGAGCTGAGGGGCTCATTTTATTTTCTTTCTGGTGGGTAGCCAACTTTTATAACTACCATATGATAAACTGTTTTTCCCCCACTGAATTGAAATGCCACCTTTATCTTCTGTTGTTTCTATATCAACTTGAATCTGTTTTAGGATTATCAGTGTTCCATTAATCACTTTGTATATTCTTACTGTTGAATCACAGTAGTTTATGGCAAGTTTTAATATATGATAGAGTATGCCCCACTTCATAGTTTTTCCTTTTCTAACCTTTCTTAGTTTTTCATATACAAATTAGAAAACTATTTAGTCCTATTTCCCTCCCCAGACACCGTTTGCTTCTGATTGGAAATGACATTAGGTATACATTTTATTTTAGGAGGGTTTAACATTTTTATATTAAGTATTCCTCCAGAAACAAAATGTATCTTTCTATTTATTCACGTCTTGTTTTATTTTATCTGTTATATGTTTTATATTGTAATATAAATTTTGTTACTGTTTTGGATAACTGGTTATTGCTAGTTTTAAAATAGTTGCTATGTATAAATCTGACAAATTTTTATTATTAGGTCTACTAGTTTGTAGTTAATTCTCTTGGCTTTTCTAAGTATATAGCCATATTTGGAAGAATAACTTGTCTTTATTACTTTTATCTCCGTTTCATTTTTATTGTCTTTCTGTATATAGAAGGAATAATAGTGATGGGTGCCATTATCTTCGATTTTTAGTAATAGTGATAAGTATTTCACAGTTTAATATGATTTTTTTGTCTTATTTTTCTTTTGTTACAATTAACATATAATAACATACTTACCAAGTGTTCAGTTTAATGAATTTTAACAATTTGATACCATCACTCATAACAAGATATATAACATTTCCATCATCCTAGGATGTTCCATAGTACCAAATGCCATCAGTGCTACCCCCACCCAAAAAAGAGACAGCTACTTTCTCACTTCTGTTACCATAGATTAGTTTTTTCTTATATTTCATATGAATGGAATTATATAGTCTGTATTTTTGTGTATCTGGCTTCTTTGGCCAATACAATGTTAAGATTCATCCATGTTGTTGTAAGTTAGTTCATTTCTTTTTTTTGCTGTGTAGCACTCCATTTTGTGAATAAACCACAATTTGTTTATCCATTGATTTCAGTACAATCGTTTTCAGTCTGGGGCTATTATGAATAAGGCTTTCATGAACTTTCTTGTACAAGAAAATTTTGTATACTTACCTTAAAAATAAATATGTAATGAGAATTTAAAGTCACTTTTCTCCTATTTTCTCTTTCTCACTATTTGTTTTAGGGTAACCAGGAGCCAACAACAACTCCTGACGCAATGGTTCAGCCTTTTACTACCATCCCATTTCCACCACCTCCGCAGAATGGAATTCCCACAGAATATGGAGTGCCACACACTCAGGACTATGCCGGCCAGACCAGTGAGCATAACCTGACGCTCTACGGAAGTACGCAAGCCCACGGAGAGCAGAGCAGTAACTCACCCAGCACACAAAATGGATCTCTTACGGTATGTGATTATGAGGTGGAAAATGGAAGGATGCATGTCATCGTATTGAAATCTTCACCTTAATCATCATACCAGAAAGCCTTTTGAATTAATTTAGCGTTACATTACACTACATAGCATTTATGTAATTTCAGTTCTACTCCAGGCATTGTAATTAGAAGATAAAGATTTAGAATTAAAACTCAACAGTCACTGCCCAGGAGCTTTTAGTCTAGAGATGGGACAGACAACATAACAAGGTAAGTGCAATGATGAGCATAAACTTAGGGGGGTGCTGCTCTTTTCAGCTTCACCAGTAACGTTCATTTTGCAAAATCTCATAGTCTGTTCTCCTCATATACAATCTCTCAGCAGCATTCTACACTTGCCTCCCCGCCTCCTCCTTGAAATACTTAGTCTCTTGGCTTCTGTGACACTCTCTATTTTCCTCCTAGGCAGTGGAAGTTCTTTCTCAGTCTCTTTTGCTGGTTCTTCTTTCTCTGTTCAACTTTTTAAATGTTGCAATACTCCAGGCCAGGTTCCTAGGAACCATTTTCTTCTTGTTTTATTTCCTCTCTGTATACAATTGTAGTATCACCTAGTTGCTCAAGCAAAATCTATGAGTCATTTTTCCCTTCTTTCTGTCCTTCATCTCCACATCCAATCCATTAGCAAGTCTTGGCAACCATAACTCTAAAACCTTTTCTCACTTCAACCTCTTCTCTTTATCTTAATACTATAGCTGGGTAGTGTACATGATTCAGAGCTCAGCTCTTCTGCCAGATTTCCTTGGGTTTGAGTCCCACTGTGGTCCCTACGTAGCCATATGATCTTGGACCACTTATTTAATCTCTTTCTGCCTTGGTTTGCTTATCTGTAAAATGAAGACGGTAGTATCTACCTCAAGTGGCTATTAGGAGATTTAAAAGAGTTTAATTCATGTAAGGAGTTTATCATCATTGTTACCACTATAGACCAAACCTCATCGCTTGTTTCCTAAATTACTGCTGCCTAACTTATCCATTCTCCATATAGCAGCCGAGATAGCTTTTGTGGTTTTTTTTAAAATGCAAATATTGCTGTTTTCCTGCTTAACTGTAGTGATTCCCTAACATACTTAGAATAAAATCCAAATTCTGTGCTTGGTTTTTTAATCCCTGGCCCTAGCCTATCTCTTTGACCTCGCCTCTTACTGCTAACTTGCTAAAGTAAAGGAAATGTCAGAAATTAACAATAGGTATGTATCACATATATATCATCATACAGGAAATCATATTGTCTGTAGGGTTTTGTGGTACATTTCCAAAGATAAAAGTGTTCTATACTCCGCATAGAAAGATCCAGCTCTAGTTTTTAGATTTCTTTTTGCCTTTCCTGTATCAGATTATCCAGAAGGAGAGCTTTTTTCAGCCTTTAAGCCACTTGATAAGATTTACTTCCCAATAAAGAGCCTTATAGTAGAAGCTTTTGTTGAATAAGGATGGATTTAACCTACAAATACTTTCCATTTTCTTTTATTAGATATTAGATCACCAAGAAATCCATTCTTTCTTTGAAAACGTTATCTTTCCAGTGTTGATCCGTTATAAGTAAGCACAGAATTTTGTACTTCGTAAGTAATGGACACAATAGACAATTTATTTGTAAAGTCTAGGCATGATGGTAACAAATGAGGCTTTCCATAGTATTTGTTCTAGAATCATGAATATACAGGCTGGTCTATTAGCTGCATTTCCAAATCACTTTCAAATAGTTATGAACTCACAGACTTACCAGAACAACTATGAAAAGAAGAAAAAAGAAGGAATAAAATATAAATCTAAGGATTTATCAAGGTATTTTAATTACTAAATCTATTTCTTTACTAGTTATCAGTCTTTTCTTTTTTCTCATTCTATTTCTATTTTCTATTTCTTGTTAAGTCAGTTTCAGTAATTTGTGTCTTTCTAGAAATTCTTCTGTTTCATCTAAATTGTCTATTTTGTTGGTATAAAGTTATTCTTGATAATAATCCCACGTGATTCTTTTAATTTCTGTAGCATCTGTAGTGATCTGTCTCTTTCATTCTTGATTTTGGTAATTATATCTTCTCTCTTTTTTCCTTGGTCAGTCTAGCTAAAGTTTATTAATTTTGCAGATCTTTCCAGAAAACCAGCTTTTGATTTCATTGGTTTTTTTAATCTATTGTTTTTCTGTTTCATATGTCATTAATATACATTCTGAACTTGATTATTTCCTTCCTTCTACTAGCTGTGGGTTTGATTTGGTCTTATTTTCCTAGCTTCTTGAGTTGTAATCTTAGATGGTAAATTTTAGATTTTTTTCCTTTCTAATATGTGTTTAAAGCTATATATTTCCCTTTAAGTTTCCCTTTAGCTGCATCCCATAAAATGTGATATATTGAGTTTTCATTTTCATTCAGTTCAAATTATTTTTAATTTTTTTCTTATGATTTCTTCTTCGATCCTGGGTTATATAGAAGTCTGTTGTTTAATTTCCAAATGTTTGAGGATTTCCCAAGTTTCTTTCTTTTGTTGATTATAATTCAGTCCCATCATGGTCAGAGAACATAGTTTGTATGATTTCAACCTTTTTAAATTTATTGAGACTTGTTTTAGGGCTTAGTAGATGGTCTGTCCAACAGAATGCTCCTAACCAATTGGCCCTTTCATCAATATGAAAGTTTTTTGTCTTAATATTTATCTCAAGTCTATTTTATCTGATATTAATATAACCACTTCAGCTCTCTTATGATTACTATTTGCACGACATGTTTTTCTTTCATTTTGTTTCAACCTCTTTGAATCTAAGGTGTTCCTCTTGTAAAAAACATACAACTGGATCTTACTTTTTTATCTAGTCTGAAAATTAGTGACTTTTTGTTAGAGCATCTAGTCTGTTTACATTTAATGTACATGCATACCCTGGAGATATTGCAGGTTCAGTTCCAGACCACTGCGATAAAGCAAATGTTGCAATAAAGCAAGTCCCACGAATTTTTTTGTTTCCCAGTGCATATAAAAGTTATGTTTACACTATACTGTAGTCTAAGTGTGCAATAGAATTATGTGTAAAAAAACAATGTAGATGCCTTAATTTAAAAATATTTTATTGCGTAAAAATGCTAACCATTTTCTGAGCCTTCAGCAAGTTGTAATCTTTTTCGCTGGTGGAGGGTCTTGTTAAAAATGCAGCATCTGTGAAGTGCAATAATAAAGTGCAGTAAAACAAGGTATAATTGTGATTGTTAATATGGGTGGATTTGTGTCTGCCATTTTACTATTTGTTTTTAAATGTCTCGTCTTGTATTGTTTCTCTGTTCCATACTGATTTATGTTAAATAATTCTTACTGTACCTTTTAAATCCCTTTGTGATTTTTTAAATTAGTTATTTGTGTTGTTATTTTTGTATTTTCATAGTTCTTGAGCAAAGATTACATCTTTGACTTACTTATCACAACCTACTGATGGGTGTGTGTGTTATTCTGGTAAAATATAGCAGCTTTGGGCCAATATAGCTCCATTCCTCACCATCTTTTGTGCTATTATTGTCATATATATTACACCTATATATATATATATATATATATTAGAAATGTGACAAAACTGTATTATAATTATTACTTTAAAGAATCTTATATTTATAAAGAAATTTACCATTTTCAGTGATCTTCATATTTTCCTTGTGGATTTGAGTTATTTTCCGATTTCATTTCCTTTCAGCCTGTAGGACATCTTTTGGTATTTTCTATAGACTAGGTCTGCTTGAAACAAATTTTCTGTTTTGGTTTATCTAGGAATGTCTTTCTTTTGTCTTCATTTTTGAAGGATAGTTGTGCTTTGTTGACAGTTTCTCCTCCACTCCCCAGTACTTTAAATCTGTCATCCCATTGCCCTCTGGCCTCTGATGAGAGTCAGCTGATTGTGATGAAAAGTCAGCTGTTAGTCCTATTGCTGTTCCCCTGTATGTGATGAGTTGTTTCTCTCTTGCTGCTTTTCAGATTTTTTGTTTACCTTGGGCTTTGAGCAGTTTGCCTCTGATGTGTCTAGGGTGGATTTTTTTGTTTTTATCATACTTGGAGTCCATTGAGATTTTTGGATACAGCTGTGGTTTAATGTTTTTCATCAAATTTGAGGAGTTTTTGAACATAACTTCTCAAATATTTGTTCTCACCCTTTCTCTCCTCCTCCTGAGACTCTCACTGCAAGTATATTGGGACACTCGATGTTCTCTCACAGGTTCAGGTTCTGTTTGTTTTTAAGCAGAATCTAAACAGAATCTAAAGTTGTATTGATTTTTCTTCAGTCTTTTTTCTTTCTGTTCTTTAGAGCAGATAATTTCCATTGATCTCTCTTTCAGTTCACTCATTCTTTGTTCTCCCATATCATATCAGCTGTTGAGCCCATCTAGTGAATTTTTTTATTTCAGTTATTGTACTTTTCAACTCCAGAATTTTCATTTATGATTTCTGTTTCTTTATTAAGATTCCTTGCTTGTGATGGAAAGAAAGAGCATTCTCTACCCACTCTGGGTCCTTTCTGGCTGGGCTACAAATTAAATTGACATGAGGCCGAATAGCAGGAGAAAATCAAACAAAGCTTTATAAAACATGTATACATGGGAGAGACCAGGGAGTGTCTCTCAACAAAATGGTGGAGATTCTCCTCTTATATAGACAAACGAGTATTTTGGGGGGGAGTTGGGAGTGTCAGCCACGAGGGATTACAAGAAAAGCACAGTAAAGTTATTATGCAGATTTAAGGCCTCACCTTCCACATTGACAAGTTTCTAGAGATGAGGCCATCCACCCCTCTTCCCAGTACAGAGAAGGAGATACCTTTACAAATGGAGATTTCCCTTACAAATGTAAATGTATGGTAAACAGAACTTTGATAAGAATGGGTGTAGCAAAGACCCACCCAGTCTGTCGATACCCAGAGTCATCCAAGGTGAAGGCCAGTTCCAGGGACAGGCCTTCCATCCCAAATCCCTTTAGAGAGTTGGGGGAGTGAAGGTCAAAGCTTCCTTCAGAGCAAGGTAGAGAGAGACACATCTTGAGGTGGCCAATTCTGATCCCCCACACTTGTCATCATATTTCCTTGAATTCTTTGAATACATTTGTAATTGCTGCGTTGAGGTCATCTGCTCAATCCAACATCCAGGCCCACTCAGAGTCTGTGTATAGTTACTGCTTGTTTTCTTGAGTAAGGAGCAAACTTTCCTGTTTCTTTGCATGTCTTGTAATTTTTTAATAAATTAGACGTTTTAGTAATGTATTTTAGGAACTCTGAAGTGTTACTTATTTTTTTGAGAGATGTAGGTGTGTGTTTTAAGTAATTTGCCTGGACTTAAACTGTGTAATGTGACTCTTGCATGGTGTGCAGCCCCTGATGTTTCTGCTTAGTGATTTTCACTCTCATTTTTACTTCTTAGCCTGGCTAGGAGTCAAGCTTTTGTCTCCATAGCTTAGTGGTCAGCCAGTGATTTGGGCAGAGGTTGTGCTTAAGCACCTCAGCTTGTAAAGCTTCTACCCTCTGTTGATCCATTTGTGGGTTGGAGAGTACATTCAAAGTTCAGCCAGTGTCAAGTCTTCCTTGGCTTTTTCTTTCTATTGGGCCCTCTCATGTCTCCTCTCCTCGTATGTAGTTTCACAGACCGCCAGGGATGTGAGGAGAGCATATCTAGCTCTTCTATGATTCTCTGATTTCCAGGATCTTCCCTTCACATTTCTGGCTGGCACACCACTCCTTCCAGTCAGACCACAAGCTCAAGCTAGAACTGTATTTCCCTGGTTAGATTCCTACCAACTTTGCCACTTTTAGTTAACAAAGCTGTCGGTTTTCTACTGTTCCCCCCGCCCCGCAAAATACCCCAAGTTGAGTCTGCCTCCTCTGGCAGCAAAGCTACTGGTTTTCGTGGCCCCAGCCCTGTCCTGATAAAACTCAGTTCTCCCCAGCAGAGCTGAGAGATGGGAGGAGTAGCCCCTGGCAATAAATTTGTAGACTCCTTCTGGTCCTACCCTAAAGCTCTACCAATTTTTCAAGAAATTTCTCATTTATTATCTGCCTTTGATTGATTTCCAAAATTGTGAAACGACTGTGTGACAATTTTGTCCAGTTTTGTTAACGTCTTGCTTTGAGGAGAGGATTCACTGACCCGTTCACGCCGTCATAGCCAGAAGTCCTTTCCGTGAGTCATTGCATGGTAGTTTACAATTATTCACTGAACTTCTCCTCACCACTGCTCATTTCTCTCTCTTTTTTTTCCTTACTGCCACCATTTCCCATTGTTTCAGACTCCCGGATTGTGTATTCCTAATGACAGTGTTAAGGGCGAGCTCTGCTCTTTAATATAAATATATACAGTGAAGACTTCTCTTCCTCATCCATCTTAGAAACTATTCACTATGTAATTTTCATTATATTGACCAATTTGAGTTCCTAAAGAAATATTGGAATAAGACTAGGAATCTGTGTGTATAGATTGTGAATTTATTGATGCTGAGGAGAAAAAGGAAAATTCTTTGAGTGGTACCTACAAACAGATAGCACAGGTTCTATAATTTTAGGAAGTTGCTAACAATAAAATGGGAAATTATTAGGAAGCTCTGGTTGAAGATACTTATTATTATATTTTTAAGTATACATTTTAAATGTGAATATAAATTCCCTGCTCTTAAGCCATTTACCTTTGGAACTTATGTATGTGTGTGTGTTTCTGGGGAGGGCGGGTGTAGAGAGAGAGATTGAGGAGGAGAGCAGTATATCATAAAACCTAGATTTGACAACATTATAGATTATTCTGTCAAACTTTTACTGTCTATGTATATGTTTCTTTTTGTGTGTGTGTGTGAGGAAGATCAGCCCTGAGCTAACATCCATTGCCAATCCTCCTCTTTTTGCTGAGGAAGACTGGCCCTGGGCTAACATCCGTGCCCATCTTCCTCTACTTTATATGGGACGCCGCCACAGCATGGCTGACAGGCAGTGCGTCGGCGGGCGCCCAGGATCCGAACTCGCGAACCCCGGGCTGCCAAGCGCAGACTAAACTGCTGCGCCACAGGGTGGCCCTATGTATGTTTCTTAAAATGAGTCTGGTAATTCCTGTGGCCAATTAAATTCAAAAGGTAGATAGGAAGCATTATTATGTATAAATAAATTATATCTTAAATTTGTATAACTCTTTTCAGTTTAAAAATTGCTTCCACAAACAGTATTTTATTGTGGTTCATAAAATAGCCCTTCATGGTATGTTAGGGTCTGTACAGTTGGAGAATTCAAAGTCTGTACTCTCCAGTCTACCACTCTGACTCCCCATCTCCAACTCAACAGAAGGAGAGAGTGTGTATATGCGTTAATCCTCTTAGCGCGCACTTGTGCATCTTTTCCCATTCAGTCCAAGTGTCAGCTCTGCCGGGAAGCCTTGCATGACTTTCCTAGACAAAGCTAAATTTTATGTATCCTTCATTGAGGTTCAAGGAGACTCCTGAGCTGACCGCTTTTTGTGGAACTTATAAGATGTGATTTTTTTTTTTGTTCACTTTTATCTCCCTAACTAAACTGTAAGCTTTTAAAGAAAATGTTCTTTTTGTTCATCTTTCCATTCCCTGACATCTCCATGGTTGGTGCTTAATAGTAACTATTTCTTAGGAGAAAAATTAAAGAAGATACAGGTGTGCCTTGAAATGTCTGAGGAGGAGAAGCTGAGGCTTCTTGGTGGAGATGGCATTGAACTGGGCCTTGTATTAAGAGTGATTAGAATTCAAACATGCGTAGAAGGTGGTGGGAAGAATTAGGAAGGTCATTTCTCAAAGCAAAGTTGGAGAGATGGGAAAGATCAAAATGTCTTTGAATTAAAGCGTGGGTTTCCATTTGGATGAAGCTTTGGGTATTTGGTGGAGACTAGTGGGAAATAAGCCGGGAGAAAGGTTGGTTGAGTACAAGTTGGAAAGAGCATTTGAATGCCCAACTGAGAAATGACTTTATTAAAGTTTTGTGAGCAGAACTAAGCTCTGGAAGATTAATCTGTTGCATATACAAAAGAAGTAGAGAAGCAGGGAGACTGGTTAGGAAAGAGTCTTATGCTTGGAGTTGATAATGAGGTTCTGGACTGAGAGTTACAGTGGTTATGTAGAGAGGGGTGAATTGAAGAGAGACTGAAGGTAGAATATTCAGGATTTGACAGCTGATTGGCTGAGTCAAATAAGGAGACGAGAGTCAAAGATTGTGTCATCCTTATTGCAATAACTGGATCTTGAATGAATCATTTTACCTCCCAAGTTTCAGTTGTCTCATCTATCAGATGAAGCTAATAATGCCTACCTGACAGGACTGTAGTGAGAATAAATTAGAGATGCTTTGTAAATTACTTGTTTAAATAGTTCTTTAAGAACATTGCTTTTAACCATCTTTTAAAATCAGATGTCTTGATTAATGTCATTTATTTGTGCTTTTTATTATTGTGAGCTACAGCTGTATTTTAGTATAGATCGTGCTTATGTTGGATGGATAGTCTCATCTAGTTGATGGAAAGAACAAAAGGAAAGGACTTCTCATCCAAAAATGAGAAATAAGTAATGAAATCTGAAATTTTTTTTCCTAAAATATATTTTAGAAATCGACTTTAACATTGGGCTAGAAGTTTCTTGTGCTCTTAGGATGAGAGCTTGTTTTGATAGTCGGTTGGTCCCATACTGTGCATCAGCAAAAGAGAGAGCAGTTAGGGGTCTCCCACCTGGGTCTGCAGAGGCTTGGTTATCACTGAGCCTGCCTGCAAAGAAGAAAGGACCTCAGTTCCCATATGCTTAGATATTTTTCCAAATGCCAGCAGGCATAAATAACCAGAGTATTTGAAGTGGACAAGCTTTGGTGAATAATCTTCAGATACGAGGGTTATATTTGTATACATATTCCGCCTACCTATTGGATTATACTTTCCTTGAGGGCAGGAACTATAACTGGGCCTCTTCTTATTACTCCCTTTGGTATATAATGATGTTTAGTAAGTGTCTTTTGAATGTAAAAAAGAAGCTTAGAAAGGCAGAGTAAGATGTTGGTGACGTCATTTGAAGTATTTGAACAGAGTTGTTGGTGCATCTAAAGCAGAGATTTGACGAATAGCTGAGTGACTGCCTTTCTGTATTAATTAACTGTAGATTTTACAACCCTCCTTATTGGTGGGCCTTCAGATACACCTCTAAATAAAGATAACTCAGATCCCATATTGTCCGTAATCCTTAGTTTCCTCTCTTTTTTGCACACCGTTTCTCTGGAGTTGAAGCCAGATTTTCTTGTACTTCTCTACTATTGGAAGATCGGTCTAACCATCTTCCCTTGGAATTGCTCACTGACTCCCTTACTTGAAGGTGCTTTGTGGATTGGTGACCCACTGAAACATAGCCAGGAAGTTATAGCCTGTAACAGTGGGTCCATTTGCCCAAATGAGGACTTCTGGAACGTAATGGTAAAAGTGGAGCCCAAATCCTTCTATGACATTGTGTATTTTTGGGCCATGTTACCTTCAGCCTACAGCACAGATATTATCATTAACATGTTCTAGTCCCAGGCTAGAATTAGAGGCCTGGGACTACAAAGGAATTCATTCATCCGGCCATCCACTTTTCCAAGAGAAACCTTTTTCCGCCCAAAGTAAGAAAAGGTGGAGGACGATGAGCCTATATAAACTATCCACACTCATCAATTTACCCTTAAAAATAACTACTTTATACCCTCCAACTCCAGAGTTTTGATGCCTATGTGCAACTTGGCAGTTTCAAAGCTGGATCCACGAGGAAACTATAGCCTGGTCTAAAAATACAAGTTGCTGCAGAAAAACCACACTGAGAGCCAGGCATGAATATTTTTGAACAGACAAAATTGCCCTTTGGTTCGTGTAAGACTCAAGACACCCTTTCAGCACGTTGTAAATATTGTTAACTTAATGATTATTGGCTTCTTCTCCTTTGCATGCCTTCATTTATTTATTTTCTTACTCTCACCCTTCAAAAGAAACTAGGACAAAGTTGCTAGGAACAGTAATCCTGCACTCTGTTGACTCTTACTGCCCTCCCGTGTTACGGCGAGGATGAAGAACTAATGATTAATTGGGGTGCATGGTTTTTCTTAACCTGTCTACAAGTTGTGTATTTTCCATAAATATTTTGTACTATCTTTTGAAATCAGTAAGCTCTGATTAGAATCACGGAATTTTAAAGTTAAAATGGACTTTAGGAATCATCTTAACTTCCTTTTACAGCAGAGGTCAGCAGTTTCAAGTGACTTGAAAAAGATTACACTAGCTGGTACAGAGCTGGAACTCAGGAAATCTGCTTTAAGTCAAGTGCTTTTTTTCCTGCTTCCCCACGTAAATTATAAAAAATAAAAGGCATCCATGGAGATGGTGTTGTCTTCTTAGCTTCCACTTCCTCTTCAACCTTAAACCTAAGAACTCCAACTAGACATATTAACAGATTTCTTTCATTCTAAAATGTACTTTAAAATATTAAGGAATCATTCAGTTAAGTATAAAGTTTTTTAAAATTGAGGTGATCGTCTCTGTGTGTTTCACTATTATATGTTACATATTATATATTTTTACGTAATTCTTACTCCTGGTTTAAAAAAATAAGTGACTTGCTATAGCTTTTGTTTAACAGAGTGATATTGGTTTTTGTTTCATGGTGTGATATTGATAATCAGTATATGATGACATTACATACAATTGATGCCTTTTGTAATTCCTTTTTATAGCACTTTGACACACTGAGAAAATGGAAGGAACTAGATATCTTCTGAAGAAAATTGAATTACTAGTTTATTGAAAAATGTTAGCTTACATTTAAATGCCCAAGTAGGACTAGATTCTCAGAATTTGACTTGTTGTAGCAATATTCAAATATATAGAAGAAATACTTGAGCATTTTTCTTTAAAATAACTAAACCTACAAGTAATTCTCCTCAAACAGGGAATTGCTGTACATATATGTAAATTCAGTTTTCTGTGCCTAAAAAATTGTGTTTGTTGGTGGCATTAGATAAAATAATTTTATATACAATAAACTTTTATATCACAAGTTCTTGGTGTGTAATTTTAGCACTGTGAAATACCCTGATTTTCAGTAAATAAAGCATATGGGCTAAGATTTCACTTTTTAGAAAGGTATTCTACCATGTTGGACATTTTTACTCTTTCAGAAAGAATTCATATAATCTAATTCCACCAGATTTTCATCCATCATGTACTCCATTATACACATTTATAAAAATGCTTAAATGCTAACAAATCTAGTTGATGGATCGATATGGATTGTAGTTCTTTCTTTTTTTTTAGGCACTGTAAAGTGATATAATAAAAAGTATTCCAACCGACTTTCTAAAATATTATCAGGAAAAACTGAATTTTAAAAAAAGCCATTTTTAAAGAACTGTTTTTATTATATAGTATTGTGGTTAGGAAGCTTGAGCCCTGGAAATCAGATTGAGTTAGGTTTAGCTCCCAGCTCCTTCTATTTGCTAAATATATAACCATGAGAGAATTATAACTAATCCTCATTTTCCTCACCTATAAAAATGGTGATAATAGTTCCTACCTCGTAGGGTTGTTTTTAGGATTAAATAGGAAAATGAATAGCAAATACTTAGTATAATGCCTGGCACACAGTAAATGTTCAATAAATATTGAGTATAATATTATTAATATATAGTTATTTCACTTCAAAGAAAGTGGTGTAGGCAGCCCTTGACTTATAAAATGATACAAATTAACAGGCCATTCAGTTATATCTCTTTTCTCTTTTGCTGTTTTCTTCCCTCACACCCTTGGGAGCTTGTGCCCTAGGAGCCATTCTGATAAAAGCAGTATTTTTCAAAGTGAATTTTTTTTTTTTTGGTGAGGAGGACTGGCCCTGAGCTAACGTCTTTTGCCAATTGTCCTCTTTTTGCTTGAGGAAGATTGTCCCTGAGGTAACATGTATGCTAATCTTCCTCTATTTTATATATGGGATGCCGCCACAGCATGGCCTGACGAGTGGTGTGTAGGTCCACGCCCAGGATCAGAGTGTGCAAACTTAACCATTATGCCACCAGGCTGGCCCCTTCAAAGTGAATTATAGCCTGCTCTACAAAAATGAATGAGTGAATGAATGAATGGTATGCGTAATATATGTTTGGGGAGAAAGGTGAATTCTCCCTCTTCAGAATTCACGAGAAACCTGTTAACTCTGTTTAGTCCAGTACAAGCATACCTCATTTTATTGTACTTCGCTTTATTGCACTTCATAGATATTGCATTTTTTACAAATTGAAGGTTTGTGGCAACCCTGCGTCAATGCCATTTGTCCAACAGCATTTGCTACCTTCGTGTGTCTGTCACATTTTGGTAATTCTCACAATATTTCAAATTTTTTCATTATTATATTTGTTACGGTGACCTGTGATCAGTGATCTTTGATGTTACTGTTGTACTTGTTTTGAAGTGCCAAGAACCGCACTCGTGTAAGACAGCGAACTTATCAGTCAAGGTTGTATGTCCTGACTGCTGCACTGACCAGCCATTTCCCTGTCTCTGTCCCTCTCCTTGGGCCTCCCTATTCCCTGAGATACAACAGTACTGAAATTAGGCTAATTAATAACCCTACAATGCTCTCTAAGTGTTCAAGTGAAAAGAAGAGTCACACGTCTCTCACTTGAAATCAAAAGCTAGAAATGATTAAGCTTAGTGATGAAGGCATGTCAAAACCTGAGATGGGTGGAAGGCTAGGCCTCTTGTGCCAAACAGTTAGCCAAGTTGTGAATGCAAAGGAAAAGTTATTGAAGGGAATTAAAAGTGCTACTGCAGTGAACACGAATGGTAAGAAAGCAAAACAGCTTTATTGTTGATATGGAGACAGTTTTAGTGGTCTGGATAGAAGATCAAACCAGCCACAACATTCCCTCACACCAAAGCCTAATCCAGAGCAAGGCCCTACCTCTATTCAATTCTGTGAAGGCTGAGAGAGGGGAGGAAGCTGCAGAAGATTAGTTTGAAGCCAGCAGAGGTTGGTTCATGAGGTTTAAGGAAAGAAGCCATCTCCATAACATGAAAATGCAGGGTGAAGCAGCAAGTGCTGACGTAGAAGCTGCAGCAAGTTATCCAGAAGATCCAACTAAGATAATTAAATGAAGGTGGCTACACTGAACAACAGATTTTCAATGTAGATGAAACAGCCTTATATTGGAAGAAGATGCCATATAGAACTTGCATAGCTAGAGAGGAGAAGTCAGTGCTGTTAGGGGCTAATGCAGCTGGTGACTTTGAGTTGAAGCCCATGCTCATCTACCATTCCAAAAATCCTAGGGCCCTTAAGAATTAAGCTAAATCTCCTCTGCCTGTGCTCTATAAATGGAACAACAAAGCCTGGATGACAGCACATCTGTTTACAATATGGTTTACTGAATATTTTAAGCCCACTGTTGAGACCTACTGCTCAGAAAAAAAAAGACCTCCTGCTTACAAAATATTACTGCTCGTTGACAATGCACCTGGTCACCAGGAGCTCTGATCGAGATGTACATTGAGATTAATGTTGTTTTCATGCCTACTAACACAGCGACCATTCTGCAGTCCATGGATCAAGGAGTAATTTCAACTTTCAAGTCTTATTATTTAAGAAATACATTTCACAAGGCTATAGCTGCCATAGATAATGATTCCTCTGATGGATCTGGGCAAAGTCAATTGAAAACCTTCTGGAAAGGATTCACCGTTCTAAATGCCATTAAGAACGTTCCTGATTCATGGGAGGAGGTCAAAATATCAGCATTAACAAGAGTTTGGAAGAAGTTGATTCCAGTCCTCGTGGATGACTTTGAGGGGTCCGAGACTTCAGTGGAGGAAGTAACTGCAGATGCGGTGGAAATAGCAAGAGAACTAGGATTAGAAGTGGAGCCTGAAGATGTGACTGAATTGCTACAATCTCATGATAAAACTTTAATGGATGAGGAGTTGTTTCTTATGGACGAGCAAAGAAAGTGGTTTCTTGAGATAGAATTTACTCCTGGTGAAGATGCTGTGAAGATTGTTGAAATGACAACAAAGGATTCAGAATATTACATAAACTTAATTGATAAGGCAGCAGCAGAATTTGAGAGGATTGACTCCAATTTGAAGAGAAGTTCTACTGTGAGTAAAATGCTACCAGCAGTATCGCATGCTACAGATAAATCATTCGTGAAATGAAGAGTCGATTGATGTGGCAAATTTCATTTTTGTCTTATTTTAAGAAATTGCCACAGCCACCCCAGCCTTCAGCAGCCACCGCTCTGATCAGTCAGCAGCCATCAATATCAAAGCAAGACGCTCCACCAGAAAAAAGATTACGACTTGCTGAAGGCTCAGGTGATGGTTAGCATTTTTTAGCAATAAATTTTTTTAATTAAGGTACGTACGTTGTTTTTTTAGACATAATGCTATTGTACACTTAATAGACTACAATATAGTATAAACTTAACTTTTGTATGTACTGGGAAACCAAAAAACTTGTGTGACTTGCTTTATTGTGACATTCGCTTTATTGCAGTGATCTGGAACCGAACCTGCAGTTATCTCCAAGATATGCCTGTATTTCGCAAATTTATTTGACTGTGAAACCCATTTTCTATAAAATACCAATTCACATTCTGCAGAACTGGCATTCTACCCTTTGGGATATATTCCTCTATGATTTTTGAAGCATATACACACACATATAGGGTTTAGAATCTTACATCCCAAAGTAATTTTTCCTTTTTTTAAATTTATTTTGAAATAATTTTAGACTTATAGTAGAGTTGCAAAAATAGGACAGAAAGTTTCTGCATGCCCCTCACCTAACTTCCCCTAATGTCAACATCTTACATAGACAAAGTAAAGTTTTCAAAGCTAGGCAGTAAGAACTGTTGGTATAATACTGTTAGTGTAAAATACAGACCTTATTCAAATTTCACCAGTTTTTCCACTAATGTCCTTTTTTCTGTTGTGACTCCAATCCAGGATCCCATGTTGCAGTTAGTTGTCATGTCTCCCTATCCCCAGATATTTAATCACCCTCGACTTATATCTGAAGTAGTTCCAGGCTCTAAAGAACAAGATCAATATCACCTAGTGGTTAAGAACATGTACTCTGCAGCCAGACTGCCTGTGTTTGAGTCCCTGCCGCATTGCTTCGGCAGTCTTTCTGTTCCTCAGACTCCTCATCTGAAAAGTGGGGTAAAAAGTAGTACCTACTATGTTCTCAGCAAAAAAAAAAAAAAAAAAATGTACCTACAGTTAGGGTTGTTGAACGAATTACATTAATTAAAATATATAAAATACTTAGGCCAGTGTCTGGCAAATACTAAACATTATTTAAGTACTAATTATTATTAAAAGGCTTAGATAAGGGTCTGTCATATAGTATGCAGTCAAGAAATAGTTGATATTTTACAGGGAATCCCCATTTTTCAACAAAATTCTGTAAGTGGAAAGAAGAAAGGATCTTAGTTTTAAAGAGAGAACAGCACATTACAGCCACAATGTGGTGCCACTACCTCCCATTAGAACAGTTGAAATGAAAATGACAGTACTCAGAGCAGCTAGACCTCTCATACACAGTTGGTGACAGTAGAGGTTAGTGCAGCCACTTTGGAAAACGGACAGTCTTTGTAAGGCTGAACTTACACATATCCTTAATCCAGCAGATCCTCTCCTAGATGTACATAGACCCAACAGAAATACCTGCTCGTGTGCACCAAAAGACATGTAATGAGACTATTCATAGGAACATTATCCTTGATAGCCAAAAACTGGAAGCGGCTCAAATACATTCTGTATGTTTATAAAATGGAAGAATGATGAACTACAACAATGTGTGTGTGTGTATTACACAAATACAATGTGTAAAAGAAGCAGACACAAAAGCATACATACTGTATGATTCCTTTTTTTTTTTCCCCAAAACCAGTCTATGAAGTTAGGAGTCAGGGCAGTGGTGACAGGGGAACGGTGACTGGAGTGGGGCCCAAGGGTGCAGCTAGAGTTCTGTCGTTTGATCTAATTTGATGGTTACATGGATGTATTTTCTTTGTGAAAATTTGTTCAGCTGTATGCTTATGATTTGTGCATTTGTATGTTAAACTTCAATTTAAAAATTTATGTTAAGTCAGAAAGCTTGAGAATTTTAGAAATGATAGTTCACTTTTTCCACTTGCCAAGTCTCCCTAGAATTAAAGATTTCCTGCTTTTTAAAAAATGTAGATGTTCACTTCAAGGCCGAAGTAACCAGTCTGGCTTCTAACCTTCTTAAATTGTTTCTTCGGGGCTGTAAAACACTCTCTAGAGCAAGAAATGAGTACCTCAGGCAACACACTTTGAAGTAATCATTAGTTTTCATTTATCCTGCCACCTCACATACAATATTACAGATTACATGGACTACATATATAAGTTATAAATAAAACAGTGGTTTGGAGCTAAAATCAGTGTTTTTAACTTTTCTTAGAGGGGTACACCGTCATCCTGCAGATCAGATCTAGTGGTCTTAAAGTTTGAATGAAAAAGGAGTTTTGTGTGATCCAGCTGTGAGATGTAAGAGGCGAGTTTGAAGGTGCTTAAATGAGCGTTAGTTGTAATTAATGCTTGTGCTTATTGCTTTGGTGTCCGTGATTCTGTTTTAGTAATTTAGTGAGTTTCATTTTTGAATGGAATTTGTTTTGTTTAGTCTGCATTGTGCCCAGATTGATGGTTTAAAACCTTACACTTTCGCAGAACATTGCTTCCTCTCCCCTTTTCTGCTATTTTTATATCACATGAATCATTGCACATTTAAGCCATCTGCAAGGCCTGAATGGAATGAGATAAAAGCTGCCATCATTTAGACTGACACTTGAAAAGCTGGTAGTCATTTGGAGTTGATTCCTAATTATCCTTTATATTTTAAAGTCTCAAACTTCATTTCAAGATGGTTGCTAACATCGCTGAGCCAAAAGTATCTGATTCATAGTTTCTTTTAGCTGAACATTGGGTCAAAGGGAGGGGATCCGTTCTGTGTCACCCAGAAGAATCTGTCAGGGGCTCAGTTCTAACTCAACTGAGATAATAAGAACAGCAAGTTCCACTCCTGTTTTAAAAGTATGTTGGTTTAATCAGCTCAGCGAGCCATCTGGTTTGGCATGCACTTCATAGGGAATAGTAAAAACATAAGGTTCTTAAATAGCCAGATGAATACTTCAAAATAAATGTTTTTTGAATTCCTAGAATGTATCACACCTGTTAGATGTTTGTCAAAAGTATTTCTCAACACAGCAACTTTTTTGAGGATTTACTGAAAAAAATTAGATGAGTGCATGCCTGGGATGTTGCAAAAGAGATTCATGATTAAAAATGCACACCCACATTCACTTCTCCTCCTTCACTATGGATATAGACAAATCTAGCATTTATATGTGTGTAATAGATTACTCAGGGGTGTGTAAAGCCTTTCCCAGCAGATTTTCTAAATGCAGCTTTGCTCTGGGCTATGAAGGTTGGGTTCCCTGTGCTAAAGTTAGCTGGAATTGTATAAATTAGGGAGGAGAGTACAGACTGGGTTCAGAGTAAGAAGCTTCTTCAGTTTTTAAGCAAAGTGCCCGTTGTCACTAGGCATCTCCTCTTCATAAATATTATAATACTTTGGTAACCCAGTAGTCATCAACTCTGGAACTAATAGAGAGAATGAAATATAAAAAGCTTCCCTTATTTCCTGAAATAATAGACCAAAAAAATGCAGTGATCTCCACAACTGAGTATAACAGACTCTTCACTTTTGAAATGGAAAGAATCATGGTGCTGTTTTTATATCTTGAGTTGTCCTAATGCATCTCCACGTGATCTTGGGCAAGTCACCTAGTGTTTCTGTTATCTCCCAATTCACTAATGTACTATTAATGTTCAAAAGACCTAAATTTTGTTCGTAAACCACAGCATTTTGAACATAGATAACGTCTTTGTTTTTTTTCTCTTTGAAGAGACAGCTGTAATTTTTGCTTAAAGACAGTTTGAGAACAATTGGGGTGGGGAGGACTTTAATTACTTTACTTAATCCCTGTGAAGTAATTGTACTTATTTTTCATTCAATGTTGTTCGTTTCTTTGTTTAGCAGACAGAAGGGGGAGCGCAGACAGACGGGCAGCAATCACAGACACAAAGTAGTGAAAATCCAGAGAGTAAATCTACCCCCAAGCGACTCCATGTGTCTAATATTCCTTTCCGCTTCCGGGACCCGGACCTCCGGCAGATGTTTGGGGTAAGTCTCCGAAGTCCTTTTGTGGGTTTTACAATTAAAATATAATTTAATCCACCAGATTTTTTTAGTCATTAATCTATTTGTAGTTCTATCCTAAAGTAATAAGAAAGATCCTGAGGTAAATCAATATTTTCATCAGTCTTTAGAAACTTTTCCTACCACCGAGTCGATTTTAGACATTAGCCTCAAAGTTCTCACAGGCAGAAGGTGACTGCAACCCAGTTTGCCAGGGACTGAGAGGGTTCTTGGGACAGGAGACTTTCAGAGCTAAAATCAGGACAAGATAGTAATCCCTACCTTTCTGAGTGTTATGAGTTAAATGAAATAATACCTGTGGAGGAAACAGTACCTGTATTTTGTTTTCACTTCTTTGTTCATAACTCAACAATGTCAAGACCAATATCTAAAATCAGGTATGGGGGTTAGTTTGCTACCTCTGATGTGTTCTTATAGCTGTTTACTTCCTCCTGAAGTCACTGTCGTAAAAGCAAAATGTAATAGCAAAGATTTAAGTTATTGGGAAGGGAATGGCTACTAGAATATTAATTTTTTTTCTGGGCTGATGTGGTGTTGCCTGAGTTAATTTGCCCAAACTCTTAACTTGAGCTAGGACTAAGAGATAATTTTTTTTTTCATTAGTATAGCTGCCTAGTACTTTGTCAGGAAAGCAAATGCCCTTCTTTAAGTTTTGGTTGTGGCCAGTGTATGGTGACAAGACTCTGTCATTTACAGCTGACTACTTGGATGTTTTTCTACACTGAAGGCAGGGCAGGGTTGAGATTTCATGTTTTTGAAGTACTTGAAGAGTTTTTACACAGAAAATGGTAGCCAGCTGTTCTTCATCTCTGCAGAAAAGAGAGCAACAGAAAATATAAAGGGCAGCTTAAAGAATTTAGGTTACATTTAAGAAGAAATTTCCCGGGACTGTGTGTTATTAGGTTCTCTACTGAATTATCAGAGATAATATGGAATTGTAATCTCTGGGGGTCTGTGAACGTGGAGTACATTCTCATCTGACAGAGTGCGTTTTCTCTTGAGTCAGAAAAATAGTGTCCATTGAAGATCTTCCTCGGCCAGTTATCAGTGATCTCTTGAAATGTATTATGCCCTTCCCATAAGGCAGTGAGTGCAAAAAACAATAAAATTTTCCTTGCAAGGAATATGTGGTTGCTCTGTCTTCTTCGTGGTTGATACCTGTTACTTAGAAGGACAGTAGCAACGGTAAAGAGTAGGGATTTCCTGCTCCATTTTTTATTAGCTCTGTAACCTTGATGAGTAGCTTCTTTCAGCCTGGTTCTCCTTAACCATTAAAAGGAAGGCAGTCCTCACTCTAGAAGGATGTTTTAAGTAGACATTAGAAAATGTGGGGGAAAAAAGCCCAAACTCTAAAATATGCACCATACAAATCTTAGTTGTGTGGATAGGCATAGAAATACAATTATATGACCTCCTACCTAAAGTAAGATTTTCTTCTTTCCTTGATTTTTCTAATTTTCTATTAAATGATGAAACTGGAATCAAGCCCAGAAGTCTTACTCTAGAAAACGTGGACTCTTAATCTTAATACATGTTTTTTGATAAAGATAGTAATGATTCAACCCAGTGAGAAAGTATCATTTCTCTTTTGCTCTTTTCACTGTTTAGTTTTTTCCACTTCCCAGTCTGGTTTGAAATCTGAGTGAAATAGGTAATGGGTATTATGAGTCCTGTACTCGGAGGGAAGTGTGAGCCAAAGAGAATCTGGAGGTTTACTGCATGTCCCTGTCATTTCAGTTCATCCCAGTATTAATTAAAACAGGTCATTTAGTCACCTTACATATAGCTCTCCTCCAGGTAGTTACTGCGTTTTGTGTTTGCCCCTCTTTAGCCAGCTATTCGGCTACCTAACAGTAGAGTTATTTAGGCTTTGTGTTTTTAGCTTTGTTAGATTTTCCAAATGTTAAAATATTTAACTAGTTACAAAACAAAGTTATTATTTAAAATATTCTTGATAATGTTCATTGCAGAAATATTAAAGTGGCAAATAAATGGAATCATCCATAACGTCCATGAATGTTTGGTATGATGGAAAATAGCATGTAGCCTATAAAAATGGCATGTATTATATTAAGTTAAAAAAATTTTTTAAAGTAATATGTATAGTGTGTCCGATGTCTCTTGTTATATATATATGTGTGTAAGGAAAAGCCAGGAAGGCTGTATACCAAAATGTTAAAGATAGCGAGACTACAGATGATCTTTTTCTGTTTTCCCTTTTCCTTTTTGTTTATCTGTACTTTCTAACTTTTACAGTGAACACGATTTACTTATAAATTTAAAAAAAGAAGGGAAAGAAAAACAGCCTTCAATAGTATATCTTTCTACTTAGGATTTACTTCTTAAAACTGAGACATTTTAACAATTATAGATGTAGTTAGGAAAATCTCCAGTTCTTGTCCGTGTGAGGAAGCATATAATGTGGTAACACTGTGAATATCTTCTGCAAACAGCTTCCACCAGATAGAGGTGGATAATGCATGAGTGAGTGAAGTGAAAAAGGAGAAATTATCGGTTCGGTGATGAGGAAAAATCAGAAACTGGTATTGGGACCTACTGACAAATAGAAACACAGAAGTTAAGTAGTTTAAAGGGAAAAAAAAAAACCTATTCCTTTTTCAGAAGAAAGTAGTAAAGTGTGTGGATAAAAAGCTGACCATAAATAAATGTTTTTATTTTTGTCTCTGCAGCAGTTTGGCAAAATCCTAGATGTAGAAATAATCTTTAATGAACGTGGCTCTAAGGTAAGCTCCGCTTCAGTAGTAAGTGTGCTTAGTTTCTTTTTGGTTTTGTTTTATTTTAAATAGTAAGTAATCAGAGAACTTAACCTGTTTTTCGAGCCTGCAGAAAGTATTGCAACTATCTAGCTTGGATTAGATTATCTCTAAAAATAAGCTACCACATGACCAAACTTTATTCTAATACTTAAATTGGGAAGTTTGAGGGGAGAGTGTGGTGGTGAAGAAAACAGGATGTAGGAGATGCCATCCTTTATCAAACTGACTTTGGCCTAAACTTTTTTTTTTTTTTTTTGAGGAAGATTAGCCCTGAGCTAACATCTGTTGCCAATCCTCCTCTTTTTGCTGAGGAAGATTGGCCCTGGGCTAACATCTGTGCCCATCTTCCTCTACTTTATATGGGACGCCGCCACAGCATGGCTTGACACATCAGTCTGCGCCTGGGATTGAACCTGCGAACCCCAGGCCGCCAAAGCAGAGCACGCAGGCTTAACTGCTGTGCCACCAGGCCAGCCCCCTAAGCTTCTTAGTTTAAAGGAAGAGAGAGAACACTGGAATAAGTGAAATTCTGTGAGAATTCTATTCTGAGTTCTGTCAGAACAATTCAGCTTTTAAAACTCGAACTTCAAAACGACATACTTAGAACAAATTTAACATTTCAGGTTTTCAATTGACTTGCTCTCTTTTGAGTAAATTTTGACAAGGCTGAAATACAGGGAGTGGTAACTCAGGAATTCGCTGTGAGCTGATTTTCTCCTTTACATTACCCCAGAGAGGCAGGCTTCAGGATGTAGGGTCACTTCAATTACAGATACAGCCAGATGGGTTTTTGCATAAGAATGAAAGTAGTAACTGTACGATTTGATATATGTATTCACTTCTAAATGTGTTCTATATAAGAACTGAAAATTTTAATTAAAACTTATTTCCCCCCTAATAATTTACTATTTAAAATTCCCAATTTATATGATTTAGAATTTTTATGCACTAAAATAAGCTGCAGTGTTTTTAGGAACGAGGGAATGGTAGAGTCTTAAAATGGGGTTGTGAAAAAATATTCGACGAATTGAATTTCGGAAAGTTTCATCTGAAGTTTTCTTCCTCCTCAGCAAATAAAATACACCCCACAGACACCATCAGCTGGGGCCCAGCTTGTAAACACTTAGCTTGCTGTATTCGCTTCTACTTGCATTTTTAGGTTAGACCAGTTTTTGAATTAATTTTCATTTGGTCATCTCTACTGAACTTTGAAAATAGCCCTTGGCTATGATTAAATCTCTAGGAATGTAGTTTGAGAAAAGCTAAATAAAGCAAATAAATGGGTTAATATTTACCTCTCTTCAATTCCCTGCTCCAAATTGACCATACTTTGGGAATGAATAATATATGTCTCCAGAGTTACATATGTGCCCTGCCCCATCCGCACTAATGCAAATGTATGTCCTGTTCTAATGCTCCCGGTTATTAGTCCTTTCTTTTATAGAATGCATCAACATTAAGAGTGTTTGATTCTGACTATAATTATTATTTGTTAATTATTAAAGAGGTAATTGTACTCTAAGGTTCCAGTTTTCAGTTAAAACAAAAAAGGTTAGGATGCCTATACAGAACTTTCTCCAGCACTTAACTTGGTAAGTATTTTTAAAGTGAAATCTATTCAAACTGTAACTAGTAAAACTATTTATGCTTGTAATTTCCTCACAATGGATTTCTATTCCTTTGTTGTATAGTTTGCTTTTATTTTTTGTTACCTTTTTAGATAACAAGGTGGAAAAATGACAATGGTTTAGAGACAAGAAGCACATGAATGTAAAATATGTGAAGATTATTGACCACACTGTTTATCTAAAGTAGTAATTTAAATGTTTTTGGTTTTACGTGTATGCACTTAAAATATTCTTAACTGAACTCTAACAACCGGAAGCCCAATACAATTTCATCAGGCATTGAGGACTTGCTCCTTACCAAGAAAATAATTTGATTGAATTCTTGTGAAGCAAAGGAAATTGATCTTTCTTAAGGCTTCTTTCATTGACTTCCAGGGTTTACCTACTACCAAAAATTTTTAAATTTACCCGATTCAATTACTTCTCTCCTGTAATTTTCATTTTAAAATGACAGGCGCTTCCTTTTCTCTTTGGGGAATCTAAAAACATACACCACTTCTCTCAGCTTCATGCTGTGTCCTCATGGCCCCTTTTTCTTTGGGCTGCTAAAAGGTAGAAGGACTGTGTACTAATTGGTAAATGTTTTTAAAACCAAGCACAGAATTCTGAATTGCCCTGGATCTGCCTTCAAGGACTGATACAAAATCTGCCTTCATCTCTTGCCCTTCTTAACTGTTACCTCAAGTTCCTTGCTGGAATGGTTCCCCTGGAACTGTTCTGAGGCTTGTTAATAGAGATTTATTTTGGAGTCAAAACCTAGATGCTGCTTCTGGTATCCACCTAAGATAAATTAATGAGGACTTTTCTTTTTGTAAATTAAGTTTAATTTCTCATTTCTTTTATGTTTGGGGTTGACTGTAAAATTACAACATGTCTTGAAAGGAACCAGAGAAAAGGAGACTTAGTGGTCCTATTGCTTAGTTAAGAGTTGTTCAGTCTTGGGGCCGGCCTGGTGGTGCAGCGGTTTAGTTGCCACTTTGGCAGCCTGGGGTTCGCGGGTTCGGATCCCGGGTGCCCGCCGAGGCACTGCTTGTCAGCCATGCTGTGGCGGCGTCCCATGTAAAGTAGAGGAAGATGGGCACGGATGTTAGCTCAGGGCTGGTCTTCCTCACAAAAAAAAAAGAGTTGCTCAGTCTTTTAACAGAGTGGTTTTCTGTGCAGAAATTAGCTTTATTGAATTTTTTTTTGAAGCAGTAATGGAAAAACTAGTCACAAAATACTTCTTACATGTAAAACAGTATTTAACCAAATGGCTTCAAAACAACAGGCAACTTTTTACCATGTCTTATTTTTTATGAGACTGTTAGCCCAGGGTTTTAAGATATACCCCCATAACAACATAAGTGAACACTGTTAGGCTTCCTGCCTGACAATATTCTACCTTTTCAGCTTGCCTGAAGAGTAGAATTTCAGTGCTCCCAGAAATAACTGTTTCTTTGTTGTTAACTATTTTCCTTTTTTTCTTCTTTGATTTTTATACTCTGGATTTGGTCTACCTAGATTACAGAATGAATATATATCATTTACATGCATACATACATATTTAAATTATTTCATGTGATTTTTAAAAATCTTTTTACTCCTTCTTTGTAAAAACATAGTCAGCTGTATCTACTTCTCTGTGATTAACTGAAAAAAATAGACTATCCTTTTGAAAATGTTCAATTAGGATACATGATGAAAAATGGTACCCCTGTCGAAAAATTAACTAATGTATTCAAATAGAATCTAGAAAATTATTTTATGGATATGATTAGCTTTTGTTTCTCCAGATTTCACTAGTCATGACAAAGTATTAATACAAACAATAGGAAGATAATATATAGGTAGAGTGGCCATATGTTCTGGTTTATCCAGGATATTCCCAGTTTACACCTATTGTCTTAGCATAATTATTAATAATAATGTCTCCTTTCTCTCTCAGTATCCAGTTTGAACAATAAATTATATTGTCACTCTCCTCACAGATTTTTTGAGTAACAAATTTTAAAAAGCACCCTTTTAAAAACTATTATGAAAGGAAAACGTGATGTTTAATGAGAAGTATAAAGAAAAAAAGCATACGTAGTTCATTAAAGAGAATATTCACTAATATTCTCATTTCCTTCCAGTCTTTTATCTCACATAGAATCTTAAACAGAGTTCTAGATAATGGTCACCTAGTTCACTCCCAGTACTCTTGACCTGGCATTCTCTGCTGGACACTTTTAGTGACTGAGAACTTGCTGCTTTTCAAAAGTTTATTCCATTATTGAAATTCAGACTTTCCACCATCCTGTTCACTGTCACCCAGTCCCATAACAATTTGTTTGTGGTAATTATCAAGCTTATTAAATAAAGAAACACACAGATTCTAACATTTATGTCTCCCGTAAACTTTTGTCTACATACTTTTGGTATAGTTTTCACTTGGGGGACATGTATTAGCATCAGTGAATGCGTAGAAGCTCTTCACCTCTTCGGACAGTGCCAATTATTAAGTCCATAAAGGGCTGCAGACTAGAGCACAGCAACAGTTATTGAGATTTCTAGCAAATTTTTGATTAATATGTTCTCATTACTTCTCTCAGGTGGATTTCTGGAATGATGAGATCTGAGTTTGGGTTAGGCTTAAGTTTAGGCTGGAGTTAGGGAAGATAAAACCTCTATTCCCATTCCTCAGACACAAGTAATGTGCTGTAATTTCTGGCCTATTTCCTGGCTTTTGATTCCATGCAAGGGGAAATTATTTATGTCTTTCAAATATGGTCAAAAGACTGTCTGAAATTGTACTAACTAGGCCTTTGTGATTTTCAGTAAAATTTGATAGGTAATGCTGAGGTGAAATGTTTCTCATTGTACTTAAAACGGAATTAACAGTGCATGTATTTCCAAAGGGCTTAGTTTATTTTCTTTTGTTACCATTTTATGGGTTTTAGTTTTCTTTTTCTTTTATTTATTTTTTAATTTCTGTGTTCTGGCCATACCCAGGAGAACCGTCTGCTTTTGATTTCTCCCTTAAAAGTTACATGGTAAATTTTCTTTCTCATTCTTCTGAGATGGAAAAATTCAAAGATTATATAAATTAAAAAATATTTTACAATGCTTATCCTATTGCTTGTTATTTATTGCAGTCTGAGGCCAGACTAAAAAGGTGACAGTTATTCGGCTCCTATATGCCCTTGATGATAAATGGATGTCAAGGCAGGTGATAAAATTTTTGTCACACTCAGTAGAAGTTTTAACCACAACTGTGTTTACCTGATGAACACAGCATTCCTCGGTTTCCATAAGATAGCTGGTAAATCACTAATGTAACACTGGTGTATTTAAATTAACACAGAAGGACGTGGGGAACTGAGAACCTCAGGTAAGAGTATAAAGCATATAGACCTGCATTGTCCAGTGCAGTGGCCACATGGAGCACTTGAAATGTGGCGAGTCTAAATTGAGATGTGCTTTAAGTATAAAATACACACTGATTTCCAAGACTTAGCACAAAAAAATAATGTTAAACATCTCACTAATAATGTTTTTATATTGATGCCATGTTGAAATGAATATGTTGTGTATAATGGGTTAAATAAAATATATTATTGAAATTAATTTTACCTGTTTTTACTTTTTCTTTTTGTGTGTGTGTGTGACGAAGATTAGCCCTGAGCTAACCTCTGTTGCCAGTCCTCTTTTTGCTGAGGAAGATTGGCCCTGAGCTAACAGCTGTGCCCATCTTCCTCTATTTTGTGTGGGACACCTGCCACAGCATGGCTTGATAAGTGGTATGTAGGCCCACACCCAGGATCCGAACCCACGAACCCTGGGCCGCCAAAGCGGAGCGCATGAACTTAACCTCTATGCCACTGGGCCGGCCCCCTTGTTTTTGCTTTTTTGGTGTGGCTAGTAGAAAATTTTAAATTATATATGTGGCTCGTGTTATATTTGTATTGGATAGCACTAGTGTAGACAAACATCTCAACATCACTTTTTAAAATTAAAAATAAAAGTTTACTTTTTGTTTATCTGTTTTTTATCTTCTTATATACCTGAAATATTTACTCTTGTTAAGAGTTTGAGATTAAATCTTAGTTTGACTTTGTAGATGTTTCCCTGTTTGATACATTGTATGATCATTTTTGAAGCTCTTATAAGGAAAATGTGTTAGGTTTAGACATAATTTTATTATATATTTTTTTCAAAGCAAGAGATCCTAATGGCTAAACTTAATGTGAATTAGATTTCCAAGAATAAAGGGACATAAAAACATAATTTCATGTAAGCATTATTTTCCTCTTAGTAACTTTTTAAGCCTGGATCATCTGTATATCCTTAGCTCACTTCCTGGCACATTTTCAAAAATGCTAAATTTTTTTGAGGAAACAGTACATTAAAATTTTTTTTCAAGCTCTGAGTCAATATTCTTGAAACCAAATTGTAAATGTGATCAATAAGCAAGCATGAAGACGAGTCGATGGAAAATCACTTGTTTAAAGTTTCAACATGAGAGAAAAGTATTTAAGAACAATACTCTAAAAATCCTGGTTATACTTTTCACCTTCCTAATCCTAGACCTTAGTTCTGAGAGGTAGCTATTAATTTCCTTTTATTTCTGAACAAATTACCTACAAATGTTGTGGCTTAATGCCACACACATTTATTATCTTACAGTTCTGGATGTCAGAAGTCCAAAATGGGTCTCACTAGGCTAAAATCAAAGTGTCGGAGGGCTGCAATCCTTCACATGGCTCTAAGAGATAATCCACTTTCTTGCCTTTTCCATCTTCTGGAGGTGGCCCACATTCCTTGACCTATAGCCCCCTTCCATCTTCAAAGCCATCAGTGGCCAGTCCAGTCATTCTCAGGCTGCTCCATTCTGCTTCTGACACTCCTGTTTCCCTGTTTGACTTATAAGTACCCTGTGATTACATTGGGCTCACCTGGATAATCCCGGATAATCTCCCTATCTCAAGATCATTAATTTAATCACATCTGCAAAAGCCCTTTTGCCATGTAAGGTAACATATTCACAGGTTCCAGGGATTAGGACATGGACAACTTTGGGGGGCCGTTATTCTGCCTGCCCACAAGGTCTTATCTTTAAAAGAAAGAAGGAAACCCTCTTACCTCTATGTTTCATATCAGGAAGTCTCACAGTATCAAAAGGCCTTCTTCCTCCTTCTACGCTAGGTAAAAATGCCTGTAAAGATTGCTTTATTTTTATATCTTTGGTATCTTGATTAGCGTTTCCTTTGGAGTATAAGCACTTTTCTTTATAAAACAGTTTTAAAGCATTTGAAAGTGAAATTTTGTTCCAGAATATGAAAGTCATTTTTGAGAAAACCTTACACAAACAGACTTTAATGTTAAACTTGGTCACTTGCTGACTGTAAAATGTCAGTGCTTGTGATACCAGCCTGCATTCTTCTGGATGCAGTTATTGTGTCACAGATGTTCTATCAACACATTCCAGAAAGGAAAGTCATAGAATACATTTAGCAATTAGAGTCGAAAAGGAAAATTAGAAAGATTTTAGGACTAATGTAGTTTAGTAAACAGAATACTGAGCTTAGATTTCAAAGCTTAATTTCTAATTTTCTCGCTATTAGCTGTAGGAAGAAGCTACACGGAAGGAAGAAGACCTTATTGATGCTTTGGGCCTTGTTGATGCTTGAGTACTTAACCTCAGTTTGACTCAGTTTCTTTACCTTCAAAATGAAATTAACAGGTTTATCCTTTCTACCTCATGGTTGTATTTAAACAAGTATGTATGTGTGTGGGTATGTAGATACTGATAGTCATAAAATTAAAAACCTAAATATTAGTCTCCACATAATATGTTATCCAATTGACTAATTTATAATTTACTAATTCAAACCAAGGTATAAAATGTATAAGGCTGTGAAAATCAGTTGGAATACAGCTTATAATACTTCTAAAATGTGATATAAAAACTCAACACTATCTGTGAACTTGCTTAAAAGGTTTAACTTTCCTATTGGAGGATTCTCTAGGATCGGAGAAACTGGCTTCCTGTCTCCAGCAGATGCTAGTGTAGATAACAAATGGTGTAACTTGCCCTTGTATACCTTGAGTTATCAAAGTGGCTATAACATACTGATATGAAAATTTGTTCCTGAAAATGTGTTTCTGTTGATATTTTCAACACATTTACATTTTTAAGGAAAGTATTAACTAAAATTACCTGTAGTGTTCCATTCCAAGCAACGTATAAAAGTTTCTGTCAGCTTAGTATTGCACTGTCAGCGTAGCATCTAGAGTATTTGTGGAATATTGGAATCCTCCATGGATCACCACCCAACCGTATAATCATTTGGAGTGCTGGGTAATCAGATCCTTCCAAACAAAGGAGCTGTTTTATAAAATCTTAATGAGCAATGCACACTGTGTACCATCTCAGTTAAGAGCATGTTTCATGTATATAGGAGTACTAATGGTATTAAGCAGCAAGGAAGAGCTTCAGTAAAAATAAAGGGTTCCAGGTTATCCTACAATGGAATATTTAAAGAATGCTAGAGGGACAATGAAGCTATTGAGAAATGAGGACTTTCCCAGAAAATCCTAAGAATGTACTGCTCTAAGATATAAATAGCTTGAGAAAATTTTATAGTTGTAGAGTGGAAAGATAAGGATAAAGCACCTAGAATGAAACTGATATAATGCTTTATGAAATAGTCATATAAATATATAGTAAATCCTACTGATGTTGAAATTGATAGTATGATTATGACCCAGACAGTCTTTTCAGATATAATGTGAGCAAAGGAGTAAAGTAGGTTAACTCCCTGGTGTCCTGGTTTGTCTACTTAATGAATTAAAGCTCTCTGGGTTTTTTTGCAGCATCTACAATGCACAAATAAATTAATCCTAACTCATAGTGGCAACTGTATTGCTGTTTTATGGTATTCTTTTCCTGTACAGTAGTATGCAATAGATGTCACTAACGTAGATCTCCTTCCCATCGCCTTTTGACTATTCCTTTTTTCTCTATATGGAAAATTACTAATATATTTAGTAGCAGATGTAGGCTTCAACAAATGTATAATTTAGGCAAATTTGGAAAAACAATTTTGTGAAATTCAGCTGAACACGTTTTTTATTTTTAAGTGCTAGTCTGGTCGTTTAAAATTGGCATTGTAAAAAAGTCATAATTGACTGACCACTGCTTAGTAATATTTTCATTTGCTTAGAGGAACATGAGTGCTATTCTCTTCCATACCCATACCTACAGAATTATACGTCAAGACTATGTCTTAAAGTATCCTGTTCTCAAAGGAGTTGATGGTGATACAAGCAACAGGCAGAGTGGAGCTAAACTGATTTAGACCTCCTAAAAAATCTCGTTATACAGTGATTGCACGTAAATATCAGGTTTCATGTAGAAGTTACTGGGGAATAATAGATTTAATTAAGTATTTTTTATTATTGTATAAAGGGACATGTGTATTAACAGCATGAAGTGAGAGAGAAAGGTAGGATATTAAAAAAATGTTCAGATTCCTGATTGGAGTTTGACCCGAGTAACTCTATGCCTTAATTTGGTCTGGCCTCACATGCTTTATGTTTTATTTTATTATTGTTATTAATTACATTATTATTATTATTATAATTACTACTACTACTATAGTTCTTTATTCTTTTATTGGATTTAATTTCCCTTTACACATATGCATGGACCAAAAATGTGACTTTGGGAGAGTATTGCTGAGTTGTTGCTGATGTCAGTTTCATACTGTGATATTTTTTCTCTATTTACCAAGAGATCAGTATTTCAATATAACGATGTGCATGTTTTCCCCCCTTCTCCCGCTGCATGCAGGGATTCGGGTTCGTAACTTTCGAGAATAGTGCTGATGCAGACAGGGCCAGGGAGAAATTACACGGCACCGTGGTAGAGGGCCGTAAAATCGAGGTGCATGTCTTCAATAATTCAATTTCTGGTTTATATTTTTATTTCTCTTTTTGTGTATTGCCTCACTTATTTCACATTTGGAACCCTGTCTTGTTTGTGTGTGTGCACACACGTGTGTGTGTTTGTATCTCTGTATCCTTCACCTTCTTGCACTAAAATGTATAAAAGTAACACTTTTACCCTCCTCTCCCCCATGTTTTGGTTGTTTGGGGGTTATAATTTTGATTTACTTGTGTGTGTGTATGTGTATTTGTTTTTCATTTACTTTTTCCTGCAAAATGTTCATCCTCTGCTCTCTTGATTTTTTTCCTTTGCTTCAGTTTGCAAGACTCTGAATTCCTGTGATCAGGCCAAAATAAAACTAACTAAAAAAAATGTCTAAAAACTATCCAGTTCGTAACATTGTGTTCTGTAATGAGTCAAGGGGCCAGCCAATACCCTCTCTCTCTCTCGAGAGGCCAGTTCGCCTCCACGTGCGTGTGATAAGCTAGGAAAAGAAGATTGTAGAGGTTGTGGGGAGGGAGGAAAGAATCCAAAACTCTTGTAGTCTTTGAATATATTTAATATCAAGAATTCAACACTTAATGGAGAAAATGCTCAAACAGAGGGTTTGATGGCTGCCTGGCAAATGTACCATTATTGAGGTTGAGTCAGCCGTCTTGTGTTCCCCAGCCCTTTCTAATAACGCGGTGAAGGTTAACTGGCTCCTTTCCCCTTTCCCGGTTTTTAAAAGTATGAAATATACAAGCCACCATTTTGAGTAAGATGTCTGCATATTTTGCTTTTCTTCCTCCTCCCTTTCCAATGGTTTAGCATTTAGGGCCCTTCACTTGACTCACTCTTTCCATGGTAACTATACACAATGCTGGCGATGGTGCCCGTTGGCGGTAAGTGAAACAAAAGCACTAGAGAAGAAGCTTTTTAAAATGTAATTACAAAACAATTAAATAAGAAAGAAAAAGTCCATCTGCCATCTCACATTAACACTACAAAATGTGATTTGACTTGTTCCTCTTCCTTTTCCTTTCCCCCTTTTATTTTCAATGCTGTTGAGTAATGCCGCCTGGACTTTGGATGTACATATTGTTTTGTAGCAGTCTGAGCTGTTTGATTACTGACGTCATGGTGATTTTCCCCCTTGCACATCTTACTCAGAGTTACTGAACTCCGGTTTGGCTGGTTTAATAATGCACTTCCTGCCCTTACTGCCTTTCCTACTTCCCTCTTTCCCAAACTGGTTGTAGCTGTGACTGTTCTTTCTTTGCCCTTGACAGCTCTCCTTCCTGCCCGTGACACCCTTCCTGACATCCTTTTCTTTGCCCTGCCTTTTTGTTCTCTACCTGGTTCTCTTCCTCTCCTTTCCCCTCTTCCTTTGCCACCCCTTCTCTCTGTTACATGCAGCTCTTGGTCTCTTGCTGATGGGTGATTTCTGGTTGGTTCTGGCCATTTCCCTTTAAGTGCTTGGGTGCATTCTGCTCTAGCAGCTTCTGTAAGCTCCTGCCCCATTCTAATCCTCGTCTGTGAGAGCCTCGCTCCTCACCTTCTCCCTTTCCAAAAGTGATTGTTTTTTTCTTTCTTTTGTGTGTGTGTGTTTTTTAACTGCATGCTCTCAGTCTCATCATTGTTGTATTCCATTCTTTCTTTTTAAATGTGAAATGTTTATATTATTTGGTGGGTCAAACTAGAGTAAATGTAGTTTCAAGCTCTTTTCCTCACATGGGAAGATTATCTCTGTCCAAATCCTACAAGACATTAAGACATTTTTTAATTCCAGTTCTACCCAAAATTGGTCTTTTCATAGCACAAATTTATCACTATACAAACTTAACATAAGGTAAATCCCCAGAGGCGAAATAAGGCATATTTATATTTTGTATGTTTTATAATTCTTTTAAAAACTGGCCTTTTTTATCACCTGACAACACAGGAAATAGTCAGCTTCTGTGGTGAGGCTTTACCCTGCCTGCAAGAGCGTTGAGGCTGGTTCTGACATGGGGCTGCAGCGTCCTGGCTTCCAAGCTCCATTCATCTTTTCTTCATCATCACCGCCTTTGTAGCACCTACTTAGCCTAGCTCTGAAAATGCGTTCAATTATGCAGTTCTGTACTGAGGGTGGAGTGTACCATAAAACAAAAGAAACACAAGGTTTATTTTTTCAATTAAGAGCCTAATTTAAAGGCCTTCTGAAAACTTTATTCTTAAATGAATGGACCATATAGTCTAGAAAATTCAAAATGACCCTAAAGATTGTCAACATGGGAATATAAGTTCCTATATTTGTTCACTAACCTCAAACCATAAAATCTATACAAACGTATCAAAAATGCTGTACATTAGAACAGGTAAAATCCATAGACTTATTTTCTTATCTTCCTATAAATCTGCTTCCTGACCAGTGTGGCAGGCCTCTGTTTTATTAATGAACTTCAAAGTTCATGTGCAAACAGAGTTGTTTCCAATTTACTTTTTTCCATATTTTCCATAATGCAGAGACTTCTCTGTTTAAGAGATCGCCAAAAAACTTGCAAGTGTATTTTTTCTTTGGAGTCCTGGCTGGTAAAGTAGCCCTAGTTTTCCATTTGGAGACCAAGAAACTGCAATTTACTCTTGTTAGCCTCATTTAATAAACACTTCAATTAAAATACTATATATTAATATTTTATATTGTATATTGATTATTTAAATTAGTGCTCTCTGAAATTTACATTTTCAACTGAGTACTGTGTTATTTTGGATGAGCACCTCCATGTTCCCTAATGTGGTCTACTTCCTCCCTGCCCCTTCTTTCTACTTTGTATTTTTAGGTGAATAATGCCACAGCACGTGTAATGACCAATAAGAAGATGGTCACACCATATGCAAATGGTAAGTGGTTACAGATCATCTTCAGAAGGATGTCATTTATTCTTGTGTAAATATATGGACTTTTCATCGTCAAAGAATCTCTCTTGATTTCAGTCTTAAGACAGTTTGTTTCATTTATGTTGAAGTATTTTCTTTACCTAGGAGAGTGTTTTATTTTTACAAATTACCTTTTTCTTAGAATTAAGCTATTTTTTAGTTATTAAGGTTTTATGGTCTCAGTAAAGTTCAAGTTATACATAGTGTGAACATGTCACTTGAGGTTACCTGTTAACCCAGGTGAGATCCCACTAGGGCACTCTTTTTTTAGCTGCTGTAGTTGTTTGTAATATATTAGGCTTGCCCACAATGCCCCTGGATGCCCACCAACTCTCACTTTTACTACTGATTCCTACTCATCTGAACATGAGTGGAACAATTCTTGACCCCTTGCTCTCCTTTTAAAGGTATGCTCTAGAGGTAACAGCCATGGGGGGTGGTGTGTGTATTTTCTATTTTGTATTCCATGACTACATTTTGTGTAGTGGGTTTCATAAATGTTTCTCACTGAGAAGGAAATTGTCTATGAATTTTTACATCAGTTGTCAAATTTAATCTAGACTTGTGTTCTCTAAATGAGATGGAATATAATTTTAATCTGTAGTACACCAATGGTTATGCAAACTATGTTCTACAGGGCCATCTTGGGGGAAAAAGGAGGAAGCTAAATGGGTTGGGTCCTGAGGCCTCCAGCTCTGCTTTGGTCTGAGCAACTCCTCGTTCTCTGTTGTATATTTTAGAGTTCTGCCTAACATTCATCTAGAATAAAAGGGGGAGTTTCTCCTTTTTTGTTGCTTTGTAAATGTTTTTAAACCTACTACTAGAGTATGACGGTATGTGCTGGTAATGTCTTAAATCAAGTAGAGCTATATTAGTATTGAGTATATCCCACGAAGTCTTCAATGAATACATTTAGCTTAGCTTTTCAAACAGATGATGCAATTCTGCATAATTTGCATTTTCCCTACTCATTTTATCAGTGGTATATCATGTGATACCACCACCTCCCCTTTTACCTTTTGTTTTCTTCTTTTTACTGCTATCACAAAAACAGAGAAGTTTCTGCAGTTTTGATAAAAACCCAATGTAAACAAAATAGGAAGGAGAGGCAGAGTATGTCAAATTTCCTTTGGATCTAGGGAGAATGGTGTGGCAGAAAGAGCCCCTGACTGGAATTCAGAAGACAGAAGTTCTACTTCTAGATTTGAGTCTTCATTTTACTCTGTGACAGTGGGCCAATTTTCTAACCTATCTGGTTCTGTTTTCATTTCTATAAATTGGCAGTCACAGAATTTTAGCACCAGAAGGTCCTTTAGAAGTCATCAAAACCCAACCCTTTTAGCTTATTATTTAGGAAATGAAACCCAGAAGTGGTACCTATCTTATCTCTCTCTTCAGGTTTTGTGAAGGTCAAATGACATAAACATCTGTGAAAATGTATTGTAAATTGTATAAAACTAAACATACTCAAAGTATTATTGACAGCATACCATTTAGACCATTATTATAACGTGCATCCATTGTCTGCAGCTACAGGGAGTGCTTGCTTAGATAATAGTACCATTGGTAGGAAGGAAAAAATTCATTTTTAAATATTGTTGTAAATCAGTATTCAAGCCTAATGGAGCCAAATGTTAGAAACCTGCAGCCGCCGTGTTCAAGGTTCTGAGAAGAGTGTGCTAAGTGCCTTCCAGTGAATTCTCAGTCAGCATTTTAGTTTATGTTGGTTGGAATCACTTGATTTGTCTGACACTGCAGAACATTTGTGCTCTTACAACTCCAGTAGGATTTGAACCCAGATTTTGCCAGATTTTTTGTGTAGAATAATGAAGAGGCATGTCTATAAACACATACAATAATGAGTAAGGGATTGGAATGATTCAGAATGGATGGATTTTTTCTTGAATAATGTCTTTGCTTTTAGCCATCTAAATCTGGTGATTGGACTTTTCTTCTTTCCATTCATTTATTTATAGAGTGGCAGTGGCACAATCTTAGCCCTAAATAATAGAAGTAAACCAAAGAGCCAGTCTTTAAGACAAATAATAGGCATGTTTGCTTATTTATGTATAAAATTCAATAAATATTTGTTGATTAAAGTTTCATATGGAATTCTACTACTCTTTAGCTATCAGTGGGCAGTAGTACATTTTTCTTTTTTTAACACTTGCCATTCCTACAAATATGAATTCCTATAAATATGAAAAAACAATGAAGAAATAAAATTGACATCAAACCTAATGTTGTTTGGAAATACTTAAAATTTATAAGTGTTTAAGCTAATATTCAACAACAGTCTAATATCCTTTAGCTAAAAAGTCTGATTAATTTAAGTACATTCATTACAAATTAAAATCTCAGAAGACATGCACTGAAGTTGGGAATGTACCTTGAATTTTATTCTTGCGTGTCTCTCCTTGTTAACTTGGTTAGCTCCAATGAAATCCCAGTGGTAAATCCCAATGAAAAGCAATTTCAGTTTACCCAGAATACCATCAGCATGGTATAATTGAACATGGAGTTCAAAAATCCAGGTCAAATTTGAATTCAGTAAGAGGATACCTTTGTAAAACAACTAGAGTAATAAACAGTGTTAAGATGACATATAAGAAAGTGCATCACAGTGTGGTGTAGAATGACACATATTCTGCCTTTCTTCCTTTTTCTAAACAAAGGATAGGTCATTAGATAGTTCTCTGAGAGGCACTGTACCAAACCCCAGGATTTATTTATATTTCTTTTTCCTTTTCTCATTTCCTCTTCATCTTCCTACCTTCCTCCCAATTTTTTTCTCTACCCCCTTTATCCCTACCCCCCACCCCAGCCCCTCATTATCCCTTCACTGTGCTAGTCCTGCTTAAAGATAATCAGGTCTGGAAATGTCATCACCTTCTCATATAACCCCCCAACTGGCATTCTAGAGGGAAATTGGTATAGGCAAAAATAAACCCAGCGATGTCTGAAGGCAACTTGCACATCACTTCTTTTCCCTGTATTCCTTATGTAGTCTTAAATGCTCACTGTCCTTTCTTCCATTTCAGGTTGGAAATTAAGCCCAGTAGTTGGAGCTGTGTATGGCCCCGAGTTATATGCAGGTAGTATTTAAGTTAATTTTTCCATTTGTGCTGTTTAACTGTAATAACATCTGTTGATTTTCAATTTATTGTTCCTTTGTAATCTTTTTGCATTTTTTAATTTTTTTTAAATGCAATCAGCATCCAGCTTTCAAGCAGATGTGTCCCTAGGCAATGATGCGGCAGTGCCCCTATCGGGAAGAGGGGGTATTAACACTTACATTCCTTTAATCAGTAAGTAGCCTATGTTGGCCTGGCATGGCTTTTGACTGTTATGAGTAAACAATGATGTGCTAGTCTTTTTTTTTCCCCCAAAGTATAATACGTAGCTGAAAAGGAGGCATTCTTGAGAGAGATGAATATTATCACAATGCTCTGTCCTGCTTAGCCTGTGCTAGAATCTTTCTGACCAAATACTAAGATTGCCACAAAGCATAAATAGTTGGAAAAGGTAGAGGGGAGGGAGGACATGTAAAGAACACTTTAGTCTGTACTTGATAATAAAAAAAACAAAAGAAATAAGTATTTGTGGAATATATTATGCATGTTCTCTGCAAATCAGCTTGGGCCCTCTAGTAGAGTACCACTTAAAGCACCTCCAGTATTATTGATTATTCTCAGCTCTGTGGACTTCTCTAAAGTCATTTTGACCTAAGCTGTTTTGCTCCAGCAAGAGGTATAATTAACCAGAGTTCAGTGGATGTGGAATCAGTGTCTCTGCCTGCTTTCCAGAGGATAGCACACTTAAAATAGACCCTTAGAAAATGTCTGCCTCTTTAAAGGCTACAAGGCTACAGCAGAGAGATGGTTTCCCTCTCACCTTGCATTTCTGGATTAAAACATTTCAGATAAAGGAGTAAAGTTGACTAATGAAATGTCTAAAGACTGTTGTGTGCCTTGGAGTTTGGCACCATGTGAAAACACAAAACACTTCTTATGAGGCATAATTATTGTATGTACATAATAATGTTTGGAAACGAGATTAATAATTGGCCAGTTAAGGAGTTTGTATCAGTCAATTTAAACTGCCCACAGAAATTAAAAGTCTCGTCTCTTATTATGGCAGTAGTTCTCAGAGTTTCTTGACCTCTTTGTCCCCAGCTTGCATTGTAATGCCAAAACTGGGAAGGAGCAGAGAAAACTCACTTGAGACTTGTGATGAGGGAGGCATGGAATCATTAGCTTTTGCATATTGGGTCTCTCTTTCCGTTTCTTTTTCAGAAAAGATGTGGTGCATATATTTTAATCTTTCCTATTATTGGTTCAAAGCAAGTTGTGATTATACACCTGCTGTTGAATGCAAGTTGACATTTCTGTTATATTTTGGGTCTCCCTTTAGTTCCTGGCTTCCCTTACCCAACTGCAGCCACCACGGCGGCTGCGTTCAGAGGAGCCCATCTGAGGGGCAGAGGGCGGACGGTATATGGTGCAGTCCGAGCAGTACCTCCAACAGCCATTCCCGCCTATCCAGGGTAAGCATTCGATTCCAAAATAAGCAATTGGACAAAAGAAGAATACCATGGCCCTCATAACTTCTGGGACATTGCCGTGCCACGTAGTAGAGATTCTATGAATATTTGCAAATTAATGGATTAGATGGCAAGAACCAAAATATACCATCATCAGAATGTAAAAAAATATCAATTCATTAGATAAATCTTCATTTTGGCCACCTTAAGCCCTCGTGGTAGTGGCTTAAGACAGTAGCCAGAACCGTCTTGTGTTTACTAGCAGTGTGTTGGCATGGAGTTCACTCAGCATCGCACGAATATGGATTAACACTACTGCAGAGAACCAAAATAGGAGCTCAAGACTGTAGTACAAGACTGCATCTGCTGTGTTCACCCCCTGATCACCACCCTGTGTTGGGGCTGAAGCTATCACATGTGCCCTCCTTTTTGGTTTCACTGCCTGGGTGGTGAGCAGCAGAGCTAGTTACCCACAATGGATTTGCTTTCTTTGTAGGAAACGGATTAAAAGAGTTTAATTCAAAGATGAACCAAGTCCAATTGAATCAAGGGAGAAAGGGAGAAGTAGGAAGAATTAAACTACAGTTGGCTTCTGAATGATGGTAAAATAACTAATGTAGCTGAGCATCCTTCACCCTTTGATTTTTGTATGGAGGGTGTCTCATGCAGTGGAATGATTCCATAGCAACAAATAAATCCTTTGTTATTGAATAAGGGAGAAGGAGTGAAGATGGCAGGTTTTGTTTTTAGTTGTTTCTCACTGTCAGCCTAAAAACGTATATTTTTATAAAGAGTGGACTTCTATAAGTTAGTTGTATTAAGGACTTGTTTTCTTCCAAGATGTGACATTTGTATTCTTCATCTTTTCTCTGCCTGTGACAAGATTTTTCCCATATTCTTACTGAGGAATAAATATAGTGGCAGAGGGGCCTATTCATCGCTACATAGTTAAAATGTAAAGGAAAAGAGCCTCCTTTCTAGGTCCTTTTCTGACAGCAAAATTGGCTTTGAGGTGTGCTAATTTAGCATTCATTCATAGACTAAATGGACATGCCATTAGGGTACCTCCATTGCACAGAATTAAAGCATTTTTATTAGACAAATATGCATGTTGAAATGGGCAGGCTCCAAAAGCCACTGGAAGGGAACTGCTTTAGAAATAAACTTTTGTTTGCAGTTTATAGATGTTTAAATCCCATACATTCCATCATCTCCATCTTCTGCCATTACTTACTTTTAATTTTATCCTTTTTTCTCTCAACTTGACCTTTGACCTCCAACCTCTGACATCTCTCTTTAAAGATGTGAATAAAGATGCAGTATTGTTTCATGAAAAAATATTCAAGTAAAACATAAAAACGAACCTTTTGGAAGTTCTACACACTAGGAAAATTGTTCATGAAGCGTCTTCCATTTCAGTCCAGGAGAGTTTACTGTCATGTTTGCAGAGAGATACTGCTCACCAGAAACATGGGACTTTATTCTGTAATATTCCTAAGTTACTTTATATGGTGGTTGAACTCGTTCCTATTCAATGTAGGTCATTTCAGTATATTGGCCAAACTTGAGAACCCATTCTCTACCAAGTCTGTGTCAGGTATATATCTGCTCAAAGATATTTTATCTTTATGTCTAATCACATCAATTTCTGTGCATTACATTGAACACTAATTTCCCATGTTTTCTTTTTTATTAACTAAACCACCTGTTTACATGGAAGATGGCAAGGAATAAGTCCAGTATTTTATGGGGAATGGCCTAAAGTTGCTTTTCAGCTTAGTGAACTAATTTCATCATTAATCATTGTGTTCTAGCCTCCTTGTGGCATTTGGTACAGGGAATATTGGAATTCTTTTAGAATTTAGGTGTATATTCCCAGTGAGTGATACAACTTAGCGTAATGTTTATTCATGTTTTTAATGCCACCACTCTTCTTTATAGAAGAAGTGTTTTTTAATCTTTGCCTATATCCCCTCACTGAAATAGTTGAAAGTTGATCACCACTTGGCATCAATGCTTTGCATTTTATCAGCCTTCTCATTATGAACAAGTCTCTTTTTTACTAAAATGCATTTGAGAGGCAGATTACTTTCTGATATCAGACTTTAATTGCAGTTGGAGACTATAAAAATGGGTAGACCTTAGCTAAATGAACATCACAGATGAATTTAATTTGCCTGTTGTGTAATACAAAGGCACATCATATTTGGGGCATTGGAAAGTTTGACCATACTATCCTGTAAACACACCAAAATGTCATTGGAAGTAGAATTCAGAAACTTTCCAGCTACCTATAAGAAATAAGTTATTTCATATCCAAGTTAAAGATATGATTTGATGACCTCACTTGCTAGCTTGTTTATTGTTAACAGAGAAGGTAGTGCTGAAAATTTCCAGCTTGTTTAGTTGAGTAAACAAACAGATCTTCTAATTTAAAATAGCCAAATTTTGATTTAAGAAATATGAAGAATGTCTTATATTTTATCTCTACTGCCGTTCCATGTCTTTTGGTCCCAAAGTAATATTTTGAGGAAATTACATGCACAAAATACCTCAGAAGGTTTGAAATCTATATTTTAATGATAATAGTTTAGTGTTGCTCAGGATTAAAAAGAAGTCATGTATTTCATTTGATACAAATTTGTTTTCTAAACAGGAAAATAAACTCTTCTATTCTTAATCAGCTACCTTCTCAGTTTTATTCTTTTAAATAAAACAGGTCATACCCAGAACTTCAGTTATCAGTTGTATTTTTTCAGAATTCCATGAATATTCTTGTGGTCAAAAAGAACCCTTAAAATCTTCCAGTTACTCCTTCCCACTCTGGATTATATTGTTACTATCTGGGATCCCCACTGCACCTTTCAATTCTTGGACCTTGGACCAATCACCTTAACCTTTAGCTCATTATCTCTGCTTGTGAAAGCAATGCATTGTGGGTATTTTTGGTTGTGTTTTTTTTTTTAATTACATTTCTCTGTTTACTTTGGTCAGAATTGATTGACTTGTTTTTCTGAGGTGTTGCATTGGTTCTTAAAATGCTGAATAATAATACTTTGCATGCCTGTGTGATCAGCCAAATCTTATCGCATGTCTAATGTGCAGGGTAAAAAGCAGGTGATGTATGGATATCAGAAAAAAATTTACATATTAGAACGAAACTGAAAGCAAAATACTAAACATAATTTTGAAACATACTTTGCATACAGGTCCTGCCGTAATGGAATTCTTTGGGTTCATTTTTTTCATGTTAAACCCCTGTCTACCTGCCCCTCAACCCACACACACCCCTTTTGAAACTCGTTAAAGAAGAACTTCGTCCTAGAGCAAGCTTTAAAAAAAATACTTCGGGTATGATAAAAGATGTTTCCAATCTAGCAGATTTTCCATAGCTGTGAGGCCCTCTGGGAATACTCTTCATTGTTTTGATCTTACTTTAATTACCAGATGCCTAGGTCGTTCCCTCCAGTTTGGCATTCCTGCCCCTCCTTGCATGTCCTGGAGCTGTATAACGTGCGTGTACACCTTCACGTTCTCTCACTGACTTGCAGTGGCCCCAAGCCCAGGTTATGTATTCATACATCACCTGCCTGTGTAGAGCGCATGTGCATGCTGCCGTCCTCAATAACCGGAATGTGTTTCTGTTCTTTTGTTTTTTTGTTTTTGTTTTTGTGTGGATTTTCTGCAGTGTGGTTTACCAGGACGGATTTTACGGTGCTGACCTCTATGTAAGTACACACACCGGGGCCTTCTCGACCCCATCCCCTGACAAGCCAGCCTTTTTTTTTCTGTTTCTTTGGTTTGGTTTGATTTTTTTAAATATAATTTATTTAATTTTTATTTTCTTTTTCCTTGTGGATATATATATATATTTATATATTTAAGAATGCAAGCATGCTTCTCTGCCACTGCGCTTGCCCCTGGGTGCAAAAACTAAGCCTTTGGGTTTCCTGATCATTGCTAGAGTCAGTCTACTGGACATATTCTTTTCCCTTCCCTCTACCCACAGATGTTCTGTGTATCACTAATATATTTGCGAGATGATCAGCAGGTTTAAAGTCTTTTATTACTGTCGTATCATGTGCATACATAAATAACAGGACTAGCTTAGCATTGAAGCAACTCTTTCCCTTCTTTTCCTTCTCATTTCATATCCCTCGTTAGGTCATTAGAGCTTTGATTTACATAAATGACAATAAGCTTTCTGAACTGTGTGTTTTCCTATTTTACATACTTTGAGAGAGCATTATCTTACGAAAGTAAATAAGGAGCTGATGCCAATGAAGAGTAGGTAATAACAAGAGGAAACCAAATATTCAATGCTTCCTTTCTTTATCAAAAAGTCCACACCCAGTGAGTCTATCTTCTTAAGAGCCGTCTAGAGGGAAATGAGTGGCATAATTAGCAGCCTAGACTGTTCTTACAAACGTTTGACTATTATCATACAAGATCTGTTGATTCTACCAGCCATGTTAACATCATTATTATTATCCATTATTTAAACTGTATAGCTGTGGCGAAAGTTCCGTGATTGGTTTTTCACATATTCCTTAAACTATGGACAAAGTGATGTAACTGACAAAGAGTCAAAGTTTTTGAGTTTTGAAGTCTTTTATTAGGACCTCTCCAAATGATCTTTTTCGGAGTGCAAGCTTGGTCTAACCACTCAAATCATTAAGAAACAGTTTCGTAAGAAAAACTTGTCAGCATGAAGTTATTCTTTGAGCATAGGTTAGAATTGTCTGGAAATGCTTTCTCCACCCTTACCTCCCAAAATCAGTAAGGGTCCCTTTTTAGTGAACTATTTCCAGTCTGCCAGAGATTCTCTGGCAATCCAAAAACATTAATGCACTTTGAGAATAATGCACTTTCAGAATGCACTCAGAGGCTCTTTGTATTGCAGGAAGTAGAGACAGGTTAAAACAATCCTCTGAGGTACTGTAGCGACTGTACATACCTGTCCTATTTAGAGTAGACCTTCAGAGTATGCTTTCATTTAACAAATGCTTAAAGGAACCTTAAGCCATTAATTGGTCCAACCCTCTCACTTCATAGGTATGCTTCTTAGAGAGATTGTGACTTACCCAGATTACATAAATTATTTGTATAGCGAAGCATAAAATCCAACTAACCCATATTTCATTACCTCTCTTAGTACTTGAATTAAAATCCACGTCTTTGCTCAAATGGTTCTCAAGAATTCATGAAAGATGTCTTTTTTCCTGTGTTTACTATGAAACTTGAAGGTTGGGGATATATATCCTACTTTTACACCAAATTACACTTTTCTTAATATACATATTTACATATGATCTTAGCATGTACATTCTCCCATATACATTGGTATCCATATTCTCATGAAATTCATTATTATGTTATTTAAGTTGTTTTCTTGAAATCTGGTCTATTAGAGCACACTTTTCCACTCAAATTATTTCTTATCAAGTTTTTTTTCCTCTAATATCTTCCTTATTTGGGGAATATTTTTTAAGTGTAGCCTACTTCCACCTTGCTAAGTCAACCAACCAAATATTTGTTTATAGTTCTCTCATAGCCTTAGCTCACATATATGATTTTATTGAGAGATGATTTTTCTATATTTGTTGAGAAAATACTTTTGAATTTTTTTTTAATCTACTAAATGGATCACCTTCTCAATCTAAACAGAAGTAATTCAGTGACCTTGCTGAAATATTTTTTTGACCAGTAGCCCCTTGTTGATGAAAAATTACCAGTATTGTTATCGTTTCTTAGTTCCTATCTTAAAGCAGTTACTTGGAGGAAAAAGTTGGTCACTAGTGCTGAAATAACATCCAAACCCACTAATGAAAAAGAGGAATACATTATGAAGTAACTGTCGAGTGAGGCCTAATGTAACTATAGCTTTTAAAACTTTATATTCCCTATTCCATATGTGAGGGAGCAAAGGACACTTCTTAAAAAACACGCAAGCAAAAAAAACCCTGTTGTTTTACCTTGAGTGTGTCCTCTTCTCTCTGTATGTTTTCCCATCTGTGGGAATCTGTCAGTATACGTTTAGTTCTTGTTTCCTCAGAAATCAGATTAGAAGTGGAAAGAGAGGAGGGTTTAGTATAAAAAGGGCACTTGAACCAGAGCTTGAAGGGGTGACATGAGTGAAAACAGTTTTTAAGTTGCAGGTTTTGTGTAAGTTACGTTAATTTAGGCTGGTAATTGTGGAGGGTTGTTTTTTTTAATCTCTTTCCTTGTTCTGTTCTTAGCCGTGATTCCTGCCAGCCGTCTTCTCTCTCTGTTTCTTCCTCGGCACACTTCTCTGGAGCGCGGCTCTAGCAGTCATGTGTAGTTGGTAGAAACCCCCGTGGTAAGACTCGGGGGTGGCAGATAGACAACGTGTCCACCCGCCCCTCCTTTTTGGCCAGTAGAAAAGGCATAGTTCACCCTAATTCACTTTTTAACTGGGATAACAGACTGCTCCTGATTCGCATCCTGTGAAAAGCATGCTTGCATCCGAAGGAAAGAAAAGGCTGGTGGCCCCTTAGTGGGCTTTTTGTATGATTGTTTTCCTCCCACAGCTGTGTTTTTTGAACTGCTCTTCCTGTGTTCTGTTATAGAATAGTCTTACAGGAACCAATCATTAGCGCTAAAATACCTCAGGTAGGAGTGCCAGTGTGACCTGCCAATCAATCAGATTGTGGATTGCAGTGAAAAAATTGAATTATACTAACCATTCCAGCTCCACATTAGAGATGGGAACAGAGGCTTTTTTGGACAATCAAGACTTGTGAGCGTGTGATCTAAGCCCTGCTACCTCAGCAGTGCACACAGTCGAGTTCCGTACATGAGGGCACTTCTTCCAAAATTAAGTGCTCCTGTCCCATTGCCACATATCCACACCAGGCGTGTTACATGCACTGTCCCATCACTGCCACCTCTTTTAGTTTGTCAATCACATTTATCCGTGATGTTTAAACTGGGCTTTTATATTTGGAGAGCTTAGCAGTTGGGGACATTTTCTTACTACTGTGAAAGAAATGAGAAAAGGGAGGAAGTAGAATCTGTCCAAACAGGACTACTGAATCCCAGATTGGGCCCTGTAGTGAAATCATAGTAGTAATTGAACTTCACTGCTACATAAGTTTGAAGTTGCATAAAAATCTAGACATATTGGGACTCTAAAGTTGAAACATGTGTTTCCCTTGCCCTCTTTCCTTTCACCTTAAAACAAGATCAGTGAGTTCATTTGAATAATAATATTTTAGGAGGTTTGCTGGTAGCTGGATGCTAGGAAAAAGAAAACAGCAGATAGCTTTTTACAGTTTAGTTCGCTTGTGTATGTGGCTACCCAGCGACATTTTGGAAATGAACTACTTTGGGGAGATGTGGAATAGTAGAGTTCTTGAAAGGTTTAATTCGGTAAAGACCATTTCTCACCCAAGATAGAAGTAATAAGCAGAAGATATCAAGTTGATCATAAGAATTTCTTCCCTTATCCCCAATTGTAAATAATAAGATAAAATTTAAATACTTTTTAAAAAACTTTTTGTATCTGCTTTTCAAAGTTGATAGGTCTCTCAATCGAAAGCAGTATCAATATTACCATTATAAGTTTTTGTATTCACATCTGTGTTATTCACACTTAATCAAAGGTGCCATATTGCCACATAAGAACCTGTGTCTCCTAAAGAGCCCCTCATACAAGTTCAATCTAGAGCAGTGATTCTCAGCTGGAGTGGGGAGGAGAGAGAGAAAGGAGGGAGTTAGAATCATATAGGGACAAATAAAGTGATGCCCAGAGGCACAACGTTAAACCCAAGCCAGTTGGAGCAAATCTCTCCACTGCCCTGTGATTTTAAGCATCGCACCTGCCCTTCTCCCCGCCCCCCGCCGCCCCCACTTCCCATGCTCTGTAACTCTATACATCACATGTAGGGAACAAGCCTTCATTTTGTCTGCTGGTCTTGAAATACACTCTTCTCCTCAGTGTCACATAATGTCATTGTCTTCCAGGTAGAAAGAAGGTGTCTTGACATCACATGCTCACCAAAGTCCTGTTTTAATGTAAACCTAAAACAAAAATACAATAAAATTAAGGGCTAGGTTAAAATCAAGACAAGGGGAAAGTCTGCCAGTGTGAGATTAAACTAATAGATGGGTAGGTATAGGTCAGATATAGGAGGGATGACATGTAGAACCCTTCGATTTTGTTCTGGTTAAAACACTACGGAACCGTGCAGAAAAATCATGTGGTCAGTGTGGCAACATTGTAAAGTTAATTAGGTGATAAAATGGATTCAGAATGAAGTAGAAAATCTCTGGGAGGTGACGTTGAGCCATGGAAAACCGAGACTCTAGCAACAACAAAAAGATCTGGAAGGTAACAGCATTTGAAAAAGCTGGAAGTTGAAGGCAGGGATATCTTATGACTATGTGAAAAGATAGAATGCTTAAACACAGGAAACATTTTAGAAGAACACTGTGGAATGTGTGGGTGTTGACAGAGGACAAGCATACAAGTGAGGGCCACGGGTCAAGACTGAATCATGTTGTCAGGTGGATTCAAGGTGGAATACGGGAGTGAGGGAGCATTGGGCTGCCCCAGTTGGGAACTTTTGAAGTCGTTCAGAATGAATTACAAAGGAATAAGAAAGTAATTATTTTTAAAGGGGGCGCGTGTGTATATGTGGATCAGGCTTAGCCATGCCAAATGTATCCAGCTGTCAGGGTTCCAAAAGCTGTCCGTGTGTGCCCTCCTGCATTAGGGTGTGCTGTGGCCATGCTAATCCCCATTTTTTGTTTTATTTCAAATCACACACAGATAGAATCTGCAAACTGCTTCAGATCAAACAGGTCTGATTGTGTGTAAATACATATGTCCTTTTTAATTTTTATTATTAATGGTTGCTTCAGTTTTGCATCAGTGCATGGTTAAAAGCAATACACATCAGCTATTTCATGACTTCATATCTCCAAATGAATTATTTCTCCTCTTTTTTTTGTTTGTTTGTTTGTGCAGTCAGCTGAAGAAATGTTAACATCTCACTCTAAATCTCTCAGTGGAGTCTCTGTTCCCTTCTCTGATATAACAGATGGGTTACTGCTTGTTATAATTATTAACATTGTGGTGTGGGCCAGGGCTAGGGTGGGCAAGATGTACTATTTCTTTGGGCTGGGGAGGGGCCAGTCGTTAGGGTATGGAATGTTAACTCAAGTGGTGACTGACTGTTTCCGTAATACCAGGTCGTTGTGGCTGCACGCTCTAGTAATTGAGGCTGTGTACTTCACCGAGCTTGTGGTAGAGCCTAGGGCAAACCGCTGTCCCAAGAGAATGCTGGGATAGATAGAGTTAGCCAATACCAGTCTGAACGTGGTGATTTTGCTGGTTGTTTTAGCTCCAGATGTTGGCATGCTTAGTTTTTAATGTGATTAATAAATGTGGCGCCATCTCCCCTTCCCACGCCTGAACCCTGTCTCTCCTACCCCCTTCCCTACCCTTGTTCTTTCTGAAAAACTTAAGAAACAGTAATGAAAACCTTGGTGTTTCAAACTGCACTTTGTTCTCATGTTCTATAAAAGACTTAATTTTTGCTAGTAGAAGTGAAAATTGAGAAAACTGTTTCTCAGCCTGGAATCTTTGTGCACTCCAAAATCTGGAATAGAAATAAATATATCTGAATTTTCTTTGTTTTATATTGTGTGATATATTTTGTTGAATAAGCAATATAAAGCAGCAGCAGAAATACTTGGAAGTAAGAATACATCTAAAAGGAGTAAATCCATGATATACAATTGAATTTTTCTGATTTGGGGGCTGGTCATCAATGAATTACCAAATTAGTTTATTAGGATATTACCTGCCCATCCTAAACATAGACCCCCTTTAGAGGACCTCTCTGTAGCACCATTATCATAAAGTAATTAGGAGAGTAGTCATGTTGAAAAATTATCTGCTTTTAAAAAAAATTAATGTGGTTTTTCTTAATGCTGATATATTTCTTGAGCTTTTTGTTGTTGTTAAAATATTTGCATCCCTGACCTATTTTCCTGAATTTAAATAGCAGAGAGACTTGTCAGATTCACACTCCAAAGTCAGAGTTTGCTTATAATAGAAGGAAACTACTACAGATGGACTCTCTCCATTTCCTTCTGGCTTAGAAGGAAGCTTCTTTCCCATAGTCTGATCCATTTTTAATTATTTGGGTTAGTAATAACATTACCCCAAAACCACTGAGGTTCTGATGGCTTCTTGCAGGCTGAGGAAAGTGAAGGGAAATGGTTCTGTCAGTAATTTCATTCAGAACCTCTTTTTTCCAGAATGAGGGCAGTACAGCTCAAAGCCATGGTTTGCTACAATCCTCAGTGTCTCCAACTTCCTGAGACTTACTGAGAGCCTGGTCAGTACTTTTGAACCTCAGAATCGCTGGATGAGAACGTGCACCTCTGCCCCGTGGTGCGGAACTTCAGTGTGTAAATGTTTGCTCAGACAAACATAAACTGCGCTTTACCTGCTTTTATTACTCTGACTTTTTAAACTTTTAAAGATTATTTTGGTGTTTGAAGGAATGCTAAAGAGACAAGCCATGTAATGCTTCTTTACTACATTATCCTTGTTTACAAGGAAGTTTTACTAAAGATAGCCCTGCCATAGACATCACACTAGCAAACTTGAATCCTAAACTAATGGAACCGTCTCTGGTTATAATGAAAAATTGAGCCTTTAAGGTTCATTTAAAGCTTAAATTTTCAACTATAATGATTAGCTTGTTGCTTTAACAAATGCTTTTACTGCTTCATTTCCTCTTTACAAGTTTAAAAAAAGAAATAAGGTAAAGAGACGCTTCAGTCAGTTTCTATAATGTGTCTGTGTATGTGTATATAGAGAGCAGTGCCTGTGTCGCAGCCTCAGTGTACAGCTTAGCCCACATCAGCCTGGCCTGCCCATTCCCATAGACCGGGCTAGAAATCAGAGGAAACATGTTGATCACAAATAGCCCCTGAGGATGCCTCCTGCCATGTCCCTAACCATTACTATTTCATTGCCAGTGTTTGGTAATATTAATTAGAATTTCTTATTTGTATGAATATCTGTAGAAGAATTTGTAATTGAGAAAGAAATGTTTACTTTTCTAAGTCATTCACTTGAAGAACAAAGAAGGAATAATACATAACTATTGAAAAACAATCAGGAATTTTTTAAATCTACATTTGAAACCACTTCTGATGACTTAAAGCAGCATAAATTTAAAGAGCAAGAGTAAATTTCCCTCTACAATGCAGTTTCGTTAGAGAAAGCATAAATAATATAAGAAAGAAGCAAAAAGCTTTAGAAGCCTATAGGAGATTACAGGTATTTCCAAAATAAGATTTGAACAGAAATGAAGGCAACAAGCTGGAGGCTGCCTTGTCTATCCAATGGCTAAGAAGAGCAAGGGTCCCATTAGAAAATACTTATTTTCAATCCTAAGAAATGATACAGAAGTAACTGAAATTTCTTTTGTAGATTTAGCAAAAATTGAACATTTGAAGAATTAAAAAGCAGAAAGCACAGGGCAGAAAGCTTTAGATGTCCATAAGAAATGGACACACTAATCTACAGAAAGAAAAGATGCTATTCCACTGCTGAAATGGTGTCACAATGGACCAATTGAACATAGTTATATTTGATGGGGAAAGGACAATAATAAAAATTCACACCTGAATTAGGTTTAGGTAAAATGAATTCTAGAAGGGTAAAGAAAAAGTAGAGCTTGCCACTTTTTTAAATAGCCTGTCTCACGTGGCATTTGTTGTGATTATCCCTGAAATACTTGATGAAGGAGTACGTATGCTTCACCTTGACAGTGAAAACCTTTTAGGTATTTGGTTCATCTGAACTGAGGTGAAATAACGGAATGTGGGAGTTTGAAACTCGAGGACTGAGAGAATACTTGAACCATTAGAAGAAAGTTCCCAGAGCTGCTATGAGATTAGGATGTAGAAATCTCAGAATCTTTTAGGGAAAGAAAATGAATGCAGTTAAATGCTTGGGGGAGGGGGGTTTCCTAATCTATTTGAATGCAGCCAAAGGCTCCTCAGCCATTGGTGATCTGATTTGCCTGAGTCTGAAGTATAGATTGGAGTTGGCAAACTTTTTCTGTAAAGGGCCAAGTGGTAAATATTTTCAGCTTTGTGGGCCAAACGGGGTCTGTCACAACTACTTTTAAAAACAGGTGGGCGCTGCATTGGCTCACAGACTGGTCTGCCAGCCCCTGACCTCCACTGGTTTTCCTTTCTGAATAGTGCCCGATAGTTTAGCCTCTGGGCAAACATGCTGAGCTGGATGGAGCAGAGCACTGTATGGGACCTTTCTGTTATATACTGTAGTCTCTTAGCAGTAAATCAATCTGAGGACACATCAGAGAATCTGCAGTTAACACATGTAAATTCAATATATTTTAATTCTATAATTTACATTTCCAGTCAGTCAGATAAAGTTCTCCAACCTTCTTGTAAATATTTTCCCTGTTGAAAGTTCCAACAAAAACAGTAAGCAGATCAAAAATCGTACCATCATTTCTTAAATTTGAGAACAGGTACTGCCAGTATAGTTTATTTTTGTTACTATCACAAATTGGAAGGCAAATCCCTGCATTGGGTGGAGCTCAATTTTGTACCGGAGGAATAACATGTAGACCGATGCAGTTTGAAACATTCTCTTCCCATGCGTGTGTCCGTGTTTGTGTCTGCCCTTGTGTCTGTGTCTGTCTGCGTGTGGGTGGGTGTGTTGTCTGTCCATCCAGGGGAGAGGTATCTGTAAAGTCAGTTCTCTTCTCTCCTGTAGGGTGGATATGCAGCCTATAGATATGCACAGCCTGCTACTGCAACCGCGGCCACAGCTGCTGCAGCCGCTGCAGCCGCTTACAGCGACGGGTACGTACCGCAAGTGAGGGGAGCACAGCACCAGCCCAACATGGCACCGCCTCTTCCTCCCTTCACCGTTTCCAACGGCACGTAGTACTTGGGGCTGCCTGAGGCCTGGGTGTCACGGGCCTCCTCCTTGTGCACTCCGTCACGCCAGAAGCACAGTGGCACTGACTCCTCCTCTCCCTGTCTCTTATTCTTGTCTTTGTTGGCTTTGGCCCCAGTCTCCTGCTTCCTCGTCTCCAGCTCCCTTCTTTTCCATTTTATAGAGGTACTTCAGAATTTTTCAGGGTTACTGCATTTAGAACTAGAAATAGAAAGGTTTTTTCCATTCTGCCAGTTTCCTAATAACATTCCAAGACCACGTTACTCACAAGTCCTTAGCACAGTAAACCCTTTACTTTTTTTGGACCACTGTCTTTCCTTTATCTCCCTGATTGTATTTCTTCTTTCCAGTTATGGCAGGGTGTACACAGCCGACCCCTACCATGCCCTTGCCCCTGCCGCTAGCTATGGAGTTGGCGCTGTGGTAAGTATATGGACCTTTTTTAAAAAACATTTTACTCCTTCTAACTTTTACCTACAGACTACAAAAGATCTAGGGGATAAACTCAGCCCTTCTTCCACTGCCAAAGAATTCAAACCACATAAGACTATCTGGAAACTTCACATCACCTTCCTTATCTGTGTGTTAGAGTGTGAGCCACGTGGCCTGGTTAAGGATAGCAGAAAGGAATGTGACAGTCCTATCTGAGTAACAGCATTGTTTGGGAGAGAAAGAAGGGAAAAGGTTGATGTTTTATATTGGCTCAAATTTTGGATACATACCTATGTCATGGTTTCATTGATAGGGCTTACCAAGACTTGGGGGCAGAAGACTCTCCGGTTTTCACAGTAAGCTTTTCAAAAAACGTAGTGTGTATAAGTTTCAAATGCAGATGCCAAAGGATGTCCTTGATATTCCTAAGCCTTCTGGTAGATAGTACTAGAAATCACCAAGTGAACACCTTACAAAGATATTTTATTGGTAACGTTTGTGGCAAAATATGGTATTTTCCTAAAAGTATAGAGAAAGTCCTTAGAGCTCGTCTAGAATCATCCCCTCTAATCAAACTCGAATCCTCACTGCAGTATTTTTGTGTTGGCCCAGACGCCTCTAGGTCCAGTGATTGGGACTCACTGGCCACAGCAAAGACAGGCCGTTCCACAGTGACACCTCTTAATGCCAGACATTCTCTGCACTTAGAATGCACTGGGCAACTGCCTGGGAACATGGACGAAGGTGTTGGAGAGGGAGGCAGATTTGAGACTTAGAGGAATAGGAGAGAGCCAGTCATTTCTCACACCAAATCTCTACTGAAGATTTGTGGGAGGAAGTAATAGGGTCCTGAGGGAGCGTGTGTTTAGAATTGAGGTAGAGACATACAGTATAAAGAATGTTGGGAGTTCCTGAGGTTTTATTTAGTGCCAGTGACGCAAGTCCTATACTAAAAGAATGACTCAACAAGAGATATGTTCCTAGGGAACTTTTAATTGGAAAAGAATAAGCCATTAGATAAAGATAAAACAGGAATAAAGCCCAGTGAAAATCCCAGTTATATATATAAATTCAGATATGTCAAGAAACAACCTAGCTGGTGTATTTTCTACATTACAGAGGAAATAGACTTTATCAGTTGAAAGTTGACTCAGGTGTAGGTCCAGCACCACCTCAAACATGGGATGTGGCAGACATAGTGGTCAGAAGTAGCGTGTTCTCCACTGACAGGTAATGTGATAAGAAGGTAAAACCAGCCATCTGCTGTAGGTCGCAGTTGTGATGATGTCATCACGGTAAACAAAGGCCCGTGGTTTTAAGAATCAAACTATTTACAGTATTGAGTCTCCCTCTGTGCTAATTCATGTAAATAGTGACATGAGCCATCATCCTACTCTCCTTGAGATATCGGGTTGGCAGTGACTATTTTGGGCTCTGGTCTGAGCATCGCAGAGGCAGAAGTTGGCTTCCTGACTTCACTGCACCAGGCAACGTCTAATCAGTTGCTTTGAAGCTTCTATGGAAGCTATTTTTCCAAATCCCTTCTCAGGACATTTTTCTTCATTTTTAATGCTTCTCTCACTCATCAACCTCTTTATGATTTTTGTGTCTTTAATTACTGCAGGCGAGTTTATACCGAGGTGGCTACAGCCGATTTGCCCCCTACTGAAGTGACGTGAGACCCCTGCAGATGGGACAGCCCCCAGTTCATGAGGCCTGGCTATTGCAATATTTACTAGTGGAGGAACTCTATAGCAAGATGAAGAGGAAAACAAACAAACAAAAAAAAACACAAAAAAAGAGAATACTTTTTTATACCTCACTATGTTCTTTGAATATGTATTTTTCCTTTGAATTTCTGCCTTTAATTCTTTTGTTCCAAAGATTGTGCATTTTTCTTTTTTTTTTTTTTCTTTTTTTAACTGTGGTAAAAAAAAAAAAAAATAATGCATTTCCATGTCTGTATGTCCGTGCTTAGCTTATTCTATCAATCACGGAAGAGGCAGTTAATGAGGAAGAAGAGACATTAGGAGCTGATCAATGCATCTGATCAGAAATCAGACAGAATTACCAAAGTGTGTCTGGTGCTGAATGGCTGGGGGACAACCAGAAGTGGAAGAGATCTTTCTGCAACAGGATATTCTCCTAGTCTTCTGAGTTTCTGGTCTTTGGCAGGCAGTTCTGATGGGCTGTGGCTGGAATTTGTGCTTGCAAAGCAGGAGAATTCAAAAAACACTTTCCTCTTCTCTTCCCTCCTGTCTTCTTCATTCTTTTTACAATCATCTTATATGCACAGCCTGGGACAGTTGGCATACTTTTTGGAATTATAGTGTTAATGTTTCCAAACATGCTTTCAGACTGTGGATAATAAACACCTCATTAGGAAACCGATCTCAGAATGAACTCTGGAGTATGAAAAATATCATTCTTTTCTTTCCTGTAAGCCTAGCATTCCTGCTGGGCTTCTTCCCCTTTAATTGAACCACAGCATAGCTCATCTATCCTTTTATTAACACCCTGCTCCCATGTCCTCAGGATTCAGGAATTGAGGACCCGGGGACAGAAGAATAAATTGCCAGTGGCCAGATTTCCCCCAGGTGTCTGGGCGCAGCTTGAGGATTAGGAGTATTAATTGTTGAGAGCCAATAAAGAGGGTAAGGAAGAGAAAAGGGATATTAGATGATGTCTGGCAAGGCACTCTGATATTCCTGATCTTTCTCTTGCGTCAAAAGTCAGTACAAAGTATGCAACATATAATAAAGACTCTGTTGGCAAAAGATGAAGCACCAAGTCCTAGGTCAGCTGTCCTTGGAAGTTCTGGTGATTAGGGCATGTGAGGGCAGGCAAAGGCACTTTGTACTAACTCCAAAGCCATAGGAATTTTCATCCTCCAGAGCCTTTATGAGTCCCTTCTCTGTCCACAGTCTTGAGCCCTCGTGGCCATCCCACCCAGCTTCTCGTTCTCCTCCAAAGACGCCCAGCTGAGCACCCGGACCATTTGGTATACACGAACACTCCAGGACATGAACTACAGAGCCCCTGAGGTTGCTCCCCTCCCGTATTAGAAGGAGGGTCTGAAGTGGCAAGGATCTTATATGTTGCCAGAGAGAGTCACGTGGTGGCCACAGCAGTGAGTCACTGCGTTGCTCCCTGGCCTCAGTTTTATATATATTACCACGGTGGGGGAGAAAGTGTTTCTCTTCCAGCCATTAGCTATTAATGATGAGGGCAAGGTCCTGCAGCATTTCTAAAATGAAGGCATTAGGAAATAGAGAAGCACGGTCTGTTTGGCTCCCTGGTCTATTCACATTGGTACTGGGTGACCTTTCACCCAAGGATAGCTGCTAAAGGGAGTAACTCAGAGACGTGCAGCTTCTGGTTGGTTATGGGTTTGTTTTTGGTCTGTTTTTTCACTCCTGCCTCCACACATGTTCTTGGCTGATAACGGATTCGTGTCCCTGAATTAAAGTGACTGACATATGACAGCATCAAGCTTTCTTTGTAAGCGGAGTGATATATCTGGGAGGGACCGGCCTGTCATGAATAATACATATCTTCTCCCCTTCAGAATCCTCTCTCTCCTAATAACTGAGAGAGGCCGTCCTTGAAACTAGGGGAGATAGCAAGGAAGCTAGAGGCCTCGATGCAATTCTTATTGATTCTGGGGAGCAGAGCATAGAATAGGGGACACCAGACTGCCCGATCCATTGGCCGTTTTTTAAGGGTTCCCCTCCCCAAGCCAAAGTTTGGTTTGTTGCTGTTAAGACAATTTTTGTTGTATCTATATAAATATTTTAGTTAGGGGAATGGGATGGGGCTTTCGCAGTTCTGGGAATGGGGGCAAGGAGGATTTTTTTCTTTCTTTTGCCTTTGTTTTGAGGGAGAGCTTTTGCTAACTAAAGAAACTGAGTGAAGTTTCATGTCATGTTTAAATAGAGGCCATTCTCACAAGATGGCAAGCCACCACTCAGCGGAGACCAGGCCAAATTCTAAATGGTTGTATTCATAGCGGGGAAGAGAACAGGGCAGTGAGTTTAAGGATTTTCTCTTCTTTTTTCCAGAAAGATGGGACAGGTAGAGAAGGCAGCTCCCACAGCCCTTGTCAAAGAGGCCGAAGCGTGAGCTTGAGGTCCCTTCTGTGCACTTCAGTTCAGCTGGCTCTGGCTGAGGGCTCCGTGGGCGAGCTCTGCTTCCAGTGGGCTTCTGCTGCCTCTCCAGGGGTGGTTTTAATCCTGCTTCCTCCAGCTCCCCTTCCTCAGAAAGACAAAATAGAGTTCTGCTTTTATTAAAGGGCTTTGGTTTTCAGTGTCAGCACTAAGAATTGGGGCTCCATAAGCACCTAGATTTGATGGTATCGACCTTTTGAACTTTGAGGCTCCATGCAGTCAACTTCATCAGGCTCCTCAAAGCATCAGTACTTGCATATTCCTGACTCTGGCTCCCATTGGACTAAGAAACAGTCAGAGAGAGTTTGGCACCTTGTGAGTTCATTAGAGGATGCTGGTTGATAATCCCAAAAACCTTATTAATGCTGAATCACAGTATATGAATGATTCCGACAGCTTTACAGTATCTCATGACATGGACTTTCTATAGTAAGCATCTTACTCTTAGAAGCTGGGCTCCTTTAAGGAGACCTCTAGTGAAAACCTCCATCTGAATATCCCTTTTGTAGCCCAGAGAGCTGCCCTTAGGTCTTTTCCAGATTTCCTAGTGTTACGTAGTTCAACTTCCATTCGCCCAGATCAGCCGTTGTGATTCATCATTTCTAAGGCTCTCAGGTTTTACCAAACCTACTGTCACCACCATCCTCCAACAGCCACAGTCAGAATTGAGCCAATTTTATTTTTCCTTGAAAAAGAAGGGGACTGGGACTCAACTCTCAGTTTAAGGGGGGCTAGTGGAGAGCTACTTAGTAGAAATCAAGGACAGCGGCTTTTCCTCATAATGGGACTCCTCAGGAGCTGGCCTGCTCTCTCTGGATTATACTTCCCTAGAAAGAAAGCAGACAAGTCGGTGGATCCCTACCACCCTCTAACTAGTCACGGAGCTTCCACACATGAGGGTGATGTAACTGGATGGAAGCAACCCCAAGGATCTGCGTGAAGGGCTTGCTGACCCCCTTCCCTCTGGCAAGAGAGCGAGGCCGAGCGAGGGACAGTCTGGAAGGCTCTCAGATGTGGAAGGAGGGAAAGGGGGGCTGATTGAACCCTTCCCTTTCACCAAGTCCAGCCGCTTCTCTGCTGCTTGCAACCCTCTAGCACAGTAACATTTGCAGAATTGCAGGTTTTTATTCCCCCAGATAATAGGAGGAAAGGGACTTCGGGGGGTGGGGAAGGGATAGTGGTGTTTTAAAAGCATAAGTCACCTGTTTGCACTGTTTTAAGATAGGAAAAAAATAGTGGGCAAGGTGAACATCAGATGTAAATTTGTGTGTTTTTATTTTGTCATGCTCTTGAAACTGTTTGACCATGTGTAGTATACACCAGTGAAACTTGATTCTCTGTTGCATAAAACACTATTTTTTTTGGAAATGTTACTGTCCAGAAGCCTCTTCCCTCCCTTTCCCGTCTCCTCTGTACTTCCTTCATACCTGCTTCGCTGATCGTCCAGGCCATAGCCATCCAAGAACTAGAGCCCTTTCCAGGTCGGCTCTGGTGTCCTAAGCCAGCTTGTCCCTCGGGGTTAGTGAGTGCAGCAGAGTCCCTGGCCCCTGTCTTTAAAATAAGGCTTACAGACCAGACTGCAGCGCCTGTCAGCTTCCTTCATCAGATTCACTAGGAATGAGGAGCCGAGGGTGGAGGGGTTCAAGTATTGCAGTCGGCTGTGGTAGCTGAATTCTTATCCATGTTACCGGAACTGTAGCCAGTTACAGTTTACTCAGGAAAACGGTAGATCAATTCAGCCATGGTGGTGCTGGTTGGCAGGGACTGGTAACTGAGAGAGCTGCTCATCAGCCAAAACTCAAACCTTGCCTTTAAGGAGACTGCCAGTGAGGGACGCGGCCCCTCAGTTTGGTCGTCATGTATGTGCCGGTGTCATGAGGGCTCAGCTCACACTGGCCAGCAAAAAGGGACCGTGGGTTCTCTTTTCTCCCCACCCCTGCCCCTTACCAACACCAGATTCCCAGGGGGGTACGTGCGTTTGTGAATTTTAAAAAAATGTTTTATGGTTTGGTTTTTCCGGGAACTGATAAGTGCTTTAAGCAGTGTCTGCACCCCATCAGGACTCCCAGCTTAGTCACTCCCCATACTTTTCTGTTCACAGTATTTTGGTGTGCGTGTGCTCGTTTTGGCAGCTCATTTTGGCTGTATTATATATCGAGTGATGAATTGATCTTCTTTTTTTCTCTACGGGATATGAACTGTTTTTTTCTTGTGTTATAATTCTGCTTGTGAATGGCTGGAGCAAACCTGGGGCTGACACAAGTAAGCTAGGGCTGCAAAGGGCTGAGAGAGCCAGTGGAGTTTACTTGTTCTGACAGGCTGACCTGCCTGGGTCTCTGAGCTTTTCAGTCCAAATCTTTGCAAGGCTAAAAACACCACAGAACCTCTCCTCTGCTCCCCACTCCCCATGGCAGGGACTGAACCATCCCTACATGCAACATGCAGTTTCTCCGGCCCCTCCCATTGCCATGGCAAACAGGTACCTTTGGGGCATGGGGGCATCACATGGGATGCTTGTATAATTGACCACCTCGCCTTTTCTACCCCGTCCTCTCCTCCCCAGAATCACTTCCTAGGACACCCGAGCTGCTTGCCCAGGGTCCTGTTTCCCTGCGAACTCCAGAGAAGCACCCCAGGGCTTTGTGACAGTCTCTACTTCCCTTCCCTTCTCGTTAAGAATCATATTGTATAGTAGCTTTCAGACCATACAGTATTCATTGGGTTACTCCTATTATTATCAAGTAGCTGGAATTGTGAAGGTCGGAGTAGTTAGATCTTTAGCTTTTATTCCTTATTTTTTTGTATTACTATCCATGTGTATAAATTATTGATCATGTTGCTGGCTTTTATAAACTCTAAGCGAAGGAGGAGCTCTGCCTCTGCCTTTGCAAATGGTAATGAAGCACTGTTTTTAAATAAAAGAGAGAAACACCATTCCTTGGCCTGTGTGTGTTGATCCTCCATCCCCATTGCCCCCTCCTGAGACGCAAAACTTGGATTTGATTTCCTAAGACGGGAAGAAGGAAGGCAAACGGCAATACTTCCTAAACGTAAGGCACTCGGAACCATGGTGAGTGTGAGGTAAGAGGCCAGAGGCCGGGACTGGGCGAGCTGCTCTCCTGGCCCCTCCAACTCCTGAGCTCCAGTCTTCGCAGAAGCTGACTTTTGTGCTTCTGCTTCTGAAATCTTTCAGCTTCACTTCACCTTTCACTGTCTCCGGACTCCTAGCTGCTACCCTCCCCATGCCTCGGAAACTGCCCCACATTACTCACTGCCCCCCTGCCCCCGCCGGCCACCCAACTTGCTTTTCCTGAAGCGTTTGGCCCCATCGTCTCATCTCGCTGCCTGTCTCTGCTTTCCCTGGGGCTTGCCCGCCCCCCCACCCCCACCCCCGGGCTCCTGTGCTTTTTCCTTCCAAGTGCGGAGTGCTCTTTCAAGGCTTCTTCTGCCTGGCCCTTTTCTTTCCTACCTGTGATCAGCCATCCTTCCTGTGTTGCTTTCTCTGCCAGTAATTCCCAAATCTCTGAAATTCACCGTAAATCTCCAACTCCCTTTACTCTCTCAGGTCATCTTGCTTCCTGTTTCCTGGAGAAGATGGAGGCCATCACACGGAGTCTCCCTGAATGAATTTTTGCCACCAAATTCCTCCAGCTGCTTGAGTTCACACCATTCTTTCCCTTTCCTGTTCTACTGGAAGAGGCGTTCCTCATGTCTCAAGCCGACCCCCTTTGTGCTCTGCATCTGGTCCCTTCCCGCCTTCTAGGGGACCTTGCTTCGTTGTCCCTGCCTGTATAGTTAGTCTTTTCCTTTCTGCTAGTCCCTACTGCATTTAAACATGCTTCAGTCTTTTAACACGTTAAAAAAATAATTTTGTAAGATCCCAAGTCCTCTCCTTCATGACAAACTTGTGGAATAAGTTTCTGCCTGCTGACTCCAGTTACTTGCTCTTCACCCTGCTGCCTTCCGCTTCTCCCTCCAGGACCCGGAAGCAGCCCTCTTATGATGACAGCAAACGGACACTTTCAGTGCACTTGACCTCTGGAGCATGGCACTGCCAAGTGTTCCCAAAACCCTTCCACTTGCATGTGGGACTGCAACAGGCCAGGGGCGTGAGTTCCTCCACTGCCCCCCAGTAGAAGCTAGCCTGGCTGGCCTCATCTGCTTAAGTGGTCTCTCTGCCTCCATCTTTCCCCAGCAGCACCCTGCCCCCCAAGTCTGTTCTCGACAGCTGCCTGTTACAGCTGATGTGTTTCTGTCCAAAACATCCCCTGGTCAGTTCCAAGTCCTCATCACCGTCTGTAGGGCCCTAGGTGATGCGCTCCCCTCCTGGTTTGTGGTCTGTCTCCTGCACTAGAATGTCAGCACCTGGAGGTCAGCAGCTTGGTCCTGCTCACTGCCGTGTCTCCAATGCCTGGCACATCGTAGGCATTCAGTAAATATCTGTCGACTACTTCCTTCAATTTTTTATGGAAAGTGACAGTTTCCACCCCACCTTCCTCCAAATTGCCACCCCTAGTGATAGTAGGGACACCTTTCAGAGCCCTTCACGTGTATTCATTGTCCTCCCTGCACCCCTGAGGCAGGTGCTGGGCCAGCACCCTTCTGGGGGCTTTTTGGCTCCTGAGCTTCTTGCTGGGTACCCCACGTGAGCACAGTCCTGACTGCTCTTTCCCCAGGCCATTTCTGGGGTTGCAGCTAGTAACCTTGAGGAATGAGGTGATGTGTGCCTCCAGGACAAAGAACAAGCTTGCTTATTACCTGCTATGAAAGAGGTGGATCCCCAGTGTTCCTCAGCTGCGGCGCAGACCTACTACGTGTGCAGCCTCCATCTGGGCCCGTATCATCTTCCCCCACCCCCCTGGGACTGGGGTGCCAGGAGGACCGTCCCACATGCTGATGCTCACGCTGCCTGCTGTGCCGTGAGGAATAAAGTCCTTTGTCCTGGCTCAGTCTTGTGTCTCCCGCCAGACTCTGAAACAGAACCAGCTAACTTAGCACCTAAGGAGGGAGAATTCAAATTCCAGACCTAACAGTACTGTTCTTCCATATTAAAGATGAGGACGCTGGAGCATAGAGAGAGGAAATAACGCCAAAGTCACAGACATAGAAGTGGCAGAACAAGGATCCAGAGGCAGTCTGGCTCCCAAGTCTGTGCCCTTTGAACTTGAGTGTTTTCTAGTGCTTCTCTTGTAGAAATTCCTGCAGAAATCTGAGAGCTGGATGGGTGGATGGATGGATGGACGAACAGGTTGGAGGCTACCTAGGTGCAATACTGTCTGTGATTTATAAAATATATATATTGGTCAGTCAGATGACTAAAATATATTTCTTACCTATATATGGTCTTCATCCACAGTTCCTGACTCACAGCTCCCAAAACTGAATTTCCTGAGTGATGAGAGCAATGGGAGCATCTTTTGTTATATTTGGTCTCTTGTCCTCAGTTCCTGAAATTGCTTCAGAGCCATAAAGGTGAAGTGGGTGTCTTGTTATTCATAACAGTTTCCACCATAACTGGATTTATGTTAACGAGGTGACTTTTGGAAATCACCCAAGGCTGGGGGCTGGTTGCCAGGAGAACCAACCATGAATAGAGGGGTGGAAATTCCAGTCCTCCCTCCTGATTTCCGGGGAAGGGAGAGGGACTAGAGGTTGGATCAACCACCAAGGGCCAATGATTCAATCCCTCAGGCCCTTGTAAGAAACCTCCACAAAAACCCAGAGAGGAGGGGGTTCCGAGAGCTTCCAGGTTGGGGAACCAGAACGCTTCCACGTGCCACAGTGCCGCTCCCCAAACTCCATGAGGACAAAAGCTCCTTTGTTCAGGACCTCGCCCTTGTGTATCTCTTCGTCTGGCTGTTGATTCGTATCCTTTAATATGCTTTGTAATAAATGGGTAATCTAGTGAGTAAACGGGTTTTCCTGAGTTCTGTGAGCTGCTCTAGCAAATTAATTGAACCCAAGGAAGGGGTCATGGGAACCTCTGCTTTGTATCCAGTCGGTCAGAGGCACAGGTAACAACCTGGGCTTGCGATTGACTTCTGAAGCGGAGAGTGGTCTCGTAGGACTGAGCTCTTAACCTGTGGAATCTGATGCTGTCTCTGGGTAGACAGTGTCAGAATTGAGTTGAATTTTCCCACCCTGCTGGTGTCTGAGAATTGCTTGTTGGTGTGGGGAAGTGTGTGCACACACACACACACACACACACACACACATACACACACACACACACAGCCATTGCTAACATCATGGGAATGGTCTTCCATGAAGACACACTCATTCTCCTCCCACTGTGGGTCATTCAGTAGTGAGAAGGAGACTATTCATTCAAGTGATTTAAGAAGCTACATTAAGACCAGCAGACTATGAGTTGGTGCTCTTTAAAAAATTCTTTAATTTTGATGTAAATATTTTCTATTCTTTCCATTTCATAAAGCAGTAATTCCCATAATAAAAAACTTGAAAAATACAGAAAGGTAAAAGGAAGAAGGGGAAAGTAACCCAAATTACCTCTAAATAAAGAGAGCTGCAGTGTGACCTTGCTGTATTTCCTTGTAGGTTTTTTTTTTCTACACACAAGTTTGAAAGATGTGATTCCCCCATTAAGTAAAAGGTGAGAAGTGCATAACAATTTTCATCCTGCTTTTTTTCACTTAATTTGATAAACATTTTCCATGCTAATCCAATTATTGACTCCCGTGAACATCATTTTGATAGTGACATAATGTTCTCTCAAGTGAATGAATAGTTAGTATTAACCAGTTTCCTTTTGTTGGAGCATTTTAATGGTGTCCAATTTTTCACAATTATAAATTCTGCAGCAATAAAGGGATGACTTTCTCTCAGTAACAGCTTTTCTCAAATCACTGGCTTTCTCCTTGCAGGGCACTGGAATGCAGATCAGATCTAAGCTTGAGCAACAGACTCCATGACAAAGATTCCATGCATGGCGTGACCGTGACCGTAATGAGAGATGGGTGGGGGCAGCACAAAAAGGGGAGTGGAGGAGTCATAGGGCGTAGTTTATTTTAAAATAAAGGATTTTTTTTTCATTTTAATTATAAATGTACTGTGCAGTTATCTACAATTTGGAAAATACATTCTAAATGTGACCTGACCTCAGTTTAAAGTAACACGAATATTTGTCTTGGTCTCCAGCCCCATCAGACACACAGAAAATCTGGTCTCTGACAAATTCCCCTTCCATCACAGGTATTTCCGGAGTCCCCAAGGGTTACCACAAACCACTGCAAGTCCCCCTTCTGTCATCATTGCTGGGTGCCTTCTTGCAAGCAGAGATTTGCCTACCCCGAGTTTTCTTAGCCGAAGACTTGTATTTTGCCTCTGGTAAACCAAGGTTCCATGGAGACAGCTTGGGGGCAAAAAGGAAAAGGAAATCGTTTACTCAATTCTGCAGCAAATTGGGATCTCACAGAAGGTTCTCCTGAGAGCCCAGACATCACAGGGCTGGGCGAGGTCGTTCTCTCACTGGACACACCCGGGCTTTGTCTGTCTTGGTCTGCAGCCGGACCTGGCATGATGTGCGTTGAATAACTTAACAAATGGCCCCTCTGGCTGGAAATGCACAGAGGCAGCGTGCAGAGAGGGCTGAGGGGAGGCAGAGGCACAGCCCAGTAATGCACATGGCTTGTGGCGTGGAGCAGAATCGTGGCACCAGCCTCTCTCACCACCAGGCGCTCCCTCCCCTCTCCCCACAACCCACCCACCCCAAGAGTAAGTGCACCTGTCAGGGGCCCCCACCGCACCCTGTCCTCGCTAATGTCATACCATTTACCTCCTACTCGTTAATGGCTGATCTGGGGTCTGTCCCCTAGCTGGGCCCCAAGTGCCATTAGAGCAGAGACTGTCTTTTCCCACGATGTCGTCAGTGCCCTGCCGGGACCTGGCCTAAGCTTGTGCTCCATGACAGGCAAGGGAAGAGGTGGGCAAGACCCTTTAGAAAAGGAATCCTAGTGTCTCATAGTTGACCCCCCATAATCTGCCCCTGGTTATTAAGAAGCTGGACTATTGTTTTTCAAATAAATATCCTTTTTCAACTCATTTGAAACATCACCTTTATTATGAAATGCCACGCTCATGTCACTCAACACATATTTATGGCACACCCACCACGTGCCAGGCCCTGCTAGATGCTGGGGACACGTCCCTGCCCTCCCAGGGGGTACTTGACAGAATGACAGTGAGCAGCTACATACAAACAAATACATGATCTCAAAAACGTGTGGTCGGCGCTTTGAGAGAAAAAACGAGGTGCTGGAAAGAACAGGAGGGACCGAATTCAAGTGGGAGGAGTGGGGAAAGTCCTCTCTCCGAAGAAAGGACAGTTGTGATTATATGTCTATTGATACGTCTACCTCTTCAGCATTCCCCCTCCCCGCCACTGGAAGTTTATGAGGACCGTGACCACCTCTGCCTTACGCACCCTCTTCCTACCTTCTGGTGCAGTAACGGGCTCCTGTCAGAACCCTGCTTCAGGAGGATCAGCTCGTAGCGCCGGGTGAGCTGGCCCAGCCTCTGCTGCAGCTCCTTGGCGAATGTCCTCAGTTCCTCTGCCGTCTCCGCCCTCGCCCCCTCCTCCAGGTGCCTCCAGTTCTGCACGAGGCTGCTCACCTCTTGCATAAGAAAGAAGCCGGCTCCAGCAGCACCCATCACTCGGGCACCCCTGTGGCCCTCCAGAAGGGGACGCGGGCTGTGGCCATGAAATTCTTGACCATAGCCGTGAAGCCAGAGTTGGCTTTGGCCATCCGGTAGGCATGAAGTTCCTTGATGCTCTCGATGACTCTGGCACATTTATTAACACACAACCCAGCACCATGCACTTCAGACAACTTTATTCCCCCGAAAGCTTCATTCTCCCATGTCGCCAGAATAGACACCAGGCTCCCAGCTCTGTCTCTTGCTGCCGAATTGCTTCTATTTTCTAAGACATTTGTCAAAATGTTGATGATGGCAGCTGCTGCCCCCAGGCCCTACCCAACCGCTGAGAGCGTGAGACTCCCTCCCAATGTCACAGGTGCCAGGGCCAAGCCCAGGATGCTCATGACTCCAGAGACAGCGCCTGAGGAGCTGGCCAGCAGGCTAGTCTTGGTGAGCATCTTGTAGGTTGCATCGACTCGGTCTGCAATGGTGTTAAGTTCTTTGATACTCTGTTTTAGCTTATACTTCTGCAAGGGAAAACATAAGAGAAACTATTTTTCCTCCTCTGACAGATTTCCATCTGGCGTGGACACTTGCTCATGTCGCATCAGCTCTTCACACAGGATCTGGTACAGCACATCGGCCTCAGCCCTGTGGGCAGTCCACATCACATGATTACTTTTCCAAACTTCTAGGTCATCTGAGTTCTCGAACACATTCAGGGGGAAGGACCCTGGAAATCAAGATACAATTGGGGGGCAGCATAACAATGGGTCCCTCCCTGTGGCCTGGACCCCTAGGTGGGTGTGTGTTTATAGCAGGAGCACAGTTCCAGCAATTCCTCTGCTCATCAAGACTGGCCTACAGTCCATTCACCCATGGACAGCTCTCTTCTAACTCTATGTGGACACTGATGTGACAAATAAAACATAACTTAAAAGCATTACTGACTTTTGTCACCAAATCTTTTCTTAATAAATATATATGTGCATATATATATATAATTTTCACACATACAACAGATTGTGAGCAATTCTATTCAGGGAATAAGAGTACTGAGAGCCTATAAAGGAGATGTCTTGGTTTTCCTTTTTTATGTTAAAAGGGGACCCACCTGGAAATTGTGATTGCTTCTGGGAGAAGATCCGGGGAGCTGGGGAAAAAGGTTTGAGGGAGACTGACTTTTCACTGTTTGCCCTTTTGTTCCTTCTAAAGTTTGCATTATGTGCATGTATTAGAACTATTCCAAAAAAAGTTAATAAAATAACCTACACTTCCAAAGAGAAAGGTGGGGGACCTCCAATGAGACACTCAAATCTCTCTTCAATAGGAGAGGGCATAGGGCTTGTTATTCAGTGTGACAGCGTGGTGTATTTTGGAAACTGAAACTCGATTTCTAACGAAAGGGTGGTCACGGGTAGCAACAGCGGGTTCTACTCTGTTCACTTGTAAACAGGCAAGTAGGAGACTTTCATAGTCTTGAGAAAAAGTGATGAAGGAGAAAAAACATACAACTGAGAAAAGTCTCTCCATGAACTCAAATTTTCCCTATATTTTGGGAAAAAGACCACCATTATTCAATTTTTTTTGTGGAATCAATTTGGTCCAGCTCCTGGAACACCAGAGTTCTGCAGGGTCTTTGTTCGAGAATCACTGTTCTACGTAAATTTGTCTTATGGGATTTGGGGCTTCCAAAGTAGACACCACTGGACCGTGCAGGATGCTGCAGTCAACTTCCTGCAGCACGTGGCAGAGTCTGGCTGGTACAACCCTTAAGTTTTTTCCTTTCTATCTCCTAATTGAGCATCTACAACCAACTGGGCATGGTTTAAGGGATATTCGAGAGCAGATCAACGGGAAAGAAGGCAGGGCTTGTGGGATCACTATACGGGAACCAAGCAGCCCCAAGTCCTCAAAGGAACTATTGACAGTGGCTTTAGAGCCCTCTGCTCCCTGGGCAAGGCCCAGCAGCCTCAGATAGATGAGCCAACTGACCCTTCCCCAGGGAAGTAGGAGGGGCCTTCTGACATCCTTCCCCAGCATCAATTCACTCTTAAAAAAAGGCTTGGTCAGAGTTTCCTTTGGGATGTCTCTGTACACCTCGGAGTTCAGCCCCCCTCCAACCTAAATCTTATAGCTACGGGATGTTAACCCTGGAAGGCTCACCAAAGTCATCTGGTACGTAGATGGCGAAGAGGCGTAAACTCTCCTGCCATTGTTGGTGAGACTGTCTGGACCACTTTCACGAGAAGAATTGTGATGCTGCCTCTAGGCTGTTTGAGAAAGAAAGTTGCCATTGACCCATGATGTTTCTGTAGGCTTAGCCCAGAAGATAAGGGGGAATCTGCCACACTTTCACTGTCGATAAGCCCAACCCCCTCTTTCACAGAGAAGAAAGCTGGCCCCAAGCGGGTGGGAGGTGTGACTTTCCCTAGATTACAATCCAGTTAGTGATGGAATTAGGGTAAGAATCTAGAACTCCAGCTTTCCAGAAACCTCTAGCCATCTGCTAGTTGAGGCTAATATTCCCCTGTGAAAGGAACAACCATATTTCTGCCTTCACCAAAGGAAGGAAGATAAATGTGTGCACAGGCACATTGGAGGTGACCCCATTAACTTAGTCCAAGTTGGGTTCATCAGCCAGCAGCAAAGGTAAAGGATTTCATTTTGAACTATCTCAGGACTGACGGGAGCTGTGGGGAGGAATCTAAAGGGTGGAAGAGGGATGGACAACAGTGCAGGGAGACTGGGCCAAGTATGTGGGTACATAGATGGGGTTGTTCCTGTCCTGAAAGGGCAGGCAACTCTAGTTTGCAGGACTGATGAAGATTTTATAATCTAAGAGCTTGGGACAGTGCTGCAACTCATTTCACAGAACCTCACGGATGCTCACCAAGAGCGAATGCAGCCTGCGTCAGGCAGCAGAATCTGTCACAAGTATAACGCTTCAGCCGAGCTGTCGAGCTGTCAGAGAGTCTGTGTGCCTAGGCAGAGGCCATGGAAAGGGAAATCCCAGATGTTCGGATCTCAAGGCAAGACCTAGGCGTTTTCGTGGCTTGGGCAGGAGTGGAGAAAGGCTGAGAAGGAATGTGGGGAAAATGGAGCAAATTCCACTTCTAGGATTCTATCATCCAATAAGCCACGTGTCTGGGCCCCTATTCATGTGCTTACCAAAGGTTTTAAATTTACTTCCCTAAGAAATTTTTTATTTTGGTGAAGATTAGCACTGAGCTAACATCCGTGCCCATCCTCCTCTTTTTGCTGAGGAAGACTGGCCCTGGGCTAACACCCGTGCCCATCTTCCTCTACTTTATATGGGATGCCACCACAGCATGGCTGACAAGCGGTGCATCGGCCGGTGCCTGGGATCCAAACCTGCGAATCCCGGGCCACCAGAAGCGGAGCGCAAACTTACCGCTATGCCACCAGGCCGGCCCCCTTAAGAGATTTTTTTATGAGGATGTGTAAATCCTTTCTTTTTTCCTTTGTGCACATCTCTAATTGCAAACAGAGGTCAATGAGACAGCATGATCAACTGTTCTGCCAACTTTGTTGGAACACGTTTGTATGTTTCATACTATGAAGATGGCGACAACACAGCAACAAAATTCAGCTCTTAACGCTCAGATTTCCTTCCTTCATTCCTTCACTCAAATACTGAGTGCTAGTTCTGAGCCACACGTAACTCTCGATGCTGGGATTATGGCTGTGAGCATATCAGCCCAATCCCTGCCCTCAGAGAATTCACGTTCTGGTAATTTCTTCCCTACACATCATTTTTCTAGGATTGCCTTTCCAAACCAGTCTTCTCTGCCATCTCCTGCCAAGCCTGTGGATGAAAGAGTAGCCAGTATATTTCTTCTCTGGTCATCTTGGCCCAAAAAGGGTTAACGATGCTCCAGTAAAGTGGACTATCTAATCATAATATTTGGGAATAAAAAAAGCAAGGTTAGAATACATCAAAAATCTTAATGTCTCAAAAATTTCACATCATTTTTGCCTAATGATTTTAACCAAACAATTCAACTATAATAATACCCAGTGCTAACAGGGATGTAGTAAAACTGGTGATCTCTTAGGTTTCTGTTGGCAAAGTAGATTGGTGAAGGACTTTTGAAATTCTGATATTACATATTAAGTCACAAAAGTCTTCTGATAATCATCCAATAAGCCAACGATAGGCACAAAGATGAGCAAGGCCATGTCATTTATAATATTGTAAACTCGAAAGCAAGTAAGTGATCATTCTGTCCACCCCTCCACAGTCTACCATCCTGGCAGGATTGTCCAGTGTCTGCTTACGCCCTCCTAGAGGTGAAGAGTTCATTGGTTGCTTAGTTGTTTGTTTTAACCAGGTAGGTGAAGGGTAGCAGAATACGCCACCCCAAAATATGCCGCTTTGGATTGTTTTGAGCTGAAGGCACTTGAAAAACAGAACACGCAGGGAGGGGCTTTCTCTGAACTCCTCTTATCAGCCTATAGACAGATCCTCCAAAAGGAACTCGAGGGTCATAGATCCCCTCCCCGGAGTTTCATCAACCAGGCAAGTTGACTCTTATCACAGAAGAGAAGACTAGACGTCGACACTGCACCCAGACAGACAAACTCTGTCACAAACTATCATGCTTCCCAACTGTTCCTCTAAGGGCCCATTCATCTTTCCCAAAAAAATTGACTTCTCCCTAAGGGATCTACGTCCCCACTCCCCTTTCCCTATTAAAACGGTATTTAAGACTGAATTCTAATCCTCAAAAAATTAAAAATAGAAATACCTTATGATCCAGCAATCCCACTCTTGGGCATCTACCCAACGAACAAGAAATCAACCATCACAAGAGGCTTATGCACCCCTATGTTCATTGCAGCATTATTCACTATAGCCAAGAAGTGGAAGCAACCCAAGCTTCCCTCGACTGATGATTGGATAAAGAAGATGTGGTCTATACATACAATGGAATGCTACTCAGCCATAAAAAAAGACAGAATTGTCCCATTTGCAACAACATGGATGGACGTAGAGGGTATCATGTTACGTGAAATAAGCCAGAGAGAGAAGGACAGACACTGCATGAACTCACTCATATATGGAATATAAATGAACACACGGACAGAGAGAACTGGTTGGTGGTTACCACGGGGAGGGGGGTGGGGGGTGGACACAAGGGGTGAAGGGTTACATCCACATGGTGACGGACAAATAATAATGTACAACTAAAACCTCACAATGTTATAATTATTAAGATATCAATAAAAATGAAAAAAAAGAAACTGAATTCTAAGCCACCTCATGAGTTACTCATGTCCCCTGGGTCTCTCCCCCGTGTGCATGAGGTATACATGTTAATAAACTTCTGTTTGTTTCTCTTGTTTCTCTTTTATTACAGGGGTCTCAGCTAAGAACTCAGAAGGGTAGAGGGAAAATTACTTTTCCTCCCCTACCCAGGTAACGTTTCACAGTTACCCTTGTTTAAAGACTGTTATGTTACAGATTCTTTTGTTGCTCAAAAATCACTTTAAATGTATTTTCAATATAATTAGACAAAAATCACCCCCAATACTACCACAGCACAACTATTGATTTTATTCATTTACTTCCAGCTATTTTTCAAATGCATATCCTTTTTCACATGGCTTTTATAACATACTATAACTGTGTGTGTTATTTTTAAAATGTAATATTATACGGTAAGTGTTTTCCATTTTGCTTCATGGTTGTCATAACGATATTTATTGATGACTCTATGCTATTTCATCAAGAGGGGATGTACCTTCACGTCTACAGACACACTCCCTTTTTGTAGCACAGTGGGGACTTCATGTTTTTGTCATCCATAGGAGTCCTTCATATAATGGCCCCAACCCTGTCCTGGCTGTCCTGGCTGCCTTCACTCTGACCAGTGACTGGACCGTGATTGGCTCCCGGGTCCCCCCTCTGCTTTCTAACTTCCTGGAGTTCTGCATGCAGCAACTCCCATGCAGGGGCCGAGGAGCGGCTTATATTTCTAGTTAAGTTGACAGAGGCAGTTATTTGCTGTTGTAATATTGGCAAACATGGGCCATTGAGAAGGTCTCAGGATGGATCCCCAATTAAATCCAAGGATGTGCTCTATTCCTACCTAGAGACACGGTTTGGCCTCCCAGGGGTTCCAGTTTTCAGTCTTCTTTTAGGTAAGATGTGTTGCTTCTTTACACTCCGTGCTAACATTATTTCCGTGGTGCTTTAAATTGTTCGGATGCGATTAGGAATAGTATCTTTTAATGTTGTCTTTTCCAACTTGTTTTGTTACTTTATTGAAATATTATTCATTTCTAATACTCCTCTGTGCTTCACTGAATTTTTACCAATTGTAATAGTTATTGAATGAATAATTTATAAATACATAATGCTGGTTTTCTTTCCTGTTTTTTCAATACTTATTTTTCTTGTTTTGGTTCTGCGCCTTATTGGGTTAGCTTGAATTCTTTTTTTTTTTTTTTTTTGTGAGGAAGACCAGCCCTGAGCTAACACCCGTCCAATCCTCCTCTTTTTTTGCTGAGGAAGACTGGCCCTGGGCTAACATCGTGCCCATCTTCCTCCACTTTATATGGGACGCCGCCACGGCATGGCTGACAGGCAGTGCATCGGCGGGCGCCCGGGATCCGGACCAGCGAACCCTGGGCTGCCAAGCGCGGACTAAACCGCTGCGCCACCGGGCGGCCCCTAGCTTGAATTCTTAAATTATTTAATTCTATGAAATTGACTCGTGTGTCACTGTCGGCAGTTGGTTTGCGAAGACCACTCTTCTTCCTGATAAGGAGTGTGTTCTATTCCTATATTTCAATATTTTTATTAGGATTAGGTGCTGAATTTCCAGACTCTAATGAGATGATCATAATTTTCCTTTTTTATTATTCCCATGAATATAGCATATTCTGTGCATAAATTTCCATGTATCGAATTATCCTTATATGCCATGAAATTCCCAACCTGGTCTTTGCAGATTTTTGTGTCGGTATGCTAAAAATGTATATTCTCTAGTATTGGATTCAAAATGTTCACCTTGGATTTATAAATGATATTGAGCTACAGTTTTCTTTCCTTATAATCAAGCTTTATTATTAGTGTTATATTTGCTTCATAGAATACACTCTGTAAGACCCTGTGTTTTCCATTTCTGGGACAATTTATATGACATGAGAATTGCTTGTTTCCTGAAAGCTTAAGAACTTGCAGATTTCCATATGTTTGCCTCATCTTCACGGGATGCTTCTGAGCTTTTAATATTTTTAATGTGATGAACGAATACAACTCCATTTCTCTTCCCCACACCTGAAACCCGGCTCTCCCACCCCTCCCCCTCGCCTATTCCTTTTTGAAGACTTAAGAAGTAACAACAACATCCTTGATATTTCCAGCTGTACTTGGTTCTCATTTTTGGTAAACAGGTATTTCTCGCGTTCTTTGAACAGGTATTTCACAGAAGAAGAAACGCAATGGCCAATAAATATATGAAAAGATGCTTAACATCATTAGTAGCCAAAAAGTGTCAATTTAGACCAAAGCAGGATACCATTTCATCGATCACTTTGGCAAAAGTAAAACAAATGAAAGCATCTCATGTTGCTGAGAAAGGAGGGGAATGTGCACCCTCAGAAACTGGGTTGGAGCATAAAATGATAGAACTTTTCAAAGGATGATTTGGAGTGTCTCACAACATAAACAGGACATGCATCTGAATGTCAGCATCCCCCCGCCCCCAAATTCATCCTACACAAACGCAACGGCATGTACACAGAAACACGCGTAAGGATATTCTGTTCCTTGAAATAGTAAAAAGAAATGGAAACAATTCAAAATATCCATGTAAGGGGACTGTTGACATTAAGATACACCAATGCAAAATAAAGGCTTACAGATGTGAAAAAGAACTAGACAAATCCGCATGGACTGACCTGGAAAGAGACCCAGGATATATTAAGTAGAAGAAAAAAAGTTGAAGAATATCATCTTGATTTTTTTAAGTATTATATATGTGGTATAGAACTAGGGAAAAATTCCAGAAGAAGATATGCCGGGCGGTGAGCAGGCTTAGCCTGGGGGAGGGAGACATTGAGGCTGGGGGCAGGGAAGACCCACACCTGTACGTTTCACTCGTCTGTCATTGAAATTTGTTGCAAGAATCACGTGCTACTTTCATAATTAAAACCAGTACAAAAAAACAATATTACTCATCCTTTTATCATTATAAAATCTCCAACTTGTACAGGAAGTCATTTAGTGCAGGGAATGCTGCTGAGCACACAGTAAGACCAGCAAAGTCGAATAAATTAATCTTGTTAAATATTAGTATTGTCATCTTTTTAAAAATTTACATGTGACAAGTTTTTCTAACCTGTTATTTTGGCCTTTTGCATCGTTTTTATTTCAGAATATCTCTTGTATGCAGAAAATTATTCAGATCTGATTTTTACGCAATGTGATCCTCTTTACTTATTAATGCTATTAATACTATTATTATTTGTTGTCATGGTTGTTCCACTTGGATTCGAGTCACATTATTTTAGGCATTCTGCTTTTTATTTCTTTGCTCTCTTTTCACATTCTACATAGACAGGTGTGGTGAGTAGGTTTCAGTTGATGTGGTGAGCAGTTTAGAGTGGCTGCCTGGGACAGCGCCTTCAAGGTAGAAATGTCCTTGCTTTCTTTTCTACACTGTACCTGGTAAAGGACAGATACTGGGGACGCATTAGAACAAGGGCTCACAGTTCATGATACTAAGTTGTTTATGTTTAAAATTGTGGCTATCTCCCCAGTCTTGGCCTAGACTAGATCTTGGGGAGGTGACTCTACTTCACTTGGGGGAGGGGGTGAGAGGGGCATGAACCAGGTTAAGGCGTGGCAGAAGCAGAGGGAAATCAAACGGTAGGGGTGGGAGACCCATGGGATGGACTCGTAGTGCTGGGTCTCCATGTGATGGCCCATTTCCTTCCAGTTTTAGTAAATCCTCCCTGAGACGTTTGTGATTTATACATAGAATTAGAGGTCAAATAGAATTCTGACTTGTGTTTCATCACTTTCAGAACTAGTTTCACAAATCATCGTATGTCATATTCCATCACATTTCTGTGGTTAAAAATGTATCCTTTGCTGGGAAAGCTTAGAATATCCCACTATCTGGGAAGAAGAAATAACAGCCCTTCACGCCTCGCTTTGCCTCATTTCTCCCCAAGAGGGCGCTATGCTCCTCCTCTGGTTCAGGTTCCCCGACCCTGAGGGACCACGTCTAGTGGAGGCTGTGGTCACCCTCTGCTCAAGGATGGCACACAAATGCACGGAGCCCTCTTGTCCCTCTGCTTCCTCTCTCCACTCACGAGAAGGGATGAGCTGGCACGAGCTCACCTCTCACTCCCTCATCTCTCCTCGGTGGGGCCCTCTCAGCTCCTCACTGGAGGCCGATATTGGGGTTTGGGTTTAGAGGGAGGGAGAGGCTGTCTTGGATGAAACCCCATACTTAAACCCATTTTGGTGGAGAACTCTGCTCTGGAGATTCCGGCCCAAGCCAGGAGAATGGAGGTGCTGTTCTGCTCTCCCAGTGCCATTGTCACTTGTGCTCATGTCCCCCTGAAGTACCAGAGTGAGGAGGTGTGGCTGGACCAAAGCCCAGGTCAGGTGCCGCTGGGGCTCCTGACCACACAGCCAGATGACGGCCTCCAGCCTCACCCCAAAAGCCCACAGTTGAGAGCTACCGGAGCCAGAGGGGGTGTCTAACGCAGATGTTGTATCCTGATCTGAATATATATTCTGATTTGAGTCCAGAAAATATGGTCCCTGTACCTAAGGGGCCAAGGATGAGATGCCTCTAACTGCGGGCGGAATGTGAGCAGGGTCTCGCGGGAAATAGGGCAGGAGGGGAACTTCAGACCCTCATCTTCTCTTTGGGAACTGGAATCACTCACATTCAGGGCCTTGAGTCACTTCCCAATCCCCAGTGTCACCCGCTGTAGTTCAAGACAGTGCTCTGTGGTCAAAACAATTTGCCAAGGGAAAGGGGAGCTACCTGGGCCGATTCCAGTTGGTGCTGCAGCCATGCTACCTCCAAGGGCCCCTTGGTGCTTCTCTCTCTACTGGTGACACTGGGTCCTGGGCCAGAAGAGATGCAGCTTCACCTGGTAAAGAAGAAAACAGACCCCACAGTCATTCAGAAAGGCAGTGACTTCATATAGAGCTGAGGCTAGTGACCCAGACCTGGGAACTCGTAAACATGGGGAATCCAGGGAAGATGGTGAGCTCAGAAGGGGAGACGAGAGCTGAGGATGGAACCCTGGGAAATGCCAACATCATGTGGGAATTGAGAAATGAAAGGAACCCTTCAGAGATGCTCAGAGAAAGATGCCCAAGAGGTAGAAGTAGAGGGAGGAAACGAAAGGTCTGTTTCTGCTGATGGCAAGTGTCTGTCCTCTCTCTGTCACAACACGGCGACGCTCAGAGCTTTTTTCAGGGACTTCTGGTGTGAAGATGAATGGACCACGTTATCAGTTTCTCCTCTCTGGGCAATTATCCAAAAGCAACAAGGAAAATGATACAAACACCATCATTAGAAACTAGGAAAACTAGGTAAAATAGATCAAAAGTATGCCAGGGGCCAGCCCAGTGGCACAGTGGTTAAGTTCGCACATTCCGCTTTGGCGGCCCGGAGTTCGCTGGTTCAGATCCCGGGCGCGGACCTACCTGCCACTCATCAAGCCATGCTGAGTCGGCGTCCCACATAGAAGAACTAGAAGGACCTACAACTAGGATATACAATTGAGTACTGGGGACTTTGGGGAGAAAAAAGAAAAAAATTTGAAAAATAAGAAAAATAAAAAATAAAAGGATGCCAAAAGCAATGGGAATGAGCAGGGCTTTGCAAGGAAAAGGAGAGAGGATGCCAATAATTGCAGATTTCAGAAAAAGTAGGCAATGACTGCAGGTTTCAGGAAAAAAGTGCCCCTCTCCAAGGTGAGCGGCGTTCCCAAAGTGCAAAAACAAAATCCCGCGTTTGAAATAAGGTGTTCAGGTTGGCACCAATCTGGATTGGTTCCAAGAAGCAGTGAAGACAGGACTCAGCGATGACACGGAGGGAGATGAGCCATTGGTAGGACACACCTTGTCCTTGAGACAGAGATGAGGAGAGAATCTGCGTTGTGAATAGTCTAGAAACTGCCCCATCCCATTGCCTGGGGAGAAATAAAGACTGAAAACTCACATAGAAGGCCATAGATCAGAAAAAACAGCTCTGCTAGTGTAGAACCCAGCCCTGGCTTCTTCCCTATTTGACTCTCCCATGAATAGCTGGTCCATAAAAAAAGGTGCCAACACAAGGTCTACACAAAAAAATATTAACAATCACAAAAAACCAACCCAGTTGAAAAATGGGCAGAGGACTCGAATAGACATTTCTGCAAAGAAGATACATAAATGGGCAATAAGTCCGTGAAAAGATGCTCAACGTCACTGATCATTAAGGGCAATGCAAATCAAAACCACGGTGAGACACCACCTCACACCCATTCAGATGACTATTATAAAAAAAACAAAAACCACAGTAAATAAGGGTTGGCAAGATTGTGGAGAAATTGGAACACTTATGCATTACTGGTGGGAATGTAAAATGGCGCAGCCGCTGCCAACAGTGTATCAGTTACTCAAATAATTAAAAACAGAATTACCATACAATCCAGCAATTCCACTTAGGGGTATATATCCAAAAGAAGTGAAAGCAGAGACTCCAACAGACGTTTGTACACCAGTGGTCACATCAGCATTATTCACAATAGCTAACAGGTAGAAACAACCCAAATGTCCATTGATGGATGATGATAGTATATATATATATATATACAATGTAATAGTATCCAGCCTCAAGAAGGAAGGAAATTCTGGCACATGCTACAAGGATGGACCATGAAGACGTTATGCTGAGTGAAATAAGCCAGCCACAAAAGACAAATACAGATGACTCCATTTATATGGGGCATCCAGAGTAGTCAAGTTTGTAGAGACAGAGAGTAGAAGGCTGCTTACCAGGAGCTGAGGGGAGGGGAAACGGGGAGTTATTGTTTAGTGGGTTTCAGTTTGGGAAGATGAGAAAGTTCTGGAGCTGGATGGTGCTGATGGTTGCACAACAATGTGAATGTACTTAATGCCGCTGAATTGTACACCTAAAAGTGTTTAAAATGGTCAATTTTATGTTACATATATGTTACCACATATGTAATACACATGTGTTACAAGACGAAATGGAAGACAACAAAAACGCGTGTCAGATAAAGAACACTCATCAGAAAAGTGTTGCCAAAAAGCCGATGAAAGTCGCAAACAATTATTTTGCAATTAATGTTTTAAAAGTTTGAAGCAATTTCCTCTACAAAGCGAGAGCAAAGAGCAGAGATCTGAGGGCTCCGGGAAGACACGGCAAGACCACAGGAGGAGATTAAGTAGAAACTGGAGCGCAGGAAAGAAGAGAAGGGAAAGAGAAAGCCGTCACAAAAATAAACGCTGATTAGAATTCATACAAAGGAAAGAGGACACTATTTAGAAAATAAAAAATAAGGGACACCAAAGACAAAGATGAGGAAAGTGAGCAAAATAAAATGCAAAGTGCCAAAAAGGTTCGGGAAAAATAAATGGAATAAAGGCCAAACTCCAACGTATGCTAATTGGAATCCCCTAAGAAGAAAACTGAAATATGTGGACAGAACAAATATTTAAAGATAAAATTCAAGGAATCTTTCTAGTAATCAAGAAGCACACCATGGGGGCCGGCCTGGTGGCATAGCGGTTAAGTTGGCTGGTTCTGCTTCGGCAACCCGGGGTTCCCCGGTTCGGATCCTGGGCGTGGACCTACTCACCGCTCATCAAGCCATGCTGAGGCAGCGTCCCACATATAAAGTAGAGGAAGATGGGCACGGATGTTAGCTCAGCAACAATCTTGAAGATTGGCAACAGATGTTAGCTCAGGGCCAATCTTCCTCACAAAAAAAAAAGCAGCAGCAGCAGCAGCAGCACACCATGTCCCAGGAAGAGTGGTCACACAGTGATCACAGTTTGACAAAGTCACCAGATTCTATATGGAACAAAGGGACCTCGGGCCGCCCAGCGTGTGGCTTCAGACTTCCCAGATCCACCCTCCTCGCGGGAAGAACGGGGCTGTGAGGATGCACACGTTTAGAGGGTCCATGAGTGTGTATGACAACTGTGTAATTTTTAAGTCCCAGGGTATTTTTTTGGCATGCTCTCGGTTCTTAGGAGCACACAAGAAAAGACATTTGGATTCATAATATCTTAGACTTACTTTTTAGAATTTATCTAGAAACTGAACAAGGTTATATCCTTTTAGCATTTTATTCAAAACCTACACACTTTTTACATGTTTGTTAGAAGAAATGCAGACAGTTCAGATAAACAAAAGAGGACACATCCCTTTTGATTCCACCACCCATGATAATCACTGTGCAAATGAGTATTTGACTGGCATATTATTTAATAAAGGACTTTACATCCTTTTTTTCCCATATTGCCCCAAACAGCCTTGTCAGGGAAGTGCATTCATGTTTCTGGAATTTTCTACCCAGGGAAGCCTGGTCAGGCGGCTGACGTACTCACCGGATCTCCCCCTGGGCCCCACGTGTGGACACAGGGTCACCCACTCTGTAGTTGGTCCACTTGTTGCTTCTATGCTGGGTCCCCACGACGTAAAGGAAGGTGTCTCTCTCTGGAATTTCAAGCCGATGAGATGAGGCGGCTTTGAGCTGTGTTTCCCAGGGTCCAGGCCACAGCTGACCACTGTCTGCTGTGCTGCCCGGGCAGTGGACAAAGAGTTCAGTAAACAAATAGCCACTTATCACCAGGATGGGGGAGGTACAGAAATATTTTGGCCTTCTCATCCGGAAAAAACATTTTACAGTGAACGGGTCAGAGGAAAGAGTGTATTGACCTTGGAACAGAGCGGTGTCCTCAGACAGCTCCCCCACTTTCTCCTTCTCATTCCCAGAGACGTTTGTGAGGTACAGTGCGATCTGCATTTTTAACCAAACTCCCAGGAAGCGCTGATGCTGCCAGTCCCAGACCGAGCCTTCTCCGGTCCCCAAGTTCATGTCAAGGCTTTTACTGTGGCTTCGTGGCCGCTTGACCTGACCCCGACAAGTTCCGGCCTCTGCTTTCATTGCTGCATGGTCCCTTGATTAACAAAAGGCCCATATCCAGAAAATATAAAGAACTCTGACAAATGAATAAGAAAAAGACAAATAGTCCCATAGAAAAGTGGACGAGAAACTTGAATAGACACCTCACAAAAGAGGATGTTCCATGGCCAGGAAATATATGAAAAGTGCTCAATCTCATTAGAAATTAGGCAAATGTCAATGAAAGACACAAAACTGACACCTTTCCCGGCTGTGGGAGTCACAGGTTTCCTGTGCACCAGCGGTGAATTCATCCACCAGGCTGACCCCAGCCCACCGGGTCCGGGGCCCGCCGTCACTCACAGGCTCGCCTCCCCCGTGGGAGCCCTGCAGGGCCCTAGGCTCCAATAGAGTCCGCTGGGTCAGTCCCGAGGCAGAGCCAGGACGACCAGAAGGAGTTCGGGGGAGGGGAGGGTAGCAACCCCGAGGCCTGGCCTCTGCTTGGCGGGGCGCCCACCCTGGACTCTGCACTTTAGCATCAGTGCGGTAGTGGGCCCAGTCATCCTGGAGACTTGGTCCTGGGGTCTTCTGAGGTCATCTGGCCGCCCCAGCCCAAGCTTCCCTTCTTGCCCTCTCACTTAGGAGAGCCAGCTCTTCTCTAAGGAAATTTTTGCGGATGGGGAGAAGTAAGGGGAAAAAGGAAAAGCTAGGAGAGGAGGACAGAGAGGCATGGAGAGGGGTGGAGATGGTTTAATCTCCTTGCCTAAGCACCCACCAGTGTCCCTCCCTTGTTCTGCCCTCCCCATTGTCAGTCGCTCCAGACCCCAGACACCAGCAGCAGTGAAGAGTGCATCCCACTTGTCAGGATACCTTTTTTTGGAACCTGTTAGATGACACCAGCAAGACCACTTGGCTAATCCCCTGTCTATGTTTCCTTTTTTTCCAGAATCCCTTTGCTCCCAGCCCTGATTTTGTGGATTGTATAGAGTTAGGAGCACGAACTCTAAGGTAGAGTGCCTGGGTTCAAATTCAGACTTTACCATTCACTTGCTGTGTGACCTTGAGAAAGTGAATCGACCTCTCTGAACCTGCATGCTCATCTTCAAAATGGGAGGACACCTCAGCTATTGCTTGAGAGGGAGAAATGAGTTAACATGTAAAGCATGAGATAATTGTTAGCTATCACCCCCATTATTTTGGTTATGGTTCTTTTAGTACCTCCATCTTAGGACTTTCTTCCAAGCCCTGCCTCCTTCCCTGGGCTTTCACAGAAGGAAATTTCACCATGGAATGTGCACTGTCTGCGGCATTCATCCAGCGCTGTTCCCAGTATGTGTGACCCCGCGTAGCGCATCCTCCTTGTCTCTTCCCATCAGCTCCTTATCACCACTCAAGGCCATGCTCGTCCTGACTTTCTTCACCCTCAAGCAGACCACCTCTGTCTACAACGCCGTGTGTGGCAAAGAAGGAGTAGCCTTTCCTCCACCCTTTTGTTTGCTGAGGAAGATTGGCCCTGGGCTAATATCCCTGCCCGTCTTCCTCTGCTTTGTATGTGGGTCGCCACCACAGCATGGCTTGATGAGCGGTGTGTTGGTCCGCGCCTGGGATCCAAACCTGCAAACCCTGGGCCGCTGAAGCGGAGTGTGTGAACTTAACCACTACGCCACCGGGCCAGCCTTCTCCCCTCCTCCCCTCTTTTATTAAACTCTTCAGACCCGGGCTTGTCTCTAAGCTCCTGTCACGTAAATGGGCCAAAAGTGGCCTCCGGATATTGGCCCCTGGCTTGTTTATTTCTCTACCAAGGCTGAGACCTGTGAGCTCAAGAGCCTGCTGGTGCCGAACTCAAATCTTCACACATCAGTGATTGTAAAATAGCCCAGACAAGCAGATTTTCAGCCATGCAGGGCCTGCCTGCGTTGCATACTCTGTGAAACCTCACCGGACAGCTGTTATCTATCGACAACGCACGGCTCTGCTGTTAGAAGGCCCCACACCGCTGCCCTCGGAGCTCTCTGACCCGGAGACCCCCGCCTGCTGCAGAGCCACGTCACCCAGACACACCGGCCCTCCCCATGCCCTCCTCTCTCTCCCCCTGGAGTTCCCCTGCCTCCTCCCCTTTCCGGTGGGGGCCTCCTCGCCATGACTCTCTACAGAACTAATATTTAAAGTCATTTAATAAAATCCAAGTAAAAATCCATATTAAGCTAGAAATAATTACCAAATAAAGGTTATCAGAAACCAAGAGCAAAATCTCACTTTAATGTAAAATATAAAACTGTAAAATACCCAAAGAAAATATAGAAGACTATTTTTTATAATGTTGGATTAATAAAGGCTTTCTTAGCATGGTGTGAAATCCAGTTACCTGAAAGGAATATATTTGAGTATGTCAAATTTTAAAACTCTGAATAGAGAAAAGCAGTATAAGCAAAGTTAAATGACAAATGACTGAAGAATATATTTGCAGCACATGTAACAGACCATGGGGGATCACACACAATATGTAAAGAGTTTCTACAAATTAACAAGAAAAATATGAGCCATCAGAAAGAAAATGGACCAAGGGATTGAAGAGGCATGGTGTAGGAGCACAGCCTCACTTTAATGCTGCTGCTGTAGAGTCCACTGCAGATTTGTAAGCACTGTCTTTTGGGTCTTGTAAACCTTTAGCTGTCAAACTCTGCTTCGTGCATTTCGTGATGTTAAAATGGCTCAATTCCGTCTAATTGGGCTGGAGAGGACATAGGTTCGTTAGTCTTTAATTTCTCAAGCGAATCTGGGTGCCATTCTGCTTATAGAGGATTCACATTAAAAATTTTTCTAGATCTTGCCAAACCCACACGTGTACCGGCAGTGCGTGCACAGGCCCATTGCACCACACCGTCATCAACAACTGAGACACTCCATCGTTTTCATCTTTGCCAAGATGAGAGATGAAACACCGATGTTGTTGGAATTTGAAGATCAAGGATGCCGGGGAGGGGACGAGGCTTACCCGCCTCCTTTGGTTTCTCTTGGAGGTTGCCTGAAGCATGGTGGTCGCTGCGTGTGGCATGAAGAACTGTCATCTCAGAGGGGAGCAAGACAAGCCTCCACTGGGGATTTTTCAGTCTCGCTGGTCACACAGACAGATTCCTCCTACATAACCAGCCTCTCAGCAGAACCCCCAGGGGTCTCACCGAGAACAAATTTTCAATCTCATTGTTGCCAATGAACAACACTGACAAGTTGGGACAAACCACCCCAAACTCCTCCTCGGACCCAAGGTTACAAAGCGCCACTATTCATCGGTATGTTTCGTGCCTTGACCAAAGTCAGTGCCGGGCACTCCCGCAAAACAGCTCAGTCGAATTCGGGGCCTGCTGGAACCACCCTCATAGCCCAGGAACTGAAAAAGGAAGAGGTCTGCTCATTGAGTTTTGTGGACAAAGAAAGGAAATGCAGAGGTAACTCAGTCATCCATTTTCATAGCTTCAGATCCTTTGTCCAAAGTCAAGTATTCTCGTGTCATGGGCATTCTCCCCAGGGCGGAGCACTCTTGGGTCATGAATTGGCTATGGTCAGGCCTCCACTTTGGGTGGCATGGCTTGGTTTTGCAGGGGAAGTTATCGGCGTCAGGTATGGGGGTCCAACTACATATAAATAAACAAGATGTACTCCCCAGAGCCCCACCCCTGGTCCTGTTCTCTCGCTGACTCACCCCACACTCCCACACACATCCTCCCTACACATCAGACTCAGGCCTGCGGAGGCGATTACATCAGGATGCTCACCACGATGTTTAGACTTCATTTGCCCAACATAATATTCTTTCTGGAACTGTGGCTCCACCACTCAATGACACTGGCCCCATTTGGCCCCACCTCCTTTGCTGCAGGTGGGCCCCCCAGCTCAAACTGGCCCACCGCGTGACCGTTCTGCAGTGGTTCACAAAGTGTTTGGACCTAACTGCTTAGTCTATTGAACTATTAGGTATTTCTTTGACCTAGGGATGCTGAGAAAAAATACTGAGACACTAAGATTCTAATAGGCTAATTTGGGGACCTCTGCCATATCTGGTTGCTTCAGATGAAGCATGTGACCAAATCAGACCAATCAGAGTCATTCCCAGGACTTTTGCTGGAGAAATGGGGAAGATGCATTCCCTTCTCTTTGATGTGCTAGCTTTAAGGACAATGTAAATCTAGATCTCCAGTGGTCATCTTCTCCACTACGTATGAAGATCTTGCCTGAGAATGAAGCCTAACCCGAGAAAAGCAGACCTGAGAGGAAGAGAAAGGAAGAGTCCTAATAATATGTGGTTGAACTCCTAGAACCAGCCATGCCTGAAGCAGATCCACCCCTGGACTCAGCCGTTCTATGAGCCAATTCCTGAATCAGTCAACATTCCTAGCTTCTAACAACTTAAATGAAAACACACTGGTTTACTTTGGATCAAATCCTAAGATCCAAAGTCTAGTGCAGGTCTGTCTGTTTGGTAGATTCTGCATCAAGAGAGGCTGGGAATGAGAATCTGATTTCTGTAGTGGGGGGCAATCTCTCCATCCCAAGAGTTATAATGCAGGGAACCCTTCCAACAGAGGAAAAGTGTTTAAGGGGCAAAAAGAATAACAAATGTTCATCACAGTCAAACCCTTCGGCTGCCCAACATCAACACATGCACACATTTTTAAATAAACCAATTAACAGACAAAATGTTAAATGTTTTTCCTTTACGTACTGCTCTTATCCCACGTACAAACAAAAATACTCTCTCTTCAAAGGTGATCACAACACACAGGTACTGCATCCAGCTCCAGGCCAGGGCAGGTCACCCGTCTTCACTCTGGCTTCTAGGGAGGCTGAGAGAGCGAGTCTGTGGTTCAAGCGTGGGGTGGCCACACCGCTTAACGATTGTCCACTAGAGTCAATGTCAGTTTCTCTCCTTCTCTCTGTCTCTCTTTTTCTCTCTCTCCCTCCCTCCCCAGTGGGATCACCACTGCTCTCCTAGTGATGTCAGAGAACTCTGTTCTGGTCAAGATAAGAAGGCAAAACACAAAATAGCTCAACAAACGAAAACAATCTCCTGCCGGTCTGACTGCCGGCAACTCATTCACTTCCCTTTCTCATCTCTAGGAATTAGAAACAGGGAATTCCCAGGTCCCCTGCGCTTCATTCCCCCATGTGGCTTCACTACATTTCCCTGGAGTGGGAGGGACAGACATAGCCCCTCCCTGATTTAGGGCCCACTCTGTGGGAGACTCCCCAGGGATAACAAGGAGAAGGGCTTGTGGTGACGAATCACATGGGCCGAGGGAAGAGTTAGTATCTCCTTAAGTCCTCATTTTCAAAACATATTTTCACAGAGTATCAAATCCTAGGCTGATGGTTCCTCTAAGTACACTGAAGTCCTCATTCTAGTAATAGAAATGTTCAGCTAATAGTTCACTTGCCCCCCACGTTTCCCAGCCCCCTGCAGTTGGATGGAGCCATGTCGCTAGTTCCGGTCAATGAAATGCGAGCTGAAAATACATGGGTCACTTCCAGGCTGAGGCGGAGAATAGCCCAGGAGTGAATTTCCAGTTGTAGCAAATAATTTTATTATTTGCAGATGATGTGATATGATATTGACAGCATATCATCATATCACAATGTGATATTGATCTAAGTGTAGAAAATCCAAAAGAATCTACAGGTAAACCATTAGAATTAATAATGAATTTAGTAAGGTGATGATATAAGGTCAATATATAGAAACAAATTGTATTTCTTTATGCTAAGAAACAAACAATAATAAGTGAAATAAACAATTTACAATAACATTAGACTGCATCAAGTACCTAAGAAGATATCCAGCAAAAATTTCAAGACCTCCACACTGAAACTATAAAGCATTGCTGAAATAATGAAAGACCTAAATAAATGGAGAGATACCATGTGTTGAAAAAATCAGTATTGATAAGAAGTCAATTCTGTCTAACTTGATCCTTAGATTCAACGCCATCCTCATAAAAATCCCAGCAGGTATTTTTGTTGAAATTGACAAGGTGATTCTAAAATTTACATGGAAATGCAAAGGATCTAGAATAATAAAGATAATCTTGAAGAAGAATGAGTTGGAAGACTTACACTGCCAGACATCAAGATTTATCATAAATCTACAGTAATTAGAACAGTGTGGTATTGCACAAGGCTCGAGAAATAGACCAATGGACCAAAACAGAGAATCCAGGAACAGATGGATAAATTCCATTGGTCTGTTTGTCCAACCTTGTGTCGGTACCATCAGTCATTTACAATAAAGGCACACTGAAATGCAGAGGGGAAGGGTGATCCTTTCAACAAATGGTGATGATCTATTGAATATCCGTATGGGGGAAGAAAAGTGAATCTTGATCTGTTCCTCACATCAGACCTGAAGAATTACAGACTTCAGTGTTAAAAGTAAAACAATAAAACTTGTAGAAAAAAAATCAGAGGAGATTGTTTATGACCCTGGGATATGCAAATATTATATACCACATAAAAACCACAGATAATAAAAGAAAAAAATTATAACTTGGACTTGACAAACATTAGGAACTTCTGAACATTAAAATATACCGGTAAGAGGACACCCAATGCTCATAGCAGCATTATTCACAATAGTCAAAAAGTGGAGGCCGTCCAAGTGTCCATCGACAGATGAATGGAGAAACAAAATGTGGTCTATACATATAATATTATTCGTATAATTCTGACACTTGCTACAATATGGATGAACCTTGAAGACATCATGCGAAGTGAAATTAGCCAGTCACAAAAGGACAAATACTGTGTGATTCCACTGATTTGAGGTGCTAGAGTAGTCAGAATCATAGAGACAGAAAGTAGAATGGTGGTGCCAGGAGCTGGGGAGATGGGGGAATGGAATATTAGTGTTTTGTTAGCACATGGTTTCAGTTTTGCAAGATACAAAAGTTCTGAAGATGGATGGTGGTGATGGTTGCACAATATTATGAATGTACTTCATGTACACTTGAAAATGGTTAAAATGATGTTTCGTGTTATGTATATTTTACAGTTGAAAAACTAAATTAAAATGTGTATATATGCCAATAAGAGAGTGAAAGTCAAGCCACAACCTGGGAGAAGATATTTGTGATAAATACATCTAACAAAAGATTTATATGTATAAAATATAAAGGACTCCTACAAATCAATAGGAAAAATAACACAATAAAAACAGGCAAAAAGCTTGGACAGCCACCTCACAAAAGGGGATATTCAAGTGGCCAATAAGCACGTGACTATATACTCAACATTTGTATTCAAAGAAATGTACATAAAAGTCACAGTCACAAACATATCACTACATGCTTAGCAAAATGGCTAACATTTAAAAAAATGACAATACCAAGAGATGACGAGGTTATGGAGCAACTGGAACTCTAATACATTACTGACAGGAATGAAAATGGACACAATGTAAGAGTAGACATCTAAGAGAAATGAGTATATAGCCAACCGAAATACATATTAACAAGGATGTACATAGCAGCTTATTTAAAATAGCCCCAAACGTGTCCATCACCATTAGAATGGATAAAAACATTGTGATATATTCACGCAATGGAATAATCACTGGAGTAAAAAATAATGAACCATAGCTACTGCAACTACACAAATGAATCTCACAGATATACCTCTGAGTATAAGAGAAGACACACTGTGTGATTTCATTTGTATGTCTATCAAGAGCAGGCAAAACTAACCAATGGTGATGGACATCAGAATGGGGAGGTGGCAGGCAGAATGATGCTCCCTCCCCAAATGTCCCATCTTAATTCCCAGAAACTATGAATATGTTATGTTACATGGCAAAAGGGACTTTGCAGATGTGATTAGAGTTACTAATCAGGTGACCATGAAAGATGATCCAGGTGGGACTAATCTAATCACATGAGCCCGTAGAAGCAGAGAACTTTCCCTGGCTGGAGGCAGAAAGAGAAGTCAGAGAGATTCAACGTGTGAGAAGGACTGGAGTGTCCGTTGTGGAGAACATGAGAAGGAAATGAATTCTGCCAACAACCTGAATGTGCCTGGAAGCGGAGTCTCCCCCCAGACCAGTCGGATAAGATCCCAGGCCAGCGGGCATCTTGACTTTGACCTTGTGAGACCCGAAGCAGAGAACCCAGTTGAGCTACCTGGACTTCTCAGCTGCAGAACTGTGAGATAACAAATGGGTGTTGTTTTCAGCTGCAGAGTTTGTGGTAATTTATTATGGCAGCCACAGAAAACTAATACAGTGACTATTGACTGGGAGGGAGAATTTTGAGGTGCTAGAAAATTCCATATCTTGATCAGGGGAAGTTACACGGTGTATACATATGTGAAAATTAATTAAGCTGTACACTTAATATTTTAAACTCAAAAATAGAAAATGGGTAAACAATTTATTACCTTTAGTGGTTAAGTTATAGTTTTATTGCAACATTGTTGTAGAATGTAGCCTGTATAATTTCTGTTGTTTTCCTAATTTATTATGATTTTCTTTGTAGACAGTGCTTGATGTATTTTTACAAATGTTCCCTAAGTGTTTGAAAAAATTCACTCTCAGGGGCTGGCCTGGTGGCGTAGTGGTTAAGTTCTCACACTGTGCCTTGGCAGCCTGGTGCTCATAGGTTTGGATCCAGGGTGTGGACCTACACACCGGTCATCAAGCCATGGTGTGGCAGCGTCCCTTATACAAAGTGGAGGAAGATGGACACCGATGTTAGCTCAGGGCTAATCCTCTTCACCAAAAAAAAAAAAAAATCATTCTCGGCCCGTTAGGAACAAATTTATGGGTTCATATCAAGTTTTAAAATTGCATTATGCAGGAGGAAATGCTTACTTCCCCTTTTCCTATTTCGACGTGGAGGGAATGCCATTGGAGTAACACCCCGGCCTCTCCTCATCTTCTCAGGGAGAAGGAGAAATTTATCTGTAAATTTTTGCAGGAGTGGGGACATGCATAGCTCAGCCCTTCCCTCAAAACTCTCTGTGTGATCTGCCTGCTTGCAAGAGAGCAGGTATTTTGTTCTGCTCCTCCAAGCTGAAGACAGTCAAGAGGCAAGCCCACGGCAGAGTCTGGCAGTCGTCCAACATGCCTGCACCTCAGAAGGAAAAATGCCCAGCTCGGGGGTGCAGTACTCAAATGCCCACGTGGCTTGCAGAGAAGGGTAACTTTCTTCTCCAACAGCTTCATAGGTCATATTTTGATCTCCATCTGCCTCATTCTTGTGTCTATCTCTGGGTTGTTGCAGGGGGCCAAGAACTTTGAAAAGTGTACAAAGAGTGTAATTTAAGGTGCAAAATAATACATGGAGATTGTGTTGCCTGAGCCTAATTCAGGCCTTTGGTTTGGAGGGCTTCTGAACTTGGCAGCTCACAGAGCCAGGTGGCCTTCTCCTCGAGTGGCTGCCCTTTTTCCAGTTTTTTTTTTATAGGACTAGATCTTGGTTGATGTCAGCCTCTTTGACCTTAATAAGCAGTGCAGCTAAGGAAATGAATCAATTACAGGAAAGAGAAACTCTGTCCACAGGTCTTTAGATATTAGTAGATGGGGGCGGGAGATCATTTTTTTTCTCCTATTACGGAGTTTCTCATGCAGGGCTGCACACAGCACCTTTAAAGTTTAATGTGTGGGGAACATTATTAAATGTATTCCACACATTTAATGTAAGTATTAACTGTGTTCTACATTTGCTGTAGGGCACTAGTGTATATAGGGACAACCTTCAAATTGTTAGTGCCACTTAACCAAGGAGGCGAAAGACGTGTATATTGAAAACTACAAACCATTGCTGAAAGAAGTTAAAGACATAAATAAATAGAAAGATAGGCCATGTTCATGGACCAGAAAAATTTAATATTGTTAGGATATTAATACTACCCAAAGAAATCTACAGATTCATTGCAATCCCAATCAAAATCCCAATGACATTTTTTGCAGAAATAGAAAAATACATTCTAAACTTCATATGGAATCTCAAGAGACTGTGAATAGCCAAAATAATCTTGAAAAAGAAGAACAAAGCTGAAGGATTCACACTTCCTGATTTCAAAATTTACCACAAAGCTACAGTAATCAAAACATCGTAGTACTGGCATAAAGACAGACAGAATAGAAATCCCAGAAACAAACACATATAGGGTCAGACGATTTTCAACAAGGATGCCAAGACCATTCAATAGGGGAAAGGCCAGTCTTTTAAACAAATGGTGCTGGAAAAACTGAATGTCTACATGCAAAAGAATAAAGTTAGACCCTTATCTAACACCATATACAAAAATTAACTCAAGATGGATCAAGGCCCCAACATAGAGCTAGAACTATAAAACTCTTAGAAGAAAACAGAGGGCAAATCTTCATAACATTGGATTTGGCAATGATTTCTTGGATGTAAAATCATATCCATGCACGGGCAGAATCAACAAAAGAAAAAGATAGACAAATTGAACTTCGTGAAAATTAAAAACTTTTCTCCAGCAAAGGATATTACCAACAGAGTTAAAAGGCAACCTATGGGATGGGAGAAAATATTTGCAAATGATTTTTCTGAGAAGGGATTGATATCCAGAATATACAGAAAATTCCTAAAATTCAACAACAGAAAACCAAGCAGTCCAGTAAAAAATTGGGCAATGAATTTGAATAGACATTTCTCCAAAGAAGATATACAAATGGCCAATAAGCACACGAAGGGATGCTCAGCATCACTAGTCATCGGGGAAATGCAAACGGAGATCACAGTGAGATAACGCCTCACACCCATTAGGATGGCTACTATTTAAAAAAAAACCCACCAGAAGACAGCAAGTGTTGTCAGAATGTGGAGGAATTGGAAGCCTTGTGCACTGTTGGTGGGATTGTAAAGTGGTACACTGCTGTGGAAAACAGTATAATAGTTCCTCAAAAACTTGAAGATAGAATTACCCTTTGATCCAGTAATTCCACTTCTGGGCATGTACTCGAGAGAACTGAAAGCAGGGACTCCAACCGATATTCGTACACAGTGTTCATAGCAGCGTTTTTCCACAGTAGCCAAAGGGTGGAAACAACCCAAGTGACCAATGATGGATGAATGAGTAAACAAAACATGGTGTATACATCTGATGAACTGTTATTCAGCCTTAAAAAGGAAGGAAATTCTGACACATGCTACAACATGGATGAAAGTTGAAGACGTTATGCTAAGTGAAATTAGCCAGTCACTAAAGGACAAACATTCTATGATTCTGTGGGTGAACATAAGTGAGGCCATCTTCTTACACTAAACGGCCCCAGCCCCTCCTCTGTGTGACTACTCACTGCTCTGCACGTACTCCAAAAAATTCACGTGCTCTCCTGATTTATGGCCTCCGCTTACACATGTAATCCCCAATAGCTTGATAAATTAAAAACTTTGTTCTAGGAGTTTCTCTCCAGGAATAGGCTGACATGACCACAGGCGGGAAACACACCTACAAGGTGTCCATCGCAGCTGACAGAAGAATGGAACAATGTGATGCCTGGAGCCTGTCATACCTGGAGACCAACATCCCTGGACCCTCTCCTTACTGCCCATTTTCCCCACATAACTGCCTCAAGATTCTGGAATCCTGGAAGATGGGCCTTTGAGGCATTAGTCACCTGTCTTCCGATTTGCCAGCTAATCTAATTAACCTTCGTTTCTTGATCCCTAACTCGTGTGATTAATTGGCTCTTATCTCGGCAAGCAGAGTGAGCCCATTGCTCAGGAACAATTCCGCTTAAATAAGGTACCTAGAGTAATGAAATATACAGAGATAGAAAGTAGAACAGTGGTTACCAAGTGCTGGGGAAAGGCGGCTGGTGAGTTAACGTTTAAGGCATAGAATTTCAGTTTGGGGTGATGAAAAAGTTCTGGAGATGGACAGTGGTGGTAGCTGCACAACAATGCGGATGTACTTTAAAGTCACTGAGCTACACACTTAGAAATGGTTTAAATGGTAAATTTCATGTTATGTACATTTTACTTCAATTTAAAACAGGAGAAAGAGAATTGCATTTACCCAGTTTAAAAAAAATTGTTCCTGCCACACATGAGTAGGCCGTGTTCACTCAGCTGCCGCAAATTTTGTTCCTCTTTTCTTAAAATATTATTTTGATCCACCTTCAGGACCAAGAGACCACGGAGGGGTCAACACTGAATTCTTCAGACTTGTCTACGGGTTCTAAGGCATGCTTCACTGCCCCATTCATCAGAGAAGCTCTCCTGTAGTTTGAGAATTCAGATACCCAAACTGTGGCTTCACGCAGAGAAGGGTGGTAGATTTTATAAGTAATCATTTTTAAAAAGGAACGGAGGCAGAGAAGTTTGCTGAGGGCTGCAGGCCAGGGCTGTAAGCAGGAACCCGCCAACTGGGGTGCCAACAAAACTCCCAAGGTGGAGGGGGTGCTGCTGACCTCACTGGGAGTCCACGTGGGCAGAAGCCACCTTCAGGGAGAGCGTCAGCCGGGAAGGTGGCTGGGGCACCCCTGGAACTCACCAGGAAGCTGCCTCTGGGCGAGATGTTGAACTCACTGGGGGTGAGCCCCACGGTGTTGCACCTGATGGCTGAGCTCCCTAAAAACGAGGAAAGGCGCTCATACCAGAGCCGGGAGGAGAAGCCTGCAGTCCACCGACAAAGCTTAACACGGGGCCCGCCGGCAAAGGAGAAAAGTCAAGGGTCCAGCTCCCGGGTCACAGCAGCGTGCCCAAGGGTGGATACGTACCTGAGACGCAGTAAACTGACTGGCACGGGGACAAAACGTTCATAGTTGTGAATCTGGGCGAAGGTGTACAGTTCTTTGTACTATTCTTGAACTCTTCTGTATGTTTGCAATTATTCCTAAGTTGAAAAACTTAAATAAAAGAACTCCTTTGGCCAAAAACAACCAAAATAAGATGTTGGGGAGGATGATTTTTCTGACTTTAAAAATTGCATTGGACTCTAGAAGAAAATTTGATTTGGGACTTTGATTCTTTGAGACTTTAAAAGATTTTGATTTCTTTGAATTTTTTTGCTCATGAGGGCAACACAATTTGATTTCACACTAATTCCTTTAAATTTTAATTTGCAAGGAAATGAAATTTTAGTATTTCTTCCTAGGAAATCTGCAATGGAAGGGGGTTTATAAGCAATATGGGGCTTCTTATTTTTGGCCTTTTACTATTGGACTATCTTTATGCTAAATCTGGATCTCATCGAAAAGTCTCTGAAGAGCTATATTGGACATGGCTTGATATCATTTGAGATGAGTTATGGGAGAAGAGAGTAATAGCAAGACCTTGGCGTTAATTAATGTTCTGGTCTCACCCATTTCAAAACCTCTTGGTGGCAAACTTCATACTGCCCAACAGCAGACCCGGGATGATTCAGAGAGTAGAAGTGAGTGGGACTGAGGGAGCAGCTGGGTGGAGCTGAGAGCAGGGCTGTTCTGCTAGACGGTTGATTGCAGCTGCTGACCATGGACTTCATGGTTAAATCCAATATTTAATTAAAAGAAGGTCAGGAAGTAGTGGAAAGACCACTTATTCCCTACTCCTCTTTCCATGTGGAGGGATTCCGTCCAGGTAACACTCCTGGCCTCTCTCCATCCTCTTGCTCACCAACTCCAAGGAAGGGTGAGAGAATTACATGGTGGGTAAGTTGGCCAGAAGGAACTGACATCGATTTGGGATCTGGTGGCCTTCCGAGAACACTCAGTGTGCTGTGCTCCTAAGCTTTACAGGGCTGGCCTGAGGTTGTCCAATACTGCATGTGGCAGGGAGGTTAAGACCACCTAATTCAGGAGTGAATTATTATTAAGCCAACTGGATCAGCTAACCCAAAGCCACTTCCTCCAACAACTTGAATCAAGTTGATACTTGCATCTCCATCTGCCTGACTCCTGGTCTACTTCTTCATTTGTTCTGAACTTCGGTGGGAGAAAAGAGGTGCTATTTATTAGCCCCCACAAACCCCAACTCATCATTCAAATTATCTCCATCTTTTTTATCTTATTGTCTACACCAGTGCTATCCAATAGAACCATAATGCAGCCACATATGTAATAATAAATTTTCTATAGTCACATAAAAAAATAAATATAAACCGGTGAAATTGATTTTAATAATATATTTTATTTAATGCAATGTCCAAAATGTTGTCATTTCAATGTGATCAATTAAAATTATTAATTATTTTGTATATTTTTTCATACTAAGTCTTTGAAATCCAGTGTGTATTTTACACTTATAGCACATCTCCGTTTGGACTTGCCACATTTCTGGTGCTCAATAGCTGCATGACTAGTGGCTACCATATTGAATAGTACAGATCTACATGGTCTTGCCCATCAGAGACAGGAAGTCTAGTTTTCCACTGTGATTTTGTCTAGGTGAATTAAAACTGTGAATTAAGACTATCTTTCCCTTCCTCCCCATCCCCAACAATCACCTTTTTAATTTTCTTGAGAGACCAAGAAAAGGTTCAAGTTGCTTTCCAATATACTTTCCCTTGGATAGCTATTTCTCCAAATGTAACATTGTGCATTGACTAGAACATAATGGCCTTTCAGTTTCCTTTTGGTTGCAAGTTAGATTTTTGGACCCAAAGGAGTGTGATTTATAGCTGACAAGAGCTTGCATTTCATCACAAATTCAATGGCCACCTGAAGCTCAAGGTTGGCAAGGGTGGACCTGGACAAGCTGGAGTGACACATGAAGGCCACTTGAGGCCACCCACAGCTAGTCAGGTGCTGATGGATCCGGATACGTGAAGTTCCTCCAACCTAATCAGGGGCCCTCCCCCTTCCCCGGCCATCCCGGGGTTCAGCTTGATGACTGAGATCCCTAATCTGATTCCAGTATGGGAGGGCAGGTCATGAGCCGGACTGTTGACCACCTGTTGGCTGCTGTCACAGACCTCAGCATGGGCGCGACAAAGTCACTGGCCACTTTGGAAGGCCCAACACTTTGGAAAAGACTTGCCCTTGTGTTGGTTGTGCATCAGGGGGCATTTAAGATGATGGCTGATTACTCCATCTCACTGGGGCACGTGAATGTGCACATCTTCCTCACCTTATTCAAACAGAGTTTGCACCTCAGGACGGATACGTTTCTCAGAACTCCTGACTGATCACGGTGGAGGGGCCTGCACCACCTCAGGGGCACCCGTGAAGAATCCCACTCAACCCAGAAGACAGAGGAGGACAGTGGTGGGGTTTGGGCTGCCCGGTAAGGAGCACAAAGATTAACTAGTGGGAGATGTCATGAGGTGGCAGCATCTGCTCACCAGAATTCCAGATGGTGTAGGAGCTCATGCTTCAGAGAAGGAGACCGTGGTACAGAGAGCAGCTTGGGGTGGAAGGCGTCGCAGGGAGGGAGAGAGCAGAGAGCTGCTTGTGCTGAGTCAGGAAGCCAGAGAGGGAAGAGGAAGAGTCAGTGAGGAGCTTCTGCCTTCATGGAAGAGTCTAGAACGAGAGAAGTGGGTGATGAGGGAAGAATGAACCTCTCCCTCCCCTTTGATATTGGCTCAAGAACTTTAGTAAGGATTAGAGTCTCCGTCAAGGGTGTTTTCTCCCAGACTGCGGCTCTGTGAGCGGGCACTACAAATCCACGCCCAGATGGAGTCCTGGAGTTCGTCCAGGTCACACTTATTTCGTGGCTGAAAACACCAAAACTCAGAAATGGGACCAGGCAAGTGCATGCCAGGGATGGGTCTCACATCCCCATTCTCTGACGCCTTCTTTTTTTTCCTTCCAGACAGTCCACAAAACAAACAAAGCTCCAAGCTTAGTGACTACCTCTTTTGTGCCAGGTATTTTTATTGATAATGTCTATTTCAAACTTTAAGGATGCTCATACACTGAGAACAATAGTAAATGCGGAGAAAGCTGTTTACAGTTTGTTCATGAAAAAATTAATACAAGGAAATGAGCGTGACAGAGGCAGAAAACACAATGGCCTAGCTGTGGGATGACAACTATTTAAAACCCTCGGGTCATAAGATTTGTAAAACAAAGGCTGGCGGACTGTGGTCCAAGTGGCTCTCTCTCCCCTCCACTTTTTAAGTCTTCCCCAAATTTCCCAGGATATAGTTCACTATTGTAATGTGGGGAGGGTGGGGGAGTCCTTCTTTCCCTTTACAAGGTTCTTTTTTATATTAGGTATCTCAATTCAGGGACTCTATTTTTTTTTTTTTTTTTTGGTGAGGAACATTGGCCCTGAGCTAACATCTGTTGCCAATCTTCCTCTTTTTCCTTGAGGAAGATTGGCCGTGAGATAACGTCAATTCCCATCTTCCTCTATTTTTGTGTGTGTGTGTGTGAGGAAGACCAGCCCTGAGCTAACATCGGTCGCCAATTCTCCTCTCTTTGCTGAGGAAGACTGGCCCTGGGCTAACGTCTGTGCCCGTCTTCCTCTACTTTATATGGGACGCCTTGGGATGCTGCCACGGTGTGGCTGACAAGCAGTGCATCGGCAGGCGCCCGGGATCCGAACCTCAAACCCCAGGCTGCCAAGCACAGACTAAACCGCTGCGCCACCGGGCAGCCCCACATCTTCCTCTATTTTTTATGTGAGATGCTGCCACAGCATGGCTTGATGAGCGGTGTGTAGGTCCACGCCTGGCATCCAAATCTGGGAACTCTGGGCTGCCAAAGCAGAGCACATGAACTTCACTACCACACCACCTGCCAGCCCCTCAGGGACTCTATCCTAATAATAACGCAACAAGCTTTTGGCACACAGGTATTCATTTTGCCATTATGTATAATAAGAAATTTGAAATAATCTAAACGTTGCTGAAAGAGGAGGGGCAACTAGCATACCACGTGTTGCTTTTTCTTCTTCCAGCTCCTTTCTTCATTCACATACCATATCGTTCCCATAGCCCATCCCAGACACCAGCACAGGCAAAGGCACGTGACCCAGTCCTGACCAATCAGAGCCAGTCCCTGGACCTTTGCTCCACCCCTGGCCACTCAGGAGCCCCAGCTGGGAGGGGCCACACCCGGGGGTGCTGGGGCTGTCTTTCCTGCATGTGGCGAAAGCCTGTCTGAGACACGGAAAGAGACCTGATGACATCATTTTTATCCTCTGGATCCAGACATACCTGAAGCTCACTGCACCTCTAAACTTTGTAAGTACATGAGACAATAATTCCTTTTTCTGCATAAGCCAGTTAGAACTGGCTTTGGCCACTTAAAATGGAAAGAGTAATGACTAATATATGTCTCATTAAAATATTGTACATACAGTCAAGAGAATATTTTGCAAAGTAAGAAACAGTGTCTATAAATAAGAGAAGTGAAACATGGAATGATAGAAAATATTGCCAAGTGAAAAGAACAAAATGGAAAGTTTTATCCATCGGCAAAGAAGGGAATTGAGAAGGGGAGAGAAAGAAAACTCAGGGGTTTGCCAGAAAAAATCTATTTTATAATGCCACCTTGATGAAGGGTCCCTGGAAAGCAATCTAATGACAAGTATGCGAAGCCAGCACTTTACCACCCAAAGCAAATGATTAATAAATGGTAAACAATAGGATATACTAGAGTATATGAGGAAGCCATTTGGTGTAAAACTAATTTGGCTGACCTTGTTTTTCCAAAAGTGCCTGACTTGGCCTTTGAACATGCATTGTATATCTGCTTTAAACATTTACCTTGTCCCAGACACAAGAACAAATGATAAGAATGCAACTTCCCCCACACTGGCATTTCCTTAAGGATAGGCATTTCTCCCTAGGCAAGGATTTGATTGCTGTGCTCATCCTGTGACCACCCAACAGACCTGCTCCCTGCTGTGCCCATCAGTCGCTGTGCCGACAGGGCAATCTCATGACTATTGTAAAAAGGACATTGCAATCATATGTGATATATGCTCTTTGATGGTATACAACCACTCTGTACACCCCACTTCTTTGGTGCCCTTCCTTCCTTGGGGAAGGAAGGCCCTGGGCTATATGGTCCTCAAATTTGGCTCATAATAAACTCGCCCCAATTTTGATTTATAGATTGGCTATGGATTATTTGCATCGACACAAGGAAAGCACAGAAGAAAGTTCTACCCAAAATACCAACAGTTGTCAACCTTGCTTGGTGCGTTATTTTTCCCCCTATTTTTTACTTTCCTGAATTTAAAAAAAATTTTGTTTAAGCTTCATGCACTACTTTCAAAATAACAGCTAAAATATAGAGAAGAAAAAATATGTTTAAGGTAGGTGAACTGGGAAGCCAGCAGACTTCCTACATGTACCAGTATTCTAAGGAGCTCCAAAACTTGGGTCAGTGCAGAGGAAAGAGGGGCTGTGGGCCTCTCTCCTTCGTGATGGAATCTGGTTGAGCAGGTTCCAGTGACATCCTTTTGTGTGCAAACCCAGGAGGGGGAGGAAGAGAGCAGAGAGGCAGCTGAAGGTGAGTTGATTAGAAGAGAGAGCACAACATCCCTTCACCCCAGGGACCCTCCTGTCTTATCCTCAGCACTTAATATCAAGCCAGCATGAATCAACACGTGCTTGACATGGACTGACTGTGTCAGTGAGTGAACGGGGGACTGAAGAAGTGGGGGGAATGAGTTTACACCTGAGTGAAGAACAAGGGAGGGGACGGGTTGACCTTCCCAACACACCCTAACTGACAGTGCCCTCAGGGCCCGTGGGGACCTCCCAGTTGGTAAGTCTCCAGGCATCTCCCCTGCCAGCCTTGCCTGCCCCCACCGGCCCTTGTTATTGCCCTCAGAGGCCCCTGGGCTCAGTTGTGCTGTCCTCTCCTGCCACCTGGATCCTGCTTCCGCATGCCTGTCTGGGAGCCGGGGCGGTCTCCATGGCTCCCTCCAAAGATGAGCTCCCGAGCCTTTTTTCTTGCAAGAGTTTCTGTAAAGAAACAAAAACACCCATCAGAGGAAAGCGACAGAGGGCTCCAGTGCAGGACGGGGAGAGATCCCCGCTCTGCACTCAGGCTCGCTGGCTTTGTCATCCTGGCTCTGCCTCCACCTAGCTGCGGGACTTGGCGAGTTACATAGGCTCCCTGTCTTAGCGCGGACCGCCATAACGGAATACCACAGCCTGGGTGACTTAAACAACAGGAATGTATTTTCCTATAGTTCTGGAGGCTGCAAGTCCCAGACCAAGGTGCTGGCCCATTCAGTTCCTGGTGAGGACTCTCACCCCAGCTTGCAGATGGCCACCTTCTGGCTGTGTCCGCACATGGCCTTTCTTCTGTGCTGGTGCAGGCAGACAGAGTCCTCTGGTGTTTCCTCCTCTTCTTATAAGGACACCAGTCCCCTAGGATTATGGCCCCACCCCGATGACCTCATTCAACCTCAATTACTTCCCAGACCCCATCTCCAAACAGTCACACTGGGGCTTAGAGCTTCAACACATGAACGTTAGGGGGACACATTTCAGTCCATAACACTCCCTGTGGCTGAGTGTCCTCTCCTGTACAACTGGAGAGAGCCTCTTCCCAGCATATGGACCTCGAGAAGCAGCAAGGGAGGAAGAGAAGGCATGACCAGGTGTGTACGGAACAGGTGCCATCATCTCCAAGATGTACCAGATACCATTTGGACCTCCAGGGTCACCATATGCCCCACGTCCTCGGGAACATCCATGCAAATGTTGCAGACACACTGGCTTCCTTAACACCCTTCCCGTAAACCTTGGTGCCCATAAGCCCCAGTTAAAGCTTCCCCCTCCCTCCAGCCCCACCCAAGAGGGAAGTCACAGCCTCACCTTCTGCTTCAGACCCTTGTAGCGCTGCTTGAGTTCTGCCAGCTTCTTTTCCTGCTCCCCAGCCGTGGCCCTCAGCTCTTCTGCAAACTCGGACTTTGCTCCCTCCTTGAGTTGCTTCCAGTCCTTCAGGAGGGCAGCCAAGTGGGCGAAGAGGGAGAAGCCAGTCGTCGCACCACTCAGCAAGCGAGCATTTCTGGTCATCGCTAGTGTTGTACCCTCAAAGGCTCTTTACACCTGCTTGCTCCTTCGGGCTGAGACTCGGCCAGTGGTCAGGAGACGCTTGGCAGCAGTGGCCAGACGTGGTTGGGCTCTGGCCATCTTAAAGGCACGAATGTTCTTCTTAATATCCTTGATGGTGCTTCCACAATCATAGGCAACCTTTCCGGCAGCCATGAGATAGGATGACTTCTGACTGTCTCCCCCAGCTTCGCTGACCTCTTGGCCATTGGTGGGCACTAGGCTGCTAGCCTGAGTTTGGGCTTTTTGATGGTGAACTTGTTCCAAAACATTTGTCAAGATGTTGGTGACCCCGGCTGCTATCCCCAAACCTTTACCAGCAGCAGAGAGCACCAGGCTTCCTCCTGCTGTTGCTGGAGCAAGAGCTAAGCCCAGGATGCTCATGGCTCCTGAGATGACGGCAATGGAGTTGGTCACCACACTGGTCTTGGTGAGTGTTTTGTGGATTTTGTCGACGTGGTCTGCAAAGGCATAGAACTTCCTGATGTCCTCTTCTAGCTTCTCTTTCAAAATGGGAAACTCTTCCAAAAATATTCTTTCTTCAGCTGACAGATCTCTATCTTGCTTCTCCACATCTTCACACAGAAGAATGTCATCCTTGTCCCTGTGGATGAGTGAAATAAAGATTTTGCTTCAATCTGCCCGATGGGAAAGCCCAATTCTCAGTCAGGCCCATGTCGTTTCTGGATGTTCCTGCCACTCCCAACTTTGAATCGTCCCTGCATCTCCCTAACACCTCCGTGACCTCTGACATGACCGTGAAAAGCCCCAGAGCCGTGTTGGAAGCTGCTGGTTCCATGAAGAGAAGAAACACATAAGAAGGGCATCTGGAGGGACAAGTGGGAGAAACGCAGCCTTGGCCAAAGAGATGGAGATGGCAGATGAGTCCTGAAGGACTGTGGAACTGTCAGGGAGGAGAGCAGTGGGGAAATGCGAAGATCCTAGTCAAGATAAGGAACCTGGGACTAAGGGAGGGAGTGGTCTGGGGAAAGTAGGAGAGAGAGGAGACCAGGTGTTGAGCGGGAGGCTGGGAGTTCAGTATACACAGAGGTGAATCAGAGGAAGGAGGCGCCATATTGGATAATGGATCCTCCACTTCAATGACCTTGAGTTTGTCTACTGTGGGGTGCCTTTGCTTCTCTCAGGTGTCACACACCGAGAAGCCCAAGATAAGTTATCACTAACGTTCTGAACATTCTCCTTGGCACTTGGTCAGCTTTACTTGACCCCTCAGCAGATGGGATTTGTCCTTCATAGAAGAAGTTAGGGACAAAGGGACCCAGGCGCCCCCTCCCCAATTTCTCACAGTAGGAGGTATTAAGGGATCTTTGCCAGCCCGGCTGAGTGTGGCCTTTCTGGGAGAACAGTATGGGGCCTGGGGGTGGGGGCAGCCAAGCCTACTCCTTCAGGCACTTTCCTCATGCCAAGTGCCACTGGTGCACTTCCTTCAGGGTGAGCTGAGGAGGCCTGGGATGACACAGCTTCCCTGCTTAAAGGAGAGGATCAGAGCGAGAAGGAACCCTGGAGAGCATCTGAGCTGCTGCCTTTTCTTTTCTGTGGAGGAAACGGAAGCCCAGAGAGGAAGGGGACTCTCCCAAAGCAACACGTGAAGTAGACGTGAAGCTTCGAATGGGAACTCAGAGCTCCAAGGCCATCGGCACTTTCCGCTCTTCCTCTCTCATCTGTCAGCTGGTGTCAGAATTCCTCACTGAGGTCTATCTGCGGATGCCTCTCCCTTCACACACACGTGCGTGCACACACACACAATTCCTCAATGGAAAAGGTTAAAAATCAAATATAGTACCAAGGAAACCCTTTAGTGTTAATGAATTAATGAAGTTAGGCCTAATTATCACATAATCAGTAGCTGTAAATCAACTTACAGAGCAGAAGGTCACCAGGGGCTTGCAGTGGGGAAGGGAAGGGCTGAAGGCGAGGAGGGGGACCCTGCTGAGGAACCCCAAATTTACAGATGCCACGTCCAGCCCCCTCGATCTCTGTTCCCTCAGGCTTGTCGGGACAAAGAGAAACAACAGACAGGTGTGGAACTGCAAAGGCCGACAACACCACTCTGCATTAACCACAAAGTTGTCTTTAACAGGGTTGAGAGCTAACGAAGCTTGGCTTCTCGTGTCTTTTAATTAAACCAAATGCCTCAGAGATGGACATTTCTGTTGCAGCACATCCTGTGTTAGGCAGCGACACACTGAAATAGTGTAAAATTGCAGCCTCGTTCTACGAGATGCAACACACTGAGTCCACCTAATTCACCCAGCGAACGTTTGTTGGTTGCCCACATAGTGCTGGTGATGCTACATCTGCTGATTAATGGATAATTGGGCTTGACTTCATCAATGCAGTAACACTAAAGGGCTTTTTGGTGATATGTGAGCCAAAAAGACTGAGTTCCTGCTCCATGGACCTCACAGAGGTGAGGCCTCCGGGTGGAGCAATCTCTGCCCTTAGAATCCTATTGCCCAATGTCGTGCACCTGACTGGATCTTGACTTGCTCTCCAAAATGTTTAGTTTAGCCCGTGGGATTTTTTTTTTTCCTGGGAGAACGTATCTTCCTATGCATAATGAAGACCAGTGGGAAGACAGGGCCCACTTAATGGCCAATGCCATCGGAACACATTTGCTGCATATCACGAGGATACTGAGAACACTTCTACAGAAGTAGTCCTTTCCCCAGGGACAAAGTTCTCCGGGTCACCTTTGCAAACCAACACCAGCCTCGCATTCCTTCCCTGTCTGGTTGTCCAGCAGCCTCTGTGGCACCAAATCTGTGCTCATTTTGTCCGTGGGAGGATCAGAGGTGTCCCCAGGAGTCAAGTGATTTTCTGGTTGGGAACCTGAAAAACAAGTTCATTGAAGGTGCCACGAAACCTTATGAAATCCAAGTGTGGCGGGATTTTAGATTATTTGGAATCAAAACAATAATGAAACACTTTGAATGTACTAAATATTTGCAAACTATTGTGTTTACATTTTATATTGAGGTGTAGCTTACGTTTGAGAAGTACACAAAAGCAAGTCCTCAGCTCAGCAAATTTTGACACATATGTACACACCCGAGTAATCCCCACCCAGATCAAGATATGGAACAGAAGGTTCCTTTACCCCTTCCCAGTCGAGACTCAACGACCCCAGCGGTCACCACTATTCTGACTTCTACAACCATTGATTGGGTTGCCTAGTCTTGAACTTCATATAGATGAAGTCCTTTGGCTTCTTTCACTCAATATAATGTCTGTGAAATTCATCCATGTTGTTGTGGGCATCAGTAGTTTTAAAAATGATTGCTATGTAGTATTTCATTCTATGAATACACGACAATTTATTTATCTCTTCTGCTGATTGATGTGTTTGGTTTGTTTCCAGTCATTGGCTTGATGAAACAATTGATTACAATGATTAAAAGATCACCTTCGCAGGATAAGGTGACAATGTATAAGGGCCCTTTGGACAGATTATATTCCCAAGGATATATTGATATTATGAGAAATGCAAAAGGCCCTGTCTGAGCGTACAGGTGGGGCCTGGAATCCATCCCAGAATCTACTCTCCAAGTGGTGAGCCCTGGGGGCCAGGGGTGGGGGAGGTGCTGTGTCCATCTGGAGAAAGGGCGCTTTAAGTGACTGATTGCACAAAGCTGCCATCCATCTGCAGAGCCAGGTGTCCATGGAGCTATATCCCCTTGGAGGGTGGGGTGCTGGGCTTTTTCTCATAAGCCCTAAGGCACCATATGGGCTAGCAGTGGCCCTGATTTAACTTGTATGTTAAAATGATCCCTCGGGCTGAAAAATAGACTCTAAATTCTCAAGAGAGGAGGCAGGGAGACCAGCTAGGAAGTTACTGCAGTAGTTGGAGCAAAAGGTGGTGGCCGCCTGGACCTGGTTGGCAAGGGTGATGAGAACGATTAGATTTGCAGGAATCCTCCCAGTGGACGTGGGAGGTGAGAGAGCAGAGTCAAAGATGACTTCAGGATGAGTCAGTTTGGGGCCTGAATGACTGTTGCAACAAAGATTCCATTTACTGAGATGGGGAGGGTGGAAGGGCTTCTGGGTGGGTAATAGAGCTCAGTTTGGGGCAGGTTACCTTTGAGATACCAGTTAGAGGTCCAAGTGGCATTGAGTAGGCAGGGGATATATGAGCCTTGTTCTGGCTGGGAGATTAAATTTGGGAGCCATCAGTGTAGGAAGTAGTTAAAGCCATTAAAATGGAATCACCCCAGGGAGAGAGTAATAATAGAGGCCAAGGGTGGTCCAAGATTGAGCCCTGGAGCACTCCAACAGTTAAGCCCAGGAAGAAGAGAAGACAGCAGCAAGAGATGGAGAAGGAACAGCTGGTGAAGTACAAGGAGAGCTGAGAATGACATTGTGGAATCCAAATGAAATTGTCACCAGACAGGGACACTTACCCACTTCTCTTGTCCTACCTAAACTCTAACCTTTGTGTTTGACTAATTCTCTTGTCTTCTTGAAAGGTGTGGGTGTTCCTTTATCTAACACCTTGGGGCCTTGAGCTTATGGGATTTCAGCTATGTTCCAGGAAGAAGCTCTGAGAAACAACTGCCCTGGACCCAGTCTCTCTGAAACGGCCCACACCGGCCCAGACCACAACCACAAGACTGGCACCTGCGCAGATAGGCAGAGAGTTGTACCAAAGGAACCCACCCTCATTAACATTGTAAATTCCCCTCCTCTGGGACGGGTGAAGCAGCCATCTTTAGGTCATGCGATGTATGTAGAAGCATGATTTCAAACCACGCATGTGCAAGCTTATGCCCACCTCTACATGTGATGATAAAACTTCCCCTTTGAATATTCATTCCCTACCCCAAATAAAGATACCCACCTAACTGCGCTGGGGAGGCCATAGCTTTGTGAAATTATTCCATGAGGTCTCCATTTTCTTTGCTTCATGCCACAAATAAAAATTATACTTCCGGTGCAGTTTGATTTAACTCCCAAGAAGGGACCCACGTTTGGTCCGGTAACAGAATGTTTGGGTATGACTGCCATGTCTTTGTGTATCCTGGAATGTTCTGGGTCATTCTGCTTTCCATCTTTCTCTTACAAAGACATCGCTGGATTCTGCTTTACCTTCCAATGAAAATGGCTGGGATGGAGGAAAGATTACCTTGGCAGATTTCAGATGTCTCTGTTGTTGCAACGTTCAAAAGGGTGTCTCCTCTCTTTTCCATATTCAGAATGACAGGGTGTCCGGGTGGGAAGAGATGTTGTTTTATCCCTTTAGAGGAGAAACCAGATCCTATAATTAGCATAGCGACGGTATGGTAAAGTGGATTCAAAGCCCCCTCTGTCACTAGTTCTGTGATTTCAAGAAAATGAACTCACCGCTCTAAGTTTCCCTTTCCTTATCTGTGAAATAGCTAGTAAAATGTCTACCTCAATAAATGTTAAGGAACAGTAGTTTCTGTATTTTCCACAATCATACACAGGATAAAAATCCTCTATTAAAAGGAAAAGACTCTTGGATTGCGTCAGAAAGCAAAACCCAACCATATATATTTCTTACAAGAGAATCAGCTGAAACAGAGTGATTCAGAAAAGTTGAAACTAAAAGGATGAACAAAATCACAGCAGGCAGGGGAGGTGGCTGTGGCTCTAGAAGGGTTCTAGAAGCACCAGGGATCCTTGTAAGGTGCTGTTGTGTATCTTAATTGTGGTAGTGACCACACAAATCTACACATGAAAAAATTGCATAGAATTTAATGCACACACACGTGCACACACACACAAATGAGTGTGAGTAAAGCTGGTGAAATCTGAGTAAGGTCACTGGTTTTCAGCAATGTCAATTTCCTGGTTGTGATATTGTACTATACTTCTGCAACATGTTACCAGTGGGGAAACCGAGTAAATGGGGTACATGGGATCTCTCTGCACTACTTTTTACAATTGCTTGTGAATCTACAATTATCTCAAAATTAAAACAAATGAGAAACCCCATAGCATAAACCCACTGGAATGGCCCAAATCCAGAACACTGACACCACCAAATGCTGGCGAGGATGTGGGGCAACAGGAATGCTCGTTCATTGCTGGTGGGAATGCAAAATGGTACAGCCACTGCAGAAGACAGTTGGGCAGTTTCTTAGAAAATTAAACATACTCAGCGTATGATCCAGTTGTACTGCTTGTTATGTACTCAGTGGAGTTGAAGAATTATGCCCACACAAAAATCTGCACACAGATGTTTATAGCAGCTTTATTCATGATTGTCAAAACTTGGGAGCAACCAAGATGTCCCTCAGTAGGTGAATGGATGAATAAACTGGGGTACATCCAGATAATGGAATATTCACCTGTGCTAAAAAGAAATGGTCTATCAAGCTGTTAAAAGAAATGGAGGGAATTCAAATGCATATGACTAAGTGGAAGAAGCCAATCTGTAAAGGCTACATACTGTATGATTCCAACGATATGGCATTCTGGAAAAGGCAAAACTATGGAGACAATAAAAAGATCAGTGGTTCCAGGGGCTGCAGGAGGAGGGAGGGATGAATCACTGTAGTACAGAGGGTTTTCAGGGCAGTGAAACTATTCTGTCTGATACTTTAATGGCAGATACACGTCATTATATATTTGTCCAAACCCATAGAATGTGCAACACCAAGAGTGAATCCCAATGTAAACTATGGAGTCTGGGTGATAATAATGTGTCCATGTAGGTTCATCAGTTGTAACAAATGTATCACTCTCGTGGGGATGTTGATAATGGCAGAGGGTATACATGTGTGGGGTCAGGGGGATATGGGAAATCTCTGTACTTCCCCTTCGATTTTGCTGTGAGGCTAAAACTGCTCTAAAAAATAAAGTCTATTAACAAGTAAAGCCATGGCAGGCAAATACACTCCCCACCCCCCCGACAAAAGGATTGCAGAATGAGTCATAGTAAAAAAAAAAAAAAAAGTCTAAAAATTACCTAGATTTCCATTTCAAGTGGACTTGTCACATAAATTATGGTTCATCTAACAATGAAATAGTATGCAGCCATTAAACCAAATGAGGCAAAGCTACATGAACAGATGTGGAAGGCTCTCTAATACACATTGGTAAGTAAAAAGGCAGGGTACAGGGCACCGGAGAGATGCTTCCATTTGTGTACAAAAGAGACACGTGTTTGTGCAGGCAAAGAACTAGTACCACCGACTGGATGAAAGGTCAGGGATGAGAAGGAAGCTTGCTTTTCACTCTATTTCCTCTAATACTTTTTGTATCAATATTTTTTGCCATGTGCCTGCCTGTGAGACCTTAACAAATTTTTTTAAACTGTTTGTCCCCTGCAGTGGATTGAATAGTGTGCCCCCAAAATTCATGTCCGCTTGGAATCTCAGAATGTGCCCTTATTTGGAACTAGGGTCTTTGCAGATGGAATTAGGTAAGGATCTCGAGATGAACTCATCCTAGGTTTCAGGTGGGCCCTCAGTCCAATGACTGGTGTCTTTCTAAGAAGAGGAGAGGACACAGAGAGACACAGAAAAGAAGGTGATGTGATGGTGGAGCAGAGACTGGAGTTAGGCTGTCACAAGCCAAGGACAGCCTGGGGCCACCAGAAGCTGCAAGGGGCAAGGAGGGACTGATTCTCCGCTCCAGCCTTCAGGGGGAGCAGGGCCCCAGTGACACCTTGATGTCAGACTTCTGGCCCCTAGAACTGTGAGATAACAAATTCCTCTTGTTTTCGGCCACCAGGATGTGGTCCTTTGTTATGGCAGTCCTGGGAAACTGACATGTCCTCTTTCACCTCCTCCCCTATATTTGGCAGTTGGTCCCAGAGCTTATGGTGGATATGATATTTCCTAGATATGCCTTCTCTCCCATAATCATCTTCCTTTCCCTTGTCCTCTCCCCTTTCTATGTCTAAAAAAACTTAGAAAAAAAATCCTCCCATACATATTTTGAAGGTACAAAAATCCTTATAACCTTTCCCCCCAATTATTCAAATAAATACAGATTTACTGTAGAAAATTTAGAAATAAAGAATAAAATTCATCTGTACCGTCACCACACAGAAATAACCACCGTGGACATTTTATTTTACGAGCAAAAAAAACAGTTTTGTGTGAACCGTTGTCACTTGACATTATCAGTTCCCCACATTACTAAACGGTTTCATATGGGATGTGTACAGGCTGTGTAACATTTCATTATATGGATGTGTCACTCTGTATTTTAATCACTCCCCAACTGTTCAATCTTTGAGTTGTTTTTAGTTTCAATTTTTTGTTTCGTTTTTCTTCAGTAAGTAATTTTTGGGTTTTGGGGGCTTTTTGTGAGGAAGACTGGCCCTGGGCTAACACCCGTGCCCATCTTCCTCCACTTTATATGGGACGCCGCCACGGCGTGGCTGACAAGCGGTGTGTCGGCGGGCGCCCGGGATCCGAACCCGCGAACCCCAGGCTGCCAAAGCGCGAACTAAACTGCTGAGCCACTGGGCCGGCCCCAGTAATTTTTGTTTTATAAATAATTTTTGATCTTTGTATAAATGTTGGTCCACATTGTTTGGTTATTTCTTTAGGATAGTCTTTGAGGTGGAATTAAGGCATCAAAGATAAAATATGTTTTCTTCTCTCTGGTTTATAAAGCTAGGTTTGGGGGTTCTGGTTCAGGGAGTTCATGGCCTATAATAGGAGGGAACTCTTTTATGCTTACTTGTGCCAGACCTGCATCTACTTATTTTATACACTTTTAATCCTCTCAATGATTCTGTGAAATAGATGCCAATATTATCTCCATTTCACAGATGAGGAAACTGAGGCACAGGGAGACCAATGTCATGCAATTGGTAACCAGGAGAGCCAAGTGTGATTCCAGCAAGGCCTATAATAAGAGTCTAGAGCGATGGATCTCAATCAGGAGCTAGTGCTCCCCAGGGGAGATTGGTAATGTCTGTAGACATTTTAGTGGGTAGGAATCTCTGCCACTGGCATCTAGAGAGTAGAGGCCAGTGATGCCAACACCCTACAGTGCCAGCCCCCACAACAAAGAATGATCCAGTCCAAAATGTCAGTGGTGCCAAGGTTGAGAAACCCCGGTCTAGAGCCCCATTCTTTACCAGCACCTGATGATACCGCCCCCATTTTTCACATTAGTCCTATCAGATGACGGGCAAAGGTGACAGCAGGGAGCTCTTTGGTCCAGTCAGGTCCCATTCCCTCCCTACTGACCTTCTCCCAGTGGATGTGAGAGGACCATTATGTTGGGTGAGGGATGGACTCGATGAGGAGGATTAGAGACGTTCTTTTCATTTGAGAGCTTATATTTATGACAGTCTTTCTTTGTTCCATCATATTCCCCAAAGGCCCCTGCAAACCGACTCCCTCAACCATCCAACCTAAGCAAGAAAAAGGAGCTCATTCTGAAAATACAGCTTTGAGACAGTCCCCTCAATCTTTACCCTCACCTCCTCCACTCAGCCCTACACTCCAGGAAACATTGGGGGTTGGTGTTGCAGTTTCAAGACAACTCACCCAGCATCTTTTTTTGGACAAAGATGACACCCATAGGCCACTCCCATAGAGAACTTCTAGGGAAACTCCTGTCACCAATGAGGTCTTCTACATCCTGGGGGTCAGGCCATCTCAATCTAGGGCAATGGGGTCCCCCACCAAAGGAGAGGAAGAGGCAACTTCTTGGTCATATCACAGTCTTAATCATGTTTTCATTTACATTTCAACTGGCCCCTGAGAGAGAGATTCCTGTCCTGATTTATCACGGAAAGAAGTTGAACCCCAGACCCTCCCAGGCTCCCAGAGTTAGTAACTGGCTGGATGGGGATTTGAACGCTGGTGGCACTGACAGCAGCTCTTTTTCCTGAACCGAGTGCCTGTAGCCAACCCCTTGGGCACCTTGTCCTCTGGGGGCCCTGAAGCAGCCCTCCCTCCTCTGACCGCTGTCCCATCCACTCTTGAGGAAGCTCTCGCTGTGGCCTCAGTTCCCGAGGGAGAGGCGGACTCCCTGCCTTCTGTTCTCACCTCTTCTGGGGGCTCTGGTCCAGCAGGGGCTGTGAGCGTCCGGGCTCCAGGAGGACAAACACAAAGTGCAGAGTCTCCAGCCGGTTTTGCTGTCCAGTGAAAAGGTCCGAGGCTCTGCTGGCTTCTTCTGAGCAGGGGTTGCAAAACTGGGTCTGAGTTAACTGCTGCAGACACAAACATGCCGACGTCCATCACAAATTTTCTGAGAATTCAGGTGCTTGTTGAGAAATGGCTTTCATTTTCACTTTCCTTCTTGCTTCTTTTTCTAATAAATGTGCATAACCAGAATAGAACCACATATGACAAATAAAGAGAAAACTAAGAGAATCATCATGCAGAACTACCAAACTGAATTGGCAGTCCAAAACACATGGGACAAGAAACAAAGGAAATGCAAAGGAACCAGAAAATGAACAATAAAAAAGCAACATTAAACACTCATATATCAATAATCACCCTAAATGTAAATGGATTGAATTCTCCAATCAAAAGACACAGAGTGGAGGGATGGATTAAAAACAAAGGTCCAACAATTTGCTGCCTCCAGGAAACACATCTCAGCTCTAAAGACAAACACAGATTCAAAGTAAAAGGATAGAAGACAATACTCCAAGCTAATGGCAAACAAAAGAAAGCAGGAGATGCCATACTTATATCAGACAAAGTAGACTTCAAGATAAAAAGGTAATGAGAGACAAAGAGGGGCAATATATAATGATAAAAGGGACACTTCACCAAGAAGACATATCACTTATAAATATCTATGCACCCAACACAAGAGCAACAGAGTACATAAAACAACTGCTAACAAACCTAAAAGGAGATATTAACAACAATACAAAAATAGTAGGGGATCTTAACACCCCACTTACATCAATGGATAGATCATCCAGACAAAAAGTCAATAAGGAAATAATGGACTTAAACGAAAAACTGGATGAGATGGACTTAATAGATATATACAGAGCACTCCACCCAAAAAGAGCAGAGTACACATTCTTCTCAAGCGTGCGTGGAACATTCTCAAGGATAGACCATATATTAGGAAACAAGGCAAACCTCTATAAATTTAAGAAGATTGAAATCATTACAAGCATCTCTTCTGATCATAATGCTATGAAACTAGAAATCAACTGCAAGAAAAAAACTGGGAAAGGGACAAAGATGTGGAGACTAAACAAGATGCTATGGAACAACCAACAGATCATTGATGAAATTAAAGGAGAAATCAAAAACTATCTGGAAACAAATAAAAAGGAAAATACACCATACCAACTCATATGGGATGCAGCAAAAGAGGTCCTGAGAGGGAAATTCATAGCAATACAAGCCCACCTTAACAACAAGAAAAATCCCAAATAACCTTAAACTACACCTAGCAGAATTAGAAAAAGAAGAACAGACAAAGCCCTGAGTCATCAGAAGGAGGGAAATAATAAAAATCAGAGCAGAAATAAATTAAATTGAAACCAAAAATAATGTAGAAAGGATCAATGAAACAAAGAGCTGGTTCTTTGAGAAGATAAACAAAATCGACAAACCCTTAGCCAGACTCACTAAGAAAAAAAGGGATAAGACTCAAATAAATAAAATTAGAAACAAAAGAGGAGAAATTACAATGGATACCACAGAAATACAAGGGATTATTAGAGAATACTATGAAAAACTATATGCCAACAAATTGGACAACCTAGAGGAAATGGACAAATTCTTGGATGCATACAACCTCCCAAAACTGAATCAAGAAGACATAGAGAATCTGAACAGACCAATCACAAGTAAAGAGATGGAAACAGTAATCAAAAACCTCCCAAAAAATAAAAGCCCCGGACCAGATGGCTTCCCTGGAGAATTTTACCAAACATTCAAAGAAGATTTAACACCTATCCTTCTCAAACTATTCCAAAAACTAGAGGAAGATGGAATACTTCCCAACACATTCTATGAGGCCGACATCATCCTGATACCAAAGCCAGACAAGGACAATACAAAGAAGGAAAACTACAGGCCAATATCGCTGATGAACATAGACGCAAAAATCCTCAACAAAATATTGGCAAACCGAATACAGCAATACATGAAAAAGATCGTACACCACGATCAAGTGGGATTTATATCAGGGACACAGCGATGGTTCAACATCTGCAAATCAATCAACGTGATACAGCACATTAACAAAATGAAGAATAAAAACCACATGATCATCTCAATCGATGCAGAGAAGGCATTCGACAAGATCCAGCATCCACTTATGATAAAAACTCTCAACAAAATGGGTATAGGAGGAAAGTACCTCAACATAATAAGGGCCATATATGACAAACCCACAGCAAACATCCTACTCAATGGGGAAAAACTGAAAGCCATTCCTTTGAGGACAAGACAAGGGTGCCCACTCTCACTGCTCTTATTCAACATAGTACTGGAGGTTTTGGCCAGAGCAATTAGGCAAGAAAAAGGAATAAAAGGACTCCAAATAGGCAATGAAGAAGTGAAACCCTCACTATTTGCAGACGACATGATCTTATACATAGAAAACCTCTAATAAATGTGCAGTGAAGTGGGGCAGCTGAATCGAAGTCAGAGGGCTGAGTCTCACCTCGCCCTTTTCTAGCTGTGTAACGGGCACAGCAAGGGTGGTTATGTCACACAAGGCCTCTGAAGTCAAGCAGACCACTTGGAGCTGTGTTGCCCTGAGCTGGTTCTTCAACTGCCCTTGGTCTCAATTCCCCATCTGTGAAATGGGCATTACAACAGCTCCAGTGGCATAGAGCTGTCTATGAGCAAGGGACACAGTGCCCAGCGTGGAATGAGCATCCAACCAATGCATCAACAGTGGCTGCAATGATTGTCGAGTCCCTCTCCTACCCTACTAGGTGAAGGACATTAAAGGTTATCTGTAATTCTACCCTGTTTTCTGTAATTCTGAAATGCAAAATGCTCTGCAAACTGAAGCGTTTTTCCATAATTCATTTGGTGGTAAAACCTGACCTGAACTGGTGCAAGTTTGTAGTTTTTATGTATCCCACCGACTTTGAATGTTCACAGTTTCACTGCAGAAATATTAATAGTATTCGACTAAGGAGGGCTGGTGGGGATGTTACATAATATGTACTATCTGCCCCTTTCCAAAAATCCAAAAAATTGGAAACTCTGAAACACATCTGGCCCCAGTGATTGGAGATACAGGATTGTGGTCCTGACTCTCCCATTTTGCAGATGAGAAAACTGAGACCTCATGAGGGTTAGTGACCTGCCCATGGTCACACAGCTAAGAAATGGCAGAACCAGTTCTAGGCTGTCCTTGAGGTGGAGCTGGCCAACCCAGGGAGCCCAGCCATCTGGGTCTGCCTGCTGTTTTCCCAGCAACAGACTCAGAGGTCGTGGCATCTCCTCAGACCCGGGAACCCCGGGGACCAGCCAGCCACTGGACTAGGGGTGGTGTCCAACACAGCGACTCTGGTGAGACCACAGCCCCAAGAGATGCTGGGTGACAAAACAATCTGTCACACGCAGGGAAGGCTGCCTGTGTGGGGAGACAGAAAGCAGATGCCCTGTAACTCAGAGGAGCACAGGATGGACTTGCTTCATCTCCTAACTCCCTACCTTCCTCAGGGCCCCACTCCGCTGAAAGGAAAGGAGCTGGCCTTAGGACACCTCAGTCTCCTGCGATTTCAAGCACACTCTTTCAGGTAAAGTCAGTCATCCGGGGGTGAACATTGAGGCAAATTCAGGTTCACATTTTCTATCAGGGCTTTTTCTCTCCCCCTCTTGCTGTGCCCCAAGATGGCCTCTGGGTGCAGGTGTGTGTGTGGATCCTCTGGGGTCTCAGGGCCTGCACGGAGGCCTCCTTCATCCCACCCTCCTTCTGGGCAGCCCTGCCTCCTGCCCCTGAAGCCCACCTGGTGGCGTCTCTCTGCTGACTCGGCTCCGGCTCCGAGGAGCTGCAGGTGTCTGGTTTCAGCCACACCTGTACCCTGCCCGTCCTGGGAACAGGCTCCCACCTCTCTGTGGGGTCCTCTTGCCCTCAGCCCATGGACAGGGCCAGGGGATGGAGGTGGTGTCTCAGCCGCTCTCTCCAGCTAAACGAGCACAGTCTTCTCTGTCTCAGGAGACCGCCTCCTGCTCCAGCCCAAATCCTCGCTGCTCGCAGCTGCCTCCTTCGCCCCTGGGAGTTTTCTTCACCCCTTCTGCCACAGTTTGGCCAGCATGGGGAGGAGCCACAGTTGGGACGCCACCCTCTGACTCTGCTCTGTCCCTCCCCATCCTGGAAGGCTTCTGCCCATACCGTCTGGTGGGGATTTCCATGGGTCACATCCCCTGCCCCCCACCCAAGGACTTGTCCTTCTTCTTATTCCTTGGGAGATTAAGCACAATGGTTTAGCCAATGGTGAGAGGGGTTGGAGGAGGGGGTACAATTTACAAATTCTGTAAAGCGAACTATTCATTGGGAGGCATTTAAAATATATCCCTGTCACACTCGCCCAAGGAGACTGTTAGCAAACAAAGGGCACTTTCGCTTTTGTCACCCTAAGGAGCATGCAGGAGCACCGGTTAAATCAGTCTGATTGCCAGAAGCCGCAACCTCCTGTCGCCCCTTCCCCCAGACCCCGGGCTGCCTGCAGTTGTGATTTGACTAAGTTCTTTGAGCACGAGCGACAAAGATGGATTCGGGCTAATTTAAACTTAAGAATTGTTTGGGAAGCCCCTGGAGCAGCTCCAGCCTCAGAGGCAGAGCTGGACCGCGGGCCAGGGAAGGAACCAGCAGGAGGAGGCTGGCAGCTGGTCAGGAGCTCTGGGGAAGACTCATGAGGCTACTTCCTCCCGGGTGGCTCAGCCACCTGTCCCTTCTCGTCCACCAGGGTTAAGCATTCCAATTGGCCCAGCTGAGGTCATGTGCCCGCCTGTGTTTGGGGGTGTGTCTTAGTCCATTGGGGCTGCTGTAACAAAACACCACAGAGGGGGGCCTATCAACAACGTTTATTTCTCCCAGTTGTGGAGGCTGACGTCCAAGGTCCAGCTCTGATGGGCAGGGTCTGGTGAGAGCCTCCTTGGTTGCAGACTGTCGACATGTCGCTGTGTCCTCACGTGGTGGAAGGGGCCAGGGAGCAACGTGGGGTCCCTTTTATAAGGGCACTAATCCCATTCATGGGGGTTCCACCCTCAAGATCACATCACCTCCCAAAGGTCCCACCTCCTAATACCATCACATTGGGTGCAGGATTCCAACGTGAGTTCTGGGGGGGCACAAACATTCAGACCATAACAGGGTGGTGGGCGTGAAGGTGAAGGTTGTTGGTTCTCACACCCACCAGGACCACATGGGTGGAGGAGAGGCAGCTACCAGAGGAAGGGGGCGCTGTTCCCAGAAAAGGCCAAGAGAGGGTGTTGGGCAGGTAGAAGCAACAGGTATCCACTGCATCCCATCCTTTGCACACACACACCCTTCTTCCAGGAATAGGATTTAAAAATGCCTTCCTTATAGGATGCGACAACCCAGAGAAAGCACTGAATGTTTCCACTCTTCTCCAGGAGTCGGCATCCTGAAGTCATGACCAGTGATCGTGTCCACAGGCGGTGAATCTACCCAGAGGAGCTGCTGGGCTCTGAATCCAAGATCTCTGGCCTTCTCTCCTTCTACTACAGCCCTGACGGACATTCTCGAATCTGTGGCCTAAGGGGCAAAGTTAACCACCACTCATAGATAGGAAAAGGAATGAAGAGGAGAAGGAAGAAAAATTCTGAACAATTATTCCACTGCACAGCAAGCAAGGAGTTACAATCTCTCGGTTATAATCTTTTTGTAAAACTAATATTAATGTCATTATTACCAGTTTCAGGAAAACGTTAGTAATAATGTCGGTAGTGATCATTGTAGCTAGAATTTCCTGAGTGTGCGCCATGTGTCAGGAACTGTCCCAGGTCTTCACAAGTATTAGTTCAAGGTCATAGTGGGTCTGCACGACTTCCTGCCTGGATTACCCATCACCTTGTCCCCTTGTCTTCAGCCAGGTCCTCAGCAGGTTGGAGTCCTTTCTGCAGGGAAGACCGTAAGCTTTGTGTCATCCAGAATCGGGTGGTGATAGCCTTCCAGCAGCCTTTCACCGTGGCCGTGGTGGGGCAACCGGGCACGGATTCCCCTCCCTGCCCCCGCTGTGTATTGACAAGCCTCCTTCCCTTTGATGAATACGGCCAGCCACTTTTGCCAACAAGTAATCCTCTTTTTACCTATTTGACTCATGGCTCAGGAGCTCAGAAAAGGCAGCTCACCAACAACGTGAATGCACGTAGTGCTACTGAATGTGGTCAAGATGGTAAATTTTACGTTAAGTGTATTTTACCACAATTTTTAAAAATTAAAAAAAAAAAAGGCCAGCTCAAAGTAAAATGGTGCAGCCACTCTGGAAAACAGTCTGGTAGTTCCTCAAAAGGTTAAACATACCATCAACAGATGAATGGATAAATAAATCATGGCATATCCATACAGTGGAATATTACTCAGCCATAAAAAGGAATAACGTATCGATACGTGCTACAATTTCACTTCCGGGTATATACCCAAAAGAGTTGAAAGCAGGGTCTCAGATATATTTGTATAACCACGTTCATAGCAGCTCACCCGTAATAGCCAAAGACATTACACTAAGTGAAAGAAGTCAGACACCAAAAGTCATATATTGTATGGTTTCATTTATGTGAAATGTCTGGAATAGTTAAATTCATAGAGACAGAAAGCAGACTGGTGGTTGCCAGGAGATCGGGGGAAGGAAGATTGGGATTTACTGTTTAATGGGTACAGAGTTTCAGTTTTCAAGATGAAAAGAGTTTTGGAGTTGGATGGTAGTGCTCGTTGCACAACAGCATGAATGTACCTCGTGTCATTGAACTGTATGCTTAAAAATGGTAAAGACAGTAAATTTTATGTGGATCTCCCACAGAACAGGCTGCCCTGTGCTTTCTGAGGTCCCTCCTTGGGTGAGGGCCCAGGTGCACACAGGCACCGTCTCCCCTCCCAGAGCTGCCGGGACTGCATGTGGGAGACGGCCCAGCTGCTGGCCGGCCCCTCCGACCCAAGGCAGCATGGAAGTCGGCACACCTAAACCCAGCTGGGCGCTCTAGGCCCGTGGTTGTGATAACCCCAAACTGTGGTTCCGGTGCTCCCGGGCCCAGAAAGACGTCCTGTGATGCTCCGTTGCAGATACCCGGCTGGGGCACTGACAGTCACGAGGGATGGAGAAGGGGCCTTGAGGACCCCCTGACCCTGAAACTCTTGGATTCCGGGAGTCTCTCCCCTTCTCCCTGGCTCCAGCGTTTAGGGGAAGTTTGAGCAAATGCTGCCCAGAGAGCACAATCTGCCAGAGTTCCTTCCCTGCCCCGTAGCTTTGCCTGGAAGCAGACCCGGGATGCAGGAGCCCAGTCCACCTCAGAGCAGTCGCAGAAGAGAGAGGGGCACTGAACCTGACCCCGCGACCCCTGGGCCCAGGCCCCCGCTGCTTGTCCTAATCGTCCTCCAGCACCATTTCACCCACTCCCCAGGGTTCGTGTGAGGATCGGTGAGTTTCTGTTGACAACAGTAAAGACTGTCGCCAGGGACTCTTGTCATCGTTATCATTTTTATATACACAGGACTCGCCTGTCATGGGACGTTCGAGAGACTCTTGAGGGGCTGTCTCCCCCTCCTCCTGCCCCTCATTAAGATGAAGACTCTCGTGACCGTGGGGTTGGAGGGACGGGAAGTGCCAAGTGCAGAGCGTTGCACGTGGAACCCTGTGTGGGGCAGCTTCAGGTACCGTCTCCTTCCTCCCACGCGGTCCTCCTAAGAGGCGGGAGCACAAGCCCAATTTATAGTTGCCAAGACTGAGGCTCATGGGTTTGAGTACCTCACCCGAGCACGCAGAGTCTGACGCCACTGCTCAGTGCTAGGTTTGGGGTTAAAACCGAGGTCTGTCTAACTCCCAGTCCTTCCACCAATGCCCATCCCAGAAGCCCCCAGAGCACTTCTATGGATGAATGAGCAAGCGAGTTTGCAAACTGCGCTCCTCGTGGCGGCCTGGCCAGCCGTGGGGGTGGGCGGGGCTGGAACAGGAAGCAAAGGGCAGCAAGGGGTGAATTGAGTTAGCATTTTCTTGGGTTGCAAGTGGCAAATTCAATTTGAATGAGCGTTGGCAAAAACAGGGATTTATTGGAAGGCTGTTGCTGCAGCTCGGTTGTTTTCATACTGCAGGTCACAACCCTTTTGAGTGTCAGGAAATCAATTTTGTGGGTCTCAACTAGTAGTAAAAGAAAATGACATGAAATAGAACAGAAAGCATCAGACGTATCATACACAAGGGGTGTATGTTTGTTTCATGAAATCATATACGTATAATCATAAGGCACACACACGTGCATGAACTTCAGGTCCTGAGATTAGGGACCCCATCATAGGTCATAGGTCCCAATCTCTCTCTCTCTCCTTTCCCCCAAGGTCTGTGCTCCTCCCGGCGTACCAGCCTCCTTCAATCCCAGCGTAGGTGGACTTTTTCCGTAACAGAGAGAACAGAGCCTCAAGCCTATCCCAATTCACGTCCTTCTGGTTCCTGGCTTGTAGCTGTGACAGCCTTTCCCCCCCACCACTAGATCCAGTAAGAGATTCCTCGGGAAGATCTCTCTGGGCTAACCTGTGTCGCATGTCCCACTGGTCCCTGTGGCCAGGGGGATGTGGCTCTCTGATTCCCTAGCATTGGCTACATTCCCTCTCCCGTGGCGGAAGCAATGTACTGTTTCTGGAAGTCTCACCAGAACTGTGAGGTTGGAAGAAGGAGGAAACAAGGCCCAAATAAAGTGGGTGCTCTTCTGGACAAGTCAACCGATGACCATCTTCTCCAAGGGGGTCAGGTGTCAAAGAGCTGCTGCTGCTGATTTGGCCCAGGGACCATCTGGATAGCATTTTGCAAAGTGGCTTGTTACCCAAGCAGCTGATCCTGCAGGCCGGGGTGGGGTGGTGGGTGTGGTGGGGGAGGAGGGGGCGGATCTGGGCCCCCTGTGGGTCTGCACACTCCTGGCTGAGCCCTCCGCTCTGCTCCAACCAAAGAATCCATTTCGGGACATCTGCTGACCTCTCTGGACCTGGGCTTTGGGAGAACATGCCCAATGGGCATCTTTCCATATCTCTTGCAGAGAGTCGGTCCTTCTGGCATCAGAACTTGCCCTCCCGCTTGGCTGGGGGTGGTGTTTTCCCAGCGGAGTCTTTATTTACGTATCCAAGGAACTGCTGGGGGTGGCTCCAGGAAGTGCTGCTGCAGCCAAGAATGAAAGTCCAGAGGCCATGGATCCTGGCTGGGGACCAGTGGACCCAGTTCTGCTCCCTTTCTACAGTGGCTGTGGGCACACCACTTCCCCGCATGAGCGGGCAACTGGGCTCTAGCTGGCTGGCCAGGGGTCCCCCGTGACCTCATCACCACAGGGAGTGTCTTCCACAGGGAGGAGCCCCAGCATTCAGGAATTAGTGTGGAATGTGGTGGCCTCCCCTTGAAACCACCAGGTCCCCACCCACCCATGTAAAATGAGGGAATCCATTGGATAGGCTGGGGTCCTCTCCTTGGCTATGATTCTACGGTCCTTAGAATCTAACATTCTGAGATCCTAGGAATCGAAAAACCTCAATGATTTTGTGTCCCTGACTATTCCTTTGGATCCAAGCCTTATTCTCTCTCCAACCCCATCGATTTGCTTTTTCAGATTGCCCCTTGCACCCAAGAAGTGCACCCACAGAAAATGTATGTTGGTCTCTCTCTCTTAGACGAGGCCCCCACCTCGTCTAAGGGGGGGACACACTTCTATACGGGACTCAGCGTCAGAGGAGAAGGGACTCCTGCGGTGGCCATGACTGCTCCTATATTTAGACCCATCACTAGGTGACACCAGGGCAGAGCCTGCATCTTGTCATCTTTTCTCCTTAGCAATTAGCTTCTAGCACAGTGAACCTCTGTTGGCCCCAAGTGACCTAAATTCCACAGCTCACAGTACGTGTGGTTCCAATCTAGTGAGATGGAGAAAATGTAATACACCAGAACTCCCGAGAGGATGCAGTAGGCCCGGTGATAGACTGGCCCGTTCTCTGCGAGCCAAGTAGGCAGGGCGGAGCACTAGACTCCGTCCTCGGGGAAGCAGATTTTGAGGCAGGAGGGCAAGCTCGTGGAATCGGGTGACGGAGGAGGTGTGGAGCCAGGCAGAGGTCAGAGAGGACAGAGAGGAAGGACTGGCTAGGTGTGGGACTGCGGCACAACAAACTGGGCGAATGGGGTCTTACTGGCTGTGGCTGCCTGGTGTGCAGTCAAGACCACCTCCTCCACGTCCCCGTGACCTCGTCAGTACGGATGACGCCGCCAGCTCTTTCCGTCTATGGGTTTGGATTCTCTAACATGGCCATGAGGAAGTGCTGGTTGGGTGAGGTCCAAGGCCACATCCGGAGAAGGCCAAAGCTGGGCTGATGAGGTGTCCCCCACACTTAGTGCTTAGGTTCTAGATTCTTTCTCTTAAACCTTACGTCCTAAAAGCCTATGGGAGAGAAGGCAAGTGTTTGGCTTGACCCAGAACAACCCAAACTCACATCTCCTCCTCGGCCACGCAGAGCACAAGTGTTGCTGGCAAGGGGTTGGGCGAATTTGCAAGGACCAAGAAGTCTTGGTGGGGAGAGGGAGCGGTCCCCTCGCCCCTTCCTGTCCATGATCAGCACCATGAGCACGTTGCTCGTGAGGAGACCAGACCCCCATGGCCCCACCGGCAGCTCGGCCCCCACATCTGGGCTGCTGACCTGTGCTCAGACCGCCATGGGGAGGCGATCACGCATTAGAAGGCTTCTGTCTTGGCGACACGTATTAGGGCCTGATCTTAGGTTATATTATTAAGGCAAGAAAAGGCCTCTTTTGTTTCACAGTCCTGAGGAGCATATGACATCAGACTGCTGATGACTGTCTCCGCCCTTTTCTCTTCGACATTCTCAAAACCAGGATTGGCTCAACACGGCCTGTGGTCATTCCCCGGGTGTGGACTGAACTGTGATGTGTACAGAAGAGCGAACCGGGGGGCTGACCGGCACTAGCTGATGCCTGGGAGGATAAGAGAATCTTCCAGCACGGAAGAGCTGGGAGCTAGAGGTCCCGGTAATTTGATCACAGCAGACACTTGGCTTTATCTGTGGCCTGAGCTCGTGGTCAGTGGCACCCACAGATGGTGCACGATGACCACAGCCAACTCCCCTCTTCCTAGGGCCTCTGTGACAACGGCATCAGGCGCTGAGGTTGATCCTTTGGATAAGTCCGTGAGGTCGGTCTGCTGTTGTCCCAATTTTACCAACGAGAGCACGGAGACTTGGGGAGGAAAAGTGTGCCCAAGGCCACACACTCGGCAAACGGCAGAGCTGGGGCCTGAGCCCGCGTGTGGGTTCTGAGGCCAGAATGCTAAACACCAGCTTTCAGCCTCTAAGAGGCGAGGACTCAGAGTCGGGTTCGTCAGTTTAAATCCCAGGCAATGTTCTCCGACTCTCTGCAAAGAGGGAGGAGTCGTCTCCTGGAAAGAAAGTGACCCCGAGGTCAGGGGGACCCGCTCCTCTCCCCCTCCCCGCTGTGTCCAGGGCTGCCTCTGGCCTCCGCAGAGAAGGGGACCCGAGCAGGGTCACGGGGACTCCACACCAGGGCGGGGCCTGCACGCCAGCCAGGGCCCCAGGCACAGGGCCAACCGAGAAAGGAAACGCCCTCCCATGACCACATTCTGGGCCATTCCATGCAGGAAAGGGCAGGCTCCCCCGAAGCCCAGACAGTCTCCAGATGGTTTTCCACTGAAGGCTTTCCTGGGAAATCTCGGGAACCCGGGCGGTGTGGGCCGGGACAGAGTCTGGCCCCGTGTCGGGAGAGCAGCAGGCCCTTGGCTGCCCTGCACACTGTGGGATCCCAAGCAAACCCTGTCTCCTCCGGGCCTGCGCTTCTTCATCTGCACTGGGTTCGCTGGTGACCCCGAAAAGACATGTTGCAGTCCTAACCCCTGGTACCCGTGAATGTGACCTTATCTGGAAATAGGGTCTTTGCCAATGTAATTAAATTAAATTTAGGGTGGGCCCTAAATCCAATGACAGTGTCCTTAAAAGAGACAGAAAAGGAGACACAGAGACACACGGGGGAAGGCCATGTGAAGACGGAAGCCAAGCATCGCCGGCAGCCACGGAATCTGGGAGAGAGGCGGGAACAGATTCTCCCTCGGCGCCTGCGGAAGGAACCATCCCTGCCGATACGTTCATTTTGGACTGCGGCCTCCAGAGCTGGGAGAGAATAAATTTCTGCTGTTCTAAGCCACCGGGTTATGGTGATTTGTTACGGTAGCCCCCAGGAAGCCAGCCCACCGCCTCTGAGAGGATCGATTGCTCCAGGAAGTCTCCCAGGGGTAAGAGAGGTAAATCAGAGACTGGAACTTGGCCCCTGCCCTGAGAAGCTCACAGGTGAGCCGAGAAGCCAAAATCTGCACCAAACCACCAGTTTCAAACTCCAACTTGACGCGCCTTCTCTGTACGTGGAATCCAGGCTGCCCAGGCTGGTGGGGGCTCCCGGCCAGGGGCAGTGGAGGGCGGACATTCAAACCACAGAGAAGGATTGGCCCCCAGGAACCACAAGGCACAGAGCAGGGCGGGGGCAGGTGTCAGCCCTGGCAGGGCCACCGCCAGGGAGCACCCAGCTCCCCATTGTGGAGGTAGCCGGGCTGAAGTCCCCCTGGGCCAGCGTCTTTTCTAGGGGCTGCAGTGGCTCTGGGCGGTGGGGGTCTCAGCTCAGGGGGTGCCAGTCTGCCCAGCTCAGAGCAAAGTGTGCTGACGGCAGGGCCCAGCCCAGGGCAGAGGGCTTTGCAGGCCTCGAGGAGGGAGTTAGGAAATCGTGGGAATCAGGAGCCAAGGAAAGACCAACCAGGCTGTGGCTAGTCTCTGCGGGGTGGTCGGAACCTCACTTTCTCCACCTGAGAATGGACACGGCAATCCTTGCCTCACAAGGGGTTTATGAAATGAAGTGAGCCGATATCCCTAAAGTGACTGATGGAGCATCTGGCCGAAGCTTTATTATTCAAGGCATCGCTGGACTCTCAGGAGCAGTTCTTGGATGGCAGATGAGCTCCAAAGCAGCAGTTCACTCTCTTCCCGAGCGTGTGCCCGCGTCTTCACCCACTCACCGGGGACGCAGGGCTACAACGCGGGCTTTGGATTTGGACAGCCACGTTCGAATCCCAGCGCTGCCCTTTCCTGCGAGTGTGGCCCTGGGAAGAATTGCTTACCCTCTCTGAACTTCCCTGACCGCATCCGTAAATGGGAGATCATATCAACACCAGGGCGTGAGCTGGTGGCAGATAGGTGTTTGATGACATTTCTGAATAACACGTGAGTTAAAAGAAAGGCAGCTGTGGGAGGCACAGGCACTGACAGTGAAAGTGGTAAGAGGTACAGAAACAGACAGTGGAGCCAGGAGAGGGAGCGTTTGCCATTTGGTGGGTGATCAGGGAAGCTATATTAGTAGGAATCTTTTCATTGCTGGCAACTGAAATCCAACTCAAACTGCTTTGTGCACAAATCAGAATGTTTTGGCTCATGTAACTGCTGCTATATCTTGAATAGGCAAAGCACACTCCCACCTCAGGGCCTTTGTACTGGCTATTCCCTCTGCTGGAACACTTTGTCCCAGATATTTCCATGGTTTTCTCCTTTACCTCTTTAAATGTTTTTTTTTTTTTTGGCTGAAGAAGATTCGCCCTGAGCTAACATCTGTGCCAATCTTCCTCTATTTTACATGTGGGTCGCCACCACAGCATGGCTGACAAGTGGTGTAGGTCTGTGCCTGGGATCCAGACCCATGAACCCGGGCCACCAAAGCGGAGCATGCCGAACTTAACCACTAGGCCATGGGGCCGGCCCCTCCTTTACCTCTTTAAATCTTTATCAAATAAGTTTAAATTTTAAGTTACATTTTAATGAAATTTAAAAATGCTTCCCCCAGTCTCCTCCCAACACTCTTTATGACTCTTCTTGGCTTTATTGCTTTATTTTTCTCTACAGCATTTATCATCATTCAATATGCTATTTTTATTATTCATTTTATTTATTATCTTTCTACCTGCACTCCTTCCCCCACTACCATGTAAGCTCCGCTAGGTGGGATTTTTGTCTTTTCTTTAACTGCTGTATTTCCACTACCTAGAACTCCACCCTTCACAGGTGTGATGGTTAATTTTAAGTGTCAACTTGACAGGGCCGCAGGGTGCCCAGATATTTGGTTAAACATTATTTCTGAGTGTGTCTGTGAGGGTGTCTCCAGATGAGATTAGCATTTGAATTCATAGACTGAGTCCAGCAGACAACCCTCCCCACTGTGGGTGGATCTCATCCAAAACAATGGGGGCCTGAATGGAACAGAAAGGTGGAGGAAGTGAGGACTCGCTCTCTGCCCGACTGACGGCACTGGGATGTTGGTCTCCTCCTGCCATTGGACTGGGACTTACTCCATCGGTTCTGCTGGTTTTTAGGCCTTCGGTCTCCAAATGGAACTCCACCCCTGGCTCTCCAGCTTGCCAACTGTAGATGGTGGGACATCACAGCCCATAATCACATAAGCCAATTCCTTATAATAAATCTCCTCATATATACATATATATGTATCTCCTATTTGTTCTGTCTCTGGAGAACCCTGACTAACACAGTAGGAGTGAACAAATGACTGAATGCATGTAACTGGGAGTTCCAGGGTATAACTGGCTTCAGACATAGCTGGATCCAGTGGCTCAGAAAAATTCATCAGGGTTCTGCCTCACTATATCCTTGGCTCTGACTGTGTTCTTCAGGCCAGGGGCCCCCAGTTCACACCCTCCTTACTTGGTATTGTCCCTCCAGGAGGTCTGGCAGAAAAGTCCCCAAGAAGAATCTGATTCATCTGGCTTGGATCTCATGCCCATCTTTGAACCAGCTGCTGTAGTCGAGAGGCAGGGTCAGCCAAAGGCAATGAGTTCCCATAGGAAAGAAAGGGGAGGGTGCTCAGGAGACAACAACAGCAAAGGTCTACAACAGAGGGCTTCCTGGAGGAAATGGCCTTGGGGTCAGGGCTTGGAGAATGCTAGGACTTGGCGATGATGTCAGAGCTTTCTGCCTCTGGATCCTGCCTGCCTGTCCAGCCTCACCTCTTCCTCACTGCCCTGCACCCTATGATCCAGCCTCTCCCCGCTCCCTAAACCCAGTCCAAGATTCCACACTGCTAGGCCTTTGCTCACCTTCTCCCCTAGAGTTAATTCTTCCGTCTTCTTCAGAAACCAGGGTGACTATCTACACCCTTGAGGTGTCACCCCCTTATGGAGACACACGCACAATCCCAGGCACATGTGCGCACACATACACACACACACACACACACACACACACACTCTCTCTCATCTCATCCCTCCCCCCGTCCCTTGTAGAAGGAAGCACCACCACCTTCCACCCGGGCAACACATACATCAGCAGAGTCAGAAGGAAACCCCGATTCCCTGGATATCTCCTCCATGTTTTGGCTTCAGTGCCTGAAATTCAGTCATTGTTTCTTCCCATACAATGCGCCAGCCACTGTGCCAGGTTCTTTGGGGACAATTAAAAAAAAAGCTACAGTACCTGACACAGAAGAGGGACTCCACAAATATTGCTGAGTGAATTAATGAATGAATTACTTAATCAATTAATGGATAAAATCTTTCTTCCCACAGAGCTGTAACAATGGCCACATTGAGTATTCTGCTAGGAAGAATGGGGGCCTGGAGGGAGATGTCTGTATGGTGCTGGGGCTCTGCAGGGAGGCCTTCCTAGAGGAGGTGCCAAGTGAGGAGGGTGGGCTTAGCACAGCTGGCAATGGGTGGAGGCCGATGAGTCCAGAAAACGTGACACAAGAATGTCACAGAGTCCAGTCTAGGGTAGAACGGGAGTAAAGAGCCTTTCTTTGGGGTTAGATATCAGGCTTGTGCTGGCCTTTGTTGAAACAAAGTCCCTCAGGTGGGGGATAGGGGGTGGAATTCCACCAGTGACCATTAAGACAAGTCATGCGGGAAAATGATACCCAAGACAACTACATTTTGATAGAGGGGCAAGTGGAGGGAAACTTCTAGAACACAGGGTATGTTCCCCAAGGCACTCCAGCTAAGTCAAATGTAGAATGGGACCCTAGGCCCTCAGGGAAGAGGTCCCAAGTGTCTACATCCTCACAAGTTGCGCATTTTACAGTTTACAAAGCATTTTTCCATCCATTATCTACCTGGTCCTGGGGATAGGCATTTCCTTATTCAAGAACATTTATCAAGCACCCTCTGCTTGAGGTGGCCATGAGGACTCCACGGGCCTCTGCACAGAAAGGACCCAGTGCCTGTGGGTGGAGCCATGAGTGGGGATGGTGTAGCTGTTACTGTCTGCAACGGCCTTGCACCAGGCAACGGAAATACAAGACGGATACGGTACCTGTTCTCGTGGGCCTCACAGTCCATCACAGAGAGGGACCCTATTCTCTAATTATATAACGGCACCAAAATTCTAACCATTTCTACTCAGATGTTTTAAAAAGGTGGTTTCTTTAAAAATGTGGTCTCTTTATTAGCTATAACCGAGACCAATGGCCCACATGTGTCCTGGGTGCTCACTCTGTGCCAGGCAGAGTTTTAGGTATTTTACCCAGTTTAAATTTCACAACACCCTACGGGCAGGTACCGTTATGATTGCCATTTGGCAGATGAAGAAACTGAGGCACAGAGGGGTTAAGTCACTTGCCTGAAATCACACAGTTAGCAGGCAGTGAAGCCAAAATTCAAACCCAGGAGTCTGGCTCCAGAATCCACACCCTGGACCACTGTACTACATTCCCTCTTGCTTACAAGCACCCCTCACTGTTGTGTGTGTCGGGGGGCAACTCAGATGAGCCAGTCAAATGGATCTCAGTCTTTCCTGGCAAGCGCTCACTGTCTCAGGGTTCCCCCTCTGCCCCTAACCACCACCACCCTTTCTCCTCTCCCAGATGGGGCCCGGGTATATGGGAGGAGGGGAGAGATGGGACCTTGGATGGGGCCTGCTGAATAATACATGATTTTAAAATTTTACAACCATTATCCAGTTTACAATTACAGTTGCGACTATCACCACACAGGCAAAGTAAGAGGGTCTATAATCTGGTCTTATTGGTGAGGAAGGAATCCCTGAGCGAGGGGTTGGCAAGGTGAAGGGGGAGACCACTCCAGGCCAAGGTGGTCTGAGAGAGGCTGACCCGGGAGTTGGGCCAAACTGCGCCCTGCCCCCCTTCCACTTCCAAGGTCAGAAACCAGGAGATGCTGCCCCCAAAGCCCAAAGGAGGGGTCCTGGGACAGGCCAGGGCACCAGCTCCAACCCCCAGCTCCCCCGAGTCCAGAGCAGGAAGGCCAAAGATTCCCCCGGGGCGCAGACCCTGGTTGCCATGTGAGCCAGCACCACTGTTTGCCTTTGGCTTCTCTCTGCTGGGCCACGGTGACTCATTTTAACTGACCCTGCTGATTCATCGGAGATGCTGGGAGCCCCTCTCCACCCCCCCCACCCCCCCACAAGCCACAGCCACAGCCCGTTCCCCAGGGCCTGCTGAAGAGCCGCCCAAATTCTCAAAGTTTAAAGTCACTCCTCCTCTGCTCCGAGCCCCCGTTCCAACCTCATCCATGACCAGTCCTCTTCACAAAACTTCTGACCCGGCCAAACTGATATTCTTGGGGTTTCCTGATAGTCCATGTACATTCCTGCTTCCCTAACTCTCTCTGACCATCTTTCAAGTCCCTGTTCAAATGCCCCCTCTTGAGGATCCTTTCTGATCATCACCCCCCTCTCCCCACCTGCCAGGTAGTTGATCAGTTGTGATAAAACTTACCTGGAGGAGGAGGACCTGCTCAGCCTTAACAAATATCGAGCATCTACCATGAGCTCTGTGTGGTATTGAGACACTATTTCCATGAATGTTTTCTCTCCAGTTCCTCTTTCTCATCTCTCCACTAGATTATAAACCATTTTATCATCTCAGACCATGACTGCAGCAGACACAGTGCGTGTGTTCCCCAAGCCCCGTGTCACTTCCTCCTGGACGCACAGAGACTTCATTCCCAGCCGCCCTGGAAATTCATCCTGCCATGTGGCTGCGATCGGCTGATGGGGGGGCTGATGGAATACGGCCGGAAACGATGAGCATCTCTCTCAGGCGTGGCCTCTGAAACCTCTCACACTCATTTCTCTCTCTTGTTGTTTGCCTGCTGGATAAAGAGGGAGCAGAGGTCTTGGAGTGCTTGGGAGGGAGCCTGGGTCCCTGAGTCACTGTGTGGAGCAGAGCCGTCTCCCCAGCTTGCACTGGACCACGAGATAAATGAGAATTAGACTCAGGAGGCCACTATTAAGAACTAAAGCCACTGAGATTGGAGGGTTGTTTGTTACAGCAGCTAGTGTTCTAACTAATACACTAACATATCCATTCATGTATTTCAGCCCTCGCCCAGCCCAGTACAGAAGACGTCCTTAGCATGTCTCCTCACTTCCCACACGGCTTCCCTCTCACTCCCTCCTTAGAATCTTCAAACTCCCCATTGTCCTTGGAAGTTTCTCTCTCCATCTCCTCTTCCTCTTCCCAATTCTTAAATGTTGGGGTGTTCCCCCGGGGTCCTTCAACATCCTCTCCTAGGGTGATCTCTGCCACTTCCTCTACATGACAACTCACTCACACTCTGGCCCTATACCTGATGGGTTAAACTGAGACTTCTCCAAATTGCCAGATGAACTCAGGGTGTTCTGTGCTACAACGCCGGGTGGGGTGGGGGGCAAGCCCTCTCTTAGCAGAATCGGGTGAGGGCATTCATTCCCGAGGAGTAAGTTGAAGTCATGCTAACAGGAAGAGTAGAAATGTCTCCTGTGGACCAAATGGGTTTTTAAGCAGGAAATGACTCTGCTGTGGTGAGTTGTGTTTGATTTCAGAGAGACCAGAGAGGACCCGACTGCAGCCTGGGGCGGAGGGTCGATGTTCCGCTTTGTCCCTCTGCTTCCACTGCCCTCTCCGGGGCAGACCCGATGCCCGCCTCCCTGGAGGGGCTTCCAGTAGCTAAGACCTGGGCTTTGATTGTTTTTAAAGGGAAGGGAGAAGGAATTAAGAAAGGGGTGGGCGGTGTAGTGGGAGAGAGAAGGGTACACAGCTGTAGGATGCTATTGAGAGAGGAAGGAAAGGGGGATAAGGAGGAGGACTGCCCGGGTGGGCCCTGCCCTCCCCAGTGCCCCCTAAGGAGTGAGATCTCCTCTCTGAGTCCTGACAACCCCGTACCATCTCCACGCCTGCTCAGTTGCCTTGGGGAAAGCTGGGGTCAGCCTCCTGGGCAAGTCAGGGAGGGGACCTCTGCCTTTCCTGGCGGCTGGGCTGGGCCAGGAGAAGCTGGAGAAATGTCCCTTCCCCGACACCACCTGGACAGAAGATAGTACAAGCCTCAGAGGTGCACGTGTCTCCCTACACCCGCCACACAGATGTCCCCCAGACACTCCAGATGCTGCTGTCCCGAGGGAGACTCATTCCCCCACCACCACTCTGGGTACCCCGCCCGCCTTAGCAAATGGCGCCACCATCTGCCCAGTCACTCAGCCAGAAACTCAACTCCGGCTGCTGGCACCGCGCTGGGCTCAACTCACGCCCCTCCTCAGCCTCCCCTGCAGAGCCTGTCCCCTCTCCTCTTTATCCCTCTGCCCTGCCTCTCCCTCAGCTCAGAACCCCCACCTCCTGACGTGGGCTCCGCAGGAGGCGCTTAAAGGTCTCCCTTCCCCAAACCAATCTGTGGTTGAAAAAAAAAAAAGCTATCAGGACAGTGGTGGCCTCTGGGAGGGGGTGGGGATTGACCAGGACGGGGCAGGTGGGAACTTTCTGGGGTGATGATAGTGTTCTGTACCCCAGTGGGGGTTTGGGTTACACAGGTGTACACATTTGTCCAAGCCCAGCGAGCATACACTTCAGACATGTGCATTTCCCTGGATGTAAATTTTACATTGAAAGAAAAAAAACGCAAGCAAATATTGAACTCTAGTTAATAACGCACATGCTGAAATATTTAGGGGGAAGTGGACGGATGTCTGCAATTTGCTTTGAAATACTACAAAAATAAGAGTGATGGATGAATGCATGGATGCGTGGCTAGACATGCAATAAAACTAGTTCAGTAATACGTCAGTGGTAGAATTTAGGTGGTGGGTAGACAGTATTCACTCTAAAATTCTTTCAAGTTTGCTGCACATTTGAAAATTTTCAGAATAAAATGTTGGGGAGAAATATCTCCTGCCTCCCAACACGTCCCCTCTATTATGTGATTTCCATCTGCAACTAGTGTGGTGTTCCTAGGACAGGAAATCAGACTACAGTCCCCCCTCCCTCCACTTGGAACCCTTCCGTGGCTCTCTCCTGGGGAGAAACCCGACTCCTGTGGCTCTCAGTGCCATCCATGGTGGCCTCTGTTTATTTCTCCGGCCGCATCTTCCATCACTCCCTCCCTCCCTTTTCCCACCACAGGAACATTAAAATATTTTTACTTCCCCGCACATATCCTGCTCTTTACAACTCCTAGTTTTCATCCAATTTACATTCTTCCCTTCTTAGGAGTAATAGAACTGCTAATTTTTATCTGGGGATATGGCCATACAGAAATAAACACTGCATTTCCCAGCCTCCCTTGCAGAGAGATGTGGCTACGTGATGTGCAGTGAGAGGAAGTATTGATTACAGCTTCCGGAAAGTGTCTCTAAAGGTAAGGGGCACAACCGTCTTCACCCTTTCTGCTGTCCTGTTGGTTAGAATGATGACATGATGGCTGGAGCTCATGCAGCCGTATTGAATCAGGAGGTGGAGACCATGCAGAGCACTAAAGTAGACTGAGGCTGGGTCTCTGACACTGTTGTGTGCCATACCAGCCCTGGACCACTACCTCTGGACTTCTATATGAACGAGAAGTGAATATTCACCCACAACCAAATCTAGTCCTAACACACCAACTTCTGTGTCCTTGAATGTTTTGGTCCTTGTGTTTGAACTACCCTTTCCTCACTTAGCTCCTAGCAAACCCCTATTGATCCTTCAAATTCCTACTCAGGCATCACCTTCTCTGTTACACATTCCTTGGTATAATTAACCATTTCCTTTGTACCTTATATCACAGTGAGCAGTTATTGAGCACTTACTGTATACCAGGCACCATGCTGAGTCCTGTACACACACTCCCTCTTTTAATCCTCATGAGGACATTTGAGATAGGTAGTGATTTTCAAAGTTCCCATTTTACAGATAAAAACACAAAGGCCTTGGAAAGGGATGATACTGTCCCTGGATCACAAAAGTAATACACGATGTAGCCAAGCTTCAGATCCAGGTGTTTGATTCCAGAGCCTTTAACCCCATGCTGAACTGCCTCTGTTTTTGCCCCCGTTACAAGTGTTACCACCATCTGTTTACATGCCCCTCCCTCCCATTACCCCTAAAGCTCAGGGGCGGTGCAGGGTTCCCCTTGGTCTCCCTGGGGCCCAGCACAGAGCCCCTGCCAGGCAGGCACACGTGTCATGGACTGAACTGTCACGTGAAGCCCCCTGTCCTGGTCCTGGCACAGGAGGCCCTTCTGGGGGTCTCACCTCCCACGGCACCCTCTCCCCACATGTCCCCTGCATCCCTTGGGCTTGTGCACACACAGCGTGACCTCTGCTGAGGAGACCCTGCGAACGCTCCTTCAGAGTCAAGATCCCGCCCGACCGTCACCTCTGGGACACGTCTCCATTCTCACCCCAGCCCCCGCCCCAGGCCTGGGCTCAGATCTGTGTTGTGTTCCAAATCCCCCCAGGTGTTTCCTCCACTCGACTTTGAGTCCTTGAGAGCAGGGACCATCGCTTATTCATCTTTTAGTAATTTGGAAAACCGTCGCTGTGGATGGAAACGGCCCGCGCTGGCTGGGGGGCGGCGGGTGGGGGGTGGATAAGGGAACTTGGATGGAAGGGGCCCCGCCAGACGGGGAGGCGCTTCCCCTTGTCGCCACTAGATGGCAGCAGGGCCTCCCGATTGTCAGCCCTCCGGAAAGCTACCGCCGGCCTTTACCTCCAGGAAGCCAAGACCAGTGAGGGACTCAGTTCAACATAGGAAACATTCAGAGCGCTTACTGACCTGGTCCTTTGCTAGGTGCTGTCGGACAGGTGAGAAGGGGAGAGGAGGATCCAAAAGTTAGCCCAGTTCCTAGCTGTGAAGCACAGACTCTGCAACTGGACTGCCCGGGTTCGAATTTCATGCTTGGCATTTCCTAGCTTTGTGACCTTGGGCAAGTTACTTAACCTCTCTGTGCCTCAGTCTCCTCATGTGTAAAGTGGGGCTTATAAAAGTGTCTATTGAAAAGGGCTACTGGGAGGGGCAGTGGCCCTGGGGTGCAGTGCTAGTGTCTGTGGCTTTTCTATTCCTGCCTCGAGGAGCTCAGAGGGTAGAAATGGGGAGCTGCACCCCAAAGCAGAGAGAGACGAGAAGGCTGCACCCATGTTGGAGCCCGGCAGGAGAAGAGAGCACACCTGCTGGGAAGGGGGTAGAGTTGGGGAGGGAGACATTCCCGAAGGGGAGTTGTTTCTGTGAGATGGGCCAGGAGGGGAGGGAGGGAGGACGGCTGTGGAGGGCGGGTTGGGCTCCATCCAGGTGACAGGTGACAGGTGGAAGGTGGGGCTGGAGGAGTCACTCTGATGCTGGGCAGGGAGAAGGGGAGGAAGGCTGGTGTCCCCAGGCCACACCTGTTGACCGGGATATTGGGACCCTTGTGTCCCTGCCAGCCCTCCTGTATTTTTAGTTCCCTGTGCCTCGCCCCAGCTGCTATACGACACCTCTCCCCGCCCCCAGCCCACTTGGCCGGAGGATCCAGGAGGACAGCTGGGGAGAAGGGGAGATGTGGCCAGTACAATGACTGCTGGGGGATGGGAGGAGTGGGTGGTGGGCCTGAGTGGGGTCCGGGGCAAGCTCGGAGGTCCTGCCGCCCAGTCGAGGGCCTATGGGGGTCCCGCGAGCTCTGGGCCTCAGCCCTGCTCGGAATCCGGCCTGGTGCTGGTCCAGGAGACAGACTCTGCCAGGAAGGAGTGAGCTGAGCTGGGCGACCGGGAGACACTGCCCAGGCTGGCCTCCAGAGGGGCGGCTCCCAGGAGGAGGAGGAAGGGAGGGGGTCAAGGTTGAGGGGACCCCTGGCTTTGAGGAGTGAAGAAAGAGTCTCTCTTTCTGTCTTTGTTCCCCCTCAGTGGAGTCTGAAAGCAGAATCCCCCAGAGTCACCAGAGGGCGTTGTGGGCTGGCCAGGGGCCAGCAAATTCGCAGGTCACCAAGACTGAACTTGCAGCCTTTGAAAGAGAGGGGCCAGGTGCACAGCCACCTGGGACTCAAACTGGTGTGGGGGGGTGGGTGCTGGGAGCCCCTTGCTGGATGAGAGGTGAGAGTCACCAGACACGGACGATGGCAGGACTGGTCTTTTCCCATCCGACAGGCTCCTGGCTCACCTTGCTGGGGGAGGGTGCTCGGTTAAAGTCCTGGGGATGTTTAGTCTGGAGGAGAAAAGTCTTAGGTGAGCCTGCACCTTCCCTCATGGGAGAGACTCGGCTGGTCCTCTCCATCCCGATGGAGCCAGCAGAGCCAGGACAAGGGACTAAGCGTGACAGGAGGGCGTGCTTTGGTTCAGTTTAAAGGAGAATCTTTAAAGCTTTGAGTAATGAGCTCACTGCTCCTAGGAGTATTCAAGCGGATGCTGGATAACGATCTGTAGGGAGAATTCCTGAATTTAGTGGGAACTTGGACAGCTTACCATTGAAGGCCTCTTTTAGCTTCAAGACACTGTGGCCCTATCATTCTAGACTTCTCTATCTCCAGCTTTCTGTGATTCTGGAACCTAGAACCCAAGTTTCCAGAGGGCTGACAGTTCAAGTCTTTGGCACTTGAGAGTCTGAATTCTGGGATCTCAAGACTCCAGAATTTGGGAGCCGGCCTGGTGGCGTCATGGTTAATTTCCCGCACTCCGCTTTGGCAGCCCGGGGTTCACAGTTTCAGATCCCAGGCATGGACTGACACATCACTCATGAAGCCATGCTGTGGCGGTGTCCCATATAAAAGTAGAGGAAGATGGGCACAGATGTTAGCTCAGGACCAATCCCTCACCAAAATACATAAATAAATAAGACTCCAGAACTTGAAGACTTGAAGATGATTCTACGAGTCTCAGATTTCCGCAGTCAAAGGATTCTGTGATATGAAAGGGAAAAGAGGAGAGAGAGACAGACCTCACTTGGTGGGATCCAGTTCTGCCCATCGAGTGTCAAACTGACCACCCTCTGTGTGTGTGTGTGTGTGTGTGTGTGTGTGTGTGTGTGTGACACGAGAGCATAAGGCTGCAGAAAGTGCTGCATGCAAAGGCAGCTTGGTTTTCCTGTTTCATGCGTCTCCAGCTTCCCTGCCCCGGCCATCCGAAGGCTGTCACAGGGATAATTATAGCCCGCAAACATAGCCCGAAACAAAGCCCGCAACTCTGGGTAGCCATAGCAACGGCTGGGTACCGCCTGCTCTGTTGCAGAGATGTGTCAGTACAAACAGATGTCAGTTCCCTCCTATTAGCTTAAATGGTAGAACTTGAAAGGTTCATCAACTTCAAAGTACAGGTTTCCATGAGATGCCTGTTAATGGGGCGCCTGCCAAGGGGTGACAGCTTCGTATTAAACACTTGAGCATCGCTAATGAGTTGATGAGATTTTAAATACTCAGGCTGTCCCCAGACAACTCGGGAGCCTGGAGATGAGACGAGTCGGGGATTTGGGCGTGGGTTCCCGCTCTGCCAACTACCAGCCTTGGGCGGCGGGCACGGAACCCTCCAAGTCTTTGTCTCCTTACAGCCTGGCCCTGCGACCCCTCAGGGTTGTTCTGAGGCTTCCGAGAGGGCACAAGCAGGAGAGTGTTTGAAAACTGCACCGCCAGGGCTGAGGATTTCAATCGGAACCTGGTGATGCTGATTCTTTCAAGGGCGTCAGCGATGTGCCCAGCGGACAGGCCAGGCCAGGCCCGGGGCAGCTCGCTGCTGCCTCCTGTCTTCCTTCTGGCCTCCCCTCCCACACCGCTGGGCTCGCCCTCCAGCAAGTGACCAGGGGCTGAATCAAGTAGGGGCTGAAGCTGCTGAGGCCCCCAGAGTTGCCTCTCCCTGTGATCCTGGGCCTGGCACAGGGCAGGCCCTCAGTACCAGGCTGTTGAATGAAGGAACGAAGGAAGGGAGGGAGGGAGGAATAGTCCCCTGAAAATCCTTATGGCATTTTAAGCTACTCACCCTCCAGCGGTAAAGCTGGGTGGGCTCCAAGGCTGACCGGCTCAGCCTCCTGGGTTAACATGGAGCCTCATGCGTGACTCCCGGAGCCCATTGTCAGGAAGGGGCACCCGACACACAGCCTGTGTGCCTCTGACCCTTTTGGTGGTTAGGAATCAGCTGACTCAGTAACTGGGCTCATTGAAAGGGTGCACAAGGGGTCATACGGGAAGTGGCAGCTCATGATAATGCCCGAGTGGTCACTGGGGCGGGCTTTACAGAAATCGGAACGGAGCGCACTCCAGACCCAAGGCTGCACTGGGGAGCTCTAAGTTTGGGCTGCTTACCCAGCGCTGGCCAATTCTTGCCAGATGTCCCTGTTCCCGTTTTGAAGAGGGGGTCTGATGGGTGTGGCTAACAGACGCTGGGTGTTGGACAGAGCCCTGCCACTGGCTCCCCCAGGTTAGGTGCCAGCCCTCGTGTGATCAGCTGTGACCAGCAGCAGGTTGTGGGGGAGAGCCTGACCCCCTATGCCTGCTGCTCAGCAGGGCCTAGGACAGGGCAGTGACCTTCAGAAAGAGCTACATACCTGGGGGAGTCATAACTGACGTGTCCAACACAGCCTCGGGACAGCCAGGATACCTGCTGGTCCTCTCTGAGTCTCATCATCCACAGCTGTAGAATGGGGTGATGCTCACTCCTCACAGGAGCGTCGCGAAGATGTAATCCTGCCCACGGAGGCGCGTGGTAAACTGTAAAGTCCTGTGTAGATGGAAGGAAGGGCCTGTGTATGCCTTCATCATAGCACTAAATAAGCTGTAGTGTAAATTTATTCCCTTGCTTATCTCCCCAAGGAAATTGTGAGTTTCTTAAACACAGGGGTGTGTTTTCCTTAGCTTTATTGTCCTCAGCATGTAGCACAGTTTCTGACACACAGTAGGTACTCTTATAACTATATGTTGGATGAATGGATGTTTGGAATGTGGATAGATGGATAGGTGATAGGTGGATGAATGGATGGATGGGTGGGTGGATGGATGATGGACGGATGGATGGATGAATGAGTGGGTGAGTGGATGGGTGGGTTGACGATGGATAGGTGGATGGATGATGGGTGGGTGGACGGATGGATAATGAAGAGATGAATGGATGGCTGGGTAAGTAGAGGGAGTGATGGATGGATGGATGGGTAAGTAGAGGGAGGATGGATGGATGGATGGATGGATGGATGGATGGATGGATGGATATAAAATAAGGGCAATCATCCTCCACTTGCCTTCCTTACAAGGCCATCCATCTTTTTATTCAACAAACATTTATTCGGTTCAAACTTGGTACAGGGCACTATGCAAGGTCCAAGAGATACACAGATGAATAAAACAGAGCCCCTGCCCACATGAAAATCAAAATAAGTGTTCAGTAGCATGGACTCAGGGGCCTGACATTCTGGGTTCAAATCCCAGCTCTTCCATCGACTAGCTGTGTGACCGTGGCAAGTTTCCCTAACTTCCCTTCAAATAAAGGGGGATAATGTCAGTATCTATCCTATAGGGCGGTTGAGGGGTTAAACGTGTTACCCAATGTAACGTGCTTGGCATAGGCCCTGGCACCCAGCAAGGTCTCTGTGAATATTGGCTGCGATTATACCAATGGAGGAGCCGGCAGAGAAATGTGATACAATGAGGTAAGACATAGAACAGAAGATATACAAAAATGGAAGGAGGAAGCACTTAATTGTGCCTTGAGGGGGACATGTCAAGCAAAGCTTTTCAGAGGGAAATATTTGAGCAAGGCCACAAAGCTAGGGGTTTTCTGGGTGGAGTGGGAAAATTCAGACTCCAAGAGGTTACAGATTTGCCTGGGTTCCCCCAGCTCTAAGCAGGAAACCGTCCTGGCTCCTTCCCGCCACTTCTGGCTTGGAGAGGGGCATTCGGGCAAAGTGGGCAGAATGCGGACAAGGAGACTGCTAAGGGTCAGGACCGTCCCAGGGCCACCCCAGGGCGCCTGCTGCCCAAGCTTAGAAACATGACAATTCCTCTCAGGGTGGCTGACAGCAGGGAGGGTTGGGTTTCAGGCTGTTGGCGTCGGCCTTGGTGGTGCCCTTTCTGTTGGCCTCAGTGCAGACGGTGGCCCAGCCTCCTCCCTACTCTTTCCATACACACAGCCACCCCCACCCCCTGCAGCGTCCTACCTCCCCACAATGACACCTGCCCCAAAATAGCTCCCATGTGAGGGCTAGAGAAAGGAAAAGATTAGACCCCTGCCTGAAACGGGGCGGGGGGGCGAGGGGTAGTGAGCTAGCCGTCAAGTGATCCGTGTCAAGCATCCAGGAAGGTATAAAACCCCTCTGGGGCCAGGCGGCCTCCAACCCCAGCTGTCAGGACCAGGACACCCAGTCAGCCCACACTTGCTCTTTTCGCTCTTCAGACGGCGCCATGGGGCTCAGCGACGGGGAGTGGCAGTTGGTGCTGAATGTCTGGGGGAAGGTGGAGGCTGACATCCCGGGCCATGGGCAGGAGGTCCTCATCAGGTAAAACGAAGAGATCCCGTTGTCCCTGTCGTCTTCTTCCCAAAGGTCAAGGGTGTTTGCCGGCAAGGTGGACCACATGCTCTGGGTTGACCAGTTAGCCACATTAGTTGAGTTTGTTAAAACCCCCACTTGGTTCTCCTTTGCTCATGGGTGTCAGAGGTTGGAGTCAGGAAAGGAAAAGGGGTCCGTCTCACACCTGTGTCAGCAGCTGGGAGAGCTTGACGGTCAAACCCTGGACACCTAGAAGAATCCTAGAATTGTAGACAGAGTCAACAAGGGCCCCGAGAGATCTTGTCCAGCCGCCCCACTTAATGGAGGAGGACAAAAAGGACCTGAGAGGGGAAGGACATCCCTGGAGTCACAGTCCACCAAAGTCTGTAAAGTCTGCAAGGCTAAGACATGCCTTCAAGATGACCTGGCTCTGCCATTGAGCAGCTGTGTGACCTTTGGGAAGGTACACAACCTCTCTGAGCCTCAATTTCCTCTCCTACACACTGGGGGGAATTCCTAATATCTACATTATAGAGGGGAAGTAAAAATTAAATAAGATGATGCATGGAAGGGGCCCGGCAGACTTCCTGGCATATAGTGAGTTCTAGAAGACGTTAGTAACCGTTATAGATGACGCCCAGACTAGGGACTTTTTAAAGTGTTATAAATAGAAAACAAGACAGAGACCCATCTGTGACTTTTGACATGTGTATTTCTTGAATTTGAGAGCTCAGAATGGTGTGGTCTCCAAGCACATCGGGCCTTCTATAGCAAGGGGCTCCCGAATAAAGCAAAACAAAATTCCGAGTTTTGTAAATAGAAGGTTCTTTTCCCATTGCCCCCCACCCCGAACGGTGACAGCCTCTCCTCTTCTCCTGGCCCCTTCCCTCAGGCTCTGGGCCAGTGCAGGTCGACTATCATCTAATGGGATGTGAGTCAACATTCCTGCTCCTGGGAGGAAGCGGCCCCGGGGTTGCCTCAAGTGAACGGATTGTCCTTCACACTTTAATTTACAGATGAATTTCTCCTTCTCTATGAGCCAGAGCAAGGTGTCCTCTCCCACTCAGGTGCCCTTGCAGCCTCCCTCGGGCTTCACCCATTTCCAGCTCCTGTGTCTGGGGAGAACGGCCAGTCCCGTGAGCTCTGTTATCTCAAGTTGGAGCCCTTAGTGGTCCACGCTAGTAATACTTGAGGAAGGAGTCGAATTCTCTGCTGATTCTAACCGGCATCTTGGGGTGTTCCCTTATGTCTTTCTCTTCCTGTCCCTGTCAGCTGGCTGCTGGGGCTGCAACAGGTCCTGTCTGATTGGATGAAAGTCTCCCCCCAAGTTGACATCAAGTCCTCAGCCACCAATTTGCTGTGTGACCTTGAACAAGTCACGGCCCCTCTCTGGGTCCTATTTCCCTTTTGGCTGAATGAAGGGACTGCCTGCCACGGTCTCTGTGATCCCCTCCTGCTCCCATTCCCTGGCATTCTCTGAGCCCCTGATCCTCCCTTGCTGTTGGAGAGGAGGCGGGGTGGTTGCAGGGGGAGACCAGTTGCGGAGCAGGGGTCTTTCCAATGTGATCCAGGGGCTGCTAGCCCTAAGGCAGTGACTTGGATGTCTTGAAGGGGACTTGGGGTATTGCGTCATCGGGAGAGATATTTCCTCCCTTACCGGGGTGGATCAGAGAGACCTGCCAGGGGCCGGGGGCCAGGGATGAGATGTGATCCCTGCAGTGACCGGCGCCTGGAAGGCTCCAGAGAGCCCGCTACCCTGTCACATCTGAGGCTGTAGGACACGCAGAGACCACGCCAACTGGCTCTGCCCTCTGCGTGTTTAGGGTCTGGGGAGGAGGCCTCCCCCGCTGTGGGGGGAGAGGATGCTAACTCCCCGCGCTGCAGGTGCCCCCGTGGGAGCTGGCCTCTTGGTTCTGTTCCAGACGCCGAACCTGGGTTCCTTATGACCTTGGACAGGTCATTGCTCCTGCGCCTCTGACGACAAAAGAGGGCAAATGGGGTTCAGCTGAGTCTGTTAACACTGAAGACTTCACTGCAAGGACATGACCGTAAAGTTCTAGAACATAAAGGGTCACTTGGAGATTCTGGCTCCAGGAGGGGGTTCGGGAGGGAGGGGCTGCTGAGTGTGCTCCAGGCCCCTCGTTCCTTCTCTTGCGCAAACTTTTTCTGCTTTATTTACTTTTGCATTTGAACCAAGGATTTTGAGGCCACGAAAAGTTTGACAATCACTGCTGGTAGCCAGTACTTCTCAGGTTACAGTCAGGCATGGTCCCAGAGTCTCAGCCAGTGGCAGCTACGGGCAGAACCGAAAATTCCCCATCCTAACGATTATGCTGCTGCTGCTGAGAGAGAGGATGGTGATGATGATGGTGGTGATGGAGATGGTGATGATGATGGTGGTGATAATGGTGGTAGAGATGAGGAGGAGGAGGAGGACGGCAAATGTTTATACAGTACACACTGATTACCAGGCCCTGTGTTAAGTGTTTCACATATATTAGCTCACTTAAGCCTCACAACAACCTTATGAGGTAGATATTATTATCACTACATTTAACAGAGAGGTTAAGTAACTTGCCCAAAGTCACACAGCTGGAATTCAAATCCAGGCAGCTTGATCCAGCATGCCTGCTCTTGACCGCTAGGCTATGTTGCCCACCATCTTGGCCCATTAGAGATGAGTTCCCATCTTCACTCTGGTTCTTTGGTTCTAGAACAGAAAAGGAGTTTTACAGGTCTGAGAGAGTCCCCAGTCTTCTGTGTGGGTGTCTGATTGGGCCTCAGTCCAGAGGGCAGCTGGGAAATGGCCTCCTCTCTCTCTGACTTGCCTGCAGACCTGTGATAAACTAGGCAGGGTGACAATAAGATTGAAGATGACAACACGAGGCCTTGAGGGTTTCTGGAACATTAGAGAAATCCCTCCATCCATTTCCACAGGGTGAGGGGCTTCGTCTGCTCTTTTTCCAGGTTCCTGCAGTCAGGCAAATCTGGGTATGGCCTTCTGTGGCTGCCCTGGGGCTCCCAACTGCAGGACTTGGGGCCAAGGGAGAGAGGCAGCTGTGTGATGCCAGAATGATCTGGTAGGTGCTAATTACCCCAAGTTTCCTGCACTATTTAAAGTAAATCTGGGCCCCTTCTCTGGCCTACTGGTGCTTAGAGTGGCAGGTGAGGCAGAGGTCAAGCCTTGGAATTTGGAGGCTGAGAAATCAGCTAGACCAACCCTTTTGGTTTACAGGTGGGTGAACCAAGACCCAGAGAGGTTGAGTGACTTCTTTCATGTCACACAGCACATTGGAGACAGAGCTGGGGCCAGAACTCAGCTTCTGGAATTCTCAGTCCCATGTTCTTTCTCTCAGACATCTGGGGGGCTCCCAAAATGTCTGAGATCCCTGGCTCCTGTGGGTCCCAGGTCCTTGTCTCTCTTCTGCCTAAGATAGCCCCCTTCCAGCGTTCCGACCTCGGGCCTTTGCCTGTGGGTGCTAGGTCTCGAAGCTGTCAGGCAGGAATTCAAGGAACATTGTCGCCAGATAATAGTCAGGGGCTCAGGGACCCTTGGGTGAAGGGTGCCAGCGACGAGCTGTCAGTGACACATGAGGCTTGGCCGGGGCCCCGGGGCAAGGTGGTGACATTGGAGGTGACTGTGGCCAGGTCTGGGTGTTCTGGGGAAGCAGGACAGATATGCTCCTGGGGAAGGGAGCGCTCCCTGTCCGTGCTGCGTGGCGCGTGTTCGTGTGTGTCTGCGTGTGCGTGCACGCGGGTACAGCTGTGTGCCGCGAGACACTTACACAAACTGCTGTGTGTCCACAGTCGGGGTTAAGGTGTCACAGAGCCGGGAAGCTACAGAAGAGGGACCTTTGGAGGAACTGAAGCCACTAGACAGGAGAGACAGCCCCAGCAGACAGGGCCAGCCCTGCAAACGTTTCAGGGGGCGACCCAAGGGAGAGAGTGTGAGTTATGGAACCGTCCAGTCTTGGGTTTGGGTCTGGGCTCTGCCACCGACCAGCCACGTGACCCTGGGCTGGTCACCTACCTCTGTGGCCTTCTGTTTGCCCCCGAGTGAGATGGGGACAACCCTCCCTCCCAGGACGCCCTGTAACTACACCCGCTTTCCACAGCAGGAGCGACGAGGTCCGTGGAGGTGGCTGCTCAGGCTCACAGGCAGAGTCCCTCTGCGGGCAGTTCACTGGGTCCCTGGCAGGACAGGGGACCTGGCCTTTGGCAGGTGGCTCCCACCAAGGCCCCTCACCATCTGTACTGTGTGGGGCTGGGGGTGCAGGGAGTCAGAGGGTGGGCTCAGCATAAGCAAGAGTTTTCCGAGTCTGTTCCCGCATCTGTGAAATGGGGATACTATGACCCTAAAGGGAAGGGCAGGGGCAGAGCCTAGCATACAGTAGGAGCTCAACAAATCCAGGGGCCTTCAGCTCCCATGCTCACCCCCTCCCTGCTCCACCCTTGATACCACTCTGGCGTCTACTGTCCAGCAACTTAGATAAAACTGGGGTGAAGCCAGGGTGCAATGCACAGATGTCTTTCCTTCCTGCCTGTCACAGTGACAACGAAGAAGAGGAAGGTGATGACGCTGACGATAAAAATAATAATAGCAAGCACTATTGTGGTTGCGACACTGATCGTGGGCCAGACACCCTGCTGGCCCTCAGCAGCATACACCACCTCACCTAATCCTCATAGGTGGGGACTAGTCTTCCCCATTCCTTGGATGAGGAAGATGAGGCCCAGAGAGGTGACGTGAACTGCCCAAGGTCACACAGCTGGGAAGCGGGGGAGCCGGGACTTGAACTGGAGTCTGGCCACTCCAGACCCCGCTGCGCATTCCTGCATCCTGACTCCAGCCCTCCTTGTGCCCCCAGGCTCTTCACGGGCCACCCCGAAACCCTGGAGAAGTTTGACAAGTTCAAGCACCTGAAGACGGAGGCTGAGATGAAGGCCTCCGAGGACCTGAAGAAGCACGGCAACACGGTGTTCACCGCCCTGGGGGCCATCCTCAAGAAGAAGGGGCATCACGAGGCGGAGCTGAAGCCCCTGGCCCAGTCGCACGCCACCAAGCACAAGATCCCCATCAAGTACCTGGAGGTAGGAGGCGGGGCCGGGGCGGACGGTGCGGAGGGAGAGGCCTCGGAGGGATGAGATTTGGGTTCGAGTCCCAGCTCGGCCACAAACTTGCTGGGTGACCTGCGTCACTCCCCTCTGTGCCCCAGTTTCCTCATCTGTAAAGTGGGCTGTCACCCCCTTTGCCTTCCTCCTGGGGTCATTGAGAGTGGACGTAGTTCTCCCCCAAATTCATATCTTGTTACCAAGGAAGAAGGGCGAGAGTGGATAGGGGTGCACGACTTGCCTTCTCTCCACAAGTAGGTACCATTATCACACCCACTTGACGGATGAGGAAACTGAGGCACAGAGAGGGTAAGTAGCTCGTCCGTGGTCACAGAGATAGCAAATGACAGAGCCAGGATTCAAACGAGGTCTCTATCGTTCCAGCACCCAGATCCTAAGCCCTGTGCCGCTGGGAGTCTGAGACATGCGCAAGTTCATTGGCAGGAGTTCAGCAGCCGGGGCGTGTTCCGGGGTGGGGGTGGCCAGCAGGCTGGTTCTAGTCGTTTCAGCATCTTCAGAGAAGAAGAGACAGAAACTCAGGTGTCCTAGGGGAGGAGGGGATGCGGTGACAGGAGCTGAGGGATAAAGCAAGCAGACTGGTGCAGCAATGAGGATAAGGATAATGGTGACAGTATTGGCCTGAGTCACTGCATGGAATTCTCACAATTACCCCGGGAGGTTAGGAATCACATTCAGTGTCTCCTTTTCCTCTCACACAAGTTCAGAGGTAGGGAGTCCAGAGCTGCTGTGGGAGCCCCAGGGATGCAGGCTCTTCCTGTTCTGCCACGTCCTTGGCATGTGGTGTCCATCTTCAACATTGACTCATGGTCCACGATGGCTGCTAGAGCTCCAGCCATCTGGTCCATATTCCAAACAGGAAGCATGAGGAAGAGAGGAAGGCTCTCTTTTAAGGAGTTTAAGGAGTCCCAGAAATCTCATCCAACAATTTTGTTTACATCTCATTGGCCGGAAGTTAGTTACAACACCACACCTATCTGCACGGGAAACTGGGAAGTGCAGTCTTTTGCCACTCCAAATACAACTAGTGTTCGGTTACCAAGGAAGGAGAAATGGACATTGGGCAGGCAATTAGCAGTCTCTACCCCAGGCAGGTACGCTTCTCATCCCCATTTTACAGATTTGGAAACTGAGGGCTCAGAGAGGTTAAGTACCTTGCCCAAGGTCGCTCAATTAAAAAGCCAGAAGGTACAGTCCCATCTATGGTACTCTGGAACCCAAATTCTTAATCCTGTAGCATAATATCTCCCATCAACAATCACCACCCCCACCCTCTTCAGCCTTACCTCCCTGCACCTGCCCCTCATTGCACACACAATCTCGCCTGCCACCCCCCATCCCACTCAGCATCATGGACGTGAGGAGCCAGTCCCGCCTCTGAGATTCTGCATGTGCTGTGATCCCTGTCCTCCTCCTCTTCTCTTGGTAAATCCCTCTTCATCCCGCAAGGCCTAGCTCAGAAGCCACCTCCTCTGTTCCAGCCCCAGGCCCACGGGGCAGTCAGCTGCTCCACCCGCCAGCCCTCCCCGCACAGAGGCACTTTACCGTCATCCCTGTCATGGCGCCCGCCCAGCTGTGTCGTAATTTATCTCTTTACCCAGCTGTCTCCCGGCTGGGACACAGCTCAAGGGCAGACCCTAGCTCCCTCCCATTTCTGAACCCCAGGGGCATGCGGTGGCCTCACCGTACAATCTGAATGACCAATCCCCTCTCTGGGGACGAGGAAACTGAGGCTCAGAGAGAGGAGGCGATGCAGCTCGTGGACGAGAGCCAGGTTTAATAAAACAAGTGCCACTGACTGTAAAATCCTCGCAAAACGTGAAGGCCGAGCCCGTGTCTGCTCTTCCCCTTCCCGGCAGAGCCTCCTCCGCGCTCTGCGTGAGAAATAGCTCCTTCTCACCTGCGAGCGAGGGGCTACAGTCTCTTCTCGGTGGTCCCGCTGCCTCGTTCCCGTTTTCAGGACATTGGCGCCTCTGCCATAGACTCAGGAAAGGCAGATTGGGGGCCCGATCGGGTCATTGAAGCCCCATCTTGCAGGTGAAGTCCCACACGGGGGTCAGGGCTAGAACTCGGGTCTCCCGCGTCCTCCAGGGGCCCGGCTTCTTCACCGCACCTGCTCCCCGCCCTGTTTTATTGCACCTGGGAAATGAAAGGTGAATTTAGGAATATGTCCAAACCGCCGCCCAGAGGTGGGTGTTTGCAGAGCTGTGCCCGTCTCTGAGCCCTGGGGTGTCTCCTGGGTGGTGACACTTGTGCTTCTTGACGGCCCCCTCGGCACGTGCTCCCCCCGCCCCAACCTGCCTTCTGTCGCTTGCACCCCGAGAACACGGGAAACCCAGCCGCACTGCAGTTACTGCCTCTGTCCCGGGCTCTGGCCGCTCTTTGCCCGCAGTCCCCCGGGTGTAAATCCCAGCTCTGCCGTCCACTTGCTACATGACCTCAGTCTGGCTACTTTCCCGTCTGGGCCTCTGTAAAATGTCACCACTTGGTCTACTGGCCAGGGTCGTGTTGGCATCAAGTCCTGATTAACCGATGACAGAGCCCAGCAGCTTTTTTACATCCATAAGCTCTTTCAGTCCCTGACGCAGCCCTGCGTTATGACATTCCTGTGTCCATTTTTCTGGTGATGAAACTGTGGATGTAAGGGCAACTGCGATGGGGGGCTGACAGCAGATGTTACTGTCCTGGGGGGCAAGCCCGAGTCCCCGTCCCTTTCCTCTTCCTCTCTCTCCTCCCCTCCCACCCATCTTTCTGAGCACCAACTCTGTGCTTGGCACAGAAAATATGATGCTCTGCTCCCCCAACTCCCAAATAGGCTATTTAAAGCAATAACCATACTGAGCCATTAAATGCAAAACTTAAGTACACACACATGGAAATAGTTTCTTTCTAGATTTCCTGATTGAAAAATCCTGGATAAAACCATGGACTGTGAGCCCCTCTCCTCCTTTCTGTTGCCCCTGTGGTGGCCCTCTTGCCCGGCTGCCCTGGGTCCACGTCTTGAGCAACCGCTGAGGAGGGTAGTGGGTGAGCCATCCCACCTGGCTGCATGGCCTTGGGCTCATGGCTTAACCTTTCCTCATCTGTACCAAGACAGGCCTCAGTTTCCCCATCTGTACCTGTCTCACGAGGTTATGGGGATTAAAGTAGTTAATGCATGGAGATCAGTCAGAAGTGTATAGTAAGCGCTCAAAAAACAGCCCTGGATTAAAGAGATGCGACTCAGTCTGACTCCCATCTGGCTCCTGGCTTGTCCTGCCCCGTGACCGGGTCCCCTCTTGTCCCTCTCCCCGCAGTTCATCTCGGAAGCCATCATCCACGTCCTGCAGAGCAAGCATCCCGGGGACTTTGGTGCCGATGCCCAGGCAGCCATGAGAAAGGCCCTGGAGCTGTTCCGGAATGACATCGCGGCCAAGTACAAGGAGCTGGGGTTCCAGGGCTAAGCCCCCAACGGCCCCCACCCCCACCCACCTGGGCCCGGCACCCAGGGGAGGGTGGGCACTGAATCTCATGTAGCCATGTAGAGTTTGCTTCTGAGTGTCTGCTTTGCTCACGACAGGTGGGTAGGAGAGGTGGAGGGGCTGAGGGCGTGGGTTGTTCAAGAGCCTGGGGACTGAGCTCCCCGTGGAGGGTCATCCCCTTGGGGACCAGGAGAAGCGTGGTCCTTTGCTCATTGTGGCCTGCGGAGTTTGGGTCGTACTTAATTCTCCTCTCCCCTAAATTCCAACCGAATTCCTTCCAACCTCCAACCTGACCCACACCTGCACCCTCACCTTTAACCCCAGATCCAAAAAGTAAAGTAAGTCCCAGCCACACTAATTCTCGGACCCATCACCCTGCCCCTTGGAGACAGCAGAATGTCCCTTTGCAACGAGAAGGAGGTCTGGACGGGGGGGATAGCCATACCCAACCCAAGGGAGGCATCGGGTGTCTGGAACATAAGTGTGCCTTCTCAGGTAGTGGAGTGACTCACCTGGTTTTAATAAAAGACTCTGCAACATCGCAGTCCCTGCCTGGTGATTTTCATCCCCGAGAGCAAGTGAAGGGCTCCGAGGGAGAAACAATGGGAAGGCAGACATTGGGACTGTGCATGTGAGAGCCCGTGGGGAGGAGCAAGAGGGAGGGAGGAGAGGAGGAAGCAGCGGGGAGAAGTAGGAGAGGAGGAGGGGCAGGAGGGGGAGAGGGACAGAACCACCTTCCTTAGGCCACTACTCAGTGGCAGGGACAGTGCTGGGCATGAGGAGAGGGGAGGGCCTTGTCTGGTGAGGGAGTGGGCAGGTCAACAGACCTTTGCTGTCTGGGGCGATCAGTGCCAGGAGCACGGGGCTGTGGGGGCCCAGAAGCAGGGGATGTGGTCACGTGGTTACAACAATTTAAGTAACATGCCCAAGGACACCAGCTAGTAAGTGGCAGGGCTGGGTTCAAACTGTGGCCTGGAAGGCAACAGAGACTCCGGCTGGGGAGACAGCCAGGTGGCCAGCTGGTGGCAGGCCCTGACCCTCTGGCTGTAGAGAAAGGACAGACACATGGGGAGTAACTTACACACACAGGCCAGGACACACACTCCATATCTACAAGGGCCGAGCGCACGGGCAGAATGTGCCAGTATTGCTGCGAGGACCCCGAATAGAACACCGGCATGTGACCACAGCAGCCAGGAAGCAGGCAGGGGCAGAGGCCGTGGAGAGGGACCATGGAAAAGGATCTGGTGGTCTGGGTAGTCCGGGTGCCCAAGCCGTGAGGGCCGTGAATAGCACCCAAGACTCAGGGCACCATCTCTGGGAAGTCCCAGGTCCTCAGCATCGTAAATCTCCAGGGGCTCCCAGTGCCCCCTGCCCTTGAGTGTCCACACGGAGGCCCAGGCCCCTGTGATGAGCCAACCTCACTGGCCCAAACCTCTGATTATGCCAAGGTTCACGGCCGCAGAATGGGGCAGAGCTCGTCTGCTGAATGTGGACATGTCTCAGACCCTAACAGGCTCATTATCTGGCCGTGCTGCCATCCGAGGGCAGCGCTAATGCGGCCACCTCCTTCCGTGCTGCTCCAGGCTTTGGGAATTCTTACCCTATCTGAGAAGGTGGGAGAGAAGGGGAGGGGAGGCTGGGAGGAGGGGAGCTTTTTGATCTCGGAGCCTGGAGAAAAATTCCATGCATTTCTCTAGTAGTTCAACTGAATACCCAGGCAGTGAGCACTTCCGTACAGGATACGCGTGCAAGATTTAAGGTCAAGTCAGCCCATCCCTGCCCTCAACCCATTGGCAGTCTCGTTGGAGAGACGCGCGCTTTGATAATTAAATCAGGGCAGAATAAAATCACGGCTGTGGTGGAGTGCCAATCACCTGCCATTCATCCAACCAATATTTGTTGAGCACGTCAGGTAAAGAAATCTCAGTTATACCTTTGATGTGTACAAAATGCAACTTCTTTTTTTCTTTTTTCTATAACTCAGCTGAATTTTTGTCTGGAATCCTCATTGTGGCTGGGTGGCAGATACTTAATCTCCGTCTCTCTGAGGTTTCTCCCCAGTTCCAGATTTCCCTGCGGTTTTGGCTAATTCTGAGGGGCTACGTGTACCAAGTCGTGGTGTATGTGGGCCGGGAGGTGGCAGCCTGGTTGTTGCCGTCACCTGTCCCCAGTGGTGTCCTGGGGGATGCCACACTCCACCTGGTCTTCAGTAATTGACCTCCTCAGGCACTTGAAACTCTGAGGCTGCCCAAGGCTCCTTCTGCCTGAGGCCACTTCTTAGGGACCCCCCGCCCCTGCATGCTCCACCTGGGACAGAGGCACAGTGTCCTCTGAGTTCAGACCCCACGGGCCTTTCTGAGCTTTTGCAGCCGCCTCCAGGATTTGGCAGGGCTTATGCAGGGCTGCCCTGTACCGTCATATGGGTTGTGCACTGCACAAGAGTGCCTGACTGAGTGGGCTATTAAGGGCAGGATCCAGTCTGTGCTCCAGTTTCCAAGCTGTGCTCCCAGAAGGGGTGCCTTTTCCTAATTCATACGAGGATACTCTCTGAGCCAGCAGGGTTCTCGAGCAGGGACAGAACCACTTTCTCTGGGAACCATCACCACATGCAATATTATTGTTTCCTTTTCGACTCTCTTCCTTGTGATAGTTCCAAAAATGATTTTCCAACCTGGGAAGCAGGGACACTTCATGATCTCCAAATTTTTTGCCCTTTCTGTGTGTTCTTAGGGCCTAAGTTTTTGAATCTGCACATCCAGGCAAGAGACATGTTTTTCTTGCGTTCAGCTGTCACATCCTTTCACAGAAATGCCTTGCTGTCTGAAGAGGAAAGAGAAAAAGAAGAAAGGAAATCCTGGGGTAAATACAGGCTAATGTTTTTTAAATGTGATCCTGCACCAGCATTTATTCTGTATCGATTTAATATTTATTGAGCAAATACTACGGGCCAGGCCCCAGACTAGGACTAGGGTCCCAGCCAAGAATAAGGCCACACGGTCTCATGAAGCTTCTCTGGTGTGGAATGAGGAGGAAAGGGTCTGTGCTAGGCCCCGGGGACAGCGGGGGATTGAGAAGCGGAGAAAGGGGAAGAGAGGTTCAGGGGCAGAGAACTGCCTGAGGACAGGCTCTGAGAAGGCACTTGCCCACTGGTGCAGTAACGCGTCGTCAGGCAGATCTTTACTACAACTGCCGGGCGCAGGGCTCGGCTCGGGCTGCCGCGGGGGAGCAGTCGGGCCTGGGCCCCGACTTCCTGGAGCTCAAAGGCTCGGGGCTCTGGGAGGACGGAGATGCAGGAGGCTGAGTCCTGAGGAGTCAGGGGAGACGGGGGGCCAGCCACAGGGGGCTAAAGTCACAGAGATGGGGATGTGTTAGTCAGGGTTCTCCAGAGACACAGAACTAATAGGATTTATATAGGTATACAATAAATATTATATACGTAAAATACATATAATCCAATACACTTATAATATGTACTATATAAAATAGTACATATTATATGTAATATTATATAATATGTATTGCACACATATATACATACATACAGTATATAAAATGACACAATACATAAAATAACATATATATTTATATATAAAATATATAATATAGTATATTTTATATACTATATTATGTATGTATTAAATGTTATATAAGACATATATTCTCTATCTAAAATATTATATATTATATAATATAGACTTTTATAAAAATATATATAATAATAAAATGTACAATATTATATATATAATGTTTTATATCTCTAAAATACCTCTTCCCATGCTGCCTTTCCTACATCTACTCTATCGTCTCCTGGAATTCCTGTAAGATGTTTTTAGACTGACTCACACTGTCCTCCATGACTCTTTCCTATTTCCCACTCTTTGCTATTTTGCATGCTGAGAAGTATGTTGCTTATTTTCTTGGTTGCACAGTTATACATTTTTAATGGTTTCGATCCAGAATTTTTATGATATTGAGTGGAGTATATTTCACAATAGCTAGTCTGCTCTACTTCCAGAAATGGAAATCTTTATCACAAGTTATAATGGTAAATTTGGGGGTTTTTCACCTGTTTTGTTTGTCTGTTTCTCCCCTCCTGGACGGAGAGGGCGGGGGTCCTCTCTGCTCTGCTCGTCATCGTGTGCCTGGCCCCTGGCCGGATGCCCATTGCAGCCTCTCAGTCAGCGTGAGCTGAATATGCGGGTTACTCCACACTTCTCCTCCCGCGGACGCACAAGCGAGTTGTAAACTGCAGAACATTTAAATAATTGAGTGATTCAAGAGGCCCCAGTGGAGCCTGGTTCTGAATATCTAGTCCCTGAAGTTGAGCTCTACGCATCTCTCTGTGTGTGTGTGTGTGTGAGAGAGAGACAGTACGTGAAGGTCTATCTAACTCCTCCACTGTCAGGTCTGATCTCGGCTTTCAGCCCATTTCACCTGCTGCTCTGAAACCCACACAGTCATGCCCCCAGGACAGCCGAGGTGACCCCCTCAGGGCCTCTAAAAGCCAGCTCTAATGACTCTGCCGGGATCGTGGCTTTCTGGGTGGAGCCGGCTGAGAACTTGGATTGGACACGAAAGAAACCAGGGCTCGGGTAGCATCTCGGAGAGCACAAGCGATAAATTGTGAAGAGCTGTGTGTGTGGCCACTTCTTTGAGCTCTTGACCTGGCAAACCTTGCGCCAAGCAGAGCTGGAGTATCAGGTGATGTCAGAAAAAAAGAGAGGACAGCCTTCACAAAGTACACCACACAACACACACGGACATTTCCCATTTCACCGATAATTTAAATTATATCTTGTATTTTATATTTCACTGTGATCTCTCTCTCTCACTCACACACACCATTCATTTTGTGCTCCCAACCAAGTGAAAGGTGTATCTTTTTTTAAAAATAGCCACAATACCTTTCCCTGTGGACCTGCATCAATTCTGTTGCTTTTATCTGAGCAGAGACGACCCACAAATATAAAATTCTTTCCCTGCTGGCATTTTGAACAGAAATAGAAACAAAATATTGAACCTCTGTTAACACATTTAGAAAACCAGAGTCTTCTACTGAAAATAGAAGTCTTTTCTTCCGAAAATATTTCCACTCATCCAAGGATGCAGTTTCCTCGAGGAAAACGTACGTCTTGTCTGAGGCCCGGAGCGCCTCGTATTCTGGCCGGTGGCCTTTCCCCCGGGTGGTGAACGTGGACTTGAACCATCTCATCAAAAGTTTTCATACAGTTTATCAGATTCAAAACCCTCCGAAGGTGGACTGCCCCTCCCCGCCACAGGCTTCAGGGAGAGGAGGTGACTGTGAGCCTGGTGGATTATGAGATGGAGTTATTAGGAGCCTTAGGTTTTGGGCAGTGGGGACTCAAGGGTCTTCTGACAAATTTGGGGAGGGAATATGGGGGAGGAGGGCTGGGAAGAATGGGCATTTCTGCTTCAATCAGAGCAGTGGTACTTTTAGCCAATGTGTATATTGGGGTTCTGCACGATATTTCATTAGAAATAAGCCAGATGGGCAATTCTGCTGGAAAAGGTTTGCTACAACTACCAGCCCAGACTGGTGGCTCTCAGTAGGGCTTGTATTGTCCCCTGAGGAGTGTTGTGGGTATTTGTGGGAGTGTTTGTTGCAGTGATGAGGATGCTGATTTGGGGGGGTGAGGAAGGGATGCTGAGTGTTCTAGAACATGCAGGAAAAATACATATAATGATGATGTGTGCTATGTTCTAGACCCTAACTCTAGAACTTGAAAATGTTACTTATAAATGCATTATCTTTGAACTGTTTAAAATTATGTTGAATTATTGAGAAAAATGATTTTTTTACTTTACAAGACTTCTTCACCACTTCAGAAAGTGGCTCCCCTCACAGCAGTGCCACCAGGGAGCTTAGTGGCCATGGCCGTCGTGGATGTGTCTGTAAGTACTCCGTGTCCTCTCCTTTCAGGCACGTGTAGGATGGCATTTCCCCAGACCCTTTGAAGTAATTGAGGCCATGTGGCTCGTGTGGGACAAAGAAACGTGAGCGGGCGTGTGTCCTTCCAGGGGAAGTTTCAAGAGCCGGCGAGTATTCCCTACACCCCTACCGCATCACCACCTGGAGCCTCTGTGGACCTGGCTGGGTCTCTTCGGGAAGAGCGGAGCCTGTGCCAACCACACTGGACACGAAATGTGAGTGAGAAGTAAACTCATGGAGTGTGGCGTGTCAGTGCAGCGTCACCCAGCCTGTCCCCACCATGCAGTCACGGACCCCACGCCCCTGTGCTGGTCGGCGTGTCGGACGCAGGGATTCTGTGAACAGGTGCAAGCAGACAACCGTTTATACGTCCTCTAGTGCCATCATGCCTGAGCACTGAAATATTGAAAAACATTTTATTTTATTACAAAAAAACTTCCTTTTTATCTTTATACATATTAGAGTTAGGACATGATGTTGGATTTTTCAAATTATAGATGTGGGTAGCTTATATTATCAGCGAGCTTCATTTCATAGTAGTAAGGGGTGTTGCCAAGTATTTGTTAGGAAGAGGCAGCATTGTCTGCTGGTGTTGAGAGTCACTGATCCAGGGGTCCCTGCTTTGGAGCCGGCTCCCGCACTGGTGTTCGAACAGTATAGGGGGCTGGGCTGGGAGATGTGGGGGAGAATATTCGCGAAAGTCTCACGATACTGAGATAACAATTAAACTTCAGAAAGTGCGGGGATTGGTTCTAGGCTAGATGCTCACCCACGTGATCCTGTATCCACACTAGGAAAGTCACAGCATCAAAGAGAAACCCGTATCTGAGCACAAATCAATCTACTGCTAACCGGTATATGATGCACAACCCTAATAAACTCAGGGACTCATGTGGCTCAGTCTCAGAGCAATGTCACGGCTAAGAAGACAGTTGAACAACCAAAAGTAATTAAGGAGAAACTCCGTTCTTGAGTTTCTAGAAGGATGTTAAAAGAGCCCCCAGTACGTAGGCCACATCAGTACTTGTTAGACTTGTCCTTCCTTTCTTCTCTACTTCCCTCGTGCCTCTAGACTACTGTAGAACCTCTCTTCTTAAATCTCCTTGCCAGCACAACAATTTCCCCTCTTCCTCCCCATCCCTCATGACTTTATTATATACATCACATTAGCTTCTCTCCTAACAGTTAAAAAATGGCCTTCCTCTTTAGGAGGAAGAGAGGGAGGGTGAGAAATGGACAAGTAATACAGAGTCTTCGGTCAGGTCTGGGAGAGGGAGATTCTGTCGATGTCCCACATTCACAACGGGTCAGACTTTCTGAAAATGGAGCTGGCTGCCTGGGGAGAAGTGAGCTCCCCGTCATGGACACGAGCAAGAAGGGGCTGAATGGCCACTTGCTGGGACCATTCAACTCATTCAGCCACCAGACGCCTCTGTGCCCGGCACAGCTAGATGAGAAGAAGCAAAATGATGAGTAAGACAAAATCTCCAGCCTCCGGCAATTTGCAGCCTAGGCGGGGAGAAAGTGTCTACAGGGCACAGTGGTGAGCAGAGAGGGGAGGCCAATCAGAGTGGCCTGGAGGGGATCAGGCAAGGCTGGGTCTTGGAGGACGGGCAGGGGTTTCTCATCCCTATGCCGGGGAGAGGGCAGGAGGGAAAAGCGTGTGGGGGTGCGGGGCTGGGATGGAGCAGGTCCCCTCTGGAGACAGCTCAGCGGAGCTGGAGCCCATGTGCGAAGGAGAACCGAGTTGTGGTTTTGGCTCATCCTGGGGGTCGGTGTCTTCTGGGCCAGGCTGAGACGCCTGCGTGTCGAGAAGAGATGTTGGGCACCAGGTAGATGGAAGGAGGTGGGCGGGGGGACGGGGTTGGGCTGGGGTTCCCTAAGGTCCCAGCCTGCCGTGCGCATCTTAGCCTTGCCTGACTCCAGAATCTCGTGAGCCGATTCCTTAAACTAAATCTCTCTGTACACATCCTGTTGATTCTGTTTCTCTGGAGGACCCTGACTAATGCGATCATCACTTCCATTTTACAGACGGGGAAACTAAGAGAGAGTTTAAGCAACTTGCCTAAGGTCACCCAACTGGGAGGTGTTGGGATTTGCACTCGGGGTCTGCACGCTGTGTGGCTCCCTGCCTCGTGGGACGTGGGACGTAACCAGTGTGGCATGCATCAGCCTGGGGACAGATATTCTCTTGATACCCGTCCTGGGCGGGCTGACGCTTCCTCCGTCCTGGAGTCCTACCCTCCACCCCGCAGGTGCCCTGAGGCAGAGCCGATGACATTCGATGACGTTCTCCAGGCAAGACTCACCAGTCTGCCAGTTGAAGCCGAGCGACCAAATCCCCTGCTAAGTGTCTGCAGGCTGGGCTGGCGGGGATCCTAAGCTGGGGGTGACATTCCAAAGGCTACTGGGTTGGCCAGATCCGGGTCACTTATATCTCACCTTACATGAGAGTGTCTACGAGAGATCACTGGGGGACTCTGGAGCAGAGGTGAACCACCCCAGGGGACCTGAGGTCACTGCCACTTGATGGAAGCTCCTGATGCTTTTACATGGCAGCTTCTCTTTGAAAAAAAAAATTCCACCTGATCAGGTACCCAATGCATTTCATTCATCAACTATCTATGAAACACGTACTATTCTGATTTTCATTGCTGCATAAGAAATCACTCCAAAATGTAATCGTTTAAAACACAACAGTTCATTATTTTATTATGGCCTCTCGTGGCTGTCGGGATCGACAGGGGTCAGCGAGGGAGCACTGGGCCACAGCCATCGTCTCTGGGCTCGCCCACATGCGTCTGGCTGTCTGCTGGAACACCTCCACGTGGTCACTCTGCTCCCTCGTGACACAGCGATTGGGTTCCAAGGGCGAGGGACCCCAGAGAAAGAGCCGGGCGGACGCTGCCTCGCTTTTGTGACCTACCCTCGGGAGTCCCGCAGAGTGACCTCTCCACATTCTGCTCTTGAGGAGCGAGTCACTGAGCCAGCCGTGTCCAAGGGGAGGAGAACTGGACTCATTTCTCGATGGCAGGGCAGTCTGAGAAGGTGCAGACACTTTAAAGGCTCCACGCTCGCTCTCTGTCCAGCACTGGGCCTCACGGTGCAGTGGGGAGACAGACACGAGGGCTCAGGGTCAGCTGTCTGCCCCTCCAGACCCGCTCTCCTCCCTCCCCGTGCTCCCTGCCCGGAAGGCCGGCCGGATGGACTGCACCATCGGGCTCCCCGCCCTCGGGCTCCCAGTGGGGAAGTGCTGGAGGTTGGAGTTTGGGACGAGTGAAGCTGACTGTCTATTCCCCTGACCCCCTGAAGTGCTGGGTAGTTGCAGGTTGGCTCCATCCCTCCAGGGAAGCCCACGACTCCTGCAGGGACCTCTCCAGGGGCTCCCCTTCCCCGGTTCCCACGGCTGCCCCCGCCCTTGCATGTGGAGGTGGAATCAGCTGCACTCTGTGCCTGGCCCCGATTCCACGCCTCTGCCCACGCTTTGTGCACAGTCCTTGTTGTTGGGGCCCCGGCTGACACAGCATCGAGGATAGAGTATGATGTGAGTGGTACCCTAAGGGACGGCATGCCAGCAAGAGCAGGGCCTGTCCCAGGCTGGGCCGGCAAGGAGGAGAGGACATGCTCCCCAAAGTGGGACTTCAAGAGTGAGTTGGAACCGTCCAGGAAGTCCCTCTTTTGGGAAGGGAAGATGGACCAGAGCATGCAAAGTGATGAAGACATGGGAGAGCCCAGGATATTCCAGGAACAGCATGAGCTTGGGCACAACCACTGCAGGGCGAACCCAGGAGCAGGTGTCAGGAGGGAAAAGCAGGGGAGAGGTCAGGCCATGTTACTTGAACTTTCATCCTGTGAGCGATGGGGAGGCATTGAAAGATACTCATCAAGCAGTGATTTGAACAGAATTGCAAGTGGTCCAGAGTGTGGGGCTTAGAGTCAGAACTACCCAGTTCAAATCATGGCCCTGCCCATTCCAGACCAGTGAGTTACTTCCTATGCCTCAGTTTACTCTTCAGTAAAATGGACGCACTAATAGCACCCACTTCATGGGATTGTGAGGATTGTATCAGTTAGCATGCTTTCAGCGTCAAATAACAGAAAACTCAACTAAAATTGGCTTCAACAATAAGAAAATTTAATGTCATGTAAAAATTCTGAAGGTAGGGAGGCCCTAGGATTGGGGATTTATAGCTCAAAGATGTCAGACTCTAGGTCTGCTTCTCTACAATCCACCTTCCCCTCAAGCTCACAAGATGGCTGCCACAGCTCCAGGCATCACAACTTCACCCAACATTCAAAGGCAAGAAAAGGCAAGTCTTTGCTTCATGTTCCCTTTGGAAAGTAAGGAAGAACTTCCTAGGAGCCCCTCTCCCTCTGCTCTGACAGATTCCCTCCGAGCTCCCATTTTCCACGACTGAGTCACACGCCCATTCCTAAGCCAATCATGGGCAACTGTGGGCTGAGAGCAATTGTAACTCACCTCTGGGGCCAGGACTGGAGTCATCTTCCCTGAGCACCACTGGGGGGTGAACCCCCAAACCAACATGGGATTCTTGAGACAAGGAAGATGGAACAACAGTGTCGGCCGTGAGGCTGAAACGAGGTGCTCCACACCAGGCACGTGGCCCAGCGCTGGGGCGCGGGGACAGTCGGTGGGGGTGAGCCACCTGCTTGAGCAGCCTCTCGTAACATAACATAAAAACAATACACAGTGTCACACAGCCTTAGTCTTCATTGTCTTGGGCTCTCGAGCCAGCCCTGCCTCCTACCAGGGTGTGATTTGGGGGCAAGTTATTCCACCTCTCTGTGCCTCAGTTTCCTCACCTGTGAAATGAAATAATAATTTTCTTATTCCTTACCCCAAAGGCCTTCGGGAGGATCAAATGAATTGACATTCATCAAGTTCCTGGAGGAGCACCTGGCATTTCTAGTGGGAACTGGGCCGCGTCTCCCTGATTTTCTTTCTTTCCTTAGTGACCGGGGCCCAGGCTGCAGTTTCTCGCTGAGGAAGGGAGAAGAGGGAGCCCGGGTGAGGAGCACACGGTTCCGCCTCGCTCTTTGCTGGCAGAGGGGCCACAGACCGCATGGGAAGAGTGCGGGTGCAGCTGGGTCACCTCTGCCCTCGTCCGCCGAGCACCGAGGGCCAGAGAGGGGATGAAGCAGTGGAGGCCGTGGGAGGGTCATGGGGGAGATTCAGGGACCCGCAGACACAAGGAGGCAGATGATGGGTAAAAAAGGCCAGCCCACCACACTCAGCGCCCTAGGTCCTGTCCCATCGCAGTCAGCTGTGTGACCTGAAGAAAACGTCTCCACCTCTCTGATCTCCAGCTTCCCGTGTGCTACACAAGATTAGTCACGTTGAGCCGACAGTGGGGGATTCCATATTAAAGCACTATCCAACTGTGGATAATCAGGAGGCTGGTGGGACCCACGGCCCCAACCCCTTCTCAAGATGCCTCTCCGCAGGGTCTGCACGTCAGAGTCCAGGGGCCCTTGGGGGTCACTTAGCTCAGATTTGGTTTTATAGATGAGAAAACAGAGGCTCAGAGAAGATAAACCTTGGTCAGGCCCCCACACCTGGCCCCTCCTGGCCTGAGGGCCTTCTGCCGGGGAAGCTGCCGCTGCCCTCTGTCTGTCTGTCTCCTCCATCTTGCTCTCTCTTCTCACGTCCTTTCCCTGTGTGTTTCTTCCCTCCCTGTAAATCCCTGTCTATTTGTCTTTCTCTGTCTCCTTGCGTTGGACTATACACCTCTCTTTCCACTTCTCTGTCTCCGTCTCTCTACACCTCTGTCGCTCAGCTGCCAGTCTGTATCCTTCCCTTTCTCCCCGTCTCCAATCCCGTGACTTTCTAAACAGCTTAAAATAAGAATAAGACCGTTTGTAAGCCCGGAGCGGGGACGGGAACCTGTTGAAATCATCGGGGTCTTGAGAGTGGAGTCCAGCTACGCTCCAACCTCAGGTCCTGCAGGAGGGACGAGGCTGGTGAGGGCCCGGCCTGGCCTCAGACGCAGGAAGGGCCGGGCTGCACGACCTTGGGGCTCCCTTGCACCTGCCCGGGTTCTGATTCCAAGAAGATTGGTGTGACAGCCCACAGTCCTGGTAAAAAATAGCTCAGGGAGCCGGGGCTGGCCTCCCAGGCGTCTGGCCGCCCAGGACTCTGGAGAGGCAGGCCAGTGCCTCCAGCATGCAGAGCAAGAACCTGCAGCCCAGAGCGGGAACCACCTGCCCAAGGTCACAGAGCAGGTGGCAGCACAGTAGAGCGAGAACCCGGCCTCTGACTCCCAGCCGGCGCCCCCACAGCGCCGCGGACCTCCTTCGGGGGCCCCCGGCTGGGCCGGTCCGTCCCGGCTACAGAGAAACCGCATCCCAGCCCTCACCTGCCTGGACTGTAACAGCCCTATTTTTTGACCGTCTCGCACGTTTTGCCGTGAGCTCCTTGAGGCCAGAAGGAGTGGGATGGGCTCTGCCACATAATGCCCTCACCGGGAATGACAACAACCACAGCTCGCATTCACCGGGCCCCCAACACTGCTGGGCACTTTCTACGCACTGTCCACACAGTAACTCACTTACTCTTCCCTCCAGCCCTGGGAGGCAGGGGCTACCATCACGCCCACCTTATAGATGAGGAGACTGAGGCCCAGAGAGGTTCACTGACTAGTCCAAAATCACAGAGCACTAAGTCTAGTAGAGCTGGTATTCCAACCCAGGCTCTAAATGAATTAGTGGGTGAAAAAGGGAATAAAGGTTTGGGACTCGAGCACACTAAGCAGCTGCTGCTATCATTTGACTCTTGGGCCACCAAGGGTCACAGAGTCCCCCCTCCCCGCTCTGGCAGGCTGGACTCACAACCGGGCCCTCAGAATTCCATTTCCTGGGGACCCTGGTGCTGGGAGCCCCATCCTCCAAGCCTGCCCCTTCCCAGCTGGGTGACCTTGGGCAAGTCCCCTTCCCCCTCTGAGCCTCAGTTTCCCCATCCATCAGAGGGGAAACTTTACCTGTGTCAGGGGTTCAGTAAACTGATGATTCTCGAGGGGCTGGTGGGATGGACCAGGCTGGGGTCCGAAGCTGAGAGCACCCTGAAAGAACACGTTCTAAAATCTGATTTCTTTTGGCCGAGATGTGGAAATCACTTAGAAAGTACAAAGAGCATTACACGAGGACCCGAGGTTCTCATGTTTATCCAAAGGGGGCTTGCCAGGAAGGGGGTGAGTGGGGCGCCCTAAGTAAAAGGGCGTACATGCCCAGGCCTGAGGCTGGCCCAGAGGACGTGCGAGCAGAGCTGCCCCACCCTCAGATGCCGGCCAAGGCTGTCCTGGCACAGCCACCCCAGTGCTGGTGATAGTTCACGTCCTGGGAACTTCTGCCAGAGAGGGACAGGTGGGGAGGAGGAGGAGGTGGCAGGGGGACAGCTGGCTCCAAGGCTCAGGCTGAGTCATCCTACAGGGCCGGGGTCTGGGGGCGTGAGGGGAGAGGGCTGTTTCCCGAGGGAGAGGAGGCAGGAGTGGGGAGAGCACCCTGGACATGTGACCAGACCAACCAGCGGGGAAGGACAGAGAGCCGAGGCCAGACTGCCACGCCGAGGGGAAACCTAGCCGCCCCTTCCCCTGTCCGCCCGCCCCGCCGCCCGCCCCCATCACCTGCCCCCACCGCCTGCCCTGCACATTTTTTTTCCTCCCTGTGATCCTGGTGTCTGGTGGCTGGACCCAGTGCCTCCTCTGAGCCCTCCACACCCACAAACTCCCCCACCCTCTCAGCCTTCCTCCCACCCCCAAACTCCTGCCCCCCAGGACCCTGAAGCTGTCAGGCAACTCTGGGCTCCAGGCCTCAGAGGGTGGCCTGGGGTCTCTGGAGCCAGGCAGACATAGTCCAAACCCACCCACCATTTCTGAGCTGGGTGACCTTGGGCAAGTTACTTGACTGCTCTGAGCTGCAGTTCCCTTACTATAAAGTTGAGAGAACACTGTCTTACTGCATCCGGCTTCAAAAGGAGGTGCCGTGTGTCGTGTGACTCCATTTATAGAACTGTCCACGATAGGCAAATCCATAGAGACAGGAAGGAGAGGAGTGGTTGCCTAGGGCAGAGGTAGGGGGCAATGGGGAGCGACTGCTGAGAGGTGCAGGCCTTCTTTTTGGGGTGATGAAAATGTTCTAAAGTGGATACTCTGGGAATATACTAAAACCACTGAGTCGTGCACTTTAAATGGGCAAGTGTACGGAATGCGAGTTATATCCCCAAAAGTCTGGTGACAAACGAGGTGCCTGTTGGGTAGCTGGCACATGTGGGTGCTCCAGGCTTACAGCGCCCACCCTGTTGGCTGCTGCACCACCTGCCCCCCCTCCTGGCATGGGCTGCGGGGTCTTGGCCAGAGCACACGTGGTGGATGCTGAGCGTGAGAGTCCCACCGGAAGGTCAGGTGAGACGACCTTGGAGGGAAAGGAGGGTGGGTCCATCCTCCACCCTCAGAAGGAGCCACCAGAGCCAAGGTGACGAGGGGCAAAGACCTGGGACTCAGCAACCACTGCCAGAGTTTCACTCCCTGCTCTGCCGCCCACTGGCTCTGTGGCCTCAGGCAAGTTACTCAACCTCTCTGGCCGTAGTTTCCTCTTCTGAAGAAATGGAGGGATGGAATTCTCAGTCCACCCCTGAGAGGGCTGTTGGGACAAACGAGACAATTTGTGCAGAACGTCTGCAACAGGGCTGAGCACATCCTGAGAGCTTGGAAAATAATGGCTGTTTCTATCGTCCGTCGGGAGGGAGGGGCGGGCGGGGGCCTGAGTGAGGCCAGAAGACCCTGAATCCAGTCCCGCTCCCACCGACGTGAACGACCCCCACCTCGGCTGGGGCACCAGGCTTTGCTAAGCCCAGGCCTCCGACCTCCCCCTTTCTCAGCCGTCCTGCGCCCGCGTGATATGACAGATCTAGGGCAAGGGACTCTCCACTCGGGTCCTGACCTGTTCATCTGTCGGTGAGGGGATTGGATCAAAGAAATCTGAGGTCCCTGGTTCTGATGGCCTCGCCTGCCCCCTGGCCCAGCACGCCCCGGGGCGCGCGCCTTTGGCCTGAGGATTTGCCCTCACTTTGCCCGCGTCCTGTGTCCTCATTTTGCCCATCTGCCTCTCCGGTATCTCAGAGGCAGGAGCCCACCTTTCTGCTTGGCGTGGTGTAGGGTGGGCTCAACGGAACATCTGCCTTGACTGAGGCCCCAACCCAGATGCACCTTGGGCTGAATGAGTGACCTTGGGCAAAACCTGGCTCTGGGCCTCAGTTTCTCCTACTGTAAAACAAGCCTAATAATCCTTGTGTCCTCTGTCTTCCCGGGGAGGACGGTGATGAACTCTAGCATCTAGGGGCAGGGAGGGACCTTAAATGGCACTGAGTTCAACCCCAAATCCAATGCTTGAGGACCCCTACCATGCCCAGACTGTGCTTGCATACCCCTGGAGTGGCGGGGAGCTCACTACCTACCCCCAAACCATTCTATCCATTTGCTTGACAACAGTGACTGCATCAAATGGCACCACACACAGTGGCAGGTGCTGAAGGCTCAAAAATGAATACAGGCAAGGTGACATGGAGGCAAGGACACAGTTCCGGTTCAAACCCTGACTGTTTCCACCTCATACTAGCTCTGTGTGGCCCCTGAGAGAATCTTGACCTCAGTTCCTTCATCTGTGAGTGGCAGTCATGGAACCACCTTGTCAGGTCATTGGAAAGACTACTGCCAGGTACGCAGCAGATGCTGGTGCACGGGAGCATTCGTCTCATGCCAGGCTCAGTCAGTCCTGGGGAGCACTCTTGCTGTTGTCATCTCAATTTTTTCAGATGAATTTTTCAGAGGCACAGAGAGGTTAAGGAACTAGCCTGAGGTCACACAATGAGTGTGACAGGTAGAGCCCGACCTGGACCCCAACTGCCTATGCCCAGGTCCCTTGTACCTCACACCTCTCACAAGGGGCCCGGCTCAGAGCAGCCCAGTTCCCTTCCCATGACTGTGTGGGCACAAGCACGCTGTGCTCCCCAGAAGCCTGCGGACCCGTTAGCCTCCTTTTCTTAGAGGGCAAGTGGGGCTGGTGGTTTTCCATTGTTATTTTTAGCTCTGCCCCCACCATATTGTTTTGGATCCAGAGAAGGGAGCCTCCGAGGTGCGCCCAGCGGGTCTGCTAAGGAACGCAGTGACGACAAGCTGGCTGGAACCTGAGCTCTCCGCCCCCTGCCCCCCCCGCACAGCGACTCCGTTCCACTGGGAGTGACTCGACAGAAGCTGCCCTCCCCCCACCGTCCCGTCCAGCTGGTACCCACAGGTAGGGACAGAACGGTGCCCCTAGGAGCCGGGCAAGAGCATCCGGCTCCGGGTCATGAGCTCTGCCTTTCCTAGCTCTGCCTCCCACGTCCACTCAGCCCCAGGGTCGGCCTCTGCAGAACCACACGACCTGCGGGAGGGACCCCCCTGGCCCCAGTGCACCGGCGAGGACACCGGGATGGGACAGGAGCCATCTGTGTGGTGCAGCAGTGAATCCTGTGGCCCCAACTGCCAGGGAGCAAGTCCGAGCCCTGCGGTGTGATGGGTCAGTTATTTCCACTTGAGCGTCCTCGCGACATGGTGGCCGGCTTCCCCGAGTGAGTGACCCGCGAGGACAAGGCGGAAGCTGCGATGTCTTCTATGACCCAGGAAGTCGCACTCTGTCACTCACGCCATATCCTGTTGGTGACACAGGTCCGCCCTGCTGGGTGCGGGAGGGGATGACACAGGTGTGAACCCCAGGAGGCGAGGATCTGGGGAACCGTCGCGGAGGCCGGCTGGACTGTGCTGAGCTGCAAGGACGAGCAGGAAGCAAAATCGCAGTTGCTGCTCTCACAACTGAGTGTGACTGTGCATGTGTGTGTGCGTGTGCATGTGGGTGTGGGTGTGCGCGTGGTGAATGCAAAAAACAGCACAGCAAACCCAAAGAAACACCTGGAAACATTCTATGAAGAAAACAAGCAGGGTGGCGTGCAACAGAGCGGTCAGAGGGAAGACCTCTTCAGGAGGAGGGGTGGGACTGAGGCCCGAGGGTGAACCCAGCCCCCACGGGAAGGGCGGGGGGAAGGGTGTCCCAAGCAGAGGAAACAGCACCTGTGTGCCACGAGAGGCCACTGGGGCCAGCCCGCCTGGCTCTAATGCTCACGTGCTTCCCTCTTTGACCTCAGTTTCCTCATCCATAAAAGGGGATAATAACCGTTCCTACCTCCTACCACCATTACTACAAGGGAAACCCTTAGCGCAGGGCCTGGCACTGAGTAAAGGCCTGGGAACATGGGTGTCATGATCATTATTTGACAGTGGCACGTGAGGATGACAAAGACCTGGCCCCAGGTGACACCCTAATGCCTGATGTTGATTGAGGCGCTATCCTAAGCATGTCGTGATGATGCTCTCACTTCATTAATGTCATCTTCTAGTAAGGGAGACGGACTAACAAGCCAGCATGGAGTACTCTGGCCCAGGGGGTGGGAGCACAGCTGGCGTGTGGGGGTGCTCTCTCTGAAACTACAGGGGGATGGGTGCATGGGGAGGTGTCCCCCAGGAGCAGCACAGGAGTCTGGGAAGATGAGGCAGGGGGATGAAGGGTGGAGGGGAGCACAATCTCGGCACGGGACACTGCCGGGAGGGAGCCCGCAGGGTCTGTTAGGGAACAGCAGGTAGCTCGGTGTGGCTTCAGGTCACTGAAACTCTGGGTCTCTGGACACGGGGAAGGAGGTGAGGGAAACAGGCCCGGCGAGGAGGGAGGGAGGCCCTTAAACATCACATTTGAAGGGGCTTTCCTGTGGGGTGGGATCAACCAGCAGGAGAGACACAGGGACTGACGGATTGTGTTCTAGAAGCTCCCTCTGGCTGCCGGGAGGAGAGGGTGGGCAGCGAGGCCAGTGGAAATGGTGAGGCCTGGCCCAGGGCAGTGGATGTGGGAACAGAGGGGAGGGAGGGAACCCCAGAGGGGAAGAGGGAGTCAAGGAGGAGAAGGAGGAGGAGCAGAGGGCAGGGCCTCCACCCTTTTCAGGCCCTGGCAAGTCGCCCTCCTTTCCAGGGGTCTGTCCTCATCTGCTCTCCCCGACCTCAGACACAGCTGTCCCCAGCCCTGAGATGACACTCAGTAGAAGCATGAGGTTACGTGAAGCCTCTTCAGCATCCCTCCATCACAGCATTTATTATTTTGATGGTGGCTACCATTTATGGAGTACCTGCTGTATTCCAGGCACCACACACACACAGGCACACGCACACACATACACACCATCTCATTTAAACCCCACAATAACCTAGTGAAGTAGATATTATGGCTCCCATTTTGGAGATGAGGATCTCAAGGATCAGAGAGGTTAAGTAATTTGCCCAAAGTCACACAGTTAGTAAGAGTCAGGATCTCACCAAATGAGCTAATATCTAGAAAGTGCTTATGCCAGTGCCTGGCACCAGTAGGCACTCAATAAGTGCTAGTCACTGCTTTTGTTAGTACCATCAGCTAGATCTGCCTGGCTGCAGAGCCCATGTCCCGCTGCGGGCCTCACTGACTCATCTTGTTCAGTTCTCATGGTCTGTTATCTATTTGTCTGCTCCACTAGGCTGTGAGATCCTGCAGAGAGGAACAGGTCGGGTTGGTCTGTGTGTCCCTAGCACCTCTCATGGGGCAGGCATAGAGGAGGTGCTCAGTGATTGTTGAATGAATAAAGGAGATATCAAGCTCCTTGAGGGCAAGGACTATGTTTCTCTAGGAATGATGGGATTTCTCCAGCCATGGTGGTCCCTGAGAATTGTGGGATTTCTCCAGCCACGGTTGTCCCTGAGAATCATGAGATGTCTCTATGGGAAGAGACTTGGTCATCACTTCAGCCGAGACAGTCCATTTCTCTCACCAGCCTGCCTTTCCCCATCCTCAGGGGTCAGCCCATAATCAGCTCCAACCATCTCCACCCTCCTCCTGGTCCCGGGCAATCAGCCCTCCTAGGCCACATCTGGAGGAGCACATCCTTCCACTCTGGTCCACCGTGGCCTACCCACCAACGGGCCTGGAGCCCCTGTATCTGCATGGAGCAGGGGCAGTGCGACAGGCCACCGGGTGTCCCCGCCTGGCCTCTGGCTTTTGGTAGGAGGCTGGGCAGGCCCCTGTCCCCTCTGGGCCTCGGTGCCTGCACCCTCCACAGAGGCACGGTGAACAGTTCATTTGTTCTGGTCTCCCAGAGGCTGGGCAGGTACAGGACAGGCCCTAACTCCTTGCCAGTCCCTCCAGACACCTGGGTCTGCCCCTGACTGGGTAGTGTGTCATTCCTCCATCTGGGCCTGTTTCCTCAACAGCAAGATGAGCATGGTCATTTTGATCACTTTTAGCTCAGTCTTGTCTATTTGCTACAAGGATCCAGCTAGATGGAGGATGAGGAAGTTCTGTTGATATCTCTCCCGGTGCCTCTGGGTCCTTGAGGCTCCCAGGGGAAGTGGCATGTCTCCCTAAGGTCACTAGGTGGTGCCAGCGTGTCACCTATCTCCCTGAAGGCCGTTGGGAGGAATCCCACCCCCGGATTAAGCCTGCAGGACCACAGCCACCTACCTCCTCCCCCTGCAGACCGGTCAGCTGGCAAAAGCAGGGTGTGTGGGGTTAGGGATGGGTTTTAGGGTCAGGCAAACTTGAACGTGGAAGTTCTACTCCAGGCCCTCCTTTTGGTGAGTGTCCTGGGTCTCTGCTTGGTAATTAACTCGCCGGGTAACCATGGGCATGTCATATGACCCGAGACTTCAGCTTCTTCATCCGGGAAACAGGATAACAAGTCTTTTCTCCTGGGGCATCCTGGAGACCAATTGGCATCGGTTGTGTAAAACGTCCATCCCGTCTCCTGGCCCAGAGCAAGCCTCGGTGCGCACGTCTGTCACCAGCCATTACTACTTTACATCTCAGAGTCTCCCCTGGGAAGAAGCTTGGGCAGGAAGCCCAGAGATCCGGGTCTGAATTTAGCAAATTTCTTCTCGTCCCTGCTCCTCTGTTGGCCTCAACCAGCTTTGAGAGACTGGGAGAGTCGTGGAGAAATAAAGGCTTGGGAATCAGGCAGACTTGGTGTGAATCCCGCCCACTTCTCCTCTTCCCAGCTGTGTGACCCTGGGCCTCTCTGGGCTTTTCTGGTAATTACCTAATTATTTGTGATTATTTATTCTAAGTCTGTCTTCTCGGCTCTATGGTAAGTTCCAGAAGGGCCAGGATCATGTCTGTTTAGCTTACCTACTAAACTCATTACTCAGCTCCGGGTCGGGCACAAAGTCTGTCCTCAGTAAACAGGAGCAATTATTATCATGACTATTGCGATTACTACATACATTCACCCAATAACAGTAGCAGGCACTGTGTTCAGAGCTTTCCCTGCATTATCACTAATGATCCTGTCATTATTCTATTTTACAGGTGAGAAAACAGGCCCAGAGAAGGTGGGTCCTTGCCCAAGGTCACACAGCTACAGAGTGGCAGAAACTGAGCTCCACCACAGATTTGTGTTGACAGATGTAGAAGCTGAATACCGGCCCTCCAAAGAGATCCATGTCCTCATCCCCAAAACACCTGTGAACATTACCTTCCAGTGGCAAAAGGGACTCTGCAGATGTGACTAAGTTAAGGATCTTAGGATAGGGACATTATCCTGGATTATCCGGGTGGGCCTAATGTCATTGCAAGGATCCTTCTAAGAGGGAGGCGAGAGTGTTAGAGTGGGAAGAAGGAGGGGACAGCAGAAGCCGAGGGAGGAAAGGCCATGTGATGCAGGAATGAAGAAATTCCCGCATCCATTCCAGAAAAGGCAAGGAAAAAGACTTACCCCTCGAGCCTCCACAAGGACCCGGCCCTGCTGACACCTTTCACCCAGTGAGGCTGATTTTGGACTTCCGACCTCCAGAACTGTCAAGTACTAAATGTGTGATGTTTTAAGCTACCAAGTTTGTGGGCATTTTTTACAGCAGCCACAGGAAACCAATAAACAGACCAATGAGATAATGTCCAAAAAGCCCCTGGGGGCATACAGCTGGAGCTCACTAAATGCTCTTTCCTTTCCAGCCCTACCCTTCTTTCCTCTTCTAGCTATAAGGGAGGTGGAATGGACTTCCAGGATCGTCCAGCCCGTCCAGCCCCACCAGCCCATTTTAACAACGTGGAGCCCGAGGCGGGAGTCAGGAAACACTGGCCCATCTCACCGAGATGAGCGGGGGAGGGCGCTGTCTCCTGGCAGGTCCTGGGGCTACTTGCTCTGTTCTTCTGGACTCCAGCACTGGGCAGCCTGGGCGACATCGTCTAGTCCAAACCCATTTTCCAGGTGAGGAAACTGAGGCCTGGAATTGCCCGAGAGTTGCACCTGAGCCCCAAGCTGACAGGGCACGTGCAGGCCCCGAAGCCCCAGTGAGTCTTCCTCCTCGCAAGGCCCTCCCCTCCCCCTCCGGAGCGCAGCTCCTCCGTGTGTATCCCCAGCAGACAGGGGCCAGCAGGGTCTGGGAAAGCCACGTCAGGAGCAGCCCAGCTGTGGTGCAGGAATTCGAGAGCAGCTCCTTGGTGGCCTTCAGCCTGGGAAAGCTCTGAGGCCTTCCTGTCCCCGCCCTCCTTGCCGCTCCAGCCAGCCCTGTCCTGACAGCTGTGAGAAGTCGCCTGGAGGCAACGTCCAGTGGAGCAGAGGAAGGAGCGGCCTAGAAAGGAGGCAGTGATCCCTGATCCAGAGCCAGTTAGCGGCATTATCCTGGATTATCCTAAACTGAGCCTGGGGCCCTGGGCTTGTCTGGGGACCATGGCTCTGCCCCCCACCCGCCCAGGCATGTGGGGGCTCGGGTGGCACCATAACACCCAGCGACACAGGCACAGTTCTTACATAAAGCATTCACACCCACTGGCACCCTCGGTCCTCTCAACAGCCCTGCAATGACGAGGCTGCTACTGTCCCATTATACAGATGGAGAAACTGAGGCTCAGAGGCAGAAACGGACTTGCACGAGGTCAAGGTCCCATGGTGGCAGCAATGGAACTCCGCCGACTCCATGGGCTCTCGTGGGATGACCCTGGGCTTGACCCTGGAATGCTGTGGTCCCAGCCTTGCTGTGGGTCCTCGAGCAACCTCTTTCTCCGAGCCCCAGCTCTCTCTCTGTAAACCAGGAGATAATAACAGTGTCCACCTCCTGGGGGCGCCCTGCGGCATAAGTGAGTGAGCCCTGCGCAGGTAAGACGCGGTAAGTACTCCGTCGTTGCTCACCCTCATCAGGATCACACTACAGTTACTGGATAACCGCAAATCATACTGGGTGTGCCCTGGGTGCCGGGAGCCCAGCACAAAAGCCCCTGCCCTCGGAGCTGGGGAAGACGGCCAATAAACACACATTAAGAAAGTAATAAGTACCGGTGGGGGGCCATGGTAAGGCGTGCTGGGGTGGGGGGCAAGGGGTGCCATTTAAACAGGTCATGCAGGATGCAAGGGAGTGACCATGAGAGCAAGGAGGGAGCTGCCCGGCAGGTTCAAGCAACACCGAAGAGGGGGGGTGAGCGACGGGGCAGCGGCAGGAGGAGAAACCAGGGAGGGTGGGGACAGGGCAGAGCCGCCGACCACGTGGCCATTGGGCGGACTTCAGCTTTCCCTAGAGTGAAGTGGGAGCCATCGCAAGTGTCCTCATTGTCAACTTAAATCTTCAAGGCCTGAAATAGGCCCTTCAACCCTGGGGCACCCTCTGAGGAGTGGAATGGGCACTCTCTGCCCACCCTCCTCCACCCAGGACCCCTCCTCAGGGGCCCTGCTCCTCCCTATGACGCTCAGAGAATCAGGTAGTCACAGCACGTCAGCTCTCCAGGGACCTTGGAGGTCATTCGGCTCCAATTACAGGCGAAGAAAGGAGGCTGGGGAGGAGAGGAGGGGAAGGGGCCCGTCTGTCCCAGGCCACTCAGCGCACCCGGGGCTGTGCCAGCAGTAAAGCCCAAGGCTCTTCCCTCCAGAGCAGGTCCCCTCCTGCCGCAGAGCCCTCGAGGAACCGGACGTTTTGTTCTTCTGGCCCAGATCCAAGGCGTCCCCAGGGACACACTCTGGGTTTGCCTTTGCAAAGGCCTCCCCAGCTAAAGGTCCCTTCTAGGCTGTGGCGCCGCCGCCATGTCTGGTAGAAGCTGTGCCCTCCTAGGGCAGGCCTCCCACCTGCACTGGCGTTGAGAAATACATGTACCTATGAGGGTCAGGCCCCTGTGCCCGCCCTCCTCCCGGTCACCTTGCTCCCGGCCTTCCATCCCAAGCACGGACATCAGGGTACAATGAGCAACTGCTCACTGCCCACTTCCGGGGTCGGCCTGTCGGAGCAAGAAGTTCCAAATCCCTCTTTCTTCCCCATCCCACGGATGTTCATGGTAGTTCTGTAGCTGCCACTACCAGCTCCTCAGCTTCAGTTGCAGGGGAAGGAACACCCGCCATCCACCCACTCTCTGGTCTTCCATCCATCCATCTGTCTATCTTTTTTTTTTTTTTTTTTTTTTTTTGTGGGGAAGACCAGCCCTGAGCTAACATCCGTCGCCAATCCTCCCCTTTTTGCTGAGGAAGACTGGCCCTGGGCTAACATCGTGCCCATCTTCCTCCACTTTATACGGGACGCCGCCACGGCATGGCTGACAGGCAGTGCGTCGGCGGGCGCCCGGGATCCGAACTCGCGAACCCCGGGCTGCCAAGCGCGGACTAAACCGCTGCGCCACCGGGCGGCCCCCATCTGTCTATCTTATTGCCCATTGGCCCGTGCATTCGTCTTTACACTCACCTACCCAGTTACCTCCCCCACATGTCTATCCATCCATCCACTGGTCTGAACAGCCACCAGTCTTGGTCTGATTGTTATTGGTCCATCCTCTCCTCCATGCATCTGCCCATCCATCCATCCATCCATCCATCCTTCCACCCATCCATCTTACACTCTCTCTCATCCGCCTATTGTTTGCCCAAAAACCTATCTCTCTGCCTGTCCATTGGTCTACCTATCCATCTACCCACCTATCCCCTTACCAACTTCCCCACCCATCCATCCATCTCCCCTCCTCCCATCCATCCATCTCCCCACCCCACTCCCCACTGCTCTGCCAACCAACTTGTCAGCCTGTCTATTGGTCCATCGACTCATTCAAGCAACGTCCATGGAGGCACATCCTGTGCACTCAGTGTTGTAACAATCACACCTGTAGTCAAAGCTACCACTTACTGGACACACTCTACCTCTATTGTCACTTACTCCTCTCAACAACCTATCCTCGTCTGACAGATGAGAGAACATGCTGGACAATCTCAACTAGACAATCGTCAAATTGCTTCACTCTGAGGGCAGCTTTACAAGGGAGACACTATCGTCATCCTGCAAATGTAGAAACGGGAGCCATGCAATCTGCCTGAAGTCACAGCACTAACGAATGACAGGTTGGACCTAAGTGTTCTGACTCCAAGTTCAGTCCTCCTTCCTTCTGACCACCGCTGCCTGAGCTCTGGCCTGGGTGTCAACAGACCCGATGTCCAGTCCCGGCTGCCACCCCGGTGTGTGACTGTGTGTGTCAAGTGGGGCTCGGGCTCAGTTTTCTCGTCTGTGAAAGAGGGAGCTGGGGAGTGGCTTCTGACACGCCAGGACTCCTCGGCTCTTCCTTCATTCCTCATGAAGAGCCGTGAAGGACGGGGAGAGGAGCTGGGCCAGGGGGACCTCTGAGGCCCTGGCCTTGGACATGGCTCGGCCCAGTGTGAACCCACACGTGGCCCCGTTTCACTCATTCGCTCCACAGATATCCTTCATTGAGTGAGTACCACCTCAGGGCACGGCCCCCGGGACACCATTTCTTCCCTCGGCTTCCGGGCCAGGCAACCCTGCGAGGGAGGAGGGGGCAGCCCCCCAAGAAGAGGGGAGTCACGTCTCCCACCAGCTTGCTGTGCGATCTCAACATTCCCTCAGTTTTCTCATCTGCCCCACAGGCTAGCAGGACCCACACCTCAGAGGAGCAAATGAAGCAATAGGATGTGAACACGCTTATCACGCCCCCCCCGCCCCGTGTGTGATAGCAGGGCTGGGCTCGAGCAGAGGTCCCAAGGTGGGCTCGTGGCTGCACCTCAGAAGCAGGAACCCTCTGAAACCGTAGGGAGTGTTTTGTGTGGGCATGTGCGGTCTTCTCCAAAGAAGGTCTGTGCCTTCATCAGATTCTCAAAAAGCCCACAATTTTGTTGCTAATGATAATAATCATTTATTGAGTGCTGACTCAGAGCCAGTACCTGCAAGTGCTAGGCGCTTAGTACACCTCACCTCATTTAATCCTCAGTAGACAGTAGATGGAATAGTGATTGAGCTCAGGAACTCTAGAGCCTCATTGTCTGGGATCAAATCCCTCTCTGTTGCTTCCCAGCTGTGCGACCTTGGGCAAGTTCCCTAACCACTCTGTGCCTCAGTTTCCTCAGGTCTAAATTAGATGACAAAACTATTTGCTTCATAGGGTTGCTCAGAGGAGTAAATACAGGTACAGAGCTTAGAACCATGCCTGTCACCAAGCAAGAGCTCAGTAAATATTGTCTTAAAGTAGATGAGGAACTGGAGGCTCAGAGAGGTCAAGGAACTTGTCTGCGGTCAACCAGCTGGGAAAGAGCCCAGATTCTAAGCCAGATGGTCTGACATTGGAGCCCTTGCATTTAATGGATAAACTCAATGTATTTTCTCAAAAGGACCCCGACCTCACCCCATGCCCACCCTAATTCTGACATACAAGGCTCTAGGTTTTATCAACAAGAGAGGGGGGCTGGCCTGGCTGGTCACCAAGGTTCCCTGACATTCTGACACTGGAGACTTCTCCATGTGAGTCCCCCATCTGGGGACTGTTGACCCAGCAGGCTGACATGCCTCCAGAAGAGCCGCAGAAAAAGAGCGAGAGATCGAGAGAGCACGTGCATGCACCTAAACATGTGCACATCCCCTGCCCCACCCCGCCAGCCTCCCACAGGGTGCAGCTCCCAGGGGTCCCTGCACAGCCTCCCAGGAGAGGCGCTCCCACGGGCTCTGCTCCCCCCACCCAGCCGTGTGACACCTGCGGGGCGGCGTGGGAGGGAGGAGGAGACAGCTCCTCCCTGACTGACGGCTTTCCCTCTAGGGCAAGGAGGCCCCAGGGGCTGCAGTTCTACCTCAGACGGCTTTTAACAGAGGAGAAGCAGAGATGTGCTTTGCTGGGCCACTTCCTGACTTAGTGTGACCTGTGCAAGCTTCTTCACTTCCCAGGGCCTCACTTTGCTCACCCATACAATGGGGACAGTTGCTCCTATGCCACTGGGCTGTGGTGAAGGTGACAGGAGAAGGGACATGGATGTAAAATACCCAGCCCAAGCACACTCAGCCCTGCCAGGTCCTTTCCATCCTGTTCCCCTCCGGAGGCTAAGAGGGACTCCAGGTCTGAGACCAGAAGTGGCATCCTTTAGCATCTTGTCTTGGGGACAGGAGTTTAGCTAAGGCAATGGCTGGAGACCCGGTGTGGGCCAGGGGGGCCTGTGCAGATGACGAAGCCGCAGGTGCTTGACGTCAGGAAAGTGGTTCAGCACGACTTGGTCTGTGACCTCGAGGAGCTGAGCGAATGAGCCCCTTTCACCACTCCAGGCCTCAGTCTCCCCTTTGTTCACCTGGGTCTCCGAGAACTCCCCCAGCTTTACTATCCTGCAGGTCGGGTGGGTATCTCAAAGCCCACAGGGCCGGAGGGCCAGGTGGGGAGCCTTCTCCCTACTCTGCATATTTGTTTTTCCAACAAATACCTTATGAGCACCTACTGTGTGCCAGGTTCGAGGTGCTGGGGGCACGGCAATGCACAAGACCAGGCCCTAGGAAACCGATATTCTGGGCAGTCAGACTCCACGTGGCAGGCAGTGATGAGTTTGTCGTTGGTGCAGTCGAGTCGATCCTGACTCCTAGTGCCCTGCGTACCGCAGAGCGGAACCCTGCCCATCTTCCTGCGCCATCCTCGCACCTTCCGGCACTGTATCAGACGATGCTCTGCTGCTATTCGTGGGATTTTCGGAAGTGTGTGGCCGGGTCCTTCTTCCCAGTCTATCTAGTCTGGAAGATCCTGAAACCTGTCCATCGTGGGTGACCCCGCTGGCATTAGCTCTCAGCATCACGACGACACACAGCCACCACAGTATGACAACCAATAGATGGGTGGAGTGGTTCCCCAACAGGAAACAAATCTGGCCCATGGCAGTGAGAGTGCTGCATCTTAACCACTAGACACCAGGGCTGGCTAGTGACGAGTCCTGAGAAGGACAATAAAGCAGAGGGAGGAGATGCGGACTGACTGGGGTGCTTGCCAGGTAGAGGGTCAGAGAAGGCCTCTTCAGGGGCAGACATTTGAACAGGACCTGAGGGGTCAGGAGGGGGCCGTGTGGACATCAGGGGCGAGTGCCTTCTGAGCAGAGGGCAGAGCAAGGGCAAAGCCTCAAGGCTCCAACATGCTTGTCAGGATTGAGAATCGTCAAGAAGTCCTTGGGGCTGCGTGCAGTGACCCAGGCGGGTGGGAGGAAGCGGATGGGGTCAGAGACGAAAAGGTGAGGGGCAGGGGAGGTGATATGGAAGCTGGTTTGGGGTCCTGGGCTTGAGGGACTGGAGAAGAGGAGGTCTGCAGACCCAGCCTCGCCTCGCTGGGCGGGGGGGTGGGGGCACATTTTTGGGGCTCATTCCTCTGAGCCCCCTTATCCCTGTGGTAAGTCACCTGGACCTAGCTCCTGGACAAGAATACGCTCTGGAAATTCCGGGTTTATCCTAAAAGGCTTAAAGCAATAAGAGGTCATCTGGCCCAGCCCTCTTTGTTCACACAAGCTCACGTGGCAGATAAGGAAACTGAGGCTCGGAGAGGAGAAATGACTTCCCCCTGCTCCCCCAGCCACCGAGTGCTCATGAATCCTGAGATGCCCTCTTCCCACTTTGGCACACTGCAGCCCTCTTTCAAAATAATGTTTGTGAAAATTAGTCTCAGTAAAGACATCTAAAAAGCACAGGTTGGAGATGTTTTTAGCTGCCTATAAGCCAGATAAAAGGTTCCGTTGTTGCAAAAATGCTCTTCTTGTGTATGCTATAAGCATCCATCAATTTCTGAAATTATCCAGCCTCTCTAACGAGAAATGACGGGTGCTGTCTGAATTTGAGATGAAGAGGGGTTTTTTGTGTTGTTGGTGGTGGTTTACTCATATCAGACTCTTTTCCTACCCTGAGTGTAATATCCTAAATTTCAAGGAGGCAAGGACTGTTTTTTTTTCTTTCATCTCTGCGGCCCTGGCAGAGGAGATTTTTCCAGAGTGGCCACTCAGAAACCTACGATTGTGTGCTCCTCTATAGTCACATGCAGGTGGATCAGCGTGTAGTATGTTTATTGAACAAATGAATGAATGAATGAATGAATTTGGGTCAAAAAAAGGCATGTCTTCAGGTTCTATGTAGCCAGGAATGATCAGTTTGAGACCTCTGGCATTAGGGTAGAGAGGAGAAGTTGTATATTTAGGGGAGGATCATGAGATGAGAAAACAGCCAAAAAGCTGACCAAAGAAATGCCAAATTTGGGTTCCACCCTCCAGAGCTAAGATCCAGGTATATCAATGCTAGAAGGGACCTGTATGAGTCAGCTGTCACTGGGTTATGCTGCATAACAAGCAGACCCCAATCTCAGGTTCTAACAGCAGCAGCTATTTATTTCTCCCTCATGTTGCATGTCGGTGACAGGGGCCCAGCTGCTGCAGCTCTGGTCCAGGCTATGGTCAGGGTCAGGTCAGCTCCCCATGCCTCTTGTTCCAGAACCCAGGCCGAAGAAGTGGCTCTAATCTGGGATGCTATGTTCTCACGGCAGAGGGCAGGAGCTGGAGAGGGTGGGGAAACTCTCAATGGCTCTTAAAACCTCCACCGTAGACTATCACGCTGTCACTCAGGCCCACGTTTTGAGGGTAAATCAAGTCACAGGGTCAAAACCAACATCAACGGGCAGGGCTGGTGATGAATATTTGCTAAATAACAGTGTAATTCATTGCTGGGATTTAGGAGCCCTGAGTCCAGTGGACTTTAAACTGCTCTCAGAAGCATTCTCCAACCCCTTGGGCCACAGTGAATGACGGGAAGCAAGGGGTGCAAGTGGCCAGGGCTCGAAGATGGTCACCTTCAGCAACGACACCTCCACTGCATCTGTTGGGTTGCCACCTACATTCTCATTTAAAACTGCTTTAAAAAAATGATACTTTTTTTTTTTTTAATCACTGGTCTAATACAAGTCCTCCATGTGACTGAGAGGGAGACCGAGATGTCAAAAGGAGACATATATGAAGCTGATCAGTGGCAGAGCTGGGACACATAACCAGCAAGAGAACTCTTCGAACAGCACCCCTTATGTATTCACATAGTCATTCAACAAACATTTACCACCCAATAACTCGGCCAAATTTCGGCAATCATAGCATTCTCCTTATTCAGTCTATATTTTGACAACTTAGTTGGTGCCTAATTCATTCCTTCATTCAACTATTTTCTGAGGGCCTACTATATGCCGGGCCATGCTGCGGGCACTGCAGATACAGCAGTGAACAAAATCAATTTTCTGATGCCATGAAATTTGCATTCCAGGGGAGATACAGATAACAAATCAAATAATCTATATATATATAAAGTGTGGTAAGTACTATGAAGAAGAAAAAGCAGAGAGAGGGAGTAAAGAGTGTCAGAGGGATCGTTTTGGACAGAGTGGCCAGGGAAGGAAGGCATCTTTGAATAGAGGAGATCTAAGCAGAGACCTGGGTGAAGTGAGAGATGAAGCCATGTGTGTCTGGAAAAAGAGGCGGTGGACAGAGCAGGTACAAAGGCCCTGAGGTGGGCGCCTACCTGGGGGGTTGGAGGGCAGCAGAAGGCCTGAGTGGGGGTGTGGCAGGGCATGAGGCCGAGATGTGGCTGGAACCTCAGAGGCCCCTAGAAGGAGGCTGGGTTTTTTGCTGATGAGTTGGGGAGCCTTTGGATGGTTTGTAGCAGGGGAGAGGTCTGATCTGCTCTGTTGTCCAGGGACACGTGGCATGAAGAAGCAAGGATAGGGAGACCTAAGAAGGGGGCTCTTGCCACAGTCTGCTAGTGTCTCAGAGGGGCTGGAAGTGGTTTCAGTGTGTGGCCAAGACAGTCCCACTCTTGACCCCACTTCACAGAGGGCAGAGCCCTGGGAGAGAGCCAGGACAGCAGACGCCCATCCCCAGGGGCAGCAGGCTGGGGGGCTGGAACCAGTGAGCAGGGCAGGGCTCGCCTCTGGGAGTGATTGACAGCGGAACAGCGCATTTCCTTGGTGGTGCCAAGGCTCTGCGAGCTCCCGTGGCTGGAATTCTGCCCGTGCAGCTGGCCGGGCTGGGGATGCCTTCCAGGCGCTGGCCTCGCAGGAAAATCGCCCAGATGAGGGGCCACTGATCTGTGATTCTAGCCACGCTCAGGACCCAGCTGCCACCTAATTCCTCCCGATCTTTCCTTTTTCTTTCAACCTCCTAGCCACCTTCCTCCCATGAAAAAGTAAATGAGGTCCTTGGAGGGGTGGATATTCTCTTCCTCATTTTATTTTTACCTGGTTATCTCCTTCCATCCTCAGTTGAACCTTCCCCTCCCCGGGAAGCCTTCCCAAGCGTCCCGCACTTCCCGCTCCCCTGTTATGTCCTCCCATAGCCCTTCCCAGGGTTGCAAACTTCCCTTTTCCTCTGTGGTTATTTGATTGATGTCCATCTGTCCCACTCAGTTAGGAGCTCTGTGAGGGTTCCTTCATTTTAGGGGTGAGCTGGGTGGGGGGCGGTGTCACGTTTTCTTCCCCAGGCCAGCAAGTCCCGGATACATAATAACTCAGTAAACACGAGTCTCATGTGTCCGGGGTGTTTTCAAGTCCTGACTCCTCCTAGGATCAAGACCGGATGGCCAGGAGCTGTCTTGGGATCAGGGTCCTGGGGAGATTTTTTCCCCCAATTATTTTTATTGTGGTAAAATACACGTAACATAAAATTTATCATTTTAACTATTTTTAAGTGTACAGTTCAGTGGCATTAAGTACATTCATATCATTGTGCGACCATAACCATTATCCATCTCCAGAACTCTTTTCATCTTGTGAAAGTGACACTCTATACCCATTAAACAGGAGTTCCACATCCCTCCTCCCTCAGTCCCTGGCAACCACCATTCTATTTTGTCTCTATAAAGCTGACTACCCTAGGTACGTCATATAGGTGGAATACACTATTTGTTTTTTTGTGACTGGCTTATTTCACTCAGCATGATGTCTTCAAGTTTCGTCCACGTTGTAGCATATGTCAGAATTTCCTTCTTTTTTCAGGTTGAATAATATTCCATTCTATGGATGTACCACATTTTGCTTATCCATTCGTCCATCAGTGGACACTTGGTTTTAACTATTCTGAATAATGCTGCCTAAACATGGACGTACAAATATCTGTTCAAGACTCTGTTTCAATTCTTTTGGGTACATACCCAGAAGTGGAATTTCTGCATCATATGGCAATTCTATTTTAATTTTTTGAGGAACCGCCCCACTGTTTTCCACAGTGGCTGCACCATTTTACATTCCCCCCAACAGTGCACAAGGGTTCCAATTTCCTCACATCCTCACCAATGCTTGTTATTGTCCGTTTTTTTGATAGTAGCCACCCTAATGAATGAGTGGTGGTGTCTCATTGTGGATTTGATTTGCATTTCCCTAATGATCGGTGATGCTGAGCATCTTTTCACGTGCCTACTGGCCATTTGTGTAGTGAAGACCCCATTCTTGAGCGCCCCTTGCCAGGATGGGTCACAGTGCGGCGAATGTCACAGGCTTCTATCCATCCATCCATCGCTGACTCGTTCTGCAATGTTCTTGATTAGATACTGGGAGTTTCAAAGCGTCTGAAGAAAAGATACCCAAGAGCAGTCAGTGAATGTGCAGCAGATTCGCCACAGCGTCTGTGACGTGCTGACACACTTACAGGCTTGGTCTTGGGCTGATGTTGTTTTGGGGTTTTGTTCTGAAATTACCTCAGGTTTCATCCCTGGCATTTTCCGGTAAGTATAAAGGGCCCAGCCGTGCTACAAGGTGGGGCAGTCCTCTCCGACAGTGACAATGACGACAACTCCCTCTGGATCTGGGACCTGTTCCCTCCAGGGCCCCTCCCGTCCTGGGGTGATAATGGCTTCCAGCTGTTGCCGGCCCCTGGGTGCTTCGCCATCCCTTGTCGATTTCCCTTAACCCTGTCGACACCTCAGAAGAGTCCTACTAAATGCTGCCCGGTGAGCGCATTTGTGCACCCTCCGCCTGCATCAGGACCCCAGCTGATGTGCCCCCCAGGCATGCGCGGTGCTGGCCACTGTGCTCCTGAGGGGGCGCCTGGTTCCTGTCCTGGGCCTCAGGTCCCTCATTCATGAAAAAGGGAAAATCAAAATACCTACCGCAAGTGGAACTGTGAGGGTAAGATGAGGTAACGAATGTGGGTCGGCACACAGTAGGTGCCTAATCAATGCTGGTGGATCTGAACTGAATGAAAGATGACTGCTTGCATTTCCTGAGTGACACTCTGAGTCTTTCTCCTCAAGAAAGAGGTGAAATAGCTTGTGCCGGTGCCCAAGAAACCAGTCTCAGTCTCTGTAGTTTTAGAACCCAAACTACACCCCCAAGAGGGCCACTGGGGGAGCAGCCTCCTACAGGGCCTCCGATGGTCCTCGCTTCTAGTATTCACCTGTCACGTAGCCTCCTCTCATGCTGAATAACCAACAGGATATTGCAGAAATGATGTGCGTGACTTCTGAGGTGAGTCATACAAAACATTATGGCTTCCCCCTTGCTCTCTTGGATGGCCCACTCTGGAAGAAGCCAGCTGCCATGTTGTGAGGACACTCACAGCCAGGGAGAGCCCCATGTGACAAGGATGGGGGCCTCCAGCCAACGGCCAGCATCCACTGTCAACTATGTGAGGGAGCCACCTCAGAAGTGAGTCCTCCAGCCCCAGTCCAGCCTTCTGACGGCTGCAGCCCTGGCTGACACCTTGACTACAGCCTCATCAGAAACCTGGCTAAGCTGCTCCTGGATTCTTGAAGCACAGAAAGTGTGTGACATAATAAGTGTTTATTGTTGTCTTAAGCCACTAAGTTTTGGGGTAATTTGTTACATGGCAATAGGTGACTGATATAATCACCCACCTTATCCTGCCAAGCGTGGCTGCTGCTGGCCTTTGGCTGCTTCTTAAAATCAGGTCGATCCCCAAAGAATGAAGATTTGCCCTCACAGTGGCTTTGGGAAAGGATATCGTCCAACGTGGATTGACGGGCTGTTCTCACAGGAAGTTTGGAGCTTATAATGAGATAGTGGGGACGAAAGCGCTGTGTAGGACAGGAGGAGGAGCAGTGGGGGGAGGGGGAGTGGAAAGAACCCAGACTTGGGCGTGAAGACCTGGGCTGGTGTCCGGCCTCTGTTACTTGCCAGTCGAGTGACCCTGACAGGTGACTCAGCCTCCAGGGCCTCAGGTTCAATGTTCATCTAATCGACTTAGCTGACAGCACTGTCGTGAGGGGGACAGTCTGTTCCCCAGACTGGATCTTTTTAAATTGCAAATCGGATCATGTCATCCCTCGCTTAAAGCCTATTAGTGGCCTCACGTTGCCCGGATAAAGGTGCACAGTCCCAGCTGGCCTGCACCGCCCCCTGCGGGACCTGGCCCTGCCCAGCTCGCAGTGTCTCCCTCATCCTCGCTCGCCCTCCCTCTCCCAGCTTTACCCACACCGTCGTCCTCCGGCTCCTTGTTCGTGCCATGGTCCCTCTGCCCACAGGACCTGTGGCACGTGTGGGATTTTTCCATCTGGAATGTGCCCCTCTCCACCTGCTAACTTCTCTGTAACCTTCAGATCTCAACTCGAGTGGGAAGCGTTCCCTGACCACTTAGGCCCCATCTCGTGGCCCTCACCGTCGTCCGTAATTTCAGGTGTGTTTGTGTGATAAATAGATACATGTCCGCCTCCCCACGTGTCAGGAAGCACCACGAGGGCAGGGCCTCTGCCCGTATGCACTGTGTTCCTGGCGGTATGCACAGCATGGGCGCACTGTAGGAGCTTAAGTGCTTGTGTGGAAGGAATGAATGTGCAGAGGTGCCCATTACTGCACAAATATTAGCTGCCATCCACAACCCCCATCCCCGAATTCCACTCTGACTTCAGGAGGCCCCCGGGGACTCAGGACTCAGGCCGAGTAAACCTTACGGGGCAAATGCTTCCAGATATCTGCTGGTTCTCAACTTTGGTTGAGCATTGGCACTATCCATAGAGTTTTCCAAAAAGCTGAAGCCTGAGACCCACTCTCAGAGATTCTGGTGTAGATCTGGGGTGCACTGGACATCAGGATAATTAAAAGTCCCCCAGGCGAAGCCTCAGAACCACTTCCCTGACTGGTGGGAAGACTGGGGCCCTGGCAGAGCCCCGCTAACCTGGAGACTGGAGACTGTCTCCCTGTCTAGGACGGTGGGGCTAGAAATAATGGGAGAAAATCCAGAGGCTACGATGTATCAGACACTGTTGTAAGGACTTCCCTTGATTAACTCATGTAATCCTCAGAAGAGGCCCATGAAGAGGATGGTGTCATTATCTCCATTTCACAGATGGGGAGACTGAGGCATGGAGCTATCAAATAACTTGCACACAGTTACCCAGTCACTTGGTGGCAGAGCCCGGATTTGAACCCAGGGAGTCTGGCTCCAGCATCTGGTGCTGGGCCACCACCCTCCACTGCTAGTGACCATGGAGAAGTACCCACTGACTGTCCTCATCCTAAGCATTGCTTTCCCATCCTCGGGGGCCAGCAGGGCAGGGCTGCTGCCCACCTGGCATCTCCATCCTTTGCCACAAGAATGTGCCCCGAGCCACCAGCAGGCATCACGGAGCCGAAATCACACAGGCCCAGCTGACCCATTCTGGGCTGGGCTTCTCCGACCCCGAAAGCCTCCCCCTGGTGATAGAGGCCATTGTCAGCCTTAGAAAGAGACAGGTTGCTATGGAAACCACAGGACTCTACAGCTGTACCACCAGCTGGCTTCAAGGAAACCTTTTCACGGCTCCATTTGGGGCTCTGCTGTGAGGCGGCCAAGGGGGCTCTAGCTAATTGGGCCCCCTGTTTGGCCAGGACACCAGGTTACTCCCGGCATGCACAGCAGCCTTGGGCCAGCCTCCTCCCCACCTTGCACACCCAGAGGTGCTGTTTCCAGCCCTCCCGTGGGAAGGTGCGTGGGTGGGGGAGGCCTATGGGTGATTGACGTGTGGGGTTGAGTCTTTAATTAAACCGTGCATCATGTGCCAGCCAGAAGAAAAGAAAGTTCAACTCGAAGCCGGGGTCATTATCCTGAGCATTATTTCAAGAACCCTCTCCCATGGTGGAGAGTGTGACCTTGTCTGATAGTTGAGCCGAAATCCTTCTGAGGCTTCACCGATCTGTTCCCAAGCCCTGCATCTGCCTGTGTGGGGTCAGTGTGCAGGCCCGGCCGCTGGACCCACGCTGACAGTCGGCGCTGGGCTCTCCTTTAATGAGGACCAGACCTGTGGTTCTCGACCCTGGCATCTGTTAGAATCAGCGGGGCAGCTTTTACAAAACACCTACATCTGGGCCTCACCCCCGTCCAATTACGTACAATCTTTGAGAGTGGCTCCCGGGCCGGGGTACGTGGTGAGCGCTCTGCAGAGCTGAAGTGCAGCCAGGGCTGAGAGGAAGTCCTCCCCCTCTCCATACAGATGGGGAAACTGAGGCTCCAAGAGAAGCAGGGGCCTCCCAGGTGGTAAGGAGCTCCGAGGCTGGCAGAATGCAGGTCTTCTCCATCCTTCTGACACCCCACAGCTCCAAAGGTGGGGGTCATATGATGAGCTGGCTGGGAAAAGTGGTGGCACCTGGGGGGACCCCTACCTTTTAAAAAAGTGTGGAAGAGGGGCCATCCCAGCGGCATAGTTGTTAAGTTCACGCACTCCGCTTCGGTGGCCCAGGGTTCATATCCCAGGCATGGACCTACACACTGCACATCAAGCCATGCTGTGGTGATGTCCCACATACCAAGTAGAGGAAGATGGGCACAGATGTTAGCTCAGGGACACTCTTCCTCACCAAAATAAGTGTGGAAGAGTATAAAGCCTGTCGTCACAGGCCAACAGCATCAGTGTCATTTGGGAGCTTGTTAGAAAGAATCTCAGGGCCACCTCAGAACTCCTGACTCAGAATCTGTATTTTAACAAGACCCCCAGGCAATTTGCATGCACACTCAAATTTGAGAAGCCCTGTAGTAACGACCCTGGGATAGAAGCTACAACACTTGAATTCTAGTTATGTGACCCTAGGAAAGTTCTTTTAACTTCTCTCGGCCACACCTTCTCCATCTGTTACATGGGGATACCCAGACTTTCAAATGTTGAAGCTGGAAGGACCAGAGATGGGGAGCAAATTGACCAAGTGCACACAGCAAAGGAGTGGCAGAGCTGCTAGAAGCAAGAGCAAGACTTCTAGGCCAGGGTATCTCCCTCCGCTGTGTTGCCTCCTCACGGGGGGTGGGGACTGGGGGTGCAAATATCACAAAGACTCCAAGAGGCCTCCACACTCTTCTTTTGATATGTCATTTTGTTCAAGCAGTCATTGCTGGAAATCTCATCTCCCATCTGTAAAACTCGGGGATTTGGTTGTGGGCCCATGTCTTTGTGATCTAAAAAAATAACAAAACATATCAAAACAAAAGTTAGTGCCAAGGAAGACAAGTCATTTGAACTAGAGGGAGAAGAATGATGTGTCTGCCTTCCTCCTCACTTGTTCTCGGCAGAGTGTCGTGCATGTGCGTGCATGTGTGCGTTTTCTGTACGAGGGAGTGCCTGTACATGTGCATGTGCATGGGTGCACGAGGGTGTGCCTTGCAGGCGTGCATGTTGTGTGTGCATGCATTTGTATGTCTGTGTGTGTGCATGGTTGTAATTGCAGGCGTGTTCCTGTGCCTGTATGGAGTTGTGCCTTTGTGCATGTGCACGCAGGAGTGGTGGTAGATGGGTGCATGCCAGTGTGCCACATGTGTGAATGTGTGTTCATGTGTAAGTGTGAACACAAGTGTCCATGTGTGCAAGTATGCATGTGAGCCTGTGTGTACATGTGCATGCTCATGTGTACACAAGCAAATGCATATGCCTGTGTGCATACATGTACATGTCTGTGTGTGCATTGTATGTGCATTTGTGTGCTTCTGTGTGTGTGCATGCCCATGTGCCTCTGTGCTTGTGTGTGTGCATCTGTGTTAGGCAGTGTGGAACATTAGGTGGCTTAAACGCTGTATTCAGGAGGGAGGAGGGGATTGGAAAGCCCAAAAATCCTTGATCTTCAAGGGTTTAGCATGCAGTTTGGGCTCATTTCAAGAGACCCAAAGGCCCATGGCTTGTCATAATTTATATTTTTGATGAGGCAAAAATGTCAGCGTGGAACTGAGCTAGTGAATGAGCCTGGGCTGACTACCCAGGGATAAACATTGTTTCTTTCAGGAAAACGGCCTCAAAAGAATTCCAATTGCTGGAGCTAATCATGGAAAGAAAGATGAAGACGTCTGAAACATTATTGGCTTTTAGTCTGAAAAGCAGAAGCAGGGAGTGGATTAAAGAGTGGAGAGTTGAATTCGGCCCTGGCTTAGATCCGGGGCCCTGAACAAGCACACCATATGCTCTCTCAGTGGAAACCAGGAAAAGTGATTCCCCACTGGGCTCCAGCAAGCCCCTGTGCCAGCGCGGAGGACAGCTCAAGTGAGAGAGGGCACGTTAATAACCGCAGAAACGGGCTTTAGTCCTGACTTCGAAGTCACTAAACCTCCCAGACAGCAGCTTACCATGTCAGTTACACTTTGCTCCTTTTTAGAGAGAGAGTTTATGCTGGAGACAGTGCTTCCCAGCGAGGGATTGTTAAAGCTCTCTTGTCTTATTTCTTGTGCATGTCAGGGGCCCACAGTAACTGTAAGCATCCGAAAAAAACTGGGGGGAGTTGGGAGTTGGGTGGAGCCAAACTCATGAAACTTATTAGTAATAATATTTTAATGGCTCGTCTATATCGAGAGCGGATGATATTGTAGGCACTGAGCTAAGAGCTTTCATATTAAGTATAATCACACTTATATTAAGTAGAATAATAAGATTCTCCACCTCCAGGAAGGTCTTCCAGGTAAGATTCTATAAATCCTTCAGAAGCAGCTAAAATTGTTATCTCTTCTGAGAAACTTTTCCCACCCGTGTCAGCAATTACTTCCCTGAATTGCGGTTCCTGTCTGTCCCCCATCCCTGAGAACTGCATCCCTCTGTCCCCAGCTCCTAGCGCCGGGACCTGGGCATGGAGAGAGCTCTGTGTTGACGCATATTCAATGTCAGACGGGCCCCGCCTTTCCATTGTCTCTGGGGATTCCGCTCCCGCCCTCCTGGACTGCAGCCGTCATCTCTGCTCATTTTCTCATTTTGGATAAAATTGATTCGGGCTTTTCTACTTTAGGTTTAATTTCTTATAAAAACATTAGGGAGCTGAGAACGTTCTCTCTTGGGGACCGTCCCCAGCAGGCAGCACACCAGGATGCCGATTGCTCTGGAGAGCAGGACTAAGGCTGCCCTGCAGCTCAGCTCGCTCCATCCATCAGGCGCTGCTCCCCTCCCTCCCCTGACCTCGGAGGTCAGCCTCTCTTGATTGAAGTCAATGCCTCCACCTGTGCCCTGGATCCCTGCCCTTCCCACTTCAGAGACCCCCCTCCAGCAGTCATCCCTTCCTTCTCTCCTGTGTCACCATCCTCCTTCTTTTCTAGAACTTTCTCAACAGCATTTCAGTGAATTCAAGCCTCTGGATCTTAAAAAATGATAGTAATACTAACAACAGTCCTTCCGGAACCCCTCAGCCCCTCTGGCTTTGCACCACGTTTCTCTTCCATGTTACAGCCAGGCTTACTAAAAAATTAAAAAGAAAGAAAAAAAGGTGCCCTTGCCATTTGCACACTGGGCCCCCTCCTCACACACGATCAGTCCTTTAGCTGGGCTTCCTCCAGCATCCTGTTGACACTCTTCAGCCCCCTCTTGGCAGCGTTTGGCGCCGGGGCCTACCTATGCTTTCTCCAGCTTCCACGGCCCCGCGCTGGTTTTCCACCCACCTCTCCTTTCTTCCTTCTCCATCCTCCGCTCTCTGTCTTTGCCTAAACCACAGTGTTCCCCTGCATCCTCTTTTTACTGCCTCGTCTGTCTAGTTGACACTCTCCCCATGGCTGACATGAGCCTCAGATCTATCGCTAGAGGCCAGACTTCTCTCCTAAGCTTCAGTCCCTCACATCCAGGCTCCTGATGGTCATTTGCGCTTGAAGGTCCCATGGGCACCTCAAACTCCGCACGACTCAAATTCATTCCCCCTCCTGTTTCCCACTACGCATGGCCTTCCCATCTGCACCCTCTCCTCCTGGAGCCCCATGTTGGTAACTGGCACCACTGACCACCCAGCTGCCCAAGTGCCAATGCTGATTCTCCAACCAGGGCAACACCCCAACCTGGTCAGTCCCAGGTCTTCAGTTCTACCCACCCTCTCCTCACCATCCCCACATCATGTCTCAGAAAAGGCTCTTTCACCCCATCAGTTCCCGCCTGATCCTCTCTTACCGTCTCACCTTGCCTCATTTCCTGGCCCTCCAAGCCATTCCCTGCAGCCAGAGTGGGCTTCCAAAAGGTGGGGCTGATCATGCCTCTCTCTTCATTCATCCGTTGCTCCTGATATGTATTGAAGATCTACTGCGTGCCAGGCACTATGCCTCGCTGGAGGACTGTGCCTCAGTCTGTGTGGTTCACATTCTACTGGAAGAGACTTACAGTAAACAAACTTGTTTTCAAAAGTCAGGTGGTGACGAATGTTATCAGGAAGGATAAAGCGGGGAAAGAGGATGAAGAGTAATAGATTGGGGGTCAGGAGGATCTTAGATAGAGAGGTCAGGAGAAGCTTCTTTGAGTAGGTGACACTGGAGTGGAGATATGAATGAAGTGACCAAGTGAGCCAGTGGGGTCTGTAGAGGAAGCAGCTTCCAGACAGAGACAGCTGCATGTGCAAAGGCCCAGTGGCAGTGGGGTATTTAGGGTGTTTCAAGGAATAGCACGCTTTTGCCCTCTGTGCTCCATTGAGTTACATTGAGCTCGAGTCCCTTGCACACTCCATCTAGAAATCTGCTCCCCTGTTCTCCTGGTTAGCTTTTATTCATTCCTTAGATTCAACTCCGCTATTATCTCCCCCCAAGACGTCAATCCAGAATCTCACCCAGGACCCTCCTCTGAGCCCCATCATAGCAGGTGACAGACTACCCTGCAGCCTGCATATGGGCTGCTTCTTGTTCTTTGTGGAGCAGGGACGGCATCTGATTCATTTCTGGACCCTGAGACCCGGACAGTGAAGAGATTTGGTGAATGTTTTCAGTGTGTTTTGCTGCCTAACAAACCACTCCAAATTTAGTGGCACAAAACAGCAACTACTTTTTATTCTGCCCTCGGCTCCTGTGGTAGGAGTTTGGGCAGAGCATAGTGGGGATGGCTTATCTGTGCTTCGTCATGTCCAGCAGACTCAAATGGCTGGGGCTGGAGCCACCTGGAGGCTCCTGCACGCACGTGTCTCGCCTTTGGAGCAGGCTCAGCTAGGACTGTGCCCAGGGCACCCCCACACGGCCTCGCCGCGTGGATCGGGCTTCTCAGCACAGCGGCTGGGTTCTGAGAGGGAGCATCCTGAGAGCGAGAGAATGTTCCAAGAAAACCAGGCAGAGCCACACGGCATTTTCTGAGCCGGCCTTGGAAGGCACATAGCATTCCTCCAGCACGCTCTGTTGGTCGAAGCAGTCAGAAACTCGTCCAGATCAAGGGGAGGGGACATGGACCCCACCTCTCAGAGGGAGGTCTATCAAAGATTTTGGGAGCCTTGGCTTACAACCCTGCAGTGAACACGTGTCAGATGATCGAGGTTTGTGCCCCATATTACAAATTGCCAAGTGCTTTCGTGTACCCCTTCTTGCGTGGTCCTTGCTGAGACTCAGGGATAAGGACACAGAGGTGCAGAGAGCTGATGCATCCAAGCTGGGCTCATAAGAGGTGCACTGCCAGAGCCGATGCTGCAGGGCAGGGCCACATCAGGAGCGTGCCCACCCCAGTGGGCCCACAGGGGTCTCACTGACACAGGTACAATTATGGCTGGCACTTATTATATGCCAGGCATGGTTCTAAGTATTTCACTTAGAATCATTGCAATCCAATGAGATGGGAGTTATTATCCCTGTCTTACAAAAGAGGAAACTGAGTCACAGAGAAGATAGGTGTGGCAGATTGCTGTATTCGCAATCCTTCCCTGTGTTAGAATATTCACGCAAGCCCTCTGCCGTGTGACCCCACAGTACCTTCCCCTGGAGTGGACACAGTACATTTTCCTACCCCATGGATTGTGGGCTGGCTGGGTGGGACTTGTTTTGGCCAACGAAATGTGGCAGAAGTGACAGTGTGTCCTGAGACCTTCTGGGCTCATGTCTCCACCCACCCTTGTGTGCCCCAATGATTTGTCATGAGAAGTGCATACCCTGGGCAGCTGTAGCCTCCTCAGCCTGTGGGGGTCCCAGAACAAACATGTGGAGCAGACCAGAACCCAATCCATATGTAGCCTGGAGTCAGGGCCAAGACTAGGGTGAGGCGAGTGTGGCAATTGCCTCTATTGCAAAAATGTAAGGAGGTGCCAAAAAACCCAGGAATCAAGCTAAATCATATTGTCATGTAATCTTTTTAAAGTAAAAAGTAATGCAAAAATCTCCTGCTCTGGACTGTCTGTGTCCTCCCAAAATCCATACATTGAAACCTAACCCCCAGGTAGGTTTATGATATTAGAAGGTGGGGCCTCTGGGGGGTGATGAGGTCGTGAGGGTGGAGCCCTCACGAATGGGATCACTGCCCATATCAAAGAGACCCCGGAGAGGTCCCTCGCCCCTTCATCACGTGAGGACACAGCAAGAAGACGGCCGTTGGTGAACCAGGAAGCAGGCGCTCATCAGACATGGAATCTGCTGGCACCTTGATCTTGGACTCTCCAGCCTCCAGAACTCTGAGAAATAAACTTCTGTTGTTTATATAAGCCAGTTTATATTGTCATACGAGTGTGTTGTTAATACCCAGTTTATGGTATTTTTGTTATAGCAGCCAAAACAGAATAAGACATCCACAATGAATGAAATATCAAAAATTTTGTTCTTTTGGTGAGGAAGATGGTCCCTGAGCTAACATCTGTGCCCATCTTCCTCTGTTTTGTATGTGGTGTGCCGCCACAGCATGGCTTGATGAGCAGTGTGTAGATCTGTGCCCAGGATCCAAACCCAGGAACCCCGGGCTGCAGAAAAGGAGCATGCAAACCTAACCAGTACCCCACTGGGCCGGCCTCTCAAAATTTTAAATAGAGGATCAGTTGTGAAGTCAGTTGTAGCAATGTCCAGCCTAGACCGCTCAAACTGCAATTGACCTGGAGTCCAGTAAGCATAAGAAGAAATGTTTGTTGCGAGCCGCCGACTTTGGGAGTGGTTTGTTACACAGCATTATTGCAGCAATAGCTGGCTAATACAAAAAGTAATTTGCCTGAGGACACTCAACCTGCAAATAGCAGAGCTGAGATTGGATCCAGGCTGTCTCAAACCAGAGTCTATGCTGTTAACAATTAAAATGCTCCACTTCTCTTGTTGAGGTGCACATTAAGGTGTGTGTCCGAGATACCTGGGTTGGTTCGGTCCTTACACGGGGCTCTGCCTCACTTTCCTGTTCAGTGTTCTATTTCCTAGATGAGGCTGGAGTCCCTCCCTGAGTGCCATTCCCCAGCCTCCTTCTACCTGGCAGGTTATCCTGGCTCTTCCCCCTTCATTTTGGCTGAGACCCTAATAAGACTGATCTCAGATTCCAAAGCAGCGGCCAAACCAAAGACAAAATTTTCAATGTAAATGGCCCCAAACCAGCTACTTGACCCTCATACTTCTCACCTATGTCAAACATATAAAAGAGTCAGTAGAAGGAGAACTTTTTGGGGAAGAGAACTTTTGGAGAGCACCATGGTGTGCCGTGAGAGTGTCTGTCCCTCATCTCAAGCCTAGAGTGCTTGATGCATGTCCCTGTAGCCGGGGGCTCTGTGGGCCACTATTTGTCCTCCGCCTGATCAATCTAAGGGGTGACAGACTGGGTTAGATGCTGAAGGTCCTTACTGAACTCAGATCAAATTATCCTCTTAGGGTTGATTGGGGCAAAGGATGTGAATTTCATACAGACCAGATGTGGGATAACCACGAGAGAATGCTGCCCCAGGGATGCCTGTCCAAGAGAGCATCCTGGGGGGCAAGAGGCCTCAGCACAGGGAATCTACAGGTACCGGAACATTCCTAGGGGCTGCGGAAGGACTAAGTAAGCAACCCAAATAGCGATGCTCAGAACTCCATCAAGACGCCCACAGGCGAGAGATTCCCAGTGACGGCGGGGTGGTCTCTGAAAAATCTACAAAATTACCCCTGAGACTTTAATGCCATCATTAAACATCTACTATGCTCTGAGCATGACGCCATCTCACCACAATACCGTAGTACCAGGCAGGTCAGAATGTCCCTGCCCTCCTGCCCTCCTCCCCCTCCGCCACGACACCCACCTTCCAAGAGCGGAGGAGAGAGAAACTGGAATCTGCTACCAGGGAAGACAGAGCGTGAACAAAAAGAATCTACCCACTCTTCTCTTCCCCAGATTCTGGCTTTTTGTGCACAGTAGACCTCAACTGGGGGAAGGAGGGAAAGGCTTTCCTTTGAATGAAGACAGAAATGCCAATGTCACACGGGCCAAGGACTTTTAACTGTAGCTGCATTTGCCACCTGAAGCGCCTTTGGTAGAGATGAGAAAAATCGTGGGACGGTCCAAGTTTTCACGGAGGGATGGGGGAAAATAAAACCCAGAGTCATTTTAAAAAAGCAGTAGGAGGTCAGAGCTGCTTTCTGATTGCATCCACTGAGTCGAGTCAGGTTGCATATGGCGGCCTGAGGCCGGGACCAGAGGCAGGCGGGTGACTGGGCGGAGACCGATAGCTGGCCGGATCGTGCCTCCTCTTTTTCCAGTAACCAGTCGCTGTCGGGCGTGGGGCCACCTGGCAAGGAACTGCATTTCCCGGCCTTTCTCATAGGGAAGTATGAGACTGAGTCTTGCCAGTGGAAAGTGAGTGGAAGGGATGTGTCTGGGGCCCTGAAAATAGCAGCCATGCATCCTCTGCACCCTCTTCCCCTACCCCTCTGGTTGAACCTGAAAGTGGCCGCAGCTTTGACCTTGAAGATGGTGATGAGATCATAGAGATGGAGGAGCCTGTGACCAGGTGGAGCAGAGCCACCCTTTGGCCTAGCACACTCATCCTGGACTTTTCCATGAAAAAGAAGCCAAGTTCTCCGTTATGGCAGCTGGGCCTTTTGCGATGAGGGGTAGGGCATCTCACTCCCTGTGAATCACACCTGCCCAAGTTCTCTGAACCATGTTCACACATCCTACCCCAACCTGGCTGGCCTCTCCCTCCAGGAAGCAGCCCCTCAGCTGGCTCAGTTATGAAAGCTCTGGGGAGATAACATGCTTTGCAATCTGATGTAGATTCTAGGCCAGCTCTGCCACTTACTGGCTGTGCAACCTCGGGCATGTGGCTTTACCTCTCTGAGCCTCAGTTCCCTCATAGTAAAAACAGATTCGTAATCCTTCCACATGGCTTCGCCATGAGCATCCAATGAGAGGCTGCAGGTTATGGCACTGCGCTTGGTGCACTGTAGGTCTTCAGCAAAAATCAGCTCTCTTTTCCTTCCCCCGTTCCCAGCAGCCTTTGTCGCTGAGCCCCGCTGGCCTCTTGTCAGCCCCCACTGAGCCCTAAAGCAGACTGGTTTTTCTTTTGAGTAAGTGACAGGTTCAGAGAGGTGGAACAGAACAAGTACTTAGAGTTCGCAGCGCAGAATTCTCTGAAATCAGATTCCCAGCGCTCCCCTCCTAAGGTCGGGAATGAAGCTGGCTGTCCTGGGCTTGCCCCTGAATGGTCTCCCCGGGAGAATTCCTACAATCTTATTCCACCCTCCATCCCAGGGCTCAGAAGAGACCTGTCAGAGGAGTCTTCCTCCTCTGCTGAAGCCCTTTGCTCGTTCGCCCCTTCCAGGGCAAGTCTGCAGGATGCAGGGAGTGGGGCTGGGGCCGGGGCTGGAGCGAGTGTGTTCTGTTTAGTAACGATCGGAATGTTGTGGCTTATGTAATAGGAATATTAATTCCTTCTTGCACAGAACATAGGCCTGTGAGGGGCTGTTCTTGTGTTGTCTGGTCCAGCTGCCCTGCTCCCCATCTCCCATTTAGAGATGAAGAAACTGAAGCCTGGGAGAGGACGTGACTAACACACAGTTCCACCTGGAGAAAGGGGGTGGCAGAGGTGGGCCCGGGCTCCAGTGCACCATGGAAGGCTTGCTTTGGTGCACCCAGCGGCCTCCCTGGTGAGCCCCTCTTACGGAGCAGAGCTGGCCTGCGGTGCAGAGGGGAGTGTTCGCCTCCATGTCTCACGACAACAAAAACCAGGATGGGAAAGCCTCAGAGTGACTCGCCTCCCACACTGACCTTCTCTGGCTGGTGTGGGCAAAGGATGGGAGGGGAGCCAGGCTCCCAGGTAGGCAGAGAGAGGAGCCGGGCTCCCAGGTAGGAAGAGGGAGGGGCTGGACCCTCACATAGGCCGAGGGAGGAGCCGGGATCTCAGGTAGACAGAGGGATGAGCTGGGCTCCCAGTAGACAGAGGTTGGGAGCTCTCCCCCAGCTCCCCCCACCGCGGGCCCCTCTGGTTGTGCCTCCGCCACGGCCAAGCTCACCTTGCTTTGTGAGCGGGTGTGCAGAGGCTTCTCCCTCTGGATCGTGAGCTCCTGGCAGGCAGGGGCTTATCTCTGAACTGGTCCCTCTCCAGGCCCAGCATCTAGATGCTCAGCGGCATTTGCTGACCAATCAGAAGCACAGACCCATCTCCATCTCCCAGATACCAAATCCTTCCTCACCCACATGGAGCCAAGACGGCCTCTGGTTTCGAATCCCCCGTCTGCACCTCACCAGCCGTGCCGTCTTGAACAAGATACTGAAAACAGGCTGAACCCGAGGTGCACGCTTCTCGTGGAGGTGGAAAGTACAAGGACGGCACGAGGCGTGATGCATAAAGCACGCAGCAGGGGTGCGCTCCTTCCATCCCTTCCCTCCACCCAGGGAGAACCTTGGCCAATGCTGCATGTTCGGGGACGCACAGGGACAAGACCTTCTCCCTCTACCTCCACCTGCCTCCCCGCCCCCACATCCTCTCATTGCACACGAGAGCACACTCTGCTTGTCCAGTGTTTATTAAATACTGTCCAGAAGGTTGCACGTCGTATCAGCTGTACACAGACGTGAGCTGTGTTCCAACCTCGAGGGTCAACAGTCCAAGCGAGGCCGCCCGCTACTGACATTCGGGCCAGATCATTCTTTATTGTGGGGGCTCTCCTGGGCTCTGGAGGGTGTTCGGCAGCATCCCTGGCCTCTACGCACCAGATTCCAGTAGCACCCCTGCCCCTCGCAAATCTTGACAATCAAAAATGTCTCCAGACACTGCCAGATGTCCCCTGGGGGAAAAATCGATGCTGTACAGGAGCCACACAGAACTCAGACATATGGTCACCCCAAAGGGCTGACGGCCCATGGAAGGCCTCTCCTGTCTGACCTTGCCACCCCTCCAGAGGGACACAGATAACTCAGCACGTATAACCCCTGGATGGCCCAGAAGGGCCAGGGCCCAGAGAGGGGCACAACCTCCTACCTTGGGGTGCCCCTCTCCCCCACAAACTTAACCTGGAAGACGGACTCAGTGTTGACACGCAGGGTGATGGCACCAGGCAGGTGCAATTTGGGGAGGGAAAGGGCAGCTTTGGTTGGGGGAAGAGGCACAACTCCTCCTGGAAATCAGAAAATACACATGGTCAAGGACACGGCTTAGAAACAAACCCACTTTAATTGGTAGTGTACACAGAGGTCTGGAGCAGGGAGGGTGTGACTGGGTGAGAGCAGGCCGCACACCTGTCCTGGCCGAGGTACCTCGTCTGCTTCGAGGGTTCAGGCCGGGGCCGGGCAGGGACACAGAAGCTGGGTCAGAGCTGCTGCCTTAAGCAGCAGGAACCAGGGCAGGGGGGCCAGGGGTGCACAGCTGGGGCCGGGGCATGTGTATATCTGCGTGTTCATGTGTGTGTACATGTATATACATGGGCACAATGTACACAGAATCTACAGGCGCCCTCAAAGACAGACATAGAGAGAAGGTCGGGGAGAAGATGCCTCAAATCTTGGAAGGCCCCAGGGGCTAAGGCAGCCTCAGGAGAGGGGGCATATCAGTGTGTGCTGAATGTTCAGACCTGGCCCTGCTTCTGCCACTCATAGACTTGCTGTGTGATCTGGGCTAAGCTACTTACCCTCTCTGGGCCTCAGAAAGATTCACTAGATGCTCACTAAGGTTCCCTGTAGCCCTAAACTTTAATATTTTCAAGGAGATCAAGATACAAAATGTGTTTGTTAAGAGTTGATGACAAGAGATTTTGGTCTACAGGTTCAAATCCCACCATGCATGGTGCCCAGCACGCCCAATCCCAGGCACGAGGGAAGGACCCACCGGGAGCTTTTCTCCCCTCCCTCTTCTGGGCTCAGCTCTGGCTCCCAGCTGCTCCCCCACACCTCCCAACAGCTGGTGTGCAGAAGGCAGTGAGACAGCAGGGACGGGCAGAGGCAGGGCCAGGGAGGGCCCTGGCCTTGGGGATGTAAAGTGCATCGCTCACCATCTTTGCTTCCTAGCACACAGCGGGCCCCACACCCAGCAGGTGCTCAATAAATGCTTGAGGAACAAGCACAGTGGAGGACACCTTGGGTCTCAGGGGGGCTGGGGCTGGGGCTGGTCACCTTCCCCTCTGAGTCTCAGCTGCTTCCTCTGTGGAATGGGGACAGGAGGAGCCACGTGGCCTGCCTGCCCAGCCCGTGCATGTGTAAACTGTGACACTCGGTCCAGCTGCAGACGGGCCACGGGAGCCCCACCTGGGAGCCGGGGAGGAAGGTGTCGCCAGCGGAGGCCGTGGATCTGACCGGGGTGGGGGCCCAGCCAACGAGGGGTCACTGGGCTGCTACAGTACAACGATTTCCGTTTCTACCACCACACACACGAGAACAGCTGCAACCACAAAGCACAACCAGCGGACGAGAGGAACCCGGGAGGAGGCCGAGGAAGGTGGTCCAGGAGAGGGACGTGGTCCAGGAGACATGGCCCCGCCTCCCTTCAGACCCACACGCCCCGCCCCGGCTCAACGACAGGGACGGCTGGGGGCCAACTTGGGGGGCAGGGGTAGAAGCAGCTGAGCCAGAGGGCAAGATTTTCGGGATTGGGATGGGGGGCTTCTCCCAGCAGCCACCTAAACCAAGCTGGGTCTTACACCAGGACAGCGGAGACCTCTCCCAACTGGCTCTGGGCGTTTTTTATTCTGACTGTTCCAGAAGGTTCTGTTGGACACAAGGGTCCTGGCCCCTCTGGCATTGGCGTTTCTCGCAACCCAAGGACAGGGAAGCTCTGACTGGGGTCCTGCATTAGCCCAGATGTCCCCCGACCTTGTCTCCCGCCCTGCAGAGACCCATCTCCCCACGGAGAAGACGAAACCGCAGGGGAGCCGTGGAGAGGAGGGAGCAGAGGGAAGCGGCGAGGAGGCAGGGGAATGTAGAGGTGAGCGGCCGGGGTCCTCCAGGCTAGCGCCAAGTCTTTGAACATGACCGTCGTGGGGTCTCGTCGGGAGGACACGGGCAGCGGGCCTCCGGGGCCACCTCCCGTAAGGCGCTGCCCGAGCCCCGCCCCAGCCTCCTCCCGCTCACTGGATGGTGCACTTGTCCCGCTCGCGGGCCTGGCCCTCCCGAAGGACCTTGGCCTTGATGTATTTGAGGTCACTGTTGACGCTGGGGCGGCGGGCGAAGGGCGACACCATGCCGTAGGCGTCCATCTCCTTGACGCGGCGCATGCAGAAGGGCCTGGGGTAGAAGGCGTCGCCATACTGCACGGAGACCTTGCGGTGCAGGGCGGGGCTCATCTCGTGCGGCAGCTTGGCCATGCTGAAGAGCACGTAGAACATCTCGTCCACATTGGTGTTCTTCTTGGCCGACACCTCGAAGTAGGCGCAGTTCTCGTCGCCCGCCACCAGCAGCTCGGCCTCGGTGGTGGGCACCTGGCGGCAGAGCTCGCCGTGGTCGATCTTGTTGCCGCAGATGACCATGGGCAGCTCTGCCGCCTCCTTGGTCTTGTTCTTCAGGCAGGACTTGACCTCCAGGATCTGCTTCTGGAGGCGCTTGACCTCATCGAAGGACTCCCGGTTGTCCAGGCTGAACACCAGGATGAAGACGTCGCCTGCGGGGAGAGACACGCCAGGCAGTGAGCGCACGGCCGGCTTCTGGCCGCCCCTCCCTGCTCTCTCCACGGCCCCCTCCGCCTGACCCTCATCCCGACAGCTGATGTTTACGGGTGGGCGGAGCCCTTCACGAGGCATCTCTGACTTAACGCTCCAGCGATGCGGGGGGGGGGGGGGCATTATCCTCCCATTTTCTAGAGCAGGAGACTGAGCCCCAGAGGGTGAAATCCTTTGGTCGAGGTCACGTAGCCAATACGGGGCACAGCCCAGTTCCAACACAATTCATTCACCCTACACTTCCCTGCACGGCTGGAGACGGGTGAGTGAGTTGTGCACTTGTGGGGACTGGGTCTGAATAATGATAAAGACAATGTCCAAGAGGGCAGGGGTCTTGCGTGTCCTGTTCAATGCACTTCCCCAGGGCCTGGAATAGCACCTCCCGCATAGCAGGAACTCAGAGCGTCGGCACCAGGCAGGCCGGGTTTACATCCTGCCGCCACTCAGTAGCCACGCGGCCTTGAGCGGGTCATGCAACCTCTCTAAACCTCAGTTTCCCCATCTGTCCCATGCAGAAGAAATCTTGCCTTGCAGGATGATTTTGAGGGTCCCACGAGATAATGAATGGGCATGCTCGGCGATCTTAGGTATCAACAAAGATGATGAGAATGAGCACCTGCGAGCACCCGCCTGGGTCAGGAGCTGCATGCCCACTTTTTCCCTTGACTCCTCCCAAAACCTCTGCGAGGGAGCTTTCATTACCCTCATGGTACAGGTGAGCAATTTGAGGCTCAGAAAGGGTGAGCAACCTGCTCAAGATCACACAGCTCGAATGTGGCCAGGCCGAGATTTGGACCCAATTCTGCCCTCACCTAGTGGGTGCCTGGCACACAGTGGGTGCTCTCTGCTTCTTGACTAAATCACGGATGAATACGTGAACGCTGGCCTCCAGGGCCCACGCTATCCCTGCTACAGCTCGCTGCGTCAGCCAAGGCGGCCTTCAAGTCTGAAACAGGGACAATGCAGAGGTGGCAGGGGCAGCGGGGAGGGCAAGAGAGGGCCGGTGCCTCCAGCCCGATTTCCAGATCTTACTCCAGTGAGCACAACCTCACGCTCAAAGCACCTCCACACTTGGGCTGAAATTCTTAAGAACCTGTGGGGAGATGTCAAGATCCCTGTTTTACAGATGAGGAAACTGAGGCTCAGAGGCATTGGTGACTGACCAGAGTTCTCAAGAGGGGAATCAACCAGTTCCAGCTTCTAGTAGTGCTTCTGCCCACGCCTCTGGGCCCCCAGCACACACCGTTTGCCCACGGTAGCACATGCCACATTCAGAACTGTGTCCGGCCAATGGTGTGCTCCGAACAGTCGGCTCTGGGGCAGAGGGACACCTCCTGACTCCTCCTCGTCTCCCCGAGCCCAGTGCACAGTGGGTGCTCACAAAGCTGGCTGAGCGGATGGGATGGGGGGATGAATGACGGTGTGAGCTGTTCAGAAAGGCAGCGCTGGCCTGGCACCCGTTTCCGCTTGGGCTGCCAAACCCCATCCCGTTAGGCTAATCCTGGGCCCCTGAGGACTCGGTGGCCTTGACATATCCAAATGCAAGACTGTGATGCCAAGCTTCAGAGACGGCCCGGCTGGCAGCTGGAAGGAGAGCTGGCGGCGGAATTAATGGCTCTCAGAATCTCCTGCGCACCAGCACCAGGCTGGAAAATGAGGCCCGGGGTCGGGGAGGGAAGAACGCAGGCAGATGTGCTTGGAATGATGTGCGCACGTTAAAAAGAGACACTAAAGTGCTCTATTGTGGGGATACAACATGAATGTCAACGTGCTCATGGGGGGTCCAGAAGAGTCCACACCAGACAGATGGGGTGGCCACCTCTGGGGAGGGGGCAGGAGCCCGGCACTGGGGGCATGGGGCAAGGGGGCTTTTTAGCCTTATCTGTGTGTTTAAAGGAAGGTGTGTCTGTATCATTAGTGTAATTAAAAATTAATTTTGGAAATATGCACGTGGTCCCTCTCCACCTCTCCTCTCCCTCCCTCTGACGTTGGCCTGACTTATATGGTGGGCGCCAGGCCCCTCCCCAAGGCAGGGAGAGCTGACATCCCTACAGTACCCACCATGTGCTAGAAGCGCCCCACATGCACTTCCCGTCAGTCATTGAGGCCGCACTGGGGAGAAGCAGGGTTATGCCCGTTGTGCAGCCGGGAGACTCCGCGTCAGACCTCTGGTCACACGGCTGAGCCACCAAGCGGTGAAGCCAGGACTGGAACCCAGGTCAACCCAGGGCTCCTTCTAGCCACACACTCTCTCTCCAAAACACAGGGTGGGGTGGGGGGGTTCCAGTGCTATCTGGGTCAGATGTCAGCAAGGACAGCCTGGAAGAGGAGGCCGCCTGCCTGGGACACTCACGAAGGGCCTGGGCTGGGGTGGGGGCGGGGTGGGCGCGGCACAGGTTTCTCGGTGCGGAAGCATCTCAATTTGGGGGTTGTTTTGTGACAACTGGAGGGTTGCTTGCTCTTCCTTCCCTCCATCACTGCCCAGCAGTGGGAGGGCACAGCCTGGGAAATGACCGCCTGGCCGGAGCAGGCTCACTGTACATGCTGGTGACCTTACGACCAACAGTTCCTGAGCACTCGTCTGCTCACCGTGCTCTTTACAGACTGTGCCCATTTCGTTCTCACAATGACCTCTGGGATGGGCGCCAGTGTGACGCCAACGGACAGACAGGAAAACTGAGGCACAAAGATAGAAAGGCAATTGCCCAGGGGTACAAAACCAGGAAACATGGAACCAGGACAGGACCCAGGCAGACCGGTTTCTGGGCCTGCCCTCTTAGCTACGGCAGGGAAGTGCCTGAGCAACGTAAGGATGGCCCAGTCCCACGTCGCCCTCTGCCCCCTCAATCCAGACAACCCTCTCTCCGTTTCTACTGCTCCCCTCCCGGCAGGGCTGAGAGGCCACAGGACAGCTTAGTGCTAAAGCATGAGAGCCAGACTGCCGTCTACCAGCTGTGTTACCACCTGGAGTAACTTAACCTCTCTGGGCCTCAGTTTCCCCACTTGTAAAGGGGAGGCAAAAACCTCTCTCCTAGGTTGGTTGTGAGGATTACATAGATACACGCCCAGCTCTAACAGCGGGCCAGGCACACAGCTCTGGATAAATGTCAGCTACTGTGATTATTACAGCACCCCCAGCGTGGGCAGGCCTCTGGCTACCCTTTGGCTGACCACTGCCCGGTGCTGCCCCTACCTCTCTGAGAGGCAGCAAAGGCCTGGGGTGTCAAGAGACCTGAGCCCAGCAGACTGACCCCGGGCCCCGGGGCTCTGCTGAGTCACCTCCCGCAGGAGAAGGCAGCAGCCCCCGGTCCCCTGGAGAGGAGTACCCCAGTGCACGTCTGTCTCCTTCCTGATCTGGGAGGCAGCACTGGCAGTCATGAGTGACTGATCCAGGAGACAGAACGGAACTGGGGCCCCGGCTCCGTCATTTGCCTGGGCAAGCAGCTCCCCCTCGGACCCTCACGGGGCAAGGGCGCTTGTTGTAAGCTTCATCTCAGACGATGGATACGCAAGTGCTCTGCAAACCATCAAGTGCCAAGCACACACCCCACCCCAGGCACCCACCTGTGAGGATGGACAGCCTGCGCATGGCAGGGAAGGGGTGGTTGCCGGACGTGTCCAGGATGTCCAGCTGGTACATGTCGCCGCGGATGTTGTAGACCTTCCGGTGGAAGTCCTCGATGGTGGGTGTGTACTGGTCCTCGAAGCGGCCGTTGAGGAAGCGGGAGACGATGGAGCTCTTGCCCACCCTCGAGGCGCCCAGCACCACCATGCGGTAGGAGTTCTTGGCAGGCACACTGAGCGCGCAGTTCCCGCTGGACAGGGTCTTCATCATGGCGCGGGGCTGCGACAGAGCGGGGAGCAGGCGTCAGGAGAACCTGGCTTGCTGAAGGCCTTGGCCTCCTCTGCATGGCTCCTGTCTGGGTCTCAGTTTTCTGTCTGTAAAATGGGAACGTTGGACTGGGGTCGCTCTAAGGGGCTTGGAATTCTATCTGCTCCTTCATTCATGCCCTCTCGTTTCCTTCCTCCTTCACCCACTCCACTCACTCACTCATTCACCCCTCCATTCATTCACTCTTTATTTACCCCGGCGTGGGACTGCTAGGGCTCGACTCCTCACTTTACCCCTAACTCCCTATTGCTCTTGGGCAAGTGGCTTAACTTCCCTGGGAGTAACTCTTCTCGTCTGTAAAACGGACTCGACTCACAGGGCTCCCGTAAAGGGCTCCGCACGTGGCAAGATCTCAAAAATGCTAACTCTTGTAGAACCCGCCCTCTCCCTGCATGGTCCTGTCCAACTCTGGCCTCTCAGAGCCTGTGCCTGCAGGACACCACCCGGGGACAGCACCAGGGAGCTGCCTTCTGCACAGATGTGGGGTGCCCAGGCCCTTCAGCCCCCCAGGAGGAAGGGAAAGGCCATGTCCAGACCACATCCTCCACGTCCAGGGCCTGCACTGCCCTGGGATTTTCGCCCCCCAGGCCTTGGGAGTTTGCCCACCTCCAGGAGACCCAGGGACCTGGACTGGTGGACGTGGGTCAAGGAAATGACCCATGAGTGACTCAAGTCCCTCACAGCTCCAAGAGTCTTTGGTGCTGGAGCACACCCAGAACTTTCCACGGGAGCCTCTTGGCCTTGCGGAAGAGGCTGACGTGGATCCAAGCTCCAAACCCCAAGTGGAAACAAGCCAGAGGCTCCAGCAGGCCCTCCCCAAAGACCACTCCCCACCCAGCCTCCTCCCTTCCAATTGCAGCACCCACCAGAACCCCCGACCTCTGGGCCCCAGGTGCCCTAGCCAGCGAGCGCTGCTGAGCCCTGCCCCCGCTGCTCAGCTCACGCTAGTCCCTCCCCGGAACATCCTCTTCCCCTCATGTTTCAGGATCTGGTTCAAATGCCACCTCCTCTCTGAAGGATTCCCTGACCCCTGACCACACCCCACCAGGAATCCCTCCCCTCTCTAGAGAAGAGGAGCCACAAATGGGTACAGGCCTGCTGAACCACCCATCCCCTCTGCTCTCAGCGGGCTGCTACACATGGTTGTGCAGGTTGCGCACTGCACCAGGCACCCAGCTGCAGGGGAAAGTGGGGGCTGTCTTTGAGGAGCTCATCTGCTCAGAGAAGGCACCTTTGTTCAATTTGCACAAAGGGCTGTACGTGCTAACTACAGGACTGGTCCCCACCCTGGAGCCCCAGGTCAGGAGCCGGGGGTGCCCCATCCAACCACGCCAAGGTGCTCCCCAACATCCTAACGTTCCACATCTCCCGCGAGGCTAAGAGACTTGAGGCGGAGATACCTCCTCTGAGCGAGTCCCGTTCAGGTCACTCAGGCCTCGCACCTGCTCGCCCTGCCCAACTGGGAGCCGCTGTGCAGTAAACCGGCTCTCAGAAACACCTTTGCGGAAAGCTCTGATGGGTAGCGCTTGTCAACTTGCACGGCGTACATACTCGACCACGGCCAGCTCCCAGATACCAGGATGACCTCCGTGAATGAAGGGTCACACACAGGGAGCCCGCTCACCAGCCCACTGACCTTGGCCTGGAGTCACAACAACAGTCTCCATCGACCAAGCCAGTGCCCTGTGCCTAGTACTGTGCTAAGGACAGAACAGTAACTAACGCTGACATTTATTTTGCAGCTAATAGATGCCCGAGTCTTCTAAGTGTTGAACCCGCTTCACCCTCAGTAACCCCAGAAGGTAGGTAGAATTACCCCAATTTAGAGATGAGGAAACTGAAGCCCAGAGAAGTTTAGTAACTTGCTCATGGTCACACAGCCAGTAACCAGCAAAGGAGGGATCTGACCCCAGACAGTCTGCCCGGGGCTATGGAGTCTCCCCGCCACCTCCCTATGAGGTATATATTATCCTCCCTTTCACAAATAAGGACCCTGATGCTTAGAAGTCTACGTGACTGGTCCAGTTAATAAGGGAGCTGGTGCAGTGATGCCAAGCCTAAGACCTCCATATGCCCCTCCCAGTTTATGCCTGAAGCCATCTCTGCATTTATTCCACAGGGTTTCAGTGCCGTACAAACAGCAGGTGCTCAATAAATGATCCATGAATGAGTGGAGCAAATGGCTCTGCCTTTGGAGCTCGCCCAAAGCCTCCTTCTGGGGCCTTCTCCTTCCAGGGGCTGTGCTGAGGGTCTCGGTGCCCTGTGCACACCCGTGGGCAGGCAGTGGGGAGAGGGGGCTGAAAGACCATCACTAGGGGACCCTTCTCAGTGTCCTTCGGGGCTGGGCAAGCCAGCCTGGGCCTCCAGCGGAGATGGGGAAAAGAGGCCCCACACAGTGACAGCCCCTCCTCAGGTCCCTTGGCAGGGAGCTTGACTCTGCTGGTGGTCCCCTCTGTCTAGACAGAGAGAGGAGGCCAGCAGCCCCCAGGGACAGTGTTTTCTCCATCACCGCCTGCCCCAGCCTCTAGCCCAGAGCTCCTGGGACAGATGTGCTAATACCAGTGACTGAATGGGCCTGAGGAAGTCAGAGAGAGGAGGCAGGGAGTCGGAGAGAGGAGGCAGACAGTCGGAGAGAGGAGGCACACAGTCGGAGAGAGGAGGCAGACAGTCGGAGAGAGGAGGCAGACAGTCGGAAAGAGGAAGCAGGGAGTCCAAGGGAGGCAAAGTAGAAAAAAAAAATATGTGGCTTTCCTCTCCGAGAGCAGACTGTGAGTTTCACATGGCCCCAGCCACGTGGACTGTGTGAGGCGCCCAGACACCTGGACTCCAGGTGACAGCGCCTCCATGGGTCCCGCCTCCCGCCCCCACATCTTTCTTCCCTCCCCTCCCCCAGAGGAGGCACTGTGGGCACAGCTTCCCTCCTCCTCTGCTGCCTGCTCTCCTCTCTCATCCTCAGCCAGGCTGACCCCACAGTGAGAAGCAGAAAGAGGTCAGAGTTCAAAGGGCCCTTTGAGAGTGTAGAGTCCCACCCTAGCAGCCCAGAGAGTGGTTAACAGGGACCCCAGGGTCATTCTGAAGGCACCGGGGAGGCAGAAAGTCCTGGAGCAGAGATGTGGGGCCATCCTGGGGGAAGCTTCCACCATGCTGGCTGCTTTGTGTCCCTTATTCCAATGACTTCACAACAGTCCCATCAAGAGCAGACTGCCATCGACCCTCTGGACCGATGGGGACATTGAAGCTCCGAGAGGCTGAGTCACTTGCCCCAGGTCACAGATGACTGGCTGGGCCGGGATTAGAATCAGGCTGTTGGCTTCAAAGACCGGGCTCTTACCTCGATAAAAACCCACCCCCTGGCCAGAACCAGTCTTTTGCACAACAGCGTCTGGCTCAGTGAGCCTCAGCCGGCGTCAGGCAGGGGAGTGACCCCCAAGGCCTATTATATGCTCATTCCCCTCCCTCTCCCTCCAAGCAGCTGGGGGCAGGCACCCTGCCCAGGACTCTCCTCCAAACCCTGCCCACCAGCTCCCAGCAAATGCATCTGTGGGTTTACCCGCTTCTTCTCCCTCGAGCCCCTCCCCCAGGGCTTGCCTGGAAGATGGAGGGGCCAGATGGTCAAGGACAGCAGGACGAGAGTCTGGACGTGTCCTCCTCTCTGTGAGTACCCCAGAGCTTGTTGCAGGCACTGGCCCTCTTTCCCTCCCTTCCTCCCTCCCTCCCACATATCTCAAGCCTCCTCCATCAGCGCACATCCCAGCCTCTCTGGACACACTTGTATTCACTGGCCTCCAAGCCCACACTGAGGGGAGTCCTGGGGGCTTTGCAAAGCCAACCTCACCACCCTTGGCAGCGAGGGATGGTAGAGAGCAGGCAGGCATCAGCTCTCAGCAGACCAGCTCTGCCCCTCACCAGCTCAGCCACCTTGGACAAATGGCCTGGGCTGATGGGGTTAGTCAAACAACCCCACAGCGTGGCCCTGAGAGTTCAGTGAGACGTCAAGAGACTGACACAGCCCCTGGCACACAGCAAGCAGGTTCCTTTCTTTGTGGCACTTCCCCTTGGCCGTCAAGGGGCTGCGTGGAGTGGCCAGCTGGGGCAGGCCTGGAGCGCAGGCAGAGATCTTGGGGGATCCCATCTCGTCTCTCTGACGCCAGGGGAAGCCTGAATCACGGGCTCCTGAGCTGGCTGCCCGGCCTCCTATCTCCCATGATTTCCCAGACAACATCCTTGTCATCCTCCCAGGGCTGGGGGCAGAGGGAGGAGAGGTCAGAGAGGGAGGGGGGCCCTCTGGCCAGCTGAGTACAGGAAACCCTTCCTGGGAAGGAAACACTCTTTGCACCAACCCGGAAAAAGAGTTCAAGAAATTCTGGACAAGGAAGGCGCTCCTTAATCTTCCCTCCTCAAAGGAGGTGCTCACCAGGGCTGGGCCCATTCCAGCTCCCTGACCCCGCTCCAGCCCCCCCCCCCAACTTGCCCGTCCAGGTTTGCAGGCTGCAGCTGCCTCAGGAAGGTGGGGTGGGCGTCCTCGGGGAAGGTAAGTATCTCTTCCTCCCGGAGCCTCAGTTTCCACACACTTAAATGGGCTATTACTCCAGATCTCTTAAACGGAAAGCTCCCAGGAGCAACCGAGTGCACAGTAGAAGCTCGGTCAGTTTTTCTTCCCCGGGAGAAGTCAAGGGCCTAGCCCCCAGCCTGACACAGTAAGTGCTCAACGAACTTAATTTTCTCGAGACATGTGGAGTTGCCGGATGATCCCGGCACGCAGTAGGCGCTCCAGCAGTTTAACTTTCCCTGGTCATGTAAAGCGTCACCTAGCCTTCCTCCGACAAGCCTCAAACCTTTCTTCCCGGCTGTCCCACTTCACCCAGCTCCGCAGTTCTGCTGGGGTGTCTCGCTCCTACCTGGGAACGGCGGCCCGGGCCTCTGGCACTGCTCGGAGGGCAGCCTGGAAGCGCCTGGAGGTGCGAGGACCCGCCTGCCTCTCCGGCCGCGGCCGCCGAGCTTTCCCGGGTCTGCGGCGGCTCCCGGGTCACTGCGCCGGGCTCTTCCTCTGCGCGGCTCGGGGAGCCAGGCTGGGCGCGGCCGGGCACGGGGGCACGGGGGGCCGGTGCCCCATGGGTGGGTTCCGAGGGCTCGGCAGGGCCCGGGCGCCGGGCGGGATCCGGCTCGCCGCCGCCGGCCCGGCCCTGCCCCGACCCGGGGGACTCCTGCTGAGCCAGGTGCCCGGAGGCGCGGGGACGTCAGATGCTGGGGTCCCCGCCTGGGGCTCCGGGGCGGAGTGGAGGGCGGTAGGGGCGACTCCGGGGCTTAAAGAGGGTCCTTAGAGACTGCTGGAGGGTCCTTTGGAGGTGACTGTGTGCGCGTGTCCCGGGTGGGCGAACCCGCCCTGGCCGCCTATGCTCCCTTCTCCGCCCGCCCCAAAGGGGGTCGCTTGGGTTGGGGAGGCTCGGCCTCGGCTTCTTCCTCTGCCCGCAGCTCTGCAGGTCTCCCCGCGCGGGAGGGAAGGCTCCTTTCTCCCTGCGAGGCGACGCCAGCAGAAGGAGGAGCAGGGCGCTCAGCTCCGCGCGCGTGTGGGAGGGGGCCTTGAACGCCGCCCCAAGGCTTCGCAGCTCCGAGTTAGCCTCTCACCGGCTCCTCCTCCCCCTGCACCTCCTCTGGCCCCCAAAGGAGGCGAACTTTCTACGGGGGCCCGGCTCCTCCCTCGCTCCCTCCCATCCCCCCCCTCCCGGAGGCGAACGCCTCTCCTTCTCCCGCAGGGCGAGGTCAAGGGTCCCTCCGAAAAGTGGTGGGAGCCCAGGCTCCCGATGGCGGTCCCAGCGCCAGAAGCCCAGCTCAGGCCTGCGTGCCCTCTGCCGCCCCAGCGAGCGGTCCCGTGGCGCGACGCCCGCACGCCCCCTCCGCGGCCCGCGAGCAGCCGGCCCCGTCGCCCCGCGACCGCCTCTGCCTCCCGGAGCCCGCGCACCCGCCGGCGCCCGGCGCCCCGCCCCTCACGGCGCTCGGCCAATGGGCGGCGGGTCCCGCGGCCTGGCCCCTCCCACCCCGCCCCGCCCCGCCCGCGGCCGCCCGGGCGCCGCAGTCTGGCGCTCCGCGTGCCCGGGCGCGTGGGGCCGGGGCCGCTGGGGGCGGGGGCGGCCAGGGTGCCGGGCGCGCGCACCGTGACCGGAAGGCGGCACGGGCCTGGGAGGTGACGTCTGCGCATGCACTCACACGCGCACCGCCACGGCCGCAGGTGACCCGCGAGGGCCCCGCCGCCAGCCGCTGGGGTCCGCAGCCGCTCGCGCGGGGTCGGATCGCAGCCCGCGCTCACTGCTCTCGCGCCCTCCTCGTCCGCGGAAACCCCTAGGTGCGCTCCCGGGTGCCCAGCCTGCCTATCCCGAGCCGCCGCTCCCCTCCGGAGGTCTCGGCGCCCGCGGGACCCCGCGGGCTGGCACATGGGGCGCGCACGTGCGGCCAGGAGGGGCCGCGGAGTCACCTCGGCCTGGCGCGCCTGGATGGAGGTCTGAGCGCTGTGCGGGTCTGGGAGAGCACTGCAGGGAGAGCCTACCGGGACGGACCCGGTGCCCTTGGACAGCGCCTCCCTCGCCTCCGTTCTCCCCACCTTGAATCAGGGCAGACAAAAGTCGTTCTTCTTGTGCCATATCTAGACACCACTTATTACTTGATGCATATTTGCTTTAAATCCGAGACCCACTTTTCCCCCCTTAAACACTTTTTTTAGAAAATCGTTATATCACTGCCTTAAATGGGAAACCAGTATCACTTGCCATAAATAGAAGGTAAGAATAAAAATAAGCACAAGGAAAACAAAGCGAGGTTATTAAGTTCTAGCTGGAAGTCGTGGCCCGCCAAGGCTTGAGATGTGCCCTTGGTGGAAAAGGGAGATTGGCGCCGTTGGGAGAGGCGTTAAAGATCTATTAGCATCCAACCGAGACTTTCTCCTCCACGGTAACAGGAGGCTTAAAAGAGAATGTCCTCACTGTGGGATGCAGTGAAGGGATGCAATACTGTGTCTGTCAAACATATTTGTACCAGCCGGGGAACTGCCCCCTGCTTCCAGAACGCTGGACCCCGGGATGTCTGCCAATGTTCCCCCACCTCCAGATCTATCCTTCCCGCCTCATGATAGGCAGTGGGGGGTCTAGGGGACACCAAGCTGAGGACCCAGCTCTCTTGGGTGAGAGATTGGCACTCAAGTTCTGCCTTTGTAACCACCCCAATATTTGGCCCTGGCCTAGCAGTCACGGAAACTCTCTGGGCCTTGGTTGTGTCATCTGTAAAATGGGCATGGTGTGTTAGTCCACAGAATGACGGAAGTGCTAAAACGGCCATGGACTTTTATTATAGAGGGTGGCTTGCTCTGCTTGTCCCCGTGTGGTCTTGAGATTCTCCAGGAAAGTTAAGCAGAGAAGATGGGGCCGGTGGAGGGGGGGGGCGCAGCACTTGCCTGCTCGATTTAATCCCCTAACCGCAGGATGTGAAATCTAGGCCTCGGAGGGGCTAAGGGACCTGCCCTAGGTCACCCAGCCGGCGAGTGGCAGGATTCCAGCCCAGCGCTCTTTCCACATCCAGACTTTGCTTCTAGGAACTGGCTTCAGCCCAGGAGGGTTTGTGCTCAGCTTGATGCGCACAGGTGAGTCACATGTGAGTCTTGAGCCGGCCGTGAACTTGGCAGCGGGGGCAGACCGGGTGGCACACTTCACCTGGAGAGCTGGGGTCAGGAGGACTCAGGCCACTGGGCCGGTTCCCCCACCTCCACCCTGGAAACGTGGCAGGCGGCCAGCTCCAAGCTGGCCCAGGAACCTATTTGCTGCTGCTTCAGCTGAGTCCTCCACTCTGAGTGGGTCACGCTCCGCTGACCATATCCCCACTTGAGGGAGCTGCAGGTGGACCTGTGGGCCCCAGGAGACTCATCTGTCCCTGCCCACCCCCCCAACCCCCCAGGGCAGAAGGTCTCAGTCAATAAGCAGGTGCACATAAGGGACTGATGCCCGAAGAATCTTCCTGTGGCAACAGCGCGTCTCCTTAGGTGCCCACTTTCCTCTCCTCCCCCTCATGAGCCTCACCGTCTCACAGGGACCTTTTGTTGTGCTCATCTCCTTCCTGACTGGGCTCCCTGTCACCTCCTCTCCCATACCCCGTGACCCCTTTCATCTTTTTCTCAACATGCTACCCCTGCTCAAGAATTTTCAATGGCTCCCCATTGCTTAAGATATAAAATCTAAACTCCTTAGCTCAGCATACAAGGTCTCCAGCCGGGACCATGCTGTCCCCCAACAGCCCGCCTTTCAGCTAAATCAAACCACTTCCGGGTCCCTAAAGAAGCTGGGATTTCCCTCCCCAGACCTTTGTGTCTGCTGACGCCTCTATCTGGGAGAACGTTTTTTCTATCTTTACCCAGTGAACTTCCACACATCCTTCAAAGCAATGTCCGCACCGCTCTCCCAAAGCCTCCTACCCTTTCTAATGGTGTGGATCTCATCCTCTAGCTCCCGTGACAACAAAACCTGCCTCTTGCACTGTGACCACCCTTTAAGCCTCAGTTTCTTCACCTGTGAAGTGGGTGTTATAATAGTAGCTACCTCATGGGTTGTGGGGAGAATTAGAATATACTATAAAGTGCCTCACACTGGGGGCCTTGCATCCAGTGGCCTTCATCATGACTGCTTCCTCTGTAGCCCGTGTCACATCCTCGTGTTTTGGACACATGCCTCGTCACACCCATTAGCACGTGAGCCCCTTGGAGTGGGGACCAAGCCTGATTCATCTTCGTGTTCCCACACTATTAAGGGCAGCATCTTGCACATGGTGAGTTTTTAATAAATGCTTATTGAATTGTGCTCGGCTGAACAGCCTCAGAGCAGGAGAAATGCACAAGCTCTCCTTGGAGACAAGAGGCAGGGGAGGGCGGACACAGCGAGGCCGAGTTTCATTTAGTCCTCCTCACAGCCCCACTTCCAGAAGGGGAAACTGAGGCTTGGGGAGGCTGTTCAAAGCCAGGCAGCTAACGAGAAACTGAGCTGGGATCTGAAAGACATTTCTCCAAAGGGAGATAAGGTATTTGCCCAGTTGATTTGGACAATATTTGCCCCGTCACATCCCCGGCAGCTTTTCTGGAACAGTGGTTCCCATCCCTGGTGAGTGTAAGAATCACCTGGGAGAGCTTTTAAATGATAACAAAGCCCAGGCTCCCGCTCAGAGATGCTGATTTAATTGCTCTGCGGGTGGGCCTGATACCCACACTGTTTAAAGCTCCTCCAAGTAATTCTAATGTGCAGCCAGAGTTGCTAGAGCAGTGGTTCTCCGAGTGTGGTCCCGGACCAGCAGCGTCAGCATCTTCTAGGACTTGTTAGAAATACAGGTCCCACCCCACACCCACTGAATCGGAAGCTCCAGGGCGGGGCCCAGCTATATGGGTTTTAACCAGCCCTCCCAGTAATTCTGATGATGCCAAAGTTTGAGAACCACTGACGGGAAATTTAGACTTGGCAAAACCTTAGAGGTCAGGTGGCCCGACCTTCCTATTTTGCAGACAAAGGGATGGTTTGTGGTTTCACCAAGTTCAACACTTGTGAATGGCAGGTTAGACCCAGAGCCCAGGTCCGGACTCCTAACACAGTGCTCTTTCCTGCTGACTGCATCAGGAGGGGCTGCGCAGCCCCAAACTGGGTCTCCGGCCTTGGCGGGCCCAGGCATCTGGGCAGAGGTCAGTGGGTCACCAGCTGCACAAGCCCAGCTGAATCAGGGGCACGGGGTCAGGCGCCAGTCAGTGCAGAGAACAATTAGCCGGAATAGACTGGCACCGTGCCTGGTGTTACAGGACCTCGCCAAACATCCCTGGAGGCGGAGTGACAAGGACAGTGACCCGGGCCAAAGGTCAGCAGGAGCGCAGTTGAACCAGCCACACCCTGTGCTCTTCCCTTCGTTTGACCACTTCTGCCAAATGCTGCCTGTGCAGCAATCCTCCTGCCCCACTCTCCACCCGCTGAGCCTCATGACCCAGCCTTGGTCAGGAGCCCACGTTCTAATCCCAGCTAGACCAGCAGTTTGCTGTGTGACCTTTGAATGGGCTCTTAACCTCTCTGATCCCCATTTTCCAGCACTCTTCCTCTTCACCTCTTATGCTGTAGCAAAAAAGACGGGCTTGAAGCTCCCTAAGCTTGCCAGGTGTCTGCACCTCCAGGCCTTTGTACACGCCTGTGGCTATGCGTGGGAGGCCCTCTTCTCTCTGAGCTGCCACACAGACTCCTAGTTTTCTTTCTGGAATTAAGCATCTCTGCCTCTGGGAAGCCCTGGCTGCTCCCTCGTCTGTGCTCCACGGAGCTGCTGTGCAGGAATTCCTCTCTGCAGAGTCTTGCCATCCAAACTCAGATATATTAGATATATTTTTGAATGCAACCCTCACTGTCAGAAGTCTTGCTACTCATATCCGAAACCCAGCATTCAGATAGACGTGGATAGCGCAGCATCCCTCACTCTCTGAACTTGCTGTCTAAACTCTAATGTCCAGGATCAATAGCCAAATAGGGTTGGAAAGCGCGTCGTTTAATGGTCTGTTTTTCTGTGTGTCCTGACCTTCTTTAGCATAGAGGTGGTACTTGTCACATAGCGGGTGTTCAGTAAAAGTTCAATAAATGAATGAATTAATTAATGGTCAGTTTCCTCTTCTTTGCAACTAGAATGTTGGGTCAGATGGTCTCGGATGCCCCATCTGAATCCACATTTCTAAGCCGGATGAATCCCACTACTGGTGACTTAGGTGCCTTCTAGCCCGTAGGTAGTTTTTATGAAATTAGAAAAAGGTGCCTCCTCCAGGCAGAGGCAGCCCCCTTCTAAGGCTCACAGCTTGGCGGGGGAAGCACAAGCTGAATTTCCTTAGCTGAGTGCCCTTGAACGGTAAGCAACCTAAACAACCTTACAGGGCAGCCCTTCATGACCTCATCTAGTCCTTGAAGAATGTACCACAGGACAGTTTTGCAGGAAGCAGTGATGACCAGGAGGGTGTGATCTTTATACCAGGGTGGGCCAAGCTGAGGATGTGGCCAGAAAAGAAACAGCCAGAATGAACCACAGGCTTTTAATCATAATGAGAACTGTTCATGCAGCCCTCGTTCCTCTGAGGCACAGGGCTGGCCCCTGTAGCTACAAGAACCCATTTTAGCCAGACCACAACCCCATGTAGGGGTGGCACTATTAGCCTCATTTGTAGATGAGGAAACTGAGGCTGGGAGGGACCTAACTGGCTTAAAGATGCCTGGACAAGGAGCTGACGGAGCTTGCACTGAAACTAAGTTGGTCTGACAGCAATGCATGCCCCTGGGCGGGACCTGCTCTCAGATACAGCAGCAGCAACAACGGCAGCTGCTTGTGGGTATGAAAATGGTCGTGGCCGTGATCCCCATGGATGCTCCCTGTGAAGTAAGCAGGGCAGGGGTTTTGTTTCCATTTTACAGGTGACAGAACTGAAGCTCAGAGGTGTTCAGTGACTTGCTCAAAGTCAGTTTACTAGTAAGAGGCAGAGCCTGGACTGAAAATATCTGGGTCTTTAAACAACTAGTCCTTTGATCTTTTTATGACACCCTGTTGTCTTCTTAAGACTTGGCCCTAACATGCTATCATAGGCCCTCTCACCCATCTATCCATCCATCCATCACCATCACCATCACCATCATCTCCTTGTCTCCATCATCATCACCACCACCACCACCATCCTCATCATCATCTCCTCCATTATCATCTCCATCATCATCATCACCACCACCATGATCCTCATCATCTCCTCCATTATCATCTCCATCATCATCACCATCACCATCATCTCCTTGTCTCCATCATCATCATCACCACCACCATGATCCTCATCATCTCCTCCATTATCATCTCCATCATCATTACCATCACCATCATCTCCTTGTCTCCATCATCATCATCACCACCACCATGATCCTCATCATCTCCTCCATTATCATCTCCATCATCATCACCATCACCATCATCTCCTTGTCTCCATCATCATCATCACCACCACCACCATCCTCATCATCATCTGTCTCCATCATCATCATCTCCTTGTCTCCATCATCATCACCACCAGCACCAGCACTATCATCATTGTTGTCATCGTCTCCCATGCTCATGGAACTTCTGCTCCTCTCTAGCTGTTTATCGGGACCCTTGGTCTTGGCCTGGTGTGGTCCAGGTGGAGACAAGGGCAATGCAACTTCCTTTAGTCTTGCCCTCTGGCAGGACTTTACAGGTGCTGTCTGCATCTTCCATCACATCCGATCCTCCCACAGCCCCAGGCAACATGCAGAGCCAAACATTACATGGAAGAGAAGCTGAGGTGGGAGAGGTTCAGGCAGTGGAAGACCAACAGGCCTCCTAACCCGAATTTATCAGCTGCTTCCCTTGCGCCAGGCTCAAGCTGGGGAGGCAGGTCCTGTTCTAAGCGTGTACACAACGAACTCATTTAACTTTCTCAACAGCTCTACAAGGAGTGTCTGGTCATCCTCACTCTCTAGACAAGGAAGGAGACTGAGGCGCAGGGAGGTGAAGGAACTGGGCCTTTGCTCTGATTGGTGGAGCTGGGATCCTGAGTCTGTCTGCGACTCTGAAGTCAGCCCTCTCTCCACCGCAGGAAGTCACCTCTGGTGCAGCATTCTTACTGCCCCTTGAGGGGTAATGCCTGCTGACTCTCACCTGGAATCTGCCCTGGGTCCCTTTAACCAGAGGGTGCCAAAGACCCTGGGAGTTGGCACAACCCTCCAGATTCTGAGCACTGGCCCAGCACCTCTCGTCTCCAGAGAAGGTGCCTGTAAACCCTCAATTCAAGAGGGACTGAGGGAGGCCAGACTCAGGCTCAGCCAAACACTGTGTGGCTCGGGGCCTGGCCCCAGGTTCCACCTCCGTCTCTGGCATCACTCCCTGTGAGCAATGGGGCAGAGAGGTGCCTTGGCTCTCACTTCTTTCTCCAGCATCCTCCCCCTCCTCCCCATCACCATTCTCCACTCCTTCCTTTACCCTCATGACCCAGGTTTGGTAGAAAGGGCACGAGCTTGGCCACCAAATAGACCTGGATTCAAATCCTGGCTCTGCTTCTCAACATATCTTGGCCTCGGACAAGCTAGTTTGCTCTGCGACTCAGTTGGCTCATCCGTCAAATGGGCTGTTGTGAGAATTAATTCATTCCATCCTTCGGTCATTCAACAAACACTTAGAGAACACAGGGCTAGGAGCCAAACGTGCCCACGCTATGGAGGAGCCTACAGTCCAGCAGAGAAGGCAGAGAGCCCGAGATTTGAGGAACACATTGGAGTTAACCAGAGAAAGAGTGTTTCAAGCAGAGGGAACAGGACATGCAAAGGCCTGGAAAAGAAAGAGTGGCCCATTTGAAGAACTGAAATATACCCAGGTTGGCTGGAAAGCAGAGAGAGGGAAAATAGTACACGATGAGGCCCAGGAGGGAAGCGGGGACCAGACGCGCCCAGCAGCACTTGGCGCACAGTGGGCTCTCAATCAGTGCGTCGCCTTCCCCTGCGCCCAGAGCTGAACCCCAAGCCCCAGGTGCGGGCCGATCCTCGCGGATCGTGGGGAGTCTATTTCCTCTCTCGGTCGGCAGCCGGCACTTCTGCTAATGCCACATTATACAGTGGGCTCATTACCTCCGAGTGCTGAGCAGGGGAGCTGGGGGTAGATCGGATCTGCCAGAAATAGAATCCGATGTTCGGGATGCTGATGACTGTGGCCTCGTGTAGTTCTCTCTCTGCTTAGTGGTCTCCAGCCGCTGGGGCTGTTGGAAGAAGAGGGAAGCAGGGTAGTGGCAGACAGGCAGAGCCAGCTGTGCAGAACCCCGGCTCCAGTCCGGGCTCATGGACGGTGAGCCTCGCTTTACGCACCAAACGTGCTTCCATAACATTGTGCCCAAGTCAGATTTGTGTAAATCACCTCTTATTTTCCTTCTGGGTTCCGCAGTTCCTGTGGAAGTTTGTCTACAAAAATGGCCACCCACAATTCCTCCCCTGGAGAGGTGAGCTCATTTCCTCCCACTGGAGTCCAGGACGTTGTGTGACTTGTTTTGACCAACAGAATGTGGCGGAAGTGACGCTGGGCCAGTTCCAAGCCTGGGCCTCAAGAGGCCTGGAAGCTTCTGCTTCACTCTCTCTGAATCCAGTCACCATGTAGTAAGGAGATCCAGGCTGTCCTAGGGGACGGAGACACCAGCTGGTGAGAAAGGCCTTGTGGAAGATGGGACACCACGTGGAGGAGAACTGACACACCATTCTAGAACCTTCCAGCCACCAGGTGAGTGCAGCTGCATGTGTCCAGCCATGACCACGTGGAGCAGGAGCCCTGCCCTGCCTACCACAGAAGCATGAGAAGTCACAAAACCATTCTTATTGTAAGCCATCAAGTTTTAGGATGGTGTGTGATATAACAAAAGACAACAGAAATAGATCCATTTGCTTTGTTTCCATCTTGTAACTCTCAATTTTGACCACAGTGTCTGCAAGGATGTACAGGCCCATCAAATACTAGAAAGAAAACTGGCTTATTCTGAGCCAACCATGGACATCCAGTGAGTCCTTATTTTTCTCACCAGGTCTTATATTTTCTTGACATATTTGGTTTCATATCAAGTATGCCTCCGAAGAGTACCCCTCTGCCTCTCAGCTCCTTCTCCCCGCTCACCCCAACAAATCCTGGGATCTTTTTAACCACGCCCTTTCCTGGGATCCTGGCTCAGTTCTGAAGAAAATGTACAAAGTCTATGAGTTTGTGACTCTCTTCTAGAATATTCTTAGCATTGTGTCCTAAGCAGAGGTTTTACACCTTACAGACTTTTCAGAGGCTACGAGACACGTGAACCATTCTCTTGCTAATACCAGCCACCTTCCATGACATAACAAATGTGCGGTTGCGCTTGCAAAGTCTTTCTCCTTCTCTCTTACAGGGGAGGGGGCGGGAGAACAGCCTGCCCAGCCACAGGATGGATGAGGGGACAGCCCGGGTGCTGGAGGGTCCTGTGCCCTGCCCCCAGGACTGCACGCTCCTGTGATCCAGACTGTGGCCACCCCTCAGTGACACTTCCAGTCAGACCCGAGGCCTGGTGCATCAGCACGCCCTGCTCTGCCTCAGAGAGGGGGCTCCAGTCTCCAGGTGGAGCTTTGCTTGCAAACTGTCTCCCGCCCTGCACACACAAGCCCCAGACCTGTGGGCACCTGCCTTGTGGAATGTTTTACTGGATGCGTAGATGAGTGAATGAACCCCAGGAGTGAATGTGGTAGGACGATTGGATAAACGAATGGAAGGTAAATAATGAGTGCAGATCAAGTGAATGCTGCCATGGCCAATTCACCCACAAGGCCAGCAGGTCCTGTCCCATGCCACAGCCTAGACCCAGACACCTTGCAGCCACAACTGCTGCCTCTGATGGGTGATGAATTCATCTCTCTCTGTGTGGAGAAATGATTCTCCTAGACCCTGTCTCCTCTTTCCACCCAAGGCTGTATCAGATAGGATTAGGATTATTCAACTGTAAACCAGAGAAAAGCCCAAAATAAAAGTGAATTAAAGCAGAGAGTTTATTTCTCACTCAGGTAAAGGAATTCTGGAGGCGAGGGGGCTGGTGTTCCACCGGGTCAGAGGTTCAGGCTTCTTCCAGCTTTCTGCTCCACCCAACCTGGGATAGGATCTCATCCTCATGGTCCAAGATGGCTGCCCAAGGCTAGCCATCACTTCACAATCTGATAAGCAGAGGAAGGGGTGAAGAAGGGCATACCCCCTTTCTCTAAGGATACTTCCTAGAAATTGGCCAGAACTGAGTCACATGGCCACACTGGGCTGCAATGGTAGCCGGGAAGGGTGGCCTTTATTCTGAGTGAATGACCTCATGTCCAGCTAGATTTGGGAGGAAGTATAGGAGTTCCTCCCAAATAAGGAAAAAGGGGAGAACTGATCCTGGAGGGTCATCTGGTAGGCTCTGCCACAACAGTTAAGGGAACCATCCTACTGGGGATCCCACTTCAGCCCACCATTCCGTCCTGGTGGCCCACTTTTGTGTACCTACTATGAGCTTCCTAAGAGCAGGAGACAGTCTTAGTCATGTGTGTGTTCTCAACATCCAGAGGAGGGTCTGGTACATAACAGGCGCTCAGACATCCAGTAAGTAGAAATATATTAAAGCACCTACTATATGTCGGGTACTGATCTAGCTGCTGGGGGTAGAATGGTGAACCAAACAGACAAAACTCCTGCTCTCAAGGAGCTGATGTCACGGGGGGAGAGGGGATGATCAGTAGTTATAAAGTAGGATATCACATAGTCACTATAATACAGTAAATGTGTAATTTAATAAAAGATCAGGTAGTGACTGGTGCTATGAAGAAAAATGACACAGGCCAGGTGCATGAGAGTCACGGGGAGCTAATGTAGACAGGTGTTCAGGAAGGTGCCTTGCAGCAGAATGAGGCAAGGGGGTGAGCCAGGCAGACATCTGCAGGAACAGCATTTGAGGCAGAGGGAACAGCAAGTGCAGATGCTCTGAGGTGGGCCTGTGTTTGGTGCGTTCAAGGAAAAGCAAGGAGGCTCAGGGGAGCGTGAACCAGTTAATGAAAGAAGAAAAGGGAAGAATGAATACATGAAGAATGGATAAAATATGTCATGGTAGAAGCAATCCTGGGCTGCACCCCGGAAGGTGAGTTCGAGTAATTCCAGTTCAAGCTCTGTCTCTGGTTAACAGCAGGACCTTGTTGAGCGTCAGTTTCCTCATCTACAAAATTGGGATAATACAAGCCCCTGCGTATTTAGTTGTGCGAATCAAATGCAACAAGCTCTTGGAATTACATAAAGCGGATTATATTTGCGGATTCAGTGTTGCTGTGATGATTACGGAGCCACATTCAGACAGCTTCCTGCTCACAGTCGGCCGGGAAACAGCCCTTTCTCACTCTCTGCTGATGACAGGCTGTCTCGGGGGACCCTTCTGGTGGAAGCCCCTGCCCTCCCCTGCCGCTCCTCCACTCCCCTCCTCCTCCCCCTCCCTCCCCACCTGCGTTTCTCCGACATTCCCAGCGCTCCCTCCGGGCCAGCCCTGTGTGAGAGGCCCCTGCCCCGGGGACCCCTGAGTCCACTGTGAACCCAGACTCCCGCCTAGGTCGTGAGCCTGGGTTTGTGCTTTCGGGGGCCCCTGCAAGATCTCTGGGGCACTGCGGACGGGCGGAGCATCCCAGTCTGCCGGGAGGAGCAGACCCGGGGCTGGGCAAGGAGTGGGGAGAGAATGGGCTCGAAATTGGGCCCCAGTTCTGGTTCCAGCTCAGTCCCTCCTCGCTGTGTGACCTTGGGCAAACCCCAGCATTGGGCCTCAGTCTCCCCATCTGCAAAGAGGTGGCGATCTCCCATCTATGCTTCTGCCGACGCTAAGTGCGCCCAGCTGTGCTCGCCCCGAAGGGTGTAGACAAGAAAAGCCTTGGACCTGTTGGTTAGGAGATTGTATGATGGAGACGGTCCAACCGCCAGCTCTGTCCGAAGGTGCAGTGGGCTCAGCCCCGTTCGTGCAAGCGCGCAAGCAGACCTCGGGGTGCCTTAGAGAGAACCTAAAAACCCAGTGGTGGCCTGGAGTGATGGCCGTGAGGCCTCTTCCGACAGATTCCAGGAGCCTACGAACAGTTCTCGAGCCATGGAAGGCCAGATGCAGTAAGATAGCGGTTCAGAAGCTGTGACGATGGAAACTTGGAGGACAGGCCTGTGCAGTTGGGCTGGGTTGTCGGGGAGGCTTCCTGCAGGAGGAGGGATGGAATGGGGGAAGGCATTCCCACAGGGAAAATCTTCCAGCAGTCCCTGTCAAGTCTAGCTATCAGACCATCCGACGTTAGCCAAGTCCCTGAAGTCCCCCAGCCTCAGTTTCCCCATCCGTAATACAGGGATGCTGAGAGAATGAGAGAGAGGACATCAAGCCCCGCGCGGTGCTCAGCACAGCAGGCCCTCCATCCTTGGCAGTCTCCTCCCCTGCTCTGTCACCAGAAGGGAGCTCCCCTCCTCCCCGCTCCCTGCCGTGGAATCCTGGATCTCGCCGCCCAAGCCCAGGGAAGCCACCTGCTCGCCAGAGTCTTGAAACCAGTCCCAGACCTGGTTTCTCTCTCCGTCTTGCCTGACAAGCCCCCAGAATCATTCCTGGTTTTTTTCTTCACATTTTCCCCTGGGGGCCTTTTAATTTCTTCCTCTGTATCATAAACACAAAACAAGTGTTTAAACGTCTGCCTCGAAGGCAATCTGGGAAGCGGGGTAACTTACATAAAGACCAGATGAAGCCCACGCTCGCCGGCAGGGCCATCTGGATGCTGGCTCTGCCACCCTTCCCTCTCTCCCTCCACTTGGGAACCTCTGTTATGTCATGAGGAGCCGTCATGAGGGGCTGGAGGGGGCAGCCATGGTGGAAACCTAATGTGGGTCAGTCACCCAGATGCCATGCCCTTGGGTAGTCACTGCTGCAAGTCAGCACTCACCCTCCCTCCCTGTCCACTTCCCAAGTCCATGGTCCTCCCTCCGGGGTCTTGGCAGTGGAGGAGGAGGCCCACCCGGCCAGAGAAGCTGGAGTAGAAGGAGGCAGTAAAGCCTAATGGTTACTGTCCCAGGCACTGGGAACTGACAGCCCGGATGTGGACCTCGGCACCACCACTTCCCACCTGTGTGACTGTGAGGTCATCACTGAGCCTCTCTGAACCTCAGTTTCCTCCTCTGAAAAATGGGAATAATACTGATGCCCGCTTTACAGGTTTGTTTTTGCGATTCACTGAGATCACGCCTGCAAAGTGCTGAGTTTAGAGCCTGCTTTACCAAAAAAGGTTATTGTCATAAGGAAATTGAGTGGCCCAGCTGGGCTGGAGACAGGTCCGGCTGTGGCCAGTCTCAGCCTTCATGGCCACACATCCAAAGAGGGTGGGACATAATAGGGAAAGAGCGTTGGGTTTTGTTGTATGTGGTGAAAATTCAAACTGCGGCTAACGTCAACATTAGGTAACTGATCTTAACACTAACCGGCTACTGAGTCCCCAGGTCACTACTAACCATTAGCCAAATGAAAACAATTTTTTAAACAAAATTGTCATTAAATTAGCAGTGTTAAAAACTGCTGGGATGGCCTGGAGAACTACACGCCATACCTCTACGGGCAGATAAAGAGAGACCCTTGTCTCTTCCAGCTGTACTATCAACATGGGGTCAAGGAGACTGGCTTCTCTTCGTTCAGTCAGCAACCAGCTGAGTCACCTACTTCCTGCCGTCTCTACCGCTCAGGACTACAGTGAGATCAACGTGGAAAATACGGATGTGAGCAGGTTCTGGAAAAGCACAACGTGGCCTGCAAATGCTAGCTACTTTGTATCAGTGACGAAGTACCATTACTCAGTCAATGGTAACATAATGCTAGTTTGGATTTATGGAAACACAGCACACCTCTGGTTCGCAAGCACACAGTGTGCACATGTTTGCACACATGTGTGGGCATGAGCACGCACACACAACACGGAAGGGGTCTGCAGGGCGTTGATGGCGGTGAGTTCTGTCTAGGAGGCTTCACAGAATGGGGAGTCTCGTGGTGAGCCGAGAGGGAGAACTCCCGGGGGAGCAGAACTGGCACTGGGCCCCTTGCTGCAGGCAGTGCTGACCACCGGGCAGTCCCCACCACCACCACCACCCGGCTAAAGATAGAGGAGGTTTCTCCCTCTGGCTGACCTCTGTCTCCCACCCCCCATGCTCTGGTCTTCCAAAAAGACAGGCGTGTGCACCCCGAACGAGTCCTGGAGAAGGACCAAGGCCAGTGCTGGCCCCGGGCTGCAGGTGTCTGGTGCTGCTGAATAATTCATGATCAGTCCCAATCAAGCATCTTCCCCCAGAGGACTGCTCTCTGCCTCCCAGATGCCGTCTCCCCCTAGGAAGCCAGGTGGCACTTATGTGACCCTTCTTCAACAGATGGTGAGCAGGGGTGAGGCTTCCACCTGGTCAGGCTTGCGTTTCCCGAGCTGGAAGCAGCTTTTGCAGTGATCCACGCGACGCCCTGCAGGCCGCCACTCTGCCCGTGCTGCTCCCTGCTCAGAAGCCCCCCGAGGCTGCCCACGGCCTGCAGAAGGTGGCCCCCCCATCCTCACCAACCCCTTCTCCCGCTACTCCCCTAAAGGAACCTCTGCTGGAGTCACCCCAGCCTTCTGACAGCCCTTCCACACGTGCTGAACATGTCCCCTCCGTGTCTTTATGCTACCCATTCCCACAATGGTCTCCTTCCCATGTCTAAAGCCCACCCTGGCTCTGAGCCATTCCAAGGGTTGCACCCACAGGGCTGGGTTTCATCAGCTGAACCCCATGTGCTACTGGTCACTTTGACTCTAAGCCTCTCATAGGGCAGCACCCATGGGCCCAGGGCCAGCACATGGGCCCCGCAGGCCCCCAGAGCCCCCGTACACCCCCATCACAGCTCTCCACACCCTCCATCCAGATAAACTGTTTACCTGCCTTGTCCTCCCCGGCCCCAAAGTTCTAGAAGAGCTGGGATGTGCCCCCATTGCTCATCAGTGTCTATCTCCATCTCCTTTCTGTTCCCAGGGCCTAGAACGGAGTAAACCCTCCATCCTGAATCAAAGAAAGAAAGAATGAATAGACGTATTATTTGTCTTGAAGAAAGCCAGATATCTCCAGACTCCTCCAGTTCATCGAATCTCTAAGAAACCTTCAAGCAGCGCATCTTCCAATTATTATCTCTTATCCCACCCTTTATATCAGGATCCTTGACTGAAATGCCTTGGGAACAGTTTTAACTCAATTTCAGGAAAGATAAATAGCTCACGCCTGACACGGTCGAGTCAATAACTCACAGATGATCTATTTTTGCTCTGGTTTCCTACGCTGACACAGCCATCAAGCTGACGTGGTGTTGCATTGATCCAGTAATTCCTTTTAGAAAATGACCTTTCAAATGCTACACATTTTCATGCAGAGAAATTCAGTGAAACTCTGTAACTTACTCTGGATATCACATGTCTTTGAATATTCTTGGGCCAAAAGTAACAAAATCTGAGAGGACCAGATAAGAAAGACAGAGCTTCGAGGATTAATTACTCATCTTGGTTGAGTGCAGCTGGCGGGGTGGGGCATGGTTCATTTTCTGGAGAGGGAGGGAGGATGGGAGACAGAGAGACAGAGAGAGAGACGGACAGAAACACAGACAGAGACAGAGGGAGACAAGGTGCAGAGTGTGGGGCAGGATGACCAGGACAACATCTGGGACTTCCTGCTCCCCCACGGATCTGGGCTTTCTGACGTTGGTATCAAGAGCACCAGAGGCGTGCCTGCTCTCGCATCTCACATTTTCACCTTCTCGAGAGCTTTGACATCAATCATCTCAGCCGGTCATCCAACCTCAAGGCTGCAAGAGAGCAGAAATGCCACCCTGTGCCATCTCGAATCTCAGCACTCTCCCGAGGGGCCCATCCCACTGAGCTGGTCCGTGGCAGCGACAGGCAGCTCCTCGCTCCGCCCGAGGCATCCCAGTCCAGCCATAGATGGTACCCCTGGATAGAAGGCATGGTGCAGTGGAAAGCAAGTCTGTGGGCTTTGGAGCCAAACCTGAGTTCTGCCTCTAGACAGCTCTGTGACTTTGAGTCATGTACTCGCTGTCTCTGGGCCTCTGCCTCCTGGGCTGCGAAGTGAGGGACAGAGGGATGAGAGAAGCGTTACAGTGACCAGGAGTGCAGGGTGAGCAGAGCTGGGCTCAAGTTCTGATGCTGCCACTTTCAAGAGAGGTGACCTTGGGCACATCGCTGAATCTGCCTGAGCCTCAGTTTCCCCATCTGGATAATGGGGATAATAACAGCACCTCTTCTAGGATCATTGTGAAGATTAAATAAAACCATGTAGCTCGGGACCAAGGGAAAGGAATGACACTGACCAGCACTCACACAGCACTTACTAAACACTATTTGTCAGGTTCTGTTCTAGGGCCAACATTTGTACGTATATCTGTACATACACCATAACCCCTACGGCCACTCCTGAGTTAGGTAACATTACCAACACCAGTTTACAGAAGAGGAAACTGAGACTCAGAGATGGGAAGTAACTCTCCCAGGACCACACAGCTCCTTAGTGGCAGAGCCAAGATTTGAACCCAGGTCACATGGCTCCAGACACTGGGTCCTCACCCTAACCTTTACAGCCTCTCAGCAGGGGCTCAGTAAAACTTAGCTATTTCTCCTGAGTACTCAGAAGCATTGCAAATGCTTGATGCAAGCTCATTTCCCCCACTCCTACCCCATGGCCCTCGTATGAGATTGAAATCTGTCCTCTTACAGCATCTGCTCGTTTGTCCCCGGAGATCAATTAGCCAATTTCCCATGAATCTCTTCTCCAGGCTAACCTTCATCACCATTCCCAGTGGGAACTCTCATTGATTTATCATTTATAAACGTGCCTTAATGACCCTCCACGCACCAGGCACTGAGCTGGGCACGAAATGGAGCCTGACCTCTTGGTCCTCCCCTCCAGCGGGCAGTCTAGGGCTCCCTGCCCCATTCTGATCACTCCTCGTGGGACCCTCTCCAGTTGTGCTATGTCCCTCTAAATGCTGGGGCCAGGAATCCGCCCAGGACTGCTTTGAGCCTCCATGGCTACCCTGGGAAGTAGCAAGACAGCAATTGTTGTCCCCCTGTGACAGATGAGGCCACTGAGGCCCAGAGAGAGGAAGTGACTTGCCCAAGGCCACACAGCAAATCCAGGTTTCACAGAGTCATGCTTCTGGCTTCAGCCTCCTAACTCTCAGGGTGACACTTTCCCTGGCTTTCGGGGGGGCAGAGCAGGAGCTTTTCTGGGGAGGGGGATGGTCAGCACCAGCAGGACCCTGATCTGCTTGGCCTCCGTCCCTGCTGGGATTTGCAGGCTCTGGCTGGTGGAGGCAGAATTATTACCCGCTTCAATGCCTCCCCCGACTCAGAGGGCTCAGGGGGCACCTGATGCCCTGTCCCAGGTCTGAAAAACATGAAAGCTAAAAAAAAATCCCTGAGAAGTTAAAATTAGTTTTCCACCTTCTTCTGCCCCAGAAAGAGCTAACAGATCACCTGGAAGAAACTCTTTCCTTTCTGGGAGCTGAGATGGCGCTGGCAGGGGTGTCAGCGTTCGGAGGCTTGTTCTTCTCCCCATCTCCATCTTTTTTTCCCACAGAGAAGGCACAGCGCTTTCTTCTATTTTAATATTAAAGCCAAAAGGGAGTTGTTTCTGCCACAGGCCTGGTCCCCCTGTGAGAGCGTCAAGAGTCGGTGGGGCTGACTCAGCTGCCTGGACCGGGAGAGCTCAAGGCCCCAGGTTCGTCCCGGCCCTGCGCTGACTCCCTGTGGACTGCAAGCCCCTGGCTTCCCCTGGCTGGGCCTCAGTCTCTGCACCTGGGAAGTGGGGTTCACACAGCCTACCCGAGTGGGCTCAGGCGAGATGGGGAAGGGAGGAGAAGGGACCCCTTCGTCGGATGCTGCCTCTGATATAGACGCCAGGCAGGGGACAGGCGCACAGAGTCACGATCCCGTGTGACCACCCGATGAGGCTGCTGTCACTGGGTACATCCAGATGTGGAGAAACGGAAGCTCAGGGCAGCTGTGCCGTACTGAAGCCTCAGTCTCGGTAACTCCAGGGCCCAAGCTCTTTCCAAACAGCGAACGGCTCTCTGCCTTTCGAGTGCGAACGGCCGTCACCACGACTGCTCAGAGGAGCAACTCGGAGCTCCACGGCTGCCCCTCGCCCTGCCGTCAAGTCGGAAGCTCTGAAGCCCCTCCTAGGAGCAGGAGCCCCTCTCCCAGCTCCCATCTACCCTGCATCCCCCACCCCCAGAGATGGTCCTTCTGCATTCCAACGCTCCGTGCAGCAGGGGTGCCCCCACACATCCACCCCCCCTTACACGAGGAACTTCCCACAGAGAATGACAGAGGGAGCAGGGGATGGTAGTTTCCATGGCAACGCTGAGTTTCTCATTCCTGGCACACAAAATGCCAAACCAGGGTTGGAGAGGTGCGGTCCTCTCCCTTGGAGAAGATGCTGTCCTCCCTCCCCCGCCCCTGCCATCTCCACCTTGCTTGGTCCCATCCAGACGAGGAAAGCTGTGGGTGGTGGGGGAGCTCTGGGATACTTGGACCCGCAGAGGCCATTAAACTTGACTCTGTGGGTGACAAACCCACCAGGGGCTGAGGGTGCCGAGCGGTCCTCAGTGGGTTGCGACTTTGTGCAGAAGGAGTTGAGGAGAGAAAAAGGGGGAGAGAGGCGAGGACAAGACTGTCACACAGCCCCATGTGGGGAGAGGACTGTCCACAAAGGGTGACCCCTGTCAGCACACAGAGGCTGCCGGGTACCCTGGGACGATGCCGGCTCTCACTACAGCCAAGGGCCTGGCCTCGGGGTCGGGCAGACCCAAGCTTCAGTCCAGGCCCTGGCACCGACTCCAGGTGTGGACTCTGCCCTCTGAGCTTCAGTGCATTCGTCTGCAAACGGGAAGAAGTAAGAGAACCCAGCCCCGCGACGCAGTGCTTGGTGTCACAAAGTGGGTTATCGCTTTATTATTTTAATAATAACATTGAAGCCCGAACACCTCAGCCTGGCAGGGAACCTTCCAGAACCTTCTGTTCTGCCCTTGGCACTCACCCGGCCCCTGTGAGAGCCCTCTGCTCAGCTCTTGTCTGCGGACTGAATCAGAAGGGCATGGTTGTCCTGGGGAGCCAGCATCACACCCAAGCTCGGTCCCACCCCCCAGCCTTCGCTCAAGTGCCCCCTCCACCCAGCACCTAAGAACCGCTGAATAATCTCCATGCACCTGGCTGCCCACCCTGAAAACACTTAACTCCAGTCTGGCTCTCACTCTACACATCCAAGTTGTCAGCAAACCCTACTGGCCCTGTCCACCTAAATCTGCCCACCTGTCACCACCTCCACTGTCTAGCCACCTCCTGTCCCAGCCCAGCCACCGTCATTTCTTGCCTGGGTGACAGTAGCAGACCCTGACTGGTCTCCTTGCCTCCACTCTTGGCTCTCCACATTCTGTTCTCCACACAGCAGTTTCTCCTTCCACTCAAACCCCAAGTCCTTCCTGTGCCCTGGAAGATGCTCCATGAGCTGGGCCCCGCCCACCCCTCGGCCCTCTTTCCCACGTCTGCCCCTCGCTCCCTCTCCTCCAGCCCTACAGATGCCCTTGCTGGTCCCTGAACACACCAAACACATCCCTCCCCCCAGGCCTTGGCACCTGCTGTTCCCTCTGCCTAGAACCTTCTTCCCCCAGATACCTGCAGTGCTCACAATCTTATTTGCATCTTTGTGAATGTCACCTCTTTAAAAAGTCCTTCGCTGACTATCCTCTCTAAACCAGCATCTCCCAGCCCCTGACAGTTTTATTTTCCTTGTCGCGTTTTCCACTGCCTGTCACTTTATTACACTTTTGATTGACAATCTGTCACTGCCCCGTCTCACACCAGGATGGCAGCTTCCCAGCTGATGTCAGGGGCTTTGCTGTCTCCACGGCTGAGCCCCCAGTGCCTCGACCTTGGCACACAGTGGCTGCTCTGTAATTACTTGTCAAATGAATGAAGGAGCCATGCGCTGAAATGAACACACACATGAAGTACCTAGGTCTCAAGTTATTGACAGGAAAGAGACTCTATAATTAGGGCAGTGCGGTTGCTACAAGGATGAGGTGGTCCCAGACCAGCAGCATCCGCATGACTTGGAAGCTGGTTCGAGAGGCTAATTCACTGGCCCCCCGCAGACCTACTGAATCAGAAACTGCGGGGGGCGAGCCCAGACATCTGCATTTTAACAAGCCCCCCGGTGATTCTGATGCGCTCCTGTTTGAGAACTGCTCTGTGACAAGGACCCCTGCACCACTCATTCAATTTACACCACGTACTCAGGTGTTTCCTCTGAGTTGACTGCTGAAATTATTTTGTTTGGGAAGCACTAATTTCCGTCCCAAATGCCGGTGTAGAAATAATCTTCAGTGTAATGAGTAATGCGAGGACCAAAGACCAAAACAGAATGTGTGTGGAATTGTGCGAAGGAAGCTAGCGGGTTCTTCAACATTCTGAACAGTTGTTCTGAAGTAAGAAGAAGTTTTTAAATCAAAATATTATAAAAACTGCACAATCAGTACAAATTAGCCCTTGGGAAAGTCAGACAAATGTTCCTCTTTTATTACTTGTGCGGGTGACAGTAGGCAACCCCACGTCGGATGGAGTTACAGCACTTAACCCTATAGGCAGAGGGAGAGAGAGGGAGAGGAGATGGCAATTCCACCCAGCGCCAGTTGATGAGCATAAGTCCAGGTCGCAGGTCCCCTGCCTCCACCCCCACCCCCAGGGCACATTTAAAAATGTGTAAGGACATTTTTGTTGCACCACGACGGAGGTGCTACTGGCGTTTAGCGAGTGGGAGCAGGTGTCCTGAAAATCCTGCAGCTGCAGGACAGACCCACACAGCCAAGAACTGCCCACCCCAAATGCCACGGCCCTTCCCCCTCCCAGCAACACGCCCCCAGAGCGCGTGCACCTCTGGAACCTTCTCTCCCTCTGTCTCCGTGCCTGCGCGCCCCTCCTGGAGCTGGAATTCAGTGTTTTGAGATCCACGTTTTTCGTGCTACCTGGACCCTAAACGCACACCAGCTCCAACATCTGGACAGAGGTGGGGAGGCGGGTATCAGAGCCAGCATGGGAGGAAAAACGGGTCATGCTGGTCCTATTAGAGACAGTCTGGGGGCTGCCACGTGACGATGCCTAAGGAAATGTCAAGGGTAATCTGACTATTCTCGAGTCTGACCTGTTGCTGAGTTTCTTACTGAGCAAGTTGCAGCTGCACGGTGGAGGAGGGAGGTGCATGCAGCCGGGTCCCCCCAGGCGTAAAGCGAGGGGGCTGGATTGGTACTCTCCAGAGCGCCTCCTTCCAGCCCTGGTAGAGGACAGCACAGAGACTAGGGGCCACCCCTCGGGAGCCAGCTGCGCCACTTAGAGGCGCGTGACCTTGGGCGAATCACTTAGCGCTCTGCCTTGGTTGATTGACCCAGTGGTAAAATGGGATAATGGCAGCACCTGTTTATAGGGTGTTGTGAGGATTAAATGAGTTAATACTTATAAAGCATCAAGAACTGAGCTAGCACTATGTAAGTCTTCGCTGTGATGATAATAGAAGGTTCCACGTGGTCCTGCCCTGCTGTTACTAATTCAAGATGGCGGAAGCACAGTGAGCCCAACAAGCCTTGGCTGACGGAGGTGAAATCCAAGGACAATCCTTGGGCTTCCCCGCCCCCCATCCCTGGAGAGCTGTAACTCCCACTTTACATCAGCACACGCAGGGACTCCGGCTGGGGGGCGTGTGTTTGCGGCAGCCATCCAGAGCCAGGAGCGAGAATTCTCCAGTCATCGCGGCTCCTTTGACATCAGCCGCTGAACAAGCGAGCCGGGAGCTGTATTTGTGACGAGGAAGAGAGGAAAACCAGTCCCTCACCTTCTTCCCCCACTCCACCCCCACAGCTCTGGTGCTCCTCTTGTTAGAACCCAAAGGATCTTAAGAACTGCCCACTTAACCCAACTCCCAGCCCCAAGCCCCCATCAAAATGGTCTGGACACTTCGTTTTCATGCAATCTTCTCAGTCTGTTTCATTCAAACTTCATCAGGGCAGACAGAGGGAAGGACTGGTGGAGTCAAGGTACCTAACACTATTTTGAGTACCTACTATGTGCCAGACCATAAGCTAGGTGCCATATAGACACGTACATGCAATCCTCTACAGTCCCTACAGTGAGCTCGCGATTGCATTTGATGAAAAGGAATCTGAGGACATATGAGAACTTATCACACCCAGTTTACAGAAGATGAATGACCCTTAAGGAGAGTGACTTCTTGAAAGTCCTTCAGGCAGGAAGCAGGACACCTGAGGTGTAGACCAGTGCAGTCTGAGTCCACAGCCCATGCTCTTTCCCCTTCACTCGGCTGCTTCCCAGAGTTGTTTCCATGGAAAACATGGTAATAAACAATCATGATAATCCTGGAAAAAGGGGGACCTGGCAAAGGCTTTGCTCGTGAAAGCCTGCATTCTTCAGGAATTCGGTGCAGCTACACGTACTAGAGTTCCAATTTCAGTAGTTTATACCCAAAGAGGCTGGTGTGGCATCTCCATGAGGTCTTCAGAGACTCAAGATCCTTGGATTTTTCTGGTCTGCTGTCCTCATTGTCTGGCTTTCATCTTCAAGGTCACATCATGGCTCCAGATGGCTGCTGAAGCTCCAGTCATCACATCTATGTTCCAGGCAGGGAGGAGGAAGGAAAAGAGACAAAAAGTGCTCATGCTGTGCTCTTCTTAAGGAGACTTCTGAGAAGTCCCACTCATAAGCTTGTATTCATGTCCCATTGGCCACCCCAACTGCTCTGGAAATGTATTCTTTTAGCTGGGCACACTGCTGTCCAGAATAAAACCAATGTTCTGTTACCAAGGAAGAAAGAGACAATGGATGTTGTGTATACAACTGGTAGTGTCCTCCACCCCAGCTGGGGCCTTTCTGTTCCTTCAGATCTACACAAGCATGATTCCAAACCCCATTCTATCCCCCAAGGAAGTCCCAAACCCTCCTCAACGTTTATGCAAATTCCCAAAGATTTTACATTCTATTGCCCACCTCTGTCTCCTGTTTCTGCTGAGTTAATTCCATTTATGGATCATCTCACTGCCCTGCATGTTCTGTCTCTGTTTTGGGTCAATCCAATTGTGGAACCCAATCCCTTACCCATGTTCACACACACACACACACACACACACACACACAAATCCGTACTGTGAGGCACTTCTGTGTATAACAGATTGTACATAAGACTGGAGGGGATGGGCTAAGAGTTTACATCACAGTAAGAGATTAAAATAACTTGCCCATGTCTGCCCATCTAATAAGTAGCAGTTCAAACAAGAGCATTAAATATTCACGTGCTTAAAAGGCTTTTGACTCTGGCCACTTTGTCCCGTGCAATGCGCAGCCCAGCGGCCCCCCCCCCTCCTTCTCACTTCCCGGATCACAGGCCTCGTTCTGCAGCAGCAGCAGCGTCTGAGACAACGATCTTGTGCGAACGATCTGTTGAGGGAGTGCTCCCAGGAGCACCACATCAGGGGGTGGGGGAGCGGGACAGGGCAGAGGGAGGGGCTAAGCGCAGATGTGGGTGCGGTGGAAGCTGACCCTCAGCGGGACCCCACAGGGAGCTCGGGAGTTTGGAAGTCTCCAGAGTTATCCCACCCTGAGCCAAGGGAGGTGGCCCTTTAGATCCCCGTGTGGGTCATTCATTGGCTGAGGGTGGGCAGCGTGACCTTCAGGCTTCCTGGGTAGGGGCAGTTCTCAGGTGAAGGGTACGGTCTCCACCACAGTAGGAGGGCGCTGGGTGAACCGTCCTGCAAAGGGGGTCTGGGCAGTCACCAACAGTGTCTCTGACCCTCCGCCTTCTGCACGGCCTCTAATAACTCTAAATTCTCCTCCCTTATTTAGGCAGAGGGTTTAAGTTCCCCCCACTTGCCCACGCCAGACGTGCTTTTCCAAACTCTTCAAAGTGCTCAGCAAAACACAAGCAGGATCCAGCCCCAAATTTAGAAGGCAAACAGGGTTTCAAATAGCAGCTGTTGCCCTAGCTAGATGGGGAAGACCTTGAAGGCAGCGATTCTGGATCCCAGGCCAAATGCACTCATTCACCCCAGGCTCGCGCCACGGGGGTTTTTTTGTTTTCATGGCAAAATTAAGTGATTAGTTAGCCCACCTGCCTGAACCGCCGGGTCAGTGGGCCTCCCCACCACCAAGCGCCCTGCTGGCCAGCTGGGCTCCATCAGCAGGCGATGCTGAAATCGTCAAGAAATTGTGTCATCCTGAGCTGCTCAAGTTTGTTTCCACTAAAAATACACCCTGAAACTGGGGCACGATGAAGGATTGCTGACAAACAGGGCAGACGGATGAATACAGACTGAGGCCATCTGACTCCTCACTGTGTCACCTCCAAACTCTCACCACTGAGCTGAACCTAGACCCTTGCCACTCGTCACTGTCATCAAGACAAGGGCAAGCAGTACTGTGCGGCTCTGGGGGCTCGTGGGTCATTGTCAGGAGATGCCCCTGATGTCATGCAACCCCTCATTTTACTAAGGAGAAAGCAGAAGAGCAGCGGGGAAGCGACTTTGCTCTGGGCTATGCTAATTAGTGGTGGGGCAGGGCCTGGAGCCCATGACCGGCTCACTCCCAGGTGAGCACTTTTCCTCCTATACCTCATGTTGCAGTTCCTGTGGCACATCCCAAGGAGGCATAGGCACTTCAGAGGGGTCAGTGAGAGCATCCTCACCGTTATCAGTAAAGAATGCTTTCAGCTTCAAGTTACAGAAAACCAGATCTTTGACTGCTCAACTGTAAGGACATTAGTGTTTACTTAATGAGACTCTAGAAGGAGGTAGTCCCAGGGTTGGCCGCTGGCTCAGCAATGTCAAGGAGGGTCCAGGCTCCACTGGATCCTCTGTCATTCTGAGCAGTTTGATTTTCATCCTCAAGCTTATTGCCTCATGTCACAAAATGGTTGCCACAGCTCTGGATATCAAGTCTTCATAAATAGTATCTAAAGCCAGAAGGAGCTACCAAAAGAAAGGAAGGAAGGAAGGAAGGAAGAAAGAAGGGCTGCCTTCTGGCTGGGTAGCCCTCTCTTCTTTGAGAGAGGAAAAACTTTCCTTACATCTCATTGGCCCAAACCAGCCACATGCCCACCCCCACACCAATCACTGGCAAAGGGGAATGAGAGCATCAGGCTTGGTTTAGACCAATCCGGATTCACCCCTGAAGCTGGACACATTGCAGGGCCTGCAGGGCCAGAGTTCTCTCTGCAGTCCCTCATCTGTAAAATGGGCGTAATTCACACCCCCCACGCATGGCTATAATGAGGATCACTGAACAAAACTCGCGGTACCGATATGAGGCACAAATGTTATTCTTGCAATCCTGAGAAGAAAGAAGTCTATAAAAATAGACCTTTGATCATTAGAGAAATACCCTCTATGAAAAGATGAGCTACAAGATGTTGCTAAGAGACATTTGTACTTAACACAGACAAAGCTTCTTTGGTAGAATAAATCGAAGGAGGGAGTTCCCCGGATCACACAGAGACTTAAGTGTTGAAAAGAGGACGAGAATAATCGGAAGACCTGAAAAGATTGTGGGGGATGGAGGTGTGGCTTGACTCGTGAGCTGAGCCTGCAGCCCTGGTTACGCGGGTCGGTGCTCAGGGGTGTCAGAGCAGGAGTGGGGAGTGGGGAGCAGCCTGCTGGCTTTCTGGGAGGGGCACCCGGGAGTAAGCTTTGGAAATCTCTAGGGACAGTGAGAGCAGAGCCACAGGGAGGGCGGAGGTAACGGGCAGTGAGGTCTATGCTGAGCTGGGCTGACGCTGGGGCTCCTGGCTAGGGAGGCACGGGGTTGGGAGGCCAGGTGGGGCAGCGGGGAGAATCCAGCCCCAAAGTCAGGCATCTGCACTGCCCCCCAGTCCCACCTCGGCCTCACTGAACGACCTGGTCGGGCTGTTCCTCTTCAGAGGGGCCTCGGCTTTTCTGTCTGTAAAATGGGTGTTCATTCAGTTGTCCATTCTCTCATTCATGAATCACTCATTCAACAAATACTTAACTGCGTGTGTAGAGGCAGGGAGGCCTGTGGTGTCAGAGTCGGTATTGATCTTAAGTGACTCGCCTCACGGAGCTGAGCTCAGTTCCCTTGTCTGTAAAATGGAGTCGATCACTGTTCCTTCCTACAGGTTTTCACGTTGATAAAAAGCATTACTTCATGTAAAGGGCTTCCAGCAGGGCCTGGCCCATCACAAGTGCTCGGTTGGTGTGAGCTACTGTCTTCATGTGCCGTGGAACGGTGCTGGACCCTGGGGTGTGGTGAGGAGTAAAACCAGAGAATTACTACTCCAGCACGTCCAGTCCCGTGGGGCACACAGACATTGATCAAATAACCACTTGAAACAGAATAGTAACAAATGGTGAGAAGGATCGGAAGCAGAATCACAGGGTCCTGTGACCACAGGAACCGGCCAGGTGTGGGGGTCATGGGAGGCTTCCCGGAGGAAGCAGTTTTCAGGCCAACATCTGAAGGATGAGAGGGGTTAACCAGGTGAAGTGGGAACATTCCAGACAAAGGGAGGAGCATGCACAAACCCTGAGTAGGGTGGAGCACGGCATGCCGGCCTGCCGGAGAAACTGAAGGCAGGCCTGAGGCTCTTTCTGCTCTGATTCTGCCCCTGTGTGAATGGAAGAGAGGATTCTGAGACAGGAGACACTGTCCCCTGGCGAGCTCTCCTCCATCGCTCCACTAAAAGGTGGTTGTTTTGCACCTGCTGGCAGAAGTGGAGTCTGAGAGGGACAACCCTGGGAGCTCTGAGGGGGAAGGAGAGATCCCCACGAGGGAGTTAGGGCAGAGCCTTCCCGGCGCTGGGGCCGCACTGACGTCATATTTTATCCTCAGAGAAAGGGGAAGCCACCCAATGGCTCTGAGCAGGGAAACAACACGACCGCGGTTGCATTTTAAGAAGAAATCTCTCAAAAGATTGGAGGCAACCTTAAGGTCCATCGATAAGGTCCCAAGTAAACCAATTACTGGACATCCACACAATGGAGACTGACAGCTATTTTAAAAAGGGCTGGGAGCGTGATCTTCATGTCCGGAGAGGGAACAGCCTCTAGGATATGTTAACTGAGCGAGGCCGGAGCACAACAGTGTTTATCATAGACCGCCGTCTGTGTGACACACAGCAGGAGAGGAAAAAATATGTAGACATCCATATATTCATATGTACACAGAACACTCTGGAAGAATTCATAAGAAGCTCGTACATTAGCTGTCTCCAGAGAGGGAAGCCGGTGGCTGGGAGGAGAGATGGGAAGGAGGCTTTCTCTGCATACCCTTTTGTACCTTTTTCATTCTGAATCACGTATTTCTTGATATAAATAAATAAAGCAAAACTTTACGAATAAAGCATTCCTCCGGGTGCTGCGTGGAGAACGGGCTGACGGGCCAGCGTCGACGTCAGCGGGGCGGTGAGTCATCAGCCGGGAGCCGGTGGCCTGGACGGCGTGGGGGAGAGAAGCGGACGGAATCAGAGACATGCACGAAGTAAGACTGGAGCCTCTTTCCAGCCCTTCTGCTCTGATTCTGCCCCTGCGTGAATGGAAGAGGAGAATCTGGGATCGGAGAGACGGCCCCTCCATCGCTCCTTTGACTAAAAGGTGGTTGTTTTGCAGCTGCTGGCAGACGTGGAGTCTGAGAGGGACAACCCTGGGAGCTGAGCATAAAAAGCAGGGGACAGTGTTAGGAGGGGGGACCACTCCGGCAGCCCCCTTCTCTCTGGAACTTTCCCCTCACTGGTCACCCTCCCATGTGGAATTCTGGATGTCAGTCCTTAGGGGGTCCATCTCCCTGCGGTTTAGGTGAACACATGGTTGGTTGGCATGCCCCATGGCCGTCCCATCTCCCTTCTGTAGGGTGATCACCGCCTAGCTGGTAGCTCATAGGCAACACTTCCTCGTGGAGGAAGAAGCGAATCCTTTGACTTAAGCTTATCTGGGAGTGTTTCTTGAATGGAACACTTCACTTCTGGTTAAAATGCAAATGTCCTTGGAAGAGACAACATTGGAAGCTATCATTCACTCAACAAAAGTACAAAGCAACCCTTATTAAGATGTGGTCATAGACAAAGGAACACAGTTCACTAACCAAAAGGTTTTTCAGTTTGGCAGTTTGTTATAAAGCTAAATATACACTTACCATCTGACCCAACAGTCACACTCTTAGGTATTTATGCAAGAGAAAGGACACTATATGTCCACACGAAGACTTTTATATGAATGTTCATAGCAGCTTTATTGGAAACAACCCAAATGTCAGTCAACTGGTAAATTGATAAACAAATTGTGGTACATCCACACAATGGAATATTACTCAGCAATCAACAGGAATAAATATGGATACAGGTGGCAACATGGCTGACTCTCAAACATCATAGGTTAAGTGAAAGAAGCCAGGAACAAAAGACTAATCACTGATTGATTAGCTGCATGTGACCTCCTAGAAAAGGCAAAACTATAGGGACAGAAACCAAATGAGACAGGTTGAATTATCTTTAATTCAAATCAGTGGTCTCCAGGCACTGGGGGGTAGCAAGAGGGACGGACTGCAAAGGCCCATGGGGGAGTCTGTAAGGGAATGTTCTATATCCTGACTCTGATGGCGGTTCCATGACTGCACACGTTTGTTAAAACTCACCGAACTAACTGTTCACTTTAAAAAGTGAATTTAGCACTACGTAAATTATATCTCAATAAACCTGACCTGGGAAAAAACAAACCCGGCAGGTTCTTCACTTGTTTTTCTCCAACTCTGTGGACATGTAGTCTCCCAGCCACAAAAAAGAAACTGCCCCCCAGCTGGAGCCCAGCCCCCCATCTCCTGACCCACAGCACAACCGCGCCAAAGGCACCGTCTGGGGGGGAAGCGGGGAATAGTCGGTCACACGAGAGTCTTCTTGAGAGGCCTCCAAACAGCACTGAGGGTGCGGGAGGTTTCCGGGGGCCCCTTGTGTGGCGGGGTCCAGGGGGAGGAGCCCGTGGGCGGAGCTCCAGGCCCCGCCCCCATCAGAGCGTCCCTGTTGATCTAATACTGAGCTTGTTGGACCCTTTGTGGGAAACAGTGTTCCACTCAGCGAAAAAGAAGTTTGAAAACCACTGGCTCCGATATTCCTTTCAAGTCCTTTTCGGGTCTGACATTCTGCAGCAAGATATGAGAAGGGAACTAATATTTATTATCTGTTCTAATTTAATCATTTAATCGAACCCTCACAGCAGCCCTGAGAAGCGGGGACGATTTAACTCAGGTTTGACCTGTGGGAAATGTGCGCGCAGAGAGGGGAAGGGACTTGCCCTGGACACACAGCCACTGTGGACCTCCCAGCCGCTCACGCCCACACCAGCATCCGTGAGCTTTGTAGGCACGTGGCGACCCCAGTGCAAAGTGTCTTTAAGAGAGGTGCAGATAAAGTAGCCGAGGGCGGGGAGTGGGAGAGGTGATTTCTGGCTGGAAGAAAAGACCCTTGAAGGCTGGACAGGAAGCCTGCCAGGAACGGCCCGGTGCGGGCGAGCACAGGAAAGGGAGTCCGGCGGCTGGAGTGTGGGTGTGGGCCGGGCCCGGGAAGATCACCTGGGAGAGGGGGGAGGCTGGCCTGGGGAGGCCGGTCCGAGTGGGGCTTACCGCGACCATGAACTCGCCTGGCAAATAGGTTTTGCGAATGCTCAGGGTGATCAGGGGGAAAGAGGAAAGCAGGAGCCCCGGGCTCTGAACCCCAGGCAGTCCGCAGAATGCGGGCCGAGGGAGGGAACACGGGGTTTGCCCTCTTCCCATGTTTTCCAGAAGCAATGGCCCCAAGCCATCAGGGCGGATGAATGAATGCATCCACGAGTGAATTAAACAATATTTCTTCACCACCGCTCAATCCCGGGGTCTGTGCCAGATGCTTTCACTAATATTAACTTCTTTAATTTTCATAAGAAGCCCGTAAAATAAGTGTTATTATTCCTAAACTCTCACTTGGCAAACACGTACAGAGTGTTTATCATGTGCAAGGCTCTCTGCTAAGCCCTGGAGATACAGAGATGAGCAAGTTACCTCCCTGCGCCTCAGACTCCTCATCTATAAAATGGACCTGAGAGCGCCTACCCAGGACTATGAGAAGGCTTGTTAGAAGGCCCGGCCGCCGAAGTGTCAGGCGAGCCCTGGCTGCCGCTGATTGGAGGACGGGCGGGCGCCCACACATAAGCAGCCAGCCCATTGGCCAGGGGCTTATGATGTGACCACAGGCAAGAAGATGAGCTGACCCCATCAGATTCTTTCTTTGAACTGGGAAGTGCAGAGAATGAAGCTGCAGCAGAACAGAAACAGTAATGTGTGTATTCACATGCACCCACAAAGCTTGGAAGGACATACAGATGCTTCAATTTCCTAGCTTTGAAAGGTACATCATTTTGACTAACTAAGCCACGCCTCCTATTATCCGGTGCCGTTCCGTCTTCAACGCATTTTCACTTCCAACATCCCACCTCACCTTGAGTTGAGGGGAGAGAGGAAACTCAGCCCATTTTACTGATGAGAAGACAGGTTCAGAGAGCAAAGTGCCTTGAGGTCATCCCAGAGCGCTCCGGAGGGAGGCTGGCATGAGAGTCAGGACCGGCTCTGGATCGCGGCTCTTCCGCGACATCACACTTCGAGTTTCAGCTGGTTCGCCGGCTGTTCAAGAGAAAATCTTGTCCGCTTTGTAGTTTAGTAAAAATAAAAACATAGATATTGTTGTCAACTCTGACATCCGTTCAGGGTTGGAAATGTGGTACATTTTGTTCCAGCCTTTATTTAGCACGTGGTTCAGATCCAGGCCCTGTGTGCCAAACAGCCGGGGTCGTGGCTCAGTGCTTTGTGCCAACAGAGAGCTTCTAGCGCCCGATGAGTAATTCCAAAAAACGGGCAGCCCCTGAGCCCTGCCAGCTTTCCTCTGGGACACCTGTTGGTCTTTTTCAGCCCATTTAGCATTTTAGAATTCCTGAAAATCGTTTTTTCTGTGGATATTCCTCACGTGGGTGTTGGGAATTAGGGTTCTGATCTACACTACTAAGTTTGGCCCCCAAGTTCTACGAATCTGCAGGCCCTTCCTGGTTAACCTTGTATCCAGGGATCCAATGAGCTACCCCAACTCCAGCCTGCATCATTCATTCGTTATTCGCTCAACATTTCTTGAGCACCTAGTATGTGCCAACGACTGTGCTAGCTGCTGGGGATATAATGACAACAGAGAGATAATGTCCCTATATTCATGGAGCATAGAGTTTAGAGTGAGATATATATATTACCTGAATAACCATGCATGTAAATATAACCAGAGAGTCTGACCCTGGAGAGCTTGGACACAGGACGGGGAAGGCCAGTGGAGACGGTCAGTACAGGCCAGGCCTGGGGTAGCCGGAGAGGATGGGGCCAGAGAGTGGGGCCGCCTTAAAGAAGGATGGGGCTGCCAAATACAGGGCAGGAGTGGCCAAAAGGGACGAAGATGTGTGCTGCGCACTTTCATCTACCATATGCAAAGTAGAGATTCTGGTCCCCATTCAAGGGGAGGCAGAGTGACCAGCCTAGAGTCGTGTAGCTGGTGAGGGGCAGAGCTGGGGTTTGAACCCAGGCCCATCTGGCTGCAAAGTGCCTTCCCCTCCACTGCATTGCTGCTCCCATGTCAGGTGGCATCCACTGCTGGGGCAGCGTCATCTAGCTCGACTGGCCCAGCTGTGGTCCCTAGAATGTGTGTCTTCCCTCACCCAAGGATACCGAGATTGGGAGGGGAGGACTCTCTGGGAAGGAGGGAGGCAGGGACTCATTTGGTGACTGGGGAGAGAGGTGCCCTGACCTTCAATGAGCAGAGTTTCTGAGCTGGAAGTGACTTGAGAGGTGGTAGTGGTGCCAGAGTAACGGAGAAGTTGAGGAAACCGGATCTAGATCTTGGCAGGAAAGGCCTGTGGCGGCATTGATTAGAACCTCCTGGGAAGATCCAGTAGCTCCTTTCGGTAGATAAGGTACACGGGGCGGAATCAGGTGTTGGCTGACTGGGCGGGGCCAGCTGAGAGGGGAAACCAGCCAGCTTCTCCTCATCAAAGGGGTGGAAAGTGGCTGAGGGGGAAACAGGTAACCTGGCTCTCCACCCCCTCAACCCCCCCCCCCGCCCAGATCTGCCCCTAACATGCAGGACTGTGGGCAAGAGAAAAGAATATACCTTTATCGGAGACCTAACACATGAGAGGCCCTGTCGGTACACTCTCATAGACACAATCTCGCGTTATCCCCACGACAACCCTCATCACTACCCCCATTTACAGATGGGGAAACCGAGGCTGCGAGAGACAAACACGTTGCCCAAGGTCCCACCGCCAGGAATTGAAGAACCAGATCCAAACCCAGATCTGTCTGTCCCCAAAGTAGGTGCCGCTATGAGCTTAGCATGTCCCTCCTCCTCTCTGGGCCTCAGTTTCCCCATCTGTACGGTGATGCTGTTTGATGAGATGATCTCTAAGACTTTGTCCTGCTTTGCAGCACTGAGGAGAGGAAGCCAGAGAAGACTCGGCCCCTGTCCTCACGGAGGGTGCAGGCCATGGGGGACAGACAGTCACAGGGATGGTCCCAGTACCACAAGGTGAGTGCTCCCACATGTGTTGAATCCTCCCAGGCACCCAGCCCAGGGCCAGGCTCAAGGGGGAGATTATGAAGAACACGGGTCCCAACCAAGGGGGCTGGTCTTCCTGCTGGAGGCCCACGGGGACCCACCACAGCTCCTAACCCGTAATAACGAGGGTAGGCCTCACATGTGCCCCGTCCTCCCTCATTCCCCCAGCCCTCACATGGGCGCCGTGAGCCAGCTGGGGAAGTGATCCTTCACTGGGCTCATTTTCTGGGCGAGGACACAACCGAGGCTCAGAGTTTAGTAGCTGATCCGAGGTCACAGGAGCTCTGAGGAAGAGCTAGATAGAAGCCCACCTAGTGCCTTGTCTCCTTCCACACCCCTCCAAATCCCTTAAAACTCAGAGGAGATCTGAAAATACACAGTATGTGGTGCCCTGCGAGTCAATGCTGGCAGACTCAACCACAGGACAGGTACAAAGGCCTCCTGAAGGAGGAGACTCGTGCAGGGTCCTAAGAATGGGGTGACAATTGACTGGAGCAGAGCAGGGATGCCAGGCAGAGGAATCCATGTGCAAAGGCCCAGGGGCAGAGTGAGCTCCTAAGCAGTGGTCGGAGCAGAGAGTACAGCTGGGGCAGGGGGCACCCCCAGGGCAGGGAAGGGGGAGGGGCTGACGATCAGCAGGGGGCACCTGGCTCTCACAGGGGCCTGCAAGCCAAGCTGCATTTACCAAAGACAGGAGCTGGGGAGGGTGCAGGGAGTGGTGTGGGTGGTGTACCGGCCTTCTCATCCCCGGAGTCTAGGACAGAGGATCGGCTGACCTCGCTGTTTGACTTGAGCCATCACTTTTCCTTACTGAGCTCGTTCCTTCCTCAGAGGATGGGAATCTCCAAAAGTCCACGAAGTTCTGACACTATGACTCGGGGTTGGAATGACCTTCCCTAAATCATCAGAGGCTGAGCGTGAGGCCAGGTGTGGGGACAGCGAGGGCCCTGTCTGGGTGGCCTCAGGACCCCTGGGAGAGGAGGGGACTGGGAGTGCGGAGGATGGGAAGGGCAAGCTCTGGCCCAGCAGTGGGGGAGGCTGGGAAACAAACCTGCAGGGGCAGCCCCCACCCTGGGGACACCCACCCCTCCCTGTGCCTCGCTTCATCTCCAGAATCCAGTGTGTTTTCTTTCACCTTCTGCAAACACCTCCCTCCAGGCCTCTCCAGCCCCTGCCAACCCTGCAGCTAAATCTCACCCCAGGCCTCCTGTCTGCAAGAGGCCCCCGAGGAGGGGAAGAGAACGCCCATCGGTGTACTCCTTCCCTGACAAGATGCACGTTAGCTGCCCACAGTTGTCCTGTTCTAGGCACTTGGGATACAGGCGAGTGGGGACTCCGGCCTCCCAGGGCTGCAGGCCAGTGGCAGAGACAGACAATAGATGGAACAGAAGGGACACGTGACACGGAAGACAGGACAGAGTCGTGCAGGGCAGGAGGAACGGGGCGGCTGCAATTCTAAATAGGGTGGTCAGGCTGAGCCTTGCTGAGAAGCTGACCTTTGAGCAAAGACTTGGAGAATTGGGGGGGCTGACTCTGAACCATAGTAATTTACCCAAGACTCACAGCAGCCCCAAGCGGCAGCTACTGTGCGGATGAGGAAACTGAGGCTCCGAGGGTGATGGTACAGCCCAAGGTGCTCACCAGTAAGTGGTGGAGCCAGGATTCGAACCCAAGCTCGCTGATTCCGAACCCACACAGGGAAGCGTAATGGTTGGGGTTACAGCAAGGATGCCAGAGCCTGGGTGACTGAGAGTCCAGCCTCAGCTGGCCCACATCTTAGCTGACCTTCAGGCAGTCTCCTCACCTCTCTGGGCCTCAGCTTCCTCATCTATAAAGTGGGGGTCATGACAGAGCTCTCTGTGTGGGGTAGTTGAGAGGGTTAAAAAATGTAGTGCACACAGAGTGCTTACACAGTGCCTGACGCCAGGCAAGGGCTCCACAGTGATAACAAATCATCATCACCACCACCATCACCATCACCATCATCACCATCATCATCATCATCATCATCACCACCATCATCATCATCATCATCACCACCATCACCATCACTGTCATCACCATCATCACCATCATCATCACCATCACCATCATCACCATCATCATCATCACCACCATCACCATCACCGTCATCACCATCATCATCATCACCATCACCATCACCATCATCACCATCATCATCATCACCACCATCACCATCACCGTCATCACCATCATCATCATCACCATCACCATCATCACCATCATCATCACATCAACATCATCACCATCACCATCACTGTCATCACCATCATCACCATCACCATCATCATCAGTGTCATTATTATCATCACCATCATCATCATCACCATCAACGTCACATCATCACCATCATCACCATCATCATCGCCATCACCATCATCATCATCACCATCATCATTATTTCTACTGTGCCTCATCTGCCCGACCCACACCACAGAGCCCTCAGTAAGGGTGCCTGGCCTGTGGCCTGAGCCAGTTGACTCAGCCTGTGTCGGGGGACTGGCTGGGGTGAGGGGGCAGGTTCCCTTTGGCTCTGTCTCCCCCTCCCTTGCTCCCTGGCTCCTCTCTCTCCAGGCGGATGAAATATGGAGGGGCTGGGAGTGGTGTTGCTGCTGAGAAGGCTGCCACCCCCCAGGGAGGGTGATGGATAGCCCTGATTACACTGGCCCGGTGTTGGGGGTGGGGTGAGGGGAGCAGCAGCCGCCCATCCATCTCGGAGCCCTCCTCCAGACTCCAGGCCACCTTGTCTGGCATCTCAGCCCTCCCAGGTGCTGCCAGGGTTTCCATGCCAAAATCTTGTTGCCTCCGTCATCTCCTCAGCCCCTCACAGCAGCCTGCGGTGGAGCAAGGGCTGGGGTCTGTTTGCAGATGAGGGACATGAGGCCCCCAGAGGGGAAGAGACCTATAGAGCAAGTAGCTGTGCTGGGACTAGAACCTTCCAGTTTTCCAATCTAATGCTCCTTCACTACCTGTCAACACCTTCCAGCTCTTCAGGGGTATTTGCAATAACTCAGGGAGCAACATAGCTTGGAGTTCTGAGTTCTACCTCTGGGTCAGGGAGTTTGAATCCCAGCTCTGCCACTCAGAGCGCCCTTGGGAAAATTAGTTCACCTCTAAGGCTCAGTTTCCCCATCTGGTAAGTGGGGATGGTGATCCTAGTCGTCTCCTGGATTCAGAAGCCCACCTCCCCAGATCCATGCCTGGGTCAGGGTCCCGGAGGCATGCAGAGCCTTCCTGCCCTCCTCTATTTCCTCTCCTCGACCCCTGTGCATCTTCCCCACCCCACGCTGTGCCCTCTACATGCAATGCCTTCCCCTCTTCACCTGGTGAGCCCTGGGCTCCAGTTCAAATATCACCTCCGCTGGGAAGCCTTCCCTGACCCTCATGTTGCTACACGGGGCATATCACTCCTAATTTGGAAACACCACCTGGCCTTAGCCACCCCTGGGTCACAGCCTAGGTCCCACTGCACAGGGTCGTTCCCTTGGCTGCCTCTCCATCACACCGTGGGCCCCTGGAGAGCAAAAATCCCAGCAAAATCCTCTCCCTGGAGCCGCTGTGCCTGGCAGGGTGTCTGGTCCGAGCAAGGGCTCGTTGTTGATGAAGGCCGGTCACTGACGTCGCAGCTCATGAAGGCTCCAGCAGAGATGTCTGACTTTGCACAGGAGACTGGAGTCAGGAATTGCTTTTCATGACCCCAAGGACAGAATCAGCAGTGGTGGCCTTTCGGGACGAATGATAGAGTGTGGGGAAGAGATGTTGAGCCCAGCTGAGGCTCTGTGAACCCCTCAATCCCACCCTGCCAACAGCTGCCTGTGCCCCCCGGGGCGGGGGGCAGGTGTGTATCACCTGGACCCTGCACTGCTCTAAACCTGTCCTGCTGCAGGATGGATAAAGTCTAAACTCTGGCGCCTGCCAGCTCCAGCCCCATCTGCCCCAAATCTCCTTCCCCTAGTGCCCCCACTCCCACCACACATTCTTTTTTTTTCTTTTCTTTTGGTGAGGAAGACTGGCTCTGAGATAACATCTGTTGCCAGTCTTCCTCTATTTTGTATGTGGGATGTTGCCACAGCCTGGCTTGATGAGTGGTGTGCAGGTCCACGCCCGGGATCCGAACCCGCAAACCATGGGCCACCGAAGCGGAGCACAAGAACCCAACTGCTACGCCACCGGGCCAGCCCCTCTTAGTTTATTCTTGCTACACTGGCTTTAACTGTCTCGCCCCTGCCCCCCGCTGTGCTGGACTCTCCTGCCTCAGGGCCTTTGCACAGGCTCTGCCTATGATGCCCTTTCCTCAACTCTTTGCCTGATTTATGTCTACTCATTCTCTTAGTGTTCATGAAAACGATCACGTCTTCCAAGATGCCCTCCCTGGCCCCTCAGACTGGGCTGAGCTTCCTCTCTTTGCTCCCCCAGCACCCTAAGTTCTTCTTCCCTAGCACGTATCACAGTTGGTAATTGCACATTTTATTTATATCATTGTTTGCATCCTGAGAGAGCTGTGGCCAAGAGAGCAACCTCTGGAGTCAGACTGCCTGGGTTTACAGAGGTTTCACCTTGCATGAGCTGTGTGGCCTTGGCCAAGTTTCTCCACCTCTCTGTGCTTCCATTTCCTTATCTGACAAATGGGCCAATAAAATTACCTACTCGCAGCACTGCTGTGAGCCAATAAGTAGTTATTGACTGAATAAAACTAAGAGTGGTGTAGGGAAGTGTTTCTAAAAGTTTCCAGTGTTAGAATGCTTCACAGTTTTAAAGGATGTTAAGGACTCCCATATGATGTTTCACTTCAAGTATTCATTAGTGGATAAAATAATAATATAATTAATAATATAACAATATCACCAGCTTGCTAGGAGTTCAGTAATGCTTTCAATTAAACTTTTAGTTTTCGTCTCGACACTTGGAAAACAGTCTCCTTAAGGGTGAGGGCCTGTGACTTCCGATTCCACAGACTGGTGGTGCACACGGGGATTCAGACACGATGTGGAGGCCAGGAAAGCAGGGGTGCAGGTGTGCACGAGTTGAGATGGAGTTGCTTGCAAGACGGCCAAGGGGAGAGGTCAAGTACATGGCTGCTTGGGACCCAGGAGGGCTGGGCTGGGCTGGGGATGTGGGAACATCGGCTTGGACATGGAATTGGAAGGCAGGGGATGCATGAAATCACCAAGGGAGAGAATGTAGGGGAGGGGAGGGGAGAGGGGGCCTAGGCTGGTACCGTGGAAACGCTGACATTTAGAAACGGGCCGGAGGAGGACGTCCTGAGAGAGAGACCGAGAAGGAGCAGAAGGAAGAGCCTGGGAAAGTGGGCACCACCCAAGTCAAGAGAGGGCTGTATTTGAGGACAGACGAGGAATCACCATGCGGGGCTGTCTCAACAGGCGCCACTAGAGTTCGGCAGGAGGTCACCAATGACTGAAAACGTTAGCCGGACTGGCACAGGCTGAAGAGAGAAAACGAGGTGAGGAAGTAGGTTGTCGAGCTGCTGAGCAGTTTTGCTAAGAAGCAGGAGGAAAAGTTGGGCAGCCTCTCTCTCGTTGGGGGAGATCAGATCTCCTTTGTGGGCTGGTGGGAACCATCCCAGGGAGAGGGAGAGACGGGCGACGCAGTAGCCAGAAGGTGATGCTCCTGGGAGGCGGATGGGAGGGACCAAGCCCCTGTGCAGGGCCTGGCTGTCTGCAGGAGCGTGGGGGATGGAGCGCTGCTGCCTAGAAACAGGAGCGTTTGATTAACAGGAGTGTTGATTAAAATGATCAATGCACGTAGAGGACCTAGCCCAGTGCTGGCGTGTAGAAGGTTCCTGACAAGTCTGTTCTCCATCCACAGCCTGGGAGGCCTGTGAAGGAGACTCCTCACCAGGAACCTGAAGTTGGCCCAGTTCTGCGGGCCTCCCAGGGGGCCTGAGGTGTGGACACGAGAAGAGACCACCCTGTGCCAGCGACTCCTGCCATCTCCCATCCCTCCTTGCTTATTCTGGGCCTCTCCCCTCCCGCCCCTTCCTCACCCGCAGAGCAGCACCCCCATATCGGTCACTGCCTGGCTGGGCAGCCACGAGCGAGGCCCCCGGCCCCCACCTGGGGCGGCACTGGCTGGAGTCTGGTCGGGTCCTTCGTGATGCTGGCGTCTCCCCTGCGTCACTGTTATGAAACTGGCAGATTGCTGGCAGCCGGTTCCAGGAGGGATGGCCAGGCCCGCAGGCAGGGGGACGGGGCCAGAGGCTGCTGAGGTTTGGGGTTTTTTTCCATACAAAGTAACAAAGACATCCAAAAAAAGCCAATAATTTTTAATTAAACCAAGCTTAAAGGCAGATCACGGAAAGGACCGTGCTGGCTCTCTGCAAAACAGGACAGCGCCATCGGCTCTCAGAATCACAGAGAATCAGAGCATCTTAGAATCCCAGAGTCAGCTCTGAGTTACAGAATCTGAGAGAAACACACTCTTACAGTGCTCGAGTCAAAAGTCTTAGAATCACAGAGCCTAGATTTCTAAGAGACACTGAGAGGCAGTTGGCTCAGTGATTAAGAGAAGAGGCTAGAGAACTTAAATGCCTAGGTTCTGATCCTGTCTCCACTGGATTAGCTGTGTGACGTGGGGCAAATTACTTAACTTCTCTGTTTCTCAGTTTCCCCTGCTGTAAAATCAAAGTAGGGCTGTCATGAGAGTTCTGTGAATGCTGTTATTACATGCTCTTAAGCCAACATATCTTAGAAGCGAAAAGTCTTCAAGGGGTTTTTGATTCTAACTCGCTCTTCATTGCCTGCATCTCTTCTAGAGCATGCCCAAGGATGCTTATCACCTCTGAAAACAGAGTTGACCATCTCACAAAGCAGCCAATCCCACTTTCAAATAGCTCTGATTGAGAGCTGAGGCCTTCTTCTACCATCGTGGGGACTGGCTGTGCACTGATGACAGATGTTACCTGTGTAAATCTTCCACAGGGCAGATGCACAAGTAGAATTCGTCCCCAGTGCTGTCAGTCTGCACCAGCTAAAGGCCCAAGGGCTCTGCACAACGTGCTGCTGCCAGGATTGTTCAACCATGGGCAAGGGTGCCCTCCGTGGTACACACTCAAGACCCACCCAATTCAACAACAGAAAAACAACCTGATTCAAAAATGGGCAGAGGATCTGAACAGACATTTTTCCACAGAAGATACACAGACGGCCAACAGCCCATGAAAAGATGTTCAACAAAACCCTAAAGCAGGAAAACTATTAGAAATAATCAACAACTATAGCAAAGTGGCAAGGTATAAAATCAACTTACAAAAATCAGTTGCATTTCTATATGCTAATAACGAACTAACAGAAAAAGAACTCAAAAAGACAATCCCATTTACAATCGCAACAAAACGAACAAAATATCTGGGAATAAATTTAACCAAGGAGGTGAAAGACCTATGCAATGAAAACTCTTATACACTATTCAAAGAAATTGATGAAGACATAAAGAAATGGAAAAATATTCCATGCACGTGGATTGGAAGAATAAACATAGTTAAAATGTCCATACTACCTAAAGCAATCTACAGATTCAGTGCAATCCCAATTGGAATCCCAATGACATTCTTCAGGGAAATAGAGCAAAGAATACTAAAATTCATAACAAAAGACCCAGAAAGCTAAAGCAATCCTGAGAAAAAAGAACAAAGCTGGAGGCATCACAATCCCTGACTTCAAATATACTACAAAGCTATAGCAATTAAAACAGCATGGTACTGGTACAAAAACAGACACACAGATCAATGGAATAGAATTGAAAGCCCCAAAATAAAACCACACACCCATGGACAGCTAATCTTTGACAAAGGAACTAAGAACAGGAGAAAGGAAAGTCTATGCAATAAATGGTGCTGGGAAAATTGGACAGCCACATGCAAAAGAATGAAAGTAGACTGTCTTCTATTGAAACTATAAACCTCCTGGAAGAAAATATAGGCAGTACACTACTTGACATCAGTGTTAGAGGGGTCTTTTCAAATTCCATATCTACTCAGACAAGGGAAACAAAAGAAAAATAAACAAGTGGGACTTCATCAGACTACAGAGATTCTACAAGGCAAATGAAACCAGGATCAAAATGAATAGACAGGCCACTAGCTGGGAGAAAATATTTGCAAATCATATATCCAACAAGGGAATAATCTCCATAACATATAAAGAACTCACACAACTGAACAACAACAACAAAAAAACGATCAAAAAATGGGCAGAGGATATGAACAGACATTTCTCCAAGGAAGAGATACAGATGACCAACAGACACATGAAAAGATGTTCAACATCACTAATCATCAGGGAAATGCAAATCGAAACTACACTAAGATATTACCTTACACATGTTAGAATGGCTATAATCACCAAGACAAAAAAATAACAAACGTTGGAGAGGTTGTGGAGAAACGGGAACCCTAATTCACTGCTGGTGGGAATGCAAACTGGTGCAGCCTCTATGGAAAACAGCATGGAGTTTCCTCAAAAAATTAAGAATAGGAACTACCATATGATCCAGCAATTCCACTTTTGGGTATTTATCCAAAGAACATATGAAAACACAAATTTGAAAAGATGTATGCACCTCTATGTTCATCGCAGCATCATTCACGACAGCCAAGACTTGGAAACAACCTAGGTGCCCATCAACAGATGAGTGAATAAGGAGATGTGGTGTGTGTATATACACACACACAAGAGAACACTACTCAGCCATAAACAAAGATGAAACCTTGCCATTTGCAGCAACATGGATGGACCTTGAGGGCATTATGCTAAAGGAAGTAAGTCAGATGGAGAAAGACAAATACCACATGATCTCATGTATTTGTGGAATATAAAAGGACAGCAGCAGCAACAACAAACAAACACTTAGAAACAGAGAACAGATCAGTGGTTACCAAAGGGGAAGGGGGTGGGGGAGAGGGTGAAAGGGGTAAAGGTGTGGTGACGGATGGAAACTAGACTTCTGGTGAGCACGATGTGGTCTGTACAGAAGCTGAAATATCACGATGTACACCTGAAATTTATAGAATGTTATAAACCAGTGTGACCTCAATAAAAAAATTTTTTTAATAAAAATAAAAAAGACCCATTCATTCATCCATTCAACAGGCCCTTTTCTTGGTGCCAGGGACATCGTGGTAGGCAGACCCAGGGTCCCTGCACTTGGGACACTGACAGTCTGGTGGGAAAGATGCCAATTAGACAAGCACCTGCACTGAAGGGTGAGCAGGGACCGAGCGGGCAGCACAGGCGCCCAGTGAACCCAGGTTCTAGGATGAGGGGAGAGATGGGGGCTGAGTTGTACTTCCTTCTAGTTTTCTGTGTGAGGTTGAACACACATCTTAGCCTCTCTGAACTTTGCTTCCCCAAATGACCAGAAAAATAAAAAGCCCTAGGGCCTCGGATAGGTAGCCCTGCCTCCCCACAGTGCACTGGGAGGCTCCCACGAGACAATGAAGCAGCACAGCCGTTGTCTGCCCTCTTCCACACTAAGAGAACCTTCTTGGGTTGAATTGCTCACGACCCAGGTGATGACTGGGAGATGAATCCCAACTGGTTTAAGGCGATCATGGCAGTCTCTGTCCTTTACCACTCATTGGTCTTGACTGGGCCTGTGGTCCAGTTCAGAGTAATGATAATATAAAGAGGAATCTCTGGAGGGTGTGGTGAGTGGCAGTATGCTTCAAGGTAAAGATTTCCCTCTCTGATGGAAGAGAAAGCCACATGAGGAGAAGGCCTCTTTGCTCCCTTCCCTCCCTTCCTATTTTAGGGACATGATGCCTGGAGCTGTGGCAGCCATCTTGTGATCATGAGATGTCAAGCCTAAGGACAAGCAGTAACATACTGAGGACACTAGAGTGGAAGATGGTGCAATGAACTGAATGTTTGTGTCCCCCCAAATCTCAGATGTGGAAATTCTAACCCCCAAGGTGATGGTACTAGGAGGTGGGGCCTTTGGGAGGTAATTAGGTCATGAGGGTGGAGCCCTTATGAATGGGATTTGTGCCCTTACGAAAGGGTGAGATCTCTTGCCCTCTTTCCGCTGTGTGAGGGTACAAGGAGAAGTCAGCGGTCTACCACGCAGAAGAGGGCTCTCACCAGAACCTGACCACGCTGGCACCCTGCCCTCAGGCTTCCAGCCTCCAGACTGTTGTTTATACGCCACCCAGCCTATGGGACTTTGTTATAGCCCCCCAAGCTGACTATGGCAGATGGAAAGAGCTAGGGCGCTGGGTGACATTGTTAAGCTGCAGAAGCAACCTTGGGACAACTCACATCCGGACAGCTCGCTAAGTAAGCAATCGATGTCCCAAGGGGTAAGCGACTGACAGTTGGGTTTTCTTTTATTACAGCTCAACACATCCTTTCTTCCCCTTCCCAGCTCCCACTCAACCATCCAAAGCTGGGCGAGCCCTTATCTCCTTCACACAGTCTTTCAATCAACGTTTTCTGACTATCAACAGATATTATTGAGCACCACATGGCCCCTGCTCTGTCTTAGGTGACTATATAGTGAGAGAGCAACAAAAATAATTAAGAGACAGATGATTGAATTGATTATAAATTGTGGTGAGTTTTATCCATTAAACGGTAGGGTGCTGAAACAGAGAATGTCAGAGTGACCCCTTTAGGTACAGTAGTCATGGAAGGCCTTTCGGAGGAGGTGACTTGTAAGCAGAGCCCTGAATGACTGCACAGTGCAGGGTGGGGAGCTTCCCAGGCAGTGCAACAGCCTAGGCAAAGGTCCTGAAGTGGGGAATAGTTTAGCGTGTTTGAGGGGGTAGAAAGAGGGTGGAGCCAGGTCATAGGGCCAGATAACGAGTTTGGGTTCCATTTTAAAGGGCGCCACTGAGAAAGTCTTAGCCAGGGAGTGGATCTCTGCTATAAGAAGCTCCCTCCGTCTGGCTGCCTGCGGGGAGTGGGCTTCCCAAATCCTCCTCCAGCCTCTCTGGGCTCTGACCTCCCCTGGGCCACCTCTGTCCCAGCCTCCCCGCTTCAATCCTCTGCCGGTCCCGTGGCTGCCTCCAGACCACCATCTCCTCCTGGGCTGGGACCGTGTCTGCCTCTTCTCCACCCTCAGCGCCCACCCAGTGGCCAACAGACCCTCTTTTCCAGGCAGCGAGCACCCAGCAAGGCTTTCCAGGCTCTGTGCTGGCTCCCAGGGTCGGGGCCTGAGCTTCAGGAAAGGGGCCGACCCCCTGCCTTCGTCTGCACCCCTGGCCTCATGCAGCAGACAGGGATGGGGCTGCCAGGGACCAACACGAGGTCTGGGTTTGCTCAGTTTTATGACAGTGTCTGTGTCCAGAAATGGAAAAGCCAGGCAATTCCGTCTCCCTGTTAATGTCACCAACTGGACTTCTCCTTCTCGGCCCCGGCTGCCCCTGACTCCTCCGCCTCCTCCTCCTTTGACTGAGTCAGGCTGTCCAGGGACAGAGGAGAGGAGGACAGAAAGATAACATGTTCCCTTCTCGAAAAGCAACGCGGAAACTCCCTCGCATCATGACCAACCCTCAAACTTTGCGGGGAGTGGGGACTCCACCACTGACCAGAGCTGGGTCCTGGTTAGCAGATGGTGGCCTCTGGGATCAGAGGACAGCACGTCTGACGACTCTGGGATTCTCGGGGTGAATCAGCTCTTGGGGTCCTGAGAGAGAGAGAGAGAGAGAGAGAGAGAGAGAGAGAGAGAGAGAGAGAGATATTCAGCTTGGAATGTCTTGGTCTCTTCCCTCTGCAGCCCGCTCACATCCCTCCTCCTGTGACATTTATTGCTCTGGACTGTGTGTTTCAGACACCAAGCTTTAGCATCCTGGAACACCAAGAGCCCTTAGAGATCAACCCAGCCCAGGACTCAAGGGATGGGAGTCACACCCCAGCCAGTCACGTCCAGCCAGCGCTGCCATTCTCAGTGAGGGGAGGGCAGGGGCCGCAGATCTGCACCAGAACCTCCGAAAATCTGCATCGCATCCCCACGTGGTCAGACTCCCCACCCACCCCCCATCGCCCCTGTGCAGGATCCCTGGGTACGTCCTGACTAAGAGCTCACACTGGAATCTCGGCTCCTTCACTCAGCTTCCACGTCTGTAACACGGAGATGACAATAGAAGGCACCTTCGAGACGGCTCTGAGCTGTAACGTGCTCAAAACGGGGCCTGCCACACAGTGTGTGCCCGATAAGAGCTGGCTGCTGCTGTTATTTGCCACTGAGGCTTCTCAAGCCAGAGCTGGGCAGGGGCTCACCCGAGGCCGCCCAGCGAGTCTGTGGCAGGTCCCAGGCTGGAACCCAGGTCTCCTGACGTCCAGGCCAGCACGCTGTCACGGAGCTCACAGGACTCTGACGGTGGCAAGGACTTTTCTTCCCCACTCTCCAGGCATCGGAGAGCCCCCCAGAGCCATAGACAGACTCAGCATCTGCCCAGGGACGCAGAGATGGGATCAGAGACACAGAAGTCTCAGACACACATTCACAGACGTGCAGAGATATGGATGATCGCAGGAGCGCACGCACACACCAGGCCCTCCCTCCCCGGGTCCCAGGCCTTCCCCCAGACCTCACCACCTTCTCTGCTCTCTTTCCTTCCTTCTCTGCCTCACCCTTCCTCTCCCTCCACCACCCACATATTTGTGGCTGTTTTCCCAAAGTCCCTGGCCCGTCACTTGAACGAGGGGTGATGTTGGCAGCTCCTGCTGCCAACTAGAAGCCAAGGCTGGGGTCCTAGTGTCCCAGCTCACCTGGAGGGCCAGAGGATGCCATGGGGTGGAGGTTTCAGCTGGAGCCAGCTCTGAGCTGAGGGCCTCCGGCTGAGGCTGCTTCCTCCTATCCTCATTCCCCACCCCAGGATGTCCCAGGGCAGCTCAGTGAGGCCCAGCCCTCCAGAGCCCTCCATGTGCTATGAAAGTTCCAACCTCAGAATCTCACAGCATCAGGGCTGGAAGGACCCCCTCCCAGCCATCTAATCCAGCCCCTCTTTTTACAGACAGAGAGAGTGAGGCTCAGAAAGGGGATATGATTTGCCCGGGGTCACACAGCAGAGCCAGACTCCCAGCCCCGGCTCTCTCCTTGTCTACCTCTGAGGGTCGTGGGGTTGATCCCCAGCCTGATGCTGACCCCAGATAGCTCTGTCCCTTACTGCTCATCAGGCCCCTTCCGTGCAGCCCTCCAGGCCCTGCAGACGCGGGCTGCTGTTCCCAAGGCAGAGGCCTCCCGCTCCTTTCTCTCCAGAGTCGGGAACCTTCCCAGAGCCTGTCAGAAACTCAGCTGTGATTTATTCCTCTCTCCCTTCCTGTTTATTCAACCTCTTGGCAAAAAGTCCCGAGGGGGAGAATTTATGAGAGAAGAAAGGGGGGGTGGTGGTGAGTGTGGGTTGATAAAAAGAAGAGGGAAGAGGAGGGAAACAAGAATTTAAGGAAAAAGCGACACAGAATGTGTGTTTGTGTGGGAGAGAGAAAACAGTGCTGGCTTCGCAGGAGGCCTTGTTTGATGAGGATCTGCTGGTCCAGGGAAGGCCTCCCTGAGAAGCGCTCAGCTGGGCTGCGGGTGCTCCTGTGAGATGCCTGGGGTCGGGGAGGAGGTCTCGGGGTCCCCAGGCCACTCCCAAGGGGACAGGCAGCTGGAGACGCTGCACCAAGGGATCTCCCACCTTCTCAGGGTACCGGGGTCCCCTGCCCCCTGTGCTGTATTCAGTGAAGCTCTGGGAGACACAAGGTGCCTGACAGCACTGTGTATGCAGCAGGGGCTCCGTAAATGCTGCATGGATACCAGGCAGGAAACAGTCACGTGCCTGAGTTCTTGCCTGGCCCCTGATTCGATGTGTGGTGTCGAGCAAGATGGCTCCCCTCCTGGGGGTTGGTTTCCTCCCCTGTCCAGCGAAGGGACACACTGGGTGGTGGCGAAGGGGCCCTCCAGCTCTGACACCCCAGGCCTCCATGATTCTAGAGGTCACCCAGCTAAATGGCATCTCAATGCAATAACCTTGACCTCCTCCCCGCCCCCTCCCAGCTCCACACCCAGGGAAGGGCCGGGGCTCCCAATACTTCAGCAAGTGCCCCAGCGGTTCACGTTCTCGTGGCCTCCCCTGCTTCCTGGGTACCTGGTGTCCAGACAGCATCAACCCACACCTGAAACTCAGCTGCTTCATCCAGGCCAAGCTCCACCCCCCCGCCCTGGAGGCTCCAGGGAGATGCAAACAGGACACTAGGCATCTCCACGCTCAAGTGCCTTCCTGAGTATGGAAGAAATAACATACTACCCCAGAAAAACGGAGGGAGGAGGAGACGAAACCAGACTGGGGAAGCTGAGTGATGGGTCGTGGGGCTTATTATACTGTTCTCTCTCCTTTGAGTTTGGTCATTTCCACAATAAAATGTCAAATAATAACACAAATTAAAAATGCATTTTTCCGAGATACCTGAGGGATGCACGGTAGGTAGTCAAACAATTCTTGCTCAAAGGAAAAAATAATGTGATCACTATGGGCGAGCTTGAAATCCCAGGAGCCTCGGAAGCATGGAGAGCACCCCAAGGCTGCACAGCGGTTACCGGGGCTCCTGTGACAATGCAGTAAAGCTAAACGCACTGTTTCTTTCCACCTTGTTTACAAAATCATGCTCCATTGTCAAGTCCAGTCCCCTGGATATTTTCAAGGGTTTAGAGCAATTCTATGTAATACGTACTTCACCATCCACACTCATGAATACATCTTGATTAGTGCTTTTTATCTTTGTGTTGTTGTACGGTTTTTCTCTTATTTTCAGTTAAGTATGTCCACAGAATTGCTAACTGATTACTTTTGAAAGGGAAAAGAAGAGTCTTATAGGTCAAACAAATATTTTCAAGAAGTTAAAGAAAATATGGCCACCAGCCCCCGGCGCTCCCTCCTCCGGCTTCCCTCCTCTCCTCCCTAACCTTAACCCCCCGCCCCCGCCCTCCCCATCTGGTGCTCACAGCGGATCCGGGATCCAGGATCTGCCTGTCTTCCACACAGTGGTTTTATCCCCTGCCCTCAAGCTCCGCTGCCCTCCTACGTGCCCGGGCCTCCCACCCGACACGCTCAACAAGGACTCCACGGAGACCGTCCCTCCCCAAGAAGCATCATGGGGCCGCAGGAGGGACGCAGGACCAGGGAGGCCAAAGTGTGGCTGGGAGTGAAGGAGGCAGGTCAAGGTGAGGTCCGGACATCTTACAGGGTGGAGGATCTGTCACCCAGTGACACTGACATTGGGAGTGATCTGGGGACCAGGGTCTTCCCGTGTGTGCCCGTGAGGTCACTCCCGAAGTGAGTGGCGGTTCTGCTGAGCCCATGCCCGGGCCCTGCGTCCTGACCCGACACCGGAACTAGATGGGACCTAAGCACCACAGGGCCAGCTGCCTCGTGTGATAGAGGAGAGGAGGAGACACTTGTTCAAAGGCACATGGCAGAGTTTATGGGGATCAGACGCTCACCTGACCAGCCTCTCCCCTCTGTAGAACCTTGCAGTGGCTCCCACTGTCCACAGGACAAGGTCAGACCTGCTGGCCTTGGCATACAGGCCTTCAAGACGGGCTCCTGCCCCTCCATCCAGCCCCATTCCTCACTGGACTCACCAGCCTCACGTCCTTCCCTCCATCTTGACCCAGCTGGCTCTTACTCCTGCTTCATGACCGTCCTGGGTCCTCCTCTCCCGGGGGTTCGCTTGCCCCAGTGGCAGAGCTGGGATTGAAAACGAGACGGTCAGACTCCAGAGCCCACTCTCCTAACCACTGCTCTCTCCTGCCCCCGCCAGGGAGGGGCGGAGCTGGGTGGAGACTGGCTCCTGATTCCCAAACCCATGCTCTCCCTTCACTCCCGGGGCCCTCGGGGCTGAGGCCGTCTGCAGGCGGGGGTGGCAGCCGGAACCAGAGGAGGTTCTCCGAGGAAGCAGGCAGAGCGCTGTTCCCATCCGCCCCTTGCCGTGTCCTCCATCACTCTGGTTCTTGAAACCCTCAGAGAGAAGGAAGGTCTGGAGCTGGGCCTGTGCCGGGCAGAAAGGAAGATTCTCCCTTCCCTCTGGCCCCACACCTTTACCCCCACAGAGCCCAGGCAGGACCGAATGAGGGGAGACTGTTGCTGTGCTCTGAGGGTGAGGCCGAGGCTCCGTCCCACCCCAGGGCTCACGCCCTGCCCAGCCCTTCAGCCCACCTCCCTTGCCTGTGACCCATAGGCTGACACCCGGCTCTCCTCTCCCCACCTGCTCATGCACTGAGGGATGCTTGCGGCATGAGAGGGACAGAGAGCATTCTGGGTAAGAACCTAGTTTGTATCCTGTCTCTATCACTTACTGTCTACGTGAACTTAGGCAAGAATGGCTCCTCCCTCTGCCTCAGTCGTCCCATCTGGGAGATGGGGGCGGTAACAGTTCCTACCTCACAGCGTTGTTGTGCCGGGGAAACGAGTTAGGACATATTAAGTGCTTGGAATTGTGTCTGGCACGTAGTTAGGGCAGCGGAAGTGTTAGTCACCATCAGTGGGCACCAGGCTGCGTGACCCTGGGCAGGTCCCCAACCTGCGACTCTATTCCTCTGATGTCCCATGGGCACAGTCATTCATTGCTTCACAGCACTGACCGCAGCGACCAGCAGGGTGGTAGCCACTCTCAAGGTGATATTGACGACAATAATGTACTTGCGCTCAAAGACCTTGCAGCCCAGCAAGAGCAGCAGACGAGTGACTAGCCCCTCGTCCCACAGCTCGGCAGCTGGACTCCTGGGGGACCGAGTGCAGGAGCCACCACCCTGCCTGGAGGCTCGGAGGGACCTGCAAGTGCAAAGGCGTGGAGGGGAGAGGGCGTGGCGCAATGAAAGGACAAAGGACAGCCCCTTCCTGGAGCCTCTGTCCCCTGAGGCTTCTTTCCCCGCTCGCAGAGGCCGCCAGCGCAGCTGAGAGAATGGTCTGGAGGTAGCAGCCCTGTGTCCCTGGGGGAACAGAGGAGTGACCCCTGTCCTGGTTGTCTCCAGTGAGAGACCATTAAGGGGACATTCTTGGGCAAGGAGGAGGCCAAAAAACAACAACAACAACAACTGGACCGTGAATCTGCAGATCTGGGACTAGCTCTGTGTGAACCTTGGACAAGTCACCTGACCTCTCTGGACATCAGCTGTGTCTTCTGTCACGTGTGTGGTTTGAGGGAGGGGGAGATGCTGATCAATCGGGACTCACCCAGCTGGCCTGGGAAACCAAGCCTTGTGGCCTGGGATGGTTGTCCCGGGTCCCCACACAGGTCATTTCCCAGATTTCTCCCGGGCCCCTGGGACTTGCCACATGGAAATGCCAAGCCAGACTTTCTTCAAAGCCAGTGGGTATTCCAAGCTGCCTGACACCCCCTCCCCCATCCCTCCCACTACCCTCCGGCCCCAAGGCAAAGGCGAAAGTCTGGCAGAGTCCCATGCGGTGGAAGGTGAGAAGCGAAGTTTGTGGCACACCTACTAAGAGCCGGGTTTCTAATTCCTTCACCCCTCACCATAACCCGATGTAGAAACTGTTAATGTTTCCATTTTATAAATAAGGAAACTGAGGTTCAGAGAGGTTAAGTCACTTGCCCAGGGACACTCAGTCAGCACGTGGCTGAGACAGGATTCTAAGTCTATGCAAAGTCAGCTGTTTGTCCTCTGCCATGATGCTCTGGGGGTAGAGACACACCAGGCCCCTGACCCTGCAGCTCCGAGATGGGGAGCGAGAAGGAAACTTAAGGCCAGAGAGCATGGAGGCCAGACCAAGCAGGGGCTAACACTACAAGCACTGTCCTCACCTCCAGAAATGGCACACAAGTCCCCTTCCTCCTCGTTCTTCTTTGTAACTGCTCATTCATGGAGGAAATAGCCAGGCACCAAGCATCGACCATGTGCCAGCTCCAGGCTGGGCACAACCACAGTGACCAACACACAGTCCCTGCCCTTCAGGGCTCCTGGTCCAGGGCAGGAGACAGAGGGAGGTCAGGAGTGCTCTGAGTGTCATGACAGAGGGGCCCGGGGGCTATGGGAACCCAGAGAAGGGACCCCAGGTCAACCCAGAAATCAGGGAAGGCTTCCTGGAGGAGGGTACATGTACAAGTGGTTCTTCAGTGGGCTCACACAGTGGAAGGTCTGTCTCTTTCACCCCTGTCTCCCTAGAATCGAAGACAACGCCTGGCCAAAGTGAACTCTCAAGAAAGAAAGGCAGAAATGACTTGCTTGATTGGAAGCCCCGTGACGAAAGACCAATGCCTTTGAGAATAATGTCAGGGAGGATCTGAAAAAGAGAAGAATCAGGTTGGAGGTGCTGGAGGTACGCGGGCACTGGAGGGGGTAGTGGGAGGACGAGGTCTTCTGCAAAATGTGCAGGGCACTCACCGGGAAGAGGAAACCATCTGGACCCGGGGGACCCCCAGGGGCAAAGCCAGGACTAACAGGAGGAGGCATATTTGTCTCACTTTAGGCAAAAGCATTCCAACAACCCAGCAGGTGGAAAGGCTGGGATCTGCTCATGGAGCTCTGAGCAGATCCTCTTAGGGAGGATCTTAGGGAGGTTTGGGTTGAGGCTGGATGACCGTCCATTAAGGAGGCTGGAAAAATACACAGATCAAAGGGCTTGGTGGGAAGTGGGGCAGCTGAGTTTTTAAGGTCCCATTTGTGGCCGAGTCTGGGATTTGCCTACCCAACAGCCGACTCTCTTTGGCCTTGCTAGCAGAACTCCCACTCAGGGTGGAGCATCACCCAATACAGGGGCTGAAAATGATTGTTCTAAGCCATTTATGACTATCCCATTCCCCTTTGCCAGATCTTTTCCCAGCTTGCTTTGCAGTAGCAGTAGCTGTGTGACCCACTTCTGCTTGATGATATATAAGTGCAGGTATGCTGAGTAACCTCTAGAAAAGATCTTGTGTCCTTCCCACACCCTACACCCACTACTGGGCTGGCCCTTTTCATCCTTCCTTATGGGGATTATGGTGAAAACATGATGCTTGGCAGCCATTTTGAGACGATGAGGCAACAAAGCACAGGCTGAAAAGCAAACGGGATAGCAAAGTTTAGTGATTCTAAGAGACAACATATTGTCAGTTTTGACATCTTTGAAATCAAGATGTATCTTATAACAATCATTGGGTGTCAGAGTATAATCGTTTTTTTTTTTTTTTTAAATCCATGGAGGCACAGTGTAGCTCGGGGATTTGCCCAATACCACATAAATAATAAATGGTGGAACCGAGATTCCAATCCAGACATTTTCCATCTCAGCGTGTAAAACATGGTCTGGGAGAAGGGAGGGAGGGGAGCACAGAGTAAGCCCCCATTTCGTAGATGAGAACACTGAGGCCCGAAGAGGTTAAATAATTTCACCGAAGCCACAGAGCCTGTCTGTGGTAAAGTCAGGATTTGAACCCAGGGAGTTCTGGCCCTAGAGTCCAGCTCCTGCTTGTCGCACGTGTAGCCAGTTCTCTAAATGCATTTACCCTGGACACATCTGATGCAAAGACACTCTCATGGCAGCGTTCAGGCTGCATGATGGGGGAGTCAGGCCGGCCTGGGAGGGCTCTTCACAGTTTAAAGTGATGGGAGCTGCCCCCGCTCCGCCTACCTCCTTCGTAAACAAATGGCATTCAGCGGGTGCCTCCTGGGGCCCCCGTGCGGGCAGGACAGTGGATTCCTGCCCAGTTGCCCGGAACCCCAGGCCATGCCTGGCTCTGCAGAGTATCCTTAGATACCCGAAGGCTGCATTCAAAGAGGCTGCAAGACCAGGGCCAGGAAGGCACGGATGCCCACCCAGCCCATGGTCCCCGTGGAGGCTGCGGGCCCCGCATTCCCCCAGGCAGCAGGCGAGTCGGCCGTGGAGACCAGAGCCAGCCCCACGCTGCTGCACGGGCCGGGAATATTCTCCTCCTACTCCCAGCACAGCCCGTCCTCGGCCTGCAGGTTTCTCCTCCCCGTGCCCTCCGCCAGAGGAGCAGCTGGCACAGCCGGCCTGGCCCACGGCTCAGAGGCAGGCACACCCACTCCGTCCTCTTAAGTCTGGCATTCGGAGACCCTTAGGGGCTGGGATTAGAGAAGGGGGGCTGCTCCCCTCCCTCCCTTCTCCCAGACCATGTTGAACTCTTCCGTGTCTTGATTGTGGGGGTCACACAACTGGGTGCATTTGTCAAAACTCGCAGAACGGTGCACCAAAACAGCTGGACTTTACAGTTTGTACACCTCCAGAAACCTGACTAAAAATCATGTATATCAATATAAATACATAATATCTGATCTTTTGAAAAAAAAGAAAAATCCGTGGAGCTTCGTTGTCTAACACACACGTGAGGCGCAGAGATGCCTGGCCGCCCTTGGTGCCCCCGGACCCGGGCTCCCGGCCACCTGGGCCGGGTCAGCAGCCGTCCTCTCCCTCTGTCGCCTCGTCCAATCCCGGCGCGTCCTGCCAGCTCCCAGACTCTCCCAGAACCCAGGGCCTCTGCCTGGGAACAGCCATCCCTGGCGGCTGCCTGGGGCGTTCTGCCTCGCTGAGCCTTTTCCACACGTGAGGCCCATGCTGGGTTTATTCCCATCACATGTGGGACCAAATTAGGGCTTAGGGGGACCAAAGAATCCCCCACAGTCCTCCAACTGCTAACATGAATACGACGATCCTAAACTCCTGGCCTGCTTTGTCCCGTTTAATCTCACAGCAACCTTGAGGTAGGCACTACTGCTGTTGTTATCTTATAGATGAGACTATGAGGCACAGAGAGGTCAAGTAACTTGCCCAAGGTCACACAGCTCATAAAAAGGCAGAGTTAGGATTCGAACCTGGGAGATTGGCTCCAAGGTCCAGCTCTCGCCACTATTCTCTTTTCCCCCTGAAGCAGGCAAGCAGCCTCCACCTTGCCCCTCTCCCCTAGAGAGTGTGCTCAGGGCCACTACTGTCCTGGGCGGTCCACCGTGGCTCTAGGCCCCTTCTGCTAAAAGTTGAGCTGGCAGGTTGGGGCGCTCCCCAGGGCCGTCCCGTGGGAGGGTGTGACTCAGCTACCCCTGGACGACACTGTCCAGCGGCCCCTCCAGTGTAAGCCCAGCTAGAAGGGCTTCACTGGGTTCTGCCACAGCTGTGTGACTTTAGGAAGTTACTTCACCTCTCTGTGCCTCGGGCCTCACCTGTACAGGGGGCTATGGTGGCCCCACAGGCTGCCCTGAGCCTCTGGTAAGTGACTATGTGCACAGCACACCCAGCGGGCACAGACCAGCTCTCCAGTGTGTTAACAGTGTGTCCTGCCAGTGCCCTAGCATTTTCACTACTGTGCCGGGGAGGGAAGGTACAGGCCAAATCAACATGGTCTAACTGCAGCCAGAAACCCAAAGAATGTTCCCTCGTCCTGCAGGCCCAGTGACAAATTCCAACTCACATGGAGTGGGCACTGTTCTTAACTTGTCAACTTGTCCCCATCCAAGGGGCAGGGCCTCAGAGCTAGACCCTGGGTCTCACCTCCTGCACTGACCGTCCAGCATCCTTCCTGGAGCCCCTTCTTTGTGCTCTGTCTGTCCCTCCATTTCTGCTGCTGCTGGATTGGCGGGGGCGGGGGGAGGGGGGATTTCCGCCCCTGCAGGGGGAGGGGGGAGGGGGCAAGGCAAGCACTGAGGTCAGCTCCCAGGGGGTTTTCCCCAAAGATAGCCAGACGTGGTGCTGGATCACTTGTATTTTATTGTGCTAAAACACAGTCTGTCTTCTTCTTGACCATGAGCATCATTACAGAAGGCTTCCTTTCCCAGAGCAGAGCATTTGTCTTGCAGCATTTTGTTTAATGCAATTATTTAATGGCTGTCTTCCAGATGGATGAGGAGAGGGGCTGTTTCTCTTGTTCAAGGCTGTATCTCCAGGGCCTGGCACACAGGGCAAGCGAGGATGGCTGGCTGGCTGGCTGGCTGGGTGTATGGATGAGTGGATGGAAGGGTGTGTGGGTGGGTGGATGGGTTGATAGATGAGTGGATGGATGAATAAATGGATGGATGGGTGGCTGGATGGATGGGTGGGTGGATGGATAGATGGATAAATGGATGGATGGATGGGTGGGTGGATGGATGGATGAGTGGATGGATGGATAAATGGATGGATGGATGGGTGGATGGATGGTTGGGTAGATGGGATAAATGATGCCCGACAAAGGCTGGGACCAGGGACTCAGAAAAACCACTTGCCTCCTCTCTACCCACTGTTCAGGGCTGAGAGCTTGCGATATCTCCTCTACTAATCCTGTCTGGGACCTTGGTCCCTGCGATCAGTGTCCAGCCCCTGAGGCCCCAGGCAGGAACAGAGCAGCAGACTAAAGAGCAGGATGTGACAGAGGATAAGGGTGAGAGGAGGGAAGAACTGGGGGCAGAGCCGCCCAGAATAAACAAAGCCCAGTCTGAGAAAGTGTTGAGCAGGTGGAGGAGAAGGGGAGGAGGGGAGGAGAGGGGCCAAAACGAGAGCCGGAGGTGGAGGGAAGAACTTGACGAAGGGAGAGGCAAACTGGGCGGTGGGCTCCGGGCCCTTCCCGGCCCTGTGATGAGCCCGCGTGGGAGAGCTGGCCTGGCCCAGAGCCTTCCTCTCCGTTAGTGCAGCTCCATCTCGCAGCGTCCCCGCAGTCAGGTTTATTATCATCCCTCCATCAGCACGGCCCAGAGAAGAAAGACGTCAGCACCCCCACTAGCCTGAACCTTGCTCCCCCTCCCTGGCTGGGGGACCCTGGGGGGTTATGTGGCCCCTCTGAGTGTCACCTTCCTCACTTGCAAAACGGGGATAACTATGACACGCCTGGCAGGGATGTCACGAAAGGGAAACTAAAGCATGTGTGCGAGGGTCTGGGACCCAAGCAGAGCCGCCATGCTCCTTTCCCCCCGCCTCCTCTCCCTGGACTGAGCACAAGGTGCCACTGAGTCAGGGTGCAGGCAGAGCCGCACGGGAGTCAGCAGGAGGTGTCTTGGTGGACTGGCGCTGGGCCTACCCCCAGAGACTCCGGTCCACTGATGGGTTGGGGGGCCTGGCCACCAGGACCCTCTAAACGCCCCAGGAGATTCCAGCGTGCAGCCAGAGTTGAGGAGCTCTGGCCTAAGTACGTGCCTGAGGGTTAGGCAGAGGCTCTGCTCAGAGACCCAAGGAACTGGTCACAGCGGGCAGAGCCCCCGGGGAGGGCCCCTGGGTGGCCGGGGGCATGCGGGGCAGTGTGGGAAGGAGGAGGGTTTTTTCTGAATACCCTTGGGCCTCGTGAATTCTGTTCCATGTCCCCGTACATCTATTCAAAGAGGAAATTAAAATGCTTATAATAACAAGCAACGGAATTAAATCCAGCTCGACCCGCCCCAAGATCAGCAGGAAGTCCTCAGAGGCAGCTCTTTCAGTTCCTTCCCCTTCCTGCAGATTCCACAAGAACCCCAGGTTACCCGGTCCCTGGGAAACAGAGGTGGCACCGGCCTCAGACTCAAGGTTGCCACTACCCACCTATCGTGGGCTGAATTGTGTCCCCCTAGAGTCCGTGTGTTGAAGTCCTAACCCCCAGGACCTCAGAATGTGACTGCAGTTGGAGAGGGGCCCTTAAAGAGATAATTAAGGTTAGAAGGAGGTCTTTAGGGTGGGCCCTAATCCAATGTGGCTGGTGTCCTTATAGGAGGAGATGGAGACACAGACACGCAGAGGAAAGGCCATGTGAGCACACAGGGAGAAGGCGGCCATCTACAAGCCAAGAGAAGAGGCCCCAGAAGAAACCAACTCTGCCAGCACTTTGATCTTGGACTTCCAGCCTCCAGAACTGTGAAGGAATAAACGTCTGTGGTTTAAGGCCCCCAGCCTGTGGTCCTTGGTTACAGCAGCCCTGGGACACTAACACAGCAGCCTTGCACAACACAGTGGGTCCCTCCACCAGCACGTTCAATCCCCAACACCACGTGTGGCCACCGGAGGACTAGCTCCAGCCTAGACAGCCCCAGTCACCCCCTTCCCAGCCCCTAACCCTCGGTTGTGCCGGGCCTAAGGCCCAAGGCCTGAAGAGAACCCACAGCCCCTCTGCCCGCTGGTCCTGGAGTCAGGTTCCCCCCTAACCCTGGAAACCCCAGGCTCTCAACACTCCCACATCCACTGGGCAATCCTGCTCGATCCCTCCATGGCCTAGCCCTTCCAGCAACAGGTCACCGGGGCACCCACCCCTGTGACAACCTCTCTCTGTCAGCCAAGAAGATCAAAAGGACTGCTGTGCCGCCCTCAAGACACAGAGGCCCGGCTGGAACCCGCCCCCTTTCACAGGCACTAGATGCCGCACAGGGACATGTCTCCCCTTCTTGACCCTCTCCCTCCCCCTTCCCTTCCTTCCTAACCTCCTGTAGTCGAACAACTCTTGCAGCTGCAACTGACAGAACCTCTCTTTAAACTGGCTTTAGAGAGTTGGTTGACTCATAGAACTGAAAAGTTTAGGGGTGGATCTGAAGCGTTAGGTGTGGGCTTCAGGCCTGGCTGATTCAAGGGTCTCAGATAATGTCATCAGAACTCCATGTCTCTTTCCATCTTGTAAAGGGACTGTCTCCACACAGCAGGTGAGGTCCACAAACCACCAACAGTGCCAATAAAAATCCCCAGGGAGGATTCCAGGGGGACTGGCAAAGACCTCTGCCCATTTCTGAGCTGTGGCTAAGGGAACAGGACATTCTGATTGGCCAGGCCTGAGTTGCAGGCCCACTCCTGGTGTGGGGGGTGGAGGATGGGAGCATTTTGACCCCATCCACAAAACACGGGCATGTGTTCCCGCAGGAAAGAGGTGTCCTATTACCAGATAAAGGGAGAGGGAGGGTGGGAAGGTCAATTATGATCAGTCACTGCCCCTCCCTTCCAAACATGCCTTGGGGTCTGCCAAACCTCCTCCCAACTCTGCCTTTCAAAGCTGTTTCTGCGTCCTCACAAAATACAGCCAGCATCTGGACACCCCAGAGAGATGTGGGAGGGATAGGGTGGGTCTCTGTGGGCTTCATAGAACCATGGGGATCCTTTCACACTTCATGAGTGTATTAGGCAGCTCCTGTATTAGGCAGTAATGCTGCGTAACAAGCCACCCCAAAGCTCATAACAATCACGATAATTTGTTTTTCTCTTTCACGGGTCTCTGGGCAGATCTGCTTCAAGCTGTAGGCTGTGGGCTTAGCTCCTGGCTGTGGGTTGTGTTCAGGTCTGCTCCACTTGTCTCTCATCCTCCTGGACCAGCATCTTCCTGGGGAATGTTGTCCCACAGCAGATCATGGGAGTGCAAGAGGCCAGGCCACAGCATCAAGGACGTGTAAGGCCTCTGTCCTGACACATCTGCTCACGTTCTGTTGGCCAAAGCAAGTCATATGGCCGAGCCCAAAATCAGTGAGGCAGAGACATCGACCCTTCCCTGGGAGGGAGAGGGAGGGAAGAGACTAGTTCTGAGCGGTCCAGCACAGCCGGCGGGAGGGATCCCACTGGAAGTTTCCCTCAGAGCCAAGTAGGAACAGGGAGTCTGGTGGTCAGAGATCTCAGGCAGAGAGACACAGAGAGGAAGAGGAAGATTAGCAGGAGACAGAACTCAGACATGGAGTCTGACAGAACTCTGCCCAGCTTGGCCGTCCACCAGCTGTGCAAGCTTAGGCACCTTCCTTAACCTCTCTGAGCCAATTTCTCACACATAAACATGGCAAATAACGATTCCTACCTCCCCGGGGGTGCTGTAAGAACTACATGAGAGGGATTTGAGGTGTGTGGCTCTGTGCACAGGGTTTTGTATCTATTCCGTCGTTTAACCTTCCTCTGAGCCTCGGTTTCCCCATCTGTGAACTGAGAGGTCTGGAGAAACACGATGTGACTGAGACATGAAAGGCACCCAAGCAGAGCCCCTCCGGCGGGCATGTTCCTTGGGCTCAGGCTCAGGAAGTCCACGCTCCCCAGGCTGCAGAGCCGAGGGCGGCCACCGGAGTCCAGGAGATGATGAGCTGCCTAGAGGGGAGCCACACACCCCCTGACTTTTGTGCCTCTCTCTGTCCGGGGAGCTTCTGAGTCTCCCAGTTCCTTCCTTCTCTCCGATATTTGACCCTGAAGGACTCCTGTCTCCTGCCCTGACTTGAGGTCCCAGGCAGTGTGATACAGAGAGTGGAGAGTTTGGGGGTCACACAGGCCTGGGCGTGGGGCCCTGCCCTGCACCTTCCTAGCTGTGTGACCATGAACAAGTCAACAACCTCGCTGGGCCTCCCTTCCTTCTTCTGGAGCCTCTGCTGAGAGGATGCGCATCTGCGTCTGCAGGAGGCAGGGGGGCCTTTCCACACACAACCCCGGTGCTTCCCAGATGCTACGTGTAATTGAATCCTATTTTCCACACCCTGGGGGGCTGACAGATGAGAGGAACCCAGCCAAGGGCCCCTCTGAGATAATGAATGAGGAAGCTTGCGTGCAAATGAACCACACACACCAGGCCGCCCTGTGCAGTTTTTTCAACTCCTTAAGGCTGGGGCAGCCAGACCTACACACAGGGACCCGCCCTCCCCTTCCCAGGGCCTGGGAGAGTGCTGGAGAGGAGGACAGTAATGAGCACCCGTCAGGGTCCTGCGATGCTGCACCGTCATCCGTGCATCTTCTGTGACCTGCCCCCGCCCCCCGCACCCTGCACCCCCCCAGCACCCACACTCAGTGACACCCCGGGCGTGGGGAGCAGAATGGAGATGTCAAGGCATCTGAAGATGCCAAGTGCCACGTGCGGCACGTGAGCACGGGGACTTATCTGGCAGGGGAGAAAGCAGAGCAGCTGCTCCATACCAAGCAGGATTATGCCCGCTGCTCCCTGCCCAGAGGGATTCTCACACCACTGTCTCAGATTCCACAAGGAAACCGGGGCTCAGAAGAGTGACGCTCAGTGTGCCCCATGCACACAGCTAGGAAGTGGCAGAACTGTGCTTTCAACCCCTGTGCACCACAAAGTCCTTGCTCTGTCCCATTACAGCATGTGACCTCGGAGTCCTCCACTTGCCCCTCCCTCCAACCCCTGCACCCCTCCCCAATGCCCCCCTCACCTGGGTGCCTCTCCTGCCTCCCATCTCCCTCCACTTTGCTCCATCCTTGACCCATCTGCAGAGGTGCTTTTCCCACAAAAAGCTTGCATGTGTTTCTGTCCTAACCTTGCTCAAGAACCTGCCGTGGCTCCCCATGACTTCTAAGAATCAAGTCAGAAATCCCCAGCCAGGCACAAAATACCTCTCAAACATCTGGCTTCATCTCGCCTACACAGTCTCATCTCTCCTTCCTCCCCTCACAGACTCTCCGCTCCAGATGGGCTGATCTGCCAGCCCCTCCTCTGAGGAGAGCCCCCAGCAACAGTTCCTGACCCCTCTGAACCCCATGTGTAGCAGGCAAAACAATGGTTCCCCAAAGAAGTCCACATCCTAAATACACTGTTACATGGCAAGAGGGAATTAACGACGGAATGAAGGTTGCTAATCGGCTGACCTTAAAATAGGGAGATTATCCTGGATTATCCAGGTGGGCCCAAAGTAATCATGAGGGCTCTTAAAAGGGGAAGAGGGAGGGGGCCGCCCCGTGGCGTAGCGGTTTCGTCCGCGCTTGGCAGCCCGGGGTTCGCCGGTTCGGATCCCGGGCGCCCGCGGACGCACTGCATGTCAGCCATGCTGTGGCGGCGTCCCATATAAAGTAGAGGAAGATGGGCACGATGTTAGCCCAGGGCCAGTCTTCCTCAGCAAAAAAAAAGAGGAGGATTAGCAACGGATGTTAGCTCAGGGATGGTCTTCCTCACCCAAAAAAAAAAAAGGGGGGGGGAAGAGGGAGGCCAAAGATATCAGCATGATGCACCGTGAGAAGGACTTGACTGCCCTTGCCGGCTCTGAAGATGGAAGGGCCCACGAGTCAAGGAACGCGGGCAGCTGAGAGGCAGGGAAACACATCCTCCCGGAGGCTCCAGAGGGGACACAGGCCTCCAACATCTCGATTTCAGCCCAACCACATCCACACGAGACTTCTGATCTACAGGATTGTAACATGACACGTTTGAATGGTTTAGGCCACTAAGTTAGTGATAATGTGTTGCAGCCGCCGTAAGAAACTAACACACCCACACGGGAAAACCACACCAGAGGCCAGAATAGGCTGGTTTCCTGGGACCTTTGCTGAGCCATCTAATCGTCCTCAGCCTTCATTTCTTCATCCATAAAGGCAGTAGAGGCCAGCCTCGCAGGCTTGTCACGCTGAGGAACGTGGAGCGTGGTGTGACTCCTGCGAGGTGGCCTGATCGTTTTGTTTGAAGACAGATGTTCCTGTCTTCCCAGGTTTTCTCTTCTCCAGATTGAACATGCCAACTCCCGTCGAGTGATACTCCTTGTGTTTCTAACCGTTTTATAAGCAGGGTCTCATCTCCACACACAGGTCGTTAGCACCCCAGGGCTGGGACTGCCTTCATCGCAGATTTTTCTTAAAATCATTCTTATTATTGATGATAACAATAGCTATGATTATTCCAATGGTCCTTGACCAGGGTTGTTTTTGTCCCCGAAGGACATTTGTCAACGTCTGGAGACATTTTTGGTTGTCACAACTAGAAGGTGCTGCTGGCAGCTAGCGGGTAGAGGCCAGGGATGCTGCGAAACATCCTCCAGTGCACAGGACGGCCCCCACCACAGAGATTTATCCAGCCTCCAATGTCAATAGTGCGGAGACTGAGAAGTCTGGGGTTGTTCAGATGCTCACCACTGGCTAGGCTAGTTTTAGACATTTTGTATCATGAGCTCTTAACTTTGCAACAACTTTGCAAGGTAGCATTAACATCCAGAAGACAAAAATTCAAGCTCAGAAAGGTCTAGGAACTTGTCCCAAATCACACAGCTAGAAAGAGGCCTCGCCCGGACCCCTCACAAGACTCCACTGTCTGCCCTCAAAGCCGGGGAGGGCCCTCCTTCTGCGGGTTATGGGGAGTCACAGCCGGGCTCAGCACCCATGGGAACCGAACCCCTTGCTGGTGAAGACCTTGGCCCCCAGCTTGTCCCATCAGATCAGAGCCCACACCTTGCCTATGGATGTCCTCCACTTTAAGGACAGAAATGCTGCCTAGGAAAGTCCGGCTTTCCAAAGATGTCACAAAGAAAGCACTCCATGTTTTATAAAGCACTTCATTCAATTAGCGGGTTAGTCAGAGTCAAGTTGTACTGAGCATCACGTGCCCAGCACTGTCTGGGCCTCTGAACACACTTCAGTGAGGCCTGTGGACTCTGTGGACCGTGCCCCCGAGGAGGTGGGCACCAGCAGAGCAGGATGGTTACGAGCCTGGGCTCTGAGTCAGACAGAGGCTTAAACTTGGCCCTACTAACAGACTAGTCGTGAGGCCTTGGGCAAGTTAACCTCTCAGGGCCTCGGGTCCCTCAGCTGATCAAGGGACCATCACAGCCCCTTCCTCACAGGGTCGCTGTGAGTTAAATTTGCACAGTGCCTGGCACACACGCCATAAATGTTAGCTCTTAGCATTGTGACCTGTTAACGAGTAACAGGGACAAGTTGGTATGAATGTGGGATCCCTCCTGGTTCTCGGAGGATTGAGTCAGCCTCCTCACCCTCCCTGGTGTGGGGGATCGGGGTGTTGGGCAAAGGGAGAAGAAACCTAGAGGAGAGACTCATTTGGATCAACATGTTAAAGACTGGACCACAGGGAACAGCTTCTTTTGGGTTACTTTATCATCTCCCCATTGTACAGATGAGGAAACCGAGGCTTAGAGAAGGGGAGTGCTTGGCTGCCTCCAAGTGACGGGACAAGACAAGGGCACAAGGGGAGCTTAACCTTTGGGCGCTTGACTATGATTTTCCACTCTCCAAAATGAGAGTGTGAATGTCCCTTTCGTACAAGCATTGGCCAAGGGAGTCAGTTTCTCCGGTGCATCTACAGTTGGATTTGGGTTACAAAGAAACAGCAGGGTTGACATGCTTTGCTTGGAGTAAAAGCTGCTCAGCCCTTCCTGGCCCCCTGCCACCCCTGCCATGGTTTCCCTCAGCAGAGCACTTCGGGCTGCCACTGGATAAACTTTCCTACTAAACCAGATTTTGGGTCAAGAGGTCCCACCCAGCCCCCGCTCCCAGATCTGCTGGCATTGCCCTGGCATGGTCCTCTCCCTCCCCCATCTGACTCCTGGAATGAGGTGCCATCGGGAGGAGGTGGCCACCACTCCCGCCCTGGAAGATGAGACGGTGGGCAGACTGCCCGGCAGATTAAAGCACCCGAACCACTGATGGGTGTCTCCTGTGCACCCAACACCCACTCATGAATTGTGCACAAGTCCTCGGGCTCACCGTCCTGCAGGTAGCTGATGCCTTTCTGGCCTTTCTTTGCCGTATGCCCCAACCCAGTTTTGAAGAAAAAACATCCAAGTTCGAGTGTGACTGACAGATCTGAGTTCTAGTTACATCTCCAACACAACTAGCTGTGCTACCCTGGCCAAGTTGCTTAACTTCTCTGAGCTCAGCAGAAGTCATTCCCTGATCCCTTAAGGTCCCTGTGAGGACTAAGTGGATGGGAAAGGGGCCTTGTAGACAGCACAGTCTTGCACGGACATCTAATGAGACCCTCGGCTCCTGCTGCCCCACGTCCTGCTCTAGGCCAAGGCAGTAGAGAGGAGGGCGGAGAAGGAAGAGGCTCAGGGGATCCTTTTTCCTTCAGTGACATCTGTTTGTTTAAGGAGGGTGATGACATTCCCCAGGACCCCCTTGAGGTGTAAATATTGACCCATCGAGAGCTGTAGGAGGACTGGGCCCTGGAGTGAGGTGAAGACCTCAAGAACATCCCCAGCTCAGAGGGTGGAGCCAGGGAGGTGGAGAGGCCGTGATGGGAGGCGAGAAGAAGAGGAGAAATCACACGGGAATATCTGCTGCAGGAGAACGAATTCCACAAGTGGCAGAACTACTTAAAAATGTTCTATCTGCACAAGAACTGGCCACGCGGGCACCACGGCCAGGAGGGTGGGTGAAGGTTGTCCTTTAACACAGACACACACACAAACCGTGAACTGAAGAGTCGATTAATTGCTGAGCTTTGACTCTGGGACGCTTCCTTTCCACTTTCCACATAATTGAGAAAGTTAAGAGCAGCGGATGGTCGTCTGAAGCCCTGCCCAGCTCCAGCGTTTCCCCGTGGCAGCTCACGTAACCCCAGAGGCGAGTGTGGTTCTTGGTCTCACCTCACGTGGAGGCCCCAGAGGCAGCCCCCACCCGTTCTCCCAACACATGTTCCCTGGGCACCTTTGGGTGCTGCACGCTCCCGGCAGAAGGTGGCATATGACTGAGACAGAGTTCCCTTTGCAAGGACACAGACAATAACTCAGAGCATGACACCGGCAACGAAGAAAGTGGAGAAAGGTGGTGTGACCCGGCCAGTGCACGAGGGGTTGAGGGAGGGGGTGGTTTAGAGGGACCGTGACCCAGGCAGGGGGCTCTGCAGGTGCAAAGGCCCGGAGGACTGAGCTGAGGGCATCGGGGGATGAGGGAGAAGGGCAGAGTCGCTGGGATGCCTACAGTTAAGGGGACTGCGGCGGGGCGGGGTCAGCGTGAATGTGCAGCCCAAGGCCCGCAGGGAGGAAGGCAGGTGCAGGTTCAAGCCTGATCTGAGTTCAGGCTGTTTTTACACAAGGGTTAGAGGACAGGATTGGAGCAGAAGGGAAGGACCAAGGACAGAAACCAGGGGCTGAGACTGCCCAGGGCTTGCGGAGCCCAGATGGAGTTGGGACCAGCCCTACCCCCATCGCCCTGTGGGACCAGGCACTGAAAGGGGATCCCGTTGGGGGCTGAGACAATCCCGAGGAAGCCAGAGGGCCTGATTCCCTCTAAGTGGCCTCGTCTATGCCCGGATCAGAGCGGCCTCTCTCCTCACCACCCGCTGCCTCGGTTTCTCCCTCCTCCCTAGAGAGGGGCGCTCATTCTTTTAACCCGCCTTGCAGCTGCTGCTGACAAAGCCCGGCCCCGAGCCTCTCTCAACCGTGCTGAGAGCCTCGTCTGCTCCTGCCGGGGACCAAGGACAGACTGGTTAACAAAGGAAGGGGGGCAGTGGGGCAGGGACAAAAAGCACAACCCAACATGGAGATGAGCGAGGACACCAAGTCCCCCTCCGGGAGCTCTGTGCACCTGGAGACTGCCCTGCGTGAAACCGGCGTGGAGCTCGTCACGTGTCAGGACACGGGAGACAGTAGATCGATCGTTGTCTGAGGCAATCAGCCCTGCGAGTCGGGCACCGGGCGGCCTCCCTCCCCATCAACGCAGTTTGGCGTTGGCAGAACTGCTTGGCGAGGGGCCGAGTCTACCCCACTTGCTCACGGTAGTCTCCCCACACTGAGACCCACGAAGTTCGACTGAATATTCTGGTTGCCATGGCAACCGGCACCGCTGGCTCTCCCCATGTCATTCTTCATCGCAAACCCTGGGAGGAACTTCTTGCTTCACTTGGAAACTTATGGTTGCCAAGGCAACCCCCTTAAAGCACACTGAGGATGCAAGTGGGCTGCAGGTGAGGGTGGGGACCTGTCTACTGAGGCCCGGGATGGCTGCATGGTGGGCGGGGGTGGGGGGGGCAATGGTGGGGTGAGGTGAATATATTTGGGCTCGAACATGGAGGCAAAGGGGGCTTCTTGAAAGAGAAGACAATAGGTCTCCACAAATGCACTCATTCATTCACACCTTCACCTGCTTGTGGGTCATTCATTCATTCACTCATCTGCACAGTCCACCACTCGAGCACCTGTTCTGTTTTCTGGCTCTTTTGTTTCCTGCAGCTGGATGGATGATGGAGTGGGCAGAGCCCTCCACACATGCGTACAGCCCACATGGAAAAGCAGGAACAGGAGGAGCACTGGCTTTGGAGTTAGACAGACCTGGGTTTTCATTTAGACTCCTGACTCTCTCCTCACTGATAAATAGAGTGTAAGAATAGACCCCGCCTCTAACCCCGGAGAAGTAAACAACCCGGGTCCCCATAACAATGCCTTGAGACAGGTCTGCTCCTGAGGGGTGTGCAGGCAGCAACTACAGCTCCAGGGGTTCTCCAGTGGGGGGAAGGATGACCCCGAGGGGGCTGCATGGGGGGAGGGAGCAATGCAGAAACCAGGTCTGGGCCAAGACGGAGGCCAAGGCTGAGAAGGTCCTCAACCACTTGGGAGAGAGAGAGAAAGAGTCCCTCAGAAGGGATGGGGGGACAACGATGATGACACCACAGGACACGATGATGTTCCAGGAGGGCCCCCCCAGGCTTTCTAGGCTCCGTCTCACTTTATCCCAACCACCCCCTGACACAGTTTTCTTTCCCCCTATTTTGGAGATTAGGACACTGAGGCTGAGAGGTGGAAGAAGGTCACCCAGAAAGTAAGCAAGTTGATCCAGAATTCAACCATGGGCCTCGTTTCGCCCCAAATCCCTCATTTGATTCTCACACCAGCCCTAGGTGGCGGGTTGCATTACCCCATCCCGCTGACGTGAGAAGTTGAGCTAAGGGAGGCGAGGCAGCTCTCCTGAGACCTTATAGCTCCTCCGGGCAGAGCCTTCCCATCCCCCGCTCAGCCCAAATGCCCAGGACTGGGACCGGAGTCCACCCTTTCCAGTCTAGAAGTCACCACTGGGAAGAGGGACGGGAGGGGAACCAACGTAGATCCATCATTTCCGCTCTACCCTCAATCTCCCACAGCCTGGCTTCGCTGGGACCTGGGCCTGGCCCCTGGTCAGGGAGGAGGGGCTTGTGCAGGGGTGACGGAGCTCCTATGGCCACACAGAGGGTGGACACAGGGCTGGGAGGCCAGGCGGACAGCTGGGACAAGACAGCCCGTCTCCTGCTCCTTCACTGGAACTGTCAATACCAGACGTTGGGGCAGCACAGAACCGACCAGGAGCCCCTTAGAAGTGTGAGGACTGCAGGCAGGGGAAGAGGAGAGGGAGGAGGGTGACCCTGGGAGGGGGAGTTGTGTTCCCCTCCCCTGCCCACCCTTCAGAGGGGAAACCACAGTTCAGAAACAAGCAACGCATCCAAGGCTCATGATGACCAAAGGCCATGCAGACCTGGGACTCAAACCAGTGCTGTTCATCCATGTCCGGGGCCCCCTGGCTGCAGAGGGGCCGTTCTGTGTCTGAGCCCCTCTCCTCGTCTCCACCCTCAGCCGGGCAGCCCCTGGCTGCAGGCCTTCAGCTGCGTGTCCTGCCACCAGATCCTCATTTGTCCTCAGACCCACCAGGCCTCGTCCTCCCCAGGAACTTAGACCCTGCTCTCCTTCCCACCAGGACATTCTTCCCCCAGATGGCCGCTCACACTCCGTGTGGGACTTTGCTCAAACATGCCCTCCTCAGAGAGGCTTCCTCTGACCATCTCATCTGAAGTGGGCACCCCCTTTGCTCAAAATAATCAGTTTTGGGTGCGGGGGATGGGGTGCCGGACAACTGAGACAAGACGGCCACACCAGGTGATGGGTACCTAAGGGTTCGTTGCTCGGTTCTCTCTACCTTTCTATATGTTTGGAATTTCCCATAATAAAAGTTTTAAAAATAATAAATAATAGAAACTGACATTCCTTCCACCACACTCCAGGCCATTTCCCTGGTTTATCTTCCTTCACAGTATTTCACCCCACCTGACATCCATCGTGTGTCCATCTGACCGTTCGTAGGCGGCTCTGTGACAGCAGGGCCTCTGTCTTATTTACACCTGCAACCCAAGCGTCCACCTGTGTGCCGGCCACATAGCTGGGGCTCAATAAATGTTTGCCAAGTCTACACAAGAAGCAGATGCAGCGATGGAGGTAAGCGTGTTCTAAAGAACAGAATGCAGTGTTCGAGGCTTTGGGCCTGGTCCTGTTTTAGTCACAGGTGTGGGACCGAGAGAGGGACGAACTTATTCTTCATTTACTCTTGCGAAGTCCTATGCCGGCGCTGCATGTGCCACGCTGAGTCTCCGGAGAGGCCCCTGGCTGTGTTGGAGATGTGCCGGGGGCCAGGGGAACCCTCGGAAGGGGAGCTTCACCCAGTCTTGGGCATCAGGGAGGGCTTCCTAGATGAAGTGATACCTAAATTTAACCTTAGGATGAGTAGCATTTAGCCAAGGGAGGAGGACGGGGGTTCCAGGCAGAAGACACAGCATGGCCAAAGGCCCGGTGGTAGGATGGAGCATGAGCACCGGGAGGACTGCCATATTTCAGAGTGGCTGGGGAGAGAGCATGAGGGACGTGCCTGAAGGCCAAGGCGGGAGTGCTCGGCATGGACCAGAGTGTGGAGGCCTTGATGGGCAGGCAGAGGAGCCTGGGCCTCGTGCCGAGGGTGATGGAGAACGTCCCCCGCGCCTGTCCCACCTGCCTCCCGTCAGTTCCAAGGACACGGCAACTCATTTCCACTCCTGGAACGTTTCATGTGTGCTATTCCCTCTAAGCTCTGCCTAGAAAGCTCTTCCCTGACTCTCCACACAGGCTGTCCTCCTCCTTCTGGTCTAGGCCTGAGGATGGGTTGCTCAGACCAGCCTCTCATCAGAAGTAGACGCCTCCGGGACTGTTCGTCCCAGCACCCGCTCTGTTTCCTGCAGAGGGTGTGGCAGATTGCTTCACTGCTCCCAATTCTCCACGCCCCCACATCCACACCTTTTGTCCTGTGGTTTTGCAGCAGCTCCCAACAGAGACGGTGTACTTTCCCACCACACTGACAGGGGACTTGACTGTGAGAACCGCGTTGGCCAACGGGATGTGGGCAGAGGGGAGAGTGTCCCAGTCTAAGCCTTAATGGGCACTGCAGGATTCTCTTTGCCCCCTTGCCCTTCTGCCATCCCCATGGGACAGACATGTCCCAGGTCATCCAAGGAGGAGGCCTGATAAGCGGCCCTGGAGCAAGGCCTGCTGAGCCCAGCCAGATCTGATGATCCCCAGCCGATCTGCAGACTCGTGAGCGAGAACGAATGAATGATTGTTGTTTTAAGCCACTGAGCTTGGGGGTTGTTTGTTAGGTGGCATTATCGTGACAATAGATGACTGATACACAGCTCTCACACTCTCATTGTTCTACCTGTTGAGTCATCATTGTCTTATCCCACACTGGACCACAGGACCCTCGTCGGCCTCATTCGCTGCTGTGTCTTCAGTGCCTGGCACAGGGTCTGGTGGGTGGGAGAACTTCAAACAAGGGCTGAGGGACTGACTGAATGAATGCAAAGTCCCGGAGGGTCTTAGGCAGAGCAGTGGCTGAGCAGACGTGTGGGTTAGGAAGATGGCTGGCTGCTGCAAGAGGAAATGGAGGCAGTGGGGAGGCATTTGCAGAGGGGCCAGTGAGGAAGTTCTGGCCATGGTCCAGAAGGGGACAAAGGTGGCCAGGACTCCAGAATGAGCTTGAGAAGCCTACAGACTTGAGAAGGGTATCCACACAGCTGATGCAGCCCGTCCCTCAGGCCAGGCTTTCATCAAGCTCACCTCATAAATCCTCACAACCACCTTGTGAGGCAGGTACTTGAATGGTCCCCACTTTTGAGAAGAGGAAACAGGCAAAGAGAGAGTCAGTAACCTTCCCGGGCCGTGCAGTGAGTGAGCGGCAGCTCCTAGCTCCGGCCCTGGATTCCCCGCCCTGCCCCTCCACTACACCCTTGCCTCCCAGCCTCACAATTCACAGCAAAGACCAGTGGGATCGGAGCCCCCAATGGCACTGAGGGTGGCCGGGAAATTCACCCCCAGCACGTGCGGGAGTAGGGGTGGGTCAGCACCGGGGGAAACCATGGAGAGAGTGGGGTTGCTTTTTGTGGTTTAATTCAACTTGTTGGGTCGGGCCCCTGGACGGTTTATTGAGCACAAATGCCAGGCCTCAGAGGAGGCCCCCTTTCCCGGGGTGGACTTGGGGGAGGCAGAGAGGCTGAGGCTTCACCAGACCACACAGCTGTCCTCTCACTCCCTCCTTCCTTTTCCCCCAAAGAGTTTGGACGGTTCATCCAAAGAGCCAATGACCTGGGTGTAGACCTCCACACCCTTCTCCCAGGACTGGAGACAAAGCAGAGAGAGAGCTCCTTACTGATGGAATCTCAGACATCGGTGGGGAGAGGCCAGTGAGGCAAACCCGGGGGGAGAAGCAGCTCCTGTGCAGGCAGCAAACAGCCCATCTGGGTTGGGAACCCCCAATCCCGCACGGAGGAAGCATAGAGAGCGACTCTCCCATCTGTTTGCAGTTGACAAAGTGCTTCCCCACACACCCCCACGTTCAGTCCCCACGGCAACCCCGCAGGAGGAGGCCGTTTTCCCCACAGAGAGATGGGAAGACTGAGGCTTGTTGACTTGTCCGAGCACACGCAGCCCCGAAGGACCAGAGCTGGGACTGGGCAGACCTGACTGCCATCCTGAGCTGGTTCTGCTGCCCCGAGTGAAGGACAGATCACTTCCAGGAGCTGGGGGCGCAGGGCAGGCTGATGTCTTAAGGGCAAGGGCTCAGCCCATGCGGGGGCCTGGTGACCCACCAGGGGGATCTGGGCACCAGGTAGGAGGTCAGTACCCTGTGGATTTGTCTCCATGGAGGGAACCAGAGCCTTTAGAACAAACCTTGCATTCAGGAAAGACTCTCAGAATCCGGGTGATAAAGATGCTCAGAGGACGGAGGTGAGATGAGGATGAAGAGGTGAGAGGGTAGGGTAATGTCATACTGAAGAGCTGCTCAGGCTGGGACTTGACAAGCCGGTCTGGAGAATTCTGTGGGCAGAGCCCAGGGAAGCTTCCAGCTCCTCACCTCCTCCTCCCTCAGACCAGCAGCTCTCCCTCCTCAAGGCGCCTTGGAGAGTCTTCTGCGCACATTACATCACGTGTCCGTGACATTTTGCTTGGTGGTTTCTGTGTCGGCCTTGCCTGCTAGACTTTGCGCTGCCTCTGATTCATTTGTTCACTCATTCATTCACTCACAGAGTGCCTGGCAGTTCTGGGTGCTGGAGGCCCAGCGACAGGCAGGATGGACAAGGTCGTGTGTGTCGGTGGTGTGAGAGATGGTGTGAGGGTCGGGAGAGAGGGCTTTCCTGTGGCCCCACACCTGGACACCTGGCTTTCTCAATGAGGAATCCAGGTCCTAGAATGTTCCAGCCAAGAACTCGTTACAATGGCCCACTTCCTCTCCCCATAACAGCCTGGCATCCCCCCACGAGGGCTTTACCCCTTTTGCTCCAAACGTTGCTTCCTATTAAATTCAGATCTGCCAGCCCAAGAACACACCGGCCTTGTCCATAGTGATTCTGAGCCTGTTCTTGGTTTTATTTGTTCCAGTGCCTAGTCCAGGGCTGGCAGGAAGAAGACACCGAGGAGGATCTTGATGAAGGAACACAGGTGAATTCATTCATTCATGAAATATCTAGGTGAATGCCCACTAGGTGCCAGGCACGGGGCGAGGCGATGGACGTGAAGGTAGACCAGATACACCGTTGCTGGCCTCGCCAGGCGCAGATCAACGAGGTGCAACACGACGTGACGAAGAACCACCATCCGCGTGGTCGCTCCAGTGTTCCCAGCATCAGGAATCACAAAGAGTATCTGCTGAACTGACTTGGATCAAACGCCAAAACCATTTCCAAAACCTAGTCAAATGCCTCTAGTACAGGGTCACATCCCAGAGCCCCATTAGGACTGTGAGGCACAGTGGGGTCCAGTGTTGGTCACTCTTATTCCCATTTCCCAGGGAGACAACCAGGAAGGTCCCACGGCTGGGAGATGGCAGAGCCAGGGAGCAAACTCAGAGCAGTGTGACCCAGTGTCTACGTTCTTCCATGATGGCCCAGCTCCTGTTTTCCAACAGCCTGGGGCCCTGCTGCCTCGTCGTCCTCAATCGGTTGGAGGAGGCCCATCTGCAGCAGGAGGGAAGGAGGCCAGCACAGAGACACGCAAGCCATGAGGTGGGGACCAAACAGGAAAACGACAGCTTTCTCGGGGCATCTCCTAGCTGACGTGCGCTTGCATCTCATTGGCCAGAAGTAGGTCACATGGTCACCCTAGCTGCAAAGGAGTCTGGGAGGTGGGTGTGTTCACCAGGTGCCCCAAACATACCTGGGTTCTTTTGAAAGGAAGAGGGAGGACGGACATGGGTGGGCAACTTTGCTGTGCCTGCCTCTGTTTTGATGATGATGATGAAGACAACAATCACTACCATGATTATCATTGTTATTATGCCCATTCCCTGCCTGCCCCCAGCATGCCCCCCAGCCCCACACCAGGAAGGCACTTTCCCCCACCCAGCCCACCACACACATACACACACAGACCCCTCAGGAGGGACTTCCTGAGCCCCCAGCACAGCCACTCAAGGCACAGGTCACAGGGGCTCCTTGACAGGCTCATGACCACAAGAGCCCAGGGCCCCAGCATGTGTCCACATGAGTTCCCAGCCCTGCCTTTCCACCGGCCACCCCAGCAGGGACAGCTATTTTGGGAGAAGCTGGCTGGCAGGTGGCACCTCGTGATGGAGCAGCTCTCACTGGAGCCAGGCAGACCCTGGCTGATGTCTTCTGCTCTCTCTCTGCCTCTCCTTCGCAGGAGCTGGCAACCTTCACTTCCCAGCCTCATGCCCCCTCTCTGCCCCTCTCCCACCCATAAACCCCTCCCCAACCTTCTCTCCTTCTCTTTCTCTCCCGCCTCCCAGTTCCATTAAATCCAGCCAACACTCCTCAGCCAACATTGTATCCCTCGCAATGACCGCAGCACAGATGCTAACACAGAGGAGCCCTTCCTGTCTGCCAGGCACCAGGCTATTCATTCATAGCATCATTTCATTTAATCATAAAAGCAAGCCTATGAGGCAGGCCCTATCCCTGTCCCCATTTTACAGATGCAGAAACTGAGGCATGGAGAGGCTAAGTAATTGGCCCCAGATCCCAGACCTAGTAACACCAAAGCAGGGATTCAAAACGAGGTGTTCTGGCTCCTTCACCTCTACGTCTACAGCCTGCACTCTCCCCAAGGGCCTGTGCTGGGCTGGAGGGACATCGGCCTGAAGGCAGAGCAGCAGCTGCTCTTGAGCTCATGGTCCAGGGGGGCACGGCAAGGATTTGGCCGCCTGGATGGACATGGGGCACCCCCTCTGGGCCATCGCTGTGCTGGCAGCTGCAGGACTGGAAGGGAAGGAGCCATTAACCCAGAGAAGACGGCGTCCTGCGCTGGAACTGGCCGCAGGAGAGGGAAGTCCCGGCAGAAGGAACAGCCCCCAGGGGGGAGTAGGGTCCAGGCAGGAAAGGTGGCCTGGGCACAGGGCTGGGCTGGGGTGAGGCGGGTGAGCACTGCCTTAAATCTGCACCCCAGGTGCCTCGCTTGCCACAACCTCGTGCCAGCCCCGCACACGCCACCAGGGGAACGTGAGGGACTTGAACCAGGGTGACTTGTGAGGGTGTAGGGCAAGGCTGAGGAGGGCCAGGGCCAGATAGCAAAAGCCACTTCCCCAACTGGCCAGAGGGGGGCGCAGCTCCAATGGGTCAGGGCAGGTACTGTGGCCTCAGCCGGGATGCAGCCAACCATGGCAGCCCAGCAACCTCACTCCTCTCCCGCTGTGAGCCTGGGAAGACCACAGGTCAAACCCAACGGGAAAACAAAGGGCAGGGAGCCCGCTGATGCCCTCCGTGGTGGGTGGAACAATGCTATTCAAAGGTGCCCACGTACACATCCCTGGAACCTTACATGGCAAAAGGGACTTTGCAGGTGTGATTAAGTTGAGGACCTTGAGATGGGGAGATTATTCTGGATTATCCTGGGCCCAATGGGATCACAGAAATCCTTAAAGAAGGAGGCAGGAGGGTCCAAGTCAGAGAACAAAGACATGATGCTGGAACCCGAGGGTCAGAGAGGCTGGAAGATGCTCCACTGCTGGCTTTGGAGATGGAGGAAAGGACCACTAGCCAAGGAAAGCAGGCAGCCTCCAGAAGCTACAAAAGACAAGGAAGCGATTCTCCATAGTACTCCCAGGAGGAACCAGCCCTGCTGACACCTTGACTTTGCCCCTTGAGACTGGACTTCTGACCTCCAGAACTGTAGGAGAATAGATCGACTAAGTTTGTGGTCAGTTGTTACAGCAGCCACGGGAAACCAATACACCGTCTCCACAGGCCGCCTCCCAGGACATGAGCAGGGAGGGAAGGGTAGGCCAGCTCTTAGGGACAGGCAGAGATGGCCAGCACAAGGGCGAAGGCGCAGTGGGTGACAAAAGCATGAGACATGTTTAGGGCATGGCGAGCCATCCACTGGGACCGGAGAATAAGGCACGTGAGTGGTGTGTGGTGGCAGGTGGGGCTGGAGAGGGCGGGACAGGAAGGCCTTGAAACACCACCAAATAGAGGAGCTTAGACTTTCTGCTTGGGCAATGGGGAGCCATGAGGGGTTCTTTAGCAGGGAGCAGCTTGATCAGATTTGGTTTAGATCAGATTGGTGAGGGACTGGACAGGAGGTGGGGAGGCTGGAAGGACAGAGGGAGGAAGCCAGTTAAGATGCCGTTGTGATATGCCAGCTGGCCCACAGGAAGGGCCCTCAAACACAAGCAGGGGGCCCAGCCCGTGGCTCTGGGTCTCCTTTTGTCAGTTCTAGCCATGGCCTGTTGGTCCCCCTGCCCTGCCTTCACAACTCTGCCACATCCCACCCACCACTTCCCTGGCCTGGGACACCCTTGCCGCTCCTCTCCATTGAGCTTTCCCAGCCTTCCAGGTCCAGCTCCAGGGGGCCTCTTCCAGGGAGCCCTCCCTGATGAGCCTCTAAAGCCACAGGGGCCTCGGGGGCCATCTCACCCAGCCCCTCCTCTGCTCTCTTCCATCCCTCTTCACCTCTGCCCACATAACCCCACTGCCAGGATGCCCACTGCCTGGGTTCAAATCCCACCCGCTCCACTTCCTAAAATGTGTCTTACCCCTCTGTGCCTCGATTTCCTCATCTGTAAAATGAGGACAATGAAGGCACCTTCTTGGTAGGGCTTTGGTGAGGAATAAACAGATACTAACAGAGCGATCACTTGGCACAGCGCCCGCGGGGTACGTGGTAAGCAGCCAGCGTGAGCATCTGCTGTTATGATCCCCAACTAAGAGCTCAGACTGTGGGACCGGCCTTCCAGGGCTGAGTGTATAGCCTTAGGCTCACTCCCCTCACTGGCCCTGGCCCTGCCCCTTGGCCACCAGCACACATCTAATCCATCTTCCACATGGCATCCCGTAAATATCTGAAGGCAGAGATCACGTCCCCTGAGCTTTCCCGCCTTCTGGCTAAGCAGCCCAGTCCGCCCCTCCGCCCCTCCCACACTGAGGTTTCCGGGCCTTTCCGCACGAGCTCCTTTCTCCAGCACATTTCTGGGCAGGGCTCACCTTGGATACAAGGTTCCTTCACCGCATGCTCACTGGGCTCCTGCTCTGTGGTGGGCTCTGGGGCACAGAGACAAAGAAGGTGCCGTCCCTGCCTTCAAGCAGCCCCTGCTTTCCTCGGAGCCTCTGGAAGATGAGTCCTGCTCCGGCAGCCTGGACAAGATTACGCTCAAGTGTAGCTGTTCGCATTGCTATGGTTGGAATCCATACTTTTCTTCCCTAGGATTCTTGAATTCTAGTTCTTACACTGAATTTTCTGACCTGGCTTTGTGGCTCCAGCTGGACTATAAGGTCGCTGAGGGCAGGTCCACGCCTCCTCCCAGCTTATCCCCCATAGCACCTGGCGTGCCAAAAATATTCCAGTCAGTTCCTGGGTCACAGACCCTCAGAACCTCAGAGCCTCAAGGGGCCTCAGGGATCAGTTAGTTCAACGCTCCCATTTCACAGATGGGGGAGCTGAGGTCCAGAGAGGTCACGTGACTGGTTCATGGCCATTTCCAGCATGACTCCCCAGGGGGTTTCTGCGTGTTTCTCCAGTCCCAGAAGGAACTCTTTATCTCCCTTAGGCTCCATCTCCAAGCCAAGTTCCCATTTCTCACGATTTTTTTCACTAACATCCTTCATCACAGGGCCTTGTCAAAGACTCTCTGAACATCTAAATATCGTGATATGATGTTAGGGGAAGTGTTAGGACCCTAGACATGGGGTCACACGTTGGGGTCGCTTACGATCACAACTGCATGGAAATGATGTCTGCGTGTGAATTAGGACTGGAGAGAAATATAGAAAACTGACAGTGGGCAACCTAAGAAAGTTGGTGGGATTCTAGGTAATTCTTCCTTCTTTCTTCCTTTCTTTTCATTTTAACATTTCCACATTGCTCTGAAATCAGTGCATGAGGAAGGAGGGTGCATCCAGCACCCCTGCACACCCATTCTGCTGTGGACGCCATGCAAGGTGGTCACGTGGTTCAGCTGTACGGCTACAACAGTCCTGTAAAGTTCTGTCATCCCCACTTTTCAAAATGAGGAAAATGGGGTTCCAAGATGTTTAGAAAAATTAAGTGCCAGTTCACATAGCTAGTAAGGAAGAGGCAGAATTTGAACATGAGACTTGCAATTCTAAGTTTAGTGTTCTTCCCCTAAAAGTAGAGTGGGGGTGGAGAGATAAGGAAGGTGGGAAAGAGGGAGGGATGGAGGGAAGAAGAAAATAACCTAAATATGCCACATTAATTGGTTTGTCCCAGGTGCACATAGTGTTTAGTACCTGGATAGATGGATGGATGGATGGATGGTTGGATGGATGGGTGGATGGATGGATGGATGGACGAATAGATGAATGGACGGACGGACAGACAGGCGGACGGATGGGCAGATGGGTGGATGGATGGATGGATAAATGGATGAATGGGTGGGTGGATGGATGGATGGATGGATGGATGAATAGATGAATGGACGGATGGACAGACAGGTGGACAGACGGATGGATGGGTGGATGGATGGATGGATAAATGGATGAATAGATGAATGGACGGATGGACAGACAGGTGGACAGACGGATGGATGGGTGGATGGATGGATGGATAAATGGATGAATGGGTGGGTGGATGGATGGATGGATGGATGGATGGATGATCACACGAACATCAGGCAAGCAGTGGTTCCCAGGCTAAGAGCATGGTCATTTCCACATACCTCTCAGCTTCCATCTGAGAGGCAGTGATGGGGTTGCCTAGGAGACGAAGGTCTGTGCCTGGGTCCCTCTGCCTGGGGGATCTTAAACCCTTCCCTTCCTTGCCCTTACTCCTGAAGTGGTGAATAGGAAGATAGGAGAGTGGAAAAAGGACAAGTGAGGAATGACCAGTAATTTGCTGTGTGTCCTTGGGCAAATTGCTCCCCCTCTAGGCCTCAGTTTTCCTAATTATAATGTGAAAGGATAGGACAGGATCAACAGTTTTCAAACTGGCTGGTCTCAGAATCCCCTAGGAAGCTTGTGAAAGTGCAGATTCCCAGGTCTCAGTCTTACTGAACCAGCATCTATTTTTAACAAGCTGCCCAGGTCATTTCACAATAGGCCAGATTTGCGGGTGAGGGACTGAAAGGTCTCCAAGGTCCCAGTTGTGACAAACTCTGATGCATGGCTAGGTGTGACCCTTCCTATAAGCTCCCCCATCTCCCCATCCTCTCTCTTTCTGATAGTCAGGATCCTTTCAGTTACAAGGTCAGAAGCCCAACCCACACCAGCTGAAGGGAATTTATTTGCTGACGCACTAAAAATCCAGAAGTGGGACTGCCTTCAGGTCCAGCTGGATCCAGGGGCTGGCTCAAACATTCTCAAGGCTCTGTCACTCCATCTCTCAGAGGTTCTTGTTTCTTCGGTGTGTGGCTTTGTTTCTCTGGTAGGCTGTCTCTCTACACGGCATGAAAATGCCTGCTGGCCACCCCAACCCTATGTATGCCATCCACAATCTAATGGAAAGCAAGAGACTCTCTTTCTTTTGGTATCCATGTATCAAATCTCAGGGAAGACTCTGATTGGCTCTGCTTGATCATGTGCCCACCATGAGCCCATTCCTATACCAAGGGATGAGGCATTCTGATTGGCCATTCTGGGTCACGTGACCCAGGGAAGGCCCTCTAGGCAGAAAAACAATGTGTCCATGGTACTCCCCATTTCCTAAGCCTAAGGCCCTCGTCAACACCCAGCCATAGAGACTTTGTGGGAGTGAGAGGGGCAGATAGCTCAAGGTCCTCCAGGGGTTGACCTACATGAACAGGTGTCAGGTGACACAATCACTTAAAACTGTCGTCCCCTCAGCAATCACCTTTCTGGGAGTCAGGAGGCTGTGGTGGCATCGAGGGAAACTTCTGGTGGATCCAAGCTGACTGCCTCCCACATCCTCTGAAGGGGGTGGCCCTAACGATGCATGGCTTGGTGCTGAGTCTGGGGCACATCCCCGTCTGCCCCCAGTACTCCCCTTGGTGTTTGCAAAATGACTCTCCAGCCAGGCAGAACTTAGGTTTCTAGGGCCCAGAGAGGAGAGTCATTTCTCTGTACCCCACAGTCCAAAGGGCATTTCCCGAGCCCCTCCTATTCTCTGTGTGTAAAGATTGGGGGCTGCCTTCCAATGATGTGGTGGGAGCTGGCAAGGCCTGTGCTCCTGCCCTGGTGGGTTTGGACCTGGGAAAGCGAGCCGGGGGCAGAGTCAGGGCTGGGAGAGCTGACAGCTCAGCAAAAGAGAGTGAAGGGAATTGTGGGTGGGCTTGGAGGGGAGAGAGCACACCATGCCTGGTGGTATAATGCTAGGCCCTTCTGCGGGACAGGCCTGGTTTGGTGGCAGTGGCAAAGGAATAGTAAGAACGGGGGTCTCTTGTAGAAAATGTGAAGCTGTGGTTTTGGGTTCAGTGCAAACCCTCCCCCCATCCCTGCCCTCCCACCAATTTTCACTAAGTCTGCTGCCCCATGTAGGAGAGTTTTTGTGAAAATGGAGGAAGAGGCTGAATTCCACAACTGGGTTGATGTCCACATACCAGAGAGAGCCGTGTGAGATGGGGGGACGCTCCAGAAGCTCAATTCAGCCAGAGGAGGCAGAAGCCTGGGGCTCTAGATCCCGCAGGGTCCTTCAGGAGGGAAGGCTGGTGGAGCGGCCATCAGGATGCGCAAGGGCAGGGGGCCCAGCGGACATCTGGGTCACATAGATGTTAGACATTTCCCTTCCATTTTGGGAAGCCCAGCAAAAACATCACCCCCTTTCCCGCTCAAGGAGACAGAGGCCAGAGAGGTCGCCTGGTGGGCCCGCGGTAGAGGCACGACCAGAGCCCAGGCCCCGGCCTCCAGTCCAGGCCAGTGAGGCCGAGTTAGCAAGCCGGCAGGTGAGGGGTGGAGAGAGCGGAGGCAGAGGCCGATGGAGTTCCCCTGTCCCTCCACCTGCCCCTCCCGGCCTGGGAATCAAGGGACAGGCCCACAGGACAAGGGCTGCAGCAGGAGGGCCAGGGGACAAAGCCACTGCTGTGTGGACCAAGTTCTAAAATAAGCCCTTCTCTCCGCAAGCCTAGTCACCACGGCAACGGGAAAGCGGCTGGGCACCGTCACTGTCACTGTCACCATCAACGTCACCAGGGAGGAGCCTGCTATGGTCAGGCCTGGGGTAGGCACATCATCATCGTCACTCTGCAGATGCAGCCCTGGGGCTGAGGCAGCGGGCGGAGACAGCCCAGGTGTGTCAGGCTCCAGGTCCAGCAATGGATGGGAACTGGGAGGCCTGGACGCAAACCCCCTCCCCTTCCCTCTCTCCCTGCCCCCCGGGTACCTCATTCCTTCTGAGCATCAGTTGCCCCCCAACCCCCAAAGTGTTGTCAGGGTGGGTCCCGGGGTAGTTCTGCGTTCCTCCAGGCTGGTGGAGGTGAGAACAGGCACGAATCCCCATGAGCAGGGACTCGGGGGACTCCTGTAATAATCTTCTGCCCTCTGGGCTGAATTACAGCGATGGCCCCGGTGGGATTCGTTAATAGTGCTTCCCTGAGGCAGGGAGTATCAGACTTGCAGCTAACGCTTTATGTGTGCTCCAGGCTTTCTCATCCCCTCTTCTAGAAGCAGGCCCTGTCCCCTGACCACAATGGTAGAATATGACCCAGGTCTGACCAATGAATCATTGTCCCCCGTCTCTCTGGCAACTGTGATTGGTCCAAGACAGAAGGACTGACCCCGCAGAACCAATCAGAGAGCTCCCTGGGCCTGACAGATGGACACTGAGGGATAGACGCTCTCGCCTCCTTGTGGGGGCTGGGGAGGTTGCTGAGTCAGGACTTCTGGTGGCCCCATCCCCCATACTCTGGAGAAGGTGTGACTATCAGTCAGGCTTCAGTGACAGGCAACAGAGTCTATTCTAGCTAATCGCAGCAAAATGAGATTTTCGTTAAAGCATATTAAGTGGCTGAGCATCCAGGAACAATCGCCCTGAACACACCGCAGAACCGGGCCACCAAGGGGGCTGTGGCTCCTGCCTCCACTGGACAGCTGTGGAATCGGGAAGTTGCCACCCAGCTGCCAGGTCCGGAACCATGCCTGCTCTGCTGCCATCCACCAGCAAGACGGCTGCTCTGTGCCCTGTCTCCCTCCCCACGAAACTCAGTTCCAAGTTCTAGTGCACGCAGTGCTCCTTACAGCAGGATTTGCGTCACAGATGGATGGCCACCTGCAGGAGGGTCTGGGAAACAGCTGTGGGGTTCTCCAGCTTCTGCAACACAGGGGGCATGCTGAGTGGAGGGTGTAGCCAGTGTCGCGTGTCCCACAGGCAAAGGCTGACCCTCCCCATCATCACTGTCATCCAAGACGATGCTGTCCCAACGTCCCACACTGCCCTGCAGCTGGAGTCGGGGACACCAGGTCCAGCCTGGGCTCTGCTGTGTCCTCACTGTGTGTCCTCCAGCAAACCCTCTCTCGTCGTGGGGCTCCATCAGTTCTTCTGTCACTTGGGGGTGTGGAGACCTGTCCCAGATACGTCTCTGAGAGGTTATGAAGATCAAGGTGGGGGAACAGGTGGGAAGGGCCTGGTGCGCTGCACAAACCTGTGCACCTGGAAAGTGATTACGATTCAGTACATGGTTTCAACCCAGAGGAAAATGAGCCCGGAGAGGATGAAATGACTTCCCCACAGTCAGGTCTTCAGACAGTAAAATGTGGAGGACTAGAACTTGAGATTGTGAATTCTCCTCTAGGTCTCAGGGGAGTGGGGGAAGGGGGCGAGAGGAAGAGAGAACAAGGGTGGGATTTCTCCAGGAGGTGGTGGGGGGGGGGTGTAGTAGGTTATCTCGGCTGTACTGCAAATTTCCCCCAAAACTTAGTGGCTTAAAACCACAAACATTTATTAACTCGGTTTCTATGGATCACGGCCTGGCTGGGTCCTCTGGCTCAGGGTCCTCGTGAGGTTGCCGACAGGGTGTCAGCCAGGGCTGTGGTCTCATCTGAAGGCTCGTCTGGGGACGGGTCACCTCCAAGCTCACTCACACGGCTGCTGGTCAGCCTCAGGTCCCAGCTGGCTGGCTGTCGGCCAGAGGCAGGCAGTGCACAGCATGGCGGGTGGCCCCCCAGCAGGAGAGAGAGGGAGCATCCGAGATGCAAGCCATGGTCTTTCTGTAACTGAATCTCAGAAGTGACATCCCACTCCACTTCTGTCGTATTCGATTTATCAGACTCAAGTCACTAAATCAGCCCACACGCAAGGGGCGAGGATGACGCAAGAGGGTGTCTACAAGGAGGTGGGATCATTCAGGCCATCTGAGTGGCTGCCCACCTTCAGGCTTGAAGGAGAGGCCCCCACCACAGGCTCCCACCACAGCCCCCGCTGCCTCTGAGATGCGGGGTGGGGTAGGTGAGGTGGGGGGGCTGTTCCCAGCTCCCTTGCACCAAACATGCCCTGCCCCAGGTCCCGCAGGCAGAAAAGCTGAAGTAAAGTCACACTTGGCTGCTGTCCCTTCCCCTGTGGGGTCAGCCCCGTGGAAGGGGAGGAAGATGGAGATGGGAGAATGAGGACAGAGTCCAGGGTTACACACACCAGCAGTGGCAGCAACATGGCCACCCCTTAGACCAGGCTTCCCCAATAAAACAGGAGGCCCCAAGGCCCCAAAACGCAGCATGGGGTCATGCAAGGAGCACTGCACTAAGAGCCAAGAGGTCTGGGTTCTCACCCTGGGTAAGCCCCTAACTGGCTGTGTGTCTGTGAACAAGTCACATGCCCTCTCTGAGCCTCAGTCTCTCCAGCCGTAACACAGGGATGGTGACCTGACATTGCCCAGGCCCTCTTGGGCTCCAGTAGCCAAAGTCCTCCTCCATGCACAAGGGATCAGGATTGGATGGAGGCAACCTAGGGGCTCGGCCTGGGCCTCCATCACCTGACCCCAAGGCACCTGCCCCAGCAGCCACGTCCCTCCCCTCCGTCCTCTCTCCCTCTGCCCCTCTCCTTAGTGTCTGATTCCCTGGTCTCCCTCCCTGACCCACCATCTCTGTCCTCAGGCATCTCTGTCCTCAGGCATCTCTGTCCTCACACCATCTCTGTCCACCCCCAACCCCGTCCACCCTCCTCCAGTCCCTCTTTTCCCCCCCAAAGCCGGATGAGCTCAGACTGGGTTGAGGAAAGGGCTGAGCAGATGGCTGGACCAGGGACTAGACAGCAGCTAGAAACTGGTGACCTGATGCCTAGGGTTGGTGCTGGAGGCTGGCCTCTGGTCCTCCTTCCCAAGGAAGGTGGGGGAAGATGCTTCCGGGCCTGAAGCAGCTCCTCTGACGCTCCTCCTCTCCCCGCCGCACCCCAGTCCTGCTGCTGAGGCGCGAGTTCCATGTGGGGGCTGGAACAGAACTGTCAAAGCAGCCCTCTGGCTCCCAGGCGGGGGCTTATGTAACTGGTGCCACCCCCGCCCCAGCCAGCCCCCTTGGCCCCAAAGGCACAAGGCCACCTGGTACCCACACACCAGGCCTTCATGGGGCCCCCTCCTCTCGGAAGATCCCATGGCACTTGAGTCCCCTGACGAGGCCCTTCGTGCTGGCACCAACATTCTTTTCTGGGCCTTTCTCCCCAGAGGCAGGAGAAGTATGCTCTGTCTCTGGACTTCTGGTGTCCAGGAAACTTAGTGGAGGCTCAGTAAATTTAGTTCAATGAACTAAAAAAGTCAATAATAATAATAGAAACACATAGTATGGACCACGTGCCAAGTACTCTTCCAAGAACACTACATACTTGATGCCTTTAATCCTCCTCGCAGCCCTGTAGTGGAGCTACTGTCAACATCTCCGTGACACGAACGGAGGGGGAATGAGTGAACGCCATGTTCCTTCAGTGGGAAAGCACTGACCCAAGAGAGCTCAGACCCATCAGCAGACATAAAGGCCCAGAAAGGAAAGGATGTGGGGGTGAGTGACACTCCGTTGCCTTTACATCCATCTCTCCCGATCATCACAACTCCCCAAGGAGGTATAAAGGGCAAAAATATTGTCATAATCTCCGTTCTCCTGATCGGTATCAGTCAGGACCAGCAAGATTAAACCGTGTAACAAACAACCCCCAAATCTCAGTGGCTTGAAACAACAAGGTTTATTTCTCACTCCTGCAACATGTCCATTAGAAGGGTGGGGACCGGGCTCTGCTCCCTGCTCTCCCTGCCGAGGAACGCACCTGGAATTCCCCGTCACTGCTCAGGAGAAAGGGATTGGAAGAATCACGCACTAGTTCTGAAAGGTTTCCAAGTAGAAGCGACGTATGTTACTTCAGCTCCTATTTCATTGGCCAGAGCGCGTCTCACAGCTGAATCAAGGGCAGGGATGGATAATCTTCGGAGGGAGCAGAAGAAGGGGGCGTTGTGGATTTTGGTGACTAGTGTTGTTAAGCATAGGTTTGTGGAGTGTCTGCTCTGTGCTGAACACTGGAAAGAAACACCGAATCCAGCAGAGCCCTGTCCTCCCGGAGTGGTACATTCTCACGGAGAAACAGAGACACGGACAGAAATTACAGTCCAGCCAGACTAGAGTTCCGACAGAGGAGAGGGGGCTGGGAGGGGCCCCTGACCCGGCCTCGGGGAGCAGGGAAGGCCTCTGAAATAGGAGACATCAAACCCAGATCTTCTGTCACAGGTGGAGAGAGGCCTTTCCTCGGTGGGCCCACCAGCTCAGAGCCCCCATCTTGCAGAGCAACCCCACGGGGAAGGGAGTCTCACCTTAGCACCCGACGCCTACCCCACAACTGGGCACTTCAGCTCTTCCCTCCCCGAGGCAGACTGAAAGTGGGCCCCCACCAGGAGCAGGTGGGGCTTTCCTGGGATGAGGATCCCTGGAGGAGGAGGGGCGGTGAGGGAATGTAGGCCCACCTCCCTGTACTGGAGGGGACACCCTCCCAAGTGCCACCAGCCCTTCTAAAGGGAGGGGTGGGCTTGAAGCTGGGGGCTCCCAGAGCCAGGAAAGATCCTCTGACTCACCCAGGCTGTGACGGTCACACCAGCAGTAGCCTGGGGGCTAGGGGCTAGAAGCAGCTGGGTCCCACCGGTCCTAGGTCACCCAGAAACCACGTCTAATTCTAACATTTGATGAGTCTATACATGGGAAGAGACCCAAAACTGTAACTGTGGCCACCTCCAGGGAGGGAAAGGGAGTATCTGGGGGACAGCCTGGTGGGGAGGGGAAATGAGTCTTACTTTTGCTTTTTCAGCCTAAGCAAAAAAAAAAAAAAAAAAAAAAAATTAACACATATTTGACTTGAATAAAAATTTCTATGAGTCTGGCTTCTTAAGCCTCGAAGACTGTAAGATCTTCTGAGACCAGGGTTCTGTGATTCTCAGAGGCCGCGGCAAAGATCTGGGGTCAGACATGCCCGGGTTTGGATCCCGCTTCACCCGTGCGACTCAACCGCGCGGAGCCTCAGTTTCCTCGTCTGTAAGGGGAGGCGAGGATGCCTGCTCCCCGGGAACGTTACTCTAGTAAACGGGGTCAAGACAGTCCGGCGTCTCCCCGGGGTCTGGCTCCCGGCAAAGCCTTGCTCTACACGAAGCGCGCGGAGAACACCCGGCCCGGAGGATCCTCCAGGCGGACTGGGGCGGGGAGTTCCCGACCCCGGGGGAGGGCCGGGAGGTCCCAGGGAGGGAGGCGGGCGGCTGCGGCCTGGCTGGTGCTCTGGCGCCCCCTGGTGGACACTGTCCTCCTCACACCCCTGGGAGCACGGGGCGTGGGGGGGGGGGGGCTTGCGTCAAAAATTGGATTGCTTGGGGTTAAAACAAGGCCCAAGGACGAGGTAAGAGCCCACTGGCTGCTTTGGGGCCCCCGCCCAATATACAGCGCCTGGGAAATGTCCGGCAGCTCGGGACAACGGCTTAGTGACCGCATTATTAACCACAGACAGCGCCCCCTGAGCGGGCCGCGTCCACACCGTGCACGCAGGGCTCCACCCGCGTTATTTCACCTCCTCCCCACACCTCGCTCCGCCTGCGCTGCTATTACCTCCTTTTACAATCTGGGGAAAGGGAAGCCCAGGGACATAGGATTCAGACCCAGGCATCTGACCTTCGCCCTCGCTCTGTAAGTCAGGAGCGGGAACTTTCTCTTGGTGTCTGGTACTGAGCGGAGTGCGGTCCATACACGGCCAGCTCTGACCTCAGCTCTTGGAGAGGGGTTTTATTTCCCCCATTTGCAGGGTGACCAACTGTCCTGGTTCTCCCGGGACTGAGGGGTTCCTGGGATGCAGGGCTCTCGGTGCTAACACTGGAAAAGCCGTACCCATTTTACAGACAAAGAAACAGGTTCGGAGAGGGTGGTATATCGCGCAGCCAGCATGCGCAGAGCCTGGAAGAGTGGCTGCGGAACGAGGCCGCTCAAGTGGCGCAGAAACAGTGGTGGAGCCGGTTCCAGAAGGAAGAACAAAGCAAAAAGGAGGAAATGCTGGGAGAGAAACTAGTCTCTTGGAGGCATTAATAATATCTCCTAGTAAGTCCGCCCCGGGAGGTGACCTGTATCCTCCACTCTGGGCTGACATTGAGTCTTCCTTAAAATCTCAGAGCCTCAATTTCTCAGCTGTAAACTGGGGACAACAACCTTGCAGGGCTGCTCACTCATTCAGCCAGCATTTATGGAGTACCTGCCATGGACCTGGTATTTGAGAGAGATTAACAATGATCACATGTGTAATTAATGGGCAGCAAGTCCCTGGGCCATAGGAAGCCCTGATTAGTAGTTAGAGAATCCCAGATCCCCCTAGACCTGGAAGACCAAACCCTCCAATGGGTGCTTGATTGCCTACAGAGACAGGGAGCTTACTACCTCACAACACGGCCCATCTGTCAGCACGAGCCGGTGTATGTAGGTTCCTGAACACGTCTATGAACATTTAATAAACCTTTACTCTGTGCCAGGTGCTGTTCGAAATGTTTTGCATGTATTAACTTGTTAAATCTCACATCAGCCCTCAGTATCTGGGCAGGGGGCGGGCTTGAGCAATCTGCCAGCACAGATTAAGATGTGGACTCCCCCTCTCTCTGCCTCTGCCTGGCTTCTGCCTGAGATAGTGTTCATCCACCTGACAGAACCTGGTCCCCTTGATAACTGATTAGCTTCCTTGGGGAAGATTTAACCCACTCCCACCCAGCCTCAGCAGGACCCACCAGGGCTCTCTGGGAGAGTGGGTGTGGCTGTGGGTACCCCCCTGCCTTACAGCAAGGAATCTGGCACCACCACCCCTTGGGGGAGTTACTTAACCCCTCTGTGCTCAGTTCCCTCATCTGTGACATGAGGGTAATAAACCACTAACTTGCAGGGTCTCGGGGAGGACCAAATCATAGAATGCACGAGTGCTTAGCACAGTGTATATAGCACATAGCAGTGCTCAGTAAGTGTGGGCTATTACCATTCGCTCATTCAGTCATTCAACAAGCACTGTGCTGGGGAACTAGACTCAACCTTCACATGAACTGCCGGGGAGCAGCCCAGGCCTCCTGAATAAACCTGTTCCCAGCAACCCCTCCAGTCTCTAAACTCCCTCCCCATACCCCATGCTGCAGTGACAGGGGACTGGGCTCACACTTGACCACGATGCCACATGGTTCTGACTGCTGCATCTTGGCAGTTCCCTGTCTGAAATGCCTTTCCTTCTTCCCCCATCTCTGGAGAAGGATGAAGGCTGGGGACCACCTAGGAGGGCCAGCTGGCACCATCCCACCTTAGCATCCATGAAAACTCACTCTGCAGACAAGGAGACTGTTCATTTCCCTCACTTTCTGTCTTCCCTCCAACCCTTCCTGCCCTACCTAACAACCCCTTTGTTGTCGGCCGAACTGTGTGTCATTCCCCGTGTCATCTGTTGAAGTCCTAACCCCCAGGACCTCAGAATGCGACTTTATTTGGAGAGAGGGCCTTTAAAGAGGTGACTAAGGTAAAATGAGGCCATTGGGACGGGCCCTAATCCCACAGGACTGGTGTCCTTTTACAGAGAGATCAGGACACAGACACACAGAGGCGGCCTGTGAGAGGACACGGCGAGAAGGCAGCCACACTCACACCAAGGAGAGAGGCCTCAGAAAAAAGCCACGCTGCTGACACCCTGACCTCAGACTCCAGCCTCCAAAACTGGGAGAGAATGTCTGTAGTACTCTGTTACAGCAGCCCGAGCAGACTGATACCGCCCCCCAAATCCAAAGGGCACATTACAGGCTTGTGCAAACTGGCCTTTTGTTTACTTCTGGCGGAAGGTGCTGGTTACCAGTCCACTACTCCCAGCCAATTGCAACAATTCCAACTTCCCACTAAAATAGCTCTAAAGACTCAGAAAATGGGGGCGGGGGGACACCCATAAATTGCTTCTTGCAAAGAATTTACAATTTCCAACTAACTTCCCCGCCAACATTGTGCTGGGATGTTTTAAATGCCTAGTCGAGGCAGCTGCTCAGCTGATTCCAGGGCTTGCCACAGCCACTGGCCCTGCTTTTTTGATTCAGAAACAGTGACACATGCCCTGAATTTTGGGGCCCCTTCGAAATGTTTTTTATAACTTCAGTATCAGCACACGCTTGGAACACTTCCTATGTACCTGGCACAGTCCCATGTGCTTTATAAACTTGGGGCCACGTCATCCTCACATCCCTCCTTACGAGATGGGTACTACTGTCCCCATTTTACAGAGGAGGAAATTAAGGCTCAGGGAGGCGTAGGAAGTGACCCAAGGTCACGAGCCAGGAAGTGGCAGAGCTGGGATTTGAATCCAGGCCATCTGGCTCCGAGCCCATGCTCTTAACCATTGTGCTTTATTGCCTGCCTCATATTTTAAGTGAAAAATGCCTATTTGTGAACTACATGTTAGCAAAAGCTATGTTAGAAATCACTGCAATGTACTCTTTGGCCTTACCATCATGTTTTAAAACAAATGTCTACTTTGCTCATCCGAAGCTTCTATTTACATCATTTATTGTCAAATATAAAACGTTTATATTCATGTTTAAATACGTATGAAAAAATAGTTGTTACAGCATCCAAAAATATAAAACTTCTTTCACGAGCTGATATTTGGAACACTTGTTTTTTGCATTTTTTAATTTGCTATTTTTTTGTGGTTTTGTTTCTTAAAGACAAGAGTGGGTTTTAGGCTTCTAATTGCAAGCACTTCTTTAAAATAACACATTTCAAGTGCAGACCACCTTTATTTCCAATAAATAAAAACCCAAGTTGGTATAATCGTCATGCCACTTTCTTTTCTAACACTGGGTTTTTCTGACCTGGCGGCTGCACGTTCACAGGCCTGGGGAGATGCTGGTGAAGGGGTCCGTGCTGTCACCACCCACATCCTCAACAGCTGCTCAGCTTCCCGACTACCCACCAGCCCACTGTGGATATAAGTCACGCTCTGACGAAAGACAAAACGGTGTTAAGTTTCAAAACCAACAGGTGGAGGGACTAAATCATGGGCAAGCCGATCTGATCTCTCCCCACTCGCTCTGGACTGGACCGGAGATGGGGGTCCAGAGGAACTCTCTCATGGGAACGGAAGTTAAGAGCCCCACAGAAGCCGAGGGTGGGGTGGGGGGCAGGGGGCGCCAGGAGGGGCCCTGAGCCATTGAAGGTATGAAAAGGTGAGAACTGAGAAGACAAAAACTGTCAGGTGGAGAAAACAACAGAAGCTCAGCCCTTCCTAGGAGCACCCCTGTGCCAGGCACGGGGCTGACTGGACCTCTCTCACTTCAATTAATCCTCCCGGCCACCCCAGGGGGGAAGGACTACTGTCACCCCTTCACAGGTGAGGAAACGGAGGCCAAGAGATAAGCGACTTGCCCAGTGGAGGAAATGTCACCAGAAGAGCTTGCGGCAGTGGGCGAGGGGAGGGAGAGCACTGAGGAGCCAGGTCTCGGAGTGAAGACCTGAGCCACACCTGAGCCACGCCTGCGGAGCAGCAGCGGCCTGCTGGCCTCCCTTCCTGCCCTCCCCTTTGTGCAGCCCTCATCGGCTTCCCCAGAGGCCTGAGTATTTCCAGGGCCCCAGGCCTCTCCGTGGGAAGGCCCTCAGTGCTCCCCACCTGCAATGCTGCCGGAGTCCTAAGCACAACAACCTCTCCTAGGACCCCCACTCCTGCCCCCGCCAGCCACAGCCAAGGTGGTCGTTCCTCAGCACTGTGCCTGCCAGTCGTGCCCTCTGCCTCAGGGGACAGTGACTATGCCAGGGCAGTCTCCCCGGACCGGCACCTCCTCCAGGCCAGGACCGTGTCTACCCCAGCGCTTCGCTCAGTGAGGACGCGGTGGAGGAGGCCACGTGGCGTGGGGGGTCAGAGCACAGTGGTTTGAATCCTGATCCTGCCCTCACTCACTGACATGTGCCTCTCTAAGCCTCAGTTTCCCCATCTGTAAAACAATACCACAGTACCAGCACCCACAACTGCTGGGAGATTGAGTGCAACCCAGCCTACAAGTGTGGGACGATGGAGTCACCACTGCGGTCTCCCCTGATGGGGCACCCACCGTCACTGGATGGGACCCAGGTGGACACACTCCCGGGAGGAAGATCCTGCTCCACCTCCAAGAAATCAAACCGGGACAGCAGGGCTAAAGATCAGCCTACTCCCAACACCCCGAAAGGAACAGAAGGAGCAGATCTGCAACGAGTCCCCATCTGAACAAGATGAAAGGGGAAGAGGGACCGGAAATGCTCATCAGTCTCAGGAAGAGCACATCCAAACTAGACCACAGAAAGCCGTTCAGAAGTTCTCCTCCAGATTATCAAAGCAGCAGTGGGCTTTGAACAGGAGTGAGTCACAGGAAAGCTGACGTGGCCTCTCATCCCTCCATTCCCGCAACTGCGTAGCTAGAAAGAGCACTAAGCAGCTGGAAATTACAGCCCAAAAATACACCTGACTCGACGACCACCTCACTGAAGCACCGAGCTTTCCTGTCCGTGTTTTCAGAAAGATCAAATGACCTGACTGAATTCTTCGTGCCTGTCTTCATTTTTATGCTGTGGTGATTTTTAAACACTTTATGTGCTAATAATTCATTAGGATAAAGTGTTTAACACATTTCTAAATTCATGTTTTCCTTGAGGCTTTGTAGTTCTAAAACGTATTTTAAGTATCAAATATTTTATTTCACCGATTCTTCTTTAATATTGTCAATTTTACTTTTTAAAAAAAAAACAAAATATACTCATATTGGTATTTCAATATTAGGCGAAAGAATGACCCAAAAAATGGTATTGTTGATTTTCTCCAACACTGCTGTTACTCAAGCTTTCCACCACTCAAACCTCACGACTTGTGGTGACTCCTACGACCTCGTTTGGACAGAATAGAGCCCAGAAATAAACCTGCGTGTATATGGTCAATTAATTTACGACAAAGGAGCCAAGAATAGACAGCAGGGAAAGGACAGTCTCCTCAATAAATGGTGTGGGGAAACCTGGACAGTTAAAACTGGACCACTATCTTACACCAAACACAAAAGTCAACTCAAAATGGATTAAAGACTTGAACATAAGACCTGAAACCATAAAACCCCTAGAAGAAAACATATGTGGTAAGCTCCTTGACATCAGCCTTGGCGATTTTTTGGATTTGACACCAAAAGCAAAAATAAACAAGTGGGACTACATCAAACTAAAGAGCTTCTGCACAGCAAAGGAAACCATCAACAAAATGAAAAGGCAACCTACTGAATGGGAGGAAATTTTTGCAAATCATATATCTGATAAGAGATTACTATCCAAAATATAAAAAGAACTCATACAACTCAACAGCAAAAAAAAAAAAAAAAAAGTCTGGTTAAAAAATGAGGAAGAGTAGACATTTTTCCAAAGAAGACATACAGATAGCCAACAGAAGTGTTGGTGAGGATGTGAAGAGGGAACTCTTATGCACTGTTAGTGGGAATGTAAATTGGTGCATCCACTATGGAACACAGTGTAGATTCCTCAAAAAATTAAAAATAGAACTGCCACACGATCCAGCAATTATCCCAAGAAAATGAAAACACTAACTTGAAAAGATAAAAGCACCACACCACCATCTTCACTGCAGCATTATTGACAATAGCCAAGACATGGAAATCACCCAAGCATCCATCAATGGATGAATGGATAAAGAAAATGTGGTGTACACAATGGAATATTATTCAGTCATAAAATAGAAGGAAATCCTGCCATTTACAACAATGCAAATGGACCATGAGGGCATTATGCTAAGTGAAATAAGTCAGACAGAGAAAGACAAATATTTTTTATCTCACTTATATGTGGAATCTAAAAGCAAAAAAAACCCCCCAAACTTACAGACACAGAGAACAGAATGGTGATTGCCAGAGGCGGGGTGGGGGGCAGGGGAAGGGCAAAGGGAGTCAAAAGGTACAATCTTTCTATAAAATAAGTCAGTCGTGAGGATGTAACGTACAGCACGGTGACTACAGTTAATACTGTATTGGATATTTGAAAGTTGCTAAGAGAGTAAATCTTAAAAGTTCTCATCACAAGGAAAAAACTGTGTAACTATGTGTGGTGATGGATGTTAACCAAAAAAAAAAAAAAAAAACGGCAAAATAAATTACGGCATATCCAAAAAACCCCCTCAGACCCAGAGAAGTCGAGTGCCTCACCCAAAGCCACACAGCTTGTAGGTGGCCAGCTGGCAGAGTACCCGTCTACTGAATGAATTCCCACCTCTGCTGGTACCTACTCTGCTCGAAGGCTGATGGGAACCCATGTCCCCGAACACCAAGTGCCATCAGTGTCACCACCCTGCCTGGTCCTTCCTGCGAATTTCAGCAACAGTGGCTCCTTCATCCTAAACACAACTGCCAGGCAGGTCCTAGCGTCAGCCCCGTCGAAAGATGGGGAGACTGAGGCACAGAAAGGTTTGGTCAGTCTGGCCAGGCTGATGCAAAACCACGGCTCCTGCCCACCCACTAAGCTGCTGGCGACAGCTGAGGTCAGACTGACACTTTACGAGCCCTCCCACACACACTGGATCCTGGTGCATTCTCACCGCCTGAGACACTGGGCCGTTCCAGAGGCCGGAGCATGAAGCTAAGTGCCCCGTCCAAGAGCCCAGTGGGTAGGGGCAGGTCAGGATCCCGGTACGTCTGATCCAAAGCTTGTCCTTCCCCCACGCCCGCCCCGCCGGGAGGGCAGGATGGGGGGGCGACAGGGCGCCCAGCGCAGAAGCCCACAGACATCCACACACAGCACGGCTTTATTGTCTCGGAACACTCCAGAAGCACGTTTCCTGGACCTGCGGCAGAGGCAGACGCCCGGGGGCAGGGGGCAGGCAGGGCCCCTCCGTCCAGGGCAGAGAGGAGAGCACAGGGGAAGTTCGAAGAGACGGCAGTGGGGCAACCTTCGCGCTGGGGGCGCTGTCCGCGCGGCGAGGCAGGGCCGCGCTCACTTGAGGCGGTAGAGGACCTTGCGCTGCAGGCGGTGCTGGACCTCGCCCCGCCGCAGCATGAGCTGCAGGACCTTGTGCACGGCGTGCTCCGGGTATTTCTGCGGACACAAGGCTGGATGCAGGAGTCTGCCTCCTGAGGGGACCCCGGAACACCCAGCGGGCCCGCACTGGGCCCTGCGGAGCCCACACGGCCCGCTCACACTGAAGTCTGTGGTTCCTAAAAGGCCTGCACACCCGTCTCTGATCGTAAGGGCTCATGCTTCCTGAGTGCCTCCTCCGTGCCTGGCCCTGTTCGAAGTCTACACATACATTATCGCACTCCATCCCCCAACAACCCAATGCAGCTGGTAGTGATGATCCTCATGTTACAGGGGAGGAAACTGAGGCACAGAGAGGCTAAGTCACTACTTGCTCAAGGTCACACAGCAATTAAGTGGTAGAGCTAGGACTTCAATCGTGTCCCTCTGACTAGAACCCAAGCTGTTGACATCCCTAAGCCTCAGTCTGCTCACCCGTAGAACGGGCATGGTGTCACCTCGGCATAAATCTGCTCTGAGGACCAAAATGAGATGATGTACATGAAAGGGAGCTGGGACCAGAAACTGGGACTATTCCTGTGATTTAAGATGTGGGTTCTCCATAGCATCTAGAAGGCCCCGTCTCCTCTCTAAGGGGTCAAGAACACCATCCCCAGTGAGCTGGCCGGCTCACCCTCCTGGCTCTGCCCCTCCTCACCCCATGAAAGCCAGGCAGTGGGGGGAAGGGACAGACGGGAAGGGCTGGGGGAAGCCCGAGTGTGGTTCCACTAGAACCCCAGCCACCTGTCCTCTCCTCTGATGGGACAGAAGACCCCCTGCCCCAGACTGAAGCAGCCCTGGGGGGAGGAACAACGGGTGGAAAAGGTCTGGGTCGAGGAAGAGCTGCCTCCCCCACCCCCGTCCTGGGTGCTGAGCAACCGGACACCAGTGCTGGACAGGTGGGACCCGGGCCTGGGGAGCCGGCAGGAGACCCCCGCACCCTACCCTACCCGCCCCGGCCCCAGGGAAGGCGCACCTGCTTGGTGAAGTCCTGGATGATGCTGTGCTCCGACACCTGGGAGCCAATGGCAAAGCGGCGCTTGAGCTGCTTCTCGATGCGGCTCAGCATCTCCTGGTCCTCCTGGCTGGTGAAGCCCTCCACCCCTGCGGGCATGAGAAGGGAGACGCTGGGGACGGGCGCCGGGCATCTCAGTGCCCACAGCGGGAGGCCCGGAGAGATGGGGGCCTCGGACCCAAGGGAGAGCGGCCGGAGCCAGGCCCAGCCGAGAAAACTAGAGGCAGGAAGAGCGTGGGGGCAGTGAGGGCCTGGCTGAGACGACTAACCGAGGCCTGAAGTCGGGGGACAAGGCGCACGGGCGGGCGGGATGCTCCAGGCAGAGGGGACGGCAGGTGCGAAGGAGTGGGACCCCACCTGACTCATTCAAAACCCGGGGACACGGCCAGAGCGGCTCCCAGGGGTGGGTCCTGCGGGCCCCTGGGGGCCAGGGCATGGGCTGTGCTTTGACTCTGCTGAGGAGCCCACCTGTGAGGAAGACCCCATCCAGCTGGACAGGCAGCAGGGACAGTCCCCTGAGGGGCAGACCTCAGACAGAGGGCGGGAGGGGACCCAGCTGTGACCCAGGATGGAGGGCAGGCCGCCCTGGAGACCACCTCCGTGAGGCACCCCACCTGAGCAGCCCCGGCAAGCAGGAGGCCATGATTTCAACTACGGCTGAGGGTGGGTCTCCCCTGCAGAGGCCTTGGCGTCTCAGCTAAGGGGAGGGTGGGGCCTCGGTCAGGTAAGCCACTGAGGGGACTTCAAGGCTCAGGTTCTTCTAAGGAGTCTGTAAGGCAAACTCCTACACAGCCTGCAAGGCCCAACTCAAATTTCACCACCCCAAATCACACCTGTCCTCTGTGCCCTCAGCACCCCAGAGAGCCCTCCGTTAGCAAATGTCTCACGTGACAGGAAGCCCCACCAGGGCAGAGACTGTCTTCACCAAGGCTGAGGGATCAGGCCCTGCCCACCTCCCTTGGCTCCAGCCACACTGGCCCCCCGTGGTTCCTGGAACACACCAAGCCTGCTCCCTCCTCGGGGTCTTGGCACCCAGCCTTCCCTCCACCTACAGTGCTCTTCCCCAGGGGGCCACATTTCCTCATCTCACGCTAGTCCCTGCTTAATGCCACCTCCTCAGCGAGGCCGCCCCTGATGGGGACACATCCCCACCCTGCTCCAATGAGCCTGGCCTGAGAGTCCTCTGCTGCACTGCTCACTACCTGAACCTGACCTGTCCGCTTCTGCGCTGTCTGTCTCCGTCTAGAAGCAGAGCCCCCGAGGCAGCGACTGCAAATCTGTTGGCTCTTACACTCCCAGCACCTAGCACGGCAGCCGGCAGATACTAAGCACTTGTTAAGTGTCTGCTGGGTGAAGGAAGGAATTTACCCCAGGAGAGCTTGGCACATGATTGGTGCTCCGGAAAAGTCGGTCGAAAGGCTGAGCCTGAAGCAGGCTGCACGACCTGCACTGGCGTAGGGGAAGAGAGACCTGCATCTAGCTAAGCGACTTTGGGCACCAGGAAAGTGCTCTCTGAGCGTCAGTCTCCTCCTCTCTACAACGGAAAGGACTAAGTGTCCGGCCTGGCTTCCAGGGGCAGCTGTAAGCACAACGAGGGCAAGAGTTCTGGAAGCACTCAGAATGGTTCTGAGCTCGGCAAGGAGGCCTGTGGAGCATTGTTCCTAACCGATGACAACACTATTGTTAATAATGAACCAGGCCAGGAGAACTGTGTTCAACGGTCTGGAGAGAAGCTGCTTCTTCCCATCTTGGAGGAAAATGGCTCGGGGAGGAAAGGGGGAGAGGGGCTGATGGCCAGGAGGAAGCTCAGAGACACTCAACAAACGCAGAGAAGCAGCAACACACACTCCAGGCCTCCAGCACGCCACCCGGGCCTGTGTCCCGCACCTGCTCACCTGACAGGGTGCCGGACAGGGCAGCATCCAGCGTGGACACTTGGAAGAGCCTCAGAGCCTCCTCCACGTCCGCCTCGGTGGCGAAGGGCTGCAGCTTCATCTTGCTCAGAGCCTCGGCGATGCGCACGATGGCCTCCAGCTGCCTGCATGGGGCAACCGGATACCAGGGCAGCCTCAGCCATCGCCCCTCCCCTGCCCCACCCCAGCATCTGGGCAGCAGGACCACAGAGGAGACTGCTGGCTGTCCCCACAACCCGTCTCCTCCTTAGTAAGGGAGCCCCAATTTCTATTCCAGCACATGGCCCCAGCTAAAAGATATTTCCCAGCCTCTCTCGCATCTAGGTGTGTCTGTGTGGCTAAGGTGTGGCCAATAAATAATTATAAGTCCAAATGTGTGGGAATTTCAAGAAGTGTCCTTAAAAGGTGGACTCCTTTTTTCCTTCTTCTCCTGCCACCTAGAATGCGGAGGTGATGGTGAAGTTCCAGCAGCCATCTTGGACTATGAGGATAGGGTGAGCCTGAACGAGCCCAGGGTGCTGATGACTCTGAAAAACCATCGCACCAGTCCTGGACCAGCCTCCCTCAGAGGTTTTGACATGAGAAAGAAATAAGCTTCCCATTTTCTTAAGCCACTTTATTTGGGTTTTCCAGTACATACAGCCAAATCCACTTCTAACTAATGCGTGCTGGAGGCAGGATTCAACCCAGGTGGGTCCCAGCTCCTAACCACCACACTCTACTGTATAAACTCACAAGAACGAGGAGTTAAGAGCTAAGGAAACTGAGGCCCAAAGAAGGAAAGCAAATTTCCTTGCAGTCACACAGGGGCTACAGGTGAGGACCCAGGTCTAGATGCCCAGGCCTGGAGCTTTCCCTCACCCTCAGGCCTTTCCCCCATGACGGAAGCCAGAGAGAACTCAGAAAAGACGGTCCCGGGTTGTCCTGGCCTTAAACAAACCAAGAACACAGATTATGAGGGAGACCACTGTTTACACTCCAAAAGGACCCTCCCTGCCCAGCAAGTGTGTGGTGAGCAACAGCCTGGCCCCGGGCCTGCGGGCACACCCTGCTTTGTAAAGCACAGCCTGTCCACCTGTCCACCCTGCTCACCGCACAGTGATGGGGATGCTGGAGCGGCGGTCACTGTCCCTCTCGTGCTGGCGGGCCCCACTTCGCATGATGATATACCGGTTCTTCAGCTTCTCGGCGGCCTCTGCCGACAGCCGGGGGCCACACTTCCTGCAGGATGGGGGAGTGGCTGCTGTGAGGCCAGGAAGGAATCCTGGGGCACCCACCCTGGTCCCCGGCCCTCTGCCAGCCTGCAGACACGCACTTTCCCACCATCCCACAGCTGCCTGCTCACACGGGCTGGGATGCGCCATTCAGAAGGGATTTAAGTGAAATCTAGGCTATGAGCAGGTGCCACAGAAATCAACACCAGGAGAGAAAAACAGGTGCCTCTGTCAGCAAACAGGTGGAGGAGAGCCAGCCCCTCTGCAGGGGTGAAAGTCACCCCTCCTTACTGTCAGATGACGTGTGGCATCCTGCCATGAGCCGGGCATTGCCCCGCACACAGCACCTGACAACAGCACCATCACGCGGCCCAGGGGCCACTGGACGCGGCTCCCCCCGGTCCTCCACCCCCGCATCTGGGGACGTGATGCACGATGACACCCACAGGAGGCTCAGCGGTGACAACTGTCCAGGAGCAGGGGAGCACATCAGACTGTCCTGGGAGGGAGGGGGCAGCAGGGACGTCTGAGCAGGATCTACCCCCCTCCTATTCCCCACTGACAGCTGACTGAGGCTCACTGACTCCGGGGAGCCTTAGGTCACCTAACCCAACCCCCACCTGAGGCCAGAGGGAGGAAGGGAGCTCCCCAAGGCCACCCGGCACCTGGCGTCCAGGAGGACTAGAATTCAGGGCTCTCGGACTCACACTTGAGGGCCTGAGCCTCTGAGGACGGGTCCACAAGCTCAGAACCGTGAGGAAGACCCAGGAACCGCTGGGCACTCCACGCCCAGCACCCGGGCGGAGGTGATAAGTTAAGGACCTGCATGACTGCAGGCTTCAATTCCTGGGGGGGCTTGTAACAGGGAGGAGGTGGTGGAGCCAGGATCTGACCCAGGAACCCAGCTCCAGAGGCTGTGCTTCTAGCCACTCCGTCAAGATCCTTGACAGGCACCTCCGCTGTTTGCTGCTGCAGCTAAAACCCGAGGGTGGAGGACCTTGGACAAGTCACATCACCTTTCCTTGCCTCAGCCTCCCCATCTGTAAAGTGAAGTAGTAATGCACCAACCTTGCAGGTTTTGGGGAGGGCTAAGATTCATTTACACATAAAACACTCAGAGTAACGCCTGGCACAGGTAAGCACTATTGTCGGCAACCTGTGAGAATAAAAGTAACTACAGTCGCAGCTGCCTGTCCTGTGTTCACTTGGTGCTGTGCTGTGCACTCACTCATCACCTCGTCATCCTGTACAAGCCTTACAAACATCCTAGGAAACGTAACCTAGGGAAAGCAAAGCTCAGAGGTGAGCAGACTTGCCCAAGGTGACACAGCAGGGGCGAGTGTTACCCAGAGCCTGTGTCCACACTGCCCTGCCTCCCTGCACACCATTCAAGGGGGTCTACAAGACCATCAGCAGCAGCCTATACTCTCGTTTTAAAGATGGGGAAACTGAGGCCGAGAGCCACTGAGTGATATGTGCAAGGTCAGAAAGGAAGAGAGCTAAAACCCTAAGAAGGGCCTCATCTCAGGCGTCCCTGCATGAGGAGCAGGCCGGGGGGACAGGTCCTTTCCCCTCCAGGGGAGCCGGACAACCCCGCCCCGAGGGGCCTGTGTCGAGGACTCACGCCCGGCAGTAGGCGATGAACTTCTTCAGCTTGGCCAGGTCGATCTCGCCCTCCACGGCCTGGGTCTGTGTCAGCGCACTCACGTGCAGAGTGATAACGTGTTTGGCCAGCATCTGGGGGGCAGAGGGGACCCTGAGTCAGCCTGCAGGCCCTCCCGAGCCTGGGTCCCAGCTAGAGGTTGAGCAGGCAGGAGGGAAGAGCAGGTAGGGCTAGAACTAATGGAGAAGAGGAGGCCCTCTCTTTCCTCGGGGGCTGTTCGCTGATAAGACAAAATCCCGGAGCTGTCAGCCCCTCCTCCTCCACAGGGGCACAGCAGACAGAGGCAGCCCCGCCGACACAGACCAGACCCCATGGGCCTCGGACCTCCGGGGTTGCCCATGACATAAGCCGGCAGCTCCACTACTGGCAACCAAGGTCAACTCCCCAGTGTCACACACAAGGACTGAGGCTCAGGACGAGCGCAGTTTACCCCACTACACAGCACATCACTCATAGGAGAAGGACTACAGACCCCTAGTTCAGTGCTCTCTGCAGTCCACGTCCACCGCCTCCTCGGCTGCCCACTTAGGGCTGGACCTGATGGTCAGGACTTTAGGCCAAGCCCCTTGTTCGCCCTCCCCCAGAACCGTGGGCCTAGCTGGAGCCCAGCCCTATGCACCCCGCAGCCCCCAACGCACCACATCCCTCTCCTCGTTGTGCTCGTCCTTGACGATGAAGATCATGTCGAAGCGGGACAAGATGGTAGGCATGAAATCGATGTTGTCCTCCCCCTTCGTCTCATCCCAGCGGCCAAACACCGAGTTGGCAGCAGCCAGGACAGAGCAGCGGGAGTTGAGGGTGGTGGTGATCCCGGCCTGAGGAGGAGCAGGGGGAGGAGATGACACAGAACCCCAGGACACGTGTGTGTGCATGTGCATGTGTGTCTCTCTCCCCAGGATACGTACGTGTGTGACACACACACTCGCGCGCACACACACACACACACTCGCACACGGCTGCCAGCAGAGGCCTGAGCAAACATGACTCAGCCCCAGCCACTCAGACCAGCCTGAGGATAGGGTCCCATCCCGCCCCTCCCAGCACCCTGAGCATGGCGGGGCCAGGATGGACGGAGGCCGTGGGCTCACCAGGGAGGCCGCTCACCTTGGCAATAGAGATGGTCTGCTGCTCCATGGCCTCGTGGATGGCCACACGGTCATCCTCTCGCATCTCCACGGGAGAGAGAAACATCATCAGACCCGGTGGGGGGCCAGCAACGGTTCCCCAGTCCCCACTCCATGCCAGGCCAATGGCAGGAACTAGGTCACCTCTCATCACGATGACAACTACATGGGCTTGGCTCTTCTCTCCGCACTCTCCAGATGTAGAAACTGAGCCTGGGAGAGATTAAGCTACTTCCCAAAGTCACCCTGTAGTGACAGGCATGGGGACTCAACACAAATCTCCCAGTCAGAGGTGGTCTCTGCTATCCAAGCACAGAAGGCCCCAGCCCCCCTAGGTGCCACCCACCTTCCAGTCTCACCTTGTCAAACTCGTCGATACAGACAACCCCACCGTCGGCCAGGACCATGGCTCCGCCCTCCATGATGAAATTCCGGGACGAGGGGTCCCTCATCACCGAGGCTGTCAGGCCGGCTGCGCTGCTGCCCTTCCCAGACGTGTACACCTAGGGGAGGGGACCGGAGGAGGTGTCAGGGCCCAACACAGCTCGAGCTCCATGTGCTGACCCCAGCGAGTTGAGGGACCCACAGAGAAGTGGCTCGCCCAAGGGCACACAGCAAAGCTGGCTGCAGAGCACAGGACAGACCTCAGGGTTCCTCCCTCCAGACAGGGAAGCCGCCCCAGCCCAGCCTAGAGGTTCTCCCCCAGGGGGCGTTCACACACCTCACTCGCCTGAGCACACCAGAGCCCTGGGAAGCAGCCCTTAGGGGACAGCTCAAAGAGGAGCCAACAGAGGCCCAGAAAAGAGCAACACACTGCCAGGCAGCCCCAGGGCTGGGTGACTCCTGACTCCCAGGAACAGGCCTCCACACCCTAGTCTCGTCACCTCCGTATAGACCTGCCTGCCACGTGCTGCCACTGAGCCCTGGAACTGTGGCAAATCCCAACCGAGATGTGCTTAAGTGTGAAATACACACGGATCTCAAATCTAGTGCTAAAAAGAATGTCAAGTATCTCACTAATATTTTTTTATATTAAGCTACACACTGAAATAATATTTTAGATATATTGGCTTAAACAAGTATCATTAAGAAGCTCACCTTTTACAACTTTATAAAGTGGCCACTAGAAATTTCTAAACCACACACGTGGCTCACACGGTTCACATGTATTTCCCGCAGACAGCAGTGGCACAGAACACTCGGCACACTTCCTATCTGTCCAGAGACCACCTCCCACCCATTCATCCCCGTCCACTGACCTCCATGGGCAGTCATCCTCACCCCGCTCCGATGCCCCAGACCCCCTTCATCACGACAGAGGACCCAGCTTACGGACACGTGGGTTCAGATCCCGGTGCTGCACTTACCAGCTGTGGGACCTCGGGCGAGACACTGAGCTATTCTGTGAGCATTCCCTCATCCGTAACATAGGCCCGCAGTACCCCTACAGAGCTGAGGTAAGCGTGAACTAAGGGATTGTATGCAGCCTTCACACAGGGCCGGTCAGTTCAGCCATGACTGTTGTCAGTGTCATGACTTGGTGGATGCAGAAACTGAGGCTCAAGATTAAGTGAGCTGCTCAAGGTCCACAGCTAATCACTGGTCAGCTGAGACCCAACCCCAGCCAGACCCTAGTCCAGTGCTCCACCTACCACCCCAAACCCACACACCTGCTGGGGCCCTTCCTCCTCTCCTCCTGGGCCCCCTGACCACAGCCAGGAGGAAGGAAGAGGAGATTCTGGGTGAGCCTGCCCACTGAGGGGTCCCAGGGACCCAGTGGCCCTGCAGCCTTCTGCCCTGCTGGGGCAGCCGAGGAGAGCAGCTTGTCCTGGGCACTCACCCCAATGGGAGAACACTTCTCCACAAACTTCAACAGCTGGGACTTGGCCGTCCCAGGGTCCCCCAGCATCAGCAGGTTAATGTCTCCACGGCGAGTGAGTCCATCAGGGAGTCTGGGGGAGGACGGGCAGGTGGTTACGGTGAGAATCCACCCAGGGCTGGGACTCGGGCTGGTCACAATGCGGGCTGGCCGGCAGCCCCCCGACCTATCACGAGCCCGAGCAGACGGGAAGGCATGGGCTCTGCTGAGACCCACGTTCATAGCCAGCTGTGTCCCCTAGCCTCGCCCGTGCTAAGGACGGGGGATACAGCTTGCTTCCCAAGGAGGGGAGGGTCAAAGGAAATAGCACTTAGGCCGGGCTGGGGCACAAAGTCAGCATCTGATGAACGCCCCTCGCAGCTGGAAGGAAAGAGGGGGAGCCACGAACGGGCTGTGCACAGTACAGTGGAACAGGCACCACAGGGCAGGCTCCTGGCCCCACCACATGTGCCTGTGAGCAAGTCCCTTTAGCTCTCAGTGCCTCGATTTCCTCATCTATAAAACAGGCATGGGCCAGCCCCATGGCGTAGTGGTTAAGTCTGCTGCGCTCCGCTTCAGCAACCTGGGTTTGCAGGTTTGGATCCCGGGCATAGACTTATACCCCTCACCAGCATGCTGTGGTGGCGACCCATATATAAAGTGGAGGAAGATTGGCACAGTTAACTCGGGGCTAACCTTCCTCGGCAAAAAAAAAAAAGGACTTGATTGTAGCTTTCTCACAGGGTTAATTTGAGGACTGATTGGGTTTCAGACACATGAAAGCACTTAGCAGAAGGCCTGGCACACAGTAAGAACTCAGTAAACAGTAGCTGCTACTAATATCACTATTATCTATACCCCTATTATTTTAGTTTCAAAAGGACACGTGATGTCCTTTGAGTGTTAGGTTTTTCACCCACGTGGAAATGTGGGTTCAGAGAGGTAATCTCTCACCCAAGGTCACACGGTAAATAAGTAGCACAGCAGAGATTTAATCCATGTCTCCACTTCAGCCCAGAGCTCTCCCCACTGCGCTTGCCAGGTCTCCCCAAGTCCAGCCCCCAGCCAAGGTCAGGGGATCTCTCTGAGAGGAGAATATGGATTAGCCACCAGCCAGCTGACAGCAAGCCCAGGTGCTGGGAGAGGTACCTGCGAGTAGCAGGCAGGGCGGAGGGCCCCAGGAAAATGAAAAGAGCATTCAAGTCCTAACCATGAGGTGCTGTCATCCTGTGGGCTAAGTCACCCTTCCCCTCCCAGGCCTGAGGGGGCCTAGATCCCCACCTCTTCCGGGAACCCCCAAAGAGCAGGCAGGCAATGGCCTTCTTCATGTCTGTGCCCCCAAAGATGGAGGGAGCGATGCTCCTGGAGATGACCTCGTAGACGTTGGGGAGGGTGGCCAGGCGCCGGAACTCCTCCTCCTCCTGTGGGGTCACAGCCCCGGCAAAGCTGCGGCCTGGGCGGGCAGGGGGAAGGATGCGTGAGCACTGTGTGAGGGAGCACCTGCTCCAGCCCCACCTCGGCCTGGTCCCCACTCAGGGCCTCCCAGGGGATGGGGGCATAAGTTTTGGCAGACAGAGACCCCAGTTCCTCCCTCAGGAGGGGCCCGTGTGTTCTGGGCCCAGAGAGTGAGGGGAAGAGCAGTGGGTGGGGCATGGGGGGTCTGAGGAGCTAGAGGCCCAGATCATGGAGGCCCTCGGGGACCACAGCGAGGTCTCCATCTTACCGAGAGGGGTGACGTGCTGTTTTGGCTATAACAGCACTGCTCACCCTGGTTGCTGTGCGGAACAGAGCATGTAGGGGCGAGGGTGGACACGGCGAGACCAGGGAGGAGGCCCAAGAATAACCCAGGGGAGAGAGGATGGGGGCTCGGCCCAGGGTGAGGCACAGTCTTTTGGCCAGGCCTCAAAGCCATCTCACCAGAGCCATCTGTGTCCACCTGGATGCCCAGGACACGGATGTAGGAGCTCCGGATGCCCACGCCCACCCTGTCTCGGCCCCTGCTGGAGGTGAGGCCAAACTTCTTGATGGAGTAGATGCCCATGATGGTGACCCTGTTCCCGGGGACGACCTTGTCACACAGGTATCTGAGAGGATGGGAGGAAGGAGAAAAGAGGATGAGAGCCTGGTGAGGACAGCGTGTCCCTGACTCCAGCCACCTTGTAGCACTCACGTCCCCCTGAACCTGCTCCAGACCTCTCCTCACCCACGAGGCCCAGAGAACAGGTGCCCCGGCTCATCACAACCCACCCCATGCTTCAAGGTCGCAGTGCTGACGATCCGTGCATGGGGGTGGCCCGACCCTTCCACTACCTTCACGAGCTCATCTGTCATGCTGGCCGGGGTCGGAGGGCTGGCCCACCCCAGCCCTTCAGAAGCCCCATCTCCACCTCCTCTGCTGCCATCCCAGGGAAGCCTTCCACCGTGCGCCCGCCCAGTCTCCTTGCAAGGGCCACTCCCCATTTCTGCCTCTTCACAGCCCCATGAGTTCAGCCAAGTCATTTTGCCTCTGGACTTTCATTTCTTCTTTAAAAAAAAAAAAGATGTGAAACAAGGAAGTCTCCAAGTCCCTCCAGCCAGAGCCAGCGTGGCACGGAGGGGACACTGGCGCATGTATCTGCACTTTGCCACTTAGAAGCTACGTGACCTCAAAGAAGTCACTGCACCTCTTTGAGCCGGGCAGGGGCGGGAGGGGATGATAAAGTGACCTGATCTGCCTCGACTTTCCTGGGATCAAGTGAGATAACAGACACAAAAGTGCTTTATACACCAGAGTCACATTCCACAAAGGACCATCACTGCATTGTCAATATCCTATGAGAGGATTCTGTGACTCCTCTCTTCCCACACCCCACTTCCTAAGCTTGTGGATCACAGGCTTCTTGGAAAATAATCTAACCTATACCGAATACTTAGTTCATATTAAGGAACTGTGCTCAACACTTGACATGCATCTTCCAATTCAAATCTCACAACAAGAGCTTAAGGACTGTCTTTATCCCCATTTTACTGATAACGAACTAAGGCTCAGCAACTCAGGTAACTCGATCAAGAATCTGACTTCCACAGGCACTGAGGCAGCTATGGAAACCGGTGGATCCACTCCCCAAAGAAAGTGACACACTCAGAACATCTGCGTGCAACGTGAGGGTGTGTAACCCTGGTCAACATCTCCAAGCCCTCCTCCCAGGTCACCGCGAGGGGACCAGGCCTCAGCCCAGCACCCTCTCCCCCTTTCCAACTGCTCAGCAAAATCCAAGGAAGAATCTTAACAGGAAGCCCAGAGCAGGGGCAGGGACGGGCGTGTCAGGCCGGGAAGAGGCTCTCCCAGCTGCGGGATATCTAGCTGTGCACCTGAGGCCTCCCAGTTCTGAGGGCTGGAGAGACTCTCCCAGGAGAGCACAGGCTCCAAGTCCAGCCCCTCCACTCACTGGGTCAGTGACATGTCCTCAACTGCAAAACAGGGGCTAATGTGCCCTGCACATCACGGAAGACGAGATGAGCAACTGTTCTATAACCAGCCACCCTCTCCTTCCCCAGCCCCCACGCCAGACGGTCCACACGCAGCACCAGTTGAGGGACACCGGCAGGGACACGGCCCCCGTGGACGCCCACCCCGCCCCTCACCTGTCACAGTAGAGCTGCATATGTCTGGGCATCTCGCCGTGGGGCACAGCGTCCGGCAGCTCCTGCAGCTTCAGGGTCTGGAAGTCCACGCACTTGCACTTGTCGGGCATGATGAAGTACGGGTCCAGCGGGCACTTGGGGCGCCCGGCCTGATCTCTGTAGAGGGAGAAGAAAGGGTCACCAGAGCTACCCTGAGAACCCAAAGCCCAGGGTCTCCATCCCAGGAGTCAGCAACAAGACGTGGCCAGCACCAAGTTCAGGGTCTCCAGGATCAGCTGGGGAGAGGCCCTAAGAGGAGGGCGGCCCTGTGGGGGACCACGCACTGGATTAGGATGGGGAGACCTGCTCTGGGCCTGGCTCTTCTACGAACCTGCTGGGAGGCAGACAAGTCACACTCGCAGCCCCTCGCAGCGTCTCAGTGTCCCCACAGGTAAAGAGGGGCCAGATCACCAGTGACCTTGCTAAACCCCACTCAAACCCCAGGATCTCTCAGGGGGGTCTGGGCACCTCGGGAACCCTTCTCAGGGTCTAGGCCTCTCCCACCCTCTACGCGATGACATCATCATTCAACTATTAAAAGGAAAGCACCTACTACGTGCACTATCCTAAGTGCAGAGGACATAGCAGTGAACTAAAGTCCCTGTTCTCATGGAGCCCAAGTTCTCGTCAGGGGGACTGAAAAACAAACCAGCAAATAACTACATAACAGAAGGACAGGCACCACGCCATCGCGGAGGCAGACAAGAGAAACAGGGTGACAGGGTACGCGTGCACCAAGCAAAAGATGGAGTTGGGGCCAGCACCTCTGTGAGGTGACATCTGAGGAGAAAGCTGACGAGGAAAGAATGGAGGCAGGAATGTTCAGGGCTGAGAAAACAGCAAGTTCAAAGACCCTGCGAAAGCAGACTGCTCAGTGTATCCAGGAACGGGAGGGAGGCGGTCGGGCTCAGCCTAGAGAGAGGAGGGAGGACAGCAGGCTGGAGAGAGCAGGGAGCAGCCTGTGGAGGGCCACGCAGGCCGGGACAGGACTTGACTTTGTGTGAAGTAGAAACGACTGGATCAGCTGCAGTGTAAAGGGTCACCTCGCTGCTGGGTGGAACAGACTGGGGGACAAAGGTGGACAGGGGATCAGGGAGAGGCGTCTGCACCGTTCCAGGTGACCAACGACAACAGCATGGAGCAAAGCAGACGTGCCAAACGTGGGGAGAACCGATCCGATTCTCTGCATACAAACTTAAAGGCGGAGCCAAAGGGACGCAAGAGGGAAAGAAACATGAGACCAAGGATTTGGGCCTGAATACTGGAAAAGATGGCATTTCCATGTATAGCAGAGGGTCGGGGAATGGGGGGGTGGTGCACAGAAGGGCAGATCTGGAGATGGGACAGAATCAGTTCAGTGCGGGACGTGTTCAAATCTGCAATGCCCTCAGCCATAAGAAAAGACACAATTGTCCCATTTGCAACAACATGGATGGACCTAGAGGGTATTATGTTAAGTGAAATAAGCCAGAGAGAGAAGGACAGACACTGCATGAACTCACTCATATATGGAATATAAGTGAACACACGGACAGAGAGAACTGATTGGTGGTTACCAAGGGGAAGTGGGGTGGGGAGGGCACAAGGGGTGAAGGGTTACATCCACAAGGTGACAGACAAACAAAAATGTACAACTAAAACCCCACAGTGTTATAAACTAAGACATCAATAAAAAAAAATTAATTAATTAATTTAAAAAAAATCTGCAATGCCCATCACACGCCCTCGTGGGGGTGTCTGGCAGGGAGCTGGATTGTCTGGAGTTCTCAGATGGGTGGAAATACACATCTGAGTGTCCTGCACATGGACGGTATTAAAGCTTGAAGTCACTGAGGAAGTGAGTGTGGAAAAAAGAAGTGTGGCTGAGCCCTGGGGCACTGCGAGCTGAGGTCAGGAAGCTGAGGAGGAACCAGCGAGAAGGCCAAGAACAAGCAGGCAGCGAGGACAGGGCATTTAGAGCAGGGGCGGCAGTCCTTTTCTATAAAGCACCAGATAGTAAATATTTTTGGTTTTGTGGGCCAAGAGGCCACACACTCTGCCTTTGTAGCGCTAAGACAGTCCTAGGCAATACACAAGTGAATGAGCACGGCCGTGTTCCTGGGCCATACTCATTCCTGGGCCTCCGGATCTGCCCCAGCAAGCCACAGGTTGCCTTAGAAGACTCCAGATAGACTCATTCCCCTGAATTGCTTTTCCCTCCCAACCCTGGGTCCGCCGCACAGGCTGTCCGGGAGCCCTGGTGGGGCAGAACTCCCCAGTGTAGAGGGACAGCACGCCCGGTTCACAGCCCTGAGCCCCTGAGCCCGAGCCCCAGGGCCCCAGCGCCGTGCGTCTCCCAGTGGCACGCCCCAACCCGCTACAGACAGTGCCCCCCGTGTCCTCAGCCTCACGTCTCCACTCAGGCGTCACCTCCCACGGTCCCTCAGGGCATCAAGGCCCACTCACGTGTTGCACTTCCTGGGCAGGGCGTAGCCCTCCAGGCCGGGGCGCATGGCAATGTTGGTGAGGGTGTTGCGGCACGAGCGGCACTGGATGGAGATGCGGGTGGCCTTGGCGCGGACCCCCGACGCCGCGATGACGATGCCAGGGATCTTCACCAGGTGTGACATCATGTCCGACTGTAACAGAGCATCGGTGGGGGTGGTAAAAGAGCCAGGGACGGGGCAACAAAAGAGCCCGAATAGCTAAAGCAATCCTGAAAAAAAAGAACAAAGCTGGAGGCATCACAATCCCTGATTTCAAAATATACTATAAAGCTACAGTAATCAAAACAGCATGGTACTGGTACAAGAATAGACACACAGATCAATGGAACAGAATTGAAAGCCCAGAAATAAAACCACACACCTATGGACAGCTAATCTTCGACAAAGGAGCAAAGAACATACAATGGAGAGAGGGAAGTCTCTTCAATAAATGGTGCTGGGAAAATTGGACAGCAACATGCAAAAGAATGAAAGTAGACTATCTCCTATCGCCATATACAAAAATCAATTCAAAATGGATCAAAGACCTGAAAATGAGACCTGAAACTATAAAAATCCTGGAAGAAAATATAGGCAGTACACTAATTGCGATTGGACATAAAGGGATCCTGTCAGATTCCATGTCTACCCAGACAAGGGAAACAAAAGAAAAAATAAACAAGTGGGACCTCATCAGACTAAAGAGCTTCTACAAGGCAAATGAAACCAGGATCAAAATGAATAAACAACCCACCAGCTGGGAGAAAATATTTGCAAATCGTTTGTCTGACAAGGGATTAATCTCAGTAATATACAAAGATCTCATACAACTGAGCAACAAAAAAACAAACAACCCGATCAAAAAATGGGCAGAGGATATGAACAGACATTTTTCCAAGGAAGAGATACAGATGGCCAATAGACACATGAAAAGATGTTCAACATCACTAATCATCAGGGAAATGCAAATCAAAACTACACTGAGATATCACCTTACACCGGTTAGAATGGCTATAATCACCAAGACAAATAACAACAAATGCTGGAGAGGTTGTGGAGAAACGGGGACCCTCATTCACTGCTGGTGGGAATGCAAACTGGTGCAGCCTCTATGGAAAACAGTATGGAGAGTCCTCAAAAAATTAAAAATAGAAATACCGTATGATCCAGCAATACCACTCTTGGGCATCTACCCAATGGACGTGAAATCAACCATCACAAGAGGCGTATGCACCCCTATGTTCATTGCAGCATTATTCACTATAGCCAAGAAGTGGAAGCAACCCAAGTGTCCCTCAACTGAAGATTGGTTAAAGAAGATGTGGTATATACATACAATGGAATACTACTCAGCCATAAGAAAAGACACAATTGTCCCATTTGCAACAACATGGAAGGACCTAGAGGGTATTATGTTAAGTGAAATAAGCCAGAGAGAGAAGGACAGACACTGCATGAACTCACTCATATATGGAATATAAGTGAACACACGGACAGAGAGAACTGATTGGTGGTTACCAAGGGGAAGGGGGGTGGGGGGGGCACAAGGGGTGAAGGGTTACATCCACAAGGTGACGGACAAAAATGTACAACTAAAACCCCACAGTGTTATAAACTAAGACATCAATAAAAAAAATAAAAAATAAAAAAAAAAAAAAAAAAAAAAGAGCCAGGGACATTCGAGATTACAGCCGAAAATCTTTTTTTTTAAAGCATCCTGAAGTATTTAGAGATAAAGGGCCTGTCTATAGTTTACTTTAAAATACTTTAGCTCGGGGCCACCCGGTGGCGCAGCGGTTTAGTTCGCGAGTTCGGATCCCAGGCGCCCGCGGACGCACTGCCTGTCAGCCATGCCGTGGCGGCATCCCATATAAAGTAGAGGTAGATGGGCACGGATGTTAGCCCAGGGCCAGTCTTCCTCAGCAAAAAGGGGAGGATTGGCAACAGATGTTAGCTCAGGGCTGGTCTTCCCCACAAAAAAATAAATAAATAAAAGTATTAAAAAAATAATAAAATAAAATACTTTAGCGAAAAAAAGAGAAAGCAAAGAAGGCAAAATGTTAACGGCCATTAAATCCAGGTGAAAGTATAGGGGATTCGTTACACTATTCTCTCTACTTTCAGGCGTGTAATTTTTAATAATAAAAACCAAACAAGAAAAGTTCTTTTCATCATCTTTTCTTCCCATTCCCAGTAGGTTTTCTGGGAGAGACAGGCAGGCTACAGGTTCATGCTGATGCCCCCGTGGATGCCTGGGAGACAGGGCAGGGGAGAAGGAAGGAGGCCAGCCCCCTCTCTGGTAATGAGGCCAGAGCCACGTGTGCCTCCCATGGCCCGGGGACACCAGCACTGTCCGGACAACCACAGAGCATGCTTTCTGGAAAACAAGCGACAAAGCTGCGGGCGTCCTGGACTCCAGAATTCCAGCGTTGGAAAGGATGGGGGATGCCTTAGCCCCTCTAAGCCATCCCTGATGAATGATCCTTCTAGAAAGGGCTCCTCCTGTAGTAGAGGAGACCCATCACCTGAAGCAGGCTGTTCGATGTGTTTTCCAGTGAGTCTGAGGACAGGAAGCCTGTCCCGGTGGGGCTGAGGCTTGCCTCTGCTGAAACAGCTGCCACCACACAACAAGTCCAACGCCACCTCCACAGACAGGACACTCAGTCTGGTTCCAAACACAGTCCCAGGGCCCCTCCCTGGTGCTGAGAATAGAGAGATGAAGCCAACACACTCCACAGCCTCCAGAGTCCACAGCCTGGCTTCTGGACCAGACCTACCACCATGCTAATCAAGGAAGGCATCACAGGGCTGCGGGGCCTGGAGCAAAGGCCAGAGCATGGCCTTGTGGGTGCAGTGCACGATGGAGGAGGTGACATGAGCTGAATGGGTGACACCTGGGCACTACTGTCGTGTCCGCCAAGCACAGCCACGTGCATCATTTCATCTGATTCTCACAACAACCTGACGACAGAACAGCCCACGTCATCACCATCCCTTCATCCTTGCTGCTCTCCTGGCTCCCCCTCCACCTATTCTATGGATTCTCCTTCCACACGGCAGCCGGAGGGATCTTTCAAGAATGGAATCAGCCCATTCTCCTACTTAAACTTCCACTGGTCTCCTACTGTGCTCCAAACAAAATCCAAGCTCCCTTCCACAGGCCACCTGGCCTCCACACCCCCCTCCTTTCCTTTCTCCCAACCCTCACTCCTCCGGGTCTGGCCACACTGGCTTCTTCGTGTTCCTTGAAACATACCATTGTCCCCCAGTGTCTCCACACCTGCATCTCCTTGAGCCTGGAACGCTCCTCCCTCGGGCTGTCACACGGCTGGCTATGCATCCCTCAGACTCGCTCCAACACCACTTCCTTGGAGAGGCCTTCTCGAACCACCTCCTCCTCCCTCGGCCACTGTCACACTGCTCCCACTTTTTCTTTTCTCCATGACTCACACCACCACACCTGAAATCATCTCAACGCCCCTCGCCTGTTTCTCCCACCGTAAGCTCCACAGGAACGAGGGCCTGTCTGTTTAGAGTGAGGGTCCAGGCCCAGCTCCTGGTGCGCAGCAGCCACTCAGGAAGTATTTGTTGAATAAAACGGATAAACGACTGGGCGAGACTGGCTCTGCCAACCTCTCCTGCTTCCTCATCACTCTGCAGCCACGCTGGTTGTCCTTCAGTGTGGCCTTGAACTCCCCACGCCCCCTCACCTCTCAGGCTTTGCACGAGCTGTACCTGCCCCCACCTTCCTTAAACACTCGCTCCCAGCTGTGCGCGTGCTGCTCGTCCTCATTCTCAGCTCTCCACTCGGATGTCACCTCCTCGAACACGCCTTTTCTATCTTTTCCAGAGGGGCCCCTCCAGCACCCTCTTGATTTCTTCCATCGCACTAACGGTCATCTGAAATTATCGTGGGTGATGTTGACCAGTTTACTCAGTCTCCCCACAATGGACAGAAACTCTGCGAGGACCGGAGCTCGTCCTTTAGTTCACTGTTGTTTCTCCAGGACCCAACTCAATGCCTTGCCCCAGGAGGAGTTCAGTAACCACTTGTCCAGTGAGTTAATTTTATAGAGGAGGAAACAGGCTCAGAAAGGTCAAGTGAGTTGCTCGGGATCACACAGCTAGCACACAGGTCTGCCTGTCTCCGAAGGCCCTCTGCACCATGCAGCAGCCCCCGTCACCCTCTGCCTGGCCTCTAAGTGGACCCACCTTCAGGCTACGAATGCTGGACGGGCTGGCGTCCGACCTGAGCATGACCTGGATGTCCTGGAGCACCTCCTCGCCAGTGGGCCGGGGCCGGGTCACCTCATCAGCCACCTCCTTGGCAGCTTCCTCCAGCTGGAGAGGAGGAAGGGGACAGGCTGTTAGTGACCAGAGCAGGACCAGCCCTGGGGAGCTCAGGGATGGGGTCCCACTCACCAACTGCAAGTGCTCAGCTGGCTGCTTGTACAAGTAGTCGGCCAGGTCCTCGTCGAAGCTGGCCAGGTCCTCCATCTCCACCTCGATCCAGTACTCCCCCAGGTTGTAATGCCGCTTGAGTTCATCCCTGGAGGGGCGGGGGGGGGGGGAAGAGTGCAGAGAAGAGGAAACCAACGCTGGCTGTGGTGCACCTGTACCCTGAACCTGCCCACACAACAGCCACCTCTGCCCCACCACTCCTCTTCCCAAACACACATCGAATTCCAGGTGGTTCTATTATTTAACCCAGTAGAGGCTCCCCACTGCTGACTGAGCCATTCTCCACAAAAAGCTCTGCAGAAGCGGTCCGCAAGATAGCCGAAGGATGTTTCATCCCAAGACATGCTTCTGCACACCGGTCAGTTTGGAAAACTTACCGCAAACCAGTTCTTTCACTGCAAGACTCAGAACCTTTAACTCTCTCTTGGAGACTAACAAGGCACACGGCTCGAACTTGGAGACTGAAGGCAACAGAGACCACGTCTGTCTTGTCAACCCCCAGACTCTTACACGGCATCCCACGGAACTATTGTTCCAAAAACACATTTGGGGACCGCCGACCTCCCCAGAGCCTGATCCTCAGGCTCTTCTCAGGCCTCACCCCTTCAACCTTATGTCCGGGAGCCCAGCCGGAGAGCCCCTTGCTGTCACACGCCACCCCGCACCTCTGCCCACGCACGCAACCACTCCTATCTAGAATGCCTGCCACACCTGAAACTCTTCTCTCAGCCCAAAGGTCACCTTGAACTTGGGCTCCTCTGGAAGCTTTCCCTAACTCCCTTTATATTCCTTTGAGGTGACTATCACCTTGTAATTTATTTGCTGGTCTCCACGCCTCGCTCCTACTAACGTATGACCTTCTTGAGGGCAAGCATCTTTGTATCTCAGTGCCTAGCACAGCGCCTGGCACCTGGGTGGTCCATGTCAGCTGGTGCATGAATAAACCGACACAGAAGTGGCTACGCCCATTTTACTGATGAAGAACTGAGACCCAGAGACTGTCACTTGCAAGTCACTCAGCTAATAACTGGTCAGGCCCGAGCCTAGACCTGCGAACTCATGTTCTCTGCATTTGAAGGCCCTATGAGGATTCGGCGTGCCACAGGTTATACAACGACCAACCTTGCCCAGCTCATTCAGTGCCGTAGCCCAGCACCTGGAACAGTGCCTGGCCTGGCACGCAGCAGGTGCTCAATCAATAGGAGTTACAAGATTGGAAGGAAGGAATGAGTGACCTCGATCATAACTACCAGCTGCACCTTTAGCAGCCACAGTGCACTTGAGTTTACACGGTATCACAGACGTTACAAGCAAGGAGCAAAGGAACGGGAACAAGACCTGGAAAAAGAACCAAAGGGCCCAAATGTCTCTAGCTGGTTGTCAGCGGCCCATTCAACAGGGCAGGGATAAAACGGACAAAACCACAGGCCACGGGGCTGCGGGGCCCCGGGGAGCGCACGGCCCGGCCCGCTCGAGCCCGCACCTGTATTTGAAGGTGAAGCCGGTGCGGTCGGTGCCCACCCGGTACTGCCGCAGGAACTCCTTGAAGCGCCTCTGCAGCTGCGACTTGCGGGCCTGCCCGTCGTCGGCCGCCGCGTCCCCCCCGAAGCTGTCGCTGTAGAAAATGCCGGGGTCGTCGAAGCCCGACATGACTGCACCTGGCGCGGGACACAGCGCTGGGGCGGGCCGGGCGGCGCGGCCTCCCCTCCGCTCGGACGCCGGGGTCCTCGGCTGCGGATGGGGGGAGGGGTGACCCCAGCTCTCCCAGGAGAACCCCCGCCCGCCCCTGCCGCGCCCCGCAATGCAGAGCCCGCCCAGCCCCCGCGCGGCCAGCTCCCGGGTCCCCGCTCCCCGGGTCCGGGCCTCACCTCTCCCTTCCCGCACTCCGCAGCCCTACGCTCCGCCGCCGACTTTCGCGGGAAAAGCGAGACTCCGCCTTCACCCGCTGCGGCCGCTGTGCCCTCATTGGTTCTCCGGGGCCCCGCGGACAATGATTGGGCCGCTCTGCGCCCTCGAGCCCCGCCTCCCGGACCGGCTGCCGAAGCGGATTGGCTGCGGGGAGCATGACGTCAGTCCTGGCCTCCTTCCGGGCTCCATTTTGTGCGCCGGGCAGTTTGGCGCGAAAGTTCTGAAGGGAGAGGAAGCGGCTGCGCGGCGCGGGGCGGGCGCAAAGATGGCGCCGGGGCGGGCAGGCGGGCCGGGGCCCCTTCCGAGCTGTGGGGTGTGGGAACTGGGGGTTCGGGAGCTATAGGTCCCTGAGAAGTAAGCGCATGCGCAGTGTGAGCCTGGGGCCCTCCTGCACTCCGCCCCGTGTTCTCTCTCCCGCGCGCCTGTTCCGAAAGTTCGAGTTTTGTCAGAAAAAAGTCATTTCGGGTCTGCTTAACGCCTCTGGGTGTTAAAATCATCCCAAACTTGGGACTCAAAGGATGTCTTCTTAGACCCAAGTGGTGATTTTTTTTTTAATTGTATACGATTTTTCATTATCTGGCAGTGCTTAAAATTTGTGAGAATTCACCACCAGATCCCCAACCTAGCTTGAAAAACGGGAAGATTTGACAAAACTCGATGCATTCTCCCGCTGCCACAAGACCACATCATCTCCCCTCCTTTCTTTCCCCTTCCCACCCCCAAATGAACTGGAAAGAACTTTTCATTCTCTTTGCCACATTCACACAAACAGATTTACGTGTTCAAAATATGTATATTTTTACAGTGTGTAAAAATTATATCAAATGAATCTGAAACTGGCTTTTCTCATTTTCTTCATGGAAGTCCCTCTGAGCGGAGACACTGATTTAACGCATTCCGTTCCACCTCTGCTGCATTGTCCGTAGTATGAATAGAATATAAATTATTGGGCCATTTTCCTGTTGGTAGAATTATAGCTGGTTTTCTCTCCCGCCCCCTTCCTTCCTTTCTTTGTTGCAAATAACAATGAATATCGATGCCCGTTCACAGAGAACTCTGGAAACTGGGCCCAGGTGGGGAGAGCTGTGGCTGCTGTCAAGCCTGCTCCCTGGGCCATCACTTCATGAAGTGGCCCCTGGACCTGGCCCACAGTGGAATCTCCCCAGAGCTTTTCATGAACAGGATTCCAGAGTCCCGTCCAGGTCTCCAGAATCAGACCCTCTCCAGGTGTGGCCCGAATGCCCTGAGTGATTCTGATGCCACATTCACTGGTGTTTGGTCACCACTGGGCCCTCCCACCAGCTGTGGGAGGCAGGTGTATTGTTCTCTTTTGCCAATGAACAAAGAGAGACGTGAAATGACATTCAACGTTCCAGACTTAGTGACCAAGCCAAGTCTGGGGACCAAGGTCTCCTGACTCCCAGTCCTTGCATCCTAGTGGTGTAAAGAAACCCTTTGTCCTCTGCTGTCCCAGCTACACCTTCAGTGAGGGGTTTCACTTTCCCAGAGTGGGAGGCTGCATATTTAATATTTCAGTGGCTTTTATGACTTCGTGGAAAATGCTTGCGTCTTAGGGCTGGACAGACCTGGTTTAAATCCTTCCTGCACCTCAGAGTGGTAACACCCCTCTCAGGTTTGCTGTGAGGATTAAATGAGAGAACATAGGTGAGGTGACTCCCACAGTACAAGGATCACTTAGCAAAAATCACAAAAATCTGATCTCCACCATTTCATAGTAAGAGCTAATGTGGTTCGAGGTTGGTGTCTTACCTACATCTCATTTGCTTCTCAAGACAGGCAGGCGGGGTGGGTCTCACTGTGTTCACGTCACAGGTGACAGAATTGAGTCCCAGGGAGGTTAATAACTAACCTCAAAGGCAGAGCTACAAAGTGGAGGAGCAAGGATTTGAACCCCAGATCTCAAGTCTTTAAGATCCACTGTTGAGGACACACAAATTCTATCCCAGAATCTGCTCATTTCAGCCTCATAGGGCAATCCCATCCTCAGGAAAGCTGAGCTTCTTATCAAGCAGGGTTCGCCACAATGATTTGCCCACCAACGGCTTAAAGCTCAGCCCCACGTTCTCAGGACAGAGCACAACGTCCAGAAACATCTCCTGCCACTGCCACCCTCACCACGTCCCCCAGCAGGCGTCCAAGAAGCAAGAGGAGAAGGTCATTCCCCAAGGTTAACAGAGCCCAAGAAAAACACTCTGAGTCACTATCAAGCAGCGTAGTTTATTTCACACACAAGTTAGAGACCAAGGCCACAGTGCCATTAGACACCTCCCTCTCCCCCCCCACCCCCCACAACCCACCCCAACCCTGCTATAAAACACAACAGCACACCCCAGTTCAGGCTGAGCTGGGAACAAAAAGTGGCTCCAAAAAACACAAGACAAATACGAGACACAACATCTCTGCACGTTTATATAAAAACTGCCATGGCCCGCGGGGACAGCGGGCACGGCACGTCGGCAAGGAGACTGTGAACCCAGGGCATCTGGAGGTTCAGGACAGCTGCCACTGCTGGCCACGTCTTCTGGGCTCTGCTGCAGGAACGGGGGATGCCGAGGGGCCGGGCGGGACCCCTCGTCCCACTTCAAAGTTCAGATCACGGGGCCGGACGTGCTCTTGGTTGGGGAAGATGCCGCAGACTCCTTCCTTTCCAGAGAGAGAGGGACGCAGGGAGAAGGCGGGGGGCCTGACAGCCCCCCATGCCCAGGGTAAGGAAGCCAGCCGAGAGATTTTCCCTCTCCAGAAAGGGGGCTTCTGTTGGTGGGAGTCCACGGCCCCTAGGAGGAGCACACTGGCATTCACATGGCATAGAGCCCCACAGCAACCGTTGCCACCAGGAAGCTGAGTGTGAGGACCCACCGGACAAGTGGCACCTGGGAGAGGATGCTGAGCGGGAGCTTCCCGCCGGGGCTCTCCGTGGGAGTAGAGGCTGAAAGAGAAAGGGGGGCAGTGTCAGCAACAGGTGGACAGAAGTGGGGTGTCTGATGTCACAGGAGAAAACAGCAGTACAGTCCCTGCTCACTGCCAGGATGCTGCTAGAACACAAACACATAGCCGCCTAGCCACTGCCTGAATACCTCCAAAGACAGGGAGCTTACTACTTCTCTAAGCTGTGCACACTTCCATTTTCAGCCAGCCCACATTGTGAGAAAGTACCCTCCAGGGGTGCTCCAGGGGACGGCACTTTGAGAATTGCTGCACTGGGGCGAAGTGCCCTCACGCCACCAGGTGGCCAATCCCATCAGGACCGGCCACGTTCCAACGCTCCCAGGCGCAATCCCACCAACAGAGGGGTCCACGTGGTCCTGGCACAGGTGGGAAAGCCACAGGGCCAGGTGAGTTAGGGTGGCACTGGGAGGGAAGGTCACAAGTAAGCTGCCAGGCAGGTGGCTGAGCTTCACTCATCTCTCTCCTCTCCCCACTCCCAGAGCCACACTCGCACCCATGAGAAAGGGTGCATTTGGTGGAACACTTGAGTGTTTCTGGAAGTTCCCCAGATATTCTCCCAGCACAGCCATGGAATCTCCCTGCCCCACATTAGGAGTCTCTGCTTAGGAACCATTACGGGGCCCCAGAAGCCCTAAATTAACCGAGAGGAGAGCTTTGCCCCTTACTTCCCAGGGTCCTTTGTGTGTAAGTTATCCCTTTTGAGCCAGTGAACTAGAACTAGCTCGACCACCCTTGATTTTAGGGTTGGGGAAATTGAGGTGTGGAGAGGTTACTTGGCTCCCGGAGTCACACACTATAGTTGAGCTCAGGCCCTCTTCCCTGCACCCTACTTTTCATTTGAAACATTCACAAGACAGAAGAGTCACGAGATGCGGGAGACAGACGGCCAGACCACATGCCCCTCCCACGGAGCCCAGGGGAGACGCCGCCCCCCGGAGGCCCTCACCTTGCACCCCGCTGCCCACCCGCCGGCGAAGCCCCGGTGCCTGGTCCTTGGAGGGGCTCTGGTCCTTGGTGTCCCGGGTCAGCAGCTCCTGCAACTCTTCAAACAGCTGGGAGACAGAAGAGGCACATGCCCGTGTCAGAGAGAGACACAGACTTTCCTGGAGGATTGACCAGGTTTTGTTTCTTGTTCTTGCTGTTTTTTAGTTGAATGCAAGGGAGGGGTGTTGCTCCACAAGGGCCTGGACCAGAGTCTTCTGAGGTCCCAGGCTGGGAACGGGGAGCCAGGAGGGCATGAGCCAGGAGCCCCACTCCCCATAGCGCCTTCAGGTGGGCGGAGAGCGACAGGATTCAACAACATCCGGGTCAGAAGGGACCTCACCCCCACTCGGAACACCCACACCCACCCCCCAGCTCCACCCAAGAATCCATCCTTCAAGGCTTTGCTGAAAGCCCACCTGCCCCCTGGATTTGAGGAGGGAGGAGTCCTGGGCAGGGCTGAGAGGCCCCGGAAGGCAGAGGCCACATCTGGGGCACCTGTAACCCCTGCAGTGCCAACCTGGCCACACACAGTGCACACACTACTTATATGCTGTCACAGAGTGCTACCACTCCAATGCTCACGCCCCAATAACAGTAACCAACACTGGAGGGCTGACCCTGTGCCAGGCCCTGCGATGGGGACTTTATTGATATAAACTTACTTAACCCCGACAACAACTCTAAGAGGTAGGTACTATTATATCCCCATTTTACAGATGGGCAAACTGAGGTACAGACAGATTAAGGGATTTGCCCAAGATCACCCAGCCAATAAGTGGCAGAACTGGAACCCTGGCTCCCCAGTCCGTGCACTTAACTGTGACCCTCGGCCCCCTCCCCTGAAATAAGAGAAATGTCCCTTGGAGGAGAGCTGGAGGAGATGGCGGCCACCCTGAGCTGCTGGACCCTCACCTGAATGTTGAGCAGGAACGAGGCCTTGACCTCTTCGATCACCCTCTGCCTGACCTCGGGGGTCATCTCCAGAGAGTTCATGCGGGAGCGGTAGAGCTGTTTGAACTTGGTGGCGCTGACGACGTTGGGGAAGGTGAAGAAGGCCACGCCCTCGCCAGAGCTGGGCAACTCCAGGGCCTTCTGAGCAATCTTTTTGAGGACCTGGCCCCCCGACAGGTCGCCCAGGTAGCGGGTGTAGGCGTGGGCCACCAGCAGCTCGGGTTCCGTGCGTCCCACCTCTCTGAGTCGCTGCACGTAGCGCCTGGTGCCCCGCGTGTAAGGGATGGCCTCCTGCCAGCGGGGCCCGTACCAGAAGGCCATGTCCTGCTCCAGGACAGCCCTGCGGTGCAGCTCCTCCGGGAAGTAGAGGGGAGCGTAGACGGGGTTCTCCTTGTTGCGCTCGATCTCCTCCTCTAGGGCCGCGTAGACGTGGTACAGGGAGGCCATCAGCAACTGAAACCAGAGCCAGCAGGTCAGGCTGCCACTGAATGAGAACCCCATCCAGCCCCTTCCTTCCCTACGGCCTCCAGAGAGGCCCTCGTCACCGCCCCCCCACCTTCCGCTGGCCCCTTCCAACCTCTCCACAGGGCGGCCAGAGGGAGCGTCACACCAGGAAAACTCGAGCGTGCATTTCCTGAGCCCCAAACCCTTGGATCCCCCTGGGTAAAACACGCGGCCTAACTTAATCCTTATAAAAACCCAACAAGGGTGTTGCCATCCCATTTTACAGAAAAAGAAACTAAGGCTCAGAGAGGTATGAGACGTTGAGGTCAAATGAAACTGGAGTTGAGCCCAGGCGTGGCTGGTGCCACCATGGCTCTGGAGCAGGGGCGCCCCGAATGAATGCTTAAGGGAGACGCCAGGCACCTCTGGCCTTTGTCCTCCAGGTGACCTTCTGCAGGCTGCGATTCTCGTTCCCCAAGGCCCATTCTGAACCCCACCCTCTCTAGAGGCTGGGCCGGGGGACAGGCCCAGTGCACCTTGGCTCGGGGAACTCTCACACATTAAGACTCTGGTTTGAGTCTGAAGGAGGACAAAGTCTACAGGGTCCAGTTGACGTTTCCAAGTTATTTCTGAGTCATAAACCTTCACAACAGCCCTATTTCTCAATGAGGCAGAAAGCCAGGCAGCCTGCTACAGAACAGCCTGGGATTTTGAGTGTGACAGGCCTGGTTCTAAGCGTGGCTCAGCCAGTCCTCAGCTGTGTGACCACAGGTAAGCCACTTGTCCTCTCTGGTTCTCAGCTTCCCACCCTAGAGCAGGAAACGGTCTGAGGTGTGTATGACTCTGCAAGTCAAGCCTCGATTCCCTCCCCTGCAAAAGGGGACAATCTGACCACATCCTAAAGGGGGCCGGGGGGGGGGGTCCAGCAGGATGGGGCAGGTAGGGCACTGGGCATTAGCACTCAAATCAGGCCATGGTGACAAATGCCACCCCCATCTGCATCATCTAACTGAGCACTGGGTGCCCTCGAGGATCTGTGTGCGCACTTTGAACTCAGTGGCTCAGAGATGAGATCCAAAGTCTATGGTGGCTGGGGAGCGGATATTCCAGCGGTCACCTCCCCGCTCCCACTGCCCCCAGCAACTGGGTGTGTGTCCTCTTTGTGAGGGAGGGAGGAGGACGAGGAAGGAGGAGCAAGGCCTAGACCCAGCACCCACAGGACGCGGCCAAGGGCCCCAACCCCCTAGAACTGCGGGCTACATCTCCCAGCACTGAAGCATCTCTTGTGGTAGGAGTTGGGGGGTGGTGTCCAGATTGCAGAAGGGAGGGCTGGGGACACAGCCTCCCCCGCCCCCACGCTCTGTCCACCCTGAGCAAGACTTTCCCCACACCCAGCACCTGCCTGGCTGTCAAGTGCTTCCCTTCTATTTGCATGAGTTTCACAACCCTGCTGGGAAATAGCAAAATCGGTGCCTGGCATAAAGAGAGTGCTTAAGAAAACCCAGTTGTTGAAATTCCATTTCACAGACAAAGAAAAGGTGCCTTAGGGAGAGTAGATGAGGTTCCCACAGTCTTACTGTTAGGAAATGGTTGTGCTCAGACTGGAACCCATACTACCCTCTGCCTTCAGAGGCAGCTTAGCATTAGATCAGGAGCATAAGCTCTGAAATGAGACCGGTCTTGGTTTGATTTCGGCCTTTCTCATTTACTTACTGGCTGTGTGACCTTTTGTTAGTTATTTAACCTCCCTGAGCCTTCCCTTCCTCATCTTCCGTATCAAGGTTGAGGCAAAGATTAGAAGGCAAGTGTGTAAAATGCCCAGCACAGACTAGGTGGTCGGTTGATGACACTACTGCCCCAGCTCCTCCACAACACTACGTAGCAGATTGTGAATTTGCTGTGTGACCTTGGGAAAATCACCTCCCCTCTCTGAGCCTCAATGTCATCATCTGTAAAATGATTCCCAAGGATATGCCCATCTGGTCCCTGTGCTTCCCTCATCCCAATCCCCACTTAAACCACTGGTCTGAGCCCTGGGCACATCCACACCCATCATATCCTCCCACCAGGGCTGGTCCCCCCAGGCCACATACCTTAAAGCCTTCTTGGGTCACCTGGCCCTTCTGAAAGTTCTTCATAAACTCAGTATTCTCCGCCTGGTTGTGTACCTCCTTGCTGGCCTCCTTCACGGCCTCTGACAAATCCTGGGACATGCTGCAGAGGGAAGGGACGGAGGGTCAGCAAGGGAGGGTGCCTATGAGCAAGCTACCTCCCAGTGCAGAGCTTCTGAGGGTGCCGCCCACCTGTCAGCAGGCCTGCAAGAGATTTCAGCTTTAGCAGGCTCCTCTGCAGAAGTCAGTCAGCCCCCAACCTCATGCGCAGGCCACATTCCATCAAGACTCTTCAGTTATTAAAATGCTATGGAATATGGTCCCCAAACCCACGGGGGAAATCCTGGTACCAGTTATCCTCACTGCAGGGGGGAGGTGGCAGCATAGCTCAGGGAGAAGCAGCACTGGACAGCACAAACATTCATACTGCACGACTGGCTCTTAGACCCCAGATTTAATTCATTTATTTTGTTGAGGTTTACACGACCCATCTCGGCACCCCTAATAATATTATGCTCATCATAAAAATGGTGTTAAAAAGCCTGTGAAACTCTGCTTGACTCGAAGAAAAAGTTCCTTTCCGGGAGTATTTCTGCCACACGTCCCTATCCGCCTTCCCCAGAATTGTCATTTCTCCTCCCGCACCCCTTCCGGAAACATCTTCCCCTCTTCTGTACACTCCGATCTAATTCTCGGGCGAAGGCAAGGAGCCAGACTCCGAGGTGAACAGACCAAGGATCAAATCGCAGCTCTGACACCTGCCAGCCTGGCGACCTTAGGCTTGTTGCCTCCCTGAACTGTGCAGTCCGCATCTGTAAAGGGGGGACAGCAGAGCCACGGCGATGGCTTGACAGCTGGTGGGAGGCGGACGCGCCCACCAGGGGGCCAAGCGAGAGCTCCCCGCCCTCCCCCGCAGGAGCCCAGGCAGCCTGGAGGAAGCGGAGCACCTCCAAGCGCGCTCCGAACTCCAGTACCCAGAACAAAGTTGGGTGCCACGCCGACACTGCCATCGGGTCGCCCACCCCGGGCCAGGGCGCTAGGCACGGACACCACCTTCCACCCCACTAACTCTCCCACCGGCCCCGGCAGGCCCGGAACCAGCTCTCCCCGACTGCAAAGCCCAAGCGTCTGGCCGCCGTCCCGGGAGGCCCGTCCCCGCGCTCGCCTGTCCAGCTGTGGGCGCTCCATCCGGCGGCGGCGCTCGGCTCGCTGGGCGCTGCTCCGCTGCGGCTGCAACGTGGTGACACGGGCAGGAGAGCGACTGTGCCGAGTCCGGCCGCGCCGCCCATTTATCGCCGGGCCGGGTCACGTGGCCGCGCCCCCCGCGGATCCTACTCCCGGACCCCACGTTGCAACACCCGCGCCGCCCGCGCGCCCCGCCCGCCCCCGGGGGTGGAGGGGGGCGGTCATATGACCCTTCGAAAACAAAGCAGTTTAAAACAGGACGTTAAAAAAAAAAAAAAGACTATTCCGGAAATCTGAGCCACGGCGTGATGCTGCCCCTTCCAGAGACCCCCACGCAGGGATGGGACTTGAGCACCCAGGAATCTGGAAGGGTCCGGAGGGCTGGGAGGCGCGCTTCTCAGAGCAGGAGGTTGGTGGACAACACAGGGATTTACCGTCCCAGGCTCCTGCCTGCGGTCTCCTCCTCCCTGCGCTGGGAGCCTGCTCCCCAAATGTCACCTCCTCCCGGGACCCTCAGCTGACAGCCTGCCCCCTCACAGCCCTTTACTGTATGTTTAGGGCCTGTTTTTTGAGCACCTACTAAGGGCTAGAGACTGCACTGTTTCCATGGTCTATCCCTATAACTATCCTGTGGGGTGGATTGCTCCCATTCTACCGCCGGGGACACAGAGGCTTGGGGATAAGGTCACACATAAGGCAGGAAACCGGGACCCCAAGCACAGAGTGAGCTGGAGTCTGCCTGCCCCTCCAGGCTCTCTCACCTGGCGCACAGCTGAGCAGCAATGTTTGTCGCACGAATCACCTCCCCGTCTGCGTGGGCAGGGCGCCCTTCCAGGGCTGTCAGGCCTGACTCATGTCTCCTGCCCAGCACCTGCTCCAGGCAGGGAGCAGAGCTGCCCCTCGGCTGGGGCAGCAGGTCACTGGGTGAGCCCAGATGCCAGCACAAATGGACGGAGGATTCCTGAAGTCCCTTCCCAGTGCCACAGTCCTGGATTCTAAGTTAAAAAAAGAAAAGAGGTGACTTTTGGCTCAGTGCAAGGATGTCATCTGGAAACGGAGGTAGCAAGAGCCCCACCTCTGAAGGAGGGCGAGTACGGGCTTGAGGACGGCCTGTCAAGCATGGATCCCCAGTGGGGGACTGGGGTGGCTGAGGCCTGTGGCCCCTTCCACCTGTGCATGCCTGGGAGTCTCTGAGGGGTGGAACAGTCTGGGAGAAGCAGACACAGGTGGGCGTGGGTCTAGGCAAACAGAGGTCCGGTGCTGGCCCATGATCCCTCCTCGTCCAGGGTCACTTACCTGACTTTCAGTCACCAATCAATCCAGCAGCCTGGGCGTTACTGAGCCTTCTGGTTAGAGGGCTGTGCCAAGGAGGTGAGGCCTTGGTACAGACTATGTCACCGCCTCCTGCTCCTATGAACAACAATAATAATACTAACGGCGAATATTCCCAGAGCACCTACTGTGCGCCAGATTCTGTTCTAAGCACTTGCGTGTATGAACCCATTCAATCCTCATAATAATGCCATAAGGTTGGTACTGTTATTATCCCCATTTTACAAGTGAGGAAACTGAGGCAGAGAGGTTGAGGTAAGGGTTAGAATCCAAGCAGTCCGGCACAAAAACTTCAAAACTCCAAGGTGGGGAGTCATCTCCCAGAATGCAGCAGAGGATGGGACAAGCCAAGGGAACATGGCTGTTCCCATGACAGCCCAGGAGGCACCTCCAAGGCTGTCTTGGAAAGGTGGCATCTACCGCTTCACTTCACAAGACACACAGAGATCAGAAGTGTAGCTCCTGGATGATTCCAAAAAGAGCTGCCAAGAACTTTCCAGAAATGAGGACCATTAGAGACCAATGCCCTCATTACAAGGTGAGCTCGAGCAGGGCAGAGACCTTCTCTGCTTTGCTTTCTAAATCCCCAGAGCCTGGAACCGTGCCTGGCAGGGAGCAGTCAATCTTGAATGAATGCAGGAATGAATGAATGCATGCAGTCATGTGTCACTTAACGACGGGGACACGTCCTGAGAAATGTGTCATTAGGCGATGTCATCGCTGTGCCAACATCACAGTGTGACTTCCACAAACCTGGATGGTGTAGTCTGCTCCACACCTAGGCTGGATGGTACTGATCTTACGGGACCACCATTGTGTATGTGGTTCCTCGTTGACAAAACATCGTTATACAGCGCGTGACCGTAGATGCCACAAGATCTCTTTCTGGTAAAAATGATAACATTGCTAGCCTGCCAGAAAGGGCTGGAAGCAAGCTACAGTTACAAACTGCAATCTTAGCCAATCCCTGTTGAGCACTTACTATGTGTAGGATCTCATTTAATCCTGACAGCAGCCCCGCAAGGTATCATCATTTTCATCTCCATTTCGTCCACGTAAACAGTGAAGCACAGAGAGGTTAAGTAGTTTTCCCAAGTCACACAGCTAGTGATGGCAGAGCCAGGATTGAAATCACGGCACTCGGAAGACAGAGCTTGTGCTCCTGATCCCCACACTACCTGCCTTCCCACTGAGGGGCCAGTCTGTCCTCCAGGATTTAGGGGAGAAGAAGGTGAAGGTCTGAAAACTTCCCATCTACAGATCCCCAGAAGGTAACGCTCATGTGATCTGTCCCCTTCTTATTTAACACCGTGGGGAGCAGAGGCCGCAAGAGGGAGTGACCTGCCCAGGCTGTGCCCCCACTGGACACAGAGCCTTCAGTGACCAAGGGCTCCTGGCTCCCAGTCCAGGCTTGCTCCTCCTTCCAACCGGGACCCCCAGACTTGGCTGCAACAGACCCCACACACGGACAGCCCCAGGGCGGAGGAGGCCGGTCAGAGCTGATCTGGTTCTCTCCTCCCTCCCAGTGTTGAGTTTACGGTCATACCCCATGCTGATTCAGCTTCCTGACTTCCCCTTCCCTGTCCTCAAGCAACAAAAATGATCCAAATGGTATTCCTTCTCCTCCCGTGAGAGGCTAAATAATGGCACCCAAGGATGTCCACATCCTCATCTGCAGAACCTGTGAATATTTTATTTTACGTGGCAAAAGGGATTTGCAGAGGTGATTAACTTAAGGATCTTGAGATAGGGAGATTATCCTGGATTATCCTCCTCGGGCCTAATGTAATCACGAAAGTCCCTATTAGAGGGAGGCTGGAGGGTTACAGATGCGGAAAGTGATGTGACAAGGGAAGCAGAAGGACAGAGAGAGAGACTGGAAGATGCTGTGGTGCTGGCTTTGAAGGTGGAGTTAGGTGCCACGAGCCAAGAAAAGCCAGTGGCCTCCCGAAGCTGGAAAAGGCGAAGAAGTGGATTCTCCCCTAGAATTCCAGAAGGAATGCAGCCCTACTGACCCATTTTAGGACTCTGACCTCCAGAACTTCAGAGAATAAATTGGTTTTTTTAAGCTACTATGTTTGTGGTACATTATGACAGCAATAGGGAAGGGCTACCCCCACTCAAGCCTGTCTTCCTCATCGCGGGGGCAGAGCCTCCACTTTGGGAAGCAGGAGAGCGATGGATAGAGAGATCCCAGTGGGTTCGCCCTCAAAGAATCTCTTTTGACGTCTCCCAGCGTGATGTCTGGCCTTCCACCATTAAAGCTTTATCCTGTCAGGGACCCACCACCCTCTTCTCCGGGCCGTCCTTTCAGACTCAAATGCTTGAGCAGCTAGAACGGGCCAGTTTTGCATGAGCCCTGGAGATACAATGCTGAAGAAGCTCGCCACGACGGAGCATGCGTGCTTAGGATCCTAATGGAGGACGTCTGGGATGTGAGAAGATGATCCAGAAAGGGGACGGGGGCATGGAAGACAAATGTGTGTGGAATTAGAAAGAAACACTGGGGTCTGCCCTGAGCCAAGCATTCTCCCAGGCATGGTCTCATTTCATCCTCACCAAACACAGGAGGTGGGAGTTTATCTGTGGGGGCAGAATCATGCGCCCCTCCCCAAAGCTGTCCATTCCCCAGTACCTGGAAGCTGGGAATATGTTATGTTCCCACTGAAGAGGTTAATTATACTTTGCAGATGTAATTAAGGTTACAGACCTTAAAGCAGGGAGATCATCCTGGAACCTCTGGGTGGGCCCAGTCTAGTCTCACAAGCCCTTAAAAGTAGAGAGCCTTCCCTGGCTGGAGGCCAAAGACACCTGGCAGGAGAGGTCAAAGGGATGCCAAGTGTGAGAAGCATTCAGTGATCGTAGAGTTAAATCAGGGTCAGGTCAGGCGAACCTCACAGGCCGGGAGGTGTGGGAGGAGCCTTGTCTCAGGCAGCAGGGAAAAGACCGGGCCAAGGTCCCAAGGTGGACAAACCTCGCATCGACAAGCAGCAGCGTGGAGGTCAGTGTGGCTGGAGTGGGAGGAGGGGAGTGAGGAGGGGATGAGAGCAGGGAGAGATGAGGGACAGAGGCCTTAGGGCCTGTTACAAGGGCCTTTTGTGAGGTGGGGCGACTGCAGGGATTGGAGGGGAGCAGTGACGGGCTCTCACTTGGGTTTTCCTGGGATCAGCCATTGTGGTGCTGAGGGTGAGGCTGGACTGCAGAAGGCCGAGGACAGAAGGCTGCCTCCCGCAGTCATCCAGGCAAGAGATGACCGTGGCTTGGACAGGATGGGGCGAGAAGTGGCCTAGAACATCCATGTTTTAAAGGCAGAACCATGAAGAATTTCAGAATAGGAGTGGGATGTGAGTGAGGAGAGGAGCCAAGAATAACTACACAGGTTTGGGTTCACCCCCCTGGGAACGTGGAATGGCCAGTTGACTGCGATGGGAAGCTTGGCAGCCCAGTCTTGGACAAATCAATTTTGAGACGTATGGGATGGGGCTTTGCCAACAATGTGCAGACTCAGAGATAAATAGGAGGCTTCTGCCCTTTTCTAGAAGTTTCGCTTCCTCCTGCCTGCTGTGAAAGCTGCCCTTTCCCCAACCACCCGGAGGGAGGCTGAGGAAGCAACTGGTGACTCAGCAAATTCCTCCTTCTCTCTGTCTCCAAGAGTGCCCCCTCCCAACCATGACACAGCAGAAATGCAGCTGCCATCGGAAATGTGGAAATCAGGACTCAGCGCTCTGCAGGCGCCTCCCACCGCTGCCTGGAAAACAGAAGTGGTTTAGGTTGCCAGGAGGGGGCCAGGGCAGGGGCTCCCAAGGTTCTAATAGTGGAAAACAGAGGTGAGGCCCCAGGTGAGCCCCAGGGCAGCAAGGGGGAATCTCTCACCTCTGCTGGACCATGTTGGAGACTCGGGAGCCCTTGCCTGGGCATCCTCAAGCAGGGGGCATCAAGGTAAACAAGGTCACACAGGGGCTCCGGACTCCACCCACAGCTCACACAGACCCAAGAGGACATGCCCTTGACCCAGCAGGGCAGGAGGCCCCAGGGGTGATGGGCAGCCCAAAGGGAGCACAGCCTTCCTCAGCAAGGCAGACAAGCCCAAATCATAAAACACATCCTCAGACTGGACTGCAAAACACGGAAGCTTTCTGGTTGTAAGAGATCCCAGAAACAAGGTTGAAACCTCAGTGACAGACGGGGAGAACATGTTTGTCACACATGTAACAGACAAAAGATGAACGTTCCTAATTAAAGAGCTTCCCAAAGCAGTAGGACAGGCAGTCACCAGGAAATGTTAGCAGTTCACACGGGATGGTTATCTTGAGCCTCCTGGGAGGGCTAGGGGCCCTGATGGAACACCTTTCCATTCCTTATCTCCTTTACTCCTCCTTCTGCCCCTGATTTTGCTAATAAGGTAACTGAGGTAACTGCACCACTCCTCTGATCAACAACCTTCAATTGCTCCCTACTGCCCTTGGGATGAAATGCAAGCTCTTTAGCCTGGCACACTGCCCCTCTGCCCTTGGCCCTGGCCACCTCTTCACCCCACTTGCTCCCTCACACCATGCGTGCCAGTCTCAGAAATACCTACACCCCCCCCCCACACACACAGCTATCAAGGCATGCATCTCTCTGGGCCTTTGCTCAGGTGTTCCCTCCTACCTAGACTGCCCTCTCTCGCCCCTTTGCCAAGCTATTCATCTTTCAAGATTCAGCCCAGAAACGAATTATAGACCTCAGTGAAAGCTAAACCTAGAAAAGATACGGAATAAATCATAAAAGAAAAACTCAGTGACCTTAGAGTTGGCAAAGATTTCTCAAATGCAACACAAAAAGCACAAAATATAAGAGAAAAAAAATCAACCAATGGGACTTTATCACAATTTAGAACTTTTGCTCTTTAAAAGACACTGTGACAAAAAATAAGAGGCAAATCAGAGACTAGAAGGCAATATTTGCACACATGTATCCTACAAAGGACTTTTCCCTAGAATATGTAAAGAGTTCATGCAATTCAATAATAGGAAGGCAAATAATTGAATTTAAAAATGGGTAAAAAGTTTGACAGATAATTCACCAAAGAAGATATACAGATGCTAACTAAGCACATGAAAAGATGTTAAAACTTACAAGTCATTAGAGAAATGCAAATTAAAACCACAATGAGATACCAGTCCACACCTATTCGAATGGCTCAAATGAAAAAGACTGACTATTCCTGCTGCTGAGAATGTGGAGCAACGAGAACTCTCATTTACTGCTGGTGGGAAGGAAAAATGGTACTGTAGGAGGTCAGAGTATGTCACCCCAAAACATGCCACTGGTGATGTAAGGGTGACTTTTAGCTGAAGACAACTGAGAATCAGCAAATGCCAAGAAAAACACTCTCTGCCTTCCCCCTTATTTGCCTAAAAGCAGCCTTAGACGTAATCATCTGAGACAATTCTAGACTCTGTCAGTCCAGAGATGGCGTCCAGAGGAATCTACATAACAAGCCTTATCAAATTAACCCTTATCTTCCATTAGTCTCCCCCATATACTTCGCTTCCCCTAAAGCCTAACCCCCTTTTCCTTTGTCTTGTCACTTCTCTACAGATTTATTCCTTTAAGATGCTAAGTCCCAGTTCTAAGCACTCCTTTGAGTTGCTCATCACTGAGTTTCTGCCTTGTGTGTGTGTGTGTGTGTGTGTGTGTGTGTGTGTGTGTGTGTGTGTGTGTTACTAAAGCTGTTTGTTTTCCTCTTGTTAATTTGTCTTCAGTTTAATTTCCAGGGCCCCAGCTGGAGAACTTAGGAGGGTAGAGCAAAAAGGATGTTTTCTTCCCCTACAATACAACCACTTTGGAAAACAGTTTGGCAATTTATTAAGAGGTTAAATGTACACCTACTATACAATGCAGGCTTCCACTCCTAGGTATGTGCCTATGAGAGGTGAAAGCATATGTCCACACAGAGACTTGTACACCAATGTTCTCAGTGGCTTTATTTGTAATAGTCGCAAACGGAAACAACCCATATATCCATCGACAGGTGAATGGATAAACAAATTGTGGTTTAAACATTCACTGGCTACTCAGCAATAAAAAGGAACGAACCATCGATCCACGCAACATGAACGAATCTCAAGATGATTCCACTGAGGAAAGGAAGCCAGACCAAAAAAAGTTTTATTAATTACTGTATAATTCCATTTATATAAAATTATATATAAATTATATATAAAATGTATATGGGAGTGTCTAAAATTCTAGAAAATGGAAGCTAATCTAATCAGATCAGTGGTTACTCAGTTGGAGGGGGGATTACAAAGGACCATGAGGAAAATTTTGGGAGTGATGAATAAGTTCATGATCTTCATTGTGGAGATGCTTCAAGACGTATACTTTTTAAAAATTTTTTATTGATGTCTTAATAGTTTATAACATTGTGGGGTTTTAGCTGTACATTATTTTTTGTCCGTCACCATGTGGATGCATCCCTTCACCCCTTGTGCCCACCCCCACCCCCCTTCCCCCTGGTAACCACTAACCAGTTCTCTCTGTGCGTGTGTTCGTTTATATTCCACATATGAGTGAAATCGTGTGGTGTCTGTGCTTCTCTCTCTGGCTAATTTCACTTAACATAGTACCCTCTGGGTCCATCCATGTCAAGTTGTATACTCTATGTGGTTTATCGTATGTCAGTTGTATCTCAATAAAGCTGTACAAGACGCTTAGCCCAGGCTTTCCTGAAGTTCTTCCCCTCCCCTTATGGGGTCTCCACATGGCTCCCTGGACCCCGGCTGCCCCACCCGGACCGTGAGCTCTTGGAACAAAGCAAGGACCATGGGGAATTCACCTTCCTGAAGCCTGGCACGAGGCAGGCAGCCACCACATACATAATGAATGAGGCTTAACCGTGTGCAAGTCCCAGGTGTGTCGGCTCTAAAGCACACTCAAGTTCTACAACAGTCAGCCGTCTAAGGACCCTGGGCCTGAGACAGTGAGGGGTCTAGAAAGAGCAGCATCTTTCCCAAACACTGTCCAGCCTCCATTGGCGTGGGTCCAGGGACTGAAGACCTACAACCAGACCAGGCCGCCATCCGGTCTTTGGGAGCTCAGACTGCTAGGACGGCCTGGCCCATGTGGAGCCTGACTTTGCCTCCAAGACCTGGTTCCACCTGATGGAGGCACTTCTAGTAGTGTAGACCGGTGACAGCAGTGAACTCCAAGCAAAGGGGACTGCAGTCAAATCTGGGATCTGCGACTTACCACGTGTGTACACCTGACCCCCTCGAAGCTTTTATTTCCTCGTCTGACCAAATGAGAAGTAATAACAGCATTGGCTCAAGGGGATGTGGCAAGGACGAAATCAGTGGAATATACGTAAGAAGCCGGATGGGGGCTGGCACAGCGGAAGCCTGCAGTAAGCCTTAGCTGCTGTGTTTGGTCAGACAGGCATCCAGTTCCCCTTTCCAAATTCCGCCAAAGCCTTTTACCTATGTAGAAACTTCTGGAAGGTTCTGAGTAGGGTAGGGTCACTAACATCTGACAAACCTTGCTCTCAATCGGGAATTTTGAACCTCAGCTTCCTCATCTTTATTTTTTTCTCAAAAAGTAAACATCTTTGAAATTATTTCAAATGTCCAGAAAAGTTGCAAGTATAGTACAGAAAATATCTTTCTGTAAATGTCTTCATCTAGATTCGTCAGCTGTTAGTATTTTATCACATTTGTTTTATCATTCATTCTCTCTCTCTCCATATATATAAATGCACACATATATACTTTTTTGTTTGTATATATATTTTTTTCCTGGCTCATTTGAGAGTAAGCTGCAGACATCATGCCCTTTTACCCCCACATCCTTTAGCATGTATTATCCCCGGAAGACAGGATCTTGTAACTGCAGGACAATGATAAACATCGGGAAACTGACTCTGATGCAAATCCATTATACAAAGCCTATATTCAAATTCCAACAATTGCCCCAATAACGGCTCCTTGAGAGCCCTTTCCCTCAGTCCTGGTTCCAACCCGATGCCGCGTTGCATAGAGTCGTCCTGCGTCTTTGCTCTACGGGGCCTATGTTTCATGACCGTGTCGTTATGGGAAACGACACCGGCTGTTTTGCAGTTGTCCCTAAGTTTGCGTAAATCCCGGCCTCAATGGGACCAAAGCGCCAACCCCACCGGGCTCTGCGATTTAAAGGTGCGACGCCCCCCGCCCAGCGCCGGGCCTGCGGGAGGCCGTTGAGAAACGTGAGTTCCCGAGCCCGGGAGTGGGAGGAGGCCAGGCCGAGGATCAGAGGGAGGAGGGCGACGGGGAGCGGGAGGCTTGGCCTGCTTGGATGCAGCCGCCGCCAGGACAGGCCGGCTCCAGGCAGTCCCCGCCTCCCCCACCCGGCAGCCAGGACTCTGCCCCAAGGGATTCAACCCGAGCAGCTGGAACCGTGAGTCAGCGAAAACAGACCTCGGGACAGTGACTTAGCAAAAAGCTGCCCGGGACCGTGACTCAGCAGGAAAGGCGCAGCCACGCGCTCAGGACAGGATTACTCAGCAGGGCAGGGCGCCCTCGGCGTGGGACAGTGTGTGCTCTTTCCGCCCGACCCCCGCTCCTGGTCCCCCTGAGCTCTAACAGCGGGTTAGCCCGGCACCCACGTGCAGGGCTGTTGCGAGGCTTAAGGGAGCCCAGGAGCGGCAGACAACCGCTGGGGACCTTAACAAATGACCTTGAGCCACTGACTCCACCGTTCAGCCTCAGCAGCGGCGTGGGACCTGCTGTAGCCCCGCCCGGGGAAGGTCGTTGCATGATGTCCTTCAGCCCACTTCCACACTCGGTGTCTCCCTGGGGCCTCAGTTTCCCCATCTTAAAACTGAGGGGCAGAGATAAGCTCCCTTCACTCAATGACATTCCATGGGTCTATTATCATCCTACTTTTAAATGTTTTTTAAATAATCCATTTTTATCCCAGCAATGAAAGTGCTGCATGGCCACAGCACATTTAAGTCTATAATCACCCTCTTGCAGACAATCACTGTTAACATTCTAGTGAATTTCTTAGGATTAAAAAAATGATAAACTATATCAAACAAAGGAGTAAGTATAGAACATGATTATATGTAAAGAACAGTGATAACACCAACACAGCTTATGAAATAGGTGTCTTTCTTTTTTTTTTCTCTTGTGAGGAAGACTGGCCCTGGGCTAACATCCATGCCCATCTTCCTCCACTTTATATGGGACGCTGCCACAGCATGGCTGACAAGCCGTGCGTCAGCAGGCGCCTGGGATCCGAACCCATGAACCCTGGGCTGCCAAGCATGAGCTAAACTGCTGCGCCACTGGGCTGGCCCCTAGGTGTCTTTCTTTACAATCTTTTTCTTTGCAAATTCTATGTGGTTGTGATCGTGTCTATTTTGTATCTTTTTTTCTTTTACTTAACATAACCGTTTTTCCAAATGATCACAAGCCCCTTGTAAGCACCATTTCAAAGGCTGCACAAAATGCCCAGCCCCTACTGTTAAACCTTTGGATTTCTTCTTTCTTTTTTTTTTTTTCTATCTAAAGAGAAGGGTGAGTATTTAAAACAAATAAAAAAATAACCGCAGTGGATTTCACACACTAGGAGAGGAGCGTAGTTCATGTCAGAGAATTGCCTTTTTTATTTTTGAAACTGCTTTGCTTGCCTCCCCTCCCCCCCCCCAGGGTCTGGAAGGAAAAGTGAAGCAAAAGAAAGAGGGGTGAGGAAGGAGGGGCTTCGCAGCCCAGGGGGTGTCTGCAGACCCGGAAAGTCGGCCATGGAAGTCAGACCGCAGCCCTGCTGGTAAGCTGGGGTCCGGGATGAGGAAGCGGTCAGTAAGAAATTCCCAGGGGTGAATGGCTGGAGGGGGAGGGGGCTCGTGGACACAGGCGGCCAACGTTAAACTTTATGGAGTTGCCTGTGCTGTGTGCGCTGTCCTTCTCCACCACCCCAAATCCTCAGTGAAAATCTGCTGTTCCTGAAAGGCTGGGGCAGGGGTCTTTGTGGGGATGAAGGAACAGGCTGCTGGAGGAGAGATGGAGGAGGTTTCTGAGGCAGGAACTGGGAGCCAGGGTGGCCTGTGGGACTGTGAACTCCCCATAAGAGGTGCCCTGGTGAGTGGGCTGGGGGCTGGAGCCTTTGCGTTTGAAAATTAAAAGACAGGGTGTTCCCACATAATTCAAGAACTTGGGGTGGTAGGGAGGCACACACTGGGTTACACATCACTGTAAATAAAAACAAAAGAGACCCCTTCAGGCAGAAAGGGTTTCCTGCATTTTTGATTGTGAGTTTAGATAGAAACCCAAGAGCAAAAATACTGGGTCAAAGTGTAGAAATATTTTTAAGGCTTCTGGAGTCTTTTACCTAAAATTAGGTAGATGATTAGTTTTTATTGCTTTTTAAAACTTCGAATATTTCTTGCATTTTCTATAGTAAATGTGACTTATCATTGGGGCAGGGGGAGAGGGGTTGGCTTTAGTTTGAGTGACAGCCAGGAGGAAGGAGCACTGTAGTGTCCTTCCTCGGCAAGGCTAGGAGTGAGGGGTCCAGGACCCACCCCCTAAGGAAGGAACAAGTGCCAATAGGGCTCCAGGAAGAGGCCTCTTATGCTGCACCCAGGGTAGGGAAGGGCCTTGTCACAGGTCACTTGGCACAACTTTGCCCCTGGGCAGCTGGGGGTTTGTGCATGTCTGTGTGTGTGTGTTGTGGGGGGGATGGAGTAGGGTCACGGGGGGAGGTGGCAAGGAATGGCTGGGAGGTTGGCGGTGATGTTGAAGGTCCACGAGGAACTCCCGCTCCCTCCGTCCCCCAGCAGATCCTGCGGCAGCCTGCTCCTGCCCGAGCTCAGCCTCGGGCTCTGCAAGAAGCAGAAACAGAATTGACTGCAAAGGCCTTTCTCTGCCTCTGGAGTCTGGGGTGAAGCTCAAGGCAACCTTAGGGTCTGTTATGGGCAGAACTGTGTCCGCCTGCAAATTCGTATGTCGAAGTCCTAACCCCCAGCACCCCAGAATGTGGCTGTGCTTGGAGATGAAGTTGAAAGGAGGCCGTTAGGAGGGTCCTAATCTAATCTGACCGTGTCCTATAGGAAGAGGAGAGATGTACAGAGTGACACGGGGGTGCGTGCGCAGAGGAAAGACCATGTGAGGGCACAACGGGAAACTTGCAAGCCAAGGAGAAGAAGAAACCAGAACCTGCAGCCACTGGGACTTCCAGCCTTCAGAACCATGAGAAGAGAAATTTCGATGGGGTAGGCCCCCCGGTCTGTAGTGCTTGGTGACGGCATTCCTCGCAGATGAATACGGGGGTCCTGGGCTCCCAAACCAGAGGGGCTCTGACAGCAGACTCGTCCAGCTCCCTTTCCTCGCCTCTCTTCCTCCCTCTTTATTTGGAAAGAATTTCAGACCTTCCAAAAAGCTGAAAAGAACAGCACGGTGAATGCTGTACCCCCTTCCCTCGGGTCCCACGGTGGTAACAGGTGCTCCTTTTGTTTCTCTCTCTCCTTTTCTCTTTTTTTCCCTAGAACCATTTGAGAGTAAGTTGCAGACACCATGACGCATCACCCATAAGAGCAAGGACACAGTCCACGTCGGCCTTATCACACTGAGGAAAGGGGGCGCTGACCCATAATGTCCTTGAATATTGGTCCATGTGCACATTTCCCCAGTGAGCTCCAACCTGCTTCTGTAGAGGAACCCCCCCCCCCCAGTGACCCAGTCAGGGGTCATGCCTTCCTTTGGGTTGTCACCTCTTCAGTGTTTCATGACAATGACTCTTGAAGAATTGTTTTGAAGAGACAGGTCAGTTGCCTTGAAAATGTCCCATGTTCTAGATCAGTCTTTTTTCTCATGATTAGATTCTGGCTAAACATTTTTGGCAAGAATACTCTATGGTCATGTTATGTGTCCTCATCAGGGAGAGAAAGAAACTGAGACCCAGTGAGTCGGTGGCAGAGTTTCCGTGCATTTCAATACCAGATTTTTCATTTGTCTTAGGCCTGTGACTGATTCTGTAGGACAGCAAGAGTGCCATATGTCACGTGGGAGACACTCAAAGAGAAACGGGATCTATTACTGGAAGCGATGCTATTCTTCCTTATAAAGGCTAGTGGTTAAACACATCTAGACCTGGCTTTGCATCCTATTAGTAATAAGCCATGTGACCTGGCCGAGTCTTTTAATGTCTCCGGGCCTCAGTTTTGTTCTCTCTAAAATGGGGATAATAATAATTTCTAACTCTTAGACTTGTGTGAAATGAAACTATCCATGTCAAATATTTAGCACTGTGCTTGGCTCGTTGTAATTGCCCAATAAAAAGTGATTACTATTATGGATATGTTTTTATAATTATGATTATTGACAAATGAACGTGCCCTGGCCCTGCCACCTGCCTCCGTCCCCGCCCCCGAAGTGAGTGAGCAGGAGTGAGGGAGAGGTGGGGAAGAGCTTGAACTTGAGTGAACCCCACACAGGAGGAAAGACGTGGCCTGAAGTCCGAGTGTCACAGGATTCTCCTCGGGGCACAGGACTCAGGGACACCGGGCTGCACAGTTCCAGGGGCGCAGTCCATGCTGTGGATCACGTGAATGGCATCTGAGGTGGTGGCTGCTCTACACGGGGAGCAATGACCTTCCCCCAGAGTCCCTGGGTGGGGGCCGTTCCCCAGGCCTCCCTGGTGGGTGACGGGATGGTACTTCCTGATTTCCTTGGGGGAGGGGAGGCTGTGGGGTTAGTCGTGGCCAGTGACTCTGAGGGTGGGAGGGATTCGTGTCACATTTCAGGCCTGAGCATTCTGTGGCCAGTGTGAGACCCTCCAAAGCTCTTTTCCTCTGGCTTGGGATGGGCAGTGTTCGAGAGGGTGGCTTCTCCGACTGCCTGGGTCCCTAAGTGCCACCCTGCCAGCCCTCCATGGACACAGGTGTGTGCAAGAAACAACCCTTCTCTGGGGATCTAAAGTACTTTAGTTAACTTTAACTAGGTGACTTTAGTTAACAAGACTGTATTGTATATTTGAAAGTTGCTAAGAGAGTAGATCTTAAAAGTTCTCATCACAAGAAAAAGTTTGTAACTATGTGAGGTGATGGATGTTAACCAAACTTATTGTGGTCGTTATTTTTGATACAATCTATAGATGTATCAAATCATCACATTGTACACCTTAAACTAATACAAGGTTGTATGTTGATTATATCTCAATAAAATTGGAAAGAAACAAAAAAGAAACGTGCTTTGTTTGGAGTCCTGACAGGAGGGGTCCTTTGTTACCTCAGTGTGACCTGGCCCACCCTGACTGAGGCCCCCGTCAGCATCGCTGCTCTTTTCCCAGGTCCTCTCCTCGTGGCGGCTGCCCCATCTCTCCTTCCTCTATGTCCTCGCCAGCCCACTTCCTCCCCATGCTCCTCCCCTTCAACTTGCACACCTGGCCAGGTCCTACACATCCCAGGGGGACCTCAGTTCTGTCTGCCAGCAAGTACCCTCATTTTACAGGTGAATAGCCAGGGCTCACAGACCTCGTGAGGAGGGATGGAGTCGGGATTAGACCAGGGGTGCCAGAGATTGTGGCGAGGGTGGGGACTGCCTCTCATTTGTCCGTGTCCCTGAAGAGGGGCATGTCTGTGGTTGAACAGGGTGTCCGACTGGCTGTCTCCTCAGGTCTGCCAGTGACCCACCGCTCCCATCCCCACACAAGTGAGCGCACCTTGCCGCCCATCAGCAGAGCCACTTCAGATGTTCTTTGGAGGATTGGAGTGGGTTCTAGGTGGTCCCCCTGAGGTTCTAGATCTTTCTGGTCCCAGATTAGTTACTTACTGGGAAAGTCACTTGCCCTCACTGGGCCTAATCAAACGCCTCTGTGACACAGGGATGTTGGATTAGGTCAGAAATCCTGAACTCCGAGGCCTCTAGGGCCCTGACAGGCGGGGCAGGTGAGCAAAGCTACAGGGTGGGGACTGTGACCACTTGGGGCCCACATGCCCCATCTAAAGGGGGCAGTTGGAACTCAGCTCCTGCCAACTCTTGCCATGTGAGATATCCTCTTTTATTTATTCGTTTTAAAAAGAGAAATGAAAAATTTCACATTTTTTCAAACATTGGCAATAAACTCAATTTAAAAAAGGAAAATCACTCTAGAAGACCTGACGTGGCCACAAGCTGACAGTTTGAGACCTCCAGGTTAGCTGGGTTTTTTGTTCCCTCCTGCTCTCCACCCGGTCCTCTGATGTTCGCTGGGTCTGTGATTCCTGGGGGGTTGGGTGGGGTTGATCCAGGCTGGGATTTCAGAGATGGCAATTCCTGCCTCCTGTCCTTTGGCAAAACTCATGCTGCGTTGTGTCACCCCACATTCCCGAGAGGCCCCAGGCTGCACCCACGAACATTCTGTGTGCCAGATGCTCAGGGACCAGTGTCATCCTGTGCTGCTGTCACCATTCCACCCAAGTGAGATCTTCACGGGGGTCTTCGTGGGCCAGTCCCGCAGGAGCTTAGGGGCTGGGCCAGGTTTTGTGGAGACTGGAGCCCTGTAGGTTTCTAGGGAAGAAGCTGACTGTTCCCTGTGTATCTGGGAGGACAGGCTGTGACTCATTCCTTGACACAGCCTCAGCCTAGCATGTAGCGGGCTCAGAGCAGGGGAGAGTCACAGTGACGATAGCTCCTGTAGGGACAGAGGCGGGATTGGAAGCTGGAAATACCAAGCCCAGATTTCTGAGCTGGGAGGACAAGACTGAATGAAAGCAGATCAGGATTAAAGAGGGTGGGGTGGGCCTAAGAGTTTGCCTTAACTGCCAACTAGATTTTTTTTAAAGTAACCTTAAAAAGTACACACAGCTTGTAAGTTGTAAAACCCAGAGGTGGTGCATTTTGTTTTTATTGTGGTAAAATATACATAACATAAAATTTATCATTTTAGGGGCTGCCTGGTGGTGCAGTGGTTTAGTTCACGCTTGGCAGCCCGGGGTTGGTGAGTTCGGATCCCGGGCGCCTGCCGACGCACTGCTTGTCAGCCATGCAGTGGCGGCGTCCCATATAAAGTAGAGGAAGATGGGCACGGATGTTAGCCCAGGGCCAGTCTTCCTCGGCAAAAAGAGGAGGATTAGCAACGGATGTTAGCTCAGGGCTGGTCTTCCTCACACACACACACAAAAATTTATCATTTTAACCATTTTTAATTGTACTGTTCAGCAGCATTAAGTCCATTCATATTGTTGTGCAACCATCATCACCGTCCATTTTCTCCAGAACTTTTTCATTTTCCCCAATTGAAACTCTATACCCACTAAACAATATGCCAATTAGATTTTTATGGCTTAATTGATGGGTCAGTGTTGGGGTGCTGGCCAGGTGAAATGGGCTCCCCTAGGAGGTGGTGAGTGTCCCATCACTGGAGGTATGCAAGTAAAGACTGGGTGTGAGATACTAGGATTAGCTGATGGCACCACTAGTCTATGACTCTGTACTAGTCTTTACCAGGTTTCTGTCAGAGGGGGAGACGAAAAGCCCTCCCTGTTCCTAACCGAGGAGGAAGGTTCTGCTGTGTGGGGTTTTGTGTATCCCGGGGGACATGGTTTGTCCCGCAGTTCGCCTGTGTTAAAAACAAGCTGTTCGATGACGAGGCTCCATCATACCTCACGCAGGCCCAGTCTCGTCAGGCCAGCCCCAAGACGCGGTGAGTTCATTCAGGCTCCTGCCTGCGCCATCTCCTTCCAGAAATGTCTGGTAGCCTGCCACCACCTCTGCAAGGAGGGGGAGCTGGAGAGAGTGCAGTGTACGGTAATATGGCGGACACCGTCGTTGTCAACTCAACAGTCACCCCTGCCCCTCCATGACAGACCCCCAATTTGTTTGGGATTCAAATGGAAATGTTCTCAGGGAAGGTGGGCCCAGTGCCCGGCGTGAATCACGATGGATCTAGGCGTGGACTCTAAGCCCTCTGTGGTTATGCTGTTCCTCTTTGTCAGCGTAATCACAGAGGTGAATTCCAAGACGGATGAATGACCTGGTCAGGAGTTCAGGACTGGCTAGTCTGAGCTGAGCCCTGAAGGGTGAGTGAGTTAACTGGGGGTTGGGAGGGTGGGGCACTTGTAGAGGGAGAGGCAGGTACAAAGACCCTGTGGTCATGGCATGAAACTTCGGAGGTGTGAGAGGCAGCCTGGTGCCCAGCGTGCAGAGGGTCTGGAGGCTGTGGCAGGGTCGGGACCCCAGGGGCTTGGCAGCCGGGCCAGAAGTGGGTCTTTAACCTGAGTGCAAGTGAAGGGCTTCAGGTGTGTGTGTTGGGTTTGGGGGTGGGATGTTGTAAAACACAGTCAGATTAGCCTTTTGAAATTTATTCTGGCTGTGTGTGAGGAAGACACTGGGGGCAGGGCAGAGTGGACGCTTTAATCCCCTCTCTCCATGTCCAGTGAGAGCCCAAAGTCCTGCAGATTTCAGAGACGCCCGGAGGCCTGTGTTCTCACCCACTCCCGGCCTGGGCCGCTCCCGCTCTTCCTGAGTGATTTCTGCTCGGACTGTGCTGACTCAGACATCAAACTTCACCCCTTCTCCATTTCCCCAAACCCTACTCTTGACAAATACTTCTGAGCAGAGCATTTACTCAAGATCTGGGGTCACAGAGAGAGGTGACGCTTTTATATAGCATCTGAGATAGGTGTGTTCTTCCAAACCTTTGGGGGTGCCCTGTTACTTCCCCTCCCCTGAGCCCAGTAATTCATCTCTGGATCTTCCCCCAGTCCTTGCCTGGGCCCTGGGGCACAGCCTCCCCGGCTTCTCTCTCCTCCCTTTCCTGCTCTGTCTCTGAGCTCTCTTCCCCTCTTCCAGGTGGCATGGGAACTGCAGGCTGCATCTCCCTCTTACATGAGGAGCAATTCCGCTCTCCCCAGCGCAAGCTTCCAGATCCAAAGTCACAATTCACAAACTTGAAATGATATCGGGTCCTTTTCCCCAACCACTGCCTTTGACCCTGCCCAGCCTCCCATTGGTGGCCTTTGTGACACCTCAGTTTTGCTAACTTCCTTGTCACTTTTGGGCATGTGAAAGTCCAGTCTCAAAGTCCAGTCTCACATCTGATTTGACACCCACCTGCCCCTGAGGACTTGCTGGAGGGACTTGGAGGGGGCAGAGGGGGCCTGCTCCTTCACCCTCCTTCCCTCTGTCCTATAGGCCCCTTTCTTCTCTGGTGGACTCTGGCAGGGAGGAGGGAGACAGAAAGGGCCTTGTCTCTTGTCAGCTAGTGCTGCTGTGGTCTTTGCAGTGTGATGTCCTGGGTCTGTGGCCCTCACTGGTGGCCCTTGATATCCTCTGTGTGGCAGGCATCTATGCAGGCTCTGGATGGATGGGTGACAGAAGAAAGGATGGTGGTATTGGCATATGTGTGGGATGAACAAATGGCAGGATGGTGGATGGACCATGGTGAATGGACGGGAGGAAAGGAGTGGCTGAGTGATGGAGGAGAGGCTGGAATGCAGTGACGGTTCCCAACCTAGGGATCTCTGACCACTCCCTCCTGGGTCCTCAAGCTCCACTGCAATATCTGAGGAAGCTCAACGGTGTCTGCTCTTGATGCTCAGTGGTGGGCAATGGGTGGAACTTCTGGTGGGAGAGTAACTGGTAAGGGGTGAGGGAGGGAGGGCATAGGGCTTCTCACCGGAAGCTGGGGTCTAAAACCCAAGATCCTCAAGTGCCAGGGAGGGCGGGACGAATGGAGTGAAGCAAGTAGCCCACCCCGAAGCTGGGTCTGCAGGGTTGAGGTCGGGGGACGGGAGCAGAGCCGTGTCCACGAGGGACCAGAGCAGAAGCCAGGGGGGCGAGGATGGTGGTGCCCGAGGGAGGTGATGGCCGAGGCCCCTGGGAGCCATGGCAGAGCCCCTTGCCAGGGTTGAGCACAGCTGTCCTCAGCTCCTGCCATTTGGGTCGGGATTCTGCCCCAACAGGGGGTGGGCCCAGCAGGGCTGGATGAACAGCCTGTGCAGTTAGTTCCCAGGGATGAGGCTGCCCGGGCAACTGGAGCACTTCCGGCTGGAGCGGGGCACCACCTGGGCGGGTGACGCTGTTCACAAAGTCCGGCTACCACGCACCAGAGGGAGAATGTTAACTCCTCGATGCATTGCCAAATGGTTTGTAGACAAAAAACAAAACAAAAGTAAAACTTCCAAATCTAGAGTCCTGGGGAAAACCATGATGAAGGGGGCGCTTGGTGAGGGTAGGTTTCCAACCCGCTGGACCCGTTGGTCTCTGAGGTTTAAGATTCTATGGGAGCCCAGAGCTGGCGGAGGGCGCTGGGGAGGTGTTTCCGCAGAAGGACTCCCAGCCACCTCCATTCCCCTCTTCCTGCTGGGCAGCTGCTGCAGGAAACCTGGATTCCAGTCCTGGTTCTGCCACAAACTCGCTGCGTGGCCTTGGCTAAGTCTCTGCACCACTCAGGGCCTGAGAAGGGACCCTGCTTGCTCCTCCCTGCAGGTAGTTGGGAAGCTTCTGCAGACTCAATGGCACCGCCCAGCCCTCCAGGCTTAGGGCCACATACACATTTGCCTGTGCAAGCAAGCACGCCTGCATACACACAAGCGTGCGTGCACACACGTGTGCAACACACATGTGCACATACACACACAGTGACTTCTCTAGCCCTAAAGCAGCCCTAGGCATAGCCCCAGCCCTGGAATAAAATGCAGCTCACCCTGACCCCCACAAGGACCCTTTCGTCCCGGAAAGGAGGACTCATGAGGCCAGTCCACTTCCCAGCTGTGTGACCTGGGCTTGGTCAGCTGACCTTTTTGAGCCTTGCTCTCTCCTCTGTAAAATGGAGATTCCCTTTTTTTCCATCTCAGGAGCAGGAGGGCAGGGTCCCATCACCCCAAGTGTAGCGTGAGGGTGGGGAGCAGGGCAGCCCCTTTGCCCTCCTCCTCAGTGGGCCATCTGCTTCCTCTTTCCAGGGGCTAGCCCAGGGCAGGGCTGGGGGCCAGTGCAGGGATGCTCCCAGCTTGAGTTCCACTTCCCTCCTGCCCGCCGAGCCCGCCAAGTTCCCAGCAGGCACCCAGTACACTACGAAGGAGGACACGCAGGCTTGTAATTCACAGCCACCCCCGGCTCCCCTGCTGACCTGCATGGCAGGTGTACCCCACCCTTGGGGGGGGTCCCCGAGTAGGAGAAGAGCCCAGAGCCCCGTGTCCCCATCTCTGTTATTAGCGTTTCTTGCCTCTTGTGCTCCTCCTGGGCCAGGGGCTCCGCCATGGCTCTCTCTTTTCCCGAGGCGGGGGCTGTGGAATTTGGGGTCGAGTGGGCAGAGGCCTCAGGATCACTTAATTCACTCCCCTCAGTTAACAGATGGGGCAACTGAGGCCCAGAGAGAGGAAAGGTGTAAAGAAAAAAACGCAGTGTTTTTTCCTTCCCGAGTGTGGAAAAACCCAGCTCTTCCTGCTGTGTCTCTTGTGGGTCTCCTTCCCTCTCACACAGCACACTTCCCTTCTGACACTTCTGTCACCGAACATGTGCAGGTTCTCCCCACCAAGCAATTCTCTGCGACGCCTGCTGGGTGTCCTACAATTTAACTCAATTCTGACATTCTACCCAGAGAGAGTGTCAGATCCCACAGGTTAAGGGCTCAATCCCATAAGACTGCCTCCTCAGCACACGCGCGCGCGCACACACACACACTTCAGACTCCAGTTGCAAGTCCAGGTTGTCACTTGTGCTTCTGACCAACTGGCTATAGATTGGATGTTCCCATGACCCCCTCCTTGGGTTCGATTAATTTGCTAGAAGGGCTCACAGAACTCAGAGAAACACTCACACTCACCAGTTTGTTATAAAGGATGATGAAGGATATAGATGGACACCCAGATGGAAGGGACGAGCAGGGTAAGTACATGGGAAGGGGCACAGAGCTTCCGTGCCCTCTCTGGGCACCACTCTCCCGGCACCTCTGCGTGTTCACCAACCCAGCGGCTCTCTGAACCGCGTACTTCTGGGATTTTAAGGAGGCTTCATCACATGGGCATGATCATCGTTAACTCCATTTCCAGCCCTTCTCCCTCCTCCAGAGAATGGGGGATGGGGCTGAAAATTCGAAGCTTCTACTCATGGCTTGGTCTTTCTGGTGACCAGCTCTCATCCAGGAGCTGACCCGGAGTCACCTCATTAGAACAAAGACACTCCTGTCACCCAGGAAATTACAAGGGTTTTAGGAGCGCTGTGTTAGGAACAGAGGTCAAAGACCAAACATTAGAACAAACAATGCTCCTAGTGCTCTTATCAGGAAATTACAAGGGTTTTAGGACCTCTGTGTCAGGAACCGGGGCAAAGACCAAAATATATATTTATTATTATACATGACAATATCACAAAAGGGCTTGCCCGAATCCAACAGAAGCTGGGTTTGCTGACTCCCAGCCAGGGCTCGGGTCCCCACAGCCCCTGACCTGACAAACGGGGCCCCCACGGCCCTCTCTGAGCTCTTGGGGTGCAGTGGGGTTCCAGGCTGGAACAAGGGGCCTCCTAGGACCTGCACTGGGCAGGGAGGTGGCAAACGGGCCGGGGCGGCCCCCTCCCTCCCTGGGCCATTTCCCCGTCTGTAATATCACAGTGGCCCTGCCGCAGGGACTCTGATCCCCTCGGGATTTGGGGCCCAGGTGGGCGTGGGCTCCTCCCCTCTGTCGGCCAAGCCTGGTGGTGCATCCTCGGCATGGAGGAAGCCTGGATGGTGGAGGGAAGCAGTGTGCAGGCTGGCCCATGGCGGGGGCAGGCAGAGGCCCCCGGAGTCCTGCAAGTGAGGCAAGGGGAGAAGGTGGGGCCTAGTGAGTCTGCTCCCCCAGCCTGGTCCTGCCCCGGCGGGAGAAGGGAACCCTGCCAGCTCCCTGCTTTGGATTAGCTCTAAGACATAATGGGTGGCAGTGGAGCCAGGAGGATAGCCTCTAGCCCAGGCTCCGGGTGCCTGGGCCTCCTTTCCTCCATTCTCTCCCTGCTTCTGCTTTACTTGTGGCCCCAACGGCTGGTCCTCCCCAGGCTCCCAGGGCCAGGCTGGCCAAGGTTGAATCTTCAGATGAGGGACGGGGGAGTGGAGGAAGGTGTTACACGTGGCCACCCCTCTGCAGAGCCTGTATGGTCAGGGTGATGCCGCCTGGGGTCTGCGTCCAGAGCGGAGCGGAGCAGGTGTGTCCTGGGAGAGTGACGAGAGGGTCTGGAGGGAATCAGTATTTCTGACCATTGTGGGCTGAATTGTGTCCACCAAAAATTCGTATGTTGGAGTCCTAACCCTCAGTACCTCAGAAGATGAGTGGATTTGGAGATGCGGTCTTTACAGAGGTAATTAAGGTTAAATGAGGTCATGTGGGTGGGCTCTAATCCAATACGACTGGTGTCCTTATAACATGAGGAGATTGGGCACAGCCACACAGGGAGAAGCAGCCACCTACGAGCCAAGGAGAGAGGCCTCAGAAGAAGCCCCCCTGCTGATGCCTTGACCTCTAACCCCCGGAACTGTGAGACAACACGTGTCTGTCCTCCCAGCCCCAGCGTGTCCCTTGCTGTGGACGCCTTGGTTAGCCGACACACCAGCCAGGGTCTTTGTGGTGCTCTCGGATGCAAGAGGCCGGCAGGGGCAGGTGGAGGTGTAAACACCAGGACTGCACAAACATCTGGATGGGTTGTGGGCTCAGTGGGACTCAGACATCACTTCAGAGAGGCTTACCCTGACCATCTTTCTTAAAATGAAACGTCTTCCTCTCCCGCTCACTCCTGTCCTGAGCAATGGGGCCAAAGCGGCCAAGATGGGACCCAGCCAGGCAGGCAGCTGCCCCGGGGCAGGGTGGGCTGTGGCAGCCCAGGGTGGGGTGTTGGAGCCTGCACTGGGTGAGGAGGGGTCTGAGGGGGGCTCTGCGAGTCCACTCAGGGATGGGGGAACTCCAGCAAGGTGAAGACACCTGCAGGGCGGGGCAGGGGTGGCAGCCGGAGATGGCTACTGAGAGATGGAGCAAATAAGTGAATAAAGGATGGGAACCAGGTTTCTCCCTGTAGGAGGAGCGAGTTACAGACAGGCCATGGTAAACTAGAAGGGATCCGCGGTGTGGGATCGTAATTGGAGTTGTTGGTGTGAACTCACGCTTTTCTACATTTTACAGGTAGAAATGGAAATCCACAGAGGTCTGACCACTGAGGGGGCGTGGGGGTGGGCGTCCCATAGGAACGAGCACACCTGTGCCTCGGGGGAGGCGCTTGCAGTGTCAGGGGGCTCAGAGGGGACAGGGCTCCCATTGGTGGGCCCCCCCGGCTTACTCCCCACACCCCTGTGAGTCGGGGGTATAATGAGGGCTGACTTATGCAGACTCCCGGCAGATCCTTCCGACTCGAGCTCCCAGCCCCACCGGTCAGAGAAGTGTGTGTGTGGGGTGGGCAGGCAGAGGGCAAGGGGGTTTGCATGGGGCTTGGGTTTGGGGACAAAGACCCCTGTGCGGCGGCACCGAGGGCAGAGAGGGGCAGTGCTGGAACTGGCGGCCACCCCGCCCCTCCCGGGGTCAGCGCAGGGTTGCGGGGGGCGGGGGCTGACTTCGCAGTGGTGGACGCTACCCCTGCGAGCCCCTGCAGGCCCCGGTGTGTGCAGTGCTGCTGCCATCTCGTGGTCACCGTGGGACACTGACCTGAGCCCGCGCCACCTCCGGAGAGAGCGGGGCTTCCCACAGCGCCCCCCGTGAGTCAGCAGAGTCCGTCCAGGACCAGCAGGCAGACCCTGCCTCGCTCCCATTGCCGGGATCAAGGAACCATGGTCCCCCCTTAGGAGCAGCAGCCCAGGCCCAGGACAATGGCACAAAGGCACTGTCGTTGGAACTGAACTGTCTTGGAGGCAGCGAGCACCCTTGAAAGCTGGGAAAGCAATACCTGAGGCAGAGCTGGGGTCCCTGAAATTACCCAGGAATCAGTGAGGCAGTGCCCTGGCTGGTGTCTGGAGCAGGGGCCGTTCTGGATGGAGGGGATCCCATCCGTGACAACACGCATGGAGCATGTTCTTGACAGGTGCTGTGCTACTTGTTCTCTGTTAATCCTCACAACAGCCCTATGAAGGAGCCACTGCTATAGCCCATTTTACAAGTGAGAAAACAGAGACACAGAGAGGTTAAGTAATTTGCCTAAGATCACACAGCTCAGAAGCGCCATGCCCGCATTTGCTGTTAGAATCATGGGCCACATAACGTTTTGGTCAACAGACTGCAAATATGACAGTGGTCCCATAAAATCAGTACCAAAGAGCCTAGGTGTTCAGTAGGCGTACCATCTAGGTTTGTGTAAGTACACTCTGTGATGTTCCCACAACATAATCACCTAATGACCACGTCTCAACACGTGTCCCCCTTGTTAAACGACGCACGACTGGTATATGATTGGAGAGGTTGGATGCTGACACTGGGGTAGAGGGTAGGTAGGGGGTCAGTGTCCAGGCCCAGCATGGGTTCTGGGGGCCCAGGGAAGCCAAGAGGGAGTGGAGGGGGTGGAGGCTCTGCCAAGAGGCTTCCAGGTGTTTCCTCGCAGGCCCTGGGGCTGCCTCCCAGGTGCTCCTTCCCCTGCCACAGGCTGGCCACTCAACCTCCCCGTCCCTGGCCCGGGGCCACCTTTGGAGGCAGTTGGGCCCAGCAGAAGCTGCCGGCGCCTCATTAATCCTGTCCCCTAGCCACAGCCTGAGGCCCTTGCCAGCAGCTGGCCCTCTTTTATGTGAGGTTGTACGACTTCTGGCTGCTGCTGAGTGATGGGCCCAGGGCCTGCAGCCTCAGACACAGCCCCTGCCAGGACTCCCGCCTGGCCAGCGCTAGTGGCTCCTGCTAGCGGTCCTCACCGGCCCCCAGCCCAGCAGCCTTCTCTCTGGAAGAGGGGCTTAAGGAGGGGACGCCCAGTGCTGCCCCATCCAGGGGAAACCCCGAGACCTCCACAGTCCCCCTTCCTGCCTGGCTCTCTGCCACCAGCCCCACCTTACCTCTCCAGCCTCGGCCCTCCTCAAAGGCTCTCCCTGACCTCCCAGCTCCCATCACTCTGCCTCAGTTTCCCTTTCCTTCATCTCAGCGCAGGTGGCATTTTTGGAATTTATGTGTCTTTATTGTCCCCTTCCCTCCCATGTGACCCACCGGGGCTGGCACCTGGCCACATTCACCTGTGTTCTCTGCACCTAGAACCATGCCCGGGGTGCCGCTGATGTCAGGAGATCTCATACACAAGAAAGAAGAAACGACATAGCAACTTGAGCCATTAGCGGGGCCACAAGCCCCTGGAGCCATCCACTGAAGGTTCCCTGGGCCCCTGGGCTCGGATCCTTGAGAAATCACCGCTCCCCTCAGGGGGCCCCAGTGAAATGATGCTGTCACTCAGCTGCTGGGAAGGAGGAGGGAGGCAGGCAGTGGGTGAATCGGGCAGACAGGGAGGAGAGGCAGCAGTGCAGGGAGGACTGGGTCCTGTTCTCCCATTACTTAGTGTGACTAGGCCACGCCTTGCTTCCCTGAGCCTCAGTCTCCCCACCTGTAAGCAGTGGGCAAACCTGCCGACCCCACAGAGCTGTTGTGAAGTGTGGAACAGCCCAGGTCAGGGTATGGCACACAGCAGCTCAGCTGAATGTGGGTGAGGAGGGTGGGGGAGGGCCTGGGAGAGCTGGGGCTACAGGGCGAGGGGAGGGAGCCCCCCCCTTACCTGTCCCGAGATGGCCCCCAGTCTCCCAGTCTCCCAGGTCGGGCCCTGGCACAGACGCCTATGATGGCTTTGTGCGCAGGTGGTACACTTGTCCCAGCTGACCGGGACAGCTTGCCCTACCGTGTGTGTTTGTGTAAGTGTGCGTGTGTGGCAGCAGGCCAGCCAAGCCAGAGAGTGGGGGAGAAACTGATCTATCATTGTCATAGTCCTCTTACCTGACCACCAGATGCTGCCACCCTCAGCCACACAGGAACCAGCTGAGAAAGGTGCCTATTATGGGGAAGATGGTCACAAAACCCAGGTGTTTAGGGGCCTTCGTCCAACATATGGGATCAAACACAAAGTTCATCTTGCTGCTCCAGACACTGGTGGCCTGGCGTGTTGTTGCTGGCAGCCAGCCAGAAGGAGCCAGGAAAGGGCCTCTGGAAATCACCTGCTGTCATGAGCGCTGCCTGGAGGCGGCAGCGGGGCCAGCAAGATAAAGCAGTCTGGGGCCATGCAGAGTAGAGACACAGCCCCAGCCCCTGGACACCTCTGGGCGATCTAAAGCAGGATATGATGGAGCGGGTGCTGGTGCCCGAGTGCAGGCAGGGAGTAGAAGTGGCCAGGTGACAGCATGGTAAGTGAACTTTGCTTCTTCCCAATTCAGTGTAAACAGCCTCTGGGCAGGGCTGGCGAGGCTCCACCACCTCTGCACAGGGGGCGGGGGTCACCTGCTGAGTAACCAGGCAAGGCTGGACCATGCCCAGGAGAAGCTTAACACCTTGTTACAGCCAGCCTTCCCATCACCTGGGTTGACACGTAGCTAGGTGAGGCAGAATATAGGCGGTCACCTCGAGTTTGAGCAGTTGAGCTTGTACGACTGGAGGGCGAGGGCCAGGACGCCTCCATCTCCCACAGAGCCGGCACACCAGGCTGCTGGCTGCTGCCAGGGGACAGTGGAGTAGCTGCCCCCTGCCCTCCATAATAGAAGAGGCAGTTTAGGTTGGGGAAATGGGTCAGACGGAAGGTTCAGGTGCCACCTTCCTCCAGGCCTAGCTCACCTGAAGCTCCAAAGCTTGCCTAGACACTGCGCCCCCTCCCCTGCTTAGAAGCGTATAAACGCAGGGTCCCACGTACCTGCCCCCAAGCTGCTTTCCTCACACCACCCCCTGGAGGGCTGGCTGGGCCTGGTCTCGAGTGTGCCCAGCTCCAGGCCACACTTCAAACACAGGTGCTGCCCGCCCGCTGCTGATGGGAGCCAGTGGCCACTCTCCAGCCACCCAGGCCCCCTGGATGCAGGCATTCCGACTTCTGCTCTCCTCCACGGGCTGACCTCTCAGGCAGGTCAATCGCTCCAGCCCCCGTCCCTTCCACCACCGAGGGCTGGGCCTCAGTGACTCTCGGGAGCCTGGCATGGAGATGCCAGACTGCAAAAGGCCTGGGGCTCTTGAGCAGCCGTGGAAGGAGATAAGAGCTGATGCCCTGGGCCTGACCTGGGCCCCGCTCCTTGGCTGTGTGCCACATCATCCAAGCTGGGCCTTGGTATCATCATCGAAAAATGAGGACAACGCACTGAGGCATGAGACAGCGCCCAGCACATGATGTTGCTAGCAGGGTGGTTTTCCACCTTTAATTGGGGATACAAAAGACACCTCTCCCACTACAAGATCACCAGCAGGTGGGTGGGCCCGGTGCCTGGGGGAGCCCTGCCCGGGAGGAAAAGAGGGAAGATGGAGAAGGCAGTGGAGGAGGCGGTGGGGCCGCAGGTGCTCCAGGCATCCTGGGAGCCTCCTCTGGCAGCCTGGGGCTGCTGTGGTCTTGCCCCCACCATGTGCAGCTTCGTACCTGGATAGTGTGCAGCTCAGCAGAGGGCCACACACCCTGCCCTCAACAGCTGGCCAAAGCCTTCAGGCCCCGTGAGGCAGGGGTGGGGAATGGACCAGAGGCTGCGACAGAAGCTTCTGCTACCTCCAGCCTCCAGCCAGGCCTTGACTGGCAGTGTGGGCTCTGCAGAGGGCTCCTCTGGGGATGGGTCTGGGGGGGGATCACCCGGGGCAGGGAGAGTCACCTGGGGCAACCAAGCAGCTGGACTGTCTGTCCTGGGGCCTCTTGGTCTCAGCAAAGTCGTAGTGGTCACTGGGGTGGGGAAGGAGGCAACAGCAGCCAGGATCCCAATGTAGAACTGACCTGTTCCCCCAATTCATCCGGCTGCCTCCCCACACCCCCAGGCAGCATGGCCCGGCTGCAGCTGGGTCAGTCACATCCTCAAGGAGGAGAGAAGGGGGGACAAGCCACCCCAAAGCAGCCTGAACACCAAAGGAAGGAGAGGGGCCCCAGCCAAGGGGTGTGGGAGCAGAGGGGGCATGGGCTGCAGGGTGCCAGACCCCATACTCATAAGGCAAACAACATGTCGTCATCTTTCTCCTGGGTCTTCTTCCGAGGGGCAGGGCCAGGAGGGGGACCCGGGGGCCCCTCGGCTGAGGGGCTGGAGAGGTTGGGCAACCGATCGGCTGCCTTGGCCCGTTCTTCCAGGAACTTGTCAAACTCTAGAGGAAGGAGAGAGCAGCTGGGGGTGGGCTCTGAGCCACAGCCGGGGTGGGAGAGTGAGGGGGAATGGTGTGGGGGGTGGGCAGGGCCAAGGCCTCCTACCTTCGCTGGTGACGCCCTTGGGCTCTTCCACATTATTCCCCTGAGAAAGCAGGAGGAGGCAGAGGTCAGCTGTAGGAGAACAGCCAGTCCTTCTGGCACAGCGGGGTGGCTTGGGGCTCAGGCTGCTAAACCTCAGTGGTCCAGACTCAGGCTCTGTGTGGGCCCAAGACTTGAACCTCGGCCCCACTCTGTCCTGAGCCACAAGCCTTGGGTGTCACCTGACTTCTCTGAGTCTCGGTTTTCAGCTGGTACAACTCACAGGGCTGTTGGGAAGCTAAAATGGAATACTACACGCAGAGTGCTAAGGACAGGGTGTGGTGCCCAGTGGGTCCTCAAGGAACGCTAGTTCCTTTCCTCCCAGTGTCTGGAGGGTTGGACAGACCGACACCCAGAGACTGAGGCCACACATGCTGAAGTTGGAGGCTGGGGAGGGAGTGAGCCTTCTGCTGCCCGACAGAAACAGACGGAGCCTCACCTGACCTGGGGTAGAAACATGGTCTTGGCTGCTTGAAGAAGGCGGCCTCTGGACCTGAAGAGCCTAGGCACTCTGCCCTTGGTGCCCGGACAGGAGGTGGGGGGGTGTTGGGAGGAGCGAGGCTGACTCTGCCCTTCCACTCACTGAGGGGTGCCAGGGCTCCGGGGATTGCCTGGGCCCCGCCTGCCTCCTCCGGTCATGGCACCCCATGCCACAGCTGCCCATCAGTCTCCTGATCTGTAGGACGGGCCTGCAATGGTGGTTCCCTCTGAGAGTAGCGGGAGGTCACCTGAGCCACTGCAGGAGCAAAGCTTAGCGCTATGGTGATTCCTTGGGTACCTGCAGCCCATCCTGTCTTCCCTATAGCGGGCTGACACCCTGGGACCTGACATGGGAGCAAGTTCCAGCAGCTGCAAGGGGTGTGGTCCTTCTCTGAAGGGAAATGCCCAAGAGCGGCGGGCGGGTGGCAGGAGATGGGACACTTTCAGCTGCTGAGGTGTCCCACATTAACGCTCCCCTCCTCACAGCTGTGCACCCTGCCCCATGCCACTTCCTCATGAGAAAAACGGGAGTCCTGTTGGGTGGGTGAAGAGGGGGCCTGAGCCTTTGCCTCTGGGCTGGGTGGGCCTTGACTTACCACGTCAGTGGACAGCCACTGCTCGATGTCCTCCATGAGGCAGGCCTGGGTGACGGGGATCTGGAAGGAAGGGCAGAGGGTGAGGCAGGGAGAGGTGGTGCACTGGCCGACAAGGCAGAAGGCCCTGCCAGCTCGGGGTCCACCAGCTGGGTGGCCTGGGGCAGTCACCCATCCGTGAGGTTCCTCACTTATAAAATGGGGCCTGTCAGACCTGCCCTGCTCTCTTCGGGGGGGTGAGATCCTGGCATCCCCTCCAAGATGGCTCCTGCCCCGTGGCCTGGGACCCACAATTCTGCCCACTGTGCCAGGCTGTGGGCAAGGGGGGTGCGGGGCCAGGAGGCTCAGCAGGGGACAGGGAGGGGGGTCACGAGGAGAGAATGGACCCCTGACTTCCACACGCCAAGGCTGGGGAGCTCTAAGGCTGGAGGGAAGAGCTTCATGCTCAGGCCCGGGGCAGGGACTCAGCATAGGTGCTGAGGAGCACCTGACAGAAGAACATGCGAAGGCCAGAGAGGGATGGCCATCAAGGTTGGGGAGGGGCACAATTGTGGGCCAGGGAACGCCAGGTCTCCTGCACCTTTGCAGACTCACGGTGCACGGTGGAAAGGGGCGCAGAAGGGCCGGAGTGGAGGGAGGTGCCAAGATGACCAGACGAGGCCAGGCTGGTGGACTTGGGCTGTGGCTGTGTATGGGGGCGTTTCACTTTGGGCCACTAAGACATGGGCCCTGCCATAAAGGCTCCGGCACAGGGGCTGGGGCCTGGGCTCCTTCTCTCACAGCTTCTCCAGTGGGAGACTCCAGTTGGAGGTTATGGGCACAGACTTTGGAGCCAGAGAGACTGGAATCTGGCTTGGCCTCCTTAAGAGAGCGTTACTCTGGGCAGGTTACTGAACTTCTCTGAACCTCGCTTCGCTCATCTTTAGAGAGGGGAACAACAGTACCTCCCGTCTGGGTTGCTGTGAGGATTAACTGAGATGATGGCTATAAAGAGCTTAGCACAGTGCCGGGCAGAGAGTAGATGCTCAGGAAAGGCTAGTTACCACTGAGTTACTTTGGGAAAGAGAGGGAGAGAGTCTTTTTCCAACCAAGCCAGTTCAGGCCCCAAGCTCTGTCCCCGGCACCTGAGGACCCCAGCGGGCAGCAGGGGAGCCCAGAGAAGAGGCAGGAGCCGCTTCCCAGCAGCAGCAGCAGCACCCACAGCAGCAACATCAGTGCTCTGGGCCGCCCACACCAGCTCCCTCTCCCGCTCGGCTCTCTGCGGACACTTGGCCCAGAACCAGGTGAGCCCGTCACCCCTCAGCTGCCAGAGGGGCTGCCTGGGCCCTGTTCCATGAGTGGGCACCGAGGGGCCATGGAAGCAAGAGTGGAGGGAGCGGGACCGTGCTGAGGCCTGGGTTGGCCTGGGTGCCCTGAGCTGCCCAGGCACGCATGCACCCCTCATTCTGCTCCGGGTCTAATGGTCCCGCTCCCTCCGACAGCACCACCTGCCGGGACCCCTGCGAGCAGCAGCCCCAGCTCTCCAGGGGCCAGGCCCTCCTCACCATGCCTTGTCTCACCATCCAGTCCCCGAGGCTCTTCTCGCTGCTGCCTCCCACCTGGGTGAGGAAGGGTCTCGCTGATGGTGGCAGGAAGGCCAGGGCCACTGGGGCGCCGGCAGCCTTCTCCAACAGCAGGCTTGCACCACCGTAGGAGGCCCGTGTGTGCATGCGCATGCGGGTATGTGGAGGGTGTGGTGGCAGGTGAAAGGGGACAGGAAACAGCAGAGGGTATCTCACACTGGAGTGAACCACACCAGCCCTGGGACTCCAGAGTCCTGAACAGGCTGGACAAAGCTTCTCCTCCCTCTCTGAAAAGCTCTCCGAGGGTGGGCCTGAGCAATGGCAGAGCGGGCAGCCTTCAGCCAGTCCATTGGCTCTCATGGGATTCTTATGGGCATCCCAGAAACCTTGGTCCCCTCATGTTTATTGATGGGCAAACAGATTGGTGGCAGAGGGAGACTAGAGTCCTGCCTCCTCCCCCCTGGACAGAGCTGGCACGGGGCCTGGCACGTGCTGTCCAGCACCTGCACGTCACAGGGCTGTGAGCGCCGGGGCAAACACTGGCTGCCCAGAGAGCTGGCGCTTGATTCCACCCTCTACTTTGCTGCTTGGGATCACGTTCTGAGGGTTTCGCAGGAGAGAACCTTCCCACCCAGCCAGACCTAAGCACCCTGGAAGCAGGAGTTCACTGACATGGTTTTGAGAAAGTCATACCCTGATCTGGTGTAGGTCACTTAAATCTCTCAAGTTATCAGAGATGAATGAGCAGTAATTTACCAGCTTCTGCTCTCCTGCAGTAGATGTGTGTGTCTCTGCCCTGTGGCTAACTGCAGGGCGGTGTAGGAGCCAGGAAGCCTGGGTTCTAGTTCTCATCATGCCCCTGAGTGGCTGTGTGCCCCTGGGTAAATGACACCCGTCTCTGGGCTGCAGCTCCCTCAATTGTAGCAGGAAGGATTGGCTGGGATTGTTGCCTCCTGGGCTGTGGAGTCAGTTCTGCCCATAAGGCCAGGTGGCCCGAGAGGGAAGTGATTTCAGCAGGCTTCCTGAGTGTCCGGATTCATCTGGATTCCTGGAGCCAGAATGATGGCCCTTGGAAAAGGCAGGCCAAGCAGGGAGCATTCACCTCTGCTCCTCGAGTTTTGCAGGCCCTTGGGGTTCTTGTCACCAGCACTGGCTTCGGAGCTGGACAGACCAATAGCTGTGAGACCTTGGGCAAACGACCTCACAATTCTCAGCCTCGGTTTTCTCGTCTGTAAGCGGGGACGACACACAGCAGTGCTGTGAAGATGAACTGCTCCACTGCGTTGTGTGCCAGGCCCACGCCGAGGATGTAACATCTGCTGTCTCCCTCAGCCTCTCTGGGACTCAGCTTTCTCACGGGTAAGAGGGGACAACATCCCGCAAGGGTCTGTGTAACGACTTGGTAAAGGGGGATGCCGCGTGCTCAGCACAGGGCCCGCACAGAGCACGGAGTCAGCAAACGACTGCTTGCAGTGAACACGAGGGAGGCCCTGAGACACGGTGGGAGTGCGCTCTGCTCGGTGGAGGTCACACCACACGCAGGAGGCCTCTGAGTCCCCGCGGTCCTGCGTCCAGTGTTCCCGGTCTCGCCCTGTTCTGACCTGGGATGACTCCTGAGCTGGGAGTTGTTGGGACTTTCCACCCGGTAGACTGGGCGGCTTCCACAGCCTCCTAACTGCTCTCCCAGCTCCCATTCTGGATCCTTCTAAAACGCAAGTCAGATAAATGTCCTCTCTGCTCAGAACTGTCCATGGCTTCCACCTTGCGCAGGATAAAACCCACCGTCCTCCCAGCTGCGCATGAGGCCCTTTGGTTCCTGCTGCCCCTCAGGCTTCGTCTCGTACCACCCAGTCCCACCCTGACCTCAGAAGCCCTGTGCTGTCACCGGCCCTCTCTTCTGCCACCCTCTTCATGGCCCCTGCCTCTCCAACTCCCGGGCCCTGCCGTTCCTAACCACCTCCTGAGGAGCTGCTCTGTCCACTTGCTGAGTCCGTGATTATCACTGCCTGAACGGCATCCAAAAACCAATTCAAAGGTACAAGAATTGTACTTGGAGTTCTTGCCAAGGGGTAGGGTCACCCCAGTGTGCTCAGTGCCGGGCACATGGCTGTCACTCAGTACACAGTCAAGCAAGTAAATGGAACTAAAATGATGCCACTGGATACCTCCCTGGGGTTTTAGGGTCTGTTCTCTTGTCCCCCTCTGTCCATACTCCTGCAAATAACAGGTCTCCAGAGAGGCAGTGAGGTAGAATATTGACTGAGTGCTACCTCTGTGCCAAGCGCCCTCTCACGCATCCTCCTATAAACCACTACAGGCACTCCGATAAGCCCCGACATACAGATGGAGAAACTAAGGGTCAGAAAGGTTAGTCATCTGCCTAAGGACACAGAGCTGTTAAGAGGGGGAGCTGGGTGGAACCCAGGCTGCTGGACTCCAGCTCCCTGTCCCCGACTCAGGTCTGAGTCCTTGCTCTAACCCTTTCTTGATTGTGAACTCGGGCAGATGACTTGATCTGTCTGACGAAGTTTCCTCAGCTGTGAAATGGGAATAATCACATTAGCTACAAAGGGCCAACTAGAGAACCACATGGGGAGAGGGCAGTGGACGTGCCAACCAGTGCCCGGCACATGGGGGGTGGGGGTGGTGGGTAAGCATTCCCTGGCCTTCCTTCTGGACAGGCCCCAGGGTGGCAGTAGGGCCCCTCTGCTCACCGCTCCAGTGTTCTGCTGCCGGGCATCCAGGGCTCCAGCCAGGCCATCCGTCGCTTGGGGGTCTTCGTATTTTACCCTGAAACACAGAGGCCGCCACGCCCATTAGATGCAGGCTTGCTGTACCAGGCATCCAGCTGACACGAGGACGGAGGAGCGGGCAGGCCTCGCATCCTGTGTGGATGCAGGTTGTGCCTGGGCAGCGGCGGCTCAGGCCCAGGAAGGGTTCCTACCCTGGAGGCCTGCCCGGGAATGGTGGCGAGGGCCTCATTTCCTGCTGCAGGGAGCTGGGATCAGACGTGCGACCTCCATGACAGGTAGCAGCAATGCTGCAGAAGTGAGGGACGGTGCTGCTGGCCAAAGACCAAGACCAGGATCATCAACGGCTATCACTAGAGCTGGCCAGACTCCAGGGATGAGAAATAGCACCAAGTACCCCATGCTCATGGAGAATTCATATCTACAGGCCCTTTTTGGAGCAGCTCCCATTTCATAGTTTTATAAACCGTGGTTCTGTCTAAGGTTGCATCTGAATGGGGAATTCTCTTCTGCTGCAAAAACAAACGTCGGACTACTGGGTGAGGCGCCGTCTTGAGACGTCCCCACCCCTCCTCATCCCAGCAGCATGTGGGAGGGTGATTCTAATGTTCTCTGGGGGATGCTAGCCCGTGGGCAGGGTAGGAGGACCAGGAGCGGAGGAAATGCAAGGCTGATGGGCTGGGAGGGGCGGACAAGGACAGGGAAGGTGTTCACTGTGTCTGGAGTGAAGTCTCGGGGAGCGAGGGAATAAACCAGGAATGGGAGGAAAACCTGTGCTAACGAGGGGCCGGGGTGTCTCTCCCAGCTGCTACAGGGGGCCGTCCAGGGCAGGTGTTGGGCACACAGCCCCGATGCTTGGAAAGAGCCATTATCCTCACTCTGAACTGCCAGCGGGGAGCGCAAGATCTCGCATCAGGTCAGTCCAGCTTTGGGGTGAAGAAGTGAGCCACAAAATTCCAGTCTCACAGGGAAAGCCCTGCACACTGAGGGCTGAGGGCTCTCCCTACAGGTGTGGGCCAGGAGCCCCTCACACTGCTGAAGCCAGGGCTGGTCCAGCTCGAGGCTTCAGGAACTGGGTCCACATCACTTTTAACTCTTGCAATGCCAAGTTGCCTTCCTGGGAATGGGGTGGACTGGCACTTAAAGTGGCCTCTTGAATGAGACCCTCAAATTCCCAGGCAGCCATTTCGAAGAGCACTGCCATCTGCTCCCTCCCACAGGGTGTGGACTTAGCCAGAAGAGTGCAGTCATTAGCTAGTTCATCCATGGCAAGTGGGCTGGGGACAGCGTGCAGGGCCGTGCTGGAGCCAGCCTGAAAGCTGGGTGGCTGTGGGCTCACGCCCATCTGGAGAGCCACTTCAGTGTCCCTGGTTAACCTGGGCAACGGGAGCTGGCGAGGAGGAAGTGACGCCAAAGACTGAGCAATGCGCCCTGACCCAGGGAAGGCCTGTTCACCCAGGGTATGGAAGCAGCCTCGCTGTCCCATAGCTAAGACACGGCAGGTGCGTGTGGAAAAGGCAGAACAAGGCGTGTCCAACCTAGGAACGCACAGAAATCCACGCTTCCCCTCACTCAGAAGAACTGCATGTTCTTTCCTAATTACTCCCCACCCCTCTGCTTTTGTCTCTCTCAAGCCCACAGAGCCCTGGAGGCTGAGCACACCCCCCGATCGAGGAAGCCCACGTGGCCCACACAGGGCGGCAGAGCCTGGTCAGTGTCTGCTGCCCCACACCCAGCGCAGTAGGGAGGAAGGCTGATCCTCAAACGGTCCTGGCGAGGCTGGTGGGCAGGGTTGGGCCTGGGACCACTTGGGGTGACAGTTGTCAGTGCTTCTTGGAGAAGACACAGTGGCTCTGGGGAGGAAGTGCAGTGTGTCCCCAGAACGATGATGTGGAAGAAGTCGAGGACGAGCATCCCCACTTGCGGCAAAGCTTGGCTAAGATGCCCCAGACTCTGGCTGGCCCAGGTGCCCCCATTGCTCTCCTTGGCATCCCAAGTGGAAGAGCCTGGTCAACTGGAGGGGTGGTGATTCTGTGAGCTGTGGTCAGGGCTGGGGCAGAAACAGAGGGGCTGACAAGAAGCTGGCTTCCCGGTGAGCAGAGGCAGAGGAGGTGCAGGTTGGAGTGAGGCGTGGGCCAGACACCAGGTGGGCAGAAAAGGCCTTGAGGGATCAAGAATCCCAGGGGACAAGGCAAGGTGGGCAGTCCAAAGGTCAGCCAGGTGATCAGGGCTAGAAGGTCCAGCTGGAGCGTAAGGGAGGGACAGCCAGGCAGAACAAAGGAAAGAGGAACTCCATGCGAGGGCACACTCTTGTCCCTGCCCACGCTTCCTGCTGGGGTGGAAACCAGTCCCCAGGGAGGGCCTGCTGGAGAATCCAGGAACTGAGAAGGTTCCTGACGTCACACCAGCCCTGTCCCTGATGTCTCATCCTCTCCCCTGCCTCTGAGCCTCTGCACACGCCGTTCCCACGGCCTGAACTGCCATCTTGACCTCCCCCCGCCCCCCGCCGGTGCCCAGCCCTGAGCGCCCTCTGCAGAGTTCCGTGCCACCTCCTCCATGTCTGCAGGGCCTGGTACACCCCCCTGGACAGCACTTAGCACTGCACAGCAGTAGTCTGTGCACACGTTCCTCTCCCCATGAGACCGCAGGCCTGGGGAGCACATGCCGGGGGTGCTTTCCTCTGTCCCTCGGGGGCCCACTCCCCAAACAAGCGATGGTGCAACAGCAGCCTCAGCCGGGCTGGCGAGCAGGCCTGGTGCTGCCTGCGGGGGCTGATGCGGGCGGGCCACCCTCCTGGCTGCAAGTCCCACCGGACTCATTAGCGTCCACCACACAGCAGTCTCGCAGTGCTCCTAGCTCCCTGGCAACCGTGAGCTGCTGGTCCCAGAGCAGCCGGGCCTGGGAGTGCAGACGCGCCCCAGACTAAAGGTGTGGCTCACAGCCAGGCTGGCTGCAGCCAGTGGGCAGGGCTGTGAGCAACCCCATGGCCCCGGCTGGCAGCAGCCTGTCAGATTTGACCTGGATTTGCCAGAGTGGAGAGGGTATCCCTGCGCCCTTTGGAGGCCCATGGACAGTTCTCAAAGACACCAGAATGACCACAAGGAGCCAGGGGTCTGCTGGGAAGGTGTCTTAATCCAGAGCTTTCCTTGGCTGTACAGCCTGGCTGCCCACAGCTCAGCTCTGAGGTCATAAGCAAGGTGCTGACAACAACCCTAAGCAAACTGCTTCCCTGACAGGCCTGTTATGGAGCCAGTCCTGGGACATCGAGGCAAGGGGCTGGCACTGGCAGACACTCGGGCCAGGAGCCTCAGCTGCTGAAAGCATCTCCCTGAAAATGGGCAGTCCCCAGGGGAGGACAGAATTCCAGCTCTAGTGCAGCGCGGGCAGACCTGAGAGGGGCAACAGTGACTTCTCTGGAAATTAAGGATGGCTATGCAACATCAGAAATGACTGGACAAGCTGCTGAGGATTTATCAGGAACCGTCCCTGCCTGCCCCAGAGGGCGTGGCACACAGTGGACAGCGCAGTGGGGAGCTGGGTCTGGCTAGAGACACCGTGTTTTGGAACCAGACAGCCCTGGGTTCCCAACCTAGCACTGCCAAATATTAGCTGCCTGACCAGGCGCAATTGACCCAGCCTCTCAGTGCCTCAGTTTCCTCACTGATCAGACTGTGTAAGATTGTGGCATACAGCTGCTCACCCACCTACAGGCGTCCCTTCCCCCACCTAGACTGCCTGTGGGACACGCAGTCCGCCACTTGGCCACAGGGCTCTCCAGGCCGTGTGGGACTGACTTAGGAAAGCTGCCATGCTGACAAGGTGCAGGCAGGGGGCTGTGCCCTTCCACACAGTGTGCCCACCAACAAGCTGGGTTCAGGGGCCGGAGAGGCTCTCCCCTGATAGGGAGCAGCCCAAACTGCAGGGGAGCAGGGTGGAGCCAAGCCACTCACTCTTTCCGTTGGTCAGCCAGCGAGCTGCCCCGTGTCAGCGCAAACATGTCAAACTCGTCTTCTAGGCGGCCAGAGGCCTCCAAAGACTGCAGGCCGGCCCTCACGCTGCTGGAGCCCAGGTCTGCAGGGACAGAAAGGCCACGTGAGGGGTCTGCCTGGCTGTCCTTGTACACTGAGCTGTGGCTGAGCTGCTCCCTGCCAGGCCCAGGGTTGGCTCTGGAGAAGCACCATGGAGCAGGGTGGACAGGGTGGGTGTATGGATGGGGCAGGCCACCTGCTGGCTGAGGGACTGTGGGCACGTCACTTCCTCTCTCTTAATTATTTCCCAGCATTCAGCATGAAGCAGGCAGTTGACAATGTTAAAACTAATCACACTGCTAACGATAAGGACCGCTAACACGTATCAGGAGTGCACTGGGCCTGGCACTGGCCTCAGACCATTTCATGCACAAGCTTATTCAGTCCTCATGACGACCTGTGAGGAAGGGCCCCGTCCTGCCCGTTACAGAGGAAAGAGGGTTACAGGACATTCAAGTGACTTGCCCAAGCTCACCCAGATGATTCAGGCCATGGAGAATTTAGTGTCTAGGGGCAGTCACAGGACAGTGGGATTTCTGAGATCTGAGGGGGCTCAGGAGTTGCAGGGCTGTGAGGGAGAGTCCCACATGTTTGGTACTGGGTGTTCAACCTTGCAGCAAGATTCAGCTTGGGACCCTGGTGAGGTGGGGTCTGGGCCGACATTCTGCTGTTGGCGCCCCAGCTCCAACTGTACAATAGGAGGGCACCCCAGAAGTGCAGGGTGCCCACAGTACCACAATGTACCCTTGGCCAGAGCCCCCACATGGCACTTACTCATTCCCGCCAGCTGGGACGAGAGGCTGCCAGTGGCTGCTGGGTCAGGGCCCATGTCCATCAGGTCAGCCGCCGCCTCGGCCTCACTTGGGGTCTGGGGGAAAGGGAGATGCCACCATCACCCTGCCTGCCTGCAGCCTCATTTCCTTCTGCCCCGAAGCACTGGCAGGTGCATTCTTTGCCTGAGGATCTGTCACCAGGGCCCCGGCAGCTACGATTGGGAGTCAGGGAGTTTTTCTTCCTGCCCTGGGCCTCTGGCTCAGCTGCACCCCTTGGGAGGGTGGGAAGACCCTTGGGCATCAGCTGATGGCAGAGCCTTATTTACCTTAAAGGGACAATGGCATAGAAAGTTAGAAGGGGACTTGTCTATGGGCCTGGATCAGAAGGCACATCCTGTCTAGGACATCTGGGGAGGGAGGTGAGCACAGCCCTCCTCCTTCCTACTCACAGGCATGATCTAGTCACTGAGAAGAAGGCTTTTACCTTGATGGGCTGGCCTGTTCGGAACCGTTCAAACCTACAAGACAAAAGACCGGAGTCAGGGAGATGGGCTGAGAGTTGCCCCTCAGCACAGGCCGCAGAGCTTTTTCACAGTGGGGCTCCACATCAACATGGGGGGTCACACTTGGTGACAAGATGTCCTGGTTTGCCCTGCCCAGATCCAGTTCATGCCTGCTGTCCCCGGGGAATTATTAACGGTACCCCTCTCTCACTTGCAAGAGTGTCCCAATTTGATTATCAATTATCTGGCCGCCTTAGTCACAGCTGGCATGAAGCACACACATAGGAATAGACTAGGACAGAAAAGAGAGTGGGACTGCACTGCACACAGTCAAGGGAAGTGCTGTTTTATGAAACTCGCGTTATATACTTGTGTACCTGTGTGTGTCAGTGGCTTCCTAAAGTGGCGTAAGGAAGACACACATCTCTTACACTGCTTTATGGAGCCCCCAAGACTACCCCAGACGGCCAAGGAGCTGGTGGGGTGGACCAAGAAGACCTTAGTCTGGGATCTGTTCAAGTCCTGGCCTGTCACCTGTTGTGTGACCTTGGGTAAATTACATCACTTCTGAACTTCAGTCTCCTTGTCTATTAAAAAGGGGGTGACAGTGGAACCTGCCTCCCAGATATAAGGATCAGTGAAGACACTGACTATGAGTGACTGTGAACTGGAAAGCACCAGGCAAATGCCAGGCCTGATGACTGTGGGTGTCAGAGGGGTCCCAGTCACCCCCAGATCAGGCCCTCGAGCCACCTCACAGCCCACACCCCGAAATGGCAGGGAGGGAACTCAGTTTCATTCAGTCGACAAATAGGAGAGGATGGGCAGATGTGGTCGGCAGCAGCCCCTCCCCACTCTCAACCAATTTAGAATCATGCAGCAAGTGTCTGTTGATGGATAAAGATACAAGGTGAACGAGGGGCTGGAGGAGGCTAGAATAACTGGTATCCTGTATCAGACACCCCAACGGCCAAGTGCTTGACGGGCATTACTGCATGGACTCTCTGTTACCTGCAAGAACCATGAGCTTCGTTTTACAGATACGGAGAAGTGTGGGGGACATGTCATCTCTGCAGGCCCAGCACCCCTGTTCCCTTCTTCTGAAACAGATCAAAGTGCTCCTCTGGGAACTGCTCTTCTCCCATTTCCCGTGATCGTAGTGGGAGTGCCATCAAGGGGCCTCTCCCCTCCCCTAACTGGAAGGCACAGAAGCTGAGCCAATCAGAGTTCTCTTGGGAACTGACTCTTGGGCAGAATGATCCAAGGTGTTTTAAGGCATTTGAAGTCCACTTATTGATGGCAACACCTTGGGGTCATGGTCTGGGGGTTTCTGCCTTGGGGACCCCTGAGCTTCCCTGGGATCTGTCCTTCCTGTTTTGTTGGGAGGCCCCACTGTTTCACTCTTCTGGGTATTCTGAAAGCTATCCATTTAATGAAGGCTATTCTAATAAATTCTTTCTCTGCTTAAGGTAGCCAGAAATGCTGTGTGTAGCTTGCAATCAAAGAGCCCCTAATTAAGTCAAGTAGCTCGTCCAAGGCCCCAGAGCCAGGCAGAGGTGCAGTGAGCAAGGACAGAACCAGGACAGTCTGGCTGCAGGCCCACACTCTCAGCCACCACCGCTGCCGTCTCTGGGGGCTGGATGCAGGGACACAGGCAGCAGGGCTAACTCTGGAAGGAGACGAGAGGTGGGTGGGAGGCTGGGCGTTCATGCCTACGTGGAAAGAAGACAGCAGAGAGCACATGCACTGGATGGCAGGCCTGCTGTTTGAAAGGGAGAGGAGAGAAGATCAGGCGGTGTAAAAGGGGAAGAAGGGAAGAGAGAAGGTGGGGGCAGGTGGACAGAGGCCGGGGAGAGGGTGGGGCTACCGTTCGTGGCGCAGGAACACGTTGTTGAGATTGTCATTGACGATGAGCAGCTCCTCTGTCAGCTGCTCGTTGGCGATCCGGGGGATGAGCTCCAGGACCCGCTGCTGCATGGCTCGGCATGTCCGGTTGAGCTCCTGCGGAGGAAGGACGTGAGACAACCACAGCCAGTGGACCTGGAGTGCGGCCGTCTCTAACGGATGGGCTCTGGCCCCTGGGCGTGCCTGGGATGAGGGAGAGGTTTCCAAACTGGACTTCAAGTTCCACAGAACAGCTTTCTGGGTTCTGCAAACGAGCCTTTGAATGTCACTTCTAAGTGTTCTACACTAACATTCAGCACACAGGGGACAACAGCAAGTTAAACGGTGCTGCTGGTTTCACTTGGCTCTGTGCAGACTTCAGAATAAAGTTCCTGCTACCATCTTTGCTTAGTGGAAAAACAGACTGCAGGGTGGCTGGCTGGACGGACTGCTGCTTCTCTGGGTGTATGGGGGTTTTCTGCAACCAAAGCATAAAAACGAACTAGGTGACTCTAGCTATCATCCACAAACCCCGACTTTGAACGTTTGTCTCCTTTTTCTCACTGACTAATTTCTTTTTTTTTTTTTGTGGGGAAGACCAGCCCTGAGCTAACATCTGTTGCCAATCCTCCCCTTTTTGCTGAGGAAGACTGGCCCTGGGCTAACATCCGTGCCCATCTTCCTCCACTTTATATGGGACGCCGCCACAGCATGGCTGACAGGTGGTGCATCGGCGGGCGCCCGGGATCCGAACTCGCGAACCCTGGGCTGCCAAGCGCGGACTAAACCGCTGCGCCACCGGGCGGCCCCATTTCTTTTTTATTTTGGAATAATTTTAGATTTACAGAAAAGCTGCCAAGATAGGGCGGAGTTCCCATAAACCCTTCACCCAGCTTCTCCTTAGTTTGGCATTTATAAAACTAAGATGTGAACACTGGTACAATGCTACTAACTAAACTGTAACAGACTTCATTCGGGTTTCACCAGTTTTTCCAACGTTCCTTCTCTTTTCCAGGAACCAATCCAGGATCCCACATTGCACTGAGTCACCCTGTTACCGACAGACTTTTAATCAGTAAGGATTATATATTTAAACTTGTTTGGGAAAAAGAAAAAAATTAAGAGCCACAGAACTACACGCTTCTCATTTGTAAGACTGACTATTTCTTTCTTCAGGCACCTGCCAAGAGATGGACAGCTGGTTGGGTCCTGGTCCTGAGACCCAGACAGTCGTCAGGCATTACTGACTGCAGCCACACGCCAGCACTTTTCTGCTGGAGGCATCATTAAGATGAGGTACTGCCCCAGTATTGATTTTGGATCTTCTTCGGACCTTGTTACTCACCCCCTCCCAGGCCAAGCATTATTCTCCTGGAATCTCCTCATCTCCCTTTAGTGTGGGGCAGGGCAGGCAGGAGTGACTTTCAACACCCTGTGGGCCTCCATGTCTTCTGCCCATGACCAAGCACACTTGTGGCTTTGTCCCCACTTCCTTGCCCGCCCCTCTCAGAGCAGCAGTTGGAGCAGGGCCCTGGGTTCAGATCCCGGCTCTGCTGCTTACCAGTCTCATGACCCTGGGCACGTTACACAACCTCTCTGTGCTTCAGTTTGCTGACCTGGAAATGGGGATAATATGAGTCCTAACCTCCTGGTGGGGGTGAGGATTCAGTGAAGGAATGTCTGTCAAGTGTCCACATCAGAGCCTGACACATGGGAAGTGCTTGATGCATGGAAAATGCCATCGTGTCAACCTTGCCCACCAGCTCCAGCCTTCTCAGTCCCTGAAATTGCTCACACCTGCATGGCCTTGGCTTGGGGCATAGGAAATGACTGCACTACAGCAATCCTGCTGCTTCCCAACTCACTCGAACTTCTCTCAGAAGGCCTCATTTATTCTTCACGTTTGTGTGTTCATTCCACTCTGAGACTCTGACTTAACTCCCCCCAGAGGGTAAGGACCCCTGAGCAAGTACACTGTGTCAGCTTGGTTAGGCACAAGGACACAGAGGTAAGCAAGACACAGCCCTGCCTGCAAGGAGTTTGAGGCCCAGCAGGAGACCGATATGAAATGAGACAATCACACCAAACACTCTGTCCCCTCACGGGTTCAGGTGACTCCTGGGCGTTGGGGGTCCCTGGCGTCTCTATGAACTGACCTCCACAGAGAGGGTGCCTTCCCCCAAATATAGTCCTTTCCACTCCACTGCCCCTCGAGCTGGGGATGGAACTGTGGGAATATTGTAGGGGGCAAAACCCCACAGCTCCCACCTGCCTCAGCTCCCCAAGACCAGCGCTCCGTCATCTCAAAGCCAGCTCTGCTCTCTCACGCCTGTCTGCTAAGCTTCATATTCTGAAAGGTGGAAACCTCACCTTCCAGCTTTTTCTCAATACCATTTATTAGGAGCTATTCTGAACCAGGCACATGCAAAACTTTATTTAATTTTCATGTCAAACTTGTACCATAAAGGCTATTACTAGAGCAACTGTACAGATGAGGAAACTGAGGTAAGAAAGGCTATTTTGTTCAAACCAGAAAATGGTAGAGCCCTGCATTCCAATCTGATGGAGCCCAAAGTCCCTGGTTTTAACATCTCCCACTGTGACCAAGAAGTTCAGAGGAGGCCATGAAAATTGTAGTGTGGGTTGGGAAGAAACGTGTGTGGGCAAATAAACAAGAAGTCACCTGGGGGGCGGACGCTTGCTCACCTGTAGCAGCTCCAGGTCTGCGGGCTCTGCCTGGGTGGGCACCAGCTCCGTCAGCATCTCTGACATCACCCTCACATTCCCACTCACCATCTCGAGCTCGCTGCGCAGCTTCCCAACCTGAAACACGCCGTGGACCTGGTGAGAGAGGCCGGGGTCCCGAGCCACTGCCGCTCACAGGGACAGAGCCTGGCACCAACAGCCCCACATGTGGCACCCAGAGGAGGCAACTTGCCAGCACCCTCTCGAGGCTCTGGGGGCACAGCCCTGCACTGAGAGGCCTGTGGTGGGCTTGCCCCCACCCCACGTATGCCCCCTCATAGAGGTGCTACCAACCGTCACCATCTCCAAACTGGGGAGCCTGGTGCAGGGAGATGCTGAAAGGAAAGAAGCTGAGGGTGAATGCACCAGAGTATGGCTGGAGGGCTCCAGCACCTCCCAGGTTCAATGCAGTGCTAACAAGGCCCTGGAGGGTGGCTCTCCCAAGGGGAGCCAGGGAGGCCGAAGGTCCGCTTCCCTCATAGGATGATGGGATTTCACCCTCTCTCCTAGGATGATGGGATTTTTGTCTTGCTCCTGGTCTGCTTTGGTGTCCCAGGCTCTTCCAAGGATGAGTCCCAGCACTGTCCCCCACCTTGAGTATGAAACTCAGATTCAGCATGTGTTAAAGGAATGTTAGCAGGTTTTCAGTGATCAGAGGGTTCTAAGGCCTTGGCTTGGGGAATCGTTGCCTACCAAGCTGCACAGTCTCTTCACACAGGTGGGGAAAGGCCACTGGTCAGTGTCTTAGGCTGTGGGCTCTGTGAAGTGTTTAGTCTCCTCAGGAACACCGTGTACCCTGTGGATGTCCAGGAAGGGACCAGTATGGAAGTTCCCCAAATTGATCAGAAGAACCCTCTGATCACGGAATATCTCATGGGTCTAGTATTTAGCAGCCTACATCTTGAGAAATGCTGGTACATTCTAAATTGTGTGACGTAGCTGATTTCAGAATATGAGTGTCACCATGCAAATTCGTGATGCCTGTGACAGCAGCTACCATTTGTTGACCACCAATTAAGCGTCAAGCACTTAACGTACACTGCTAGCTAATCTTTACCACAGGCTTCGAGGCAGGTATCACTACCCCAGTCTTTACAGATGAAGAGGTGGGAGCGCAGACACAGGTAGTGCATCCACTCCAGTTCACTGACACCTTCCAAGCCCATAAAACGTTGGCACCTTTTGCTATTTAATGAACACTCTTGGTATAAGCGAGTGGAAAAACTACTGGTCACAAAGCAGCATGTCCAGGTCAGATGGGACCTAATTACAGCGGAGTCTGGGAGTTACATCACTGCGTGCCTGAAAGTCTTAACATGTCCTAGGAGACAAAAGGGGACGCTGAAATTAAACAAAGAGCACTCAGTTTTGTTTAGCAAGAATCTTCTTGTACTAGATGTAAGCAGAATCTTTATCCACACAGACGCTAGACTTCAGGCAAATTGGTTAAAATCATAACCAGGGTAGATAAACTGTGGATTGCAGGGAGATTTTTCAATTTTTATGCACCTTTAATTATTTGTCCAGTTAGGAAAACTTTTCTAGTAATATATATATATATATATATATATATATATATATATATATATATATTTTGTGTGTGTGTGTGTGTGAGGAAGATTAGCCCTGAGCTAACATCCGTTGCCAATCCTCTTTTTTTTGCTGAGGAAGACTGGCCCTGGGCTAACATCTGTGCCCATCTTCCTCTACTTTATATGGGACGCCGGCACAGCATGGCTTGACAAGCGGTGCATCTGTCCTCACCCGGGATCCGAACCTGTGAAACCCTGGCCCGCTGAAGCGGAGCACGTGAACTTAACTACTACGCCACTGGGCCGGCCCCTCTAGTAATATTTTTAACTCTGAGGGGTGATTTCATAACTTGTTATACGATATCAAAGTACAGGAGTTTCTCTTAATAGGTTAGGGTGTGAAAGGCTGTTGCTAAGTTTATTTGTTTGTAAGTCCAAATGATAGCGTACAAGAGATCAGTGGGTGCACCCTGGAAAGTCAAGTTTCCACTTTTACTTCCATCATTTATCTGTGTATTTCTCACTAGCACTTTTACACTTAGCTGATGTGATGGGTCTGAAGTTTGTAAACCACTCAAAAGTGGGTGCTCCACAGTGCGCAGGCCCTGACCCAGACCTCAAGAGCCGAGTCTAAAATGACCCAGCACCCAGCTAATGCCGGACATGGCTGTGGTCGTCCCTCGCGGGGAGAGTGGCTTTGGCACACCACAAACTGCTTGCAGCCAACGGGCAGGTCACCTCCAGCTTTGGGAGGAAGAAACTGAGGGACAGAAGCTAAGTCAGTATGCCACCCAGTCTGAGGAGGGTAGTCTTTCAAAGCCACTCACGGGACCCTCGGAAAACCTGCCCCGGGCCCCAAATCTTACACTTCACCTCAAACTTTCTTCTTGGGCCTTTGTGGGAAGCATCGTGGTGCAATGCAAGGGTTTAAAAAAATTTTTGTGTAAATGTTTTAAAACTGTTTTTAGCCAGACCCTCTGTTCAAATGGAATCTTATGTGAGCACGTAAGCAAACCATACAAAGAAAGTGGAGCTGTGTGGTTGAAGGGCTGCCTGCGGGGGGCATTTCCTCTCCCTGGTGCTGGCTGAAGGTCCCGCCGAGAACACAGTTTGGAGAACAAGACAGAGCCAGCTTGAAGTCAGACAGATTTGAACTTGAATCCTGGCACTGTCTCCAATGAGCTGTGTGGCTCCGGGCAAGTGAATTTCTCTCTCTGAGCCTCAGCTCCCAAACAGGAAGACTGCTGCACACCCTGTGGGGCTGCTGTGAGGTCTGAGCAGAGGCTCCATGACAGTAATTTCTGTATTGACAGGGGCCCCTCCCTGACATGTGTGGGGAGGGGCCAAGCCCACCATCCTGACCTGTGTGGCTGTGACCTAGGCTTGTCTGTTTACCTGCTCAGGTGTCGGTGTTATGGGGGTGTCGCTGGGGAGTACGCCCGGGGCAGAGAGAGGGGCAGTGTGCTGGCTGGAGTCCCCTCGATGACTGGTGTCAGTGCCCACAGAATTCTGTCCTGATGGTGTCTCCGAGCTGAACACAGTCTAGAGGGCAGAAATCAGGATCAGGAGGCTGGTGAGGGCCCCAGAAAGTCAGGGGGCAACAGGAAGTAGCTGCAGAAAACTCCTCTGGCAACTCCTCCCACCTGCCCTCCCACTGCGCCCATGCTGTGGGTCTCCTCACCCTCTGGGGCGTGTGGATGGGCGACAGCATGTCCAGGTCGGTCATCGGGAACTCCAGGCCCTTCCTTCGCAGGTCCTCGTACACAGCAACCACACCTGTCAAATCGGGCGAGCTGCGGAACGCATCAGCCCAGGACTGAGAGGGGACAAGGGGACACGGCTGGTAACCACTGCTCACTGTCTCCCCTGCGAGCCTGCCTACCCACCCCACCGAGAGCAGAAATTCCCTCCCTGACTTGCCAGTCCTCTGACTACCTCACCCAGACAGACCACTCCACAGCAAGGCCCTCAGTCAACGAGCCTCCCCACACTCAGAACGTCCAGTCAGCAGACAAGCAAGATGGCCTCAAACGAGAAATAGACTGAAGCCAACAGAAAAAGAGCAGCACTGGGACGGCACCTTCTCCCTGGCCCTGGAACTTTCCACCCAGAAGGGAGCTGCATTGAGCTCGCCCCAGCCCGCCTGCACTCACCTGGATGAGGTTGAGCACCTTGTCGTGCACGATGGTGGGGGGGTTGTTCTTGGGCAGGATGGTCCTCACCAGCACGCCCTCCACGAAGTCCTGGCTGGCCACCAGCACGTGGAAGCGGTGCCCGCAGTTCTTGACGCAGGTTTCCAATACCTGGAGGTCGTGATGTGCCCACGAGCAGCCGTCAGAGGAGGGAGAGCGCCCAGGACCCCCACCCTCACACTCTGCTTATCCCCCAGAGGGGAGGCCGGGCAGAGGATGGGGTTTCCTGATGTAAGACCCCAGAACATGGAGATGTGGGGACAATGCCAGGATTCGGGGGCTGGGGCTAGGGTGGGCAGAGGGTGGGGTGCTGGCCTCCCTCGCTGAGAGGCCTCAGTGCCCGCAGAATCCCGTCCCGATGCTGTTTCTGAGCTGAACACAGTCTGGAGCAGAGGTGGCTCTCCAAGCAGAAACCAAAGAGAACTTTCAACCAAATGGTGACGTTGTGGCCTGGGAAAAGGCCCTACTTAACCCTCCCTCCCCACTCCTCGTTCCTGCTGCCCCTGCTGCGCAGTTTAGCAGGGCTCTCCCGGGATATAACTGCTGCTGTGGGGAGGCAGGGACAGAGCGCTCTTGGCCCCGCTCCCCTGCCCACCCACCCGACAGCCAGGATGCCCACTCGCGCCTGGCCCATCCTGTTTGGCAAGGATTGCCCTTGGCCACCGGTATTGGTTTTACGTTCATTTTTTGGGGAGCCTAAGTGCCAATCAGCACCCAACTTGGCCTCCAGGTTCCCTGCCCACCCCGCCCCCCGGGGCCTGAGTTCTATGTCACCCGGCAGGTCCCTTGTCCCAGGCTTTCCATGACTGCTTCTGGAGGGATGGGGGCCTCAGAGTCTGTTCCCCATGTCAGTAGGTTGGAGACAACTTTCTCAAATAGGCTCTCCTGCCACCCCGTATCTGCCAGCAGTGTAAACAGGGCAGTGCTATGACCACGGACCTTGCCTTCCCAGCCCTTAGAAGAGAAGCCCCAGGGTGGCTGGGAGTCCTGCTGGACCTGGGGGAGGCCAACCCCAGCGGACTTGGTCCTGCCATGGACAGATGGATGGGGGTACTCACCGTGAGAGCCAGCATCACCTCGTGGAAGTTCTTATTCCCCACGATTCTTTTCTTTACTGCTCGGAAGGCATCTTTGGGCCTGGGAATGACAAAAGGAAGGATGGGCTGAGGCATGGAACCTTCTTATCCAGCATGGAGGCTGCCTGCCTACGATCAGGAGGCACTGGAGAACAGGAGTGGCTCTCACTGACCCGTCCTCCTAGTGCCCCGTCTCTGTTTTCTGTGTATCCAGGTTCTAATCACATCAGAATCTTCCTGCCCCACCACAGTCCTCTCAGTGGATCACGACTGCTTAGCAGGGATTCTCACTATGTGGTCACCTCCTGCGTGGTCCCTGCACCTCCTGCACCAGAATCTCTTTGCAGGGAGATGTGTATGTTTGTTAAAAATGCAGAATCCCAGGCTCTACCTTAGAACCCCTGAACGAGACTCTCAGGAAATCTGCCTGCTTACCATGCCCCAGGGGCTCCTTCTGCATACTGAAGTTTAAGAACCAATAACCTGTAGGCGTAGAGTCCTAATGCCCCATCCTGGCCAGTTCCTCCATCCGTCCAGCCTTCCACTTGTTGTCTTAAGTCCCCACATGTGCTGGCACCATGCTAGGTGCTGGGAATACACTGGTGAACAAGACCATGTGGCCCTGCTTTCAAGGATCACACATTGCAGTGAGACCCACAGAAGTGAGGGAAATAAGTGGGTCCTGCGGTAAGAGTGAGTAGGTGTGGGGTAGGGGGTCAGGGAGGTCTTCTCTGAGGAGGTGGCATCACAGCTGCGTGGGAAGGAAGAGATGGAGCCAGCTGGGAGGAGCGGGGGAAGAGCAGCTCACGTAGAGGCAAGAGCCTAGACCAGGGCCCTGGGGTGTGGAGGAACTGAAAGGAGGCCACGCCGAGTGTGGGGGAAGCTGGAGGGAGCGCTGAAGAGGCCCAGTGGTCACAGTAGGGAGGGTGGATGCACCTAAGTGCAGGGGAGCCCTGAAGGCCTTGGTGGCAGCCTGCTCTCCCTGTCCCACCTGTAATTCCACTGCCACCCTCCGCACCTCACCCCTGCCTCCTGCCCTCAGTCCTGTGCAGGTGCGAACAGTGTTGCCCCGACCTCTCTTGCCTAGAAGCCTTTGTGGCCCTTCAACTTCCACGTCTCCCTGGTGAAGGCCCAGCTAAAACCCGCTTTGCCCACGGCACTTTCCCAGCCCTCCACCTCCCCGCGTGCACTGCCACGCGGCACTGACCCTGGGCCTGCTGGCCAAAGACGACGCCTCCCAGAGGGCAGGGACAGCGTCCTATTTCACACTTGGCCTCCCCAGAGCCCAGCATGCTGTAGGAGCACGAGTAATGTTTCCTAGCAAGTGGCCGCTGGGGCCTGTCCTGCTGTCTGACTGGGCGTCTGTCTGCCTGTCAGTGCTGACCCCGTCAAGGGCAAGTCAGGCGAGTCGGGAACCCTGATACAGGTGACCCAACACAAGTGAAGGTGGCAGGCAAGGCTTCCTGGGAACGGACCCTGCGCAGGGGTGGAGTCGTGGAGGCCTGTCAGGGCTGCGAAGGAGAGGACGCTTGGGAGAGAAACCATGGCCCCTGACGGGGTGGGACTCTGTCCCAGAAGAGTTAGGGCGGTTTTCCACCCAATGCCCTGGGCGGCTCCTCACCCTCGGGCCCTTCTTGGGGGAAGGTTTCTGTCCCTGGCTTGGCCGCTCACCTGCGGCCACTTCGGCTCTCTAAAGGGACTCGTTTCCTCTCCTCACAAAGGGGCCCGGAGGACGGCACGGCTCTGGCTTGTGTGCCGCCGCGGTGGCCTGCTGTGCGTCTCAGACTCAGCCAGGAGCACTAAGTGGATGACAAGGAGGCTATAACCCAATGGGGGAGTAGACGAGAGACTAAAGTTTAGAGGACAAGCTTGGCGAGGCCAAGGGGCACGTCTGCTTTGTCACTGCTGGGCCCCCAGTGCCTTGTCAGTGCCTGGAACACAGGAGGTGCCCACGTCCACCTGAACGCACCTGAATGAGCTGAGCCCCAGTTTTTCTGATGTTTACAAGGGAGATGGGGACTTGCTTCTCTAAGGACAGCACGGTGCCTTTCAGCCCCGACGTTCATGAAGCCCTCAGGCCTTTCCAGAGGCTCCAGGTTTCCTGCCTCTTGGCTTTTCTCTTGGTGGCCCTGCCATGTGCCCACCACTCTCATCCCCCTCTCTTATGCGTCCATATGCAGGTGTGCCCTCCCAGCTCCTCGGTAAGTCCACACAGCAACCCTGGGGACACCGGAAGGCACCCGGCAGCCACTGCGCTCTCCTGATTGGCCTTGACTGTGTGACACCGATGCCCACAGCCTCCCTCAGGCTCTGAGCTGGGTGCTCCCTGCCAGGTGCCTGCTTCCAGCCTGCCCCTCTACACACGAAGCACCGTGTGGCCGAGAGGAAGCCTCGCAGGCCAGCTGGATTATCCCAGTGAAAAACGGAGAGAGAAACAAGAGCCTGCTCCAGCTGTTGGTCCTGATTTTCCAGAATAGAGGCCTCGTCTGGCAGCACTTTCTGCTGGCTGTGGTTGCCACACCCCTTGACCCTTCCCTGGATTTTCCTGAGAAGGAGAGTGATCCCCTCCCCTCTCTGCTCCCCTCAGGGACTTGGGCTTATTATGGAGGATTGAAAAGAACTTTGTCTTTGAGGACAAAGACCTAGAGAGGTAAAGCAACCTGCCCAAGGTCACACAGCTGGGCAGCTACGGCTAGTTGGAGAGCAGGAGCCAGGACTGTGACGCCTCTCGGATGAGCCTTGGCAGGCTCCTCGGCAAGGAGCAGGACACGGTGACCTGTTCCCCGGAAATGCTTGGCAAAGGATGTCTCATTAGCCTCTTGGTTCCGCTTCACTTTCACTGCCCTCACCATGATCCCCGGCCCTCCCTGCTGGTTTCCAGTCTCAAGGAAATGAAAGTGTGTTCTCGCTCATTGAGAAAGCTGGGAGTCCCCAATGCCCATCCCTGCACACAGAGTGCAGAATGGTACTTGGAGCCACCTCCTAATTCTCAGAGTCACCAGCTGGCCTTGTCCTAGGAAGATGCTGCCTAGGTGACGTCCTAGGAAGATCTGGTCAGCTGGGCTGCTGCCGAGAGGCTGTGAGGCCTGGCAGTGCCTGGAGTCCAGCTGCACACCTGGTGTGACTTTGAACTGTACACCTCTGGGCCTCTCATCCATCTGATGAGAGGGGTGGACTGGCTCTCAGTTCCAAAACATTTAAAACGCTGTATTCCTGCCGTGGATGGGGCTCAGATGACCTCTGCAGCCCCTCCTGGCCCTGAGGGCCACAACTGGGGTCTGCCTTTGCGGCTACAGAAGAGGTGGGACTGGGGGGCACGGTGCAGAGTCAACGCTGCATTGTAGTTGGTCATCCCCACCGAGCCCCCAACCTCTCCTTGAGGGTCCTTACCCTTCCTCAGTCTCGTTGATGATGTCGCAGATCTCCATATTGAGGGCCCAGTCCTCGCTCTGCAGGGAGCCATCTGTAGCTTTCTCTGTGAAGAAGAAACCACAGTCACAAAGGTGTGCAGGGGTCCCGGAGGGACAAGCTCAAATAGTGGGGTGGGGGTGTGTGGTGAGCGGGGGCAGGGCGAGAAGAGGGAGGACGATGCATGTTTTCTGGGCACCTGAGAGGGGCCAGGCAGTGTGTAAACTGCGTTACCTACATTGTTACTTAATTCTTACAGTAGCCATGCGAGGCAGGGAGTACTACTGTCCTTTGCTGAGGAACCATGGCTCAGAGTACCAAACAGATCAGTGGGGATGGGAATTCAGCAGGCCTGGCCTCAGAGTGATTGTTTCTGACATGACAATATAAAGACAGTGTTTTGTTTTATTTTTGCAAATAAAATGGTTCTTCTTGACTTTCTATTATCTTTTGGCTTGGTAACCATTCACATGGTTCAAAATGTGAAAAGCTCCAAAGTGGTATGCGATGGAGAGTAAATCTATCTGACTCCCCTGCCCTCAGCCCCCACTTCCCAGAGGCCCCCACTATAACAGTTTCCTCTCCGATCTCCCAGAGACACTCTCTACCTATGAAGGAAAGGACACGGTGTAGTTCAATCCAGATTCCATCGACTTCCCTCTGAGCCAGTTTCTGTCTGCAGACTGGGCGGATCCCAAGCCACCTGCAGAACTGCCCCAGGAGTAGTGATGGCGCAAACCAGGCATCCAAACAGTATGTGGCCCAAAACAGGTGCTCGGGGGGTGGTGGTTCTTTTTGTTTAAACTGGGCCGAAGGAGGACACGTAACATAAAGTTAACCATTTTCAAGTGCACAATTCAGTAGCAATTAGTCCATTCACAATGCTGTGCAACCATCTTCTCCACCTAGTTCCCCCACATTTTCAGAGACAGCTGAGGCTCAGGGAGGCTGAGTGACCCCTTACTCGTTGCACAGCTACTGATGTGCCAGGCCTGCTCCAGGCACTGGGGATGCAATGGTGGACCAGATGGACATGGTCCCTGCCCTATGGCACCCAAAGAGGCCGAGGCCTGCTCTGAGCCCAGGCCTGTCAGGACAGAGGGGGGCAGTCTCCATGTGCCTGGGTATAGCTTTCTTCCAGCCAGGCAGGCAGCCCCATCCTGCAGGACAGGCCCATCCTGGCACAGCCAGCTCCAAAAACTGTGGCTTCTGTGACCTTGGTTTTGAAACTGGCCTGACTTCAGTTCCACCCTGGGTCCAACCTTGGGTTCTGCAGCCAGATGGATGCCAGGGTGGCCCAGGACACAAGCCAAGTGGCTGAGGCCTCCAGGTAGTGACCCAGAAGCAGGGCAGTTGCTTTACTCCCAAGATTATGACTGGGGGAGGGGATGAGGAAGGGCTCCCCTTATAAGGGTTGAAAGGTGGACTCGTTTATCCCATAATTATGTCCTAAGTGTGGCTTCTTTCTGCCACACTCCCCACCCTTGGGGACTCACACACTTACTGAGCCACATGGGAAGAACCAAAGAGAACTGGACAGGTGCCCCTCTGAGCAGAGGGGGCCAGGCCCTACTTGGAGGGTTTGGGGGGCAGTGGCTAATCAAACATGCAGAACCTGCTCCTCCTCCAGAAACCACATCTCAGTGACTCTAGTCACATGGGCCAGAAGGATTAGTCACCCCGACTCCAGGCCTACATCTAATGGCCACAAAGTCCTGCCAACTCCAGCTCCCGACTCTCTCCATCCTACCTATTCCGTTCCTCCTTGGCTTCTGCCTCTGCCCCTGCCGGGCCCCCATCCTCTCCCTCGGCGACCACTGCCTCAGCTCTTCCTGCCTTGCTCCATTTTCCAGACTGCCCCAGAGCGAACTTTCTGAAACTTGAAAGTGACTGTCCTGCCCATGTCCCAAATCCTTCAAAGGTTCCCTGGCACTCAGCCTGGCCTGCATGTCCTTCCACCACAGTAATATTTTAACTTCCCAAGTTATAAACTACACAACACAAGCACCGTTAGCTGTTTCTATAAAGAATGGGATTTAATCCTCACAGCCCTCAGGTGTACGTCACTGCCCTCATCTGACTAACGAGGAGACCGAGGCACAAAAAGGGCACACAGTGGTAAGGGAGGAGCAGCCACTGATGCCACTGCCCCTGTCTCTCATCAGGGTTCAGGGAGCCCTGCTTTCCCAGAAGGGTCCTCTGGACCACCCAGGCCACCTGTTCCTCCTCGGGCCCCTGGCTCCACCAGGAGGCCTCTCAGCAGTTCCTCAGTGGATCCCCTTGTGACCTCCCCGCCATCCCTGACAATGATGAGCACCTCTCTTCTCCTAGGGGAGAGAAGGGATTAAGGTCATTTTGGAAAGGCAAGTGGGCTGTTAAGGGGGTGGCTGGGATATCTGTAAGTCCGAGGAATGCCATCCCAGAGATCGGTGGGTGCAGAAGTACCTGGAGCAGGCGTCTGATGCTGACCTGAGCACAGTTGGCAAGTTCTTTAGTCCTGAGAGCCAGCAGTGGGCAGAGCCACTCAGAGGATGGGTTTCTTTGGGGGGTGGGGGAAACAGGGGGGTTTTAGTCAGCCTGACCAGGAACGGGGAGAGGAAGAGGAGGAAGAGGCAGCAGAGAGACAAGCCCCATCTGAGCAATTTCAGCAGAAGAAAGGTGCGCCCAGACCTGGATGGGCCCAGCCCATCCACCACCTGCCAACTCCCTGCAGGACTGGGGAGAATTCTAAGACTTCCTCAATAAAGATTTCCATGGGGTAGGCGTGCTCCATTAAGGGCAGAAATTGAAACCCACAGGAATCTGGGGATATTGGTTTTGTTTTTGTTTTTAACCGCAATGGTAACTCAGCTTGCTATTTTAAGAAGAAGGAATAAAAACCAGTGACAACGGTTACCAGTTCCAAGAGAATGACAGCTGACTCCTCGACCTCTGGGCTGTTGGCAGTAGCCTTCAAAGCCCCTGGGCAGAGCTTTGCTCTGGTCCCCAGCTCCTGAGGAGGCCAGGGCCCGCAAACCTCCGCCTGTCATCAGGCTGCATTGCTGCTGTCTAGGGCTGGCAGGCCAGTGGATCTGGATCACTGAGCGCCTGTCTGTCTGCTCAGCAGTCTGTCCTCTCTGTGTTGGGCCTGGTGCAGACACCATCTCCCTGGAGGGCTCCCAAGAGTCTGCCCGCATGGTGACAGGCACAGTCAGGCTGGGCAGTGGCACAGCTTTGCAGTGGAACAAGTCTGACCCCACCTCTTAACTCGGAGACCACGGGCAAGGATCTAAGCCCTCCGAATCTCCATTTCCTCATCTGTAAAACTGAGATAAGAGTCCTGCCTCACAGGGCGACGAGACTTTTCGGCCAGACAATGTATGCAGCACATCAGGTAAAGAGCAGTGACGAGTAACTGCTGAGTACCATGACTGTGACTTGGGTCCAGAGCAGGAAAGGGTGGCCACCAAAGATGCTCCAGCTCCAGGCCCTGGTCCTGTCTGTTCAGCCCGAATAGCTGGCAAGCCCGCCCTCTTAGCCACAGAGGAAGCTCTGCTCCCGCTGCTGCTTTGGAGGAGGCCATTTCTGCAGGTGCTCAGGGGAACCGTGGTCAGCATCACGGATGCGAGCCACAGTGACCACCTCCTGCTCAACTCAGCCCAGAGGGGAGCAGCTTAGAGCCTTCTCACCACCGCCCTGCACGTTCAAACAGGAGCCAAGTCCTGGGGATCCCAGCTGCTCGATGAATCTCAGAGTTGCCCCCAACTCCATCGTTACTGTGACAGCTCTGGTTCAGGCCGTCATCTCCCCCAGGCCTGGACCATCACCTCCACCCTCTTCTCTTCAGACACAAATCCAACCAGTACTTTTCTCTATTTAAAAATTGTCCATGACTCCCCACTGCCTGAGGGTCAAAAACCTGACCTCTTCAGGGGCTGAGGGGGACATTTGGGACTGACCTCAGCCACGGTCAGCTGTGTTCTCCTCCCTTTGTAGGCCCTGTTCTTTCACACTTCTGGGCTTCTGCCTGGAACGCCTTTCTTCTATTCAGTGAGGCTGATGACGATGATGACAACCCCCCACCGGCCGCGCCACACTCACTGGGCACTCAGCACGGGACTCAGCACTTCACACCAACTCAGTTCTCACCACAGCCTTTAAGACAAAGAATGAATAAACTGAGGGGCACAGCGAGGTCAGTGACTTGCCCAGGGTCACACAGCTTGTAAGTTGCAGAGCAGAGATTCGAACCCAAAGAGGCCTGGTTCCCAACTCCATACTCTTAACCACTATGCTACGAGCCTCTCAGACATACTCCACATTTGTTGTCCAGGCCCCGGGTAGACATAGGTGAGCAAAATCAACCAGGTCCTGCTCTCAGGATGTTTACAGTCCAGTGGGAGGCCACAGTGACATTACGAAAGGCAAAAATGCCGTGACAGAAAAGACCAGGCACTGAGACAGAACAAGGGGTGTGAGATCTGGATGTAGAAGAGGAAAAGAGTCGGCTAGCCCCTGCTCATCTTTAGGGCCCTACCCCAGTGTCCCCCTCAGTGCTGCCTTCAACTGGGCAAACTGTGTCACTCCTCTTCCGGTACTGTGATAGAAACATCACAAGTAACAGTGACGCTCTGGCATGCACTGTCAGCCTGTGCAGGATGCTCGGCGTACCTCCTCTCAGGTCACCTCCCACAGCCCCCACCACGTGGAGTGACAGCTGATGCCCACGCCCAGACGTGGAGGAGGGGGATGCACAGCTGGGCCTGCACGGCTCTGAACCATGAGCTCTCACTCTGCTCCACCCCCTCAAAGGACGTCTCTACCTGCCCAGGTGGACTCTGAGCTCCTGGGGACACTCTATCTCATAGGGCCTACCTCCGGTGGGACAGAGAGCAGAGGTTCGCTCAGCGTTTGTGGAAGGACTGCTGAGTCTCCAGAATGCCTTGCTGCTGCAGGTCAAGGCTGAGTACCCTTCCCTGCACCCCTCCAATAATGTTCACTGTTTCGCTGACCTTAAGCTCCCCTTTTTCCACTCTTGAACACCTCTGATCCTGGGGTGCTTCTTACAAATGATCTGTCAGAGCTCAGGTGGCAGTTTTTTTTTTTTTACACTCCATGGTGTCTTAGATTCAATGAAATATGGCTTGTAAATAGTAAGGAATTGTCTTAAAGGACAATGCCAACTCTAGCAGACCTAGGGTCACCCTAGACTATGATCAAGTCTAGGGCAGGGTTCCCCTACCTAGGGAATAGGGGTACAATAGGAATCAGCTGACCATGATAAAGAAAACAGTGACACGATGCGTCAACTCTGGGTGGCTCCCAGAGGCCCCCCCCCCTTTTTTTTGGGTGAGGAAGACCAGCCCTGAGCTAACATCAGCTGCCAATCCTCCCCTTTTTGCTGAGGAAGATTGGCCCTGGGCTAACATCCGTGCCCATCTTCCTCTACTTTATATGTGGGACGCCGGCACAGCATGGCTTGATAAGCGGTGCTTGGATCCGTGCCCAGGATCTGAACCCGCGAACCCTGGGCCGCTGAAGTGGAGTGCACGAACTTAACCACTACGCCACCAGGCTGGCCCTCCAGAGGCCCCTTTTGAGAGCCTCCACCCCGGAAAGTGCACCACGGTCATTTTCTTTTTAGACAACATTTACTGAATGCCATCTTTCCATCATAAAAGTCACCCACTCATATCACTCAAAGGAACCACAGTGAACCTTGGTGGAGATTTCCTTCAAGTATTTACTGTTTTCAGGCTTTAAAAAATACACCTGTATAATTTTTTTAAAGTGTGCAATGGTACTGTAGTTAAGGCTGTTTTTTTTTTTTTGCTGGGAAAGATTTGCCCTGAGCTAACATCTGTTGCCGATCTTCCTTTTTTTTTTCCCCTCCCCAAAGCCCCAGTACATAGTTGTATATTCTAGTTGTAGGTCCTTCCAGTTCTTCTATGTGAGCTGTCACCACAGCATGGCTACTGACAGATGAGTGGTGTGGTTCCATACCCGGGAACCGAATCCAGGCCGCCGAAGTGGAGTGTGCCCAACTTTAACCACTAACCCACCAGGTCCGGCTCTGGTTTGTTTGTTCGTAAGTAAGATTCTTATTCTGTACCTTTTAGAGACACACTGAAATAGTTATAAATGAAACAATATGAAGTTTGGGATTTCCTGTAAGTAAGTCTGCTCACCTCCCCCGCCCCCACCTGCTTCCATCCTCCGCCTAGCACCCTTTATCCCATCCACCCACCCTTCTAATTGCCTTCTGTGTGCCTTCTTCCCACCCATCTCTTTGCCCTCCCACCAGCATTCTCCGAGCACCTACTGTTTGTCTAGCCCTGGGCCAGGTGTTGGCCCAGGAAGAAGAAAGCCTTTTCTCCCCCTTCGCCTTCCTCCCTTGCTTCTGGGAGGCTGGCATGGGAGCATGGTGCCTGGATCTTGAGCCAAGGAGTTGACGAGCTCAGGACAAAAAGCCAACATGCTAAGGACAGAGTGCCTGGGTGTTTAAAGACATCACCGAGCTGTCAAACCAACCCTGAAACCACCAACCTTCACGGTTCTTGTCAGGTAAGCAAAGTGTGTGGTGGTGGGCTCGGCTGGTGTCGGCTGGGTCTCCTGTCACCTACAGCCAAGGGACCTGACTGATACTCCTTGTTGTGTACCAAGTCCCACCACCCTGGCTTCCCCGTGGGACTGCTGTGCCGTGGTACCAGAGCAACAGTGGGCTTCACTGGAGCATGGTCGGCAGGATGCTGGTGAAGACTGGGCCCAGGTGTTCTCCTCACTTCCCCTTCGGACCCCCCCCCACCCCGTCCTACTCCTTTAGGCTTCTGTGCTTGTGAGCACGCTGTCCTCCTTCCAGGAATGTGCTCCTCCCCACCTCCCCACCTTAACTCATGCTCCTAAGCCCAGCTCAAGGTCAGGTCTCCGTGTGGAACCTGCCCTGACTCCCCAGAGGGCCTGCTCCCTCACCCACTGGGCCAACAGCATGTTGCGCAGGCCACAATTAAAATAACTCTATAGAATTGATTTCTTTGTTTCTGTCTGTCTCTCTCCCATTAGGCTGTGAGCTGAAGGGTGGAGATCATAGCTCATGAATCACCAAATTCTCTACACCAGACAGCCCTGGGCCCGAGATAAACCTGTTTGATGAATGACTGAATGAAGGATGAGGGCATATTCACCAGGACAATAAACGTTTACAACACTAATTTAAATGAAATGCTCCCACCCATTGGCCCTCATTGATACCTTAGTAGTTGTTGTGTAGAAATCCTAATCTTTCTTCTAATCGGCATCTGAAGAATATTTTTATAAAGTACCATGTCCCTCCTTAATCTGTCCTCCATGCTAACATCCTCAGTTCCTGTGACCACTCCACTCTGGACATGATATCCAGAGCAGTCACCATTCTGATCGACATCCTTGGAACACAAGCCAGCTGTGCTCTCCTTCTGGAAGTGCAGCGTGGGAACTCACTCACCTGCCCACATTGGATATGGTATTTGTACAAATGCACCCTGTGACTACACTAGATGTTTATTAACCCTACTGCATGGAGCTGACTCCAACAGACTTTGTCGTTGTGAAAGACACTTTCCACTGGCCCACAGTTTTTAGCTTTTCTAGCCTCCCTGGCAGCCAGAAGTGGCCCTGTGCTCCAGTTCTGGCCCCGGAGACAGAAGTGGAGTTCTCCTGGGGAAGGTTTTGCTTTCCTGATAACAGAGGCAGGGGCAGCTGGTGCCTTCCCCTGTGTTTCCTGCTGTGTGAGGACAAGCACGAGGATGAAACTGACATGCTAAAGCTTGGGGTTGGGGGTGGGGATACAGAAAGAAGCATTAGGAACACATTCATTCTAGATGGACCCAGACATTTTCACTCAAAAGGAAACCTGGGAGGTCCCTTTTAATTCTAAGGGGAAGCAGTGAGGGGGAAAAGTTAGGATCATGGGATCTGGACACAGACAAATCCCAGTTCAAGTCCTGACTTGAGCACTCACTAGCTGTGTGCCCCTGAGTGAATTCCTTAACTTCTCTGTGCCGCAGGTCCTCCTCTGCAGAATGAGGATAAATAAAGCACTCACCTTCCAAGGCTGCATGAGGAAGAAACGAGAGACTGCATTTCAAGCTCTTTGGATCCTACCTAGCACACAGCAAGCACCAAAACAAGCGGTATCAAACTACAAAAATATCAACCAGAAAGTTATTGTTTGAAAATTTCAAGCACTCCCAAAAAGCAGGATTTTAAATCACATACTTGCAGAAGTCAATTTTTTTTTTTCAGCCAGCAAACTATCTTGAAGCCTAATTTCCAAATGAATGATTCTCTCCAGACCCACCATGGAAAGTTCCATCAGTTTCCTAAATTGCTGAGCCGTCCTTCCTTAAAACCCTGGCTGCCTCTCCCCTGCCATTCTGTAACCACAGGCCACAAGAGGAACCCTAAAATACCTTGCAGAAGGCACAACTTCTGCAACCCACAATTTTAAAGTTGACGTAACTAACTATAGTATCTAACTGAAGAAAATTGCAGTTAGATGAAGGAGGGTTTGTAAAAACTATCCAGGTAAGAGGGAGTAAGACTGTGAAAGCAGAGGCTTGAAGTGGCTGGCCAAGGTGTATACGACATTCTTTCTTCCTCCCCCAACTTGTGAATGTAAAAGACGCTACTGACAACTCACACACACTCTCTGTTGAGAGAGATTTATTTGAAGGGATTGGCTCATGGGATGGTGGAGACTTGGGGAGTCCAAAATCTGCAGGGCAGGCCAGCAGACTAGAGATCCAGAGAAGAGACACAGCTGGAGTCCACGTGTCATCTGCAGGCAGAAGTCCTGCTCCTGGGGAGGCCAGTCTTCCTTCGACTCAGGCCTTCAACTGACGGGATGAGGCCTACCCACTTGATGGAGGGTAATCTGCTCTACTTGAAGTCCACCGATTTAAATGGTAATTTCATCTAAAAAATACCTTCACAGAAACATGTAGAATAATGTCTGACCAAACATCCGGGTACTATGGCCCAGCCAAGTTGACTCATAAAGTTAACCACCCCAGCGTTTATACCATCAGCGCAGACAAGTTCCAATCTAACAGAGACATCTCTGTCTGTCCTGAAGTTCTGCTGGTCTCGGCCTCATGTGGTCCAGCTGGCTCCTCTCCCCTCCTGCTCCCCTGACTCCTTCCTTCTCTCTCTACCATCCCCATCAGGAGCGAAGCCCAGACCCTCCCCACAGGTCTTGCACAGCAGTCTGGCTCTCCATGGCACTTTTCAGTGCTCCATCAATTGCTAAATTTCCCATGTCTGGCATGGCACGAGTCCCTTGGAGATTTGTCACTTGCGTGGGGGACACAGCTGAAAAGGGGTGGAGCTGGCATTTGAACCCAGGTCTTCTGATGCAGGGTCCAAGCTCTGACCGTATTCAGACTGCTAACACCTGCATGACCAAAACTTGCTACCTGGGATCACGGTAGGTGGGTTCATGGGCAAACAAAGACGTTTTCAGAGTTGAATATTTCTTTAACGCAGAATAGAAAAACAACCATGAACTAGCTCATCAGAGTCATGATTTCAGGGATATAATTACACAGGATGAGGTCAAATTAAAAAAGGTGAGCCCATAAGAGGAAAACACTATGAAAATAAAACTAAAGATGGCACGGGGCAGACACAGATCATAAAGGTGGTGCACGAAGGATGGAAGTCTGGGGAGCGCAGCCTAGATGGAGACCTCCTTGGTAAAGAGTTAACTTGTCCTGAATCCCCCTGCTTCTCATGGGGTGATGGCTCCAAGCTACTTAGAAGACACTGAGGGTTTTTGTTTTTTTCCAAAACCAGAGGAGTGGAAATCCGGGACTTTACTCTGATTTCTTTGACCTCAGTGAGGGAACAAAACCTATTCACCAGCTCCATCCGTGGTGTCAGGCAAAGGCTTTAATTCCCAAGTGAGAATCAGCTCCAGCCCATAGTCTGAAACCTGACCTGTCTGTGAATGTGGCTGCCACCCAGCCAGTGACTGCTCATTCCCAGTGACACCAAGACCAACACAGACGCTGCACTGGAGCCAAAGCCCTGGGCTGGCACCTTGGCTCTGCCACTAACTTAGATTACGCCCCAGCAATGATGGTAACACCTGTGAAAAATCACAATGGCTAACAATTATGGACACTTACTATCTGGCAGGCACCAGGCCAAGGTCTTCACAACATGAAATATAGCAACCCCAGCTGTGTGCTATTATTATCCTTATTTTACAGGCAGGAAACTGAAGAACAGAGAGGTTAAGTAACTTTCCCTCGGTAACAAAGCCAGTGAAGGCTGAACCAGGACTCAGACCATCTGGTTTGACCCAGGAGCTCATTCTGGACGCTTATGTGTACCACGTGACCAGCTGACACAAAGCCCTTTCCAGACATCACTCCCTGTTATCCCCAGAACAGAGGCCTGGGCTCTAACCTGGCTCCAGCACTTACAAACCAGGGGACTGGAGCTTCAAGACTTGAGGGCTCCCCAGGGCACACTGTGGGAAGTGGTAGAGATTGGGCCTCAGGGTGCCCAGGGCAGGAGCATCCTCAAGCATCCCTGACGAGGGTGCTCTGGAACACACTTTGAAGAACACCGCCCTCCATCATTCTGCCTCTGGCCAGCGGCACTGACCCAGAGGTCAGTAAACTATGAACCTACCTGCCCAACTCAGTCTGTTTTTGTTTATATGGCTCAAGAGCTATGAATGGTCTTTACATTTTTAAATGGCCATTATTCCTCCACAATGGCCATCAGTCTCCTCCTTCCCTCTAGTATCAATCATTCCCCTCTTCGTCTGTCCCCTCAGTTGTTCCTCATCAACCCTCTGGGAAACAGAAGGAGAACAGTAGCACTTCTACGTTACAGATGAGGGGAGGGACAATGGAGAGGGAGTGTGACACAGTTAGGATCAGAACTGGAGCTGGACAGAGGTCTCCTGCCTCCCAGCCTGCTGTCTCCTCGACAATGTCGCTTGAGTGTCCAGTCTGGTTTCCAGCTCATCACGACCAAAATGGCACCGAGAGGGCCTGGGGTGTTCTCCCCTACTAGCACCTGTGGTCTCTCATCTACAGTTCCTTCTTGTGACTCCCCTGGCTTGGCCTTTATGGATCCAAGGACGGCTCTCCCTGACTTCTCCCATCTACCCCAGGGCTCAGCCATAGGCTCTGAGATCTTCTCTCATTAGATCTGGCTACCCCCACCCAACTACTGGGGGCTGGTCCCCAGGGACTGCCCATATTTACAGTGTCTGCTGTTTGCAGCCTGTTTTCATGAGTCAGCTGGGTCTCTGGCTCAAAGTGCCTGAACTGACAGCCAGAAATGGAAAATGGGATTCTTGGGTTGCCTGTCAAAGTCTGTCTACAAAATGTAGTGAGGAAGATCTGTCCTCGGAGGATACTGGAAAGGGTCTTGAAACCCTTGGAAGAGGGCTGTGTCAACACCACTTAGTACTAATTATCTGGGATCCTTTCTGTCACAGGCTGCTGCCCTTGGGAAGCTCTCCTACTAAAACATAAGGGTGAGTGATCTGGAAAGGCACCTGGACCCATGTGTGCATCATAATCAGAAAAGCTAGTCTGTGGGGAGAACAGTAACTGTGGATCTTGGAGGGTTGGACTAATGCAAATTCCAAGTAAGAACTGATCAGCCAGAGGCAATGTGTCGAGGGTGCACGAGGGGACCTGGGCTCTGAGCCAGAGAAACCTCGGTCTGGATTCTGACCCTGATTAGCTGTGAAATCTTGGGAAGTGATACCTTCCCTCAGACTTAATTTTGGTAAAATGAGAAAAAATAGCAAAACCTTGCAGGGGTCACTGTGAAGAGTAATACCTAGGATACTAGCACAGTGCCTGGCACATGATATTTGCTCACAAAATGTTACTTTCCGTTTCTTTCTTCCCTCCTATTATGTGTCAGGGGCCATGCTAGGTGCCAAGGGTCCTCATAAATAAGGCACAGTCCCTGCTCTCAGACACACATGCACAACTACGAACAGAATGGGACAGTGCTCTATTCATGTGATGATGGTGGAAATAATAAAAAAGATGACGATGACAGCAAGAGCTGATGTTTCCTGCATATTCAAAATGTGCCAGGCACTCTCCAGGGAGTGTCTCACTGCATCCTCACAACCAGCCTGAGAGGTAGATGCTGTCATAACCACCATTTCACCCAGGAGGAAGTGGAGGCTCAGAGCCCAAAGGCAGACACTAAGGAGGCCTCAGGAGCTAGGTGAAGGGAGACCACAGAAGCAATGGTTGGATCGGAAGGGGTCAGGGTAGGTCTCAGGGAGGAGCTGGAGGAGGTGACGATGCCTGGAGCTTTGAAGGAAGCACACAGGACAGCATTCCAAGCAGAAGGCACAGCAAGCACAAAGGTGTGTGTGTGTGTGTGTGTGTGTGTGTGTGTGTGTGTGTGTGTGTGTGTGTGTGTGTGTGTGTGCACAGCAAGCACAAAGGGTGTGTGGGTGTGTGTGTGTGTGTGCGAGAACTTTGTGAGTGACACTCACCCCTAATGAGTACCATTAGAGCCCACTGTGCTCAGGGATGCCAACTCTACAGGTCTCTCCGCTCAACAAGAGGATGGAGCCAGCAGGCATGAGAAGAGATTATTTTACTTCTGCAGTTTACAGAAATACAAGCAGCTAACACTGGGCCATCAACAATCACAGCCGATCAGGAATACTTCCGCCTCTTTATTCAAAAGAAAAACATGGACTACTGAGGGCAGTAACTCAAATGGCACCTATTTTTCATTTAATTCTACTTTTAGAGCCTCTTCAGCTTTGGTTCAAATTTCACTGGTTCTGGGGAGTTCATCTCAGCTTCACTATCAATTCACTGGGGTCTTGGGTGAGTCACAGTCTCCACTTTCGCCTCCCTGGGCCTCAGTCTCCTGTTTAAAATGAAGGAGATGGCCAGAACAGAGGTTTTCAATATGTGGTTTCCAATCCAGTGGCTTTAGCGTCACCTGAGAATTTGCTAGAAATGCAAATTCTAGGGCTCCACCCAGACCTAGAGAGTCAGAAACTCTGGGGGTGGGGCCCAGCCATCTGTGCTTTAACAAGTCTTCCAGAGGACTCTGATGGGAGCCCTGGGTTCGAAGGTCCCCAGGGGAAGGACCCTTCCAGCAGTAAAATGCAGTTTGTGCTCTGAGGTGCTATGATTTAGTAGTATTCTCTCTGGGCACAGTGTTTCTTGCCCGACAGGCAACCCTTCAGGGCAAGAAGAGAAGCTGTTTTCTCTAATCAGCTAAAGCCCAGAGTCCAGGTGAGCTTTTCTAGAAAGCCTCAGGAGTATGTGGCTGACTTTGAAGGCCAGTTTTTTTTTTTCTTTTTAAGTAGGAAGTCTCAAACTTGGCATGTGATGAAAGCAGTGGTATCTGTAGTTGGAGAAATAAAGACAGGAGAGCTGCCTTCTGTTTTCAGCTCCAAAACAATGACTCACTAGGGTGTGTGTGTGTGTGTGTGTGTGTGTGTGTGCGTGTATAGCATCTGGCGGGGGGAGGTCCTGGACACCGTGGTCCTGAGAGGGCAGCTTCCTCTCTCTGGTCCAGGAGCTTCCTGGTGTGTAAATCCTTGACTGCCACCCCCCTCTTGGAGAGAGGTGATTACAAAACCTCAGAAGAGCCACAAACAGCCACGTTGGTGATTACAACACAGAGCTAAGCCTGCAGACTTAAGCAAGGTTTGGCTTCCATGACAGTAAGATAGGAAAGAATGCCTTGTCTAAAAGATACAGTTTTCCCAGTCTGGACTTAAGGCTAAAAACCATCAAAAAGATGAAGAGAGAACTTCACAGTACTGCCTGTGGTTTCTTCACGCAAGAAGGAGGCACACCCAGACTGTCCCTGGAGAAGTGTTAGCTGTTTGGGCCACGGCCTGTGCGTCCTCCCAGTACTGGTGGGCAGGAATGAGCACCTACTTACGAGACCTACTGCCCAGGCATTTCCAGGGATTCCCGACCCTCACTTGGTGTAGGCTCAGGAATAACGGTAATAAATATTACCACGTTCTTTTACATAGCACTGGCCATGTGCCGGGCACTGTTCCGAGTACTCTGTATTTATTAATGAGTTTCATCTTCACAACAACCCCACGGAGGTAGAGGCCATTATTATCTCCTAATTCCGAGTGAGGAAGCCTCAGCACAGAGAGGCAACATCACAGGACTAGTGGGTCTCCCGTCAACAGGGGGCAAGCGAGTCGGGAGACCCGGGCTCCGAGTAAGCTCTGTGTCTCCAGCCAGAGCGCTTGGCTGATCCACCTACTGGGAAATAAGGGAGGCCGAAGCAGGTGGCTTCTAAGATCACCTCCAGCCCAGCGAGTCTGCAACCCTAGGCGGTGGGTCTGACGTTAGCAGGCGAGGGCTGCCAGGGCAAGCGCGTCCTGAGACCCTGGTCTCTAACGCTTAGCCGCCTGGTCGCGCGGGCTCCCCAGCGTTTAGCCTGGGCCCGGGGGAGGCAGGGCTGACCGGCCCCCTCCCCGCAGGTCTCCCGCCCTGATGCCAAGCCCTGGTCTCCTGGTCCTGGGAGAAAAGACGTTTAGCCCTTCTCAGGTATCCGTGTCCGGAGAGCCTGGAGAGCCGGAAGGAGACCGCAAGAGCCCCATGCGGCGCGACCCGGACTGGAGGCGCGACGCGGGAAGCGCTCGAGGGGCGCAAGGACTGCAGAGCCGCGCAGACCCTTTAGCCCCCCAAACTTTCTCCCTGGATTCGGGACCCCGGTAGCCGCATATTGGCTGAGCCGCGGCCTCCCGGGCCCGCCCCCTCTCTAAACCTATTGGCTGACGTAAGCATCCATCAGAAGCCGAGGCTTCCTAATGGACCAGAGCGCTTGTCAATCAAGGTAGGCGGGAGATAGGGAGGGGCTCGGTCTGTGAGAGACACGCCGGCCTCGTTCCCCTCCCCGTCTCCCTACCGTGTGTGACTGGGGACCCTGAGGCGCCCCGGGGCCCCGGGCCGGGCGCAAAGCCCTACGGCGGGGCTGGGCGGGGCTCCGGAGACTCACCGATGCGCTGTCCCACCGGAGAGCTGAAAGGGTTCCCCAGGAGAAAGTCCATCGCCACGGTTGCTGCTGCCACCAAGCCGGGTAATCAGCTGACAGCAACCGCCGACCCGTCACGCGGCGCGCCGGACGGTCCGCGAGAAGGCGCCCGTGGGGGCGGGGCGGAGGGAGTCGAGCGCGGCCTCAGGCCCCGCCCCTGACGTGAGGGGTTGGGCGCCCCGAGGCGGAGGGCGATGACGTCGGGGCGGCTTACACACGTCGGCGGACGTCACGCACGGCGTGGGGCGGTGGCGGACCTGGGGGCGTGGACCTCTCTAAGCCACGCCCTCGACGTTTATTTAAGGCTTAGGGGCGTGGCCCAACAATCTCCTTATGCATCTGGAAAGCTGGGTCTCAGGGCAGGGAAATGACTTGGGTAAGGTTACACAGCAAGCTCAGACTACAGCTGTCACTCAGTGTCTTAGCCCTTCGGACCTCAGTGTGGCTACACACCCACCGGGGGGGTTGACAGCCTCTCTGGCCTGTTGTCTCCCAGTCCCGATAGGACTCTTCCTATCTGATGTTGAGGCCTCCCTGCTGCAAGATGCGCCCTGCTTGCAGCCCGGATTCGCTTACCTCAAATTGGAGGCCAGGGGCCAGGGGTTTGCGGCCAACTCCATGAATTACAGCTAGAGCTCAGGGTGGCAGAAAGCACGAGTCGGGCCTGGGACCCATCTCTGTTATTAATTTACTGTGTGATTCAAACAGCAAGCTTCCATTTTCTCTGGATGCTGGAATTGGATCAGGGACTCTTAACCTTGCTTTTTTTAGGTAACAGTCTCCTTTGAGAATTTGAAGAAAGCCATGAGCCTTTCTGAAGAAAAAAGGCAGAGATATAATTTAACTTAAGGGAGTTTCTGGGTCCCTGAAGTACAGCAGTGGACCCCAAGTTAAGAATTAAGAATCTCAAAGGCCTTTCCCAGCTTGTAATTCGAATATCTTCTTCAGCCTTCCTGTGTACCATGTTTCAGATATGTCGCCTACACATTAGATATCTGATCTATTCGTTATGTTTTTTTCTTCTAATGCCATGCATTCCAAAAGATAACAATAACCAGTGCTTTGGCAGTTTGGGCTACTGCAGAGTGCTTTAGTATTTATTGATAATTCTTGCGATTTTTAAATTTGAAAGGCTAATAAATTGCACAAAATTAGGATGGAAAACCTAAATTAGAACTTAATCACTTCTGTATGTTAATGTGTTTGAGCAGCCATAGGGGCTGACATCTTTACTGTACAATATCAAAACTTCATGGAAGTCATGTACTCCTGTGCTCTGAAGTGTTTTAATAATGCTCATGAGACCTGTTAATGAATGCCCTTCCCTCACTAGTCTGGATGCTCCGTGAAGGCTGGGATACTGTGTCTGTTTTGCTTACTACTGTTGTCTAGCACAGTGACTAACATGAAAATTTAAGCCAATCTACCTTTCATTAATGGTATTTGGACTATAAAGGGGGATGTATATTTAAGATGACCTTCATGTCAGGTACCTTCCATGTTTTTCTTCCTTTAAGTATGTTGCTTGGTTGTATGAAGTATATTTAGCATGAACTTCTTTTGGATTCTTCCATTAACAATCTTTTTTTTTTTTTGTGAGGAAGACCAGCCCTGAGCTCACATCCACTGCCGATCCTCCTCTTTTTGCTGAGGAAGACCGGCCCTGGGCTAACATCTGTGCCCATCTTCCTCTACTTTATATGGGACGCCGCCACGGCAGGGCTGACAGGCAGTGCGTCGGCAGGCGCCCGGGATCTGAACCCGTGAACCCTGGGCTGCCAAGCGCGAACTTAACCGCTGCGCCACCGGGCGGCCCCCCATTAACAATCTTTAACATCCCCATATTGGGTGGTGATTTACCAGAAGTTCTTGCCTTTCCTGGCTCTTTCTGGTTTAAAGTGATTATGGGCAGAAGATGTTGGCTTTACTACCAAAAATAGAACAGCCATAAATTTTATCCTTCATGGTAAAAAAGCGGAAGCAACCCACATATCCCCAAACGCAGTGCAGTCATATTAACTCTGTGCAAACAGAATATTATATAGCTATTAAATTAGAAATGGAAGTGTGTGGATTTTGTCAACACGATAGGAATGTAAATGGCAAATATTAAGTGTAGCACAAAACTGATTAAAACCATGTTTTAAAAGTGCAAACGAGGAACAAACTCATTTAGTAAAAAGTCTGTCTTAATTTTTCCTTTTAAGTGTTTTAGTAGTATTAATATCAAATGCCTTCCTGAGGGTAAAAATGTTTTAAGTCCCTTAAGAGGCCAGCCCAGTGGCGTAGCGGTTAAGTTCATGCGCTCTGCTTTGGCAGCCTGGGGTTCGCAGGTTTGGATCCCAGGCATGGACCTACATACCACTCATCAAGCCATGCTGTGGCAGCGTCCCACATGTAAAATGGAAGAAGATGGGCCAAGATGTTAGCCCAGGGCCAATCTTCCTCAGCAAAAAGAGGAGGATTGGCAACAGATGTTAGCTCAGCACTAATCTTCCTTACCAAAAAAAAAAAAAAGTTTAAGTCACTTAATATTGACATATTGCATAAATGTAATGTAATCTATTATATCCTTTAAGTACTTTTAGACAAAAACCAAGATACTTTGCCTCCAAAGTTTAAAGACAAGAAAAGTGAGGTCTGTATAGTAAAAGCTAGCTAGGACAAAAGGACAGTTGAACAATGAAAAGGTCTCAGTTTCCCTACAATCACATTTGCTCAGGACTGTAGATAAAGGAGGATTCTGATGAATTACACGCACGATTTAACTGTGAAACTGGCTTGGGGTAGGAGAGGGCCTAGGCTTTGGGGTCAGCAGTACCAGTGTGCTTATTCTGGCTTTGCCATTTACTAGCTATCTAAACTTTGGAAAAGTGCTTCTCTGCATCTGTCTTCTCATTCGTAAATGGGGTAATACTCATAAGGCTTTGGGGGATTAAGTGAGATAAAATATGCACATCACTCTATAGTAGTCATTAATATGGTGGTCTCTTCCTTGCACATCTCCATAAGAAGTTACCCTTTCAATCAATCATAATATCTCCCTATTTATGACTATTAACATATCGTGTTTGCATTGAAATTTTTACCTTGAAAGGTCAAATCTCCATATAGTAAATGCTCACAATACTATTAAATATTCATGTCAGACTGGCTGGCTGCAGGCTTGGAGATAGGGAAGTGACATTAACACTATTTTACGGATGGGACTTTGGACGCCTATGAAGATTAAGTGACTTAACCAACATCACTCACTAAGTCAGGACAGTACTGAAACAGTATGAAATATGTCATATTTAAGCACACAATTCAAATGCAACTCTTATATAAGACTGATACACATTTTCTTGAGTTAGGCCAACACTGTAATGTACATACAATTTCATTTGCCAGCAAATAGAGCCACATTTATCAGAGCCACTGGGTTTACAATTTGCAAAAGAGAGTATGAGAGATTCCACAATGTAAAAGTTAATAGAAACAGAGCAAGATGTGTATTAGGAAAATGGCTAAGATCAGAAACTTGACCTCTATTCCAGATGGATTTTTCTTTTTAAGAAAATTATGGTAGGATATAGTGTGAAAAACAGACAGGTTTTAAAATTTCGTAGCATCTTTGGTTAGCAGCAGGGAAAAGACAGCTGAGACTGGACTACAAATATTAAAAATGTGATTTTTAATAATATAAGTACAAAATTTTATTTCTTTATACAACTGTAATGGGATTTGGATCAAACTGCTAGAATTTATTTAAAAAACAAAATAAAACAATGATATAAAAACTGCAAGAAGGTCTGAATCCAAAGTTTTTCCTCTAATAGTACCAAATACCACAAGATACAGATTATTATACAAATGTGTACAAATTTTAAATACAAATACAATAGGGTTGGATTTTAAAGGAAAACAAACAAAAAGCAGGTCCTCATCAGGATTTCATTAATGTGTACAAATGACCATGGTAGGACTGACTTCCTTCTGTACTAACCCATGCCTTCAAGGCCCCCCTTGATCCCCCTGTCAAACAGGAAACTTCCATGGGTAGAGATGAGGGTGGAACAGTTTCTAACACACAGAATCAAACCAAGATTTCTGCTCTTCTTGATTTTGGTTTCCAAACATTCCTGTTTCTCCAGTTAAATCTCAAAACTGCTCTGAGCTGAGAAAGGCATTCAGCTGCCAGAATACCTTTAAAGAAGTACAGTCCTGTGACCACGCTGGTGGGGAGAGGGAGGGAATTAAAGGATGCAGACTGGCTGCACTGTCCTCAAAGATCTCCTTTGATGCTGCAGTGATTCATTTAGGCCAGGGGAAGAAAGCGCGGTTACCTCAGGGCTTGGTTTTGGCAGGGAATCTCACACCAAATTTAAAAACAACCCTGAAGTCTTCTCTGGAACTGGGAAGCAAAAGTGGTTCTTTGGACATAAGGGCAGCTAGGAATGGTAACATTCCTTTTTTATTTTACTTTCTTGACATTATTGAATTATAAAGAATTAGAATCCTGACATAATGATTCCTTTTTTGAGGCATGATACCTACATATCATCTAAAATGTAGATGATCTGAAGTTTTCAGAGGAGACCGGGGGAAGGAAGGAAGGAATGACAAATCTGCATCTTCCACATGCTGTTGCTGGTGGAGGCTTTTGTTATTAAATTATATATACAGAAATTTACAGGATAAATTAAAATCTAAGAGATTTTAAAGAGTTAAATACACATAATTAAAACACACATTCACACGCGCACATAAATAAACCTACATGAGAATCGAGTACTTTTTTGCAATTCACTTATGTATGGAATGCAGAACACTGTGTATTTGCCCACCAGGGGAGCCAAAAAGATGAACCCAAGAATCATGCTGGGCAAAGTTCATCTTCCACAACCACCAAGTAACTAAGCAGCAGAACCTATGAGGACTTGGTGGCTAAGCTAATGCTGCCAATGGAAGATACCAGCTCTTAGTTCTGCAGACCAAATATTCCGGGTCAGCTCACTATACATGCAGTTCAACTGGCGGCACTGACAGCTTTACCTCTCCAAGGTGTATGCTGCCAGGGCTCACATAACTCCTTGGCCCCTACCAAGGCCGCCAATGGTACCAATGATTACAATAAATTTTGAGACATGGACACCTGTATAGCAGGAATTGGAATGAACCCCCTACTAAGTTCACCGAAGCCATTGCACTAATTGTAAGACGGGAACAATTTTATCACCTCCCACCTAGGTCACTTCAAGTTGAAAGGCTTTGTACTTTCAGTCAACTGGCATCTTCCCATAATCTTTCCTATTACATTTCAGACTGTAAGACAGGTAAGGCAAATGGTCAGTGATGGGTCTGGAGGTACAACTGAGTTTGGAAAAAAATTACATTTTAGCTGTCCATAAAGAGATGCACTTGGCACCCAGAACAAGCCTCCAGCCCCCAAGTTACATTGATTTTTAAGGCAGATTTATCCACCACAGGAGAAAAAAGAATCCCAAGCCCATATTCATGCCAAGGTTTCTTCTTGGCTAAACCTTTGCCATTTCATAAAATTATTAAAAGCAAAGTAGTTGCAGTCCTATGTATATATTATACATTATATATATATATGTATATATATATAAAAATTTAAAACCTACACCCAGAGGCCAGTGAAGGGATCTGGAACAGTCATATATACACAAACCAGCAATGGGGTCGCTAAGGTTTCTGTCCCAGGATTCTCTGCTGTCACAGTCCAGGCATGATGTAAGCAATGTTGTCTAATGTGTTTGACTGCAAAACAAGGGAAAAAGGTTCAATTGAAGAGTACTTTACCTTAGTTCCCCGAGACATATTTCTTTGTTCAGGGCAGAGAGACGAGAAAGAAAAACCAGAGTTAGAGAGAACAGGGGAGAATGAAGATGGCATCCTGTTGTCCGTTATGCCAGGAGCTTTTCTACCGACTTCTCCCATTAATCCTAGTAGAAAAGAGGCGAAGACTCCCGTACTTTCTCTGTGTGTGGAAGAGCACACAGGAAACACAGGAGTTGCAGCCCTCAAGGACAGGCCTGCTTTTCTTCAAAGGACTATTTTAGGACATGGCATGTTTTCTAGTTTCACCAAAAGCATGGCACACATTCAACAATAGTGTCATGCTCCACGGGCCAATATACGCAGGGAGCACAATATGCCAGAAAGCCTTATGAGCTTGGGCCTGATAGAGTTCATTAAGGCAGCGCCTCTCTGGCTCCCAAGGAATTTGGGCCAAAAAATCCAAGGAAAACTCACCAAGACCTGTTTGGGACAGCCATTCAACTCAGGCAGTTGTGTGGTCAGACACGCCAAGGGGCCAAGCGCACAGATAATGGAATCCAGAAGCACGGACAAACTGCCAGACACAGCCACCATGCCCTGAAAGGGAGAGCATTAAAGGAGAGGAGCTTGAAACTCGAATCACACTCCTGATGCTCTCTCCGTGTTCTGGCTGATTTCCTCACGTGGTTCTTTAAGTTTTAGGCAATTCTATGAAACTTGTAGCAAAAATGGAAGCAAAAATCTGCTTTGATAACTCTGTAAGTTGTTTGAAAAGAAAACTTTTTACAATACACTCCCAGGTTTCCTTTCTGTATTCCTAACCCATCTTACCCTCTATGCGACCTTGGGTTAGTCACTTAGGAATAGTAAAATAATGCCTACACTTAGAAATAGTAAAAAATGTCTTACCTACTCCAGAGAGCTGCTGGGAAGATTTGTGGAGATCATGTATGAAAAAGTGTTTTTCTTATGAACTTCACAAATAGAGCTCAAATGTGATAACTACGAGAATTCTATAGCCCTATACATTAACATTTAATACAAACATACACATACTTCTCCATATATCTCCATATATGTGGCTTTTGATAGCTGATGATATCACTTTTCTGCATTATTCACTCTCAAAAAGAAGTGAATTTGGTTCATTTCAAATTTTAACATCTTGTACAATTCATACTGTCTATATCTCTGTGATTCAAAGAGATAAAAAATAAGATTGCTTGCTGCAAATATTGCTGCCCAGCTCTTGTATAATCTGCTTCAACTAGATGTACTGTGAGAATATGTCATCTAGGGAGGCAGCATAGCGAGTCATTCAGAGAATGAGCTCTGGGCTCAGGACTGATGGGTCCAGAATCTGACTATCCCACTCACTGTTTTTGTACTGCGCAAGCTGCTTACTATGCTGTGCCTGTAAAATAGAGTACTAATAGCATCTGTAGCGTGGAGGGGATTCAGTGAGATAATAGATATAAAATAAAGTCATGCGTCGCTTAACGACGGGGATGTGTTCTGAGAAATTTGGTGTTAGGCCATTTCGGCATTGTGCGAACATCAGAGTGTATTTACAGAAACCTAGATGGTATAGCCTACTACACACCTAAGCTATATGGTACAAGCTTATGGGACCACCATCATATATGTGGTCTGTTGTTGACCGAAACGTCATTATGCAATGCATGACTGTACTTGGGAAGGTGCCTGGTACATGGTAAGTGCTCAAAAAGTATCAGTAGTGATTACTTTCATTACCAACATCATCTCCAAAACTGCATTTCTGGCTACCTGCTAAGTCTCTCATTTGGATACTTCTCAGTCTCAACACGCTGTATTGAGAAATATCCCCCTGCCTAGCATTCCCTTCTCTGCTGAAGTCATCATCACTCCCACAACTGTCCAGGCCCAAGGCCTTGCCATTGCTGACTCTTCCTTCCCCTTGTCCTCCTCGTCCACTGTCTTCCCTCTCTTCCTTTCAAGGGAAGCAGTACAGCAAGGGGTTAAGAGCGTGGACCTTGAGCTCACACCACCAAATTCAAGCCTCTGTTTCAGCACTTAGGGGCTGAACTCCAGGTTAACCTCTCTAAGTCTCTGTTTTTTCTTCGTAAAATAGAGGGGAAAAAATTCTGCCTCAAAAAAGCTGCAGTGTGAATTAAACTAAAGGATCCATACAAAGCACTCTGAACCAAAGTTTGGCTGAGTAAGCATTCAAAGAAAGTTAGCAACTAGTAATGTTATTTCATTACTTTTGCCCTACAGTTAATTATAGCTAATATCTGATGTCTGACTCTCCGAATGGATTATAAGCAACTTGAGGGCAGGAACCATGTTCTACTCCTTTTTATATTCTCCCAATAACTACTGGTAGAATCTGCATATAGTTAGCTCTCAGTAAACATTTGCTGAATTAATCTTTGTCATATCTAGACTAGATATTGTTATAACTTCTCCCCAGTTCTGGTCTCTTTTCACTCCCAGTCTAAAACAGAAGATATTCTCAGAGAAAACCAAATGAGAGCTCTGATCACTTTGCTGCCTACTCCAAAAACCCCTGCAGTACCTGAGCAACAAAGGACAGCAGAAGAACTTCAGAACGTCCATGAAGACCCTCTGTAATCTGGGCTATAGCCTTAATATTCAGCCTTCCTCCACCTTACGCATTGGATGTTCCAGTTTCTCATCATTTTAGCAGTAAAACCCCTTTTCAAATAAAACCTTATGTGGAACCCCAATATATAAAACAGCTAAAAGACCTGGTTAAAGTGGGAGAGGAGTCTAGAGCCCCACTGAATCTCCTTTCAACCATCTCTGCAGAGGACCCCGAGGTGAAGAAACAGAGGTGTACACTGTTTTCTTCATTTGGAACATTTCTCTCCAACATCTCCATGAGACACAATCCTCCTTATCCTTTCCAGTCCAGCTGGAATACCACCTCCCTTTTACACAGCCTCTCCTGTCTCCCCGACTCTCTCTGTTCTCTCATACTACTCTACCTGCTTCAGCCCGCACGGGACAACAGAATGAGAACAGGACTAGAAGTGAGGCAACCTGGCTCTGTCACAAACAGTTGTGTAAGCTTGCAACAGTCACTTACTTTCATTAGGCTTCAGGTATTCAATCTTTAAATGAGTGAATTGTATAAATCAATGTTCCTTCAAGTTTAGTATGTGATTTTAGGTGGCACATAGGTGAACATTAATTATTTTGATATACATCCATTTTGATGTACATTAGAAAAAAATTAGAATATCACACTTGTGATATAGAGGATATCACTGTGAAAGCATGGCTAGATTTATTGAAATAAAAATACGAAGTAAATAATATTGTAAGTGGTATGTGGAAATTGCAAAATTGTGAGGATACATGCAAATGATTCAAGTCTGGGAAAAAGTGGAGAAGAGGGGGAATGAGGAATGACTGCTAATGGGTATGGGGTTTCTTTTGGGGGCAATGGAGATGTTCTGGAATTAGTAATAATGGGTCCACAATTCTGTGAATATACTAAACCCCACTAAATTCTACATTTTAAAAGGGTGAACTTTATGGTATGTGTATTATATCTCAACATGACTGTTTTATATTAAAAAAAGTGGACAAGAGATTCTGCAAAATTCTTTCCCTGTTTTGGTCACGATGTATATGTAACTCTCTCATAGCAACTGCTCACAGAAGCTAGCTTGTTTTAATTTGCCAATTACATATCTATTCTATCTTTCTAATTAGACTGTAAGTTTCCTGATGATAGGAAATCATCAGGAAGCTCTTCAGATTTTCTATTCCCCCAAGTTTTCGGAATAATGCCTAGGTACTCAACAGATATTTGCTAAAGGAAATGGAGATATCAGGGAAAATTTGGAATATGGAAGGTGCATAAAACAACTTTTTAATTCTAACTTTTTAGGAAACATATCCGTTCAAACATCTGAGCCTACATGAAAGTACTCTAGTTGTCTGACACCTGCTACATTTTTAGAAACAAGCCAAAGAACTTAGATACAGCTTCATCTCTGTGGCCTTTGGCATTTTATTCGACTTCCACATAGAAGCAAGTGAGTAGTCTCATCTTCCTACATTGATTTCTCAGCTTAAAAATGGCTTTAGTAGCTTAGACTGATTTCTTTGCTGAAATGTCCTATTAGGACCCAGTGGAAAACTAAAGTACTATACAACTGAGTTAGCCAAGAGGATAATGTGATTAGAAACTGAATATGGTAATAGAAATGGAACATGACTGCCTTGCAGGTTAAGTGATTTTGAAATTGAAGCTTAAAAGGACAAAGATATCCCTAGGGCACACAGCTCTGTGTAATTCAAGTGCAGAGTAATGAAGAGCTTGAGAACCTCAATTTCCCTTTTTTGTTACCTGTTTTCAAAGAAGTAGAGGGACTCCTAATCCTCCACACAGTCTGATCTGTCTATTCAAAACCTTGCTGGAAATGCACAAAAAAATTCAAACACTAGAAGTACGAGTGATCAAAACTTTCATGGGATTTGTACTCATTTTTTCCATTGCATTTTCTTTTTTTTTTCTGAGGAAGACTGGCCCTGAGCTAACATCTGTTACCAGTCTTTCTGTTTTTGTTCGAGGAAGATTGTCGCTGAGCTAACATTTATGCCAATCGTCCTCTATTTTGTATGTGGGATGCTGCCACAGCATGGCTTGATAAGCAGTGTGTAGGTTCGCGCCCAGGATCTGAACCTGTGAACCCTGGGCCGCTGAAGCAGAGCGCATGAACTTAACCACTATGCCACCAGGCCAGCCCCTCCATTGCATTTAAAAAAAAATAAAAATAAGTTACAGGGTTATATGTCAATTATATCTCAATAAAATTGGGGAAAAAGTTACAGGGTATCCTAACTTCTTTTTGTGCTGCTGTTTCAATAGGATGGTATTAGTGTAAACTTTGAGAGCCAGTAGGTAAAGTCCAAATTTCTAGATGGTTCTATTACCACGTGTTCTTTATCACTGTATTCTGAACATCTGGCATAATCTAGCATAAAGCAGTTGCTCAATGAACATATGTGGAATGAGTGAATAGATGCAAATGATATCAGAAGCTGGAGTCACGGTGCTAACAGTTGTGCTCACCTCAGTTTCCTGCAGGCGGTGTCCAATGAGGCTTAGCGACTCTCCCAACAACTGCAGGTGAGCAGCAACGTCAATGGGCTCTGTCTCAGGGGCTTTGGCTGGCGAGGCTGGTAACAGCATGGTGGTGGGCGGGGACTTCTTTTGGGGTGACAGTACTCCCGTAGAGGAAGCTGAGAACAGAGACCAATTAGAGAGATAAAGCTTGCCTATGGCCTTGAACACCACAAAACTGTTCTTCCTGATTTTCCTTTTATGAGCTATACCAGGCATTAGCAAAACTATGGACTGTGGGCCAAATCTGCCCCTTGACCTGTGTTTGTATGGCCTGTGGGCTAAAAATATACATTTTTAAATAGTTGTAGAAAAAATAAGGAAGAATATATGACGGAAAATGCACATGGCCTGCAAAGCCTAGGATACTTACTCTCTGGCCCTTTACAAAGAAAGTTTGCTAACTTCTGATTTACGTTTCCTAGATTTTTTTTGCAACCTATAATATTCAATAATAATACTTGGGTATCAAGATCTGCTCCTAATATAGGCTGCTCTCTCAGTTTCTTAGAAAGGAACCAAAAATGTACAGTGCTCCAGGGAAAAGAATTAAAAGCTAGAGAGGAATGTGGTCGTCACCTTTTACTCTCAGGGACCCTTCTGAGCTGGAGGCTTTTCTCTTCACGGTGGTAGCTTCTGCTTTGTTCTGTTTGTGCTGCAGATACTGAGCTTTCTGCTTCCAAATCTGCAGTCAGATCAGGGCAAAACAAAATAAATTAAAGAAGACACAAAAGTAAAAGGGAAAGCAGTCACAGAAGAGGAGAATGAGGAAAGGGAACAGTGGAGGGGCAGACAGAGGGTTAATGCTAACTTTTAAGCTGAGGGTCACTGCACAGGCCTCAGACAGGGATTACAGTCATATCTCAGTGGAGGCCCACAAACATTCCTCAGTGCTAACGGCCAGATCTCAGCATTGATGTTAAGATCACTCTAAGGTCGAAACGTAAAATGAAGGAGTAAACACCTGGCTCAGTATAATGTCCATGTGGTTTAAATATTTCTTCTAACGTGCTGGTTGGCAATACCAATAGCAAGATAACACTGACACAGAGAAGAGAAACTAAAGATAATCTACCTCGTTTCACCCAGATGAGCTGTGCCTTAAAGCAAGATGGTAATTCTAATTCCTAGACGACCTTTATATCATCCAATTGGAAGGTGACTATGAGTGATTTCAGATATGACTATTTATCATTGTCTTATGAGCTTCTTGATAGTAGCGTCTTTATTTGGTGGTGGTTGATGAGGATGATGCCCTGGAACCTGGTTACCGGGTAAACATAGTCTCCTGTTTTATTTGCAGTGACTACTAAGTGGATGACCTTCCTCAGTTCTCGGATCATGGCTGACGAGGAGGTGTTTGTAGTAAAGGGCTCTGACTTTGGAGTCTCCTTTAACACCTTAATCACCACCCAAGTTAGGTCATCTTTTGGCTCAAATGTAAGGTTGTTGCAAAGAAACTACATGAGGTTAGAAAAAGGCCTCCTGCAGCTAAATCCTCACCTAGAGTAAACTGGCACCAACCAGTGTTAATGCCTCTGCTAAACCACTTTCCATTGATTTGCAATTATTTTCCACTGTTTTCAGTGTTATTTGCCTGGGTGGTCATAGGAGAATTGCACATTTTGGAAGGCATAAGCAATGAAAAAACTTGTTTGTAAGAAAGTGTACTTACCAGTTTGTCCTTTTCTGGCAATTGCTTCCACACCTCAGCCAGTTTTTTACTGAGTTCCCCAAAATCTGGCATAAAAGAGTAAAAAAATCCAATATAGTAAAGGTTTAACTACCTAAAAACCAGAAGATTGATGAAAGCAAAAACCAGAAGAATGGTTTTGAAAATCAGATTTAAACAGCACAAGATTCTTTCAGAAAATCAAACCCCATCACTCTTCTGGATTCTTTTCTGTAGGGAAGGGGCTGTTTTAGTGGTCACGAGATAAATTCAAATTCTCACTCATCTACTCTCTAGGGCTTTCTTTCTTAAGCATCTTTTTGGTGTCTTTGAATTTGTTTCCATGATACAGGCTTATCAACTTAGGTTAAAGACAATATGTTACATAGAATTTGATAAAAGATGTTAGATTTTTACCGAATTTCTGAGAGCGCAGAACCAAAGAAGAATTTCCCTAGCGCAACTCAGAAGCAATTCTCCAGAGGTGTAATGTTGCCCTTCTATTTGTAAAGCAAGGTCATACTTTATAAAGCACACTGATATCTTTTATGGTACTTCACGTGTGCCTCACAACAACCTCGATGAGAAGCTCGGGAAGCTATTTAACACCGTGGGCAAAGGAGATTTGCAGGGGTTAAGTGCTTGTCCAAGGTCTGTGGTGTAGTGTTTTTCTCACCTCACTAACTTCTAATATAGAGACAAATATGAACAATATAAGTCATCTCACTGTAACTCCATACCCAAGGGCAGTTTAAGGAAAAGGTCAACTGTAGAATCTTGAAAATAAACACCCGCATATTTATGTACTGTGCTTCGTAACATTTAATTTTACTCAGTTTCCCACTTTATCAGTTTAAGAGATACAAATAAAAAGCTTATCTCTTTTATGGACGGGGTGAACTAAGACAAAATCTAAAGTGACTCACAGAACCGAGGAAAGAAATGAGGTTTGTGTTCTTTAACACTATGGGAAGAAGCTGCCTGCTGACTGACCAAATGAACTGCACTGCTTCAGAGATACAAATGGAAAGTCAAAAAATTAAAGACCAGAAATGTTCTTACCTATACCTGGATGGTCAGCCACAATGGTCACACGATACTCTTTACAGAACACCTGGTAGGCCGACATGTTCTTCTTTTTTGGCTAGCGACACGTAAAAATATAACAGGGTAAGATTTAATTAGAACACAAGCTGAGTAACCCTGAATCTATGTTAACAAAACAGAAAAGATATCTATACTTTTTCATCAAAGAAAGAGTTCTCAACTACTAACCAGCTTTCCTAAACAAGATAATTTTTAATCCATTGTACTTATCACTCAGAGATGAACGTCAGTTTTACTTTTAGAAGGTAAAAACCACATGCTAAATTATTTTCAGATGTTTCAGGTTGTTGCAGCTACATGATGATTATTTGTAAAGCCCTTCATTCTTCCTATATACAATCCCATGCTAAATATTCTTTCACAACTAAGTGCTAAGAAAATCTCTACCTCTCCTAGGATGCCATTTTTCTTATCTTTGAAAATAAGAACCGCATCATTTCCCTTTAAACTTTGGGGCCAGAAAGCCAAGAGCCAAATCTATGTTCTTTTTGTTCCTCTGGTTTAATCTTACAACTTCCCTGATCCTGCTTTTACTGTCACTTGTAGCTTATCATTATTTTATTATTCACATTCCTGTGCTCCAAGGTGAGAAGTAAATAAATAACTGAAGACAATTCTTTGGTGGTCAACGTAAGACGAAACTCTTCCACTTCAGCAAACTGCTTTGTACTACTTGAAGCATGTTCTTCTTCACTGTATTATGACAATTCAAATATGCTTTTAAACCCAGTTCAGTGAGGGATATATAGAACAAGGTTATTGCTATGCATTCCATTTTATAACTATCCATAGACTGAGGAAAAAAAGTTAAGTTTTCCTACCTGAAAAGATGCATTAGACAGCACCTATACAAACCTCTCATTTTGTGGATGAGAAAAAGGAAACTCAGAAAAATAGTGACTTGCCTGGGTCTTACAAGTCAGCTAGTTCTAACACCATAATGACTGCAACCCAGGTAGCCTGACTTCCAGGGCTATGCGTTATGGGCCACAGAAAGAAAACATGTTGCTTCCTTATAGAAAAAAGTTACTATTTAAGAAGAAAAGATTATCCTTTTCTTTTTAATTATAATGAAAATTATAAATTTTCATTAAATATCCAATAAACTGAAGTGTTTTCACTACGGCTTTCCTTTAAAACCCCATCTGTAAGTATCACAATATGATGATCAGTCCTCCATCTCCTGCCAAGACAGTCCTTTCTGGTCCTGCAGTAATTATAAGGAGACAAATGTCTGGTGTCCTAAAAGCTACTGGGAACTTTTGTTTGCTTTATGAGTCAGATTTTATGGCCAAAACAAACCAACAAACAACACAGTTGTGTCTCATGATGTCAGAGCTGCATCTTGTTTTAAACTAAGCCTGATCACACACTTTGTTCACCTGACTTAGTTCTTAATGTTGTTTTCATAAAATAACTACCCTCAAAGGCCAAGGACTGGCGGAGACTGATGACAATAAAAAATCTGGTAGGATGGCTCTGACTTTAATTGCAAAAGGAATTCTGAAACCGTTGTGAGGAAAGGAGACGTTCCTGGAACACCTTCCAAAGTAATTGCTTTGGGTGAGACAGCACTTCTTTGGCTATAAAAATTGTGGTATGTTTGTTACAAACTCAGCTCCAAAATTTTAAACTAATCTTTTTAAACAGCTTATCCATGGGCCTGACATTTACTAGAGTACATGATGAAAGAATAATTTGTGGACATCTATACACAGCCAAATCTTTCTCAACTGTAGAATCAATCTCACTGTTAAACATTGAGAACACTAGAAAGAATATGTGCCTGAGGGATTTCATAGCTCATTTGGCCATATTATAAAACTTGCAAGGAGTTTTAACAATGTTTTCTCAAACAGGAGATAATACTGTAAAAGGTTAATGCTCCCTATTCCACAAGGCTATCTATAGCTGTCACATCAAATCAAAAGTATCTTTATGAAATTAATCACAACTCTTGGCCAATATATTAGATCCAAATCCACATACTGAAGAAAGGGGTTCCTCTTATAAAGGACTTTATCCAATTCCATAGAGAATAAACCAGCATTTATGGAGTACCTGTACTGGGTATAGTGAGAAGTTAAGAGGATGAGCTCAAAGCCCAGATCTTATTCTAAAGCAGTTACACAGCACAAAATAGTGGAAAGCACATGACATTTAAAGTTTAAAGGCCCACCATCTTTTCCTAGCTTCACCTTATACTAATTATTTGATCCTGAATAAAACACATGAGAAGTGGATAGCTCTTCCGACATGTGATATCAAAAGTATTTTAATGGCAAAGAAGGCAAAGCAGAGAATAAAAAGGAAAGGTTTCAAAGGTAACACAAAAAAGTAACCTATCAAAGTACTCTGCCAATCATTTATTAATATTTATTAGAGTATCCACTTTGTGCCAGACATTGGGAATATAGCCAAGAATCAAACACATAATTTAACAGATAAGACAGACAAATATGTCATCATAATAAAATGCAATGATATTCTAGGGAAAGTACCGGATGCTACAGGAACATGTAATGGGAGCACCTCACCTAATTAGGGAGTCAGAGAAAAGCTCTGGAGGAAGTGACATTTAATCCAGACCTGAAAGGGGGGTAGAATTAGCCAGATGAAGAGTGGTCAAGAGTGTTGTAGGCCAAGGAAACAACACATGGTAACACTCATCAAAGAGAAAGGTGAGAGATGATGTTAGAGAAGCAGGCAGAGCCCACAGATTGATGTCTGTAACCTGTATTATCGAGTATGGACTCTACCCAAAAGAAGTGACTCGAAAATTTTAAGCAGGAAGTTACATGGTCAGGTTGTACTTCAGCCGTCGAGAATGCCCTGGAGAAGAACAAGAGCAAAGGAAGGAAGGCCAGGCCGGGGCTGCAGCAGTGCAGGGACAGATAAGGACGGCCGACAGCCAAGATGGCGGGGTTGGAGAAAAGCAAATACATTGGAAAGGAGGGGGAACTGACAGGATTTATCAGAGAAAGTGTGGCAAAATGGAAAGAGCCTGGGCTCTGGAGGCCAACAGATCTAGGTTAGAATCCTGACTATACTATTTACTAGTTACACAAATTATTTCATTTCCCTGAAAGTAACACTTGGAAAACACCATTTTACTCAAAAGTGGGAATTAATCCAACAGTGTTTGGCACTTCAGTAGGTACTCAACAATATTTTTGTGGTAGGCAGAATTCCAAGATGGCTCCCAAGATTTCCGCCCCTGGTTTACACGCCTTCCTCTTGAGTGTGAACATGATGGGATATCACTTCCACGAGGATGTCACATTATATGGCAAAACGGATTTTGCAGTTGTAATTAAGGTCCCCAGTGAGTTGTATCTGAGACAATCAAAAAGGAGATTACCCTGAGTGGGCCTGGTCTTATCAGGTGAGCTCTTAAAGGAGACAAGACACAACAGCAGACACTCTGCTACTGGCCTTGATCTTGAAGAAAACAAGTTGCCATGAGTTCTACAATGGCAAGGAACTGAACGCTGCCACCAGCCTGACTGAGCTGCCACCAACCTGAAGGGGACCTCCAGCCTCAGATGAGAACCTGGCAGAGGACCTCTGGTGAACACCTTGAGTCCGTCCTGTGAGAGCCTGAGCAGAGAACCTGGCTGGGCCCCATCTGGACTTCTGATCTATAGAACTATGAGGTAACAAATGGGTGTTGTGCTAAGTTTGTGATAACTTGTTATGCTACAATAGAAAACTACTATGAGTTCTTTTCTATTCCCTGTTTTTTTCAAAATAGAAGCTGTGAGGGGCTGGCCTGGTGGCACAGAGGCTGAGTTCACGTGTTCTGCTCCGGTGGCCCGGGGTTCCCCAGTTCGGATCCTGGGACCTGGGATCCGAGGAGACCTACTCACCACTCATCAAGCCATGCTGGGGTGGTGTCCCACATAGAAGAGCTACGACTCTACAGCTATGACACACAACTATGCACTGGGGCTTTGGGGAGGAAAAAAAAAAGAAAAAGAGGAAGATTAGCAACAGATGTTAGCACAGGGCCAATCTTCCTCAAAAAAACAAACAAAACAAAATGAAACAAAATAAGAAGTTGTGATATCCAAAAAACCAATACAAGCTTTTTTTAAAATAGAAATTTTGGTGAAAGAGAATAGGGTGAAATCATTTGACCTAAAACAGACATAGAAAATAGCAGCATGGCCTGTACTTTAATATTTTATTTAAATAGGAAAGGTCTTATTTTTACTATTCTTCAGGTGAAGCCAGTCCTGTTTAGCGATGTTACAGAAGGGAGCTCTGGGTGCTGTATCTCCTTTGTTAATTTAGTAGCAGCTTCATATCCCAAAATGTTTTAAGTGTTCGAACCAAGGCTCCCTCCTTTCAGATTCCCCTTTATTTGGACCGAGATACAACGGAGTGGCACTATACACACTTCACATATACACAGGTTTACCTAAATTCTACATTTGGCTATTTGAGAGAGAGAGAGAATGAGCTCACACGCGGAAGTGAGCACGCACTATGGATTGATTATTCCGGGTGATTCCACTCCAACAATCTATTCCTTGGAGCGAGTGTGACAGAGAGCATAAATGTGCTTTCTCCAGACAGTTCCTGTATGTCTCTCTCAGTGTGTGCGACTCACTACCTAAGTGTGATTCCAATGTTTGTTGCTAACATAATTAAAAATAATAAAATCATGGCTCATGAACACATTCCAGTGACTTCATCTGGTGCTGAAGAGAGAAAAATCTAGCAGCATTGGGCTGACAATCTGTTGGACTCAGAATCTGTCAGCCTTTATCGTGGAGCCTTTCTAAAGAATTTTCAAGGGAAACTCTGACTACTTACAGTTTTTACCTTATGTGCTGACCTTAGAACCTAACCATTATGCAAGGTGCAACTCCAGTCTTGTGGACCTAAAGTTTGAAATTCAAACATAAGGGTTAAAAATTTTCCAGGGCACAGACATTTTTTTAAATTAGTAGTTATAAATACACAAATAAGGGGTGATCTCTATATAGTCATGAATCGCTTAACAATAGGGATAGATTCTGAGAAACATGTCATTAGGCGATTTTGTTGTGCGAACATCATAGAGTGTACTACACAAACCTAAATGGTATAGCCTACTACACACCTGGGCTATATGGTACTAGTTTTACAGGACCACAGTCGTGTATGCAGTCCATCCGTGACCAAAACATCGTTATGCGGTGCATGACTGAACGTACAAAACATTTCCACGTGATTCTAAATGCAAGGCCAGTATTTCCACTCTAGACTTTCTCATGCAAGAAAACATACAGTATTGCAAGTGAATCACAGTGGTTACATCTCGAATAACATGGCCTCCCCTTAAATTTAATAAAATGTTAACATTTTGAAAGCTTGGATACTTTATTATTAGTAGCAAATGACTTGCAACAAGTCTGCTTACTAAGTGTAACTCATAAGGCGGGAATTTTACAGCCAGAACCTCCTTTTAAATGTTTCATGATATATTACAGTATCAAGACCTTTCAAAGAGCAACTTCTTGATGCTCTTTATACGTAGTCATGCTTAACCCTTTTGGGTCATAGAACTCTTTGAGAATATGATGAAAATCCTTCAAGTCCATCCATGACTCTAGTTTAAGAACACATTTTAAAAGATAAAACATCTGAGGGTTAAGACAAAACAACTTATGAATCTGAAAAATAAAACTTGGCTTTCTTCTGCGGATGACAGGAACCCAATCTCTTCACTGATATTAATACTGTGTAGGAGACACTGTTATAAAAACTTTACCTGCAGAAACTTAATTTAAACTTCCTAACAACTCTATGAAGTAAGTTCCATCCTTACTGCCATTTTAAAGATGAGGAAACTGAGATCGAGTCATATATCTAGGGAGTGGCAGGACCAGCATCTGAACTCAGTCTGGCTTCAGAGCCCATACTCATAAGCATTATACCATCTGATGCTCTTCTGAGCTAACTTGACTGAGACCCCTAAATCTGCTGGCTAAAGGGAAGGGTGCCAGAGAAGTAAGGTTTTCACACCAAAGCTTTTATTTTAACCATTCTGAATGGAAATCTTTCTAAAATGTACCCTGTACTTCTGCTATTTCTCATAACACACCACTGAATATAATTTACACACTCTCTGTATAGTAGAAAGAGCATGGATCCTGCAATCAGAAAAACCTGGGTTCAAATTCCTGTTTTGCCACTAACCAGGTATGTGTCCTGGGGCAGGTTCCTTCACTTCTTTGAGCTTATTTCTGTGAAATGGAGATGATAATACCTCCACCTCATTGGGTTCTTGTAAAAATTCACTGATATACTATAGATAAAAAAACTTAGTGCAGTGCTTAGAGCTTATTAAAAACTCAATAAATACAGCTACTATTATTGGAATTTACTAATTCTTACCCAGCTCTACCACCCCCTCCCTAGAAGGCAGGCCTTGCAGCAATTCTTCCTGCCTTCTCCGTGGTTCCTTTTAACCTCCTGCAGGCTTCACATCAGTCACATGGACTCCTTGTGGTTTCTGAACATCCTAGGCCCTCTCGGACCTGTGCCTTCAAATGTGTTTTTCATTCCCTGACTGACATGCGTACCCCTCATTTCCACCTGATAACTCCTATTTGGCCTTAAGATTTGGTTCAGATGATACGTCCCCCAGGGAGACCCTCTGACACTCCCAGGCTTTCCTTTTACTCCCTCAGCACTCTGCACATGCCTCTGCTGAGGTTCAACACTGAATATTTTCCAGTCTTTTACTACACCCAAAGCTGTCCGAGAGTTGACACTATTGTATCCATCTTTGTATCCATAGCACCTGGCAAGTGCCTGGCACAGTGCAAGTGCAGAATAAATATGTACTGAATGAACTGACACAGTCTCAGAACTGTGTGTGAAGAGAGCAGAGTGTGCATCCATTTGCATTACCTCACCTAATTTTCACAACACCCTTGGTGGTGAAGCAGGCTGGATACTAGTTCACTATTCTAGGAAGAAAAGAACAGGGTCACACAGGTCGCGTGACTCGCCTCCAGCCAATGTTCCTTTCCCCAGTGCCCATGAAGCTCTCCAATGAGCTGTAGGAAACTTGCTTTATAACATCTGCTTTTGCTCCCTAGAAACCCTGTTTTTTTTCTGGTTCTTAACTGTTCTCCAGATAGGTGAGATAACTGTGAAGTTTGCTTCCTAAAAGATGGTTGTTTTATTAAAAAGCAAAACCAAACAAAAACAAACTACAGAGCCCAGTCTCCTTGCTTAATCTAATATGTGGTTGAAAAACCAGTTTTAAAAAGATGTTTCCAAGTATATTTATACTTCTGAAGAACTTAGGATGACAGTGACAGTAATTGTAATGGCAGCTGTTCACTCAGCCATGCCCTGTGTTAAGCGTGTTACACATATCACCTAATTTAGTCTAAATAACCCCATTTCACAAATGAGCAGAAAAGTGAGGAAGCAGTCTCAAGAGAACAAAGCTGGTAAGCAGCAGACTGGAACCAGAATCCAAGTCTGCTGAACTCGAGTCCAAGCTCTCAGCCACTCACTATACTCTGCCTCTTCCACTGAAAAACGACATCTCTACGGCTCAACAGAACAAACCTCAGACACCAGCACACTCTATTGGTTTCCTTTAACCTAGAACCTACTTCGAGCTTTGTCAAGAGTGTAGTATGGCACTGGGTAACCATCTCTCAAAGTTTTAGAAGCATGTGGTTATAGGCTTGGGGTTAAAGAAATCTGTATTGAAATTTTGGCTTCAAGTCTTTTCTTCTCAACTTCTTCCTCTGTCAAAAGGGGCTCATGATACCTATCGGTCAAGACTCTATGTATGTAAAATGCCCTAGGGGAGCCCGGCATGGAGCAGGCAGTCAACAGATGGTAGCTACTGTTGCCACTTACTGCTGCTGCTATTCAACTTCAGTTACACCAGAGAGAGAATTTACGTAATACCATCACACGTCTAGTTATATCTCAGAATTTAGTCTATTAGTAGATCAACGACAATGCCTGAGTGTGCCAGGCACTAGGCTACCTGGCTTAGCCTCAGGTTGCTTAGAAGAAACGTGACTATTCTGGAAACATATAGATAACTGAAGACAAGCCTCTGAAGTGGCAACATCACAGATATTTTGAGTGGTAGTGAATGGGCTTTTATTGACTTAGTAAACCAAAAATAAGGTATGTTACCGTAGCCTGCTCCTCCAATATAAACAGAGAATTTCCACTCCACTGGGATGATCCTTAGGGGGAAATCATCAAGATATTACCACATGATTCTCTACTCCTCCTTAGGAAGCACGATTCAACAACAAACAAATAAGCAAAGAAATAAAAAAACAAAAACCACTCCCAAAACAACACTGAAAATGTTACATATCAGTCAAAATTCTCCATTGAGTCCATCCTGCTGCCTTTGCTTCTCAGTCTTCCATGAACTCTGCCCACCTGGCTTCCGTTCTTCCCTGCCACACTTGAACCCCTTGGCCTCTCTAACATGAGACCAGTCTATTCTTGGAACTGTCTGTCCCCTCATTTCTGTGACACTAACCCTCTCTGGTTTCTCCTCCAACACAATTGCCCCCTCTTCCTTCTTCAGTGCCCTAATGTCAGCGTTCTACAAGATTCTGCTCTGGGCTCATTCCCTCTTATCCACTCACGTATTTCATTTATTGCATATGAACACCCAATTTTCAACCCTAGTTTCAACTATTCTACTGAATAGTTGAATTTCTCTGGAAATTCTCCGGAGATGATGATTATAAACTAACATTTATTGAATGCTCACTCGTGTTTAGCATTGTGCAGAGCCAAAATTCCCAAACTTTCTTGGTTCATAGTGTCAATGTGGGTTTCATATGGTACTTGCTTTTTATCACAGCAATCACAGAAAACTTAGCTTCAAAAAGATATGGCATTATTGAAAGGAATGTAACATGATTAAGATGTTGAAACTGTGAATTACTTCGAGCTAGTAGTTCATAAGGTATCTGACAGATGTCAAGTACTACTGTTTCTTTTGAAAATGTAATATATGTAAAATATCCAGTGGTGCCCATGAGTTTGCTGTGGCATCCCAGAGGGCCTTGGCAGATGGAGGCCCTAAACACTTTTATGTTTACCACCTCATTAAATCCTTAACAAATCTGTTGAATAGGTCTGTTAATATCCCTAACTTACAGATGGAGAAGTTATGCAACTTGTCCAACATCACATAGCTTGTAAGTGGAAGAACCAGGATTTGAACTCAAGTGGTCCGGCTCCACAGCCCTCTCTTAACTACTTAGATATGCTGAATCTCTTGATGCTTACTTACACCTTAAAATCTAAACTTTTCTTCTTCTCCCACACCAGCCATTTTTCTTGCTTCTCTATTTTTATTACCATCCTCGTCACAGAATCTAAGGTAGAAAGGGCGCACAGAGGCCTTCAGCATTTCTACCAGTTTGCTCTCCAGTCCCTGCTCACCGTAGGAAGAGGGAACACTATTCCCGAAGCATTCTTTTCTACCTCTAGGTTGATGTTCAGATAGTTCTTTTTTATACTGAAACAAAATCCAGGAAAGGCTATTTCTTACAGCTCCATAGGAAATGTTTATGCACAGGTGAGGTTTAAAAAACAAGGTATATGTTCCATAAATATTTGTTGGATAAATAAATGATTAAATTCAGAGTATGAGTACTTCAGGTTTTTCGGACCATCACAATCAAATACTGATTCATAATAAGGTTTTTGCCATAAACTAAAATTCATTTTTCACTAGCAATTGTTAGCCACATGGGGGAATTATAAATAAGTCCCTACCCTTGAGGAGATTATAATTTTATTTTCCATGCAGGAAATTTATTTTCTATCCAGGTTCAAAACCTTGGGGGACGTCTGTATACTCAGTTATATTTCTGGCCGCCCAGATCCAAGCCCAGTTGCCAGATCTTGTCAGTTTTTCCTTCAGAGTCTCTCCTGAATCTATCTCTTCAATTTTATTTCTATCAGGCATTATTGCCCTTGGACTATAATAACCTCCTGGGTGGTCGGTCACAAGTGTCTCCTCAGTCTACTCTACCTGGTACAGCTCTATTATTTTTTCCTTAAATCATCATTTAGAGCACATCTAAACCCTGCTCATAACCCCAAAGTGCCCACTGCCAAATCCTTTATTTTGGCATTGAAAATTCTCTACAATTTGCTCCCAACCTACCTTTCCAATACTAAGTTTTCATCCATACGTTCATTCATTTGACATACTTACCATGCTTACCACAGACACTGAGGAGCTGAAGGTAATATTAAGGTGACTAAAACAGTCCCTAAGGAGCTAAAACACCCAGAAGGAGCTTATAATCTTTACTAGGGAAATGGAGTATGTACAAAGAGAATGCCAATATAAGGAAGAAAATAGGTGCAGTACGAGAGCGAGCAAGGTGTTGTGGGAGTTCAGAAGTGACTTCTAAGTGGAGGGTCAGGATGGCAGAAGAGGTGGCATTTGATTAGGTCTTGAAGGGAAGGCAGAGCTTCCACATGTGAGAAGGGGAAGCAGGTCGCTGCAAAGAATGAGCAGAGGAATGGAGGCAAGGATGTGTGGGAAACAAGTTTAGCTTCCACACAGTGTACGTGAAGCAGATTAAGGCGACGTAAAGCTGAAAAGGGAGGTTTAGGGCTAAATCACAGACAATTATGAATACTTGGACAAGCGTGTGGACTTCTGACACTTACTCATTCAACAAGTATTTACTGACCATCTACAACAGGCCAGACTGTGGGTCAGGTACTAGGGATAGAGTGGAGAGCAAGACAGACACGATCCTGGGCCTCCAGGGGCTTACAGTCCAACATAGGGGCAGTGAGGACCCACCGAAGATGCTGAACAGAGGACTGTCATCATCCTCGTGGTACTTAAGATCATTCTAGCATCAACGGTGAATTGCATGGGGGAAGAAACAGAAAGGAGACCATTTATCACATTAAGTACAGGGAGGGATGAGGCCCAAGATAGTGGCAGTGGTAATGGAGGACATAAAGGGGTGGAAATTATTAAAGAGGAAGACTCTCAGGCTTCACACTTGAGTGGAAATAGTCAGAGGGGAGCAGGGAAAGGGAAATGTAAAAGTGAACCATAACGGGGCCGGCCCCATGGTGTGGTGGTTGAGTTGGGTGCACTCCGCTTCAGCGGTCTAGGTTCACAGGTTCAGATCCCAGGCACGAACCTACACCCCTTGTCAGCCACACTGTGGCAGCAGCCCACATACAAAATGGAAGAAGACTGGCACGGATGTTAGCTCAGGGCTCACCTTCCTCAAGCAAAAAAAGAGGCAGTTTGGCAACAGATGTTAGCTCAGAGTGACTTTTTCTCAGAAAAAAAAAAAGTGAACCATAAAGTTGGAAAAAAATTACACCAGTGGTTGCCTCTGGGGGTGGGGCCTGGGAAGGGGTGTGAGAGCTCTGTGGGATGATGGTCATGTCTCTATCTTGATAGATGTTTGGTCACACAGGTGTGTGCTTTTATCAACACTCATCAAACAGTATGCTTAACATTTGTGCATTTTATCCTATGTAAATTTTACCTAAAGAAAGCCCTGGAAACAAATATTGACCTTAAGTTAATGATATGCAAGCTGAAGGGTATGGAAGTGAAGTGTATAATATCTACAACTTACTTTGAAATACATTAAAAAAGATAAGATGGATTGATGGATGGATAGATGTATTATAAAGCAAATAGCAAAATATTAACTGTAGACTCTCAGTGGTGTTCACTGTACAATTCTGTCAATGCTTTTTGTTTGAAAAATTTCATAATAAAATGGTGAGAAAAACGACATGCATACAGTCTTGAGTTTGGCTTGACTGGTAGGACGTGGAGACGGAGGAGATGGAGGTCTGGGGGTCTGGAAGATGAGTTCAATTAGTGACATATGGGTCTGAGGTACCCAGCGCATCCAGGGAGAAGTATTTATCAGGCAGTTAGAATTGCAGGACTGGAGTTCAGTTGTTTTGCTATGCTACTTCCTAAACATCTCTCTGCCTCCCTTCATGCATTCCCTCCCACTGAAATCCTTTTTCTTTTTCAAGCTTTCTCTGACCACCCTGCCCTCCCACATTCAGCACTGTAAGATTAGTTTATAGCACTGTCATATATCACTAGAATAGAGATTCTTAGGATGAACAGAATCTTACACAGAATGTATACTATTTCACAAAGCAATTTTCAAATAAACAAACAAATAAAACCTGATCTAGTATTTGACTATCCAGTTCTTTATTCTCACATTGATTCTGGCTCAGAAAGTAGTTTTATTGTTTCTTTCTGAGACATATATACTTTCTTAAAAGGCACTCTTGGCACTGGGGAAAACAACTTGCAACTCAATTATAGACTGAAACGAAACCGCCATTCCCAAATTCTTAATATATTTCATTTTCTCTTTCTTAGCTTTCTTTCAGATTTTATCTGACATTTCATTTTGTAGCACTGTAAACAAAGGAAGAAAACGGTTGTCCTTAGGTGGCGAAACTATGATTGCTTTTTTCTTCCTACTATTTTGAATTTCTATATTTCTACAAAAATTATTATTTTGATAACAGGGGAAGAAATGTTTATTTTTTAAAGGAAACCTTTAATGACATAGTCATCAGCCCCTGAAGTACAACTGCTAGAAAATTTCTGGAGTTGTGAGAAAGAAATCAAACCAAGGTGGCTGATTTCTCATTCCTGTCTCAATGGTGAGCTCCCTAAGGTCAAGAACTACGTCCTGCTCATCTTTGCACCTCTTGGCACGTATTACAGCATTGGGCTCAGCAAACAGTAAGCTCTCATATGGTGAAAGAACACACATTTGATACTAAAAAGAATACCAGAAAGTAGCCAACACCAGTTAGTGGAAAGCCATTAGTGTATTCTGTTAACCTGGTCATTATTCTCTATTCTCCTAATTTTGAAAATCTATTTCTCAAAATGAACTCACAGAATACCTTTTCATATCTCTCAACTGCCCCAGGCAGACAGTGCTGCCGCCTGAAAGAAGCTGGGGTTTGCTCCTTCTATGAATTCTAAGTACCAGTCAGAATAAGCCATGGTATTCCCAAACCTATGCTTGGCACAATGGAAGAATAACTCTATTAAGAAAACCCATGAATAATTAAGATTTCTCCTATTTTTGTACCAGACAGACTCGGCCACTGGTAGTAATTCATACTTTATGTCACTCCAACAATCCCCCTTACCTTGCTACACTCCCAGTGGTTCACCTCAGCAGCTTAATTCCAAGTCCACTTACTACATCAAGGAAAAACCTGCTTCATCTCTTATCCCCCACCACACTTAAAAAATGTTTTACCTTTTCTCCTCTCTCTCTCTCTTTGTCCTTCTCCTCCTTTTTCTTTTTTTTCTCACTATGCCCATCTGTGTGGAGGCCAGGAATTGGTGGGGTAGGGGCAGCTGCTCCAGTGTATGGGACGCTGGGAGGAGGGCCAGGTGTCATTGTGACCTCTCCCACTGCTGCAGCAGAAAGTCCTGAACTTCTCTTGGACTTGGAGTGCCGCTTCTCTTTATGCTTCTCCTTGTCCTTCTTCTTTTTGCTCTTCTTTGACTTCTTTTTCTTCTTGATTTCCCGGTAAGAATCATCTATCACTAACTCCCCAGCCTCTAGCTCCCCACCAGAGGACGAGTCTGATTCTACTAGAATAGGTTCAAGCCCTGAAAGATCAAGGTTAGCACTGTGGGATTCTGGGAACTGGGAGGCATCAGACCCACAGCCTTCAGGGCCAGGAGATGAGTGTGGGTCTGAGGATGACTTGTGCTTCTTCCGGGCTGTTTTCAGAAAGCTCTGTAACTCGTGTCCTAGGAGTAAAGCACCTTGCTCATCCCGAGCTGATTTCTTAGAGGATTTTTTCACAGTCGCTTGTTGAGAGGGGTACTGAAAAGACTCCTCATCAACTGAGCTGCTTCCCTTCTCCTTTGGTGAGAGAATGAGTTTCATCTTCAAACCATCAGGCTCACGAAGGGTCAGTGTCTCTGTGTTCACATAGAGCGGTTTCATTTTTTTGGATTTGTGGGAACTACCATCCTCCAGGGAGAGTTCCCCACTGCTTCCACTCACTTTCTTCCTGTGGTGTTCCTTTTTACTCTCTGAATGGCTTGAAGAACTAGAGGATTTTTCCCCTGTCTTTTTGGAGGGCTTGGAGCCTGTCGCCAGTGGGGAAGTGATAGCTTTCAACAGGTCCATAGCTGTATCAGCAGGTTGAGGGCTGGACTTTTTCTTTTTCTTCTGTGACGATTCCAAAGACGAAATATCTAGAAATAATCAAGAGAAGTAATGTCCATATGACAAAGCGACTTCCAACAAGTTTCCTCTCTCACCAAAACAGCCAACTAACACGAGGAAAAGACTAACAGGAATGATTTGAGGGGAGGCCCTTCAACTGACTCCTAACACTCAGATGATGCTCATGTGCTTCTTGGCTTGGTAGATTCTGCCTCTGACCCTGGAGACAGTTCTTGTCACTAACGTCGTTTTTCTTCACTGAGTCTTCACAAGCAACCAAAGAGAGCACACCCAGAAGAATGGACTATAGCTGTGGGATTACAAGTAGTTACAATTTAGATTACACTGTAGACAGAGTATCATTTGTTTCTGTGTTCAGGACAAATCCATCCTAGTAAAGAATTAGTCTCATCAGCTATGTGCATAATATAGCTAAGAAAAACTGGTCTTGTGAGTGGATATACACTGGATCGAGAAGTAACCCACAGGTGCAGGCCAGAGGGCCCAGGACGACATATGGCAAAAGGGATGCTAGATAACAATGGGCACAAGATAAGTGGATGATTGGGGGGAGAAGGAACCTGGTACCTGGTGTATCACAAATGAAGACTGTTCTTCTATGCTGAATCCTCCAAAATACCAGCCCTCCACCTCTCTCCTCCTTCACACTGGTTTACCGGCACTCAGAACAAGAACCACTGTCCTGTTAAATAGGCCACTGAGTCAGCAACATCTGGATCCCTTTCCCCTACCCCGACTCCAAGAACCAGCGATGTGTTTATCCCGCCTGCTGCCCTTTCCCATTCTTACCTCCATAGTAGTAATCATCAGAGGAATGCTTCCTCTTCTTCTTGTGCGTGTCCGTCCCCAAGAAGTAAAATTCACTATCCTGGAATTAAAGAGGAAGAAGAATTGATCAATGAATAAGATGATGAGGCAAAAGCAGTTTGGAACCAATCTTGTTTTTTGATGATTTCTGACTTCAGGAAATAATAAAAATAGATGTGAACGATGTTTACTTTTCTTTTGAAAAGTTTTTAAAAGAAACTTCTTTCTTTAAATGTTAGGAAATATGATATGAAATAGTTTAAAACTTTCCTAATTCAAATGTTTAGAATTTACCTTTAACTTCTTCTTGGAAGAATTCCTGACCTGAGCAGCGATTTCTTCCTCTTCCCTTAAAAAATCTTTGTAAGAACGCTTCTTTTCTCGTTGGCTTCGGCCAGCTGCTAGTCCTATGTCCTCAAAGGAGTGATCACCATCAAAGCAATCTGAGAAGCACAGGTTCATGTGGGGGAGGAAATGAGAAAGTCAAGTAAGCAACAACCAGATCACCACGTATGTAATGCAACAGTCCCTCCACTTCCAAATTAAAATAATGTTTCAGTGAGTCCACCAGAATACAGGGCTAGATCCAAGGGGACAAGAATATTCCTTGATGATTTGGCTGCAAATACAAGAATCAAACCTGAAGAAACAATGCTTCCATGCTACGCAAAGGCCCCGTGTGCATCCTCAGACATGGTTTCTTAGTTGTGATTTGGCAGGTGGACACAGACTTGCAGAGGTAAGGCTGAAAAGAATAAGGATTCACGTGTTGTGCTGCTCTGTGGGAGTCCAGTATATGATTCCTAGCCCCAGACTCCTGCACACTGGAGCTGGCAAGGACCACGAGTGCTGCAGGGGGTCACCCCAATAGACTACAAAGACTTATGTTTCAGACTCTTGTGTTGGAACCCTGTCCTGGTTTTCATTTCCACGGGCCCAGTCTGGGGACGATGTGGAGGCTTAACAGTGCTCTGGATCATCACTTGGGAGTCCAGGCTGTGATGGCCAGTCCTGGTCTCTACGTCCATGGGCTGCAAGGATTGAAGAGGACACCCCCTTTGGAATGCTTCTCAGATTAAGGGGTCATACCTTCTTTCTTCACGGAGTCATCATAAGCCATGGTGGTCCTGCAGGGCCTTTGAGAATGTGTCACTGTGTCCAGGCTCCTTCCCGTCTACAGGACCAGGTCTGAGAAACAAAGAAGGAAAACCCTCCTGTAATGCGAAATCACTGTGGAGAAGCAACCTTCCGGGTGGAAATGCGTAGTGATCCAAGGGCAGACTGGAAGGGCAGCAAGAAATAAAGGAGTGTCTTGTCACCTCCTCATTCTGTTTGTAAATATACTGGGGTTGAAACTGCAAGAAGTGCACTAGGCTTAATTTGATTTGATTCATGAATTAAAGTTGTCGTTTGGGGAAGTATTTAAAATAGCTCCCAAATAAAAAAATACTTCAAAATTAATGAGAATTTCTGAAATGCCAACAGGACTGACAACATTGAGACAGGGTAAAAACCGACATAAAGTCAGAGGGATACGTTCAGACATGGTTACAAAATGCACAGATAAAGTAGGATGCAGAGGAAGAAAGATTACACCACACATTTGAGACCACAAAATCCTACCATTTGGACTGGTGACAGCTAAAATCTATTATATTGCAATTTAAACAGAAATGATGATAACATTATAGGGACATTAAAGATCTTTAGAGCATAATTTTTTTTGTATGCATTTTATTGGGGTATATGAATTTGCTCAAAATCACACAAGTGTAAAGGTAGGTACACTTATATTAGCTGGCCGTATGACAGCTTTCAGCACTATCAGGCCTTTCTTTTTTTTTTTTGTGAGGAAGACCAGCCCTGAGCTAACATCGGTTGCTAATCCTCCTCTTTTTGCTGAGGAAGACTGGCCCTGGGCTAACATCCGTGCCCATCTTCCTCCACTTTATATGGGACGCTGCCACAGCATGGCTGACAGGCAGTGTATCCGCAGGCGCCCAGGATCCGAACCCGCGACCCCCGGACTGCCAAGCGCGGACTAAACCGCTGCGCCACTGGGCCGGCCCCAGGCCTTTCTTAAAGGCTAGTGAAAACAGAGAATGATCATTTGTCCACTGGTGAAATTTTTGATTAAGATTTTTCACGAATTTAAAGAATTACTGTAACTTAAATATTCTAAATAGTGCCCTGAATTTGTTAAAATTATTTTTTGGCATTCAAGTTTACACGTCCATTTTGTCTTTGAAGATGACAAACTGCACTCTAAGGCAAAGTTCTTCAAATACTTTAAGGACAGGCAATGTCAAAATTCCTGTAGGAAATTTAAAAATTATATACTAAATGTATTGAAAATGTTCTCACCCAGTTAGTAAAGTGCTTAAAGGTTGATCTGGTCATTTATTTAAATTTTTTTTACCTTCATTACTATAATGGGATTTAGGAATGCTGAGGGACATTTCAAGGAGATAGTGCTAATCCCTTCAGGGTAGGTATGGGTAATACTGAAGTACATAACTTGTGAAAGGAAAGATGAATTTTTTTTTTTTTTTTAATGTGAGGAAGACCAGCCCTGAGCTAACATCCATTGCTAATCTTCCTCTTTTTGCTTGAGGAAGACTGGCCCTGGGCTAACATCGTGCCCATCTTCCTCTACTTTATATGGGACGCCGCCACGGCATGGCTGACAGGCAGTGCGTCGGCGGGCGCCCGGGATCCGAACCGGCAAACCCCGGGCTGCCAAGCGCGGACTAAACCGCTGCGCCACCGGGCCAGCTCCCAGGAAAGATGAATTTTATTAACAAGGGAAACTTTTATAAGAGTTACATTTAAAACAAACAAAAGAAAATTGCACAAGTCAGGTAAAATATAATGCACAGATATGCCTAAATTGAAAAGAGAAAAAAAAAGTATTACCAAGAATGATTTATAAGTAAGATTAAGAAAAGAAACGTAGAAAAGCACTTCTCCACTTCCTAAAGAAGTGGAATGAAGAATGGACTTGGTCCAAGTAAGAGAGCCAGAGTCAAAGTAAAGAAATTAAATGAACTGAATTATTTTAAAGGTAAATTGGAGAACCGCTTGTTCAAAGGGCTTTCCATAGGAAATAAAGGGGCTATAAAGTAAGGTCTCATGTAGAAATATGAAGAGGCAAGATATATAATTTTTTTAGCCAGTTTTTCATGTTTCAGCATTAAGCATTAAACTTTCTCAAACAGAAATTACTGTCCTCCCCTTTCCACCCAAGTGGTGCTAACCTGAAAAGGGGTGAGGAGAGGGAGAATGTCATAGGGAATCATATCCATTCATTTGAAAATAGTATATCCTCTAATTGGCACTAAAATATTGAGTCTATTAGAAAAATATACAGATCCCATTAGTTTTCACAGGCTGATAATGCCAAGAAACACCATAACTTGAGACCTCAAGTTAAATGTTTTCCATGCCAAATGAATTTTGGCAAAGAATTTTTGAGAAATAATGGGGAAAAAAATCTTAAATATTCAACATCATCAGTATGGCCACCAATCTGTCGTCAACATCAACAACAAAATGCACTTCTGTACGAAGCAAAGGCAGGTCCTGAGACTGATAACCAGGCCTTTCCCTTGGTAACATCGAAACTAACATAAAACAGAGTTGAACAACTAGCAGTCAGAATAGGAATAAGTACCTCTGAAGACAGTATGAGAAAGAAAACGATGCCACTTGCTGAACTATGAATAAGCACCCATGGTCTCATAACTGACTGCTTTGAAAAACCACCAGTGGATTTAACAAGTTGTGAAAGGGAACAGAAAATCAGGAGCTGATCCTCAGAGGGACAGGCCAACACAGAACACATGTGCTGGTGTTAGCATTACGTATTAGAATCAGGCCTGCTACTATTTAAATTTTCATAAAAACACTAAAGAGCATTTTATAAATTACAGGATTAGATAACCTATAGGAAAAAATGAATGGGGCCTGAAGACAAGCCCAACTCACTAAAGAACTGGGACAGCCAAGAGCTTAAAAAACTAAAATTAAACACAATGGACTATGTCACTCATAGCTTGGGTGACTGATGGACCCTCAATTTCCAGGTGCTTTAAAATCAGGATATTATTGCAGATCAGGGGTTAGTTTTGGTTGCTGACTCATAGAAGAAAGATGAAACCAGATAAAGAAGTCTCACGCAACAGTGCGGAAGAAAGGCAGAGTTAGGGCAACATTTATATAAGATCATATGACTCCCCTGATCATTCTTCCAGGTCATGAATATTATCCACGATAAATTGAGAGTTCAGGGTTAGGTAGCAGATGGTGAGGATTAACGAAAATGAAAAATATTAGGTTTGAATTTCACATTAGAAAACACAAGCCATAATTACATTAACTGCTGGCCAATGTAAAACAGGTGTTAAAACCCATTCTCCTGAATTCCATAATTTTGGAGTTTATAGAATTCATGTTGTCAACTCCAAGAGGCAGGATAATTTTTATAATTATGTTCCTCTCAATATTCTAAGAAATGACAACATAAGTAAAAAACTTATTTAATATTGTTTATGGAAGTAAGCCATCATAAAAAATGCGTACTTAAGAAATGTGCAAATTGTGAAATGATTCTTTTGGGACTTTTCTTCAGGATGTGAAAAACGAGAAGCAGAGCTGATCTTCCACTTGCAGATAAGTATATGTGTTATGTTCAGGCACAGCTTTCAGGATTACCAAAGTAATAAGGGAAACCCTGAAAATCATCAGACACCAGTACTTTGTTATTTTGAAAGTCCAAATTATAAATACTTGAAAAACAGTTGCAGAGGGTGATTTTTTGAGGTAATCTGAGTCCCAGCAATCACTAACAAGCTTCTTCATCTTTGAATGTAAATGAGTATTGAAAAAGAGGGACCAAAGTAAACCCAGGGCACTGGGCAGTAAGCGAAATCCTGAAATCCAGGGCTGGTTCAGGAATGAGAGCCTTGTTGAAGATTCCGTGTTCTCTTCTCCCAGCACTTCTTTCAGGAACTCAGATTGCCAGTCAGTGCGGGAAAAGGAAGATGCGCATCCAGCTGTTGCGTTTCTGAATTGCTGTTGTCGTTACTACTGGGATACGAGTAGGTGATGTCTTCTCATTTTCGCAGAGATTTCCTCCAATCTCAGAACGCAGCGACTCCGAATTCTGGCCACTCCCTTCTCCGAGAACCCACCTATGCAGCACTCACAGCCCCTGCCAGCTCTGGAAACTGCGGAGATCCCGACAGCCTGGGATGGGGATCGAATCCTCTCATTGCAGTGCAATTAATCGGAACCACGACCACCGCACAGATCGGCTGACAACACACATTTCCCAAAAAACCAGCAATACAAATTTTGACAAGCCTCGTCCACTCAACAGGCTTTCCTTTGGATTCAGCTTTTTATTTATTCTGCTCCGAGGAAACAGAATCAGCCACCCGCTTAGCCATCAGAAAGCAGGGAGAAGGATGTTTCTCCTCTTCTGCGTAATAAAAAAAATAAAGTGGATCTACAAGTAATAGTTGCAGGGGAAATGGGCCTGTACGGGGACGATCCCGCTACTAAGGCACCTTCAAACCCGGTCGCACGCCAAGAGTACGCACGACACCAAGTGATTTATACAGAGAGCCCCCAGGACCCCCACTTTTGTGGTCCCCACGGCAGGCCAATAGGATTCTCCCGGCAGTTCTGCAGCAACAGCTAGTTCACCAAAGCTCTGCGAACAGGGAAAGAAGAGGGCTCCTCGCATCCTCTCCTGCCCGCCTAGGACCCGGCCGTCCCTCCGCCCCGGCCGCGCGCCCCTGTCCCTTGACAGCCCGGGGCCCCCACACCCCGGGCCCCGCGCCGCACGGCGGCCCCGACCCGGCTGCCCGCGGCCTCGCGGCGCCCCCGAGGGCGGAGACGGCGCGGGCAGGGGGAGGGGCGGCCCCGGCCCGCGGGCCCCCCGGGCGGCCGCACGCCCCCTCCCGGCCCCGCAGCTTTCCCGCCTTCCCCGTTTGAACAGCTCCCGCCCTCCTTCCTCCTCCGGCCCGCTCCAGCCTCTGCCCGGGGGCGGCCTGCGGCCGCTACTCCAGTCCCCGGCTCGGCCCCCGGGCTAGGCCGCGATGGGCCTGGGGCGCCCCCGGGGCGGTGTCGCGGGTCCCCGGCGGCGGGCGGCGGCGGGGCGGGGCCGCTGCCGCCTAGGGGAGGGGGCCCAGGCCGGCCTCGCGGGGGCTCCGCTCGCCGCTACCTTCACTCGGCTCGCCCGGATCCCGCCTCAGCGCCGCCGACCGCCGCCATCTTGAAGGAGAGGAAAGCGCGAGCGGCCAGGCAGCCTCAGTCGAGCCCAGAGCGCAGACTCCGGCTCGCGAAGGGGAATCCCGCCCGTGAACGAGCGCCGAGAGCATCGAATGAAACCGGGAGCTGGCGGAGCTCGGGGACTAGTAGTTATTGAGAGTTTGCTCTGTGCCGGGCTTGGGCTAGAAGCTGTACGAACGTTATATCATTCGATCCTTACTGCATCCCTGTGACGTAGGTTTTGTTACAGTTTACAGATGAGAAACAGGCTCAGAGAGGTTAAGTGACGTGCCCAACCATACACAGGTGGTTGGATTGGGAGGCGCGATACTACACCAAACCTTCTAGGTCTTAATGCAGTGCTCTTTCCAACAGACTATGCTCTTTCCTTCAAGATATTTTTATACAATAATTCCTCTCTTTGCGAAACCTAGATCATGAAGATTAATAGCAGTGGTACTTATTTGGAATTTAGCATTTACATTTGGGTGTTTGGCATATTTCGGATGAGGTGGAAGAACATGCCTTTACCACTGTAAAATATTTTGCATGACGAATCATCTGCATTTCTCCCAATAAATTACTTGCACTTAAAAGAAACAGTCTTCAGAGGAATGAAGAGGTGTCACACACAGGAGAGAGACGGGTTTTCTGATTTGCTCTGGAGAACTAGGATCAATGGGTAGAAGTTCGAGTGTGTAGATCTTGGTTCAATATGAAGACGAACTTACTTTTCTAGAGCAGTTATATGGTATTTGGCTACCTTGTGAGGTAGTGAGCTCCCTGTCACCAGAAGAATCCAGCAGAAGCTAGTGTCCTAGTTACTGTAGAGCAGAGAGGTTAGAGATACTCTGATTGTATCTTCTAGAGTGAAGATATGAAACTCTATGAAAAATTATGTTTGTGCACATGTGTATTTTTTGGGGGTTTAGATCCCATCAAAGAATAGGAACCCCTGTCCTAGCAGGCTTTCCATTCCAGAATTGGACAGGTGCTTGGAGGTGATGTAGTCATACTGCTCACTTGACAAACTTAGAAATTGAGTCCAAGAGAAGCAGGATGATTTGTCTCAGACCACACTGCCAATCAGTAATCAGACAAGGATTAGAAGAAAGGTTATTAGACTCTTAGTTCAGTGCTCTTTACACCATAGCGTGCTTTCTCTTGCACTGTGTAGAATATCGGATTCTGTTTAATCATTACTCTTAGAACTGTGAGATGCTGAGATGTTAAAACACCTGAGATAGAGTGGTTGAATTTATTTCCAAAATGTAAATGCAATAATAAATAAAATTAGCATCATTGCCTCCTTCTTCTCAACTCTCAACCTACTTACCAAAAAGGCGGTGAGTTTCACCAAAAGTTCTGGGATTGAACTTCTAGACACCTTGCCTGACATTAGGCTTCCCTCTGAGGTATTTAAGAGCCTTAAAAATGTATTCCCCTGGTATTCTTCAGTATTGGGCAGGATATTTTCAATTGTAAGTGACAGAAATCCAGTTCAAAATAATTAATCAGAAAAGGAGAATTTATTGATTGACATTCTTGAAATGTGCAGTACCTTCAGGCATGGCTGGATCCAGCAGGGGACTCAGGTCTCTTGACATCTCTTTATGGTGCTTTCCCCTGAGTTGGCTTTATTCTCAGGCTCCAGGGGGTAACTGCAACAGCTCCAGGCTTTGTCATCTTTACTACGAGCAGTGTCTCTGGAGAGGGAGTTTTCTTTTTTCCATTTGTTTTGGCAGATTTTTATTGCCTGAACTGGATCATGTGTCCAAACTGAAAGCAATCACTATGAGCAAAGGTGTGGGGATGCTGATTGGCTAAATCAGGTCACATGCTCACCTCCAAAAGTAGGGCAAACTCAAGGAAAAGCAGGGGTTGTTGACAGAAGGGTACACGGTTGCTAGGTAGGCAACAACAGTGGCTGTCCACCCAACTGTATCAGCAGCTGGGACCTCAATGCCTCATGAATCCCATTTGTCACATTCCTTCTGTATCCCACCTGAGCATGGGCACATCAAGTTACCGCTCATCTTAACCTCCTGTAGACCCGCAGTCGGCTCTCTATTAACTTGCTCCCAGTCTTAAATCGCTGCTCGTGCACTCATTCATTCATTTAACAAATGTTTATCGAAAACACAACATGTGTCAGGTACCGTCGTAGACGGTGGGGACAGAACAGCGAACAAAATTGAGAGTCTTTGACCCCCCGGAGCTTACATTCTAAAGTTGGGTTGGGAGCAGAAAATAAATAGATACCATGTTATGTTATGATCAAAGGAGGAGAAAAATGCCGGGTAGGACAAGAGATACCAGGAGGGAGAGGAGGTGGGAAGGACTGTCACTTAAAGGAGTGATCAGGGGAGCCTTCTCTGATGAGATGTATGCTGGAGGCTCGCTCAGCCAGAAGTGGGTTGGTGGTGGGAGCCAGGAGGTCATAGCTCCTGGAATGGATGCACGGCCCTCCTCTGAGCCTCGATGGAAAAGTATTCCCTAGTGAGTATCCTATCGTGGTTCTTCTGTTTCTGAAACTTGGAAAGAGACAAAGGAGGACCCACTTGGTAGCCTGAGATGGAGAGGGACTTGGTCACAGTGGGCTTTGTGGGTAAGAGTGCCTAGCCCCATGATGAGTTGAGGGTGGCATCTGAGAGATGTGAAGACTGGGTGCTCCCTGGGGCTGCAGGTGTTCTCCGGTCCACTTGACCCAAGTAAAACTGCCCAGTGCGTGGCAGTGGTAGGTGGTGGCCCATTAAGTTGTGCTTGACTTGGACATTTTCTTCTCCAGACCATTTTCCCTTGCTTTGCCCTTTCCAGCTTTGTTTTGAGCAGCTTCTTTGATGTAGGACTGATGGGCGATGCAGTGATAGAGTCATACATTAGTCAGGACCTTTTGGACTGGGAGTGATGGGCCTAATGAAAACTGCCTTAAGAGACAAGAAGAAATTTATAGTTCATGTGAAAAACATTAAAAGCCAGAGAGAAGCTGGCCTTCTAGACAACCGAGTCCAGGGATTCAAATCCCTCCCTCTTAGCTCTATTCTCTCAGGTTGGCAGTCCCCATGGGGCTGGAATCATGGCCAGAGGTAGCCCAGGCTTACATCCTTACAGTCACCTGACCAGGGAGGAAAGAGAGTTTTCCCACACCAGCTCCATGAGAAAAAAAATCCCAGGGAAGAACTCTGATTGGTTGTTATGGGGTCATGTGATCATTTAATATTGTGATGAACCATTCCTGGCAGAACCATAAAGTTGGAATGGGGCAGGGTTCTTTGCACAAGAGAACAGAGGAATCTATTCTGGGAAGACAAAAAATAGACCCTCTATAGTGAGGCAGTGATAATCTGTTTCTGCTTTTGAAGAGCTTACTATCTTGTGTGTGTGTGTGTGTATGTGTGTGTTTTGTGGGAAATGTAAAACAAGTCCATAAATAACCATGATACAATTAAAAAAAAAAAAAGGATGTCCCACAATAGAGCACCTCATCCCTCATTGCACTGTTACGACAGCTTTCTAACTGATTCTTGTCCTCCAGGGCTCCCTCTTCACTTCCAAGTCCCTCTCTCCCATAGCTGTCAGAATACAGCACAGCTAAGATGAGGTTATGCTCTAGCTAATGAAGTTTTAACAGCTCCTTGTTGCCTACACCATAAAGAGCAAACTTTTTGCTGTGGAAGTCAAGAACTCGCTTAATCTGCCTCAAATTCCTCTCCAGCCTCAATTCTTCACATCCTTGATTCTGGCCCCAGCCACACTGACCTTCCCATCATTCCCTAAGCATGCAGAGCCCCATCATGCATCCATGCAATTGTGCACACGTTTCCTTGTCTGTAGTGCGTCCCCCACACTCCACTACTTTTGCCAACTCTTCATCCAGAAAGATCCTATTTATTCTTCAAGATGTAGCTTGCATGCTTTCTCTCCAAGTCATCCTCTCGTGTTCCCACACACTTGATAACATGCTTCTATTACTGCACTTCCCACATTGCATCGCAATAATTCTTTTACATATCTTGTTTCCCTATTCCTCAAGGATAGAATCTAAGTCATCTTTGTCCCTCTGGGTGCATGGTAGGTATTCAATGAATCCTTTTGATTAGATGCTGTTGAATGAAGAGTGGGACAAGCCATTTTTCTTGGGACTCAAGGAGACAGAGATGAAAACTGCTTGAGAGAGTTGTAGAAGGTGTAGAGGGAATGGGTTTGGTTTGCCCAGAGTCCATCTCTCACCTTCTTTAGCAGACACCACTGCCCAGACTTCAGGAGTGGGCATATAACTCCAGCCGTGGTGACCATAGTACTTCTGCTTGAGCTTTCCTGGGGCTGATTTAAAACTTGAGATGGAGGCAAGAGGTCCTTTGTGTCTTTCATCTAAGCTGTGAGGGTATGAACCTGGGGCTGCCCACTGCCGTGTCTCCTGCCATGGGGAGGAGCTTGTCCGAAAAAAAGGGAGAGACAATGAGAGAGGCTTGAAGATGCTCAGTGCCTGATCAAGCTGTCCCCTGCCCCTTTCATGTTTTGTCAGGTGAGCTAAGCATCTCCCCTTCTCCTTTTGTGTAATCTGGCCGGTTGCTCCTCTTCTGTTTGGAACCCAGAGGAGCTCCCCGGTCCCCAGGCTACAGGAAAGAGGAAACCTTCAAGCTGGTCCTTGCTGTGGGGTGGGGTGTGGTGGGATGGGGTGAAAGGGCATTCCTGGTGGAAGAAACTAAGTGAAAGGAGGCAAGGAGGCTCAGGGCTGTGTATATCCTTGGAAGGACTAAGAGTGGCATGTCCTGGCCCTGGAGGCAGTTCCTGGGGGAGGTTGGGGCCACACGGAGAGTTTGTACTTAGTCTGGAAGGGCTGGGTCCAGCACCTGCCTTCTCCTGCCCTGCCTGCCTCTCTCTCACTGTGGATTTCTAGCCCATGGCGGTGACTCTTCCTCTTTCCTTTTTTTAAAAAAATATTTTAAAATTATAAGAGATTTCAAAGTACAAATATCCATGTATCCACCTCCCAGATTGAACAAATGTTGACGTGATTCTACTTATAATGGTTTCAGTTTTTAAATTTTATTTTATTTCTAAATTTTTTTTAGGAAAGAAAACATATGAACATATGATACAGTTTAAGTCCCATCCGTATCCCCAGCACCAGTAGGTTGTTCCCTTCCCTCTCTTCTCAGCAGAATTGAAATTGGTGTGTGTCCTTCTTGTCTGTGCTCTGATCATGTATAACAACAGTTTGGTGAATGATGGACCACATATATGACGGTGGTTGCATAAGATTAGCACCATAGAGCCTAGGTGTGTAGTAGGCTGTACCATCTAGGTTTATGTAAGTACACTCTATGATGTTCGCACAATGACGAAATCGCCTAACAACGCATTTCTCAGAATGTATCCCATTTGTTAAGCGACACGTGACTTTATATGTGTGAGAGGCAGAGTAGTCTAATGGTTAAGGGCATTAACTCAGGAGCCAGACTTCCTAGGTTGAACTCTAACTCTGTTACTTTCTAGCTGTGTGACCTTGAGCAAGTTACTAGACATCTCTGGGCCTTAATGCCTCTCTTCTCAAGATGGAAATAAGGTAAGCAAAGCACTTATTAGACACAGCAGTGCCTAATACCTGGAAGGTGCTGTATGTGTTAGCTATTATTACCCATGAATAATATATGCTGTTATGTTGTGTTACTCTGTACTAGCACTGTTTTACAAAGCTACGTGAGCGGTATAGAACTGTATGTATCCTTTGGTAACAACTTGGTTTTTCACTCAGAATTACATCTTTGGAAGACTTTGCTTCTGGCCAAGTTGGAATCACAGGGACCAGATTTCTCTTGCTGCCGGAAACAATTTTTAAAAATCCAGACAAAATATGTGAAACAAGGATTTTCAGACTTCGGGCATCAGGCAGCACAGGGCAGTGACCTCTGAGATAGAGGAGACAAACAAAGTGAGCCCCACGATTGCTTTGGTTTACTGCCTGGAGTTTCCAGACTACGGTGTAGGGAAGGGTGACCCAGGTGGAGCCCGGCGGTCTCCCTGAGCTGAGGAGCTGGAGCTGGGGGTTTGGGGGGAGGTCAAGGGGGCTGGAATTTTCAGGCAGAGTATGCAAGAGGAGAGTGCTGCCCAGAGGGAGCCCCAAAGCTCTGTGGAGTCCCCCTTGAGTCTTCAGCTGAGGACCGATCAGCGCACGTGTGCAAAGAAACTACCTAAGGCCGGGGAAAGAACCGCTCAAGAGCTACAATTCCTGTGGCTCACGCAGGGCTGGGAATAGTTCGGGTTCCCATCAGCCAGAATGGAAAACCCCGTAATTTGTGGGGTATCTGGTAGAGCACTCAGTAGAGGGGAACATTAGCCCCAGAATAAAGGCTGCTCTGATCCCACCTAACAAAGCTTAGACACAAGCCTTGAAAGGATCAAACTGTTTCCAAGGAACTTAACTGTGTCACAGAACAAAGTGCAAGACTGTCCATAGAAATACAAACTGTCCAGCACCCTACACTGTAACATTCACGGTGTCTGACATTCAATAACAATCACCAAGCATGCAAACAGGCAAGAAAATATGACCCATAATGAGGAGAAAAAACAGTCAATATAAACAGATCCAGAAAAGACCCAGATGATAGAATTAGTAGACAAGGGCATTAAAAACAGTAATTATGACTATATTCAATATGTTCAAGAAGGTAGAGGAAAGATTAAGCATGCTAAGCAGAGACATGAAAAATATAAAAGGGACTCAAGAAGTCATCTAATTCTGGGAAGATGGAGTAGATATACTTTTCCCTATTTCTCCCACTAAGCACAGCTACAAACTCTGAACATTACATAAAAAACCAATGTAAGAAGACATTCAAAGGTGGGAGAGGAAGGCAGACCTCGGGACCCAAAGAATGTATCCTTCTGTTATCTCACACTGTACACGAAAATCAGCAAAATGGACTAAAGACTTGAACATAAGATCTGAAACCATAAAACTTCCAGAAGAAAATGTAGATGGTAAGCTCCTTGACACTGGTCTTGGCAATGACTTTTTTGGATATGACACCAAAAGCACAGGCAACAAAAGTAAAAATAAACAAGTGGGACTACATTAAACTAAAAAGCTTGTGCACAGCAAAGGGAACTGTCAACAAAATGAAAAGGCAACCTACGAAATGGAAGAAAATATTTGCAAATCATACATCTGATAAGGGGTTAATATCCAAAATATATTAAGAACTCATACAACTCAATAGCAAAAAAACAAATAACCTGTAAAAAAAAATCAGCAAAGGACCTCAATAGACTTTTTTCCATATAAGACATACAAGTGACCAACAAGTACGTGAAAAGGTGTTCAACATCACTAATCATCAGGGAAATGCAAATCAAAACCACAATGAGATGTCACCTCACACCTGTTAGAATGGCTATTATAAAAAAGTCAAAAGATAATAAGTGGTGAGGATGTGGAGAAAAGGGACCCCTTGTGCACTCTTGGCGGGAATGTAAATTGGTGCAGCTGCTGTGAAAACCAGCATGGAGGTTCCTCAAAAAATTAAAAATAGAATTGTCATGTGATCCAGTAATCTCACTTCTGGGTATATATCTCAAGGAAATAAAATCACTATTTTGGAAAGTATCTGCATTCTCATGTTCACTGCAGCATTACTCATAATAGCCAAGATATGGAAACAACCTAAGTGCCTGTTGACAGATGAATAGGTAAAGAAAATGTGGTATATATATAATGGACTATCATTCAGCCATAAAAAAAGGACATCCTGCCATTTGTGGCAACATGGATGAACTTCGAGATCATTATGCTAAGTGAAATAAGTTAGACATAGAAAGACAAATGTCTCATGATCTCACTTATATGTAGAATCTAAAATACCCGCAAAACCAAAAACACCTCAAACTTATAGTAACAGAGAGTAGAATGGTTACCAGAGGCTGGGGGGTAATGGAAAAGGGAAGATATCAATCAAAGGGTACAAACTTTCAGTTATAAGATGAATAGGTTCTGGAGACCTAATGTACAGCATGGTGAATATGATTAATAATGTATACTTGAAATTTGCTGAGAGTAGGTCTCAAGTATACTCACAACACACACACGAATGATAACTACGGGAGGTGATGGATATGTTAATTAGTTTGATCATTTTACAATGTATACATATATCAAAACATCATGTTGTACACCTTAAATATATACAATTTTTTATTTGTCAAAAAAAGGAGTTATAAATGTAAAGTTGTGTGTGCAGTTGTTCATAGTATTCCCGTATTATTCTTTTGGTGTCTGTAGGGTCTGTGGTGATATCCCCTGTTCCATTCCTGACAGTGGTAATTTGTGTTCTCTCTCTGTCAATTTATTGATCTTTGTTTCATTGATTTTCTCTACTGTTTTTTTGTTTTCAATTTCATTGATTTCTGCTCTTAGCTTTATTATTTTCTTCTTTCTTCTTGCTTTGGGTTTAATTTTCTCTTCTTTTCTAGGATCTTGAGGTGGAAGCTTCAGTTACTGATTTGAGACATTCGTCTTTTCTAATGTATGCATTTAGTACTATAAATTCCCCTCTTATCCCTGCTTTTACTCTGTCCCAGGAATTTCAATATGTTGTATTTTCATTCAGTTCATCATAATTCTTTATTTCTTTGAAACTTCCTCTTTGATTCAAGGATTATTTAGAAGTGTGTTGCTTAATTTTCAAATGTGTGGAGATTTTTCTGTTATCTTCCTGTTATCAATTTCTAGTTTGATTCCCTGTGGTCTGTGAGCACACTATGTATTGTTGCATTATCTTGATTGTGGTGATTGTTTCATTGGTGTTTACATATGTCAAAGCTCCATCAAATATCACACTTTAAATATGTGCAGTTAATATATGTCAATTATATTTCAATAAAGGTGCCAGAAAGAAAGAGGCTCAAATCAAATTTCTTTCTGTTTTTTTTTTGGTGAGGAAGACTGGCCCTGAGCTAACATCTGTTGCCAATCCTCCTCTTTTTGCCAAGGAAGATTGACCCTGAGCTAACATTTGTGCCCATCTTCCTCCATTTTGTATATGGGATGCTGCCACAGCATGGCTTGATGAGAGGTGCATCGGTCCATGCCCAGGATGTGAACCTGCGAACCCCGGGCCACCGAAGCAGAGCGCGCTAACTTAACCACTACACCACCTGGCTGGCCCCTCAAATAAAATTTCTAGAGATGAAATCTACAATGTCTGAGATGAAAAATGTACTCGATGGGATTAACAGCCAATTAGACGCTGAAGAAGAAAAGATTAATGAACTTTAAGATATAGTGATAGAAACTATCCAAAATGAAACAGAAAAAAGACTCTCCCCCAAATGAAGAGTATCAGTGAGCCATGGGAAGACTTAAAGCTTAGTATAAGTGTAATTTGAGTCTCTGAAAGAGGAGGTAGTGTGGATACAAAAAAAATATTTGAAGAAATTATGATACAAAAGTTTCCAAATTTTCCAAACTCACACACATGAAGAAAACATCACCAAGGCACATCACAATCTAATTGCTTCAAACAAGTAATAGAGAGGAAATCTTAAAAAAATCCATAGAAAAAGAAGACATATGTTGCAAAAAAAAAACCACATAACATTGCAGACCTAAGACTACCATCCTTAGAAAAGCCCATGTGCAAGTTTCACCCTTGGCTGCTGTCTGAGAACTTGGATTTTGGGGAGGTTCCCACCCTTCCCTAACTGATAAGAGTGGCTCATGGTCCCTGGTCTGTTTGTGCAAACAATGTGGTTTATGATGAACACCTGCTTTCCTTTTGGAAGTCTGGAATTTTAGCACATACTAGGCAGAGTTGGCATGACCAACCCCCAGTAAAAACTTTGGGTATGCAATGGGCTTCCCTGGGCAGGAACATCACATACGTGTTGCTTCATTTTTATTGCAGGGGGAGTGTGCAGTCTGTGTGACTACTCGTGGGAGACAGAACACAAGGAAGTCTGCACGTGGGTTCCTCCAGACCCCTCCTGTGTTTTTTTCCTTTCTATATCCTTACTATGTATCATTACTGTGTCTCTTTACTATATTGTATCCTTACTATGTTGCTATAATAAATCTTAGCCATGAGTACAGCTATATAGTGAATCCTGTGAGTCTTTCTAGTGAATCTCTAAGTGTGTGGGTGGTCTTGGGGACCCCAACACACATATTACATAAAAAAGAAGCACAGATACAGGTGACATCAGACTTTTTGTTGGAAACAGTGCAAACCAGAAGACAGTGGAGTAACATCTTTAATTTACTGAAAAAAAGTCAACCTAGGATTCTATACCCAGCAAAAATTCTTTCAAATAAAGATATAGCTGATACAAAGATATGAAAAGTAAATAAAGACTTTCTCAGACATAGAAGCTGAAAGATTTCAAGCCCGGCAGACCTGCACAGGAATGTTAAAGGGATTCCTTCAGCTGGAAGGAATATGATCCCAGATGGAAATCTGGATCTACATAAGGGAATGAACAGCATTGGAAGTGGTAACAATGTGTGTAAATATGAAAACGTTGTTTTCTTTTAAATCTCTTTAAATGACAACTGACTTTTTAAAGCAAATAGAGTCACAATGAATTGTGTTTTTTTTTAAACATATGTAGAATAAAATGTATGACAACAATATCACAAAGGCCAAGAGGTAAAAGGGGAAGTATAGTGTTGAAAGGTCCTCATATTATACATGAAATGGTATAATATCACTTGAAGATAGATGGGGGTAAGTTAAAGATGTGTAGTATAAATCCTGAAGCAATCATGAAAACAACTCAACAAAGAGTTATAGCTAATACGCCAAAAAAGGAGATAAAAGGAAACCATAAAAATATTAATTAACCCAAAAGAAGGAAGAAATAGAGAGAAAGGGGAACAAAGTAAAGACGGGAGAAACAAAACAAATGACAAGATGGTAGATTGAAACCAACTAAGTCAATAAGCACATTAAATGGAAATGACGCAAACACCACAAATAAAAGAAATTATCAGATTGGAAAAAAACTTCCTACTATGTGCTGCCTACAGGAACCCCACTCCAAATATAAAGGACAAATAAGTTAAAAGGGTAAATAAATAAATGGAGGAGAAGAGACAACTATGCATTGTAGAAGAATTCCAAATAGTATGTGGAGATATGAGCTAAATTCTCACCTCTCCATTTGAAGGTGGGCTAGACAGCTATTCGCTTCCAAAGAATATAATATGGAAAGAGAAGATAGTAATTTTAGGGTGTAGAATTCTGATAAACACTACTTTAATCAAGTGATATCATGTGGACATCGTCTACCTCTGATATTACAGGATGAGAAGGACAATTTCACCTTTGGGATATTCTTCCCCCAAACCCATCACCCCAGCCGAATCATGAGAAAATACATCAACACACCCAAATTGAGGGATATTCTATAAAATACCTGACCATGACTCTTCAAGATGTCCAGGTCATTGTCACAGACCAGAAGAGACTAACACGATTAAGTGCACAGTGACATTCTGAAGTGGATCCTGGAACAGAAAAAGGACATTAATAGAAAAAGTAGTGAACTCAAAAGTCCAGAGTGTAGTTAACAGGAATGTGCCAATGTTGGTTTCTTAGATTTGACAAATATACAAACAGTAATGTGAGATGAAAAACAGTGGGGGGAACTGAAGCCGTGTGAGGGTATGAGAACTTTCTGTACCATCTTTTTAAGTCTAAAATTATTCCAAATAGAAGGTTGAGTTTGAAAAGTTTGTCCTTGGAGAAGATCGATGAAATTGATAAATCTCTAGTTGGACTGATTAGGAAAAAAGGGGAAGGCATAAAATACCAACATCAGAAATCAAGCTGTAAAACACACACAGACAATTTTGGCTTTGATATCTATGTTGACACATATACATCCAGGTAATTTATTTTCACAGCTACAGTATTCCATTGTGGCAAAATACCAGGTTTTATTTATTCATTTTCATCACTATGGGCATTTAAATTGTATCCATTTAAAAAATTATTACCAGCAGTAGCACACAATCTTCTTCAAGTCCTTTGAGCAATTGTGTGAGAATTTCCTTGAGAAGACGCCTTGGTGTGGAAATGCTATCCTAGGGCATATCTTTTCCTTTACCAGATATTGCCAAGTTGCTTTCCAAAGTGGTTGAATGGACTTCTGTATTTTTTCTACCCTTGGCTTCCTGAGTTCTGTTCTCTCTCTGATTTGGGGTCTTCCATCTCTTTCCCACCTCTCCATACCTTCTATCTATGAGATGACTAATTAAGGTTGGTCCTAGATGGTGGAAACAATGCTGCCCCTTTCACCCAGACCTTCTGAAATAACATTAATAACCTCTTGAATTTTACTCTTTCAAAATGTTCTCAAAGCTGCAATCTCTTGGAAAAGTCCTGTATAAGACAAATCAACATGATGTACCTATTTGGCAATTTACCCTGCAAACTGAAGGACACGTCCATGGATACCAATTCATTGGGTTGGTAGTTTGAGGCACACATTTTATTTTCATAAGAACTCCTTTTGGTACCTGACTGGTCTCATCCTATTGGTTTTTCAGATGAGGAGAGTGACATTCAGAAAGGTTAAGTGATATAGCCAAAGTCACACAGTAAATTGATGGCACTATACATTTTTGGTATTCTTACCAAAGATGCACAACCTGAATCTAATTATGAAGACACATCAGACAAACCCAAAATGAAGGGCATTCTACGATATGACTGGCCTGTTCTCTTAAAAAATGTCAGGGCCAGGGACTATATGGGAAATCTCTGCACCGTCCTCTCAATTTTGTTGTAAACCTAAAACTGCTGTAAAGAAAGTCTTAAACACAGACACAAAACTGAGGAACTGTTGGCAGATTAACAGAGAATAAAAAGACCTAAGAATCGAATGCAAGGCGTGATCCTGGATTTTCTTTTGTATAGATGATATTATTGGGACAACTGGTGAAATCTAAATAAGGTTCATGCAGGAGCTGATAGTATTGTATTTATGTTAATTGCCTGATTTTGATAATTGGATTGTGGCGATGTAAGAGAACGTCCTTGTTTTTAGGAAATATGCACTGAAGATTTGGGGGCAAAGGAGTGTCACACAGCAACTTCCTCCAGATACTTCAGAAGACAACGCAGGCACACTCCCATCTATTGAGCGGGAAGGATAGAGAGGACAATGCACGTGTGGTGCACGTGCCCATGTGGCGAATGTGAGTGAGGGTGACACACAAGAATTCTTTGCATTATTCTCACAACTTTTTTCTAAATCTGAGACTATGTCAAAATATAGTTAGAAGAAAACAAGAAGGAAAGTGCTCATTTGGCTCCATCCATCTCACATCTGTGTACAGACCCTCTCTGGTCATTCATGCAGTGACTTTTTCTAAAGCCTGTGACAGCCCATGAGACAGGGAAATGCTGGGGGGACCCTGAAGATGAATAAAATCCCACCTCACTCTTCTGGGGTCTGCAGAGCGGTGCACGAGGCAGACATACAGTCTTCTCTCCCCTGCACCGTGTAGCTGGGGTCTTGGGCAGGCCTTTGTGAGTACATAGTCTGGGTAATCTCATTAACGTACAATTTATTTGCAGGAAAGGAAACAAGCTCGGAAGGATAAAGTAACTTGCCTCAAATCACACTACAAGTAACTGTGCATCTAGATGCTGATTTCTGAGCCTCTAGTGATGATTATATAAGTCTGGGTTTAAGAGGGTGGGGCTACAGGCTGGTGAGAAATTTCTAGGTAGCTGATGGCGGAGTCGACCCCCTTGCTTTATGATGTGCCGGTGGGCACGTCGGCGAGGTTCTGAGCTCTTTGAGGCTTTCCACATGTATCCACTAGAGGGTGCTGCTGGCCTAGTTTAGAAGTACTTTCCCCTGAACACGAGGCAGTCTGTACAGAAGTCGAAATAGAATGATGTACACCTGAAATTTACACAGTTATAAACCAATGTGACCTCGATAAAAAAGAAGTACTTTCCCCTCCAACTTAAGTGTGATCACAGGAAAAATTGCTATAAAACCAAAAAAGCTTAAGCTTCAGGGTCTCTCACCTGCACAGACTCCTACTTTTGTACCTAATTTTGCATTCATAATTTTGTATTATTTTTCCATAAGAGGGCTCTCTGTCAGGTCCCCCAAATCTGTAATCGCCCCAGTTCACGCAAATACTGTAATAACTCAGGGCTGGGAGCCTGGGACACTTGTACTCTTGAGCAGCACAGAAAGGAGATTTGCACAGTCTCAGTTTCTCGGTTTTAAAGGTGGGGGGACGTTGGACTGGAATTCATCTCAAAGGCTCCTTTTGTCAGATATTGACTCTAGATTCTCCCCCTGTCCTCTACTCGGCCACCATTCTCACCAGAGCATTCCTGTCTCAGGGGCATAGGAAACCATTGCATCTAGCAAATCAGTTATAATACAATGGTAACAATACTACCGATGGCAAATGTTTACTAGACGTGTAGCTTGAATGTTGAACATTCAGGACCTGTGAGGTATAATCCTGAAAGCCACTTGATTATTGTGTTCCCTGTCCCTCTAATTCTGGCCCGAGAAAAGCTGTCCCTTCCCTGGTCCTGGATATAAACTCCGGTGGTCCCCATGGCTCTACTGGTCACCTGAGGCAGGAGAAAGCCCTGTGGTCACTTCAAGGTGCAAAAGAACCTTGATTCAGAAATGAAATGTGCAGGCCAACCTATTAGTTGGCACTTCGGTGTCCTTCCGAGGTAAGATGCCTCCCTCCCCTCCAGCTGGGCCAAGTGTGGACAGGGCACTGGCTTTGGGAAGGGGGACAGTCCTTCTCTCTTTTCCCCTGAGAGCTGCTATTTCTGAGTCCTTGGGGTTGTGGAGCATTGGGTAGAAGGATGTGGAAGGAAGGAGGAAAAGGGGTCCGGAAAGTTCTTATCTGCCTGGTAAGTCATTGCATGGCTTCCTGAACTTTGGCCTGGCAGATCGGAACTGACGTTCTCTGCCAGGCACCAGGTGGATTTTCTGCAGATCCCCCTGCTGCCCTCCACTCCCATTCTATCCCCTGGATGCTGCTGCCCTGTCAGCTCCTGGATTTCCCACAACCCACTCCCACTGACCCACTCAGTTGGTAGAGATCTCCTGATTGCAAACCCTGTGTCCTTTCCCTGACCCTGAGACAAACATTTGTGACCAAAGGGTCTATTAAGGAAGTGCTCCCAAGAGAAAACGGTAAACAAATTGGGAAAGGAGGACAGGGAAGAGAAAGAAGCAAGGCAAATGAGCAACATCAGGTGAAGAAGCCCCAGCATCAGTCTGATTCTGTGCGAAGCTCCAGAGTGTGTATATTACACCTGCGAGCTTGTCCCCACTCTGAGCAAGGTCGCTGGGCTTTCATGCTCTCACACCAGACAGTCATTGGCAGAGAGCTGCCCCCATGGGGCTGCAAAACTCGAAGCCACTCCAGTAGCCCAAGAGCAGGCTTGCAAAGAGAGTTTGCAGCTGCAGCCATTAGATGCAAAGCACCAAAGCACAGGACCGGTTGGAATCATCCAAGGGAATATGGGTGGAGCACCGACCATGTCCCCAGTACTATCCTTACTGGCTGGTTTATTTTATTTCCCAAGCTGATTTTTCCAGCTGTCAGCCCCCTTGTTTATCCTCATAGCTTTAATCTTCCCAGCGTTCTAAAACTCCCTTCCGGGAGGCTGAACTCAGTTTCAGTGGGAGGAAAAGCATGCAGCAAGTGTCTTTCTGCCGGAGGCTACTGCCGTTGCTCCCCCATTCTCCCAACATCCATCACAACTCATCACCATTCGCATAAACTTGGACACACACTTTGTGTATTTCCATAATGTTGTCAGCTGCCCATATAGCACTGAGAATATATTTCCCCATTTTAGAGTGCTGGTAACTCAATTTATAGCAATTTATTCCACAAAAGCAGACAGTAACTCAACTGGCGAGAGGGAAAAAAAATCCTACCAACCCACCACCGTCCTCCGTGCTGGAAATCAAAATGGTAATGCATGGAATAGATATCTGCAAGTAATAGGCTTGGTCGGCAGACGTGTGAGCTGAGTTAAATGCCTTTTAAGTGAATCTCAGCATGAGTTATCTGTTCCTTCGGACGTGCATGCACGGAGAGAGAGGGAGGCTGTGTGGACAGACGGCACGCTGTAACTTTCATTATCCCACACTGAGATTCTTTGTTAATAACCACAGTCAAAGGGACTGCAGGTTTTCTGATCACTGGGACAGGTGGCCACTATTGTGAAGTTGAGGCATTTATTCATTCATTCATTTGTTCCTCAAGCCCTTTGTGAGGCCCAAGATGCACTAGGTGGGGTGGTAGGCATTGGAGGCACAGAGATGCTAAGATGGATCAGACAAGGTCCAAGCCCTGCGGAGCTCACAGTCTGGTGGGGGATACAGAGCGACGAACAGGTCAGGTGATGAAGTGTTAACACACTAGGAGAGTGGGCAAGGTCGTGGGCTCTGGAATCAGACCTCCAAGGTTTGAATGTGGGCCCTGACACTGACTTGGGCAAGAAGCTTAACCTCAATTTCCTTATTTATAAAGTGGGGATAGAAAGAGTGCCTACCTAGGAGTGGATGGGAGGATTAAGTGACAAATGTATAACAGAGTGTCTGATTCTAGTAAGTGCTCAATGATGTCCATTGTTACTGTCTGTCATTAAGACTGACTCTGTATGGGGCCAAGGTGAGGAGGGCCGGGAATGTTTTGATGGAGGAGGTGGTGCTTGTTGGGAGATTTGAGCGGTGCTGGTGCACCTCAGCCAGGAAAGGGACCCAAGTGCAGAGGAAGGAGGATGAGCAAAGGTTCAGAGGGAGGGGAAGGCAGAGGGCACATTAGGAAGTGTGATGGAGTTTGCTTTAGTCTGCTCAGCTGCTGGAGAAAAGTACCACAGACCAGTGGCTTAAACAGCGGACATTTAATTTCTCACAGTTCTGGAAGCTAGGAGTCCACGATCCAGGTTCCGGCTGATTCAGTTTCTGGTGAAAGCTCTCCTCTGGGCTTGCAGACAGCCACCTTCTTGCTGTGTCGACATTAAAAGGTATAGCAAACATGGCCTTTTCTCCACGCAGATGCAGAGAGAGAGAGAAAATCTGGTGTCTCTTCCTTTTCTTATGTGAACACCAGTCCTATAGGATTAGGCCCCCACCCTTATGACCTCATTTAACCTTAATTACCTCCCTAAAGGCTCCATCTCCCAATACAGTTACGTTGGGGGTTAGAGTTTCAACATACGAATTTTGGCGAACACAAATATTCAGTCCATAACAGAGTTATTGGAAAACCGGATCTAAGGCTCATGCTTCTCGCCTTACTAGCTGTGTGACCTTGGGAACCACAAAATTAGATCAATTATGGCTAACTTTTGGGACTTTTGTATGAATTATTTTGGTGATATTTGGTGTTGGGGTGAGAGAAAATGCAGAAGGCTGTGGTTACTTGGTGAAATGATGGAGCAGCATATGGCTCCCAGCTGCAGGAGCAGAACAATGCAGGGGCAAGAGCATTTTTGACGTCCATCCGCGGAGAGGTTGCCTAACCCAGTGCCCACTGACCTTCTGGAGAAGTCAGTGCCTAGTGCGTGCAGCAATTCTAACTTCTGTTGCAAATATGTCTGAGACTGCCACTCCTGCTGCTTTGGATAGCTCATGCTGCAAGAACTGTCAGGGCTGTTTGTATCACAAGATGCTGTACATGGCACCAGCCAATCAAAACGAGACAACATCTTCTCATCGGTCCTTTCTCAAGTCAGTGCATCCTGCCTCCTTCCTTAGCAATGGCATGAATGAAATACGAAAAGGAAAGTTGGACAAGCTAACAAGGAGCTAACTGTGGATCAAGGAACCTCAGGAATGACCTTTAGGTTTGCAGTATGGCAAGTTAATTCTACAGAATAATCATCTTGCATAAGACTGGTTGGCGTCTCAAAGATATTGTTGCCAATTGACTAATGTTGTGGTCTCCCACGATCATAACTCGAATAAATTGTAGGCTGCCTTGTGTCCATTATCAACACAAATCTCATGCAAAGAATTATCAGTACAGAATCCAAAAGTAATTGAAAAGGCAATTTAATTTTTTATTGCAATCCTCTTGAGAAAACGACAAAAGAAGTCGACATTAAAAGGCACAGTAACACTTCTTAAAACTTCTTTGTCCTTATTTCTTGCACTCTTCATATCTCTCATTCATAGTGCTCTCTTCACCCCAATCCTCCCAGCTGTAATGACTGTCTTGTATTTGTCCCCTCCCATCCACTTCCATCACTCATTTATTTGTTCTCCTTTGTACTGAGTCTCTCAATTGAGTCTGTCTTACGTGCCAAGCTCTCTGAATAAAATGGCAGACTGGAGACACATGGTTCTTGCTTCCTCAAGTTTACATTATTATTTATCCCCAATTTTGTTGAGATATAATTAAATTTACATTCATTGATAATGAATATCTAGTATCTTCTCCACCCTCCCTAGAAGGTCCCTAGAAGCTACTAGTCCTACGTGAAGTTGATAACTGGGAAAGGATCATCAGGACAAGCAAAACAGATCTTCTGTTTGGAAGGAACTTTAGAGGTCATCTGGTCCAATGTCTGGGGGTCTAGATTGGGAGGACCTCTCTGCAATATTCTTGGAATTACCCAGACTTGGCTTATGCAGTATGTCATCTCCAAGGTAGAGTTACCCTTCTATATTGTTGCCTGTAGTAACCCAACACCTGGACCAGTAGGTGCTTGGTAAATCACTGTTGACTTTTGGATGAATGGGGAACTCCTGATTCTATGGGGCAGCCTGTTCTACTATTGGACAAACCTAACTTTTAAAGAAAATGTTTCTTGATATTGAGCCCAAATCTGATTCCTACCACTTAGCCTTGTTCTGAGCGCTGTCTGCACAGAATGGTAGCTGCCAACAAAGCTTTCCTTTCTAAGACCAAATTTTAAGACAATTTCTGCAGCTCCTCTTTACACATTGTTTTTGGTGCTTATTTCTGAGCCACACAAGGGAATTGCTCTCGGTGCTTTGTCTTAATTTCAGTGTCTTGGAGTCTTTTCTTATTGGGATTTGCAACGATCCCCTGTTTAGACCAAGGGAGACACACATGACTGGGGAGGGCTTGGCTCAGTTGCAGAAATCACTTAATAAGCCGAAGTTCTTCTGGGACTCATTGCTATCCGATCAATAGATTGAAATTGGGTGTATAGATATTGTTGCTAGGTGCTAAATTTTTTCATTCATTTATTTATTCATTCAACCATTCATTTATTTATTCAACAATTATTTATTCATTTATTTAGCAGTCACCATGTGCCAAGCCCTGTGTTAATTATTGTGGGTCCTGAGATGAATGAGAAACCTTTTTTTCTTAAGAAGCTCTTAGCCTCGTGGGGGAAACAGACATGAAGATAAATAATTGCAATATATTGTGATACATACTGTAACAATTGTCCGCATAAGGCACAATGGGAGCTCCAGAGAGGGAGGGTTCATTCTACTTAGCAGATGGGGTCAGGGAAGTCCTCACCGAAGATTTGACACTTGAGCTGAATTTGGAGGTAGACCAGATAGACATACGGCACTGAAGAAGGTGGGAGAAATCCCCAGGTAAAGGTGCAGAAAATGCAAAAGCTTGTGGGAGGCGTGGAGGAACATGGTCTGTTTGGGGAACTAGGTATGTTTTTGGACGTCAGGGTTAGAGCATGCACATAGGAGAGCAGCAGGATGGAGGGGGAGGCAGGGACAGACCTTCGAGGGCAACCCCGTCATCAGCCCAGAGCCACCCTTGTGTTCTCAACACACTTTCACTCAATCCCCTGTGTTTAATGTGCTGCTCTTAGCTTTATGGAGGTTATAAAGGGGTAGCCAGATTTTTAAAAATCATAAAAAATTTGGATATACTCAAATGTTGCGATATAGTCCAATGAATTCGCATATATTCATCAGTCAGATTCAACAATTACCATGTTTTTCCCACAGTCACTCTGTCCATTTTTTCTCTTTTTCCCAGCTGAAATACTTGAACGCAAACCTCAGACATTATGACATTTCATCCTAACATACCTTATTATGTATTTCTTAAAAATGTTCATTTTCTTATATAATCACAATGCTATTAGCACACCTAACAAAATCAACACTATTTTCTTCATATCCTCTAATATATAATTTATATTAAAAATTTCCCAAGTGCCTCAAAAGTATTTTTTAGGGGTGGGGATGTTTGACTCAGGATCCAGGGAAGGCGAGTGGAGAGGGTTTTCATCTGCATCCGATGGATAAAGGGATCAATAAGGACGTTGTGGTGGGTGGGCTGGAGGATGGCTTCAGTAATCCCCACCTCCTGTAGTCATGCCCGAGTCTACTTCCTTCCACATGAGTGGGCAGGAGCTGTGTCTTTCTTCTAATCAGTGAAATGTGGTAAAGGTGAAGGGATGTTACTTCTGTGAATAGATTATGGAACATTCTGACTTCTGTCGTGCTCGCCGACTCGCCCTCTCTTGCTGGCTTTGATGAAGCCAGCTGCTGCCTTATGAGCTCCCTTCTGGAGGGGGCCCAATGGCTGGGAACTGTGGGTGACTTCCAGCCAACAGCCAGCAAGGAACCAAATTCTGTCACAACCAGAGACCTTTCAGATGAGACCCCGGTCCCGGCCGACACCTTGACTGCAGTCTCCTGAGAGCTCCTGAAGTGTAACACCCAGCTGTGTTGTGCCCAGATTCCTGGCCTCCAGAAATTGGGAGAATAATAAGCGTGTGCTATTTTAAATGGCTAAGTTTGTGGTAATTTTATGCAGCAATAGATAACTAATACAGATGTATTTGTCTGCTAGTAATAGAAAACCCAACTACCAGGGGCTTAACGTATAAGGAGATTAATAGTTTGCGTAACAGGAAATTAGGCAGTTACAGGGTTGTTTCAACAACTCAGTGATGTCATTATGGACCCAGCTCTTTCTGTCTTCCTGCTCTGTCATTCTCAGTGTGTTGGTGATGTCTCCTCTCATGACTGAAATATGTTTGCCCCAGCTTTGGGCATCAAGTCCTTGCCACAATGACTAAGCAGTAAGGGAGAGGGTGTGTCTCTCTTATTAGGGAGAAGTAAACCTCCCTGAGCATCTTATTTTCCAGAACTGGGTTGAATGCCCATACCTGGACCTAGTACCTGGCACAGGGAAATAAAATTGCATGACTAGTTTGGACCAATCAATCCTGGTTCATCTCCTGAGGCTGGCCACTCTGTCACCTGAATAAAACTAATGTTTTATTAACAAGGGAGAAGGGAGAAAAGGCACCTCAAAAGGCCACCATCGGAATCTGTCAGAGCAACATTGCACACCAACAGGGGGTTATGGATGACCTTTTCCACACATTAGACCTGCATGTCAGGCCTCTTCCCTCAGCCTGGCAGGAGCTAGAAGGAACTTTCTCTCCTTCTGGCTGACAGCTGCAGCCACCACGGAGCTCCCCTGTATTGTGTTGTAATGGATCTGATGATAACAGACATCCAATGAGCAGGACAGGGACCCTTTTGAACATGCTGTTTTCCCCCCAACTTAAAAGAAAAAAATGCACATGCATTGTAAGAGGACAGTGTATCACAATGTAATGAGTCAGTAGGTGTCAAATCTGGTTCTGTCAATATCTGTGATGTGAGACTGGGAAAATAAACTCCGGGAGCTTCAGTTGCCTTATCTGTGAAATGGGGGTAATAAGATCTCCCTCCTAGGGTTCTTGGGAGGATTCAATAGGAAGACAGTGCTAAGCACGTGGCAGAGTGCCTGTTGTGTAATGAGCACTTCCCATGTCAGTTACTTTCTGTATCAGTCAGGCGTCTGCTGAAATCCTGCTGGGAAACAAGCAGCCCCACACTCCCTGGCAGGCAGCAACCAGCACTGGCTTCTTTTGTATGGTCTGTGGGTCAGCTGCGGTTCTGCTGGGCTCTTCTGGGTTTGGCTCTAGGTTCAGGTCTGCTCCACATGTCTCTAATCTGGGACCAGAATCTTCCCAGAACAAGCTCTTCTCAGGGCAGTGACAGGGCACAAGAAGCCAAGCCCAACCATGCAGATACATTTAAAGTCTCTGTCCCCTTCATGTCCGCTCACATTCTTTCAGCCTAGGCACAGCATGGGGTCAAATCCAACAGCAGTGGAGTGGGGACTTATGCTCTACCGGGGGCACTGGGGAATCACGTGGCAAAGGGCATGCACTTCTACTACCGAGAGGCAGTGGAGAATCCGGGACCAAGATCCAATCCACCTCAGT